>CM055118.1:877765523-880630594 GCA_029206835.1 Rana muscosa
CTGCTTTGGGACGTCCCAACTGTCAAGACTTAAGAAGGCTGTGTCCGTCCATGGACGAAAAGAGAAATAGGATTTTTTGTACTCACCGTAAAATCCTTTTCTCTGTCGTCCATGGACGGACACAGCACCCACTCCTCCTCCTTTTTAGGTTTGTACTGCTTTTACGAACTGAGGCTGCATGCTGCAGGGCGGAGGGTTATGTCTCGAGGGACCAGCCCCCTGGGCGGGGCTGTTCAACTCTGTTAAAGTAACATGTATTGAAATATCTAACATGTCTGCCTAGTCCTCTCCTATGAACAGGAACATAACCCAACTGTCAAGACTTAAGAAGGCTGTGTCCGTCCATGGACGACAGAGAAAAGGATTTTACGGTGAGTACAAAAAATCCTATTTTTAACGCATACTGTTAGATGGGTTGATTCGGTTGTCAGCGAGCTGGCTGGTGAGTAAAGCTTGGATTTTTCCTTGGATTTATCCTTGGTCTTGTTTATATCATATGTTGCTTTCCTATGCTACTTGCTGCCAAGGCCAGTTATAGGTGGGGGTGGTGGACACCGTTTTTGTCTGAGTTCTTGTAGGCTGGATATATTTAACTTGGAAAATCCTTTTTCTTGAAATGCAAAAATCACAAGTCATTTCCTTTTTTATGTGAATAGTGCTTCTTCTTTACAATGCGTAATGGTTTCTGCTTTGATTGTGCAATAACTGCAAATAATTCAAATTTATTCTGTTGCTCTTTTTGTTTTGCATGATATTTACATTACTCCTGTATATGCATTTCATTATTGAAAATGTAATTTGGTTAGAAAGAGGGGAAAATCTAAGTAAATATGTAAGGTTTGGATTTAAACACAAAGCATATTCATATATAAAATGTATTGGTAATAACTGATCTACTGTTTGACACTTGAATAATTTCAATAACCAGATTGAATTTGTAAGCAGTACTGAACAGTAAAAATAAAAAAATCTTGACTGGCCAGCTAAATGTTCACGTAGTGGTCTGGGGTACCTGTTTGTGGACCTGAGGCCACTTTGCATAGTGTGGTGCACACACCGCTTTCTTTTAAAATGCTGTAGTTTTGAGTTCCAGTCTGGGAGAGAACGCGAAGCCTAATGGAAGCACACTAGTCATTACTTCAAAGCTCAACTGAGCCTTCAGTTTAAGAAGCTAAATACATTCTAGATGTATCAGAATACATTTGTGCAAGGTCTTACAGCTCATTTTTCTTCAGAAAGCAGCCACAGATTAAAAAAGCCTGTTCCCTGGACGCAGTGGCCTCCCTGCAGGGATCCTACACATTCCCCAACTGATGTATATATTTCTGAAATCGGCAAAGCTCATGCTTCCAGTTGATTGCAGAGCTCTGTCTTTCACTCGGCTAGAAGTGCTTTGGAACTCTGCAGAGAGACCCCTGGTTCCACGCACAACAGGGGTTCTTCTACAGCATGCTGACAGTGGACAGGCTTTTTCTACATGGTATGCAGCTACTTTCTAATGAGAACAAACACTAAGTGCCGGTTCACACTGGGGCAACACGACTTCCAGCGCGACTTTTCAAGGCAACTTGGAGACGACTTGAGCGCGACTTCAGCGCTACTTGGAGCGACTTACAACGCGACTTCTAGTCGCCTCCAGGACAGGCGACTTTGACAGTGGCCAATCACATAATTATCTGCTCTGTGGGATGGAGAGGTTTGCCTTAGAAAACAATTTTCACTTCCTGGAAAGTTGCTTCAGTTAAGACGGGGGATCCGACTTGGAGGCGACTTCCATTGAAATCAATGGGAACAAGTCGCCTAGAAGTCGCCTTGAAGTAGTACAGGAACCTTTTCTGAAGTCGCTCCGACTTCATACACGTTCATTAAGACGGCTCTCATTCACATAGCTGTGATTTCTGATGTCAAGCGACTTGGGGCGACTTGCGGTCTGACAAGTCGCCCCCCCAAGTCGCGGTAGTGTGAACCGGCACAGAGACTTTGAACACCTTTTTGTTTTGATGCACCTAGAGTGTATGAATGTAACTAATCTAAACGGAAAGTTCCCTTAAAACAAGCTACAGTCAGCAAGCACTTCCCATCTGCATTATAAAAAAATCTAGGCTGCCACCACTGCGGACTTCTTCTGAGAATTATGCTGACACCCCCAGTTTTAATACATTGAGTTACTGACCCTTAACAAATAAGCAGATCAGGAAGGACAAAAATGTAAAATTCCTCATTCACATAATTGTTGCTTAGTGGCTCATAGTACTGAAAGTTTATCATGACAGCCAGGTAAGTATCATTTGCAGAATGGGGTAGGGACAATGGTGGAGGTTTTATTATTAATATTGTGGTGTTGGCTGCTTTAATTTCCTATCCTCGATTATTAGTATTATAATGTATCCGCTAAAAACAGAGGTTGGCAATAAACTGAAATGATCCATTAGGAGCCTCTTCTTTTGGTTACATGTGGATTACATTATTATATTGAAGCTCTACTATACATTCTCTTGAAAACATCTGTTTTCATCATCATCTACTGTGTCTTCATATTTACTACAAGTTCTAAGTGAGGTCTGTCATGCAAGCTGTTTTGGGAAGACCCTCCCTTAGAGCTGACTGTAGACCTACAGAAATCAGATGTTGTGAAAATCAAAGTAAAATATGGTTATGGAGCCATTGTAGTCATTTATGAATACATTTTTCCAGAATAGCTTGGACCCCATTCCTTCATTTTCTTTTTACTGTGTATTCATTTTCTGTTTGTTGTTACTGCATTGGGAACTACTGTATATCTATGATGCCTCCTGTGAAGAGCAATCACGTCTTGTGCGTCATGGTACTCTTAAATTCAGAAAATTTAGTGGTGCCCTTTACCATAGAGATCAGTGAAAAGCATCCACCAGAGAATGGTATTTATTGTCTTGGAAATGCACAGAAATTTTAGATACGCTTTATTATATTTTTGAAGGCATTAATGTAGACTGAGCTTTATGCAATACAAGTTGCAAACTTCAGACATTGTCAACCAGCTTTTGATCAAGGGGCTGATAAGGCTGCATTTACACTGTATGCTTGTACACTTATGAATGTTACACAAATATTTGCATGCCTACAGCGCAAAGAATGCCAACATTTTTGGCCACAGACATAGATGTCTTTTTTCTTTTTCTTTTTATGCTTCAGTGTAGCGTAACATTATGGCCCAGAAGTGGCTGTGTAGCCCATGGACTTTGTATACTGATGCATACAGATGCGTAAAAAAACTGTATGTATTTTTTTTTATATACCCTCATCGAGCCTCCTTACATCGGTTGCCCAGTGGTCAATGGAAATTATGAATTTGTTAAGTTTATTGCTTTTAAATTTCAGTGGAAAATGTAAATGAAGTTTAGATGGAACTATAGGATTACACACGTAAGATATATACGACAAAGACAAAATGGTTTAAACTGTTGGCCTAATGTTGCCTTGACCTGTTCATTGTTTTTTGTGATTTACAGTCTAAAATTTCACCAGCTTTCAAAGTCTGAACAATGCACAGGTTTTGCTTTTATTGTGAAGTTATTATTTATCATAGATCCTCAAAAAGTTAGTTTCAGCCTGTTTCTAACGGTTTAGAAGCACCTCAATCAAATAGGTGGATGGCCGCACATTGTTGTAAGGACACTGAACATTTTAATCGAAAACAATATCCACAAATAAAGCATCACAACACCAAATCTGAGAGAGATATGTCAACGTGACCATCCACTATTTGATTGACCTTTTACTCCTGGTAATTAGAGACCATTCTGGAAGTAGTCAGCTGTCATTCCTGGTCCAATGAGCTGGAATTCCCTGTCCCACAGCTTACATATACTAAGGGGCGAGGAGGCTTGTGATATCACTAGTTCATGTGGCCCTAGTATGGCCACATGAACAAATTGTGTTAATGTCACTCCCATTGGGTCAATGGACCAGGAATGACAATGAAATTCTGGGTTTGGACTCAAACCTGATTCTTAATAAATGCAAGCTCTTCCCTATTAATGACATATGGGGGATCTTTAAAAGCAATGTTTATTCACAGCACAAAAGTACTCTTTCAATTTCAAATAGTTTTGGTTTGGTAATTCAGATTTTTATTTATTTTTGCAAATTGTACATTTATTGATTGGCCACATTTACCTAGGACAATAAGTGTATGTTTAATAATCCTCTGGAGTCTGGATAGAGAAGTGTGGGATTTTAGAACAACAAATATACATACTCATCTAGGTGGAAGCATCTCTAAGGACCGTTAACCGTGCGATCAAAGACCACTGATCACTCAGTTCTCTGTCTTCAGTGAGGAGAGAGCCGGTGACTGTCAGTCACCGGCCCTCTGCACTGCCCCTCCAGCGCTCACTAGAGCGCCGGGCTGTGGAGACTGTGAAAGTGGTTGGCTCAGGCTCTCAGCGGTGCACTGAGAGGCTGAGCAAGCTGCTGGCCAGGCATTTGGGTGAATCCTGACATTAAAGTCAGTATCTATCCAGAGTCTGGACCGGTTGAGTGGCATCGGACAACAGCAGACTTTAGCCCACTATCGGCTGAGTATGGGTCACAGGAGTGCAGAACGAAGTGCACTCCTGTGACCCACAGGAGAAGTAAAGCCAAAAGAGTTTTAGTCATACCGAATTAGATTTAACCTTCTATTAATTTTTTCTTTTATTTTTTAAATAACACTGTGTTGCACAGCCTGTATACAGTTTTTTGAAAAGGGTGTATGCTTGCGCATCCTACATTGTTTTTGAGCCCCTGAAATTAAAATAAATGCGTGTGTGTGTGTGTGTATATATATGTGTATATATATATATGTGTGTGTGTGTGTATATATATGTGTGTATATATATGTGTGTATATATATATGTGTGTGTGTATGTGTGTGTGTGTATGTATATATATATATATATATATGTATATGTATATATATATATATATATATATATATATATATATATATATAATTATACAGTGAGGAGAACAAGTATTTGATACACTGCCGATTTTGAAGGTTTTCCTACTTACAAAGCATGTAGCAGACTCTAATTTTTATCATAGGTACTCTTCAACTGTGAGAGACGGAATCTAAAACAAAAATCCAGAAAATCCCATTGTATGATTTTTAAATAATTTGCATTTTATTGCATGACATAAGTATTTGATCACCTACCAACCAGTAAGAATTCCGGTTCCCACAGACCTGTTATTTTTTCTTTAAGAAGCCCTCCCGTTCTCCACTCATTACCTGTATTAACTGCACATGTTTGAACTTGTTACCTGTATAAAAGACATCTGTCCACACACTCAATCAAACAGACTCCAACCTCTCCACAATGGCCAAGACCAGAGAGCTGTGTAAGGACATCAGGGATAAAATTGCACAAGGCTGGGATGGCTACAGGACAATAGGCAAGCAGCTTTGTGAGAAGGCAACAACTGTTGGCGCAATTATTAGAAAATGGAAGAAGTTCAAGATGACAGTCAATCTCCCTCGGTCTGGGGCTCCATGCAAGATCTCACCTCGTGGGGCATCACTGATCATGAGGAAGGTGAGGGATCAGCCCAGAACTACACGACAGGACCTGGTCAATGACCTGAAGAGAGCTGGGACCACAATCTCAAAGAAAACCATTAATAACACACTATGCCGTCATGGATTAAAATCCTGCAGAACACGCAAGGTTCCCCTGCTCAAGCCAGCGCATGTCCAGGCCCGTCTGAAGTTTGCCAATGACCGTCTGGATGATCCAGAGGAGGAATGGGAGAAGGTCGTGTGGTCTGATTAGACCAAAAAGCTCAATTTTTGTCTCAAATCCACTCGCCCCCGGTTTGGAGGAAGAAGGATAAGTACAACCCCAAGAACACCATCCCAACCGTGAAGCATGGAGGTGGAAACATCATTCTTTGGGGATGATTTTCTGCAAAGGGGACAGGACGACTGCACCGTATTGAGGGGAGGATGGATGGGTCCATGTATCGTGAGATCTTGCCCAACAACCTCCTTCCCTCAGTAAGAGTATTGAAGATGGGTCGTGGCTGGGTCTTCTAGCATGACAATGACCCAAAACACACAGTCAGGGCAACTAAGGAGTGGCTCCGTAAGAAGCATCCCAAGGTCCTGGAGTGGCCTAGCCAGTCCCCAGACCTGAACTCAATAGAAAATCTGGAGGGAGCTGAAAGTCCGTATTGCCCAGCAACAGCCCCAAAACCTGAAGGATCTGGAGAATCTCTGTATGAAGGAGTGGGCCAAAATCCCTACTGCAGTGTGTGCAAACCTGGTCAAGAACTACAGGAAACGTATAAACTCTGTAATTGCAAACAAAGGTTTCTGTACCAAATATTAAGTTCTGCTTTTCTGATGTATCAAATACTTATGTCATACAATAAAATGCAAATTAATTACTTAAAAATCATAAAATTTGATTTTCTGGATTTTTTTTTAGATTCGTCTCTCACAGTTTAAGAGTACCTATGATAAAAATTACAGACCTCTACATGCTTTGCAAGTAGGAAAACCTGCAAAATCGTCAGTGTATCAAATACTTGTTCTCCCCACTGTGTGTGTGTATGTATGTATATGTGTATGTGTATGTGTATGTATATATATATGTGTGTATATATATATATATATATATATATATATATATATATATATATTGGCATCTTTGCCACCAGATGTCATTCTTGAATGATGTTGGAGTTCAGGACCGTCTCTGTGGTTATGTAGTCTAGATTACTTGCAGCAGTACTGAAAAAGGAAGGCTGGACATATGAGAGAGGCCATGATCAGCAGACTGAAAAACCAAATCTGTTTTGCAATCGAGACTTGCTGATGTAGACTGTACTGTACACAGCCACTCAGAGTTGTACTTTATCAGATGAGTGTGATTTCAGTGCTGATGCATAAGAACCATGTGGGTAATTTTGGATATGCTTATGCTAAATTTTAGTATTTATTTCTTTATGGATTTTTTCCTGCTCAGTTTTTTCTTTGGTTCCATTTTGTGGTTTACATTTTTGGGTTGTCATCAGCAGAACAGCTGTTCTCTGCTCCTAGTAAGTAGGATTTTGCATTTTTGTGTCTTTCAGAATGTGGTCCACCCACTCCTAATGCAAACCAACTGCTGTAGTGATGTATTTTAGCTTCAGTACAATGTGGCTGCTTAGTGCTGATACATTGTAAAAGCCTGAGCCTAGTGCCCCTTTTGTTGACTCATTGCAACTGTGATGTGGCAAAAACAAAGTTCTGTTTGAAGGATAGGACTTAATTTATGACTCTTTTAGTGCAAAAATAGAATCCTTGAGATTTTTCAATGTACAGTATGTTATTAACTTCTCAAGATTATTTTCTCTTAGAGGTACCAGTTTGAGATACACATCCTGTATGTTTTACCCACTTTTTTTTCTGTTTAGAAATTACTTTGTGCCTGAGGCATAGTTTGAAACTGCATGGCTTGACTACTGCCACCCCAGTACCCCTATATTAAAAAGCTCATGATGGAACTTATATCTAAGAGAATCATATGCAGCTTGACATCTAGATCATGTGCATAATATTAAAATATATCAACTTTTTAGCAACTGTATCTGTATATTGCGTAAAAATTAAAACTCATATATATATTGTGAGGGGGTTAACTCGGTAGCGGGTGTGTGTGACCCCCTGGTTGGGCTCCCCACACAAAAACAGGGCCAGCAGACGGAGGTTGTGGTTTTCAAAATCAAAAGGTGCGGTTTATTTCTCTATGTACAGTGACAAAAACACAGCAAAGCCAAAAAGAAACATAAACAAAATAAATCCTGGTCAGTTTGACCTCTGACTAAACATGCAGGTTTCCTAAACTAACAACTGGGATCAGCCTGGTGCTGTCCTAGTCCCTAAGTCCCTGGTTTAGTAAAAGTCCAAACAAATAGCCACACAGGCTTTGCCTCACCGCACAGGGGTTCACTCTCCCTAGACAGTCCACACAGGTCTGGTTCCAGGCATGAGCTAACACCTAATGAATCTGGGAGTTCTTATAGAGGCCTAAATGAGCTGACAAGCTTCAGCTGGTCTCATCAACTCCCTGCCTCACGACGCCCAGCACTCTCCCTAGAGGTATGAGTCATTCATGAGCCCACTAGCCTCAGCTGGGCTTCATCAACTCCCTAGTTGTATAAGTCGGCATAAAGCCTGAATCTGGGAGAAATATATCTACCCCCCTGGATGCAACCAGGTGACTTTACCTTCCTGCTGTCACATACCCCCCCCTCTTGTTTTAACCTTGGGGTTGGAACACCAGCAATCAGGCATTCATGTACTCGAGACAAAGCATCCACATTCCCCATTTGAACGCCAGGGCGATGCTTTACTGTGAAGTTGAATTCCTGTAGGGCCAGGAACCACCTATTCACTCTTCTATTTGTCTCCTTGTTTTGAGCCATCCACTTTAACGGAGCGTGATCCGTAACCATGTCAAAGTGCCTACCTAGCAGATAGTACCGAAGGGAATCTAGAGCCCACTTCACCGCTAAACACTCCTTTTCAACCGTGGCGTAATTTACCTCATGGGACTTCAACTTCCTGCTGAGGTAAATGACTGGGTGCTCTTCCCCGTTCCAGACCTGGGACAATACTGCTCCTAACCCCACATCTGACGCATCACTTTGTACGACAAAGTCTTTAGAGAAGTCGGGTGAGTACAACACTGGCTGGCTACATAAGGCTTGTTTCAAGAATTGGAATGCTGCCTCCGCCTCGGGGGTCCATTTAATCATGACCGACCCTTTCCCTTTCGTCAGGTTGGTTAGGGGCACAGCCTTAGAAGCAAAGTGGGGAATGAAGCGCCGATAATCCGCGATTCCCAGAAAGGCTCGTACCTGCTTCTTGCTGTTGGGACGTGGCCAACTCTGGATGGCCTCGACTTTGTTGAGTTGGGGTTTTATTACTCCCCTGCCAATGGTGTACCCAAGATATTTGGCCTCCTCCTGCCCAATGGTACACTTCTTGGGGTTAGCCGTAAACCCCGCTTCCCGGATAGAGTCTAGGACTGCTTGCACTTTTGGCAGATGTGAGGCCCAATCTGTGCTATGGACAATTACGTCATCCAGGTAAGCCGCAGCATACTTCCGATGGGGCCTCAGTATCTGGTCCATTTTCCGCTGGAATGTGGCCGGCGCATTCTGTAACCCGAACGGCATTCTCTTATATTGGAACGCCCCGTCTGGGGTTACAAATGCGGTTTTCTCTTTGGCCGACTTGGCCAGGGGAATTTGCCAATACCCTTTTGTGAGGTCAAGAGTCGTCATGTATCGGGCTGTTCCCAGCCGGTCGATCAACTCATCTATACGTGGCATGGGGTAGGTGTCAAATTTTGTAACTTTGTTCAACTGACGAAAATCGTTACAAAATCGCCAGCTCCCATCCGGTTTAGGCACCAACACAATGGGACTAGACCAATCACTTTGGGACTCCTCTATCACCCCTAAGTTCAGCATTTTCTGTACTTCCTCCCGTATTGCCTCCCGTCGGGCCTCTGGGATCCGATAGGGTTTTAACTTCACCCTTTCACCGGGCGGGGTAATAATATCATGCTCTACCCCAGATGTTTGTCCCGGCAGCTCAGAGAACACCTCCTTGTTGCGAAGCACAAACTCCTTAACCTCCTGTTGTTGGGGTTGTGACAAGGTGGCTGCTATTCCAACCTCCGGAATCACGCAACCAGTTTGAGCTGGTGACCAAGTTTCTGCGACTAGGGACTCTCTATCCCTCCAGGCTTTCAACAGATTAACGTGATAGATCTGTTTGGGCTTTCGCCTTCCTGGTTGTCTGACCTTGTAATTCACTTCGCTCACTTTTTCCATTATCTCGTAGGGGCCTTGCCATTTGGCAAGGAATTTACTTTCAACCGTAGGGACAAGTACCAATATCCTATCCCCCGGGGAAAAGGTACGGGTCTTTGCTCCACGGTTGTACACTCTCTGCTGTGCCAACTGCGCTTGGGCCAAATGTTCCTTCACGATGGGCATTACCTGTGCAATTCGATCTTGCATCAGGGCGACATGCTCAATCACACTCCTGTGGGGAGAACTCTCACTTTCCCAAGTTTCCTTGGCAATATCCAACAGCCCTCTTGGGTGTCTCCCATACAGTAACTCAAAGGGGGAGAATCCCGTAGAGGATTGGGGCACCTCCCTAATAGCAAACATCAAAGAAGGAAGTAGACAGTCCCAATCCTTTCCATCTCTATCCACCACTTTCTTCAACATTTGTTTTAGGGTTTTGTTGAATCTTTCAACCAGCCCATCGGTTTGGGGGTGATACACAGATGTACGCAATTGCGTCACTTTGAGCAATTTACACAGCTCTTTCATAACCCGAGACATAAAGGGTGTACCTTGGTCCGTAAGCAGTTCTTTACAAATAACCACCTGGCTAAAAACAAGAGATAGCTCTTTGGCTATGGTTTTGGCCGAGGTATTTCTGAGAGGGATCGCTTCTGGATAACGGGTGGCATAGTCCATTATAACCAATATGTACTGGTGCCCCCTAGCGGACTTGATTATAGGCCCTACCAAATCCATTGCGATTCTCTCAAACGGGACCTCAATGATGGGTAGAGGGACCAGCGGGCTACGGAAATGTGGCATCGGGGCCGACCTCTGACACACAGGGCAGGAGGAACAATAATTTTCTATGTCCTTCATCACCCCAGGCCAATAGAATCTCTGTAATACCCTCTCTCGGGTTTTCTCTGTCCCCAGATGACCTCCAAGAATGTGCCCATGGGCCAACTCCAACACCAACTTCCTGTAAGGTTTGGGCACCACAAGCTGCTCAACGGTTTCTTCTGCCCTTTTTGCCACCCGATACAGTAGGTCCTTCTCTACGCTGAAGTATGGGTAAGTGCAGGTATTATCTGGGTTCACTAACTCGCCATCTATTTCCACTACGTTTTCCCGTGCCTTTATTAGGGCGGGGTCTTTTAACTGTTCTGTGGCAAAATTTTCCCTGTGAACCTCCAGATCAGAAAACTCCACAGACGGTAGGTTTTCGTCTGAGGAGGTGGGCTCCTCTCCAGTTTCTTGAGTCTCCCCTGCCAATACTGACAAGGGAAATTCTGGAGAGTCCTCACCACTCTCAGAGGAGTTCTGGCTATCACATTCCTGGTACATAGGGGCACCAGTGGGGGGCTCAGGATCATCCCACAGTTCCCAGAACTTCGGAAAATCCCTTCCCACAATGGCATCATGCGGTAATTGAGATACTAACCCCACTGGATGAGAGAGGGTACCTTTGGGGGTCTCGAAACACACTGTAGTCACTGGATACTCTCGGGTGTCCCCATGCACACAAATAACAGCTACCTTGCTATTCCCAGAGACCTCTGTTTTAACTAATTCAGCCTTTATCAGGGTCACAAGGCTACCTGAATCCAGTAATACCACAACATTTCTACCATTAATACACATTTTGCATAAATGTTTCTCAGTTCCCCAAATGGCAGTGCATGCGACTGTCGCACACAGCGACTGACGTCTGTCCATCAGAAAGTCACATTGCATGGGTTCCTCCACAACCGGGCAATTTGCTGCAATATGTCCCGCTTGCCGGCAGCGGTAGCAAACAATCCATTTGGCTGCCTCTTGAGCCCCTGACTTCCCAGGCTGTTCTCGCCAAACTTTTGGTAGAGCTCCCACCCTCTCACTCTCTCCACCCTCACCCCTTGGAATCCTCTTATCCGCCCCTGGGGATGGTCTGGTCTTAGGGTGGAAAGTCCGAGAGTCTCTGGAAGAGGCCGTCAGGTTCTCTGTAGCCAAGTATTTCTCTACACGATCCACAAGACCACCGGCCGTCTCTGGGTCTCCATGGCTTACCCACTTTTGGATGGCAGTAGGAAGAGCTCTCAAAAACCGATCCATTACAACACGTTCCACAATCTCTGGTGCGGACAAAGTCTCTGGCTGTAGCCACTTCCTGCTCAGGTGAATGAGATCATACATTTGAGACCTGGGGGGTTTTCCAAGCTGGAAAGTCCAGTTATGCACACGCTGAGCCCGGACAGCCAGGGTGACACCCAGCCTTGCCAATATTTCAGCTTTTAGCATCACATAGTCTTTTGCTTGGTCAGGCTCTAGGTCATAGTAAGCCTTCTGCGATTCACCAGTTAACAGAGGAGCCACCAGTCCAGCCCACTGCTCCTCAGGCCACTTTTCTCTTTCAGCAGTCCTTTCAAGTGTGGTCAAAAATACCTCTGGATCATCCTCTCCAGTCATTTTTGTCAATAAACGACTCACCCCAAAGGACGCGGTATTAGTGGGACGGCTTTCCTCACTGGTCTGCGGACGTTGCTGCATTACTGCTTCCATTTGTTGTAGTCTCTGCTCTTGCTTCTGTAACAGGTCTATGAAGCGGGCCTCAGATTGCTGCTGGGCTTGTTGATGAGCTTGCTGCTGGGCTGCAAGGCTCCTTTGCAAACCTGCATTTGTCTGCTGTTGATTGGCATTTGCTAGAGCCAGCTGTTTCAGTATCTCCTCCATGCTGGCTTAAAAAAAACTGCCACTGGTTCTCCACCAACTGTGAGGGGGTTAACTCGGTAGCGGGTGTGTGTGACCCCCTGGTTGGGCTCCCCACACAAAAACAGGGCCAGCAGACGGAGGTTGTGGTTTTCAAAATCAAAAGGTGCGGTTTATTTCTCTATGTACAGTGACAAAAACACAGCAAAGCCAAAAAGAAACATAAACAAAATAAATCCTGGTCAGTTTGACCTCTGACTAAACATGCAGGTTTCCTAAACTAACAACTGGGATCAGCCTGGTGCTGTCCTAGTCCCTAAGTCCCTGGTTTAGTAAAAGTCCAAACAAATAGCCACACAGGCTTTGCCTCACCGCACAGGGGTTCACTCTCCCTAGACCAGTGTTTCTCAACTCCAGTCCTCAAGGCGCCCCAACAGGTCATGTTTTCAGGATTTCCCTCAGATGAAATGGCTGTGGTAATTACTAAGGCAGTGAAACTGATCAAATCACCTGTGCAAACTAATGGAAAGCCTGAAAACATGACCTGTTGGGGCGCCTCGAGGACTGGAGTTGAGAAACACTGCCCTAGACAGTCCACACAGGTCTGGTTCCAGGCATGAGCTAACACCTAATGAATCTGGGAGTTCTTATAGAGGCCTAAATGAGCTGACAAGCTTCAGCTGGTCTCATCAACTCCCTGTCTCACGACGCCCAGCACTCTCCCTAGAGGTATGAGTCATTCATGAGCCCACTAGCCTCAGCTGGGCTTCATCAACTCCCTAGTTGTATAAGTCGGCATAAAGCCTGAATCTGGGAGAAATATATCTACCCCCCTGGATGCAACCAGGTGACTTTACCTTCCTGCTGTCACAATATATATATATATAATATATATATATAGACATTAAGGCTGACCTCTAGGCAGTTGTAGAAAACTTTTTTTTTTTTTTAGTTGTGTGTGTGTGTTTCATTAAAAGTATTTTTAGAGTTGCCCAACATAAGTACCTGTATCTGATTTATCAACCTTCTATAATCCCTGCACCACAGTAATTAGACTGGGTGATTGAGGATCAGCATTCTGACAAAAAAATGGAAGTGTAATACCACGCTGTCCCTTTAAACAATGAACAGCAGCTAGCAGAGTAAATAGACAATTGCAAAAATAACATAGAAATAAAAGGGCAGCACTAGAAACATATCTCAAAATGAACTGAAAACATTTTGTGAATCTCACAAATCAATATTAAGAATTGTGTGAAACCTTAATTGGGTATATTCACAGCGATTACTACATCAATATTAAAAAACTAATAGACAAATAAATGTGAAATTCATGAGTAGTAGAAACCCAATGTGTAGTGAGTCCAAAAATGTTAATGAATAAAAACCAAATTTTCAGGGGTGTGGCCTGGACCGGCATGGTGTGAGGAGTGCTGAACGAGAGCTCCGCTTGCCCAATATACATTATCGCAAATCCTGGGGCTAATATCGCTATTTTTACTAATCTCAATCGGGTGTACTGCCACCCCACATCCACGGTGATCATGTCGCCACCAAAAAAAGCGTCAGAATCGGCCAAATATCGTCACACGGACAAAGAGGCCGGGGAAGAAAATGGCGCCGGCTCCTCCTCCCCTGCAGACTCGGCCGCAGAGGACACTGCACGAGTGCTGGAAGCTATCTCGGATTGCAAAAGTACTCTGACTTGCAAGATTGAGGAGGTGAAAATTGATGTGTCCCTAATCCGTCAAGATCTGCAGAAGCTCAGAGACCGGGTCACGGAGACTAAGACTCGCATCCGCCATGTGGAGGATGAGGTGCCGCCATTGCAAGTTACTACCGAAGGGCTCGCCTCCAACACCAGCTCAACATGGTTTTAGCCAAGCAGGACGACATGGAAAACTGGCTTTGGAGGTGTAACTTGCGGTTTGTAGGACTGCCTGAGGGTGCGGAGGGTTCTGACCCCCCCTCATTTCTGGAGAATCTACTTGTCACCTCATTCGGAAGGGCTGAGTTCTCCACACCATTCATTGTGGAGAGGGCTCACAGGCTGGCTGCCAAACCCCCTCCCCAAGGTGCACCTCCTCGGACATTTATTGCAAAAATGCTCAATTTCCAAGACCGGGACGCTGTCCTCCGCCTCACCAGACTGAAGGGCAACATCCCATTTAAAAACAACGAGATCAAAGTTTTCCTGGACTTCTCTGCGGAGGTCCAGAAGAAGAGGGCTCATTTCACCGAAGCCAAGCGGCAACTGAGGATCCACCATTACTCCTATGACATGCTCTTTCCGGCCAGGCTTCGCGTCGTCGGAGAGGACAGGGCACACTTCTTTGACACGCCGGAAGCCGTCTTTGCCTGGCTGGAGAACAGAGCGGCCCCCAGACCAGGTGCCCACTTGAAGGCATAGCCGGCAGCCACAGGGGATTGCCCGGTTCATACTGCGGGTGATGACCCGCATTGCGCTCGGTTTCCCAAGGAGCTCGGGACTGCTCTTTATGAAGGTACTGTGCTTTACACCCCTCGCCCCAAGCCACCCATGTTTTATTATGCTGGAGCTTTCCACCCGGACATGCCCTTTCTTCACTACCCTGCTCCTGAACTTCTTCAATGCCCCCCCTCCTCTCCCTCATGCTCCTCTCCTACCATCTCTTCTATACTCCCTGGTGGTAGGCACAGACAGCGGCCCCGAACACTTGGTTTCTATGGCAAGCTACCACCCGTTATGACACCCGGGACACGGACTCACTTCTCCATATCCTTTTGTTTCCCCCACATATGCTATCCTGGAGATCCAAGACCGGGGGTCTCACTCCTCGTGCTGCTGCTTGCTCTGCAGCAGATAACCATCCCCCTAGTTACGGGGGGCCCCGCTATTTTCAATACCAATTGTAACGTTTGATATGTAGCACAAGTATGGTTTCCCTGGCCTGTCCGGTCCCGGCACCTAGCACCCAGTATTTACTCGGTGCGGTTCCTTTCCGGACACGCCAGTGTGTTAGTTCATAATCCATTTAAGTTCCATCGTTGGTTTAATGTTTTGTATTTTGTATAGTGTACAGAAGAGTATTCTTTGCTGGTGTTTGATGACATGGTTCACATACGCTGCTCTGGGGCTCTGTATGTTGGTATGCTGCTAAGACATCAGTGGCTCATATTACGGTCTCCTGTCCTCGTTGCCGCGGGTGGCGTCACGCGCCCTCCCACTTGTGGGCTGTGCGCGGGATCTGTGTGTTGGGGACACTGATAACTGTTTACCATTAATATGCCTAATTTGAAATTTATTACATGGAATGTACGTGGTCTTAGAGCCAGGCCAAAGAGAAATGCAGTTTTATCATACCTTAAGGCACAACGTGCAGAGATTATGTTACTAGTGGAGACCCACCTTATGGCTGTACCAGGCCCCTCATACTGCTAGCTCCAGAGGAGTTGCAATATTGGTGGCCAAAACGGCACAATTTATATTACTGACGCTGCGGTCTGACCCCCAGGGTAGGTTTTTATTTTTGCATGCCAAAATAAATGGTCTGGAACTCCCGATACTGGCAATTTATATACCCCCTCCCTTCCAATTTACTGTTTTGCTATCGTTTTATGTCCCAATTCCCAACTGTTCCTGCGATTTGGCTAGGGGACTTTAATAACGTTGTGAATAGGGACCTGGACAGGCTATCAATGACACCTCCTGACGACCCCGCCCATCCCCACACCAGGTTTGGCAAACTCCTTGCCGACCTTGCCCTGATAGACACATGGAGGCATCGCTATCCCCAAGATAAGGTGTTCTCATGTTTCTCAGCAATGCATAACTCCATGTCGCGAATAGACCTTATATTAATATCCCGCTCCCTACTTCCAATACTAGGAGACGTAGGTTTTAACTCCCGTATCCTCTCTGTCCACGCTCCCTATTGGGCTGAGCTCCGGCTTGACTTCCCCCCACGACATATGCCTGGAAGCTTAACCTCTTTTGGTTAAGTTGTCCCTGGCTTAGAGGAGGCTTGTACCGAGTGGGATATTTTTCTTTCAAACCAATAGGGACACAGCGCCATTTGATGTAATTTGGGAGTCTTTTAAATCCCATGCCTGTATGATTCTATCCCAACGCATATCCAGGTATAGAATAACCTCATCACAGTTGGTCAGGCAGGCGGAACAATCCCTAGCGGAAATAGAGATAGATTTCACTAACAACCCCTCACCATCCACGGCCGACCAGCTAAAGCTACAGGCATGTGTGGTTAACAGTCTCCATTTTGAGAAGGCAGAAAGAAAGATATTCTATAGTAAGCAGAGGATGTATGAATGTAAGGGACAGGCGGGACGTCTCCTGGCCTACCTAGCTCATCTGGACCACAGGCCTCCCACTGTGGTTTCCCTCCGCAATACTGATGATGTGCTGATTACTGACCCTGATATGGTGGCTGGGGAGTTCCACTCCTTCGCATCCTTATACTCTTCTGCCGCTAATAACCCTAAGGAGGAGGTAGCGGCACTCCTAGCTGGCATAGAACTGCCCACACTTACCCAATTTCAGAGTGAGATGCTTGAGGCCCCCATCACCAAAGATGATATATCGGAGGCAATGTCCCACCTTAACCCATCTAAAGTCCCTGGTCTGATGGTCTCCCCCTCGAATTTTATACGACATGCACTGAAACCCTAATCCCCAGGCTTCATGAGCTATTCTCTCATATATTTAAGTCCCGGCTCTCTACCCCCTTCCATGTGCGAGGCCTATATAGTACTCATACCCAAACCTGGCAAAAATGTAGAACTCCCAGAGTCGTATCGCCCTATATCCCATCTTCAATTGGATATTAAGATCTTAGCCAAGATCCTGGCGCTACGTTTGAATAAAGTGATTCTCAACCTGATCCATCCGGACCAGACTGGCTTTATGCCAGCTAAAAACACAGCATATAACCTGCGCAGACTTCATATGAATCTACAGGCTGAGCATGACCAGCTGGGCTCCAGAGTTGTGGCGTCTCTTGACGCTGCAAAGACGTTCGATTCAGTTGAGTGGGAATACCTCTGGGAATGTCTGGCACGGTTTGGTTTCGGTCCCAATTTTATTAAATGGATCCGACTCCTCTATCATAAGCCTAGCGCCAGGGTCTTGGTCAATGGGAGGGTCTCTGACTCCTTTCCTCTTTCAAGGGGCACACGCCAGGGGTGCCCCCTATCCCCTCTATTATACGCCCTGGCGGTAGAGCCCCTTGCCTCCTCCCTGAGAACACATTCGGGTATTCGGGGTCTACGGTGAGGGGGTTTGGTGAAAATGATCAGTTTATATGCCGACGATATGCTGCTGTATTTGGCAGGCCCATCCCTACAGTCAGCCCTTGAAGCTATACAAACTTTTGGTAGCTACTCTGGCTTGAAGATAAATTGGACAAATCCTAAATCCTTCCCATTGATATAAGTGTCCCCATGGAAACTCAAGCCTCCTCGCCCCTTATCAGGGTTAGCTCCATGAAATATCTCGGCATAATCATTATCCGTTCTACGAAAGACTTTGTTAAGCTTAATATAGAGCCCCTGATTGCGACTCCGAAATCCAAGACACAGACATGGGCCAAACTACCCCTGGGCGTAATGGGACAGGTTAACTTAATCAAAATGGTCCTACTTCCGAAGTTTTTGTATGTCTTTTGGAATGCTCCGGTTTACATACCTCTCAGAATCTTTAAGTCTATTGAAGCAATCCTTAATTCCTTTGTGTGGGGTAAAACCAGACACAAATTGTCATGGCAAGTGTTGAAGAACCCCACTGAGTGGGGGGGAGCAGCACTGCTTGACTTCAACCTCTATTACTTCGCAGTGCAATTATCCCACTTCTATTATCTAGATAAACATGACAAGGACCGCTACCTGGCTCTAGTGTGCTCCCCTTACACACGTGGGCACACCCATCCTTTCCAGATCCTCTTCAGAGACCTTGCGGACCCCTGGGTGTTGGGAAACCGGAAAGGACTACTTTTTAACCATTGCAAAATTTGGGAAGTGGTGAGACGTAAACTGAAAGCGCCACCCACACTCTCTCATACACCTCTTTGGGACAACCCCGGCCTGAAAGAATTAACTATACCAGACCATGTCCTATGGCTTAACCAGGGTGTGATGAGCCTATCACATGTTTATTGTGGTGCTACTCTGAAATCGTTTCAACAACTTAAAGAGGAATTCAATCTCCCTAACTCCATGCATTTTCATTACCTCCAGCTCTGCCACACCCTCCAGACCCAATTTTACGATACTCCTCATAATCTAGAACAATTGGATATCCTCTGCATAACGGGACAAGATTCCCTTAAACTTATCTCAGTGTTTTACAACTCTCTTCTTCGTCCCACTGCGGCGACCCTTGCATATAAATTGAAGGATTGTTGGGCTGGTGACGTGGGGGAGATGGAGGACGACGAATGGGAGGACGCATTAGACACCAGCAAGAAGGTCTCAACTAGGCTTTCAGACCGCCTCACACAATTATACATCATGCACAGATCTTATCTGACCCCCCTTCGCCTGGCCAAATACAGACCTGACCATAACCCATTGTGCCCCAGATGCGACAGTCCGTCTAGCACCTTCTTTCATCTTATATGGTCATGACCAGTAATACAGAATTACTGGTCTCACATAGTGAAATTCATTCATGATGAGATGGGGTCCCCCTTGACATTATGCCCTAAACAATGTCTACTGGGTGTATTCCCAGACCCAGACAAATTCCATAAAATATTCCTGCAAGAATCTTTATAGCTAGATTACTCCTAGCGAGAAAATGGTTAAGGGTCACACCACCGATAATCCAGGAATGGATATCTGCAATTAACAATGTTTTACCCTACAAAAAAGAGATTTATGCTCACAGGGGCTGCCCGGCCAAATATGGCAAAATTTAGCACAATTGGTTAGGAAATGCAGCCAGGTGCAAGGAGATATCCGACTAATCTTCTGTAAGTTGAACTTTCAATTTGACGGCTACCCGTTCCCCCATGGACATGGACCGAGCTATTGGACCTTTTTTTTTTTTCCGCTCCTGTAGTTAATCATAGTGCTTATGTAATGCACAATCGAATGTATGAGCCTTGTTGAATATGTTATCTACTTGAACCCTTATATTACAATTTCTTTTATTGTACTTACGATGCCACTGTCAATATCATGTATGTCTCTACTCTTCAAAATAAACACCATGTTATTTGTAAAAAAAACAAAACAAATGTTCATAACATCCAATTGATGTCAAAAGTGAAAACAACTTGTGAGAAAAGTTTACAAGTAGATAATCCACCACCAATTAGATGAAGACTTACCAGAATGTTTGAACCCAAAAGGGCATATGCCCAATGAGTCAAACAGGCTTGTGGTGGCGTACAAAGATGAAGGCTTCAAATCTGGCGACCTTTGATAAATGAATCAGGTAATCCCACAAGTCTTCCCCAGACGGGCTCCACTGCTGCCATTATACATGTAACAAAAGCGCTCTTTATCTTCTCAAATGTGAGTTTTTTAACTTTAATAAATATCCAATATTTTGTATGGAATCACGCTATGTGGCATTTTGTTCTCCTCTCCAACTATACATATGAACGCATGGGAGAATCTATCCATCTTGCTCCATGAATATCTACCTTGGAGGTTACTACCCTTGAGAGCCATTTTGAAGGCTTGTGGGATTACCTGATTCATTTATCAAGGGTCGCCAGATTTGAAGCCTTTATCTTTGGTGTACAGTACACCACCACAAGCCTGTTTGACTCATTGGGCGTATGCCTTTTTGGGTTCAAACATTCTGGTAAGTCTTCATCTAATTGGTGGTGGATTATCTACTTGTAAACTTGTTGTTGTTTTCACTTTTGATGTCAAGAGGATGTTATGAACATTTGGTTTTTATTCATTTAATTTATGGACTCACTACACATTGGGTTTCTACTACTCATGGATTTCACATTTATTTGTCTACTTGTTTTTCAATATAGATGTAGTAATCACTGTGAATAGTCTCCGCATTCTGACTGTTACCCTTTATAAGTTCCAGTTAAAGGTTGGCTGGACTAAGTTATAAAGGTCTATGGGAGATCTGTGGTGTGTGGGTCAAAGCAATAGACTAACTTGGAGACCCGCCTTCTTTTTGTTGTGGTGACTATTGTCACCGGGACTGAAAGTGATGGCAATTTGAAATGTTTGAGCTGTCACCAAAATATTAATAGAGGTGAAGTAATCTTAAAGTGTAAACCCTTGTTTTTTTATTGTATACAAATAACAAACATGCCTAATATTTACCTGCTTTGTGCAATTGTTTTGCACAGAGCACCCCCGATCCTCTTCTTTTGGGGTGCCCTGCCGACGCTCAAGGCCCCTGTTTAATCAGATTTGGCGACCCGTCAGAATTTGTAACGGAAGTGACGTTTCGTCGCCGCCTTCTTGCTGCACCCTGCACTCTTCCACAGTAAGGATACACTGAGAAGGGGACAAGCAGACATCTTGTTACACCCACCAGAGTTTTGCATTTCACACTTATAAGTGTGAATTGCAAAACTCCAGTGGGTGTAACCAGATGTCCGCTTGCTCCCTTCTCTGTGTATGCTTACTGTGGAGGAGTGCGGGGTGTAGCAAGATGGCGGCAACGGAATGTCACTTCCATCACAGATTCTGACGGGTCGCCTAATCTGATGAAACAGACCCACGTAAAGCCGCTTTCCCTGGGGGGCACCCTTGTGGGCTCGCTCCTGAGTCCCACTGCTGCATCCATTGACACAGAGAGCGTGACTCGGCCCTGCCCCCCGCTCCTGTGTCGCTGGATTTGATTGACAGCATCAGTCTGTCCAATGAGGAGAGACAGCGGCCAGAGCCGCTGCACTCGTGCACATCGCTGGATCGGATCAGGCTCAGGTAAGAAAAAGGGGGGGGGGGGTCTGGGGGAAGCTGCAGCACAGAAGGATTTTCACTTTAATGCATAGAATTTATAACCAATTTAAAAGTGATAACGGACTGTGAGAGGATTTTCCCTCAAGGGAAACTACCCCAATGAGATGCCGCTTAAAAAAAAAAAAAAAAAGACTGGGGTTCTAACCATTCTCTGCCTTTTCCAAAACTAAAAATCAAAAATTAGGTTTGCTTTAAGAGACACAATAGTTATAACAAAGATCATTTAGTTGAAATGTTGGGATGTTTTCTCAAACCCCCTATCAATTGTATTTTTTTCAGATGCAGTTATTGGACAAGTTTCCAGTGGAAGGAGGTCAAAAAGATCCAAAGCAGAGAATCATCCCATTTTTACCAGGTATGTGTTTGTAGCTGATTTTTCTTGTTTCTGTATGAGCACATCATTTTGAGTCATCAAAATTATACCAGAAGTTTATGATGACTGCAATATCGTAGCGAAACAGAGGATTTATTAGCTCATCTACCAAAGCAGAGCCAACTGCAGTGGTAACCCTGAGATGTTAGGTATATCTTTACTTGGCGTAACATCATCTTTCACATTATGCAAACTACTAACTATACTACTAATTAGTGTTTTTTTTTTTTAAAGCATGAAACATTTTTTTTCTCCCAAAAAAACCCAAACACGTTTGATAATAATTGCTGTGCAAATACTGTGCGAGATAGAAAGTTGCAACGACTGCCATTTTATTCTCTAGGGTCTCTGCAAAAAAATAATAATAAATGTTTGGGGGTTCGATGTAATTTTCTATCAAAAAAATTATAATTTTTACATGTAGGAGAGAAATGTCAGAATTGGCCTGGTAGGCAAATGGTTAAACAGTTCTAGCAGGCGCGCGTGTGCCCGATGCATGGCGAGGGACACGATGTGTGTGGCCGCCGGCCACACGTGATGACGGGGATGTGTGTGTATAATCACACAAATCCCCATTCTGCCAGGAGAGGAGAGACAGATTGGCTGTTCCTACTAAGTGGGAACAGCCGATTTGTCTCCTCCTCTAGTTAGTCCCATCCCATACAGTTAGAAACGCACAGGAAGGAAAACATTTAACCCCTTGATCGCCCCCTATTGTTAATACCTTCCCTACCAGTGACATTTATACAGTAATCAGTGCATTTTTATAGCACTGGTCGCTGTATAAATGTCAATGGTCCGAAAAATGTGTCAAAAGTGTCTGATCTGTTCCCCGCAATGTTGCAGTCCCACTAAAAATCGCGGATCACCACCATTACTAGTATAAAATAAAAATAGTACAAATGCCATAAATCAATTCCTATTTTGTAGACGCTATAGCTTTTGTGCAAACCAATCAACATACGCTTACTGCGTTTTGTTTTTTTTGTTTTTTTTATCCAAAAATATGTAGAATAATATATATCGGCCTAAACTGATGAAGAAATGTATATATATATATTTTTTTGGGGATATTTATTATAGCAATAACATATTGGTCTCTTTTAAAAATTGTCACTCTTTTTTTGTTTATAGCGCAAACCCCTCCCCCCCCCCACAGAGGTGATCAAATGCCACCAAAAGAAAGCTCTATTTGTGGGGAAAAAGGACGTTGATTTAGTTTGGGTACAGCGTCGCATGACCGCGCAATTGTCAGTTAAAGCGACGCAGTGTCACATCGCAAAAAATGGCCTAGTCATTGAGGGGGAAATTCTTCCGGTCATTAAGTAGTTAATTAAATCTATTTTAAACTAATGTCTAGGCTTCTAATTAACTGTAATCATAATATTTTATGTTGGTGAGCCTTCCTTGCAATAGACTAAAGACAAGAGACTAAATTGAATGAAGATGCACCAGATGAGTTTGTTACGTATCGTTTCCTGATAATAAAGCCTGCTTGCTAACGTGTCTGTTTCTAATAAAGTAAATAATATGGACAGGAATAGCCCGGTGGGCAATGTGAAATATGTTATTAAGATTTAATGAATCTTCTTCAGTAAGTAGTTGTTATGGCTGTGTTTCGAGAAAATTTTAAGTCAAATGATCAGCATGAATTTGATGATTGTGGTTCATATGATTAAATAGGTCATAATGCAGTGCCTCCAGCATTTGCCTTCCATCAGTTTTTATTTATTAAGGAAAGTTACCCTTTTTGTGAACAGCTTTCCTGTTACATCTGCAGTGGAGACACACCCTGATTTGTGAAACCTTTAACATCTGCTAGATTTTTTCAAGGCATGACCCTTTTGAGGTTTGGAAACTTAAAGAAAAATGGGAAATTGAATGGGAAGTATGATTTCAATTTTCTTAAGGCCAATTCACACCACACATTTTCTGCATCAAAAACGCATGGAAAGTAGGTTATATGGTTTCCAATTGCATAGTTCACACCAGTGCTTGCAGTTCCAGTGCGTTCTAGAAAAAAAAGTAGAACGCATCAAAAATGCACTGGAAAGCACCCAAAAACAATTAGACGCACTGGAACATACACGTGGTTATTTAACCACTTACAGACCGCCCGCCGTTGTTATACGTCGCTACTTTGAAGAGGAATAACGGGGTTATGGCAATAAGAGCAATAATTCTAGCCCTAAACCTCCTCCTGTAACTCAAAATATGCAACCTGTAGGGTTTTTTAAACGTCGCCTATGGAGATTTTTAAGGGTAAAAATTTGTCGCCATTCGACGAGCGGGCGCAACTTTGAAGCGTGACATGTTGGGTATAAATTTACTCGACGTAACATTATCTTTTACAATATCGAAAAAAAAATTGGGCTAAATTTACTGTTGTCTTATTCTTAATGAAAAAAAAGTGATTTTTCCCCCAAAAAAGTGCGCTTGCTAGACCGCTGCGCAAATACGGTGTGACAACAAAAAAAAATGCAATACCGTCATTTTATTCTCTAGGGTGTTGATATAATGTTTGGGGTTCTAAGTAATTTTCTAGCAAAAAAAATAAAAGATTTTAACTTGTAAACACCAAATCTCAGAAAGAGGCTCGGTCCTTAAGTGGTTACGTTTAAGAAAAAGTGGGGGGGGGGGGGGGATGCACTGGACTGCATCAAAAGCGCGCCAAAAATGCGCATGCAGAAGAGCATCTGGAACGCATTCGGACTGCGTTTCTATGGTATGACCTACTGGCCCTTAAAATGTTTGATCATTTCTCCATAGTTTATCATTTATTTTTGACATGTCTTATTGATAAAATGAGGACTCAAATGAGTTCACAGTGCTCTCTTGGCTTTTACTGCAATACTTCATAACTGTGCTTATATACCTTGATCCTTAAAGTGATACTAAACACACAATGCTTAATTGACATTGTCCCTTCTATTTCTGTATATGGATGATGGTACTGTAACTAGTTTATTAAAAAAAAAAAAAAAATCTAAGTGCCTTTTTCCTAATCAATATATAGCAGTCACATGACTCAGAACTTTTCCAGCCTGTCTGCGGGGAAACGTAAGCAGGAGGAGCTTTGAGTCCTCTATTGCTTGTCACATGTTTAAAAAAAAAAGAAAAAAGCCTTTGGAATACAGAGTAAAAATAATTGTCAATAAACTGTTTTAAACTGTCATACAAATATGTTTGAAATTAAATCTTTAATATTTTTTGGCAATAACCTGGTGTGGGCAGATGTCTGCCAAGCACCTCCAGCCTGTGTCTTAGAATAGGAGGGAGGTGAAGCATCTGTTCATCTACATGTAATATCCCACCCCTGTTGTGTTTAGCTGGTTAGTGGGCATGGATGAGGAGGGAGGGAGTGGGCTCTGATTTACCACTGTGTGTACGCCCACATGTGTGACTCTATAGTCTCATGGGCTGCTCAGATGGATGATAGGGAAGAAATGCCCAGCATAGAAACTCACTGAAGAGTTGCCACCAGAGCTGAAAAATCTCTAGCTGAATTGGGGTCATGAACAGAAGGTGGAGATAGAGAGCAGCAGGATCAACCAGGATTTTTGCAGAATACAGAACGAATCTCATAGTAACTGAGCATGAACAGCATGTATTACAGCATCTGATTTTGGTACATTTTAGAAGGGAGGGGAAGAAGCGGGTACCTGTTTTTGACAGGAACCCGCTCCCACTTCTAGTCGGATTGCCACGACAATTCCACTGGAAGTGCTTAGATGCACAGAAGATGCTCAGATGCTCTGTACTATAACAGTGCTGCATGGGAATTTTTCCCTTACTTTCGGCGATTTTGCTACTTTAGGGCTGCTTGTAAAGCAGAATACAGGAAATGTGAGTGTGTGCACATAGAATAAAGACTAGAAAGGTGTCTTGCCCAGATGGATGCAGCATCGATCCCCTGGCGCCTCTAACACCACCAATCCTTTTTTTCTCACAGCTCCCTAAGCAGCCCCCCCCCCACTGGAGTGCTGGGCTGTGGAGGGGACAGGAGCGGCCAGTCGCAATCTTGCCCGAGCCTAGACCGACTCTGCGACGTTAGATGACAGCAGGCTTCAGCCGGCTGTCTGCTGAAAGTGGGTCATAGGAGTTCAGAAAGAACTGCACTCCTGTGATCCAGAGGAGAAGTATAGCCAAATGAGCTTTGGCTGTACTTCTCCTTTTATAGGGTAGCAGCCAGCAGTACCAAGACTTATTTAATAGTCTTCCTTACAGCAGAAAGATACAAGGGCCAAACACTGTAGCAATACCAGAATATCACAAAACAGTGATGAGTGAAGAGTAAGAAGAAACTCACTTATAATATTTTATATTTTGTGCTTTTGAACACTAATGAGCAATCTGCACCTACATAGTCTGAGTGCTGCACCTATATAGTCTATGTACAGCCAAAGCTTTTTGAGTGGGGTTTGATGTTGGATGTGCCCATCCAAACGCTATAGGAGCATTTGTAAAGCGTTAGAAATTTAGTCAATTGTCAATGAGCCCATAGATAAATATAATAAAACCAATGTCACTGTAAAAATATAAATTTACACTACCTTTTTAGAAGTGGACAGTGCCAGTAGTTTTTTATTAATTTTTTTTTCTAATTTTTTACAATCTTCTTTTTTTTATTAATTTTTTAGGAGCACCATTGGGGGTGTATGGGGAAATATCAGGTGTCTAAACAGAACCCTGATGTCTCACTTTTGAGATAAGGGGACGGAGGACAAAGATTCCCCAGTCCCTTTCTCTGCACCTTCAGGGGCACTGGACAGTGATGAATGGGAAATGCTCTGTGATGAGTGACTTCCTGTTTATTCACAAACCAAAGCATAGTAAATGTTCACTATGCTTACATTATGAATGGACACAGGAGCTATCGGTACTGACCACTCACTGTGTTCATTCAGAAAAGGATTGTGTCATTTACTTGCCCCTTCTTCGACAGGGGCAAGTAAAGGAAAGGGGGGAAGCCAGCAGCACTGCTAGGGGGGGGGATATTAGGGGAGCACACAAAGGCTGGGAAACTGGAAAAGAAGGAACAGGGACAGGAGGGGCAGGATTTACTTGTGCCAATCTGTTTTCCTCCTGTAGCCGCTGAATGTTGGTTGGAGGGAGAGAAGGAGAGGTGGCTTTTAGTGGCTGCGGGAGGAAAGGGGATTGACTACAGTAAATGCTACCTCTCCTGTCCATGTTCTGGGGTAAGGATTGTGGTCTATCCGTCGCCTACCCCTGATCAACAGGTAGATGGTGATCGTTGGGTTGCTGACCACCGATTTGACTGTTATACCTCGTACACATGACCGGTTTTCCAGACGAGAAAAGTGCAATTTTTTAGATTGGTTGGGAAAGACGGTCGTGTGTATGCTCCATAGCAGTTTTCCGGACGAGAAAATTTAGAACCTGCTCTATTTTTTCCCGTCCTGTTTCCCGTCAGTCTTTTTCTCGTCATGAAAACCGCTCGTGTGTATGCTTTTCCGAGGGGAAAAAAACGCGTATGCTCATAATGAAGTATGAGACGGGAGCGCTCGTTCTGGTAAAACTAGCGTTCGTAATGGAGATGGCACATTCATCACGCTGTAACGGAACGGAATAGCACGAGGCTGAAAAGCGCGAATCGTCTCTCACCAAACTTTTACTAACACGAGGATCAAAAGTAGCCCAAAGGGTGGCGCCATTTGAATGGAACTTCCCCTTTTATATTGCCGTTGTACGTCACCGCGCTTTGGTCGAGTGTTTTTTTGCCTGAACGTGTGTGTATGCAAGGCAGGCTTGAGAGGAATCACGTTGGGAAAAATTTTGGTTTTTGGCATGTCAGGAAAACCGGTCGGGTGTACAAGGCATTATGGTTAAATAGTTCTAATGGCTTTTTTCTCTTAGGATTGAATGTTAGGGAATGTTGCATTCACCCAGCGAAAGGCAGCAAATAGAATCTGTCATTTAACAAACATTATGTTTATTATTCGTTATATTTACAAAAATTATAAGACATTCACAAAGCAATTTTCCTATAAATTGAACCGCATATGTGCAGGTATTAAATCAAGGCAGATTGTGCCCTGTAGGAGTGGCATTTTGAACTATGGATGTGTTTTATGTCTGCTTCATATACATAGAGCCATTACTGCATTTAAATTGGCAGCAGGCATGAATATTATTGTCAGTTTCAGCATGCCTTGAGCAAGTTCAGCACAATCTTTTTTTGAATGTTGTACATCTGTAGAAAACTCCTGTAAATGATTAAGGGCTATAAGACCCTGTCAGCAGTTTTGAGTTCTGAAAAATCTGAGACGGCAAAATAAAGGCTCTGGAAATGAAGCAGTGCACTGGTTTTTGTGCCAGATTTGAACATTTGAACATTTTCACTTGGAATTTGCATCTCCTTCCAGATTCATTTGTTTAAGTGTGTGTGTGTGTGTATGTGTATGCAAAAGTTGTTTGTATTGATTAACCAGTATGTAATGTTCAGGTAAATTTTAGGTTGCATATATTTTTATTGAGTTTCAACAAAGATGAAAATAAATGTAGGAAATTCAAAAGTGGTAAATGACAGCTCCAGTATAACACATGAGTTCAGTCAATCCCACAAACATAGTGTGACGTGTAAGTAATTTACATTCAATGCAAAAGGAAACAAAATAAACATACTGTAGATCTTTGGGGTCCGCAGCATGCCACACATGAGAAAATAAACTGCAGACAGCAGTAAACCTCTTACAGGTTTGTTCTGGAGTCTGAGGGGTTTAATGAATAACCAAGACTGGGAGGAAATGAATAAGAAAAGGAAAAAGGGGAAAAAAGAGTGGGCTATAGGATCGGTCCAATTTATTCCAAGTCAAAGCTCGTAAAGCCTGGGCTATGAAGAGAAAGGGCATACAGGGGTAAGAATAAAAGGGAAAAACAGAGCAACCCTGTGCTTTACATAAGAATCCATAGAAGGTATCACTATCTCTTTCATCAAGGAGAGAACAAAAAATAAACAAATAAAGAGGATCCTAACGCCAAGGGACCTCAGGGCATGTTCAGATAAATTTTAATGAAAGTTTGCAGTAATTATGTCTTATGCCCCATACACACGAGCGGAATTTCCGCCAGCAAAAGTCTGATGTGAGCTTTTCATCGGAAATTCCGACCGTGTGTAGGCTCCATCAGACTTTTGCTGTCGGAATTTCCGGCAGCAAAAGTTTGAAAGCAGGTTCTCAATTTTTCGGAAAATCCGTTCGTCTGTATGCAATTCCGACAGGGAAAAAAACTTGCATGTTCGGAAGCATTAAACTTATTTTTCTCGCCTTGTCGTAGTGTTGTACGTCACCGCGTCCTTAACGTTTGAAAGTTCAGAGAACTTTTGTGTGACCGTGTGTACGCAAGCCAAGCTTGAGCGGAATTCCGTCGGAAAAACCATCCAACTTTTTTCCGACGGAAATTCCGCTCGTGTGTACAGGGCATTATAGTGAATTCCAATTACTCTGGCTGTTGGTTATGGTTCACTTTCCTGGAATGTTTTTTTCACTGCACTACATATCAGTGCACAAAAAAGGATTTTCCCTTCTGAGAAGCCAGAGGAAGAGATTAAACTACTTGCCTCTTCCTATCATTTTCCATTGCTTTCCTTTCCTTAAACTTTTGGCTGGGATGTGACTCTTACTTCCATGCCCTCTTCTTCCTCAGAAGCTTTATTTTAGGCCTGGTTCACACTGGCGTGATTTCAGATGTGACCTGGGTCACACTGAATCTCATGACAATGGAAAGACCATTGCTTCCAATGGTGCCTGTTCACATCAATGCAGCGCAGTTGTGATGCAACTTTGAGAAAGAGTCTTGTGCTACTTTGGTGAGATATACAGTGCGATTTGGCCCAAAAGAATATGCAGACCACATCCAAAATGCAACCAAAGTCACATTGCAAATTGAGTCAAAATAGCATCACAGTACTGGACAGACTTATTGTACCCAAAATTGATCAATTTGGGTACAACCAGCCTGTGGGATCTTTCATACGCTTATTGCCAGTGGCTGTTGCTGCTAGCAGTAATCACTGAGTTCTGTCGGCTGGGATGGCTCCCCCCCCCCCCGGCAGGGAGAACACAATAGCTCCGCAGGAGGGATTGACTGTGTTAATGGGGGAATCTAGAGGGAGTAGATAGTAGTAATTGAAAGAGGCAGACAGGTAAAAGCTGGGTAAGTACTTATTCTAAAGATTTTTAGACCCAAGTCTTATACAAGGCATTAGCAGCTACTGGACCCTGAGAAGGCTGCAGTTTATTTTTGCTACTTCCTGAAAGTCACTGTTCTGAGTTTTTCACCTAGCTCCTTTTGATTTTGAAATTGACCTTTGCCAAGCCAGGTGGTGCCAGCAGGGCCACCCATGGCTCAAATTTCAGCAGGAATCACCTGAAATTCAAGCCGCTAAGGCCGCTTTCACAGGCGCGATCTGATCGGAACATCCATTCTCCTCTGTGGAGTGGCGGATGTAAGACCCCTTTCACACTGCCGCGACTTGAAAGTCGTGTGATTTTGCTGCGATTTCGCGGATGCTATTTTGACGCGATTTTGCCACAATTTCAGGGAATGCCTGTGTAAACTTGAGGTCTATGGACGTCAACTCGCATCAAAGTCGGACCAAAGTAGTACAGGGACTACTTTAAAGTCGCACAGATAAGAATGGTACTCATTGGAAATCATGGGGTATGACTTGTCATGCGACTTTGCAGTCCCAGTTCGCAGGACAAGTCGCACAAGTGTGAAAGGGGCCTAAATGGACATGTTTCAGTTTACACCTGCCTACCTCCAGTCCAATCAGGCAAAAATAAATGGAAGGGGATCCGTTACCCTCAGTCTGATCGGAAGGCAGTCAGGTGTAAACAGACAGCCGTTCTGTTTACATACGACTCCCCATAGAGTAGGCGGAGTGGACACAGACCTGTCATCCACTTGCTGCACTCAGCTCTGCACAGCTCCGCAGGGTATCAACGGACAGATTCCCTGCTGAGAAAACCGGATACAGCCTGTGTGAAAGGGGCCTTATGGACAGCTTAATGAGTCACTACTGGAGTAGAAATACAGTAGAACCACTTATTTCCCTCCTCCTTCTCAGTTTGTCTTGGTTGTTTTCACCAGGACAAAATGTATTGGGAAATCCAAAATTCTATAGTTTTCACCAGAACAGAGGGTGAGGTTAAATCTTCTTCCATGTGGAGACCTGTGGGAGTGACAGCTACAGTAAGCTGGGACTTCCCTTTCACTTTCTTCCCCTTCCTGCTGTTTTCCCTAGACAGAAAGTGAAGGGAAATATTTCAAATATATGACAACCTGTGGAAAAAATAAAAGTAATGAATCCTAAGGCTCCATTCACTCGTTCGCATGACAGGTTGCAGCCTATTCTTTTCAATGGCTATTGAAATCAGTGCGATTTAAAGTTGCAGCAACTTTGAAAAGGTGCCTGCACTACTTCGATGTGAGTTTGATCTAGAGTTTAAAGAGGAAGTAAACCCTCTTAAAACCAAGGCAAAGGCATAATGAGATAGTATAACTAGCATACTAGCTCATTATGAATTACTTACCTTAGATCAAAGCCGTCCTCGTCTCCCCCTCCGGTCGCAGACATCTCTCCCGGAAGTTACTTCCGGGGATCGCGGCTCCGGCGCTGTGATTGGCCGGAGCCGCGATGATGTCACTCCGCGCATGCGCACGGTAACGGCACACGCTAGGGAAGAAACGGCACAGAGTTTTGTTTCTTCCCAGCGCATGCTCCGTTTGTATTATCGGCGGACTACAAGTGAAATATCTCCTAAACGACGCACGTTTAGGAGATATTTCCACTACCTATAGATAAGCCTATTTATAGGCTTACCTATAAGTAGAAGTAAAAAAATAGGGTTTACAACCACTTTAAAGTCGCAATCAAAGTCTCACTCCCAAAGTTGCACTGGAAATTGAGTGAGTTTGGAGTCACGCTAGTGTGAATGGGGCCTTAATAGGGTTGCCACCTTTTTGTCAAGCCAAACCCGAACACTTAAGCGGTGCACAGCAATTTTTTATTTTTTTATTTGCAGTATACATTATAGAAATGTAAAATACCTGGGACAACCTTTTGGGTGCCCCAAGAAGAGTAGTAATGTAATGCCGTGATGAACATTGGGTGTCGCCGAAAGGTCAATCTGTTCCCCAGTACCATTCCCCAGGGTCGGTTTCCCTGTATTAACCCCCCCAGATCAGTTGACCCCAGTATAATCCCCCCAGGTCAATCTGTCCTCTAGTATAACCCCCCCCCCCAGGTCAATCTGTACCCCAGTACATCCCTCCCCCAAGCCAGTCTGTCCTGCAGTATTATTCCCCCAGGTCAGTCTGTCCTCTAGTGTAATCCCCCCCCCCCAGGTCAATCTGTAGTCCAGTACATCCCTGCCCCAAGTCAATCTGTCCTGCAGTATAACCTCCCCCAGATCAGTCTGCAGAGCAGTATACAGTACACAGCCCAGTATACAGTACACAGCCCAGTATACAGTACACAGCCCAGTATACAGTGCACAGCCCAGTATACAGTACACACAGCAGTATACAGCACACACAGCAGTATACCAAGCAGTATACAGTACACAGAGCAGTATACAGTACACAGCCCAGTATACAGTACACAGCCCAGTATACAGTACACAGCCCAGTATACAGTACACAGCCCAGTATACAGTACACACAGCAGTATACAGCACACACAGCAGTATACCAAGCAGTATACAGTACACAGAGCAGTATACAGAGCAGTATACAGTACACAGAGCAGTGGGGGGGGGGGTGACTCAGTTGCAGAGGAGGAGAAGGAGGAAATCGTGCACTGCTCCGATGTCTGTGATGGAGTTCTGGGCACTCTGTCACTGCTGCTTTTACTTCCTGTGTTCTCCTTGCTGCTTAAACTTCTCTCCCTTCATTCACTGCACTGGGACAGACAATCCCAGGCTCTGCACAAGGGGGAGGGTGTGGAGGATCCACAGTGGAGGCGAGAAGTATGTGCAGGGAGTAGCGTCCCCTTCCCTTATCGGTAAACGCTGTGGAAGCCAACAGTGAGGAAGAGGAGGATTGGTGCTGCGGGGCTGTCACTGTGTCCGGGTCTCGAGCGGACAGAAACCCAGACAGAGGACTCCAAACCCATACTGCCCGGGTGAGTCCCGGACAGGTGGCAACCCTAGGCCTTAAACATGATTGGAAAAGGTAGTTGAATATTTAAAAAATAAATACTTGCTAATTACTAATGTTGAGAATGGTATATGCTGTTTTTTAGATAGAAAATTTGTGTAACCAAATACAGACGGTCCCTGTTCTGTCTGTAGGACAGAGAGCTAAACCTTCCCGCTCCATAAACTTCAGATACCATATTTTATTGATCTTAAATTTATTAGAACGAGCCAGGTAAAACTACAAATTGATAAAACAAACATCAATCAGTACAATATTGCATATCATAAAGAAACCATGCTCCTATAACACATAATGGGATAACAAAAACATAATTTTTAAGCTCGCTAAGAGGTGATGGCGGGAGATTGGAGAAACAGCCTTACTGTCTTGTTGAATATTCTTAAAATGGTGGCTAACTCACTTCCTCTAGAAAATTCTCCCAGAATGCACAGGTTCCTAACAACTTTATTAACACATTCTAAGAAATTACAATATGTACCTAATACAAACAGCTAAAGCTATACCAGAAAGGAAACAGTAGGTGGCACCTGTGCTCTGCATAACTAGCTTGGTGTAAATCAAGAAAACCAATATGTTATTTATAATTACTTATGCACATAAACATAAGTAAATTGAATAAAGGCCCGGTGGGCAGAACAGTCCCTGAGTTACAAACATCTGACTTGCATACGACTCATACTTACAAACGGAAGGAGACAACAGGAAGTGAGAGGAAATCTACCCCTAGGAATGGGAATTCTCTCCTGTAAGAGAGTTATCATGGGAAAAATAGGATTTTTATAACAGCTTACCTGTAAAATCCTTTTCTTGGAGTACATCACGGGACACAGAGCGACATAGTCATTACTAATGGGTTATATAGATACCGTCAGGTGCTGGCACTGGCAACTTCCAAAACCGGAAGTACCCTCCCCTATATAAGCCCCTCCCATCCGGGAGCACCTCAGTTTTGTAGCAAAGCAATAAGTGTCCCCAAAGAGGGGCGGGAGCTCTGTGTCCCGTGATGTACTCCAAGAAAAGGATTTTACAGGTAAGCTGTTATAAAAATCCTATTTTCTTTCTCGTACATCACGGGACACAGAGCGACATAGTCATTACTAATGGGATGTCCTAAAGCAATGCCCAATGAGGGGGGGGATACACCATATATAAGCTGAGCGCTATCAGACATGAGGATCTTTTGCGGCCTGCAACACACTGCGCCCAAAGGCGACATCCTCCTGACTTCTAACGTCCACCTGGTAGAACCTAGTAAACGTGTGTACTGAAGACCATGTTGTGGCCTTACAGATTTGAGCCAGGGAGGCCTGGTGATGCACTGCCCATGAAGTTCCAACTGCTCTCGTGGAGTGCGCTCTAACTTTGAACGGAGGCGGTCTCCTTCTCAAGCCATAGGCTTGTATTATGACCTGTCGAATCCACTTGGCTAAAGTAGATTTTGACGCTGCCTGACCCTCTCTGGGGCCTTCCGGCAGAATAACCAAAGTATCCGTTCTGCGAATCTGAGCAGTGGCCTTTAGATAAGCTTTAACTGCTCTTACTACATCCAAAGAATGCAATAACTTTTCCTCTACCGAAGTAGGTTTGGGGAAAAAAGAAGGAAGAACCACATCTTGGTTCAAATGAAACCTCGATACCACCTTAGGAAGAAAGGCTGGATGAGGACGTAGCACTACTCTATCCTTATGGATAACCAGATATGGCTCCTTACAGGACATAGCTGCTAATTCCGACACTCTTTTAGCCGAACAAATGGCTACTAGAAAAATCAATTTCCTGGTGAGAAGCACCAAAGAAATATGATGTAATGGTTCAAATGGTTGTTTCTGTAGAACCGACAGAACCAAGTTTAGATCCCATGGACATATGGGAATATTAACCGGAGGACTAATATGCATCACTCCTTGTATAAAGGCTTTGACTAGTGAATGCGAAGCCAAGGGCCTTTGAAAAAATATTGACAAGGCCGAAATCTGACCCTTGATAGTACTCAAGGCAAGCTTCCTATCTACAGCCCACTGTAGGAAGTCCAGAATCCTACCTATTACGTACTTATGTGGATGCCATTTCTTGGCCTCACACCACGCGATGTACGCCTTCCAGATTCTATAGTAGATCTGCCTGGATACCGGCTTCCTGGCATTGATCATGGTAGATACCACAGGATTAGAGAGCCCTCTCTTTTTTAGAATGTGGGCTTCAATAGCCAGGCCGTCAAACCTAGGGCTGGTAAGGAAGGGTGGTATATTGGTCCTTGCGAAAGCAGGTCCGGACGACGTGGGAGAGACCAAGGACTCCCCACTGACATTTTACAATCTCCGCGTACCACGCTCTTCGGGGCCACGCTGGAGCCACCAGAATCACTGGTTCCTTTTCTACCCTGATTCTGCGGAGTCATCGAGGTAACCATTGTGGCGGTGTGAATGCATATATCAGCTTGAACTGATCCCAAGGGAACACTAGGGCATCCGAGCCGCAAGCTAGGGGATCCCTTGTCCGAGAGACAAACCTGTCCACCTTTGCGTTGAATCTGGATGCTAGAAGATCTACATCCGATGTTCCCCACCGCTGACATATTGTCCAGAAAACCTCGGGGTGAAGGGACCCTTCCTCTGGGCATAATTGCTGGCGACTTAGAAAGTCCGCCTTCCAATTGTCCACTCCTGGAATAAATACCGCAGATATGGCTGGGACATATCTTTCTGCCCATTTCAGGATGTAATTTACTTCCCTCTGGGCTGCACGACTCCTGGTGCCCCCCTGATGATTGATATATGCCACTGCTGTGGCATTGTCTGATTGAATTCTGACAGGGGACCCTTGGAGTTTGGATGTCCATGCTACTAGGGCATACCGGGCTGCTCGTATCTCTAAGAGATTGATGGGCAGGGCCTTTTCTGCATCCGACCATCTGCCCTGGAGAGACCATTGCTCCAGTACTGCTCCCCAGCCTATAAGGCTGGCATCTGTAGTGACCACCTTCCAAGAAATCGGACTGAAGGATTTCCTTTTTTCCAGATTCTGGGGAACCAACCACCAACGGAGGCTCTTGCGAACGGAAGGGGACAAGGACATTGTAAGTATAGGGCCTGAACTTTTTTGTTCCAGGCTGACAGTATGGCCCCTTGCAAATTCCTTGAATGGAATTGACCGTAGGGTACTGCTTCGAATGATGCCACCATCTTTCCCAGCAGCCTCATATACAGGCGTATGGACGGCTGTCTTTTTTGTACCCACTAAGTGGATCAAATCTTTCAAAGACAACACCTTTCCTCGAGGCAAGAATATTTTTCTCTGGCCTGAATCCAACCTTAGCCCCAAGTATTCCAGACTTTTGACTGGTTTTTAGGGGTGACTTGTCTCGGTTGATGATCCAACCGTGAGATTCCAGATACTTGATTGTCTTGTGAACGACCACGTCTAGTTTTTTCACTGAGTGGTCTATCAGCAACAAGTCATCTAGATATGCCATTATCATTACACCTTGTGTTCTTAGATTGGCCAATAAAGGGCCAGAATTTTTGTAAACACTCGTGGTGCTGTGGCCGAACCGAAGGGTAAGGCTCTGAACTGAAAATGGCGCCCTTCTACTGCAAAGCGTAGAAATTTTTGGTGGACTGGAAAGATGGGAATGTGCAAATAAGCATCTTTGATGTCGATCGCGGCTAACAAATCCTCTCCTTGTAGGGCAGTGGCCACCGATCGGATTGACTCCATTGGAAAGTCCTGATATACAGGAATTTGTATAGCTCTTTTAGAATTAATATGGGCCTCCCGTCCGCGTTTGCTTCGGGACTGTAAAGAGGTTTGAGTAAAACCCGAACCCTCATTCTTCCAGGGGAACCTCCATAATTACTCCTTAGAGCAATAGTTGTTCTAGTGCCAACAGGAGGGACTCTCTCTTCCGGGGATCCCTTGGCACGTTTGACCTCAAAAATGGGAAGGAGGAGAGTCTTTTAACTCCAAACTGTATCCCAAACCTACTGCGGAGAGCACCTATCTGTCTTGATCGTGTCCCGCCAGGTCTCTTGCGAACAACTGGAGTCCTCCCCCCACCCGACTGAGTGGGGGCTTCAATGAATTTAACTTTGGGGGAGGTTTTGTACCTCCCCTGACCCAGGGTTTCTCATTACCCTGCTATTGTCCCTGTTTTTTACCCCCGGGAATTGACCGAGGAGGCCGTCGGAACTGTTACACAGCCGATGCCCCAGGGACTGGAGAAGCAGGCCTCTTAAAGAGGGACCTCTAACTCTGTTTTTAACCGGCAAGAGCGTATTTTTACCGCTGGAAATTTTCTGGATATATTTGTCCAGGTTTTCCCTGAATAAGCGTTCACCATGAAATGGGACGCTAACCAGCCATTCTATACAGGGAGCTTCAGCAGACCAGTTTTTGAACCATAGGAGCCTATAGGAGCCTACGCATATGTACTATAGACAGCGTAAGGCGGGAGGCCTGATGGACTGAATCCTTTATGGCGTCAACCGCAAAGCCTAAGGCTCTAGGTAGATCAGCTAGGGCAAAGCCTGCTGATCTGTCAAGTCCCTCAAGACCTGTTTCAACTGATCCTTCACTGCTTAGCAGACCCCAATAGCTGCTACTGCTGGTTGTGTCACCAAGCTTGCTGTAGAAAGAAGCAGATTTTCATAAGGACTCCAATCTTTTATCTATTGGGTTCTTGAACATTTGGACATTATCCACTGGACATGTCAGTGATTTATACATACAAGAGATGGCTGCGTCCACTGTAGGGACCTTCCATTTTTTTTTTTTTGATGAACTTATCCTCCATGGGATAGACCACCGGAAATCTCTTGGGGGAATAAATATTTTCTCAGGACGTTCCCAATCCTGGTAAATGAGCCCTTTCAGTAAAGGGTGAAGTGGAAAAGAACAGACAGTCTGGGGGCTTCTAGCGACCCCAACGAGGATACAGTAGTGGTTGATGGTTCCGCAAGGTGCATTTTTAAATGCTGATCGGACCATGTTAGTCAGAGACTGAACCCATAATCTTTCAGCTTGAGATGCTGAGAAAAGGTTCCCCCACTGTTGATTCCTCTATAACAGAATCAACCTCATCCTGATCCCCTTCAGGCAGGTCGATCCCTGTATGGGACTGTTGCTCTGCTAACAGGCACTCTGAAGGAGGAGACGGAGATCGGGCGTGCTTTCCCTGACAGGGAGGCAGCGATCAATGTTGACAATCTCTCTCTAATCCTCCCAGAGCTGAGGAAAAAACCTCCTCTGTTACATACACAGGAGCAGGTGAACTGAGGACAGCCACAGTACCAAGTACCCCTGCGGGGTCTCTACGGTCACTTACCTCTGAACTTCAGGGGAGACTGGTGCAGCAGAAGTATGCCCAAGATCCTCCGAGCCCGATGAGACCCCCTTCGCTTCCTGGAAGATTCAGTTCCGGAGCTTCTGGACGGCATATTCCTAAGCCTAACGCTGAGGTATTCCAGCCGTAATACACCACTTTTACTGAGAATAGTCTAGCACAATTGCTGCTATATCACAGTTGGTGTCTACTAAAGTGCCTTTCTAGGGGATGCCTGCATCAACCGCCTCTATGTGCCTTTATATTGTTGCTAGCTCTGTCTCTGCACTTCAATAGCCAGCTATAATGTGCTTCAAAACACGCTGGACGCCCGCACATGCGCAGTAGCGCCGCGGTGCACACCTGAGCGTCATCCACCCGCTCCGCCCCTTTTTCCAGATCGCCTCTATGAATAGAGGCGCGTGCACGCGCACGCGCGCGGGCACGTGCGCCTTCGGTGCCTTTTTTGAAAACAACAAGGAGCTAGATGGGAGCCAGGGTCCCTTTGCCGCAGGGCCCGGGGATGGATGAGCGCAGCAACAGGGCAGAGGAGACAGCTTCCCAGCAGAGAACATACCAACTGCCTGGATTTGATTCTGGAAGAAAAAAATCCACATTACAAGAAAAAGAACCATAGCGGCCTCTAGTGTCTAACACAGGTACCGCGGTCTTACATTTTTTTCTTGCCTACTATTAAAATGTTTACATTTTCTCAGTAGTAACAGGCATACACAGAATATTAGCGGGAATACCATTAGGTAACAGACAGACAATTTAGGCTTGGGGGTCCCCCAATAGAACCAAGTTCCTGGGGGCCCCCACTTACCTGTTCCCCGCCGCAGGACTTTGTTTGGTCCACAAAAGCCCAAACTTCACCTATCACGGCAGGCATTGTAATCAAACCTTCAGGGACCGGGTTCCCAAGGATTCCACTCCCCTGGACCTGTATAGCACCCTGCACAGAAAACATCTTGGTCGTGGGTATGACCAGAGCTCTGGATCCCAGGGTCCAGCTCTCCTAAGAGAAGCATTACAGGCAAAACCCTGCTCTTCTCTTGCAAGGCCCGGGTACCGACCGTTTAGCTATGAAGCTTTTTTGGTCGGATCCGGAATAGCTTACTGAGGCCCAAAAGAACCTGTACGCAAGCTCAGTGAAAAACACATGTTTCTTCTTGGCCAACACCTTAGACACTGGCAAAAAACTGAGGTGCTCCCGGATGGGAGGGGCTTATATAGGGGAGGGTACTTCCGGTTTTGGAAGTTGCGAGTGCCAGCACCTGACGGTATCTATATAACCCATTAGTAATGACTATGTCGCTCTGTGTCCCGTGATGTACGAGAAAGAAAAGGTGTCTCCGCTGAAGCTTTATTACCAGTCCTTGTTTCCACAACAACCCAACATTTTCAAAATCCAATTGTAACAGCGACAGAGAGTGAGGTGAAATCTTCTGAACAGGGGCACAGACAGCAAAACAAATGCTACACGGGTATTTACCCTTTCCTATGGTATCCAAAAAGCTTTTTTGGCTGGAGTTACACTTAAAAAATTTACCTGTTCGGACTTACAAACAGATTCACCATAAGAACAAACCTACAGTCCCTATCTTGTTTGTAACCCGGGGATTGCCTGTACAGCAATTTTACTTTTTTCTATATAGGGTATGGACAATGAAAAACTAAATGGAATGCTGCATAGAAACATGTGGGAAAATCTGCCAAATGCCTCTTTAATTTTAATGCTGCCTCTTTGGTATTCATATAGCTAATTGGTCCTGTAGTAACTAGAAGAAAATGACCATTCTCACTGGTCCTGTGAATATCGGGTTTATTCTGAAGAATGGAGATTCTTATGTTCCGATTTAATGTCATAATTCTTTTTGGATGACTTTCATTTATTGGCCTCACCCCTGGCACTGCCACAACAAGAAGTGACTGCCTGGTTGGGCTTATGAATGATGATTAATTCCCTTATAAGACATAGAGTACTAGCTTCGTTTTTCCCATGTCTCATTCCCACGTCCTAAAGGCACCTTTTAATTCAGATGCCAAATAAAATGAAACATTGCTTGGTTAGTGCAATCTGTTTTGGATTGGTAGTTTCAAGGACAGACTAGACTGACAGACAGACTAAACCTAGGAAGGCAGCCTTCAGGGTTCTTTGTGCTTATTATGGGAAAAAAAAGGTTACAGCATCCCAAAGTAATGTTAACAGAATGCTAACACTTTGCGAACTGGCAGTAATCAGGTGAATGTTTTACCCTGCTGTGCATACCCACTGTGGCTAGTTTGTCACCCCGGTTACTGAAAGCAAGGCATGTTCACAAAGCAATGTTGGTATTTTAAAATGGGTGTGCAAATCTTTTTTGCTGGGACTCAAATCCAGAGTCTTTCCGAGTTTTTAACTTAGGTGCACCCTCTTACCTCCCCAGGAAACATTCTCCATCATTGAGTTGTAGCGGCCTCACCCTCTCTTCTTCTTTATCGGTTTTACACACCAACTCTTGTCTAGGGGTTGTGAGAGTGAGATGCGCCACGGCCCATGTCCTCCCCATTGTAGTAGGGAGGTGAAGGCCACTTCCTTATGTTTCCTCGGGCCGGTGTGTTCTGTGAATGCACTGAGTCTGTAACCACAAGCTCACCCGCCTCCCCTTTGCTTCCAGTAACTGGAGTTCACACACCGAAGAAAGGTCCAACACTTGTTTATTTGGCACTCCAATAGCAAAGCACGATAAACAGTTCTTATTGCAGCAGACTGGTTAGAACCTATAACCTTTCCAACGGTGGGATGAGCAGATCGAGGCACTTCCTAAAGTTTAAGTTCTAAAGATAGGGTCTCTTCTAGCAACCCCTATGAACAGCAATGGAGCCCTCTTCGATACGCTGTGGCCCCTATCAGGGGATGTGTCCTCCCAAGAGAGTTCCCAGAGGCCCACCGTCACCGGGTTGGTGCTGCTCCGGGTCTTCAGTGGGTAACATCCCCGGCCTCCTCACCTCAGGTACGAGTCCCTCCGCTCAGGGACCCTCGGACAGTCCACCCTAGCGGGACCCAGTCGAAGGTACTGGGCCCCAGGCCTCCTCGATAGTACCTCACCCCAGGCTAAAGGTGCCTGGGATGGATGCCAACATGACTCCGGACCAGGCCATGGGCACCTGGACCAGACTCCTGGATCTCCCGCACCCAGGCCTAAGGGCCCTGGGTGCGGACCGCAGCCCTCCTCCTCTGAGGACCTCCTTCTCTGCCAGACGACGACGACCATGACGACCCCGTGGTAACGGCGTCTCCCCCTTTTATCTCCTCCCTTCAACGGCCCGGCGGGTTCACCGCCCCAGCCATACCATCTCCGGGAAGGGACAAAAAAGGGAGCACTGCGAAGATGATTCTACCTGAAGCCTGTGGGTACCTCGCCACCCACAGACAAAGGAGAATATTACATCCTCCAATCCTCCACGAGATAAAAAGGGGTCTGAATCCTAACACAATTATACACCTGGGTCACACTATTGCCCAGGTGTATCCCATCTATTTGAGGACCCCGCTACAGAGTCTTGTTCTATATCTCTATACAGGGTAAACATTTGTGTTTTTAATATAAGCCTTGCACACTGTTTTTATCATGTTGGGTTGGGGTTTTACACCATGGGGTTGGGGTGTGTGTTGGTGCGAAGATTTTTATGTTGCCTCGGGAAAGGTTGGAGGCACCCTACCGAAATGTCAGTGTGATTGAAAAACCTTTTGATGCCATTTTTTTCTGTTTCAAGCCCTGTGGAGTGCTCACATATCACTTGACTTGATACATTTCATATGTGTGATTCATTCTGGCATTAACCCTATAAAGAGTGCTATTGCTCATTGATATATATTTAACTTAGTGGCTCCCAGGGTCCAGAACTAAAAACAAGTAAGCTTTCCCTTGCATTTCCTCCTAGCTGTACTGTGATTTGGGAGGTTACTTCTTGAACCACCGAGAAATGAAAATCATCCCAGAAAACAAATCCTCCGTCTTACCAAGAACCAGCTGTCACACCTTAGACACAGAGTAATATGGGGTGCCCCATAGACTTTAGAAGGCAGACAGACCTGTATGTGTAGTCTTAATGCCCTACACTATACTCATGTGGGGTGCTGAATATTTAATTATGAGCAAAGCTGTGATTGGTGAGTTACACAGGTCAACCATGTGAACCCCACCCTTCTCCCCACACTACTGTTCGGCTACACCTCTCAAAACGGATATGAATACATAATTTGTGCATACAGAAGAGAGGAAGCATGACATACAGTACACACAGAAGAGTCAGTGGTGACAGCGATCATCTCTGGCAGCACTCTCCAACTTTGCTTGTTTTCTGGCTGGTATCTCCCCTTTAAAAAAAAATGCAATTTTGTCATCTTCCAACCATATTCATCTCTTTTTGTAAAGAACAAAAAAGTCCTGGACGGCCACATACCGATACAACACCTTTATTGTGTAAATATAAAATCCAAATCATTCAGCCCATACAATGCAGAGGTTTAGGGGCAATAGCTAACGCGTTTTACACCGTAGGTCGGTGCTTAATCATAGCTAGTGTGGCACAATGCCACACTAGCTGTGATTAAGCACCGACCTACGGTGTGAAATGCGTTAGCTATTGCCCCTAAACCTCTGCATTGTATGGGCTGAATGATTTGGATTTTATATCTACACAATAAAGATGTTGTATCGGTATGCGGCCATCCAGGACTTTTTTGCTCTTTGATCTAATGCAGAGCCTGCACCTGCTTGCCTCAACAGTGCGTGTATTTCACTGAGCTACTGCCTAGAGCTGCATTTTCTTCCTTTTTGTACTCTGGAGGACAGACTCACCCGCCTGATATCCTGAGAAAAGAAACTAGACTGCCACCTGGAGGTGAACCCCGGTATTCACAACAGAAAATTGTATCAGTGATATTATCCTCAAAAGGTGCCACGTCCAAATAATCTCGACCCAAGGAAGTTACCCCTAAGTGGACTTTTAAGGCACTATAATTGAAAATTACTAAAAAAGTATAATTTATTGAACAGAGTAAAAAACATAGAATGAAAATGGAATGGTTACATATCTGTGTACAAAATCACCACATGCATTGCACTAAATTGAAATCCTCAAATTTTATCCGACGCGTTTCAGAGTGTCAGTGTCTCCTTTTTCAGGGCTGTTTAGGAGGAGATCAGTCATAAATGTATATAGTGGTGGTGTCACAAGTGAAACATTCCATAGAACTATTAAAAACAAAGAACATAAGGACTGTGTCTCAAAGCTCTCCTGTTTAAGTGCTCAAAGTGCCTGGTCTTATCGCTGTATATAAATTTTAAAGCAGAGTCTAATTTGAATGTTATCGGGCTCCCCAAGACGGCATCAGACCGCTGGAGACACTGAGGCCAAAAGTGGGCTTTGCCCTGTGCCATAAGAAGACAAAAATTAATGAAGAGATGGTTTGAGAGTATAAAGATGATGTATACTTGCAGAAAGCATACGCCGTGTGGAGACACGTCCTGACATCCAAATCCCGAGGGTGGATTTGGATGCCAGGACGTGTCTCCACGCTGCTCATGCTTTCTGCAAGTATACACCATCTTTAGACTATTGTCTTCATATGGCACAGGGCAAAGCCCACTTTTGGCCTCGGTGTCTCCAGCGGTCTGATGCCCTCTTGGGGAGTCCAAAAACATTCAAATTCGACTCTGTTTTAACATTCATATACAGCGATAACTTTCAGCGCTTAAGCAGGAGAGCTTTGAGACGCAGTCCTTCTTATGTTCTTTGTTTTTAATAGTTCCATGGAATGTTTCACTTATGACATCACCAAAATATACATTTATCACTGATCTCCTCATAAACTCCCCTGAATAAGGAGACACAGACATTCTGAAACGCGTTGGAGGAAAATAAGAGGATTTAATTTTAGTGATATGCATGTGGTGATTACAGATATGTAACCATTCCATTTTCATTGTATGTTTTTACTTTGATACATTATGTTCAATAAATTATACTTTTTTTTTATTTTTTAGTAGTTTTCAATTGTAGCACCGTTATTCACAACAACACAAACCACCAGCTGCCTTATAAATGTAATATTAATTTGATGGAATTTTTCCTATTTTCTTAAAAAAAAGTCTGATTTGTGTGTCTAAATGTAATTGACATGTTTTATAGTGGCCCATTTTCTACCTATTCATGTTGTATAAGCCTAATGGTAAAATGTAAAGAATGAGGGATTATGCCGCGTACACACGATCATTATTCATGGCGGTTAAAAAACCGCCGTGAATAATGACAGGAAAAACGAGGGAACCGCTTGGTTCCCTACACACGGTCGTTTTTCCCGTCATTTTTTCTCTTGACGAGAAAAACGACCGTCTGTGGGCTCCGCGGCAGTGTCTCCCTATGGGAACACTGCCGCGGAATAAAATGCTGGAAAAAACGATGAGAAAATTTAGAACATGTTCTAATTTTTCACGTCGTTTTTTAGACCGTTTTTCTCAACGAGAAAAACGACATAAAGCCCACAGACGATCGTTTTTCACGGCGAAAAAAAAATGCAGTTTTTCTCGTCGAGAAAAGCGGTCGTGTGTACGTGGCATTAGGGTTAATTTTATGCCTTCTGTCTTGATGGTTTTTAGAGATTAAGGGTTACAGCTAATAAGTCATCTCTTGCAACATGTGCTATTTCTGCCAAAACCCAGGATGCCACAAGATGATACCAGATAAATTCCAACCAATTCTGATTAAGTGACATGTGAACAATTCATACATTTCTTCAATTAAATATATTTTTTGTGCCATTTGTTATTCAGTTACTTTCAATGCAATATCTGCTTTGTGGGTAAATTTATTGTGCTGTTCATTCCCAATTCTTCCTTTTTTTGTTTCGCATTTATAGATGTTAACACAAGATGTTATGGGTAACATGCATTGAGAGGACATTGCTGAGCTTGTCTGGCGCCAAGGAAACTGAATGATTCAATACACTGTTTCTTTTGTATTGTGACAAATTGCAGTTCATCTTCTAGGACTAGGCTCTGTGTAGTTAATCATTGATATTGTGACAGTCTGGTTAGCATATAGGGTACTAAATAGCCAGGGCAGACCTCTTCAGAGGAATGGTCTTTCTTTCTGAGCAGGACTAAAAATATGTTTTCTTTTAGTCCGTAGTCTTTGATGGACTATTCCACACTATTATTAGATTTGCTGACACCTGTTATAATGGTCACTCTGCAAAAATAGTCTCTTTTAAAGGATATGTTCACTTAAAAAAAAAAAAAAATCATGAATGCACATTTGCAGGTAAAAAAAGTGTTTTTTTTTTTCTTTTGGAGCAGGTCTCCTGCAGATCTGTCAGTGTATCTGTGTGCCCGTGCATCCCATATGGGCAAGCAGATAATATAACAGGAAGAATCAATGAACTAGCGCCATGGTAATTCATTGAGCATTACAAGCCGACAGCCCTAAAGGATGTTGGGCTTGTAGGTCATTTATACACAGCGCTGTTAGAATGAATGTAAAAGCGGGCAAAAGCATTGGGGCCCGCTTTCTTGGGACTGGGGCCACCTGTCCCCTCTCTGTTTAGTAAGGGGTTAAGGAATAATAGGCCAGGGGAGGGGCGGTACTGTTCCTTTAATTTATATTGCAGGTGTGAGCAAGCCAATAGTGGGCCAGAGAAGGTTCTGGTTCCCCCAGGAGGATATTTAAGGGCCGCAGAGGGTCCTGGACGTCCTCTGCAGTGGCCCGGAAAGAAGGAAGAAGAGCTCCCACCCCCCCTCCCGTCGCGACATTTTATGTGGTAGGGTCACCCCGGAAGCGGGGGGGGGACATTTTTGGTGATGTTACAGTGATACTGCCCGAGTTCCAAAAACTGGGCAGAGTTTATGTGAATGATTTATGGTTTTTGTATTATTATACAAGTTTCAATTATAATGGTTGTGTTGAGAATTGTGTTAAACCAATAAAGTGTCGCGGCCTTTTTTGTGCCAAAATAAGCATGTGGTGGTGTTGGTTTGTGGGGTTGTATCTGGGGTTTAGGTAGGGGGTGAGTGTGGCCTACAGTCCCATGACGTGGCTGTAAGAACAAAGCCCCGCATGGCCGGGCTGATTTAAAAAAGTGACAGCTAGTACAGGAAACATCTCCCTTTACTGCTGTCACATTAGGGGGGGGGGGGATCGGGCATGTAACATGTTCCAAAAGTTGAACTTATCCTTTAATTTCTAGGCATTTATGGCTTGTGGGACCATAGCTGGGATGACCATAGCTGGGGTGACCATATCATGTATGGTGCACATGTACTAGAACCAAAGAAAGTAGGGCAATAAGCCTAGTGTTTCTTTTTTTTTTTTTTAAGGAAACAGAGAAAGCCTATTCAGAATAAGAATATTCAGATACCACAAACAAAGATCTGCCCCAGATCCTAAACTGTAAGAGAACCTGTGATTGGGATCTTATATTGCCTAGCAGCTTTTGTTTCTTGGAATAAGGATCTTTTGGCTTGCATCTTTAGAACATCTTTACTCTGCCCTGGAATTACAAAAACCTAAATTACAAATAGCCACAGTTTTCTAATTGACTTTAGTTAATGCTTCCTTCTGTGCTTCATATAGCAGGGTTTCTTGTGCTTCTGTATTCAGAAGCGCCTTCATATACAGGTGATACTCAAATTTTTTTAATATCGTGCAAAAGTTAATTTTCTTTCACTAATGCAACTTAAAAGGTGAAACTAATATATGATAGACTCATGAGATTGCAGGCCCCACCCGCCCAAACCAGAACTTCCCCAGATACAACTTAACTAAAAATAAATAACTGAACACATTTTTTAAATGGCAAAAACTTGGCCGCGACACCTTTATTGGTTTTTCACAAATAATTTTCCATAAATCTTTATTATCATTCCAAACTTCATAAATCATCCAATAACATATTTCTACCTGCTCAGTTGTTAGAACTCGAGCAGTAGCACAACTTCAAAGATAAATAAAAGTCCCCCCTGGATCCAGGGTGACCCACCACATAAAAGTGTATGCGACTGGGGCGGGAGGGAGGGAGCTCAAATCTTCCTGCTTGTTCAGCTGAAAAGAGGCAGAACCCTGCGCCTGCTGGCCCTTTTATAAGCAATCCAGAAAGTTCCCTGAAACCTGATTGGCTCTTCTTGCTTCCTTGTGGACCAGCCCTAAAAGGGACGGGGCCCCTAACCCCACTGTACTAATGCAGCTAAACCTGACTTAATAATTTACCTTTTAAATTTGTGCTAGGGAGGCCGCAATCTCAGGAAAGTGGCCCCATAATGTGACCCCTTTATTCATGGGATTGCAGGCCCCACCCGCCCAAACCAGAACTTCCCCAGATACAACTTAACTAAAAATAAATAACTGAACACATTTTTTAAATGGCAAAAACTTGGCCGCGACACCTTTATTGGTTTTTCACAAATAATTTTCCATAAATCTTTATTATCATTCCAAACTTCATAAATCATCCAATACCATATTTCTACCTGCTCAGTTGTTAGAACTCGAGCAGTAGCACAACTTCAAAGATAAATAAAAGTCCCCACACGCCGGTCTTGAGCATCAAGACCGGCACACCCCAATCGTCGCGGCCTTTTCGATCATGTTCTGCAGACCAACATTAAAAATGTCATTTCCTACTTCTGATAAGTGCACCCCATCCAGTCTGTACAGACCTGGATATCCCCCTTCCAAGTCCATGTGCCTATAAGACAGTCCCCCAACTTGGGGAATGAACTTTTCGAGAGCCCTATTGACTCTCTTCCTCATTTTTTCCATCACCCTCCTCTGCGCAGAGGAGAGCCATGAAAGACGAGGAACCACTTCTGAAAAAACTAAGGTTGTACCTGGGAAAGTCGCACTGAAGCGATGCAGGTCACGCTTAATCATAAATAATAAGTCCAAAGTGTTAACATTTCCCAAATCGTTACCTCCCAAATGAATTATCAGTATGGATGGCAATGGCCACAGCTGACATAACCTAGACACATGCAAATCCAGTTGCGGCCATTGAAGGCCTCTTATACCTTTCCAGAACAAACTAAATGAGTCCGGGTGCAAGGATAAATTTGATGAATAGTTGCGTTGAGCCGCTCTTTTTTGTGCCCAATAAATAAATGAATGCCACAAAATCCTCACTGTGTGCTGGGTACCTAAAATTAAATAAACAAATTAGGACGAACATACAACTTAAAACATTTTGACTTCCACCCACCCAATGCCTTGATATCTGATTCGGAGACGCCCGATCGGGCCGCCTCCGAAGCTGCGCCAATCCGAAAGGAGTGGGCGGAAAACTTAAAATGACTTAAACCCATGGCACCCAAACTCTTTTTTAAAAACTGCATCGAATTGGTATTTCGTCAGGGGCAATAAATTAGCATGAATGAGAAAAATTCCCTCCCCGGGAGGCCTAAGCCCCATAAATTGTTTAACCAAGGCTACCGGGCACAATAAGCTCTCATTTCGTTCTTTTAGATGAACCCATCTACCCTTACCATATTGGTCTGTTTTGGAATACTGCAGCCACACATGAACACCCGATTGATCAACTAGCACCTGGTCAAATCGCACACCCGAACCACCTTGTTTGCTCACTGGAAGTAATTCCGAGATGCGAAATGCCCCAAAAAATGCAAGCACAAAAGCTGTCCTGAATAATAAGGCCTCGTAGGAGGAAAAACAAACCACTGAAGTCATTCTGCAAAGGCCACCGAGAATGTCAAGAGAAATCGGTCTCCTATCATCTATGACAAACGTCAATCTCTTGTATCCCTTCAGTGCCTGTTTTACAGAAAAATAAAAAGAACAAGGTCTCAGACCCAATAAACGGAAGAAAAAGGACATACCGGCCAGCGTTCTTGTCACATAACTATGCGAAAGTTGCTGCCGCATTAAACTTGACATAAAAGCCAAAATGGTACCTTCCGAAGGCTTATCAAACTGACAACCTTCAGCACTTGCAAAGGATATCCAGCTGCTCCAGGCTGCCGAGTAACTCGACCAGGTTCTAGGAGCTAAAGAGCTTTTTATAGCATTCGTCACAGTACTCAGATCATCTCCCACAGATAGGCCGGGCATGAGTTGCCAAATGCGTCCGCCTCCGGCAGCAGACTCCGAAAACGCTCCTCCTGAAAACGAGATAGAGAATCAGCTATATTATTCAATATCCCCGGGGTATACCTAGCCTTCAACCAAATATTAAATTTGAGGCATCTGAAGACCACCTGACGCAAGATTTTGATTACCGGCAAAGAACTGGATGAAAGGCAGTTCACTGCATATAATACACCCTTGTTATCCGTTTCCACCAAGATGCGCCTATTAGCGAACTCTGAGCCCCACAACTCCAATGCCACTAAGATTGGAAATAATTCTAGCAATACCACGTTCCTGGTCACTCCCGAACTCACCCAAGGCTCCGGCCAAGCCGCGCAACACCAGTGCGATCTCCAGATGGCACGAAGCCTTTGGAGCCAGCTGCATCCGTAAATAAACAAAAATCCTTTGCCACAACAAATTCCGCCTGAAAAAAGGACCTACCGTTATATCCGTCAAGAAAGTTGGCCCAAACCAAAAGATCTTCCTTAATGGGAGCCGTTATTCTAACAGGATCCAAAGGAGATTTCAAGCCTGAAATCGCCAGGTAAAGCCGACGCGAAAATATTCTGCCAACAGGCATGATTCTGCACGCAAATGCCAGAACCCCCAGCAGTGACTGTATTTCTTTCAAGCGTACCTTCTTTTTCCGCAACACCGTCGTGATTAACCATTTTAATTTACTCAATTTTTTTTCCGGCAAACGAAATTCCATACCGCAAGTATCTATCTCTATGCCCAAAAACTCCAATGAAGTGCTTGGCAAGCAAGTTTTTTCCTCAGCCAACGGTACTCCAAATTTAAAAGCCATGGCCTGAAATGACAGCAACAAGTCAGAACAAAAACTAGAGTCTGCTGGGCCAACAAACAAAAAATCATCTAGATAGTGCACCGCACCATCCAGCCCAGATCGGATGCCAAGTACCCAGTGGAGAAATGTAGAGAATGATTCAAAGTAGGAACATGACAACGAACACCCCATCGGGAGACACATGTCAAAAAAATATTGACCCTCAAAATAAAACCCCAACGTGTTGAAAGCCTCCGGGGAGACGGGCAAGAGGCGAAATGCGGATTTTATGTCAGCCTTTGCCAACAAGGCCCCAGGGCCAAACCTCCTGATCTTACCAATCGCTTCTTCGAATGTGGCATACGACACTGAGCATAGGCTCTCGTCAATCTCATCGTTCAAGGAGTCACCTTTTGGAAAGGATAGATGGTGTATAATACGAAATTCATTGGGTTCCCGTTTTGGCACTACCCCCAATGGGGAAATCCGAAAGTTATAGAAGGGGGGGTGCTCAAAAGGGCCAGCAATTCTACCTTCCTTTAGTTCTTTACATAACTTATCCCTTACCACCTGGGGAAATTGATCTACAGATTTCAAATTACCTACCAATTTACACCCCTCCCCCGAAAAGGAAGGCAACGGGAAACCCTGATCAAAACCTTTACTGAGCAAACAAGCCTTCTCCCTGTTTGGGTAGATGTCCAGCCACGGGCGCATTTTTTCCAGCCTCACTGGCGTGCAGGCTTTTGGGAAAAATATGCTGGACCGGGCTAGCTCCTATCACTGCATTCCGCTTAAAACATTTTGCCGCTGGGTGCGTCCCCGCACAAATGGAACATTCGTGTCTGTATTTACACAAATTATTCCAGCGGCATTGGCTGTCATTAAATGCAAAACAGCAGCCTTTCCTAAAGGCCGCTGTCGACCCTGTCGCAGCGGGTTGTCTAGGCGCTACCTGCCTTTGTGGCACAATCAAATTGAGCCACAAGCCCACATCTTTCATACCCCACCTTAGAGACGGGTGAATGGACAATTTCTGACGAAAGGATTCGTCATAGAAAAACCACCCCAGGCCCCCAAAATTTTTATAGGCTTCCAAGATGTGATCTAGATGCTGGAAAAGCCCCCCACACCTTCCCGGGTGCTTCTCCGCCATAATGCCAGAATAAATACAAAAGGCTTGAAGCCAATTGTTAAACGACCTAGGGATTGCCCTGCGCCTTTCTTCTTCACTTCTCTCCTCCCCCCTCCTTTCTGTTCTAACAAATTCTTTATGCGCAGGCAGGAGAGAAAGAATGTCAACATATTCCCCTTTTCCAAATCTTTTCCTTAACATTTACACTTAAATGGTATCCTAAAGGGGACATTTCACATGGCATGGAATCTTTCATATATATCTCAGGGACCAGTAACCTTTGCCCAGCCGTCTGCAAGAGCTCAGGAGCTGATTTGTCAGACTGCATAGCAGAAACTTTATCTAGCTGAGATAGTAAGCTGACAGGCAGTTTAGACAGTACTGGAGTAAGAGATGACACAGAAGGGTTAACAGAAATAGAAGCAGCAGACACAGCAGGAGCTGATCCTTTAGACAGTGATTGTATTATGGAAGACAAAGAGCCTACCAAACCAGATAGTACATGCAATTGGTTTAACTCACCACCAGCTGGAGCCTGCAACACCTGCTGCTGAGCCACCTGGTGCATGCTGTGGCATGTCTGTGTTCTGAGTGCCTTGCTGACACTCTAAGCGCTGGTTCCCGGGAGACCGCTGCGCGCGCTGTCTCCCCCGACTGTCCTGTGCGGCCTGCTGCGGCTGGCCGCGCCGTCCTCCTCTTCCAGCCGGCGACTGCGAACAGGTCCGCCTCTTCTGACCTCCGCGGCGGCCTCGTGACGTCACACCGCCGCCATCTTCCCTCAGCATCACTAGCGGCGCACGGGTGTCTGTAGCTTCTGCGGAAGCCCCTCCTTCCCTCTCCGGCGGTGCGCGTCTCCTCGCTTTTGCAGGCGGAGCTGGTTCAGGAACTCCCTGCACCATGTCAGTGTCATTCCTCCTCTCACCGCTCGCTACCAAGTCTCCACCCTCTTGCTCCAGCAGCCGTCCTTCCTCCGGGGCTGACTCCAGGCAGCGTCTAAGCCATGTCTCTCCTCCTGAGCTGCCAGCTTTCTCTAATAGCTGCATCACCAGCGCTTCCATCATGTAAGATGTTCCGTGTAAGGTAAGAGCTCAAATCTTCCTGCTTGTTCAGCTGAAAAGAGGCAGAACCCTGCGCCTGCTGGCCCTTTTATAAGCAATCCCAAAATCCACAAAGTTCCCTGAAACCTGATTGGCTCTTCTTGCTTCCTTGTGGACCGGCCCCAAAAGGGGCGGGGCCCCTAACCCCACTGTACTAATGCAACCTAACTTAATAATTTACCTTTTAAATTTGTGCTAGGGAGGCCGCAATCTCAGGAAAGTGGCCCCATAATGTGACCCCTTTATTCATTACATGCAAAGCAAGATAGTTCTAGCCATAATTTGTCATTATTGTGATGATTATGGCTTACAGCTCATGAAAACACCAAATCCACAATCTCTGAAAATTTGAATATTGTGAAAAGGTGCAATATTCTAGGCTCAGTGTCCCACTCTAATCAGCTAATTTAGCCATAACACCTGCAAAGGGTTCCTGAGCCTTTAAATGGTCTCTGTCTAGTTCAGTAGGAATCACAATCATGGGAAAGACTGCTGATCTGACAGTTGTGCAGAAATCCATCATTGACACCTTCCATAAGGAAGGAAAGCTTCAAAAGGTAATTGCAAAAGAAGTTGGATGTTCCCAAAGTGCTGTATCAAAGCACATAATTAGAAAGTTATGTGGAAGGGAAAAGTGTGGAAGAAAATGGTGCACAAGCAGCAGGGATGACCGCAGCCTAGAGAGGATTGTCAGGAAAAGGCCATTCAAAAGTGTTGGGGACTTTCACAAGGAGTGGACTGAGGCTGGAGTCAGTGCATCAAGAGCCACCACACACAGATGGATCCTGGACATGGGCTTCAAATGTCGTATTCCTCTTGTCAAGCCACTCCTGAACAACAAACAGAAGCATCTTACCTGGACTGAAGAAAAACAGACCTGGTCTGTTGTTTAGTGGTCCAAAGTCCTCTTTTCTGATGAGAGCAAATTTTGCATCTCATTTGGAAACCAAGGACCCAGAGTATGGAGGAAGAATGGAGAGGCACACACTGCAAGATGCTTGAAGTCCAGTGTGAAGTTTCCACAGTCGGTGTTGATTTGGGGCCATGTCATCTGTTGGTGTTGGTCCACTGTGCTTAATTAGGTCCAGGGTCAACACAGCCATCTACCAGGAGATTTTGGATCACTTCATGCTTCCTTCTGCAGGCGAGCTTTATGGGGATGCTGACTTCATTTTCCAGTAGGACTTGGCACCTGCCCACACTGCCAAAAGCACCAAAACCTGGTTCAATGACCGTGGGATTACTGTGCTTGATTGGCCAGCAAACTCGCCTGACCTAAACCCCATAGAGAATCTATGGGGCATTGCCAAGAGAAAGATGAGAGACATGAGACCGAACAATGCAGAAGAGCTGAAGGCCGCTATTGAAGCATCCTGGTCTTCCATAACACCTCAGCAGTGCCTGATAGCTGATAGCTTCCATGCCACGCCGCATTGAGGCAGTAATTGCTGCAAAAGGGGCCCAAACCAAGTACTGAGTACATATGCATGCTTATACTTTTCAGAGGTCCGATATTGTTCTATGTATAATCCTTGTTTTATTGATTGCATGTAATATTCTCATTTTCTGAGATTGTGGATTTGGGGTTTTCATGAGCTGTAAGTCCTATTCATCACAATTATGATGAATCACGGCTTGAACTATCTTGCTTTGCATGTAATGAGTCTATCTCATATATTAGTTTCAACTTTTAAGTTGCATTAGTGAAATAAATGAACTTTTGCACGATATTCAAATTTTTCGAGTATCACCTGTAGGTGCCTTCTATGTGGACCAGCACAATGGGAGAAGGTCCTACTAACTTGTCAGGAAACTTGCTTGGAGTTGATTCACCAGATGTATTCGTACTTTCTTCCTGACCCTCTTCTGGGGCGTCAAAAACTTTGTTCTGGGAGAATGGTGTGCATTCCGTGACCATCTGCCTGAGGTCAAGGAGATTGAGTAGGACTTTTGCTCAGGAACAGCAGGGGTCCCTCTGTAAGGTTTTGGACCTCCGCTGTTGTTTCCTTGCATCTTTGAGTTTTGGAGCTGATTGTTCTAGATAGGCACCCAATTAGCTCCTTCACTGCCTTTCTAGGTAGCAGCTTCTGTAGCACCTTCAGGACTTCTGGATAGAAGCTTCTGTAACTTCAAGACTTTTTTTGTGGTGTCAGGTGGAGTACTTCTGTTGGAAACATGCGGGAATCCCCCTTCTCTGCTCTCGTAGTGTATATGTACAATAGGTCACTTAGTCTGTTTTGAAGTCCATTATAAACACTTTCTGGTCAGGAACGAGTGCTGTTACCACTTGATGGATTTGCTCTTCTGCCAGGTATCTCCATGAATATCAGCCACAATGCTTGACTCCAGTCAGTTGTCCTGCTCCTCACACCATTGAATTGCAGCAACTGAGTCCACGTTGGCAGTTTTCTGGCTCGTTGTCTTGGTAATGTTCTTAGAACAGAGAGATTCCAGATGAGAAACCCCAAATGTAGTGCTTCTCTCTTCTGTGCCTCAAATCTAAGAACAACCTCAGCCCCTCTGATACACCTAGCAGATTGAAAGTTACTACAAGCACTTATAGTAACGCCAGTGCAGAAACCTTTTTAACTTGGTTGTGAGTTAGTACCAGGAAATATACAGAAGGCCGTTTAGTGGTAAATTAACTCAATGTATTGGTAAGGGTTATGCCCCATACACACAATCGTTTTTCATGCCGTTAAAAATGCCATTTTTAAAAATGGGCATTAAAACCGATCGTGTGTATGCTCCAGAGCATTTTTAACGACGTGAAAAACGGGCATTAAAAATTTCGAACATGCTCTATTTTTTCACGTCGTTTTTCATGTCGTTTTTTTAACGACGTGAAAAACGATAGTGTGTATGCTTTTACGAGGTGAAAAAAAACGCGCATGCTCAGAATCAAGTATGAGACGGGAGCGCTCGTTCTGGTAAAACTAGCGTTTGTAATGGAGATAGCACATTCGTCACGCTGTAATGGACTGAAAAGCACGAGGCTGAAAAGCGCGAATTGTCGCTCAACAAACTTTACTAACATGAAGGGTGGCGCCATCCGAACGGAACTTCCCCTTTATAGTGCCGTCGTACGTGTTGTACGACACTGCGCTTTGCTTGAACGTTTTTTAAAATGATCGTGTGTACGCAAGACAGGCTTGAGAGGAAACATGAAAAAAAACGACGAGAAAAACGTTGGTTTAAAAAATGGCATGAAAAACGATCGTGTGTACGCCGCATTAGAATAAATGGTGGTTTGAACATAAATGAACACACAGAGGGTAGCTTCTGACACAGTCCACTAGACCGTATAATCACTATGCCAAGGTAACTTAGAAAAGAGTTCTGTACCACTAAACCTGAATCAACAAATCGGCAAAGCCAGCAATAAACAGTGCAAATAAGCATTAACTGCAATGTGAATAATATTATAATTAGTCTAGAGTGCACTCTAGGAGAATGGCTAGGATATGGTGCAATGTCCCATGAGAGGTAACTCTTGGCATAAGCAATACGTAAGGTCTCTGAGTAACAGCTGCAAAGTGATAGTCTTTAGTCCCAACTCTTTAGCTAGCTAGCGTTGGGGCCCAGTTGTACCATTGGTGGACATAAGAATATTCCCAGTCGAGACTGCAGGCAGCAAAAAAGGCTACTAAATGGCTATATGGTCAGTTCTTAAAGGACTCCGTCTCTTAAGCAGCGAATAGTAAAGTCCCATAGCAGACGCTTATCAGTCCCTGTGGTATTGCAGCTTCTCATCTGGTCACACACGAGTACTCCACTCTCTGCTCTGCACACAGGTGACTGGCTGTTGGCACATCTGGGCTCAGCACTTCAGATCCTGCTCAGGCCACCGTTCTGCAGCAGTGGTGGTGAACACTGGACAGTTATGTGCAATGTTCAGGGCTCCCTGATGGCAAGAGGAAGCTGTGTCCTGTACAGCTTGAGAAAATGCAGCTCTTTCCCCTCCTCCTGCCAAGCTCTCTCTGGGAAATGCAGTTCAAAAGCTCTTGATTGCAGGAGGGTCTCTCTTTCTAGACTACAATTCATAACAGTGATGCCTGACTCAGTGTATTGAACTCTTCTTGCTCAGCAGCTCCCTCCTCCTGCTGATATAATGTAGCTATTAACCAGTTACGCACTGTAGAGCAATAGCTACAGTAGTTGCAGTTGCAACCAGTGTTTCAGTCTCCATTCTGAGCCAAGTATCTGGCTACATCTACAGAGCTATTGTATGTTATGCTAAAAAGGAAAGGCAAGCAACGTGAAGCAAAATTTTAAATTTAAAGCAATGTTTTGAGGATGCTTTTTTTAAGACAGTTTTTTTTATTTATAGGTATGCTATTAAGTCAAATGTAAATACAGCGAGTACTTGGAGGTATTGTCCTTTTTTTTTAAAATGCAGATACAGCATAAGAAAATGCTTCATAGGCATAGTTGGCTCTCACCTTTCAAAGTCAAATGTCCTAGTAAATGGTTAATTTGTACAATGAAGAAACCAATTGTTCATTGTCCAAAAATGAACTATTAATGCATTGCTATCCTGACCTCTGAGTGTTCCTGTAGTGTCTGGATTGATGACATTGTTTGCCTTTGTAACAGGAGTGGAGGTGAAATTAGGACATAGCCTTTCCCATTCTCCCAAATATATTTGAAAAACATCAGCTTTTCATAAAACCGCTTACAGACTTTAAAATGAATCATTCTATTGCAACCATCTCTTGAGAGGCGAGATAAAAAACAGAACTTACATTTAAATTCCCACAATGCAAAAATACATTAAATTGAGTTTTTATATGTCAACCAGCCCCAACAGCTTATTCCGTTAGGAATCAATAATTTATGTATTACATATGTGTCCAAACTTGTGATTACTGCAGATGAGAAGAGAAAGAGAGTCAGAGGATCGTTTAGAGGAAACTAGAACCCTATATAGTCACCGTCTGAGACTCAAAGTTTAGTTGTCATCTCTGGGTGTAATTTGATTTAAATATACTACTTATTTGTAGATTAAAATATGAAAGCATATCTTTAATTTTTGTGGCGGAGCTTGCCTAATCTTTTAACGTGTAAAAAACTATATTGAAAGAATTGCACATTAGACATATGCGCAACAGCATATATACAGTACATGTCAAAAACATCACTGTAATTTCAGTATCCCCCCCACTGATACGAGACACTATTCTGACATCTGACACAGACAGTGGAGCAACATTTCACCCACTGACACCACTAATGGGGCACTATTCCTCCCTATGATCCCAACAATGGGGCACTATTTCTCCCCCTAATACCATATGTTTAGTCCCACTGATGCCAGGAAATTTTCCACCCCCCGCTGGCCAAAGTCCGGCCCTCCAAGAGTCTGAAGGACAATAAACCGGCCCTTTGTTTAAAATGTTTGGAGACCCCTGCAATAAAGCTTTTATTCATGGGGCAGCAACACCATCACTAATGCATACATGATCTTGGCTGTATGTGGTTGAATTAGACTCCTGCAATATAGTAGGGTTATACCAAAAGTAAAGGGTTTGGGGGTGGCAACTATGCAGACTGTACAACCCCTACAATCATGAGCGACCCTGAACCTCAATCCAAGATGACCAGAACATCAGTTTTGTTCAGGCCATTCTGACTTTCATATGTAAGCCTATACAACAGCAGTGCTCTATCAACACGGGCACTCCAGTCAGATGAGGTAAGAATTTTGGGAGGTTTCCAAGGGAGTAGGATTTCCCGACTTGCATTAAAGGTTACAAAGAATAGGAACAATTTGATCTTTTGACCTACGACTACATTCTCCATTATTATTCCCAATAATAAAAAAATGAGTAAAGTTGTATGTCAGCTTCACAGATCCTGTGACTTTCACACAGACTTAATAATAAATACTGGTTATATTTACCAAAATAAAATGTATCAGAATCCATTCTGGCCTAAGAGCCCATTCACACAGGGGCGTCTTTGGATCCGACTCCAAATCGCCCCAGGTCGCCCCTAGTCGCCTCAAGTCGCGCTGGCTGAAGAAATCAATGTAAGTTAATGGAGCCGTCCTTATGCACACTACTGCAGTCGCTCCAACTTCAAAAAAGGTCCCTGTACTACTTCAATCCGACTCCTAGGCGACCTGTAACCATTCATTTCAATGGGAGTCGCCTCTCGCTGTCTTTATAGGAGCAACTCTCCAGGAAGAAAACATACATTTATCAGGCAAAGCTCTCCCTCCCCCCTCCTTCCCACAGAGCTTATTCTTGTTTGGCCACTGGAATGTCTCCTGTCCTGCAGGCAACTTGGAGTTGCCTTGTAAGTAGCTCCAGGTCACGCTGTGATTAATTTGTGTCGTGTTTGAGTTGCCTCATAAAATCGCCCGCTGGAAGTCGTGTTGCCCCTGTGTGAATGGGCTCTTAATGTCATGAAAAAAGGTCATTTATTTGCAAAAGTTTTTTTTTTCCCCGGTATTTTTTGTTTATATAGCAAAAAATAAAAACCCAGTGGTGATTTAAATACCACCAAAAGAAATCTCTGTCTCAAAAAAAGATTAAAATGTCAGTTGGGTATCGTGTTGCATGCCTGAGTAATTATCATTCAAAGTGTAACAGTGCTGAAAGCTGAAAATTGCAGTTGGTTTTGCACAGTGCAGCCCGGATCCTCCTCTTCTTGGGTCCCTCTTTGCTGATACTGGCCCCTCCCTACTATCAAGTGCCCCCCCCCAGTCAGCAGCTTCCTTTGGGGGCACTGGAGCCAAGTCACGGCTCTGTGTGCCCATTCAGACATTTAGCCCCGTCCCAGCTCCCTCTCACCCCTGATTGCTGACTGACTTTGACAGCCGAGGGAGCCAAAAGTGCCGCTGCTGTGTCTCAGTGAATCAGGAGGAGTGTCCCAGGAGGCTTAGAAATTCGTGGACATCGCTGGAGAGAGATAAGGTGCTGGGATGGCTGCTACACACAGAAGGTTTTTTATCTTAATGCATATAATGCATTAAGATGAAAAAAACCTTCGGCCTTTACAACCCCTTTAAGCATAGTTTCTGTTAATTATCATAGTAGCAAAACATAATTTTGATTTTGTCCTGAGTAAAGTTTAATTAATTTGAAACCTCACACATGGGTGTCTGTCTGTCTGTTTATTAAAGTGGTTCTAAAGGCTGAAGTTTTTTTTTTTTACCTTCATGCATTCTGTGCATGAAGGTGAAAAACCTGTGTGCAGCAGCCCCTCCAATCCTTAACTGGATCCAGCAATGTTCACAATAGCCTTGGCTGTCCCAGGACTCTCCCTCCTCATTGGCTGAGACAGCAGCGGGATCCCATTGGCTCCCACTCCTGTCAATTACAGCCAGTGAGCCAAAGAGAAGAGAGTGGGTGGTGCCTTATGGACGCATAGAGCAGTGGCTCAGGAGCAAGCATGCCGCGGTGCCCCCAGGGCAAGCAGCTTTCTCTGGGGGTACTGCTCGAGGGGGGAGAGCCAGAAGCACCGGTGGGAGACCCAGAAAGAAGAGGATCGGAGCTTCTCTGTGCAAAACCACTGCACAGAGCAGGAAAGTATAACATGTTTGTTTTTTAACAAAAAACAAAGCTTTAATACAACTTTAGTATGTGCAGCACTGCATGTAGTAGGATCGCATGAGGCGCTGTGTGTATTAAGGACTGTACATACGGGCCAAATATCGGGCCTGTGTGTGCGGCAGCCGGTCCGACAGTAGGTAGCAGAACGTCTGGCTTCTGTGAAAGGGGCATGACCGAAAAAGGTCTGCTGATCGACATCCAGCGGCTGAGAGGGCTGACAGGTGTGTTTTGGCGGGGGGTTTTGGGGGGGCATCCCCCTGTCAGAACACAATAGCTCAGTGGGGAGATCGCTGTACTGACATTGGATTGATAGTACAGGATCTCCTCCCGAGCTCAGTTTTTTTTCATTCAGCCCGCTGAGTTGAATGGAAAAAAAACTCAGTGTGTACTAGGCTTTAGGATCATATGAGGTGCTGCCTGTAGTAGGGAGGTAAGAGGTGTACTGCTTTTAGTAGGGGAGGTAAGAGGCACATTGCTTGTAGTAGTGAGGCAAGGAGCACGCTCGCTACTTGTAATAGGGAGGCGAAAAGGAGCTTGGTGTTACACAATACTACAGAAATCCAAAGGTGTATGACTGAAGTTACTCGTTACAGGTAATTTGCTTGAAACTGTTTACTGCAAAAATGGTTAAATTGTCACACCATGCACAGAATAAATTAAATTGCATTGGTTAAAAAGAGTTCATGAATTGTTAGGAGGTAGGGGGTGGGAAAGGGAGGTTATTGGAGATTTTGTACAATTTTTTTCTTTTTTTTTTTTTTTTTTCTCTTCTACTGGCAGCAGAGATGATCTTCTGCCACACATTGTAGCCACCAAACATTCTTTTATTAATAAATAGTTGTATGTGCATGTCAGAGAGAAATGAGAATTGCCACAAATTCTGATCCTGAATTTCTGTATGATCGCATACCTCCATGTATGACCAGGTTTAGGTAGCCTGATATCTCTGCTTGTGTTATGGGTATTGGAGCTCTTAGACGTTTTACATGCTACCAGAAAGTTTGATCCTAGGAAAGATAAAATGAATGAATGAAAACTGCCCTCGGTAATGCGCATGTTTAAAAACCTATAGTATAAATAAACCCAAGTCAGAAAGGAAAAACTTATGAGATCTGAGTCAGTTTGTCAGTTTTAAATTTGTCAGTTTTACTTACAGCGGTGGAAGTTAAAAAGTGCCAACAAAAGGTACAGATTGTATCTTTTTTTTAAATGGTAGAAATAACATTAAGGGAACCTTTTAAAATAAAAATAAAGTAGTAACATACATATTTAGCCCTACCTAGTTTGTAATACATGGCACCCTGGTTTAACATCAGTGTTCTGTTAACCTAAGTGTGTGCACCTGGTATACCCTGGTAAACCAAATACTTGGGGGGTGAAAAAAATGAGGGGCCTATATACACCACAGCAGTCTGTTGTGGTACATTTAGGGCATCATGCACACTGTATGCTCTTGAAGCTTTTTTCTCCTACAGGAGTTTAGCTGCAGCAAAAACTCGGTCAAAAGCCACGCTTTGCATGGTCGTTAATGCGCGTTCCCATGCCTGGTGTTAATGCATTCTATTGGCTGGAATTCTCGCCATTAGAATGCATTGATGCAGGAATGTGTTAAGGAGCTTTTGAGCATTTTTTTTATGCTCGAAACTCTTCTCCAAAACTCGCAAGTGACGTCTTTTTTTGCCTGTAAACTCCCCTGCCGCTAAGCTCCTGAAAATGCCTATAGTGTGCATGGACAGATAGGCGAACATAGAGGAGAGTTTACAGGCAGAGAAAAAAAAAGCTCAAATGTCTGAAGAAAGTTTTTTTGAGCTGCAGTGTGCATGGTAACTGTGAATTGGCTGCCTAATAGATCACCGCAGAAATCACTCCTGCGGCGTCTTCGTTAGCCCAGTCTATAACATTAGGTTTTCACAATACCCCAGCGGTTCTGGATGTGCATCTAGTCAGTGAGGTGTTAGGTAATGATTTGCATGGCCCGTCTACTGTCCTGAAATTAGGAATAATCTTCTTATTTTTGGGATATGTGATGGAATGAGACTTGTAAATTTAAATGCACCCACTGTAGGCTATGTCCTGTCCCTCCTTCTCCTAGTCAAGGGTCTTCTGTGCAGAATTTAAATAGTCTTTTTTCAAATAAAAATGTATTTACTTATACTAGTTGCATTTTAAAGTACCGTTAAAGTGGTAGTAAAAAATTATTTCCCCTGCTGTCGCATCTGACAGGGCTTCCATCTTCACCCAGTCTTCCTTCCGGGTTCGCGGACTTCATCCATCTGACTGGCTGAGCCGCGATGACATCACTCCCGCACATGCACACAGGAGTCATGGTTTACAGCACAGAGCTCTGAAGGGAAAGCACGGCTACTGCTCACTGGTGCACATTTAGGAGATATTCATTTTACCTACAGGTAAGCTTTATTATAAGCTTACCTGTAGGTAAAAATGTCAGATATGAGTTTACTACCGTTTTAATAGTTCCAATGTATACATAACTACATTAACTAGTCAGTTGACTGGCTTTTTAAAGGAGATCTTTGGTCACAGCATACACTTTAATTTAATTTTATAACGTCAGCCTTGTAATAAAAATACAAACAATCCTTATTGAAAAATCTACTTTCATGTTGAGTTCTGATCATTTTTTCCCACAACTTCCTAGATTCCTTGCTATGTAGCTTCTGCTGGTACCTTGCTGCCTGCAGGCAGTGATTCCTGTACTGACTCCACCTTCTGAAACTCCTCCTCTCAGCTCCGCTGTAGTTAGGAAGGCAGGCTCTGTGAATTCTGTGACACAGCAGTGCTTATCAAGAGGGCATGGTGTATACGTGTCACAGAATGCAAGGATGTAAATGCGTGGAGAACTCCACAGAGTACGTTTACAAACTTCAGGGCTGTTCAGAATATGGAGTAGGCTAGAAATAATTGAAATACAATGTGGAAATAAATATGATTTAACATTTTGACCATAGATGCACCAAGAATAATTCTAGACAGGGGGTATTGCATTTTAAATTATTGCATTTCCATGTTGTGTGTACTGTAGGAGACCAGATCTAGTGAATGCAGAGTCCTTGGTTTAGTAACACTTTAAGTCTGGACTCTGACAAGGCCATGCAAGACAACCACTGTATGGTAATTTTTGCTGTGTGCTTTGAGTCATTGTCATGTTGGTAGGTAAACCTTGTTCCTGTTGACAACTTTCTGGCAGAGAGCAACAGATTTTCCTCAGGAACTAAGAAAAACTTTTTTTTTTTTTTTGGTCTTTTTTTTTGTAAAATATATATATAAAAAAAAAAAACAGCAGTGATTAAATACCACCAAAAGAAAGCTCTATTTGTGTGAAGAAAATGATTAAAAATGCATTTGTGTACAGTGTTGCATGACAGCGCAATTGTCATTCAAAGTGCAACAGCGCTGAAAGCTGAAAAATGGCCTGGGCAGGAAGGGGGTGAAAGTGCCCAGTATTGAGGTGGTTAATATAGTACAGTTATTGTATGTAGATAGATTTAGTTTTGCCTGTTGCTGAGAATTGCTCTTTAAGATTGTACTTGCGAAATCTATAGAGATTTTCACTTTTAGCGTTTCTATATTGTATCCTTCCAGAACTATTAATAGCCTAAGGTTGCCTTAAAAAAAATTAGGGCTGTTACTGATTAAAATTTTCTTGTTCGATTAATCAAATTTTTTTTTAATCGATTAATCGACTAATTTTAATTAATTATAACGCACATACAGATCCAACTACTTTTAGCTGATCTCCTTGCAGGCCGATTCCCAGTGCAGCTACCAACCACTGGAAAAATGGATAGCAGGATACAAAAAACACACAAAGGGCAGCGCTCGATGGAAATAGCATTACAACTTTTATAGTCTTCAAGTAGGTAACAAAATAAATATTGCACTGGAGATAAAATCGATGTAGCTACATAAACTGTAAAAATGGTGCGAGTAATACCAAACGGCAGAAAACGCAGTCATAAAAACTTGTAGCTAAGTATGATACTGGTATAAAAATGTGTACAACGATACCACTGCTGAATCCAGATGAGGAGGGGTTAACATCAGTCTGTCGGCATGTAGACGTCCCATGAAGGGAACTATCACAACTCCCAGTGGATGGCTGTAGAATCCCAGGTTGATAGAGGGAAGTGATAGAGGGAAGTGTAACAGCCCTTGCGTGTGGCAGATAGTAAGGTCCCGCCGGCATGCAGATATGAAGGCACAGCAAAGGAGCCCTTCAGATGGACGCGGCAAGCCCCGCCGGTGTCCGTGACGTCACCAGATCTCCGACGGAACTCCCTGAAGACCCGGAAGCTGGCGGAGAGGTGAGTACCAATCAAAAGAATGTTGATCGATTAAAAGAATTTTGATCGATAACATTTTTTTATCGATTAATCGAGGAATTAATAGTTAATTTCCACAGCCCTGAATATCCAGTTATATTTGTCTTCTAATTCAAGAATTGAAACTGAATTGATAAACATGTGTGATTACAAGAACCAACCTTGAGACTTTTAGAGGCCATTCACACCAGCTGCTGCGTTTCAATGCAGGAAGTTGGTGTGTGTTGCAGTGCAGGCAGTGAAATAGCGCCCAATGCAGTCCCACTACACCTGGTGTGAATGTACCCTTATAACGATTTTTAAACTCAACATGCAGAATTCCTAGTTGTTGTATATATATACCGCCCACCCCCAGGCATGTATACTTACTCCGTCACCCTCCCTTGCCACCACTGCTGAATCTTTCCCACCTGTGTAAGCTCTGGTGTTGGAGACAGAAAGGGGGATGACATCATTTTACCCTCACCCCAGGTGACAGTATTCGTTCTAGGGATCGGCTGCTTTTGCGCAAGTTCTATTAAATAGGAAAGAATATGTTTGCCCCTTGCTCAAAAGCACTACTTTGTTACCAGTAAGGTAGTTCAGTAGTGCAGAAAGACTGTGAGGGGGCATTGTGGGATCAGTATACATGCCTGGGGAGACACATGAGCTGTGTGCAGACACAGGGGGTTATTTACTAAAGACAAATCCACTTTGCACTACAAGTGCAAACTACACTTGAAATTGCACTGAAAATGCACTTGGAAGTGCAGTCGCTGTAAATCTGAGGGGTAGATCTGAAATGAGGGGAAGCTCTGCTGATTTTATCATCCAATTATATGCAAGATAAAATGCTGTTTTTTTTTTTCCTTGCATGTCCCCCTCGGATCTACAGCGACTGCACTTCCCACTTGTAGTTTGCACTTGTAGTGCAAAGTGGATTTGCCTTTCGTAAAAAAATAAAAATAAACCCACTGTCACTTTGCCCTAAATAGGTAGCATGAAAGTGTTTCTTTAATTAGGATGGAGAAGAGCTTGATATTTGTTTGGGTTCATGTAGGAATTGTCCCCTAAAAGAAAACGTTAAAAAAAATTGAGAAGTTTTAACCCTTAAGCCTAGTACACACAGCGGAGATTCTCGTCAGGAAAAAACCTGTAGTTTTTCCTGATGAGATTCTTGACAAGAATCTTGTGTCGGCCGAGTGTACACACGCTCTATTCAAAAGAACCGCCGTTCTTTTGAATGGAACGAGCGCGGTGACGTCATCGACTACGACGAGCATGCGCTCGTCACATTCGATGCCGTCGCCGATACACCCCACCTATGCCTAGGAAGCTACTGCGCATTCGACAGTCATTTCGAGCATACGCGGGTTTCCACGGCGACAGGTAAGCATACACACTCGGGTTTCTCGTCGGGAAACAGGCCGACAAGAATCCCGACGAGAAAATAGAGAGCAGGTTCTCTATTTTTCTCGTCGAGATTCTGGGCAGTTTTCTTGACGAGAAACCTGAAAGGCCTCGTACACACGCACGGTTTTCTCGGCAAGAAAGCTCTCCTAGCAGTTCTCTTGTTAATACTTAATACTCTATCCAAAACCAAAAGTAGGTTCAACTTTCTTGTCCTTTTTTTTTTTTTTTGGTGCTCCAGGTGAGGCTCGAATTCAACTTTCTTGTTGAAATGTGTGTGGAGGGGGGAAATGAACACATTTGAACACATTGAAAAACAGAGCAGGGCATGGGTCCAGTGAGTGGATGGAAAAGCCAACAAAAGCAGAAGAGTGCATGAGCGCTTCTCATTCAGAATCCAACTGGAAGATATGAAAGCTCTTTATTACATAACTCTACAATAGAAACACTTAGAAAGTAATTTGAATCTCTGATTTTGAGGCCATGGTATAATGTCAAAAGGAATTGAGTAGTCTATCCAGGAGCATGGGGAAAGCTGCCTCTTTGTGGAGCTTGTGTACTTTAGGATCATATTCACTTACGTGAAAGAAAGAAGTAATCTAAAAATGGTCAGATTGACTCAGCAGCTGCAGCTTTGCCAGTGGTGGGGAAGTAGTGCTACATTTTTAGAAACAGCTACTGCTTATTGGAAATTCTGTGCCTCTGTTCTCTTTAAAGTGTAATTAAGGGCACAATAAAAAATATATGATGCAGTCAGTCATTGGCTTTAACGCAAGAGGTTTTGTTTTTCTCTGCAACATAGTTTTATTGCCTTTTGATCCTGCCAGTAGATCTGGTAATTTTCTGCTTCCTGTAATAGGGTGCTGATGCTGTTATTTCTAAGGGTTATTAGCATAGCAGCATTTTCACTCTGGACAGGGTAGTCTCAGACTGACATGTACTGTAGTTTTAAATGGCCTTTAAAGTGGTTGTAAACCCTTTTATCTTTTTTTTTTTTTTTTGACTAACCTGCAAGACAAAGCTATAATGAGCTAGTATGACTAGCATACTAGCTCATTATGTACCACTTACCTTCGATCGGGGCCCCCGAAGTCGTCCGTGTCCCTCCTCTAGCCACATCCATCGCTGCGGCGATAGCCGGAATGTTACTTCCGGGTATCGCCGCTGCAGCCAATCACAGCGCCGCTCCGGCGCTGTGATTGGCCGGAGCGGCGAAGACGTGACTCCGCGCATGCACGCGAGCTGTCGAATTCGGCTACGTCGTCGAATGTTGCGACCTAGCCGAATTTGTGAATGGGGTGACGTCAGCGTCGCCGCATTTACATACAAATATCTCCTTAACCGTGTAGGTTAAGGAGATATTTCATGCACCTACAGGTAAGCCTTAATCTAGGCTTACCTGTAGGTCTTTGTTTAAAAAGTGGGTTTACAACCACTTTAAGTAAGAGTAAAGCCGAGCTCCAGATCACTTTTTTTTTTTTTTTTAACAATTGCAGCAACAGGTTTTATTTTTTATTTTTTTTATTGAAGAATTCCAGGTATGAATATTTTATGCAGTTACATTGGTCCAGCTTGGACCAATGTAACTATGCATATTCCATACCTGGCTGATACCCCTGGAAGCTAGAAATCACTGAAGGAGATGCCGTTATACCAGTGATCTCCACATTCTTCTGAGTCCCGCGCTGAGAGGCCGCCCTGCTGCATCCTGAACACAGGAAGTCGGTGCAAGTGAATGGCTTGCATTCATGATTGCACAATATGCAGAGCGTGACATTACCACTCTGCCTCTCCACCCCACTAATCAGAGAATGCTTCGCATTTATTCAGAAAATGCAATGTATTCTCTGGATGGATGATGTCCGTGCTGAACTGCCAACCTCCTGTGTTTAGAATGCAGCAGGTCAGGACCCGGAAGCAAGTGGAGATCACTGTAGTAGCGGTATCTACTTCAGTGATTTTCAGCTTCCAGGAGCCAGGTATGGTATATTCATAGTTACATTGGTCCAAGCTGTACCAATGTAATTTATATATAAAATGCCACACCTGGAACTCCTTTTTAGGCCATATGAATAAAAGCTGACCAGTTTTATCATCCATCAGTTGTAAATGGTTGGTCCCAGCCTCTAAAGCCTGTGGTACACACGATCTGATTTTTTCCGTTGATAAAGCGTAGGACTTTTGTCCGAAGGGCATTGGCCATGAACTTGTCTTGCATACAAACGGCAAAGAATTGTCAGGCAACAAACATGAAACTACAAGGTTTTTTAGGCTCTTTAGCGCCACCCTTTGGGCAACTTCTGCTAATGTTGTGTTATGGTTAGCATTGCTTCTGAGCATGTTAGTACTTTGGATTTTTTTCCGAAGGACTTCTGTACACACAATCGGATAATCCGACAGCACACATTTGTTGTTAGAAATTTTTAAAGCATGCTATCCAACATTTTTTGGTCGGAAAATCCAACAATTGTCCGATGGAGCATACAAACGGTCGGATTTTTTTTTTCCAAATATCCAATAAGGAAAACCGCCAGTGAGTGAAAAACTTGTATAGCGCTTCAATTGCGAACTGAATCGCCTCAAGGCGCTTTGCCTCCGGTGACGTCCTAATCCTTCAGAAGAGGTGGGTCTTAAGTTTTTTCCTGAAGGCCTGATGGTTTTCTTCCATACGGATGTCCGTGGGTAGAGCGTTCCATAGCCGTGGTCCTTGGACTGCAAATCTTTGTTCTCCTCCCTTCGATTTGTAGCGGGACTTGGGGATGTGGTGGAGGTTTTGGTTGGTTGATCGGAGAATGCGATTGGGGGTGTAGTGTTTTATCTTTTCGCATAAATATTGAGGAGCGTTTCCTTGTGTGCACTTGTGGGTGAGACAGAGTCTTGAATGTGACCGGATCCTTTACGGTTAGCCAATGCAGGGTCCTCAGTGAAGGGGTGATGGATTCCCAAGGTTTTTTCCCCGTTACCAGTCTGGCTGCCGTGTTCTGGATGACTTGTAGGCACGCAATCTGGTATTTAGGTAGTCCTATGTAGAGGGAGTTTGCGTAGTCGAGTCGGGAGTTGTTTGTTCCAACTACTACTGCTATGTCCTCTTCTGGGATGAAGGGGATGAGTCTACGCAGTAGGCGGAGGAGGTGGTGCGATCCGCTGACTACTGATCCTATCTGTGCATCCATCGACATCTCCGAGTCAAAGATGACTCCGAGACTTTTGACTTTGGTGCTCGGGGTAATGGTCTGTCCAAGGATGGTGGGTGGTGTCCAAGAAGTCTTAGTTTTTGTCTTTCGGTTTGCGTGGAGGAGAAGAAGTGCTGTTTTGGATCCATTGAGTTTGAGGGAACTCTCATTCATCCAATCCTCGATCAATGTGAAGCAATTTTCCAGTCCGTGATATTGGTCTTTTTTTCCGGTTTTGCGAAAGTAGAGTTAGGCGTCAGCGTATGCGTGGTAGCACAGGTCCTGTATGCTGATGATTTTGAGGAGTGTGCGGAGGTAGATGTTAAAGAGCACGGGTGACAGGGGTGATCCTTGAGGGACTCCGCAAGAAATTGCGCAAGTTTCAGAGGTGAAGGCTCCTAGTTTCACTGTCTGGGAACGATTTTCTAGGAAGGATGCGAACCAGGGTAGATCAGGGTCTGCAACTCCTCCTACTTCTTTAAGGCGAATGAGTAGAGTTTTGTGGTCTACTGTGTCGAACGCTGCACTGAGATCCAGCAGCACCAGAAGACACAATTCTCCATTATCTGCAGCTTCGGGGCGTCATACCATATTTTGAGAAGGGCTGTTTCTGTGCCATGGCCTGGGCGGAAGCCTGATTGTAGTGGATCCAAGAGTTTGTGGGAGTCCCAATGAAGTTGTAGCTGTTGTACTACTGCTTTCTCCATGATCTTTGAGATGGTGTTAAGACTTGTTACCGGTCTGCGGTAGTTTGGGTCTTTTGTGTCGAGGTTGGGTTTCTTTAGGAGGGGTTTGACTAGGCCTTGCTTGAGGGAGATCGGAACAATACCTTCTTTGAATGATTGATTTACGAGATGTGTTATGGTGGGTGCCAAGATGTCAGTACATTCTTTCAGGAGTTTTGTAGAGATGTCATTTGGTGATGTGCTGTCTGAGACTTCTGATGATGTTTTTGGTGGTGTCGATGGTGATCGGGACCAGCGAAAATGTAATCGATTTGTATAATGTTTGTATTGATTTCCTCTTCTTGCTTGGGCTGAGTGAGGTTGATTGTTTTTTTCTGTTGAATTATTTCCCGGATGTTTTCTATTTTGTCAATAAAAAAATCTGATAGTTCATTGCAGAATTCTTGGCTTCGTTTGCTGGAGGCTCTAAACAGGTGGGGTTCATAGTTTGAGCGACTAGTTTGAAAAGTTCGCGAGGTCGCTTTAGGGCTTTTGAGGTGGTGTTTGAGAAATGTTCTTTTTTTGCGTTTGAAGATCGCTTTGTGGTATTTATTAGTGAGTGCTTTGTAGTTAGTGTGGTTTTCCTTTGTTGGGTTTCTTCTCCAGGCTCCTTCCGCTCTTCTGCGTTCTTGCTTCAGTAAAGTAAGAGTGTCATTAAACCAGCCCGAATTGTTTCTGCGGATGAGTGCTCTGCGTCTCGGAGCGACTGTGTCTGCTGTTTGTAGTAATGCTTTGCTTAAGGAGTTGAGTGTTTGTTCCGTTGATTGGTTTTGATTTAGAATTCCTATGTTTTTTGATAGTGTGGTTTTGAAGAGTATAGATTGTAGTTTCTTCTGAGATCTTGTCCAGTGTGTAGTAATTGAGTGTTTCGGTTTTTGGGGCATGGTGTTGGTGGTGATTTTAAATTTGATAGCGTGGTGATCCGTCCAAGGTAAAGGCATGTTGTCCAGTGTGTTGATATCCATGTTTTGTTTGAAAATTAGGTCAAGAATGTGACCCGAACCATGCGTGGGGACATTTATCAGTTGCTGCAGACCTAGTTCTTCCAGTTGGTTGATGCAGGAGGTGGCGATGGGGTCCTGGGTGGAGTTAGCCCAGAGGTTGAAATCCCTGAGTAACAAAAAGTTTTTGGTTTTTAAGGTGTATGTCGAGATGTATTCGGTGAAGGGTGTGAGGAGATTTGTCTTTGGACCTGGTGGTCTGTAGCATAGCAGTATGTGGACGGTTTCCTCAGGTGTAGTTTGAAGTTACAGAGTGAGTGTCTCCATGAATGGCAAAGAATTATGTAGAGTTGGTTTGATAAGAGAGAGGTGGGATTTGAAGATCACTGCTAGGCCTCCTCCTTGTTGTCCTATTCTGTACTCGGTTAGGATGCAATAGTTCTCAGGCACCAATTCTGTTAGGATGGTGTTACAGTCTGGTGTTAGCCAGCTTTCCGTGATAAAGAGGCAATCTGTGTTGTTTTGGGTGATGAAGTTGTGGATTTCCTGTCTGTGCTTGACTGCAGATCTGGTGTTGATCAGGGCGCATGATAGATGTTGTAGTTGAAGTGATGCTATCTTGTTTTTGGCGATCGATTGTTGATTGATTCTTAGCAGGTGTTCTTTCCTTAGTATTTCTTTCTCGTACATCACGGGACACAGAGCGACATAGTCATTACTAATGGGTTATATAGTTACCGTCAGGTGCTGGCACTGGCAACTTCCAAAACCGGAAGTACCCTCCCCTATATAAGCCCCTCCCATCCGGGAGCACCTCAGTTTTTTGCCAGTGTCTAAGGTGTTGGCCAAGAAGAAACATGTGTTTTTCACTGAGCTTGCGTACAGGTTCTTTTGGGCCTCAGTAAGCTATTCCGGATCCGACCAAAAAAGCTTCATAGCTAAACGGTCGGTACCCGGGCCTTGCAAAGAGAAGAGCAAGGTTCTGCCTGTAATGCTTCTCTTAGGAGAGCTGGACCCTGGGATCCAGAGCTCTGGTCATACCCACGACCAAGATGTTTTCTGTGCAGGGTGCTATACAGGTCCAGGGGAGTGGAATCCTTGGGAACCCGGTCCCTGAAGGTTTGATTACAATGCCTGCCGTGATAGGTGAAGTTTGGGCTTTTGTGGACCAAACAAAGTCCTGCGGCGAGGAACAGGTAAGTGGGGGCCCCCAGGAACTTGGTTCTATTGGGGGACCCCCAAGCCTAATTTGTCTTTCTGTCTGTTACCTAATGGTATTCCCGCAAGATTCTGTGCATGCCTGTAACTACTAAAAAAATGTAATAATTTTTAATGGTGGTCAAGAAAAAAAAAAAAAAAAAATGTTTTTTTATATATATTTAGTATATTAGACTGCGGTACCTGTGTTTGTCCACTAGAGGCCGCTGTGGAATGTTTTCTTGTCATGTGGACTAGTTTCTTCTCAGAGAGCAAAGTCCAGGCAGTTGGTGAGTTCTCCTATAGGAAACTGCTTCCTCTGCCATGTTGCAGTGCTCGTCCATCCCCCGGCCTGCGGCAAAGAGGGGCCCTGGCTCCTGTCCCTGGTTTCCATGTTTGAAATTAGCGCCGAGGGCGCACGTGGCCGCGCGCGTGCACGCGCCTCTATATATAGAGGTGAGCCGGGAAAGGGGGCGGAGCCTGGGGGATGACGCTCTGTGCGCGCCGCAGCGCTTCTGCGCATGTGCGGGCGTCCCAGCAGGTTTTAAAAAGCCACAATATTGTAGTAAGCTGGCTATGAAGTACAGAGACAGAGCTGGCAACATTTAAAGGCATACAGCAAGCGGTTGATACAGGCATCCCCTAGAAAGGCACATTAGTAGACACCAACTGTTTATTATAGCAGCATTTATGCTAGACTATTATCAGTAACTGGTGTATTTCGGCTGGAATACCTCAGCTTTGTGGCTTAGGAATATGCCGTCTAAAAACTCCGGGACTAGAAATTCCAGGAGGAATAGGGGGTCTCCATCGGGCTCTGAGGATCTTGGGCATGCTTTGGCTGCACCAGTCTCCCCTGAAGAATCAGAGGTTAGTGACCGTAGAGCACCCTCAGGAGTACCTGGTACTGTGGCTGTCCTCAGTTCACCTGCTCCTGTGTATGTAACAGAGGAGGTTTTTTCCTCAGCTCTGGGAGGACTGGAAGAGAGATTGTCAGCATTAATCGCTGCTTCCCTGTCACAGGAGAAAAGCGCTCGATCTCCGTCTCCTCCCTCAGAGTGCCTGTTAACAGAGCAACAGTCCCATACAGAGGTCGACCTACCTGAGGGGGATCAGGATGAGGTTGATTCGGTTGTAGAGGAATCAACAGTGGAAGAGCCGTTCTCAGCATCACATGCTGAGAGGTTATGGGTTCAGTCCCTGACTAATATGGTCCGATCAGCATTTAAAATGCCACTTGCGGAGCCATCCTCCACTTCTGTCTCCTCGTTGGGGTCGCTAAAAGCTCCCCAGACTGTTTGTTCCTTTCCGATATATCCTTTACTGGAGGGGCTCATTTACCAGGATTGGGAGCATCCTGACAAAATATTTACTCCCCCCAAGAGATTTCCGGTGGTCTATCCCATGGAGGATAAGTTCATCAGAAAATGGAAGGTCCCTACAGTGGACGCAGCCATCTCTTGTGTGAATAAATCACTGACATGTCCGGTGGAAAATGTCCAAATGTTCAAGGACCCAATAGATAAAAAATTGGAGTCATTATTGAAATCTGCTTTTTCTACAGCAGGATTGGTGACACAACCAGCAGTGGCAGCTATAGGGGTCTGCCAAGCAGTGAAGGATCAGTTGAAACAGGTCTTAAGAGACTTGCCGGATCAGCAGGCTCTTGCCCTAGCTGATCTACCTAGAGCCTTATGCTTTGCGGTGGACGCTATAAAGGATTTAATCCATCAGGCCTCCCGCCTTACGCTGTCTGTAGTACATATGCGCAGGCTTCTATGGCTCAAAAACTGGTCTGCTGAAGCTCCCTGTAAAAAATTGCTGGTCAGCTTCCCATTTCATGGGGAGCGCTTATTCGGGGAAGACCTGGACAAGTATATCCAGAGAATTTCCAGCGGTAAAAGTACACTTTTGCCGGTTAAAAATAGAGTTAGAGGTCCCTCCTTTAAGAGGCCGGCTTCTCCAGTCCCTAGGACATCGGCTGTGAAACAGTTCCGACGGCCTCCCCGGTCAAATCCCGGAGGTAAAAATCAGGGACAGTTGCAGGGTAACAAGAAGCCCTGGAGCAGGAGAGGTACAAAACCTCCCCCAAAGTCAAATGCATGAAGGGTTGCCCCCACCCAATCGGGTGGGGGGAAGACTTCAGTTGTTCACAGAAACCTGGCGGGACACGATCCGAGACAGATGGGTGCTCTCCGCAGTAAATCTGGGATACAAATTGGAGTTAAAAAACTCCCCTCCTTCCCGCTTTATAAGGTCAAACGTGCCAAGGGATCCCCAGAAGAGAGGATCCCTCCTGTTGGCACTGGAACAATTATTGCTTCAAGCAGTAATTATAGAGGTTCCCCTGGAAGAATGGGGGTTCGGGTTTTACTCAAACCTCTTTACAGTTCCGAAGCCAAACGGGGACGTGAGGCCCATATTAAATCTAAAAGGGCTAAACAAATTCCTACATATCAGGACTTTCCGGATGGAGTCGATCCGATCGGTAGCCACTGCCCTACAAGGGGAGGAATGGTTAGCCTCGATCGACATCAAAGATGCTTATTTGCACATCCCCATCTTTCCAGCCCACCAAAAATTTCTACGCTTTGCGATAGAAGGGCGCCATTTTCAGTTCAGAGCCTTACCCTTCGGTCTGGCCACAGCACCAAGAGTGTTCACAAAAATTCTGGCCCCATTATTGGCCAATCTAAGAACACGAGGTGTAACGATAATGGCATATCTAGACGACTTGTTGCTGATAGACCACTCAGTGGAAAAACTAGAAGTGGTTGTTCACGAGACAATCAAGTATCTGGAATATCACGGTTGGATTATCAACCGAGACAAGTCAGCCCTAAAACCAGTCAAAAGTCTGGAATACTTGGGGCTAAGGCTGGATTCAGACCAGAGAAAGATTTTCTTGCCTCAAGAAAAGGGGTCGTCTTTGAGAGATTTGATCCACTTAGTGGGTTCAAAAAGACAGCCATCCATACGCCTGTGCATGAGGCTGCTGGGAAAAATGGTGGCATCATTCGAAGCAGTACCCTACGGTCAATTCCATTCAAGGAAGTTGCAAAGGGCCATACTGTCAGCCTGGAACAAAAAAGTTCAGGCTCTGGACTTACCAATGTCCTTGTCCCCTTCCGTTCGCAGGAGCCTCCGCTGGTGGTTGGTTCCCCAGAATCTGGTTATAGGCTGGGGAGCAGTACTGGAGCAATGGTCTCTCCAGGGCAGATGGTCGGATGCGGAAAAGGCCCTGCCCATCAATCTCTTAGAGATACGAGCAGCCCGGTATGCCTTAGTAGCATGGACATCCAAACTCCAAGGGTCCCCTGTCAGAGTTCAGTCAGACAATGCCACAGCAGTGGCATATATCAATCGTCAGGGGGGCACCAGGAGTCGTGCAGCCCAAAGGGAAGTAAATTACATCCTGAGATGGGCAGAAAGATATGTCCCAGCCATATCTGCGGTATTCATTCCAGGAGTGGAGAATTGGAAGGCGGACTTTCTAAGTCGCCAACAATTATGCCCAGGGGAATGGTCCCTTCATCCCGAGGTTTTCCGGACAATATGTCAGCGGTGGGGAACACCGGATGTAGATCTGCTAGCATCCAGATTCAACACAAAAGTGGACAGGTTTGTCTCTTGGGCAAGGGATCCCCTAGCGTGCGGCTCGGATGCCCTAGTGTTCCCTTGGGATCAGTTCAAGCTGATATATGCATTCCCACCGCCACAATTGTTACCTCGATTACTCCGCAGAATCAGGATAGAAAAGAAACCAGTGATTCTGGTGGCTCCAGCGTGGCCCCGAAGAGCATGGTACGCGGAGATTGTAAAAATGTCTGTGGGGAGTCCTTGGACCCTCCCACATCGTCCGGACCTGCTTTCGCAGGGACCGATATACCACCCTTCCTTACCAGCCCTAGGTTTGACGGCCTGGCTATTGAAGCCCACATTCTAAAAAAGAGAGGGCTCTCTAATGCTGTGGTATCTACCATGATCAATGCCAGGAAGCCGGTATCCAGGCAGATCTACTATAGAATCTGGAAGGCGTACATCGCCTGGTGTGAAGCCAGGAAATGGCATCCACGTAAATACGTAATAGGTAGGATTCTGGACTTCCTACAATGGGCTGTAGATAGGAAGCTTGCCTTGAGTACTATCAAGGGTCAGATTTCGGCCTTGTCAATATTTTTTCAAAGGCCCTTGGCTTCGCATTCACTAGTCAAAGCCTTTATACAAGGAGTGATGCGTATTAGTCCTCCGGTTAATATTCCCATATGTCCATGGGATCTAAACTTGGTTCTGTCGGTTCTACAGAAACAACCATTTGAACCATTACAGCATATTTCCTTAGTGCTTCTCACCAGGAAATTGATTTTTCTAGTAGCCATTTGTTCGGCTAAAAGAGTATCGGAATTAGCAGCTATGTCCTGTAAGGAGCCATATCTGGTTATCCATAAGGACAGAGTAGTGTTACGTCCTCATCCAGCCTTTCTTCCTAAGGTGGTATCGAGTTTTCATTTGAACCAAGATGTGGTTCTTCCTTCTTTTTTCCCCAAGCCTACTTCGGTAGAGGAAAAGTTATTGCATTCTTTGGATGTAGTAAGAGCAGTTAAAGCTTATCTAAAAGCCACTGCTCAGATTCGCAGAACGGATACTTTGTTTATTCTGCCGGAAGGCCCCAGAAAGGGTCAGGCAGCGTCAAAATCTACTTTAGCCAAGTGGATTCGACAGGTCATAATACAAGCCTATAGCTTGAGAAGTAGACCGCCTCCGTTCAAAGTTAGGGCGCACTCCACGAGAGCAGTTGGAACTTCATGGGCAGTGCATCACCAGGCCTCCCTGGCTCAAATCTGTAAGGCCGCAACATGGTCTTCGGTACACACGTTTACTAGGTTCTACCAGGTGGACGTTAGAAGTCAGGAGGATGTCGCCTTTGGGCGCAGTGTGTTGCAGGCCGCAAAAGATCCTCATGTCTGATAGCGCTCAGCTTATATATGGTGTATCCCCCCCCTCATTTGGCATTGCTTTAGGACATCCCATTAGTAATGACTATGTCGCTCTGTGTCCCGTGATGTACGAGAAAGAAAATAGGATTTTTATAACAGCTTACCTGTAAAATCCTTTTCTTGGAGTACATCACGGGACACAGAGCTCCCGCCCCTCTTTGGGGACACTTATTGCTTTGCTACAAAACTGAGGTGCTCCCGGATGGGAGGGGCTTATATAGGGGAGGGTACTTCCGGTTTTGGAAGTTGCCAGTGCCAGCACCTGACGGTAACTATATAACCCATTAGTAATGACTATGTCGCTCTGTGTCCCGTGATGTACTCCAAGAAAAGGATTTTACAGGTAAGCTGTTATAAAAATCCTATTTTTTTGGATGGAGGTTGGTAGTCTTGCGGCGGTATTCATTAGGCTACGCAGGGAGTCTGCTGAATATTTAATATTGAACATGGTGCTGATGGTGATGGGATGATGCGATGATGATACCAGATAAGATGATGATGATGGTGATAAAAATGGTGGAACCCCAATCTTCCTCCCCCACTTGATGCAGAGGAAGGCGAAAAACCCTGCTGAGCCTGCGCCAATTTGCTCCAGCCGGGAAAAAATTCCTTCCTGATCCCCTGAGAGGCGATCGGCGAGCCCTGTATCAACTTCCTATGGTGGGTTACCCGATGTGCTTACCTGGTTGTCCGGTTACCGAAAAAAGACTGCAGTGCAGAATGGGAAGCCGATGCGGATGTACAGATGATGATGGTGTGTAAACGAAACACAGCTAAACACGACCCTGTGTACATGAACAGATGAGATAACATAGAGGAGAGTTCAAGGGGCAGTTGGAAAAAAAACGCCCAACTGCTCCACGTCAGTTCAGCTGTCAGGTTTCAGTAAGGCCTCATGTACACTGCTGCTGCTAGACAGCTTGGCCTGTTGATGTAAGTGGAAAAATGGATCTACAGCAGGGTCAACAGGTAGCAAAACTGTTAGACTGCATCATCTGTGTATTTTTTAATAGTTTAACCACTTGCCGACCACAATAGTTTTTTTTTTTTTTTTTTTTTTTTTACACCAGATCTCTTCATAAAGGGGGCCTGTCATCTTTATTTCTGTTATAAGGGGTGTTTACATTCCTTGTAATAGGAAAAAGTAGGATTTTTAAAACAGCTTACCTGTAAAATCCTTTTCTTGGAGTACATCACGGGACACAGAGCGGCATAGTCATTACTATGTGGGTTATATAGAATTACCTTCAGGTGCTGGCACTGGCAACTTACAAAACAGGAAGTACCCTCCCCTATATAAGCCCCTCCCATCCGGGAGCACCTCAGTTTTGTAGCAAAGCAATACGTGTCCCCAAAAAAGGGGTGGGAGCTCTGTGTTCCGTGATGTACTCCAAGAAAAGGATTTTACAGGTAAGCTGTTTTAAAAATCCTACTTTCTTGTTCATACATCACGGGACACAGAGCGGCATAGTCATTACTATGTGGGACGTCCCAAAGCAATGCCAAATGAGGGGGGGGGATATACCATACATAAGCTGGGCGCCATCAGGCATGAGGATCTTTTGCGGCCTGCAACACACTGCGCCCAAAGGCGACATCCTCCTGACTTCTAACGTCCACCTGGTAGAACCTAGTAAACGTGTGTACTGAAGACCATGTTGCGGCCTTACAAATTTGAGCCAGGGAGGCCTGGTGATGCACTGCCCATGAAGTTCCAACTGCTCTCGTGGAGTGCGCCCTAACTTTGAACGGAGGCGGTCTACTTCTCAAGCCATAGGCTTGTATTATGACCTGTCGAATCCACTTGGCTAAAGTAGATTTTGATGCTGCCTGACCCTTTCTGGGGCCTTCCGGCAGAACAAACAAAGAATCCGTTCTACAAATCTGAGCAGCGGCTTTTAGATAAGCTTTAACTGCTCTTACTACATTCAAAGAATGCAATAACTTTTCCTCTACCGAGCTCGGTTTGGGGAAAAAAGAAGGAAGAACCACATCCTGGTTCAAGTGAAACCTCGATACCACCTTAGGAAGAAAGGCTGGGTGAGGACGTAATACTACTCTGTCCTCATGAATAACCAGATATGGCTCTTTACAGGACATGGCGGCTACTTCCGACACTCTTCTAGCCGAGCATATGGCTACTAAAAATATCAATTTTCTGGTGAGTAGAACCAAGGAAATGTGCCGCAAAGGTTCAAATGGCTGCTTCTGCAGAACCGACAGAACCAAATTTAGATCCCATGGACATATGGGAGCTTTAATCGGTGGAATAATACGAGTCACCCCTTGCATAAAGGATTTGACAAGTGAATGCATAGCCAGGGGCCTTTGAAATAGTATTGATAAGGCCGAAACCTGACCCCTGATAGTACTTAAGGCAAACTTCCTGTCTACAGCCCACTGTAGGAAGTCCAGAATTCTGCCTATAACGTACTTGCGTGGATGCCACTTTCTGGCCTCGCACCAAGTGATGTACGCCTTCCAAACTCTATAGTAGATCTGCCTGGATACAGGCTTCCTGGCATTGATTATAGTTGATACCACAGAGTTAGAGAGACCTCTCTTCTTTAGGATGTGGGATTCAATAGCCAGGCCGTTAAACTTAGAGTTAGTAAGGAAGGGTGGTATATCGGCCCTTGCGAAAGCAGGTCCGGACGACGTGGAAGGGTCCAAGGACTCCCCACAGACATTTTGATGATCTCCGCGTACCAGGCCCTTCGGGGCCACGCTGGAGCCACCAAGATCACCGGCTTCTTTTCCAACCTGACTCTGCGAAGGAGTCGAGGCAACAATTGTAGCGGAGGGAATGCATATATCAGTCTGAACTGATTCCAAGGGAACACCAGAGCATCCGAGCCGCAAGCGAGGGGATCCCTTGTCCGGGAGACAAATCTGTCCACCTTTGCGTTGAATCTGGATGCTAGCAGATCTACATCCGGTGTTCCCCACCGCTGACATATTGCTCGGAAGACCTCGGGATGAAGGGACCATTCCCCTGGGCATAACTGTTGGTCGACTTAGAAAGTCCGCCTTCCAATTCTCCACCCCTGGAATGAAGACAGCTGATATACATGGGACATGCTTTTCTGCCCATTCCAGGATGTGACTTACTTCCCTCTGGACTGCACGACTCCTGGTGCCTCCCTGATGATTGATATATGCCACTGCTGTGGCATTGTCTGATTGAATTCTGACAGGGGACCCTTGGAGTCTGGATGTCCAGGCTACTAGGGCATACCGGGCTGCTTGTATCTCTAAGAGATTGATGGGCAGGGTTTTTACTACATTTGACCATCTGCCCTGGAGAGACCATTGCTCCAGTACTGCCCCCCAGCCTATAAGGCTGGCATCTGTAGTGACCACCTTCCAGGATATCGGACTGAAGGGTTTTCCCTTCTGGAGATTCTGGGGGATCAACCACCAGCAGAGACTCTTCCGAACGGAAGGGGACAAAGCCATCGGGAAGTCTAGAGCCTGAATTTTTCCGTTCCAGGCTGACAATATGGCCCTCTGTAAATTCCTTGAGTGGAATTGGGCGTATGGCACAGCTTCGAATGATGCTACCATCTTTCCTAGCAGCCTCATGCACAGGCGTATGGACGGCTGTCTTTTTGCACAAAGCAGACGGACCAAGCCCCTCAAAGAGGATACCTTGTCTAGAGGTAAGAAAATCTTCCTCTGGTCTGAATCCAGCCGTAGCCCTAGATATACCAGGTCTTTCACTGGCTGTAGGGCTGACTTGTCCAGGTTGATGACCCAACCGTGAGATTCTAGATACTTGATTGTATCGACAATTACCACTTCTAGCTTGGCAACTGAGTGGTCCATCAACAACAGGTCGTGTAGGTATGCCATTATCGTTACACCTCGTGTTCTTAGATCGGCCAACAGTGGGGCCAGAATTTTTGTGAACACTCGTGGTGCTGTGGCCAGACCGAATGGTAAGGCTCTGAACTGAAAATGGCGCCCTTCTACTGCAAAGCGTAGAAATTTTTGATGACCTGGAAAGATGGGAACATGCAAGTAAGCATCTTTGATGTCGATCGAGGCTAACCATTCCTCCCCCTGTAGGGCAGCGGTGACCGATCGGATCGACTCCATCCGGAAGGACCGGACGTTTAGAAATTTGTTTAGACTCTTTAGGTCCAATATGGGTCTTATGTCCCCGTTTGGTTTCGGGACTGTGAAAAGGTTTGAGTAGAAACTCAACCCCCACTCTTCCATAGGAACCTCCATAATTACTCCTTGGAGCAATAGTTGTTCTAACGCCACTAGGAGACACCTTCTTTTCAGAGGGTCTTTTGGCATGCCTGACCACATAAAATGGGAAGGAGGAGACTCTTTTAACTCCAACTTGTATCCCCGAGTTACTGCGGAGAGCACCCATCTGTCTTTGATCGTCTCCCGCCAGGTCTCTGTGAACAACTGAAGTCTTCCCCCCACCCGTTTGAGTGGGGGCAGCCCTTCATAGGCTTGACTTGGAGGCTGGTTTAGTACCTCTTCGGATCCAGGGCTTTTTATTACCCTGTGACTGTCCCTGATTTTTACCTCCTGAGTTTGACCGAGGAGACCGTCGGAACTGCTTAGTAGCAGACGTCCCAGGGATAGGAGAGGTAGTCCTCTTAAAAGACGGACCCCTAGACCTCTTTTTAATTGGTAAGAGAGTACTTTTACCACTGGAAATCTTCTGGATCTATTTATCCAGGTCTTCGCCAAAAAGGCGTTCTCCATGAAATGGGAAGCTAACTAAGAGCTTCTTACAGGGAGCCTCAGCAGACCAGTTCTTGAGCCACAGAAGCCTACGCATATGTACCAAAGACAGCGTGAGGCGGGAGGCCTGATGGATAGAATCCTTGATGGCGTCAACCGCAAAGCATAATGCTCTAGGCAGATCAGCCAGAGCCTGGGCCTGCTGGTCTGGCAAATCCCTCAGGACCATTTTCATTTGATCCTTTAAAGCTTGGCAGACCCCAATAGCTGCCACTGCTGGCTGTGTAACAGCCCCTGCTGTGGAAAAAGCAGATTTTAATAAAGATTCCAATTTTTTATCTACTGGATTTTTTTTTTTTTTTTTTTAAAACCTCCTTTATGAAAAACATTTCTAGGTTTACAGTTTTTAAAACTTCCTTTATGAAAAGACATTTCTAGGATTTCTTAGGCATATACAGCTATTAGCGGGAATACCTTTAGGTAACAGGCAGAAAGACATATTAGGCTTGGGGGGTCCCCTCAATAGAACCAAGTTCCTGAGGGGCCCCCACTTACCTTTTCCCCGCCGCAGGACTTTGTTTGGTCCACAGAAGCCCAAACTTCACCTCTCACGGCAGGCATTGTACTAGACCTTCAGGGACCGGGTTCCCAAGGATTCCACTCCCCTGGACCTGTATAGCACCCTGCACAGATAGCCTCTTGGTTTTGGGTATGACCAGAGCTCTGGATCCCAGGGTCCAGCCCTCCTAAGAGAGGCATTACAGGCAAAACCCTGCTCTTCTCTGCAAGGCCCGGGTACCGACCGTTTAGCTATGAAGCTTTTTTTGGTCGGATCCGGAATAGCTTGCTAAGGCCCAGAGAACCTGTACACAAGCCCAGATGAATACATGTTAACCTTGGCCAACACCTTAGACACTGGCAAAAAACTGAGGTGCTCCCGGATGGGAGGGGCTTATATAGGGGAGGGTACTTCCTGTTTTGGAAGTTGCCAGTGCCAGCACCTGAAGGTAATTCTATATAACCCACATAGTAATGACTATGCCGCTCTGTGTCCCGTGATGTATGAACAAGAAAAAGGGATTTAAAAAAAAATAAAGGGACAATGTAAAAATAAAATAAATAAGAAAAAAAAAAATGTAAAACATCCCCATCCCTCTGTGCTCACGCCAAGCACACGCATATGTAATTGGGGTTCGCACCACACATGTGAGATATCGCTGTGATTGTTAGAGCGAGAACAATCATTCTAGCGCTAGACCACCTCTGTAACTCTACACAGGTAACCCGTAAGGGCGTTCCACGAGCGTACGCAATTTTAAAGCATGCCATATTAGGTATTGATTTACTCGGCGTAACATCATGTTTCATACTATACAAAAAAATTGGGGTATATATTGTGTTTGTTTTTTTTATTCTTTCAAATGTATTTTTCCCAGAAAAAATTGGGTTTGAAAAACCGCTGCGCATATACTGTGTGACATCAAAAAGTGCAATGGTCGCCATTTTATTCCCTATGGTCTTTGCTAAGAAAAAAATATATAATGTTTAGGGGTTATAAGTAATTTTCTAGCAAAAAACTGATTTAAACTTGTAAATAAAAAGTGCCAGAAAAAGCTTGGTCTTCAAGTGGACTGTGGAACTGTACATCGGTATCGGTCATAGAAGATCTAACATTTCTTTGTTTCCTTTAGGAAAAATTCTGTTCCGGAGAAGTCACATACGTGACGTAGCAGTGAGACGCCTGATACCCATTGATGAATATTGCAAGGTGAGTAACATTTTTGTAAAGTGACTTTCTGAAAACTGTGAATAAAGGGAAAGTTGTGACAACCATACAATGGAGTTACCAGTAGTTGTCATGAAGCATTTTGCATCTGCTTCAAAGGGAAACTACAATGTACGAGTATTTTTTGGTACACATTACTGTTTTAGAACTGTTTATTACTATGTGTATACAGTCATTATTTTATAAATAAACATTGAATAAAAGATAAAAAAACTTAAGAGATTCCCAAAGCACTATGGATTATCAGGCAGCACAGCAGAATCTGCCTGTCTGATTGAAACCTTGAATGCAGCTATGGAATATGGGATGTATAAATGTTGTGTATAAATTTCAGCTTAAAGTTGAGGTTCACCGGAATTTTTTTTTTTAAAAGCCAGCAGCTACAAATACTGCAGCTGCTGACTTTAAAAAAATGGACATTTACCTGTCCAGGTTGCCCGCGATGTTGGCAGCCAAAGCCAAGCTACCGCTCGGCTCTCGGCTTCCCCCGCCGCCATCCTCGGTGAGGGAATCGGGAAGTGAATAGCTGAGGCTTCACTGCCCGGTTCTCTACTGTGCGAGTCGCGCTGCGCCGTCCTTACTGGTCCCCGCTGTGTTCTGGGAGCCGAGTGTTTCCCAGAACACAACGGGGGGGGGGGGGGGCGATGCGAAGGTGCGGGACTCTATACCCGGAAGTGGTGCAAATACCTGTTTTATACAGGTATCTGCACCCCCTCCCCCCTATAAGGTGCCAAATGTGACACCGAAGGGGGGAGGGTTCCGAAAAGCGGAGGTTCACTTTTGGGTGAACCTCCGCTTTAAAGTAGTATTAAACACTCAGCGTTTTTTTTAGCTAAACTCATTGAACACAGTAAAGTAAATGTTCCCCCAGTAAACTGTTAAAATTCGTATCTCAACACTTGCTGTTTACAAACTTTTAATGTTGCTGGCTCTTGCTCTCTGTGTTACTTTCCTGAACTTCCAGCCCTCACAGGAAATAATGAGAGTTTCGCAAAACGGCTACATTCAAGGCATGCATGATAACTGTCACAAGAGCTTGTGCTCTTAACTGAACCTTTTGGGTTCTTCAAGGGTGGCTTGGCAAAATGTCTCAAAATTGCTACAAAGAATTGTCAACGAGCCAGTGAATGAATCAAGCCTGCCTTTTTGTTAAACCAAGCTCCAGGTTTCTATTTTGCAGCATAACAACCTTGGGCACAGTGTGGGTCAGCCATTGTCACCCTAACAGAAAATGACATAACTGGTTGACGTCAGACACCTGCACAGCATCCTCCTTGTTTGCCCCCAGTTCCTTTCTAACAGTACTAGGGTCACATTAGTAGAGAGGGGGAGAGAAACTAAGGAAGAAAGGGAAATTCTAGAATACTAATTAGTACCAGTGTGCGAAGGTGGAGGAATAAATCACCCCTAATGTTGGGTGGCCCACATGTGTGGATGCAAATTATGTCAAATTATTAGTTAAGTTTCTTATATTTTAGAATGAGGTTCCTTGAGAATGTGCATATTTTTAAATTTGCATGGACTTAAAAACGGTTCAGAAACGCTGGTATAGGCAAACACAACTCTAGTCCTTCCATGCAGAGGTGCCTTCAGAGCATATTGCAAGAGAAAGGAGCCACCCTGAAACAGGCAACCTGGGCAGAGGTCATAGCACTACAATAAATTGGAATATAGGCAGGAATTGAAGGATTAAAAGATAAACAAGTGATCAAGAAAAGTAATTTAATCTGCTGCTGTAAGAGCTTACCATCAATAGCCCATCATTACAAAGACCGCTTGTTGCGTTCTTCACACACGGCTTTACCATTTTCCCCTTGAAGTTAGTTGTTTGCATCAAAGTAAGTAAAGCTCCTTTATAGGTCGTTCCATGATCCTCTAAGTCGGCTGCACCTTGCTCTGTCAGTCTCAGTATCCATTCATTGGAGGTTGTATTGTGAAGCCCGATGTTTCTGTGGGCGGGATTTGGTGACGATGGGTGCCGTGACGTCAATGCATTTCATCCAATCATAGGGCTTCTTCGGGACCTCCACACATACAGTCATGGCCAAAATTGTTGGCACCCCAGAAATTTTTCCAGAAAATCAAGTATTTCTCACAGAAAAGTATTGCAGTAACACATGTTTGGCTATACACATGTTTATTCCCTTTGTGTGTATTGGAACAAAACAAAAAAAGGAAGGAAAAAAAGCAAATTGGACATAATGTCACACAACTCAAAAAATGGGCTGGTCCAAATTCTTGGCACCCCTAACTTAATATTTGGTTGCACACCCTTTGGAAAAAATAACTGAAATCAGTCGCTTCCTATAACCATCAATAAGCTTCTTACACCTCTCACCTGGAATTTTGGACCACTCTTCCTTTGCAAACTGCTCCAGGTTTCTCTTATTGGAAGGGCGCCTTTTCCCAACAGCAATTTTAAGATCTCTCCACAGAGGATGGGATTTAGATCTGGACCCATTGCTGGCCACTTTAGAACTCTCCAGCGCTTTGTTGCCATCCATTTCTGGGTGCTTTTTGATGTATGTTTGGGGTCATTGTCCTGCTGGAAGACCCAAGATCTCGGACGCAAACCCAACTTTCTGACATTGGGCTCTACAGTGCGACCCAAAATCCTTTGGTAATCCTCAGATTTCATGATGCCTTGCACACATTCAAGGCACCCAGTGCCAGAGGCAGCAAAACAACCCCAAAACATATTTGAACCTCCACATATTTCACTGTAGGTACTGTGTTCTTTTCTTTGTAGGCCTCATTCCGTTTTCCGTAAACAGTAGAATGATGTGCTTTACCAAAAAGCTCTATCTTGGTCTCATCTGTCCACAAGAAGTTTTCCCAGAAGGATTTTGGCTTACGCAAGTACATTTTGGCAAACTGTAGTCTTGCTTTTTTATGTCTGTGTCAGCAGTGGGGGTCCTCCTGGGTCTCCTACCATAGCGTTTCATTTCATTTAAATGTTGACGGATAGTTCCCGCTGACACTGATGCTCCCTGAGCCTGCAGGACAGCTTGAATTTCTTTGGAACTTGTTTGGGGCTGCTTATCCACCATCCGGACTATCCTGCGTTGCAACCTTTCATCAATTTTTCTCTTCCGTCCACGCCCAGAGAGATTAGCTACAGTGCCATGGGTTGCAAACTTCTTGATAATGTTGTGCACTGTGGACAAAGGCAAATCTAGATCTCTGGAGATGGACTTGTAACCTTGAGATTGTTGATATTTTCCCACAATTTTGATTCTCATGTGCTCAGACAGTTCTCTTCTCTTTCTGTTGTCCATGCTTAGTGTGGCACACACAGACACACAATGCAAAGACTAAGTGAACTTCTCTCCTTTTTTCTGCTTTTAGGTGTGATTTTTATATTGCCCACACCTGTTACTTGCCCCAGGTGAGTTTAAAGGAGCATCACATGCTTGAAACAATCTTATTTATCCACAATTTTGAAAGGGTGCCAAGAATTTTGACCAGCCCATTTTTGGAGTTTTGTGTGACATTATTTCCAATTTGCTTTTTTTCCTCCCTTTTTTTGTTTTGTTCCAATACACACAAAGGGAATAAACATGTGTATAGCAAAACATGTGCTACTGCAATACTTTTCCGTGAGAAATACTTGATTTTCTGGAAAAAATTCTGGGGTGCCAACAATTTCGGCCATGACTGTACATATTTTGATTCTAATGTATTAAGGACAATTGAAGTTATTGTTGAGGTACAGTATGGCTAACTCACCGCACATGGTTGGCTATTATATTTATTATTTAATGTGGGATATGCATTAGAGGTGCGCATCTTTACTGGTCTCGCGATTCAATTTGATTAAGATTATCTGGTCAACGATTTGTTTCCGCAATGCATCACGATTACTGACGATGGTTTCCATCAAAAAAATTCAAGCATTTAGAAGAACTACATTTTTTTACAAACAGGTAAGCGCAGGGAAACTCTCAGCATGGAGCCAGTACGAGGTGTAAGTAGAGTACAAACTCATACGTACTCTACTTACTGTTGTTTTTTTTTTTTTTGTTTAATATGTTTTTATTGAGAAAATTATATGAATATAACAATCAAATGAGATACATTGAAAACAGTCCAGTGGGTTAGCACGTGAAGAGATTCACTCGTGTTTGTAGTAAAAACAATATGAGTAAAACATAATTACTGAAGTAAACAGCAACATTACAAATAAAATATAGAAGAAGGGGGGAAAGAAGAAAAGAGAGAAAGACAAGGGAAGAGTAGGAAGGGGGTGGGAGGATGGAGAAAAAGGAAAGAAGTTGGCACACATGGCAGCACAGATGAAAATATGGCTATTACTACTTACTGTTGTTAAATTAACTGTCTTAATAAATCCCATGTTACAATACATTAAGTGCCCCACTGTATGTGCTTTTTAAAAAAATATGGAGCTACACATATTTAAAACTAGAGCAACCTGCATCTGAAGCCACCCCTATTACTAGTCTGGGCTCCCTTGCAGATCCCATGACTGTTAAAACCTTCAAAAAAGAAAAGAGGAAGGAGGGCGCACCAACCTCGTGCATTACCACTTAAAAGTTTTATTAAAATATAAATAAAAAGCAATGGTCCTACTCACAGACGGAGCTATAGTGCAAGCTTATCGGACAATTAGGCTGGAAATTCTTGGATCATCTTAGCTCTGAGGAAAGGGGTGCGCCCCTGAAACGCGTCAGCTATATAGATGTTTGAGGTGCTGCCGGACCCTCTCTGTCATCAAGTTCGGTCGGTGGGTGCCAAGAATTTCCAGCCTAATTGTCCGATAAGCTTGCACTATAGCTCCGCCTGTGAGTAGGACCATTGCTTTTTATTTGTATTTTAATAAAACTTTTAAGTGGTAATGCACGAGGTTGGTGCGCCCTCCTTCCTCTTTTCTTTTTTCTAGCCATGTGAACACCCATTGTTCTGAGGAGGGCTGCAAGACTTTAGACTTTGCTTTTAGACGGAACCACACTACCCGTACCCTGACTGTACACTGAGAGCGCAGGAGATTGTTTGTTTTTCTGTTAAAACCTTCAAGCACATTTGTTACTAAGACCTATTTTGTAAGGAAATTGGCTTATTCCTGACAAATCTTTTGTTCCCTCTGTTACTGAGAAATACATTTTATAATTTATATATATATATATATATATATATATATATTATATATCTATTAAGGAAATGTTGGTGTTAAAGACCAAGTTGACAAACCTCTGATAACTCCTTACAATTGCATGTTTTCCCTAGCAAGCTCTGTCCTGCAACCGCATTTCTCGGAGTGTGTACACGCCGCTCATGTGATTGCCCGGTCCGCCTCTCTCCTCTCACATCTCTTCTGATGTCAGCAGGGAATTCTCAGCCCCGCCCACTGACTGTAGCTATCAGATCAGAAGAGAGGTGGGCCGGACTGAGAATTCCCCGCTGGTGTCAGGAGAGACGTGAGAGGAGAAATGTATTTAGCTGATTTAGGCTGAAGGTTCACTTTAAAAATGGGAATGAAGCTGTAAAGAGGAGAGAACCTGAAGTAGAACTAAAAGGGAGATTTACATTCACTCCCTGTCCCATAGCCAAAACGGCAAGTGAGGGAAAATCTCTTCAAGGTGAAGGAATCCCTGATTGTCACCAGAACTGTGTGAGTCAATCGGGGCGCGGGTTACCTCTGTGTGAGCCAATCGGGGCGTGTTTCGGAAGCTTAACCACGCTGGCTGATGGAGGCACGGTTAAGCTTCCGAAATGCGTCCTGATTGGCTCACACGGCGGTTGGACTGACAGCTCCTCTCACTACTCCAGCTGGACACCGTCTTTGGGTGGACATCCAATTTCTGGATATACCATCACGGTCAAACAGGGCAGCCTGACGCCGGTCTCCCTGCACAGACTCCAGGCTCATCTTGCTCCCCACCAAGGACTACCACACCGCTCCCAGATCATTACAATCCACTGTGGACTGTCATCCTCTCTCCCCCTCACCCGCTTGTGAATTCTATTTTTTTTTATATTGTATTTTACTTAATAAATTGTGCTACACTATGTCGGTTTGGTGCTTTCTTTGCTTCCTATTTTGCAGATTGTGGATTTCCAGCCCACATATGAAAGCAGCCTTGCCAGCACCACAATGTCAGCCATTTTCTACCAATTTACATAGTTATTCCTATACCTCCAGGAATAAGTATCTTTCAATACTTATTTTCTAACCTGGTATATTACATTTTATCACTATGGATGAGCACAGTGTCAGCGCTGTAGTGTTTTTTTGGTCATCCGTAACACATGTGTAGTCCTACAGTGAGTGAGTTTGGGGCTGAGCTGCCAAAGTAGACATCATTCAGCCTTTGCCTAGCACTTGTTCTGCTCTGGCATTCTCTTATTTATTTATTTTACTAGAATACGTCTGTGCCTTACATTGCAGCGTAAGGGACTATGATAAATCTTTCCAGATTTGTTATAGGCAGTATGCAGGAAATCCATGCAACAAGTATTTGTGATCAGAAATGATTACTCTGTGTGTTTGTGAAGAAACTATACGATTGCTAGTTGTTCAAATCCTTTATTGATATCAAAGCCATCTCTCACCCTTTCTCTCTTTCTCTCCCCCCCCCCTCTCTCCCCCCTCAAACACAGACTTTGCAGGGGGTGGGGGTGTTGATACTTGTAAATCAAATTTAAATATAAGCACTGCCACTTTCCTTGCTGACAGCATTGGATTCTTTTCCCAGGTAGACTAGTCCTTTATTTAAGAAAATTTCCATCATGCTGGAAATGTTAAACTACATTTTACAATTATCATTTCTGTAAAACCTACACACTGCCCAATTACTTTATGTGACACTGTTTGTATAAGTCAGTATTCCGTTTGCTTTGGTAAAAAAGGGATATTTGAATATTTTATTCTGTGTATGAAACACAACTCTAAGAGCCCATTCACACAGGGGCAACTTTGGATCCAACTTCAAATTGCCCCAGGTCGCCCCTAGTCGCCTCAAGTCGCGCTGCATGAGAAAATCAATGCAAGTGAATGGAGCCATCTTAATGCACACAACTGCAGTCACTCCGACTTCAGAAAAGGTTCCTGTACTACTTCAATCCGACTTCTAGGCAACTGCTAGGCGACCTGTACCCAATGATTTCAATGGAAGTCGCCTCAGAAGTCGGATGACTGTCTTAACAGGAGCAACTTTCCAGGAAGAAAACATACATTTCTCAGGCAAATCTCTCCCTCCCCCCTCCCTCCCACAGAGCTGATAATTGTTTGATTGGCCACTGGAATGTCTCCTGTCCTGCAGGCAACTTGAAGTTGCCTTGTAAGTAGCTCCAGGTCCTGCTGTGATTCATACTCAAGTCGTGTCCAAGTTGCCTGCCAAAGTCACGCTGGAAGTCGTGTTGCCCCTGTGTGAATGGAGTCTTAAGGGTCAATTTTACCCATAAGTAATGTTTTAGTAATGGTTGGAGCCAGGTGGGATGAGTCAGCTCCTGGCTTATACTGTATGTCTTGGATCTTCCTGCAAAGGGATCGCATTGCCATAAATTGTGACAATTGTCTAAACAACTGATCAACACATGCTTGTTCCAGGTTAATGACTCACCAAGCAGCAAAGCAAGGATTCGTTTTGGAAGCCTCAGAATATAAATTCAGCATTGGCAGCTTCCAGATACCTATCCTGAGGTTCCTTTTAGACTGTACCTGTCTCTATCTAGAGCAGTACACATTCCCAGCAGTTTTTCCATTTTCCCGAGCATGCATTGTGGAAACCCAGAAAACAACTATGTATACAAGAGCACACGGGTGGAACTCTTAATTGTCAGAGGATGGTTAACAGTGAGTTCTTCAATCGTGCTGTGTCAGGGCAGAAGAGATTGCAGTACAACTAAGAAAAAGGAGGTTTGGGACTGTAGTATAAATAAAAGCATTTTAATTCTGACAGAAGATGATTGTAGAAGGCACCCTTGGAATGATTACTATGTTGTTATATATTGTACATTAAATGTCCAATTCTGGTACTGGGGTGGTGATATTTTTATGCATGCAATGCTAGGTAGGGTTGCTGAGTTCCGAATGCCTTTGCATGAACACTTGATACTACCGGGTTTGGATTTTTTTCAGAAACAACTTTTTTAAGTGTACATTACTGAATACAGAAAGAATATTCGGGTACAACGCTTATGCTGCTGCCTACAAGAGATTGGACACTGCCAAAACAAAACTGAAAGGACAGTCCATTATACTCCCTCCCATTCCTAGCATGCCTGAGTTTTTATGGCATCCTAGGACTATTACCTCTCCTGAGATAAGAAAAACCTTTTCTTCGTTTTTATGAAGATTTTTTTCAACTAACGTATTTCTTCCATTGCTGCAAAGCCGGAAGGGGCTCATTTTGCAGCTTCGGCAAAATAAGCTCCAAAAGCCAGACCCTGCCGAGAAGAAGCAGGGTTTACCTGTAATGTGCCTTTTGGCACTGGACTCTGCATAAGGCACTTGCCTAAGTACCTACGGTGCAACCTGTTGAGTAAGCTGCACAGTGCTTTACAGGTCCAGCGTTGTGGTGGACCTGTCTGGTGGAACCCTGACCTTAAAGAGTCTTAAAGTGATTGTAAAGTCTAGGTTTTTTTTTTTTTTTGGTAAAAATAATAAAAATGTTATACTTGCCTGCACTGTGCAGTGGTTTTACACAGGGCAGCCTGGATCCTCTTCTTCTCGGGTCCCTGTTTGGCACTCCTGGCCCCTGCCTCCTGAAGAGTGTCTCCACAGCAAGCAGCTTGCTATGGGGGCACCCAAGGCTGCAGCTCCCTGTGTCCATTCAGACACGGAGCTGCAGTCCGGCCCCACCCCCTTTCTCTCCTCATTGGCTGACCGTCAGAAGCACGAGCCAATGGCGCCACACTGCTGTCTCAGCCAATGAGGGGAGTCCCAGGCAGCTGAGACAATCCTACAACATCGCTGGATTAAGATGGGGCTCAGGTTAGTGTTGGGGGTCTGAGGGGGGGCTGCTGCACACATAAGGCTTTTTATCTTAATGCATAGAATGCATTAAGATAAAAAATTCTTATACCTTTACAATCACTTTATGGGTGTATGCAATCTGTGCTCCCTGCTTCCATACAAATAACCTGGTCAGTCTGCAGACAATGCTCCAAAATTTACGATACCATCTCCTCGGTCCTTATTTATGCAGTCCGCACATGCTTATATTTGGAACTTCCCATGTCGGTTACACTGAAAGTGACTAGTATGGGTTGTCTTTAGAGCCCCAAATCTGTTAAGAATTTTCCAGTGAATTCCCTATTGCATCCTGTACTGCATAGCAGTGTTTCTCAACCTTTTTTGAGTCAATGCACCCTTTAGAGCTATGCACAATATGGGGGCACACCAGGAAGTGCATCAAAGTGCGTGTCCTTTTTTCCACGCATCACATTTTTCAATGGTCTGCCCTGTGGGCATGAAACAAGCAAAAAAGGTGCAGGCACAATTTCTGAAATTACCAAATTGCATGTACCCTGGTACTATGCATTTTAGCAGGCATGAATACATGCATTTCCTAGATGCGTGGGGGTGCCATTAAGAACAAATGGCTCCCGTGTGCATCTGCAAAAGGCAGCGTGTTTATGTGCAGTGCGCACAGGTTCCCGCACCATACCTAGTGTGGAGAAGACCTAAAAATCAGTATGTGAGGCAGAGTTCAGCGGTCAGTAGGTTGTGATGCAGAGTTGCCTTGTACCTGTAGAATTCAGTGAGCAGTATGTACTAGCAGGATAGGGCAGTATGCAGTGGTAGCGTCAGTCAGTGTGCGGTATGGTAGCGTCAGTCAGTGTGCGGTACGGTAGCGTCAGTCAGTGTGCGGTACGGTGGCGTCAGTCAATGAAAAAGTATGTGAAGTCAGTCAGTGAGCAGGAGCCTCTCTCCCTCTGCCACTTACTGCTCCATTGAAGATGACGGGAGAACTGCAAGATTGCTCTCTCTACTTCTTCATTTTAAGCTGCTGAATCGGCCATAGCAGCCACCCACGTAGCGTGGAAGTGGTGGCCACACCCCCAGTCCCGCCCACCACCTCTGGCTGCTGGGGAGGAGCATTCCATATGAACTCCAAGGAGAGCGCCAGAGACGACCCCGCCGACCTGTACATCGCTTTCAGCCATGGAGCCAAGTGAGAATGCTGGATGGGCTCCCGCCCCACTCCTTGGCAACTGATGACGTCATCGGTTGGCAGGACGTGGAAGGGCAGCCCACATATCATGCAGTACCAGAGGAGGTTACAGGCTAGAAAAAAAACCACAGCAGACTGACATTGCAGCTAAAAACAAGGCTTGAACCGGCAGTGAAGACTATTTTTTTTTAACTGCCTGCCTTCATTGAAGTGTTTTTGATATCCTTTTTTCGTGGCATCCCTAAGGACTCTTCATGGCACCCCGGTTGAGAAACACTGCCATATAGTGTTTGACCTAACCTGAAACTGGCATTTTGTACAGCAATACGCTGTGAAGGCGGGCTTCCCAAAGAAGTGGTCTGTTCATGTTGTGGACCCAGCCGTTTCTTGTCTTAACAAGACTCTGACTGGGCTTTATTCTTCCTTGCAGGTCTTGCCCTGCAACCTTCCATTGCAACCATGTCCCTCTGCCAGACCTTAGCTGTTTGGGGAAATGTTATGTCTTGGGATCCTGGAGCTATCCTAAAGGATCCTTCTGTCCTGCAGCAACTAGAGCTTATGTCTATGGCTCTACTGTATTGTGTTGACAGGCTAGTGAATAATATATGCCAGATATCCAGATTGGGCTTACTTTCTATACATATGTGAAGGACATTTGGCTCTAATGTTGGTCTGTGAAGCATCAGTGCAAGAAATGCCTGTTGTGTACGTCCTTTGATGGAGAACACCTCTTTGGCAATTCCCTGGACTTCATCCCTTGTTCCAGTCTATGTGGGAGCTTGGGTTCTGGAGTTGTCCGATTGGGGGATCCCAAATCCCTTTCAGTGAACCCTGTGTCCTTGGGAACTGTAGCATCTCTTGTACATTTAGCAACCCTCTTCTTGAGATGGATTCCCTGATATGCAAGGTTGACCAAAACCAGGCTCTGCTGTTCCCTACCTTAACAAGGACCTTGCCCCTCTGTATCTTTTGGAGGATTTCGCTATGTTTTGTAGCATGGTACCCTGTGACTACACTAGTACCCTTTCCTGACATCCCCATTATGGGATGGTCTGACTACCTAAAGCCGGTCCGTTTTTATACCATAGCAGTCAGAGCCCATTTGAAGGTCCAAATATTTGAAAACTTTGACCAGATAGGCTTCTACAGGTACCTTCATAATGGTAGCTTTCAGGCCACTAGAGAATGGAATTACGGTATTAGTCTTAAATCTCACAAAAAAAAGCCTATACCCTGAGTGTCATTAGATCCTTCCTTAACTTACAGAAAACTTTCCCCTTCCCCATCAGGGGCTTGTAGAATGGTAATGGAACACCCTCTTGATATAGTCTACTCCTCTCTTTCAGGAACTTATGGGAGGGTAAGGGAATACTCTCCCAGTATAGTCTACCCATTTCTCTTTGACTCTTGATCTATTTTAGCTTTCTCCTCTATCCCAGGGGTTTTGGTCTTAGTGTGAAACATCCATATTGTCTTTATACAGAAAATCCCTTTGGGTGAATGGGGGGGGTCACTACTCCCTGTTCTGGGAGAACTCCTTGCTGCTGTATACCCATACCCTGTCTTGTTCTCCGGAACAGATGGTCTCTCTTTTTTTTATTGGAAGATCCCTTTGTGAGTTGGCTTTTTGACCTGAACGCCATTGGACATCATCTACCGTAAATGTTTTATGACCTTCACCTCCGGGATCGCTTTGAGATTTTTCTCTGTGACAGGACAAGTATCCTGGTCTCTGTGCTGGACAAAGCTCAGAGTACTACTCTTGACGGCACAGCCTTCCTAAGACAAGTGCATCAATATCTGGCTCTCCTCAACTGGTTTCCCTTTGCAGTGAGTAGTTTGTGCACTTAGGTGCTGATCAATTCCTTCATGGCAGGAAGTAATCATCTTTTGGAGGGCTCTGTGCTTCCCTGGATTGTCAGTAGGCAGGACATGGTGGGATGCTCCACAGGTACAGCCTGCTGGGGATAGAGTACATCTGGAGGTCTTTGTGGAACCTAATCACCCAGAGATAGGTCCTCCTTCAATGGCTGATCTTTTTTAAATCAAATAGACGTTTATTCAGAAAACAATATGTATACAAAATAAATAATTCACACAGTACAGCACATACTCTTGTGTATCCATAGGAAAAGGAAATAACAATAACCTAAAAATAGGATTAAAAAATAACAAGAAAAATACACCTTTTAAGTTAAAACACTCAACCCTGTACCACATCTACCTCAGTAGTGTAGTTTCGGCAACACAATACAGAAGATATCACATACACCCATGTAAGAAAATAGGAATAAATAGTCATTGTAACCAGACCAGGGTAAGATAAAAAGACCCATAACAGAGCGATAACCCTCCACTAGGGGTACCACCCCGAGTTCAATGTTCCCTCCCACACAGATGCTCCGCCCCTTACACTAGCATGCGTTCCATATCCAGGTCAACCGGGGCCAGACCTGGAATCTCCAACCATCGAGCCGAAATCTTGTCAAATTTCCTCACACTCCCTCTATGCTGATATATGTACTTTTCTAGTCTAATAGTGTCCCCCATGTGATTCCACCATTCCCTCACCGTGGGGGGTTCCTCTGACTTCCAGTGTCGCAGAATAAGTTTCCTGGCCTGGAAAAGAGCTCTCGCTATGCCCAACCTAATGGGATCCTCCTCCAGGATGTTGTAAATAATTCCCAGCAAACACAGTTTAGGGCAGTGATGGCGAACCTTGGCACCCCAGATGTTTTGGAACTACATTTCCCATGATGCTCAACTACACTGCATAATGCATGAGCATCATGGGAAATGTAGTTCCAGAACATCTGGGGTGCCAAGGTTCGCAATCACTGGTTTAGGGTGTGTATTGAGCTGCACCTGAAAAACAGTATTAATCGTATCCAAGACTTCCGTCCAGTAAAGATGCAGTTTGGGACACCGCCACAACATGTGGATCAAGTCACCATGGTCCCTCTTGCATCTAGTACAGGAAGGGTCCTCTCGTACCCCCATACTTACCAGCCTAGCCGGGGTATAGCAATATATACAGCTGAGACAGCCTTTGGGCTACATTAAGAGAACACAGGGGAATCGCTAACAGAGCCTCTTCCCTTCAATGGCTGATCTTGCATTCTCCTGAAGAAGTCTTTGCTGATCTCTTCCTTAGTTTTGTCCTTTAATCTGGTAAATGTGTTTAGCAATTCAGCTAAAGCTCCTGCCCCTGACTCCATGACTGTGGATGCTTCACTGGACTGGGGCAGGTCAGGAGATTCTTAGAACCTGTTATGTTCTCAAGGTTAGGCAGGTTCTCTGGAGTTCTTCTGTCAGGTCCCATAGACATCTGATTGTTTTAAATTGATGTTTTTTGCTCATAGTTTTGTCCATAGTTTTGTCCATCTAGTGTTTCCTTGCATTAGTTTAGGATTGTGTTATACTCTGCATCCCTGCCTATTCTTGTAGTGGTAGTTTTTTGTGTACTTCACCCTCTTTTTCAGTCAGGTTGACTTCAGGGTTAACGAGCCCATATGTGTTTGTGAATGAGTGTTATGAATGCAGCAGCTGCTTTTTATTATAGGCAACGTTGTCTGTTTTAATTTTTTCTGCTTAGGTGTTGGTGGTGGAATTTATATATGCATTTTTTTTATCTACTTTGTAATAAAGATCCTCTTTCAAGCTGCTTAGTCTGCGGTAATTACTTTTAGGTGGGGTTTCCCAACCTTATTTTTGTTCCTTGACTTCAGAGTTTGTACTCTTGAGTTCTCTACCAGTCTAAAGGGTGTTTTAGCTGTCCTTTTGGAATATAACATGTGGAAATTTTGACCACCTAGGTTCTCCCATTTTTAAAATCTGTTGCCCTAGCTGGGCAACCTTGTTCTTCTCATGTAACCTTCATTGTTTATTTTTTTGTTGATCACATCACATTGGTCTATATTTTACCTTACCGAGCTATGTTGTTTCTACCTCTCTTGTTGAGGTTTAGGTATTTTACAGTCACTCGGTTCAGGCTCAGTGTTCCTTCAAGGGCTCGTTACACTTGCTTCAAAACATGGCTTCGGACACGCTTTTCTAAAGCTTTCTGAATGCCAGTCAAAGCACCCGTCACTAAATAAAATGGTTCGCTTACAGTCCTGTTTACACCTTGCGTTTGCTTTGCTTCAAAAATGATACTTAATGTCGCTTTAGTGGTGCATCAAAGCATCTTCATAGCCTCCATAGAAGTCTATGACACAAGCTCCTGACCATTTGGTTGTGATTTTTCCAGAGCCTGCACCCGCTCTGTGACAGCAGCCGACAGCGGGCTTTAGCCCGCTGTCTGCTGAAAATGGTTCACAGGACTGCAGACGCACTCCTGTGATCTGCAGAAGTACAGCCAAAAGAGCTTTGGCTGTACTTCTGCTTTAATGCTTCAAAAAAGCATCACCGAAGCATCAAAAATGCATCAAAAAAGCATGTTGAAGTGGTAGGCGCTTTAGTGTCAAAGCAAGTATAAATGAGCCCTGTCATTCCTCTTGGCAGTAATCTCTTTTGTCCTGATCTTAGGCATCAGGTTGATCCTCTGTGTTTTCCTCTTAGTGATTTTGCAATTTCCCCTGTCTTGCAGGTGGCTTCTTATTTTTTGGTTCAAATTTGGGCTTTGATCTTTAAAGTAAATATGAGTTGCAGAAATTTCTTAGTCCCTTCCCATGGGCCTGTCGGTTAGACTGGTTTTGGGCATCCTGGTTGTTTTTTAATTCCCTTGTCCCTGAATGGATAAGAGAATTTTTTTTTTTTTTTACTTGCTTTTAAAACCTTTTTCTACATTGGTCCCACCCGTGTGTGTTTTCTTGCCCTTAGTAACGATTTCTCCTAAATCTTAGGCATTCTGGTTGTGGAGAGGATATACAGGCTCTGGCTTACAATTTTCTGTTTGCTAGTGTCCCAACCTCCTGTAGGCAGGTTCCCTTTAATGGACTCCAATAATACATTTTTACGGTAAGCACCACACTTATCAAAGTGATATAACAAGAGCTTTCAGTGTGTTTTTTTCTGTATATTTGATCTCTGCCGCAAATATTCAGTAATTTCTTCACTAAGATTTCACCTTTTGAAGATAAAGCTGACATATTTGTTGCATTAGTACTTCAAGGCTGCCCTCACAGTCTCTGCTTGTATAAGATGAACATAGGATATTATCTTAGCTTAGTTCACAGAAGGGGTCCAGGATATGTGATCTACCATAAACCTACACATTTCCTTTCCAGTCAGTGCTCTTTTTCTTAAAGTGACTAAATAAAGAGCCATGTGTGCTCTTAATGGAAAGAGTGGAAATCTAAACTAGTTACAACATATTATTAGAACTGCTGGGAAAACTGCTTAGCAAGCCTGTTAATAAGGGCCTTTTTGAGGTAAAGGATTGTCTTTTCATTAGTCATTTAACTTTTGTACCTGGTGCTTACTGTTAAAGAAAGAGGGAAAGAAGAATTAAAATGTGCTACAAAAAAAGACACCAGTGGATTCATAAAAGACATTTTCTGCCCAGGTTCGGTAAAGTGAATTTTCACCCTTTATTAGTAATCGTCAAATGTATTGCTTGGACTAGTAAATATAAGCTCCATCACCTGCCCAATTTTTTTAAGAAGGAATAGAGTACACATTTAGGCTCCATGCACACTAGCGTTTTTCATAAGCTCAAAAAAAGCTAGAAAAAAAATGCTGGGTGAAAAATGCTGATAATAGCATTTTTGTGCCAGCTTCTAGTAGCATTTTAGTAGGATTTAGAAGCATTAGCATTTTATAAAAGTTTTTCCAGTACTGTATATGAAGAAAAAAAAAAAATCTCATAAAAGCATTTTCGTATCATTTAGGAGCATTCAGCTTTTTTTTCTGCTGGAAAAACTCTCCAAGAAACACTACAAAAATGTTTTCTTCTGCTCCTAGACGCTGAAGCTCAAAAAATGCTAATAGCCTAAAGTAGGGTGCATGAACACATAGGATAACACTATTTAGGGTCTAGGAGCAGAAGAAAATGCTAATAACCGCTTCTAGGAGCTTAAAAAAAAAAAACACTAGTGTGCTTGGAGCCTAAGCTGTGGTCTTTAGACTAACCCATCATTCCCATTCCCAACTTGCCCCCCAGTTTGATGAGGCAGTCACAATTTTCAAATACAGCAAAGAATAGAACTCAGTAATAGTACAGTCTAGGGCAAACATGCCAAACTCAAAGCAGAAGGCCCACAATATGTATGAGGTCTGCAGCAGCATAACTCAGGAAGAAGCTTGTAGAACTTTGGTAATTCACAATAAAGCAGTAATTGCACCTTACAACATCCTATCTCATAGAACATTTAGTGAAGTATTCAGCTTCAAAATTACTGAAGATGGCCATTATGACCTTGAGCATAGCCTGGAACCCTAATGCCCTTTTCACACACACGGACCATTTTTCCATTGAGATGCATTGATGTCCGTTTTTCATCCGTCAACGGATGGATGAAAAACGAACATCAATGCATCTCAATGGAAAAACGGATCTTAATGATCATCAATCTAGATCCGTTTAAATCCGCTTTCTTCCAAAATCCATTTTGTGGAACAGATCAAAGCCCTATTTTTTTTCTATTAAAAAAACCGATTGGGCGAGAAACGTATGTAAATAGACAAATCGTAAATTTTTGCATGAAAGAATGGCTCCAGGACTCCAGTGGTTAAAGACTCTAGCTGGCAGATGTAAAAAAACTGATGTAAAAACGGATTGAAAATAGATGACAAACTGATGGTAAACTGATGCTTTTTTTCTTTAAAAAAAGTGACTGACCTGATTAAATAAACGGTGCACATGTGTGGAAGGGGCCTTATGCCTCTTTCAGATGGGCGTTTTGTTTGTTTCATCAGTTCAGTCATGTTTTTTCTTTTAATCAGTTTTTCATCAGTTTACATTTGTTTTTTACATCCACTTAACCACTTCAGTCCCTGAGCCATTTTTTCCTGTTTCAAATTTTTGGTTTACATGATTAAAAAATAATTTTAGTCCTCAAGATTACTTAAAACCCCCAACCATTACACATTTTCTGAAAACAGACACCCTAGAGAATACATTTGGGTTAGTTCCAATTTTTTAGACACATGATATTAGCACAACTGTTTATAAAATGCAAAATTTTTGTAAAAAAAACCCCACTAAAGCTAATTTTAGGGCACGCCAACAAAAATCTTTTGGTAAAATATAAAAGATGAAGTTGCACCGAGTATATAAATACCCCACACGTCAAGCATTAAAATTGCTTGCACCCTCCAAACAGCGAAAAAATGTCAATACCCTGTATACAGGTCATCAGTTTAGCGTTACCCATGAGCTCTGGTGCTAAAATTATTGATCTCACTCTGGCGTGTGCGGTGATATGTAACATGTGTAGAACAATTCCCTTTTTTTTTTTCTTTTTTTTTTTTAATGTACGCACCTTAATGATTGCTATACAGAAAATCTCTAAAATACATGATATGCAATTTGTGATTAGACAAACATAGTAAAGTGCATAGTGCTATAATAAACAATTGATAATATTGATGATGAATTTGTTAAATCTAAAAATCAATCAAGAATAAAGTCCATATAAATTCTTAATGTTGTGAACTGGAAGTAGGTTACCGGAAGTGACGTGGTTGGGATGTACCTCGGCGTACGTTTCGTTTTACAACATCAGGAAGTGTCCTGGTCACTAGGCAGATTAAAAATTTTGGTGTTCCCCATGTATGTGACTACGATCCTAAATCCAGTGAAACCGGATGTGTGGACGGCACTTTATAGCCAACTTAGTGCTTAATAAATGATAACAAGAAAGCAAATATGGAAAAGAATGGCAATGCCTCAAATTTTATAAAAGGTATATCGATGATATCATACTGCTATGGAAGGGGTCCCAAACCAGTCTAGAATAATTTGTAGGGTCTATGAATGCCAACAGGTATGGTCTAAACAATAAGCTATCCTTACCGATAGGTTAATAGAAAAAGGTTATTTACCCAAGGCATTAGAAAATGTAAAAAAAAAGTCCTTGCTATGAACATAGGAGAATACCCTCCTGACTAGCAACAAAAAAACATCATACAAAGGAGACATAGCCTTTATCACTGGTTTCAATTGGCAATACAGAGATGTGGAAAAAATATTCCAAAAGCATTGGCCCATCCTTATGAAAGATAAAGACCTAAAAAAAGTATTGCCAACTAGACCCCATTTTATCTATAAAAGGGCCCCAGGGCTCAGAGATAGAATTGCACCCAATATTCCGGACCCCCCAAAAAGAACCACTACCTTCCTAGATAGGGAAGGTTTCCACTATTGCACTAGGTGCAAAGCATGCAAAACCTCCAAAAGAAAAATTGATAGCTTTCAATCAGTTGTCACAAAACAAAAATTTTAAATAAAACCGTTAATAGCCTGTGACTCTGATCATGTCACTTATGTATTAGAACGCCTGTGTCCAAAACAATATGTGGGAAGAACCACACGTAAATTGAACGCACTAGAATCAATGAACACATAGTCAACATAAAAAATGGGTTCATCAAACATAGCGTGTCAAAACATTTCAGACAGTTACATATTAGAGACCCAACAGTACTTACATTCTATGAAATAGATAAAATCAAAAAACATTGGAGAGGGACCCATTTAAAAAGGGCTGTATCACAGAATGAAACTAAATGGCTGTACAAATTAGACACTTTGCAGTCCACAGGTATGAACATAGACTTGGATCTAAATTGTTTTCTAACTAAACCAATTGTTTGTTATATCACTATGCACTTTACTGTGTTTGTCTAATCACAAATTGTATATCGTGTATTTTAGAGATTTTTTGTATAGCACTCATACTAGCGCCCCCTATGACATACCATTCCCTTTTTTTTTTATCAGAAAGGTTTTTATTAAACACATGAAGAACCAACAAGTTCCAATGCACAAGTACATAAAGGAATTTTCAACCAATAATATATTCTCACCATCCCCCTACCGTTACTACACATCTAGGTACTCCAAACACTTGCATGTCAAATCACATACCATTTCGACACAAAAGTTTGCACATTGCACTTTAAAGCCCTGTACACACGATCAGATTTCCTATGGATTCTAATCCGATGGATTTTTCCATCGGAAATCCGATGAAGCTGACTTCCATCAGTCTTGCCTACACACCATCAGTCAAAAATCTGACCGTCCCAAACGCTGTGATGTAAAACACTCTGACAAGCCGAGAAAAATTAAGTTCAATGCTTCTGAGCATGCGTCGACTTGATTCTGAGAATGCGTGGGTTTTTTGTCCGATGGAGTTCCACACACACGATCGGAATTTGCTATAGTTTTTTTTCCCATCGGATAAATTTAAAACCTGTTCTATTTTTTCTCACCAATGGAAAAAAGACGGATGGGGCCCATACACGATCCGTTTGTCCGATGAGAAAAGTGTGCAAGGAGAAGAGAAGAGCAGTATATACAGTGAGGGGGCAGTCTGTACAGACAGGCTCCCTCTCTTGCCAGCGCTGACTGTCATTCCCAGCTTTAAATGTAATTTCCGGCTCTTTTTTTTTTTTCTTTGCTTGACCTGAGAAGGAGCTGTCATTCAGTACCAGCACAAAAGTAAACAAAGGGGCGGGTGATGTCACTGGGTGACCCTGCCCCCCCCTTTTTTTTTTTTACTTTAGTGGCAGGGTGAAAGACCGCTCATTCTCAGCGCTATAAGACCCCTTTCACACTGAGACACTTTTGAGGCGCTTTTGGGCTAAATATAGCATCTGTAAAGCGCCTGAAAACGGCTCTCTTGCAGTCTCAGTGTGAAAGCCTGAGTGCTTTCACACTAAGGCGATGCACTGGCAGGACGTTAAAAAAAACTCCTGCAAGCAGCATCTTTGGAGCGGTGTATACACCGCTCCTCCCCATTGAAATGAATGGGCAGCGCCGGCAAAGTGCTGCTGCAGCGGCGCTTGGCAGACAATTTTAACCCTTTATCGGCTGCTAGCGGGGGTTAAGAGCGCCCCGCTAGCGGCCAAAAACCTCTGCAAAAACGACAGTAAAGCACTGCTAAAAATAGCGGCGCTTTACTGCCGACGCCCCAGTGTGAAAGCAGCCCAATATGAAGGAAAAAGTGCCGGAAATTACATTTAAAGCCGACAATGACAGTCAGCACTGGCAAGTGAGGGAGTCTGTCTGTACAGACTGCCCCCTCACTGTATATACTGCTCTTCTCCTGTCCTGCCTTTCTCTGCTCCCCCACTTGTCTGCAGTACACACAGCCCCCCCACTCATGGCTGCATTGAATCCAAATTTTTTCTTTGGTTTACTGACGGCAGAGATGAGTCACTGGTTGTTAGGACAGGGTGGCAGCTCCTAACAACCAGTGCAAAAAAGGATGTAACAGACGGCTTGTCCATTTGCCTCCCTTTATCCTCTGTTCTGTTTTTTTAACGGAACAAAAAAAGGATTTGATCCTTTAAAAAAAAAGATGTGTACGGAAGCAGATGTAAAAGGATGATCATCCATTTACATCCGTTTTTCCGGATGATGCATTGATGTCTGTTTTTCATCTGTCAACGGATGAAAAACCGACAAACGGTTTGCATGTGTGAAAGGGGCCTTAAACTGGCTGAGGGTCACAAAGTAGGAGCCAGAAGCCCGCAGTTTGACATGCCTAATCCAGGGTATATAATGTGTAGTACATCATACAGAGTGCCATGGTTTGGGGTATGCAACACGTGTAAGAAGTTATTTTGTTGATGCTGCGAGAAATTTTTTGTGTGGGCATACCTTTTAGTTCTGGGTACAGTTACAGTGCTTGTCCTGCCTATAATACATATTTGTTTACAAATCCTATTTAAAGCGGAGGTCCAGCTGTAAAAAAATAATAATTTAAAAGTCAGCAGCTACAAACACTGTAGCTGCTGACTTTTAATAAGCACACTTACCTGTCCAGGGTGCCCGCAATGTCGGCCGCCCGAGGCCAATCCAACCATCAGATCGGGTCCCGGCGGCGCCATTCGAAGTCAGGGAAACAGGCAGTGGAGCCTTGCGGCTTCACTGCCCGTTTCCTACTGCGCATGCGCGATTTGCACAGCGCTTTGTGAATGGCCGGCTGTCTTCTGGGACACACACAGGTCCCAGAAGACGGCGCGCCCAAATGTCCCAGAAGACAACGCGAGGAGGAGAAGACAGAAGATCACCGCGGAATAGGAAGTGGCAGATTAGGACGATCTGCCTAGCAACAGACATTTCTGGTAAGTATAAAAAAATAAAATTGGGCGCCTTTTTGTCTTTTTTTTAATTTATTTTTTAGGGTGGACCTCCATTTTAAGCTGAAAGTCAAATTATGTCTAATATGTAAAACACTCTTTACACCTCATTCCACTTGCAGTCTTGCTAGTTTAGTATGAAGCCGTTTTTTCCTGCCATTGCAATGCCTTAGGCCAGAGTTCAAGTCTCTTGGATGTTAAACTTGTGGAAAAACAATAAAGAAATTAAGCTGTTAAATAAAACTGTCTTATTTCCTTTTGTGGTTTGAGACACAACCACCTACAAATAATGATATGCTGTCTAATATTTTAATAAGTACATTTTCTTTTTATCATTTAGATTTATATAGAATTTTAAGTATACATAACTAAAAATATGAAAAGGTAGCAGTTGTATAAAACCATACATATACATTTTGGGTATAAATATATTTGTGAGTAAGGTGCGCTACACATGACTGTTAGTGCAGTAATCAACAGAAATAAAGAGAAATTATATATATATTGTGACAGCAGGAAGGTAAAGTCACCTGGTTGCATCCAGGGGGGTAGATATATTTCGGCCAGATTCAGGCTTTACGCCGACTTATACAACTAGGTGGAGAGTTGTATAAGGCTAGTGGGCTCATGGATGACTCATACCTCTAGGGAGAGTGTGGGGCGTCGTGCAGACAGGGAGTTGATGAGACCAGCTGAAGCTTGTCAGCTCATTTAGGCCTCTATAAGAACTCCCAGCTTCATTAGATGTTAGCTCATGCCTGGACCCAGACCTGTGTGGACTGTCTAGGGAGAGTGAACCCCTGTGCGGTGAGACAAAGCCTGTGTGGCTATTTGCTTGGACATTTAAAACCAGGGACTTAGGGACTAGGACAGCACTAGGCTGATCCCAGTTGTTAGTTAGGAAACCTGTATGTTTAGCCAGAGGTCAAGTTGACCAGGATTTATTTTGTTTATGTTTCTTTTTCTTTGCTGTGTTTTGTCACTGTAAATAGAAAATAAACCGCACCTTTTTGATTTTGAAAACCACAACCTCCGTTTGCTGGGCCTGTTTTTGTGTGGGGAGCCCATCTCGGGGGTCACACACACCCGCTGCCGAGCCAACCCCCTCACAGTTGGTGGAGAATGCGGGCAGTTTTTTTTTAAGCCAGCATGGAGGAGATACTGAAGCAGCTGGCTCTAGCAAATGCCAATCAACAGCAGACAAATGCAGGTTTGCAAAAGAACTTCGCAGCCCAGCAGCAAGCTCATCAACAGAGCCTTGCAGCCCAGCAGCAGACAAACGCAACTTTGCAACAGAGTCTGGAGGCTCAGCAACAAGCCCAGCAGCAATCTGAGGCCCGCTTCATAGACCTGTTGCAGAAGCAAGAGCAGAGACTACAACAACAGATGGAAGCAGTAATGCAGCAACGTCCGCAGACCAGTGAGGAAAGCCGTCCCACTAATACCGCGTCCTTTGGGGTGAGTCGTTTATTGACAAAAATGACTGGAGAGGATGATCCAGAGGTATTTTTGACCACATTTGAAAGGACCGCTGAAAGAGAAAAGTGGCCTGAGGAGCAGTGGGCTGGACTGGTGGCTCCTCTGTTAACTGGTGAATCGCAGAAAGCTTACTATGACCTAGAGCCTAACCAAGCAAAAGACTATGTGATGCTAAAAGCTGAAATATTGGCAAGGCTGGGTGTCACCCAGGCTGTCCGGGCTCAGCGTGTGCATAACTGGACTTTCCAGCTTGGAAAACCCCCCAGGTCTCAAATGTATGATCTCATTCACCTGAGCAGAAAGTGGCTACAGCCAGAGACTTTGTCCGCACCAAAGATTGTGGAACGTGTTGTAATGGATCGGTTTTTGAGAGCTCTTCCTACTGCCATCCAAAAGTGGGTAAGCCATGGAGACCCAGAGACGGCCGATGGTCTTGTGGATCGTGTGGAGAAATACTTGGCTACAGAGAACCTGACGGCCTCTTCCAGAGACACTCGGACTTTCCACCCTAAGACCAGACCATCCCCAGGGGCGGATAAGAGGATTCCAAGGGGTGAGGGTGGAGAGAGTGAGAGGGTGGGAGCTCTACCCCAAGTTTGGCGAGAACAGCCTGGGAAATCAGCGGCTCAAGAGGCCGCAAGAAGGATCGTTTGCTACCGCTGCCGGCAAGCGGGACATATTGCAGCCAATTGCCCGGTTGTGGAGGAACCCATGCAGTGTGACTTTCTGACGGGCAGACGTCAGTCGCTGTGTGCGACAGTCGCATGCACTGCCATTCGAGGAACTGAGAAACATTTATGCAAAATGTGTGTTAATGGTAGAAATGTTGTGGTATTGCTGGATTCAGGTAGCCTTGTGACCCTGATAAAGGCTGAGTTAGTTAAAACAGAGGTCTCTGGGAATAGCAAGGTAGCTGTTATTTGTGTGCATGGGGACACCCGAGAGTATCCAGTGACTACAGTGTGTTTCGAGACCCCCAAAGGTACCCTCTCTCATCCAGTGGGCTTAGTATCTCAGTTACCGCATGACGCCATTGTGGGAAGGGATTTTCCGAAGTTCTGGGAACTGTGGGATGATCCTGAGCCCCCACTGGTGCCCCTATGTACCAGGAATGTGATAGCCAGAACTCCCCTGAGAGTGGTGAGGACTCTCCGGAATTTCCCTTATCAGTATTGGCAGGGGAGACTCAAGAAACTGGAGAGGAGCCCACCTCCTCAGACGAAAACCTACCGTCTGTGGAGTTTTCTGATCTTGAGGTTCACAGGGAAAACTTTGCCACAGAACAGTTGAAAGACCCCGCCCTAATAAAGGCACGGGAAAACGTAGTGAAAATAGATGGCGAGTTAGTGAACCCAGATAATACCTGCACTTACCCATACTTCAGCGTAGAGAAGGACCTACTGTATCGGGTGGCAAAAAGGGCCGAAGAAACCGTTGAGCAGCTTGTGGTGCCCAAACCTTACAGGAAGTTGGTGTTGGAGTGGGCCCATGGGCACATTCTTGGAGGTCATCTGGGGACAGAGAAAACCCGAGAGAGGGTATTACAGAGATTCTATTGGCCGGGGGTGATGAAGGACATAGAAAATTATTGTTCCTCCTGCCCTGTGTGTCAGAGGTCGGCCCCGATGCCACATTTCCGTAGCCCGCTGGTCCCTCTACCCATCATTGAGGTCCCGTTTGAGAGGATCGCCATGGATTTGGTAGGTCCTATAATCAAGTCCGCTAGGGGGCACCAGTACATATTAGTTATAATGGACTATGCCACCCGTTATCCAGAAGCGATCCCTCTCCGAAATACCTCGGCCAAAACCATAGCCAAAGAGCTATCTCTTGTGTTTAGACGGGTGGGTATTTGTAAAGAACTGCTTACGGACCAAGGTACACCCTTTATGTCCCGGGTTATGAAGGAGCTGTGTAAATTGTTCAAAGTGACGCAATTACGTACATCTGTGTATCACCCCCAAACCGATGGGCTGGTTGAAAGATTCAACAAAACCCTAAAACAAATGTTGAAGAAAGTGGTGGATAGAGATGGAAAGGATTGGGACTGTCTACTTCCTTATCTGATGTTTGCTATTAGGGAGGTGCCCCAATCCTCTACGGGATTCTCCCCCTTTGAGTTACTGTATGGGAGACACCCAAGAGGGCTGTTGGATATTGCCAAGGAAACTTGGGAAAGTGAGAGTTCTCCCCACAGGAGTGTGATTGAGCATGTCGCCCTGATGCAAGACCGAATTGCACAGGTAATGCCCATCGTGAAGGAACATTTGGCCCAAGCGCAGTTAGCACAGCAGAGAGTGTACAACCGTGGAGCCAAGACCCGTACCTTTTCCCCGGGGGATAGGATACTGGTACTTGTCCCTACGGTTGAAAGTAAATTCCTTGCCAAATGGCAAGGCCCCTACGAGATAATGGAAAAAGTGAGCGAAGTGAATTACAAGGTCAGACAACCAGGAAGGCGAAAGCCCGAACAGATCTATCACGTTAATCTGTTGAAAGCCTGGAGGGATAGAGAGTCCCTAGTCGCAGAAACTTGGTCACCAGCTCAAACTGGTTGCGTGATTCCTGAGGTTGGAATAGCAGCCACCTTGTCACAACCCCAACAACAGGAGGTTAAGGAGTTTGTGCTTCGCAACAAGGAGGTATTCTCTGAGCTGCCGGGACAAACATCTGGGGTAGAGCATGACATCATTACCCCGCCCGGTGAAAGGGTGAAGTTAAAACCCTATCGGATCCCAGAGGCCCGACGGGAGGCAATACGGGAGGAAGTACAGAAAATGCTGAACTTAGGGGTGATAGAGGAGTCCCAAAGTGATTGGTCTAGTCCCATTGTGTTGGTGCCTAAACCGGATGGGAGCTGGCGATTTTGTAACGATTTTCGTCAGTTGAACAAAGTTACAAAATTTGACACCTACCCCATGCCACGTATAGATGAGTTGATCGACCGGCTGGGAACAGCCCGATACATGACGACTCTTGACCTCACAAAAGGGTATTGGCAAATCCCCCTGGCCAAGTCGGCCAAAGAGAAAACCGCATTTGTAACCCCAGACGGGGCGTTCCAATATAAAAGAATGCCGTTCGGGTTACAGAATGCGCCGGCCACATTCCAGCGGAAAATGGACCAGATGCTGAGGCCCCATCGGAAGTATGCTGCGGCTTACCTGGATGACGTAATTGTCCATAGCACAGATTGGGCCTCACATCTGCCAAAAGTGCAAGCAGTCCTGGACTCTGTTCGGGAAGCGGGGTTTACGGCTAACCCCAAGAAGTGTACCATTGGGCAGGAGGAGGCCAAATATCTTGGGTACACCATTGGGAGGGGAGTAATAAAACCCCAACTCAACAAAGTCGAGGCCATCCAGAGTTGGCCACGTCCCAACAGCAAGAAGCAGGTACGAGCCTTTCTGGGAATCGCTGGGTATTATCGGCGATTCATTCCCCACTTTGCTTCTAAGGCTGTGCCCCTAACCAACCTGACGAAGGGGAAAGGGTCGGTCATGATTAAATGGACCCCCGAGGCTGAGGCAGCATTCCAATTCTTGAAACAAGCCTTATGTAGCCAGCCAGTGTTGTACTCACCCGACTTCTCTAAAGACTTTGTCGTACAAAGTGATGCGTCAGATGTGGGGTTAGGAGCAGTATTGTCCCAGGTCTGGAACGGGGAAGAGCACCCAGTCATTTACCTCAGCAGGAAGTTGAAGTCCCATGAGGTAAATTACGCCACCGTTGAAAAGGAGTGTTTAGCGGTGAAGTGGGCTCTAGATTCCCTTCGGTACTACCTGCTAGGTAGGCACTTTGACTTGGTTACGGATCACGCTCCGTTAAAGTGGATGGCTCAAAACAAGGAAACAAATAGAAGAGTGAATAGATGGTTCCTGGCCCTCCAGGAATTCAACTTCACAGTAAAGCATCGCCCTGGCGTTCAAATGGGGAATGTGGATGCTTTGTCTCGAGTACATGAATGCCTGATTGCTGGTGTTCCAACCCCGAGGTTAAAACAAGAGGGGGGGGTATGTGACAGCAGGAAGGTAAAGTCACCTGGTTGCATCCAGGGGGGTAGATATATTTCGCCCAGATTCAGGCTTTACGCCGACTTATACAACTAGGTGGAGAGTTGTATAAGGCTAGTGGGCTCATGGATGACTCATACCTCTAGGGAGAGTGTGGGGCGTCGTGCAGACAGGGAGTTGATGAGACCAGCTGAAGCTTGTCAGCTCATTTAGGCCTCTATAAGAACTCCCAGCTTCATTAGATGTTAGCTCATGTGTGGACTGTCTAGGGAGAGTGAACCCCTGTGCGGTGAGACAAAGCCTGTGTGGCTATTTGCTTGGACATTTAAAACCAGGGACTTAGGGACTAGGACAGCACTAGGCTGATCCCAGTTGTTAGTTAGGAAACCTGTATGTTTAGCCAGAGGTCAAGTTGACCAGGATTTATTTTGTTTATGTTTCTTTTTCTTTGCTGTGTTTTGTCACTGTAAATAGAAAATAAACCGCACCTTTTTGATTTTGAAAACCACAACCTCCGTTTGCTGGGCCTGTTTTTGTGTGGGGAGCCCATCTCGGGGGTCACACACACCCGCTGCCGAGCCAACCCCCTCACAATATATATATATATATATATATATATATATATATATATATATATATATATATATATATATATATATATTGTGGTAGTGTGGTACCCCACGAGTGTATAAATACAGGATTCTCAACCAGGCAGGTTGAGGGGCTCCAGGGTATTTGCTTGTTTGGGAGGAAACTGGCTTTTCAGTTTCCTCATGATTTACTAAAATCCACTTTGGGACCCGGAGCTTGGGGATTTCTTAGAGATCCGGGTGGGATGATATCCCAAGTCCTGGATCCGGGTTTTGAGACTCAACTGCACACTGATTGTTCAGGTGTGTGTGGGCCTGATAGTAGAATCAGGACCAGCATTCTGGGCCCCACCCTCCCGACGAGTGCAGGTGTGCACTGTGGAAGCCATAGAGTGCAAGTGTGCACTGGAGAAGTCAGAGAGTGCTTGTGTGCACAGTGGAAGCCAGAGACCCAGGTCTGAGGGTCAGAGCAGCAAGGGGCTGCTATCCAAATGGATGGTGTTGCAGATGGAATAGTCTATAGGAGACAGACAAGAGCCTGAAGTGGAAGGCCTGAGCAGCACTGCTGTATGTATAAGCCAGGAGGCTGAATGTCATTTTGTTGTTGAAAAGGAGTACTGAAACCCCTGCGAGGGAAACCTTTCATTTTGTTTTGACTTCTTTTAATAAAAATGGGCAAGCAAAGCCCTTAAAAAGAAGAACCAGCGAGTGGCGGTGTCCTTCAAGTTCTACATTTGATGCTAGTCCTTTACAATATATATATATAATTATAGTGCAAAATAACAAGTGAAAAAAATATATATACAGTGCTTAGCATAAATGAGTACACCCCAAAAGATTTGTCAGAAAACCTCTACTTTCCTTTTAGAATCAACATTTTCTATGGAACAATATACTACAGATTGCAACCAAGATTTGTTAATTTGCACACACACAAGTATTTTTCCTAACAAATTCATTCAAGACCATGTTGCAAAAATGAATACACCCCAAAATCTGAATTAAGAAGAATTCAACTACAAGTGAATCTAATTTTTAATTAAACAGCCAACAGTTGATTATAAAAGGTCATTACTTAAAGTGGAGTTCCACCCAATTTTTTTTCTTTTTTTTATTCCACTCCTTGCCCCCTTACATGCCACATTTGGCATGTAATTTTTTTTGGGGGGGAGTGGGGGCTTCAGTAGGAGTGGGACTTCCTGTCCCACTTCCTCCTTCCGCCCTGGAGCCGCCTAGGCGATACGTCATATGGCCTTGTGGCAGCTCCTCCCTGTAGGCGATCACCTGGGACGTGACAGGTCCCAGGCGATCGCCTGTCCACTCACAGAGCGCTGCGCCGTTCGCGCATGCGCAGTGAGTGCCCGGCCGTGAAGCCGAAAGCTGTCACGGCCGGGGTGCCCATACTGTGAATGGACGCGCCGGCGGAGGAAGGGGGAGAGGAGCGGAGCTCCAGGCGGCGCGTCGCTGGACAGTGGAGCAGGTAAGTGTATGTTTATTAAAAGCCAGCAGCTACACTTTTTGTAGCTGCTGAATTTTAATAAACATAAAAAAAGGGTGGAACTCCGCTTTAACAAAGAAAACCCCTTCCCATTTCATGCTGTCAGCAATGGCACCACATGGAAGAGAAATGTCAGAAAGCCTGAGAAAGTAAATAATTTCTTTACACAAGAAAGGTTAGGGCTACAAGAAGAGCTTTACTTATCAGTCAGAATACTGTAACAAAAGTGATACGAAAACTTGAAGTGGTTGTAAAGGCAGAAGGTTTTTTGTCTTAATGCATTCTATGCATTAAGATAAGGGGGCTGCTGCACACAGAAGGCTTTTTAACACTTACCTGAGGTCCTTCTCTGCCAAGCAATGTCTACGAGTGTCTCAGACATCTGAGATTCTCCCTCCTGATTGGCTGAGACACAGCAGCCGCGCCATTGGCTGCTGTCTATCAAAGTCAGCTAGCCAATCAGAAGAGAGAGAGGGGGCCGGGTCGAGGCTTTGTGTCTGAATGGACTCATGGATCTGTGACTCAGCTTGGGTGCCCCCACAGCAGGCTGCTTGCTGTGGGGGCACGAAACAGGAGGGAGGGCCAGGAGCACAGAGGGACCCGAGAAGAGGAGGATCCAGGCTGATTTGTGCAAATCCACTGCAACAGAGCAGGTAAGTATAACATGTTTGTTATTTTTAAAGGAAAAAAAAAAAGAGAATTTACAATCACTTTAACAAAGATAGAACTGCAACCATCTCACAGAGATGTTCAGGCTGTCCACATAGGTTAACACCTCGACAGGAGCGTCTTCTGATGAGAAGGGTTAAAGAAAATCGTCATGCAAGTTCACTGCAGTTACCTAAAGAAGTATAAAGCCAAAATGGGGTGATTGTTTCCTGTGACCCAATATGGTGTACACTGCAGAGGAATGGTATGCATGAGTGTCGTGCTGGAAGGAAGCTTCTCCTAAAGCCCATGCACAAGAAAACCCGCCTACAATTTGCCAGGGCCCATGCTGAAAAAGAAGAAGACTCTGTACTCTGGAGTGATGAGACCATGATAAATGTTTTTGGAACTGATGGCTTCAAAACTGTATGGCGTTGCAAAGGTGAGGAGTACAAAGAAAAATGCATTGTGCCTACAGTGAAACATGGTGATGCCAGTGTCCTTCTGTGGGGCTGCATGAGTGCTGCTGGTGTCGGGGTGCTGCATTTCATTGATAGTATCATGAATTCACAGATGTACTGCTCTATATTTAAAGATAAGATGCTACCATCACTCCGTGCCCTTGGTCATCCTGCACTTTTTCAACATGACAGTGATCCAAAACACACATCTAGGACACTGTTGCATTTCTGAAGAAAAACAGGGTGAAAGTGATTCAGTGGCCAAGTATGTCTCCTGATCTGAACCCAATCGAACACCTATGGGGAATTCTGAAGAGACAAGTTGAGCATCACTCTCCATCCAGCATCCAGGCTCTAAAAGAGGTTGTTCTTAAAGAATGGAAAAATATATATGTTGCAACAGTGGTGGTGCGTCCATAAGGGGTGCATGAGCGCCACCCCCTCTCTCCTGGCACCACTCTTTTACCAATAGATAGATTCATGCATTGTATGAATCTATCTATTGTCGCCGCTGCCACCCTCTATTCAGGAGTCCGGCCCCTTGTCGGGCGCCGGGCACCTGAATTACAGCGGCGGGGTATTTTTTGGAAGCGCCTGATTAGAGCCGTAGGCTCTAATAGGCGTTCAAAACAGTGAACAGCGGGCGCCATGCTGTGCGTTCACTGATCACTCAGCGTTGTGTTGGGAAAGCGAATTTATCGCTTTCCTAACACTGAACTGCTTCTCAGCCAATCAGGTGCTCGGGTCTGTTACTTGTCACCTTATTGGCTGAAACGACAGGCGCTGTGATTGGACGCCGCCTATCAGGCATTCAATCATAGCAGAGGATGGGAAGAAAGGGCGGGAGAAGAGATTGAGGAGCGTGGAGGGCATCACCGCCGTGACCCGCTGCCCCACCGAGACAAGTTAAGTGTCGGGCGAGGGGGGGATTCACGCTGGCAGGATTCACGCTGGCAGTATTTGATGGGCACAGTAGCGGCAATTGATGGGCACAGTGGCTGCGTTTGATGGGCACAGTGGCTGCGTTTGATGGGCACAATGGCTGCATTTGATGGGCACAGTAGCTGCGTTTGATGGGCGCAGTAGCTGCATTTGATGGGCACAGTAGCTGCAATTGATGTTTGTTTTTTTTTCAGTTTGTTTGTCCCCCCCCCCCCCCCCCAAAAAAAAATGTTGAGCACCTGCCGCCACTGTTGCAATATGTTGTCAGCTTGTTCATTCCATGCTTAGAAGACTTGGTGCTGTCCTTACAAGTCACAGAGGTTATACAAAATACTAGATGTAGTCATTTTGTTATTTGGGTGTATCCATTTTTGTATCAACTCATTTGAGTAAAACTGAAGATTTTGTGATCTATGGGGGCACGCTGATGGTGACACCTGCTCTAAGGGGGCATTCTGATGGGGACACCTGCTCTATGGGGACACTGTGATAGGGACACCTGCTACATGAGGACACTGATGGGGACACCTACTCTATGGGAACACCTGCTCCATGGGTACAATGATGGGGACACTCTGATTGGGACACCCGTTGTAAAGAGTACTCTGATGGGGACACCTGGTCCATGGGGACACTCTGATGGGGTCATCTGATGTAAAGGGGTACTCTGACGGGGACACCTGATATTAAGAGGCACTCTGATGGGGGAACCTAAACTATAGGGGGGGCACTCTCATGGGAACACATGATGTTAGAGGGCACACTGATGGGGGGACCTGATGTAAAGGGGCACTCTGATGGGGCTAAATACTGTTGAAATGCTACAGAAGTTGTACATTTCTCATTTTTCGATAGACATGCAATGACTACAATCTTTCTAAGTCATAGCACAGTTTTGAGATTTTGACCTCAGATGGAAGAAGGAAGCATTGTGAAAGGAGGCTGGTTGGGGCACCAAAATGCACCCTTGCCTAAGTAGATGAAAATCCTTGCACCGGCCCTGAGTAAAATTCAAACCAGTACAAGACAATGTTAGGTCAGATTCAGGCCTGTTTGTTGTACTAACCCTAATGCACTGCAACATGAAATGCCATGCCTGTGTTGCAAGTGCTGTTATTTTGAGTGGCAACCCAATACACCTAGCCAGTGCACTGCAACACACATCCTTTTTGCCAAACTACAGTGGCTAGACGTGAACCATCTCTGTGTTATGGTTAACTGGAGTTGGAATACTACAGTTCTGTTCGAAACAAAATAAATGGGGCAGTTTTACCGCAAAGCCCATTAATGCAAACACAGCAGAACTGAATCTGGCCTTAAAGTACGACTCTTGTCATTCTAAGCCCGTTTTATTTGAGGAGCTTTTTCTCTGATCCACAAATACAAAATATAAAAACTTTGGTCATTTATGAAGCTGGAAGTAATGCTTGCATACTTCTCAAAAACCCAATTTTGAACTGATCTAATCGTGTGAAAAAGGTTTAATTATTTCCTGGTAAGCTGTGCTGGTGTATTGCTTGCTTAACCAGCCTGGCGGTATTCCCGAGTGTGGCTCGGGGTGAGATTTTAGTGCCATTATCGGTAACCCCGAGCCACACTCGGGGTTGCATCGCTGGATCCTGGGAGAGGTTACTTACCTTGTCCCCTGGATCCCGCAATGTATTTCCGCAGTGTGTGACGGCTGGATCTTCCGCCCGATGCACTGTGTGCCCTGGATTCCCTTACCTGCGAGCGTCGCGACGCAGGGGGGCAGAACCGGCGGCAAATTCAAATGTATAAAACCACAAACACACTGATACAATGTAATCCTATTGGATTACAATAGAAAATAAAATAAATTGACCTTAGATTGCCCCCCAGTGCTTTCTCCAGTGCCCTTGTCTGCAGTTTTACTGTACTTTGTGTCTGTAAACTGCACAGCGATCATGGCATCAAAAAAGCGCGCCTCTACCTCAAAATCGCTATATGACCTGCTGGAAAACAGCGACACAGAATGGGTTGCAGAGGAGTTAAGTGACAGCGACTCGTGGGAAAGTTCGTCATCAGACGCAGAAAGCGTTTTTAGTGACGATCCTGCGACTGTGCTCAGCGATGTGCGGACTTGGTGCTCGATTGATTGCGGTACGGAGCACGTAGCGCCCCCAAGATTTCAGTTTACAGGAGCACCTGGGATCAAAGTGGAAGTTGAGGACAATAACCCCTTGGCATACTTTGAGCTCTTTTTGACTGATGAAGTTATTGCCAAAATTGTTTTGGAGACTAATTGCTACCAGGAGCAACAAGCTGCTACCCATCAGCGCTTTTCAAGGACCAGAAAATGGGAACCGGTAACCAGAGAGGACATCTGGAAGTTTCTGGGCCTTCTAATACTTCAGGGAGTGGTGGGGAAACGCCTGCAGAAATGGTACTGGACAACCAACAAATTGCTGGCCACTCCTTTTTTTGGCACCGTTATGTCGGAATACAAATTTTCACTCATAATGAAATATTTGCATTTTGCAAATAATGAAGACTTTGATGAGAGTTCTCATTCAGCTCCAAAAATGAAAAAAAAATTGGGATATTTATCAACTTATTCTGAAGAATTTCCAGCAGACCTATGTGCCGGACAGAGACAGGTATACTTGGCTGGATAGTTTATCGAATCAAAGCGAGCTCATTTTGGTATAAAGTAATTTATGCTGTGTGAATCCAGCTCTGGGTACATCTGGAATTCGGTCCTGTACACCGGGAAAGGGACCAAATTCAGCGAATGATTCAGCAGTTTTGGAATGGCAACCGCTTCGGTTCTTTCTTTGATTGAGCCATTGCTGAACCAGGGCTACTGTGTCACCACAGACAATTTTTATACGTCCCCAGAACTCTGAGTTCCTGCTCCTGAACAAAACGGATGCCTATGGGACCGTTGGGCCTAACCGGCGTGACATGCCGCCAACCTTTGCCAATAAAAAACTCAAGGCAGGGTAAATAGTTTCCTGGCAGAAAGGAAAAGTGATGGCAATGAGATGGCGTGACAAAAGAGACGTGTGCCTTATGAGTACCATTCACAACACCTCTACTGTAATGGTACATACCAGTAGTGGAAAAGATGTCATGAAGCCACAGGTCATGTTGGATTACAACAATACCATGGGAGGTGTGGACAGGGCTGACCAGGCCATGACCTTTTATCCAGCCATGAGGAAGCAACAAAAAAAATTATTTAAAAAAATATTCAGGCATCTTCTGGAACAGTGCCTGTGGAATGCTTTCATTCTTTTGAAAAAAAAGAGCGACAGGCCTATGATTCATGCAGACTTTGTGTGGAAGGTTGCCGAACTCATATTTCTGAAGCACCAGACGCCAACGGCTGTAGACCGATCTGGACGTCGGGCTGCTGGCGTTGTGAACCCGGAACGCCTGACTGGTCGTCACTTTATGGACCACATTCCACCTACTGAAAAGAAGACAGCAGCACCCACAAGGATGTGTGTTGTTTGCTGCTCCAAGCGTGACGACTCGGGAAGGAAAATCCGAAAAGAAACCTGTTTCTATTTTTCCGATTGTGACGTTGGACTTTGTGCTGTACCTTGTTTTTAAGATTTTCTATACCCGAGAAGTTTACTGAAGCAATATGACTTCTAATATTGCACCCTTGTTTGAGCAAAAAAAAAATTCAGTGTTTTTGATTATATTATTTACTAAAATTTATTGAATAAAGTATTATTATTATTAAATTATTATTTGTTATTATTTATTATAATTTATGATTTTGTGTTTCAAACTTTATCATACCCGGGATGTCTACTAAACTCTGGTTTGGACAGATCTAAGTGAGTTATTCCGAAGAATTACAGGCCTACAATATAAAACGCCACATTTCCATGCAAAATAATGGTACCCGCTTTCAGCACCTAAAATCTGAAATAATCATACCGCCAGGAGGGTTAATACAGGACCTGGAAATGCTACATGATTATCATTTCACTCAAAATGTGTGATTGTCACAAACTGTCACCAATGTTCTGTATTTATTACTTTGCAACATGAGTACCTTTCCTTAAAGCTCGGTTCACAATACTGTGATGCGATTTACAGTAAGATTATGTGGTGCAACTTTTATGTGACTTTACATATTCTATGGGTCCAAGTCGCACTGTAAATCACACTAGAGTAGTGCAGTAAACGTACTTTTGCACAGTTCTGCATCGTATTGGTTAGAACGAGCACTGTTGAAAACAATGTGATTTCCCTTGTCATGCGATTCTGCGTGACTCAAGCCACTTCAGAAGTCGCAATAGTGTGAATCAGGCCTAAGAGCTTTTCAAATGTTATTCTTGTGGAGGCTCCAATGATTGCATAGACCACCATAGCCCACAATTGGCTTTAGTACACCCCTGACTGACGCTATAACTAGTATTCCACAAATGATATTGAGGTCTTAAACTTAAAGGTGTTGTAAAAGGTAATTTAAAAAAATAACAAACATGTTATACTTGCCTCCACTGTGCAGCTTGTTTTGCACAGAGTGGCCCCGATCCTGGTCTTCTGGGGTCCCTCGGCAGCTGTCTCAGCTCCTCCCCGCAAGGACTCATCACCTTCATGCGAGCTCGCATGGTGATGAGTTCTTGCGGGCGCGCTCCCGTTTATACAGCCGGCGGCCATAGCCGCTCACTGTATCACTCAGGCCGGCCCGCCACGTCATTGGATGTGATTGACAACAGCGTGAGCCAATGGCTGCGCTGCTCTCAATCAACCAATGAATGACCTGAGAAGCCTGGCCGAGAAGCAAACGCATTCACGGCGCAGGAGGGCCGCAAATCCACAGATGTTTTTTCACCTTAATGCATAGAATGGTGAAAAAACTTTTACCTTTACAACCCCTTTAAATAAGAAACCTGGTACCTTTCAGCTGCCACAAAACGTAAGCAAATAAAATATTTATATCAGGGCAATCATTCTCTCAGACCTTTTTTGATGTTCATAGTCATTAAATCAAAGCAAATACATTTTTAATTCCTGTGGTAGCTCATGTATATTTGATTCATCAATCTTCATGTCTGTTGGACCTATTGGTGATGCTGTTGGCAAGCAGCAGAAACTTTAGACCAGGAGCAGGGGATTACGCAGCAAAAACAATACTGGTATCTCGCTGTACTCATTTGGTGTGGCCACCTTTTTGCCTTCAAAACAGCATAAATTATTCTAGGTACACTTGCACACAGTTTTTAAAGGAACTGGCCAAGTACGTTGTTCCAAACATCTTTTGTGGATGTAGTCTGCCTCAAATCCTTCTGTCACTTCATGTTATCCCAGACAGACTTGAGGATGTTAAGATCAGGGCTCTATGGGGAGGGGAGCAAACCATCACTTTCAGGACTCCTTGTTCTTCTTTACACTGAAGATGGTTCTTAATGACATTGGCTGTATGCTTTGAGTCATTTGTCCTGCTGCAGAATAAATTTGGGGCCAATTACACGCCTCTCTGTTGGTATGTCACGATGGATAAGTACAGTTGTGTGAAAAAGTATTTGCCCCCTTTTCTGATTTTTTTTGCATATTTGTCACACTTAAATGACTCAGATCATTAAAAAATGTTATTACACAAAGACAACCTGTGTAAATCCAAAATGCAATTTTTAAATGATGGTTTTATTTATTAAGGCAAAAAAGCTGTCCAAACCTGCCTGGCTTTATGTGAAAAAGTAATTGCCCCCTAAACCTAATAACTGGTTGTGCCACCCTTGGCGGCAACAACTGCAATCAAGCGTTTGCAATAACTGACAATGAGTCTTTCTTTCACATTGCTGTGGAGCAATTTTGGCCCACTCTTCTTTGCAGAATTATTTTAATTCAGCCACATTGGAGGGTATTCCAGCATGAACGGCCTGTGCAGGGTCATGATACAGCATCTCAGTTGGATTTAAGTCCAGGCTTTGGCTAGGCCACTCCAAAACCTAAATGTTGCTTTGTTTGAACCATTTGGAGGTGGACTTGCTGTTGTGTTTCGGATCATTGTCCTGCTGCATAACCCAAGTGCACTTGAGATCACGATCTGATGGCCGAACATTCTCTTTTAGGATTTTCTGGTAGAGCTCAGAATTCATGGTTCCATCAATTATGGAAAGTCGTCCAGGTCCTGAAGCTGCAAAGCAGCCCCAGACCATCACGCTACCACCACCATGTCGGACTGTTGGTATGATGTTCTTGTTATGAAATGCTGTATTAGTTTAATGCCAGATGTAACAGGACGCACACCTTCCAAAAAGTCAATTTTTTGTCTCATCAGTCCACAGAATATTTGCCTAAAAGTCTTGGGGATAATCAAGATGTTTTTTGGTAAATGTGAGATGAGCCTTTTGTGTTCTTTTTGGTCAGCAGTGGCTTTGGCCTTGAAACTCTCCCATTGATGCCATTTTTGCCCAGTCTCTTTCTTTTTGTTAAATCATGAACACTGATCTTACCTGAGGCAAGTGAGGCCTGCAGTTCTTTAATTTGTTGTTCTGGGTTCTTTTTAAACCTCCTGGATGAGTTGTCGTCATGCTCTTGGAGTAATTTTTGTAGGCCGGCCACTCCTGGGAAGGTTCACCACTGTTCCAAGTTATCTCCATTTGTAGATAATGGCTCTCCCCGTGGTTCACTGGAGTTCCAAAGGCTTAGAAATGGCTTTGAAACTATTCCTAGACTGATACATGTACATTACTTTGTTTCTAATCTGTTCTTGAATATTTTTCGATTGTGGCATGATGTGTGGCATTTGTGATCTGTTAGCGTTCTTCACTTTGTCAGACAGCTTCTATTTATGTGATATCTTGATTCAACAGGTCTGGCAGTATTTAGGCCTGGGTGTGGCAAGTTAAATTTAACGCGGCTTTCCAAAAGATTGTGGTTAATCACAGTTCATTCATGATTCAGCATGGGCCAGGCAGGTTTGAACAGCTTTTTTCCCTTTTAATAAATTAAATAATTTAAAAACGGCATCTTGGATTTACTCGGGTTATTTTTGTGTAATAATATTAAAATGTGTTTGATCTGAATCATTTAAGTGTGAGAAATATGCAAAAAAATAAAAAATCAGGAAGGGGGCAAAAACTTTTTCACAGAACTGTATGTCTGTATTTCTTAGCATTGAGGACACCATTGACCCTGACCAAATCTCTAACTCTATTTTCAGAAATGCAGCTCCAAACTTACAAGGAACCTCCTCCATACTTCACTGTTGCCAGCGGACACTCAATTTTGAACCGCTCTTCATGCCTTTGGCAAACAAACTGCCTCCTCCTACAGCCAAAACATAAAAATTTTGACTCCTCAATCCAGAGCACCTGCCATTTTTCTATACCTTAATTCCAATGTTTTTATGCATAGTACTGTATGTGGAAACAAAGCTAAGTGACTAGGCTAAGTACAAAAACATAGGAACTGTGGTGCAGAAAAAGAGCCGTGGAGCCCTAATCTGAACATCATTGAGTCTGTCTGGGATTACATGAAGAGACAAAAGGATGTGAGGCAGCCTACATCCACAGATGATCTGTGGTTAGTTCTCCAAGATGTTTAGAATGACCTACCTGCTGTGTCTTCAAAAATTGTATGCAAGTGTATCTAGAAGAATTGATGTTTTAAAGGCAAAGGGAGGTCACACTTGTCTGAAAGCATTCTTAACCACTTCCCTACCCAGCCATAGACAAATGACGTCCACAGATGGGATCTCCCATCCTGGGTGGACGTCATATGACGTCCTCGGCTTTGTAGGGGGATATCTGAATGATGCCTGCAGCTAGAGGCATCATTCAGATATCCTTTTGAAGTGCTGGCGATTCTGTGCACCATAAGAGCGATCATAGCGGCGGTTCCGCCGCTTGATCGTTCTTATAGGCGGCGGGAGGGGACACCCCCCCTCCCGCCGCCATCCGGTGCTTCTCCGGGCTCCCCCGTGCGATCGGGGACCCAGAGCGAATCTTCCGGCATCGTTGGTGGAGTCACGTGATGAGCATAGAGATGACTGGTGACCAGATGGTCACCAGTTATCTCTATGATCGTCGGAGGCCCGGGCGCGATGTGATGACGTCACCCCCGGGTCTCAAATGTAAACAAAGCCGCCATTGCGGCTGTAAGTATGAAATCAGTGAAAGAAATTTCACTGATCTCATGCTTTCCAGCCTGGAGGAGAGATGTGGGTTCTTATTGACCCCGCATCTCTCAATAAAGAGAACCTGTCACACACATTCCTATTACAAGGGATGTTTACATTCCTTGTAATAGGAATAAAAGTGATCAAAAAAAAAAAAAAAGTAAAATCATTGTAAAAAAAAAAAAAAATAAGTAAAATAAATAAATAATAATAAAAAATAAATAATTAAAACGCCCCTGTCCCCGGTAGCTCGCGATCAGAAGCGAATGCACACGTAAGTCGCCCACATATGTAAACGCCGTTCAAACCACGCATGTGAGGTATCGCCGCGTGCGTTAGAGCGCGTGCAACAATTCTAGCACTAGACCTCCTCTGTAATTCTAACCTGGTAACCTGTAAAAAAAAAATAAAGCGTCGCCTATGGAGATTTTTAAGTACCGAAGTTTGGCGCCATTCCATGAGTGTGCGCAATTTTAAAGCGTGACATGTTAGGTATCTATTTACTCGGCGTAACATTATCTTTCATATGTTCCCAAAAAATTGGGCTAACTTTACTGTTTTGTTATTTTTTCATTCATGAAACCATTTTTTTTTTTTTAAAAAAGGCGTTTGAAAAATTATTGCGCAAATATTGTGCAAGAAAAAATGTTGCAATGACCGTCATTTTATTCCCTAGGGTGTCTGCTAAAAAACATATATAATGTTTGGGGGTTCTGAGTAATTTTCTAGCAAAAGAATGATTTGTACATGTAGGAGAGAAGTGCCAAAATAGGCCCGGTATTGAATAGGTACAAAAAGCCCTGTATTGAAGTGGTTAAAGTGGATGTAAACCCAATTCATGAAATTTGAGCTGGACACATCTATCTGTAGTGTTTTCTTATCTCTCTCCAAAGCACTGAGTCATCTGGCTTTCTCCTGCTCAGTAGCTCTGTTATCAGCCTGATAACTTCTGACAGCAAAGTTCTCCCACACAGGAGATAAAAGCAGCCTGAAATTTGTGTCGTGGGAGGTTTCTATAAATAGATTAACAGACAGCTTGCTGTCTCATAGCAGAACTCTGCACATTACTTCCTTTTTGCCAATGTGGAATGGAGGTTTATGCCTTTCCTCCAATCAGCTGTCTTGGCTGTGTGCCCAGACTTCACACTCAGTGCAGAACAGAAAGAGAAAATCTGTAACCCAATGAGCACTTTCTAAAGTACAGTATATATAAAGCTGAAGACAGATATGCATTTGCAGTTCTGTGCTTATATTTTTAATGTTTGACTGCTTCTTTACAGATCTCCTAGCTAGCTGTACTACTGAGAAAGTAACACTGTTATATCTTGTATTCAGGCTCTCATCCGGCTGCCTGCGTATATCTCCCAGTGTGATGAAGTCCTGCAGTTTTTTGAGGCTAGGTTGGAAGACTTCAACCCACCCAAAGAGTAAGTAGCATCCAGTAAAACATGTGACTATGTACAGGTTGTGATTATAGTTATAAGAATAACCTATCATCTGAATGCTAAAGAACCACAAAACCGGAAACACAAGATGGTTATTTATTTTATTTTTAATGGACTCTTCGCACCCAGGCAGATCTGTTTTAGTCAATGTTTAACAGCCTATTACACTTCTGTAGGGAACAGTTTACAATGCACTTGTAGCATGGGACAGCGCTGGACCATATTTTATCATGCAAAATTTTCATGGTTGCTGATCCCTTCATTGATTGAGGTGTGCTTGAGCTATGGCCAATGCTATATAGCAAATATAGGGTACATTCACTATATAGGGATTACATACTGTAATGCACACATGCCTAATGTGTCTGAAATGGTCTAATGAAAATATAAGTCAGCCTGCTCTATGTAGCAATGTGCAATTTGCTGGGGCAAGTTTCGTATTGACTGGCAAAGAGAGCAGTGTTTAAGGGGTACACAATATGAAATATACATCTCTGGCTATATTGTTTCACCGTGGTAATCTTTATAGAGATTGTTTTTATAATTCTCTACACATTTTTAACCCTTTCCCCACAAATCTGGAAGAAAGATGCTCATTGGGATTTAAAAACCTTTTTCTTTCATGTTATTTCAATAGAACTGTGGCCGGGCTATGGAACTTCCTCTTAGCATGTATTTATGACTGAGTTTTGAACGCTTTCTTTTACCGAGAAGTCTGAGTATCATTGTGTACAGGTTTGCAGCTTTTCTCAACGTCATAAATGTACTCTAGAAAAGGAAAATTAATCTGGATGGAAAGGGACGTTGCTAATTTGTGAAATGTGATTTGTAAGGAATGGGCATGAGCATACAAAAATAAACTATTTAAGGTAACCATGATAATGGAAACATTGACCACAAGATATTTAAAATAAATTAATCTACGTTACTACTAGGTTTAAAAGGCAGGTACCTAAGAGGAAATTCACTTAGTGACTGTAAAGCTTTATTTTTCTTTGAATAAAATAAAAAATGGGGGCACTTGTGCAGGTTCGCTCCCGAGCCACCCTGCCTGTGTCTTTTGACATAGACAGCATGTTTTGGCATCCTCACAACCTCCTCACTGAATTTGATTGACAGCAGCAGGAGCCAATGGCTCCCACTGCTATCAATCTGCCCAGTGGGGAGGGAGAGAGCCTCTGCTCTCATGCACAGAACTGGATCGAAATGGGGCGCAGGAAAGTATGGGGGGGGGGTGAGAGGGGAATCCTGTGAAGTTTTTTACCTTAAGGTAGAGAATGCATGAAGGTAAAAAACCTTTAGGCTTTAAAACCACTTTAATGTTGGATAGCTTTTAACCACATAAGGACCAGTGCATGACGATATACGTCGACACAATGGCTCCTGTGGGCAGGTGGGTGTACAGGTACGTCCCCTTTTAAGAAGCAGCATTGTGGGCGCGCACGCATGCCACCGACGGCACTCAATGTCCGCGGGGATACTCGCGATCGTCTCACGGAGAGGAAGAACGGGGAAATGCTAATGTAAACAAGCATTTCCCCATTCTTCCTAGTGACAGGACACTGATCACAGCTCCCTGTAATCGGGAGCGGTGATCAGTGTCGTGTCACACACAGCCCATCCCCCCTACAGTTAGAAGCACTCCTTAGGACACACTTAACCCCTTCAGCTCCCCTACAGGTTAACCTCTTCACTGCCAGTGTCATTTTTACAGTAATCAGTGCATTTTTATAGCAAAATGATGTCCGATGTGTCCGCCATAATGTCGCAGTCATGATAAAAATCGCTGATTACCGCCATTACTAGTAAAAAAACTTTTGTGCAAACCAATCAATAAACGCTTATTGCGATTTTTTTTTTTTTAAACAAAAATATGTAGAAGAATACGTATCGACCTAAACTGAGGGAATTTTTTTTTATATATATATTTTGGGGGGGGGGGATATTTATTATAGCAAAAAGTTAAAAATATTGTGTTTTTTTTTTTCTTCAAAATTGTCGCTCTATTTTTGTTTATAGCGCAAAAAATAAAAACCGCAGAGGTGATCAAATACCACCGAAAGAAAGCTCTATTTGTAGGAAAAAAGGACATCAATTTTGTTTGGGAGCCACGTCGCACGACCGCGCAATTGTCAGTTAAAGCGACGCAGTGCCGAATCGCAAAAAGCGGCCTGGTCTTTGGCCAGCCAAATGGTCCAGGGCTTAAGTGGTTAAGGTACTCCAGGAGTCACAAAACCTGGGGAGCTTAGTTATGCAACCTCAACTTCAGCTTAAAAAAAAATTAGGCATGTACACCCCCCTTTCCATACCTCAACAGTAGTCAACAAGGTCTGATATTACCGACCACTAGTGAGGAGCAGTGGAGAGCACAGCAGAGCTTATCCTTCTAGGATGAAGTAAAAATTTGTATAATTAAGCTCCCTACATTTTAGAGTCCTCCAGAACACTTTAGAAGCTAATGTATTTTGTACTTCTTATTGTGGGCGTTAATGTTTATAGCCCTGACAACCAGTGACCAATCAGGGTCTATACACTCCAGCACATATAACATATAACAGGATCACATGGCGTATAGTCATTATTTCAAACTGAAGCAGTATGGATATCCTAGAAGTTTTTGTTTTATTTTTGATGCATTATTTTTGGTGTCTTCTAATGCATTAAAGCTCAAATATTCTACTGTGTTGAAGACATTTGGGCTTTATATTACTTTTTTTTCCCTTCAGAGCTAGTAGCAAGAAGAAAAAAACGTTCATATCATGCGAGTCTAAAGTCAGCCATACATGTATCGAAATTTGGCTGGTTCAGCTGGAACCGGCCAAATTTTGATCCATGTATGGACACCCTGGTTGCTCTCAGTGTTTTGCATTTTTTTGTTCAGCCCCATGGACCTGCTCTAGTCACTGCTGAATACCAGATTGGATGCAAGTGCGGTTTGGCCAATAATTTTTGGACTGCCTTCTTAAGCGTTTGGTCAGTGTAAGGCCAGCTTAATGTATAAAATAAGTAAAGAAAGGTTGGTAGTATTCAGTTATTATTTTTTAGTTAGTGTTATAACACAAGTGTTTGGCATTGCTAGTTCAACAAAAGGAATATATATGTACTAATTGTCTTAATTAAATTTAGCAAAAAAGGTTTTTGTCTTCGCCTTGTTTTTTGGGTGGGTTATGAGGTAGCAAAAAAGAGCCATTTTTAGTGAGATAGTAGTGGGTTTTTTTTCCCCCCCTTTCTGCTGCACGTTGGTTTTTGGATTAAAGGAGTTGTAAAGGCAGAACTTTTTTATCTTAATACATTCTATGCATTAAGATAAAACATCTTCTGTGTGTATCAGCCTCCCAGCACCCCCTAATTACTTACCCAGCGATGTCCACGAGTGTCTGTCCGGGACTCTCCTCCTGATTGGCTGAGGCAGCAGCGCCACTGGCTCCCACGGCTGTCAATCTGTCAGTTAGCTAATCAAGGGAGAGGGGACAGGGTGGAGTTGGGGCTCCTTGTCTGAATGGACACATGAAGCTGTGGCTCGGGTGCCCCCATAGCAAGTTGCTTGCTGTGGAGGCACTCGTCAGGCGGGAGGGGCCAGGAGCAATGAAGAGGGACCCGCGAAGATCCAGGCTGCTCTGTGCAAAACCACCTGCAAAGAGCAGGTAAGTATAACATGTTTGTTAATTAAAAAAAAAAAAAAACAAGACTTTACAATCAAGTTTTATATCGTATAACTGGTCAAGAGCTTGAGCCCTGGTTCACACTGACTGTGGGTTAGAAATCGTGCAAGTTCAGCTGAACTTGTACAATTTCATACCCGCATGTCAGTCCGACTTCAGGAGCGATTTCAGAGACATCTGTGTGGGTTGCTGAACATATGTCTATACAAATCGCCCCCCGAAGTCACCAAAAGTAGTACAGGAACTCTTGGGAATTGGTGCGGCACCGCACTGATTCAGACGGTGCCATTGCCGGCAATAGCCGTCAATTTGGCATTTGATTTGACATGTCAAATCGCATGCCAAATCGGACCAATGTGGACCTAGGCTAAAATAAGTCCTTTAAAAGCAGATACTATTTTGACTTTTCTTCCTTATAAAGAGGAATACCTTTTTATGACAAATACGGAAGAGATTTACTAGAACTGGAGCGTGCTAAATCTGGTGCAGCTCTGCGTAGAAACCAATCAGCTTTCAGGTTTTATTGTTAAAGCTTAATTGAACAAGCTGAAGTTAGAAGCTGATTGGCACAGCTGCACCAGATTCTGACTGCTCCTGTTTTAGTAAATCTCCCTCATGTCTCTTAAAATTGTGTCTAAGCCCAGGTTCACACTGGGCTGCGAGAGTGAAGCCCTGCGAGTTCGGCTGAACTCGCACGATTTCACTCCTGCTGGTCAGTCCCGATTTCGGCCGCAATTACAGAGACATCTGTGCAGGTTTCTGCACAGATGTCAATGTAAATTGCGGGCCAAAATCACAAAAAGTAGTACAGAAACTACTTTTTGAAATCCGTGCAGCGCCGCAGATACGGCGTCGCACCGATTAGGACGGTGCCATTTGCGGCAAATTCCACAGTTTTGACATGCGATATGACATGCCAAATCGCATGTCAAAACGCACCAGTGCTTAGATGAAGCTGGTTGCTATTCATTTTTTAGTACGTATATTTAATAAATTCTATAACTAGAAGATCTGTCATATGGGGATAGAAAGCAGTGGAAGAAGTGCTTTATTTCAACCCCTAAAATTAGCATAGTAGGAAGCAGTCTTGATGTTCCTATTTTTTTAAACATTCTAAGAAGTACCAAATTACTTGTGACAATTGGAATTCAAGCATGCCTATTGCACAACCTATGTTTTCATCTGCGTCTTGTGACATCTAACAAAAGAACAAAAACATCCATTGCACATAACAAACTAAGAGGGCAAAACAAAGCTAAAATTAATGTGTGTTGTCAACCTGTGGGTGACAGCCGACACTGTCTGATGAGAATAGGAAATATAGCGCTGCGGAGGCACTGAACTAGAAGTGCTATGCTATTTAACTGGGAAAATATTCATTAAAATAAGAAACTCGCACAGTTTATAGTACTGCGGGGGTGTCTCGCATATGTAAACAAAATTGTCTACTAGTTGGTGAAGGAATAGTTCTTGGTCTATCTTTTGTGGGCAGTTCCTAAAATAAAACCATCCTAATTTACAAAACACATTTTTGAAATCCAATTCTCATTAGTTTCTTCAAGTAATTGTTTTCAGTTGTGATTCTTTATACTAAACTTGTACTGTTCATGTTTTTTTGGTTATTGTAAATCATGTATAGTTTTTAATGTCTTTCCTGGAATGGCTGTTCAGCCATTGAATGGGATGAAAGAATGCATTCCTGCTTAAAGTGGTTGTAAACCCACTTTGAAAACAAACACCTACAGGTAGGCCTAGATTAAGGCTTACCTGTAGGTGCATGAAATATCTCCTTAACCTACACGGTTAAGGAGATATTTGCATTTAAACCCGGCGCCGCTGACGTCACGCGCATGCGCATGGGGTTAATCCCATTCACAAATTCGGCTAGGTCGCAGCATTCAACGACGTAGCCGAATTCGACGGCTCCCGCGCGCATGCGCGGAGTCACGTCTTCGCCGCTCCAGCCAATCACAGCGCCGGAGCGGCGCTGTGATTGGCTGGTGCGGCGATACCCGGAAGTAACATTGCGATGGCTGCGTCTGGAGAGAGGGACGCGGACTGCTTCGGGGGCCCCGATCTAAGGTAAGTGGTACATAATGAGCTAGTATGCTAGTCATACTAGCTCATTATGCCTTTCTCTTGCAGGTTGCCTAAAAAAAAAAAAAAAACGAATAGTGGGTTTACAACCACTTTAAAGCCCTTTAATGTTCTTTAGCAAGGAACATACACATTCTACATTAATAATTATTTTACCAAAATTAGTGTGTACTGTATATTGCCTCCAGCATTGTTTGTTTCTTCTTGCTGGAGGCTGTAATTTTTCTGAAACCCTGAGCAGCAGTACATTTCTCTTATCGTCCATGGACTGACACAGCTCTCATACAGTTTGTGTGGGTATATGTCCCTGCTTGCAGGAGAAGATCTAGGCAGAATGTTAACCCTCTTACCTGCAGCTAGCAGCCTCAGTTTTTTCCTGCCTAGCAGAAGGAGAAGACGTGGCTCTCTCAGGAGCCAGTCTCCTGGAAGATTTTACTTTTCAATTTTATTCCTTTGGGAATTTTATTCTTTTATTTTTGAGACCTTCAATCAACTGTCGGCTGGGCAACAGGTTGGGTACACTGGTATCCTCGTAGTCTTCCCTGTCCGACCATCGAGCATGCTGATCCTCGCCTTGTGTGCGTGAGACTCAGTTCACGACATACCCCATGACTCCAGGGGTGGCCGGGTTTCTTTTATGCTCCCGCGGTCCTCTCAAGATTGAACAGTCCCTGTCTGTATCTTTCACGGTGGACCGGGCTGACAGCTACTCGGTACTACTCTGTGATAGGTCTGTCTGAAACAAGCCAGTGGGTCCCTCTGGGACGGGTAAGTAGTCTCTCTTGCTGCAGGTGAGTACATGCTGGCTGTGTTTCTTTATCTGGGGGGTTTCTCCCTGTCTCCCCCCTGTTATGCTGCTCTCTACCACCTGTACTGGTGCTGTACTGTGTGGGGGTGCTTGGGGGTCACTCTGGCCTGGTGGGGGGGCGCTCATGTCTGTTTTAATGGACCCTGGGAGAGGAGCAGTGTTCTGGTGTGTGAGTGTGGGGACTTATTGCGTGCGCCATTAGCGCTGTATTCTGAATTTGAATAGTGCTCTCGGCGGCCATCTTGCCGTGGTTCAATGGCGCTGTTATACATGCTGCCAGTGGCCATTTTCTTGAAGCCGCAGCGCTTTCGGCCTCTAGCGGCGCTACTGCGGCGCGAATCTCCTCAGTCTCCTCACAGGATTCCTGCACACTCTCCTCAGGCTTCACTCGCGCTGCAGCGTGGTTTTATACAGCAGAACTGAGTGGTCCTTAAGGGTTGGTGAGTCCTCCGGGTATCCCCTCCTCAGCCTCAGCGTAGCCAGTGGATGGACTGTATTATTCACGGTTATAGTGTCTAAAGGTCTCAGAGGGTGGCAGTATGGAGTCTGGTTCACCTGCTTCTCCACACTCGTCAGAGGCAACTGGCAGTGCTCCTGCACCTGCGGTCCCTATGGACCAGTTGTCGGCAGTCCTGGAATCATTCCTTCTCTGAATGGAAGCAGTGTGCGAGCGCCCCCTCCCCACACATTCTCCTGTAGGGGAGAGCTCTGTCTCAGATATGGGCCTAGCTACTGCTGCTCAGGACTCTAGCTCTGAGGATTTTGATGTTTTTGGACAGGACATTCCTTGTGAGGAAGACCCCAGTTCTGAACCAGTAACTGACAGAGTGCTTGTAAGCGAACTCATTGATGCTGTGAGGGACACTCTCAATCTGAATGTTGAGGCTGAGGAACCCCAGGTGGAAGCTGTCTCCTTTGGTTCCTTTAAAGCCGTTTCTTCAAAAAAGTTTTTTCCATATGTGCCTTTTTTTGATACATTCATTGACCAAGTCTGGGATAAGCCGCAGAAGACTTTGACGGTCCCGCGGCGCATAGCCTTAATGGTACCCCTTTGAGGAGGACCTGGTTAAGAAGTGGGCTCTCCCCCCAGTGGTCGACCCCCCCGGTCGCCCGTTTGAATAAGGCTACCACGCTCCCAATGGAAGGGACTCCTGCATTTAAGGATCCCAGTGACAGGAGGTCGGAAGTGGTGAGTAGAACTAGGTTTACCTTTTTGGGGTCTGCCTTACGCCCTATAGTGGCGGCGACACTTGTGTCTCAGACACTCACAGGAAGGGCAAAGATTTTGCACCAGACAGTACAGGAGCATAATCTCCCTCCTGAGACCATTGCCCTGGCTCACCAACTTGCGCAGGGTTTAGTCTATGTGTGCGATGCCACTTTGGATGCGGCCCCTTTTAATACCTGGGGCCTCTAGCTCTGCTGTGGTGCTGCATCGCCTTATCTGTCTGAAATGCTGGTCGGCCGACCTAGCTTCCAAAAAGCTCCTGGCTGACTTGCCCTTTAAGGGCGGTAGACTGTTTGGGGCCGCCCTGGATGACATTATTAAGGATGTCACAGGGGGTAAGAGCACCTTCCTTCCTCAGTCTATTAAGGGAAAGGAGCCCCACCGCAGGCCGGGCCCTTCCTTTCCGTCAAAAAATACGTTTTTTCGTCAGTCAGATTCCACGGGTAAGCCCGCCCAGACTGAAAAGAGTGCGGCTGGGGGACAAAGGCGTCCCTGGTTGCGTAAGCCTACCAAGCAAGCTCCCAAGTCCACCACCGCATGAAGTCTTGCCCCTGCCCGACTCTGGGGTGGGGGGACGTCTTTGCAGGTTCACGGTGCGGTGGACTTCCCGGATCTCCGACCGGTGGGTGTGCGAGGTGGTCACCTCGGGATACAGGATAGAGTTCCACTCGTGGCCCCCAAACAGGTTCTTTCCCTCGAACCTCCCTCTCCTTCCTGACCGCCGGGCGGCCCTCTTGGGGGCCGTACAGGATTTGCTCAGGTGCAGGGTTATTGTGCCGGTTCCGTCACAAGAGAGGTTTCAGGGGTTTTACTCGAACCTGTTTGTTGTCCCGAAGAAGGACTGGGTCCGGCCAATCCTGGACCTCAAGGCCCTGAATGCCTATGTGAAGGTACTAAAATTCTGGATGGAATCCATTTGCACGGTGATTGCGACACTCCACCAAGGGGATTTTTTGGCATCCTTGGATATCAAGGACGCTTACTTGCACGTTCCAATCTGCGCAAGTCACCAGAGGTTTCTGTGCTTTGCCATAGGCAAAGTCCACTATCAGTTCGTGGCTCTTCCCCTTCGGCCTAGCATCGGCACCACGGGTTTTCACCAAAGTGCTTGCCCCGGTTCTAGCTTTGCTGAGACAGCGAGGAATTGTTATCGTGGGCCATCTGGATGATCTCCTTTTAAGAGCAGAAAATGGCTCAGAATTGGAGGAGAATGTGACAATAATCAGTCAGACCCTCTGGGACTTCGGGTGGCTTCTGAACATGCAGAAGTCTGTTCTAGTCCCGACTCAATGATTGGAGTATCTGGGTCTGATCCTGGACACTTCGGCAGCAAAGGTGTTTCTACCCTCAGAGAAGTTACTGACACTTCAGTCGGCAGTGCGGGTTCTGACGTCCCGAAAATGGTCGTCAATTCGTTTCTGCATGAGAGTCCTGGGACTAATGGTGGCCTCCTTCGAGGCGGTTCTGTATGCCCAAGCACACACTCGGGCATTGCAGAAGGGAATTCTGTCTGTTTGGGACAAGTCCCCATTGTCATTGGATCTTCAGATCCAGGTGAGTCACTCTGTCAAGGCGTCCCTGACGTGGTGGCTGAGATCCCCGGCTCTTCGGGCCGGGAAGTCGTTCCTCCCCATACAGTGGTCACGACGGACGCCAGCCTGATGGGCTGGGGAGGAGTTTGGCGAGTCCTGTAAGCTCAAGGGCTCTTGGAATTGCGGACGATCAGACTGTGTCTCTCCGCATGGTCAAAGAGGCTACAGGGCCGCTCGATCAGAATTCAGTCGGACAACGCCACGGCTGTGGCGTATGTCAACCGTCAGGGGGGCACTCTGAGCTTGGCTGCGGCATCCGAGGTCGCCCACATTCTAAGGTGGGTGGAAAGAAGCGTGCCGGCGCTGTCGGCCGTCTACATTCCGGGCGTAGAAAACTGGCAGGCGGACTATCTGAGTCGCCAGTCCCTGGACCAGGGGGAGTGGTCCTTGCATCCGGAGGTGTTTCAACTCCTTTGTCGGCGGTGGGGCACACTGGACGTGGACCTGATGGCATCTCGACTCAATCGCAAGGTGTCGAGGTTTGTGGCCAGGTCCAGGGACCCTTGGGCGGATGCCTCAGACGCGTTGGTGGCCCCGTGGGGTCAGTATCGCTTGATGTATGCTTACCCTCCGCTGCAGTTGATTCCTCGTCTGCTGCGCAGGGTGGCGGCCGAGGGCATTCCGGTGATCCTCATTTAGCCCCGGATTGGCCTCGGCATCACTGGTACGCCGATCTGGTACGTCTCATCGCGGACGTCCCTTGGCAACTGCCCTTGAGGGAGGACCTTCTGTCTCAAGGTCCTATCTTTCATCCTGCTTTACAGTCTCTGGCTTTAACGGCATGGCTATTGAGAGCCAGGTACTGAAGGACCGAGGCCTGTCGGATTCGGTAATTTCAACCATGCTTAGGGCACGGAAGTCTTCTTCTAGAAAGACCTATCACCATACCTGGAGAGCTTACATCGCTATGTGCGAAGAGCTAGACTGGCGTCCATAGACGTACTTTGTCCCCAGAATCCTGCGGTTCTTGCAGCGTGGTGTGGCCCAAAGGCTGGCTTTGAGCACAATTAAGGGTCAGATTTCGACCTTGGCCGTTTTCTTTTAAAGACCCCTAGCAGGTCATTCCTTAGTTAGCACTTTTGTGCAGGGGGTTCGCCATGTGGTTCCACCTGCCAGGCCTCCGCTCCCTCCTTGGGATCTGAACTTGGTGCTCTCGGTTCTTCAGGAACCTCCCTTTGAAAATATCAGAGATATTCCTCTTTTAGCTTGGTCTCAGAAGGTGGCTTTCTTAGTGGCCATCACTTCTGTTAGACGGGGGTCTGAGTTGGTCGGCTCTGTCATGCAAGTCGCCTTACCTGGTCCTCCATAAGGATAAGGCGGTGTTGCGACCGCGACCGTCTTTCCTTCCTAAGGTGGTTTGGGCTTTTCACCTTAATGAGGACATTGTTCTTCCATCCTTGTGCCCTCACCCATCACATCCTAGAGAGTTTGCGCTTCACAATTTGGATGTGGTGCATGCCTTACGGGTATGCCTGGCAGCTACTGCTTCTATTCGGAAGTCTGACTCACTGTTTGTGTCTGTCTCTGGTCCGAAACAGGGCCAAGCGGTGTCGTCTGCCACCATTTCTAGGTGGATCAAACAGACTGTTATACAGGCCTATGCCATTAGGGGGCAGGCGCCTCCCTTCCTGGTTTCGGGGCATTCCACCAGGGCAATTGGTGCTTCCTGGGCTTTCCGACATCAAGTGTCGGTTGCTCAAGTGTGCAAGGCGGCGACCTGGTCGTCCGTTCATACCTTTTCAAAATTCTATAAGGTTGATGTGGCTGCATCTTCGGATGCTTCCTTCGGCCGCAAAGTGTTGCAGGCCGCTGTTTAATGTTGCAACTCCTCCGTTGAGGAGCTCTGCTGGTTTGGAGTGAAGTTTTGCTTGTTCCTTTACTATTTGCTCCCACCCTTTTCTTATACTGCTTTGGGACGTCCCACACGTAAACAGTATGAGAGCTGTGTCAGTCCATGGACGATAAGAGAAAATAGGATTTTTGTACTCACCGTAAAATCCGTTTCTCTGACGTCCATGGACTGACACAGCACCCACCCTTCTTTTAAGGTTTGTACTGCTTTGTTACGTACTGAGGCTGCAAGCTGCAGGTAGGAGGGTTATGTCCGGAGGGACCGCCCCCTGGGCGGGGCTGTTCAGCTCTGGTTTTGTTCTAGAATGTTTCTAACATCTAACATTCAGCCTAGATCTTCTCCTGCAAGCAGGGACATATACCCACACGTAAACAGTATGAGAGCTGTGTCAGTCCATGGACGTCAGAGAAACAGATTTTACGGTGAGTACAAAAATCCTATTTTTTAAGCTGCCAGCAGACTGGCCTCTACAAATTCAGCACAATGTCTAAAAATAGAAAGCAATTGAGCACATGCAGAGATGGGTAATACAGTTTTTATACAGTGTAGGCAATTACATTTTTTACATAGCTATACCTGCAAAAGGGACCAGCATGAAGTGATCAAGCAGTGCTTCATTTTCCACTTTAAGGCCCCTTTCACACGGGCCAGACTTCGCTTAACCTTGTCTGCTGAGCCCCTGCTGAGCAGAGCAGGCGAATGGCAAGTCTGTGTCCGCTCAGTTTATGCAGAGTGGACACAGACACAGCCCGATCTGCTCTATGGGCAATTGGATGTAAATAGACCTGCTGTCCACTTACACCTGGCTGCCATCCGATCCGGCCAGACGGAGGGGAACTTATCCCCTTCTGTTTCTTTTTGCTGGATTGGTTCAGATTGGAGGTAGGCAGGTGAAACAGACTCAAGAAATGGCTACCAAATCAGCATGTTTCTTGTTAGCACATTAGCACTGCAGCATAACTGACTGTCTCTCCTGTACAATACTGCTGTACAGGAGATTCCTAGAGGCTGATACCAGGTCAAATTCGGGTGCTTACACTAAAAAAGGAAGAAAGAAAAAGTAAACTCTAAACTTTAATAGCAATCATAGCAGCTTAGGTCTTGGCACTTAACCTGTCTGCTGCTTCTTTTTCTTTTAAAAATGTTCCTTTTTTAATTTTTTTTCTGCATTGGGATGGTGTTAGGATCTCTGTCACAGATTTCCTCCTCTTGGATGGCTCTATTCCCTTGTGAGGTCCAAGGGGCAACCCCTATGTGTGCATTCCCAGGAGAGGGACATCAAGCCAGGTTTGGACACTGCCTGTGTTAGCACAGAGAAGACTAAGTGGGGGTATACATGTGGGGTTGCTGTTGGAATCATGGGACATGTAGCCCTAAAGGAAGATTAGGGAATGTTCTTGGCTGATATTGTTGTGTTCCTACCTACTGTAAGTTCATTGAAGCAATGCAGATCAAGTCAGAGGCTGTGCTGTAAATGCAGCTGGCTGTAATTTTATTCTGCATTTTTTTTTTTAAGGTAGCTTGCATTTACCTCTGCTTAGCTGGTTTTAAAGTGATTGTAAAGTTTTTCGTTTTTTTTAAAGTTAAAATTAACAAACATGTTATACTTCCCTGCCCTTTGCACAAAGCAGCCTGGATCCTCCTTCTCGACTCCCTCTTCGGCCCGCTTGGCCCCTCCCTCCTGTTAAGTGCCCCACTGCAAGCAGCTTGCTATGGGGGCACCTGAGCCGAGCCTCAGCTCTGCGTGTTCATTTAGACAGCGCGGCCTGGCCCCGTCCCCTTTCTCCCCTCATTGGATGACTGGCTTTGATTGATAGCTGCGGGAGCCAATGGCGCCACGCTGCTGTCTCAGCCAATAAGGAGGGGAGTCACAGGCAGCCGAGACAATCCTACAACATCGCTGGATCTAGATGGGGCTAAGGTAAGAATTAGGGGGTCTGCTGCACACAGAAGTCTTTTTATCTTAATGCATGGAAATTAAAAAAAACTTCTGCCTTTACAATCACTTTAATTATATCTGTTTGTTAGAAAAAACTATGAGGCTTTAATGCTGCTTTTAATGATGTATTAACTACAGAGCTGCATTAATTTGTTTATTTGATATCTGCCTGGAGTTTAGCTTTAAAGTAAATTAATATTAAAGGTATTTATTTAGTTTTTAAATAACAAACCTGTTATACGCATTTGCTCTGTGATATGATTTTACACAGAGCAGCCCCGATCCTCCTTATCTTGGGTTCCCCACCGGCGCTCCTGGCCCCTCCACTTCTCTGAGTGCCCCCAAAGCAAGCAACTTGTACTCGTTCATGCTCGCTCCTAAACCCCACTCTTGTCATCCATATGACACACAGAACGGGGCTCGGCCCCACCTCTGCTTCCTTCTTATTGTCTGTGATGGCTCCCACTGCTGTCTCTCAGCCAATTAGGAGGCAGAGAGCTGCTTACTAAATGTTTATTACCTTCATGCATAGAATGCATGAAGGTAAAAAACGTTCAGCCTTTAGAACCACTTTAAAGTGATTGTAACGTCTCTTTTTTCTTAATAACAAACATGTTATACTTACCTCCTCTGTGCAGTTGGTCTTGCACAGAGCAGCCTGGATTCTCCTCTTCACTTCTCCTGGCCCCTCCCTCCTGACGAGTGCCCCCATAGCAAATAGCTTCCTATGGGGGCACCCGAACCGAGTCACAGCTCCGTGTGTCCATTTAAACAGGAAGCCCCGACCTGGCCCAGCCCCCTTTGTCCCCATGATTGGCGAACTGACTTTCATTGACAGCTGCGGGAGCCAATAGTGCCACTGCTGTGTCATAGTCAATCAGGAGGAGAGTAACGGATAGCTAAGACACTCATGGACATTGCTGGAGAGAGATGGGGCTCAGGTAAGTTTTAGGGGGTGCTGAGTATTGTGCAGAGTATTGCAATGAGCGCTGGAAGCTTCTTGAATGCAACAAACGGCTTTACTTTTATGGAGAAAAATATTGCATGTCTTACAGCATGGAGAAACAGGAAGTAGGAATATACAAGTACACTGAGCATAGACAGAACGTACATCCTTTAACTACATTACCATAGAATAACACACTATAACATTGCAGTGCCACCTGCTGCATAGATAGGTATAATGCATACAGTATTGTCCGTTTATTAACAACTTTACATTACATGCAGTTCTTTTCCAACACTGGGGAGTTGCTACACACAGAAGGTTTTTATCTTAATGCATAGAATGCATTAAGATAAAAAAACTCTCTGCCTTTACAACTCCTTTAATACTTGCCTTTTCTCCTGCTTGCCTTTTTCTTTTTTAAAGAGTGACTGATGCTTGGTCACCTTTGTCATTCTGTGGTTAATGTTGCTAGTCCCTACATCACTTGCCTAGCCAAGAAAAGAGCGGAAGTGGGAGCGGGTACTCGCTTGCAGAAAAAAAAAAAACCTTCAAAAGTGGTATAGGAAGGGGGAAGGAAGAGGAAAAGTGGAACTTTCTGTTTTAAGTGAAGTTCTGCTTTAAATTAAATGTCTTAAACCAGGCTCAAATTATGCTTAAATTAAACTCGGTAGGGCACGTCCTCATTATCGGATGACATTTTTAGTGTTAGAGTACCTAATTGAAGTGGACCTATATTTAAAACTTTCCGTTCACATGAATCAGCTTTGTGAGCATTACCAAACCATATTATTGCTTTATGGGAAAGATGTCTTGGATGCTTGTCTTGGATTAAAAGAAAGGATGCTACTGAGCTTCGTTGTGATGCCTAGGCACCCTAGATCACTTGGCCTCTAGCTACCAGGAACATTGTTGCAGATTGCAGGAGAGTCTGATATTCTCATTTAGGCCTAGTCTGGGAGACTTGCAATTATATGAGGATCAAAAAAAATGTTTAGTTACTGTGTAGCTCTAATAAGCAGGAGTGGAGCCTGCATCTGTAATAAGCATTTATTGCTACTCACATGTGTATAGATAATAACAAACTATAAATAAAAGCACTGATTATTTACTGTAAGCTTGTTTTCTATCTCCCCCCCCCCCCTCACTTTGTAGCTAAACATACATTAAAGAAGAAAAAAACATTCCTCTCTGGGTTATCTATGTACATTCTGAGGATTTTAACAAAATTGTTGCAGATTCCTACCTTTTGTTATTCTGAAGTTATTACTGTTCATCTGCATCCATGTGCAAAGTGAATGGAAGTGACTTTCTATTTATTAATCAGCTGCTACACCTCTTATGAGGAAAGTTGCAGGGTCTGCTTTCTTTTAGATGTGATTTCCCTTTGGGAGTATCTCACCAAAAAAAATATAAAAAAAATTTGTTGCAGGGGATGCCTCAAATCTGTCTTGTATTTTAGTGTAGACTTCTGGGAAAATCAGTGAGTCGATTACTCAAGCAGGAAATGGCATTTCTGTATACCATCTGTGTACAGAATGCCTTCAGGTAGCCATATTGCATTGCATTTTACAGAAAGTTATAGAGCTGCAGATTGAAAGGAAAGGTCATTTTTAATAACAATCAATTACAATATGACTTGTACACCCTATATTATTATTATTATTTTTTTTTTCCCACGAAAGTGGAGCTACTCTTTAAAATTACTACAGTCCCCCTTTACCTATACTGTATAATATATATTTTTCAAAACCAAATGATACAATATTTAACGTGGTACTAAACAGCTGCATTAATTACATTTTTACCCTTTATTTTCACCTGTTTATATGGCTAGTAACCCTCTGTGCTAGGGTGTCTCAACTCCACACTGGAGGAGCAACTGTGACACCTTTGCACAGCAACATTGTCAGTCTGGGGAGAGGATAGTGTTAGATACACTAGTGGACTTAAATAACAAATTTAAACAGAAATGCAGTTAATACTTCTTAAAGTGAATCTAACCCCATCAATTTAAAACAAAACTTTAATAACTAGATTAAAATATGCAAACAGGCAGGATTGTTAATGAGCTCTGACATTAAACTTGGAGGGAAGAAGGATGCAATTCTGATCTGGTCAACACAGGCCCTTTGTGTTGTGCTGATCTGGATATTCCACTCAATATTTGGCACTTGTCAGGATACAGAAGTACAATGCTTCTCCTGACAGAACGCTGCTTGGAAAACAATTTTAGTGGGACAGGACAACGTCTGGCTATGTCACCCTTAACATTGTCTTGTAAGAAGATCTATCATTATAATTTTTGCTATAGTTATGTCCCCTATGGAACAAGGTACATGTAGTACTTTGACCCATGTTGCTATGTGCTTTCTAGCCATAATCCTGAGGTCCGACCTGCCCCCAACCCTTCCTACTGTGGCCGATCCAACCACAACTATGGAGGAAATGGCCAATTCTTGATTGGAGCTTGTCTCTGCTGTGAACACTTTACACAGACCAGCAGCAGCAAGAGTAATGCAGACAGAGGGGGGATGTGTCAGACTCTGCACTCCTATTGTTTCTGCTTCTATATGGAAAGTACCCACAGCCAAGACAAACTGCACTTATGAACCAGCTGTCTCCTTCAAAGCTGCTGTCGGATTGACCTTGGCAGGAAGGGATGGGGGCAGTTTGGACCACATAACTATGGCATACCTCCCAACATGCACGGATTCTGCGAGTTTTCCCCGCATAGCACCCTCCTTCCCACATTCCCGCGAGAGTTGATTAATTCCCGCAGAGCAGGAAGTGGAGGAACAGTGATCGAAGCAGGTAAACCCCCCCCTCGCGATCGGCTACGACTACCCCCCCGACCCCCCCCCCCGCCTCAATAACTTTCGCCGGCGTGGGGTTTTTTTTATTTCCCCGCGGCACCCCCCCCCCCCCCCGCTCAACAACTTTCGTTGATAGGGACAAACTTCTTTTTTTTGCTGCTGGGAAGCTGAGTCTTCCGCCTATCACGGAACAGCACGAGGAGGAGGCGCGGCTTTTGAAAAATGGACGGCCGCGGTTTGACTAAGATTCTACATGTCAGGCACCGGCGTATAAGACGACCCCCGACTTTTGAGAAGATTTTTATGGGTTAAAAAGTCGTCTTATACGCCGGAAAATACGGTATGTTTTTACATTGATTATTCATGGAGAAGTTCACATGGATCATGAGTGAACGTGAATTTATATGAATTTGATGTTCTTTTATTTATTTATGTTCATTGTTTGTTTTTTGCTTGATTGTACATATTGATTGCACTGCTTTGCATTAATTGTACTTTACATTTGTAAAGTACAGCTGTCATTTCCGGGTCAATCACTTCTTCTTAAGAGGGAATAAATTCAGTTCCTCTAATCTTTCCACATGGCAGAGCTCCTCCATGCCTCTTATCAGCTTGGTTGCCCTTCTCTGTATTTTCTCCAGTTCTCCGATATCCTTTTTGTGAATTGGTGCCTAAAGCCAAACTGCATATTCCAGATGAGGTCTTACTAAGGATTTATGCAGGGCAAAATTATGTCTTTTTGCAGTCCATACCTCCTAATACAAGAAAGGATTTGCTAGCTTTAGAAACTGCAACTTGGCGTTGCAACTATTATCTATGAGCTACCAGAACTCCAGGATCAATCTCCACCATTGGTACTCCAGTTGTTTTCCTTCTAGAATGTATGATGCATTGAGATAAAAAACCTTCTGCCTTTAGATATAGGGCAGTGGTGGAGAACCTTGGCACCCCAGATGTTTTGGATCTACATTTCCCATGATGCTCATGCACTCTGCAGTGTAGTTGAGCATCATGGGAAATATAGTTCTAAGACACCTGGGGTGCCAAGGTTCACCATCCCTGATATGGGGCCTGGGATTAAAAGTACCATTTTGCCCCAAGTGCATAACTTCATATAAACATTAACCACTTGACAACTGGGCACTAAACCCCCTTCGTGCCCGGAACAATTTTCAGCTTTCAGCGCTGACGCACTTTGAATGACAATTGCGTGGTCATACAACGCTGTACCCAAATGATATTTTTATCATTTTTTTCCCCACAAATAGAGCTTTCTTTTGGTGGTATTTGATCACCTCTGCGGTTTTTATTTTTTGCGCTATAAACAAAAAAAGACAGACATTTTTTTAAAAAAAACACAATTTTTATACTTTTTGCTATAATAATATCCCAATTTTTTTTTTTAAAAACTATTTTTTTTTCTCAGTTTAGGCCGATACGTATTCTTTATTTTTTTGGTAAAAAAAATTGCAATAAGCGTATAGCGATTGGTTTGCGAAAAAGTTATAGCGCCTACAAAATAGGGGATAGAATTATGAAATTTTTATTATTTTTTTTTTTTACTAGTAATGGCGGCGATCTGCGATTTTTGTCAGGCCTGCAATATTGCGGCGGACATATCGGACACTTTTGACACTATTTTGGGACCATTCACATTTATGCAGCGAACAGTGCTATAAATATGCACTGATTACTGTATAAATGTGACTGGCAGGGAAGGGGGTTAACACTAGGGGGCGAGGAAGGGGTTAACTATGTTCCCTATTTGTGATTCTTACTGTGTGGGGGAGGGGACTGACTGGGGGAGGTGACCGATCTGTGTCCCTATGTACAAGGGACACAGCATCGGTCTCCTCTCTCCCTGACAGGACATGGATCTCTGTGTTTACACACAGAGATCCAAGTCCTGCCTCTGTCACAGCCGATCACGGGTGCCTGGCGGACATCGCGGCGGACACAGCTGTTCTCCGCCGCGCGCCCTCGCCGGCGCGCAGGGGGGAGAGAAACAGGAGGACGTCCATAGACGTCCACTCAGCACTTGAGAGCCGCGCTGCAGACGTCTTTTGTCTATAGCGCGGGTCTCAAGTGGTTAAACCTCATTTGCCACATATATGCCCAATTAAATAATGCACTGAGGTCGGCTTGTAAGTTGGAGACATCCTGTTAGTACATTATTCCACTGCATAGCTTGTTGTCATCTGCAAACACTGAAATGGTACTTTAAATCCTAGGCCCTATTTCATTTATAAATATGTTTAAAGTGGTTCTAAAGGCAAAAGGTTTTTTATCTCAATGCATTATATGCATTAAGATAAAAAAACATTCTGTGTGCAGCAGCCCCCTAATACTTACCTGAGCCCCATCTCGATCCAGCGATGTTGCACAGGAGCCTCGGCTGTCCAGGGATTCTGTCTCATTGGCTGAGAAAGTAGAGGGCACCATTGCCTCCTGCTGCTTTCAATCAAAGTCAGTGAGCCAATGAGGAGAGAGGGGGTGGGCCAAGCCGTGGCTTTGTGTCTGAATGAACACATAGAGCAGCGGCTTGGCTCAGGTGCCCCCATAGCAAGCTGCTTGCTGTGGGGGGCACTCGGCAGGAGGGAGGGGCCAGGTGCACCGGCGGAGTACCCGAGAAGTGGAGGATCTGGGCTGCTCTATGCAAAACCACTACACAGAGAAGGTAAGTATAACATGTTTGTTATTTTCAAACAAAAGAAAACGTTATCACTTTAAAGTTATATTCCAAGAAATGCAATATACACAGTTGAAATACAAATATGGAAGCTGATTTACTTGTTTAAAGTGTTACTAAACCCACATCATAAAAAACAATTAATAAATTATGTATTACATGCTGTTCATACTCAGTCACTAATGGGATTCGTTTTCTGTATTCTGCAAAAAAAATGGTTAATCTTGGTTGATCTTGCTGCCCTCTATCTCCACCTTCTGTTCATGTCCCCAGTTCAGCTAGGGATTTTGCAGCTGTGGTGGCAACTCTGCACATGCTCAGTTTTCAGTGAGTTTCTATTCTGAGCATTTCCTCCCTATCACATCTGAGCAGTTCATGTGACTATAGAGTCACACATGTGGGCAGATACACAATGATAACAGCCCACTCTCTCCCTCCACCTCAATGTCTACTAACCAGCTAGACACAATAAGGGCGAGATATTACATGTAGATTAATGGAGGCTTCACCTCCCACTTATTCTAAGACCCAGGCTGGAGTGGTGTGACACAGCCTGTGACTGGCAAACATCTGACCACACCATGTTTTTGTCAAAAAATAATACAGATTGGATGTCAACTATATATTTGTATGACAATTTAAAACCATTTATTGATATAAATTATTTATTTGTACTCTGTATTCCAAAGGCTGTTTCTTTTTTATTTTGAACATGTGACCAGCAGCAGAGGAGTAGAAGCTCCCCCTGCCTGTGTTTCTTTGCTGACAGGCCAGGAAAGAGCTGGGTCATGTGACCGCTGTATATCGATTAGGAATAAGTTACTTATTTTTTTTAATTAAAATTACTAGTGCCATCATTCAAATACAGAAATTGAAGGAACAATGTAAATTAAACCGTGTGTGTTTAGTATCACTTTAGGATATGATTGTCTGTTCAGCTAGTCCTAAGCTTTACAGAGCCTTTCCAGACAGCATAGCCAAGCTGGTGGCCTGATCATCTCCCTGCCACCAAGCCTGTAATTGAATGTTGACCTGTCATCATGTACCTTGCCACTATGTTTACACTGCAGCTCATCGGAGATAGTCATTTATCCAATCTGAAGCAGCGTTAGAGGGAGATATAATAGGTGATAATTTTTACTCAATTAATTGGGTAACTCTATTTAGTAAAGATTCTCCATTCCTTTAGTAATTCAGCATCCGTGTCTGCCCACAACCCTAGCCAGATATCCCTACTGCCTCCTCCTCATTTCATTAGAGCTCTAAGAACAGGGCTCCTTTAATGTGGAGGAGCACCTGTCCTCCCCAGGTGACATTGCTCAGCCTCGAGCAGCCAATTGCCATGCACAAACACTTATGTGGAGAGGGGCAATGACCGCATCCACACAGGGGGGACTCCTTGCAGAGAGGAATTGTGGATTGGTGAGTATATCTTGCTAGGAGGGTGGACTATCTGCAGACACTGTCATTTTGCCCTAAATAGCTGGCTAATTGACCACCAGGCCATTTCTCACATACATGTAAAAATCTGTTGTTGCTGGAAAAGTACTTAGAACCCCTAAACATTTTATATATTTTTTAAGCTGAGGCCCTGGAGAATTAAATGGTGGATGTTGCAATTTTTTATGTCACATGATATTTGTGCAGCAGTTACCGGTAATTAAACAAAAAAATTTAGGAAAATAAACACTTTAATTAATTTTAGTAAACACATACACAATACAATACCCTATTCTTTGGTAAAATATAAAATTTGTTACGCCGCGTAAAAATATACCAAACATGTCACCATTTAAAACTGTGCATGGCCATGGAATGACGACAAACTACAGTACATACAATTTTCTATAGGCAATGCTTTAAAAGCTTTTACAGTTTACCAGTATAAAGTTACACAGGAGTTCTGGTGCTAGAATTATTGCTCTCACTCTGACGTTCACAGCGATACCTCATTGTCATGTAAACACAGAAGGGTGGGGACGCTTTAAATTTATTTTATTTAAAACTTTTTACACTGTACTTTTTCATTTTTTATCAACTTTTTTGCCGTTTCAAGAGGTGAACAACATCCCTTGTGATAGCATTGATCGTGACAGGTCCTCTTTATGGAGAGATCTGGCGTCTTTCAGACACCATACATCTCCTCTGGCCTCCAGAGCATCTGATCAAACTGAGATCGGTTTGATCAGATGTCAGTCGATAACGGCTTGTAAACAAACAAACTGGAAGTGACAAAATTCTCATCGCTTCTGATTTTCTGACATCGCACGTCATGTCTAAATGCTGCTGGTTGGAAATGGTCCTAGGCTCCCCAAATGGGACAGGAGAGCCTAGTAAAGTCGGGGGAAGGGGACCTCCTTTTGTACATTTTAATTTTAAATCAACTTTATTGCTTCATCAAGGGATGAACAACATCCCTTGTTAAAGCATTGGACGTGACAGGTTCTCTTTATGGAGAGATCTGGGGTCTTTAAGACCCCATATATGTCATCTGGCCTCCAAAGCATCTGATCGAACTTAGATCGTTTGATCAGATGCTGTACAAGTCAGTAACGACTTGTAACCAAACAAACCGAAACTGGAAGTGACAAAATCCTCATGGCTTCTGGTTTGTGACATCACACGTCTCGTCTGAATGCTGTTGGTCATAATGGTCCTGGGCTCCCCAATGGGACAGGAGAGCCTAGGAAAGGCGGGGGAAGGGGGAACCCTCTTTCTCAGCCTGTAAAAGTGATCCACTGGCTGTGAAGAAAACAAAACGAAAAAACACAGTAGCGGGATAATGGTTGTAGCCTCAACTGTGATTTGGTATAACCACCTCAATACGAGGCGGTATTGACTTGGGTTAAGAAATTAGAATGTCGCTGTCCTGCTGCAGTCTGTCTCTCACTTCTTATGTGACTTGTTGAAATTAATATTTTTGCCAATTCCGGAACCTGTGCAAGGCATAAATGGCAGTACTTGTAGCATCCTAAAGGATTCAATGTTGTACTGTCCTAACTTTAGTAAAGTTAATTATGATTGGCTGTTGGGTGTTATTGCACTTTACATTTAGCATTTTATTATTTGTAATGTTTATGGAATAAGCTTAGTTTTAACAAGAGTTGCTCATGCTACTCACCAGCCAGTTATGCAAAGTATAATTCATGCTCTTAAAGTATTTTCTGGAATATATTAGAGAAGCTGCCCTTAGATATGGGCCCATCTACAAACATAACTAATCTGAATACTTGTTTCATTTATTGAGTAAATACAAGAAGACTGAATGGCTGGTATGCGTTGTTTTTTTTTACCTTGATTTTATAACTGGGCCCCAAGTTTCAACATGTCTCCTAACATCTGAACTTCACATACCAAAACCAATACTAAATCATTAGAGAGTTTTTTTGTTTTTTTACAGTATTACCAAACTATCAATAGCTTTCTACAAAAAATCTTACCATTCAGAAAAAGCAATTCTCCAAAAAAAAAAAAAAAAAAATGAAATACTAGCCTGACTGAATGACCTAGGAAAGAGTGATCCAAACAGATAGGTACAGATGTGCTCATAAGTTTACATACCCTGGCAGAATCTATTATTTCTTGGCCATTTTTCAGAGAATCTGAATGATAACACAAAAACATTTCTTTCACTTATGGTTATTGTTTGGCTGAAGCCATTTATTATCAATCAACTGTGTTTACTTTTTTTAAATCATAATGACAACAGAAACTACCCAAATGACCCTGATCAAAAGTTTACATACCCTGGTGATTTTGGCCTGAAAGAATTTTTTTTGTGTTATTCATATTCTCTGAAAAATGGCCAAGAAATCATAAATTCTGCCAGGGCATGTAAACTTATGAGCACAACTGTAAATGAGACAAGAGTTCCAGGAGAAGAATTTCTGTTCTTGGAGTGTCTGCATTAGAGCCCACTCCCCAGTCACCCCAATTTCATTTAAGATGTTCTAAGAATATAAATGAACTGAAATGGCATTGTGTGTTGAAATGGATCAGAATACCTCCTATCTCCTGCATGCAAATTATTGTCAGCTAAAAAAAATGGTTGGTGTAATTTTCTCATTGGTGGCCTTGGTTGAATTGCAAAATAACAATTCATTACTGGGTCCCAATCACAGGATAGGAGCTTTTTATGCTTAAATCCACAAAATGCCTAGGATCCTAAATTTAGCATGAAATTCTACTTTTTCGTTCAAATGCCCATTAGACATTGGCAACTTTCCAATGTATAAGCTGGAAAAATGCATGCATGATATAACGTTAGAATAGAAGCCCAGGATAAGCTGATCACCTCCTCCTCCTCTCAGTGATCTGTTTAACTTGCAGCACATGTGTCTTATTATCATGAGTGCACTTAAGAATTCATTATCTAATGGCAGCATTTGACAGGTTATATTTTTAAATGTCCTCTTTGCTCATGGCTTAGGAAATGACCTTACACTCAATGTCACATCTCACTGAAACCATTGAATTCTCGGAGAAGGGTTTACTGAATTGCACAGATATTGCAGTTTCAGGGACAAGATCTATAGGATAAGCCATATTTATAGTGTTTATAAACCAACACACAATGTCTAATTATCAGCTTAGATAGAGTTACATTACACTTAGCTCAAATACGAACACAAAATATGCAGACTTTCTAGGATTGGCATTTAGAAAGCATAGGTGTGCGCAGCCAATTGCATTAGGGTGTGCACCCCAAAGCTTAAACACACGTGTGTGTGCGTGTGTGTGTGTGTATGTATGTATGTATGTATGTATGTATGTGTATATATATATATATATATATATATATATATATTATACACACACACACACACACACACACAATCATTTTTTTTTGTTTCTTACAAAAAAAATTTAGGAGCCCCATTAGGGGGGCTTTGGTGAAATATCAGTGGTATTGTCTCACTTTTGAGACAAAGAAAGGGACTGAGAACAGGGATTCCCCAGTCCCTTTCTCTGTAGCCAAGCAGCAGAAGGGAACCATCACAGGGTGATTAGGGTGTGCCCAGGCACACCTGGCACACCCTGTGTGCACGCCTATGTTAGAGAGTAATATTGCTGAACAAAAATCTGCTCTAGGCTGTCTCCTAGAATAGGTCATATATCCAAACACCAAGGCATTTCACATCTCTATTTAAGGGAAGAAAAGCCAGTGTTAACTTTAATACTGTCCTGTGACAGAGATCATAGCCAAATACTTTGGTTTTTGGTGACATAACCAGCCCCAGAAGAACCATGGTGCATTTTCTCCAAGGATTTTTAAGACGATTAATTGACACCAGTGGTTGCTGAGTAAGCTAGACGTGATGCTTTGGAACATTTGTCCAGCAGTGACCACAATATGGTATGCTTAGAGTTGGCATTGAATTAAGAGACCTTTGATGCCAGGGCTTTGTTTACTCCACTGGCCACAGTCTGGCCTCACCTAAAGTGAAATGTAACTGAAATGGCTTTGTATAGAACATCTCTGTTGTGAGCTTTGAGTATATTTGAAAGGTAATTGCTTTAGGCCTTGTTCACGCTTGTGCATTTTGCTTGCTTGCTGCACTTTTATCAAAACGCATGTTATGTAAAGTTTAATTGTAACACCCCTAAAGCGCAGACACTAAAGTGAATCCAGGCTTACAGTATATGCACCTACAAAGGTTAGCGATGATTTGTTTTAAAGATCTTGTACCGTTTGTTTAATATCCATCCATGGCATATGCGAGCGCTGACAGTATGTTCTGTAAGGGGGGCAGTCCCTCTTTCAGAACACAATAGCTTAGCAGGGAGATCGATGTTCTAACATCGCATAGTTAGTACAGTGAGCTCCTTAGTTTGTTTGTTTTTTCGTTCAGACCACTAGGTTGAATGAAAAAAAAAAAAAAACTATCAGTGTAAACCCGACTATAGACTTTCCTCCATCTCTACCTGCTTGCCATCCTGATTTTTTTAATTTATTTTTTGTTTCTAGAGAAACAGGTGAGCCCGGGGACTGAGCTTTGGGCAGGGAAACACATAAAAGTGTACTGTAGAAGCAATTGGGCAGCGGTATAGTGTCTGGATTGCTTCTACAATATAGCTGGCATCCTGCTCTTGAAAAGTAAACAAATCCATGGCTGCTATTGCAGCATGCCCTGGGGTGATTTTTCTGTTCTGATCCTGGCTTTACTATGTAGCAATACATGTAACAATGTAAAAATGCAGCAAAGTAAGCATTCTTTTTCTAGTTCAGTAACCCACAAAATATTGAAGCTATGATAGGTTGAGTTATGGCCCTTTCAGCAATGTCGGCATCTATTCTATTCATTACAAGGTCTCTTCTAAACCTTACCCAAACATTCATGATAAACTATACAGGTATTTTGTTAGAACGCCAGAGAGGAGGATGTTGGAGTAATCAAAGTGAACCGTTATGGGATTAAGGATGAACTAGAACAAAAAGAAAATCTTTAACATTTGTATTCCCTCAAGTCATTACATTTTTTTTTAGGTCTCTGTAGTGACTTAAAATGTCTCTTTTTTTTTTTTTCCCTAGAAAGATATAACTGAAAGTTTTAACTCAGTCTTACAGAGGGTGGGCATGCTTTTGTAAGCTGATTGTTAGGAGATAAAAAATATATGCGTCTTAAAAATATAAAATGCATTAACAGCGCTATAAATGGAATACAAATTTCCACAAACTATACGTTTCCATATATTGCAGTATAAAACACGGTATAAAATATTCCTCTAAATCTAAAGAAAGAGGAGATAAATGACAATAACCGTATAGGCCAGTAAAGGGAAAAAAAAGGAGATATCAAAAAGTCCCTTTTCTGGTCTTGAAACTGAGTAAGCAAAATAAATGTTCATCCAAATCTTGTGCAACACACTACACAGTTCATAATAACAGAAGGCTGGAATATGCTGTGTGCAACGTATCCATTCTATCCCTTATGGGAATCTACTCACCAGATGATGAGTTGGTAAAGGCCTGTAGGAAGATCTCTCTAGATGCTGTGGTAGAAAACTCCCTGGATAGGCGATGATCCTGTAGTCAGCCTGATTGACCTGCATGGCTGCATGCAGAGGATTTTTGAGTGTAGCAGTGCAGGCATGTGAAAATAAAAAGGGGTATGCACTACATAGTGTAAATCCGTTTATTTAAACATAAAAATTCCCCCGCATACAAGAAATGCTTACAAGATAAAAGATCAAAAAAGGCTTGTCACAAATCGCTTGGCATCCACTCACTTGCGGCAGCGCTATCACGCTGTGTGTCTGCTGATTGGTAGGAGAATTTGGTGCCAATATGTGCTTACAGGGAGAAATAGGACTTAAATTGGGTATCTTAAATTTCTTTCAGATTGCTACTGCGCTGCTGGATTGTACAATGTCTGTATCTGGCTGCAGATCAGCTCCGCCATGATAGCTAAGTAGGGGTCTGGCAAAAAACAAAACCTGCCTTTATCCACTTGCTCCAGCTCTATGCAACGCTGGCTAACTCTTGCCACTTGGAAATAATAGACTGGGTGGAGCATAGGTTTTCTCTCAACACCACAGGTTGATGGAGAAAGACCAGCATTGTCTTATGCCAAATTGCTTCTATGCTGCCTTGGACATAGCTGTCAGTGTCTTATGTTGCTATGCTGCAGCCAGCTACAGACACTGCACACTCCAGCATATATTTAATTGAATACAACACTCAGTCTCACTTCTGTCACACACAGTACAGCTCTGAGTATAATCGGTCTCTAAAAAAAGACACAAAGATTTCTTCTAAACTAAGAATCAGCACAAAGGAAACATCCTACTAAATTGAGTCCCTTGTGCTGAATTGTACATACAGTTGTGCTAATAAGTTTACATACCCTGGCAGAATCCAGAAACGTCAGTGCAGCACTGGATGAAAGATGCAAGGGTCTGTCAAGAGTCCAGAAACTCATTGACCTTTTATACACATACACACACACACACACACACACACACACACACACACACACACACACACACACTAATTACAGCCAAACAGATCACAGGTGAGGATGGTTACCTTTAAAAGCCATTCAAACCCCTTTGTGTCAACTTGTGTGCATGTTATCAGGCCAAAATCACCAGGGTATGTAAACTTTTGATCAGGGTCATTTGGGTAGTTTCTGTTGCCATTATGATTTAAAAACAGTAAACACAGTTGATTGATAATAAATGGCTTCAGCCAAACACTAACCATGAGTGAAAGAAATGTTTTTGTGTTATCATTCATATTCTCTGAAAAAATGGCCAAGAAATCACAAATTCTGCCAGGGTATGTAAACTTATGTGGACAACTGTATGCAATTTAGGCTAAACTTAGGCTTTAACTAATGGTTAGCATTGTAAAGCCTTTTTAGATCACAATTCACTTGTCTCTATCACATATACCAAAATAATAGGATTATTTTCCATTTTAGGATAGTGGGTGGAGGCATGCAAATGATTTTTTTACACCAACTGTACCAACATGGCTCACTGTACATCCAGAACCATTGGTGTATCATACAGATACAACCTAATAATATATAGCTATTTATTCCAAACGGCATACATCTGTTTCAGGCTTATTGGCTATCATTATGCCATTCATGGAAACCATAACTTCTGTGGAGTAGAGCTTGGAGACCAACGCGAAAGTGTACCTATGAAGTATATGGTGAGAAAGGACTAAAAGAATCAGAACACCCCATGCAGGAAAAAAATAACAGCAGTGATTATTTTTTCTGTTAGAACTTAGCTGAATTTTTTATTTAAATAATTTTTCTGAATAGAAAATTAACATTATGAATTACAAAATTTTAAAATGTTCTAAAGTCTGAAGTATGTAATACACATTTGGCAGGAGTAGTAGCTCCCAGCTGCATTGCCTAGAGCAGAATTCTGCCTAGTAATAGGAGTGTGCCAGTCTTCTAGTCTCTAGAGCTGTAGGGTGGAGTCCATTTGCATGCTACTGTATACAGTCTTGCTGCAACATTAGGGTGGTGCATATAATGGGCCTTTTTAAAAATCGGTTCACATTTTACTGCAATGGGAATTGGCAGGTCCAAGATCTCAGTCATCTTTTTAATTGAGTCAGAGATTGTATTCATCATCTGCAACTGGAAATGCTGTTCATAAAAGGACATTGACTTTGTCCTTCTGGCAGAGAAAGCCATTTCCATCAGATTGCCTTAATGTTAGAGGCTTGACAAGTGTATCACTAGTGTGTGAAATTTTATGGAAAATGTGTGCTTCCCTAGAATGCTACTGAAGTCAGGTGTATTACTGTGATAGTCAGACTATTCTGTAGAAACATTGATTGTGCCAAGGAAACACAGGGGCATGCATATGCCATTCACTTGCCAATTTTCATACCCTAACCTGCAATTATATAAAAATAAAAATAAAATAGAGGTAGAGCCTAGTTACTGTGGGAAAATCATCTTTAATTTTTGCTTCAGCATTTATGAGTCAGTTCATTTTGTTAATCCTTCAAGTTGTTCATACTGAACATTTTTGTAGTTATGTGCTGTTAGTAAATACTTATAGGCAAGAAACTGAAATTTATGACCTTCTCAGAGCTGAACGTCACCTAGGGCACTTTTGTACTGTTATGTTCTGTTTTCAACCCTTTAGAAAATATTTACCAGTTTGCTTTGTGTACCAGCATGGAAAATAGCATGAATTATAAGTAAATGATACCAGTCCTAATTACTAAAGTAGTTAGTGTGGAGTATGTAGACAAATAAATGCTGATGCTTTCACTGAAGCCATTCTCTGGTAGGCTTATTAATTCTGAGCTGCTAACAGTTGAACAATGAGGTACATTCTACAACTGAGTTGACCAAAGCAAGCACTAGGAACAACAATCGTTTTCTGGTGTGTCAAATCAGAATATTGCCCAAGCATGTTGTTGTCATAGAACTTCGCTATTCACACTGATATCAATAAAAATGCAGGTGCTTGCATGGACATTTAGACCCCTTTCACACTGAGCCGCCCATAGCATCGGCGGTAAAACGCCGCTATTTTTACCATCTACGCTATGGGCCGCTAGCAGGGTGCTTTTAACCCCTGCTAGTGGCCGAGAAAGGGTTAAAACTGCCCGCAATGCGCTGCTGAAGCAGCGCATTGCGGGCAGTAAACCTGCGCTGTCCCATTGATTTCAATGGGCAGGAGCGGTAAACACAACGCTCCTTCACCGCTCCAAAGATGCGGCTAGCAGGACTTTTTTTTACCATCCTGCTAGCGCAAAGCTCCAGTGTGAAAGCCCTTGGGCTTTCACACTGGAAACAATGGAGCAGCTGTTTGAGGGCGGATTGCAGGCGCTATTTTTAACGCTATAGCGCCTGCTATACGTCCTCAGTGTGAAAGGGGTCTTAATTGTCCCAAAACTTTCCAGCATGCAGAAGCTACAACTTGACAGGGGGATGCTGTAGTAAAGCGGTTGTAAACTGTCCATGTTCGAAAAAAATGTAAATAAGGCAATGGCATAATGTGCTAGTATGCATCGCAGAACGAAAGTAGTTCACATACTGGAAGATTGTATGTCCCATGCGCACTTTGCGAGCATCAAATATCGACATAACACCGGCACTGTAAACTGGACCTTCAGAGCGCAAGCACTGATAATGTCATCGGCTGCATGCACTCTGAATATCTCCTATACTGTGCAAGTTTCAGAGATATTCACAGTACCTACAGGTAAGCCTTATTATAGGCTTACCTGTAGGCACAAGTGGTAGTACAGAGTTTACTACCACTTAAATGGTAGGGGAGTGTTGAATATTGTTCCCTTCTTACAGCAAATTGTTTAAACAGCAAGAAAATTATATTGCAGCATACATCTACTATTGGGGGCAGAGTGATACATGCAGTAAACAATGTGTGTTTAAAATATACAGTGCCTTGAAGAAGTATTCATAACCCTTGACATTTTTCACATTTTGTCATGTTACAACCAAAATCTGAAATGTATTTTATTGGGATTTTACAAATAAATATCTGAAAAGTGTGGCTTGCATTTGTATTTAGCCCCCCTAAAACCATCTTTCACTGCAGTAACAGCTGCAAGTCTTTTTAGGTATGTCTCTACCAGCTTTGAACATCTAAAGTGAAATTTGTGCCCATTCTTCTGTGCAAAATAGCTCAAGCTCTGTCCGATTGGATGTAGAGCGTCTGTGAACAGCAATTTTCAAGTCTTGCCACAGATTCTTAAAGGAGACATATGGGTTTGTTTTTTTCCCCCCATTATGCTTACCTAGATGGATGCAGCATCGGTCCCCACCCCCTCTGCAATGAGAACCGAGCCATCGAACACCACTGATGGCTCGGTTCTCTCCGCTCCCCGAGCTGAGAGCTGCTGACTGTCAATCAGCAGCTCTCCTGCACTGCTCCTTCATACTCACTGAAGCGCTGAGCTGTGGAGTGGCGGGGAGCTGAGAGGCTGAGACGGCCATCAGCCCAGGCACCTAGGGGATCCAGACTTTCAGAGTCAGGATGACGCGGTGCCTGGACTGATCTGCGTGACGTCAGCAGAGAGCAGACTTCAGACCGCTCTCTGCTGAAAACAGGTCACAGGAGTGCAAAACTAATTGCACTCCTTTGATCCATAGAAGAAGTCCAGCCAAATAAGCTCAGGCTGGACTTGTCCTTTAATTGGATTTAGGTCTGGACTTTGGCTGGGCGATTCTAACTCATGAATATGCTTTAATCTAAACCATTCCATTGTAGATCTTTTGCAAAGTCTAACAGATTTTCTTCTCAGATTGCTCTGTATTTGGCTCCATCCATCTTCTCATCAACTCATTGCTGAAGAAAAGCATCCCCACAACATGATGCTGTCACCATCATGTTTCACGTGGGAATGGTGTGTTCAGGGTGATGTGCAGTGTTAGTTTTCCACCACACATAGCTTTTTTTTTTTTTTTTTTTTTTAGGCCAAAAAGTGCAATTTTGGTCTCATCTGACCAGAGCACTTTCTTCCACGTGTTTGCTGTGTCCCCCACATGGCTTCTCGCAAACTGCAAATGAGAATTCTTATGGCTTTCTTTCAACAGTGGTTTTCTTTTTGCCACCCTTCCATAAAGGCCAAATTTGTGGAGTGGACGGCTAATAGTTGTCCTGTGGACTGATTCTCCCACCTGAGCTGTGGATCTCTGCAGCTTCCCCAGAGTTACCATGGGCCTCTTGACTGCTTCTCTGATTAATGCTCTCCTTGCCTGGTCTGGCAGTTTAGGTGGAAGGCCATGTCTTGGTAGGTTTGCAGTTGTGCCATACTCTTTCCATTTTCGGATGATGGATTGAACAGTGCTCCGTGAGATATTCAAAGCTTGGGATATTTTTTTTTATAACCTAACCCTGCTTTAAACTTCTCCTTAACTTTATCCCTGACCTGTCTAGTATGTTCCTTGGCCTTCATGATGCTGTTTTTTCACTAAGGTTCTCTAACAAACCTCTGAGGGCTTTACAGAACAGCTGTATTTATACTGAGAATAATATACACACAGGTGGACTCTATTTTCCAATTAGGTGACTTCTGAAGGCAACTGGTTCCATTAGATTTTAGTTAGGGGTATCAGAGTAAAGGGGGCTGAATACAAATGCACGTCACACTTTTCAGATATTTTTTTTATTAAAAAAAAATTGAAAACCATTGATAATTTTCCTTCTACTTCACAATTATGTGCCACTTCCTGTTCACATAAAATACCAATAAAATAAATTTACGTTTTTGGTTGTAACATAACAAAATGTGGAATATTTCAAGGGGTATGAATACTTTTTCAAGGCACTGTAGCTACTATTCCTTGGTACACATCTTACCTGGTAGCCAGACTTCATTATGGGTCTCAGCTGTCCACAAGCCTAATATATTCAAGCAGACTGATGCTCAGGGCTCTCTTCCATTGTCTCTGCTGTGAGGGTCTGCTGCTGGGTTATATGGCTGACTCCTGTCAGAACACTAAAGATGTAACTGCCTTTTTTTGGGGGAGGGAGGGGGGGACACTGTCTGGAGGCACCCTGTTAGTCAGGAATTTATCTAGGTTTGTTAGTGGCTCAGGACTTGCTCTTCAAAGTCCTCCTGCATTGAACTTGTGTTTGCCCCAATGCTGAACAAAAGCAAGACAAACCTGATTGAACGGTTTCTGGGTATCCCTGTGTTGGGCATGGTTTACCACTACTAGCAACTGAGCTAGAGCCCCGTACACATTGTATACCTAGAACATTGTTACTAGTTGAATGGACTTGCTCTTTAAAACACAAAACCCCTGCTAAGTTTATTTTCCTTTAACCCTGCTGCTATAGCACAATACAATGTTTTGACTGTTAAAAAGCAATATGATCTCAGCTAACCAACCCCATTTTGCAAACCTCAAATAGGCTTTTTTCTGCAGGATACCTCAAATGTTTTTTGAAACCTCTAACTAGAATTTCCAATTCTTTGTAATTGACGGGATTAAAAAACATGTGTTTGCAGAAGGATTTCAATACATAATTGCGCATGTAAACAAGCATCACCAAGGCCATGTACGAACTTGTTATGTCAATTAATACACTCATTTAGTATGTATCCTATATAGATTGCTGGGGATCACCCAGGTGACTGAGTCTGCGAGACAAGTCTATTGAAAACTTTCATTCTTGTGACAACATACACATTGTGATAGGGGACACACTCCGTTTGTAGCCCTGTGGCAGTAAGGCACCATATGATGCAGTTTCTTTTAGGGACTACTTCGCTCATTCTTCCGGTGTCCACACAAAACAGGTTCACATCAGCATATAGCAAAATTAAAAGTCCTGCTTGCTTTAGTATTTGTCAGAGTCCGTCCGGTAGGCTTTCACTCAGCCTCAAGCAGTCCTGGTCTAGTGGGAAATCCTTCAAGTGCCTCTTGACAGCAACACTGCACATACTGTCAATTTTACATCTGCTGGGTTTTCAAACTTGTAGCACATCCTCTTCCTGTAAGAACTTCTCAGCCCTTTTTTAATAGATCTAACAAGTGGATCTGTGGACCGGGGTGGCCAGGCTGCATTCTCACCCAAACTCTTCTGCAGCCTGAACTCTAATGCCGCGTACACACCCACACACGGCCGTCTTTCCCGTCATTTTTTCTCTTGGCGAGAAAAACGACCGTGTGTAGGCTCCGCGGCAGTATTTCCCTACGGGAAAACTGCTGCGGAAAAAAATGACAGGAATCACGACGAGAAAAATTAGAGCATGTTCTAATTTTTCTCGTCGTGATTAATGCCATTTTTCCCTTCGGGAAAAACATCAAAAAGCCCACAGACGATCGTTTTTCTCGTCCAAAGGAAAAAATTCAATTTTTCCCGATGGGAAAAATGATCGTGTGTACGCGGCATGAGTCTAACAGAGGAATCTTATGATGAGATCAGATTCTTAAGGGAGAATGACTTGTATTCCTCACCAGGCTTCCCTGGAGCCCTCAATCTTTCATATGAACACATGTAGCTTTATTACTGACCTTGTACCTGAAATGTACCTATTAACTTTACAAATCTCCTGTATACCAGGGTTCAGACTGAAGGCGGGAGAGCCAGCAGTGTAAGCAATGTCAGTCTATATTGGTATGCATTTGCAACAGTATATCAGTTGGAGGTTTCTTCAAGAGATGAAAGCACAGGGAACATCCAGGAAAGACACTATGACTATCCTATTGGCCTGGCTGTTGGTATGCAGATAAAGACTTGACACTTGCCTTTTTTCCCCCTGATCTGCATGATTTGGGGTAAGGACATCCCATAATCTGCTCAAGAAAGGTTCACTTAAAGTGTTACTAAACCCAGGACCTAGCATTCACTATATCAATTCTTTAAAAAAAGTCCAATATAAAGTGCAAGTGCTAATAGTGACTATAGTTATGTAATATATGGGCTAAAATAAAGTCCATTCTCCCAGCGTGCTGTATACAAACCACCTTCTGCTTAGACGGTATTCATGTGTAACATAAATAAACAATGAACTTCCACCTCTGTGCACCATTCCCGTGATCTTAGAACTCTCACCTCAGGTAAAATACAGACAAGCCTTTGAATAATATATTCAATAAACTGGTATGCTGCTCCACCGTTGTCCTCCAATAGATACAATTCCCAGAGTTATTTAGGTAATGGTCCCTTTAAGACACCTGTGGTCCCTTTAAAGTGGATGTAAACCTGATTCATGAAATTTGAGCTGGGCACATATATCTGCAGTATTTTGTTATCTCTCTTCAATGAGCTAAGTCCCATAGCTCTCTCCTGAACTGTTCCTCTGTTATCAGCCTGATAACTCCTGACAAATTCTCAGACTTTTTAGACAAAAGAAGCCTGAATCTTCTGTCCGGGGAGGTTGCTAAAATAGATTAGCAGAGAGCAAGTCCTATTACAAAACACCTCAGAGAGTCTCTGCCTATGAGGAGAGGGGGTGTGTGCCTTTCCTCCAATCAGCAATGTTAGCTATCTTGGCTGTATGCCCAGACATCACACTCTGGAAACAGGAAGAGAAAATCTCCTAACACGATCTCCACTTTTATAAACAGTATATAAATGTGAAGACAGCAGATATAAATGTAAAACCTATGTAGGGAGATTGGTTTCATCTCTGTGTATCATCTGAGGCTGTTCACTTCACTGGGTGTATGGAGGGTTTACATCCACTTTAAATCTCCAATGCATCCGCTCCGCAACATGTTAGAATAAAATAAACATGCCTCCCATAATGTAAAATGTCCAACAACCCTTTATTATGTTAAGAAAGCCTCTTACATCAATAACAGTAAAAAATGCATGTAATCTGGTGTATACTCAGCATTTGCATTGTATCTCGCACCTCTGGTTTTGGGTTCCTACACGTTGCGTCACGCCCACATGACTTCATTTTGTTTTAACATGTTGCTGAGCGGCTTAAGGCCGTTTTAGTTGACAAAGGCGGTTCAAAACCATATTAGGTAACTATTTTTTGTTCTTTTACCATACTTGTTTCCATATTTTTGACCAACCCCTGTAGTTTGTCCATGATTTGTGATGTTGGTGAATTGCTCTAACAATTTTTCTGCATCAGTACAGTAAAATGTGTTTGTGTACTCGCAGGAACTGTAAATATATACTCGGGATAATTTCCATTGACATGCTGTCAGTTTATTTAACTCTCTGTAGTCCAGTTACTTAAATTGGTAGTACCCCAAGTTTTTTGTACAACTTCACATAGGCAGAGTTTTATGGTAAAATCTTGTAGACTGCGAAGACCAGCTGCATTAATCAAACACTATTTTGTTCCAGTTAATGAGTGGATAAGAATGTGCACTCCAGCACAACATCTGTCATCATTCAGTGTATTTATGCTTTCAGTCCAAGCACTTTCCACACATTTTTCATAGCAAGGAAAATGCATAGAAATGGATAGACATTTGTGAAGTGTATTAAATACAAGGCATTTGGCTGTTAGTCAGGATTTCCTACTTGATAAACTACACTACTAGGAAAATATTCAGCTGTCTCCAGTGACACAGCTGCAAATCAGGGGAAACCGGTGACCTACTATGATTTTTTTGGGGTGGGATGATTTTCTTTGGCTGAAATGCTAAACTTTGTCTGTAGGAAATATTATACTTTGCCGCAGAGCTGCTTTAACTAGACTTACCCTGCAGCAATTCCAGAAGAAATACAGTATTTACAGTTAAATTTTTGTTATTTTTGTTTAGTAAGCAAGAATGTATTTGTCGTATTTACATTTTCATGGCCATGACATTTGGCCAAAACAGAGTGAAAATCGGGATAAATCCACTTATGTAAAATAGGGCCCAATTCACTCACCTGGTTCACACTGGTGCAGCTTTGAAATCACGTTACTTCAGTGTGATTTCAAAGCCGCACATCAGTGCGATTTGCACTGCCAATTTCATTGCAGCTTGCAACTTCATTTAACAGAAGTCTATGCAAATCACAATAAAATCGGTAGAAAGTAGTGAAGGAATCTTTTTCATAATCGCTGCAACATGAATGGTTCTATTGCCAGCAATGGGGTGCGACTTGTCATGCGATTTGGAAGTGCCGAATCGCATGACAAGCGCACTAGTGTGAACGGGGGCTAAGAGTTCATTATCACATGAATATTTGCATTAAAATAATAAAGTATTTAACTCGGTAATGTGCAATTCACAAAAAAAGCACATTAAAGGAGAAGTACAGCTAAAGCTCGTTTGGCTGTGGATTACAGGAGTGCAGTTCGTTTTGCACTCCTGTGACCCGTTGTCAGCAGAGAGCGGGCTGAAGTCCGCTCTCTACTGACGTCACAGAGTTGGTCCATGCTCAGGCGTCACCACGACCATAGAGTCGGGATCCGCTCAAATCCCTGGACTGGAACACGGCTCAGCTTCTCAGCGAGCCGATGAGAGCCTAAGCCGGCCGCTCCCGCCCCCTTCACAGTCCAGTGCTTCAGTGAGCAGGAGGGGGGGGCAGAGCCGGGAGCCGCTGACTGACAGTCGGCGACTCTCTGCTCATGGAGCTGTGAGAACTGCGCGATCGGCAGTGTTTGTAAGTATGAATCTAAAAAAACAAAACTATCTCTTTCTAATTATCCCAACTTATTTTTATTTTTATTTTGCCGTATTTAACATGCATTTTTGCACATTATTTTACTGCAAACAGGCTGCAGCAAGAACTGAAACATTTAGTTGTATTCTTACCACTGCTAAATGTGACAGTTCAGCCCAGGACTGCTGGTTGTTAAGGAGCTGGCACCCACTGGCTTCCTAACAACCATGACACATTCTTGGGGATTTCCCACTGATATCAGAATGTAAAGAAAAGAGCCGACCTTAAAAAAAAAAAATTAAAAATGCATGCAGTTTATACCCCACCCCCAATCTATACCAGATCCTTCAGGTATGCATTTTGGGAAGGGATTTCACGCGGAATAAAAAAAAATGTGTGGTCCCTCCCCCCAAAATCCTTACCAGACTCTTATCCAAGCATGCAGCTTGGCAAGCCAGGAAAGCATACAGCCCCCCGCCCCGCCTGCTTACCAAACAATGCCAGGCCACATTCCCTCAACATGGGGGGCTTTCCCCCATGTCAATAAGGACAATGCCCTCTTCCCCAAAACCCTGGCTTTGTAGTTAGGGTGCCAAGGGGTGACTTATCGCAATCTGGAAGCCCACGTTAACAAGGGGCCTCCCAGATCCCAGCCTACCCCGCCCCACCAATGTTCCCCAATGTACATCCATCGTCAATCACAATGAACGCCGCCTGCATGAATTAAAAAACCCGCCAACGCGACTGATGACTACGATTGGCTCCCGCTGACAGACACAGTTTCCTCTGCTGAATTAGTAAACAAGGGGGTGAGGTCAATGTCACAAGGGGCAGGGCGACACGGTGAAGTCATTTACCATACATGGCACAGCTGCTGGTTATTAAGGATGCAGTGGGTTGTCTACCTCCTGAGCCAACGTTGGAACGTTCTTTGGACTTTGTTCTCACCCATCCTGTGGTCAACATTGTTGCTGTTTACTAAGTCACTATGTGTATTATCCTTCATGTAAAGGATTGTGTGTTTGCATCGCTTGTACTGTAAAGATCTAAATAAAATAAAAAAATCTTCTTGTAAAAAAATAAAAAAGGATCCAGTGGGTGCTGGCTCCTTAACCAGCTATTCACTGGTTGTTAAGGACATCGGCAGGAGCCAGCTCCTTAGCAACCAGCCAGTATTCGTTAAATAGTGTGTGGTTAGACCATAACTTTTTTAATGGATGTTTGTGTTTACTTTGTGGGGAATAGAGAGGTTTATGCGGTATTTACAGAGCATTTTCTGTTTTTGCGGTAAATACCGCATAGACCTTATAGTGAAGTGACATTTTCATTATCACATGCAATATTTGGATACATGGCCCAAATATTGCATGCAATAACCTTTAGTGAATTTAGCCCATAGTCATACATTTTAATCCTGAAATATAGTTATGCAGCGTTTTAAATGGTGTTTGAGTACATAAAAGACAGATTACAGATAACTGAGTGCAGCTCACAGAAAAGTATGAATTTTGTGTAGTTGATCACTACTAAGAACCATCTTGAAAACCACCTGAAAATCAGGGATGGTGTTCAACTATTGCACTAGATCAGTGATGGCGAACCTTTTTGAGCCCCAGTGCCCAAACCGCAACGCAAAACCAACGTATTTCTTTCAAAGTGCCAACACAGAATTAAACCTGCCAGCGTCACCTGATCATCCCTCTGATTAAGCCCTAAGGCACCAAAAAGTTTGCAGAATGTACTGTGAAACATACACTTGCCTACCTGACCAATACACTCACCTACCTGACCAATACACTCACCTACCTGACCATTGCACTCACCTACCTGACCCATGACACATGCACTCACCTACATGACACATGCACTCACCTACCTGACCATTGTACTCACCTACCTGACCATTGTACTCACCTACCTGACCATTGCACTCACCTACATGACACATGCACTGACCTACCTGACCCATGACACATGCTTCACTACTAACATCCCCCCACACAGTACAATGTAGATTAAAGGATCCATCCTCCTTACCTTTGCATGGCCTCATCGTCGGGCAGTATTGAAGGAATCCCCGCCATCCAGCCGCTCCTCGATATCCCCTGCCTGGATGTCAGCTAGCAGCTATTGCCCCTCTCTCCATGGAAGTTCAGTTCCGAGCACCGCCCCTCCCCCTCCGATTTTTCAGTCTGCACTAGGACAGACTGAACCAAAGTTGTCCTGGTGCAGGGGAGCTGGAATAGGGTACCGGCAGAAGGGAATCCCTGAATGCCTTACCAGAAGTGTAGGGGTCCAGGGGAGGCAATAAGCTGCCGAACAGAGTCGTCCCGTGGAGGAAGAAGAATTTAATACCCCTCCTAAATGGCGCACATGGAACAAGATGACTGGTTACCCACCCACCTGCCGACGTCACTGGCACTGATGCAAGGAAGGGAGCCGGCTCCTCCCTGCCTGCACTGTCAATGCAAGTGACTGCCTGGCTGGGGGAATCACCTGGCGTAACGACAGAGAGGGCTTGACGTGCCAGCTATGGCACACGTGCCATAGGTTCGCCATTACTGCACTAGATCCACAGCACCCTTGATGTTTGATATCAGTCCTTATCTGATTAGTTTATTCTGATTTATTAATTGCAGCTAAATCATTGTGTCCAGGGGGAAAAAATATTTTTACATATCATTGATATTTTTAGCTAGTGCTAATGACTGTTTTTTTATTTCTTTTTCAGAGAGCCCATTGGAAGAAGGAAATTCGGTAAGAACATTGCTTGGTTTGGCTAAGCCTTGTGCAGCACATTTTGTAGTGGAATGGTCTTGCCCTCAAATGGAATGTTACGCTGTCTTGTCAAATCTGAGAGCCATTTGATTTTTGGCTCAGATATCAGATTTTGAAGCTAGTCAAATGCAGTTTGATGTAATTTTGCTTTTGAGTTATTTTATAGCTCTTTTAGTTGCTCATGGATTTGCTTTGGGCTTCTTTAAGATGCTGTTCCTACCACTTGTGCTGTATGAGTAGGAAAAGTATCTCAAACGCTAAATGAAACTCATGTACATGTGCCTTTTTTGGAGCCTTATTTTTATTTTGAGGTCCCATATAGAAAAATGTATTTTGAACCACTGATCTAGATCATTTTTATGGTACGTGGAAGTGTGTGGCCACATGACACCAGGGTCATATCAAAATTGGCCTGTTGGGGCCTATTACTGGATACAGTCCCTGGTAATAAACACTTGGACCTCCCAGCCCTTCTCTTGATGATTATCCATATGTTGTAAATGTATAAATCCTTTTTTGAGGGCCAGCTCTCTGGGCACCATATCTGAGGTGCTTGAAACACTTTTTTTCATATAGTTTTCTTTGCAAATTGTTTTAGGTTGTAGGTTGCCAGGTCTTTTCTTGGCTTGAGACTGGCATGTTTCAACACATATGGAAAGCCAATTTTGTACACCCATACTAGAGCCAGTTTAGACAAGGAGCCAGTTATTCTACCAGTAAGTCTTGTGTGGGAAGGAACCCATGCGAACACAGGGAGATCATACAAACTCATGTAGTGTGCCTTAGAAGCTGCAGCAAGTCAGACAGAGCCTGTCTCATTTCCTGGCTGAGGTCCGGAAGATATCCAGCATCATACAACGCTTTGTTCCACAGCCTTAAGCCCTGTACACACGATCGGATTTCCTATGGATTTTAAACCGATGGATTTTTCCATCGGAAATCCGATGAAGCTGACTTCCATCAGTCTTGCCTACACACCATCAGTCAAAAAACCGATCGTCCCAAATGCTGTGACGTAAAACACTCCGACAAGCCAAGAGTTCAATGCTTCTGAGCATGCGTTGACTTGATTCTGAGCATGCATGTGTTTTTTAGAGGTCGACCGATATATCGGTCGGCCGATATATCGGCCGATTTTTGGCATTTTTTCATTAATCGGCTTTGGCCGATATTCTGAGAACAGAAGCCGATATTAAAAAAAAAAAAAAAACTTCAGCGCGGCTTGGAAATGACATCTCTCATAGAAGTCAATACAAGTTGCCTGAAGTTTCCCGTACAGTGACTCATCTTTGGGCAGCCTGCCAAGTGAGAGAGAAAAGTTACAAATGTTTCTTCTTATCAATGAACTGAACTTGTGAGTAGAAGTTCTCAGTTTAACCATTTAAAGGCTAAATCTTTTCTGACACTTGTAGCTTACAAGTAAAAATCCTGTCTTTTCTGCTAGAAAATCACTTGGAACCCCCAAACATTATATATTTTTTTTTTGCAGAGACCCTAGGGAATAAAATGGCGGTTGTTGCAATATTTTATGTCACACGGTATTTGCGCAGCGGTCTTTCAAACGCAATTCTTTGGGAAAAAAATACACTTTAATGAATGTTAAATAAAACTAAACTTTTTTTTTCGTCAAAGTTTTGATTACCTGTTTTTGTGCCTGCTTCCTGATTCCCTTACCGAAGATGGCGGCGGCAGCACCCGAGAGCCGAGAGAGAGATCGGCTTTGGGTGCCGACATCGCGGGCGCCCAGGACAAGTAAGTGTCCATATATTAAAAGTCAGCAGCTGCAGTATTTGTAGCTGCTGACTTTTAATATATTTTTTTTTTTGGCGGAACTCAGCTGCTTTCACACTGGAGCGGGCAGGCGTTGGCGGTAAAATGCAGCTAGTTTTAGCTGCGCTTTACCATAATTTTAGCGGCGATATTCGGCTGCTAGCGGGGTGCTTATAACCCAGCTAGCGGCCGATGAAGAGGTTAAATGCGCCCGTGTAGCACCGCTGCAGAAGCGCTTTGCAGGCGCTTCAGCAGCAGTGCCCATTAATTTCAATAGGCAGTAGTGATGGAGGAGCGGTATACACCGCTCCAAAGATGCTGCTTGCAGGACTTTTTTTTTAACGTCCTGCCAGCGCACCGCCTCAGTGTGAAAGCACTTAGGCTTTCACACTGAGACTGCAGGGGAGCTGTTTTGCAGCCATTTTTACAGGTGCTATTTTTAGCCCAAAAGTGCCTGAAAAACACCCCAGTGTGAAAGGGGTCCAACTGTTAGTTTTTTTTTTTCCCCTTCATCGGCCTAACATATCGGCCCAAAAAAATCGGCATCATATATCGGCCATCGGCCACAGCGATTTCTAAATATCGGCATCGGCATCGGCCAGAGAAAAACCCATATCGGTCGACCTCTAGTGTTTTTTACCTGATGGAGTTCCCCACAGACAATAGTAATTTGCTATCGTTTTTTTTTTTCCATCGGATAAATTTAAAACATGTTCTATTCTTTAACACTGATGGAAAAAAGACCGATGGGGCCCATACACGATCGGTTTGTCCGATGAAAAAAGTCCATCGGACTGTTTTCATCTGTAAAACCGATCGTGTGTACAGGGCTTTACAGTCTATTGGTCTGCCCCATTCATGCACTGGATTTTAGTTCTTTCAGACTTGGATACTCCGCGTCATAAGTGGGCATTACCGAGGGTGGTCTGCATGCAATTGCAGCCTACCTAAGTACTCCCACGCCTATTTTTTAAATTTCTGCTTTAAGAGGAGAGATAATGGGATTGATTTACTTTGCAAGGGCATTCGCTCCAGAGCTTAGTAAATGAGGTGAAGATTTACTTTGCAAAGAATACCCAATCACTTGCAAGGACAAAAAAAAATCATTTTTGCTTGCACGCGATTGGATGATGGAAGTCAGCAGAGCTTTCCATTATTTACTAAGCTGTGGAGCATATGCCCTTTCAGAGTGCAGAGTCTATTTGCCTTTAGTAAATCAACCCCAATGAGTATGTTTTTTTGTTTTTTTTAAGACCTGGATTAGAAAACACCAATTATTATAGCTATGTATTCCTTAAAACTAATATTTTTATTACATAAATCCCTCCCTGAATTTGTCCTGATATCAGATATACAGGTCCTTCTCAAAAAATTAGCATATTGTGATAAAGTTCATTATTTTCTGTAATGTACTGATAAACATTAGACTTTCATATATTTTAGATTCATTACACACAACTGAAGTAGTTCAAGCCTTTTCTTGTTTTAATATTGATGATTTTGGCATACAGCTCATGAAAACCCCAAAATCCTATCTCAAAAAATTAGCATATTTCATCCGACCAATAAAAGAAAAGTGTTTTTAATACAAAAAAAGTCAACCTTCAAATAATTATGTTCAGTTATGCACTCAATACTTGGTCGGGAATCCTTTTGCAGAAATGACTGCTTCAATGCGGCGTGGCATGGAGGCAACCAGCCTGTGGCACTGCTGAGGTGTTATGGAGGCCCAGGATGCTTCGATAGCGGCCTTAAGCTCATCCAGAGTGTTGGGTCTTGCGTCTCTCAACTTTCTCTTCCCAATATCCCACAGATTCTCTATGGGGTTCAGGACAGGAGAGTTGGCAGGCCAATTGAGCACAGTAATACCATGGTCAGTAAACCATTTACCAGTGGTTTTGGCACTGTGAGCAGGTGCCAGGTCGTGCTGAAAAATGAAATCTTCATCTCCATAAAGCTTTTCAGCAGATGGAAGCATGAAGTGCTCCAAAATCTCCTGATAGCTAGCTGCATTGACCCTGCCCTTGATAAAACACAGTGGACCAACACCAGCAGCTGACATGGCACCCCAGACCATCACTGACTGTGGGTACTTGACACTGGACTTCAGGCATTTTGGCATTTCCCTCTCCCCAGTCTTCCTCCAGACTCTGGCACCTTGATTTCCGAATGTACTTTGGACCACTGAGCAACAGTCCAGTGCTGCTTCTCTGTAGCCCAGGTCAGGCGCTTCTGCCGCTGTTTCTGGTTCAAAAGTGGCTTGACCTGGGGAATGCGGCACCTGTAGCCCATTTCCTGCACACGCCTGTTCACGGTGGCTCTGGATGTTTCTACTCCAGACTCAGTCCACTGCTTCCGCAGGTCCTCCAAGGTCTGGAATCGGTCCTTCTCCACAATCTTCTTCAGGGTCCGGTCACCTCTTCTCGTTGTGCAGCGTTTTCTGCCACACTTTTTCCTTCCCACAGACTTCCCACTGAGGTGCCTTGATACAGCACTCTGGGAACAGCCTATTCGTTCAGAAATTTCTTTCTGTGTCTTACCCTCTTGCTTGAGGGTGTCAATGATGGCCTTCTAGACAGCAGTCAGGTCGGCAGTCTTACCCATGATTGCGGTTTTGAGTAATGAACCAGGCTGGGAGTTTTTAAAAGCCTCAGGAATCTTTTGCAGGTGTTTAGAGTTAATTAGTTGATTCAGATGATTAGGTTAATAGCTCGTTTAGAGAACCTTTTCATGATATGCTAATTTTTTGAGATAGGATTTTTGGGTTTTCATGAGCTGTATGCCAAAATCATCAATATTAAAACAAGAAAAGGCTTGAACTACTTCAGTTGTGTGTAATGAATCTAAAATATATGAAAGTCTAATGTTTATCAGTACATTACAGAAAATAATGAACTTTATCACAATATGCTAATTTTTTGAGAAGGACCTGTATGTAATTCTCTAAACAGTAGTCAATCAGGAGTTTGGGCTCTATACCTGAACAGAAGAGAGAGCACATTATGGACTCATCCGTGTGCTTTTGCTCCTTTGCTGTGGAGCCACAGGATAGGGCACATAGGTGTGCGCAGCCTTTGGCATTAGGGTGTGCACCCCAAAGCTCAAACACACTCTACCGATCACTCACAATGTTCATTCAGAAAGAGAAGTGGCCGGTAAATGGCATATTTACTGGCCGCTTCCCCAACTTATCCTAAAACATCCATTGCAACAACCGGTGGGAGAGGAGGGAAGCTGGCAGCTGGCAGATTGTTGTCTAGGGATGAGCAAACTGGCAGTTAGCTTCATCAAAATTGGGGAAAAAAAACTCTGCTAAACCAAAGCATAGCTAAGAACCCCGTAAAGGTCTATGGGAGCCAAATCCTTTTTTTCCCCTAGCTTTTTGCAGAGTTTATTTGCAAGCTTTTGATAAAAAAGGCATGGTTAGCTAGGCACTGCCATAGGAAATATATATATTTTTTTAAATAGCATTTAACAGGGAGACCTTAAAGGGCAGCATTAAAAATACACAAATCCTTTAAATACGATGCTTTGGGGAGGCCTTACAGTGTTCAGCTTTTTATAAAAAATGTAAAGGTGAACCAACATCCTACAACCTCCTCAGCCCGCTAAACCCCCCCCCCCCGTTACTGGTGATGCACACAGTTCCATGGGTGTTTTAGTTTTGGTGCCATTGTCCTGGGGTATTTAATACTGTGCTCTTATTTGGTCTCGGACACCACGGTGGTTCAAAGCAGTTCTGATTGGTCAGCGCGGTCACATGCTGGCACTGAGCAATTAAAACTGCTCTGATCCATCCCAGTGTCCCTAGGGAAAGAAGAAGAAAAACAGTGCAGTTTTCAAACCACTGCACAGGGCTACATGAACTGAGAAACTGTATAACCCAATAAGTGAAGTGCATCGGGGTCCCCGGGAGGTATGGGGGGAGTGGGTGGGGGAAGTGAATGGAGCTGTAGAGTATTTGTTCACTTATTAATTTTTTTCTGAAAAGGTGAACTAACACTTTAAATCTGCACATAAAGTTGCCAAACAATAGGATGTATACCTTTTTAAAAGTGACGTATTGCTGCTCAATGACAGATCCCCACAGTCTTGTGTTTGTCAACAAACCAGGAGCTCTGGTAGCATTGCCTCAGTTAAATGGCGGATCCACACGGGCATGTTCGTTATTAATGCTCAATTACATCACCCGGGATTCTCACCAGCAGCGTCAGGAATAGTGGCTGGGCAGCATCATTGTGGTGGTAAGATAACATCATCAAGGTGTCACTCATCATTATTTACATGGGTCGTCTTCACTGAACAACATCATTGATTTTGAGTTACACCGGGGGATATATATATATTTTTTTCCCATGGTGTTCTTTTATAAAAATAAAAAAAATAATTTGCTGAATAGCAAGGAATACTATATATCCCGTACTCCTTCACAAAGGCGCAAGGGTTTATCTTAGGGCCTCATTATTAAAGGGGGCTTCCAAGTTCAGAGAAGTCCACTCCATCAAAAGTAGAAAGCAAATAATAAACAAATACAAATAAATGCATCATTGAAAGTTTTTTATTAGAAAAATAACAGGGCAAATATAGGTAATTTGTTCACCCGTTCAGCAAACTGTGGACAGGCAGGATTCAGCCTGAACCTGAAGCTCATCCTGAATGGCTGACCATGCTGTGTTTTTCAACTGTAGAGGAGAAAAGTAAGGTCACCTTAAGCTGCAAGTTAAGCTGTCTTAGGTGGCTTAGGGTGTCTAGATGCTATGAGTGGCTGGACAGAATGACAAATATTTTGCCAGGTAAGATAGTTGATGGGTATTTTAACTGGGTCCATCTTTGAGAACTGACTAGAAATAAATCATCATGGGGGTATATCCAGGAATGTGTTGCCAGTATTGTAGTCCTAAGATTATTAGTAAGTTGCTGTTTTGGCCACATGACTGATTTTTGTATACAGCAAATTTTTACTCCAGAAATTAGTACATTTTTCAAATGTGCACTAAATGTAGGTCATATGTTTACCTTAAGAGGAAGGCGCAGATGATAACGGCTTAGAATTTCAATTATACTCATAGCCAATGGTGGCCTCTCTTTAGCTGCAATTTACATCTATAGTTTTTTTTTTTTTGTCTTGATTTTAATATTTTTTTCCTAAAACACCCACATTTATTTACATAGGTATTTTGTACATTAGCACAGTATTCTACTTCAGTGGTAGATAGCACCAGGACTGCATGGGAGCCTTATAGACCTTCTAGTGGTCCTTTGGTCATGTACATGACAATAAGCAAGCTCATCTTTCTAGTTTTAGGCCATTGCTGTGCGTAACTGTTTTCACTACAAGACTTCAAGAGTGTTTATCAGAAAAAGACTAAACTGTTTACTCCAACCCAATTGCATTTGAGCAATGAACAGACATTTAAAGAGAACCAGTCACAATTCGGGTTATGCAAAAATCGAAACCTTTATTCTTAATTTAATGTAACTATGCAGATATCGAGCCAGGCAAGGACAGAAGGTGCCCTACATCGGGTGCGGCAGTGGTGGGAGTAAAGCTGGTGTCTTAAGCCTCGTCACGGTCATACAGTCGGACTTCCATCTGACTTTTCTGTGGATTTTTGTCCGAACGGAGTTGGTCGGGAACACCCATAGCATACACACCACAGGACTTTTCTGCAAACTTTCCCAAAACTTTTTCCAACATCACGTGGTTTTTCTGCTCTTTACCGCCACCCTTTGGTCAACTTCTGCTATTGTTTTTTTGATTTTAACATTATTTGTTTTGTCCATCGGACAAAAGTCCGATAGTTTTCTGTACACACGGTCGGACTTTGCTCCATCGGACTTTTGTTGGCCAAAAGTTTGTCCCGTTTGCAGACCGAACTTTTGTCCGATGAAAACCAATAAAGTTTGTCCGATGGAGCGTACACGCGGTCGGATTTTTTGTCAAACTTGCTCAAAATGAAGTTTGTTGGCAAAAAGTCCGACCGTGTGTACGGGGCTTAGGTCTCCCCTACCTCTGCCTCTCCCTGGCCATCTACGGCGCTCTTTGCAGGACCAGGCTGTCAAAAAAACCTGCAGAATTTACTTAGAAAGCAGATCTCTTAGTGTAATCTGCACAGCTGCTAGTATGACCACCATCTTTGTTCTGTATCAGGAACTCCTGATACACAGAATGTAGTGGACTGGGTATCAAAGTGGCAGTAGAGCACTGCTTATTACATCCTTGATTAACCCCAATTTACTTCCAACTCCCTTTTACCCCTTCTTCCCTTAAAAAAAATGTTTTGCCTTTGTTCATGTGTAAATATAGGGCTTGTTTACATTAGCATTACACTCCTGAAGAGTGATCTGTAGTAGATCTCTCTTCAAAGGGTGTTTATGTTGCTTCCTCACTGCCTGTTTTAACCCCTAAAAAATGCCTTACATCAGTTGAATGAGTCACTTTTGGCAATCAGTACAGCCTGCATAACTTAGTAGCCACAAAATCTATGCACCCTGTCCGCTGCCTTTACAGCTTAAGGGAGCAGTTGGGGTGGTAAAAGCACAGCTCAACAGGTCAGGGTTTTTTTTTTTTTTTTGGGGGGGGGGGAGAGGTATAGAGAATAGTCTTTAAGTCTTTAAGTTGAAAAATGCTAAATAACCAGAAAAGTGGCCTATTAGTGTAGCGGACAGGATGAATGGTGGATAGGAAGGAACTTTCATTTCAAGGTGAAGATCAGATTTGAAGTTTACTTGATTTCTTTCATTCGGCTTCCCGTAGACCAAAAAGTTTATCCTTCGGGCCGATGAACTGCAGCTTTCATTGTTGAACCTGGCTTTAGGCTGGCCACATTATAAGTGGACTTGCAACCACCATCCATCTCCGCTGTGGGGCACATTGGCATTGGTGCCAGAGGACCTTGTCCTAACACTGGAAAAAAAGTTGATAAAAGATTTAGTTTTTTAGCTTTTTTTAGTTTGAACAGAATCTTTGGAGTTGAGAGTAATAGATGAAAGGTCCTGTAAATTTTGATGGCTGTTGCTCTCTCGACTGCCTAAACTATACATGCTAATTTTCCTGCGCCTAATTAACCATAACTGCACATGCCAGTGGATTTTGTTTTAAAAAATTAGTTACGTGGCGAGTCTAACTTTAGGCCTCGTACACACGGCCAGTTTTATCGTCAAGAAACGACAAGAAAACTGCTAGGAGATCTTTCTTGCCGAGAAAACCGGCCGTGTGTACGCGGCTTTCAGGTTTCTCGTCAAGAAAACTGCCCAGAATCTTGATGAGAAAAATAGAGATCCTGCTCTCTATTTTCTCGTCGGAATTCTTGTCGGCCTGTTTCCGAGAAACCCGAGCGTGTGTGTACTTGCCTGTTGCCGTGGTAACCCGCGCATGCTCGAAATGACTTTGACGCGAGCGCGGTAGCTTCCTAGACATAGGTAGGGTGTAGCAAGATGGCGGCGACGGCTTCGAATGTGACGAGCGCATGCTCGTCGTAGTCGTTGACGTCACCGCGTTCGTGCCATTCAAAAGAACGGCGGTTCTTTTGAAGTGTACGTGTGTACACTCGGCTGGGACAAGATTCTTGTCAAGAATCTTGTCAGAAAAAACAACTGTTTTTTTCCTGACGAGCTTCTCGGCCGTGTGTACGAGGCTTAACTCTGATCACAATCAATCCAATTAACATTGTAACCCCTGGGACCTCTTTATACATGAAGGTATCTCATGGAAGAAACTCCCAGCACAGTAAATGGAAGGACATGCAGGACCTCTATGCTACATTTCATATAATCGTCTTCAACCTCAGGCGGTCTTCCGGGAGAGACATTAAGCCAATAACAGAAGCAGGGGGATGGGAATTCTGGAAAATTAGTCCACCAGTGGATTACGGGTTCCATTTTAACAATACGGCCTCATGCACACGGGACGTTTAAAACACCACTTTTTAGGGGTGTCTCTCCCCCCCCCCCCCATGATTAGCCTATGTATCTATGCACACATAGGCATTTACAGGAGTTTAGAGGCAGAAAAAAAAAACCACTTTCAGCGCGTACTGGAGCATCAGCGTTTTGGCAGAAAAAATGCCAGACGGGTCTAAATGCATCAAGCGCTGGATCGTTCATTTCAGTGGCTAGAGTAAATTAATATTCTGGCCAAGGAATTTAATGAACACCCAAGCGTTTTTAGGTGCATTTTTGATGCTGGTTTTCTTCTGGTGTTTAGAAGAGCTGGGCAAACACTCGGTGTGTATGGGGCCTTAAACGCTGCTTTTTTTTTCCTGTTTCTAAACACCCCTCAATGTTGGCTTATGTGACCCTGCACACATAGGCGTTTACAGAAGTTTGGAGGCAGAAAAAAAATGCACAACGAGGAGCGGTATTTTGGCAGAAAAAGCACTGATGCTCCTAAACGCGCTCAAGCGCTTGAACAATCATTAATTTCAATGGCCAGAATAAATATACTGGCCAATGAATTGAAAAAACGTGTTTTTGTTGGATGCTTTTCTTCTGGAGTTTAGAAGAGCCCAGTGTGCATGAGGCCTAAAGAGAAATTTTCATTTGTGCCAGTTAGTTTATACTGTACATTCATAAACTTTATTGGGTTGAGCGGGCCCAAAATTGTGCACTTAAGCCTCGTACACACGACCGAGTTTCTCGTCCAAAACCGGCAAGAAAAGTGCCGCGTGAGCTTTTTTGTCGAGAAAACCGTTCGTGTGTATGGTTTTACGACGAGAAAATTGCCGTGAATCTCGATGAGAAAATAGAGAACCTGCTCTCTATTTTCTCGTCAGGATTCCAGATTTCCTCGTCATGTTTCTCGTCGGCCTGTTTTGTGACGAGAAAATGGTTCGTGTGTATGCTTTTACGACTCTTCCAAAAGCGCGCATGCTCACAAGCAACTATGAGACGGGAGCGCATCTTCTGGTAAAACAAGCCTTCATAATGGAGATAGCACATTCGTCACGCTCAAAATTTTTGCATCGTTTAAATGTTGTGCATTGAAATCTTCGTTAGAATGTGACATTAATCCAAACGAATGAACTTCTTTTGCTGCTGATATTCACACAGAGTTATGACTATGTTTTTTTAAAATTTTTCTTGTTGCTCTTAAGAAGATTTATGTGTATTATATCGTGCAAGTTTTTAGGAATATAAAAAAATGTGTTATTTTTCTAACTGATGTTACCGTATTTATCGGCGTATAACACGCACCCCAAGTTTAGGAGGAAATTTTTTGGAAAAAAACTTTTAGGAGGGAAGTTTAAGGAAAAATAACTTACATTTAAATGCAGCCTTGTCAGTGTCCATTGCAGCCTTGTCACAGTGCAGCCTTGTCAGTGTCCATTGCAGCCTTGTCACAGTGCAGCCTTGTCAGTGTCCATTGCAGCCTTGCCCCAGAGTCGCTGTGCAGCCTTGCCCCAGAGTCGCCGTGCAGCCTTGCCCCAGAGTCGCCGTGCAGCCTTGCCCCAGAGTCGCCGTGCAGCCTTGCCCCAGAGTCGCCGTGCAGCCTTGCCCCAGAGTCGCCGTGCAGCCTTGCCCCAGAGTCGCCGTGCAGCCTTGCCCCAGAGTCGCCGTGCAGCCTTGCCCCAGAGTCGCCGTGAAGCCTTGCCCCAGAGTCGCCGTGAAGCCTTGCCCCAGAGTCGCCGTGAAGCCTTGCCCCAGAGTCGCCGTGAAGCCTTGCCCCAGAGTCGCCGTGCAGCCTTGCCCCAGAGTCGCCGTGCAGCCTTGCCCCAGAGTCGCCGTGCAGCCTTGCCCCAGAGTCGCCGTGCAGCCTTGCCCCAGAGTCGCCGTGCAGCCTTGCCCCAGAGTCGCCGTGCAGCCTTGCCCCAGAGTCGCCGTGCAGCCTTGCCCCAGAGTCGCCGTGCAGCCTTGCCCCAGAGTCGCCGTGCAGCCTTGCCCCAGTGTCGCCGTGCAGCATTTTAAAATTGGCGCCGAGACTGTGCGGACGCCGCCGAGAACGCCGGGGACGCAGGGACTGGGCGGAGCCGCCGCCGAGATACACATAGCCGAGTGTACTCGGCTATACTCGGCTTTTCTCGGCTCCGCTCACAGTCACGCCGAGTCCCGCCCTATGATGGACATAACACAGGTCCAATGGCGGGACTGGGCGTGACTGTGAGCGGAGCCGAGAAAAGCCGAGTATAGCCGAGTACATTCGGCTATGTGTATCTCGCTCCGCTCCGCTCAGTCAGCGGAGACAGCTCAGGGATGTGGGTATCGGCGTATAACACGCACCCACGATTTCCCCCTGATTTTCAGGGGAAAAAAGTGTGTGTTATACGCCGATAAATACGGTAATTGTAATTTTGCAATGTTTTGGTAGTGATCTCCCATAGAATCTTTTAATATATATTATGTAAATTTTACACATTTTTTTTGGGAAATACGATTTAGTTATTTTTTTGGGGGGTTGTTATCTGTCCCTTTTTTGGTCAGTCAAATGTATCTGCTTACTCCAAAGCTAGATTTTACATTTTTACAAATACACATAGTCAAGTATGAACTTAAAGAAAAATAACATTTATTCATGTTTGAACTAAAATAAAGAGAAGGCAGCGCTGGAGAAGCTGCTGCCATTTGTGCATCCCAGGGACCCCAGAGCACACAGCAACCCTGTGTGGACACTAAAATTGGGAGCTTGAGAAGGCCAACATTTCTGAACACAATCTGATGCTGGCCTCCCAGAGGTCAGGAACAGCAGCAGGTGAGATATATGTCCCAAGTGTGTGGTACTACAACAGGCTGCCTTCTGTCCGACCCCAATGAAGCAAGGCCATCACTTCCTCGTCTTCCTGGCAACCTTCCCTGCAACCTTCCCTGGAGCCTTCTCTGCAGCCTTCCTTCTTCGTGTGGCTGGAGGCTGGGCCACTGGAGGGGTACTCCTGTCAGGAGGAGGAGGTGGAGGAGAAGGGGGTGGTGCAGAAGAACAAGGTGGAGGTGGAGGAGAAGGGGGTGGGGCGGAAGAACAAGGTGTAGGTGGAGGAGAAGGGGGTGGGGCAGAAGAAGAATGTGGAGGTGGAGGAGGAGGTTGAGGTTGGGACAGTTGTGCCACCTCACAAATGGCGGTATTGGGGGTAATTTTTTCCATCACCCCCTTGTTGAGCAAGGAGATGAGCAGGGGCTCGCATAGGAGGCGTTGCTCCATGCTCATCACCTTGAACTTTGCCTCCACTAGGCCGGCAATGGCCTCTTCAGGGGATGTGGGCTCTTTGAGGGTGGCATGGGCCTCTTTAATAAGGGCCATTGCTGCCTCACTGGTGGTCCTGTCCCTCCTGCCTCTTTTGGGAAGCCGGCTGGGAGGCACCTGGGATCTGGTGCTTCTCCTTTGCCCTGCCACCTCCTGGCTGCCACTGGGCCCTGCCACCTCCTGGCTGCCACTGGGCCCTGCCACCTCCTGGCTGCCACTGGGCCCTGCCACCTCCTGGCTGCCACTGGGCCCTTCCTCCTCCTGCCTGACAGTTTCCAGACCCTCCTCCTGGCTGATTTCATCCTGTGTATGAAAAAGGGACATAGTTTAATATGTTGGTTTAATCTTTGCATCAAACTTTATAAACATGATTGAAGCAATTAGAATGTAAATCCAGAAATCATTTTTTCTAATTTACACCTACATCAGATTGACTATTTAGCCCCCAATTAAGTGCAGACTAATGTCTCGAGATCTTGATTTCACTTGTGGAACCCAAAATATTGTATGTTTCTCATCTTGACATATTTGTCAAACATTAATTTTATCCCAATGCAATTTCATTTAATACTATACCTGGCTCCAGATGGCCAAATCAGGATCATCCAGGATGGCTGCCTCCTCTTGCTCCAGAGAAGGCTCAGGTTGGCTGCAGGAAAGTCTGGGGGGAAGAGTGGAGAGTGATGGCCTTGCCTCAATGTGGTCATCCAGGAAGGACATCCTGCTGTAGTACCACAAAATCGGGACATACACATCACCTGCTGCTGCTCCTGACCTCTGAGAAGCCAGGACCTTAGAGCGTTCAGTCCTGTAGGTGCCTCTCAAGCTCCCAATTTTAGTGTCCACTTGTTTTGCTGTGGCTGTGGGCACCTTGGTCTGCACAAATGGGAGCAGCTTCTCCAGCGCTGCTTTTCTCACCCCTCTTTTTTTATGGATGGGGTTTTTCGTCTCCCACAGAGCGGGCAGCTCCCTTACCCGGTCAATAAATTCCGCCAGGAACTCTTTGTCACTAATAAAGACATTCATATTGTATCTGCAAGTTTAAGAAATAATATATAACTAATGTGAGGCAAACAGTCTAACCTCCTTAACATCGTAGTCACCATATATATCCTACAACATTCTCAAAACAGTATAGGCCATCAATTTGTACAAGTCACAAAATCACATACCTTCGTTCGCACGTCCGTCACTTGAACTCCTCTCTCCGCACACCGAACGTACTATAGTCACGTGTGTGTTTGCTATATACACACCACGCATGCGTCAAAATTCAAACGCGTCGCTCCGCACACGTCGCCCGCCCACGTCGCCCGCCCATGACGTTCTAACTAACATCTTTTCCCCGCCCCTTCTCTTTCGGCGCGCAGACAGATATGGCGGAGTTACAGCAGATGTCTGATAATTCCGCAACTAACGAGGAGGAGACAAGCCCGGAGACCGAGGAAACGTCACGATCAAGGAGGAGATTCAAGGCATCGAATATGTCTTTTGCCGAGATGGCGGAGATGGTGGACATCTTGCTCAAGTCTGATTATGACGCAAAGCATGGGCCGTATAGCAAACCAAATAGAAGGAAGGCCAAAATCCTCACTAATGTCGTGAAGAGTCTGAAGACGAATTTCGGGGTGAAACGCTCAAATGAGCAGCTCAGAAAGAGGTGGTCAGACCTCAAACTGAGGGAGCCAGACCAGTTAAGGAGCATTAAGAGAATGCTCGCAAAAAGTAAGTAAAATGTACACTTTTATGCTATTAATCCTTTTCTAAACTGACATGTTGCTGGTTTATTTTTTTTTATTATTGGACTCCCTTCCAAAATGTTATATTTTGAACTTGGTTGGGCACAGTAATCGTTCGTTACGTTACAGACACTTCGGCCACTATCCGCTGTTTTGGCTTATTTTACAGCCACAAAAGTAATTAGACATCTGCCATTTTTTGGGAAATTTGGGGCTAGATGATGTGTTTGTAAAGAGAATGAAATGCAAACTTTTGTCAGTGTAAAGCAGCTGCTTCCACATCTGTACTTTGGAGCACTATAGTGTGGGCCACCAGACCCGCCTTTTTTGGGTGTCCCACACAGGTGCATCAGAGAATTTTTGTGTTGCCTACATGTCTAAAAAATGACAGACAAAGGTGAATACTAAGCATATTCTTGGTCAGAAATAATGCATTCATCTTTAACTTCCGCCCAAACACACACTTGTACCCCACTTCCAAGCAATTTAGCCTGTTTTTTTGTTTTACATAGAGAATTTCTGTGTGATAACTCTACCTTTTGTTTGATTCTCATAGGGGAGAGAAGACTGGGAGGAGGACACTCCAGGGAGCACAAGAACCCCACAGCTTCACAACAACCCCAAACTCCCAAAGACCCACAAACAAAGGATGTAGAGGAAGTTGAGGTGGAGGAAGGAGAAGTGCAGGAAGGAGAGGTGGTCACCACAACAGGTCAGTATCTGTCACCACAGCTTCAGGTAAGAGAGGTAGGCCTGCAGAGTTATAATACCTTTTTATTTTGTTTTTAGGGGATGTGAATGTTGGGGTGAAGGATAGTACAGGTTTCTCTGCTGACAGTGCCCTCCGCCTCATCCAGCAAGTGATGGAATGTAGCATGGAACTGGACAAAATTAAAGAAAGAATTCATGTGATGGATCAAACATTTAAAGACATTCTCGATGTTTTGGGGAGAATTCAATAAGGCATCCCAACCCCCTTTTGTTCATGTTTATTCTTCTACTTGTAAAAAACTTGACAATCAAACCAGCCAAAAATTGAATCTGCACACAGTGTGTCAACATGTGCTATCTGCCATCAGGGGATATCCATGTACGTCTTTTGGGGGTGCAACCCCTTCCTCGTATCTAAAGTAGGTGAACTGAGGAAGGGGTTTCACCCCCAAAACACGTCCATTGATCACCCCTGATGGCAGATAGCACATGTTGACAATAGGGATCAGGAGTCTAAAATCCCTATAGGAAAATAATCCCAATTGTGTGCATATTCAATTTTTGGCTGGGCAAGGGGTGGCAGGACCCCATATTAGGACGGGCACATAGAGACATATAGTTTGTGTAAGTGAATGTCTCAGATTGCTCCGAGGTATCCAATTTTGTAATTTTTGGAATGCAACTGTTGTTTTTGTATTTTCCTAAGAAAACAATTGCCGGTTTGTGGCCAGGCAAACAAAAAATGTAAAAAAAAAATAAAAAATGTGTGTGAATTTGCACATAGTAAAAGATTTGAACACAAACAACGTGTAGCTTCTTTTTCTAATATGCTCTAACCTTATTTGGTACATTTTTTAAGGTTACATAGTGAAATGGTTGGTATTTACTAAAGGAAAATACACTTGGCACTACAAATGCACTAAGACAAACTAGGAGACAGGAAACCAACAAAAGTTAGAAGTTTAAACAAGATTTTTATTTGGATCGTTAGACAGCAATCTTTAGACATAGCCTGGCATAGGAATTGCCCCCCTACCCGTGAAATAGTCCATGTATTTGTCCCGAACCTCACGGGCATTTTGGGGGGGCAAGCCAGCACAGGCAGATTCCAGGCCCAGCAGGGGATTATCAGGGGAAAGTCCAGCCTCAGGCAAAACTGAGGCCATATATGAATTAGATTTGCGGCAAAGAAAAGTGTGTAGCACACAGCAGCATAATACTACATAGTTTATTTTGTAGTCCGCCAAGTGGATGGGAGTCCTAAAAAGGCGGAACTGGCTGGCCATTATGCCGAAGGCATTTTCAACGACTGTTCGGCCCCTGGCCAGCCGGTAATTGAACACCCTCTTCTCTGGGGTCAGGGTCCTCTGAGGAAATGGCCTCATAAGATGTGGTCCGAGCCCGAAGGCTTCATCAGCCAAAAAAACAAAGGGGAGTCCTTCAACATTCCCTGCATCCGGTGGCAATGCAAGGTCGTCACTCTGGAGACTGAGGGCAAACTCCGTCTGGATGAAGGATCCCCCATCAGACATCCGGCCATTCTTCCCTACATCAACATAGAGGAATTCATACCGTGCTGACACCACCGCCATCAGCACAATGCTATGAAACCCCTTGTAATTGAAGTAGTAGGACCCAGAACGGGGTGGCGGCACGATGCGGACGTGCTTCCCGTCTATAGCACCACCGCAGTTGGAAGTCCCACCGCGTGGCAAACTCCGATGCCACAGTCTGCCATTCCTGTGGCGTGGAAGGAAGCTGTGGAGTCAAACAAGATGAAAAAATATTAGAATACACAAATCAAACATTACAAGGAGATTCTAAGAAAATACATTAGAGGCCAACATCAAGCAAAGTCAACGTTTATTAAGGTGTTTTAAATAAGTATAATGGAAGGCTCATGTATCATATTCATCACCCCCTATGATGGTCCATTAATAAATTATAATGGGGAGGGGGGGGTAGATGTGTTTGGCCACAGGATAGCATTGCAGTGGCGGTGCGTCCAGAGTGGGCGCTGGAGCACTGCCCCCTCTCTCCTGTGCCCGTCACTCAGAACAATACATAGGTTCATGCCTTGCATTAACCTATGTATTGTCTATGCCGACCACTATTCAGGTGGATGGCCCCCTGTTAAGCGACCGACACATGAAGAACTGCGGCATTTATGGGCTTAAAATTGCATATCAGAAACAGTAAGGAAAATTGTCTTGCACATTACAGCCTGAGGGATGTAATTGGCTGCAGAAAAGTTAAATAGGGGACGCAGGGGGGGGGGGGGGGCATTCCTTGGGTAAACACTGACAGGCTGCTCTGCCAATCATGTTCACCAAGTCTGTTTAATGGTAACATGATTGGCTGATGCAACATCAAGGGAAGGAGAAGACATCAAGGACAGAAGAAGGATGGCGCTGACCACAAGAAGGTAAGTGCAGGGCTGGGGGGGAACTGGCTGCATTGGAGGGGACAAAATGGCTGCATTAGAGGGAACAAAATGGCTGCATTGGAGGGAACAAATGGGGGCGTTTAATAGGCACCAGAGCAAAAAAGGAGGAAGTTTATTTCCTAAATTGGGGTTTGAACCTCCAAACATTTGGAGCAACAGGCGCCCCTGCTGGAAAGGTTAGTGAAGGGAAATATGCATGGAGGAGAAAAAAGGGGCAATCTAAAGCTTCAAGCATACATGAGGACAAAGGGGACATTCTCAGCATATTACAATCATGGTAATTAGGGAAGGATGAAAGAAATACAAGACATTAGCATACATGAAATACATAAAATGTGATGTTAATGGAGAAAACTTACCCTAATATACTCCTCCTGCAGGACTTGTATAATGGCAGAACAGGTGTCTGGGATTATGAGGCCCAGAGCCTGGGGGGAGATGCCTGTGGTGAACTTCAAGTCCTGAAGACTTCTCCCTGTCGCCAGATAAGGTAACATGGCGATGAGCCTCTGCTCAGCACTGATGGCTTCCCGCATAACGGTGTCCTTCCTGGTAATATAGGGGGACACCAAAGCCAACAGTTCCTGAAAAACGGGGTCAGACATCCGCAGAAAATTCCTGTAGTCCTCAGGATTATTCTCGACTATCTCCCGCAGCAGAGGCATATGGCAGAATTGGTCCCGCTGGAGCAACCAATTCTTGGTCCATGAACTCCTCCTCACACCATTCATGGACTGGTCTTCGTCCAAAACAAGCAGACCAACACCAAGCGCACGCACAGCACGAACTCGACGACGAGAACGTCCAGGCGACATGGCTAGGAAACGGTCGTCTAATCAGAACGTACAGAACAGAACGCACTTTAGAACAGCAAGGCCTATGAATAACGAACTGAAAATCAGAAACGAACAGGCAAGAACGCACTGTAAAACAGATACGACCTGCCTAGACGCCCTGAAAGTCAAGATACGAACCCACAAGCACAAACTGAACCGCAGAAAACGATCTGAAAAGTACGAAGACTGAAAAGCGCGAATCGTCTCTTCCCAAATTTTTACTTCACACGCGGTAACACGAGATCAGCAAAAGCAGCCCAAGGGGTGGCGCCAAGAAAAAAGATCTTCCCCTTTATAGTGCCGTCGTACGTGCTGGACGTGACCGCGGAGAACAACGAGGAAATTGGGAAATGTCAGTGTGTACGCATGGAAAGCTTGACGAGAAAATCGACAAGCTTAACAAGAATCTCGTCGAAAAAAACAACGTGTTTTTTACGACGAGAAACTCGGTCGTGTGTACGAGGCTTTAGGGTAACAGCTCTCACAATGTTTGTAAGGCTTCACATGAGTTTTCTCTGGTCTGAACTTGATGTACAGTGTTTTCATTATGATACCGCATTGTTAAACAGGAACAACTGTGGGAAGAAAGGCGACCTGAACAAGGTTCTAGATGTTTGGACACTCTTGTAAAAATAACAAGGTTTGCTCCGGATTATAAAAGAAAGGTTTATATTGTATTTATGACAACAGGTTTTACCAAAATTGGGGTTTCCATTAACCAATACATCCGTGGTTCAGATGTTATCTGTCAGGCCTCGTACACACAAACGAGTTTCTCGGCAAAAACCAGCAAGAAACTTGCTGGCAGAGATTTCTTGCCGAGAAATTCGTTCGTGTGTATGGTTTCTCGTCAAGAAAAGCGTCAAGAATCTCGACAAGAAAATAGAGAACCTGCTCTCTATTTTCTCGTCGAGATTCTCGTCAGCCTGTTTCTCGACGAGAAAAGTGAGTGTGTGTACACTTACCTGTCCTCCGGGAATTCGACGCATGCGCGGTAGCTTCCTAGGCATACGTAGGGTATACCAAGATGGCGGCGACGGCAACCGCGGGTTCTTTGAATCGAGCGTGTGTACACTCGGCCGGGACAAGTTTCTTGTCCAAGAATCTCGTCGAAAAAAACGACATGTTTTTTTCAACGAGAATCTCGGCCGTGTGTACGAGGCTTAAGAGAAAGAAAAAAATACTAAAACGACTGTACTGCAATCTTCAGGGAAATCCAAAGCAGTTGGGTCATAGTACTTGTTGTTCAATGGTGCCCTCTAGCAGTCTCTAAACGAAACTGCACAGACATGGAAATTCTGTGTGATAACAGATTAGGGATAAATTATCACATAGGAGTAATCTGCTTGTCATGTTCTATTCTGATTTATAGCATTATTTTATTTTACCAGAGGAAAGCAATTCCATGTATATTGTGGAGGCAATGTTAAAGTATATTTTTGTCATGTTTGGGGCTGGTCGTCTAATTTGTTTTTGAATATTACATAGCCTTTGAGCAGGATTAAACTCCTCAATTTTCCTCAATATTTTTTTTTGGGGTGGGGGGGGGGGGGTCGCTTAAGAGCCATTAACCATAATGTGCTAGTATAGTGTCAGCATGTTGACACATTATGACAAGAGAGAATGTCTGTTCACAACGGAATGCATCTGCGAATCAGATGTGTGTCCATAGAAGATAATGGGCCTGAATTCGCACCTGAGCCAGAACGCAATGTCTAGAAAATGCACACGTTTTTACTGCACTGCGCAGTGCGAAGTCCCCGCAGATATGTGAACCAGCCTCATACAAATCTATGTATTTTAAAATGTCTTGTGAATTGGATGCGTTGTAATCCGCATCCAATTTGCATAGGTGTGAACCGAGCCTCAGTGTTGTGCTGTCGGTACACCCACTGGTCATGGATGTTTCCATCTACTCCCGATCTTTATTCTGTGTTCGGACTGTCAGGCCACTTGATGGGCTGGGCCATGATGGCATCACTCCTGCACATGTCTACACAGTAGTTGAATCATCTTGGCACAGAGCAGTGCTGTAAATGTGCGCTGAGCTGCGCATGCACTGCTCAGTGTACATATTAACACTGACCGGCAAGGAGAAGCAGTCAAGCCTCGTACACACGGGCGTGTGTACGAGGCTTTCAGGTTTCTCGTCAGGAAAACTGACCAGAATCTCGACGAGAAAAAAAGAAGACCTGCTTTCTTTTTTCTCGTTGGGATTCTCGTCGGCCTGTTTCCCGACGAGAAACCCGAGTGTGTGTACTTACCTGTCGCCGTGGAAACCCACGCATGCTCGAAATGACTGTGACGCATGCGCGGTAGCTTCCTAGGCATAGGTAGGGTGTAGCAAGATGGCGGCGACGGCATCGAATGTGACGAGCGCACGCTCGTCGTAGTCGATGACGTCACCGCGTTCGTGCCATTCAAAAGAACGGCGGTTCTTTTGAAAGGTACGTGTGTACACTCGGCCGGGACAAGATTCTTGTCAAGAATCTCGTCAGGAAAAACGGGTTTTTTCCTGATGAGATTCTCGACCGTGTGTACAGGGCTTCATCCTATCAATAGTGTATCTTCTGTCCTAAAAACCATACCTGTCAGCGTTTTTTTTTTTAATTATTATTCCATTTTAAGCTGACTCGACTACACACCTGTATAAATGTTCCCATCTATGCTCCTCAAAGAGAATGGATGAATCTTCTGCAGCTATTGTATCTGACAGTGGCCCTGCCAACTGTTGAAAAACCGGAGCACCTGGTTAGATGCAGGTGCTGTCTGTTAGGCCTGCAATTTTCAACCTAGCTACTTTCAACTGAGGGAGTCAGATAGGTTCATCAGGAAAATTGATTCATGTGTAGATGACTTTAGTGCTGTTGACATCAGACATTTTATCTGCTGCTTCATGTGCTTTTTACGTGCACCAAAACCATATACATATTATGTTGTATCATAATGAAGATAATTTTATTTTTTGCTTTTTTCCCTTACATCCTCTTGATTTTGAGTATTATTATTCTCACATAACCTTACCTCCTATATGAACTTGTTTGCTCTGTTGGACAGGTGTAGACTCGGCATCAACTGATCCTTTGGTCTTTGACCAGTATGTAGTGGTGGCTCCATATGACGAACAAGAGAGCTCAGAAATCAGCCTGCGAGTGGGACAAGTGGTGGATATCATTGAGAAAAATGAGTCTGGTAAGGCACAAGTTTCTATTTTCCGTACCTGCAGAAACCTATTTCTTGTCTTTAAAGTGGAACTTCACTCTCTCGATCAACGTTGACAATTTGTAATCCTTATGCTGCTAGCATTAGATAGGAAAGTATATCATAATTACTTGTTTTCAATTTCTTTTTTTTACATTTCTTCAGTAACTTACTGGTTTCTGGCCTAGGCAAATGATGTCATACATCCCAGGAGTCTTCAGGAGGGGGCTTTTTCAGCTAAGCACAACCTCATGTCTGCATGCCTGAGCTAAGGACAGATGGATTTAAGGAAGTAAATGTTACATGAATCATCTGCCCTTACTCAAGATGGCTAGAGCCAGAAGTGCTGGGGGGGGTGGTTTTCAAAGTAATTTCTCCGGAAAATAAAACATGGAGACATGGATGGATGGGGAGTTTGCTTTGAATATTAGAAAATGAATTACCGTATTTATCGGCGTATAACACGAACCCCAAGTTTAGGAGGGAATTTTAAGGAAAAAAACTTTTAGGAGGGAAGTTCAAGGAAAAAAACTTATATTTAAATGCAGCCTTGTCCATCATTGCAGCCTTGCCCAGTGTCCATCATTGCAGCCTTGCCCAGTGTCCATCTGCAGCCTTGCCCAGTGTCCATCTGCAGCCTTGCCCAGTGTCCATCTGCAGCCTTGCCCAGTGTCCATCTGCAGCCTTGCCCAGTGTCCATCTGCAGCCTTGCCCAGTGTCCATCTGCAGCCTTGCCCAGTGTCCATCTGCAGCCTTGCCCAGTGTCCATCTGCAGCCTTGCCCAGTGTCCATCTGCAGCCTTGCCCAGTGTCCATCTGCAGCCTTGCCCAGTGTCCATCTGCAGCCCTGCCCAGTGTCCATCTGCAGCCCTGCCCAGTGTCCATCTGCAGCCCTGCCCAGTGTCCATCTGCAGCCCTGCCCAGTGTCCATCTGCAGCCTTGCCCAGTGTCTATCTGCAGCCTTGCCCAGTGTCTATCTGCAGCCTTGCCCAGTGTCTATCTGCAGCCTTGCCCAGTGTCTATCTGCAGCCTTGCCCAGTGTCTATCTGCAGCCTTGCCCAGTGTCCATCATTGCAGCCTTGCCCAGTGTCCATCATTGCAGCCTTGCCCAGTGTCCATCATTGCAGCCTTGCCCAGTGTCCATCATTGCAGCCTTGCCCAGTGTCCATCATTGCAGCCTTGCCCAGTGTCTATCTGCAGCCCTGCCCAGTGTCTATCTGCAGCCCTGCCCAGTGTCTATCTGCAGCCCTGCCCAGTGTCTATCTGCAGCCCTGCCCAGTGTCTATCTGCAGCCCTGCCCAGTGTCTATCTGCAGCCCTGCCCAGTGTCTATCTGCAGCCCTGCCCAGTGTCTATCTGCAGCCCTGCCCAGTGTCTATCTGCAGCCCTGCCCAGTGTCCATCATTGCAGCCTTGCCCAGTGCCTTTGCACCCTTGCCCAGTGCATTTGCAGCATTGCCTAGTGCCTTTGCAGCCTTGCCAGTCTCTACGACATTTAAAATTGGCGCCGATTTCCGTGTGGAGAGGAGCGAGCGGGGCCGAGTGTACTTCGGCTAGACTCAGCTCCTCTCGCAGTCCCGCCCATCTCCACTGATTGCGCCGCTGACATACAGGAAGCCGAGTGTACTTCGGCTAGACTCGGCTCTGCTGACAGTCAGGGGCGGGACTGCGAGAGGAGCCGAGACTAGCCAAAGTACACTCGGCCCCGCTCGCTCCTCTCCACACGGAAAGGCTTCCTGTATGTCAGCGGCGCAATCAGTGGAGATGGGCGGGACTGCGAGAGGAGCCGAGTAAAGCCGAGTGTACTTCGGCTTTGTGTATCTTGGCTCCTCTCGCTCGTTTCAGCAGGGGATCGGCGTATAACACGCACCCACGATTTCCCCCTGATTTTAAGGGGAACAAAGTGTGTGTTATACGCCGATAAATATGGTAAGTAGCATTTTTGGTTTGTGGTTCTCGGATGCAGTAAAGTTCCGCTTTAAATATTTTAGATGAAAAGTGAATCTGTTGCCGCCTTATGGGGAGGATGCATATTCAGAAAGGATATATGAAACTGTGTTGAACCTGCAAGTTACTTGTTTCCTGCTTTTTATCTTTTTTTTAACAAGTGTGATGAGGAGATCATTTAAGAGGATAAACCAGAGGCCTTGAGCAGTATTGCCCTTGCTTAAAGAGGAACTTCACTCTAGAAATAAAATAAGTCAGCCGCTACAAATACTGCAGCTGCTGACTTTTAATAAACCTCCACATACCAGTCCAAGGATCCAGCTCTGTGCTCCCCTGGGCCGGCTCTTCACTGGCCTTTAGGTCCCCAGCGCCACCACCTTGGATGTGGGAAGCTGGCTGTGACTTTCTTCGGCTTCACAGCTGGCTTCCCACTGTGCATGCGCGAGTAGCACTGCACTTTCTCAATGGCCCACAGCATCCAGGGGCCTGCAACATAGTTGTGGTGGTGGTGGGGGGGGGGGCGGGTTGGACCAACTTGGGAAGTGGGAGCAGGTACCTGTCAAAACTAGGTATCCACTCCCTGAAATAAAAACCTTCAATACAGGCAGAGAAGAGGGGGGAGGAGGAGGAAAGGAGGAAACTTCCCTTTAAAATTGAAGTTGCACTTTAACTTAGGTTTGGGGGCTCTGCAGCATGGAATTGGATAAACTGACCATTTTTGTGTTATGGCAAAGCATTAACGTGTTAGTATATATTAATATTTATTGGTTTTAGGCTGGTGGTTCGTTAGCACGGCAGATGAGCAGGGCTGGGTACCTGCAACTTGCCTAGAGGCTCAAGATGGGGGACAAGATGACTTCACCATTCAGCCTGAAGAGGGTAAGCTGGCCTCTTCATTGTTCCATTCCATCTAACACATACCACAGAGAAAAGTAGAGCATGTATAAGCCAGAAATACGTCTATTCCATGCTAATATCTCGTATCTAATTAGCTGTTCTCACATATGAACAAACCAGTAAATATTTGTCACTAAAATACTAAACTTTCCCATCACAGCTTTGTACATTGTTACTATTTCTGTCACGTGTTATACATTTCATTAAGTGTCTTACTACTTTATGTAGTGTATGTGCTGTATGGTTTGTGTGTTTTTTTTTTTTTTTTTTTTGATTTTGTTTTTATTTATATAAATCCGTGATGGTCTATTTTGCATGTGGAACATTGAAGCAGGAGTATATTTTGTGAGTTTCTGCCCACTGAAATAGCATCCAGTCAAAATCTTTAAATTGTAGTGATCATCTTTCCTCCTACTGTAACTTTAATGTGATGTCTACACTTTTCTACAGGTCACACTGCTTACTGCAAATTGCAATATTAAAAAAAGATACAATATACAAATCAACTTCCTCTACCTTTAATCTCCCAGATCCCCTACAGTCCATACCCCTGTATTTCTAGGCATGGGAAGCTGAATGGATTTTGTGTGTTCTCCATGTGTGTGAGCAGTTAATTCATTGGTTTCCAGCCAATTAGCCCTAGTATGTGTGTCTGTAAGACTATGGCATAATCATTAAAGCGGAGTTCCAGCCTTTTTATGTTTATTAAAAGTCAGCATTTACAAAAAGTGTAGCTGCTGACTTTTAATAAACAGACACTTACCCGATCCACGGTCCATTGATGCGGCCGCGAGGAGCGTCGCTCCTCTCCTCCCCTCTCCGCCGGCGCCTCTATTCACATGGTGGGCACCCGGCTTTACAGCTTTCGGCGGGCACTCACTGCGCATGCGTGAGTCACGATGCGATCTATGAGTGGACAGGCGATTTCCTGGGACCTGTCGCGTGTAGTACAAAGTACAGGAGCCCGCGAGTCCCTGGGTGGAAGGAGGAAGTGGGACAGGAAGTCCCACTCCTACCGAAGCCCCCACTCCCCCCCCCCCCAAAAAAAAATGACATGCCAAATGTGGCATGTAAGGGGGTGAGGAGTGCTTAAAGCGTAAGTTCCACTTTTGGGAGGAACTCCGCTTTAAGTCTGCTTAGAACAGGGACTTGTGACTAGTATACATACTAGTACATTTGTTGAATAATTAGTAGGATAGGACCATATAATATGGAGTATATAGAGGCACAGGTTGTAGTAACCACACTGCTCTCTAAAGCTTTTTCTAAGAGATCGCTGGGCCCACAAGGCATGGGAACACAGATGCCAGTGCTGCAGTAATTATGTGGTGCTTTTTCAGTAAAGAAGCATATTATTGCATTTATTACATAAGTTCCTCACATCTAGATGTGCTTTAGATTAAAGGGGTTGTAGAGGTTTGATTTTTTTTTTTTTTATCAAAGTAACAAACATGTTATACTTGTCTGCTCTGTGCAAGGGTTTTGCACAAAGCAGCTCAGATTCTCCTCTTCTGGGGTGCTTCACTGGCGCTCCTCCCCTTTATCGGGTGGCACCACAGAAAAACGCTTTCCATGGGGACACCCATGCAGGCACACTCCCAAGTCCCACTGCTGTGTCCATTGACACTCGGCCCCGCTCCCATGTCACTGGATTTGATTGACAGCGGCGGGAGGCAATGGCTTCCGCTGCTATCAATCTATCCAGTGAGGACAGAGACAGCCGCTGAAGCCACTTGGCTCGTGCACATCGCTGAAACGGATGGGCTCAGGTAAGAAAAAGGGGGGTTTTGGGGTCAGCAAAGAAGGTTTCTTTCTCGTACATCACGGGACACAGAGCGACATAGTCATTACTAATGGGTTATATAGATACCGTCAGGTGCTGGCACTGGCAACTTCCAAAACCGGAAGTACCCTCCCCTATATAAGCCCCTCCCATCCGGGAGCACCTCAGTTTTTTGCCAGTGTCTAAGGTGTTGGCCAAGAAGAAACATGTGTTTTTCACTGAGCTTGCGTACAGGTTCTTTTGGGCCTCAGTAAGCTATTCCGGATCCGACCAAAAAAGCTTCATAGCTAAACGGTCGGTACCCGGGCCTTGCAGAGAAGAGCAAGGTTTTGCCTGTAATGCTTCTCTTAGGAGAGCTGGACCCTGGGATCCAGAGCTCTGGTCATACCCACGACCAAGATGTTTTCTGTGCAGGGTGCTATACAGGTCCAGGGGAGTGGAATCCTTGGGAACCCGGTCCCTGAAGGTTTGATTACAATGCCTGCCGTGATAGGTGAAGTTTGGGCTTTTGTGGACCAAACAAAGTCCTGCGGCGGGGAACAGGTAAGTGGGGGCCCCCAGGAACTTGGTTCTATTGGGGGACCCCCAAGCCTAATTTGTCTTTCTGTCTGTTACCTAATGGTATTCCCGCAAAATTCTGTGCATGCCTGTAACTACTAAAAAAATGTAATAATTTTTAATGGTGGTCAAGAAAAAAAAAAAAAAATTTTTTTTTATATATATTTAAGATATTAGACTGCGGTACCTGTGTTTGTCCACTAGAGGCCGCTGTGGAATGTTTTCTTGTCATGTGGACTAGTTTCTTCTCAGCAGAGCAAGTCCAGGCAGATGGTGAGTTCTCTTATGGGAAACTGCTTCCTCTGCCATGTTGCAATGCTCGTCCATCCCCCGGCCTGCGGCAAAGAGGGGCCCTGGCTCTTGTCCCTAGTCTCCATTTTTCAAAATTAGCGCCGAAGGCGAGCCAGGAAAGGGGGCGGAGCCTGGGGGATGACGCTCTGTGTGCGCCGCAGCGCTTCTGCGCATGTGCGGGCGTCCCAGCATGTAAAAACCACAGTTTTGTGTGGTGAGCTGGCTATGAAGTACAGAGACAGAGCTGGCAACATTTAAAAAAGGGCATACAGCAAGCGGTTGATACAGGCATCCCCTAGAAAGGCACATTAGTAGACACCAACTGTGATATAGCAGCAATTGTGCTAGACTATTCTCAGTAAAAGTGGTGTATTACGGCTGGAATACCTCAGCTTTAGGCTTAGGAATATGCCGTCCAGAAGCTCCGGAACTGAATCTTCCAGGAAGCGAAGGGGGTCTCATCGGGCTCGGAGGATCTTGGGCATACTTCTGCTGCACCAGTCTCCCCTGAAGTTCAGAGGTAAGTGACCGTAGAGACCCCGCAGGGGTACTTGGTACTGTGGCTGTCCTCAGTTCACCTGCTCCTGTGTATGTAACAGAGGAGGTTTTTTCCTCAGCTCTGGGAGGATTAGAGAGAGATTGTCAACATTTATCGCTGCCTCCCTGTCAGGGAAAGCACGCCCGATCTCCGTCTCCTCCTTCAGAGTGCCTGTTAGCAGAGCAACAGTCCCATACAGGGATCGACCTACCTGAAGGGGATCAGGATGAGGTTGATTCTGTTATAGAGGAATCAACAGTGGGGGAACCTTTTCTCAGCATCTCAAGCTGAAAGATTATGGGTTCAGTCTCTGACTAACATGGTCCGATCAGCATTTAAAAATGCACCTTGCGGAACCATCAACCACTACTGTATCCTCGTTGGGGTCGCTAGAAGCCCCCAGACTGTCTGTTCTTTTCCACTTCACCCTTTACTGAAAGGGCTCATTTACCAGGATTGGGAACGTCCTGAGAAAATATTTATTCCCCCAAGAGATTTCCGGTGGTCTATCCCATGGAGGATAAGTTCATCAAAAAAAAAAAAAATGGAAGGTCCCTACAGTGGACGCAGCCATCTCTTGTATGTATAAATCACTGACATGTCCAGTGGATAATGTCCAAATGTTCAAGAACCCAATAGATAAAAGATTGGAGTCCTTATGAAAATCTGCTTCTTTCTACAGCAAGCTTGGTGATACAACCAGCAGTAGCAGCTATTGGGGTCTGCTAAGCAGTGAAGGATCAGTTGAAACAGGTCTTGAGGGACTTGACAGATCAGCAGGCCTTGCCCTAGCTGATCTACCTAGAGCCTTAGGCTTTGCGGTTGACGCCATAAAGGATTCAGTCCATCAGGCCTCCCGCCTTACGCTGTCTATAGTACATATGCGTAGGCTCCTATGGCTCAAAAACTGGTCTGCTGAAGCTCCCTGTAAAGAATGGCTGGTTAGCGTCCCATTTCATGGTGAACGCTTATTCAGGGAAAACCTGGACAAATATATCCAGAAAATTTCCAGCGGTAAAAATACGCTCTTGCCGGTTAAAAACAGAGTTAGAGGTCCCTCTTTAAGAGGCCTGCTTCTCCAGTCCCTGGGGCATCGGCTGTGTAACAGTTCCGACGGCCTCCTCGGTCAAATCCCGGGGGTAAAAAACAGGGACAGTAGCAGGGTAATGAGAAACCCTGGGTCAGGGGAGGTACAAAACCTCCCCCAAAGTTAAATTCATTGAAGCCCCCACTCAGTCGGGTGGGGGGAGGACTCCAGTTGTTCGCAAGAGACCTGGCGGGACACGATCAAGACAGATAGGTGCTCTCCGCAGTAGGTTTGGGATACAGTTTGGAGTTAGACTCTCCTCCTTCCCATTTTTGAGGTCAAACGTGCCAAGGGATCCCCGGAAGAGAGAGTCCCTCCTGTTGGCACTAGAACAACTATTGCTCCAAGGAGTAATTATGGAGGTTCCCCTGGAAGAATGAGGGTTCGGGTTTTACTCAAACCTCTTTACAGTCCCGAAGCAAACGCGGACGGGAGGCCCATATTAATTCTAAAAGGGCTATACAAATTCCTGTATATCAGGACTTTCCGATGGAGTCGATCCGATCGGTGGCCACTGCCCTACAAGGGGAGGATTGGTTAGCCGCGATCGACATCAAAGATGCTTATTTGCACATTCCCATCTTTCCAGTCCACCAAAAATTTCTACGCTTTGCAGTAGAAGGGCGCCATTTTCAGCAGAGCCTTACCCTTCGGTTTGGCCACAGCACCACGAGTGTTTACAAAAATTCTGGCCCTTTATTGGCCAATCTAAAAACACAAGGTGTAATGATAATGGCATATCTAGATGAATTGTTGCTGATAGACCACTCAGTGAAAAAACTAGACGTGGTCGTTCACAAGACAATCAAGTATCTGGAATCTCACGGTTGGATTATCAACCGAGACAAGTCAGCCCTAAAAAACAGTCAAAAGTCTGGAATACTTGGGGCTAAGGTTGGATTCAGGCCAGAGAAAAATATTCTTGCCTCGAGGAAAGGTGTTGTCTTTGAAAGATTTGATCCACTTAGTGGGTACAAAAAAGACAGCCGTCCATACGCCTGTGCATGAGGCTGCTGGGAAAAATGGTGGCATCATTCGAAGCAGTACCCTACGGTCAATTCCATTCAAGGAATTTGCAAGGGGCCATACTGTCAGCCTGGAACAAAACAGTTCAGGCCCTAGACTTACAATGTCCTTGTCCCCTTCCGTTCGCAAGAGCCTCCGTTGGTGGTTGGTTCCCCAGAATCTGGAAAAAGGGAAATCCTTCAGTCCGATTTCTTGGAAGGTGGTCACTACAGATGCCAGCCTTATAGGCTGGGGGGGCAGTACTGGAGTAATGGTCTCTCCAGGGCAGATGGTCGGATGCAGAAAAGGCCCTGCCCATCAATCTCTTAGAGATACGAGCAGCCCGGTATGCCCTAGTAGCATGGACATCCAAACTCCAAGGGTCCCCTGTCAGAATTCAATCAGACAATGCCACAGCAGTGGCATATATCAATCATCAGGGGGGCACCAGGAGTCGTGCAGCCCAGAGGGAAGTAAATTACATCCTGAAATGGGCAGAAAGATATGTCCCAGCCATATCTGCGATATTCATTCCAGGAGTGGAGAATTGGAAGGCGGACTTTCTAAGTCGCCAGCAATTATGCCGAGGTTTTCTGGACAATATGTCAGCGGTGGGGAACATCGGATGTAGATCTTCTAGCATCCAGATTCAACGCAAAGGTGGACAGGTTTGTCTCTCGGACAAGGGATCCCCTAGCTTGCGGCTCGGATGCCCTAGTGTTCCCTTGGGATCAGTTCAAGCTGATATATGCATTCACACCGCCACAATGGTTACCTCGATTACTCCGCAGAATCAGGGTAGAAAAGAAACCAGTGATTCTGGTGGCTCCAGCGTGGCCCCGAAGAGCGTGGTACGCGGAGATTGTAAAATGTCAGTGGGGAGTCCTTGGACTCTCCCACGTCGTCCGGACCTGCTTTCGCAAGGACCGATATACCACCCTTCCTTACCAGCCCTAGGTTTGACGGCCTGGCTATGGAAGCCCACATTCTAAAAAAGAGAGGGCTCTCTAATCCTGTGGTATCTACCATGATCAATGCCAGGAAGCCGGTATCCAGGCAGATCTATTATAGAATCTGGAAGGCGTACATTGCGTGGTGTGAGGCCAAGAAATGGCATCCACATAAGTACGTAATAGGTAGGAGTCTGGACTTCCTACAGTGGGCTGTAGATAGGAAGCTTGCCTTGAGTATTATCAAAGGTCAGTTTTCGGCCTTGTCAATATTTTTTCAAAGGCCCTTGGCTTCGCATTCACTAGTCAAAGCCTTTATACAAGGAGGGATGCGTATTAGTCCTCCGGTTAATATTCCCATATGTCCATGGGATCTAAACTTGGTTCTGTCGGTTCTACAGAAACAACCATTTGAACCATTACAGCATATTTCCTTGGTGCTTCTCACCAGGAAATTGATTTTTCTAGTAGCCATTTGTTCGGCTAAAAGAGTATCGGAATTAGCAGCTATGTCCTGTAAGGAGCCATATCTGGTTATCCATAAGGACAGAGTAGTGTTACGTCCTCATCCAGCCTTTCTTCCTAAGGTGGTATCGAGTTTTCATTTGAACCAAGATGTGGTTCTTCCTTCTTTTTTCCCCAAACCTACTTCGGTAGAGGAAAAGTTATTGCATTCTTTGGATGTAGTAAGAGCAGTTAAAGCTTATCTAAAAGCCACTGCTCAGATTCGCAGAACGGATACTTTGTTTATTCTGCCGGAAGGCCCCAGAAAGGGTCAGGCAGCGTCAAAATCTACTTTAGCCAAGTGGATTCGACAGGTCATAATACAAGCCTATGGCTTGAGAAGGAGACCGCCTCCGTTCAAAGTTAGAGCGCACTCCACGAGAGCAGTTGGAACTTCATGGGCAGTGCATCACCAGGCCTCCCTGGCTCAAATCTGTAAGGCCGCAACATGGTCTTCAGTTCACACGTTTACTAGGTTCTACCAGGTGGACGTTAGAAGTCAGGAGGATGTCGCCTTTGGGCGCAGTGTGTTGCAGGCCGCAAAAGATCCTCATGTCTGATAGCGCTCAGCTTATATATGGTGTATCCCCCCCCTCATTTGGCATTGCTTTAGGACATCCCATTAGTAATGACTATGTCGCTCTGTGTCCCGTGATGTACGAGAAAGAAAATAGGATTTTTATAACAGCTTACCTGTAAAATCCTTTTCTTGGAGTACATCACGGGACACAGAGCTCCCGCCCCTCTTTGGGGACACTTATTGCTTTGCTACAAAACTGAGGTGCTCCCGGATGGGAGGGGCTTATATAGGGGAGGGTACTTCCGGTTTTGGAAGTTGCCAGTGCCAGCACCTGACGGTATCTATATAACCCATTAGTAATGACTATGTCGCTCTGTGTCCCGTGATGTACTCCAAGAAAAGGATTTTACAGGTAAGCTGTTATAAAAATCCTATTTTTTCACCTTAATGCATAGAATGCATTAAGGTGAAAAACCACGAGACTTTAGGATCCCTTTAACAGCTATAAATACACTATAGGGTTGATTTACTAAAACTGGAGAGTGCAAAATGTGGTGCAGCTGTGTATGGTAGCCAATCAGCTTTCAGTTTTTTTGTCAAAGCTTATTGAACAAGCTGAAGTTAGAAGCTGAATGGCTACCGTGCACAGCTGCATCAGATTTGGCACTCTCCAGTTTTAGTAAATCAACCCTATATGACCAAAAGTGACCAACTCTGTTGTACATTTTTGGGAGGAAGTTGAAACACTGATCTTGTGCCAGGTCTTCTCATCAGTGCCTGATCTCTCAAATGCTGTTTCAGATAAACGGGTACTAATTACCACAAATACATGCCAAAATATTGTGGAAAGACAGCTTTTATAGCGAGAATTGGGGGGCACTGGCAAGGGTTTAGGAATGGGGTGCCCAACAAGCTCATAAAGGTGTGACGGGTAAGGATGAGCTCCAGCGTGTTCGCACAGCCCACGTGCAGAGCCCGCCAGGAAGTCGGCACGGCGCTGCGCTAATCACAGGCAGTGAGACATTGTCCCGATGCGCGGCTGCAGAGATCGGGAAATGTCTCACTGCCTGTGATTAGCGCAGCACAGTGCTGACTTTCTGGCGGGCTCTGCACGTGGGCTGTGCGAACACGCTGAAGCTCATCCTTAGTGATGGGCATGTATCCACAAACTTCTGGCCATATACTGTATAGTCCATTATGGTCCACTATCGCTTTGACTTGCATTATACATTATATACATACATTATATATGATATAAGGGAAGCTGCTGCAAAGAATATTGGGCATGATGTCACTTACCACTACATGTAAGGATATAGTTTATATTCCACGTAGGTGTGTAATATATTTTTTACTTTTTTTTTTTATTTATTTTTTTAATGCCAACAAACTGGGTTCCTAAATTTATCCCATAAAGAACGACTTATTGGGAAAATAATGATTGCTCCTCATTTCCTTTTTTGTCACTTCCTGCTTCCCAACATGCTCCCAGCCCCATGGCGATACTGGTCCTTGCCTAGGCACGTGGGCCGCCGACGGACTCTTGGGGATTTGTACACCAGTGGATGGGGTCCAGGTGCAGAGAGGCTTGTTTTTTTTGTCTGTGTTTACTGTTTGCATGTGCTCTGACCATTGGTGTCTGCATGACTTGCACGGAATGTTTCACTTTGCTAGCCAGTGAAATGTTTATCTGCATGCCTGAGGCATGAATCTTATTGTAAACTATATTCATTGAGTTATTTGAGATGTGATTTGTTTTGACACGCCATTAATATATGGATTGTGGTATGTAACTCATTTTAAGAAGTGCAATGCAAAAAAAAAATATTGCTGTTTTATTAATTTTTAATTGCACTTTTTTTTTGCAGCAGCCAGTTTTCAGTTTGCCTGGTGTGATTTTCTGAAAAAAAAAAATGATAAACATTAGTTTGTTTACTTGGCATCCAGTTACACTTTAAGATGAGCTTTTACTTAGCTTGAAATTATATTAGGGGAGCTTTAAATGACAGTGTCAGTTGGGTAGGTGCTGGGGTGTTGATTGGAGAATAGACGCATTACAAAATCTTAGACTATAAATTCATTAATTAGTCTGTTCCCTCTAAAATGGTTGTTTTTGCTAAGGCTGCTTTCACACTGAGGCGCTTTGCAAGTGCTATAGCGCTAAAAGTAGGTCCTGCAAAGCGCCTTGAGGCTGGGTTCACACTTGTGCGTTGTAAATTCCAGCTCTGTTTTCTCCGCAAAGAGAAAAAACAGCTGTTCAGCGGTTCGTCTCCGTTGTAGCTGCGGATTAGCTGACCTGGAAGAGGGGGAGGGGGTGAGGTGTAGTGAGCAGGAGAGAATTTGTGTTCAGAACAGAACACATCTGCGAATCAGATGCGTTCCCATAGAAGATAATGTGCAGACAATTCGCACCGCAATGCCTAGAAAACGCACACGTTTTTTGTGCAATGCGCAGTGCGAATGCCCCGCAGATATGTGAACCAGCCTCATTAAAATTTATGTATTTTAAAATGTTATGCGAATTGGATGCGGTGTAAGCCAGTGAACCCAGCCTGAAAGAGCCTCTCCTTTCACTTCAATGTGAAAGCCTGAGTGCACTGGAGCTGTGCGCTGGCAGGACGGTAAAAAAAAGTCCTGCTAGCCGCATCTTTGAAGCGCTGTAGGAGCGGTGCCCATTGAAATCAATGGGCAGTGCCGCCGAACCGCCGTCAAAGTGCCGCCGCAGCGGGCAGTTTTAACCCTTTTCCGGCTGCTAGCGGGGGTTAAAAGCGCCCCGCTAGCGGCCGAATAGTGCCGCAAAAACGATGGTAAAGCGCTGCTAAAAATAGCGGCGTTTTACCGCCGACGCCCGGCGCTGCTCAATGTGAAAGCAGCCTAAGGGTTACTAAACACCAATGTACTAAATTATTCGATTACTGCTCATATGATTTTGCCTTTACTTTGAGAACAAAATGATTGTGACCTTGGGATGTGGGATCTGGGCTTTGTTGTTTTATGTAGTAGTTCTACTTTAGGATGACGATAATTATTACTATTTTGGGGCTACATTGATAATTGCACCGAAAAACTTTATATGAATGTAGGTAATATTTTATCTTGCTGAACTTGCAAGTTATTAGATACAGTTTAGCTAATTTTATACATGTAAAAAAACATTTTTCACTTTTGATAACAGAGGAGAAATACAGTGTGATCTACCCATATATTGCAAGAGATCAAGATGAAATCACGCTAGATAAAGGAGTCATTGTTGAAGTCATCCAGAAGAATTTAGAGGGCTGGTGGAAAATAAGGTAATATTTATAATTCAAAAGAAAGTTAGAACTGTTATATTGTGATTATGTTTCCTTAGGGCCATGTCACACAGGCAAAGCAGCAATTTGTAAATCACTACATAAGCGCTATAGTAGCTGATGATTTCGCTGCTTAGAATTATGTTTTTCGCAGCTACTGGTCAAACCTGTGCTACATTATTATGTTAGCGTTTGATACTACCAATTGCTTTTCTTCTGGAATTTGTAGCCAAGCCATAGCCCTTAGAACTATTTTTAAACTAGAGATGCTGCACAACTATTAAAGCCAGATTTCCAAAATCATAAATAAAACTTTAAATATATGGTACATCTCACACCCTGGCAGAGTGATGGAAACACTACTGTAGCATCCCACAGCCATTTTTGGACCTGGAACAGAATTGTGGCCTGTTCTCTGTCTTGTCAAACTGCTAACATTACTTTGTCATTCTGCCTTTTTTCACATGTTCAGACTATGTAAATGCTTTGAGTATACACAAGTTATTAATAAGCAGTGGTTAGTGGCAGTATTCTACTTAGGATTGCTACCTTCTCATATTTTCTCATTTGCACCACTTACACAAATTTAAATTTTAAGATGTGGAAATCCTGAGGTGGACAAAAGAAACCAGGTTTATTCAATAAAACAATGTAATGAGCAAAACACAAAGCAATAAAAGTAAAATCCATCTTGTAGTGGTTTGACTTGGGGACCTTTCAAGTGTTTCAAAAAATTCCCAAGGCCTGCTCCCTATAATAGAAGAGGGTATTCTACTCCCCTCTTTAGTAACCTGTATCTCTGTTCCACCAGCAGCCTCTCTAATACTCTACGATATTGGACACTACTAGAAGTTTTGGAAGCCTGAGTCTCCCACCGCACACCATAAGTTCCTCTTCTGACTCCTATGTCACTACAGGGGGAAACAGTGATATAGGAGTTTGAAGATGGAGCCACAGCAGACAGTGAAGATTGGTTTCTGTGGTTAGGCTATCCATTAAGAAGTACGTGCCCTGCCCAATCAGTTTATGCTGAGAACAAGTGCATTTAAATTTAATTAGCAGCGAGGAAAGTTATTTTCCTTTTGACAGAAATTTTATAGACATTCAAGTTGTCAGTTAAGGATTTGTAGTTTCTGTGAAGTTGAAGATAACAATATTTCTCTTTTCCAGGTACAAGGGCGCAGAGGGCTGGGCCCCAGCTTCCTACCTAAAGAAGATTAGTGGGGACTTGTTGGCTCAAAAACTGGCTTCAGGATCAAGTGCCAATTCAAGTGCTCTAGACCTGGATGGGCTCTCTAGACAACAAAACTTTACAAGTCGTGATAGGGATGTTCCTGGGCGCCAGGCACATGTTACAGACTTCAAAAGAAGTGAGAAAAGAATGAATGACATTGGCATTCAATCATACTTTATCTGACCTATAACTTACCATTTTAATGTTCTGTTCACAATCCTGTCTTCCTAAATTGCTGTCTCTATTTCTAAAGATGTTGCTTCTTTTAAGATTTGTATGGGCCTATTCAACATGACAGTACAAACATTAAATGTGATATACGGAGGTTGATTTACTAAAGGCAAATAGGCTGTTCACTGTTACTATAGGCAAATTGGCTAGAAAAAATTTCCTTTCAAAGTCAACAGCCTGTTTACTTCTAATGCACCACCCCAAAGAGTGTGACAGCCAACTGGAATCCATCTTTCCTACAAGCTGAATTCTAATTGTGAGTACTAAATGGCACTGTGAGTACTAAGAGAGCAGTGTTGGTATTGAGATGGCATTATGCATACTGAGGGGGTGCTGCAAGTAGTAAGGGGGCAGGGAGGTGCTGAAGAGGCACAATGAGTGGTGCAGGCCGCTGTGAGTTCTGAAGGGGCACAGTGAGTACAGAGGGGGCACTATGAGTGCTGTGTGGGCAGTGTGAGTGCTGAGGAAGCACTGACAGTGCCAAGAGGGTCACTGTGCGTACCCAGAGGGTCACTGGGATCAGGCTCAGCACATTTTGGAGTGTATAGACAGATTGTTGGGAAGGGCTGAGAAGGACCCAGCTTTCATGGTACATATTGATACAAATTACAAAGTTAGAGGTAGATGTAGGTCAAACTCCGCAATAGCATGCAGTGCCAAGCTGCAGCAAGCAAGACCAGCAGACTATTAGCATGCGAGTATTTACTCAAGAGATAACACTATAATTTTACCACTTTACAAAACACTGGTTTGGCCACAGCTTTGGTATGTGTCACCAACTGGACAACATGTGCTTGAGCTGTAGAAAGTCCAGAGAAGGGCAACAAAGCTAATAAGGGAGATGGAGGGCCTCATAGAACGACTACAAACATTAAGCTTATTTTCCCTGGAGAGACATTAAGGCCCCTTTCACACTGGGGCGGGGGGTGCGCTGTGGGTATAGCGGCGCTATTTTTAGCGCCGCTATACCTTGGTTTTTACCGCGGTATGCGGCTGCTAGCGGGGTGAATTTAACCACCGCTAGCGGCCGAAAAAGGGTTAATACCGCCCGCAATGCGCCTCTGCAGAGGCGCATTGCGGGCGGTATTACCGCGGTCTCCCATTGCTTTCAATGGGCAGCAGCGGTAAAGGAGCGGTGAACACACCGCTCCTTCACCGCTGTAAAGATGCGGCTAGCAGGACTTTTGGAGCGGTCCTGCTAGCGCACGGCTTCACTGTGAAAGCCTTTGGGCTTTCACACTGAAGACTGCAGGGCATGATTTTTTCAGGCGGTATAGCAGCGCTATTATTAGCGCTAAACCGCCTGAAAAACATGTCAGTGTGAAAGGGGCCTTAAGAGAGGATATAAACGCATTATAAAAATATTTAAATGCTGACTTCAGCATTGGGAGAAAACTATTTACCCAAGGTCAAAAAAAAAAAGAAAAAGAAAAAAAAGACATGCGGTCACACATTGAGGTTGGATGAGAAGCAGTTCAGTCTCCAACTGTGTAAGGTTTTTTTTACTGGTAGAGCAGTAAGGACGAGTAAGGTTGTGGTACTACTCCCTTTCTACCACAGTTGTCAGCAGTGTAGATAAAATAAAAAAAAGATTTAGACAAGTTTCTTAGCATGTGCAATGTACAGCAATATGGGAAATTATATAAACTGGGTAGACTGGTGTCTTTATTTAACCTTACCATCTACCGTATATACTCGAGTATAAGCCGAGTTTTTCAGCACATTTTTTTGTGCTAAAAATGCCCCCCCCCTCAGCTTATACACAAGTCACCTTTCTGCGCCTGATCTCCCAGATTTGGGGACCCAGTTCCGACCGGCCATAGGGCCCCTGGACCCCAAATTTGGCACACGCTTTCCCAAGTGTGCAAAGTTTGTTGTCCGGGGGACCTACGGCCGGGGAGCACCGGATTTTCAAAGCTGGGCACCCCTTCCATAGACTCCCATGTTAAACGGTCATTTCTCCTGTGATTTTGGGGACCCGGTACCGGCCGCTCGTAGGTCCCCTGGACCCGAAACTTGGCACTCATGTAGCCCCATTTCTCCTCTATAAATGTGTAAAAAAAATTATCTGGGGGACCTACGGCCGTGGAGCAGCGATTTTTCAAAGCCAGGCACCCCTTCCATAGACTCCCATGTTAAACGGTCATTTCTCCTGTGATTTTGGGGACCCGGTACCGGCCGCTCGTAGGTCCCCTGGACCCGAAACTTGGCACTCATGTAGCCCCATTTCCCCTCTATAAATGTGTAAAAAAAATTATCTGGGGGACCTACGGCCGTGGAGCACCGATTTTTCAAAGCCAGGCACCCCTTCCATAGACTCCCATGTTAAACGTCAGTCTAGGCACAGTGAGGCATGGACACTGTGAGGCATGCACATGGACACAGTGAGGCAAAGTGAGGCACAGTGAGGCATGCAGATGGACACCCTAGGCTTATACTCGAGTCAATAAGTTTTCCCAGTTTTTTGTGGTAAAATTAGGTACCTCGGCTTATACTTGAGTATATACGGTATATGTAATTTTTGTTGTATACTGAACTTTGCACATGGTTGTTAGAGAAGTACAGAAATGTCCAAACACTTTAAAGAAAATATGCATATTGCTTATTCAGGGCAGTACAACAAGTTTATACAAATGTTCTTCTTCCCAGCAACATATATCTTAGCTTTCCTTCACGTTCCTACTGCAAGTGAGAAAAATACCTGGTACATTGAGTTTAATGCCCAACTCTAAGATAAATGTAAAGCGGACCATAGATGGATCAAAATTTGGCCAGTTCAGCTGGGACCAGCTGAATTTTGATCAGTGTATTGCTGTTACCGTTCATGAGAAGTCGATCTGATGATCACCTTCTCATGAACGGGCTTGTGGAAAATTTTGGTCAACTCATTCAGCCAATTTGCTGCAGCACTGATCTGTGTATTCTGATGGCAGGGGAGTCCAGCTGTCAGAATATAAAACAACGGGGAGGATTCCCACATCCACCTTGAATGTATGGATGGGGGTTCAAATAGAAGTTTGGACATCTAAAAAAAAAAAAAACAATTCTACTCACCTAGTTGGCTGCAGCTGTCCCCTGCTGCCTCTGAACCAAGAACCAGGATCAAAGACCGCTGATTGCTCAGTATGCAGTCTGCAGAGAGCATTGACTGTTAGTCACCGGCTCTCTGCTCTACCCCTCCAGCACTCACTTGAGTGCCAGGCTGTGCAGGGCGCAGGAGCAGCTGGCTCCGTCTCCCAGTGGCCCACTGGCTGAATAAAAAAAAATTGAGCTTTGTATGGCCAGCTTTACCACATTTCTGCCTACTTCTCAAATTCTCCGTTTTCACTTGCCTTAAGTTGCGAATATGTGATCATTCAGTGCTGGGTCCTTCTCCTGTAGTTATTTTTGGATAGGTCCTTCTTCTGGGTGTCCACATCACTGCATACGTAGTATGGATGATTCCAGCTAATAACCAGCAGAGGGTCTTCTCAGGATCCAGAAAAAGACCATGACAAGACCTAAGGGAAGTAAAAGGGACCAGCTCGCAGGGAGTTTATTCTCCCCGCAGTTGAAAAGAGACTCAAGTGTATATAACTGATTTAACTGGGTAAGGAAAACTTGACCCCCTGGATGGAAGGGTTAGAGGAAACGGAAGAGAGTGATGGAAAAAATAGATTTTTCTATGTTTCCCATCACTCCCCCCTATCTCATCTAACCCAGAAGGAAAGAGTTGCAATCTCCTTTAAAACCCAGCCCTTCTCATTTGACAGTGCTGGCAACTGACGATTGGTTCATCACTGTCACATGGGGGTGGTGAGTCTTTAGCCTGGTAAAAACTCTGATTGGACTGACTGGGAGATTACACGGGCCCTTTGTTCCTCATGCCTTGCAGTTGAGCAGAGAAATGGAAAGGTGAGTATGTGCTCATGAAGAGGGGGCATTAAAGTGCACCTAATGCTTCACTCTGCCTGGAAAAACACAGGTTCCATTTACAGAAGAAAAAAAATATACATACAAATACTTGATCACAACCATTAATTTTTTTGTATTCCGCTGTTAAACAATTCAGCAGAGGTATAAATACTGAAGATAGTATGAGCAGTAACCTTGTAATGTTTAAAAGTTTGAGTTTTAGTGTTTAGATGGTCCATATTGTCAATCTAATACCTGGATGAGTAAAGCTCTTTTCCACCATTTCCTATTGGCTATTTTTAACACAAAATATCTGCTACTTTGAGTGAGTAGTAAAGTATGGCTATTTAAATAATTTTCCCTATTCCTGCAGAATCTCCAATACTGAGACAGAGGCCTCCTCCTCGACGAGATCTTACTATTGTAAGTTTTTTTTTTCTTGTATACCCCCTAGACATATCTTTTTTCTTGCATCTCTGGTTTGGAGCTGTGGGCTTTCAAAGCGTATGTGTGTGTGTCTATAAATTAAAATATATATCTGAGTGGAACTCAATAGACAATGGAATAGAATGTGCAATCAAGAACGATTGGGTCACTCCTGAAAGGATTTTCACTACCCCAAAAATCTTTTGCTGGACTCTATCCAGTGGTAAAAGAGTTTGCAAAAATGTAGACTATTCCTGTGGTTAATTCTGCCTTCTTTGTCCTAAACAAACCTGTCACTGTACCTATTGAAGATGTTCCTTCTTTCAAGGATTCTGGTGATAGAAAACTTGAAATCCTCATAAAGGCTGGCAAGCCCAGCCCTATACCAGCTCTCACTGCTATTTATATATGTCAAACTGCAGCTAACTAGACTAAGGCAATGAATAACCAACATGACACTGTACTTCAGGATTGTGATGTTGCAGAATAATTACAACAGTTGCCTTCTGCACTTCTATTGTGTAGATGCCCTGAAACACCTCATAAGATAAATATCCAAAATGGCTCTAATTTCCAATCATATGGGAAAAATCTTATGGATAAAGGCTTGGACAACGAAAGCTGCCTGTAAAAGACACCTCACAACATTGCCTTTCCAAGGAGGATGTGTGTTTGGTGAGGCACCTGACCAGTTTATCAAAGAAATTACTGGTTTGTTACCTTCCTCCCTCAGAGAAAAGCAATACCCCCCCCCCCAGCTCCTCTAAACACAGAGCACCTGCATGCTCTAACGTGGCATTAACTTATGTTTAGCTCTTCCTTTCAGCACACGGTTTGTCCCACAAGAGCCACCAGGCCTTCCCCACAATGATGGGGTGCCCTTACTCCTAAGAGTGGGGGGGATTTCTGATACAGTTAGCATATCTTTGGGTCACAGACATCCCAGATCTGTGTGTTCAGTTTGTGGTTTCAATGGGTACAAGATAAAGTTCAAAACTCTTTTCTCTTGTCATCCATGGACTGACACAGCTTGTCTTATACACCTTTACACGTGGGTTATGTCCCTGCTTGCAGGAGAAGACCTAGGCAGAATGTGAGATGGTATACATACATTCTAAACAGCCAGAGCTGAACAGCCCCGCCCAGGGGGGCGGTCCCTCCGGACATAACCCTCCCACTGCAGTCAGCAGACCTCAGTTTTTTTCTGCCTAGCAGAAGGAGAAGACGTGGCTCTCTCAGGAGCCAGTCTCCTGACCTATTTTTATTCCTTTGGGAATTTTTTTCCTATTTTATTCTTTTGAGATCTTCTATCAACTGTCGGCTGGGCAACAGGTTGGGTAGAAGATATCCTCGTAGTCTTCCCTGTCCGACCATCGAGCGTGCTGATCCTCGCCTTGTGTGCGTGAGACTCAGTTCACGACATGCCCCACGACTCCAGGGGTGGCCGGTGGGCTTTCAGCTCCGCGGTCCTCTCAAGATAGAACAGTCCGGCTGTATCTTTCGCGGTGGACCGGGCCGACAGCTACTCAGTACCGCACTGTGATAGTTCTGTCAGAAACACACCAGTGGGTCCCTCAGGGGACGGGTAAGTAGTCTCTCCTGGCTCCAGGTGAGTACATGCTGTGTGTTTCTTGTGTGGGGGATTTTCCCTGTCTCCCCCTGTGTTTTTTAATGTCACTCTCTGTTCACTAGTGCTGGCGCTGTACTGTGTGGGGTGCCTGGGGGCCATACTGTCCTGGGGGGGGGGCTCATGCTGCTCTGCATTCGCTGGGGCTGTTTTGTTTTTGGATGTGAGGGGCCTGGGCGCCGTTCGGCGCCATGTTTTGTGTGTGTGCTGATTTTTACATTGGCGGCCATCTTGCCGTGGCCCGCCGGAGCACATTGCGGCGGCCATTTTCTTGTAGCCGCACGTTTTTCTGGCACTAGTTTGGCCTCTAGCGCCGCTGGGAACGGCGCGAATCTCCTCACACTCTCTCCTCTCAGCTCACTCACGCTGAGCAGCGCGGCGCAGTGAGACAGAGCAGCGGAACCGAGCGGTCCTGGTCAGGTTGGTGGGTTCCCTGGGCATTCCCCTACTTCAGTCAGCACAGCCTGTGGGTGGTCTCAGAGAGGGACATTATGGAGTCAGAGTCACCAGCTTCCCCTCACATGCCAGAGGCAGCAGCCAGTGCTCCAGCACCTGCGGTCCCTATGGACCAGTTGTCGGCAGTCCTGGAATCATTTCTGACCAGGATGGAAGCTGTGTGTGAGCATAAGGGAGCAAAAAAGCGCCCTCTCCCCACTTTATCTCCACAAGGGGAGTGCTCTGATTCAGATATGGGCCTAGCTATTGCTGCTCAGGACCCTAGCTCTGAATATTTGGATGGTTTTGAACAGGACATTCCTTGTGAGGAAGACTCCAGTTCTGAGTCAGTAAATGACAGGGCGCTTGTTAGTGAACTCATTGATGCTGTGAGGGACACTCTCAAGCTAAATGCTGCGACCGCAGAACCTCAGGCGGATACAGTCTCCTTTGGTTCTTTTAAGACCAAGCCTTCTAAAAAGGTTTTTCCATATGTACCTTTCTTTGACCAGCTCATTGACCAGGTCTGGGAAAAGCCGCAGAAGACTTTTATGGTCCCGCGGCGTTTGTCTATTAGATACCCCTTTGAAGACGCCCTGCTTAAAAAGTGGGCTTCTCCCCCGGTGGTCGACCCTCCAGTCGCCCGTTTAAACAAGGCCACCACTCTCCCGATGGAGGGGACTCCTGCGTTTAAGGACCCCACTGACAGGAGGTCAGAAGTGGTGAGTAGAGCCATATTCGCCTTGTTGGGATCCGCCCTACGGCCCGTAGTAGCGGCGACCCTTGTGTCTCAGACACTCACGGAATGGGCAAAAATTTTGCACCAAACTGTGCAGGAGTATAACCTTCCTCCAGACACTATTGCTCTGGCCCACCAGATGGTGCAGGGTCTGATATATGTGTGCGACGCCACGTTGGACGCGGCCCCTTTAATATCCAGGGCCTCTGTCTCGGCGGTGGTATTGCGTCGTCTCATCTGGTTGAAATGCTGGTCTGCTGACCTAGCCTCTAAGAAGCTCCTGACGGATCTACCTTTTAAGGGTGGTAGACTTTTTGGTGCTGCTCTGGATGACATCATCAAGGATGTCACGGGAGGTAAAAGCACTCTCCTTCCTCAAACTATCAAGGGTAAGGAGGCCCGACGTAAACCGGGTCCTTCCTTTCCAGCAAAAAAGGGTTTTTTTCGTCCGTCAGAGTCCACGGGTAAGCCATCCCAGACTGACAACAGTGCGGCTGGCGGGCACAAGCGCCCCTGGGTGCGTAAGCCGAACAAGCGGCTCCCAAGCCCGCCTCCGCGTGAAGTCTTGCCCCCGCCCGTCTCTGGGGTGGGGGGACGACTTCGCAGGTTCACGGATCGGTGGACCTCCCGGATCTCCGACCGGTGGGTGTGCGAGGTGGTCACCTCAGGATACAGAATAGAGTTCCGCTCCTGGCCCCCAGACAGATTCTTTCCCTCAAATCTCCCTCTCCTTCCTGCCCGTCGGGCAGCCCTCTTGGGGGCTGTACAGGATTTGATCGGGTCCGGAGTAATTGTGCCGGTTCCGTCCCAGGAGAGGTTTCAGGGGTTCTACTCGAATCTGTTTGTTGTTCCAAAAAAGGACGGGGTTCGGCCAATCCTGGACCTCAAGGCCCTGAATGCCTTTGTAAAGGTGCAAAAATTCCGCATGGAATCCATTCGCACGGTGATCGCTACACTCCATCAAGGGGTTTTTCTGGCATCCTTGGACATCAAGGACGCCTACTTGCATGTTCCGATCTGCGCAAGCCACAAGAAGTTTCTGCGCTTTGCGGTCGGCGAAGTCCACTATCAATTTGTGGCTCTTCCCTTCGGCCTAGTCTCGGCACCGAGGGTGTTCACCAAGGTGCTTGCTCCGGTCTTAGCTTTGCTGAGACAGCGAGGCATTGCTATCGTGGGCTATCTGGACGATTTTCTTCTAAGAGCAGACAGTGGCTCAGAATTGGAAGAAAGTGTGACTATCGTCAGTCAGACCCTCAGGAAGTTTGGGTGGCTCCTGAACGTTCAGAAGTCGGTTCTAGTCCCGACTCAGCGTCTGGAGTATCTAGGTCTGATTCTGGACTCCTTGGAGGCAAGAGTCTTCCTACCTCCAGACAAACTACTGACACTTCAGTCTGCAGTACGGGTGCTGACGTCCCGAAAATGGTCGTCAATCCGCTTTTGCATGAGAGTCCTGGGACTCATGGTGGCCTCCTTCGAGGCCGTTCCTTATGCCCAAGCGCACACCAGGGCTTTACAGAAAGAGATCTTGTCCACTTGGGACAAATCCCCGTTGTCCTTGGATCTTCAGATCCAGGTGAGTCACCTGGTCAGGGCGTCCCTGACGTGGTGGTTGAGGTCCCCGGCTCTTCGGTCCGGGAAGTCGTTCCTCCCCATCCAATGGACGGTGATCACGACGGACGCCAGCCTGACGGGCTGGGGGGGAGTCTGGGGAGTCCTGTCGGCCCAAGGACTTTGGACTCCGGACAAAGCCCTCTTACCGATCAATGTGCTGGAGATACGGGCAATCAGACTGTGCCTCTCCTCATGGTCGGAGAAACTACAGGGTCACTCCATCAGGATCCAATCGGACAACGCCACAGCAGTGGCGTATGTCAACCATCAAGGGGGGACTCGGAGCTCAGCTGCGGCTTCCGAGGTCGCCCGCATCCTGAGGTGGGCCGAAAGAAGCGTGCCGGCTCTGTCGGCCGTCTACATTCTGGGCGTAGACAATTGGCAGGCGGACTATCTAAGTCGCCAGACGCTGGACCAGGGAGAGTGGTCCTTGCACCCGGAGGTCTTTCAACTCCTTTGCAGACGGTGGGGCACGCCGGATGTGGACCTGATGGCCTCTCGACTCAATCGCAAGGTGTCGAGGTTTGTGGCCAGATCCAGGGATCCCTGGGCGGATGCCTCGGATGCGTTGGTGGCCCCATGGGGTCAGTATCACCTGATATATGTTTATCCTCCGCTGCAGTTGCTCCCTCACCTGCTCCGCAGGGTAGCGACCGAGGGAATTCCGGTGATCCTCATTGCTCCGGATTGGCCTCGGCGTCACTGGTACGCCGATCTGGTACGTCTCGTCGCAGACGTTCCCTGGCGGTTACCAATACGGGGGGACCTTCTGTCTCAAGGTCCTATATTTCATCCTGCTTTACAGTCTCTGGCTTTAACGGCATGGTTATTGAAAGCCAGGTGCTGAGAGACCGAGGTCTCTCGGATTCGGTCATTTCGACCATGTTAAGGGCACGGAAGTCTTCCTCCAGAAAGATCTATCACCGTACTTGGAGAGCTTACATCGCCATGTGCGAAGAGCTGGACTGGCGCCCACGAACGTATTCCGTTCCTAGAATCCTGCATTTTCTGCAGCGTGGCATGACCCAAAAGCTCGCTTTGAGTACCATTAAGGGTCAGATTTCGGCCTTGGCCATCTTCTTTCAGCGACCGCTGGCGGGTCATCCCTTGGTTAGCACCTTTGTGCAGGGGGTTCGCCATGTGCTCCCCCCTGTCAAGCCTCCTCTCCCCCGTGGGATCTGAATTTGGTGCTCTCGGTCCTCCAGGAACCTCCCTTTGAAAATATTAGAGATATTCCCCTCTTGACTTTGTCTCAGAAGGTGGCCTTCTTGGTGGCCATTACTTCCATTAGACGAGTGTCTGAATTGGCGGCCTTGTCCTGCAAGTCGCCCTTTTTGGTCATCCATAAGGATAAGGCGGTGTTACGTCCGCGACCTTCCTTTCTGCCAAAGGTGGTCTCGGCCTTCCACTTAAACGAGGACATTGTCCTCCCGTCCTTGTGTCCTCACCCATCGCATCCCAGAGAGTTTGCGCTTCACACTTTGGATGTGGTACGAGCCTTGCGGGTGTACCTGTCAGCTACTGCTTCTATTCGGAAGTCTGACTCACTATTTGTGGCTGTCTCTGGTCCAAAACAGGGCCAAGCGGTTTCGTCTGCCACCATTTCTAGGTGGATCAGACAAACCGTCATTCAGGCTTCTCTCAAGGGGCGGGCGCCTCCCTTTCCGGTTACGGCACATTCCACCAGGGCAATTGGTGCTTCCTGGGCTTTCCGACATCAAGCGTCGGTTGCACAAGTGTGCAAGGCGGCGACCTGGTCGTCTGTTCATACCTTTTCTAAGTTTTATAAGGTTGATGTGGCTGCATCTTCGGATGCTTCCTTCGGCCGCAAGGTGTTGCAGGCCGCTGTTTGATGTTGCAACTCCTCCGTTGAGGAGCTCTGCCTTGTTTGGAGTGAAGTTTTTGGTTTTCCATTTATACTGCTCCCATCCCTCTTGACACTGCTTTGGGACATCCCACGTGTAAAGGTGTATAAGACACGCTGTGTCAGTCCATGGATGACAAGAGAAAATAGGATTTTTGTACTCACCGTAAAATCCGTTTCTCTGGCATCCATGGACTGACACAGCACCCACCCTTATTTTTAAGTTTGTACTGCTTTGTTACGAACTGAGGTCTGCTGACTGCAGTGGGAGGGTTATGTCCGGAGGGACCGCCCCCCTGGGCGGGGCCGTTCAGCTCTGGCTGTTTAGAATGTATGTATAACATCTCACATTCTGCCTAGGTCTTCTCCTGCAAGCAGGGACATAACCCACGTGTAAAGGTGTATAAGACACGCTGTGTCAGTCCATGGATGCCAGAGAAACGGATTTTACGGGGAGTACAAAAATCCTATTTTGTCTCACTACTTTCAAATCAACCAAAAACTAAGCACAGTCAGATTTGCAGAATGCCCTGAACCACTTCTTGTCCCAGGGCGTTGTACCAGTACCGCCATAAGACAAGTTCAATGGATTCTACTCAAACCTGTTCACGCTACCATAACCTAGCAGGGGAATTCGTCTTATCCTGCACTTAAAATCCCTTAAAAAAAACCTGCATGCTCCCATTTACCCATCTCATTAGCGCTTCCTAGGCTTTGCAGAGGCAAACATCCACTTTGTTTGCCGCACTGCCCTTCGGCCTATCCCCTGCCTCCAGGGTCAAAGGTCTTGGCACCCTTGCTTACCCTCATCAGAATTCAGTGGAAGGTTACCTAGATAGCCTGTTACTTGAAGGATTCATCAACCGTTCAACTCTCAGCAAATATTCAAAAGACAACTCAGTTGCTACAGACTTTTGGCTCTAGATTTATTTCAACAAATATGTTATCCAGCCTTCCCTGCACTTAGAATACTTAAGTCTGATCCTGGATACATGAAAGCAAAATCCTTTCTTCTACCAGATTAACAACAGTGCCCATGCATGGATCGAAATTTGTCTGGTCCCTGCTCAACTTGCCGAATTTTGATCCATATATAGGTAGCTTTGGACCATGGGTTATGCAGATGCCTTTAGGGGACTGGACACTGGCAAACAGAGCAGTAGGGACAGCCGCAACATAACCCCCTCCCACTCCCAGCAAGCCTCAGTTTTTTGCTAATGTCTTTCGGTGAATGGACATCTTCTCTCTACTCTGAGAGAAGCTATTTTTTATTTCTTTATTTTTTATCAACATTCATCTATGAATGTTACTAGCTGCTACAAAGCCACTGCAAAAACAATATAAACACTAGACAGCTCTTGCAAAATAAAACCAATCAAAAACAATTCAAATATGAATGTGCTCCATTCAAAAACTATCCCAGACGCTGGGCCAAACGGGACTGTTGCCTCCGGGCCTAACCATTGCTGGGGGGCCCCAAAGCACCCTCCCCCAAGCCCTCGTTATTCGTCAATGTCTGTCCCATATAGCGGGTACAGCCCCCGGCCGGTTGAGCGTGTTGGGGTAGAGGCATGCCATGGGACATCCACACCAAGGCGCACCCATCCCCCCTCCCCATACACGCACCAGAACAACTATCTCTAGAGGCGGGGAATACCATGCCACTGCTCCCTCTCTCAACTCCACCCCCTCTCCGGTCAGCAAGGTCAAGACGAGAGACACACCCCCCCCCCAACACCCCAATCAATAAACAGGGATACATTGTCGCAGCCCACAGGAACCAATCAGCAATGCTCCGCTGAGGTCCTTGTGGCCAAGCAAAGCACTACAGAGTTACTCACCCAATCCCCCTAAATATCCGATAGAATATCCAGAACATATATAATCTGTTAGGTGTCCTTCGGAGAAGTATGGGTCATTCCCGTCACCTCCCACCGTCCCTTAAAGGGGTTTTTTATTTTCTAAATAGGTTCCTTTAAGCTAGTGCATTGTTGGTTCACTTACCCTTTCCTTTGATTTACCTTCTAAATGTTTTTTTTCTTTGTCTGAATTTCTCACTTCCTGTTTCTCCTCACTGAACTTCACACCATCATCCGAGTGGTGTGGATTCAGCCAGAACAGCTTACTGAACAGCTTACTGAGGAGGAACAGGAAGTGAGAAATTCAGACAAAGAAAACAAAGAAAAAAAATATTTAGAAGGGAAATCTAAGGAAAAGGTAAGTGAACCAACAATGCACTAGCTTAAAGGAACCTATTTAGAAAATAAAAAACGAACCTTTACAACCCCTTTAATAAAGAAGAGCTGGCTGCTATTTCACCTGTATTTTTATCACACCTCCATTTGTATTTGTACTACCTCCATTACCTAAACTCCAAACAACATCGGGCACACAGTCGTGCGCTCTCCAACTCCTGTAGTTTGCTCATTTTGCGCCCCCCCCCTATACTTATATAATATTAAAGCTTATTCTAATTACAATAAGAAAAATTAGAGAGAGCATTCAAGAAAGAGCACCAGTTTAACCTGAGAAATTCTAAAAGTACAATGATAATATAGTATATAAGGGTAGTAAGTGGTGACCCCCTTTTACATATGAAAATTAAACCTCCCTATCTTCTGGAGCCTGCTGGCCCAACCGATTGCGTAATTGTCCTGAACTGGATCTCCTTCTCCATTGTTGTCTCAGCTGCTGCTGAGGGCCCCATTCCGCTATCAATGGAAGATCTATCCAGTTGGGAATTTCAATAACCTCTGATCCCAGCAATTGGGCAGGATTATGTAGGGTATAAAAAAGGAAAAGTGCAGTGCATAAAATTTCAAGTATACAAGGACCATATGATAGGTCCCAAATACACAGTGTAAACAACGTGAAACTCTAATTGAAAAGATACACAGTGATTGTTACAATTGAAAAATAGTAACTGTAGAGTCCATACGTGAAATGAAAAACCAAATATGTGATAAGTCCACACAGCCCTTAAAGGGACATATATAAAATGTTCATGACTTAATTTGGACATTAAAAATTGGTGAAATGGGTGGTAAACAATAAGTGAAGGTAAGTGATCTGCCACCAATAAGATAAAGGCTTACCAGATGGTCCTATGAGTCAAACGAGCTTGTATTGGCAGACGCCAAAATTGGAACATCAACTCTGGAGACCTTTTAACGAAGTAACCAAATCATCAAACGATCATATAGAAAAATTAGACAAATTCAAAAATATCTTGCATTTCTGCAAATCCCAGGCTCAATAAAGAAAGACAGAATGGCTCAGTATCTGCTGCAGACTGCAGTCACTGGAGCTCCACTCTACACAGAAATCATGTACAGGAATCCTGTGACCTCCACTTCCTGTAGTATCGTCTATATGATATATCATGTAGGGTATAGCTATGATCATCCTTTTTAATAAACAGACATTGGATAGCCCCACCGATACGTAGCTCCCATGGAGCGCAGGTGATGCAATAATGGTCTCAGCAAATGGCATCTATACTTTGTGTGGTGATTTATAAATCGGGATACAGCTGTATCTCTGCCTCATTAAAGCCCTTCTGCCATGCTGCCCTGAGTATATCCTCTTTTATCCTGAAAAAAATGTACAAAACACAAAACATCTCTAGAGTCAGTCTGTGCAAGGTTACCAATAGTAGGGACCCTATGCACACGGTCTAGTTCAATCAGAGCGTCTGGGGATTTCTCCAACAGCTGGTTACACATGGCAGACACTTTGTCTCTCAGACCGGGCCCCCCAATTGTCTCTGGAATCCCCCTAATCTGGATATTATTCCTTCTGCTTCTATTTTCAGAATATTCTGCTTGCAAATTTAACCTGATCAGTCTCTGATGTTGGATATGTAGCCTTTTCTCCATAGCCGCAATACGTACATCAGATGCAGATTGCTGAGTTTCTAAATGGAGCAGTTTATGGTCCACTGCAACTGTTTTAGAGCAGACCTCTTCTATCTCTTCCCGTAGAGTACCAGTCAGACTGCCCAGCAATTTCTGTATGTCCTCTCTAGTGGGGAGAGCTTGAATAAGCTGCCGGATGTCTGGCTTGGCAATGTGCTCCTGGCTGTGTGGGCTCGGTAAGGATAGCTGTGAGTCTATACCAGGAGTCATAGGTATAGGTATGAGAGACTCCAGCCCTGTTATTGCAGGCCGTTCAGCAGCCGCTGCATCCGGCGTCAACCAGGAGCTATCCTGTGTTTGCTGAGATATCTCAGACTGGTTTCCGTAATTGCGCCATATTAGGAGCAATATGGCTGTCCGACGTCTCTTCTTACCGTCCGGTATCTGTTAATATAGGAATGACAAGGAGTATAGGGCGCTCCTGTAGCATTTCCCCGTCTCGGCATGGGCTATAGAGCTTGTATTATCGACCGTCTCCTGGAGAATGCACAGCGGTATTGCCGAGCTCTAATCCGGGATATCCGCACTTCACCATGCCTAAGCCACGCCCCCTCTTTCTCTCCTTCTACCCTTAGCTATTTTTTTTTTATTTCATTTTGTTTTGTTACTTTTTTTTCAGCATTACATAAGAAAAAATTCCTAGTGCCATAAGGAAAAAACAATCTCTCTAGCTTTAGTGATCTCACTTACCTGTAATGAAGGATGGATCTCTGTGCAAATCTTCACTGCAGAGATGCCCCGTCCTCTTCCTGCTGCTGAAATTTTGGTGCCAAGTTCCCAAACGAGGACCTGCTACCTCCTCCCTCTTCGAGAAACTTTCTTTCATTGCTTTCATGATTTTTAAATGGAGGAAAGTCTGATGAATCACAAGAGTCTCTCCCCCATTTAGAATTTGGAAGAGGAGTGAGCGGGTCCTCATAGAGAACTTTTTACAGCAGCTTCAAATAAGATCCACAGCTATTAACCATCTCAGGGCTGGAGGTTCAGGAACAAGAGGAAGACTTCCTGAAGTGGAAAAAGATTTCTACAGGATCCAGCTGCCTGAATGACATGGGACATTCTTCATTACAGGTGTTGGCTCACTAAAAGCGAGAGAGAGGCGGGTTGTTTCTATGGCTGGCTAAATTCAGCTCTAACACATATATTTTTTTACCTAGGAGCCCCTGAGCTTGGAACCCTTAACAAGTAGACCTCAACTTGATCTAAAAAATCGGGGCTGTGCACACCATTATCTCATAATGCAGTAAGCACATCTCTATGTGCCCCTTTTGGGAGGAGCGGGCCAGGGGCATATTCTGACTTTGAGCTCAAGTGGACCTCTAACTTGCCAAGTGTGGTGAGACTAGTGTGCCTTGTGTATGAGGTGAAGCTCGGTTGGAAGAAGAAAAGCAGTAATCTGAGGTGTTCTGTAACAAAGATACCATGTGTCCCACTCCTTACAACCCCATTATTTATTAGTGAAGCTGCCTATTAGCATGATGGACCAGTAGAAAATCTCTTGAAGAGTGGGACAGAGCCAGTGACCAAAAAGCTGGCCATTTCAACATTGCCATTACAACTGACTGAAATTACATTGAGATATTGTTCTAATTTGTTTCTGCAGCCCCGGGGATTAAATCTCCCCAAACCTCCAACTCCACCACATGTTGAAGAAGAGTATTACACCATTGCAGATTTCCAGACCACCATACCTGATGGCATCAGTTTCCAGGCTGGACTTAAAGTTGAGGTGAGGTTTTAACCTTAAAATATTGCTGAGCTATAATGAGATCCAGACAGTTGCTAGGAATACTCTCATTCGCTCTGTTAATGTTGATTACCCCCACCCTCCCAGCTTTGTAGATGTACTCTTGCCCACTTGCCTTTTAAAAGGGGACAATAGTTACCTATCACAGTTGAGCCTTCCATCCAACATACAGGGCTACCTTTGCCTGACCCCTGGAAGTGTTTCTAGTTTTGTGGTAGGCATGGTATTGTGCAGCACATTTCAGATGTGTTCCATAACGATTTCAGGACTGGAGCCATGGCGGCACCCTCTAGTACTGGATAGAATCCTTGGGTGAGCCACATAATGGCCATCCTAAAATGTTTCCTTGAACCTGAGTGATTTATCAGCAACCACTTTCTGACCACCCTATAGTAGTTTTACTGCTACAAGGTGGCAGTTGTGCACTGGATCATGTGTGTGTATATGTATGTATATATATATATATGTGTATATATATATATATATATATATATATATATATATATATATATATATTTATATATTTATATATATATATATATATATTTTTATATTTATATATATATATATTTTTATATTTATATATATATATATATATATATTTTTATATTTATATATATATATATATATATATATATATATATATATTTTTATATTTATATATATATATATATTTTTTTTTATATTTATATATATATATATATATATATTTTTATATTTATATATATATTTTTATATATATATATATATATATATATATATATATATATATATATATATATATATATATGTGTGTGATCCTGCACTTCTGCCTGCAGGGGGCCCACACGCTGCCGCCGGCCCACTTCTGCTGTGATTATTCAGAGCAGAAGCTGATCTGTGGACGCCGGACACTCTGTGTCTGCCAGAACACAGCAATCGTTGGGCAGAAACTCAGAATAGAGCTCTGTAAACAAGGAAGAGTTCTGTTCTGACAGGGGGGGGGAGGAATATATTCTGTGTTCTCCTCCCCTAGTAAAAGCAACACACATGGTAAATGCAAACACGGGCTAGGCACACAATTAACCCTTTGCCCTTTTCCCCTAGATGTTTAACCCCTTCTCAGTCAGTGTCATTACTACAGTGACAGTGCATATTTTTAGCACTAATCACTGTATTAGTGTCACTGGTTCCTGCAAATTGTCAAAAGTGGTGTCAGTTAGCATCCGATTGTCCACCTGCAATATTGCAGTCCGGCTATAAGTCGCTGACTGTGCAATTGTCAGTTAAAATAGCACAGTGCTGTATTGCAAAACGTGGCCTGGTCATGAAGTGGGGTAAATCTTCCAGAGGTCAAGTGGCTAATGGATCCTGTACTATTACATTTATATAGGCTAAACTTCTTTTTTTTTTTCTTTTTTTTTTTTGTTTTATTAATGCTAGTTGATTAGCTCTTATGCTGATCCATTGGATTTTGCCACCAAACTGAAACAAGTATGCAGATCAGAAGCTCAGGGCTTCATGCTTGTTTTGGATCAGTGATTCTACAGCATTGAAGGTAGAGACAGTAAGTAGCCAGGGTAATAGAGTTTTCAGAAGGCACTCAGCACTAGAAGCTCTCAGTATAGGATACACATTTTGTAAAGGGGAAACTGTACATAATTGTGTTAATGTATTCCAGGCCACTGTCGCCTTCCCCCAAGACATGTTGTTTAACTTACAAATGCATTTAGTATCTCAGGTTGTGCAATTTTATATTGATGGGCATTATAAAAATTATTTCAGATTGCAGTGTTGATTACTAGAGTTAAACTTGCATTTCTTTCAGGATTGTTGGGTATAGCTTATTTTATAATCTTTTATCGGTTTCATTTTAGGTTGTTGAAAAGAACCATAGTGGTTGGTGGTATATACAGATTGATGATAAAGAGGGCTGGGCTCCTGCCACCTTTATTGACAAGTACAAAAAAACTAGCAATGCTCTAAGGCCCAATTTTCTGGCTCCTTTACCCAATGAGATGGCCCAGCTGTGCTTGTCTAATGCTTCTACAGAAAACACCTCTGTGGAGGAAGCATCTGGGCCATGTAGGCCTCTGCCTGAACCACCACAAAATGGTACAGACCCTGTGTCCAAATGGTCAAAAGAATTGAAGAACAAAGACCCAGGTTTTAAAAGTTCTCCCTTGGATGGCAAAGAACACTTTTCAAATAGTGTGTATGATGAGGCAGCTGGTGATGATGGGGAGGAGAAGCCAAGTCTACCTCCAAGAAGAGAATCCATGCTGAAACCTGAAGAGGTATCTGAGCGGTCAAGCATGCCACAGCATCGAGCTCCCCCTCCAAAACCTTTAACCAGCATGATAGCATCAAGTCCTCAAAAGCAACTTCCTTCAAAGGAAGTCAAGAAACCAGAGATAAAAAATGACAAGAGCAAAATGTTTCAGTTGAAAAATGAAATGGGTCTCGAGTGTGGACACAAAGTATCACCCAAAGAGCTAAAAAAGCCAATGCTTAAGCCTGTTGCCAACAAACCTAAGCCTGAGATATCATCAGAGAAACCTGAATTAATGGTTCCAAACCCTTTTCTCAAAGCTAAGCCACAGGTCAAACCCAAACCAGTCGCCACAAGCAAAACTGAGGGTAGTACAGAAGATAAGGTTGACATTTCAAATCTGAGAAGCAGACTTAAACCCTCTGGTAAATCATTAGATAAAGGTAATGAGCAAGAGCCTTGTGCAAGTAGTGGGGTGAGCGACAATGCAGTTTACAACTGTATAGGGGCTGCTGGCAGACCCCTTGATAAACCTGATCAAAAACATCTGTACAAGCAGAACAATAGTATTCCTGGTGAACCGCCTTCTAAAGCGCTTCCAGTACCACTTAGGACTGTTGACACTGAACCAAAGGCTGCAAGAGATCTACCCCAGAGGCCTGTAATTCCACCAAGAAGACCCCCTCCTCCCAAGAAAGTTTCCATGTCAAGTGAAACAAATGAAGGCAGGGCAACACAGATAAAAGAAAGTTCTGATTTTACAGTTGCTCATATGGCTAATCGACCCATAATGGTTCCTCCTAAATCCAAGCCGCTTATTTCTTTATCAGGTAGCGATGATACTAAAGTGAAAAATAGCTTTGTTCCCAAGATGCCGGCATCCAGACTAGCAGATAAATCAGAAACTAAAGAGAAGCCTGTATCCAGTACTCCACCTTCTCAGTACGTGGCTGTTGCTGACTTTGATGGAGATGAGGATACTAGTAGCTTTAAAGAAGGAACAATATTTGAGGTTCAGGAGAAGAGTTCTAGCGGCTGGTGGTTCTGTAGGGTTCTTAGTGGGGGCCCTAGTTGGGAGGGCTGGATACCTTCCAATTATCTAAGGAAGAAGCCATAATGGCTTGCCTAGTTTACACAGTTACCTAGCCTCTTACTTTCACTTCTATTTAATTAGTCCATTAATTTATAGTTTTTACTTCAAGCCTGCTTCTTCTAAAAAAATAAGTTAAAATACATTCCAGTTTTATCCAGACCTTGCCTAAAGAGAACAGCTTGCTATTTGGACAGCATTTAGAGAAAAATGTGATCATCTCCTGACTGAACTTCAACTCCCAGCATGCTCTGATGCTAAAGGCAACATAACTGACCTGAAAACGGCTGTATGATGATTCCATCATGGAGAAGATAACTGCTGAAATTGTTCTTCTCTGGATTATGGAATTGTGAACAGAGAGATCTAGCATAAACAAAGCCAAATTGTCCTGTCTTCTCCATATTTGGCCATCACTAACCGAGCCAATATTCCTGGCCAAGTCATACTTAAGCCACTGTTGACAGTGGCTTCATGGGACTGTACAGTTTAAAACTTTATTTTATGTTTTCTATTTCATGTTCAGAGCAGTGATAACACAAGCTCGACAGCACACTTCAATATTTTCTGATAAATTTACATTGCAGCCTGGCATGTTTCCGTTTATAAAATCCCTACTGTTCTAAAAAGGCAACTAAATGATCATGTCATTTTTCAAGTTATATTTTTTTTTCTACAAATACTAAATGAATATTTTTTTTTACATTGTTTTTGTGAATACTTCTATCATTGGAAAGGGTAATAATATTGTAAGGCCAATAGAGGGCAGCAATATCAAGTAAAACATGGACAAAGCTGCAAGCATGTTTTTTTCCCCTTTTAATCCAGTCCACCAGATCTTTCATATTAAAAAAATAATAATATTCAGGCAAGATAAAAACAATCAATTAAAGATAAAAAAAAAAACAAAAAAAAAAAACAAGACAGCCAGAACCTGTGCGTGTGCATAGGCCAGACCAATGGCAGGAATAGGGTATGCATAGTAACTGCATGGGCTCATTTAAATTACTGTACTCTTCATATAACAACATCAGAAGCTGATTAACAACCTGGAAACTTTATATTTGGTTATTTTAAAAACCTCAAAAGGACTATTGAGCATCTAGATTGTTTTACAACGGAAAATGGTCTTGATTAGCAACCTATACGTGTAATCTTGAGTGTTAAACTCTTGCGCCAATTTAGCAGCTGCATTTGTATCATACGCATCGCAGCCTGGTAGAGAAGTGAGGCAAGAGCAGAAATCACAAATCCAACCCTATTACCCAAGAAAAGGTTTGTGCCCTAGTCCTGGAATTATTAAGGGCCAAATGTGGCCATTGTTTTGCCTTCATTTAATTGCATATCCCTTCAGGAGTCTGTGCTACTTATTTGATATCTATCAAAGAGCTTATATGTATAAAATGTTTTCTGAGAAGGCTATATTTAAAGTGCATTTATTATGTTTTCCAAACTCCTTTGGTACAGGAGCAGTGCTCCATATCCAGCCATTGTCTTTCTTTGCTCTGGAACTGTGATGAGAGGTAGAGATGAACATACCTTCTTAGTATTTGTTTTTTTGGAAAGGCTTAGGTGGCTTTTCAGGGGTGGGGCTTAAATAATAAATCCAGTTTTACTCATATAAAGGGAAAGATTAAGGATGAGGCTTAAAGTTGTCTCAGTTTGTGAGTTTGGTAAACTGGGAATTATGGTGTTATATCCATATAGCGATTCTATATCTCTTGTTTACTTTGACAGATGTTGTTAAACATCAGCAAGGCAAAAACCTATGCGCACATTGCACATTGTTTCTTAGTATTTTATTGTATCCTTGCAGTATTATGTATTCTGATCTGTTTCTTTACAACAGAGGAGGTTATTATCCTTTGCTGCATATAACCTTTGTCTATATGTATGTATCCCATTTACTTCATTTTTTCATTTTACGCATTCCCATTTTCAGTCTGGTCATGTTTGCCATAAAATGTCATCAGTATAGGAGCTTTTTTTTTTTTTTTTTTTATCCGTTGAACAAATGTCAATGTATACCACTTGAATTACCCCCTGTATTCTGCTGCCAAATCTTTCCTTATAGTTGGTAATTATCGCTGATGGTGCCTTTCTGATTGCCTTGTTTTGAATGTGCTGTCATCAAACCACCATCCCATGGGCTTTCTTGCTCATACCTAATGCATATTTTGTAATGGCGCCCAAGTGACCTTTCCTAGTGTCCATTACTGTGCCTTCCATAACACATGCTTAGTTTGTAACAATCTGCTCTTACCTCTCATTATGTCTCCTATTTGGTGCCATGATGGCAACACACCAAAGACATATAATATTTTTTTTTTATAGTCATGGGATCATCTAGTGTAATTTCTTTGTATACATTACCAATGTGTCAGTTAAATGGAACCGATTTACCTTTCATACATCTTGCAATTATGCAGACTTCATTCTGCCGATCAAATCTCAAAAAAAAAAAAATCTCCTATTAGTGTTTTGTTTCCTGTACTAGGGCAATAAAGCTTTTTTTTTTTAAGTTACTTTTGTGTTTTTTCTTTCTTTTTTGTCTTGTTAAACATCAGTCATGGGGAAGCAGTGTTGCTGTTTTACCACTAGGTGGCTGCAAAGTGTTATATATTTGTGGTTGAATTGAAAGTGTGGCGGCAAGGAATGAACCATTTAACCAGTAGTCTAGCAATGTCCTTGAGATGCATAAAAGATTCTCTATCTATATGAAAATTAAAGTTATTTTTGGTAAATAAACAGAGTTCTGGAAACAGAACCCTTTAGCTGACTAAACCTTTTGCTTTGTCACAGGTTTGGCTAATGACTCGTGAATTCTTATGATTATTTATAAGGACTCTTGTTCATTAAAGTAGCATTCACCAGCATCTGTTCCTAAATACAAGTGTAGCGACCTCACCCCTCCTCATTCTCGGCTTGTTGGTCTTGTCTAGGGGTTAGTACTGGGGGGAGGGATGCGATACACCACGGCCCATGTCCTCCAGAGAGACTGGAGGTGAAAGCCAGAACTATCAGGTTTTGTGTGTATGTCTCAGGCCGTGTACACGGCCGAGATTCTCGTCGAAAAAAACATGTCGTTTTTTTCGACGAGATTCTTGGACAAGAAAATTGTCCCGGCCGAGTGTACACACGCTCGATTCAAAGAACCCGCGGTTCTTTGAATGGAGCGTACGCGGTGACGTCATCGACTACGACGAGCATGCGCTCGTCACATTCGATGCCGTCGCCACCATCTTGGCATACCCTACGTATGCCTAGGAAGCTACCGCGCATGCGTCAAATTCATTTCGAACATGCGTGGGCTTCCGGGAGGACAGGTAAGTGTACACACACTCACTTTTCTCGTCGAGAAACATGCCGACGAGAATCTCGACGAGAAAATAGAGAGCAGGATCTCTATTTTCTCGTCGAGATACTTGTCGCTTTTCTTGACGAGAAACCATACACACGAACGAGTTTCTCTGCAAAAAATCTCTGCCAGCAAGTTTCTTGCTGGTTTTTGCCGAGAAACTCGTTCGTGTGTACGAGGCCTCAGAGTCAAATCTTTTCTCCGAAATGACTCCCCTTTGCTCCTAGTAACCAGAGTTCCACACACTGAAAAGGTCCAACTCGTATTTATTCTCTTCCAGCAATAAATAGTCATACAGCACAGACAGGTTGAGACCCAGAGAACACTTCAGTATTTGTGGGGAGTAGGTCAAGGCACAATCCTTTAAGTAGAGCTAACCACTGTGGTGTCACCAATGGTTATGATGTATAGTCACTGCCACCGACTATATAGAACAAGAGCATGAATTACCTTCGCTATCACAGCCCCTGTCAGAGGGAAGACATCTGTCCAAGAGAGTTACCGGAGGCCTCGTCGTCACCAGCAAATGCTGCACCAGACTTTCCGGAGAAGTTCCGCTCACCAGCCTCCTCATCTCAGACACTGGCACCCAAGGCGTTAGGGCCCCCTCGGATTCCTCCACCCTCGCAGAACCCAGTCGAAGGTACTGAGTCCCAGGCCTCCGCATTAGTACCTCACCCCAGGCTAAAGGTGCCTGAGATGGACTCCATCTCCCGCTCCGGCCAGGTCAAGGGCACCTGGGCCCGGAACGCCAGCACCCAGGCTGAAGGTGCCTGGGCGCGGCTGCGTCCTCCGACTCGGAACCCCAAGGTCAGGGCGTCTGCCTCTTTTATCTCCTCTCCCTTAGCGTCACAGCAGGTTCCCCGCCCTGCTGTGCCAGCGCCAGGAAAGGACAAAAAGGGATGCAGTTTTGCGGTGAGTGTTCAGCTCCGGTCCAGGGCGACAGCGCCACCTGCAGGCCACAGGAAACCTCACACCACCAGAGTCCTCCAAGAACCATAAAAGGGTCTCAGATTCCCTAACAATCAGTGCATCTGGGTTACACTACCACCCAGATGCCTCCCCTAAATTTAAATACCCGCTACACAAAGAGATGCATATTGTAATTTTCTGCCCTACTTATAACTTGATAAATGTCACATATTTTGAACATTTGCCAGACATTCAGTTTCCACATCCGCCAAGCTGAGGTAATGGATCCAAGCAATGAGTCTGGATGGAGATCTGGGGTCCATACTGCATTATTGGAAGGGTCTTCTTTTTTTCCCTCATTTTAAAAGTTAAAGCGACCAGCAGTAGCTTGGCACATCAGCTTTGAGAGCAGTATCACTATCCCTAGGACAGGAGGGGAAATCAGTCTGCAATATCCCATTAGCCTATGAGGAAGGAATTATAGCTTTTTTTTTGTGTGTGTGTGCTTAGGAGGAATTCTGGGACCATCACTAGTAGTAACACTGTTTTTAGTAAAATAACAGATATAGTGAGTGATTTAAACCAGACAATGTGCAAGAACTTATTTTATAATGGGAAAGGTTTTGTATACCGTATACCATTCACTTATTCAAGTTTAGAATGATCTTATGTAAAGCATACTATGCCTCCATGTTGTTTGCACTACCATTCAGCACTATGGCAATGAGATTCACAAGCTTTCTCTCCACCACTAGTATGCTAGCAGGCATTTATGGAAGGACAGTGCATATAGTCTCCTCTTTGCATCATTTTGTTTGCTCAAACCTATAGATCAGGGATATGCAATTAGTGGACCTCCAGCTGTTGCAAAACTACAAGTCCCATCATGCCTCTGCCTCTGGGTGTCATGCTTGTGGCTGTCAGAGTCTTGCAATGCCTCATGGGACTCGTAGTTCTGCAACAGCTGGAGGTCCGCTAATTGCATATCCCTGCTATAGATGCACCTAAAAAACTAGACTTCCAAAAGAACTGATCAGGTTAGAAATAAGAGTTTCCACTAATTACTTGAAGGTGCGAGCTCCAGGTCCACGTTCTTATCTTTCCTTCACCATTGTCAGTGGCTCACCAGTTAGTAAAGGATGGCTGCACATTCACCAGCTGTAGCTCCCATAAAACTTAAAGATTTGTAAAGGGCATTACCCAGGTGCAAAAAAGCAGGGCACTGGTGCAACTGCCAAAAAATAAAAAAGGCAAGGAATGATAAAAGAATGAAAGGAGTCTTTTTAGTGCTTGGAAAGTCCATTAAAAAAAAACATGTGGCATGAAGTTCACATTATGCCAGCATCACTAGTCTCCATTCCAAGCAGGATCTGGGGAAGGCTCCCACCAGCAAACCGTGTTTAGGAAAAACAAAAAGGAGAGAAAACTGCCACTACCTAAGTGTAGCATTTATTAAAACATTGGTGAAACGAAAAACAAAATAGGCACTCAAGTTTGAAAGACGTTAAAAATCATATCAATAAGTCTGCAGCAGATAGCAACATTCCAGGTGGTCAATGGTGAGCAAGCCCCATGGATGTGATGTAAGGTGCTTGGAACTAGGAGAACACTAGGAAAAGCCAGCAAAATCATTAGACAGTGTGTATATCACATGGATGGGGACTGCTCTGGCAAAGGGGGCCGCACCACAAAATGCATAGACCATGCCCATTGACCTCACAGCCATCTTGGTTCTCATCCATGTGATATACACACTCAGTCTGCTGCTTTTGCTGGCTCTTCCTACTGCAGTGTTCCCTTGGTCAACTTCCTGGTTCCAAGCACCTTACATCACATCCACGCAGAGAGACTTGCTCATCATTGACCACCTGCTGGAGACCTACTGATACGCCTTTTAAATGTTAAGTGCATATTTATTTTTCATTTTACCAACATGTTTTAATAAATGCTACATTTGGGTAAGGCCATTTTTCTCTTTTTTTGGGGTGTGGGTATGTGTGTGTGTGTGTGTGTGTGTGTGTGTGTGTGTGTGTGTGTGTGTGTGTGTGTGTGTGTGTGTGTGTGTACTGGCTATCCCACTTTTTATACATATGCAGACTTTTTTTTCCCTAAACTACTTGTTCTGGTGCATGGCTCAAAGTATTGAACCCAGTGTCTGGGGTCAGCCTTTTTCATCAGGATGAGCAGCTCTCATGCCCAGTACAGTTTTATGACAAAGAGCTTACCCGTGTACATAGTAGTGACATTAAAACAGTATATAGTAAGAAGATATCTTGTTGGATGTGCAGGAGACAAATTATGTTTTCATAAATAAAACCGCAGAATGGATCAGTTTTGTATGAGCCATATTTTATTTGTTTTTGAACATAAATCCATAATGGATGTAGAACAGATAAAAATGTACAATAACAAAACAAAAGCACAACACAAAAAATGGAAAGTGCAAAATAAACAACTGATATTAAGTCTCTTATATGGACTAATAGATACGTTTACAATGCAATACAGGTATCACAGTAAAGAACCATCATCTGTGTAGGTATTTCCCAAACCACAAAAGTTACAGATTTGGGGCATAAAAGGTGAAGCATACAACATTCACTGTATTATCAAAACAAACAAAAAGTCATAATCGGTGGTAATTTTTCTTTAATATAAAACTAACACGAAGGTGTTTACATTTGTAATTTAAGTATTATTATAACATGGAGTCTGAATATAAAAAGTGCACAAACAAGCTCAATAAGGCACATACATATTCTATACAAATGAATAACCATTGAAAGTTACAAATCAATAACATTAGTTGTACGACGATTGTCTTCCTGGAGAGTGAGGTGAAAGGGAGAGAAGTACAGCTCAAACAGAACCCAATTACCAGAGAAACACTGTGCAGTTTATTTTGGCATGTTAATTGTGAAGTGGAGGCACAACCTGGGGAACAGGATCTGGACTCTCAGACTTGCTTTCAAGAGAAACAAAATGCTCTCAATTTTTTGATTTTTGTTTGTTTTAATGTGAAACCAAATGCACTCTCATAGCTTGTGCCAGATTTGTTGCAAATAATCCTGAGATTGTTAGTGGAAAGCTTTATTAAAATACAGTTGATTGACCCCAATTAGTCAAAACTATAGCATTGTATTCATCTAGAAAGTGCATTCATTAGAAGTTGTTTGGCTGTCATTGTGATCCAGTAATTCAGGCTTTTAAGTCGGTGACCCCCAGGTCAAGTATTCATCTCATGAGTTCTGACTTTTCTGGTCTGAATGCTTGGTCCAGGTCGGCGACTCAAAGCACTGAAGCCAGGGACAGCTAGCATTTTCATAAGGCAGTCAGCAATGTCAATATACAGGTTTCCTTTTGACAATGGCGGCTTGTAATTATATATAGCGTACAACTTTAGGTGACTAGCTCATGGCAGTGTTTAAAGGCTGGTTTGGCAATACTGGCTTCATCTGGCACCTATATTCAGTGTTATAGCCATCTCGTACTAAGAAAAATACATAGGCTGTTATGCACAGTACCTGGCTGTCATAATGACTTTAGTACTTGGTTACCAATGGTGAACAAATCGGGAGATTAGGACTGCTGCTTTTATTTTTGTTACAGGTGACTTGAAGTCAGGAGATCAGTATTTTCAGAGGTCAGCAATGCCAGATCTCACTTAGTACAGGAATCCCTTAGGGCCCATTTACATTTGTGAAATGCACAAAAACATCCCAATTATCAAAACATATCACAAAAATGTCGATGTTTATAAAATGTGTTGCAACGCATAAATGTAAATCCGCCCTAAAAGAAGATGCTCAAAACGATACATGTTGCGTTTTAGATGGAGGGTAATGCATTTGTAGTGTGCTATGGAACTTTAATAGATTGTTACACACACAGTAGAGATCCTACATGCAGTCAATTGTGACGGTGCAGCAAGGGGGGCGTCACTCAGCCGAGTCATCATACATAGGTTGCGTAAAAGTCCCTTGACAGCCCATCAGATGCTGTCACTGATCAACAGCACCAGTATATTCAGATAGCTGCAGCTGTTGAATATGATAACCAGCCGTGGCAATTGCTCCATCTACAGCAGTGGTTCTCAACTCCTGTCCTCAGGACCCACTAACGGGCCAGATTTGCAAGATAACTGAAATACATCACAGGAGATATCATTAGCTGCCCAGTGATTGCAGTGTTTTTAGTCTGCATCTCCCCAAGGTAATACCTAAAATCTGGCATGTTAGTGGGTCCTGAGGACAGGAGTTGAGAACCACTGATCTACAGGGTTTAGGGTGGATGACGGAATCAACTGATTCTTCAGTTCAGCCCACATGGCTTGCTGTGTGGCTAGCCCAAGGCTACACCAATGTTTAAATATCTTTGCCAAAGAGATTACTTGCTGGTAGGATCGCATTTATTTCAGTGTAATGCAATAGAAGCGATTAATTAAAAAATTGTCTAAAAGCAGTTAATTTCTGTCAGTAGCAAAGTTTTATTCTCTAATGTAGCCCAAAACAATTGAAACTTTGGTGCAGCACTGTAGACAAACTGTCGGAGTTTATTTACTAAAGCTGGAGAGTACAAAATCATGCTCTGTTCTGCATAGAAATCAATCCAATTCAAACCTCAGCTTGTTCAATTAAGCTTTAGCAATAAGACCTGGAAGCTGATTGGTATCTATGCAGAATTGAGCCGGATTTTACAATCTCCCATTTTAGTAAATAAACCCCAGTGCCTGACTTCTAGAAGCAGTGCTTGTCCTTAGCCAGAGGGAGCCTCTTTCAACCATTTTCCAGGTTTCCTGCTGATAAGAACCTGGAGATGTGTTTGTTCCACAATTAATCTTTGTTAACAGAACATTTAGGGTCTTTGGCTGAAATATAAATTTATTTATTTTTGTTCCAAATTAAAATAGAAATAACTTTGGGCCCACTGACCAAATAAAGGACGGTGAACATTTAATGGCCAGTTTCAGCCCCCTGAAGATATAACAATGGCTTTATTTACCATCTATGACTAACAACGTACATTTAAAGCAGACTCCAATATTACATTTTGCACTTCATATTGCCAGTAAGGACACCCTAACCCTGCACCAAATCACGTATGTGTTTTCATTCTGCCTTTATAATTTTCCAGGTCTAAAAATGGTGAGTCCTGTATTTTAGGTATCTCTTCTTACACTTTAGTTCAATGTGCGCATTGAGATCTTTCTAGTCCACTTTTCTGAGTTACTCTAACAAGAGTTACTAACATTATGCATACCCAAGAACATAGCAGCAGCAGAATGCATTAGGTAGCTGCATAAAGACATTGGCAGAGTCAGAAAGTGGGCAGAACTGCCTTGGAGATTAGGAGAAAGAAGACTATAGCAGGGGTCTCAAACTGGTGGCCCTCCAGCTGTTGTGAAACTACAAGACCCATGAGGCATTGCAAGGCTGACAGTTACAATCATGACTCCCACAGGCAGAGACATGATGGGACTTGTAGTTTCGCAACAGCTGGAGGGCCGCCAGCCTGAGACCCCTGCTCTATGGGGTTGATTTACTAAAGCTGGAAAGTGCAAATCTGGTACAGCTCTGCATTAAAAAACAAACAAAAAAAAAAAAACAATCAGCTTCCATTTGTTTTTGTCAAACCTAATTGAACAAGCTGAAGTTAGAAGCTGATTGACTACTCTGCACAGCTGCACCAGATTTTGCACTCTCCAGTTTTAGTAAATCAACCCCACTATTTGGTGGTGGACAAAATTCAATATAATATTAAGCTTTACCAAGGGCTAGTTCTGCTTCTAAGAAACCTGGATGCTTCCATTGTTGGCCTTTTACTGGAATGCTATTTGCCTGGCAGTAATGTGGATTCTCTAACTTTAATACATTCTGAGCCTCTATCCTGGATAAAGGCAGTGAAAACACCACTTCTAATCTGCATCCAGGTCAGTATATCTCTGAGGGACCCGAAGATATTAGACCAACATGCCAACCAGACAAATAGAATTTGGAGGAGTCATTAAGAAGCAACCCCCATGTTCTCAAAGTACAGGGGGTATGTCCACCATCACTGCCAAATTGTGTTTGTGATTTATCATAATCTAACATACCTAAATCCAGAATGTTACCTTCTCTACACTTGCCGTACCTTCAGGTAAAACCATCCCCTCCCTGCCTCTACACCCAAATGTTAACATCTCTAAACTAAACTAATCTCAAGGTAACCTTGATACCAACGTTAGCAACTACCATCACACACAAGGGACACAACACTGCCTATGTCGCCTGCTGTGCCATCATGGCTCACTGCAGGACATCTACATCAAAAGGGGTCCACACTGTATTTGCTGGTTTGGATATGCCTTACCTGTTTGTTATGCTTTTAGAAATTCTTTGGAATTGTATAAATAGTTAGCGTAAGTAGTTTACATGGTTCAAAACCAAACTATTGATTGAATGAGGAAGATATTTGCCCCCCCCCCCCCCCCACCAGCCTCACTCATCTGATGCTTATATAGTTGAGGCATCTGCCCTACAGGCAATATGTTCCTAATGAAGAAGAATCTCAAACATCAAGATATATACTGCACATCACATACAGCTACTGTCACACCAAAGGAGTTTCATTTTGGATAACTACTTGTTAAGCACATTATACGCAGATTGTGCTAAAATCTGTCACTCATGTACACAGCAGAAGCCAGCATTTAGTACACCAACTATAGGAACCAGCAGTATCACAAGGCACAGTGTATGGAGATGTCAGACATTCCTAGAGAAGTAACTCTAGCTTCTGCCTTGTGAACATGATCACTGCACCTAAAGCTATGTTCACCCCTCTGTCAGAAGTGCAGTACATTTAAAATGTGTTCACCATACATACCAATTCAAGAAACCTCACCAAGGATGTAGCAAGCCGGGTTTTTTTTTTATGTACTGCACCCGCAACGCATAGGAGTAAACATACACGAAACAAAACGGTTTCTTATAATACTAGGCAGGAACTTACTGTGAGACATCAAAACACAGAATAGGCTGAAGATCAGCTGTCCAGTAATCACAATATGATTAGAAAATACATGGGCTAAAGTTACCTGAAAGGATCGGATTCTGCTGAACTTAGCACATAGTGTTTGTGTTAACAGCAATCTGCTTGAATACAAAAGAAAAAGCATGAGCACACAAACTTGCACCAAACAGCAGCACTACAAGGACACATGAGGAGTATCAGAGTAGACCTACACATAGCGGGAATTAGGATTTAGAAAAATGGGGCGAGCTCAGGTCATCTGCTCTCCAGATGCCCTAGACGGCCCCTGATATACAATGTGTAGAAAGCAGCAAAACCAGATCTGTTAGGCTACTGAAAAGTCAGGTCAGATGCTGAAATGTGTGTCCTTGATTCCAGTTGACTACAGCAATAAGGCACCAGACTAGGTGTGTCCTGGGATAAGCCTCATGCACAGGGCAAGATGGGTAAAAAAAAAATATGCAGAATAAACCTAGCGTGCTGCCAGATGTACTACTGAGGTGTCTTGCCAGCTTTAGTTATTCTGACTTTTTTTTTTTAAACAACGAGGGTGCCTGCCTCCCAAATCTTAAAGCCGATTTCCAGGATAAGCAAATTTTGTCTAAATACAAGGCGGTATTTTCTTACTTCAATCATAGTGCCCCATTGATGGTGTCAGTAGGGGAATGGTGCCCCAAGGGCCACAGTTTGGAGACCACTAGTCTAGATCAAGGGTAACACTGTGGCCCTCCAGCAAAATTACAAGTCTCAGGAAACATTGCAAGAGTCAGTCAAGCACAAACAGGACTCCCAGAGGCCTCATGGAACTTGTGGTCCAGATGATAGTCTCGGCAGAGGTCCCTGTACAAATGCATGAGGGCTTATTGGTCAGGTGGAGCCAGCAGTGAACAGAATTAAAGTGAGGCACAGGCTGAATCTGTCCCATTGCGGTAAGTTATAATCTGGGGTTTTAGTGTAGATGAGTTCAGGAGCTAGGGGAGAGTTTACTGTAGTTTACATATAATAGCTGTCCTTTAGAGGTATAGTTTATATTCCCCAAAAAGCAAATGACAAATTTGCAATTAGTTTTTGCATTTGTCTGTTGTTATATCACATTTGCTTGTATACACAAGTCCAGCTTACCCCTATACATTGCACTTCTGAAGAAGTCATTTGAATTACTATAGGATTCATAGAGCAATGATGGCGAGCAGAGTACAGTAACTTTTATCAGATTGTCTTCACTGATACACAGAAATCTGAATAAATGATGCAGGCCAGTGTTTCTCAGCTTCAGTCCTGAAGGGTTTGCAGGACAAGTTTCTTTCATTGGGGTTGGCTCTGGCATCAAGCATCCTTTATATAGGTCACCTGGACAAGGTGCAGGAGATCCCGAAACAATGACAACCAACACCAATGGCAATAATCTGGAAAAGGTCGCCCTGCACAAGAGCAATTTTTTTGGGCAGCTAATTCTTTGCTACCAAAGTACAAACAGTTATTTTCTATAATAGGTAGCCCAAGGCTGGCCATACATTATAAATTTGCTTGCACAAGTTTTCCTTTAGGATTTACCAAAACCATATAATATGAGGTCAAACCTAAAGACTTTCAATTTGTATGCAATCAGGCAGGCCCTTGAACTACATAGTTAAATGTAAATCTCAAAGAAATTAATTAAATGAAGAAAATGTATTAAATTAAGAAAAATGTATAATGTATGGCCAGCTTTACTGTCCAGCCTCACCTATAATTATAAGCCAAAACAGTTCAGCCATTATGTAATTACCTCCCACGTTTCACTAAAAGTGAGCAGTACCATGTCAAAATGGCAGCCACAAAGGGGTTAATTAAATTGCACTCAACTACACTAAAACCCCACTGGCCAGGTCCACGTATAATGCAATTTGGCCCATTAATCCCAGAGGGCCCTTGTGCAGCGCCACGGTCTGCACAAATAGTATGTTCACCCCTGTTGCACTGTTTGCAAATTTGTCACTGTCGTTTTCCAGAATAATACAGCAGTTACCGTAATGTCTAATCTGTTTACATCAATAAGAGGATAGATATAAATTAATCTTTCAAATTACCATTTAAGGCACATCAGACATTTCACAAAAGCCAATATATTGTTATTACATGGTAACACATTTCCTTGCAAAAATAGAGATGATGAATGTTTCACATTGATCTGGGGGCACTCATACTATTACATGTTTCTGTGTGACATAACGGTTACAACAGCTGTACATTTCTTTGTTGCTCTGCCCATACATCTGTTACACCTCACTAATAGTGATGAAAGAGTACAGGTCATATTGCTGGGTAGTAAAAAACAATAGGTTTTCATATTATTGTAAGAAAGTCATCCTATGGCTGTATTGAGCATTGTGAACCATTTTCTACCACTGTAACATAGGGTAGCCCCCTTGATAATATCTGTGCCCCAGTATCAATGCACTGTGGAAAACAAATTGCTGAAGTATGGGGGTTTTCTTGTGGAACTGGAGGCAAAATAAGATAATTGCCAAAAATAAGCAACTACCCAGGATTTACATTTGACTTTGACCACAGTAGTGAATGTGATTGGCTGCTATGGGCAAAAACTCCAGTTTTCATACATCAGCCCTGTAGTATGTCCTGGTGGAAATCTGCCTTCAAATGACTCTGATTAAGGACACTGAAAGGCACTACTACTATTTGCACTGATAAACAATTATCTGCTGAAAATGGGCCCTGGGCATTGATATTCTAGTGTAGTGGACACTCCTGAGTAAAGGCACCTCTCCAGCCATGTTGTCGGTGAGCTGGAAGGCTCAGTAAGTGTACCCTGAACAATTGTTTTACAACCCTGTGCTGGAGGTATCCCTTTATCAGCTGGCCATGTAAGGACACTGGCACATATTGGGCTACACCAGGCACCCTCATATGTTTAACCTCAGCGCCAACACATAAAGCATGGATTCCTTTAAGGGATAATCCCTGATTTCACTCTATATTCAAATAAGTCCACACACCAAACATCCCTGTAAAAAGGTCAGACTCATTTAAGGACGGTACGTTTTGATGACATCTTTTATCACCCTTCGGCAGATGGGGCAACAGGCATTGACCTGTCTCTTCAGCTTCATTCCACAACTACTACACAGACACATGTGGCCACAGGTGTAAATGACGGTTTCAACTTCATTGTCAAAGCAAACTGCGCATTCCCCATCTTTGCTTCCTTGAGGTTCTGGTGCAAACACAGGTGACACAGGAGGACTTAGCGGGGAACTAGGAGCCGTCACTGTAAAATAAAAGGAAACCATATTTCAGAGACTGACTCAAATACAGTACATCGTAACAAAAGAAATTGCAATTTACGAACAGTGGGTATGATTTACTAAAACTGGAGAGTGCAAAATCTGGTGCAGCTGTGCATGGTAGCCAATCAGCTTCAAACTTCAGCCCGTTCAATAAAGCTTTGACAATAAAACCTGGAAGCGGATTAGTTTCTATGCGGAGCTGCCCCAGATTTGCACTCTCCAGTTGTTTCTACAGAAAGGCTAATACTCTACTGTAAAAGCTAAATGCCATGCTGTTCTGACAGCCAGAGCTATGGCTTCTACCCATAAGCCCTGTACACACGACCGTTTTTTCCGGCAGGAAAACTGCCATGAGAGCTTTTGGCTGGGAATCCCGGCCGTGTGTATGCTCCATGGCAGTTTTCCCAACAGGAAAACCGCCGGGAATCCCGGTGGGAAAAAAGAGATCATGTTCTCTTTTTTCCCCCGCCGGGTTTCCTGGCAGTTTTTAAGCCAGCAGTTTTCCTATGGGGAAAACCTGCGGTGGAGCATACACACGGCCGGGTTTCCCGACCAAAGCTCTCATGGCAGTTTTCATGTCGGGAAACCCGGCCGTGTGTAGGGGGAAAAAGCTACCAAGCAGGTTCTCAGTTTACAGGGCTTTAGAGTTGAAGCTTGTCTGGTTGTATACCTCCTGCACATTCCTATTGGCCAGTGAGGCTATATAAGTGAAAAGATAGATATGTATGTATGTATGTATGTATGTATGTATGTATGTATGTATGTATGTATGTATGTATGTATGTATATACATACACACACACACACACACACACACACACACACACACGCGCGCGCACGCACGCATACACACACCAGGGCCCAAGTGGGAATCGAGGGCACCGCATGCCTTTTAAACATGTACCAATATTTTCTGAATGAAATGGAATTTTTAAAGGTGCCAACAAAAACCATGTCAAATATAAAAAGCACATTGTTTTATTTAAAAAAAAAAACATTAAAAACATCCAAAGTTTAAAATGTGCAAGATGCATCAAGCACATGAACAGCCTAACTATCTGTGTGTCTCTCTCTCTCTCTCTCTCTCTCACACACACACACACACACACACACACACCTGTATTAAATTGTTTTGTAACTGTACTATCTGCCCTCATGTTGTAAAGCGCTGCTGTATAGCAGTAATATACACACACACACAGTATATTACTATACTATATAACATACAGTTGTTTGCTGTAGTCAATCCATCTCAACATGTTTCATCATTGGATACAGCTTCTTCAGGAGATTTTTGTACTACTATGATTAATAATGGCATATGATGAAAGGCAAGCAGCTGCAAGATAATAACAATGCTCTTGTACTTACTATGATTTTCTAGGTTCCATCTTAGTTTGTGATCTTGTAGTACATACATTTTCTAAAGAAGCCATATCCAATGATGAAACATTTAGAGATGGACTGCCTACAGCAAACAACTGTATGTAATTGTGTTGTTCATGTTTGAAAATATTGAGGCTATATAAGAAGTGAAGAGAACGATCAGTACTCTTTAGCATCAAATTATCTTGAATATATTATGGTATGCAATGCTATAAAAGTGCCCTCAAATATTTAATGAAAATACTTTATCTAATCCAGTACATCAATCCCAAAACAGCCTCTTGTTTTACCATCAATAACGATTGGCACACACTGTGATGGACCACTGCCTTGGTAACACACAGTGTAAACATGGTAGCTGAAAAGTGACCGACACCACGTCCACTTCATACATACCCAAAGACGACTCTGAGGCTGAAGAGGAGCGGTTCACGCTAAAGGCCATATCTGAGTCACTGTCATACTGGGAGCCGCTAGGAGAACCGGATGGGGAGAGAACATTGGATTGTACAGTGCCTGGTGATAAGAAGACAATATGAACATCACAAAATGGAACACAATTTTATGACAGCCATGTCAGAGCCAGAATATACAAGTGAAACTCCAGCTCTGTTAAAATGATATATGTTCATACTTCGAATATTAGAAGATTTTAGAATAAAAAACACTTTTTATTCACCCGAAGCTGACAATTCTCTGACAAAAATAAGCCTACCTTCCTAAGGCATTGTTCACATGGGTGTACTTAGACATACACCCATGTAAGGGCCGTGTTCCGTGCATCCCCAGGCAGGCAGTCCCATGCAGGTCTATTGGGATGCAGTGGCTGCATGGACACAGCTGCTACTCCTAAGTTGACATGCGTGTGGGTGTGTGTCCCCGAGTTCACACTGACTGCATCCGGGGACACACATCTGCACCCACACGGATGTCAAATTAGGAACAGCGTCTGTGTCCGTGCAGCTGCTATGTTCCAATAGACATGAATGGGACTGCCTGAAACTTGGCTTTTGCATGGGTGTACATTTAAGTATGCCTAGTGAGCGAGACCTGAGAACTGTCAAATGATTTTTGTTGAGAGCCAAATGGAAGGATGAGATTAGTGAAGCCAACAACCCAACTGAAGGATGAGAGATAGTCAGCAGTCCCACAATATAGCCTTTCAGCCAAAAGCTTAAAGCGGAACTCCAGCCTAACCTTTAGTCTTGTCCTAGTGTACAGGGTCCTCTCCTGTACTCAAAATGCTTACACTGTCTTCCAACAGTGTGCATTGGAAGCTGCAGCAAGTCAAAATTGAGCCTGCCTACTTTCCTGGCTGGAGAACATCCAGCATCATCAAACATTTCCTTCCCAGGCAGACTGTCTCTTGCCTGACCCTTTAATTTATTGGATTTCAGTTCTAGCAGTCATGGAGGATCAGCATCACATGTGGGCATTACCTAGGAAAGTCTGCATGTAAATACAGTCTGCCAAGGAATGCTCACTGCTCCAGACTAACATCCACCTATGAAAGCATTTTGACATTGGCATAACTCCTCTCAAGAACCAGCCCACTGGACGGAGGGTTCTCGCAAGGAGTACCGAGGCAGAGTGCTGTGATATTTTTCTTAAGCCGTGTGCAGCCTTACACCAGCCATGGTCTGATTGTGTTGCGTAGTGAAGCACCAGGGATGACGTCACATGTTTAAAATCAGGTATGTTATGAAAATGTAAAGGTTTTTTTTTTTTTTTTTTAATAAGCATGCAAGTAAAGGAAAGTGTATACATGGTACTATAGGATAAAGCTGGGTTTGCATGGAGACCTGATCCAGTCCCCAAGTACCTCTGCAGCAAGAGATTATTGATAACAGCCATCTATTGCTCACGGTTAGGATAGAGAACAACTGATGTGACCCAATTATGCAGGAAGGGCTGGGAAAAAAAGGCAACCGGTACTCAAACTCAATGGTACACAACTGAATGGCAGTATCAAGATTTCCTAGCAGAACATCACCTGAAGCCTCACACTACCTCCCCCCGGCTTGCTGATTTTCCATACTGCATCCTGGTGCCATCCCTTCCCCCGATAAGCAAGGCACACACACTGGGCCTTCCACTTGATGTAAAAGAAAATGTGATCCATCAGTCCAGGCCATCTTCTTCCATTTCTCTGTGGTCTAGTTCTGATGCTCACATGCCCATTGTAGGTGCTTTTGGCTGTGGACACAGCTCAGCATGGGCACCCTGACCGGTCTGCCGTTACGCAGCACCATACACAAACTGCAATGGCCATTTTTTTATGCTTTGAACACATCAACTTCAGGGACAACATGTTTACTTGCTGCCTTATATATCCTACCGACTTTCAGATGCCATTGTAACGAGATAATCAATGTTATTCACTTAACCTGTCAATGGCTGTAAAGTTATGGCTGATTGGTGTACAGTATGTTCTGGGATTGTGAAATTAGGGGAAGCTTCTACTGGAGCTCACCACCTACTGGATGAAAGTGGTATTTATAATATATGTAGGCAATATTACTTATGTATCCAAAATAAATTTTATTTTATTTTTTTCAGTACTAAAAACTTTTATTCCAAAACGCTCTACATTCCCTTTAAAAAAAGGGGGGGGGGGGATCAGTTCCCACACAATATATTTAGCCTGTGTATATTCCTTACATGGAATATGCTGGACAGAGACACACACGGCAGCACTGATATCATGGCAGTTCCCACACTCTCTCTAAACCACAAGTCTCCTCTACACGCCTGTAGGAGACAACATCTGTCCAACGCACTATGCTACATCCCACACATAGAAATAGCTGTCAAGGCAGGATGCTAGACCAAACACGGAGCACGGGAACTGCATCTAGGTCTTGGGAAAATGAGTTCATCTCAGGCAGAAAACTAATTCCTGCTGTGCGCTGCCCATTTCACCAAGACGCATGAGTCTTCATATACTGCAATCACATGTATCCACAGACATAACCGTCCCATAAATACACATTCTACCTGGCGTGTACAGCGTATGTTTGTATGTATAGGATGCCGGCTGGCCTCCTTCCATGGTCAGAATTGCGGCTCGGGTTCCCCTGGTAATGAGATAGTAACCAGTCGTATAGGACCACTACATTCACAATTACATGGACTTTTGTTGTTTAATTGGAGAGAACTACCAACCAATCATAATTGATGGTTGTGTTTGTCACCACTCTAGTAGTGAGACTTCTTTCTTAGGCACCCTTTATTATTCTCCTTCATATTGCCTGAAGTTCTACCCACCGGAAATGTCACCTCAATAAACTCGCAACAATAATAAGCAGTAGCAGACAGGACAGCTATTTCCCCGTTATTAGTGTAAGCTTACTGCTTATTATTGCGAGTTTATTGAGGTGACATTTCTGGCGGGTTCCTCTTCACTACTAGAGTGGTGACAAAAGCAACCATCCAATAATTGGAAAGAACCATCAACTAATCAAACATCAAAACTGCAAAAGTCCATGTAATTGTGAATGTAGAGGTCCCACACAACTGGCGATATATCTCACTACCAGGGGGACCCGAGCCACACGTCTGGCCACGGAAAAGGGACTGCCGGCATCCTATACATACAAACATATGCTGTACACACCAGGTGCCAGGTCAAATTGGCACTTTAATTAAACAAGCGAGTGTATTTTAAACCTTTTATTTAACGTACTGAGAGGTTTTATGCTAGGAGTTCTCTTCTTGTTTTGACCTGAAAAATGTAAGAGGAGCTGGAATTTATAGGGGACATGCCCCACAAGTGCAACTGACCACACTAACAATAGGTGGTCATGTCCATTTGGTGGGTGCAAATCCATGTGGGGCACTATATGCACAAGTGGAAGAACCAAAGTTCTAAGTTTTTAAAGAGCACCAGCATTTTATTAAAGGGTTGTAAAGGTTTGTTTTTTATTTTCTAAATAGGTTCCTTTAAGCTAGTGCATTGTTGGTTCACTTACCTTTTCCTTAGATTTCCCTTCTAAATGTTTTTTTTCTTTGTCTGAATTTCTCACTTCCTGTTCCTCCTCATGAAGCTTGCCCCCATCATCCGAGCCGTTCTGGCTGGGGGTTAGACAGCGTGCTCGTCCCCTCCCTTGGGACTACATCCCTGTGACGCATCTCCCCACAGGGATGTAGTCCTAAGGGAGGGGGCGAGCGCGCTGACTAACCCTCAGCCAGAACGGCTCGGATGATGGGGGCAAGCTTACAGGAAGTGAGAAATTCAGACAAAAGGAAAAAAAAAAACATTTAGAAGGGAAAAGGTAAAAAGGTAAGTGAACCAACAATGCACTAGCTTAAAGGAACCCATTTAGAAAATAAAGAACAAACCCTTACAACCCCTTTAACCTGGGAAGATATTTATGGGACTTTGAATTTTGTGATTATGCTCATATGAATTGGTTTGCATTTCGTGTTTTTTTATTTTGAAGCACATTAATTGTTTAAGTTATCCTTTTACACTACTCTAATTCATTTAAGAATTAGTGGTGATTAATGTGACAAATGCAGTTTATTGAAAATTATTTCATCTACTGTGGTTGTGGTTATTGTTAGTTGTGGTCATGTGCACTGCTCTATGCACACTACACATCCTATAGTCTCTAGTCCATCCCGGGAGCAAGCAGAAGAGGGCGACTACATTCCTACATACAGTGGGACCATTCCCGATATGTGTCTGCTGTACCATGTACTTGTATGAGAAAGTATCCTATTCTCTTTGTATTGTTCCCTTTATGTGAAATCTCTGTTCCTGCTAGTCCCTCTGCTTTTCTGTTAAAAACCAACCAAACTAAGCAGGAGAGCTCACCGTGGTCAGTTCTCTAGCTGTGCTGGGAACTTAGCCTGCTCTCCTCCAATAATCAGACTTGTCCTTACATGCCCCCCCCCTCCCCACACAGCCATCAACGGAAAGCTCAGTGTACCGTTGGTTCTCCTCCCCCAGCTCTTATGCAGCTGAGAGCAGAGGAAAGGCAGACAGATGACTTATTAATATATATATATATATATTTTTAAATGGAATAAAAGGCATTTATATTATATATATATATATATATATATATTTTTATCTATCTATACACAAATGTTTGACTTTCATTTCAATTTTAAACTGAATGGGTTGTTTTACAAGGAGATTGTGTACCATCACTTTAATAATGTAGCCATCACATTCTCTGGGACTCTGGACTGGAGGACTGTTGAAATCATAAATTTATGCCAAACAATGTGGTCTACTGAGCAAGTTTATTTTTCTCCCCATGTATTCCTATGTAGAATGTAGGACTGGGAAGGTGACAACCTTCTAGGTCATAAAACTCCTCTCATCTCTGCTTGTTTATATCTTCCTGGATCCCCTCCCAGCTCAGAGGACAGAGATAATAAATTGAATCCACTGTACAGTGAGCGGGTTGGAGGAGGAGCTAAAATACAGAACTAGGAAATGAGCAATACCAGGGACACCTGCCTGTCTGTGCAGTGTGGCAGACGTGTAAATCAAATGTTTTGCTGTGCAGAGTTAAAAATCCATAGGCAGGTAAAATTAAGCCTATGATTTAGACTGTATTAAGCCATTTGCCTGAGGTTCTCCTTTAATCCTGCACAGGGGCTCTCCACTTTGTCCACCATTGCAACTGAACCTGATTTTATTAGGCAACTAAATTATACTAAAGTGCCCGCACTTTAAATTTCAATGAATAAGATACAAAAAGCAGGAATTGTCAGTCAAGGGGTGCATGAGGAAAACCATACATCAGCAGGCTAACATGTGGAGATATCAACTCACCCATAATTCTCAGCTGATTGACGATCCCATGGATGGAAAAGAAAACCCAAAGTGGCTGTGAGGAGTCCACACACATGAGCATGCCGCGACTGTTTCCGTTGATGCCATGGTGGACCTCCCCGATGGGCGTAAATGAAAAGCTATGGATATCCCCATTGCCCATTGTGAACAAGCCTTGATGTACAACCCAGTACTCCTTTCTGTCCAATAGGTACTCTGGGTTAGATGGCAGATCGTATGTCCGTAATGTGCTTGGATCGCAGGAGGTGATGCCAAATGATAACGAGCCATAATAAGGCAGTGGCAGCTGACCTGTCTCCACGAACAGGGTCTCGCCATTGTGCACTGGCCGCTCAGTAAACACTATCGTCCTGTTGCTCTCCTGCCAGTTAGTATATGCCACTGTTCGGTCTGGTGACAGGGTGATGTCAGCACCACGGGTCAGATGAAAATGAAGCTCAGTGTCCAATATGGTGGGCATGGCCTGTGAACGCTGCCGCCTGTTTTGACAACAAGGGATGGCATGGTTGTCCGTTTGCGGAGGCATCCTGCTTAAGTTCAAGTTGGCAATCTTGGCCACCACCTGATTATTCTCAAGTTCATTATTGTTGAAGTTTGCAGAGTCATGGCTACTCTGGGGCAGACAGGTGCTCAGTCGGGGACTGCTCAGACGTCCTGGAGGCATGGTCTCTGCAAATGTGCTATCTGTGGGGGCAAATGGAACAAAATAACCATTAGGGACAAATCAGCTACAAAATATAAGGTTATGTTCTAAATGACAGCACTAAGAACCCTGGCTGAAATATATAGATGTCCCTGCATCTGAAAAGGCTATTAGAATAGATGAAACACAAAGAGAACAGCAATAACTATTGTTATATGTTTTTCTATTAGGCAAAATAAAACCCCAAAAGTTTGGGTTTCTCTCTCATCTTTGAGAATTCTCCATCCTCTAAACCAGGGGTCTCCAAACTTTCTAAACAAAGGGTCAGTTTATTGACCTTCAGACTTTAGGGGGGCCGGACTGTGACCAGTGGTAGTGGAAATTTTCTTGGCATCGGTGGGAGTAAACATTGCCATAATTGGTATTGGGGGAGAAACAGTGCCCAATCATTGGGAGGAATAGTGCCCCGTCATTGGTTTAATTGGAAGGAACAGTGCCCCTTCATTGGTATCATTGGGAGGGGAGGAATAATACCCCATCAATGGTATCATTGGAAAGCAATAATGCCCCATCATTAGTATCAGTGGGAGAAATAGTGTCCTAATATTGGTGTCAGTGAGAGATATTGTGCTTCATTGCTGATGTCAGTTGGCAGAATAGTGTCTTGTATCTTTGGGAGTAGTGACCCAAGGGCCAGATGAAGGCAGGCAAAGGGCCGCATCCGGCCCCAGGGCCGCAGTTTGGAGACCACTGCTCTAAACAAACTCCCTATATTTATTTATTTTTAACTGCATCTCAAAATATACAAGAAAAAACGGTCTGCCAAGGAAGCCATGTTGAGATGATGACATTCACGAAAATGCAGCTGGAGCGAATCACCAGGACTGGGTAGAATAAAATTATTTTGCAAGGACTGCCTCATTTTTTTTTTTTTTTTAGGAAGGCCAAATTGCAGCTTCTGTTACATGTACATACAAAATAGATTTCAATATTAGCTCAGGCCTCAAACTTGATCCTGCGGCCTATCATGCAGGAACACATATTCCTGGCATGCTTGGCCTGCAACCTGTGACTTTCCATTTGTAGCTGAATGACGACTTCTAGCATGCTGGAGGGCATTATATGCTGAAAGCTGAGCACCAGCTGGAGAGCTGCTATTTTCTGTCCCTGGCTGAGACGACAAACACTCTAAGCCAGAAGTAGGCAAACACAATACAAACGCCCATCCATCCTATTGTGGTAAATGTGTGGGTGGCAGATGCAATGCAGCTGCCTCATGTCACACGAGAAGGTTGTGAAACCTTCTCTCCAGCCTGTAGCTACACCAGTTGAATATTTAGAATTAATTGGAGTGGAAATAGGAAATAATATTAAAACACATTGTGTTTTCAGCTCTGCATGCTGATAAGGGCTGCCGTTAGAAATCATGGGACCTTATACAGCCTTCCTGACAGGGCCCCCCAAACTATACCACCCTCCCGGGGGTGCAATGGCAGTGACTTTATCTGCCTACGCCCCAAAAATTAAAAAAAGTCCCTCTTCTGTTCCCATCTCCTTCTGTTGACCTAATGGGGCCCAGGGAAATAGAATTTAAAGCGGACCTTCAGTCATTTTTTTATATCTTTCCATCCATTAAATCTTCTGTCCTTGTTGTTTTAACTTTGCATAATTTGCCAGTAAATACCTTATACAGCCCACTTCCTGTTTCTTGTCTGGTCATTAGCCTAGGCTTATGACATCATGCACAGCTCTCTCTCTCCCTCTCATGACAGTTTGCCAGGAATGGAGGGGGTGAGTCATAAGAGGGCCAATAAGAGCTGGAGGTGTGCCATCAGGGAAGTGAACAGACAGCAGTTTCAGCTGCCCACAGTTAAAATGGCTGGAGGAAGACTTAGTAGAGGGAGATTTCTGCAGCATATTTGGCAAGTACAGAATCACAGTATATATAAAATAATATGCAGTGGTTGGAGGAAAGCTTCAGAATGGCAACAATGTTTTTACTACAAATTATGTGAGCAGACTGCAGTTCCTCTTCAAGCTCTGGTAAGCAAGTAAGGTAGAAGCGGGGGTGTGGTCTAGTAAAATCCATTTATTCATTTAAGCAGAAGTGAACAATAAAGCTGCCCTTGGCCACCCTGTTTAGCTGATGGGGCCTGGGTCCAGTACAGCAGGACTGGTTGTACTGCCTTATCAGCGGCCCTGATGCCGATATATAATGATCCAGGTGTGCTGTGTGTTTAAAAAAATATATATATTTTTACTTACATTTAATTACCGTATATAGCCGAGTATAAGCCGAGTTTTTCAGCACAATTTTTTGTGCTGAAAATGCCCCCCTCGGCTTATACTCAAGTCACCTTTTTGCGCCTGATCTCCCAGATTGTGGGGACCCGGTACCGGCTGGCCATAGGTCCCAAAACTTGGCACACATGTAGCCCCTCTCTTCCTCTACAAGTGTGCAAAGTTTGTTGTCCGGGGGACCTACAGCAGGGGAGCACCGATTTTTCAAAGCCGGGCACCCCCTTCTATAGACTCCCATGTTAAACGGTCATTTCTCCGGTGACTATGGGGACCCGGTACCGGCCAGTCGTAGGTCCCCTGGACCCGAAACTTGGCACACATGTAGCCCCATTTCTCCTCTACAAGTGTGTTGTCTGGGGGACCTACGGCTGGGGAGCACTGATTTTTTCAAAGCCAGGCACCCCTTCCATAAACTTCCATGTTAAACGTCAGTCTAGTCATGGACACAGCGAGGCATGGGCACAGTGAGGCATGCAGATGGACACCCTAGGCTTATACTCGAGTCAATACGTTTTCCCCGGTTTTTGTGGTAAAATTAGGTGCCTCGCCTTATACTCGAGTATCTACGGTAGCTATTTCCTGTTATTTTGCATCCCTGGTGAGGTAGCCAGTACCTCACAGCTGCCGCGCCTGGGAAGGCTACATCACCAGTGCTTCCTAGGGAGACCTTGAGCATGCACCGCATTAAATCTGGAGCAGACGATCATTGAACAATAACAAGCAGGACCAGATCTAGCCTGGTGCATACTCTGTATTAAGTCTTATGAAGAACAATTGTGCCAGATCTAGTACAGCAATGATCAGGCAAGACATCATCAGTGGGTGAGCACAAAATAAGAATGAAGAAGCTGACCACCTATTAATTAATTTTTAATGGCGGCGTGGGTTTTCTATTGGCAGGGATGACAGAACAGCCTAACAGAAAGAGGAAAAGTAACTATTGCCAATTTTATTGGACCTTAACATTTAATTGCGGTTGTTGGTTTGATTAGGGGGGGGTTCTGCTTCAACAACATTTCTCACAACCAGATCATTCTATGGAAGGCATGAATGTTTTGATTCTTAAAAGGGATCTTCAAAAATAAACTTTTGAACTATAAATGATAATTCTGTTTGACACAAGAGATAATGGACTGAATGTGGACCTCACATTTTCTAAATCCCGACCAAACAGTGATTTATTGACCATTCCAACCTTCCCCCCCTCCCTTCCATAGTCCCCCTGTTCTCTGTATCTCACTTTTTCATTTTATTACCCTTGGTTGTGTGTGCATTTGGTTTAAGTGTGGTTCTTAACATTTTGCTAAAGCTTTGTGTAGAAGTAATGCTTGGACCTTAAAAACGAAGGGGGTAGACACCGAAAGCTTGCCTTGAAAATTTTAATTCACATAAATTAAAAATGAATCCTGAACAGTACTCAACTGTGTTAATGCACCACAAGAAATCGATGTAATCATTCGTGACGAGCTGCTTTTTCTGGTGTGCTGCTCATTTTAAATGAATGGGTAGCTTTATGCAGAACACTAACATTGGGAATTTAGTCTTCATCAGAGCTGCACTGCCTCCTTTTGGGCTTAAATTTGGACCTACACGCTTGTGCCACAAATGCAGTTAGGACACACATACATAAAACTACTTTGTGTGACATTAGGGGGTTTACATATAAAACATTTGTTCGACAAATGTCATACACATCTATGCAAGCTGCAATAATGTGCCCATAATAAATTAATTCCTATGATCGTCAGCGCCATCTAATGGCCAAAATGAAGTATATTTTCTCTTTCAGGTATTTCAGAAAATTATACCGTGTTTTGGCCACTAGATGGAGCCGACGATCATATAAATTAGTCTATTACAGAAATTACAGCCAAAATTTGTGCAGCTGGTACGTGTGCGTGACATTCGTCTAACTAATGTTTCCTAAATAGACCCCTAGGTGTCCACATACAAGCCAGAGATAGAATATAAGGTACAGAATATAAGGTGCAGGAACATCATTTAGGTTTAACTCTAAAGTAATGAGCTGTAAAGTTTTTTTTTTTTTTTTAAATATGAATATCCTACATAAAAATCTGGGCATCAAGCTTTCGTCATTTGGAATGTGTACACAATTTTGAACCTAAATATATCTGGTACCTTATAACCCTATAGCGTCTCATCTTTTATGTTTATTGGGGAATGTAGAGACCATAGGTGTGCGCAGTCTATTGCATTAGGGGGTGCACTCCAAAGCTCAAACACATGGTACCGATCATTTACTGTGCTCATTCACAAAGGGAAGGGGCTGGTAAATTATATATTTACCGGCCCCTTCCCCCACTCTTTTTAAAACTTCCCTGTGTGTGCCAGCAGCAGCAGCCTTTGGAAGAGAAGAGGAAGGAAGCCAGCAGTGCTGCTGGGGGGGGGGGGGCAGGAATGAGCCAAGGCAGTAGGGGCAATCTGCACTGCACAAGGTGATTAGGGTGTGCCTAGGCACACCTGGCACACCCTGTGCGCACGCCTATGGTAGAGACCATATTGATTTTGCGTAAAAAAAAAGAACAACAAAGATTTTAGATAGGAATAAAGATTTGTATAACATTTTAATTTCTCTGTTTTACATTAATGGAAATATCTAGCTTTTCTTTGATTCTAATCTTCAATGTTGGGGATGACTTATAACTATAACAGTGAGACAGTTTAAAAAAAAAACAAGTTTCTATGCAGCCTCAACTTATGAGCCTGTTGCTTAAACTTCATTTAGGCATTATGTCCAGGGCCATCTTTAACACAGGGCAAAAGGGGCAGCTGCCCCGGGCCCAGTCATTGTTGTGGGACTCAAGGCAGCTTCCCCTTGAGATCGCACTGCCCAAAAATAGTTGATAAGTGGATTAGGAAGGGCCCAAGAATTTTTTTGTCCAGGGTCAATATTGAAGACATTCCTGATTAGGTCAGGTGTCCCCAAACTTAGGCCCACATGCCACATCCATCCCCCAACTAGGGTCAGGGGTGTAGCCTCAATGTGCAATAAATGAGTATTAAAGTCAGCAGAGGCTGCCTATGGTCTCTTCTTCTGATATAAAGGGGGACTCCAATAGGGACCGTGATACAAGGGGGATTCTGATGGGGATTTTTTTTTAACCAGCGGATATATGCAAAGCTCCCAACTGTCCCTGATTTGGAACAAAGTCCCTTTTTCCTCCTCCTTTGAGACCCCTATTTTATGCTATTGAGTTTTGTAAATAGGGGACTTAACAACAGACCAGTTAAGAATAGGCAGATCAATATGTGAAAGGAGCCTAGGGCCCTGCCTGTTGGCTGTCGCAAACTTTTTTCATATTTGCTAAAACTAAAAAAAATTGTATCCGTATATATTACCAAAAATATAAACTGTACATTCTTTTTAAGATACTTAAACTGATGTTCATAAAATCCCTGGAATTCGTATACATTCATTGATTGCCGTGTCCATAAAAACTTAGTGAGAATTCGGGGTGCAGACAATTCTTATAGAACCAAAAAAAATAATATATATATATATATATATATATATATATATATATATATATATATATATATATATTATACACACACATATATATATATTTACATTTACACACACACTATAAGAATTGTCTGCACCCCGATTCTATATCAAACACACACATTATATATATATATATATACACACACACACACACACACACATACATACACACATACATACACACACACACACACACACACATACATACACAAAAATAGATCTTATCTGTATTATCTAATGGTATAAAACACCATAATGCCCCTAGTTACTACGGACCATGTGATAGGCCACTTAGTAGCACTTTTTTTTTTTTTTTTAAATCATGGCGAGAAAGATGGACTTAAAAATAATAATTATAACAATAGGATGGTTTGGTAATACTGACATGTCCTACCGGCTCACGTGAAGCGTGAATTTTAGCAGCAAGTCCATTATAAAGCCTTTTAAAGACAAGGCATTGCTTAGTGTTTACAGAAGTCTTCTCATCTTAGAATTCGGAGAAAGAAAAATGTTCAAGAAGATCAGCTACTTCATAACCAAATACCAAACGAATAATGTCACAAAAGCAACAAAGTGTATAAGATTACCGCGCGCCACTAATAAAATGCGCCGCGCCATCCCAAAGAGTGAGTGTATGCAGAAAATCTTCTGTGTGAATAAACAGGGATGTCACACTAGCTGTCCTGCTGTGTTTTATATCCTGTGAAAGATCACCGAAATCCTGTGAACTTTGGTGTGCAAAGCTCTGTTCTTTATCAATGTCGTCTTTTAAATACAACGCACTTTTGTTAACCTTCCCTAAACCTGCAAGAAAAAGAAATATGGGAGCTACAATGGCTGACTTGTTTTTATTGGTGCAGGCTCCAGAGCTCTCATTATGACACTGGCTTCACTTCCTACTAAATCACTGAGCTGCAACAGGCATAATGCCAAGAAAGTCTTACTGCCATTCTGCATACTTGCTCCATGTAAGGGATTCACTGGGCACTGAAGTAGAAATTTGGAGGACAGCCCTGGAGCTTGCATTATCGCAATAGCAGTTCCTACATTTTTACTACCACAGGTTCTCTTTAAAGTGAAGCACACCTGTCAAAGGAAATATGGGGGGCTCTTTCTCAAAATGCAAGTTGTCTGACTGCAATATGTCTAAGGCCGGCCATACATTATAATGTACAATTTTCCTTTAGATTTACCAAAACTATGTAATAGGAGGTCAAATATCCAGGGTCTCTGTCCTCATTCTCTCCCGTGATGTTATAGATTGATGTATAGTGTTGTACTATGTGTACCTTCATCGCAATAATTCTGTGAATTTTGTCCCTCGATTAAATAAAAAATTTAAATGAAGAATGGAGAGGCACACACTGCAAGATGCTTGAAGTCCAGTGTGAAGTTTCCACAGCCTGTGTTGATTTGGGGAGTCGTGTCATCTGCTGGTGTTGGTCCACTGTGCTTCATTAAGTCCAGGGTCAACGCAGCCGTCTACCAGGAGATTTTGGAGCACTTCATGCTTCCTTCCGCAGACGAGCTCTATGGGGATGCTGACTTCATTTTCCAGTAGGACTTGGCACCTGCCCACACTGCCAAAAGCACCAAAGCCTGGTTCAATGACCGTGGGATTACTGTGCTTGATTGGCCAGCAAACTCGCCTGACCTGAACCCCATAGAGAATCTATGGGCCATTGCCAAGAGAAAGATGAGAGACATGAGACCGAACAATGCAGAGGAGCTGAAGGCCGCTATTGAAGCATCCTGGTCTTCCATAACACCTCAGCAGTGCCACAGGCTGATCGCTTCCATGCCACGCCGCATTGAGGGGCCCAAACCAAGTACATATGCATGCTTATACTTTTCAGAGGTCCGATATTGTTCTATGTACAAGCCTTGTTTTATGTAAGGTGCGTTCAGGAAGGAGTCCGGTGCAGTTTTGTCCTCAGGAACAACGAAAAAATCCCCCCTGTGCAAAAAGTGTGATATCCCAGTGGAAGGTATTGAGAATGACTCCACGACGTGGGGATATAAGCCTCCAGCCTTTCTGCCCTCTCGGACTGGGGATGTCCCAAAGCTGTTACAAAAAACTCACAAACCTATGGATTAAAATATCATTATCAATACTCATCTGTAGCTCTAAAGTCTTAGGTGCAACAGACTCCAGAGGACAGGTTGACCTCACCAGGGTCCTTACTGGCCAACTCATTTTGAAGGCAACCCTGATGAGGTCCCTCCTGTACTCTGGAGTCTGTTGAACTTAAAGCGGAGGTCCGCCCACCCCTACAAAAATTAAAAGCTAGCAGCTACACATACTGCAGCGGCTGACTTTTAATAGGACACTTGCCTGTCCTGGAGTCCAGCGATGTCGGCACCACAGCTGATGTTTCCATCAGCTGTCGGGTGCCGCCACCGCCATTGTGGGTAAGGAAACCCAGCAGTATAATATCACAAGGAGGAGGAAGCCGAGCTGCTGATGTTATGCGCCGTAGTCTGGACTCCCAGAAGCGGGGAGCATCCGCTCCCCCCCCCCGAAAGGTGCCAAATGTGGCACCGGAGGGGAGGAGGAGACAGATGTGCAGAAGTTCTACTTTTGGGTTGAACGCTGCTTTAGGACTATAGGGCTACAGGTGATTAGCTTGATGAGCGATTTTCATCAATATGTTTTGTGATTATAATTTATGATGATTATTTCTATTAGATATCGTGGGATAATGCACTAGGCTTTTGCGCCCTCTTCTGGTTTTTATTTTTTTTATTCAGTTTCGGCCTCGTTGGGGTATGTTATGGCAATGAATGGGCTACCATAATGTAATGCCTGTTATCATGCATGCGTTGCTACCCTTAAAAATACAAATAAAACATGCGTGATTTACTGCGAAAAAATTTAAAAGTGAATTTTGGTGCATATGGATCCACTACTAACCCATGTGTCAGACCTGAACTGGCAAAATGGCAGTTTGGGCACCAGCCATGAAGTCCACAGTATCAGAGTGATACTGTATTGATGGAAGCTTGTCATTTCCATTTAAACAGAACAGTGGCCTCCTTAGCCTGTAAATGATAGCTCATTCACTCAGATGAAATTTATCCCAGAGTGGGGCTTTATGTACTTACCCTAGCTGCATGCATGGAACGATTTTAACAAAAACAGAGCTGTATTAAAATGGTGGTTTTTAGTTTTTCTTTTACCGTGTGTTGGTAAATTCTAGCAATGTGTTGATGATAAAATGTATATAGTATTGTTATTTTATATACTTCGACAACAGTGCAAAAAAATTAAATTTTTTATGCTCCATTAGTATATTATGTAAAAAAAAAAATGAGATGGTAATATACCGTATTTATCGGCGTATAACACGCACCCTAACTTTAAGAGGGAAGTTTCAGGCACAGTTTACCCTCTATTTTCAAGGTAAAAAAGTGAGTGTTATACGCCAATAAATACAGTATATTTAATTCCTGCACATTACAGCAGTAATACATACAGTCAGTATGTAAAGCCCCAAAGAAGGTCAATACATATTTGAAAGAAAATGCTGAATTCACATGTCAAATATACTGATTGAATTACTCTGTGGCAGCCATGTACTGGGTGCTGCTTAACATGTCGGGTCACAGGTCAATGGTCATTTGTCACAGAGCACACATGGCCACAAACGTCAACCTGCAGACAGGAGGAGGCCGGGGAGATGTTACCATAAGAGGTAATCCAGATGAGCTAATTGCTGGTGCAGAATACACGATAGGAGACTAGGAATGCCTTCTGTAATCTTAATGACGGTACTGCCAGGCTCTGGAAGGCCCAAACTATCAGCACATGACAATAAAGACACCAGGATGAGGTGGGCAATTAGGCTTTTTCACCTGATCCTTTAGGACAATGTGACACTCCAGTGAGAAGTCACATAGATAGAATCAGCAGGTTTAATGTGTCTATTTTCAGCACCTTGCGTGAACGGTCGGTGAAACTTAAAACTGTAAATCTCCAGATGCAATGGTTTTCCGTGACTATAGCTGAGCAAGCCATAGACAAACTATGGAAAAGTACTATAAAAAAAAGGCCACCAGGCTTCGGCTGACATTTTGAGAACTGTTTAAAGTGTCGGTCTAGTGAAGAACAGAAGCAATATAGACAACAAAAAGAATTTATCGTCATTCCAAATACCTTTAAAAGGTCAGAAGGCTATAAAAATGTACAGCTTTGCGGTATGTTCATCTTAATATAAAGCTAAAATGACTGGTTCCTTAGATACACAAGTAAATGTTATATTTGTCATAGTGTCATATTTAAAGAGGAACTTCATCCTACCTAAATCTAGATATCAACTCTTTAATATTTGTCCCTGTATGATCAGAAAAAAAAATAACATACCGTACTTACTAGTCCCTGCAGTCCAGCATGGTCTTCCATGCAGCCAAAGTTCTCCTTGCGCCACCATTTTGAAACACATGTTTAGGGAGATTTTGCACATGCACAGATATGGCCAGGGGTCTCTGCAAGGTGCCAAATACCAGACACGCTGCAAGTCTTCACCAGGACCCATATAACTGGAAGAAACCTCTGGAATGTCTGCACATGTGTGAGATCTTGTACTATAATAAGGCTTACCTAGAGGTACAGTAAACATCTCCTAAACGGACACCGATATTTACTTTAGATGCAGCCGGTGACATCAGCGGTGCATGCATTCTGAAGGAATAGCATACCAATGCCGTTCCTTCAGAGCCATGCCGTACACAGCGACACCCGTGCATGAAGTCATTGCTGGCTTGGCCATTCATATGGCCGAAGCCCGCAAACCCGGAAAGAAGACCGGGTGAAGATGGAAGCGCCTTCAGTGGTGACAGCGCACCAATAGAGGGCTTCGTTTTCACTTAAGTCTGTCACAATGTGCTAGTATTCGATGCATACTAGCACATTAAAGATGAGCTCCGGCGTGTTCGCAAAGCCCAGAGGAAGTCGGCACTGCGCTGCGCTAATCACAGGCAGTGAGACATTTCCTGATCTCTGAAGCCACGCAACGGGACAATGTCTCACTGCCTGTGATAAGCGCAGTGCCGACTTCCTGGCGGCCTCTGCACGTGGGCTTTGCGAACACGCCAGAGCTCATCCTTATAGCACATTATGATAAATTGACCAGAGCCTGTTTTTTTTTTATGCCGTTTACTGCTTTAAAGACAATGAAAGATACTTACTTGCCCCAAGCTTAAAAGTATATCTGCTATTGTGTAAGAGGGAAGGGAGAAGAGGCAGATAAGAGAAAGCCAATTTTTAATATGTAAAGAACCACTTTAAGAAGAAACGGCTGCCAATTTAAAAAAAGAAAGTGAACAATTGTACAGCTGACCTGATGCCGGTGTGGCCTGTGAACTTTGTAAGGGTCTTCAAACAGCCCACACATTCCAGTTTAGCCACAGCTGAGCCTCACTTCATTATAGGAACAGCTGAACAGCCAACCGAAGAGTGCAAGCTACAGAGAAAATATTGGCCGATGGGCAAGGATTTCAGGAGGCCTCTTGACCAACTATAATAACCAGGAGTAGTGCCACCGGTGGTCATTTTTTTCTACACAGTATTTAGAAAATACACCATTGTACATGCAAAAATTCAAAAGGATATTATTCACAAATTATATGATGTCAGCTATAGTCAGTAAATATAGAAAAAACAATACTGAATCTAACCCCCCCCCCCCCCCCCCCAAGTACTCGCCAATACTGATTCTTTTTTTTTATGTCATGTGACTTTGGCACCAATATGCAGCACTGATGACACGTGGACTGTGTCAGTAGTTTATTTTCTTTAATTATTGTTTCAATTTTTTTTTTTTTACAATGTTTTTTTTTTTTTCTTAGGGAGGAGAGGAGTGGACGGTGTCAGTGTGATTTGTTTTTTTGTATTTTTACATATTTTAAATATTTATTACAATTATTTTTTTTTTTTTTTTTTTTTATCAGCCCTGTTGGGGGGCTTTGGTGAGGTATGAGACAGGAAAAAGGACTGAGGTTAGAGATTCCACAGTCCCTTTCTCTGTAGCCTCAGCTTCACTGAAGATGAATGGAGAGGAGACAGATGCTCCTCTCTATTCATAAACTGAAGCATCGTAAACACAGAGATACTATGCTCAGTTATGAATGAACAGAGTCAGTGATCACTGACTCCGTTCATTTGGAAAAGGAAGGAGCTGGTAAATGACAGATTTACCAGCTCCTTCCTCTGCTTTCCATCCTGACAGATCCAGGACAGAGGGGGGGAGCAGAGCATGCAGGGGGGCCGAGGAGCACGAGGGGGGACACGAGCACAGGGGGAGAACGCAGGGGGGACAAGAGCACAGGGGGAGCGGGGGAGGACACAGAGGGGGACTGGAGAAGGATGCGGAAACAGTCAGGGGTGATCAGTGTGGTGGTGGGGGGAGTTATAAGCACTGAACCCCCTGTATAGATTTTAATATAGCAGCTGAAAGCTGCAGGAGGGAGGAGAGAAAGAAAAAAGTGGCTTCCAGCTGCTATATTGAAATGTATACAGGGGGATCGGTGCTTGTAACTCCCCCTCACCACCGCATTGTTCACCCCTGACTGCCCAAGTATTGGATCACGCATCGGGAGCATTTGCATGAGTACAAGTACTTGCGCAAATGCTCGGTATCGGTACCGATACTATTATCAGTATTGGGACAACCCCAGTTTGCAGTATAAAACTTTTACGTGAATGAGAAAAAAAAATCCAGCATGAAGGAGGTGATAACGATCAACTTGTGACAAACAGGTAAGGCTGTACACTGATCAGAATTCAGCCAGTTCCTGCTGAACTTCAATTAGTGTATGGCCAGTCTAAAGCAGAATTTCACGCTCTCAATCAACATTCAATATTTTTAATCCTTATGCTGCCCAGCATGAGAAAATGGATAGGAAAAGATATCATATTCGATTTTTTTTTACTTTTGTTTTCACATTTCTTCAGTTACTTCCTGATTTTTATGCCTAGGCAAATAATGTCATACATCCCAGGAGTCTTCAGTAGGGGAGGAGGGGCTTTCTCAGCTAAGCACACCCTCTCCTGCTTGTATGCCTGAGCCAAGGGCAAGTGGATTGCAGAAAGTAAACGATACACGAATCTCATCTGCCCTTACTCAAAATAACCACGGTTAGAAATGCTCGGGGGAGTTTTTCAAAGCGATTGCTCAGCAAAATAAAGCATGGAGAAATGGATGGATGGAGTTTGCTTTGAATATTAAAAATGAATTAATTAGCATTTTGGTTTGTGGTGCACAGATGAAGTGTCATTTTCACTTTCAAGCGGAGTTCTACCCACATTTTAAACTTTTCACCCCTGCGCTCATGACTACGGCACGATTTATAATTTTTCCAGCAATATATGTAACTTATATCACCGGACAATGCTCCGCTTCTCCGTGGTTCCTCGCTGCAGCGGGGTAAGTCATTTCCGGCCGTTGGCTGCGCATTGGCTCCTGGAGTTTCATCAATCCCAGGAGCCAATGGGCATCCTCCACCTGCAGCATCGCGATATGCATGCGCTGCGCTTTCTACAATATGCGCAAGCGCCGTATCCCGGAAGAAGCAAATGAGTGGGCTTCAGATGCCCACACTTAAGATGGGCTCACAGGGAAGACCAAAGTAATTTTTTTAACCAGAAAAAGACTACTAAAACATACATTACTCATACCGATTTATATATGTGTAGGTGCGACCACATGGGTTTAAAAAACACACACACACACACACACACTTTCTGCTTTCAAGCAATGCATCCAGCTTCTTCCCAGCATCAGCATAAGGAAAGGGGAAATGCACTGTGATGTAAGGGAGAGTTTGGGACTCAACTTCTAAAAGGTGGGGTGACTCTTGACATCTAATTTAAGGGAAGGGGATGCGCTGGACATCGAATCTTACAGATACAACCAGCCCTTTTGAGAACAATCATAATGCTGATGGGTCCCACGATGAAATTGAGATTGACACCCCTGTTCTAATCCTTCCTCATTCTATCCAAAATGTAACATTTTGGCTGGGGCTCCACTTAAATCAGCTTTAAATAGCATGTCTAGACTAATCTCCTGTCCTTTTTCAATAAGGCAGTGCAGCATCCAGTCACATTTCAGTTTACGTTAGCATGATAAGCCAAGGAAGACTTCCAACTGGCAGCTATAGGTCAAAAATGAGAACTCATCGTTCACTGAACCGATAATAGTATAGCCATTTCATTTATTATGTTTTGCTGCACTTTGTACGCTATCACTGCTTTTGCACTGCTTCAATTTAAGCAGAATGTCTCATGCATGCTGTCCAACACACCCAGATCAAAGCTGAACTACATCAGCCACTTGTCTAAATGAGGTAATTTGTTGATCTGTTATTTTAATGGTTCTAAGTTTCCAAGATCTTAAAAAGCGAATTGGAACACTCCTGTGTGTAGTGATAACAATGGTAGCTGGAGTTTCTCGTGCAGGGTCAAGTGTTGGACTTTCTAAAAACCCCGTCCGATAACAGAGGAATGCAGAGTAAGAGGCCCTAAAGAGTCTCTTATGGGACATACAAGATATACAATATGCAGGACCATTGATGGCTACAAGTGAGCAACTCAATATACAGCAGGACTGTGCTGAGAGCACATCGCACAAGATAAAAGACTAATTCACTGTACTCTATACACCCCCATCACTGAAGACTGAAAACAATTCAGTCCATGGTCTTAACCAAAGAAGCGGATTCAGGGTCTCTTAAAATAGTACCGATTCGTTAATCAGCCATCAATAGGCAGACGTCATCCTCTAGGAATTAGGTGTGCAAACTGCTTGCTAGAAACCCCCAAATAGGGCCACATGACTACTAAATATCATTTTCAATTTTACACCTTCTTTTGGATTTGGGGACCCAGCATAGTGGCAATTTACATTTTAGGGATCTGTGAAGATCTCATGCTGACCTCAATTACCCAACATAAAAACTGCTGAGCTTTATTGTTTTATAAAAGGCAAAAACTACTAGTATAGTCATACAAATGCTTGGAGAATTATCTAAAATAATTAATCAAATAAAAAATATCTGGGATTTTTTAAGAACCTTTGAGGCATGAACCTAAATTGGGAAGGTCAAGCTGTTCCAGGAAAAGAAGTTAACGTTGCACGTGTACAGTATGAAATTCCTCCCAAAGCTGTAATTATAAATAGGTACAGCTAAATTAAAGTGGATCTAAAGACCAATAACTTTTTTTTAGTTCTGGACAGTGATGGGGGGGGGGGGGTTAGAATCCCTATTCCTGTCATGTTTTTACTGCCATTAGTGTCCCCGCTGGAGAAATTCACCCCATCCTGGTAACAACTTTCACCAGACTTAAACTGAGGGAAATGCTGAGTTTTCATTAGACAAAGAGAAATTGCTGAACTTTACTATGCGCACAAATTTGAGGAAGAGTGCGCAGGATTGAGCAAAGTTTTTTTTTCCTGTAGATTCTAGACCTACCTTTTAAACAAAATACATTTAACAAAAGAAAAATGAAATTGTACCTAGTATCTGTACTTCTTGGGTGATGCCATAGACATCGATCAAGGCCCAGAGAGGGCTGGAGACTTTAACTCCACAATGAAATAATATGGGCTCCTCATCATTGATGCTGTAGAAAATTCTTCCATGGCGATCAACCCAAAATGCTAAAATATTGTCCCTCTGTGCAAATCTCTCTGGTAAAGCTTTTGCCCAGTACCCAGGTCGGGTAACCAGATCAGGGCATGCATACTTGGGTATGTCTTCAGTCTTCATTTGCGCCGGATCGTGAATTGTGAATCCAAAACGTAGAGCTCCGCTCCAGCCATGGTGGACGGACACAAGCTTCAGACGGACTTTCTCATACAGGTGAATGGGGCGACTGGTAAAGGTAATTCCATTACAAAAGCTATTACGACGGATGGCTTTTCTTCCATGAGTATCAAGTCGGATATTCTTCCCCTTAGTTTGGCAATGAAACCGTGGAGACTCCGTTCTGGAGAGGACAAGTCTTCTCTCCTGACCACAGTGGAGAAACGTGTAGCATGGTCTATTGGCCACTGGACGACTGTGATGGCTTGTATCTAAAAGAAGGTAAAAATAGAATACAATTATAAAAGATCAGGCTGGTATGTCATGAAATATGTGTACAGTTTTTTAAAACCGAAATCCCATTAAAAAGCTCCCTATTTGGGGGAGGAACCTGCCCCCTGCTTTGACACCCCATACAACTCTCTTCTCCTCCCAAGAAGCATACCTGGTACGGACTCATACATTCTCACACAAGTCCTCTGGACTGACGCATTTCAACTTTAAGAGTTTAATCTTATAATTAAACTTTTGCGAAAGGCATCAAGAGAAAAAGGACTAAATCAGGGGGGTGTTTGTAACTTTCTGAGCAATAAATTGACTTTTAAATTGCTGGATAAGGTATGCAACCAATACTCCTATCTGGTGGAGACAAGCTCATGAGCAAGGTCAGCACCTGTGACTGAAAGCAGCAGTTGGACATGGCTTAGAGCAGTCTCAGTCTGTTTTCATTTAAGAATGTCAGTGATGTATGAGTGGAGTATCAATGTGTAGTTGACCCTCTTGTTGCCATGGTTGTCATGTGACTCCCCACCTCTTTTCCTATGCCATTATGTCTATATATGTACAGGGAAAGGATCACAGATGTCATCAATGGAACGCAGTTCTTATTTCAGCAGTTTAAAGGGGTCTAATAAAATATGTATTCTTAATATGGGCTATGTGTTTTTGTGTTTTTCATTGTACCTTTGGCATTAACCAACAGGCCACACTTTTATAAGCAAGAAATATATGAAAATACTGCATGCAACTGCATATGTTACAAAAAGTCAGGTTTTCTTTTACATTTTTACACAATAATTCTCAAATGCATAGTAATAACAATCTTGTCAGTCCCCAAGCCACTGGCACTCACTAGAAACTTAAGACAGAAATGCAAAGGATGCCATTGCTAAGCTACTTCTGAAAAAGTCAGCTGCCTTGCTTATCCTCAGGTTCCTACACATTCTAAATCACATACGTAGAACAAGCCAAGGCAGAAGCTGGCCATACATTATACAATTTTCTTGTTCAATTTCCTTTAGAGTTACCTTCAACTATGTAGTACAAGGGCCTGCCTGACTGCATACGAATAGAAAGTGTTTAGGTTTGACCTCATATTTTATGGTTTTGGTAAAATCGAAAGAAAAAAGGCCAGCCTAAATACTTCTGTTAGGTCAATCACTTAAAGCACATGTTGTCAAACACAAGGCCTGTGGGCCAGATTCGGCCCTCCAGGCCATTTCATGTGGTCCTCTTACCTCTAATACAGCAGCCCCCATAATTTCTACAACCACCTTGTCTCAGCAGTCGCAACAGAAAGGATGACATAACCCCTCTGCTTTTCCATGCCGCTGCGGAGAGGCTCGTCTCTGTCCCCCCACCATTTCCCATCTCATCAGTTGGCAGCAGAGAGGAGGACAGAACTCCTCCTACAAATCCTGCATCTCTTTGTGCAGCCACAGCACCCCCTCATCTCCTCCGTCTCTGGTCTCAGCATTCAGCAGACTCAAGCAGCTGAATCCAGCCCTCCTCTGGTCCTCCTCCATACCCTGCGCTTTCTGCTTACCAGCTTCCACCCAGCTCTTCCCAGCAGCAGCACAAGCCAAGGGGGGTGCACTGTGATGTAAGGGAGGGTGGGGGAGTCTTGACATCTGATGCAAGGGGGAGTGGGATGCTCTAGACGACTAGTCCGAAAGATACAACGGGCCCTTTGAGGGCAACCACAATGCTGATGCAGCGCACAATAAAATTGATTTCGACACCCCTGACTTAACGAGCACAGAAGCCAAACGAATGGGCAGTAAAACCAGTAACACCCATTTCAGGAGGAGTTCAGCAATGGCAGTCAATGTATTTCTGGCCACTTATTCTTTAACTATCAGTTTGCTTTGGATTGTGGAACATTTTGTAACATGTTCAAAAAAAAAAAAAAAAGCCAGGAAAACCTAGAGGGAGTTAGCCCTAGTTTACCAGCCCTGGAAAGTAGAGTGCTACTCATAAGGCAACTGCTCATTGAATACTACACAACTGCCAGTCAAAAGTACATCCGTACAAAACATGGACCATCCCATGAACATCTGTTAAATGAAAAGCACTAAACAGCCATTTAGCTACAACATACTGTATATTTTAGCCACTAGTAAACAGTGGCATTCCACTCTGCAAGCTGCTTCAACCATGCACTATAACACGTACACCAAGATGGCTCTTCTGTATGGGTATTCTAAAAACCTGAAAAGGAGGAAATAAATGGTCCTACCGAGGACCGGTTCGGAAGCCTGTATACCTTCCTGTCTGTTTCCCCACAAGATCACAGCAGTTGTTCTGCAGTGGAAATATGCAGTAACCATTTCCCTTATTATATATGAATTTGTTTCCAATCACAGGGCCCAGTGTTTGCATGAAACGCAGAAGACGACAGGTAATGTAAATTCATCCCATTGGAAGTTATGTGCTGTTCCCCAGCCTTTCCTTCCTTCCTGGGGCCTTTGTGTTGGAAAAGGTTTAACCCCTTCGCCTGGCTGTGATCAGCAGCTGGGTTACAACATACAATGAGGACAATGTCGTTTATTAGACCATGGATATGGGTCCATGCACACTGGGCATAAAAAATGCTGCTTATACAGGCTTTTGGCATTTTTTTTCTTCAACCTGTAGGTTAGTCTATTTGTCCATGCACATTAAGGCATTTACAGGCATATTTGCAAAGAAGCGTTTTTCAGAAAAAAAAGAAGACGGATCAGAATCGCATTTTTGGTAGGAGCTTTCAGGCAGAAAAAATGCTTGATGCACATAAAACGCGGCGTTTATTAGCATTCGCCATTTTCAAGTGTACAATAATTATAGTAAAAACAAGAAGAGGGAAATGTTTTTAGGGAAAAAAAAAAAACGTATAAAAAGCAAATGTCCATAAACTCTGATAAACTGTTGTGTGCAATATGAGCTTCTACAAGCATTTTTATGTTGCACTTTCCGCCAGAGGTTGTGGCTTTTTTTTTCCAGCTGCCTAGTGTGCATGGACCCTATGAATGCATTGTGATTTCCCAATTCCTTGCTTTCATGACAGCCATAAAACATTAAAACATTATCTTGTCGTATTCACACTAGATAGGTTACATATTTACATAGGTTTAAAAAATAAAAAAATAAAAAAAAAGGAAGGGTGAGTTCATCCAGTTCAACAAATAGAAAAAAAAAATTGAATAAATTAATAGAAAACCTCCATTTATAGAACCCTATAGCTGATCCATGAAAAACAAAAACAAAGCATGGTCCAATTTGCTCCGGTGGGGTGTTAACACAGTATACATTTTAATATCTAGGGCGTTTTTTTTTTTGGGCATTTAAGAATGCATTCGGCTCGTTTTTAAAACAATGTCCGCTTTTAGCAATGAAAAACACATTTCATGTTAAAAATCAATGCTTCTGTATGGCTTCAAAACAGTCAAAGTCATAGACCTAGAGAAAGCAGGGGATGAATGTCAGAGGGAAGACAAGACTCCCGATTTACATCCAGGTCAGTGAACAGGAAAGTAATGAAGATATCCGATCAGAAAGACACATAGGCATCATTTCAGTAGGAGAGGCCAGTAATGGCAACCTCCATCTTTCCTCAATACAGAATTACTTTAAAACTAATGCCAAGTTTTTTCCTAAGAAGGACTTCCCTATGTATTTATCTGGAGACTACCTCTTCTGTCACTTTGTCCTCTTGCAGCGCTCCAGTGGCTCTACAAAGCAGCAGCTGAGTATGATCAGTTGTTGGTCACCATGGTATATTTAGCTCTCAATGCTTCTAAAAATGTCTGCACAAGCTCAGGTGGAGCTCAACCAGATAGTATCTTCACATGATACAAATCAGATACAGTGTGTTAGACCTGGTTCACACAGGGGCGACTCCGGACGCGACTTCTGGTCGCCCCGAGTTGCCCCAAGTCACGCTATTTTTAAAAATAATTGAAGTAAATGGAGCCGTTTTAATGTACACGACTGCAGTCGCTCCGACTTCAAAAAAGGTTCCTGTACTACTTCAATCCGACTTCTAGGCAACCTGTACCCATTGATTTCAATGGAAGTCGCTCAGAAGTCGGATCTTCTGTCTTAAGATAAGCAACTTTCCAGGAAGATAACATACATTTCTCAGGCAAACCCGTCCCTCCCACAGAGCTGATACTTGTTTTATTGGCCACTGGAATGTCTCTTGTCCTGGAGGCAACTTGAAGTTGCCTTGTAAGTAGCTCCAGGTCGAGCGGTGATTCATACTCAAGTCCTGTCTGAGTTGCCTTGTAAAGTCGTGCTGGAAGTCGTGTTGCCCCTGTGTGAATGGGGCCTTACAAGAACATACCAACTAAACAACACTAACACCATCTTGTTTTCTTCTATGTTCTTCTTTCTCCCAACCTCTGTTAGTAAATTTCAAGAAAGACTTACAACCAATCGCAGAAGCAAATCATTTACACCTATATTATTACTTCTAAAGTCTAATCTTGTACTTATTCGTAAAGACACTGCTGTGGACGTGAAACATAAAAAGGTAACGGGTAGGGTAAAAAAAAAAAGAATAATAATAATAATCCCTAGTATATACCAACCCTACTAGCCCCATCACTCCCATGGCTTGTTCAGCCAAGCAATTGATACAACCCATATCACTCTAATAGTATAAGAAATGTTGGGTGCAGACAGAGAATCGTGGCCATTTTGGAAGCATGGTCTGAGCCACAGATAGTGATCGCCATCATTTTCCAGGACTACCCCTTTAATGCCAGCTCTACCGGCTGCTTAAACTTGCTGCTCCAATTAACTTGTGGAGGGGGTGACATACCTCGTTCTTCTGGGTATGGAGAAAGCATGCGACTCTCTCCTCTTCTTCCCATGTAACAGTTGGGGTGCTTGCTGATTGGATGCTCAGGCACCCAGCCCTGTTTTTAGCCCTCTGCATGCGCCAAGTTGCACCCTGAAGCTTACACAGAGCTTTTTTGTTGGTCAACAGTGGTAAGTGATTAATTGGAAGTTTAGGCAGATGCAGGGCCAACAGTAAACCCTCAAGGGCAAAGCGCAGATTAACATTAAAGCGGTAGTATAGCCCGCTTTGTGATTTTTACCTACAGGTTTAGCTTACCTGTAGGTAAAAGGAATATCTCCTAAATTTGCAAAGTTTTAGGAGATATTCAACCTGCAAACAGCCAGTGACGTCACCAGTGCATGCGCTCTGAAGGTCCGGCATAATGTGCCACACCTTCGTGTTGGAACCGAGGGGGCTCCTGCGGGAGTGATGTCATGGCAGCTCTGGCCACTCACACCACCAGAGCCCGCAAACCCGGAAGAAAGAGCGGGGGAAGATGACAGCCCTCTCAGCAGTGACAGCGCGCCGCCGGAGGGCTTCGTTCTAAGGTAACCATTTCATAATGTGCTAGTACAGTGTTTCTCAACTCCAGTCCTCAAGGCGCACCAACAGGTCATGTTTTCAGGATTTTCCTCAGATGAAACGGCTGTGTTAATTACTAAGGCAGTGAAACTGATCAAATCACCTGTGCAAAATAATGGAAAGCCTGAAAACATGACCTTTTGGGGCGCCTTAAGAACTGGAGTTGAGAAACACTGTGCTAGTATACAATACATGCTAGCACATTATGCAATTGTCTTGTAGGTGTTTTTTTTTTTTTAAACTGTCGCGGTTTACTACTGCTTTAAGGGCTGTGCTCAGGGGTTAAAAATGATAAACTTAAAAACACTAATGCAAAATAAAATTGACCCAAAACCATAATGGTTTTCTCTATATGGCCATAGGTGCAAACAAGTATCCTCTTGCTCCATGTTTACATGAGGAAGCGCTACATATTCCACCAGGGGCAGACTATCTAAATGTAGTGTAGGGTAGGGGGGGGGTAGGATGTAATTGGCAGAGTGGTGAGAGAGGGGGGTTAGGGCATCCCTACTAGCTCTCCATCTTAATCAACCAAGTCTGTTTAATTGAAAACAATAGGACACTCTGCAGTCTCTAATGACTTGAAACACACAGTGCACCTGGTAACTGACATGTCTGGCCATTTTTTCCCACGAAAAGTATGTATTTTAATGATAGACTTACGGTGCATTTTCTGTGAATATACCAACAGGAAAAAAAACAAAAAACGTAATAAGTCAGCAGGAGAACTGACATTCATTAATTACAGTATTACGCATATAAAAATAATGGCATTGTGTTCACATTCCCAGCACATAATGAATGAAAGGAAACAAGCCTGTGCTTGTTCGGCTATCGGCCACATGACTGTGATTTTATTTCACTGATAAGGTAATAAACTACACACAAGCAGGTGCTATGGCACTCCCTACACCGGATAGCAACGTTACTATGGAAAGACACTGGATACATTTGCACAACGTATTTCTTATCCATTTATTTTATTTAATGGTCAAACAGGTCATAAACAAGATAAGGGATTAAGCTCTTTTACAAGAGATTAAAAAAAAATTCCCACATAACACAGCTACTTGTACTGCTTTCTTGTTGTGCTCACAGGAGTCACACAGGGAAAGCTTTCTATCCAAAAGGTTTACAACTCTACAACTGGGCATAGGCATGGGGTGACAGTTGGTCATATCTGAAAACAATCTCATGTTTATGGAAGCAGAAAGCAGCTAGGGACCAACTGCTACAAGAAAGATCGTTTGGACCGGTTTAACCACTTCAGTCCCCCTCCCTGTAAATCTGGCCATACACTTATCGAAATGCGGATGGTTTAGCAGGGGCCGGCCAAAGTTTTATCAGTCCGTGTCAGTCCCCACTTGATAGAAGTTGATTGTTTGACCGACTTGTGTCCATGTGGGCATGTTGCAAAATATTCCTCAATCAGCAACTGCAGCCAATCAATGCAGCTGCTGATCAGTGTATTCTGACAGTGGTGGATCCCTACTGTCATAATACAATGTCCCACCGGGGAAGGGAATTCATTCATCCACCTCATTTATATGGATGGAGGAATCTGTTAGTTTTCTTTTTTTGTTCAACCCGGTGGCTAAACAAAAAAAAAACAGCCTTTAGCCAGCTTTAATCCTCTCAAGTCCCAGATCGCTTTTTGCTTTGGTTCTGCACATTATACCTTGTAGCACTTGTAGTCTAGCCCAATGTATTATGCGTCATTTCTTGCAGGACTGATAATGGAAAATAGTATACTCACATTTCCGTAAATTTTCCTTTCCTGGTGCATCTTCATGGCAGCATACAATGGGTTGTGGCTCCGCACCCTAATAGGACTGGTTAACTATAAAAGGCATATATATATATATATATATACACACATACATATATATATATACACACATACATATATATATATATATATATATATATATATATATATACACACACACACACATGCCCACGGACGTTTTTACATCCGCGTTTTTTTACAGCTTAAAACGCCTGTCCATGTTATTGTATACATTTTTTGACCGTATTTTTTCTCGAAAAAAAGAAAGAAAAACGCCGGAGCTCATAAATGCTGCCGCAGCGTTTTTGCGCGTTTTTTATGCCTAACGCTAACGCCGCGGAACGCACTGGTCCTGTTTTTTTTTTTTAAATGCCTATGCTATTTGCAGCTCAAAAACGCCTAGGTGGGCATGAAGCTATAGACCAACATGGACAGGCGTTTTTAAGCTGTAAAAAACGCTCAAAAATGCGGCTGTAAAAAACGTCCGTGGGCATGAGGCCTAAATCAAAAGACAGACCCGGCTCACAGCATTCTCTAACTCTCACCATGTGGTTAGTAATCTGTATGTGGCTATGAAGATGCACCAGGAAAGGTAAATTACGGAATTTTCCATTTTCCTGGTGCATCATGGCAGCATACAATGGGAACGTGCCATACGGGAGGGTAAAAGAAAACATTTTGTAATGTTTAGTAGTGTAGTTAACCAATTTTCCAAATTTTACTGTTGTGAGCTTAGGCGTCGCGACTCCAGTCCTGATCAGTTACCCAGTCCCATCAGGCTGTGGGGGCAGGGTCACAACTCATTGTATGCTGTCATGATGTGCCAGGAAAAGGGCTTTAACTTTTAAGCAAACTGGGATCCATATAATTTTCATTTCTTTGATTTTTTATAAACAAAAAAATAAAATTTAGAAAAAAAATTGCATTTTCCTGTCCTTTTTCTTAAAGCAATGTTTACATAATTTGCACTTTGTACATATATGTACCACAAATATTATCAACAAAGTCTGAATACGATTTTATGACAATCGGTGCGACTTTTATGTAACATGGCTAAATCGTAAATGCTCAAAGTGAAAATGTGCATTTTATTTTAGGCAAGTTTTATTCCGCCCAGGTTCACGCTGGGCTGTGGGAATGAAGCCGTGCGAGTTCAGCTGAACTCGCACGATTTCACTCCCTCCTGTCAGTCCCGATTTCGGACGCGATTTCTGAGAGATCTGAGAAATCGCGAGGCGAAATTGCAAAAAGTAGTACAGAAACTACTTTTTGAAAACGGTGCAGCGTCGCAGATGTGGCGTTGCACCGATTAGGACGGTGCCATTGCCGGCAAATGCCGCCGATTTGACATGTCAAAAACGCACCAGTGTGAACCACGGCTTACTGTTGAATGCTTCATTGTGTCCCAACTGTTATTGATTAAGCTGGGTTGCAAAAGGGCACAAATTAGCATGACAGCTATTTTTTTACAGCAATCACTAGAAATTTGACTACCATTCAGTGTGTGCACTTACTTAAGTGAGCATTAAGGTAAATGTCATCTATATCATTCAATGTCATTGTTGCAACCTGAGGATTAATTTTGGAAGGAAATATCTGTATTCATTTTGAAGGAAATTATAAAATAAAAGAACCCATGAGATCTATACGATAAAGGGCTCATGAGATCTGTATCAGTATGTGTTGTATCTCTACTCCCACATGCACCCATCGCTCCTCTATCCAAAAAAGATCAGGACAGGCTGTTCTATCAGCTACATAACAGTTACCACTGTTCATCCACCTAAGACGGGGTGGCTATTTTTAATGCTGTGTTCTCCGCTTGATCAAGCTGGCTGTTACAAAATACATAAAATTACAAAACACTCCTCCAATTAAGAGATGACTAGTCACGTAACACAGCTGAGCTTTTTATAGTCTGACTGTGAAGCTGAGGCAGGCTATGTTCTGTTCTGCACTGCTAACAAGTCAAGGCAACCCATTATTATCAACATGGATGAGCAAACCACTCTGCATGGACTCATGTCAATCATAGTTCATACTGAGGGGTGATACAGATACCTGGTTCTTCAAAGCACCTCCATGAGGCTACCAGCATGGCACACAATCCTATAGGTAACCACATAGAAAGCAGGCAGAGGTGGTCTCTCTATTCAAAACACCAGCCTAGTACCAAAAGGTACCTACCACTTTCAAATTTCTGATGTTCCATAAGGAAGTGTTGGAAGGTGTGGGGATCACGTAGAACCTATCCTTAGGAGGGATAAATGTAAAATTTTCACTGGATAATCTAAGAATGTCCAGTATGACCTCCAATAGATTCCCCATCATCAAAAAAAACAAAAAAACATCAGGGTAGCAATAAAAAGTGATGTTTTAAGCATGAGGCCTTGAGTTCTTTGAGGTTCTTCCATAAATAATTCATTGAATGCAAGGGACGTGAGGAGGGAGCCACATGGTCAATGAGTCAGTCACAGTTAACTAGCAGATACTACAGTAATAAACCATACAGTATGTACCTGCTGCCAGTAAGAGGAAAACAAACCCTGCCCTTACATTGTGACACATAGGATATGCGTAGGAGGACAGTGCTGGGCTAGTGTTTCTAGGGGTGACCACATATCTTTTGTTCTGGGGCTCTTCTTGAATCACTTGTCTCATGGCAACAGGTTGATATTCGTACGGCAAAAAGGCCCACATGCTTGCGTGTCTGTTGCTATGGGGATACCATCTTATATGCTAGGCTGGTAACACTGAAGGGCTCGGTTATTAAAGAAAAAGAGGTACAAAAGAGATTGTGTGAGCATTTGGACAATCTAGCAGCGAAATGTCATTTTCAATCAAGGTAAAAACGTTTTTCCTACCTCAAATTATTTATTTCAGGTACTTATATAGTGTCAATTTTATGCAGCGCTTTACATATATTGCACATTCACATCAGTCCCTGCCCTCAAGGATCTTACAATCTAAGGTCCCTAAGGCCCCTTTCACACTGAGGCGCTTTGCAGGCGCTATTGCGCTCTAAATAGCGCCTGCAATGCGCCCCAAAAAAGCCTCTCAATACTATCCAATGTGAAAGCCCGAGGGCTTTCACACTGGAGCGTTGCGCTTGCAGGAGGCTCAAAAAACTCCTGCAAGCCGCATCTTTGAGGCGCAATAGGAGCGCTAAAAATAGCGCTCCTGTAGCGCCCCTGCCCATTGAAATCAATGGAGTAGCGCCTCTAATACGCCCGCAAAACGCCTCAAAGAGGCGTTATTGCGGGCGTTTTTAACCCTTTTTCGGCCGCTAGCGGGGGTTAAAATACCCCCGCTAGCGCCCGCAAATCGCGGGAAAAAAAACGGTATAGCGGCGCTAAAAATAGCACCGCTATACCGCCAGCGCATCCAGCGCCTCAGTGTGAAAGTAGCCTAACTCATACATACACATACTAGGGCCAATTTAGACAGGAGACAATTAACCTACCAGCATGTCTTTCAAGTGTGGGAGGAAACCGGAGTACCCAGAGGAAACCTACCCAGGAACAGGGAGAACAAGCAAACTCCAGGCAGGTAGTGTCATGGTTGGGATTTGAACAGACGCCCCCTAGTGCTGCCAGGTGGAAGTGCTATTAACTGTGCTGCTGCAATTATGGTAAGCTATAGTCCATACTGAGGGGTGATATGGATGCCTGGTTCTTCAAAGCACCTGTATTGTACTTTGGTGTGATGATGGGGGAATCAAAATTATTTTCTTTTGCAGGAAAGAAAGTTGCATCATCTATGACCAGATGTAGTACGTGTAAATGCAGGACACCCAACTGGCCCTTACGGTACTTTCACACTGAGGTGCTTGGTGTGCTGGCGGTAAAGCACTGGAGATTTTAACTAATGGGCAGGGGCACTATAGGAGCGGTGTATTCACCGCTCCTACAGCGCCTCAAAGATGCGGCTGGCAGGACTTTTTTTACCATCCTGCCAGCGCACTGCTCCAGTGTGAAAGCCCTTAGGCTTTCACACTGGATAGAAAGGAGCTGCTCTTTCAGGGCACTTTGCAGGCGCTATTTTTAGTGCAATAGCGCCTGCAATGCGCCTCAGTGTGAAAGCAGCCCAAGTATTGCCTATCCTTCTGTCGCTATGTGCTGCTATACAGGGAAATACAAGAATCTAAAATGGAGTTAAATTCAGGTACTTGGGTTGAAAATATATGTATTTTCCAATAACATACCTGCTTTCATCAGTCCTTAATATCTGTCTAGAGTTCAGCTTTAAATAAAGATCTGTATTTTAGCCAATAGAAGGAACTCCCTATAGACCAATTCAACCACCCTACTTAACCACTTGAATACTGGGCACTTTTACCCCCTTCTTGCCCAGGCCAATTTTCAGCTTTCACTCTTTGAATGACAATTGCACGGCCATGCAACACTGTACCCATATGATTTTTTATCTCTTTTTTTTTGTATTTAATCACCACTGTTTTTTTTTGCTAAAATATACAAAAAAGACCCAAAATCTTGAAAAAAAAAATATTTTTTTTTTTATTTCTGTTATACATTTTTGAAAATGACCTTTCTTCATAAATTTAGGTCAAAAATGTATTCTCCTACATTTTCTTGGAGAAAATAACCCAAATCAGTGTTTATTATTTAGTTTGTAGGAAAGTTATAGAGTCCACAAATTATGGTATATATCTGAGAATCTAATTTCCTGAGGCCCAAAAATGCCAGGACAGTACAAATATCCCCCAAATAACCATTTTTTGGAAAGTAGACAGTCCAAGGTATTTAGTGAGAGGCATTGCAAGTTTTTTGAAGTTGTAATTTTGTCACAATTTTTTGTGTTTTTCTATTCCATTTGTTTTTTTACACGCACTTATACCAGAGCAAAAGTAACACTGTACTACTGTAGGGAAGTGATAGAGATTTTTTTTTTTACACATTATGTATTTCATTGGTAGAAGCAACAATTTTTACTGAATGTAAACGGATCAATTCAGTGTCTTTTGTTGCTATTAGCTGTGAATGGCAAAAGCTAATCACATGGTACAGATGGGCTGTGATTGGCCCTGTCTGTACCATGTGATCACTGTGACCAATCACAGCTAGCACAATTGTATACAATGGATGGCATGAAAAGGAAGCCATCCATTGTTTACAAAATTGTCATGTGATCTGCTGTGACTGGTCACAGAGATCACATGATACTGGCAGCGGGCCAGTATAGTGATCAGACTTTGGCTGTGTCTGGGGGACACAGCCAGTGACAGATCACGCCCCTGAGCGGATGTCATGATGTCCACTCAGACAAAAGGCCCGCCCATCCATCAATTTATTATAGGCTGGGCGGGAAGGTGTTAAATATTGAAAGCAAAGAACTCCCACCTAGAAAATATATATTTTTTTCTATTTAAAACATTGACAGACAGATCGCTTTAAAAATATTTATACTATATATATATATATATGTATATATATATGTATATATATATATATATATATATATATATATATATATATATATAATTTTTTTTTAAACCTACTGAAAAAACACTATTCATTCCTTTTGAGGGAAGAAAAAAAAAACTGTATTCATTTTGACTACTCAAGTTGACGCATTGCCAAACAAGGAAAACGACAGCTATACATGGTTACATATGTGCCTCATGCAGCATATGTTTGCAGTTAGCTAGCTAGCTACTAAGTACATACTTGCACTGAAATATGGTTTTGTAATTGGAAATAAAATGTGTTTATGCTTTATCACCTTTTTCATATTAAATTACAGGCAATCAAACCCTCCCTAGTGCGGGCTCCTCCGAGGCCTCCCAAGTATAGGGGGGAGCCGTGTGGAAAAGGAAGGAATGAGTAAGTGAATATTTGTGCTCCATCCCAACTAATCAGCCAAAAGCCCCTGAAGACACACACAAACAAAGCCCAGTATTGTTTAACACAAGATACATGCAAATTGAAAAGTATAAAAGGCAAAGAAATAATTATTCCGTCACAGTATTATGCGTTTCACATGGCTTGACTCTATTTGATACAATGAAACTTCATTATACTTGGTGCTGGGAGGAGAATGTTTAGCACACTAATCTCATGAGAGCATAGAGAAAACCAACCAACCAACATTGAGCTACAAATTCATACAGAGAAGTTACCCAAAGCACCCACCCAAACCCAAGATAGCCAATGCACAAAGAAAAACTACATTCTCCATATTTTTTTTTTCTTCATTAAAGTGAAACTTTAGTCAGAAAATTACGACCTACTAGATCCCTTCAGGCTGGCCCCTTTTTGCAGGTATAGATCAGTAAAACATTAAAAATAAGCGCCGATATGGTTTAAAATTCAGTAATACATTGTCTATCCCTGCTCTGCACATGCTCAGTTGCTTTCTATTTTTAGGCACTGTGCCGAATTTGTCAAGGTCGATCTGCTGACAGCCTAAGATTTACTACTGTTCAGGGGCTCTGGGCTTCAGCAAAATGGCAGCCACCAGCAAGAAGAAACAGGAGCAATACTGGAGGCAATTTACAGCACACACTAAATTTGGTAACATAATTATTACTGTGGAATGTATGTTCCTTGCTAAAGAACATTATTTTTTATCAAGTTGTAATGGGTAAAATTCCACTTTAAATAGATGTCGAGACAGAAAATAGATCTTTCCATTCTAGACTTTATTTTAAATGTGAAAGCTCTAGAGTCGACATTCTCTTCACCACTTTGCTACTTAGTGTGCCAACGAACTGCAATAAATAAATACACAGCCAGTTGAGTACAACCTCCCTATATTTTAACTTCTCCAAGGTCATTGTCACTATACAAAATGTTTTAAGGCAAGCCATACTTGTAAAAGACGGGACATGCTCAGTTTTTCTGCTGCCTGTGCCACCGAAGGAGGTTCTGGTCCTAAGAAATCTGTTAAAGTCCACACTGAACCTGCCACTTCTGGGAGTTTTTATCTAATGGGTCCTCTGGAGTTGTCACAGATTCCTCCTGTGACCTCACCCATTACAAGATTGTTGGCTTCCCCGTGGACTTCCAGCAGATTTCCCAGGAATAAAGCAGCAGGAAAGGTATGTACGCTATTTTTTCCCCACAGGTATGTCTTGCTTTAAAACATTTTGTATAGCAAGAAGATCACTTTAAAACAATTATTAGAATACCAGCATCTGCACCTTCAAATGCATATTTATTCTGACAGGTATTGTGTTACATTGTCCATCAGTATTTTGGCCCAATTACCATAATGGCCCCACTGCATGTTAAAAGGCAAGTAGCCATTGCGCATAAACATACAGGGGGTACCTACATTTTTTACGCTTTTATTCCAACGTAGACAAGCTTTCTGGGTTGTCAAAAATGCTCATAAGCCACTGAAAAAAAGATAAACATTTGCTCTTAATGTTTATTATTAATATAATGGCATTCTGTTCTACTCTTCATTTTAGCAGGCAGGTGCTATGGGTCAACTTAGGTGGAGGATCTGATATTGAATTGAGCAGGCACCTTATCCAAAAATAGAACCGTCATTCAAATGCAACAATGGGACATGAGGATTTATATGTGCCACAATATGAGAAAAAAAAAGAAAGAAAAATATACAAAAAATATATTTATTTGTTTAAAACATTAAAATCTATACGATATTAAAACCACATCATATCAACTACCATCCGAACAAGGAAGGGATGCAAATATGAGTGAACATATGAAGGAAGACAAGTAGATAGATAAACACATTTTGCTTGACAGAAGGCTTCTTGAGGATTAACTTTCTTGTCTTCAATGTGATATATGGTAGCTCCAAAATAATCGTTGAGTACCAATAGTCGAAAACAAAATGATGAAGATTGAAAATATATGCCAAAAAAGGACAAACTTCAATAGTTCGCACCAATTCTAACATATGGTATCTCTAAAAGCACTGACCACCCCAAAAGGGATGACATTGCATGTCAGATGGAAAACAAATCATCATTAAGATCATACAGAGACATGGCACCAGGTAGAGGCAGACCTTCTAGATATACCAAGCCCACTGAATAAGGTTGCAGGCTCTGCATAATAATAATATTATTATTAATAAACAGGATTTATAAAGCAACAACATTTAAGCAGCATATGTAGCTGAATACGTCCAGAAAAACATGCAGGCTAAATAACCACTGGGAAAGATAGCTGCCACATCTCAGCGTGATGCACAAAGGACAGCACAAATCGATAATAAAGTCACTATGGGTCCAGAGGCCAAGCAGAATTCAACAACTAATGCCTAATCATTTGGCCAGGAGTTTGGATACAAAATTATGCAGATCGAAGTCAGTCACTCAATCTGACTGACTTAAAAGGTGTAAAAGTCACAGTAGTGTGTGGGGCCGCTAAGGAAACCTGTTCTGAGAAAATTACATAGGCAGCCATTATTAAATGTTGGTTGCTTAGCTCTCCCAAGCTTCAATACATTCCGAGTCCCTCACCCAGAACAAGAGTGAAGTCAGAACTTCTGATCTGCAAACCTGTCTCTTTGATGATTCAAAAGTTGTTGAAGCTACTGGTTCAGAGGACTACCAGTAAACCATCATCTTTAGAAGAAAGGTCAACATAGAGACCCTATATTAGGGTGACCAGACATCCCCGGTTTTGGGGACAGCCCCCGGATTGGAGGACCCTGTCCCCGGAGCCAGTCTGTCCCCGGATTGCAGTGGCATGGGAAGGGCATCTGGTAATCTCGCCCTGGGTGCAACATTTGGGGGGGGGCGCAAAATCATTACTGTGCCCCACCAAGTGTGCCGTGTTGCCCCCGCCCAATGACTCCTGTGGTCCAGCCTGTCCCCCTCGATCCCTCCGGTTGCGGATGGCCCATGTGTGTGTGAGAACAGCGGAGGGGAGAGGCGGTGCAGAGCGTACGGCGGCTATTGGAGAAGCTCTTGGCAGGGGATACTGAAAAACAGCTGGGTGTCGGGAACAGTACATGGTGCTGGGGAGCCCTGCTCCAATGGATTATCATGGAGGCCAGCAAAATCAACCGATCTACACTGTCCATATAGGGGGGAGGGGGGTGAGTGGTGCAGGAATCAGGTAGGTCAGTGTAGTGGCCAGTATAGGAATCAGGTAGGTCAGTGTAGGAATCAGGTAGGTCAGTGTATGAATCAGATAGGTTAGTGCAGTGGTCAGGTAGGTCAGTGGAGGAATCAAGTTGGTCAGTACTACTGTTTCTTGCCTTGTCCTAGGCGCTGCCAACCCACACTACACCATTGACTGCATATATAATTTGAGGAAAATATGCGTATAAAATAGTTTACCATTTGCCAATAAAAAAAATTATGTCCCCGGATTTCATTTTAAAAATCTGGTCACCTTACCCTATATTTGTCTCAGTACAGGTCTCCATTAAAGTGAAATATTGTCACCAATGTGGCTTCAGGTCTGTGACTTGGTGGGAAGTGAAGTTTGAATGAGGAGAACACCTTTAAAATGATAGCCTCACTGTTTTTGTCCTCCCAGGTTTACCGAAAATAGAAGACTCCTCTAAGCATCTCTCTGTGTCCAGGGCACCGTGATCAGAAAATATCTTTAAAGCCAAAAAACTTAAAAGGAAAAGAAGCCATGTACAGGTGGAAAGCATCAGCAATACGACAAAATGTCTTCAAAAGTTCTCTTTTTCTTTAACTAATGATTATTTTCCACTGTTTACAGGCATACCACTGAGGGGAAGATTGATATTCTTGTGTGGCGGATTCATTAACACACATACATTTACAAAAAAATTACTTTTTTTTTTTTTACATTTCAGATCAGCCAATTTGACACATTTGTTTTCCATTAATGTGAAGTAACTCATATGTACAAAAAAGGTACCAAAACATAATTTGGCCTTTTTTAATACATTCAAATAAACTTGTCATGATAAAACCATTAAGGCCCCATTCACACAGGGGTGGCACGACTTCGGGGGCGACCTTGGCGGCGCGATCTCAAGTCGACTTGAGACGCCCGCCGAGGCGATTTGCATAAAGACTTCTGTATAGAAGTCAATGCAGGTCGCCTTGGGTCGCCCCCAAAAGTAGTACAGGAACCTTTTTCTAACATGCACTTACTTGCACTAGTGGGGATGCAGCAACATTCGTTCTGCAGTTCCAAAATGCAAAAATACAGACAGAATCAATTTTTGTGTTCAGGTGCGCTGCAGTCTGTTTATTTTAGGTTGGCGGTCTACTCCAATATGTCAGTGCACTGCGTTATAGTGTAAATGGAACGTTAAAGTCTAACTATAAAGAGCTTCTTTTTTAGGATTTACACGGAATCATTCATTGGTTTAGCTTGTGAGGAGGAATTAGGTAAACAAAAAAAAACTACTGTAAAAGGAAAAAAGTATTTTTCTCAGCTATCACATAACTTAATCATCCATTTTCTCTGTTTGCCTGCAGAGTGCAATTGGGCAGGTTGGGCCTGCGACATGTAGGCTCACAGAGAGGCATGTTATTGGCCCTGACCCAATTCACCCAATGTCTGCTAGAAGCAGTCTGGGGATAGGAAAGATAACAATGGCTGTGTGGTATCTTAGACCAGTTTAAACCTCTGAAAACTATAGGTACACATACACGTTACAATTTACAGTGGAAAAGGTGCCGATATCCTTCCATCTGGAAAATCCAAATGGGTTTGGCCACCAAAAATGCACTTTTGTGTCCCTATGATGATCAGAACTGCTGGATGAAAAGAAAAAGCATAGATCTTTTGTTGCACTGAATAAAAGAGCATGCCTGCTTAGGATAAGAATCACATCAAACAGAAATCAAACATTCACGCTGCTTGGATATCAGCAGGGTCTACTGTTGATTAGCATCATCAGAATAGTAATGTCTCAATGAAACCGATGGTTAAAAAAAGGAATTCAATATGTGGATTACAGGTAGTAGGAACATGCTTGTTCCAGTTTTACAATTCCATAATCATGACGTTAGGATTATGAAACACAGCTTTGTTTTACTGTACCCACGTTACATAACCTTGAAGCAATATATCACAATTAAATCGTAAATTGTGTATAAAATGCCATCACCTTTTCTACGTGTTTATCCACCCCTGAAACACTGTCTCCATTTGTTACCTCAAATCTGTGCTATACAGGATGACTAAAGCAGAACCTAACTCCCAAAAAGGGAGCTTGTTCTTGTTTGTACTACCCCCTGCCGCTATTCTGGCCTAGCCCTTCAGGTCCTGCAGCCTCCTGGGATACTTATCACAATTCCCATGGAGCTGCAGGACGGCCATACAGAGAGATCAGGTGTGGGGGAGGAGAGAGGGGCTGGCGCATCACCAGAAGGCCAGCTAAGGAGGATCAAGATGGCGGTGTAGGATATCCGTTGACATCTACCGCTCCAATGGACGGCCAATCGTGTCTGGCTAAAAAACTGACAGGCAGCCCCGATCAGTCCACTCGTGTGTAAGGGGCCCAAATATTATATACTAAATTTCATACAATCACTCTTATTACATCATTTAATCCACAATATTTCAGTGCACATTATATATATATATATATATACACACACATACATACATACACACGCACGCACGCGCCAACCAAGGGGAACCAAGGGGGAGGAGTGAGATGCTGCCACCAGCTCGCCCCTCTTAGGTGTGTAGAGGTTTGAGGTATGATCTTTACCTTCGGGTCTGTGTCCCTGTCCAGAGATTCCACTTCGAAAATGACCAGTAGATAGGTGAATGTAGAACACTTTGCTCCCAGAAAAGTAAGCCCACACCAGGTGACAGTACAACATCTATATTTATTTCCGCAGTCACGTTGATACAAACACAACTTGGTGGGGAGAGGGTTCAGGCACAATCCTTTCGGATCAGAGAAGCGGTTAGGAGTTCACAACAACTTTTGGCGCACGGTCGCTGCCACCGACCGTGAGGTTGGTCCTTGCCACAGACCGGGTGAACGATGAGGTCTCTGCCACAGACCTTAGAATAGGCCTCTGCCACCGACCTGATGTAGCTGGGTCTCTGCAAAGACCATAGAACATGAACTACCTTCTAATGACGACCCCCGTTAGGGAGATGTTCCATCCGGACGGTCCCCAGAGGCCTGCACTGTCACCAGCCAATGCTGCGCTGGATCTTCAGGCCAGGTCACCTCCCTGGTTCTCCTCGCCCGAGACTCGGGTCCCCTCACTCGGTGGGCCCCCTAGGCATCTTCTCCCATGCGGGACCCAGTCGAAGGTACTGGGCCCCGGGTCTTTGCTAGTACCTCATCCCAGGCCTAAGGTGCCTGGAATGGAACTCGAACTCCCTTGCACCCAGGCCTAGGGCACCTGGGTGCGGACGACAGAACAGCAGCCCCCAGGCTGAAGGTGCCTGGGGCTCGGACCTCGTGCGCAAGATGTCCGCCCCCTTTATACCCTCTCCCAGCAGGCACAGCGCCCCCCCCCCCCCCGCCGTCCTACTGCCGCGAGAGGACACAAAGGGCACGGCCCTACAATGATGGTTTAACCCCAAGGCGACAGCGCCACCCAGGGGCCGCAGGGAACTGAGCACCATTATATCCTCCACGAATCAAATTGGCCATAGATTCCTAACAATTAGTGTATCTGGGTCATACTACCACCCAGATACTCCCCCTGAATGTTAACCCCCACGATAGAGATATATATATATATATATATATATATACACACATATACATACACACACACACACACACACACATATACACATATATACCGTAAATACTCGAGTATAAGCCGACCCGAGTATAAGCCGAGGTACCTACTTTTACCACAAAAAACTGGGAAAACTTATTGACTCGAGTAAAAGCCGAGGGGAGGAAATGTGCCCATTGCCCAACCTTACTGTGCCCATTGCCATCTCACTCTGCCACCTCACTGTGCACATTGCCACCTCACTGTGCCCCCTTACTGTGCCCACTGCCATCTCACTGTGCCACCTCACCTCACTGTGCCCCCTTACTGTGTCCATTGCAGCCTCCCTGTGCCCGAGTCAGTGTACCTGGAAATCTTGTAATTCCGCGGCCGGCGTCCATTGTTCAAATCTCGTGCCGTTCTCCCTGTCCCTTCCGTGATAGGCGCAAACACTCAACACAGTGTTTGCTGGAAATGCCTATCGCGGAAGGGACAGGGAGAACGGCGCGAGATTTGAACAATGGACGCCGGCCGCGGAATTTCACGATTTTCAGGTACTGACTCGAGTATAAGCCGAGGGGTATACTTTCAGCCCTAAAAAAGGGCTGAAAAACTCAGCTTATACTCGAGTGTATATATATATATATATATATATATATATATATATATATATATATATATATACACACATACACACACACACACACACACACACAGTATATATGTGTAGCCGGTATTTAAATTTAGGGGGAGCATCTGGGTGGTAGTGTAACCCAGATGCACTGATTGCTAGGGAATCTTAGACCCTTTCATGGTTCTTTGAGGACTCTGGTGGTGTGAGGTTCCCTGGGCCTATAGGTGGCGTTGTTGCCAGGGGCCGGAGGTGAACTCACACCGCAAGACTGTGCCTTTTTGTCCTCCCCTGGAGCTGGTACAGCAGGGCGGGGAACCCGCTGTGACGCAAAGGGAGAGGAGATAAAAGGGGCGGACGCCCTTACCACAGGGTTCAGAGTGCATAGTCGGAGGACGCGGCCGCACCCAGGCACCTTCAGCTTGGGTGCTGGCGTTCCGGTGTTCCAGGCCCAGGTGCCTTTGACCTGGCCAGAGCGGAGATGGAGTCCATCTCAGGCACCTTTAGCCTGGGGTGAGGTACTATGACGGATGCCTGGGGCTCAGTACCTTCGACTGAGTTCTGCGAGGGTGGAGGAATCCGAGGGGGCCCTAACTCCTTGGGTGCCCGTGCCTGAGTTTGTGAGGTCTGGTGTGCAGAACTTCTCTGGAGAGTCCGGCGCAGCATCGCTGGTGACAGAGAGGCCTCCGGTATCTCCCTTAGACGGATATCCTTCCCCTGACAGGGGCCGTGCTAGCGAAGGTAATTCACGTTCTACTTCACATAGTCAGTGGCAGTGACTATTCGCCACTGGTGATACCACAGTGGTTGGCAAGAGAATGGAAAGGATTGTGCCTCGACCTATTCCCATTAAGACTAAGTTGTTGCAAAAGAATCCAACTTAACCGTGCTGTGTGTTTATTCGCTGAGAAGAATAAAACGGTGTTGGACCTATTCACTGTGTGGAACTCTGGTTACTAGGAGCAAAGGAGTCAGGGACGAAGTACTGGACTTGACCCTAGGACACCTACACAAAGCCCGATCTTTCTGGCCTTCACCTCGTCACTATGGAGGACATGGGCCGTGGTGTATCTCATCCCTCCCCCCAGTACTAACACCCCTAGACAGAGAAAAGACAAGCCGAGAATAAGAAGGGGTGAGAGGGGTGAGGCCGCTACATATGATAGATAGATGGACACACACACTAAAAATACTAGTGAAAATTAAATATCTCCAATCTCAAGCAAGGGAGGTAAAATGTGCACATAAATAAGTCCAAAGAAGGCAGGTGTACAGTGAGATGTCACACTGGAAAGGCACCTATGAGGTGCTAATTGCACATGTGTGGATCATAAAATAAAATCTGACCATAAATCATAAGGCCTCATGCCCACGGACGTTTTTACAGCCGCGTTTTTGAGCGTTTTTTACAGCTTAAAAACGCCTGTCCATGTTGGTCTATAGCTTCATGCCCACCTAGACGTTTTTGAGCTGCAAATAGCATAGGCGTTTGTAAGCTGTAAAAAAAACCCAGGGCCAGTGCGTTCCTCAGCGTCAGAATTAGGCAGAAAAAAACGCGAGCGTCAAAAAACGCGCACTAACGCGCAAAAACACGCACTACCGCGCGGTCGCGTTTTTAGCTCCGACGTTTTTTTTTTTTTTCAAAATAAATAAATAAATAAAATTTCTTTTTCGTACATCACGGGACACAGAGCGACATAGTCATTACTAATGGGTTATATAGTTACCGTCAGGTGCTGGCACTGGCAACTTCCAAAACCGGAAGTACCCTCCCCTATATAAGCCCCTCCCATCCGGGAGCACCTCAGTTTTTTGCCAGTGTCTAAGGTGTTGGCCAAGAAGAAACATGTGTTTTTCACTGAGCTTGCGTACAGGTTCTTTTGGGCCTCAGTAAGCTATTCCGGATCCGACCAAAAAAGCTTCATAGCTAAACGGTCGGTACCCGGGCCTTGCAGAGAAGAGCAAGGTTCTGCCTGTAATGCTTCTCTTAGGAGAGCTGGACCCTGGGATCCAGAGCTCTGGTCATACCCACGACCAAGATGTTTTCTGTGCAGGGTGCTATACAGGTCCAGGGGAGTGGAATCCTTGGGAACCCGGTCCCTGAAGGTTTGATTACAATGCCTGCCGTGATAGGTGAAGTTTGGGCTTTTGTGGACCAAACAAAGTCCTGCGGCGGGGAACAGGTAAGTGGGGGCCCCCAGGAACTTGGTTCTATTGGGGGACCCCCAAGCCTAATTTGTCTTTCTGTCTGTTACCTAACGGTATTCCCGCTAATATCTGTGCATGCCTGTAACTACTAAAAAAATGTAATAATTTTTAATGGTGGTCAAGAAAAAAAAAAAAAAAAAAGGAATGTTTTTTTATATATGTTTAGTATATTAAACTGCGGTACCTGTGTTTGTCCACTAGAGGCCGCTGTGGAATGTTTTTCTTGTCATATGGACTAGTTTCTTCTCAGAGAACAAAGTCCAGGCAGCTGGTGAGTTCTCCTACAGGAAACTGTTTCCTCTGCCATGTTGCAGTGTTCGTGTATCCCCCGGCCTGCGGCAAAGGGGGCCCTGGCTCCTGTCCCTGGTTTCCATGTTTGAAAATTTGCGCCGAGGTGCACGTGGCCGCGCGCGTGCACGCGCCTCTATATATAGAGGTGGCCGGAAAAAGGGGCGGGGCCTGGGGGATGACGCTCTGTGCGCGCCGCAGCGCTTCTGCGCATGTGCGGGCGTCCCAGCAGGTTTTTAAAAAGCCACATTATTGCAGTAAGCTGGCTATGAAGTACAGAGACAGAGCTGGCAACATTTAAAGGCATACAGCAAGCGGTTGATACAGGCATCCCCTAGAAAGGCACATTAGTAGACACCAACTGTGATATAGCAGCAATTGTGCTAGACTATTCTCAGTAAAAGTGGTGTATTACGGCTGGAATACCTCAGCTTTAGGCTTAGGAATATGCCGTCCAGAAGCTCCGGAACTGAATCTTCCAGGAAGCGAAGGGGGTCTCATCGGGCTCTGAGGATCTTGGGCATACTCCTGCTGCACCAGTCTCCCCTGAAGTTCAGAGGTAAGTGACCGTAGAGACCCCGCAGGGGTACTTGGTACTGTGGCTGTCCTCAGTCACCTGCTCCTGTGTATGTAACAGAGGAGGTTTTTTCCTCAGCTCTGGGAGGATTAGAGAGAGATTGTCAAAATTTATCGCTGCCTCCCTGTCAGGGAAAGCACGCCCGATCTCCGTCTCCTCCTTCAGAGTGCCTGTTAGCAGAGCAACAGTCCCATACAGGGATCGACCTGCCTGAAGGGGATCAGGATAAGGTTGATTCTGTTATAGAGGAATCAACAGTGGGGGAACCTTTTCTCAGCATCTCAAGCTGAAAGATTATGGGTTCAGTCTCTGACTAACATGGTCCGATCAGCATTTAAAAATGCACCTTGCGGAACCATCAACCACTACTGTATCCTCGTTGGGGTCGCTAGAAGCCCCCAGACTGTTTGTTCTTTTCCACTTCACCCTTTACTGAAAGGGCTCATTTACCAGGATTGGGAACGTCCTGAGAAAATATTTATTCCCCCAAGAGATTTCCGGTGGTCTATCCCATGGAGGATAAGTTCATCAAAAAAAAAAAAAAAATGGAAGGTCCCTACAGTGGACGCAGCCATCTCTTGTATGTATAAATCACTGACATGTCCAGTGGATAATGTCCAAATGTTCAAGAACCCAATAGATAAAAGATTGGAGTCCTTATGAAAATCTGCTTGGTGATACAACCAGCAGTAGCAGCTATTGGGGTCTGCTAAGCAGTGAAGGATCAGTTGAAACAGGTCTTGAGGGACTTGACAGATCAGCAGGCTTTGCCCTAGCTGATCTACCTAGAGCCTTAGGCTTTGCGGTTGACGCCATAGAGGATTCAGTCCATCAGGCCTCCCGCCTTACGCTGTCTATAGTACATATGCGTAGGCTCCTATGGCTCAGAAACTGGTCTGCTGAAGCTCCCTGTAAAGAATGGCTGGTTAGCGTCCCATTTCATGGTGAACGCTTATTCAGGGAAAACCTGGACAAATATATCCAGAAAATTTCCAGCGGTAAAAATACGCTCTTGCCGGTTAAAAGCAGAGTTAGAGGTCCCTCTTTAAGAGGCCTGCTTCTCCAGTCCCTGGGGCATCGGCTGTGTAACAGTTCCGACGGCCTCCTCGGTCAAATCCCGGGGGTAAAAAACAGGGACAGTAGCAGGGTAATGAGAAACCCTGGGTCAGGGGAGGTACAAAACCTCCCCCAAAGTTAAATTCATTGAAGCCCCCACTCAGTCGGGTGGGGGGAGGACTCCAGTTGTTCGCAAAGAGACCTGGCGGGACACGATCAAGACAGATAGGTGCTCTCCGCAGTAGGTTTGGGATACAGTTTGGAGTTAAAAGACTCTCCTCCTTCCCATTTTGAGGTCAAACCTGCCAGGGGATCCCCGGAAGAGAGAGTCCCTCCTGTTGGCACTAGAACAACTATTGCTCCAAGGAGTAATTATGGAGGTTCCCCTGGAAGAATGAGGGTTCGGGTTTTACTCAAACCTCTTTACAGTCCCGAAGCAAACGCGGACGGGAGGCCCATATTAATTCTAAAAAGGGCTATACAAATTCCTGTATATCAGGACTTTCCGATGGAGTCGATCCGATCGGTGGCCACTGCCCTACAAGGGGAGGATTGGTTAGCCACGATCGACATCAAAAATGCTTATTTGCACATTCCCATCTTTCCAGTCCACCAAAAATTTCTACGCTTTGCAGTAGAAGGGCGCCATTTTCAGTTCAGAGCCTTACCCTTCGGTTTGGCCACAGCACCAAGAGTGTTCACAAAAAGTCTGGCCCTTTATTGGCCAATCTAAGAACACAAGGTGTAATGATAATGGCATATCTGGATGACTTGTTGCTGATAGACCACTCAGTGAAAAAACTAGACGTGGTCGTTCACAAGACGATCAAGTATCTGGAATCTCACGGTTGGATTATCAACCGAGACAAGTCAGCCCTAAAAACCAGTCAAAAGTCTGGAATACTTGGGGCTAAGGTTGGATTCAGGCCAGAGAAAAATATTCTTGCCTCGAGGAAAGGTGTTGTCTTTGAAAGATTTGATCCACTTAGTGGGTACAAAAAAGACAGCCGTCCATACGCCTGTATATGAGGCTGCTGGGAAAAATGGTGGCATCATTCGAAGCAGTACCCTACGGTCAATTCCATTCAAGGAATTTGCAAGGGGCCATACTGTCAGCCTGGAACAAAAAAGTTCAGGCCCTAGACTTACAATGTCCTTGTCCCCTTCCGTTCGCAAGAGCCTCCGTTGGTGGTTGGTTCCCCAGAATCTGGAAAAAAGGAAATCCTTCAGTCCGATTTCTTGGAAGGTGGTCACTACAGATGCCAGCCTTATAGGCTGGGGAGCAGTACTGGAGCAATAGTCTCTCCAGGGCAGATGGTCGGATGCAGAAAAGGCCCTGCCCATCAATCTCTTAGAGATACGAGCAGCCCGGTATGCCCTAGTAGCATGGACATCCAAACTCCAAGGGTCCCCTGTCAGAATTCAATCAGACAATGCCACAGCAGTGGCATATATCAATCATCAGGGGGGCACCAGGAGTCGTGCAGCCCAGAGGGAAGTAAATTACATCCTGAAATGGGCAGAAAAATATGTCCCAGCCATATCTGCGGTATTCATTCCAGGAGTGGAGAATTGGAAGGCGGACTTTCTAAGTCGCCAGCAATTAGGCCCAGAGGAAGGGTCCCTTCACCCCGAGGTTTTCTGGACAATATGTCAGCGGTGGGGAACATCGGATGTAGATCTTCTAGCATCCAGATTCAACGCAAAGGGGGACAGGGTTGTCTCTCGGACAAGGGATCCCCTAGCTTGCGGCTCGGATGCCCTAGTGTTCCCTTGGGATCAGTTCAAGCTGATATATGCATTCACACCGCCAATGGTTACCTCGATTACTCCGCAGAATCAGGGTAGAAAAGAAACCAGTGATTCCGGTGGCTCCAGCGTGGCCCCGAAGAGCGTGGTACGCGGAGATTGTAAAATTTCAGTGGGGAGTCCTTGGACTCTCCCACGTCGTCCGGCTTTCGCAAGGACCGATATGCCACCCTTCCTTACCAGCCCTAGGTTTGACGGCCTGGCTATTGAAGCCCACATTCTAAAAAAGAGAGGGCTCTCTAATGCTGTGGTATCTACCATGATCAATGCCAGGAAGCCGGTATCCAGGCAGATCTACTATAGAATCTGGAAGGCGTACATCGCGTGGTGTGAGGCCAAGAAATGGCATCCACATAAGTACGTAATAGGTAGGATTCTGGACTTCCTACAGTGGGCTGTAGATAGGAAGCTTGCCTTGAGTACTATCAAGGGTCAGATTTCGGCCTTGTCAATATTTTTTCAAAGGCCCTTGGCTTCGCATTCACTAGTCAAAGCCTTTATACAAGGAGTGATGCGTATTAGTCCTCCGGTTAATATACCCATATGTCCATGGGATCTAAACTTGGTTCTGTCGGTTCTACAGAAACAACAATTTGAACCATTACAGCATATTTCCTTGGTGCTTCTCACCAGGAAATTGATTTTTCTAGTAGCCATTTGTTCGGCTAAAAGAGTATCGGAATTAGCAGCTATGTCCTGTAAGGAGCCATATCTGGTTATCCATAAGGACAGAGTAGTGTTACGTCCTCATCCAGCCTTTCTTCCTAAGGTGGTATCGAGGTTTCATTTGAACCAAGATGTGGTTCTTCCTTCTTTTTTCCCCAAACCTACTTCGGTAGAGGAAAAGTTATTGCATTCTTTGGATGTAGTAAGAGCAGTTAAAGCTTATCTAAAAGCCACTGCTCAGATTCGCAGAACGGATACTTTGTTTATTCTGCCGGAAGGCCCCAGAAGGGGTCAGGCAGCGTCAAAATCTACTTTAGCCAAGTGGATTCGACAGGTCATTATGCAAGCTTATGGCTTGAGAAGGAGACCGCCTCCGTTCAAAGTTAGAGCGCACTCCACGAGAGCAGTTGGAACTTCATGGGCAGTGCATCACCAGGCCTCCCTGGCTCAAATCTGTAAGGCCGCAACGTGGTCTTCAGTTCACACGTTTACTAGGTTCTACCAGGTGGACGTTAGAAGTCAGGAGGATGTCGCCTTTGGGCGCAGTGTGTTGCAGGCCGCAAAAGATCCTCATGTCTGATAGCGCTCAGCTTATATATGGTGTATCCCCCCCCTCATTTGGCATTGCTTTAGGACATCCCATTAGTAATGACTATGTCGCTCTGTGTCCCGTGATGTACGAAAAAGAAAATAGGATTTTTATAACAGCTTACCTGTAAAATCCTTTTCTTGGAGTACATCACGGGACACAGAGCTCCCACCCCTCTTTTGGGGACACTTATTGCTTTGCTACAAAACTGAGGTGCTCCCGGATGGGAGGGGCTTATATAGGGGAGGGTACTTCCGGTTTTGGAAGTTGCCAGTGCCAGCACCTGACGGTAACTATATAACCCATTAGTAATGACTATGTCGCTCTGTGTCCCGTGATGTACTCCAAGAAAAGGATTTTACAGGTAAGCTGTTATAAAAATCCTATTATTTACAATAACATGGACAGGCGTTTTTAAGCTGCAAAAAACGCAGCTGTAAAAACGCCAGTGAGCATGAGGCCTAAGGCCCCATGCACACAGGGCGTTTTTGCAGCTCCTAACAGCAGCGTTAGACGTTTTTTTTTACAGCTGCAAAACGCCCATCCATGTTATTCTATTGTGTCATGCACACATAGAGCTTTTATGACTCCAAGTGGCATAGGCGTTTTCCAGCTGCAAAAAAAAACCCAATTCCAGTGCGTTCTGGAGCTCCAGGTTTGAGCTGCAAAAACGCCCAACGCGCAAAAACGCAGCGAAAACGCCGCGATTTGCGTTTTTGAGCTCCAGGATTTTTTTTTTTTTTAAAAAAGGTCAAAAAATGTTTACAAAACATGGACAGGCGTTTTTAAGCTATAAAAAACGTGGCTGTAAAAACGCCCTGTGTGCATGAGGCCTAAAACTTGGTGAACAAGTGATAGGTGATCAGAATATAAAAATTGTCATCAATGTCATAAGTTCATAAAATGGACAAATAAGATCTCCTGAGTGAAACTGTGAAATATTTCAGTCTCTGTTAAACAGCTACAATGACTGTGTTGCACAGAATTACAATAAAAACACTAGTGCTTAATAATAAATGTTGCACATCAATTTCTAACGTCCACACAAACAATTAGCTATAACTGTGTCTTATTAAATCACAGCATTCCAGTGTTTAATCCTCCAATTGGCCAAGACACAGCAAATTGTATCATAGTCCACAACCAGTTCCAATAGTAGCATTCACCTCACCTTTCTTGGTGGAGCTCTTGCACAAATAAAAATGCTTTGCACCCCACAGAGTAAATGACAAGATATATCGCTCTATTTATACACCGGATTGCAGCGCAGAAAGAATGCAATGCACGGCAGCCCACCTAAATAGCCCTTTCACACTGGGGCCGCCTGTGTGTTAGTTTTAGCTGTGCTTTTTTAGCCGTTAGCAGGGCGCTTTTAACCCCAAAGAGGGGTTAAAATTATCTGTGTTGCGGCAATCCGGAAGCGCTGCCCATTCATTGCAATGGGCATGAGCCTTTTGGGAGCACTCCCAAACTGCCCCAAAGATGCCGCTTCGCAGGACTTTTTCCAACGTCTCGCAAGTGCACCGCCCCAATGTGAAAGCACTCAGGCTTTCACACTCGTGCAGCATTGGAGGCAGTTTTCAGGCGCTTTACAGGCGCCATTTCTAGCGCTAAAACACCTGAAAAGTGCCTCAGTGTGAAAGGGTCTAATGCATCATTGTGGCCTAAATAGGACCAATAGAAAATGACCGTATTACATATAGTTTGGTCTTTCTTGTAGTTTTTTTCTTCTAGAATGGGCTGCTTGCCTTACTGAATTCCAAGTTAATTTATTGAGCTCCAGTAAACCGGAAACAGTTTAAGGCACAAATTTCAAATAGTTTACATTGTCTGTATGTTTATTTTATATCATTTGTGTATTTATCTAAACCTCGGATAAACAGCTTCTGGGGGGCAGCCATATTTTAATAGGAGTTTACAGTGTCAATATCATTTTCCTGGGAAAATGTCTATACTTCATTGTGCATGTATGGGTAAGTCTTTTTAAAGAGTGCATTAAGTGTATTTAAACTGCTAGTATATTTAACACTACCCCTACCCCCAGATTGACAACGCTACTGTTTACTGTGCCCCCTGCGTTCATTCATCCAAAGAAGAGGTACACTAATACAGGAGATGTATTACTGGCCAGATCACCAGGTAAAGACAGAAGGGAAAAAGTAAAAAAAAAAAAAAAATAGAAAAAGCAAATGCAGCCGCCACATTTAATGATTGGTAAGCTGCAATATATTACATTTTGGGTTTAATACTGCTTTAATGAAAAATAGATTACAGGGACACAAATTTGTGGATGTGTATGGATTATTTTGGAGAATAAGGATTTAGTGTCACTTTAATCTAAGGACAGCACTGAGCCAAAAGCAACCGAGATCATCCAGCTAGGCAAATTTTTGCTTCTGTTCCTCTAAATAGATATTGCTCAGTGTTATGCCATGCGACTGAATTTTAAAATGCTTCAACCAAAGTACCATTAGAATTCTAATCACTGTCACCAACTATACAGGACAACCCCAGGATAGAGATCCATTCCCCAGTCCACCCAGACCCATGTATAAAACGTTAGCTATGCTCTGTATAGAAAACAGGATGGCACGTATCCCAAAGTCATTTGCGGGCTGGACTTTTTCAAACAGCTCTGAAAACTCTGGCACAGTCTTACTTCTAACACAGCTCTGCACCAGGGTGGCCTCTGTCATTTACCCATAATCTTGCTCTTTTTTTCATCCATCCCTCTCCCGACTCGCTGCTGCCTTGGTTTGCACAGACGCCAAAACAGTTGCAGTCCTAAACCCATAATCCAGAAGCAAAAAGACAGCAGCCGACTTAAAGGCTGTTTAAAGAGAAATATGCAGTAACCTAATGTGGCCAATCCCCAAAAAAAATAAAAAATTCAGTGAATTTAAATACAGAAATCTGTCTACTGTGGGTTGCAGCTCTCTGCACAACATTGCTACTCTTTGCATAGAGTATAAAAAATGTTGCTACTGTAGCGGCCTCACTCCCTCTCCATCTTTATCGGTTACACACCAACTCATGTCTAGGGGTTCCTGGGTTGTGAGAGTGAGATGCGCCACGGCCCATGTCCTCCCCATTGTAGTAGGGAGGTGAAGGCCACTTACTGATGTTTCCTTGGGCCGGTGTGTTCTGTGAATGTACTGAGTCTGTAATTGCAAGCTCACCAGCCTCCCCTTTGCTTCCAGTAACTGGAGTTCACACACCGGAGAAAGGTCCAACACTTGTTTATTTGACACTCCAATACGCAAAGCACAATAAACAGTTCTTTTGCAGCAAACTGGTTGGGACCTATAACCTTGCCAACGGTGGGGCGAGCAGATCGAGGCACTTCCTAAAGTTTAAGTTCTATGCCACTGTACTATGACCAGTGGCGCCTAAGCCAATCCGGCTGTTACAGAACAGGAAAGATGGGGTCTCTTCCAGCAACCCCTATGAACAGCAATGGAGCCCTCTTCGATACGCTGTGGCCCCTATCAGGGGGATGTGTCCTCCCAAGAGAGTTCCCAGAGGCCCACTGTCACCGGGTTGGTGCTGCTCCGGGTCTCCAGTGGGTAACCTCTCTGGCCTCCTCACCTCAGATACGAGTCCCTCCGCTCAGGGACCCTCGGACAGTCCACCCTAGCGGGACCCAGTCGAAGGTACTGGGCCCCAGGCCTCCTCGATAGTACCTCACCCCAGGCTAAAGGTGCCTGGGATGGACGCCAACATGACTCCGGACCAGGCCATGGGCACCTGGACCAGACTCCTGGATCTCCAGCACCCAGGCCTGAGGGGCCTGGGTGCGGACCGCAACCCTCCTCCTCCGAGGACCTCCTTCTCCGCAAGACCTCGTGGTAAGGGCGTCTCCCCCTTTTATCTCCTCCCATCAACGGCCCGGCGGGTTCCCCGCCCCAGCCATACCATCTCCGGGAAGGGACAAAACAGGGAGCACTGCAGGAGATGATTCTACCTGAAGCCTGTGGGTACCCCGCCACCCACAGGCAAAGGAGAATACTACATCCTCCAATCCTCCACGAAACAAAAAGGGGTCTGAACCCTAACACAATTATACACCTGGGTCACACTATTCCCCAGGTGTATCCCATCAATTTGAGGACCCCGCTACACTACTAAAACATTTGGATGTAAAAGTGGTTCTCTAGGTAAAACAGAAAGCTGTGATCTGCAAGGTTTCCTTCACAGCCTATTAAAAAGCATGCTCTTTTCATTTTTCTATGTCAAATAATGTAAAATGTCCTTTGTATTTGCAGTTTCCTGCCTTGGTGACATATTTTGGCTTGTCTCTAGACAACGCTGTGCAGTCATAATAGAAATGGCTTCTCTCCATAGCATTGTCGGGACCCAAAAGTGCAGCGTGTCGCTCTCTGTGCATGAGAGCTGCTAACACACCGGCGATTCCCTTAACTACGCATAAGCTGGGCACATCTCCCCAAAAACTTGTCCCATCCTCCTAGCTTCACTCTAAGCTCTGACTGCTCTTGTAAATGGAAGAGTGACATCATTTTTGCAGAAGGCATTGGGGTTGATTTACTAAAAAGGGAAAAAGGACTGTGCAGTTGCTCCAGAGTTTAGTAAATGAGCAGAAACTCTGCTAACTCCCATCATCCAATCATGTACAAAGAAAAAAGGCTGTTATTTTAATTTTAAATTTTTTTTCCTTGCAAGTGATTGGATACTCTTTGCAAAGTGACGCCTTAACTCATTTACCAAGCTCTGGAGCAACTGCACTTGCAGACGACAACTGCACTTTGCAAAGTGCACGGTCAATTTGCCTTTAGTAAATCAACCTCATTGTGTTGCCATTGAAAACGCAACCTCAAGCAGACATACATCACATCCAGTTATGACACAATAGCAGAGAAAGCACATGTCTACCAGCCGCTCAGTGCAGGGGGGTCTGGGGATTGCAGTCACACGACAGAGCAAAAGTGCATCCTAAAGAAAAAGGTACCAATCTGCCATTTTTGATTTCATATTGGACAGTGGGAGGGGACCTGACAAGTGAGTGCACAGGCTTTGTTACAGCCCTGGCAATTGGCAGAGGAAAGTGCTGCATTGCAGGATACTGTATATAGGGCCAGAGTATATTTTCTCAGAGTTAAGTTGAGCCAGGGAACAGAGCCCAGGAGGGAGAGGGGCGGCTGCCCTCCACTCTGGGGAGGCGGTTGTGCGGCCCTGGGTAGTTGACCCTAGATAGAGAGAAGCTGAACCCAGAGGTCCTGCAGAGCTGACTTGAAGTGAGACACCAGGAAAGATCTGGTTCTGCCTACTGCGAGTACAGATCTGTGTCGAGTGAGGGCCACCCCCTTCAGGAAGAAGAGTCAGTGGACGGGTGAAAGTAAAGGGGATGCTAGAGAGTGTCCTGAAGATAATGTAGTTCATCAAGTCTGCTGCTAGTGAGAGCAAGCAAGATGACTTAATTCTTCCATACATGCGGCTGTATAGTTAAAGCAGTGTGTCTGCTTCCACAGATAATCCAGTGAGGTCAAGAGAGAGCTGTCCTTATCTATTGTGAATAGTTCCCAGTTGGAGTATCCCACTAATCCCTTTTCCCATCCAAGTTCCAATAAAAATACAAAAAACACAAAACACCCTGGACTGGCCATTAAGCAAGCGAGAGTAAGGGTGGGATAAGCGGAAACCCGCAGCAACCAGGCAGGGACCCGCAGCAACCCGCAGCAACTGAGTGGGGACTATTAGCAACCAGCTGCAGGTAACCAGAGAGAGACCTATGAAGTCAACGCTCAGCAAGCCCTACATAAAAATAAACATTTTAAATTTTCTTCAAGTCAAGTTGTAGGGGCTTATCCGTTGACATCTCTACATTTTTATTACCATCCAGCTCTAACAAAATGTAGAATAGAGCTAAAATTTTCGGTTTAAAAAAAAAAAGAAGGGAAACCTTGTTACCACTCCTGATGCTACACCATACCTTTTGGACCCAAAAACTAATTTCAAACATATGGCCTAAAGCAGGGGTGTTGAACCCGTGGCCCAAGACAGCTATGGATACGGCTAGAGCTGCGTGATGCTGGATAAAATGAGAATCAAAATTTTTCGCTTAGAATAAGGATCACGAATCTCTTGCGATTCTCGGTGTAACAATTTTCACATTATACAAAAAAAATTGTGTTAACCTTACAGTTTTTTTTTTTTTTTTACTCATTGAAGTGTTTTTTTCCCCCAAAAATTGCATTTGACAGATTGCTGCGCAAATACAATGTGACATTAAATATTGCAATGCCCGCCATTTTATTTTCTAGGGGCTCTGCTAAAAAATAAAATATTTTTATATATATATATATATATATATATATATATATATATATATATATATATATATATACACATACATACACACACACACACACACATATATACACATACACCGTATTTTCCAGCGTATAAGACGACTTTTTAACCCCTAAAAATTCTCTCAAAAGTCGGGGGTCGTCTTATACGCCGGTACCTTACCTTACTGTAGAATCTCAGACCGCGGCCGCCCATTTTTCAAAAGCCGCGCCTCCTCCTCATGCTGTTCCGTGATAGGCGGAACACTCAGCTTCCCAGCAGAGCCTCTGTTTAGTGTTCCGCCTATCACGGATGCCCTCTCGTCCTCAGATGACCTATATTTGTGAACAACTATTTTCAAGGATGAAGCACACAAAGGGCAAAATTTTAACCTAAATAGCTGATGAGCACCTTGAGAATTCATTAAGAATTGCTACTATATCCATTAAACTATATTGAAGCATTATTTTATCAAAGACAGTGTCAAATATCGAACTTGTTATATGTTGCCCTCTTATTTTTATTACTCAGATTGGTACATTATCTAGATCAGTGTATTTTATGTGTGACTCAAGACAATTCCCCTTCTTCCAACGTGGCCTATTAAGGTCAAAAGGTTGGACACCCCTGGCCTAAAGGATCTTACTAGAAATGTCACCAGTCTTTGTGCGAGTCAATTAGTCCATGCAAGCATTTTTCTGACAAATGTATTGCTGCGCCTCTCTGCAAAATCTGCCTTCCAGGAATCCAGAAAATCTGGACTGGTCACAAGAACTGAAAAAACAAGCCATCTATAAATTTGAAAAAATTCAACAATGGGCTACCTGGAAAATAAATCTAATCTATTATTACCATATGCATTGGAATGTGTCCAGTAAAAAGTAGAGATGTGTATCACTCATGTCTCATAGCAACATACTTTGGCACATAGTAATTTTGGAAGAGCAGATGCATACATTGCATTTAACTGAGAAACAAAAGCAAAATGACAGGGATTTCAAACACTAGTGAAGGGAAAACAATTTAATGTTTCTCCCGGCTGACTACAAATAGGTGCATCAAGAGTATCATTAAGGTTTCTTCATGGTGTTTCACAAGGCTGATTCATAAACCCAGACGCAATAGTGTATTTGTCATTAGGCACAGTAGGCCATAGTCCAAAGTATTTGATCCTTTTATATCATTCCTACAGTAATTTTCTCACCTCTATTGGCTTATGTTTTAAAATCTGCACTTTCCCAGTGCCAGGAAAAGAAACCTTTGCTCCCACCTCTGGCTTTTGAATGATAACCAGTGAGAGTCAATCATAATCTGAGGGCAGGTACTCAAGTTATTTGTGAACGAGGAGAGGAGATGGACTTTAGTAGAATTAACACAGTTTTGTCTTGGCTATACTTTTCTGTTTCAATTTTATTTATTTTTTTCTTGGCTATACTATTCAAATGAATGGCACCTTGATAAAAAGAAAATCTATCTTTCTTTCTCGTACATCACGGGACACAGAGCGACATAGTCATTACTAATGGGTTATATAGTTACCGTCAGGTGCTGGCACTGGCAACTTCCAAAACCGGAAGTACCCTCCCCTATATAAGCCCCTCCCATCCGGGAGCACCTCAGTTTTTTGCCAGTGTCTAAGGTGTTGGCCAAGAAGAAACATGTGTTTTTCACTGAGCTTGCGTACAGGTTCTTTTGGGCCTCAGTAAGCTATTCCGGATCCGACCAAAAAAGCTTCATAGCTAAACGGTCGGTACCCGGGCCTTGCAGAGAAGAGCAAGGTTTTGCCTGTAATGCTTCTCTTAGGAGAGCTGGACCCTGGGATCCAGAGCTCTGGTCATACCCACGACCAAGATGTTTTCTGTGCAGGGTGCTATACAGGTCCAGGGGAGTGGAATCATTGGGAACCCGGTCCCTGAAGGTTTGATTACAATGCCTGCCGTGATAGGTGAAGTTTGGGCTTTTGTGGACCAAACAAAGTCCTGCGGCGAGGAACAGGTAAGTGGGGGCCCCCAGGAACTTGGTTCTATTGGGGGACCCCCAAGCCTAATTTGTCTTTCTGTCTGTTACCTAATGGTATTCCCGCAAGATTCTGTGCATGCCTGTAACTACTAAAAAAATGTAATAATTTTTAATGGTGGTCAAGAAAAAAAAAAAAAAAAAAAATGTTTTTTTTATATATATTTAGTATATTAGACTGCGGTACCTGTGTTTGTCCACTAGAGGCCGCTGTGGAATGTTTTCTTGTCATGTGGACTAGTCTCTTCTCAGAGAGCAAAGTTCAGGCAGTTGGTGAGTTCTCCTATAGGAAACTGCTTCCTCTGCCATGTTGCAGTGCTCGTCCATCCCCCGGCCTGCGGCAAAGAGGGGCCCTGGCTCCTGTCCCTGGTTTCCATGTTTGAAATTAGCGCCGAGGGCGCACGTGGCCGCGCGCGCCTCTATATATAGAGGTGAGCCGGGAAAGGGGGCGGAGCCTGGGGGATGACGCTCTGTGCACGCCGCAGCGCTTCTGCGCATGTGCGGGCGTCCCAGCAGGTTTTAAAAAGCCACAATATTGTAGTAAGCTGGCTATGAAGTACAGAGACAGAGCTGGCAACATTTAAAGGCATACAGCAAGCGGTTGATACAGGCATCCCCTAGAAAGGCACATTAGTAGACACCAACTGTTTATTATAGCAGCATTTATGCTAGACTATTATCAGTAACTGGTGTATTTTCGGCTGGAATACCTCAGCTTTGTGGCTTAGGAATATGCCGTCTAAAAACTCCGGGACTAGAAATTCCAGGAGGAATAGGGGGTCTCCATCGGGCTCTGAGGATCTTGGGCATGCTTTGGCTGCACCAGTCTCCCCTGAAGAATCAGAGGTTAGTGACCGTAGGGCACCCCCAGGAGTACCTGGTACTGTGGCTGTCCTCAGTTCACCTGCTCCTGTGTATGTAACAGAGGAGGTTTTTTCCTCAGCTCTGGGAGGACTGGAAGAGAGATTGTCAGCATTAATCGCTGCTTCCCTGTCACAGGAGAAAAGCGCTCGATCTCCGTCTCCTCCCTCAGAGTGCCTGTTAACAGAGCAACAGTCCCATACAGAGGTCGACCTACCTGAGGGGGATCAGGATGAGGTTGATTCGGTTGTAGAGGAATCAACATTGGAAGAGCCGTTCTCAGCATCACATGCTGAGAGATTATGGGTTCAGTCCCTGACTAATATGGTCCGATCAGCATTTAAAATGCCACTTGCGGAGCCATCCTCCACTTCTGTCTCCTCGTTGGGGTCGCTAAAAGCTCCCCAGACTGTTTGTTCCTTTCCGATCCATCCTTTACTGGAGGGGCTCATTTACCAGGATTGGGAGCATCCTGACAAAATATTTACTCCCCCCAAGAGATTTCCGGTGGTCTATCCCATGGAGGATAGGTTCATCAGAAAATGGAAGGTCCCTACAGTGGACGCAGCCATCTCTTGTGTGAATAAATCACTGACATGTCCGGTGGAAAATGTCCAAATGTTCAAGGACCCAATAGATAAAAAATTGGAGTCATTATTGAAATCTGCTTTTTCTACAGCAGGATTGGTGACACAACCAGCAGTGGCAGCTATAGGGGTCTGCCAAGCAGTGAAGGATCAGTTGAAACAGGTCTTAAGAGACTTGCCGGATCAGCAGGCTCTTGCCCTAGCTGATCTACCTAGAGCCTTATGCTTTGCGGTGGACGCTATAAAGGATTCAATCCATCAGGCCTCCCGCCTTACGCTGTCTGTAGTACATATGCGCAGGCTTCTATGGCTCAAAAACTGGTCTGCTGAAGCTCCCTGTAAAAAATTGCTGGTCAGCTTCCCATTTCATGGGGAGCGCTTATTCGGGGAAGACCTGGACAAGTATATCCAGAGAATTTCCAGCGGTAAAAGTACACTTTTGCCGGTTAAAAATAGAGTTAGAGGTCCCTCCTTTAAGAGGCCGGCTTCTCCAGTCCCTAGGACATCGGCTGTGAAACAGTTCCGACGGCCTCCCCGGTCAAATCCCGGAGGTAAAAATCAGGGACAGTTGCAGGGTAACAAGAAGCCCTGGAGCAGGAGAGGTACAAAACCTCCCCCAAAGTCAAATGCATGAAGGGTTGCCCCCACCCAATCGGGTGGGGGGAAGACTTCAGTTGTTCACAGAAACCTGGCGGGACACGATCCGAGACAGATGGGTGCTCTCCGCAGTAAATCTGGGATACAAATTGGAGTTAAAAAACTCCCCTCCTTCCCGCTTTATAAGGTCAAACGTGCCAAGGGATCCCCAGAAGAGAGGATCCCTCCTGTTGGCACTGGAACAATTATTGCTTCAAGCAGTAATTATAGAGGTTCCCCTGGAAGAATGGGGGTTCGGGTTTTACTCAAACCTCTTTACAGTTCCGAAGCCAAACGGGGACGTGAGGCCCATATTAAATCTAAAAGGGCTAAACAAATTCCTACATATCAGGACTTTCCGGATGGAGTCGATCCGATCGGTAGCCTCTGCCCTACAAGGGGAGGAATGGTTAGCCTCGATCGACATCAAAGATGCTTATTTGCACATCCCCATCTTTCCAGCCCACCAAAAATTTCTACGCTTTGCGGTAGAAGGGCGCCATTTTCAGTTCAGAGCCTTACCCTTCGGTCTGGCCACAGCACCAAGAGTGTTCACAAAAATTCTGGCCCCATTATTGGCCAATCTAAGAACACGAGGTGTAACGATAATGGCATATCTAGACGACTTGTTGCTGATAGACCACTCAGTGGAAAAACTAGAAGTGGTTGTTCACGAGACAATCAAGTATCTGGAATATCACGGTTGGATTATCAACCGAGACAAGTCAGCCCTAAAACCAGTCAAAAGTCTGGAATACTTGGGGCTAAGGCTGGATTCAGACCAGAGAAAGATTTTCTTGCCTCAAGAAAAGGGGTCGTCTTTGAGAGATTTGATCCACTTAGTGGGTTCAAAAAGACAGCCATCCATACGCCTGTGCATGAGGCTGCTGGGAAAAATGGTGGCATCATTCGAAGCAGTACCCTACGGTCAATTCCATTCAAGGAAGTTGCAAAGGGCCATACTGTCAGCCTGGAACAAAAAAGTTCAGGCTCTGGACTTACCAATGTCCTTGTCCCCTTCCGTTCGCAGGAGCCTCCGCTGGTGGTTGGTTCCCCAGAATCTGGAAAGAGGGAAATCCTTCAGTCTGATTTCCTGGAAGGTGGTCACTACAGATGCCAGCCTTATAGGCTGGGGAGCAGTACTGGAGCAATGGTCTCTCCAGGGCAGATGGTCGGATGCGGAAAAGGCCCTGCCCATCAATCTCTTAGAGATACGAGCAGCCCGGTATGCCCTAGTAGCATGGACATCCAAACTCCAAGGGTCCCCTGTCAGAGTTCAGTCAGACAATGCCACAGCAGTGGCATATATCAATCGTCAGGGGGGCACCAGGAGTCGTGCAGCCCAAAGGGAAGTAAATTACATCCTGAGATGGGCAGAAAGATATGTCCCAGCCATATCTGCGGTATTCATTCCAGGGGTGGAGAATTGGAAGGCGGACTTTCTAAGTCGCCAACAATTATGCCCAGGGGAATGGTCCCTTCATCCCGAGGTTTTCCGGACAATATGTCAGCGGTGGGGAACACCGGATGTAGATCTGCTAGCATCCAGATTCAACACAAAAGTGGACAGGTTTGTCTCTTGGGCAAGGGATCCCCTAGCGTGCGGCTCGGATGCCCTAGTGTTCCCTTGGGATCAGTTCAAGCTGATATATGCATTCCCACCGCCACAATTGTTACCTCGATTACTCCGCAGAATCAGGGTAGAAAAGAAACCAGTGATTCTGGTGGCTCCAGCGTGGCCCCGAAGAGCATGGTACGCGGAGATTGTAAAAATGTCTGTGGGGAGTCCTTGGACCCTCCCACATCGTCCGGACCTGCTTTCGCAGGGACCGATATACCACCCTTCCTTACCAGCCCTAGGTTTGACGGCCTGGCTATTGAAGCCCACATTCTAAAAAAGAGAGGGCTCTCTAATGCTGTGGTATCTACCATGATCAATGCCAGGAAGCCGGTATCCAGGCAGATCTACTATAGAATCTGGAAGGCGTACATCGCCTGGTGTGAAGCCAAGAAATGGCATCCACGTAAATACGTAATAGGTAGGATTCTGGACTTCCTACAATGGGCTGTAGATAGGAAGCTTGCCTTGAGTACTATCAAGGGTCAGATTTCGGCCTTGTCAATGTTTTTTCAAAGGCCCTTGGCTTCGCATTCACTAGTCAAAGCCTTTATACAAGGAGTGATGCGTATTAGTCCTCCGGTTAATATTCCCATATGTCCATGGGATCTAAACTTGGTTCTGTCGGTTCTACAGAAACAACCATTTGAACCATTACAGCATATTTCCTTAGTGCTTCTCACCAGGAAATTGATTTTTCTAGTAGCCATTTGTTCGGCTAAAAGAGTATCGGAATTAGCAGCTATGTCCTGTAAGGAGCCATATCTGGTTATCCATAAGGACAGAGTAGTGTTACGTCCTCATCCAGCCTTTCTTCCTAAGGTGGTATCGAGTTTTCATTTGAACCAAGATGTGGTTCTTCCTTCTTTTTTCCCCAAACCTACTTCGGTAGAGGAAAAGTTATTGCATTCTTTGGATGTAGTAAGAGCAGTTAAAGCTTATCTAAAAGCCACTGCTCAGATTCGCAGAACGGATACTTTGTTTATTCTGCCGGAAGGCCCCAGAAAGGGTCAGGCAGCGTCAAAATCTACTTTAGCCAAGTGGATTCGACAGGTCATAATACAAGCCTATAGCTTGAGAAGTAGACCGCCTCCGTTCAAAGTTAGGGCGCACTCCACGAGAGCAGTTGGAACTTCATGGGCAGTGCATCACCAGGCCTCCCTGGCTCAAATCTGTAAGGCCGCAACATGGTCTTCGGTACACACGTTTACTAGGTTCTACCAGGTGGACGTTAGAAGTCAGGAGGATGTCGCCTTTGGGCGCAGTGTGTTGCAGGCCGCAAAAGATCCTCATGTCTGATAGCGCTCAGCTTATATATGGTGTATCCCCCCCCCTCATTTGGCATTGCTTTAGGACATCCCATTAGTAATGACTATGTCGCTCTGTGTCCCGTGATGTACGAGAAAGAAAATAGGATTTTTATAACAGCTTACCTGTAAAATCCTTTTCTTGGAGTACATCACGGGACACAGAGCTCCCGCCCCTCTTTGGGGACACTTATTGCTTTGCTACAAAACTGAGGTGCTCCCGGATGGGAGGGGCTTATATAGGGGAGGGTACTTCCGGTTTTGGAAGTTGCCAGTGCCAGCACCTGACGGTAACTATATAACCCATTAGTAATGACTATGTCGCTCTGTGTCCCGTGATGTACTCCAAGAAAAGGATTTTACAGGTAAGCTGTTATAAAAATCCTATTATCTATCTATCTATCTATCTAAAAAAAATGTTTAAAAAAAAAAAAAAAAAAACACAAGAAAAATTCTTAGTGGTTGCAAACTTTTGGAAGCTGGTGTATATTCAATTATTTGTGGAAAACCATAAAGGAGTGTCAGCACACAATATTCTAGTTCCTCTGCACCGGTCATGAAAGGATGCATGAATCTGTTGCATGGAGAGTAGCGGCACAGAGGCTGGAGTGTCCATATTGGTGCATGTATAGCCCTTGTTGGCATATTTGGACAATGAGGTCAGCCAGAAGCTTAATGTGGCTGGGCAGGAGTCATCTGTTGCTAGAAAGCCAACTTCCACTGGTGTCCTAGTAACTCACAAGCCCTGTGCAAGGAGAGGTCACAATAATGATTACTTCCCAGAACTCTGAGCACTGGCGTCTCTATGTACGACTATTCAGAGTTGGTCTTAATTACCGCCAGTCTGCTTATCTGCCAACTTTTCGAATCTGTCGCAGCCATAGCAACAGATTATAAAAGTGAAGGTAGTAATAACTAACTACCTGAATCTGGCGCACATGTCGGTACTGCTACCGAAACTGGTGGAAAGCTTTCATGAATTAGATGCAGGCCATGTTGAAGGGTAATACTGCTAGAAAAGTGTCTCTTTTGCTTTACATGGATTCCCTCCTATGTGCCAAAACACTGATGGAAAGTGTGCGTGTGTGGTCCCATATTATAAAAGTCCTATTTATACATATTATAGAAGATGGGAAGGGATTAGAGCATCATAACAGGAGGAGGTTAGGTTTATCTAGTTAACTATACAATATATCAGTGTTTCTCAACTCCAGTCCTCAAGGCGCCCCAACAGGTCATGTTTTCAGGATTTCCCTCAGATGAAACGGCTGTGGTAATTACTAAGGCAGTGAAACTGATCAAATCACCTGTGCAAAATAATGGAGTGCCTGAAAACATGACCTGTTGGGGCGCCTTGAGGACTGGAGTTGAGAAACACTGCAATATATGTATGAGGTAGCCCTTTGTGTAGGGAGGCAGGCTCTGCATTTTTTTTTGAATCATAAGACCAATTCAATTTGCCCAGGTTTGTCCAGAAATGTAATGGTTGTCACAGATCTACAGCTTTGCCTCCTCTATTTCCAAACCTCAGCAGGCATGCTGCTACATGTAGTTCAAAGACTTTCATTTGTAGGGTTCGGTTACCTGTTACCCCACAAGACTTTTCTTCATACACTGGTAAACCACCTGCTGTTGATTCAATTAGCTACACACCCAGTCCAACCATCTCCCTTTGAATTTAGACCATGCTCATTCCCTCATACAACCGGAGCAATAGCTAATGTTCCTATTGCCAGGTCCCCCAGTAATTCTGTATTTCCTAGTGTCCCCAGTGTTTCCCAATGGAAATGTTTTCTAGTGTTCCTGGCTTCCTGGAAATATTTCACATGACTAATACCCCTAGTGTTCCTGGCTTTCTAAAAGAAAATCCAAATGACCCCCCGTATTCCTAGTGTTTCACACTCTGAAAGACTGCTGAATTTGCTCAACCTTGCACCAACAATCAGTATGGACTTATCTTTAACCCATGTAGTTGACGCTACCTCCTTAGTCTTTTTGGACTTAGAATTAGGCTTCTCTGGATCTAGGATCGTTTCTAAAAAGCTACTGCTGGCAACTTTTACATCCATTCCAGTAGTTGCCACCACCCTACGTGGAAACATAATATCACCAAAAACAAATTCCATGGACTCCACAGGAACTGTAGCATGGATACTGATTATATAGACCAGGGCAAAATATTCTAACAAAAATTTTATGAAAAAAGGTTATTCATTACACACTATTGATAAAGCCTTTATATTAATATCCTCCAACTAAGGCTGAGACTACTATGGAAAATGCTGACCCATCTCCTATCAGCTTCATTACCAAATTCATTATAACCACAAAAAGATGGAAAAGATCATCAAGCGTTAAGGAATTTTATTACAAGATCCACAACTAGGACTGGTAGTTCCCTCTCCCAAACCTAAGTTCACATATTGTCAGGTTCATAATATAAAAGGCAAAATGGCCCAAGTAAACTTAAAAACCAGGTAAAAGCCTGTTTGGGTCCAGGTAATCTGTTGGGTAATCTGATGGCAGGAACATTAGGACATTCATAGCAAGATTTGGGGAACATCAGCATGCCATCAAATAGGGCAGCACCAAATATAGCGTTCCAAGATGTTTTAAAAGGAAGTACCCGTACATGGGCAATCATTGAAAGAATTATAAAAGTGTGGGTGACAGATCATATCCCCAAGACCTGTTCTAAAGCTGAAAGATTCCAAAAGCTCTGTGAGCAGGCATAGGCGTGCCTGGGCACACCCTAATCTCTATGTGCAGTGCTGATTCCCCATACTGAATGGGCTTTCCCTGCGTTGGCCCCCAGCCCCGCAGTGCTGCTGTCTTCCCTCCTCTCCCCTCCAGCTGTTGCGGGGTATGTTTCAGGATGTAGAGTGGGGGAAGAGGCTAGTAAATATGTCATTTACCAGTGCCTTCATTTTTTAAATGAACACAGTGAACACACTCAGTCACTGTGTTCAATCATAACGGAAGCATAGAAAACTGTGTTTACTGTGCTTCAGTTTGTGAATGAACAGGAAGCCACTCAGCACAGAGCGCTTCCTATTCATTTACTGTCCAGTGCAGCTAAGGCTGTAGAGAAAAGGCATGTGTGTTTGAACTTTGGGGTGCACACCCCAATGCAAATGGCTGCACACACCTATGTGAGCAGGAGACTTTTTGGATATTCCCCTTAAATACTTAAAAAGCATAAAAATTGTTTTAAATGCTGACCACCTGTGCTTGGCCACTACAAAACTGCTCTGTCATTTAGGTGATGTAAGAGAAGGCGTAATTGTGTAGTAGCTGTGGACTCCAAGCATGCACAGATTCGCATCGGTTAAAACAAGTGGATGCATATAGATGTTCTTAATAAAACACTACACCTCAGTACTGTTTAAACTGAAAACAGGATTGTAGGTACACCTACATTTTGAGGCCTTGATGTTCTGTGTCTACAGTCTCTTCAGCTATAAATCTGGCCCTGCCTGAAAGACAAGTGTTACAGAAAAATTGGTTCCAGATATGCAAAGAAATAAACAATGGTACTCTGTTTTCATTGTGCAATGGAGTAAAGGTTATCAACCTGAAACAGATGCAATCATGAGCATAATTTAATGTGTTAACACATGCAGTTTCCTAAGCATACTATCTGAACAAATCTTAAAAGGTTTAGATTGAATGTTTTAGAGATAGTATATTATTTGGCATTTAAAGTTTTTTTTTTGTGAAGGAATTGAACAGTAGTACTGAAGGAACTGAACAGTAGAATCAAGGTTGACCAATATTTTTTTTTCAGTCCACTAGAATACAAAAAATGATGGGTGCCCTCCCATTTCTTGTGGTGGACCACACTTAAAATTTTCCATTCCTATTCTTTTATATAATCTCTGGCAATAAGTAAAACCAATGACTAAGGTATTAATGTCATCAAGGTAACAATGCTATTGCCAGACACTGGGAGAGTACTTTCTGTATAAGTTCCTATATGTCCATGCCTGTTATATCACGAGTCACATACAATCTTCTAAAGCAGATGTAATCTAACTGGAGCTGTGTACCACTTGTCCATACAGACTAGTTTTTTTTAATAGGGCACTGTGGCGTTGAAGCCCGCTGTCGGCTGACATCATAGAGCCGGTCCAGGCTTAGGGAAGATCGTGACAATATGGTCAGGTTCTGCCCACATGCCTAGACAGGCTCAGCCTCTCAGCCTGATCCGGATATTCCCACCCCCTTCACAGCCCAGCGCTCCAGTGATGGGGGGGAAGAGCAGAGAGCCAGTGACTGATGGTCACCAGCTCTCTGCTCACAGAGCACTGAGAAACGAGTGATCAGCGGTGCTTGATCACTCAATTCTCAGCCTTAGAGTCGGCGGGGGACAGATTCAGCATCGGACCAATGCTGCATCCACCTAGGCAAGCATAATATAAAAATATTAACTTCTCTTTTAATTTAATCTTCAATTAGCAAAGACCAATTCGCACACAATATATAAAAAATGTTGGGCATCAAGTATAAGAATAGGTCTGACGTGTTTGCCATGGGCAAATGCTCTCAGGATCTATATCGGCAGTGACAGACGTATTAGAGTCAGCTGTCACTTAGCAAAAACAAGTAAAACAACTCCGTACACAAAAATCCCCTTGTATGCATTTAAACAAAGATTTGTTTAGTTGTAAAAAATAAATAAAAAAACTGACATTCTAAACGTCTATCTGGTAACAAGATCTTGTCCTTTAAAGTAAAAGTGTATTAGTAAAAAAAAAAAATTCTGCATTACATTTTGATATTTAGATTGACATAAAAAAATTAAAAATAAAAACACAGAAGCAGGGGGTCAAATTATTTTTATGACCCAATAGCCATGACTAGTTTATACAGCATAGGTTGACATATCAGTGAGCTCAGTAATCCCAAGGTGGAAGAGGGAAAATATTTCATGATTCATAAACATATATAAGTTGGTTCAGGACAGTTACGAGTTTACTAATTGTATTTTAAAATAACCAGTTAAAAAAAAAAGAAGGAGGACAGCATTATGACAAGGGACAATTTAATGTGCCCAGTAACACAGCAGTGTGGCTGGCCTGCAGGTCAGGGTCTGACTATTCTCTGGTATCGGTCATATTGTCTGGCAGGTGGTGCTGATAGACACCATTGACTCATCAAAGAGGGGAATGGTAACCAAATTTAACCGGACCAATTTACTGTTTTCTCTTAGGAAGCTGAAGCTGTCTGTAAAAAGGTTGGATCCGGTGACTGTCACTTGATGTTTATGGGTTTATTTAAAAAGGGGATTTTTTTTCAAATGAAGAGTACCTCAAACAATTCTTAAGCCAGCCACAAATGGAGAGATTCTCTTTCCTGCAACCACGTGAATCCCTCCGTGGAGCTTTTCTATTCTACCGGCGGGAGAGCACACAGTGATTTTTACTAGCGGCTATAGCCACTGGCAATAATCGCATGAAAAATACAACAGGCTGGTTGTACCCAAGTTGATCAATCAACTTGGGTACATTCAGCCGGCCCATACAGGATTCGAACCTCGACCGGTCCCTATTGAACCAGCTGAGATGCAAACCATCTATGACCAGCTTTATTTCAATGGCCAGATCCACCAGAGGTATCTTTTTGCATACAAATCTCCCTAGGCACAACCTGGGGAGCATAAAAAAAAAAAAAAAAAAACATTTCTCCAAGTTTTATATAGCTTAATTCAATGATTATCCCTGTGCAGGACGTTATGTGACCACAAATACCAACTAAACAGGGCTTTTTTTTCCAGTGGGAACTTGGTGGAACTCAGTTCCACCACCTCTGGCTCAGACCCTTGGGGGGGGGGGGGGGGTTGCTCACCACAATTACTTGTAAACACAAAAGTTCCGGTTTCTGTGTTTACAAGCGACAGCTTGGTATTTAATGCCCCTTTAAGACCCTCCTACTGTTGTAATTGATGTAATTTGGAGGGCGTGTGTGGGTGGAGGGGTTTTTGGGGGGGGGGGGGTCGTGGTTGAGTTCCAGCACCTATTGTTTGCGGGAAAAAAAGCCCTGCAACTAAATAACTAAAAATCTTAGTGTAGCCATTTCTTTTTCTGGGTGGTGAAGGGAATAAACCCATCATCATGCATGCACCACATTTCACAGCAGTCAAGTTGGTCAGGGTGGAACTCAGAGATGTTAGTGAGGATGAACAGACGTGACTTTTTTTTGTTCTCAGTAAGACATCCTATAGACTGCTTCTATCAGTCTATAGCAGTGTTTTTCAACTCCGGTCCTAAAGGCGCCCCAACAGGTCATGTTTTCAAGATTTCCCTCATATGAAACGGCTGTGGTAATTACCAAGGCAGTGAAACTGATCAAATCACCTGTGCAAAATAATGGAAAGCCTGAAAATGTGACCTGTTGGGGCGCCTTGAGGACTGGAGTTGAGAAACGCTGGTCTATAGGATGCTCCCCTTGAATGAACAGCAAAAATGTAATTTTTCATTGAACTGTAACTTTCAAGACCTATCAAGGTCAAAATGTTTTTCTCTGCAGCTGAAGCAGAAGATGCCTTTACCTTTGTGCCATTTAACTAAACCTATTCAGATGAGGAGTAATAAAAAATAATTAATAAAATACTGTTCAGGATGTTGACAGCTTTTTTCCCTTCATCCCAACAGGCGTTTTGGAAAATTTGTTTGGTGCCAAGTCTAAAAACAGGAAGGCCTCTCCCACCTCATACTGATTTACAAGTAACATCTATCTGGTATTCAGAAGCTGCTTCTCCACCCCTACAGATTGTGCACACACCACATCACACTCCTACACTGAGGTAGGCTATGCCGCTTCAATGCTTATGTTATGCAGATCTAATTTGAGTCAAAGTGGAGTTAACTGGCAGCATTCAAAAAGCATGCTGCCACAGATGAGAGGGCAATGATGATTTATCATCTTGCTCATCTGTTATGTGTCACGACTGAGCAAGTGCTAAACTAGGAAGACAAAATGTCAAATAACACAACTTAACTAAATGTTGAAATAAAAAACAGGAACCGGGCCGCAAAAGGTTTCCATTTTTTTTATATGCATAGGCATAGTAATTTTATAAGTTATAAAGATTGCTTTTTATCAAGGTTTTGTTGTTCATCAAGCTGCTTAGGCATTACTTTTCATGTCAATAGCAGTCAAGTTCTTTAAGAGTGCAATTTTTTTTGCTACATATACATACCATATACTGTATATGTGGTATATAAAACACTTTTATCCTGTAGTACAGCAGGAAAGTGTTGGTGATCTATACGGGCATGTTAGGTGAGATTTTAGCCAGAAGGAAGGGCCGTAATGATTCAACAACCACGTGGGCACTTTAGCGTGCGGTCCTGATGGGTAGGCACCAAAACAGAAGTTGGGTGATGATACCCTAAACCAGGGATATGCAATTAGCGGACCTCCAGCTGTTGCAAAACTACAAGTCCCATCATGCCTCTGCCTCTGGGTGTCATGCTTGCTGCTGTCAGAGTCTCACTATGCCTCATGGGACTTGTAGTTTGGCAACAGCTGGAGGTCCGCTAATTGCATATCCCTGCCCTAAACCAAGGGTCTCAAACTGGCGGCCCTCCAGCTGTTGCAAATCTACAAGTCCCATGAGGCATTGCAAGGCTGACAGTTACAAGCACGACTCCCATAGGCAGAGGCATGGTGGGACTTGTAGTTTCGCAACAGCTGGAGGGCGGCCAGTTTGAGACCCCTGCCCTAAACAGTGCCTCAATGCTTACCAATTCATTAGTTCTGTCCTACCTAAACTGATATGCCACTACAGATATACCCAAGGGGAAAAAAAAAGGAAAACAAAATCAGAATATACAATTAGAGCCCATTCACACAGGGGCGACTTTGGATCCGACTTGAAGTCGCCCCAAGTCGCGCGACATGAGAGAATCAATGTATGTGCATGAGAGCCATCTTAATGCACACTACTGCAGTCGCTCCGACTTCAGAAAAGGTTCCTGTACTACTTCAATCCGACTTCTAGGCGACTTGTACCCATAGATTTCAATGGAAGTTGCCTCCAAGTCGGATCCCCTGTCTTAGCTGAAGCAACTTTCCAGGAAGTAAAAATAGTTTTCCAGGCAAACCCCTCCCTCCCCCTCCCTCCCACAGAGCTGATTATTGGTTTCATTGGCCACTGGAAAGCCTCCTGTCCTGGAGGCAACTTGAAGTTGCCTTGTAAGTTGCCTCATGTCGCGCTGTGATTCATACTCAATTCGTGTCCAAGTTGCCTCCCAAAGTCACGCTGGAAGTCGTGTTGTCCCTGTGTGAATGGGCTCTTACAATCCCAATAATCCCCCCCCCCCAAAAAAACTTTTGGTTTCCACCTTTTTAGACTATTTATCTACTGCCCAAAGCTGCTCTTTTAACAAGTCGAAAATCAGTTTCACCAGACTGGTGTCAGAAATTGAAGGAATACTGACACAACACTCTACCAACCAAGCAAAAGGGAGCTGAAGCTGCACAGTATAGAACAAGGTGAGTGAATTATTGTAACACCACAACCTTCTCATTCCCCAATTAGCCAACTGAAAGGCCTCTCTCACTTGGTCAGTTCTTCAAAAAATAGGATTTTTTACTCACCGTAAAATCCTTTTCTCTGAGTCCATGGACCGACACAGCTTCTCTATTGACAAAGTGGGTATTATCCGTTAATTAGGAGTGACTAGGCAGAAAAACTTGTAAAAAGTGTTGCATCACACCTTCTACAGTACCGCCCAGGGGGCGGACCCTCTGGGTATACCCTCTCAGTCTGCATCTTCGCAGATCAGTTCGTCAAAAAGCAGTACAAACTTAAAAAGGAGGGGTGGGTGCTGTGTCGGTCCATGGACTCAGAGAAAAGGATTTTACGGTGAGTAAAAAATCCTATTTACTCTTTCGTCCATGGACCGACACAGCTTCTCTATTGACAAAGTGGGACGTCCCAAAGCAGTGTCATAGAAAAAACGAGGGGTGGTAACAGCATAAAAATAAACTTCACCCCAAACACAAAACAGCACTCCTCCAACGGAGGAGTTGCAACTCTAAACAGCCGCTTGCAAAACCTTGCGGCCAAAAGAGGCATCCGAAGATGCACCTACATTAATTTTGTAGAATTTTGTGAAAGTGTGAGCGGACGACCAAGTGGCCGCTTTACATAATTGGGAAACAGACGCTTGATGTCGGAAAGCCCAAGAGGCACCTATTGCCCTGGTCGAATGCGCCGTGACAGGCAAGGGGGGCGCCTGACCCTTTAAGGCGTAAGCCTGGATTACTATCTGTCGGATCCACCTAGAGATGGTGGCCGATGAGACTGCTTGGCCCTTCTTGGGACCAGCCACCGAAACAAACAGTGAGTCTGACTTCCGGAACAGGGAAGTAGCAGATAGGTATACTCTCAAAGCTCTGACAACGTCCAAGGAATGCAACGCCGACTCCTTAGGATTCGACGGCTGAGGACACAAGGATGGAAGTACAATGTCTTTGTTGAGATGAAAAGCCGAAACAACTTTCGGAAGAAAGGAAGGCTGCGGCCGCAGCACCACCTTATCCTTGTGGAAAATCAAATAGGGAGCCTTGCAGGACAAGGCTGCCAGCTCAGAGACTCGTCTAACTGACGTAACAGCCACCAAAAAGACCACTTTCTGAGAAAGTGTCAACAGGGGAATATCTCTAATATTCTCAAACGGTGCCTTCTGAAGCACCGAGAGGACCAGGTTCAAGTCCCACGGAGGTAACGGGGGACGGACCGGAGGGGCCACATGTCGGACCCCCTGCACAAATGTACTCACGAGAGAGTGAGTCACCCAGGGGTCGCTGAAAAAAAGACAGCCAGGGCAGATATCTGTCCCTTAAATCGTACTTAGGGCAAGCCCTTGGTCCACCCCATGCTGTAAAAACAGCAGGATTCTGGAAACCAAATGGGTACGCGGATGCCATTTCATTTCCTCACACATGGAGATGTAGGCCCTCCAAGTGCGGTGATAGACCTTCCTAGAGGACGGTTTTCGAGCACTTCTCATAGTAGAGATTACTGAGTCTGACAGGCCCTGGTCTCTCAGTACCTGGTTCTCAACAGCCATGCCGTTAAAGCCAATGACTGTAAAGCAGGATGGAATATGGGACCTTGCGATAGCAGGTCCTTCCGTAGTGGTAGGCGCCAGGGGACGTCTGCTACCAGACGTACTAGATCGGCGTACCAAGGACGCTGAGGCCAATCTGGAGCGATTAGGATCATTGGAATTCCCTCTGCCTCCACTCTGCGGAGGAGGGAAGGCATAGATTAGCCGATACTGACCCCACGATGCTACCAACGCGTCCGTTGCGTCTGCCCATGGGTCTCTTGACCGGGCCACAAATCTCAATACCTTCCGATTGAGTCGGGAAGCCAGAAGATCTACACCTGGTGTGCCCCATCTTTGGCAGAGGAGTTGGAACACCTCCGGGTGTAAGGACCCTTCTCCCTGGTCCAGCATCTGGCGGCTCAGGTAGTCCACCTGCCAGTTTTCCACACCCGGAATGTACACGGCCGACAGTGCCGGTACGCTCCTCTCTGCCCACTTCAGGATGCGAGCGATCTCCGATGTTGCAGCTGAGCTTCTTGTTCCTCCTTGATGATTGACATATGCCACTGCTGTGGCGTTGTCTGACTGGATCCTGACTGGACGCCCTTGCAGCCTCTGAGACCATTTGAAGAGGCACAGCCTGATCGCCCGGATTACCAGGACATTTATCGGCAGGAGGGCTTCCTCTGGGGTCCAGCGACCTTGCGCCGACTGAACACCCCAGACTCCCCCCCAACCTGTAAGGCTGGCGTCCGTCGTGATCACTATCCAGTAAACCGGAAGAAATGACTTCCCGGCCATTAGAGCCGGTGCTGTCAGCCACCATACCAGGGATCTCCTGACTAGGTGGCTCACTCGGATTTGATAATCCAGAGATGATGGACATCTGTTCCATCTGGACAGAATTTCCTTCTGTAACACTCGAGTGTGGTATTGAGCATATGGAACCGCCTCGAAGGAGGCTACCCTGAGGCCCAACACTCGCATGCAAAAAACGGAGTGACGACCAATTCCTGGAAGTCAGCTGCCGTACTGCAGCCCGGAGGGTCTGCAACTTCTCCACAGGGAGGAATACCTTTGCCTCTGAAGAATCCAGAATCAACCCCAGGTACCCTAGGCGTTGAGTGGGCACCAATACTGACTTTTGCGTGTTTAGTATCCAACCACAGTCTCGAAGAGTCTGACAGGTAATGGACACGCTTACCTCTAATTCTGAGCTTGAAGGAACTTCAGCAGAAGGTCGTATAAGTAGCCTGTGATAGCGATACCCCGCTGTCTTAGAAGTGCCAGAATCGGAGCGAGCACCTTGGTGAACGTCCTGGGTGCTGAGGCAAGGCCCAACTGGAGGGCCACAAACTGGTAGTGGTCCTTCCCGATAGCAAATCGCAGAAACCTCTGGTGTCTGGAGTATATGGGGACATGCAGGTATGCGTCCTTGATGTCCAAGGAGGCCAGAAAGTCCCCCGGATGGAGAGCCGTGACTACAGATCGAACCGACTCCATCCGAAAACTTTGTACCTTCACAAAGCAATTGAGGGCTCTGAGATCCAAGCTTGGACGAACCCCCTCCTTCTTCGGCACAATGAACAGATTTGAGTAAAAACCCCGTTCCAGTTCTGGAACTGGAATAACTACCCCGCGTTCCAGTAGACCCTGGACCGCCCCATACAGGGCCTCCCGACGGGTCGGTAGTAGCTGGAGATTGGAGGTGTTGAATCTGTCCGGTGGACAAGAGAGAAACTCTATCTTGTAGCCTGAGGAGATTACTTCGCAAACCCACCTGTCAGAGATTAGTGCTGTCCACTGAGTCGCGAATTTGCGAAGACGTCTCCCCACCCGAGAGCTGGGTGGGGGTGGACCTTCATGCGGACGCAAATTTGTCCGCAGGCTTATTGGGTATGCGGGACCAGGGACGCTTTTGTCCTTGGGCAGGCGCTTTATCGGCCTGGGGTCTTTTCCCTGTCGCCCTAGGGGGACGAAAAAACCACTTGTGTGCAGTAAAGGAGGGCCCTTGCCCTTGGCGTGGCCCCTTACCCTTGCTAATTTGGGGAAGCAAAGTGCTTTTACTTCCTGTGGCATCCTTGATGATGTCATCCAGAGAAGCCCCAAAAAAAGTCTGTCGCCCTTAAAAGGCAGATCCAACAGGGCTTTCTTGGAAGTCTGGTCCGCAGACCAGCCTTTTAGCCAGATCAGGCGGCGTATTGCTACTGCATAAACCGAAGTTTTAGACAGCAGGGGAATAGTATACATGTCTGACTCGCAGACAAACCTAAGGCCCTGGACCAACAGGTCGGCCAATGTTATCTCATCAGGAGGAGCATCTCGCTCCTTAACCCCTGGAGTAGCAATCTTGCCCATTCAGTAAGTGTGTGAGACACTAGGGCCCCCGCCAATGCCGGGCGTACTGCCGAGCCTCCCACTGAGTATAGGTAGCAAGCGAGTGCTTCAGCCTTCTTATCCACAGGGTCCTTGAAAACAGGAGCCCCTTCTACAGGAATTGTGGTGGCTCTATTAAGTCTGGACACCGGAGGGTCCACTATAGGGGGGAGAGGTCCATTTCTTCAGAAAACTCTCCTCAAAAGGGGTACCGTACCGCAAACCTCTTTGGGGCTGTAAAGACCCTCAGTGGGTTCTCCCATTCCTTGTATAAGAGTTTATCAAAAGACACACAAGGGAACACCTTAGCAGTGCGGGCAGGTCTATGAAACCCAAGTGGACCGGAGTCTCTGCTGCTTCTGCAGTATTTTCCAATTTTAGCATATCCCGCACTGCAGTAATAAGGTCAGATACCAAAGCCGTCTCGCGTACTGACCTGGACTTGGAGTCCTCCTCACTGTCCGGTCACGGTCTGCAGTCTCTGATGCGTCAGAATCTGGGCCCCGAGCCGTAGCTGGACCTGGTTCTGCACCAGAATTATCCCCAGAAGCTTGCAGGGGATGGGGCGTTTACTACCCCCTGTATTCCCGTGTGCTGCTTCCACCCTGGCAGCAAACGCCTCTAGGATTGCAGTCATAGCGTTCATAGACACCTCAGGGGCACCAGCTGCTAAATCTGGTGTTTCAGGGGAGAAGACATCTGGCTCAGATGCCATGCTGACCACACGCTGACACTCACAGGGCTCCAGGCAAGATATCAATAGGCCACCCTCCTGTGCTGCAGAGAGGCCGGGTCACCCAGAGGACTCACCACCCTGGATAGGTACTGCTATGCTGCGCCTGTGATGCTGTCCCCCTGCTGCTGTGTCAGTCTGCTTCTTTTATCAGCACTTCCTGTGTGAATTTTCGCGCCAGTGTAATGCACCCTAGAGGCCGGAGGCTCTCGAAAAATGGTTGCCAAAAACGTCTGTATGGAAGATAATGTGGGCTCTAAGAAAATGGCGGCCGACAGAAGATAGAGGTCAAGCAGCCATAGCCCACAAAAAGATGGCCGCCGAACGGCAATATCTGCATACAGGGTGGACAAACATGGCCGCCGATCAGCTGATAGGGGCCAGTGGGTGTGGCCGAACCACAGGAAGATGGCCGCCGGGCAGTCACAAGAGGCCAAACTTGGCATGGACCACCTCAAAATGGCCGCCGACAGCATGGAGGAGGAAGGACACAAACACAGGTAAGAAAAAAATGACATTTCTTTTAAATGTTAGTTACAGCCAGCCCCGCTCCAGTGGGACCCCCTAGGTGACCCCCAGCACCCAGCAACCTTTAGCTAGAAGCCCAGGGAGGAGGGAAGGGCAGGGAGAGAGGGAAGAAAGGGGCCACAACCACTTACTTGATCTCTCCGGGAATGTCCAGCTAAATCACCCAGCCGAGGCAGGGGAGTTTTACTTACCTATCCTGCATGTATTCTGCTGGAAGACATTCCAAACAGATCATCGTCCGCGCACGGAAGGTGACTGTTGGCCAGGCATGCTGTGATTGGACCCAGAAGGGACGATCATATGTATGCCCTGGAGCATGACGCTCACCGGACAGGCTGCTGCGACTCGGCCGTAAGGTCAGCCGAAGCTGAGCGGTCCGATGCAAGCCTTGGAGCGTAAGCTCACCGGCCAGGCTGCTGCGACTCGGCCGTAAGGTCAGCCGAAGCTGAGCGGTCCGATGCAGGCCCTGGAGCGTAAGCTCACCGGCCACCCGTGGAGCGACGGGCATGTCGTGGAAAACCCAGCGCGTAGCTAGGGTCGGCACACGCTTGATGGCCGAAACTGGGGAGACTACAAGGATCGAGGATCCAGCCTGTCACCCAGTCGGCAGTTGATCGAAGATTGCAGGAAACAACAAAATGTAGCAAAAAAAAAATATATATATATATATATATATATATATATATATATATATATATATATATATATATATATATATATATCTTTTTTCCCCGGACCAATGGGCCCGAAGGGAGCCATGTCCTACTCCTTGCTAGACAGAAAAAAACTGATCTGCGAAGATGCAGACTGAGAGGGTATACCCAGAGGGTCCGCCCCCTGGGCGGTACTGTAGAAGGTGTGATGCAACACTTTTTACAAGTTTTTCTGCCTAGTCACTCCTAATTAACGGATAATACCCACTTTGTCAATAGAGAAGCTGTGTCGGTCCATGGACGAAAGAGTAATTTATATTTTAGCTTTAGATCGATGCTATGAGCTTGCTCCAACCAACTGCTTTGTATACCTCCGAGTTATTTCGGAGACTAAGATGTCAGATCACTATGTGCATGATTTTATCTGTATAGTCATTGTAAACAAATCACAATCCCAGTTACATTTTTGTATTAAAAATACAGGGCAGAGATATTCCAGCCATAACAGGAGGGGCGAGAGTCTATGGCAGAAGTACGCCATTCTAAGCACTGCAGCAGGGTTAGTTGGCCTCCATAGTCCCCAGGAGACAAAAAGAAACCAGTATGAGATTTCGTTGACCAGCATACACCCAAAAGGTTGGCTTGGCCTTTACCATCTGGTTGTTGTCCTTTACTTTCTGAATACCACATGCACAGATAAGGGATTCCATACATGTAAAAACAATTGCTTCTATTTTTTTTTTCAGATCTATTTTAATTCCGCTTCTACATTGACCTTCTATTATATTCAATGTTTACAACAACAATTGCAAAATTTCCTCCTATTTCTATGACTATTGTGAGCAAGCCACTTTATGACTTTATGTTTACTATTCACATATCTGTAAAACAGTAAAGGCATGCAATTTAGTATATTTATTTATTTCAGATTGTCGCATTAGTAGCACAAGTCACGTACAGTAACAATATATTTTAACCAATGCAAACTAACTACTAACCTAGAAAAAAAGGTTTGCTTTTTTTGTGGCAACACTACCTTCCTGGCCAAACACTGACCAATGTATGCATTTTAATTTCCTAACTGATTTACTACATAATAATAAAAATTTTAAAAAAAGCGTTGGAGTGACGAAGAAAAAAGTACCTCACAAAACTTTAATTTTCTATAAGCACTTGCAAAACTCTGGTCGCTTGAGGTTGGTTCCGAACTTCATATGATTTTACATTTGGAGAGAAGTTCACACATTCCGGCAGTTATACTTTTGGTGGTTTGGATTTACAATTGACTGCAGAGAAAAAGGGACCAAGGACAGCTTTAAAGGCTGTTTCTGCCTTAAATTTCTTCTGCTATTGCCTGAGCACCTTTAGTTTGACTGCCAGTGCCACCGGATATCACCACTGTTAGTATCCCTGGTAGAATTTTTAAAGCAAGTGGCTCAGGATGTTTTGTGTCCACATCTTGCCTGGCACAGCTACCATGAGTTTTCCAAACCATTTTACACAATTGTGCATCATTTGCTGTTCTATAAAATATACCTCTTTGAGCCTAGGTATGATTTTATTGACGTCTATAGGACTTCCGGTTTGTAAATTGCAAATTTCGCAGATCTGCAAACTTTTAAATCGTTTGGCCAAACCATTTAACTTTGTACTGTCAAAGTACCCCCATTGTATTAAAGATTACATATTTTCCACCAACGTACATTGTTTCAAAATTACTTTACTGGTACAGTACTATGTCCACTGTAAAGGTCAACCAGCAACTTTCCCTCAAGCATCTATTTCCTCCTAATTCCTTGCGAGTTCCACTGTGTTACAAATGGATAACACACCACCCTTCAATAAAAGGCATTGCCCTCCATAGCACCCATTAAGTTACTAAGCATCTATTATAGTGCCAACCACTGACAACAGAGAAAAGTGAGCATATTTTCCAACAAGGCCATCCAACATAAATTAGGACTGCTGTACACTATCTCCACTGGGAAGAACCCCCCCTCCCCCCCCCGGCAAGGGGATCCCCAAACTTTGCACTTCTGTGCAACCTATTGGTGCTCCCAGTAAAGGGTTACTTGGCCACTTGCCTGTCTAAAAAAATGTAAAATGTCCTGTATTTGCTCCATCAAGAAGTAACTTTCTGAAAGCTTGCCACAAAAAGAAACAGAATGTTATAAAGAAAGCCAGGCTGCAACTCGTCTGACTTCTTAATGTAGCTCTATCCATTGTGCTGAGCATTACGCGCTCTTAGAATTCCACAGTGTAAAAGAACTGCTGGACTCGCTCAGTGTTTTCCTAATTCATCACCCTGATAAGACAAAACTAGTTCTGGCACGGAAGGCTGGAGAGTGTCTGCGCTTCCAGAAACATGTATTAGTACACTTGAATGGTCAACTCTGGCGCCAATTTTATTAAGTGTACCACCCTACACGAACACCACCATGGTTTCTTTATAAAACCTATCACAAAGAGAGAGACTTGCATCTTGCCTACTGTGAGGCGTACAGGAATAAAAGGGGGCATGTCTTTTTGTTTCTGTATATTACGTAGCAATGAGCGTGCTGCAAAATACAGCAGAAATAAAAAAAGGCAGACTAACGCCCTGTACACATGATCGGATTTCCGATGGAATAAAATCCGATGGATTTTTCCATCAGAATTACGATGAAGCTGACTAACATCAGTCTTGCCTACACACCATCAGTCAAAAATCCGACCGTCCCAAACGCTGTGACGTAAAACACTCCGAAGAGCCGAGAAAAATTAAGTTCAATGCTTCTGAGCATGCGTCGACTTGATTCTGAGCATGCGTGGGTTTTTTCTCCGATGGAGTTCCACACAGACGATCGGAATTTGCTATCATTTTTTTTCCCCCCTTCGGTAAAATTTAAAACATGTTTTTTTTTCTTATACCGATGGAAAAAAGACCGATGGGGCCCATACATGATCGGTTTGTCCGATGAAAAAAGTCCATCTGTCTTTTTTCATCAGAAAAACCGATTGTGTGTACGCGGCATTAGGCTTTCTTCTAAGCCATCTTTGCCATGTGCCAAGTCGATGCAAGTCCAACATGTAGAAAAATAATGCAAATACTGACAGCCTAATAGACATAAGTGGTTGTTCAATGCACTAGCTGGGCCTATTATTTTCTAGCAAATAACCACAGGGTGTCCAAACATCTTTTCCAATTAAATGTACAGCTTCATTTCAAATTGATTTGCTCTTTGGCAGTCAAGTGATCCATGCCATCTCCCGCCTTGGGAAGAGGAAAGAATTTCTGCTAATTAACTTGGGGATGTTTACAAAGTAATACTTCAGCAAAGGCATTTTATGACGAGTCCCTTGGCAAAGGCTCTTATGTATTTTTTGTCTTTCAATCTTCAGACTTGGCTACTGGATAGAAAGAAATCTGTATACAAGCTGTAATGTGCTGATGAGTGACCAGCACAATCTGCACTGAAAAATATTTCTGGGAATAGCATACTGCGTATTACATAGTTAGGTTTAAAAAAAAAAAAAAAAAAAAGGGGGGGGGGGGGGATACAAAAGTCCATCTAGTTCACCGAATACAAAAAGGGAAAAACAAAAAACACCCACACACAATCCCATATACACAATCCTATACCCACAGTTGATAGAGAGGAAGGCAGAATACCCCCAGCAAAGCATGATCCAATTTTCTCCAGCAGGGAAAAAAAAATTCTTCCCCGTCCCCTAAGAGGCAATCGGATATTCCCTGGATCAACTTTACCAAATCTACTGAGCTGGCCAGAACCAGCTCTTGAGGGAGTCTATTGCACATTTCACAGCTCTTACTCTGAAGAAACCTTTCCGTATTTGGAAATTAAATCTTTTTTCCTATAGTCCTAAAGAGTGCCCCCTTGTCCTCTGTGATGACCTTTAACCACTTGCCGACCACCCGCCGCATATGTACTGCGGCAAGGTGGCTCGGCCGCGCAAATCGCCATTACCAGTACGGCGATTCGTGCACTAGCTTTCGTGGGCTTCGATTGGCCAGCGGGGGAGCCAATCAGCGGGTCCGGCAGACTCGATGTCCGCCCACAATCGTTCACCGCAAACACAGAACGGGGATCTGCCGAAGTAAACAAGGCAGATTTCCGTTCTGTCAGGAGATGACACCAAGATCTGTCTTCCTGTTAAGCAGGAAGACGGATCTATGAATTTTCCCCATACAGTTAGAAAACACAAACAGGCAACACATTTAATCCCTTGATCGCCACTGATGTTAACCCCTTCCCAGCCAGTGTTATTAGTACAATGTCAGTGCATATTTTTAGCACTGATCACTGTAATAATGTCACTGGTTCCCCAAAAAAAGTGTCAAAATTGTCAGGTGTCCGATCTAGCTTGCCTCAATCCCGCTAAAAAAGACCATAAATCTATCCCCTATTTTGTAGACGCTACAACTTTTGCAAAAACCAATCAATAAATGCTTATTGGGATTTTCTTACCAAAAATATGTAGAAGAATACATATTAGCCTAAACTCATGAAAAAATTTTTTTTTTTTAAAATGTTGGGATATGGATTATAGCAGAAAGTAAAAAAAATATATATATATATTTTTTTTAAATTAGTGTTTTTTTTTTGTTTATAGCGCAAGAAAGCTCTATTTGTGGGGGAAAAAGGAGGTCAAGTTTGTTTAGGTACAACGTTGCACGACAGCGCAATTTTCAGTTAAAGTAACGCAGTGCTGCATCACAAAAAATGGCCTGGTCATTAAGTGGGTAAATCTTATCGGGGCTGAAGTGGTTAAAATGAATAAAACCAAGTTCACTATATGAACCCTTTATGCATTTGTACATGTTGATCAAATCCCCCCTTAATCTCCTCTTCTCAAGAGAGAATAAATTCAGTTCCTCTAATCTTTCTTCATAGCTGAGCTCCTCCATGCCTCTCATCAGTTTGGTTGACCTTCTCTGCACTTTCTCCAGTTTCCCGATATCCTTTTTGTGAACTGGTGCCCATATTATTCCTCCTCAGTTTTTAAATAAAACTCAATGTCTTTTGAAAAAGGCTGTACTTCTAAAAGTTCAAAGCTTTTTTTTTTTCTTTTCTGACTTCTCATGATGTCAGATCTAGTAAAGACAATTAGGATAACAATGAAGGGCTGGATATATCATAGACAAGCTGTTGCTAGTACATGTCTGTTTCAAAACTCAAAAGTAAATAATGCTTAATTGTCCGTTCAATTAGGGTTTTATTATTTGTGCTTAATGTGGGTGTAGGTGAGCTTTAACATTCTCATTGACACATTAGAAAAACAAAAAGGAATTAAAAGAACTCCCAAGCGTTAACAAATAGGTGTTCTGTTTATGAAATAGCCTGGCACGCCCTATCCACCACGGTCATTCATCCCAGTTAATATAAGCTTGATCTAAGAGCAAATGATTATACAATTCCCTGACCAAATATTTAGGTAAAGCTATTCCAGATATACAATGAAGATGGACCACATCACAGAGTAAATGGCTGCTGTGTTATCCTATTCATAGTATTTAGTGGGTTCAAAAATCCACATTGGCACACAGTAGATTAAAACATGGTTTCAGAAATAGACAATTACATGACCCAGTTTGTGTGACAAATGTGAATATTCTGCATTTAGAAAGGTGGTTTAGTGTAAATGGATAGCCAAGAAAAAAACTTAAATACACCATTTCTTTTTGATTTAGCAGCTAAAAATACATGAAACAGTGCAGGCAGCCCTCCTGACTGCATTACACCAACACAATTCACTGAGCTATTATCTAAACCAGTGGTCTCCAAACTGTGGCCCGAGGGCCGGATGCGGCCCTTTGCTTGCCTTTATCCGGCCCTTGGGGCAGTATCCCTCCCACTGATACGAGACACTATTCTGACATCTGACACCGACAGTGGAGAACTATTTCTCCCACTGACACCACTAATGGGCCACTATTCCTCCCTAGGATACCAATGATGGGGCACTATTTCTCCTCCTAATACCATATGTTTAGTCCCACTGATGGCAGGAAAATTTCCACCCCCTGCTGGCCAAATTCCGGCCCGCCAAGAGTCTTAAGGACAATAAACCGGCCCTTTGTATAGAATGTTTGGAGTCCCCTGATCTAAAAAATACTGAATTCTGTACTGGATAACTCAATTTTCCTTAGGCTATTCAACAAGTGAAGAATCATTGGCACTTAGGCATTAGCAGATCATAAGTATTTCTCCTGCTTCTGTAATATTGGAAGCATGTGGCTACGAGTGCGCACTTTACTTGCAGCTCTGGGTCTGGGCTTTGAATCACAAGAGAGATGCATGAACTTTGTATTTCCTCTACCTGTCGGACTGGGTTACCTCCCAAGCATGACCTCACCCAGTTTTGCCTTCTATGGCCAGGTGTGTTGACACCTGACGACCACATCTATACAAGTTTAGAGAACATCCCATTCCAAAACTTATTTTTTTCCCCCCAAACTATTTTTTAATTGAAATAAAGGATTTTTAGTAAATACAGTTTATTAAAAATATATTTTTTTTAATCAAAATTTGTTAGATTTGTTTAGAAGATGCTGGTGAAATCTGATGTGGCCAGTTTTTTTTGGGGGAGAAATTGGCTGGTGGCATATCTTCCCATCCTTTTTTTTAATTCTTATTATTTAAAATATCTCCCCATCCTTGAGTCTGACACACTGCTGTTTGTGATTCTGCAAATAAGCAAATCAGCCCACGAATGGCTAAACTTTCATTTTTTTCTGTGAGAAATTGGGATCCAATCTGTTACACAACAGATGTACCAACAAGCTGGGAAATGTGTGTGCAGTAATGAGTACTTTCAAACGTTGGCTTTAATTGATCCTTATGCCCCCCTTAAGGAAGCCCTACATGGTCTGATCCTTGCTTGCTCACTGCACAGGTATATTGAATTGATGGAGAACTGTGCTATTTATGCCCCTTCTCCCCTCAAGTTTTCTTTGTGCAGTATTATTAAACCAAACCTGAAGTTAAAAAAATCATCTAAAAAAAAGAAAAAATTAAAGAAAAAAAAAAAAATTCCTCCAGGTATCTCAGTTGTCCTATTAATGGGTGCCCCGAACACCAGGGTCCTCCTTTGTGCACAATATTACACATGCATTATATAGAGAATATATCAAAAAATTATCAAGGGCAGTTTTTAGAATACTGGCTTAAAAGGTTCTGGGGCCAATGCCACTTATGCCTTGTACACACGATCGGATTTCCGATGGAATAAAATCCGATGGAATTTTCCATCGAAATTCCGATGAAGCTGACTTCCATCAGTCTTGCATACACACTGTCAGACTAAATTGCGACCGTCCAAAACGCGGCGACGTAAAACACTACGACGAGCCGAGACAAATGAAGTTCAATGCTTCCGAGCATGCGTCGACTTGATTCTGAGCATGCGTGGATTTTTCTCCGATGGAATTCCACACAGACAATCGGAATTTTGATGGAAAAAAAAAGTCAGATGGGGCCCACACGATCGGAATTTCCGATGAAACAAGTCCATCGGATTTTATTCCATCGGAAATCCGATCGTGTGTACAAGGCATTAGAATAGCCAGTAGCACAATACCAATAATCTTTTTATCAGTCTGTAAGAGGGCATTTTTAATCCTGATCACCAATGTAAGGTGCATTTTTCCCCACCAACACTAAATATTTTAGCAGGGGTTTCCTTGGAACAGAAAGTGATTTCATGGGTTCCCCTAGGATAAAAAGGTTTAGAAAAAGACTGGCTTATATAACTACCTGTACATGTTCAAACAATAGATTAAAATAATTATTGCTAAATTTGCAGTATATTGCCCGATCAATACTGTATAACAGTTATGCAAAAAAAAAAAAATGTAAGCTCTAAAATATGTTTGTCTTGGAAAACTATACAAAAAAAGGCAAGACACCAAAGTAGGTAGGCGTACAACTCTGCCTATAATCAGGTGCTTAGTAATGACATTATGAAGATCTAATGCATATGGCCAGCACCAGAATCTGGAGCATTAATAAAGTATAAAATTACTCTTCCAACAGTCAACACAAACCTATCCAAGAAGACAAAAGCCACTTCTTCAGACAGACTTCACTAGCTACGTCATGCAAATCCTTTGTGACTATACCAAACACCCACCTATTTTTCTGCCATCTTATCAAGACTCACTAGTTTATGAAAAGATGAATATGGTTGCATGACAATCACATGTATGAAAACAATTAAACAATCTATTGCTCTGCACACAAAGCAGAAGATCACCAGGATCACAGAATAATACAGGGGTAATATTATCAAGGCTATGGGGGTTCATTTACTAAAACTGGAGAGTACCAAATCTGGTGCAGCTGTGCATGGTAGCCAATCAGCATCTAACTTGAGTTTGTTCAATTAAGCTTTGACAATAAAATCTGGAAGCCGGTACCTGGTTTCTATGCAGAGCTGCACCAGAGATTTTGAACTTTCGTTTCAGTAAATCAACCCCAATGTTTTCATACCCCTCTGGTCTCTTTCCTCCTTGAGAAAGGTCACCAGGGCTGTCTGCTGCTGATAATACAGGCATGGGAAATGCTTATGTTGTGTTTGCGAACATCTTTTTTTTTTATTAAAGTTTTCATGTACAAAACAAGTACGACAAAAACAACACTGAAACAATACAGTGAATAAACTTGTGCTTCCCACGCAGGGGACATAACTTCAAAACACATGGTACAAATACTGTTAGCTGGAGTAACACCAGGATGGCAATGGTGTGACTGTATAACAGGCACCACTAGGTGCTAAAACGTAATATCGAGTTAAAACTGACCCAATTTCCCACACTTAGCCCAAAACAAACATAATTTTAGCTAGACATCTCTAGGTCTTTCGTTATTTAGTATCTATGAAGCCGTGCCAACTATTTGGCTCACACTTTATATCTCGGAGGACATCCCCGGTTTGCTTAAGTATCTTTATAGAATAGAAGATTATTGGTAATCAATTTTTTCTAGAAGTTAATGGAAGGTGGAGCCTGTTTCTTCCAATGCAAGGCAATGGCTTTTCTTGCATAAAAAAGGCGACGGCTAACAAGGGTTTTTTCCGCCCTGGTATGAAGGAGATTGTCAACAAGGCCTAATAGACAAATTTTAATGGCTTGAGGGACTAATGTTGATGTGTAAGTATTGATGCTGGTCAGCACATCCGACCAAAATCCTGTGATCTTAGAGCATGACCAAAAGATGTGGGAACAATCACCTTGGGAATAACCACACCTCCAACACTCCGAAGAATGGGAGGGATTCATTCTGAGGAGTCTTGAGGGGGTAAAATAGGCTCTATGTACTATTTTAAACTGGATTAACCTGTCACGTAAAGAAACTAGTGTTTTAAATGGAAGATCTCAAATGTCATCCCAATCATCATTGTCCAAAGCCTCATAAACACGGTAGGACTTCAAACAAACTTTTCCGTGGATTTTTGTTTGAAGGGCGTTGGCCGGGAACACCCATTAGCATATACACGGCAGGACTTTTTCGGCAAACTTTCCCAAAATCACGTGATTTTTCTGCTCTTTTCCGCCACCCTTTGGGCAACTTCTGCTATTGTTGGTTGATTTTAACATTGGTTCTGGGCATGCGTGTTTGTACTTTGGACTTAAGTCCGATGGATTTCTGTACACACGATAGGACTTTGCACCGTAGGACTTTTGTTGCCGAAAAGTTTGTCCGTTTGCAGAGCGAACGTTTGTCCGTTTGCAGAGCGAACGTTTGTCCGTTTGCAGAGCGAACGTTTGTCCGTTTGCAGAGCGAACGTTTGTCCGTTTGCAGAGCGAACGTTTGTCCGTTTGCAGAGCGAACGTTTGTCCGTTTGCAGAGCGAACGTTTGTCCGTTTGCAGAGCGAACGTTTGTCCGATGAAAAACAGAAAAAGTTTGTCCGATGAAAAACAGAAAAAGTTTGTCCGATGAAAAACAGAAAAAGTTTGTCCGATGAAAAACAGAAAAAGTTTGTCCGATGAAAAACAGAAAAAGTTTGTCCGATGAAAAACAGAAAAAGTTTGTCCGATGAAAAACAGAAAAAGTTTGTCCGATGAAAAACAGAAAAAGTTTGTCCGATGAAAAACAGAAAAAGTTTGTCCGATGAAAAACAGAAAAAGTTTGTCCGATGAAAAACAGAAAAAGTTTGTCCGATGAAAAACAGAAAAAGTTTGTCCGATGAAAAACAGAAAAAGTTTGTCCGATGAAAAACAGAAAAAGTTTGTCCGATGAAAAACAGAAAAAAAGTTTGTCCGATGAAAAACAGAAAAAAAGTTTGTCCGATGAAAAACAGAAAAAAAGTTTGTCCGATGAAAAACAGAAAAAAAGTTTGTCCGATGAAAAACAGAAAAAAAGTTTGTCCGATGAAAAACAGAAAAAAAGTTTGTCCGATGAAAAACAGAAAAAAAGTTTGTCCGATGAAAAACAGAAAAAAAGTTTGTCCGATGAAAAACAGAAAAAAAGTTTGTCCGATGAAAAACAGAAAAAAAGTTTGTCCGATGAAAAACAGAAAAAAAGTTTGTCCGATGAAAAACAGAAAAAAAGTTTGTCCGATGAAAAACAGAAAAAAAGTTTGTCCGATGAAAAACAGAAAAAAAGTTTGTCCGATGAAAAACAGAAAAAAAGTTTGTCCGATGAAAAACAGAAAAAAAGTTTGTCCGATGAAAAACAGAAAAATAGGATTTTTTACTCACCGTAAAATCCTTTTCTCTGAGTCCATGGACCGACACAGCTTCTCTATTGACAAAGTGGGTATTATCCGTTAATTAGGAGTGACTAGGCAGAAAAACTTGTAAAAAGTGTTGCATCACACCTTCTACAGTACCGCCCAGGGGGCGGACCCTCTGGGTATACCCTCTCAGTCTGCACATCGCAGATCAGTTCGTCAAAAAGCAGTACAAACTTAAAAGGAGGGGTGGGTGCTGTGTCGGTCCATGGACTCAGAGAAAAGGATTTTACGGTGAGTAAAAAATCCTATTTACTCTTTCGTCCATGGACCGACACAGCTTCTCTATTGACAAAGTGGGACGTCCCAAAGCAGTGTCAGAGAAAAAAACGAGGGGTGGTAACAGCATAAAAACAAACTTCACCCCAAAACACAAAACAGCACTCCTCCAACGGAGGAGTTGCAACTCTAAACAGCCGCCTGCAAAACCTTGCGGCCGAAAGAGGCATCCGAAGATGCACCTACATCAACTTTGTAGAATTTTGTGAAAGTGTGAGCGGACGACCAAGTCGCCGCTTTACATAGTTGGGAAACAGACGCTTGATGTCGGAAAGCCCAAGAGGCACCTATTGCCCTGGTCGAATGCGCCGTGACAGGAAAGGGGGGCGCCTGACCCTTTAAGGCGTAAGCCTGGATTACTATCTGTCGGATCCACCTAGAGATGGTGGCCGATGAGACTGCTTGGCCCTTCTTGGGACCAGCCACCGAAACAAACAGTGAGTCTGACTTCCGGAACAGGGAAGTAGCAGATATGTATACTCTCAAAGCTCGGACAACGTCCAAGGAATGCAACGCCGACTCCTTAGGATTCGACGGCTGAGGACACAAGGATGGAAGTACAATGTCTTCGTTGAGATGAAAAGCCGAAACGACCTTCGGAAGAAAGGAAGGCTGCGGCCGCAGCACCACCTTATCCTTGTGGAAAATCAAATAGGGAGCCTTGCAGGACAAGGCTGCCAGCTCAGAGACTCGTCTAACTGACGTAACAGCCACCAAAAAGACCACCTTCTGAGAAAGTGTCAACAGGGGAATATCTCTAATATTCTCAAACGGTGCCTTCTGAAGCACCGAGAGGACCAGGTTCAAGTCCCACGGAGGTAACGGGGGGCGGACCGGAGGGGCCACATGTCGAACCCCCTGCACAAATGTACTCACGAGAGAGTGAGTCGCCAGGGGTCGCTGAAAAAAGACAGCCAGGGCAGATATCTGTCCCTTAATCGTACTTAGGGCAAGCCTTTGGTCTACCCCATGCTGTAAAAACAGCAGGATTCTGGAAACCAAATAGGTACGCGGATGCCATTTCATTTCCTCACACATGGAGATGTAGGCCCTCCAAGTGCGGTGATAGACCTTCCTAGAGGACGGTTTCCGAGCACTTCTCATAGTAGAAATTACTGAGTCTGACAGGCCCCGGTCTCTCAGTACCTGGTTCTCAACAGCCATGCCGTTAAAGCCAATGACTGTAAAGCAGGATGGAATATGGGACCTTGCGACAGCAGGTCCTTCCGTAGTGGTAGGCGCCAGGGGACGTCTGCTACCAGACGTACTAGATCGGCGTACCAAGGACGCTGAGGCCAATCTGGAGCGATTAGGATCATTGGAATTCCCTCTGCCTCCACTCTGCGGAGCAGAAGAGGAAGAAGCCTTAAGGGAGGGAAGGCATAGATTAGCCGATACTGGCCCCACGATGCTACCAACGCGTCCGTTGCGTCTGCCCATGGGTCTCTTGACCGGGCCACAAACCTCAATACCTTCCGATTGAGTCGGGAAGCCAGAAGATCTACGTCTGGTGTGCCCCATCTTTGGCAGAGGAGTTGGAACACCTCCGGGTGTAAGGACCATTCTCCCTGGTCCAGCATCTGGCGGCTCAGGTAGTCCGCCTGCCAGTTTTCCACACCCGGAATGTACACGGCCGACAGTGCCGGTACGCTCCTCTCTGCCCACTTCAGGATGCGAGCGATCTCCGATGCTGCAGCTGAGCTTCTTGTTCCTCCTTGATGATTGACATATGCCACTGCTGTGGCGTTGTCTGACTGGATCCTGACTGGACGCCCTTGCAGTCTCTGAGACCATTTGAAGAGGCACAGCTTGATCGCCCGGATCTCCAGGACATTGATCGGCAGGAGGGCTTCCTCTGGGGTCCAGCGACCTTGCGCCAACTGGACACCCCAGACTCCCCCCCAACCTGTAAGGCTGGCGTCCGTCGTGATCACTATCCAGTAAACCGGAAGAAATGACTTCCCGGCCATTAGAGCCGGTGCTGTCAGCCACCATACCAGGGATCTCCTGACTAGGTGGCTCACTCGGATTTGATAATCCAGAGATGAAGGGCATCTGTTCCATCTGGACAGAACTTCCCTCTGTAACACTCGAGTGTGGTATTGAGCATATGGGACCGCCTCGAAGGAGGCTACCATGAGGCCCAACACTCGCATGCAAAAACGGAGTGACGACCAATTCCTGGAAGTCAGCTGCCGTACTGCAGCCCGGAGGGTCTGCAACTTCTCCACAGGGAGGAATACCTTTGCCTCTGAGGAATCCAGAATCAACCCCAGGTACACTAGGCGTTGAGTGGGCACCAATACTGACTTTTGCGTGTTTAGTATCCAACCACAGTCTCGAAGAGTCTGACAGGTAATGGACACGCTTACCTCTAATTCTGAGCTTGAAGGGCCCTTCAGCAGAAGGTCGTCCAAGTAACCTGTGATAGCGATACCCCGCTGTCTTAGAAGTGCCAGAATCGGAGCGAGCACCTTGGTGAACGTCCTGGGTGCTGAGGCAAGGCCAAACGGGAGGGCCACAAACTGGTAGTGGTTCTTCCCGATAGCAAATCGCAGAAACCTCTGGTGTCTGGAGTATATGGGGACATGCAGGTATGCGTCCTTGATGTCCAAGGAGGCCAGAAAGTCCCCCGGATGGAGAGCCGTGACTACAGATCGAACCGACTCCATCCGAAAACTTTGTACCTTCACAAAGCAATTGAGGGCTCTGAGATCCAAGCTTGGACGAACCCCCTCCTTCTTCGGCACAATGAACAGATTTGAGTAAAAACCCCGTTCCAGTTCTGGAACTGGAATAACTACCCCGCGTTCCAGTAGACCCTGGACCGCCCCATACAGGGCCTCCCGACGGGTCGGTAGTAGCTGGAGATTGGAGGTGTTGAATCTGTCCGGTGGACAAGAGAGAAACTATCTTGTAGCCTGAGGAGATTACTTCGCAAACACACCTGTCGGAGATTAGTGCTGTCCACTGAGTCGCGAATTTGCGAAGACGTCTCCCCACCCGAGAGCTGGGTGGGGGTGGACCTTCATGCGGACGCAAATTTGTCCGCAGGCTTATTGGGTATGCGGGACCAGGGACGCTTTTGTCCTTGGGCAGGCGCTTTATCGGCCTGGGGTCTTTTCCCTGTCGCCCTAGGGGGACGAAAAAACCACTTGTGTGCAGTAAAGGAGGGCCCTTGCCCTTGGCGTGGCCCCTTACCCTTGCTAATTTGGGGAAGCAAAGTGCTTTTACTTCCTGTGGCATCCTTGATGATGTCATCCAGAGAAGCCCCAAAAAGTCTGTCGCCCTTAAAAGGCAGATCCAACAGGGCTTTCTTGGAAGTCTGGTCCGCAGACCAGCCTTTTAGCCAGATCAGGTGGCGTATTGCTACTGCATAAACCGAAGTTTTAGACAGCAGGGGAATAGTATTCATGTCTGACTCGCAGACAAACCTAAGGCCCTGGACCAACAGGTCGGCCAATGTTATCTCATCAGGAGGAGCATCTCGCTCCTTAACCCCTGGAGTAGCAATCTTGCCCATTCAGTAAGTGTGTGAGACACTAGGGCTCCCGCCAATGCCGGGCGTACTGCCGAGCCTACCACTGAGTATAGGTAGCAAGCGAGTGCTTCAGCCTTCTTATCCACAGGGTCCTAGAAAACAGGAGCCCCTTCTACAGGAATTGTGGTGGCTCTATTAAGTCTGGACACCGGAGGGTCCACTATAGGGGGGAGAGGTCCATTTCTTCAGAAAACTCTCCTCAAAAGGGGTACCGTACCGCAAACCTCTTTGGGGCTGTAAAGACCCTCAGTGGGTTCTCCCATTCCTTGTATAAGAGTTTATCAAAAGACACACAAGGGAACACCTTAGCAGTGCGGGCAGGTCTATGAAACCCAAGTGGACCGGAGTCTCTGCTGCTTCTGCAGTATTTTCCAATTTTAGCATATCCCGCACTGCAGTAATAAGGTCAGATACCAAAGCCGTCTCGCGTACTGACCTAGACTTTGAGTCATTCTCACTGTCCGGTCACGGTCTGCAGTCTCTGGTGCGTCAGAATCTGGGCCCCGAGCCATAGCTGGACCTGGTTCTGCACCAGAATTATCCCCAGAAGCTTGCAGGGGATGGGGCGTTTACTACCCCCTGTATTCCCGTGTGCTGCTTCCACCCTGGCAGCAAACGCCTCTAGGATTGCCGACATAGCGTCCATAGACACCTCAGGGACACCAGCTGCTAAATCTGGTGTTTCAGGGGAGAAGACATCTGGCTCAGATGCCATGCTGACCACACGCTGACACTCACAGGGCTCCAGGCAAGATATCAATAGGCCACCCTCCTGCGCTGCAGAGATGCTGGGTCACCCAGAGGACTCACCACCCTGGATAGGTACTGCTATGCTGCGCCTATGATGCTGTCCCCTTGCTGCTGTGTCAGTCTGCTTCTTTTATCAGCACTTCCTGTGTGAATTTTCGCGCCAGTGTAATGCACCCTAGAGGCCGGAGGCTCTCGCAAAATGGTTGCCAAAACCGTCTGTATGGAAGATAATGTGGGCTCTAAGAAAATGGCCGCCGACAGAAGATAGAGGTCAGGCAGCCATAGCCCACAAAAAAGATGGCCGCCGAACGGCAATATCTGCATACAGGGTGGACAAACATGGCCGCCGATCACCTGATAGGGGCCAGTGGGTGTGGCCGAACTACAGGAAGATGGCCGCCAGGCAGTTACAAGAGGCCAAACTTGGCATGGACCACCTCAAAATGGCCGCCGACAGCATAGAGACACAGAAACACAGGTAAGCAAAAATGACATTTCTTTTAAATGTTAGTTACAGCCAGCCCCGCTCCAGTGGGACCCCCTAGGTGACCCCCAGCACCCAGCAACCTTTAGCTAGAAGCCCAGGGAGGAGGGAAAGGCAGGGAGAGAGGGAAGAAAGGGGCCACAACCACTTACTTGATCTCTCCAGGAATGTCCAGCTAAATCACCCAGCCGAGGCAGGGGAGTTTTACTTACCTATCCTGCATGTATTCTGCTGGAAGACATTCCAAACAGATCATCGTCCGCGCACGGAAGGTGACTGTTGGCCAGGCATGCTGTGATTGGACCCAGAAGGGACGATCATATGTATGCCCTGGAGCATGACGCTCACCGGACAGGCTGCTGCGACTCGGCCGTAAGGTCAGCCGAAGCTGAGCGGTCCGATGCAAGCCTTGGAGCGTAAGCTCACCGGCCAGGCTGCTGCGACTCGGCCGTAAGGTCAGCCGAAGCTGAGCGGTCCGATGCAGGCCCTGGAGCGTAGGCTCACCGGCCACCCGTGGAGCGACGGGCATGTCGTGGAAAACCCAGCGCGTAGCTAGGGTCGGCACACGCTCGATGGCCGAAACTGGGGAGACTACAAGGATCGAGGATCCAGCCTGTCACCCAGTCGGCAGTTGATCGAAGATCGCAGGAAACAACAAATGTAGCAAAAAAATAAAAATATATATATCTTTTTTCCCCGGACCAATGAGCCCGAAGGGAGCCATGTCCTACTCCTTGCTAGACAGAAAAAAACTGATCTGCGATGTGCAGACTGAGAGGGTATACCCAGAGGGTCCGCCCCCTGGGCGGTACTGTAGAAGGTGTGATGCAACACTTTTTACAAGTTTTTCTGCCTAGTCACTCCTAATTAACGGATAATACCCACTTTGTCAATAGAGAAGCTGTGTCGGTCCATGGACGAAAGAGTAAAAAGTTTGTCCGATGAAAAACAGAAAAAAAGTTTGTCCGATGAAAAACAGAAAAAAAGTTTGTCCGATGAAAAACAGAAAAAAAGTTTGTCCGATGAAAAACAGAAAAAAAGTTTGTCCGATGAAAAACAGAAAAAAAGTTTGTCCGATGAAAAACAGAAAAAAAGTTTGTCCGATGAAAAACAGAAAAAAAGTTTGTCCGATGAAAAACAGAAAAAAAGTTTGTCCGATGAAAAACAGAAAAAAAGTTTGTCCGATGAAAAACAGAAAAAAAGTTTGTCCGATGAAAAACAGAAAAAAAGTTTGTCCGATGAAAAACAGAAAAAAAGTTTGTCCGATGAAAAACAGAAAAAAAGTTTGTCCGATGAAAAACAGAAAAAAAGTTTGTCCGATGAAAAACAGAAAAAAAGTTTGTCCGATGAAAAACAGAAAAAAAGTTTGTCCGATGAAAAACAGAAAAAAAGTTTGTCCGATGAAAAACAGAAAAAAAGTTTGTCCGATGAAAAACAGAAAAAAAGTTTGTCCGATGAAAAACAGAAAAAAAGTTTGTCCGATGAAAACAGAAAAAAAGTTTGTCCGATGGAGCGCACACACGGTAGGATTTTTTTGAAAACCTGCTCATTTTGAAGTTTTTTGTCAAAAAGTCCTACCGTGTGTATGGGGCTAAAGTGTGGTACATCGGTTTGTCTAATGGAGGCAGGGCAACCAACACGAGATGGGCATAGATGTGAGATGTAGGTTTTTCAGTGCATTCAATTTTGAGCATCCGTTCAAGCTCTGACTCCACTATCCTCAGGGAGGCCCATGGAAATTGGCGATTGAAGGCCTGGGAGAGCTGCCTATAACTAAAATTGTGTGTGAGGGGTACATTAAAGTCTTCAGATAGATGGGCTAAAGGGCATAGAGAGCCCTGATCCACCATCTGAGAAAAACAATACATTTTGTATTTAGTCCACACAACTGGCTCTGGTAGCATAAAGAAGCGAGGTAGGGAGGGGTGCTTCCAGAGATGTGCATTGGGTGACACTGCGGTGTCGGGGTATTTTTCACTAGCCAATCCGGAACTCCAGGCTCTGATAGTTGTGGACATAGATGGAGTTAGAAAATACAGAGCCTTGGGGCCACAAAATATAAGAGCTTGCAGAGCTTTTAGGGATCCAACAATGGCCGCCTCCAGCATAGTAGATCAGTTGATCTTGTCTGGAGAGAGCCACCAGGTGGCAGTAACCAACTGAGTAGCTATAAAATATTTATGGGAGTCTGGGAGAGCCATTCCCCCCTGAGAGGAGATTCTCATAAGTGTGGATAATTTGCATCTTGGAGGGCGAGTGCCCCATAAAGTAGAGAAATTTGATTCAGGTGGGTAAAAAAGATTTAGGGATCCAATAAGGAGAGTGGTGGAAGAGGTAAGTAAATTTGGGTAGCTTTTTCATTTTCAGCAAATTGACCTGCCCCAATATGGAGAGCCGCAGAGATTCCCACGCCTTCAACTGACGCCTAGTATCATGTATAATCGGGGTTAGGTTTAAAAGGAGTTGTAAAGGTACATTTTTTATTTTCTAAATAGGTTCCTTTAAGCTAGTGCATTGTTGCTTCACTTACCTTTTCCTTTGATTTACCTTCTAAAGGTTTGTTTTCTTTGTCTGAATTTCTCACTTCCTGTTTCTCCTCACTGAACTCCACACCATCATCCGAGTGGTGTGGAGTCATCCAGAACAGCTTACTGAACAGCTTACTGAGGATAAACAGGAAGTGAGAAATTCAGACAAAGAAAACAAAGAAAAAAAATATTTAGAAGGGAAATCAAAGGAAAAGGTAAGTGAAGCAACAATGCACTAGCTTAAAGGAACCTATTTAGAAAATAAAAAATGTACCTTTACAACTCCTTTAAGGAGATATACTCCGAGGCCTGCCAAGAAGCCCATACTCCAAGGTATTTAAAGTGGTCCACCGACTGGAATGGGAAAATTGGAGGAGAGGAAGCCTGGGCCTCTTGATCAATGGGGAATAGTAAGAACTTGGTCCAGTTAACTTTAAACCCTGTGAGGGTGGAATATGTGTTTAATACATGTAATGCTCCTTGTAGTGAAGGCCCTGCATCATTCAGGAGCAATATATCGTCAGTGTACAGGGTTACCATCTCCTCCAACCAGCCCACACAAAGGACCTTAATGTGCGGAAAAGTGCAAAGCGCCTCTGCCACTGGTTCAACGTTTGCAGACATCTTTAGCTGTTAGTATGGTCAGATCTTTCAAACCTGGTCTTCCATAATTTGAACATAATCTATGTCTATGACTAAACATAAAAATAAATGGTCTGTAAAATTGGGAAAAAGTAAAGTTTTAATTTCATAGGAAATCTAAACATAGTGGCACCTTTATAATCCACCAATCAATTTCTCATAATGAGCAACCTATGTGGAGGCTGCTCTTGATATAGAAAAAGGACAAAAAGTCAAACTTTGCATATCTGTAACCACTCTCGATGTATGCAGAGTGCAGAAAAGGTAGGAGGTATCTTTGATATGCTGGTTGTGGCTAAAAGTTTTGCTTCACCTTCCCTATGCTGTACAGCAGGCAAGATGGTGGCATCCAGCAGGGGAATAACTGGGTTTTAAGGCAGGCCAAACACGGAGAATCCCTCCTGCTGAGCAATTGTATTCTCCTGGGAGGGGTTTGTCCCATCCCCCAAACAGGGATTATTGCTAGCAGCTATACCAGCTGCTAGCGATAATTGCACGTAAGATCCGGCAGGCTGGTTGTACCCTCATCGATCAACTTGGTACATTCAGCCTGTCTATACACGGTTTGAATCTCAGCCGGTTCCTGTTGAAACGGCCACGATTCAAACCGTCTATGGCCGGCCTAAGGGGCAAGCTAAAGCAAGTTTTTCTTCACGGATTATAAACCAGTGAATTATTTATAAAACTGAATATTTCATAGCTGGCAGCAATTTCTGTAAACCCTGGCAAAGCAAAGGGTTGCTTTAACAAGAATGTCAGGGCCACGATAATAGAGAAGTGGCCCCATGGGATTGTCACCCCTAACACCCATTTGTTTAATAAATACATTTTACTCTTAATAGAGGGCTATGATAATTGTTAAGTTCATGTCTCTCTATGGCTGCTTTGCTGGTTCTTTCTGTTTTGTGTTTCAGGTGACAAGCTGCCTGCTGTTGCTAGGAAGATTTACCTCAGCTGTAGAGCACTAGATTGGTGACAAATCCTTTGGTGGGAAACATCTAGCCAATGAGTGTAACCTTTTACTTATACCCTCCCCTGTCACTGGGCGGAGTTAGCATTTACCTCAGGTCTGTCAGTTGGACTCACCTCTGGATTCTCCTCAGCCTTCCTTCTGGATCTTTTGACCTGCTCTCCCACCCTCCCTCCCCTTTATTTCCCCCCGTCGCGGTCCCCCTTTATGTGGGTAAAGTCGCACACTTTGTGGGTGGACAGTGGTTGGTACGCTGTTACTTGTTTTATATAAGATATGACTGCTTGAGTCTTAGTGACTAAGCAAATTGGTCTGTTATTGGTTACCAACAGTTCTGTTTGATATTGAAGGTCTATCTTTTTGGGTAATGTCGCCCACTTTGTGGGTGGACAGTGGTTGGTAAACTGGTATTTGGTTGGTATAAGATATTGCGGCTTGAGTCTTAGTGACTAAGCATGTTGATCTGTTAATGGTTAACAGCGATTCTGTTTGGTATTAAAGGTTAAAGTTCATTTCATAATTAAAATTGTTTTAAACCCAATAAAGGGGTCGCGGCCTAAACTTTTCCACAATCCTTGTTGTGTGTTTTATTTTAGGTATGTTCTTATGGTATGATGGGTGTTAATGGGGTGTACAATCCCATATGTTTATATACGATTCCAGTAACATTTTCATGAGGCAAATTTAAAGGGGAAAACAGTGGGCAAGAGCTTCCTTTTTCTAGTACATACATAGTTTAAAGAATCGGGAAAAAGTTTATAAACCTTAGGAAAATGAACATTGATAAATAAAAACACATCTGTATGTAGGAGATGTGGGACAGGACAGGAGGAAGGAGATTGTGACCAAAGCCTTTTGGGGTTAGGTCAGATTATCTTCAGAATTCACACACGTAAATCACAAACACACTTGAAAGAACCAGAGGAATTTTCATGGCGTGTAACAAACATGCTTGCATCAGTCTGAACACTTCTCCATTTTTATCTAAGGTTTTGCACAACAAAGAACAGAGGAATTCCAGAGTACATGAACCCAAACCATTCTTAGGAGGGAACTGCTCCATTATTCTTTATTCTAAAAAACACTCTTTACTTCAATTTTCATAATACATTCGCAAATAGTCTCATCAGTCAAATGCATTCTTGCCAAAAGCCTTTAGTATTTTTCAGTCTATACTTTTAGCACAGGATACACGCTGCACGTCTTCTCATCCTTAGCCTGGATATTTGAAGGAATTCAGTTACTGCCTCCATCTACACCACCACGGCAACTGCAGTCTAGACTGGCAGGACAACCAAAAACAGACAGGCATGTCCGGTGAAATTGGTAGGGCCTGAACTTGAATATGGTTTGGAGGAATAATGTTCACAGCTTCTTTCTTCTTGCATTAAGAACTGAACATTTGAACCCTAAGGCTGCATTTACACCTGAGTGTAGCATCTTTGAGTGTTTTTCTTGCGTTTTTTTTTTTTTTATTAGCCAATAGAGAAAACTATCATCTGTTGCATCATTTGTTGCTAGGTATTTCAGCTTTTCTATTAGTTTCTATTTTTTTTATTATTATTCATTATTAGAGTTAGGCCCCTTTCACACGGGCGGACCGTATGTCAGTTTTTCACCCATCCGTTTTCGGATGAAAAAACGGACATACATGTATCCCTATGGGATAGCGGATGTCAGCGGATGAACATCCGCTGACATCCGATCTTATCCGTGTCCGCAATGCTCAGTTTTTCAGGATAGAAAATTTTATATTTTTCTATCCGTTTTTCCATAGGGAAGAGTGGAGATCTGACAGGGCAGTCCCTGCACAGTGTGCGGGGACCGCCCAGTTATCCACCGGCTCAGCGGGGATCAAGGGAGCGATCCCCGCTGAGCAAGCGGAGTCTTCACGAGGCGGATCATGACTGATCCGTCCTGTGTGAAAGGGGCCTTAAGGTTAGGGTTATTATTATTTTTTTTTGTTAGGGTGTTATTACTACTAATAATTGAATAAATAAAATGTAAAATAAATACACAAATAAATAAAAATAATAAATTAAATAACTGAATACTAAAGTAATAATAAATATTTAACCCCTAACCCTTAAAAAAACTAAATAATAAATAACTAAAACGCCCTGACAGAAAATAACTAAATTATTATTAATAGTATTTTTTTGTTCGGATTTGGGTGTTTATTATTATTATTATTATTATTATTATTAACAATTTATTTAATATTGTTTAGGTTAGGGGTAATTATCATTTATTTAGGTATTATTACATATTATTAAAGCGGAGGTCAACCCAAAAAAAATTACAAATTAAAAACCATTAGCTACACATACTGCAGCTGCTGGCTTTTAATAATAGGACACTTACCTGTCCTGGAGTCCAGCGATGTCGGCACCGCAGCTGATGTTTCCATCAGCTGTCAGTTGCTGCCACCGCCATTGCGGGTAAGGGTACCCGGCAGTGTAGCCTTTCGGGCTTCACGTCGGGAACCCTACTGCACATGCGCGAGGCCCGCTCCTCTCTCCTACTGGCACGGCGACAGGGGAAGGAGGAGGGAGCCTCAGCCATGACATCAATAGGATACCTGTTCTATTCATATATAACCATTTTATACATTTTTCATTTGAGCAGAAAATCACGCAAAAACGTGCGCCGAAAAACGCGCAAATGGCGCGTTTCCATAAATTTTCTATGGGAATAAAAATACGCCAAAAATGCTCAAATCTGCCCGATTCGAGCTGCAAAAAAAGCTCCAGAACTTTTTAAAACTTCAGGTGACTTGGAGTGGAGATGTGAACCAGCATCATAGAGAATAATTATATATTTTTTCTCCTCCAGCATTTTGGAGCTCAAGCTACAAAACACTGATTTGTGAATGGTGCCCAAGGGCCTGTTCACACCAGAAGCCAGTGTGAGTAACCGTGCACATTTCTCGCACCGCGTTCAAAACACACTGCAGTTGCGATCTGCAGCAGGTTTTAATACTGAGGTAATGACACCCCAAATGCAGGTCGCAAACGCATTGCATTTGCCCGTTCCGGTTCGCATGATACAGAAAAATGTAGAATACGGTTGCAGTGAATTTACAAAAGTAGTGCATGCACTACTTTTGATGCGGTGCGATTTCAGCCCATTCAAAATTAAATAGGCTGAAATTGCACCGCACAGAACTGCATGTGAATTGCACAGGAATGCACAGTACGTTCCTGTACAATTCCCAGTGTTAACCGGTCCTAAAACAAAAATGCAATATATTGCAACTTATAGTGTTTGTAAACCTTTGAAATGAAAAATGAACAAAGTATATCCTTCTAAAGTGTATACTGGGTATATGTAAGGGTTTATAACTACACACTTTAACAGTACTTAGATGTAGCCCGTTTCTTTCTTTTTTTGTGCCAATAACAGTTTAGCTATGCAGCGGGTTTCTCCCTGCACTGCATAGGTTTAATACAAAGACTTACCTCCCCTAGCAGCTGGTTCTTTCTCCAGGGCTATCCAATGCTCCTGGAATGTGGGCAGGCGCTAACAGTCTTCCAGTATGAAGTAGGACTGTTGGTCCTGCATTGTACATGATAACGTCAGAGAGATGTGACTGGCCAGGCAGCAAAGTGATGCAGCTTTGGAAGACCAAGGCAATCCTTTTCCCTACTAGACAAGTGAGCATTAAAACAATGAAGTGTGGGGGTGATCCCACTTAGAGATGTGAAGGCCCGGAAAAAAAAAAAAAAACTTGGGAAAAAACAAATTCAGTTTTTTTTTCCTGAAGGCTTTTGTTTTTTTCCAAAAAATTGAAAAAATACAAATAAAAATTGTGGAATATTTTATTTTAACATGATGAATAAAATATTTTAAGACAGGGTGTTAAAATATTTTCCAAATCATTTCTAAAAAAATAAAAAAAATAAATAAAATGTATGCCATCAGATTATTCTAATTTCTGTGCACTGAGTGAGGACAAGCAAGTCCTAGGTAACAAACTGAACCCTCCAATGCAAGAACAGTATGCATTTCTTCCTTTAGGAGGTGCTGTGCTACTATTGTAACAAGAAAAAAGTTTCAGTTTTGCTTTTGCATGTTAGTGGGTGTGTTTGGTTTGTTCTGTCCTCTTCACTAGGCCTCAAAAGCATTGGAAGAAAATACAGAGCAATGAAAAAGGACCTGAAAGTATATACTTAAAGGAGTAGTAAAGTTACATGTTTTTTCACCTTAATGCATCCTATGCATTAAGGTGAAAAAACATTCGACAATACCGCCCCCCCCCCCCCCCCGAGCCCCCGTTTTACTTACCTGGCCCCTCGAAAGTCCCACGCTCGTCCCCGTCATCCTCTTCGTTTTTCAGCCTGGCCGCCGATTGGCTACACTGGATGGATTGAAAGCAGCGCAGCCATTGGCTGGCACTGCTGTCAATCACATCCAATGATGCGGCGAGCGGGGGGCGGGGCCGAGTGATACAGTCGGCGGCTATGGCCGCTGCTGTATCACGGGAGCGCGCCCGCAATCACTCCACACCATGCGAGCTCACTCGCATTATGGTGTGGAGTCCTTGCGGGGAGGAGCCAAGACAGCCGCCGAGGGACCCCAGAAGACCAGGATCGGGGCCACTGTGTGCAAAACGAGCTGCACAGTGGAGGTAAGTATAACATGTTTGTTATTTTTGGGCAAAAAAAAAGGGAAGCTTTAGTGCTCCTTTAATTAAAAAAAAAAGGTAAGAGTTTACATTTATCTGATTCTGAATCCAGAAAACTGAATCATTTAGCTACATTAGTTTATCTTTATAAACTTTTGTGTAAATAATAAATTTAATTACCAGTAATCTGGTTCTTCCCCCACCCCCACACACAACCATAGATTAGTGTCTTCTTGCAAAGTAGTCATTTTTTTTCTTGTTTTTATTTCCTACTCCCCTCAGAAAAATGGTGAGACCAACATCTAGCATATGGAGGCATTTTCACATTACAAGTTCTTCTAAAAAGAAAAATGTGATTTGCAAATATTGTCAGATGAAATATGCATTTCCAAATGCTACCAGGATGACAAAACACATTCTTGTATGTAACAAGTGTCCTGTAGATATTAAAAAATCCTTCATGGATCGAAGTGAAGAGGACAAGAATGATGTCAATGCACATAGTTTTTCTCAACGTTCTCGTAACAGATTGACTTTCAATCTTAAAAATGTAAAAAAAAAAAAAAAATTTTTCCCCCCATAAAAAAAATTTTTTTCCCCCGAGCTTCAAAATTTCCGGAAATTTTACATCTCTAATCCCACTACATGTGTACATTTTCCGGCAACCCAGTGTGGGGCTTTAAAGCTAAACTCTGGGCTGGTGTAAAATGTACCCATGCACAATGGAAAAAAACAAGTGGCTCTGTCTATGCAGTTCACACACAGTGAGCAAAAGGCCATGCTATGTATTCTTTTATTTCCCACCTTCATTTATCATCACCATTTTTGATCATTCATAAACATTATACCATGCACACAGCAAAGACTTTCAGGGCACAGATTAATTTAATTAATGTCTCTTGGCAGAAGCGTGTGGCAGATCATAAAAATCCTGAAAGGGAAGCCAACATGTAAACACTGTCCTGTTATGCAGACATGAAAAGCCCAAGTAAATGACTCCAAGAACGCTGGACACATGGCATTTTTAAATGTTCTGCTCTATAAAACCAGCTTTGAATACATGAGAACGCCACAAATAGATTGCAAGCAGCTGGGCAACCCACATGAGTACTACAAAAGCAACTGACAGGGCAAAGTGGCCTAACCAAAAAAAAATATATATATTATATAAAAATTACCGCTACTACTAAATCTTTTATTTATTTATTTTCTTAAAATCATTCTAATATTTAGGCTGTTAAATTCTGAAATTTTTGAATAATGTTTGGGCTGGAATTTGTTTAATATGTGGCCATGTTACATTTCAAAATGAAGGCATTCTTTTCACCCTTAGAAATAGTGAAAAGAATGTCTTTAGAAATAAACAAAACTGCAAAAAAAAAAGATAGAATATTACTTTTGGCCTTTATTAACATCCCCATTATAATGATGTTGAACAAAGAACATCACGATTATAAAAATGATAAGTGAAATCTGATTGGCTGGGAAACACCTACACTTTCTCTTCTGTCCTATGACAGTGCCCTTACTGGCTACCAATGCATGTTCATTGGACAGAGGATTAAAGGATTAAATGGATGTGCATTATAAAAAGCACACTGAAAATCATACAAAAGTTGATTTAATATATAATATTTGCTATGTTACTGTCTTCTGTGCTATGATATTACTACAGTATGCCACAAAAAAGCACAACCAGTAAACACTTAAAGCGGTTATAAACTGCAGGTGATTAAAAAAAAAAAGTTCCCAGCAAGGCAATGTCATATTTATGATGGACTTACCTGAGAACGAAGCCCTCTAGCGCCACAATGTCACCGCTGACATCTTCCCCCGGTCTTCCTTCCATGTTCGCACAATGACATCACTCCCACGCATGCGTGTGGAAGCCACCGTTTCTGGCATGGGCTCTGAAGGGCCTGGCACTGTAAGACGGACCCCTTCAGAGCACATGCATCTGTGATGTCATTGGCTGTGTGCACTCTGAAGTGCTCTTAAACTGTGTTATGGAGATATGCACAGTACCTACAGGTAAGCCATATATATATATATATATATATATATATATATATACACATACATACACACACACACACACACACACACACACACATATATATAAATAAATAAGTGTATGTATGTATGTCGGGGAAGCCAGAATCTACTGCAGCTGTGCATGGCAACCATTCAGCTTTCACCTTTTTTTATTCAAAGCTTAACTGAACAAACTAAAGATATAAGCTTATTGGTTGCAATGCACCACTGTTCCAGATTCTGGCTGCTCCAGTTTTAAATGTCCCCCAAATAGTTCTGAGTGACAGGGGTGTCACTACAACTGCAAGGAGTGGCCTGTAATAATTGACCACTTAAGGACCAAGCCTCTTTCTGAGATTTGGTGTATACAAGTTAAAGCGGAGGTCCACCCTGAATTTTTTTTTTTTTATATATATATATATATATATATATATATATATATATATATATATACACACACACACACACATACACACACACATATATATACACACCAGAAATGGCTGTTACTAGGCAGATCGTCCTAATCTGCCACTTCCTCGTCCGTGGTGATGTTCTGTTCTCCTCCTCGCGTTGCCTCCTGGGAAATGGAGGCGTGCTGCCTTCTGGGACACACAGGACACACTGCTCATTCACAAAGCGCTGCACGACTTGCGCATGCGCAGTAGGAAACGGGCAGTGAAGCCGCACTGCCTGTTTCCCTTAGTGAGGATAGTGGCGCCGGGACCTGCCACGATCGACGGATCGGCCTCGGGCGGCCGACATCGCGGGCACTATGCACAGGTAAGTGTGCTTATTAAAAGTCAGCAGCTACAGTGTTCGTAGCTGCTGACTTTATAAAAAAAAATAAGAAAATTTAAAGCTGGACCTCCGCTTTAAAATCATTTCTTTTTTTTGCTAGAAAATTACTTAGAACCCCCCAAACATCATATATTGTTTGTTTTTTTCTAACACCCCAGAGAATAAAATGGTGGTCGTTGCAATACACTTTTTTGAATTAAAAAATAAGACAACAGTAAAGTTAGCACAGTTTTTTTTTTTTTTTTTATATTGTGAAAGATGATGTTACGCCAGGTAAAATTGATACCCAACATGTCACGCTTCAAAATTGCGTGGAATGGCGACAAACTTTTACCCTTAAAAATCTCCATAGGCGTTGTCTAAAAAATTCTACAGGTTGCATGTTTTGAGTTACAGAGGAGGTCTATGGCTAGAATGATTGCAGCGATACCTCACATGTGTGGTGTGAACACCATTTTCATATGCGAGCGCTACTCATGTATGCGTTCGCTTCTGCACGCAAGCTCAGCGGGACGGGGCACGTTAAAAATATTTTTTATTTTTACACTGTTCTTTTTAAAAAAAATTAAATAAAAATGTCACTTTTATTCCTATTACAAGGAATGTAAACATCCCTTGTAATAGAAAAAAAGCATGACAGGACCTCTTAAATATGAGCTCTGGGGACAAAAAGACCTCAGATCTCATATTTACACTAAAATGCAATAACAAAAAAAAAAGTCCCTTTAAGATCTATGGGTGGAAGTGACATTTTGAAGTTGCTTCTGCCCTGCAATGGTATGGAGCCGGGTTGGGGCCATCTTCCCCTCACTCAGCTTCATACCACAGAAGGGACAGGACTCGATCGCCTCTGCCACTGCTCCGGTAAGCGGTGGAGGGCACCGGAGCACGGCATGAGGGGGGGGGGCTTTCTCCCACCTCCGATAAATGATCTTGTGGCGAATCTGCCGCAGAGACCACTTTTATCTGAAACCGGACCGCTCACTGAAGAGCTAGCTGCTGCCATAACAACGATATTCCTCTTCAAAGTGCCGACTATATTGCCGTAAGTCTGTCCTGAAGTGGTTAAAATGGTATATTCTTCCATGGACATACCTGCCTGAAGTTTGCATGTGTTTAGCACTGCCACCTAGCGGCACTAGGGGCATCGGTTCAAATTCCAACCACGACACTACCTGCCTGGAGTTTGCATGTTCTCCCTGTGCCTGCGTGGGTTTTCTTTGGGTATTCCAGTTTTCTCCCCACACTCCAAAGACATGCTGGTAGGGCAATTGGCTCCTGTCTAACTTAGTGGCCTAGTAAGTGTATGTATGAATGTGAGTTAGGGACCATAGATTGTAAGCTCCTTGAGAGCAGGGACTGATGTGAATGTATAATATATGAAAAGCACTGCATAAATTGACAGCGATATACAAGTACCGGAAATAAAATAAATACATTCTTTAGAGAGCACAACACATACTATGCCTACGCCCCAGTCTTGCCATGAAAGACTGACAGCAGAAGGATGAGAAGCAGCTGGAGTAAGGGAAAGAGAACTGACTGCAGGAGAAGAAGGAGATGTTTGAATAGAAGTGCTGGAAAAAAAACAGCAAGAGAAAATAGGGCATGGGTGAATGAGAGTGGCTTTGGGTGGACATAGAGGGGGTCAGTAGCTACTTGGCTCTCCTGAAACACTGCCCACAAATTGGGCTTCATATGGGGTGGAGCACACAGCCCAAAAAATACAACAAAAAACAATGCAATTTTCCTGAAAATGGCTGTGCTTTTAATTTTTGACGTGCAGTTTTTTGGACCAGCAGGTAAGATTTTATTCTGGCTCAGAGACCTTCTTTAAGTAAAACAGCAACCTTTATCGTAGAAATAATACCTTATGACTTTTACAGAAAGGGGAATGTAAGTCTTTGTAAGGTTTCTTAGATGTGAAAGCCATACAATGTAAACAGTCTTCCACTTTGTGTTAAGTATAGATTATACAAGGTTTTTAATACATTATCTATAAACATGGAGCCAGCTTTATTGATTCTTTTTTTTTTTTCCTCCTCGCTGCTGATTGAAAACAATACACGCTTTGCCGTAAAGAATGGTAGTTAGAGACCATGTGGTCTAAGCTGGGGAATGGGTTGGAGCAATTTCTTTTTAATAATTGCAATAAGGGGGTGCTTTCATATCCATTAGTTGGTAGTGTCATTTTCTCATTCTGATTCATGCAAAGCATGAGTTTTAAGGATTGGTGAAGTTATAAAAAAAAAAAAAAGAGAAACTTCCTAAAAAGGGTAACTTTGTAGCAATCCTGTTTGAATAATGTCCCAGATTAAATATCCTTTGTAAACACATGAACCTCCAATGCACATACTGGGAAATAGTCTTCTCACTAAATAGTTCAGGTAAGTTCAACAAACATCTACCTGCCAGAAAGACCTTTAAATTTATTCCGAATCCATGAAATGAACGGAGTTAAAGCACGAGGGCTTTCAATGGCAGGGGCACAGCCTCGAAGATTTATCTGGAAGGCCAGCTGACAAGCTCACAATTTCCTTACACACAAACCATCTGCCGGGGGCCCTCATTGTCCGTCTCTGCTTTTGGCTTTTCAAAGAAAATGTCTGATTCTTTCATGCAGAAATACACATTTTTGTTACAAAAATACACGAGCAGCTTGGATCTACCAACATAAACAGCCCGCATGTGAAAACACATACTTTATATAAAATTGCCGGTTAGTTCTGGTCTGTATGCAATCTTGACATTTTAACAAGCAACACATCAACAGACACTTCACAGATGAAGCAACCATGATGTTTACAGACCTTTATATCTAGGCAAGAAAAAAAAAAAAAAAAAAAAGGAACATATACAAATCAGTTTTTAACTGTGTACAAAATCAATGGATACAATTTAAAATTACATGTGCATACAAAACATTATATAACTATAATGATGATCAACGGAGGATTGAATTGGGTGGTATGAAACTAAGAATTAGTCCCACAAATAAAGCGATCTTCATTAGCCCATGGTAGGATTGAGCCGACGACCAGCGCTGTACCGGTACTTCGACAATTTTTAGGTGGTTATACCACGATGATGCCTGTAGCTGCAGGCATCATACCGGTACCGTTTACCCAGTACTGAGCCAATGATCGGCTCTCTTGTAAAAAGCAATTTTATCGGCTAACTAGCTGCTGGATAGCTTTTACAGGCAGCCGGAGGGGATGCCCCCCCACACCTTAAGCAGCTTTTTCAGGCTGTCCATTCCCACCGGAACACCCGATCCACCAGCCAGTTGATCATAGAGGCAAACAGAGACTGGAACAACTCTGTTCGCCTCTATGATATAGGAAACCGGAAGCGATAAGCATATATCACTTCCCTTTTCCCTGGATGTAAACGGCGCCATTTTTAAAAATGAACAGCATTTGATCTCACACACACACACATACATACATACATATATATATATACATACATACATACATATACACACACCTTAGAGATAGAGATAGATATATCTCTCTCTCTCTCTCTCAAAAAAAAATGTTTAGGGGATCCAAGAATTTTTCTAGGAAAAAATCCTGATTGTTACACGTAAACAAAAAGTGCCATAAAAGGCGTGATCTTCAAGTGGTGAAGGAGAGGGTTAAACAGACAAGTAATTGGGGGGGGGGTGTCTAATTCTGCCCAGAACAGGCTCAATGCTTGGATGTCATTTCTCCGATTCAATTTTGGCATCTCAGCTGTTTTTTGTTTCTTTGTAGCATGTGTGCAGCAAGTGTGGGACAATGGCAGCCGCGTCCTCGTGGCATCTGTCCCCTCTCAAGTTATACAGGCACATGGCTAATCCCTGCTGAGGAATAATAGCTAGCTCCTGCAGAAGTCTACCACCTTCACGTACAAAAAATAAAAAAGGTGAATTAGTAACTAAGGGTAGCCTAACAAATATTTACTAATTCCTCTATTAATAAACAAATAAATACAACTATTTATCATTCTTATAAATGATCCTGTAACTGCGATACACGGCTTTTCCTGTATCCCATTTTCAGTCCATTATAGGTTCAGTAGCATTGGAACACCCGGAAAAAAACAGCTCAAGAAAACATTTAACCCAGAATAGTGTCATCCCAGACTTCAGGAGAAGGAAGGGTTAATGGCGATCTACCATGATCTGGTTATGCGAAACTGCTAATCTTTCTAATCCCCGCTTACACATTCGCCTATATGAATTATAGGCTTCTTTATTTCAAGGGGAAACCCACCGAGCTATCGCAACCACGATCGGGAAAGATTTTACCACAATATAACCGGCAGCCTGGCTGTGCAGTTACGGGATAATAACATATTCCAAACAGAAGATGGAATAAAAAGAACAAAAGGTGACCAAAAAGGAGCCAATGTGGAAGTTCCAGCACAGGCTGCTGAGTGTGGAGTCCTATCTCAGTCCATGGAGAAAGCAGAGGAGAGGAATCCGCCAAGTGTTAGATGATCCATGGCATTACTTCAATACATCCAATAAGTATTGCAGCTCAGGGAGAGAGTTACGTATAGACGGTGAATGTATATTAATAGAAATGGATTTCTTGCCCACTGGAAAGCACCAATGATGATAACAACATTCATGGGAATATGCTCTCAAATACCAACATGGGACAATAATGTATATTTCATAAAGAAAGCAATAAATCTGGATGTGGGAACCTTTACCAGCTTACTATACTATTACTCAGATCAGAACGGAGTACCTAGTGCTGGATGGGAACATTTCTGTATGTAGCCAAAGTTTCCCAAACACCAGTGGATGAATCCAAAACGTGAAGACTAGTATTCATTTCACTGCCCCGGGCCATTTAGCAAAGATCACAGTTGCCCAACTGTAGTTCTGATATAGTGCTTCCTCCAGATCAGCCAACCTGTCTTACACTACTCATCACAGGGTTACCTTAAAGAGTACCTGTCTTACACTACTCATCACAGGGTTACCTTAAAGAGTACCTGTCTTACACTACTCATCACAGGGTTACCTTAAAGAGTACCTGTCTTACACTACTCATCACAGGGTTACCTTAAAGAGTACCTGTCTTACACTACTCATCACAGGGTTACCTTAAAGAGTACCTGTCTTACACTACTCATCACAGGGTTACCTTAAAGAGTACCTGTCTTACACTACTCATCACAGGGTTACCTTAAAGAGTACCTGTCTTACACTACTCATCACAGGGTTACCTTAAAGAGTACCTGTCTTACACTACTCATCACAGGGTTACCTTAAAGAGTACCTGTCTTACACTACTCATCACAGGGTTACCTTAAAGAGTACCTGTCTTACACTACTCATCACAGGGTTACCTTAAAGAGTACCTGTCTTACACTACTCATCACAGGGTTACCTTAAAGAGTACCTGTCTTACACTACTCATCACAGGGTTACCTTAAAGAGTACCTGTCTTACACTACTCATCACAGGGTTACCTTAAAGAGTACCTGTCTTACACTACTCATCACAGGGTTACCTTAAAGAGTACCTGTCTTACACTACTCATCACAGGGTTACCTTAAAGAGTACCTGTCTTACACTACTCATCACAGGGTTACCTTAAAGAGTACCTGTCTTACACTACTCATCACAGGGTTACCTTAAAGAGTACCTGTCTTACACTACTCATCACAGGGTTACCTTAAAGAGTACCTGTCTTACACTACTCATCACAGGGTTACCTTAAAGAGTACCTGTCTTACACTACTCATCACAGGGTTACCTTAAAGAGTACCTGTCTTACACTACTCATCACAGGGTTACCTTAAAGAGTACCTGTCTTACACTACTCATCACAGGGTTACCTTAAAGAGTACCTGTCTTACACTACTCATCACAGGGTTACCTTAAAGAGTACCTGTCTTACACTACTCATCACAGGGTTACCTTAAAGAGTACCTGTCTTACACTACTCATCACAGGGTTACCTTAAAGAGTACCTGTCTTACACTACTCATCACAGGGTTACCTTAAAGAGTACCTGTCTTACACTACTCATCACAGGGTTACCTTAAAGAGTACCTGTCTTACACTACTCATCACAGGGTTACCTTAAAGAGTACCTGTCTTACACTACTCATCACAGGGTTACCTTAAAGAGTACCTGTCTTACACTACTCATCACAGGGTTACCTTAAAGAGTACCTGTCTTAAGCCTCATACACACGATCGGACTTCCATCTGACTTTTCCATGGATTTTTGTCCGAATGGGCGTTGGCCGTGAATTTGTTCTGCATACAGACGGCAGAACATTTTCAGCCAACTTTCACCAAATCACTTGGTTTTTCAGCTCTTTACCGCCACCCTTTGGACAACTTCTGCTATTGTTGGCTGATGTTTAGCATTGGTTCGGAGCTTGCGTGTTTGTACTTTGGACTTTAGTCCGATGGACTTGCGTACACACGATCGGATTACCCTCCATCGGACATTTGTTGTCGAAAAGTTTGAGAGCATTCACAGCGAACATTTGTCCGTTGAAAAACCAACAATAATTGTCCGATGGAGCATACAGACGGTCGGATTGTCTGATAAAACAGGTCCGTCGGACCGTTGTTGTCGAAAAGTCAGATCGTGTGTATGGGCCTTTACACTACTTACTCATCAAAGGGTTGCCTTAAAGAGTACCTGTCTAATGCCGCATACACACGGTCGGAATTTCCGATGGAAAAAGTCAAATGGGAACTTTTCATCAGATATTCCGACCGTATGTATGCCCCATCGGACTTTTTCCCGTCGGAATTTGACGGCCTTAGATAGAGAGCAGGTTCTCTATTTTTCCGTCGGAAATTCCGACTGAGTTTTGCCCGTGGCAAAGTCCGGCCGTGTGTATGCGGCATTACACTTCTCATCAGAGAGTTAGCTTAAAGAGTACATGTCTTACACTACTCATCAGAGGGTTAACAAAAAGTGATTGTAAAGGCTTGTTTTTTTTTTATTTGCAATATAACAAATATGTCATACTTACCTGCTCTGTGCAAGTGTTTTGCACAGAGCAGCCCCGATCCTCCTTTTCTGAGGTGTCCTGGCGGCGCTCCTGGCTCCCCCTCTTCATCAGGTGCCCCCACGGAAAGCTGCTTTCTAAGGGGGCACTCGTGCGGGCGCGCTCCCGAGTCCTGCTGCTGCGTCTATTGACAGACAGCAGGACTCGGCCCCACCCCCGGTCACTGAATTTGATTGACAGCAGCAGGAGTCAATGACTTCTGCTGCTATCAATCTATCCAATGAGGACCCACCACAGGGGCTGGCGCTGCTTGGCTCATCATGCTTGTTGCTGGAATGATTGGGTTCAGGTAAGAAAAATGGGGGCTCTGGTGCAGTGCATAAGGTTTTTACCTTAATGCATAGAATGCTCAAAGGTGAAAAACCACGAGGGTTTACAACTCCTTTAAAGAGTACCTGTCTTACACTATTCATCACAGGGTCAACCTAAAGAGCACCTGTCTTACAATATTCAACATAGGGCTAACTTAAAGACTTCCTTTCTTACACTATTCATCATAGAGTACCCTCCCACTAGATTGTAAGCTCTAACGAGCAGGGCCCTCGGATTCCTCTTGTACCAAAAATTGTATTGTAACTGCACTGTCTGCCTTCAGAAACTGTTAGTGCTATATAAATCCTGTATATTAAGAATAGAGTCAACTTAAAGTGGAGGTCCACCCTAAGTAAAAAAATTACACCAAAATGCTACAAAACAAATAAAAAATTTTTACTTACCAGAAATTGCGGTTGCTAGGCGGATCTTCCTAATCTGCCTTTTCCTAGTCCGCGGCTGGTCTTCATCCTCGCGTTGTCTTCTGGTGAATGGGGCACGCTGCCTTCTGGGAACTGTGTGTATCCCAGAAAGCAGCCGCCCATTCATACAGCGCTGTGAGACTTGCGCTTGCACAGTAGGAAACGGGCAGTGAAGCCGCAAGGCTCCACTGCCTGTTTCCCTTAGTGAGGATGGCGGAGCCGGAACCTGCCACGATCGAGGGATCGGCCTCAGGGGGCTGACATCGCGGGCGCCTAGGACAGGTAAGTCCTTATTAAAAGTCAGCAGCTACAGTGTTTGTAGCTGCTGACTTTAAAAAAAACAAAAAAAACAAACAATCGCAGGTGGAACCCCGCTTTAAAGAGAGCCTGTCTTACAATATTCATCAAAGGTTTAACTTAAAGCAGATCTTTATGGTATTGGAGCACCACAAACCAAAAACACTATTTAATTTTTATTTTCAAAGCAAACTTCCCCATCCATTCCTTGTCTCCATTCTTTCTTTTATTGAGGAATCACTTAAAAAACAAAACAAAAAAAAAAACAAAAAACAACCCTCTAGCATTTCTGGCCGTGGCCATCTTGAGCACGGGAAATTATTCATGTAGAGCAGGGATCTTCAAACTACGGCCATCCAGCTGTTGTGGGACTACACGTCCCATGGGGCATTGTAAAACTCTGACATTCACAGACATGACTAGGCATGATGGGAATTATAGTTCCTGAACAACTGGAGGACCATAGTTTGAAGACCCCTGATGTAGAGTTTACTTCCTGAAATCCATCTGCCCTTAGCTCAAGCATGCATACAGGAGAGAGTGTGCTAGGGTTGCCACCTCATCCCTTTAAACCCGAACACATATGAATTACACAGGTTCTGAGGCCAATTTAATGCAGATAAGGCACCAAGTGAGTTTAATTACCACCTTAATCAGCCACACACCCTGTGCAATTAATATGTGTTCGGTTTTAAAGGGATGAGGTGGCAACTCTAGAGTGTGCTTAGCTTGAAAAAAAAAATCTCCCCTCCTGAAGACTCCCAGGATGTATGACATAATTTGCCTAGGCGAGAAACCAGGAAGTAACTGAAGAAATAATAATAATAAAAAAAATAATAATAATTATAAAAAAGTTAACACAATGAAATAGGATATATTTTCCTATCTATTCATTAATGCTATGTGCATGAGGATTAAAAATAATCAATTTTGATTGGGAGAGTGAAGTTCCACTTTAAAGAGCACCTGTCTTACAATACTCATCATAGGGTTATCTGCCAACATGTGCTGTGCCTGGGTCCCCAGTTCTGCACACCAAGTACCAGCATACTAACTGGTTTCAAAACTTTATTTTAGAAGAAGGAGAATTCAGCTGCTGACCCACAAGATAGAGGTTCCGATGTAGATGGGAATCAGGCCAGGATCAATGGAAGATGAAATCTCCCACACATTTATTATTAGGCCAGCTGATGACTATGCTCAGCCCATGCCGCCCACAACTGGAGCCGTTCTTACATGTATGAACCAGATTCAGCACAATACAGCAATAGGATGGCCTGGGGCATTTAAAGTCCCCATGTCTAGTGTGATCACTGATTGTGGGGGGCATTATAGCCACATCGGTCCCCAAAAAACTGAAGGAAACAGACTTGTGAAGGATAAATACAAGGCTGCCTTGTGTAGATATGGATTGCTGAACTTCATACAAATCCCTGTGTCCTCCCACACCAGAGAATGGAGACACAGGGCACCATGAATGGAGCCATTCTCCCAGGATCACCCACCACTCTCACATCTAAGGGGACACCTGCCTGGGCTCTGCTGTGACAGCTACCTGCTAACCAGCACAGCAAACTAAACACAGCCGTTGAGATTCAAAATCCTCAAAAACACACTTTACCTAGAGAGCTTCCCATCGGCCCCGCCCACTCTCATTACATTCTATCACCTCCATACATCGCTGCTGATACTACTGGCTTCTATAGAGACAGGCTGGGGATCGGTGCTTACTTCCACTTCCATACATTGTTACATGGTATTTATACACACACAGGAGATTGGCGATCGCTGCTCACCTCCATACATTGTTTCATGGTATTATATATATATATATATATATATATATATATATTTTATACATACATACACACACACATACACAGGAGATCGGTGATCGCTGCTCACCTCCATACATTGCCATATAGCATATACACAGCCAGACAGGAGATCGGTGATCACCCCGATACATTGCTACATATGCAGAGCCAGGCAGGAGATCGGTGATCACCCCGATACATTGCTACATATGCAGAGCCAGGCAGGAGATCGGTGATCACCCCGATACATTGCTACATATGCAGAGCCAGGCAGGAGATCGGTGATCACCCCGATACATTGCTACATATGCAGAGCCAGGCAGGAGATCGGTGATCACCCCGATACATTGCTACATATGCAGAGCCAGGCAGGAGATCGGTGATCACCCCGATACATTGCTACATAGCGTATACACAGCCAGACAGGAGATCGGTGATCACTGCTCACCACCATACATTGTTGTTACATAGTATATATGCAGAGCCAGGCAGGAGATCGATGTTCGCTGATCTGCCCCATACATTGCTATATAGCATATGCAGAGCCAGGCAGGAGATCGGTGATAACCCCCATACATTGCTAAATAGCATATACTCATAACTCACCTCCACCATACATTGCTGCACAGTATATACAGAGCCAGGCAGGAGATCGGTGATCATTGCTCACCTCCACCATACATTGTTAAATAGCATATACACAGACAGGAGATCGGTGATCGCTGCTCAACCCCCATACATTGCTAAATAGCATTTACACAGCCAGGCAGGAGATCGGTGATCACTGCTCACCTCCACCATACATTGCTGCACAGTATATACAGAGCCAGGCAGGAGATCGGTGATCATTGCTCACCTCCATACATTTCTATATGGTGTATATATACGGAAACAGGCAGGAGATCAGTGATCAATGTTCACCTCCATACATTGCTACATAGAATATATGGAGACAGTCTGGAGATCGGTGATTGCTACATAGTATGTACAGTGACAGACAGGAGATCGGGGATATCTGCTCACCTCCATACACTTTATATAGTATATAGAGAACCAGATTAGTGATCCCTGCTCATCCCTATACAGGCCAAACGATCACCTCCATACATCTTATACACAGAGCACTGCCCCCCTCCATGCATGTCTGTCTATACAGAGTCAGACAGATCGGTGTCACTGATCATTCCTCTTATTTAAAAATAAACATCCTTCCGGTTCCCCAGTGCGCTCTATCCTATGGGGTGGAGGAGATCCCCTTCTCTGGATTCCCATCCATGTATGACATGACACCATAGATCACCGAGGACTGCTCACCTGGCAGGGTTTTGTGCACCGTGTTCCCCATAGCGGTAGGTGTAGCAGCGGCAAGAGATCACTGAGCCCTGTCCGGGCCACTGAAGGTCCATTTAATCCTTCACTTCCGGTAAATGTGTAGGCTGCACAGAGATCGGGGTGTCGGTCCCTCCCGGTCTATGGACTCCTCCGCCGGCCGTCACCGTGCACAGCTTACAGCCGGAGCCGAGTGACTACATCTCCAGCCACAGCCGCTCCATCACCGAGAGGGGCGGGGCCTCACTGACAGCCAAGACACGCCCCCTCCCCACAGCCTCTCAATTGATGAGGCTCAGCGGGGGGCACAGATCGGGCGACCAATACATCACACAGTCATAGCTGAGCCCTATTCTTTACTTTCTTATTGTACACACATGGATCCACCAACCCTCCATGTATTATACAGGATTTATATAGTGCCAACAGTTTGTGCAACGCTTTACAACATGAGGGCAGACAGTACAGTACAATACAGGAGGAATCAGAGGGCCCTGCTCCTTAGAGCTTACACTCTAGAAGGGAATATGTCACCTTCCTGATTACTAAGGATGAGCTCAGGCGTGTTTGCACCCCCACATGCCCACGCCTGCCAGGAAGCTGACACTGCGCAACGCTAATCACAGGTAGTCAGGGCTGGTGCAAGGATTTTTGACCCCCCCAGGTTAAATCTCATTTTGCCGCCCTCCCTGGCTCCACTCCCTTTGCCCTGACCATTTATACCCAACCTTTTTAATGAAGCGCCCATCAGATGCAGCCCCACCAAATGCAGCCCCACCAGCGCCCACCAAATGCAGCCCCATCAGCGCCCACCAAATGCAGCCCCACCAGCGCCCATCAAATGCAGCCCCACCAGCGCCCACCAAATGCAGCCCCACCAGCGCCCACCAAATGCAGCCCCACCAGCGCCCACCAAAGGCAGCCCCACCAGCGCCCACCAAAGGCAGCCCCACCAGCGCCCACCAAAGGCAGCCCCACCAGCGCCCATCAAATGCAGCCTCACTAGCGCCCATCAAATGCAGCCTCACCAGTGCCCATCAATGCATGTTTGCTTGCTTCCATTCATTCATTCATTCGGGAGTCGGGACACAGACACAGTCCTCCGCCGCTATTGCTCCTCTGACACTATGTGCAAATGGAGTGGCAGCTGCCTGCTGATGCTGAGACTTAGTTGCTTGCTGCAGAAAGAAGAGAGTAGGAACACCATTGGCCGGGCACCCTAGGCAGCAGTGTGCCCTAGGCTGCTGACTAGTTTGCCTAGTGGTAGCACCGGCCCTGCAGGTAGTGGGACATTTCCCGGTCTGTGCAGCTGCGGAGCGGGAAATGTCTTGCTGCCTGTGATTAGCACTGCGGAGTGTCAGCTTCCAGGCACGTGGAGTTGCGAACACGCTTGAGCTCATTCTTACGATTACCACAATATATTCAGATATGAATGCCAGTTCATCATCACGGGAGATCAGTGGTCACTTCTATTATACAAAACATTTCATGTCTTCTTGGTCCTAGAAAATTGTCACCATTTATTTGGTATGAGATGCTGGCACAGCTAAACAGTGACTAAAAAACGGCGATTATTTTCCACCCAGCTAAAGCCGTTGTTCTATCAGATTACCGCTACCCATCAGAATGTGTAACGGAAGTGACGCTCCGACCAAAAAATACTTACTGCGCATGCACTATGCATTCCAACATGTGTTCCACAGCACTATGCGTTCCAAACACTTCATGATCTGACGGGTAGCGGTAAACTGATAAGACACCCATGCGGACATCTTACTACACCCAGCTACGTCTTGAATTTCCGAGTAATTTTAGCAATAAATTGATCATCTATAAATAAAATGAGTATATTGACATCTGTGATGCTGTTTGGATGTTTAATTTTGAAAGCCTAAAGGTTTACCGCTGAGCAATGTGGGGTACACCAAAATGGCCTCCCCCACCTTCCTACTGATGCCGTCCAGCTTCTTTCAAAATGTAACATCAAAACAGTATCACAGATGTCAATATACTTTATTTATTTATAGTTGTACACTTTATTGCTAAAATTACTCTGAGATTCAAGACATAGCTGGGTGTAGTAAGATGTCTGAATGGGTGTTCTATCAGATTACCACTACCCGTCAGATCATGAAGTGTTTGGAACGCATGGCACATGCGTACTAAGTATTTTTCGATCGGAACGTCACTTCCATTACACAATTTGATGGGTAGCGGTAATCTTAAAGTGGAGCTCCACCCTAAAGTGGAACTTCCGCTCATCGGAACCCTCCCCCCCTCCGGTGTCACAATTGACACCTTTCAGGGGGGAGGGGGGGTGCAGATACCTGTCTAAGACAGGTATTTGCACCCACTTCCGGGAGTCCTCTCTGTGGGAAATCTGCGGGAAGCACGTCACTTCCCGCAGAATACCCGTTGTGTTCTGGGAGACACTCGGGTCCCAGAACACACAGGGACCAGTCAGAACGGCACTGCGCGTCTCGCACATGCGCCGTAGGGAACCGGGCAGTGAAGCCGCAAGGCTTCACTTCCTGGTTCCTTCACCGAGGATGGCGGTGGGGGCAGCAGAGTGACGAGCAATTGCTCGTCCTCTGCTGCGGACATCGCTGGACTCCAGGACAAGTTTCCTAATATTAAAAGTCAGCAACTGCAGTATTTGTAGCTGCTGGCTTTTAATATTTTTTTTTCGGCGGAGCTCCGCTTTAAAGAACACAGGCCATACATGGATCGAAATTCAGCTGGTTCAGCAGGGACTGGCTGAGATTCCATTCATGTATGGGCAGGCTGATTGTACCCAACTTGATCCATCTGAGCGATTTCTATGAGCGACTTCTCAACACGACCCAACCACTTCATGTATCAAACTAATTTTGGATTCATATTGATACTGCATGTTTCAATCATTGTACATCTATATATGTGATCTATTTTCTGTATTAGTCCGGATTCACACCTATGCGAATTGGTTGCGGCTTACACCACATCCAATTCGCATAACATTATAAAATACATTGATTTTAATGAGGCTGGTTCACATATGTGCGATGCATTCGCACTGCGCATTGCCGAAAAAACATGTGCGTTCTCTAGGCATTGCGGTGCGGCTCAGGTGCGAATTCAGGCCCATTATCTTCTATGGGCACGCATCTGATTCGCACATGTGTTGCGTTCTGAACAGGGATCTTAAGGGGGAACTCCACACCAAATTTTAAATAAAAAAACGGCATGGGTTCCCCTCCAGGAGTATACCAGGCCCTTAGGTCAGGTATGGACTTTAACGGGAACCCCTACGCCGAAAAAAAACGGTGTGGGGGTCCCCCCAAAATCCATAGCAGACCCTTATCCGAGCAGGCAGCCCGGCCGGTCAGGAAAGGGGGTGGGGATTAGCGAGTGCCCCCCCTCCTAAATCGTACCAGGCCGCATGCACTCAACATGGGGGGGGTGGGTTCTTTGGGGCAGGGGGGGCGCCCTGCGGCCCCCCCACCCCAAAGCACCCTGCCCCCATGTTGATGAGGACAGGGCCTCTTCCCGACAACCCTGGCCGTTGGTTGTCGGGGTATGCGGGTGGGGGCTTATCGGAATCCGGGAGCCCCCTTTAATACGGGGGCCCCCAGATCCCGGCCCCCCACCATATGTGAATGAGTATGTGGTACATCGTACCCCTACCCATTCACCTGGTGGAAAAAAATATTCAATAAAAACACTACACAGGGTTTTAAAGTAATTTATTAGGCAGCTCTGGGGGTCTTCTTCCAACTTCGGGAGTCTCCGGTGTCGTCTCCGCGCTCTCCGGTTCTTCTCTCGCTCTCCGGTTCTTTCTGCTGGGCCTCCGCTATCTTCTTCCAGCTCTTTTGCTAGTGGGGGCCCGGTCTTCTTCGTCGCCTTCTTCCCTCTTCTCTCCAGGAGATGTTGGCTCGTCGCTGTCTCCGGCTGTAATGCCGTGTGCGCAGAGCGCATTCACTTATATAGGCATGGGTGTGGTCACCGGGTGATGCCACCTGGTGACCCCGCCCTCATGTGACGTCACAGTCCCATCATTCCCCGGGACTGTGACGTCATATGAGGGCAGGGTTATCGAGTGGCATCACCCGGTGACCACGCCTATGCCTATATAAGTGAATGCGCTCCGCGCACACGGCATTACAGCCGGAGACAGCGACGAGTCAACATCTCCAGGAGAGAAGAGGGAAGAAGGCGTCGAAGAAGACTGGGCCCCCGCTAGCAAAAGAGCTGGAAGAAGATAGCGGAGGCCCGGCAGAAGGAAGAAAGAACCAGAGAACGAGAGAAAAACTGGAGACCGCGGAGACGACACCGGAGACCCCCGAAGACGGAAGAGACCCCTGAAGTCGGAAGAAGACCCCCGGAGCTGCCTACTAAATTACTTTAAAAACCTGTGTAGTGTATTTATTGACATTTTCTTTACACCAGGTGAATGGTTAGGGGTACGATGTACCCCATATTCATTCACATAGGGTGGGGGGCCGGGATCTGGGGGCCCCCTTATTAAAGGGGGCTCCCGGATTCCGATAAGCCCCCCCGCCCGCATACCCCGACAACCAACGGCCAGGGTTGTCGGGAAGAGGCCCTGTCCTCATCAACAGGGGGCAGAGTGCTTTGGGGTGGGGGGGCCGCTGGGCACCCCCCTATCCCAAAGCACCCACCCCCCATGTTGAGGGCATGCGGCCTGGTACGGTTCAGGAGGGGGGGCGCTCGCTCGTCCCCACCCCCTTTCCTGACCGGCCGGGCTGCGTGCTCAGATAAGGGTCTGCTATGGATTTTGCGTTTTTTTTCGGCTTAAGGGTTCCCGTTAAAGTCCATACCAGACATAAGGGCCTGGTATGCTCCTGGAGGGGAACCCATGCCAGTTTTTTATTTAAAATTTGGCGTGGAGTTCCCCCTCATGATAACAGCGGCGAGACTTCCCTCTCCTCTCCTCTCAGGGAGGGATAGGATGACTGTTTTCTACCCTGGTCAGCCGAAGCTGTGTCACCGCTGCGGAGAAAAGGGGCACTTGAGCTCCTCCTGTTCAGCCTTGATGTGTTCAGTGTGTCGGGGGCAGGGTCATATGGCTAAGGACTGTACCAGGAAGATCAGGTGCAACCTGTGCCTGCGCCTTGGCCACCCCTACAGCAGGTGTCCTGAAGCCTGGCACAATATGAAATAGGAGGTAGTAGATGACATGTCAAGGCTGGACAGGATGGAGGGTGAGACCCCTGGTGTACCATCCTCCTCTGCGGTGACCCCCTCCCCCGGTCCTGCTCAGGATCCCTCTCCAGTTCCTGTGGCCACCCCTCCTGTGTCTGTAAGTACTCCTTCTGTTTCTGTCTCTGTGTCCCCCCAGCCTACTGTACCCTCTCCTCTTGTGTCAGAACCTTCCAAGTCTGTGCCCCCCGAGTCAGTTACCCCCCAGGAGTCTACCCCTCCTGAGTCTGACTTAAAGGGATCACCCCCCCCCACCAGCGTGTACTAAAAAGGTTGCTTCTTCCTCTGTAAAGAAGTCTTCTAGAAAGACTTTAAAGAAAAAAGTAAGAGATGAGGGCATCTCTGAGGCTGACCTGCAGTACCTGGAAGAGAGAAGGAAGGTTGGGAGGCGGAAGAGGCAGGCGGTGAGGACGGAACGGGGACGGGAAGCTCCGGTTCCTGTCTCCAGCCGTCATAGGTCCTCCAAGTGGGATATTTCTTCATCCGGAGCTCGTTCTATGGCCTTCTTTTTGTTCAGCCAATTAGATGCTGAAATTTTATTTTTGCAAGAGACTAGGCTCACCTCCTTGGCAGATATACATATGGCCAAGAGAGAGTGGAGGTATGGTCCATCTTACTGGTCTCTTGCGGCCGAGCCTTACGGCGGTGTGGCGGTGTTGTTTAAAACCGGCATGGTAACTGTCCGGCGGGTTATTGAGGTGGAGATTGGGAGATGTATGGTCTTAGACGTCCTTGTGGGAGGGCAGGACCTGCGCCTAATCAATGTTTATGGGCCGCACACAAAGTGGGACAGGAAATGCCTTTTTACAAGGATCAAGCCATTTCTTTTTACATCCCGGCAAGTGGTCTTTTGGAGGTGACTTTAATACAATAACTAGGCCCAAGGACAGGAAGGACTTCAAGGACAGGCTGGGATATGATAGCGTTTTTTTAAATAGTATGATTAGGGATGCTGGTCTTGTGGATGTGCACATTAAGCACCTCCCAGATGACACCGGGTTCACTTTTCATCGTGGTAATAGTCAGAGTAGGATAGATAGGTTTTTTTTTGAAGGAGGCCTCTGCTTTCTCGCCCCCAGTGGTGCAGGCAGTAGAGTTCTCTGATCACTGTATGCTATCTGTGGTACTGAATGCTTCAGACGCCCCTCAGAGGGGCAAGGGCATCTGGAGATTAAATTCGACACTACTCAAGGAAGAACATGTTAGACAATCCTTTGAGGAATTCTTTCAGGCACAGGTGACCATCCTGGACTTTTGTAGCAGCAAGGCTGAGTGGTGGGAGCTGACCAAAAAGAGGATCGCTGGATTCTTCAGGGGCCTAGCCAATAGAAATCAGTTTAATAAATACATGACCTACCAACGTTTACGGAGGAAGCTGGATATTCTTGTCTCGAGAGGAGGAGATCCTGGGGCAATCTCCGAAGTGAAACTCCTTCTCAGGAAGTGTCAATATGACCGGCATGCCTCTTTGGTTCTGGAGAGGGACTATGGGAAGTACCACTCGCCTGACCCTTACCAGAACTGCAAACAAGGTGTAGCTGTTAAAACGGTCGTTGGCCTTAAGGACAGTACAGGTTCCTTGACAAAGTCCAGGTCAGGGATTCTGGAGGTCGTGAGGTCCTTTTATGCCGACCTTCTTGGGAGGAAAGAGCTTGATCGTGACAAGATGGAAAGCTTTTTGGACTCTACTCCAGGTCTAAATGGTGGAGATGTTCCATTGATGAATTTGACAGAGGAGATCACAGTCGAAGAGGTGATGAGGGCAATTGAACAGCTTGCCATCAAAAAGTCGCCTGGACCGGATGGCTTGACGGCTGAGTTTTACAAAGCCTTTAAGTCTATTCTGGCCCCGCATTTGGTAGAGGTTTTTAACAGTTGCCTTGCTGAGGGGGTGCTTTCCCCTTCCATGAGGCACTCGGCTGTGATTCTTCTTTCAAAGGGTAAAGATCCTTCGATGATTGAGAATTGGCGCCCCATCAGCCTTCTTAATGTCGATAGAAAGATACTGGCAAAGATATTTTTCTGGCGCCTATCGTCAGTGGCAGAGTCTTTGCTTTCTCGCCATCAGCACTGTTCGGTCCAGGGTAGGAGCACCTTCACAGCGGTTTTAGCTGTCCGGGAGGCCTTGGAGCGGTGCAGGGCTGCAGGCTGGGGAAAGTATTTGCTGACATTTGATCAGGCAAAGGCTTTTGATCGTGTTAACCATGAGTACCTGTGGTTGCTCCTTAGTAAGTACGGTCTGCCGGGTGGTTTTGTCGATTGGCTGAAAGTCTTGTATAAGGGGGCAGAAAGCTTCCCTCTTGTTAATGGTTGGGTTGGACAGTCCTTTGGGGTTGGCTCCAGGGTGCGCCAGGGTTGTCCCCTGAGTCCCCTGCTCTATGTGTTTGCAATCGACCCCTTCATCAGGAGGCTAGAGAGCGGCATGTTGTGTGGGGTACCAGTGGGGCTCCCGGGTGAGCCGCCATTGAGGGTTGTTGCCTATGCGGATGATGTGTCGGTGATTGTCACTGGGACGGATGAAGCGGAGGAGGTGGTCTCTGTGACATCACGGTATTCTGAAGCATCAGGCTCCAAGATCAATCAGGAAAAGACTGAAGTTTTCTGGATGGGAAAGGATGGTGAGGGGTTTGATCTCCCGGACACCTTTCCAGTGCCCCAGGAAAGAATTAAGATACTAGGCATTGAATTTGGACCCGGCGATTATGGCCTCAAAAACTGGGAAGGCAGACTGGAAATTGCCAATACTAAGGTGGTCAGCTGGAAGAGATGGAAGTTATCTATGAGGGAAAGGGTTGATCTGATTAAGACTTACCTGATTCCGATCTTCTTGTATGTCAGCTTTGTCTGCATCTTGCCAGTGTCTCTCTATGCTAGGGTCAGTAGTGTGTTCTTCCAGATGCTGTGGGGGAACAGACTGAACCCCATCAAGAGGAATGTCACCTACCTATCCAGGAGGGAGGGTGGCTTAGGTATGGTCAACCCAGTTCTTTTCTTTTCACTGCTATTTCTAAAGTTTAACATTGGTAATATGCTTGCAGTGGAACCTCCTGGATGGGTAGGCATATTTAGATCTTGGTTTAGGCCTTTTCTACGACTTTGGGAAGAAGGTGGCCAAGTGAAGAATCGCAGGGGTCATCGTGGTCAGCTACCAGCCTATGTCGCTCCGTGCCTGAAGTTACTGCGGCAGTGGCGATTGTCGGCTGAAGATCTCAGATCGGTTCCAAGGAAAGTCCTTATGAGTCGAGTCTTGAGCGAAGTCTTTCATGACCCACTGGCCTTAAGGGATTGCCCGGGCCCAGTTTTGAGGGCGGGGTTAAGACTGATTAATTTGGATAGAGTACCCCCTAAATTTAGGGATCTGGCCTGGTTGTGCTTCCATGGGAAGCTCTATGTTCGGGGCAATTTGAAATTCCGCAGTGGGATGGATCGTAGCTGTCCTCGGGAGGAGTGTGCAGATGAGGAGGAGACTATGGATCATTTTCTGCTTCATTGCCCTTTTAACATAGAGGTGTACAAACAGGTGGGGCGGGCCCTCGGTGTCCCTTTCCTCTCCAGGCTGGGTTATGCTGAGTGGGTGTACGGAGCATTCAATACCGGTGGAGTTTTTTGTTTGGATACACTTTTTTTAGTTAGCCTAGTAGTCCGTTATTTCACCTGGAACGCACGGTGTCAGGTCAGCATTCGGCAAAAACTCCTTCCTGTTGAGGTGGTGGTGTATGACATTTTGCATGAGGTGGGGAAGATTCGGGAGCTTGAGAGAGACAAGTGGGGTCAGGGGGCTTGGTTGAAGGCGTGGAGGGGTTTCAAGCCTCCCTGACTGCCAGGAGTCTCTTTCCCGGGTGTGGCTGTCTGTCTCTTATCACCCTAGATTATCAGTATTTTTGATGAATTTTTGATAAATGGCTGCGTACATAGGTGATGGGTTGTGCCTCTTAGGCCCTCTCTGCTGCTTTATGTAGATAGTTTTCTAGGGATGTTTTGGTAGTGGATTATGTATATATTGTATATATTCTGAACATGGATGTGTATTCCTTTGTTTTCTGTTGAAGTTTTGTACTATGGTTTTGTTTTTTACTTTTGTATAAAATTGGTTGCTTGATTCTTTTCAATAAAAGATCAATAGTGTCCCATCATTGGTGTCAGTGAGTGGAATAGTGTCCCATCATTGGTGTCAGTGAGAGGAATAGTGTCCCATCATTGGTGTCAGTGAGAGGAATAGTGTCCCATCATTGGTGTCAGTGAGAGGAATAGTGTCCCAACATTGGTGTCAGTGAGAGGAATAGTGTCCCATCATTGGTGTCAGTGAGAGGAATAGTGTCCCATCATTGGTGTCAGTGAGTGGAATAGTGTCCCATCATTGGTGTCAGTGAGTGGAATAGTGTCCCATCATTGGTGTCAGTGAGAGGAATAGTGTCCCATCATTGGTGTCAGTGAGTGGAATAGTGTCCCATCATTGGTGTCAGTGAGAGGAATAGTGCCTCATCATTGGTATCAGTGGGAGGAATAGTGCCCCGCCCATCATTGAAGCACAGGTGTGTCAGGAGGAAGGTGCCTCTGAAGCTGCTCTGTGAGAAGGGAGTGGTGGTGAAATCTCTCCCAGCTCCCTGGCCCCCTTTCTGGGGAGGCCATGGAGGGCAGCGGGGCTTCTCCTGCTGGAGGCTCCCAGCCATCTCCTGGGCCGTCAGGTGAACTGCCTGCCTCTGCACAAGCCGATCTCTCTGCCCCTGGTGAGGATGAAGGCTCGGAGGCCATTCGGGAGCGAGTGGTGGCCGGGATTAAGGTCCTGAACAGGGAGAGAGACAAGCTGTACAAGCTGAGAGCGGAGTTGAAGCTCCTGCGAAGGCAACGTGAGGGCTTACACAGCCAGAAACGGGGATCCATGGATCCGGAAATCCAGCTGGCCAAGGTCCGTGTAGATCATCAGGAGACCATCGTGGCCATGATGGAAGGCAGAGATGGGCCCTTTAAAGAAAAATTTTGTAACGACAAAAGGTTTGGAAGGGTGACAAAGATGGAGGAGGAGGAGACCCCCAGTTCTGACCCCCTGCCCCCCCCAGGGAGAGGTAAGCAGCCCCAGGCCTTCCCAAGATTCAGGAGGTATGCTGAGGGCCATCCAGGTAATGGAGTCTCCTATGCGGGGGGATCAGATGGTGTTTAATGAGGAAGACATTACTGATGATGTACCTGATAAAGTGAAGCCTGCTAAGTCCCATGTTGTGGATAAAACTGTTTTTGTACCATCTAGCATCATGACTGACAATGTGCCTAATGACAATCAGGCTGCTAGTCCTGTGTGCAGCAATGTTGTGCCTGCTGAGGCTGCAATGCAGCAAGAGTTACATTTAAAAAATGTCATTTCTGTGGATGGACTGCAATTTTTAGAACAGCCCATTAACCCTTCTTTGGCTGAGTCCAAAGCTGTTTGCCCCACTGCTGCTGAGGACTCTACAGTGCAGCATCAGGAGACAGCTGGTATTGCAGCAACTGTGACTATTCCTGATGGGAATTTGAATAGTTCTGTGACTGATAACAATCACCCCAGTACCAGTGTGATGAACAATCGTCCTGCTACAGATCCTGCCATTTCAGTTCATACAGTTGATAATAATAATAATATACAGAGTGATGTGGCTTCAGTGTCAGCCCTTGGCCCTGATAAACCTACTTTTGCACAGGTGGCACACTCTGCTCCTGGTAGTCCCGCTCCCAAGCGGGGTTTTCCACTGCAAGCTGCCACCTTGAGCACCCCAAGATCTGGTCTTGGGTCTCTGGCTTCTGCTGGGGGTCCAAGACGTAATGTAGTTATCCTGAAATGGGAAGGTGGTGCCATCCCTCCAGCACGGCGTGCAGTGGTGGACTTGATATTGGAGATGGGTTTTGGTGCAAATGACCTGTATGCCTTTATACACGTAGCTGGAACAAGGGACTATACGGTTAGTTTCACCAGGCCAGAGGGTCTTGACCTGTTCTGGGAGCGATATGAGGCTTGGTGCTGGTCAAGACCTGAATGGGAAGGTCTGGTCCCAGTTGCGGTTTCTCAGAGGTCAACAGTAAAAAAAATAACCATTATCCTGACCAATGAGAGTGTTCCTGCTCGGATCTAGAGGTCTGGTTAAGGAACTATGGGGAAGTTTTGACCAAACCTAATAAAATCCATGATGAGCGTAACATCTGGACTGGGGGATGGTCGGTAACAGTCAGGTTGGCCAGGGATGGGAATGTTGTCCGTCACTTGCCCTCCTCAGCTTTCATAGGGAGGGATAGGATGACTGTTTTCTACCCTGGTCAGCCGAAGCTGTGTCACCGCTGTGGAGAAAAGGGGCACTTGAGCTCCTCCTGTTCAGCCTTGATGTGTTCAGTGTGTCGGGGTCAGGGTCATATGGCTAAGGACTGCACTAAGATGATCAGGTGCAATCTGTGCCTGCGCCTTGGCCACCCCTACAGCAGATGTCCTGAAGCCTGGCACAATATGGAGAAGGAGGTAGTAGAGGACATGTCAAGGCTGGACAGGATGGAGGGTGAGACCCCTGGTGTACCATCCTCCTCTGCGGTGACCCCCTCCCCTGGTCCTGCTCAGGATCCCTCTCCAGTTCCTGTGGCCACCCCTCCTGTGTCTGTAAGTACTCTTTCTGTTTCTGTCTCTGTGTCCCCCCAGCCTACTGTACCCTCTCCTCTTGTGTCGGAACCTTCCAAGTCTGTGCCCCCCGAGTCTGTTACCCCCCAGGAGTCTACCCCTCCTGAGTCTGACTTAAAGGGATCACCCCCCCCACCAGCGTGTACTAAAAAGGGCGCCCCTTCCTCTGTAAAGAAGTCTTGTGGAAAGACTTTAAAGAAAAAAGTAAGAGATGAGGGCATCTCTGAGGCTGACCTGCGGTACCTGGAGGAGAGAAGGAAGGTTGGGAGGTGGAAGAGGCAGGCGGTGAGGACGGAACGGGGACGAGAAGCTCCGGTTCCTGTCTCCAGCCGTCATAGGTCCTCCAAGTGGGATATTTCTTCATCTGGAGCTTCTTCTGAAAGAAGTTCCGATTCTGAAATGGACTTTGAGGCGGCCTCTAGAAAGAGAGAGCTCCCCTCTGCTGCTCATCACCAGAAGTCTAAGAAGCAATCCACCCAATAACCCAAATGGCGGTTCCCCCTCCGTTAAAAGTGGTGACAATTAATGTCGCCAGCATTAAGTCAGTAAGAGCTCGTTCTATGGCCTTCTTTTTGTTCAGCCAATTAGATGCTGAAATTTTATTTTTGCAAGAGACTAGGCTCACCTCCTTGGCAGATATTCATATGGCCAAGAGAGAGTGGAGGTATGGTCCATCTTACTGGTCTCTTGCGGCCGAGCCTTACGGCGGTGTGGCGGTGTTGTTTAAAACCGGCATGGTAACTGTCCGGCGGGTTATTGAGGTGGAGATTGGGAGATGTATGGTCTTAGACGTCCTTGTGGGAGGGCAGGACCTGCGCCTAATCAATGTTTATGGGCCGCACACAAAGTGGGACAGGAAATGCCTTTTTACAAGGATCAAGCCATTTCTTTTTACATCCCGGCAAGTGGTCTTTGGAGGTGACTTTAATACAGTAACTAGGCCCAAGGACAGGAAGGACTTCAAGGACAGGCTGGGATATGATAGCGTTTTTTTAAATAGTATGGTTAGGGATGCTGGTCTTGTGGATGTGCACATTAAGCACCTCCCAGATGACACCGGGTTCACTTTTCATCGTGGTAATAGTCAGAGTAGGATAGATAGGTTTTTTTTGAAGGAGGCCTCTGCTTTCTCGCCCCCAGTGGTGCAGGCAGTAGAGTTCTCTGATCACTGTATGCTATCTGTGGTACTGAATGCTTCAGACGCCCCTCAGAGGGGCAAGGGCATCTGGAGATTAAATTCGACACTACTCAAGGAAGAACATGTTAGACAATCCTTTGAGGAATTCTTTCAGGCACAGGTGACCATCCTGGACTTTTGTAGCAGCAAGGCTGAGTGGTGGGAGCTGACCAAAAAGAGGATCGCTGGATTCTTCAGGGGCCTAGCCAATAGAAATCAGTTTAATAAATACATGACCTACCAACGTTTACGGAGGAAGCTGGATATTCTTGTTTCGAGAGGAGGAGATCCTGGGGCAATCTCCGAAGTGAAACTCCTTCTCAGGAAGTGTCAATATGACCGGCATGCCTCTTTGGTTCTGGAGAGGGACTATGGGAAGTACCACTCGCCTGACCCTTACCAGAACTGCAAACAAGGTGTAGCTGTTAAAACGGTCGTTGGCCTTAAGGACAGTACAGGTTCCTTGACAAAGTCCAGGTCAGGGATTCTGGAGGTCGTGAGGTCCTTTTATGCCGACCTTCTTGGGAGGAAAGAGCTTGATCATGACAAGATGGAAAGCTTTTTGGACTCTACTCCAGGTCTAAATGGTGGAGATGTTCCATTGATGAATTTGACAGAGGAGATCACAGTCGAAGAGGTGATGAGGGCAATTGAACAGCTTGCCATCAAAAAGTCGCCTGGACCGGATGGCTTGACGGCTGAGTTTTACAAAGCCTTTAAGTCTATTCTGGCCCCGCATTTGGTAGAGGTTTTTAACAGTTGCCTTGCTGAGGGGGTGCTTTCCCCTTCCATGAGGCACTCGGCTGTGATTCTTCTTTCAAAGGGTAAAGATCCTTCGACGATTGAGAATTGGCGCCCCATCAGCCTTCTTAATGTCGATAGAAAGATACTGGCAAAGATATTTTTCTGGCGCCTATCGTCAGTGGCAGAGTCTTTGCTTTCTCGCCATCAGCACTGTTCGGTCCAGGGTAGGAGCACCTTCACAGCGGTTTTAGCTGTCCGGGAGGCCTTGGAGCGGTGCAGGGCTGCAGGCTGGGGAAAGTATTTGCTGACATTGGATCAGGCAAAGGCTTTTGATCGTGTTAACCATGAGTACCTGTGGTTGCTCCTTAGTAAGTACGGTCTGCCGGGTGGTTTTGTCGATTGGCTGAAAGTCTTGTATAAGGGGGCAGAAAGCTTCCCTCTTGTTAATGGTTGGGTTGGACAGTCCTTTGGGGTTGGCTCCGGGGTGTGCCAGGGTTGTCCCCTGAGTCCCCTGCTCTATGTGTTTGCAATCGACCCCTTCATCAGGAGGCTAGAGAGCGGCATGTTGTGTGGGGTACCAGTGGGGCTCCCGGGTGAGCCGCCATTGAGGGTTGTTGCCTATGCGGATGATGTGTCGGTGATTGTCACTGGGACGGATGAAGCGGAGGAGGTGGTCTCTCTGACATCACGGTATTCTGAAGCATCAGGCTCCAAGATCAATCAGGAAAAGACTGAAGTTTTCTGGATGGGAAAGGATGGTGAGGGGTTTGATCTCCCGGACACCTTTCCAGTGCCCCAGGAAATAATTAAGATACTAGGCATTGAATTTGGACCCGGTGATTATGGCCTCAAAAACTGGGAAGGCAGACTGGAAATTGCCAATACTAAGGTGGTCAGCTGGAAGAGATGGAAGTTATCTATGAGGGAAAGGGTTGATCTGATTAAGACTTACCTGATTCCGATCTTCTTGTATGTCAGCTTTGTCTGCATCTTGCCAGTGTCTCTCTATGCTAGGGTCAGTAGTGTGTTCTTCCAGATGCTGTGGGGGAACAGACTGAACCCCATCAAGAGGAATGTCACCTACCTATCCAGGAGGGAGGGTGGCTTAGGTATGGTCAACCCAGTTCTTTTCTTTTCACTGCTATTTCTAAAGTTTAACATTGGTAATATGCTTGCAGTGGAACCTCCTGGATGGGTAGGCATATTTAGATCTTGGTTTAGGCCTTTTCTACGACTTTGGGAAGAAGGTGGCCAAGTGAAGAATCGCATGGGTCATCGTGGTCAGCTACCAGCCTATGTCGCTCCGTGCCTGAAGTTACTGCGGCAGTGGCGATTGTCGGCTGAAGATCTCAGATCAGTTCCAAGGAAAGTCCTTATGAGTCGAGTCTTGAGCGAAGTCTTTCATGACCCACTGGCCTTAAGGGATTGCCCGGGCCCAGTTTTGAGGGCGGGGTTAAGACTGATTAATTTGGATAGAGTACCCCCTAAATTTAGGGATCTGGCCGTGTTGTGCTTCCATGGGAAGCTCTATGTTCGGGGCAATTTGAAATTCCGCAGTGGGATGGATCGTAGCTGTCCTCGGGAGGAGTGTGCAGATGAGGAGGAGACTATGGACCATTTTCTGCTTCATTGCCCTTTTAACATAGAGGTGTACAAACAGGTGGGGCGGGCCCTCGGTGTCCCTTTCCTCTCCGGGCTGGGTTATGCTGAGTGGGTGTACGGAGCATTCAATACCGGTGGAGTTTTTTGTTTGGATACACTTTTTTTAGTTAGCCTAGTAGTCCGTTATTTCACCTGGAATGCACGGTGTCAGGTCAGCATTTGGCAAAAACTCCTTCCTGTTGAGGTGGTGGTGTGTGACATTTTGCATGAGGTGGGGAAGATTCGGGAGCTTGAGAGAGACAAGCGGGGTCAGGGGGCTTGGTTGAAGGCGTGGAGGGGTTTCAGGCCTCCCTGACTGCCAGGAGTCTCTTTCCCGGGTGTGGCTGTCTGTCTCCTTATCACCCTAGATTATCAGTATTTTTGATGAATTTTTGATAAATGGCTGCGTACATAGGTGATGGGTTGTGCCTCTTAGGCCCTCTCTGCTGCTTTATGTAGATAGTTTTCTAGGGATGTTTTGGTAGTGGATTATGTATATATTGTATATATTCTGAACATGGATGTGTATTCCTTTGTTTTCTGTTGAAGTTTTGTACCATGGTTTTGTTTTTTACTTTTGTATAAAAATTGGTTGCTTGATTCTTTTCAATAAAAGATCAATAGTGTCCCGTCATTGGTGTCAGTGAGAGGAATAGTGTCCCAACATTGGTGTCAGTGAGAGGAATAGTGTCCCATCATTGGTGTCAGTGAGAGGAATAGTGTCCCATCATTGGTGTCAGTGAGAGGAATAGTGTCCCTTCATTGGTGTCAGTGAGAGGAATAGTGTCCCATCATTGGTGTCAGTGAGAGGAATAGTGTCCCAACATTGGTGTCAGTGAGAGGAATAGTGTCCCATCATTGGTGTCAGTGAGAGGAATAGTGTCCCGTCATTGGTGTCAGTGAGAGGAATAGTGTCCCGTCATTGGTGTCAGTGAGAGGAATAGTGTCCCGTCATTGGTGTCAGTGAGAGGAATAGTGTCCCGTCATTGGTGTCAGTGAGAGGAATAGTGTCCCATCATTGGTGTCAGTGAGAGGAATAGTGTCCCATCATTGGTGTCAGTGAGTGGAATAGTGTCCCATCATTGGTGTCAGTGAGTGGAATAGTGTCCCGTCATTGGTGTCAGTGAGTGGAATAGTGTCCCGTCATTGGTGTCAGTGAGTGGAATAGTGTCCCGTCATTGGTGTCAGTGAGAGGAATAGTGTCCCGTCATTGGTGTCAGTGAGAGGAATAGTGTCCCGTCATTGGTGTCAGTGAGAGGAATAGTGTCCCATCATTGGTGTCAGTGAGAGGAATAGTGTCCCATCATTGGTGTCAGTGAGAGGAATAGTGTCCCATCATTGGTGTCAGTGAGTGGAATAGTGTCCCATCATTGGTGTCAGTGAGAGGAATAGTGTCCCATCATTGGTGTCAGTGAGTGGAATAGTGTCCCATCATTGGTGTCAGTGAGAGGAATAGTGTCCCATCATTGGTGTCAGTGAGAGGAATAGTGTCCCATCATTGGTGTCAGTGAGAGGAATAGTGTCCCATCATTGGTGTCAGTGAGAGGAATAGTGCCCCATAGTTGGTGCCAGTGAGAGGAATAGTGCCCCATAGTTGGGGCCAGTGGCAGGAATTATGCCCTATTGTTAATATCAGTGTAAGGAATAGTGCCCCAAAAACTGAATAAAGGCAAGCAATGGGCCACAGTTTGGAGACCACTGTATTAGATGCTTTAGCCTGACTAATAGACTTTCCCTCTGATGCCAGTGTCCTGCGCTTATTTGCTTATACACAGCTCAAATGTTTGGATCTGACCCTGCTGAAATGACAAGTACTGGCTAAGAGGTGTTTGTCATCAGACAGGGCATAGTGTCTTCCAAACCAGTCTTTTCCTCTTATATCAATGAAATGCTTGCCTTTCCTAGACATACTGCTAGTACCACATGGTGGGCAGCGGGCACCACAGCCTCTACAGAAAACAATACAGACATTGTTCACATGTACATTTTTAGATGTGATTTCATGCAGTTTGACCTTTAGGAAACTACTTTCGTTTTAAGCTAAATAAAATCGCCATAGTAGCTTTGGGGGGAGACATTTTAGGGTCATTTCATCTATAGCACCCAAAATAAAGCTCAACGGCAGGCAAACAGATAAATTTACAAATATTTACAATATATACAAAGAATTTGTGTTTCTGTCCATTCGGTCTTGAAATTTACACAGCTCTGCCACACAGCACAACCATAACTGGCAGAGCAGAAGACCTAATGATTCTTTGCTGCCACTAGGTTACACTTTAAGTTCTTGTCCTTCCCCCGGCTTGTAAAAGGACAGTAAGGCTGGGTTCACATACACTTTATTACCAAAAGTATTGGGACACCTGCCTTTACACGCACATCAACTTTAACCACTTGACGACCAGCTGCCGCAGTTTTACTGCAGCAGCATGGCTCGGCTTGGCGAAACGACATTACGTCGCTTCGCCCTGTGGCCACTAGGGGCGTGCGCGCACCACCAGAGGCACGCGCGCGCCCGCTGCTCGCCCCCGGAGCCGATGCTAGTGCCCGGCGTGTGCGATGACCCCCAGGCACCCGCGATCGCTCATGACAGAGCGAGAACCGGGATCTGTGTGTGTAAACACACAGATCCCGGGTCTTTCAGGGGAGAAATGACTGATCGTGTGTTCATACCCCTAGGAAGTCCCATCCCCCCTTCAGTTAGACCACAGAGAGGGAACACAGTTAACCCCTTGATTGCCCCCCTAGTGTAACCCATTCCCGCTCAGTGACATTTTTACAGTAATCAGTGCATTTTTATAGCACTAATCGCTGTAAAAATGACAATGGTCCCAAAAATGTGTCAAAAGTGTCCGATATGTTCGCCATGTCGCAGTCCCGATAAAGATTGCAGATCGCCGCCATTACTAGTAAAATGATAAATAATAATACAAATTACATAAATCTATCCCCTATTTTGTAGACACTATAACTTTTGCGCAAACCAATCAATATACGCTTATTGCGTTTTTTTTTACCAAAAATATGTAGAAAAATACGTATCGGCCTAAACTGTGGAAAAAAATCGTTCTTTTGAAAAAAAAAATTGGGATATTTATTATAGCAAGAAGTAAAAGATAGAGTTTTTTTCAAAATTGTCGCTGTTGATTTGTTTATAGCGCAAAAAATAAAAACCGCAGAGGTTATCAAATACCACCAAAAGAAAGCTCTATTTGTGAGGAAGTAAAGGACGCAAATTTGTTTGGGTATAAAGTCGCATGTCTGCGCAATTGTAAGTTAAAGCGACCCAGTGCCAAATTGTAAAAAGCGCTTTGGTCAGAAAGGGGCAAAATCTTCCGGGGCTGAAGCGGTTATTGTCACCCCAGTCTTTTTCAACTATAACAGCTTCAACTCTTCTGGGAAGGCTGTCCACAAGGTTTAGGAGTGTGTCTATGGGAATGTTTGACCATTCTTCCAGAAGTGCATTTGTGAGGTCAGGCACTGATGTTGGACGAGAAGGCCTGGCTCCGTGGTTTCAGCTCTAATTCCTCCTTCTTTAACCACCTTGCGCCCGCCATACGACTATATACGGCCGCAAGGTGGCTCTACAATGCCGGGAGGCTGTCTTTTTACGGCCTCGGCTCCTCCGGCCAGGGGGGGGCACGCGAGCGTCGCGTCACTGAGATGCCGATGCACGTGCCTGGTGGCCGCGATGTCCGCCAGGTACCCGCGATCGGCCGGTACACAGACAAGGACGTGGATCTCTGTGTGTAAACACACAGATCCACGTCCTGTCAGGGAGAGAGGAGACCGATGCTGTGTCCCTTGTACATAGGGACACAGATCAGTCACCTCCCCTAGTCAGTCCCCTCCCCCAGCAGTAGTAATCACTCATAGGGAACACATTTAACCCCTTCCTCGCCCCCTAGTGTTAACCCCTTCCCTGCCAGTCACATTTATACAGTAATCAGTGCATATTTATAGCACTGTTCGCTGCATAAATGTGAATGGTCCCAAAAATGTGTCAAAAGTGTCTGATGTGTCCGACATAATGTTGCAGTCCTGACAAAAATCGCAGATAACCGCCATTACTAGTAAAGAAAAATAAAAAAATAAGAATTCTATCCCCTATTTTGTGGCCGCTATAACGTTTGCGCAAACCAATCACTATATGCTTATTGGGATTTTTTTTTTTACCAAAAATATGTAGAAGAATACGTATCGGCCTAAACTGAGAAAAAAAAAAAAGTTTTTTTAAAAAAAAATTGGGATATTTATTATAGCAAAAATCAAAAAATATTGTGTATTTTTCTAAATTGTCGCTCTTTTTTTGTTTATAGTGCAAAAAATAAAAATCGCAGAGGTGATCAAATACCACCAAAAGAAAGCTCTTTTTGTGGGAAAAAAGGACGTCAATTTTGTTTAGGAGCCACGTCGCACGACCGCGCAATTGTCATTCAAAGCGTGACAGTGCCGAAAGCTGAAATTTCGCCTGGGCAGGAAGGGGGTATATGTGCCCAGTAAGGAAGCAGGGCCGGATTAACATAGGGGCTATTGGAGCTGCAGCTCCAGGCCCCTTCCTCAAGTTAGGCCCATTTGCCCAAAAAAAAAAAAAATCAAAAAAAAAAAAAAAAAGATCGGGTTCGAGGATTGTAGCTCGGCGACCAGGGGCCACAGAGACCCCATATTTGGGGGGTATGCAGCTGAAGACCCACCCCACCACTGGTCAAAATATGGGGCTGCTATCATTTAGGGTTCCGGAGATACGAGGATGCTTGCGCAGCCTGTCAGAAGCTATATACAGAACGGCCAGTTTAAATACAAGCTGACACACTCTGCAGCAGAGAGGATGAGCTCACAGTGCTTATCATAATTATTTGTATATCACTAAGACTGCTTTCACACTATGCCGCCCCGAGCATTGGCGGTAAAATAGCGGTAAAACGCTGCTATTTTACCGTCGGATTTGCGGCACATTTCGGCCACTAGCAGGGCGCTTTTAACCCCCGCCAGCGACCGAGAAAGGGTAAAAGACGCCCGAGATGTGCCGCTACAGCGGCGTATTTCCGGCATACGGCGGTGCTGCCCATTGATTTTAATGGGCAGGAGCGCATTAGGAGCGGTGAGTTCACCGCTCCTAATGCACTCTAAAGAAGTTGCTGGCAGGACTTTTTCTGACGCCCTGCCAGCGCACCGCTCCAGTGTGAATAGAGCACCTGTTTAAGAACGGATTGCAGGCGCTATTTTTAACGCTATAGCGCCTGCAAAACGCCCTCAGTGTGAAAGGGGTCTTATAGTAATTAACCCCTTGCCACCCAGGCCAATTCTGAAACTTCTCTCCTACATGTAAAAATCATCATTTGTTTTTTGCTAGAAAATTACTCAGAACCCTCAAACATTATATATTGTTTTAGCAGAGACCCTATGGAATAAAATGGTGGTCTTTGCAACTTTTTATGTTACACGGTATTTGCGCAGCAATTTTTCAAACCTTTTTTTTTTTTTTTTAAAGAGACTGTTTGATTCATAAAAAAAAAAAAAAAAAAAAAAAACACTAAAGTTATCACGATTTATTTTGTTGTATACTAAGCGATGCTTTAATTTTTTTTACAGGTTACATGTTGAGAGTTACAGAGGAGGTCTAGTGCTAGAATTATTGTTCTCGCTCCAACGATCGTGGCGTATGTAACCTGTGTGTATCTGGCTCTGATACTAGCCAGGGCCTACCCAGCCACTGACTAGTATCTCTCCCCAGCCTGTCCCCACACACCCTCTCACCTGCTGACCTGTGGATGGGGGAATCACTCCTGCAGTGTTATTGTGTTCTGCCTGCGAATACAATGATTAGTGTTGCTAACTATAGCTGGCAGCACTGATTGTTTTGGGAAAAACCTGACAGGCTGGTTGTACTCAAGTCAGATAATAGATTGACTTGTGTAAAACCAGCTAGCCCATACATAGATCGACTATGGCTGGTCTCTGCTTAATTGGCGTAATTTCAATCCATGTATGGCCCGCTTAACCACTACGCAGTCCCTAAACATCCTTCCACAAACCTTTACATTTTTCCTTCCCAGATTCCCTTTATCCTCTTCACCTGTAAATACTCTCCACACTTCTCTCCTGTACATACTGCTCACTGTCATACCCTCCACACTTCTCTCCTATACATAGTGCCCACTGTCATACCCTACACACTCCTCTCCTGTACATAGTGCCCGCTGTCATACACTTCTCTCCTGTACATAGTGCCCACTGTCGTACTCTCCACACTCCTCTCCTGTACATACAGCTCACTGTCATACCCTCCACACTCCTCTCCTATACATAGTGCCTACTGTCATACCCTCCACACTCCTCTCCTGTACATAGTGCCCACCGTCATACCCTCCACACTCCTCTCCTGTGCATACTGCTCACTGTCATACCCTCCACGCTCCTTCCCTATACATACTGTTCACTGTCATACCCTCCACACTTCTCTCCTATACATAGGGCCCACTGTCATACCCTCCACACCTCTATCCTGTACATACTGCCCATTGTCATATCCTCCCCACTCTTCACTGTCATACCCTCCACACTTCTCTCCTATACATAGTGCCCACTGTCATGCCCTCCACACTCCTCTCCTTTACATACTGTTCACTGTCATACCCTCCACACTTCTCTCCTATACATAGTGCCCACTGTCATACCCTCCACACCTCTATCCTGTACATACTGCCCATTGTCATATCCTCCCCACTCTTCACCGTCATACCCTCCACACTCCTTTCCTGTGCATACTGCTCACTGTCATACCCTCCACGCTCCTTCCCTATACATAGTGCCCACTGTCATACCCTACACACTCCTCTCCTGTACATAGTGCCCGCTGTCATACACTTCTCTCCTGTACATAGTGCCCACTGTCGTACTCTCCACACTCCTCTTCTGTACATACAGCTCACTGTCATACCCTCCACACTCCTCTCCTATACATAGTGCCCACTGTCAAACCCTTTACACTCCTCTCCTATACATAGTACCCACTGTCATACCCTCCACACTTCTCTCCTATACATAGTGCCCACCGTCATACCCTCCAAACTCCTCTCCTGTGCATACTGCTCACTGTCATACCCTCCACGCTCCTTCCCTATACATAGTGTCCACTGTCATACCCTCCACACTTCTCTCGTATACATAGTGCCCACCATCATACCCTCCACACTCCTCTCCTGTACATACTGTTCACTGTCATACCCTCCACACTTCTCTCCTATACATAGTGCCCACTGTCATACCCTCCACACCTCTATCCTGTACATACTGCCCATTGTCATATCCTCCCCACTCTTCACTGTCATACCCTCCACACTTCTCTCCTATACATAGTGCCCACTGTCATACCCTCTACACTTCTCTTCTGTACATACTGCTCACTGTCTTACCCTCCACACTCATCTCATGTACATACTGCTCAGTATCATACTGTCCACACTCCTCTCCTGTACATACTGACCACTTTCATAAACTCCTCTATTGTACATAGTGCCGGCTGTCATACCCTCCACACTCCTCCTTTACATACTGCTCGCTCTCATACCCTCCACATTCCTTTCCTGTACATACTGCCTATTGTCATACCCTCCTCACCTGTACATACTGCCCACTGTCATTCTCTCCACACTCTTCTCCTGTACATACTGCTCACTGTCTTACCCTCCACACACATTTAATGTACATACTGCTCAGTATCATACCGTCTACACTCCTCTCCTGTACATACTGCTCACTGTCATACCCTCCACACTCCTCTCCTGTACATACTGCCCACATTCATAAACTCCTCTATTGTACATAGTGCCGACTGTCATACCCTCCACACTCCTCTCCTGTGCATACTGCCCACTATCATACCCTCCACACTCCTCTCCTGTACATACTGCCCCCATTATACCCTCCACACCCCTCTCCTGTACATACTGCCCACTATCATACCATCCACACTCCTCTCCTGTACTTACTGTAACCCAACCTTACCCTCCACACTCCTCTCCTGTACATACTGTAACCTAACCTTACCCTTCACACTCCTTTCCTGTACATACTGCCAACTATCTTTCTCTCCTGTACATACTGCCCCCATCATACCCTCCACATTCCTTTCCTGTATATACTGCCCACTGTCATACTCTCCACACTGCTCTTCTGTACATACTGCCCACTTTCATACCCTCCACACTCCTCTCCGGTACATACCACCCTCTGTCATACCCTCCACACTCCTCTGCTGTGCATGCTGCCCACTGTCATACCCTTCAAACTCCTCTCCTGTACATAGTGCCTTCTGCCATACCCTCCACACTACTCTCCTGTACATAGTGCCCACTGTTAGACCCTCCACATTCCTCTCCATTACCTGCACATACTTCCCAGTTTTATACCGTCCATACTCCTTCCCTAAGCCTCTTACCCACAAAAAACAGTTATTTAAAATTATACAGAATATCCTCAATGTTACCAGATCTAGAATAGGCACAATTTTGTTAGTTCAACTGAAGGAAATCTTCTCAGTCCTCATATTTGTTCTGCCCCATTATTAGTACTCATTTCATTTTGTGATTACTATTGTGATGTATAGAGGAACAATGGGGATCTCAGCTACTCTAAATATAGCACTGGTGAAAAAAGTGGCCCTTAAAAATATTTTTGAAATGTTGGCAACTATGCACTTAGGCACTGACCAAAGGCCACCGGGTCAGTAGGGGGCCCCATGAGAGGCTCCTGGAATCCTGTGATAATAAAGCGGTAGTAAACTTCGCTAACATTACTACTTTTTAGAGGCCCTGAGGTAGGTTTTGCCATAATGTACAAGTATGCACAGCATATTAGCACATTAGGGTACATTTAAATTGTCAGACTGAGCCCTCCAGCGCTGTGATCAATCCGGCGGGTCCTGAGCGCTTCCATTTTCACCCGGTCTTCCTTCTGGGCTCTGTGCCTTCGGTCACTTGCCTTGGCCGGGCTGCGTTGATGTCATTCCCACGCATGCTTATGCGCATCCTCTCTCTCTCATCCCCCCTTTCTTCCTCATCCTCCCTCCCTTACCCCTCACCCCTCTCTCACCCTCTCTCTCTCTCTCTCTCTCTCTCTCATCCTCCCTCTCTCTCTCTAATTTAATTTGTTATAACAAAAAAATTGTTTGCATATTTATTTATTTATTATTTATAAAAGGCGCACCAAAATCCTCAGCACCAGGCCCATGATGTTCTTAATCTGGCCCTGTAAGGAAGGGGTTAATGTTAGATTTTTCACATGACCGTGGTGTCTGCCTGGTCTCGGGCATTGATGAGCGCACTCCACGCGAAAAGGTACCTCCGCATGTAGGATAAGTGACCCTGTCCACAATTGTCGGCATGGCCCAATAACCTCTTGGGCTTACAGCTCAGAGGAGTCGGCAAGGATGCGCCTGCCCTGCACCGCCCACAAACTCTCTCCTCATATCAGCATGTTCCGTGCAAACACAATAGAACTGCACCATATCTGACTGGCTGTTTCTCAGTACTGCTGTGCAGGGACTGCAAGAGGCTAATGCCGCGTACACACGATCGATTTTCTCGACGGTGAAAACACCGTCGAGAAAATCGACGGGAAAAACGAGGGAACGGCTTGGTTCCCTACACACGTCCGTTTTTCCCGACATTTTTTTTTTGGTCGAGAAAAACGACCGTGTGTGGGCTATGGGAAAACTGCCGCGGAAAAAAACGACGGGAATCACGACGAGAAAAATTAGAGCATGTTCTAATTTTTCTCGTCGTGATTAATGCAGTTTTTCCCGTCGAGAAAAACGACAAAAAGCCCACAGACGATCGTTTTTCTCGTCCAAAGGAAAAAATTTCATTTTTCTCGACGGGAAAAACGGTCGTGTGTACGCGGCATAAGGGTACACTTACACTGGGCATGTTTGAACTGAACTGTGTCCAAGCTCAACTGTCCCCACTCTCCTGCTGCTGGAAAGAAAATATAGAGCTTCTTTTCACTGTCCTTTTTTTTGTGTTCTCATACAGTGCTTTAAAATAAGTGTTACTGGGCATACTTACATCATCCAGAACAAGTGATTCTTGCTTGTGTGTCAGCACAAGTCTGATAATTGGAGTAGAGCACAGCTAGAGAACTGACCACACTGTGCTCTCATGACTAGTGTGGTCAGTTTTTAACTAGGAAAGCAGAGGGACTGGCAGGAACACCAGAGATGGTTACACAAAGGAAACAATACAAAGAGAACAGGATACTTTCTCATAAAAGTACATGGTACAGCAGTCACATTTTAGGAATATGAAATACAAATCATTGTGAAAGGTGTTAAACACTGATCAGTGCTGAGCTGCAAAGAATCAATGCACACTGCAGGTGTGTTTACAATAGGTGACAGGGAAAATAATCTGCATTTCCTCTGCTCCCTGGGAGGCCTGAAACCTGCAGATTTTTATGACCTGTACATTCAGTGATATTATGTTAATCAGCAATAATTGCTTCATCATATAATCAACTTAGAGGACTATTGAGGATGTCCAAATGCTAGCACTGTGCGTTAGTGCAAGGATGCCATCGATGCTGTTCTTTGTGATTATCTCATTATATTCCTACAGTGATGGAGGAGAATTGCAAGAGGGAGAACAACCTTTAATGACAAAAAAAGTGAAGGATTGCAGCCACTAAAGATACCAGTTGCCTCTAAATGCCTATGTGTGCATGGGCAAATAGGTTAACATGCAGGGGCATTCCGAGGCAGAAAAAATAAATAAAAATGCCAGACACTCCTAACAGCAACGTTAAAAACATCCCATATGTATATAGCGCTTACCACCCTCTCCTCCTTGTCTTTCGGCTCCTTGCAGGAAGAAAGGGCACACCCAGTTTGATATGCCCGTACCCTCCTGTGTGAGGAGGTTGAGCGGTGTTGTGATGGGTCTCCGCAGCCAGATTCTCCCACAGAATGGTTCTTATCTCTATAGCCAATAAAGACAAGTCTCTATTTCCCCCAATGACTTCAATGTCCACACCAGCTGTAACTCCAACGTAGAGTTTATTTCTCTTAGATAACAGTGTCTGATCTAAAAGGTTGGAGAGAGAACAGAACAGCATAAGGTGTGGGTGAGGTCCAGGCACAAACGTAATACACTTCACTGCTTGGCTTCTCAGACAGAGTTGCTCCAGGCTCTGGAAGGATCCCAACCATATTGTCAGGATCCACCCAGATGTAGGGTGACCACGTGTCCCGGATTGCCCGGGACAGTCCCGCATTTTGCAGGTCTGTCCCGGGCACATTTATTCCAGGACATTAAAGTGTCCCGGAATGAAACTGACACAGCCACCCTGCGGGCCAATCTGATGCCCCCAAAAAAGACCACCCCATCACCGCTTTACTCACTGACAGTACTTGTCCTGGCCAGGAATGCCTGGAGGAGCACAATCCCGCCCCCTGCTTGTGATTGGAGAAATCATAAATCCCGCCTCTTGTGTCCAATCACTGTGCTGTGATTCGTCACAGCACAAGCTGATTTTTGGGAAGGAAGGGTGTCCCTGAATGGTAGTTTGGAAATGTGGTCACCCTACCCAGATGCCTGATCAACAGCTTTCTCAGCCTCTCAGTACACAGCTGAGCGCCAGAGCCAGCTACTCCCGCCCCTCCACGGCCCAGCTCTTCAGTGAAGGGGCAGAAAAGAGAGCAATAACTGACAGTCACTGTACAATGTTCTCTGATCAAAGCTGACCAGGTACTGAGCATTCAGCAGCCATGTAATTGATCGCGTAGTTCTCAGGCTTAGAGCCAGCGGGGGACGGCTGCAGCATCAGACCGATGCTGCAGCATGTATGCATGTTTGGCTTTTTCACAAGCCCAAACTTCTCCTTTAAAATGTTAATGGACTGGTAGAATAACCTGATGACTGGTTTGAATCAAACTAAACTAGGACTGATGTAATTTATTTAACTGAACAAAAATTAATTGGTGTAAAACTGTAATGTAACAATATTCTGAAATCAAAATCAAATGTATTATCATTGCTTAGAAGATAAGAAAAAAATAAATAACTGAAAAGTACATAAATCACACAATGTTTCAAAACTCAATTATTCAAAAATTGTATCATTTTCATATCTCAAAAGGAGACCCTTGATTCTCAGTAGAATACCTAGGGTACTCAGTAGAAGGCCCAGGACACTCAGTAGATGACAAGGTGCACTCTGTAGAATACCTAGGGCAGTCAGTAGATGACAAGGTGCACTTTGTAGAATACCTAGGGCAGTCAGTAGAAGGCCCAGGACACTCAGTAGAAGACTTGGACACACTGTAGAACCCCTAGGGCAGTCAGTAGAAGACCCAGGACACTCAGTAGAAGACTCGGAGCACTCTGCAGAATACCTAGGGCACTCAGTAGAACCCCTAGAGCGTCAGTAGAACACCTAGGACACCCAGTAGAAGACTCAGGGCACTCTGTAGAACCCCTGGGATAATCAGTAGAAGACCCAGGGTTGTCAGTAGAACCCCTAGGGCGTCAGTAGAACACCCAGGACACCCAGTAGAAGACTCAGGGCACTCTGTAGAACCCCTGGGACAATCAGTAGAATACTGGGGCACTCAGTAGAACCCCTAGGGCGTCAGTAGGACACCCAGTAGAAGACTCAGGGCACTCTGTAGAACCCCTGGGATAATCAGTAGAATACTCGGGCACTCAGTAGAACCCCTAGGGCGTCAGTAGAACACCCAGGACACCCAGTAGAAGACTCAGGGCACTCTGTAGAACCCCTGGGACAATCAGTAGAATACTCGGGCACTCAGTAGAACCCCTAGGGCGTCAGTAGAACACCCAGGAAACCCAGTAGAAGACTCAGGGCACTCTGTAGAACCCCTGGGATAATCAGTAGAAGACCCAGGGCAGTCAGTAGAACCCCTAGGGCGTCAGTAGAACACCCAGGACACCCAGTAGAAGACTCAGGGCACTCTGTAGAACCCCTGGGACAATCAGTAGAATACTCGGGCACTCAGTAGAACCCCTAGGGGGTCAGTAGAACACCCAGTAGAAGACTCAGGGCACTCTGTAGAATCCCTGGGACAATCAGTAGAATACTCGGGCACTCAGTAGAACCCCTAGGGCGTCAGTAGAACACCCAGGACACCCAGTAGAAGACTCAGGGCACTCTGTAGAACCCCTGGGACAATCAGTAGAATACTCTGGCACTCAGTAGAACCCCTGGGGTGTCAGTAGAACACCCAGGAAACCCAGTAGAAGACTCAGGGCACTCTGTAGAACCCCTGGGACAATCAGTAGAAGACCCAGGGCAGTCAGTAGAAGACCCAGGGCAGTCAGTAGAAGACACAGGGCACTCTGTAGAACCCCTGGGACAGTCAGTAGAAGACCCAGGGCAGTCAGAAGACCCAGGGAAGTCAGTAGAAGACTCTGGGCACTCTGTAGAATACCTAGGCAGTCAGTAGAAGTCTCAGGGCACTCTGTAGAACCCCTAGGGCAGTCAGTAGAAGACCCAGGACACTCAGAAGACTCGGGGCACTCTGTAGAATACCTAGGGCACTCAGTAGAACACTCAGGTACTCTGTAGAAGACTTGGGACACTCAGTATATGGCCTGGGGCACAAGCTGGTCCTTCACAATGCACAGAATATATTAATCTCTGGCATTGTGGTACACTAAAACACAGGTTCTTTGCTGTACAAGCTAACTCATGTTGTAATGGAAGTTATGATGATCTTTGTAGGGAGAGAGATTTTTCACCCTAAAATCACGCTGAAGTTTTCTAGTATGTCATTATTGCTTTTTTTGAGAAAAAAAAAACATATATCCATGTTTTATACTGTTATATACCATGTTAGAACAGTTTAGCTTTTTGGATTACATTGTTATAATGTATAACAAAAAAAAGGAGCCACTTTGAAAGATCAAAATGTATCTGATAAAGACCATGACAGTGGGTTTCTTCAGCCCAAAACAGTTAACACAGATTACCACCACACATCCAAAAGCCCACCACAATCAAATACCACATAGATAAAATGGTAGAAAGCTGGCATTTGTAGTCCCACATAGTAGCTATGTGTATGTGTGAATTGCAGTCATACTGACCACCTTGATTCAATACTTTCAATCACTGGCCCAGAACAAGTATGCTGATAAGAACCTTGTGAATTGAATTTAATGTATTAAACAGAGAGAAAAAAAAGCAACAATATAGTGTGAATGCAATACATTCAGCTGGCTTATGCCTTTGGTAAATTGAAAAAATAATTTTCAAACATTTCCTTTGCATATAGCTTCTTCAGAAGACCCAGATACAGTTGGGAGCAACTCCCTAATTGCTACCAGAGTACTCCAATTCCAGAGGGGTGGCCCCTTGTCCTTGGCTCTTGGATGCCTCCAGCTGTTCATCTGTGTTACCAGAGCTACCCATGTCTTCGCTTTGAGTAACGCTATTATGAAGAGAAGTGTAAGTACCGTAGCAGTTTTTGTTCTGAGCTGTTTTACTGAAATAATGATTTTCAGCTAGACCGTCTGTTGTTATGGAGTCTTATAGAGACTACGCTATGCAGCCACCTGTTATCCTGATTGAATCACAGGGACATTGCTTGGAAGAGTCCACGTTTGTGCAGCTTTCATAATCTATTTTATTTTAGGCTGCAGAGCATTTTGCCATCCTGATCCTGTTTTGCACCATTCCTTCTTCTTTGCACCTGTTTAGAAATCAGCAAGTTAGAGATAAGCCTGGTACACACGATCGGATTTTCAGCAGACAAAGCTTAGGACTTTTCTCCGAAGAGCGTTGGCCATGAACTTGTCTTGCATACATGCGGCAAAGAATTATCGGCCAACAAACAAGGAACGACATGGTTTTTCAGCTCTTTAGCGCCACCCTTTGGGCAACTTCTGCTAATGTTGTGTTATGGTTAGCATTGCTTCGGAGCATGCATGTTTGTACGTTGGAGTTTTGTCTGAGGGACTTCTGTACACGCGATCGGATAATCCGACAACACACATTTGTCAAGCATGCTATCCCACATTTGTTAACAGAAAATCCGACAATTGTCCGATGGAGCATACAAACGGTCAGATTTTCCGACAACAGCCTGCCATCACACAACTCCCATCGGAAAATCTGATCGTGTGTACGAGGCTATACTCTCTGTGTCTGATTATTCAGCCAATTATCCATTCTACTACACTTCAAAAAAAAAAAATAAGAACACAACACATTGTAATGAAAATAACATATGCATTAAGCTTTAGTGAGATGTATTGGCCTTGTTTTAAAATGATTTATTAAAACGTATGTCTAGCTTTACTAATGTTCATAAAGCCCAGTCTGCATGTGGCAAGTTAGATATTTGTAACCAGCAAAAATACATGAATTCCTATGAGCAGTTCAGCAAACTCCCTGAACGAAATGTACGGGGAGCAAAATCATCTCTACCAGACACTGGTTTCATAGGTTGCCAGGCAACAGTCCAACTGGCAATGTCAAAATATCACAAATAAAAAAAAGCATTGACAAAAAAAAAATTAAAAAATATATAGAAGCATCCGTTTGCGAAGTGGAACAGATTTCTGAGAGCGATCTTAACCTCACAGTGTGTTTGGAAAAAAACAATCTAAAACTCAATTTACATTATACTATTCTACAAGTATGTTTTGATTCAATTAGTCATGCTTTTATTTTACAGCATTTCAGACAGATTTTCCTTCAAATACAATTACATTTCAAGTTAGTTAGTTTCTTTGCATTCTACTGTGCTGTTGCTTGGCAACTGATAAACTTTGGGCCAATGTATACATGTAGAGTAAAAAGGCCGAGCTCTCAAGTTTCCTTCTTTGTCAAAGGACATGTGCTAGTGGCTGTACAGCCTACACCTTCCTTCATAACCAGTAAAATTAAATAAAATTAGTGTAATACTAATAGTGGCTTTACTTTTGTAAAATGCTTGCTCAGAAGCAAGTTATGAGACGGGAGCGCTCGTTCCGGTAAAACAAAAAAACAAGTAGTGTGTGTGTGTATGTAGCGGCCTCACCCTCTCTCTCTTCTTTAGTGGGTACTATGGCTTCGGTCTAGGGGTACCTTGAAGGGGAGAGCGAGGTGTGCCACGGCCCATGTCCTCTAGATTTCAGCATGTAGAGGTGAAGGCCAGCATCTAATTACACCCGGGCTGTGTATACGCTCAGAGCCAAGTCTGTTCTGCTGATAACCCCCCTTTGCTCCCAGTAATTGGAGTACCACACACTGAAAAGGTCCAACACTTATTTATTCCATAACGGCAAACAAATAGTCCTTTGCGAGCAGACAGTTTGAGACCCATAGAACAGTCCAGTATTGGTGGGGAGTAGGTCAAGGCACAATCCTCAAAGAAACTAAACGGTTGAGGTTTTACCAACGGTTGCTAAGCACAGTGGCTGTTAAATGGACTTTTTGGCTTCAGAGTCTCTTCCAGCGACTCTAGTGAACAGGAACTGGAGTTACCTTCGCTACGTTGCAGCCCATCAGGGGGAAGACATCCCTCCAAGAGAGTTACCAGAGGCCTCGCCGTCACCAGCCGCACCCAGGCCGAAGGTGCCTGGGTGCGGCCGCGTCCTCCAACTCTGAACCCCGAGGTCAGGGCGTCCGCCCCTTTTATCTCCTCTCCCTTTGCGTCACAGCGGGTTCCCCACCCCGCTGTACCGGCACCAGGAAAGGACAAAAAGGTACAGTCTTGCGGTGCAGGTTCAACTCCGGCCCAGGGCGACAACGCCACCTGCAGGCCACAGGGAACCTTGCACCACCAGAGTCCTCCAAGAACCACAAAAGGGATTCTCAGATTCCCTAATGTAGCGGGGTATTCCCCTATATTGGGAAGAAACTACATTACCCATAACCCCATTCTTGTGATGTTCCACCGCAGAGACTCATGGGAGGGGTTATAAAAGGAGGAGGCTCGGCCGGGCTCGGCCTCTTTGGGGACACGAGACTTCACAGACGGATCCTCCTGTGCGGATGTGTCGGAGTGCAAGGCCTGAAGCCTGAGGCCTTGCTCTGCACCAAAGAGCCTTCCACCCTCCCCTCTGCGAGCCTGGGTGGCATCTGACTTTGTGAGCTACAGCCTTGTCGGATCGGGGGCCCGATCGTTGGAGAGATCGAGTGTGTGTGACACGACCGGTGGAGGTTTCCCGGACTGGATCCGTAGTCCGGCGGGTGAGAGGGCGTAAGCCCAGCTAAGATACTGTTGCTGTATATAGGCCTATAGACTGCCGTGGCCTACAAGTTATTTTCATACCCCTTGGATTACAAAGTTATACTCTGTTTAAAGTGCACCACCATTACAGACCTGCCGGTGAAGAAAGAAGGACTAAGTTAAATATTAGAACCAGGCCTGGTGGGGATTCTAGCGTGTTTGATTACTGCGCCATAGGGCACTTAGTTAACGGTCGCCCGTATGGCGCACCTGTAGCGTGTGTTACTATATAGTGTGTTAGAGTGGCAGGACGCTGCCCTTCGGAGTGATTATCTTGAACTGTGATTACTGTTACCCCTTTATCCATATTGAGAATCAATGAGTAAAACACTTTACCTATTACAATTCATTACTGTGTCCTTGCTTAGTTATTCTATTGCATAGGACATATCATTGATTGTTAGTACTAGCTGTGCCAGAAGGGGGTAGAGCCTATTGCCGGGGGTTGGCGGAGCTGCACTCAGGGCCCAAATCTAATTCTGCGGCCTCCTTAGTTGGAGGTATCGCTACACGTGGGGGTTCTCGTCCGGGATCCTGATGCAGCAAGCGAACGCCAGAAGTGCCGGCATGGACCCCATGGATCCAAGAGTGGTAGAAGAGTGGTGCAAAGCCGCTAATACAGAGCCAAAACAGTCGATAGCCATTAGTCTCCCTGGCGAGAAATGGTCAAGTGAGACGGTAGAGGAACTGATGAGTTCAGTGTCCCCAGATCACACACCATGGGTGATAGACATGAAGACAGACCCAAACATCTCGTATCAATACGCATTAGTGGAATATTGGGACGGGATGCCAGAGGCCTGTAAGCACAAGTGTCTGCGGACGCCAGACAACAGAACATTTAGGCTGGCGCACGCAATAACTGTAGAAAGGGAACCATCCCCTACGGGATCGCCACAGGCTGCGGCCCGAACTACACCTGAAAGAGAAGACAGGGCGACACCCCCGGTGGCACCTGCATCGGCCACTGCTATATCACCAGAACTGATAAATGCAATAGGGGATTTGCTAGCCAAATGTCAGAAGACAAGTACGGTGCATGTGGAAACTAGCTACCGGAGACTAAAAATATTCTCAGGGAAGCTCCCTGTCCCGGCAGGGGAAGAAGATTTTGATACTTGGGTGGAACAGGCATTACAGGCGGTGGAGGCATGGGAGGTGCCGGAGGCACAGAAGAGGCAGCGAGTGTTAGAAAGCCTTAAAGGTGCAGCAGCAGAAGCAGTGAAAAGTTTCCGGTTTGGGAATGCAGGGTGCACGGCGCAGGATTGTCTAGCTATGCTGCAGGAAGAGTTTGGTCAATTAGACAAGGTGACAGAGACGGTCTACCAGTTTGAACACACTTTCCAAAAACCGGAGGAGAAACTTTCCGAGTATGTCAGAAGGCTAAACAGGCTGCTGTGCAAGATTGTGTTAAAGAAAGGGATGAAGCCCCAAGATGCCGATGCGGCAAGAATGAAGCAAGTCTTAAAGGGAGCGCTACGCTCCGATCCAGTCTGGCTGCACCTGAAAACCTTGGGAGGAGGAATGTTGCTGACTTATGCTGATTTAATAAAAATTATCAGAGATGAGGAGGCGCTGCAACAGGACCAGCAGAAGGATAAGACAATTGTTGTACCCGCACAGGTGCTGGTCAACCCAGTAATGACCCCTGAAAGAGAGGCGAAGATAGACACCCTAAAAACTCAGATGTCCAAGGTGTTAGAGATATTGACCTCTCTGATAGCAAAAGACACAGAGTGTCCCAAGAAGAAGGAAAGTCCAAGGAAGGAATTGTTCCCGATTGCCTCAGCACCCGAACCTTTACAAGAATGGGGAGATATAGTCTGCTTCAACTGTGGGGGAGTTGGCCACATTGCAGCCACATGTTCTAGTCCGAAGAAGAAGAGACCAGACAACCGCAAGCCGGCGGGAAACTACAGAGGGCCCCGGTGAAGGAGTCAACCGGGTGCCCACCATCTTCAGTAAACTCCAAGCTGAATGCGAAGAAAAACAAAAAGAGAGATAGAACACCAAAGGGGAAACGCAATACCCCTCAACAAAGCTATACTCCAAGAAGAAGGGGGGAGACCCCTCAGGAGAGGCACGGCAACCCCCAAAGGGGGTGCCCACCCAAGAAAAATAATAGTACGCCTCAGCGGGTTCCTACATTCATTAAAAGGAGGGAAGTCAGTGCATACCAGGCTCAAGAAAGGTTCAAGTCCAAAGGGAATAGGACAAGAGAGAGTCCAAAGGGAAAAGGTCTGAAGAAGGCGGCTCCTGCCGGACCATATCCAGAGAAGCTGGTAGGCCCATCCCCTATAGTGCCCATTCAAGTGGAGGGAGTCTACACCAGGGGCCTCCTGGATACCGGGGCACAAGTGACCCTACTATACCGGGACTTCTACGACAGGCACCTGAGTCATCTGCCTATCCAGAAGATAGAGGAGCTGGAAATATGGGGAATTGGAACCCAGAGTTTCCCTTACAACGGCTACCTTCCCATCCAAATGACCTTTGACCCATCCGTGGCTGGGAAGGCCGAAGTGTTTGACACCCTGGCAGTTGTGTGTCCTAGGCCGCCTGGAGCCAACAAGAATTCCCTTATAATAGGGACAAACATGGACCTGGTCCGAAGACTCCTGACCCCTCTCATGACAGAAGAAAGACAAGCAGCTACCAAGATCCATCCCATGCTGAAGACAGCCTACCAACGGCTGGTCCAAGAGCGGGAGACCCCTGGAGAGGAGATAGGGAAGGTGTGGAGACTTGGAAGAGAAGGGGTAGTGTTGCAGCCCGGTGAAGTAACCTGTCTCAGGGCCACTGTGAAGCTTACTTGGGAGCAGCCTGGTCCCTTTGTCATGCTGGAGTCAGACCCAAGGGGTGAGTCCTCAGGCCTGGAGGTGATACCGGAAGTGATTCCGCTGAAGGTCCTGAAGAAGGCCCATTATAGAGTTCCAGTGAGTGTTAGGAATACTACCAAAGACCCCATGGACATCCCAGCCAGAATGTTGCTAGGCCAGGTGAGCCCGGCGGCCCCTGTTACCCTGTCAGAAGTGAAGAGGACAGGTGAAGAAGGGGATGTTTGGGAGAAGCTGACCATGGAAAACCCGAATCTGTCCAGGGCTTGGAAAGAGAGAGCCAAGGCCCAGTTGAATAGATGGGAGAAGATCTTCTCTAAGGATGAGTTTGATGTGGGGTGTGCAAGGAGTGCCACCCATCGGATCCGCCTCCAGGAAGATAAGCCCTTCCGAGAGAGAGTCAGGCGGGTCCCGCTAGCAGATCTGGAGGATCTGAGGGAACAACTTGCAGAACTCAAGAGGACTGGTGTGATACGGGAGTCCAGAAGCCCCTATGCCTCTCCCATAGTGGTGGTCCGAAAGAAGAATGGATCATTGAGGCTCTGTATAGACTACAGGACTCTCAACAGCAGACAAGGAGAAGACAGCTTTCATAACCCCAGTGGGGTTCTTTGAATTCGACCGGATGCCCCAAGGTCTGCCTGGAGCCCCAGCTACTTTTCAACGCCTCATGGAGAAGACAGTAGGGGACATGAACTTGATCGAAGTCCTTGTATACCTAGACGATGTCATTGTCTTTGGGAGAACCTTGGAGGAACATGAAGAGAGGCTGGAGAAAGTGTTGAGAAGACTCAGTGAGGAAGGACTTAAGCTTTCGCCTGAGAAGTGTCGGTTCTACCAGTCTTCTGTGAACTATCTGGGGCACATAGTATCTGAAGAAGGGGTGGCCACAGACCCTGAGAAATTGGAGGCAGTTACCTCCTGGCCACAGCCCACCACAGTAACAGAACTCAGATCCTTCTTGGGCTTCTGCTCCTACTATAGGAGGTTTGTGGAGGGATTTGCCCGAATTGCTAGACCATTGAATGAGTTGCTCAAGACTGAAGGAGAAGAGGATGGATCGGGGCCCAGGAGGCCAGGAGAGTCCATCAGAGATCAGTGGAATCAGAAGTGTGAAGAGGCTTTCCAGGAATTGAAGAGGAGCCTGACCACTGCACCAGTCTTGGCCTACGCAGACCCAACCAAACCCTATGAACTGCACGTGGATGCTAGTCATGACGGTCTGGGAGGAGTACTTTACCAAGAACATGAGGGGCAATTGCGACCTGTTGCCTATGTGAGTAGGAGCCTGACCCCCTCTGAGAAGAACTACTCCACTCACAAGCTGGAGTTCCTGGCCCTCAAGTGGGCGGTAGTAGACAAGCTCAAAGACTACCTGTATGGAGCAGAGTTCACTGTGAAGACCGACAACAACCCCCTTACCTACCTGTTCACCACGGCCAAGCTGGATGCCACTGGACACAGGTGGCTGGCCGCACTGTCTGGATTCAACTTCAGCCTTAAGTATAGACCAGGGGTGGGGAATCGAGACGCAGACGCTCTGTCCAGAAGATCTCATTCCTCGACCATTGAAATAGAAGATTGGACCCAAGTGGCACCGGACGGGGTGCAGGCCCTCTGTCAAGGAGCTGCATTCCAAGCCCGAGGATGCTCCAGAGCAGAGGAAATAGGAGTTACCACGGTGGGAGTCCCCAAACACTACTGTGGAGTAGCTCAATTGGAAGAGGACAACCTACCAAGACTGTCCAAGAAGGAATTGAGGTGTGACCAATTGGAAGACCCCATGGGGAGATTGGTCCTGGAGGCCTTGAAAAATCAGGATCCAAACATACTCATGCGTCAACCTTCAAAAGAAGCTTGCCTACTGAGGAAGGAGTGGGATAGGTTGCAGTTACATCAGGGAGTGGTCTACCGAAGGGGCCCCTCTGATGACTCAGAAGATAAGTGGCAGATGTTCCTCCCAGAGAAACATTGGGAGACTGTTCTGATGGCCTTGCATGACAATCATGGCCACCTAGGGGCTGAAAGGACCTTTCAACTTGTCAGAAGTCGGTTCTATTGGCCCTGCATGAGGGCAGAGGTAGAGGAGTACTGCCACTCATGTGTGCGATGCATCCAGAGGAAGACTTTGCCCCATCAAGCTGCCCCAATGGGCCATCTACAGAGCCAAGGGCCCATGGACCTGGTGTGCATTGATTTTCTCTGCCTCGAACCCGACCTGAGTGGACTAGGAAATGTTCTGGTGATAACCGACCATTTCACCCGGTATGCCCAGGCTTTCCCCACCAAAGATCAGAAGGCCTCCACCGTGGCCAAGGTACTTATGGAGAAGTATTTTGTCCATTATGGGCTGCCACAGAGACTCCATTCAGACCAAGGGAGGGACTTCGAGAGTAAGCTGATCCGGAAGCTCTTGGATTCGTTGGGAATTAAGAAGACTCGAACTACACCTTACCATCCTCAGGGAGATGCTCAGCCGGAAAGGTTCAACCGAACCTTGCTCAACATGTTGGGGACTCTGGAAAGCGAGAAAAAGCAACATTGGAGCAAACATATAGCAGCCATAGTACATGCTTACAACTGCACCATCAGTGATGCTACAGGCTATTCCCCATATCGACTCATGTTTGGGAGAGAAGCGAGACTACCGGTGGACCTGGCTTTTGGCACCTCACTGGACCATTCCTCAGTCACCTCCCACAAAGGATATGTGGACAGGCTCAGACACAGCCTGAAAGTAGCATATGAACAAGCTCAAGCGGCCTCAGATCAAAGGGGAGCTCGGAATAAAAGAAATTACGACTTGAAGGTCCGGGTACAAGACCTACAGCCCGGGGATCGAGTACTGTTGCGCAATCTGGGAGTCCCCGGAAAGCACAAACTTGCAGACAGATGGAGATCTGAACCCTATGTCATCTGCAGGAAGTTGCCGGGCCTACCTGTCTACAAGGTGAAGCCAGAGGGAAAGGTAGGCCCACTGAAGACATGGCATCGAAACCACCTGCTCCCACTTGCGGAGGCAGTTAGAATACCTTCCGTGGGAGACTCCCCTGCACCGGCCTCTATCTTGGATACTCCTAGGCCGCACACTCGGTCACAGACCTCCCGAGCTGGAAATGGAGAAGCCTCCCAACTTAGTGGAGATGAAGAAGGAGAGCTTGATTGGCTGTGGTCTTCCCCAACTCCAGGAACTTCTATCATAGATCTTCCAGTCACCCAAGATACCACAGATGAAACACTGAACCCAGAGGCTACAGAATTCATCCCTTTCAGTCCTTCAGCAGATTACTGGAAAGATGCCCATGATAGTTGCTCCGAGGAAGAGGAGCCTGTGGCGCCAGAGCCAGAGATTCCAGGAGAGCAAAGAGCTCGAAGAGTCATTCGACCTCCTAAGAAGCTGACCTACCCCCAGATGGGGAACAGTTCGGAAGACTCTGTGGTCACTGCTAGGAGAAATGCTGAGATTCCGGATCCCTCCACTGTCCATTTGGTGGAGGACAACCCCAGCTCACTCTCTGGCACAGTTAGGCAGGCCACCCATGATAATGTGACCTGTAGGCAAGGGAATTCAACCCCTCAGTTATGGTGGGAATCCCCTATCCCAACATCGTTTTCAGAATTGTCCAATGTTGTATATAGTTGTTGCTAAAATTTATCTTTGGGGACCAAAGAGTTTAAGTGGGGGGAGTGTGTAGCGGGGTATTCCCCTATATTGGGAAGAAACTACATTACCCATAACCCCATTCTTGTGATGTTCCACCGCAGAGACTCATGGGAGGGGTTATAAAAGGAGGAGGCGAGGCCGGGCTCGGCCTCTTTGGGGACACGAGACTTCACAGACGGATCCTCCTGTGCGGATGTGTCGGAGTGCAAGGCCTGAAGCCTGAGGCCTTGCTCTGCACCAAAGAGCCTTCCACCCTCCCCTCTGCGAGCCTGGGTGGCATCTGACTTTGTGAGCTACAGCCTTGTCGGATCAGGGGCCCGATCGTTGGAGAGATCGAGTGTGTGTGACACGACCGGTGGAGGTTTCCCGGACTGGATCCGTAGTCCGGCGGGTGAGAGGGCGTAAGCCCAGCTAAGATACTGTTGCTGTATATAGGCCTATAGACTGCCGTGGCCTACAAGTTATTTTCATACCCCTTGGATTACAAAGTTATACTCTGTTTAAAGTGCACCACCATTACAGACCTGCCGGTGAAGAAAGAAGGACTAAGTTAAATATTAGAACCAGGCCTGGTGGGGATTCTAGCGTGTTTGATTACTGCGCCATAGGGCACTTAGTTAACGGTCGCCCGTATGGCGCACCTGTAGCGTGTGTTACTATATAGTGTGTTAGAGTGGCAGGACGCTGCCCTTAGGAGTGATTATCTTGAACTGTGATTACTGTTACCCCTTTATCCATATTGAGAATCAATGAGTAAAACACTTTACCTATTACAATTCATTACTGTGTCCTTGCTTAGTTATTCTATTGCATAGGACATATCATTGATTGTTAGTACTAGCTGTGCCAGAAGAGGGTAGAGCCTATTGCCGGGGGTTGGCGGAGCTGCACTCAGGGCCCAAATCTAATTCTGCGGCCTCCTTAGTTGGAGGTATCGCTACACTAACAATTAGTACATCTGGGTTAACTAACCCAGATGCTCCCCCCCCCAAATTTAAATACCGGCTACATGTGTATATATATATATATATATATATATATATATATATATATATATATATATATATATACACACATATACACACACATACATACACACACTACTTTTTTTTTTTACAAAAGTAAAGCCACTTTTAGTATTACACTAATAAATTTATATATATATATATATATATATATATCAAGCAAATTGCAGTAAAAAAATCGCTTGAAAAAGCACTTTTTTGCTATTGCTTGCTGAAGCCTGCTCATTTCAGTGCTGGTTCACATTGAAGCCGTGCAGAAAAATGAATGTGAGTCGGATAGGAATCGTACCGCATTCCTGTTCAAATCACATGCGTTTCTTTGCAGTGCAACTTGAACCCATTCATTTTGTATGTCTCAAATCGCGCCACACCCGCACGAAAAAGATGCATGCACCTATTTTTGCCGCACTGGAATCAGATCGCATGGACGTTGGCACCCATGCAATCCCGATTCATCCAATGTCACTGTGATTTGCAACATGTTTTTGAGGTGTCGTTGCCTTAAAGTGAAGCTCCTCCCAAAAGGGGTAGCTCCGCTTGTTCGTACTCTCCCCCCCCCTCCACCTCCACATTTGCCACTTTTTGGTTGGGAAAGGGGAGTGGGTACCTGGTTTTGACAGGTACCCGCTCCCACTTCCGTGTAAGATCGCCGCGCGGCGATCTACGACATTTCCGGCCCCTCCTCCTTTCACCCGCTGCCTTCTGGGACAGAGGTCCCAGAAGATGGCGGGACCATTCAAAAAGTGCAGCATGACTCGTGCATGCGCAATAGGAGACAGATTGTGAAACGTAAGGCTTCACTTCCTGTGTCCCTTACTACAGATGCCAGCGCCTGCACCCAAAGCCGATTGATGAATCTGCTAGGGGTATCGACATCGCGGGATCCCTGGACAGGTAAGTGTCCTTATATTAAAAGTCAGCAGCTACAGTATTTGTAGCTGCTGACTTTTTATTTATTTTTATTTTTTTTACAGACTGGAACTCCTTTTTAACATTGACACCCGCAGTGGTTCACATGAATGAAGTGTGATTGTAGGAACGCAGAGGAAGCGTTGTGAATTCCGTACCGCATCAGTGTGAAACGAGACTTATGCCGCGTACACACGATCTGTTTTTCTGATGAAAAAAGACCGATGGACTTTTTTCATCGGACAAACCGATCGTGTGTGGGCCCCATCGGTCTTTTTTCCATCGGTATAAAAAAATAGAACATGTTTTAAATTTATCCGATGGAAAAAAAAAACGATAGCAAATTCCGATCGTCTGTGGGGAACTCCATCGGAGAAAAAACCCACGCATGCTCAGACGCATTGAACTTAATTTTTCTCGGCTCTTCGGAGTGTTTTACGTCACGGCGTTTGGGATGGTCGGATTTTTGATTGATGGTGTGTAGGCAAGACTGATGGAAGTCAGCTTAATCGGATTTCCGATGGAAAAATCCATCAGATTTTATTCCATCGGAAATCCGATCGTGTGTACAGGGCAAAAAGGATGTCCAAAGTGTGAGAATTACAAAGTTTGCATTTGCTGACAATCTCATTAACTTTCTAGATGCCTGTCTGTCTCTTGCATGTCTACTTTCTGAAACACTGACCTGAAACAAGCGTGCAGATCCAGAAAGTCAAACTAAGGTCAGAGCACCTAATTTGCAAACTTGTTTCAGGTCAGTGGCAAAAAAATGACTGAAACATTTTTTAATAGAATAAGAGTGACAGCCAGTGAACAAGCATTTTCAGAAGCATAGGTCAGCAATGGCATCTTTCTTTTAAAGAAACAGGTATATATTTTGTGTTATTATTATAATGTTTTTTTTTTAAGTAATATTCAACACAACTTTCCAGCTGTACTGTTTTCATTACTGTATAACATAACGGATTTGTTAATTTCACATATTTGTCTTTTACTTTAGTTCCTTTAAAAGGTTTAAATAAATCTTTTGGTAAAAGAAACTTGGGTGGTGCCATTGCTGACCTCTTCCTGAAGATACTATTTGTATGGCTATTTTTACACTGACCTCCGGGCCACCAGTATTGCCTGTGGTCTTCCTGCAACTGTTATTTTCCCCGTTACTGACTAACCATGCCTTCTTCTACTCTGTGTCTCTGTGTTGAGGTGATGGATGCAGGGCTCTGCTTCTTGATACTGTATACAGTATATCTGAGCCTCTAGCAAGCAGTGACATCACCTTATCTCCCGAGACTGAGGCCTCGTACACACGACCGGTTTTCTCGGCAAGAAACGACAAGAGAACTGCTGGGAGAGCTTTCTTGCCGAGAAAACCGTGCGTGTGTACGAGGCTTTGAGGTTTCGCGTCGGGAAATCTGCCCAGAGCCTCGACGAGAAAAATAGAGATCCTGCTCTCTATTTTCTCGTCGGGATTCTTGTCGGCCTGTTTCCCGACGAGAAACCCGAGCGTGTGTATACTTACCTGTCACCGTGGAAACCCACACATGCTCGAAATGACGTCGACGCATGCGCGGTAGCTTCCTAGGCATAGGTAGGGTGTAATGTACAAAAATGTAGCGCTATGCGTAATAACAATATGTAAAACACCCAAGTGCTCAAAAAAATGACTAGATCACAAAGGATCTGGTATGAATCCAAACTGTAAAAAAATATAAAGAAAGTTTTTGGATGATCAAAACGTGAGTATGATTAGAACTGTTCAGTTCGAATATAAAAGTGAATCTTCCGAAATAATACGTGACTTGTGACGTGACCACCACCACATGAAGGGGAGGCTTACCGGATGGAGTGAACCCAATACACATACGTGTATAGGGTCAAACAGGCTTAATAAGTATGTGTCCGTACATATGGAATCCCGGCTGGTACAACGCACCCTTGTATCCAAGATCCAGGCTCAGGAAAAACACCAGATATTCCAGCCAATAGGAGTATTAGAGTAGCTCATAGAGTACATATGGAAGAAAGAAGGAGAGGGCACATAGCGTAATAACGTAAAGGATATTTAATGAATATAGGTAGATACACTTACATTCAATCCATCAATATAGCGCTTTGCAAAAACACTCAGTGGCAGCAGTGGAGTCTCCCGACGCGTTTCGCAAAACCTTGCATCGTCTGGGGTGTGGCAAGATGGCGGCGACGGCATTGAATGTGACGGCGGTTCTTTTGAAGTGTACGTGTGTACACTCGGCCAGGACAAGATTCTTGTCAAGAATCTCGTCAGGAAAAACTACAGGTTTTTTCCTGACGAGATTCTCGGCCGTGTGTACTAGGCTTTACAGTCAGAGGCAGCAGTACCTAAGGTGATCTTATACTGCAGGTATACAGCTATGCAGAATAGGAGTGCCTAGGCACACTTACATACCAGGAAGTGCACTGCTATATTTCAAGAGGAATTTGGGACAAAAAGTTTTTTTTATTTTTTTTTAGTACTGCTTAGTCACAATGAACATTTCTAGCTGTGTTCTATAACATAGCAAATCTTTACTTTTGGGTTCAGGTCCACTTTAACCACTTCAACCCATTAATGACCAGGCCATTTTTTGCGATGCGGCACTGTGTCGCTTTAACTGACAATTGCGCGGTTGTGCGACGCTGTACCCAAACAAAATTGATGTCCTTTTTTTTCCCACAAATAGAGCTTTCTTTTGGTGGTATTTCATCACCTCTGCGGTTTGAATTTTTTGATCCATAAACCAAAAAAGAGCGACAATTTTGAAAAAAAAAACACAATATTTTTTACTTTCTGCTATAGTAAATATCCAAAAAAACAAAAAAAATCTCTTCATCAGTTTAGGCTGATATGTATTCTTCTACATATTTTTGGGGATTTTTTTTTTTGCAATAAGCGTATATTGATTGGTTTGCGCAAAAGTTAAAGCGTCTACAAAATAGGGAATAGATTTATGGAATTTTTTCGTTTTTACTAGCAATGGCGGCGATCTGCGATTTTTAGCTGGACTGTGACATTGCGGCGGACAGATTGGACACTTTTGACACTATTGTGGGACCACATTTATACAGTGATCAGAGCTAAAAATAGCCACTGATTACTGTATAAATGTCATTGGCAGGGAAGGGGTTAACACTAGGGGGCGATCAAGGGGTTAAATGTGTGTCCTAGGGAGTGTTTCTAACTTTGGGGGGATGTGACTGCCTGGAGGAGGAGACCGATCGCTGTTCATAACCAGTATGAACTGCAGATCTGACTCCTCTCCCCTGACAGAACGGAAATCTGTCTGTTTACATTCACAGACCTCTGTTCTGTCTCTCTCAAGAGCGATCGCGGGTGCCTGGCGGACATCGCGGCTGCCGGGCACGTGCATCAGCTCCTACGTCATGCGGTGGGTGCCTCCGGTGGCGCGCCCCTAGACCCCTTAAAGCGCCCGCGCAGGGGGGAGCCAACCTGCCGCCGTATAACGACAGCGGCTGGTCGGCAACTGGTGAATACTTTTCATTGGCCAGGAACACGCATGTAGAACAGAAAAGTCAGAATCATGTCAGAAGTCCTTATCTGCATGTCTGTTGTAGGTCAGTGATTTAAAGTTGGACCCCAGGCAAACAGCTAAATGCTCATATGAAATACATGTAAGGGCGCTGTTTTACCCACCAACTGATTTGTATTTCTGTCCATACAGTCCAGTGAGTAACACAGCTCTGGCACACAATACAGCCCTGTATGGGAGAGTATGATTTTTTTTTAATTGCAGGTATAGAAAACTAAGGCCCCTCTCACACTGGGGCGGGCATGTGCGATGGCGGTATAGCGGCGCGATTTTCAGTCGCTAGCGGTGCGGTTTTACCCCCGCTAGCGGCCGAAAAAGAGTTAATACCGCCCGCAATGGGAAGGAGCGGTATACACGCCGCTCCCCTTCACCGCACTAAAGATGCGGCTTGCAGGAGATTTTTTTTTTCTCCTGCCAGCACATCGCCTCAGTGTGAAAGCCCTCGGGCTTTCTCACATTGAGAATGCTGGGGCAGGAGTATTTCAGGCGTTTTATGCGCTATTTTTAGCGCTAAAACACCTGAAATACGCCTCAGTGTGAAAGGGGTCCTAGGCTTCATGTACACTAGCCGACACTGGCAGCTCCTAAACTTGAGTTTAGGAGCTTTTAGCGTTTTTTTATTTTTCTGACAAAGCTCCTAAACTCCACTCCATAAAAGCCTACGTGTCAATGTACACATGGGCTTTTATGCTAGGTTCACACCTTAGCGTGTTTGGGGCCCGCGTTTGCACGGGCACGGCAGCCGATTTAAATGAATGCATGCACCTTTTCAAAAACGCGGCCGCAGGGAAATCACATGGTCTTTTTGATAGTTTTTTTTTCGTGTCCTTAAATCCTTCGACCAGACTTTCCACAAGTGATTTTCCGTTACCGAACCTATTAGCCTGTGGATCCATACATGTCACCTCCTGTGTGCCTGTCAACAATGTCTACTCAGCAAAAAAAGACAGGACTTGCCATAATTCTCAGATTTTACAGAGAATTTAGCGAAAAAGGTACCTATGCTCTATGATACTCTCTCGTCTCGGGAATACCGTAGATTGGTAATTTTCTCTCTCTGTGGACTTTCAAATGTGTTGTGCAAACTATACGCCTTAGGTTAGAATAAATTTGTTTTTTTCCCCCAAGTCCTCAATCTCAATTCTCCAGAGGGAAGGTCATTGGCAATTTCTTCCCATCAGATCAACCGAATAAACATTGTTCGAGTCATTCATTTCAGTTCACTTTTTTATTTGTCATATAATTTAATTTCTATGTTGAGGAGCTCCCAAGGTCTAAATCGAGCACTGCCTGGTGATCCGGCCAGTAGGTCTGTGGTCCGTTTTTTAACACACCTACAGATGTAGCAATTAGAATGTTGAGAAAAAACAGTTACCACTGACTGGGGTGCTTACACTGGTTATTCAACCTCTATCCCAAAATTAAGATAAATATTACTGTCACTGCTCAAGTGGGAGCTGCAGTGCAGCTTTAATTTCTTGGTGTATATAAATCCAGTGGCAGCTGGTGTTTTTTTTGGTGGGGCAGCAAACAACCACCCCCCCCCCCACAAGCGGCCAACAGCACCCCCCCTGCTGTTTGCCGGTCGGTCCGACACTTACCCCATCTAGGCGGGTAGCGGGTGGCGCACAGTGGGCAGTGGCTCCGTGTCCTCTCCTTCATTGGCGGCTCCTCCATAGCGTGCTGCTCCTCCCCTCCTACTAGGTGTCCAATAGGATCGTCTGTCCTTTCAGCATAGGTGTGCGCAGCCTATTGCATTAGGGTGTGCACCCCAAAGCTCAAACACACATGAATGCCACCTGCTGTCACATGGAGGAAGCTTTGATGGCAAGGGACAGTTAATTGGGAGCATATTATGCTACACTCTAAATACGAGTGTAGTGTGTTCCTATAGTTGAACCTAGCCTTTAATATAATGGGGGCATTTACACTGGTCATTGGCACCACAAACCACCCACCTGGTGCCACTCCTGGATAATGCTATGCACATGGGGAGATTAGGGTGTGCCCAGGCACACCCAGCACACCCTTTGCGCACACCTATGCCTTTCAGCTATTGGGGTGATGGGTGTCAAAGCCCACTTCCTGATTGGCCAGGAGGAGGATCAGTGTTTACGATAGCGAATATTCATTCACTGTTGTAACACACCTGGGTGGGCTGTAAACGCATTCTCTATGCCCCAAACCCACCCAATTTTGAAGCCTATTAGAGCCTCTGGCTCTAGTCAGTGCTTCAAAAAAACACCCACCCATTGGAATCCATGCATCCGACGTCCTTAAAGGGGCCAGACACATGGATAGGGGGAGGCGGTGATGGATGGGGGGGCGGCGTCCATGCGCCCTTAATGGACGGGCCGCCCCTGTATTAATCTCCTAGTACAGTACATTTAACACTCCCCTTCCCCCAGATTAACAATGCTGGTGTTCCTGTTGCACCTTCATACAGAGTGTAGGCCCTAATACAAAAGGTGTGTTTACTGGCTGAATCAACAGGTAGAAATAGAGGGTTTTGGGGTCAATACCGCTTTAACCCTTGTTAGGAAAAACATCTAGTTTACTAATGATAATGAGATCTGTCAGCACGGTGTAGAAAGAGCCAACTATGATAAATATAACTCCACATCCCCTCCATACTTTACTCCCTTTACTTTTTACGAATAAAAAGGTAAGCAGCAATTTTTAGATATGGGAAGTTTCCCCCAAGTGGGGTTTTCAAAGGCAGCAGAGATTGGATACATGTATGGTAAAAAAGTTATTTATTTGTGAAAACAGAAGTTTGCACCAGTAAAATTGAATCAAGATATGAGCTCTGGTACATGAATGAATTGGGAGTACAAAACAATATGAACATTATGTAACACGAAACATCGCTGCTAAAGTGCAATGTAAAGGACTACATATATCTTGACGCGTTTCGACCCTGTAGGGTCTTCTTCAGAAGATATGTTTAACTGTAAGGAAAAATGCATTTAATAAATCATACAAGAAATTTGAAAAAACCATAATAGTAGCAATCATGAAATTGTTTCTGACATATTTACCAAACAGACTGTTTTGTACACGATCACATGACCAGAAATCCTTCCTTATTAAAAGGGAATCCTCATAGGATCCCATATCCGGCTCGCCGGTCGGCAGAAGAACCTCCACTGGTGATGGGACACCCCACTGGGTCTTACCTGACTTACAAGAAGTCATCACAGGAGAACAAGATCCTGCGCCTGACGTGGCGTGGAAAAAGGGGGGGCCATCACACCTGAAGTGGATCATAGCAAGACATCAATAGAAGTAATAGTAGATGCATACATCATACGATTGTATAAATGTAAAGGATTACTATATAATCAAATATTAGGAAGGGGTTGTGGCAAGCTGGTAGTGGTCAAACCACCTTTTATATATTGTTGTTATAACTAACATAATAGAGATTTAAATAGTTGGTAGGATGGTGTAAAAAGGAAAAAGTGAAGGGGGCCCCTGTGTGATAGACCTACAGAAGAAGGGGAAAGGAGAAAGAAAGAGAGGGAAGAAAAGGGAAAAAAGGAAAAAGAAAAGAACGAGAGAGGAGAGAGAAGAGGGGGAATGAGGTATTTTTAAAGGTATGAGATGTGAATGGGAACATGAATCAAATATAAAGAAGGTTGTATCTCAATTTGGCTGCAAAAGTAGGAAATACACTTTAAAGGGTTACCTTAAAGGTGAGAACCAGTATAGTGTATGAGATAGCAAAAATCTGGGGTAAAAAATTATTCTTTCCTGGTCAGTGGTATTATAATGCCGCGTACACATGATCGGAATTTCCGATACCAAAACCGTGTTTTTTTCCGTCTGATGTTGGCTCTGAAATTTCGATGGTCAAGAACGCGGAGACGTACAACACTATGACGAGCCGAGAAAAATTAAGTACAATGATTCCGAGCATGCATTGGATTGATTCCGAGCATGCGCAGCACTTTTGTGCGTCGGAAATGCCTACACACAGTCGGAGATTCCGACAAGAACTTTGCTTGTCGGAAAAATTGACAACCTGCTCTCAAACATTTGTTGGCCGAAATTCCAACAGCAAATGTCCGATGGAGCCTACAGACGGTCAGAATATCCGAACAAAAGCTCACATCGAACATTTGTTGCCGGGAATTATGATCGTGTGTACGCGTCACAACAGTCCATTTCACCAACAATGTTTAAATTAAAAAAAAAAAAAAAAAAGGAAAACTGATTAGAAACGATATCAGTGTTCCCAGTGAAAACAAATTAATTCTTCCTTCACATTACATTCTCATACTGGAAAAATGTTTTCTCTAATTACCCCAACTCAGATTAGCACCGGAAAATAATCAGGGAGATGTCTGAATTTGAATAACTAACTCCTTACTGTCCTTCAGGATTTAAGGCAATGCCACATATTAGAATGAGCTAAAGATCTTTCTGTGCGGTTTTAAAAAGAGTCCTGTGCAATTTTGGGTCCAGTACAGGTGCGATTTCAGGTAGACATTGGCACCTGAATCGCACCTGAACCAGTGAACAGAACCGCACCAGACTCCCGCACTGAAACTGCGGACGCATATGCAGGGCCGTTTGAAGGAATTTGGGGGCCCCAAGCACAATGGACAACACATTTTTAAGTTGAGAGGGGGGAGTGCTACCACGGGACGTTGGCATTTTTTTTCAGGACACCAAGTTGATGGGGGGGGGGGTGCTACTGCGGGACTTGGACAGCAAGTTGTTGAGCGGGGGGGTGGCTATCGCGGGACATTGACGCCGTTCGCGGGAGGGGGGCGCCGATCGCACGATATTACAGTGGATATGCGGGGGGGGAATGTCTTACCTCCTCCTCCCGTGCTGCCTCCTCGAGTCCTCTGGCTCCTCTTTCTGCTGTGCTGCCCTCTGCTGGGGCCCCAGGACAGCTCGGGCCCCAATCAGCTTGATTTGCCTGTCCTGTTCCGGGACACACAGTGGAGAGGTGCAAGAGTGGAGGTATATGGTGATCGCACAAGAGACCCAAACGTAGTTATCAAGCGTTTTTGACATGTATGAGAATATGGGTCTATATTGGAGGTGAGCTGCTACTTTAGCACAAGGGTGGAGCACAGTGTGTTGAATACATTAAAGCATTTGTTAACCCCAAAAATAAAAATGGATCCTGCTCCTTTAAAACATGTTATATGACACAGTGCTTGTCCTGTATCATTTGGCCCCCTGTAACACCTAAAAAACCTGGCTGATCCTGCCAGTTTCTCCCCATTCCTCTGTAAACTGACCACGGTGTATCATGGCTGCTGAGACCAGACATCGTGGTCGGTTTACGTGCCTCTATCATCAGCAGACTGCTATCTGCTCTCCCCTCTACTCCTGTGTCCTCCTCCCCCCTCCCCTCTCTGTCTGTGTGTGAGCCGCCCCTCCCCCTCCTGCTCTCATAACACTAACCTGTATACACCATCAGCACTTCCTCCTATTGCAGTGTCCCCCTCTGTGAATGATTTCTAAATATAAATGCTGTAAATACCTATTTAAGAGCCGAGATTGCGAACACATGTCCAGCCAGCTCTCTCCTCCTCCCCTCCAGACTGACATCAGCAGAGGAATCTCAGCCCCGCCTGCTGTATCTCTCAGTGGAGAAAAGGGGAAAGCTGGCCAGTCATGTGATAGCAATCTCGGCAGTGAAATTAGGTATTTGCAGCATTTATTTTTAGAAATCACACACAGAGGGGGATACTACAATAGGAGGCAGTGCTGATGGTGTATACAGGTTAGAGTGGCTTAACAGCCACTTTAAAGCCTCGTACACACAGGCTGAATGTTGGGCAACTTCGGCCGGTTCAATAGAAACGAGCCGACAAACGGCCCGTGTGTACTGGAGTTGGCCGGACAGAAGCTGGCCATTTGACCGGCTTCTGTTGAAGGGGCATAACCAAAAAAGGTCTGCCAACCGGATCCCGGTCAGCGCTCTCAGAGCACAATAGAACAGCAGGGCAGATCGCTGTACTAACATTGCATAGTTAGTACACCAGCTCCGACCTGAGCTGTCAGGTTTTTTACTTTCAGCCTTGCTGGGTTGAACAAAACAAAAAAAAAAACTAGCAGTGTGTACAAGGCTTAAATGTTGGTACACAAGTTTTAAGGAGTTTGCTGATGTTGGATATGCTTTGTTAAGAAAGTTGAAAATTTTGACTATGAACATTTAGAGACAATACTCTATTGAAACATACTGCCGGTACTGGAGACACGGAACTATTTATTATAATTTATTGAAGTTATCAGTCACATCGCTCATAGGTTTTTTGCACTTTATTTTGCAGCACTGGAATATTGATGCGGTCCTCCTCTGGTTGTTCTGAGGCCATAAAAACAATGGGAGGAATCAGTTGTGAAGTGAGAATACCTGGGAGGTATCTGGGGCAAGCATTTACCATAAGTGGACCTTGACTTTGTTCTTTCCCTTTGAGGGCCCTCCCTTAATTGACATTCTTCCATTATCTGGATTGCCTTTGAGTATGGGACTACATTGAGGTGTCTCAGTCTCGGAAATAGTGAATATTAGTTCACCACAGCAGCCCCTCATATTCATGCAGGAAACAGACTGTAGCAGCCAGGGCAGATATTAGGCACCGTGTTGTTCTCTTGCCATTATTTGGAATTTTACCAATATAATTTGGAAATCAAGAAAAATGATTTAAAGCACTGCCTGCCTGGTTCTGTGTCTCACAGTGTAATGTAAGTGGGCAATGTTAGGCTGCAGCACAGCCTACTATATAAAATGGAGAATGGACAGAGGAAATGCAATCGGCACAGGGCAGGAGTGGTGGCAGCCAGGTGACAGAAGGCTCTGATGGATAAATTGTGTATAGGATGTAAGACGCACCCCTTATGGGTGGCTGTGCTGCCGTTTCTAGTCCTGGGTACCCTACCTAGTGTCCCACCTGGAACTACAGGACAGCAAGGCCTTGCAAATGCTCATGGGCAATGTGTCCCTTTGATTCTTGTTCCCAGGAGAAGGCCTCATGACTGACTGCAAGCATTCCTCAACAATTTCAGACTTAAGCCTTGTACACACGATCGGATTTCCATCGGACAAAGCTGTGGAATTTTGTCCGAAGGGCGTTGCCCGTGAACTTGTTCTGCATACAAACGGCAAAACGTTGTCGGCTAACAAACAGAAACGATGTGTTTTTTCTGCTCTTTAGCGCCACCATTTGGGCACCCTCTGTTAATATTGTGTTTGGTGAGCATTCTTTCCGAGCATGCGTGTTTGTACTTTGGACTTTTGTCCGATGGACTTGTGTACACACGATCGGAAAATCCAACAAGACACATTTGTTGTTGGAAAATTTTAAAGCATGTCATCCCACATTTGTTGTCAGAAATTCCGACAACAATTGTCCGATGGAGCGTACAAACGGTCGGATTTTCCGCCAACAGCCTGTCATCACACAATTCCCATTGGAAAATCCGATCGTGTGTACGAACGAGGCTTAAGTCTGTCCCAAGGATTATGGCAAACACAGCTCCCCAGCCCACTCAAACACATACACACACATAAAAAATAGAACAAAGTAGGATTTTTTAATGCCGGAGTTATCAAAAAAAGAACTTCTGATATGGTAAGCAGCAATTTTTAAATAGTATATATATATATATATATATATTTTTAAGTTATGCAATGTGAATGAGAATAAGTAACAAATATAAAGCAGGTGTTATCCCAATTTGGCTACAAAACTGCTAACACACTTTCACCCAGTATCTCACTTATGCGATACGGGAAATGCAGCAAATCCTGTGCGGTTCACACACCGCATTGCAATCGCACGATCTTCATACGATCTACTGCGGGTGTCGATGTTAGATTAAGGACACCCATGCAATGCGATTCAAGTGCGGGGAAAAAAGGGTCCTGCATCATTTTGGTGCAGATGAGATGCGATATGAGCAATACAAAATGTATGGCTCAAATCGCACCACACAGACATCGCATGTGATATGCACAGGAATGCGGTGCGATTCCTGTGCAAATCACATGCTGTGTTTTCCACGCACCAGTGTGTTTTCTAATGCTTTTTGCAGGGATACTAAGGTTATGCTGAACCATTCTCTTCCAGACAGCAAGGGGACAGCTAAAGTCAAGTGAGTGTAGCACCCTCTAGGTAGGTAGGTGCTAGAGCTAGACAGGTAAATTTAAGCAGGCCTGGCTGTCAGTTGTTTTCATTCTGGGCTGGGAGTGGTTTAGGGTAGCAGCTGGTGACTCACAGGCAGCATTGCTGCACAGAAGATTCTGGAAAGAGAGGAGGAGAGGAGAGGTGGAGCTGCGTGGGGTATTCTAAGGAGCCTTGACCAATCCCCAACTTGGATTGGCAGGGGGACAGGCCTCCTTAAATACCCAGGGTCAGCCCAGCTGGGGAGGAGTTGTCAGGTGGAAGAGCTGGGGAAGAGAGTGTGGAGGCTATCAGGGCCTTTGGGGTAGCTCCCCAGTCTGGAGGGGGGGGGTTGACCTTGGGCCTGGGCTCGGGTGCAGGCAGGACCACCTTCAAAAATGCAAGGTACTGGACCGGAGGCACAAGAGAGAGCAAATTGAGGACAATGGGAGAAAGCACTACTAAGGGACTCCAGGGAGGACAACTGGTCGCAGCCAAGAGGGCTGGTGAGTGAGGCACAGTCAGAAGGACTGGGGAGGCACGCCTGAGAGGACTGGGAGCAAGCAGTCTGAGATGGGTGTCGAACCAGAAGAGTGGACTGTGGGAAATAGGGCAGTGGAGAGAGGCAGCTGCAGCCAGGCAGGGCCTGAAGATGGCTTACTGGGCTCAGTAGCTGCGTGTAGGACAGCTAGTACCAGAGATTTTCAATTTGCTACACTATAGGGGCCCTCAGCCCCTGCCTGCAAAGGGCAATTGCTAAAGGCCTGGCTGAGCCAGTGTCAGGCCTAACCACTTTATGCTAGCTGTGCCTGGAGTTTAGAGATGAAGCAATGTGCTGGAGGAGAAAGACCTGAAGATTAGAGAGGAAGTGATGTGCAGGAGGAGAAATGGAGTGTATATACTGCAGTGGCGGTGCGTCCTTAAGGGCGCAGGAGCGCCGCCCCCTCTCCTGTCACTATCTAATTACCATAGATAGCATGAATCTATCTATGATCGGTGCTGACCTATTCAGGTGTCCGGCCCCTTTTCGGTCACCGGACACCTGAATTACAGTGGTGGGTGTGTTTTTTGGAAGCACCTGATTAGAGCCTTTTGCTCTAATAGGCGTCCAAAAAAGTGAGAATCGGGCGCAACGCCTTGCGTTCCTTCTCACTCAGCTCAATGTTAGCAAAGCCGAAGAAATTCGCTTTGTTAACATTGACCCGCCTCTCAGCCAATCAGGTTGCCGGGTCTGTTACCGGTCGCCTGATTGGCTGAAACGCCAGGCGCTGTGATTGGACGCCTATCGGAGAGGACGGGAGAAGACGCATGGAGAGGAGAAGACGCATGGAGGGGAGAAGACACCGCTCGCCGTCACCCACTGCCCCACCAAGACAGGGTAAGTGACGGGCAGATGGCGAGGGTGATCACAGTGGCAGCATTGGATGGCACAGTGGGGGCATTGGATGGCACAGTGGCAGCATTGGGAGCATTTGATGACACAGTGGCAGCATTGGATGGCACAGTGGGAGCATTGGATGGCACAGTGGCAGTGGGAGCATTGGATGGCACAGTGGGAGCATTGGATGGCACGGTGGCTGCGTTTGATGGCACAGTGGATGCGTTTGATGGCACAGTGGATGCGTTTTAATGACACAGTGGCGGTTTTTGATGGCACAGTGGCTGCGTTTGATGGCACAGTGAGGCTGCAATTGAGTTTTTTTTTTTTTTTTTTTCAATTTGTTTGCGCCTTCCCAAAAATTTTGAGCACCAGCCGCCACTGATATACTGGATTGTATATAGTGGTCCCAAGCAAGTTCTACCAATTAACCTGGGCACCCCACATGTCCCTTACCCCATCCAAGTTCAATCCCCCCAATAAAAAAAAATAAAAAAAACAAAGCCTGTGGACTGTTCTTTGTCTCTGAGTGTTTGAGAAGTAAATGCCTGGCTGGGCAGGGTGACAGACAATCCAAAATTTCAGCAGCCCCTATGGGGGTACCGCTACACAAGCCTATAGACTTCTATGCAGAGCTCTGAGAATCCTGGGAGCTGCTAGCAGCTTATTTAAGGTGGCAATCAGCACCCTGATTAGGATCTGTGTTCAACATTTAAAAAATGGAGCTAAATGGTACTTTAAAAGCTTCAGCAATGCTTGCTTAAAGCTCTAAAAACGCTTTATCAAAGCATGCTGTTCACACTGCTCTTATACAAGCTGAAGTGCGTGTGAAACAGGCCTAACAGGCTGCCAGCAGTGAGGCTGGGTGACGCACCTGTCCCTCCTGTCTTCACTTAAATGCCAGTGGCTTATGCACAGGGACTCGAGTGCATTGGGGCCTTATAAAGTAAAGCCAGAAATTCAATAAACATTGCTTAGGCAAAAATCTAAGTGCAAAGCACCATAGTCTGTCACAACCAATAGATTTCACATTACTGGAGACAGACCAGTACAGTTAGGATAGTGATTGGTTACTAGGAATATGACACTGTGCACGTAGCACTTTACTGAATAAACCTTTATGGCCCTCTGGCACATTAGGTCCTTTGTTTTCCATTCCAAACCATGAAGGGTTAATAGGTCTTCTTTACTAGAGAATGACACACTATACATTATCATATTCTAGATGGTTCTATAACTGATGGGTATATTTACTTTACATGCAATCGCGTGAAACAGGACTTTCTTGTTATCCAACTAGAAAAACTAGGTAACCAGATCTAAGAGTGAGCAAGTATTTATACATATGATACCATATGTAATCTAGAGAGGCGCTACCTTAATGTTTCTCCCTGGAGACCTGCCCATGTGCGGAGAGGAAACAGAACCATTTCTGTACTACATTAAATCCCTTTAAAAAGAGAATTGAGCAGTAAAACCCAAAGGGAAGCCGACTGTCATTCTGTAAAGAGTACAGTGCAAATGATAGTATTACGAAACCTAAAGACATTTTCAGTCATTAACAAGCAGCCCTCCTGCACATCAAAGAAGCACCACTGGCTATAAGATCAGCTTCATTCTGCGGTGATTACAACACAAGCCACACATTTTCATGGAAAACCTCCATTATAGTTGTAAAAATAGGATTTTTATAACAGCTTACCTGTAAAATCCTTTTCTTGGAGTACATCACGGGACACAGAGCGACATAGTCATTACTAATGGGTTATATAGTTACCGTCAGGTGCTGGCACTGGCAACTTCCAAAACCGGAAGTACCCTCCCCTATATAAGCCCCTCCCATCCGGGAGCACCTCAGTTTTGTAGCAAAGCAATAAGTGTCCCCAAAGAGGGGCGGGAGCTCTGTGTCCCGTGATGTACTCCAAGAAAAGGATTTTACAGGTAAGCTGTTATAAAAATCCTATTTTCTTTCTCGTACATCACGGGACACAGAGCGACATAGTCATTACTAATGGGATGTCCTAAAGCAATGCCAAATGAGGGGGGGGATACACCATATATAAGCTGAGCGCTATCAGACATGAGGATCTTTTGCGGCCTGCAACACACTGCGCCCAAAGGCGACATCCTCCTGACTTCTAACGTCCACCTGGTAGAACCTAGTAAACGTGTGTACTGAAGACCATGTTGCGGCCTTACAGACTTGAGCCAGGGAGGCCTGGTGATGCACTGCCCATGAAGTTCCAACTGCTCTCGTGGAGTGCGCCCTAACTTTGAACGGAGGCGGTCTACTTCTCAAGCTATAGGCTTGTATTATGACCTGTCGAATCCACTTGGCTAAAGTAGATTTTGACGCTGCCTGACCCTTTCTGGGGCCTTCCGGCAGAATAAACAAAGTATCCGTTCTGCGAATCTGAGCAGTGGCTTTTAGATAAGCTTTAACTGCTCTTACTACATCCAAAGAATGCAATAACTTTTCCTCTACCGAAGTAGGCTTGGGGAAAAAAGAAGGAAGAACCACATCTTGGTTCAAATGAAAACTCGATACCACCTTAGGAAGAAAGGCTGGATGAGGACGTAACACTACTCTGTCCTTATGGATAACCAGATATGGCTCCTTACAGGACATAGCTGCTAATTCCGATACTCTTTTAGCCGAACAAATGGCTACTAGAAAAATCAATTTCCTGGTGAGAAGCACTAAGGAAATATGCTGTAATGGTTCAAATGGTTGTTTCTGTAGAACCGACAGAACCAAGTTTAGATCCCATGGACATATGGGAATATTAACCGGAGGACTAATACGCATCACTCCTTGTATAAAGGCTTTGACTAGTGAATGCGAAGCCAAGGGCCTTTGAAAAAATATTGACAAGGCCGAAATCTGACCTTTGATAGTACTCAAGGCAAGCTTCCTATCTACAGCCCATTGTAGGAAGTCCAGAATTCTACCTATTACGTATTTACGTGGATGCCATTTCCTGGCCTCACACCAGGCGATGTACGCCTTCCAGATTCTATAGTAGATCTGCCTGGATACCGGTTTCCTGGCATTGATCATGGTAGACACCACAGCATTAGAGAGCCCTCTCCTTTTTAGAATGTGGGCTTCAATAGCCAGGCCGTCAAACCTAGGGCTGGTAAGGAAGGGTGGTATATCGGTCCCTGCGAAAGCAGGTCCGGACGATGTGGGAGGGTCCAAGGACTCCCCACAGACATTTTTACAATCTCCGCGTACCATGCTCTTCGGGGCCACGCTGGAGCCACCAGAATCACTGGTTTCTTTTCTACCCTGATTCTGCGGAGTAATCGAGGTAACAATTGTGGCGGTGGGAATGCATATATCAGCTTGAACTGATCCCAAGGGAACACTAGGGCATCCGAGCCGCACGCTAGGGGATCCCTTGTCCAAGAGACAAACCTGTCCACTTTCGTGTTGAACCTGGATGCTAGCAGATCTACATCCGGTGTTCCCCACCGCTGACATATTGTCCGGAAAACCTCGGGATGAAGGGACCATTCCCCTGGGCATAATTGTTGGCGACTTAGAAAGTCCGCCTTCCAATTCTCCACCCCTGGAATGAATACCGCAGATATGGCTGGGACATATCTTTCTGCCCATCTCAGGATGTAATTTACTTCCCTTTGGGCTGCACGACTCCTGGTGCCCCCCTGACGATTGATATATGCCACTGCTGTGGCATTGTCTGACTGAACTCTGACAGGGGACCCTTGGAGTTTGGATGTCCATGCTACTAGGGCATACCGGGCTGCTCGTATCTCTAAGAGATTGATGGGCAGGGCCTTTTCCGCATCCGACCATCTGCCCTGGAGAGACCATTGCTCCAGTACTGCTCCCCAGCCTAAAAGGCTGGCATCTGTAGTGACCACCTTCCAAGAAATCGGACTGAAGGATTTCCCTCTTTCCAGATTCCGGGGAACCAACCACCAACGGAGGCTTCTGCGAACGGAAGGGGACAAGGACATTGGTACGTCCAGAGCCTGAACTTTTTTGTTCCAGGCTGACAGTATGGCCCTTTGCAACTTCCTTGAATGGAATTGACCGTAGGGTACTGCTTCGAATGATGCCACCATTTTTCCCAGCAGCCTCATGCACAGGCGTATGGATGGCTGTCTTTTTGAACCCACTAAGTGGATCAAATCTCTCAAAGACGACCCCTTTTCTCGAGGCAAGAAAATTTTTCTCTGGTCTGAATCCAGCCTTAGCCCCAAGTATTCCAGACTTTTGACTGGTTTTAGGGCTGACTTGTCTCGGTTGATAATCCAACCGTGATATTCCAGATACTTGATTGTCTCGTGAACAACCACTTCTAGTTTTTCCACTGAGTGGTCTATCAGCAACAAGTCGTCTAGATATGCCATTATCGTTACACCTCGTGTTCTTAGATTGGCCAATAATGGGGCCAGAATTTTTGTGAACACTCTTGGTGCTGTGGCCAGACCGAAGGGTAAGGCTCTGAACTGAAAATGGCGCCCTTCTATCGCAAAGCGTAGAAATTTTTGGTGGGCTGGAAAGATGGGGATGTGCAAATACGCATCTTTGATGTCGATCGAGGCTAACCATTCCTCCCCTTGTAGGGCAGTGGCTACCGATCGGATCGACTCCATCCGGAAAGTCCTGATATGTAGGAATTTGTTTAGCCCTTTTAGATTTAATATGGGCCTCACGTCCCCGTTTGGCTTCGGAACTGTAAAGAGGTTTGAGTAAAACCCGAACCCCCATTCTTCCAGGGGAACCTCTATAATTACTGCTTGAAGCAATAATTGTTCCAGTGCCAACAGGAGGGATCCTCTCTTCTGGGGATCCCTTGGCACGTTCGACCTTATAAAGCGGGAAGGAGGGGAGTTTTTTAACTCCAATTTGTATCCCAGATTTACTGCGGAGAGCACCCATCTGTCTCGGATCGTGTCCCGCCAGGTTTCTGTGAACAACTGAAGTCTTCCCCCCACCCGATTGGGTGGGGGCAACCCTTCATGCATTTGACTTTGGGGGAGGTTTTGTACCTCTCCTGCTCCAGGGCTTCTTGTTACCCTGCAACTGTCCCTGATTTTTACCTCCGGGATTTGACCGGGGAGGCCGTCGGAACTGTTTCACAGCCGATGTCCTAGGGACTGGAGAAGCCGGCCTCTTAAAAGAGGGACCTCTAACTCTATTTTTGACCGGCAAGAGTGTACTTTTACCGCTGGAAATTCTCTGGATATACTTGTCCAGGTCTTCCCCGAATAAGCGCTCCCCATGAAATGGGAAGCTGACCAGCAATTTTTTACAGGGAGCTTCAGCAGACCAGTTTTTGAGCCATAGAAGCCTGCGCATATGTACTACAGACAGCGTAAGGCGGGAGGCCTGATGGATTGAATCCTTTATAGCGTCCACCGCAAAGCATAAGGCTCTAGGTAGATCAGCTAGAGCAAGAGCCTGCTGATCTGGCACGTCCCTTAAGACCTGTTTCAACTGATCCTTCACTGCTTGGCAGACCCCTATAGCTGCCACTGCTGGTTGTGTCACCAATCCTGCTGTAGAAAAAGCAGATTTCAATAAGGACTCCAATTTTTTATCTATTGGGTCCTTGAACATTTGGACATTTTTCCACCGGACATGTCAGTGATTTATTCACACAAGAGATGGCTGCGTCCACTGTAGGGACCTTCCATTTTCTGACGAACTTATCCTCCATAGGATAGACCACCGGAAATCTCTTGGGGGGAGTAAATATTTTGTCAGGATGCTCCCAATCCTGGTAAATGAGCCCCTCCAGTAAAGGATGGATCGGAAAAGAACAAACAGTCTGGGGAGCTTTTAGCGACCCCAACGAGGAGACAGAAGAGGAGGATGGCTCCGCAAGTGGCATTTTAAATGCTGATCGGACCATATTAGTCAGGGACTGCACCCATAACCTCTCAGCATGTGATGCTGAGAACGGCTCCTCCACTGTTGATTCCTCTACAACTGAATCAACCTCATCCTGATCCCCCTCAGGTAGGTCGTTCTCTGTATGGGACTGTTGCTCTGTTAACAGGCACTCTGAGGGAGGAGACGGAGATCGAGCGCTTTTCTCCTGTGACAGGGAAGCAGCAATTAGTGCTGACAATCTCTCTTCCAGCCCTCCCAGAGCTGAGGAAAAAACCTCCTCTGTTACATACACAGGAGCAGGTGAACTGGGGACAGCCACAGTACCAGGTACTCCTGGGGGTGCCCTACGGTCACTAACCTCTGATTCTTCAGGGGAGACTGGTGCAGCCAAAGCATGCCCAAGATCCTCAGAGCCCGATGGAGACCCCCTATTCCTCCTGGAATTTCTAGTCCCGGAGTTTTTAGACGGCATATTCCTAAGCCACAAAGCTGAGGTATTCCAGCCGAAAATACACCAGTTACTGATAATAGTCTAGCATAAATGCTGCTATAATAAACAGTTGGTGTCTACTAATGTGCCTTTCTAGGGGATGCCTGTATCAACCGCTTGCTGTATGCCTTTAAATGTTGCCAGCTCTGTCTCTGTACTTCATAGCCAGCTTACTGCAATAATGTGGCTTTTTAAAAACCTGCTGGGACGCCCGCACATGCGCAGAAGCGCTGCGGCGCGCACAGAGCGTCATCCCCCAGGCCCGCCCCTTTTTCCGGCCACCTCTATATATAGAGGCGCGTGCACGCGCGCACGCGCGCGGCCACGTGCGCCTCGGCGCTAATTTTCAAACATGGAAACCAGGGACAGGAGCCAGGGCCCCCTTTGCCGCAGGCCGGGGGATAGACGAACACTGCAACATGGCAGAGGAAACAGTTTCCTGTAGGAGAACTCACCAGCTGCCTGGACTTTGCTCTCTGAGAAGAAACTAGTCCATATGACAAGAAAAACATTCCACAGCGGCCTCTAGTGGACAAACACAGGTACCGCAGTTTAATATACTAAACATATATAAAAAAACATTCTTTTTTTTTTCTTGACCACCATTAAAAATTATTACATTTTTTTTTAGTAGTTACAGGCATGCACAGATATTAGCGGGAATACCGTTAGGTAACAGACAGAAAGACAAATTAGGCTTGGGGGTCCCCCAATAGAACCAAGTTCCTGGGGGCCCCCACTTACCTGTTCCCCGCCGCAGGACTTTGTTTGGTCCACAAAAGCCCAAACTTCACCTATCACGGCAGGCATTGTAATCAAACCTTCAGGGACCGGGTTCCCAAGGATTCCACTCCCCTGGACCTGTATAGCACCATGCACAGAAAACATCTTGGTCGTGGGTATGACCAGAGCTCTGGATCCCAGGGTCCAGCTCTCCTAAGAGAAGCATTACAGGCAGAACCTTGCTCTTCTCTGCAAGGCCCGGGTACCGACCGTTTAGCTATGAAGCTTTTTTGGTCGGATCCGGAATAGCTTACTGAGGCCCAAAAGAACCTGTACGCAAGCTCAGTGAAAAACACATGTTTCTTCTTGGCCAACACCTTAGACACTGGCAAAAAACTGAGGTGCTCCCGGATGGGAGGGGCTTATATAGGGGAGGGTACTTCCGGTTTTGGAAGTTGCCAGTGCCAGCACCTGACGGTAACTATATAACCCATTAGTAATGACTATGTCGCTCTGTGTCCCGTGATGTACGAGAAAGAAAGAGTTGCTTTTCCAGTATAGTAAACTGTTTTTTTTTACCACCCCGTTTCTTGGGATCTTGATAACCTTTCCCCTATGATTTCTAATTGCATAGTTGTGTTATTTATTTATTTTTGGCATATGGTCTTATCACTCAATAGGAGGTGTACAGTATGTTTACTGACTGCTGTTTAGAAAGAAATGTGTAGGCCGCAGGGCCTTAGATATTTTTTTTTTCTGGGAGGGTTCTGTCTTGGGCACCTATAGGAGAATAATGAGGCAGCCGCATAGTGCTCTAGAGCGAATGTTTGGTGTGACAACAGCGGCACCCGTGCGAACACTGCTGTGCCACAGATGGATGCTTTGGGTGGTTTGGACCCCCATATTGCCCCCTTATCTACACCCCTAGTAGACGGATATTGCAGATCTTTCTTTCAGAAAATGCTGGTGACCTGTCACGTAGAACCTATATTATCAATACTTTCCAAATTCTTCAACCACAACAAGAGTGCAATTAAAGAGTTTTCACGTTACTTAATTGTTATTAATATAAAAATACTGCGCTATACACATAAATAAACAGAAGCAGCCAGCACTACAATCTTAACAAAAATTGTGTGAATAAATAAAGTGAAAACAGTGCAGCACTAAGAATCAAATGTTGAGTATTGACATATCAACACACCGTGATATACAAAAAAAATTGTGATTAGCATATACAAAAAACTCTAATGCCTTGTACACACGATCGGAATTTTCCGTCGGATTTCCGATGAAGCTGACTTCAATCAGTCTTGCTGTCAGACTAAATTCCGACCGTCCAAATTGCGGTGACGTACAACACATACAACGGCAGTATAAAGGGGAAGTTCAAATCCAACGGCGCCACCCTTTGGGCTGCTTTTGCTGATTTCATGTTACTGCGTGTTAGTAAAGGTGTGGTGTTAGCCGATTCGCGCTTTTTAGTCTCTGTGCTTTCCAGATCGTTTTCTGCTTTTCAGTTTGTGCTTGTGGGTTCGTATCTATCTTTCAGTGCATGCAGTCAGGTCGTATTCTGTTTTTCAGTGCGTTCTTGTCCGCACGTTTCTGGTTTTCAGGTCGTTCTTCATAGGACTTTCTGTTCCTCAGTGCGTTCTGTTTAAGTTCGATCTGACCAGCCGACCGGTTTCTAGCCATGTTGGAAGTACGTTCTTATCATAGAGTTCATGCTGCGTATGGGCTTGGTGTTGCGGTTAATACTTTAACCCGACTCCAGTCCATGAACAGGGTGAGGAGTTCATGGACCAAGAATTGGTTGCTCCAGCGGGACCAATTCTCTCATATGCCTCTGCTGCGGGAAATCCAGGAGAAGAATCCTGATGACTTCAGGAATTATATCCGGATGACGGACCCCGTTTTTCACCATCTGTTGGATTTTATGTCCCCCTATATCACGAGGCAGGACACTGTGATGCGCCAAGCCATCACTGCCGAGCAGAGGCTAGTTGCCACGTTGCGATACCTGGCGACTGGGAGAAGCCTGCAGGACCTCAAGTTCACGACAGGCATCTCTCCCCCCAGGATCTGGGGATCATTATCCCAGAAACCTGTTCTGCCATAATTCAAGTCCTGCAGGAGGACTGACTATATGAAGGTAAGTTTTCTCCTTTAACATCACATTCTCTCTATACATTGCTTGTTAATGTATTGTATTTCTTTCATCCTTCCCTAATTACCATGATTGTAATATGCTGTGAATGTCCCCTTTGTTCCCATGCATGCTGTAAGCTTTTATTGCTCCTTTTTTGCCCTCCATGCATATTTGCCTTCACTTACCTCTCCAGCATGCTATTCTGGGCCCATACACACCTAGCCTAGTCACTTACCAATGTATTTTGTCAGCTCCATTGTAGTGCTTTACCCTCCCTCCCCCCTAAAATGTGTACAAATGTTTTTGTTCGTGTAAAATTTAGGCAGAGTGGTAGTGGCTTTTTTTGGAGGGCCCAAACTCATCAAGAACCCCCCCGCCCTAAAAAAAATTCAATAGGCCATCAGAGGGGGTGAGGAATCTGATAAGTGGGCCTTATATTTATGTCTTTAAATACTCCTTTAAATAAATGTAATACTGATGTTTGCCAAGAATGTTTTTGTGTAATCTGCTTGCAATGTTATGTGCAAAAGTAGTAATTTATTTTTCTGGTTTGACTCCACAGTTTCCTTCATCGCCACAGGAATGGCAGACTGTGGCATCCCAGTTTGAAAAGCGGTGGGACTTTCCCAACTGCGAAGTGGCAATAGATGGGAAGCACGTCCGCATAGTGCCACTACCCCATTCGGGGTCATACTTTTATAACTATAAAGGTTTTAATAGTATTGTGTTAATGGCAGTGGTATCGGCACAGTATGATTTTATGTATGTGGACGTCGGGAAGAATGGCCGGATGTCGGATGGTGGTGTGTTCGCAGAGACAAAATTTGCCCTACGTCTCCAGACTGGTGGCCTGGCACTGCCACCTGATGAAGACAACGTGGAGGGACTTCAGTTTGTTTTTATTGCTGATGAGGCTTTTGGACTGGGACCACACCTGATGAGGCCATTTCCCCTGAGGACCCTCACCCCGGAGAGGAGGGTTTTTAATTACCGGCTGGCCAGAGCCCGAAGGGTTGTTGAGAATGCCTTCGGGATAATGGCCAGCTGGTTCCGCCTGTTCCTTACATCCATACATATGGCAGAATACAAACTGAATCACATAATATTCAGCTGCTGCATTCTGCACAATTTTTTGAGGAGAAATTCTGCATATTATATCACAACTGTTGGGCCTGAGGCCGGAGTTTGACAGTATCATGACGGGCCTGGATACTGGCCATACTGCCTGGGCCCCCCCAAAGCGCCTGTGAAGTGCGGGAGAAATACTTTATGGGTAGGGGGGCCATTGCTATGCCAGACAATCTTTGATTATTTTTTCAAAAAAAATATATATATATTTCTGTGAAAAGCTTGATTTGTCATTATTGCTTGTGTTTCTTTTATCTGTCTCCCAGGTTCTCCTAGTGCACTTTAACTGCCAAGTGGATTTGTCTTTAGTAAATAACCACCATTGTCACTGGAAACAAGAACTTAATTTTCAAATTGGTATTGAGCATAGAAAGAAGCCGCCAGACATTGTTGATTAGAAACCTATTTTTACTCTGAGCACATTCACATGTGCGTTATAAAAAATCAGTGCAAATTCTAACCAGTTTTTTTAAAACTCTTTTTAAAAAAAATTTTTTGCATAAACAGGCATGTTTCAAACAATAAAACATATAAAACTATGGAATTTACAAAGTTCAACCTTTGAAAAACTGAAGGCAATATCAGACATTATATAGTGTTTAAGAAATGTGTTGCTGTTGCCTTCAGCAGATGGGGTGATGTCACCCCTGAACAAGCCAAATTTTGAAGATGCACACAAATTGTGCGGCAAAATAGGTATTTTCCTACTGATCCTATGCCAAATGTCAACATGTGCTATCTCCCATCATGGTGGATCAATGGACATGCTTTGGGGATGCAAACCCTTCTGCTCACCTACTTGAGTTGCGAGGAAGGGGTTGCACCCACAAAACACGTACATTGATATCCCCTGATGGGAGATAGCACATGTTGACAGACTGTGTGCATCTTTAAAATTTGGCTTGTTAAATGTCACAAAAATTACTGAAAGTAGGCCAAAAAAAAAGAAATGGTGGCATTACAAAGAACTTTACACTCTCCCCAACACATCAATCATGTTATTAATTTGTTGGTCAAAGCAATTGAGTTTGTGCCTTGTAATGTCGATTTCACGACTCATAACCATGAGGTCCTAGAATATGATTTGTGCGCTCCCACTGGAGAAAGGAGGAGATTGTTCATCAACAAGCAGCACATCACCTAAAAACAAAAATTAAAAAAACAACATTTCTTATAAATATGCATGCATGAATCTATTCCCTGAATCTGTGGTGACAGACACTGACCTGTTGTGGTGACAATTTCGCACACTTCCTCCACCTCTCCTTCCTCCACCTCTTCTTCCTCCACATCCTGAGGTTGGGGTTTCCTCTGAGATTGGGGTTCCCTCTGTTTTTTCCGAGGTGTCATATTAGGGGCCTTGTATCTTGTCCTGGATCGGGACGTTTCCAGCTCTGGGCTTTCCTCGTCGGTAGTTAAAACAACACGCACCTGCTGTGTCTCCGCCATGTCATCTACCACTGCGCGACAAAAAAGAAGGGGCGCCGAATAAACTAGAAATAACGTCAGGGGCGGGCGACGGGGGCGGAGTTTCAGGCATGCGCAGTGTATATAATGCTAACACGCATGTGTCGTAACTACGTTCTTGGCGCGGAGTAAGGAGGACCGGAAGTGCCGAACGTCATAAAACGAAGGTAAAATTTAAACTTGGGGCATCAGTGGCCTATACTGATTCCTGATTAAAGGCCTATATTGGGATAAGAGTATGACAGTTTAGGCTGACCTCTAGTGTTTTTGTCTTGTGTTTTATCTTGCATCAAAGATGCAGAAATGTAAAGAACCAGCGATAATGACAGCATTCATTGACAAATATAGGGAGCTCAGAAATTTGTGGGAGCTCAAACACAGTTTGTATCATAACCGCGAGGCAAGGAGGGCAACAATGGACACATTTGTTGAATTTATGAAGACATGGATCCCAGAGGCAGACTATACCATGGTCAATAATAAAGTCAATAACTTGAGGAATATGTACAGGAAGCAGCACAAAGAAATCCTCAAATCACGGAAATTAGGAGCAGCAGCAGACAAAGTGCATGTCCCCAAACTGTGGTACTACAAACACTTGCGTTTTCTGGACGACCAGATTGAAGCCAGGGAATCACTTTCGAGCCTTCCCTCCAGCCTTCCCTCCACCCCTGCAGAGAGTGACGAGGAGCTACCTGACCTGGAAGAGCCGAATCTGAATATCTATAGCCAGGTATAGTATTTTTTTACATATTTATTGTCCTAGAATTATTGTTGTGAACTAGATGTTATTATTCCCAAATTAAGGATTAAAAAAAAAAAAACGAAACATATCAATAGACAGTAGTGGCCAGAAATGATTGGGACAGGAAGGAAAACTGCTGGGGTCAGAATGAGAGTCTTTTCTAGTTATTAACATTAAATTTGCAACAGTCATGAGCTGAAAATTGTGTGTGATTGATGAATCAAAAAGTTAAAATATGTCCCTTTTTTATACACAGGATGAGGTCAGCCAGGAGGACGAGGCTCTGGAGTGTGGCAGCCAGGAGGAGGCAGGGGTGAGTGGCAGACAGGAGGTGCACAGGCCAAGTGGCAGCACACAGTCACAGGTGTATGCCCTCCACATTTGACCAAAAAGGCCCAGGAAGATGACTCAGGTGGAAGAGGAATCCTTGAGAATAATAAGGGATGCAGCCGAGATCATGAGAGCACCCCTCAACCCTGAAGAGGCCTATAGCTGCTATCTGGTCAATAAGCTAAAGAAAGTGGAGGAGGGACAACGTACCCTCTGTGAGGAGCTTATTTCTAGGGTCCTTCAGAAGGTGGTAAGGGGCCAAGCTGAAAGAGACCACCCATCTGTGTGATCTCAGCCATCCTTCTCCTCCTCCTTCTCCTCCTGTCACATTTCCACCAACAGAGCCACAGCCTGCAGGGAAGCCGTGGAGGGAACGCTGCAGGGAAGCCGTGGAGGGAACGCTGCAGGGAAGCCGTGGAGGGAACGCTGCAGGGAAGCCGTGGAGGGAACGCTGCAGGGAAGCCGTGGAGGGAACGCTGCAGGGAAGCCGTGGAGGGAACGCTGCAGGGAGCCGTGGAGGGAACGCTGCAGGGAGCCGTGGAGGGAAGGCTGCAAGGAAGACCAGAAAGTGATTCCCTGGCTTCAGTCTGCTCTGCCAGAAGATGCAGGCTGTTGTAGTACCACAGCTTGGGGACATGTGTCTTCTGCTGCTGCTCCTGATTTCTGTGATTTGGGGACCAGATTGTGCTCCCTATTCTATGGACTCCTCAAGTTATTGATTTTATTTTCCATTCACTTCATGTCTGCCTTTGGGGTCCAAAGGCTGCATAAATTCAACAAATTTCTCCATTGATGCCCTTCCTCTTTATTTTGATACCAGAATAAATGGATATTTGATTTACTTTAAATACTTGCCTGTGTTTTTCATAAAAAAGACAGTTTGTTTGTGAGTAGGCAGCTACATTTCATAAATACAATGTGTAATTAACAAGGGACACCAACCAACCTCCTTGAGGTAACAAAATACAAGATAATAATGTTATTGGGGTAACTTGACCAGAAAATATTAAAACCCGACAAAAAAAATAAAATAGCAGATCTTGATTCAAATCACAAAAAAAAAAAAAAAAACATTGTTGAGATCTGGCTTTAAAATCAAATACGAATATTCATGAGATCACAAGAAACAATAAAGAAATAAATGTCAGAACTCTGTGTAAATATCAGAAGCAAAAAAAAAACATCTTTATTCTAGCATTAGAAAGAAGAAAAGAATGTGCTACATTAAACGATGCAATAATTTGCAGCATGACGAATGTGCTATCTCCATTACGAACGCTAGTTTTACTAGAACGAGCGCTCCAGTCTCCTAAGTTAGTCTGAGCATGCGTGGGTTGTTTCTCTGTCGGAGTTGCACACAGACGATAGGAATTTCCTATCGTTTTTTTTTCCATCAGAGAAAAATAAAACATGTTCTATTTCTAAACACTGATGGAAAAAAGTCCGATGGGGCCCACACACGATCGGAATTTCCGATGAAAAATGTCCATCTGACTTTTTTCATCTGAAATTTCGATCGTGTGCACTGTCATCTGATTGATAGTGTCTCTAAATAAAGTGCACTGTGCAAATTGTAAATCAACATTGGTAGTAAAGTCCTATTGGTGATTAAAACATTAATCCATTAGTATATATTGATGGGAAGGAATCCAGGAGTGTAGGACTAAAGGATTCTCCGCCGTGTGTGTATCCACCACCAAGGGGAGAAGATTAAATACGCTTACCAAGAAGGTAGCATCAATCAGGCATGTGATATCAAAGCTCTGGATAGCGAGTGGTGCAATTCCTCCTCCTCAGCTGAGCCACCTCAGGCAACCTCGACCCGGCATGTGAGAATATGGATCAGGATGGCAATGTCCCAGATGGTAAAAATCCTCCTTCCACCATAGAACCGTTTAGTAGGTTTATGGTTAACATATGGTTACGGGTTTATTATGAATAAAAAATGCTTTACATAGATTCCAAGATGTATTGCATCAAGTAAAAAATCTCCTCTGTGATCACAAAAGCATAAAATTCAAAAAGGGGTTGATGAGTCCTTTCCATGCCATTGCGCCTTTTTGAATTTTATGCTTTTGTGATCACAGAGGAGATTTTTTACTTGATGCAATACATCTTGGAATCTATGTAAAGCTTTTTTATTCCAAATAAACCCGTAACCAATACGGTTTTTCGGAAGTTGGAGGCTTTCTATTGTTTTTTATGGATTCTGTTAACCATAAACCTACCAAACGGTTCTGTGGTGGAAGGAGGTTTTTTACCATCTGGGACATTGCCATCCTGATCCATATTCTCACATGCAGGGTCGAGGTTGCCTGAGGTGGCTCAGCTGAGGAGGAGGAATTGCACCACTCGCTATCTAGAGCTTTGATATAACATGCCTGATTGATGATACCTTCTGGTAGGCGTATTTAATCTTAATCTTCTACCATCAATGGGACATAATTCCCCCCACTGACACCGAAGAAGGGGCACAATTCCTCCCAATAACACCCAAAGATGTGGCACAATTCCTCCCAATGACACCAACAATGAGGCCCAATGATACCAATGATGTGGCACAATTCCTCCCAATGACACCAACGATGGGGCACAATTCCTTCCATGACAATTATGGGGCAATTCCTCCTACTGACACCAAAGATGTTTTTTCCCACCGATGTCGGGACCTTTTCTACTCCCAATGGTCACAGTCCAGCCCCCCTTAAGTCTGAAGGACAGTAAACTGGCCCTTTGTTTAGAAACGGAGACCCCTGATTTAGAACAACCAAGAAAGCCTTAGTACAGGTTTCAGCAAATCTATGTTAGCTTTTTGCACAGTGCCCGCTGCTCTGTATTATAAAGCTCCTTAGCTGGATAAAACGCTTTCTGATAAATTTTTTGGTAGGCTGTGCTGAATTCCTAGGTCTCCTTCAGTCCAGTTCAGTTGAACAGATATAAACCGTGATGAGTGGCATTTTACAGCACAGTTGGCAGTGAGCTGCTAAATGTTACCTTTTGGAAAAGATTTTCTCTAGCAGCTGTAGGATTTTTCTGACATCTAGTCAACTTTCCCCTGAAAACAGCTGCAAGTAATTCCTTGAAACTATTTTTATTGGACAGTTGTCTTTACTCCTCTTTCTAATTTTGGTGGGGCCTAAAACTGAGCAGAAAAAGTAAATTAGGTTAGTCAGTGAAAAGAAACCAACCTGTTTTGTTCATCCCTTTTATTGTTTTGGATGCAATTTTCCATTTGTCTTAATTTTTTGGTTGTCGTTGTACCCTATGCACTGCCAGACTTTTGCACAGTTAAGGTAGTGTAGCACCCTGGAGTTTAGGCAGGGTTGCTCCCAAATTTACCTGCCAGGAGTAACTACCTTGGCTAATTTTTAGATATCAATTGATTTCACGCTAAGTCTGTGATTGCTGCACTTTTCTCTTCTGCCGCTAGGTGGCTGGGTACCTGGTGGCATTAGATACGAGAAAGAAGGGCAATGCAAGGTCAGATTATGGGTATATGGGGCATTTCAGCCAATGGGCAGGGGTTTTCTTGAATCCCTTGGCCTGCTGGGAGAACCTATATATTTGGGTGGAGTCAGGCGATCGTTGTTCTGTGGCACATGCACGGCTGTCAAGGTGGATGTGTGCTATATTGCCCAGGATGCTAGGCCGGAGTTTGGGCATATCCCAGGCACATCTGGCTGCTAGGCTGTCTGAGGGCCTATCCAGTAGCAAGAGAGCAGAACAGGGTTGGGACTGCGGCTTGCAGTCCAACCATAAGTGACGGTTCTGCCGGCCGGAGAACCTGTCGTGGTTGGAGGTAGAAGGAAAGCTGTCACCACTAAGGGACCAACCACCTTATTACCAGGGACCACAGTGAGTACAGGAGCAGTATTCTCACCAATCGGGGACGGTGAAGAATTGGGAAACTTCAGCGGGTATCAAGCCAGGCACCCAGCCAGCGGAGTTGTGTCAGTAAATTTCAACCTGGTAGGTTGGCAACACTGGTATGGACACACAGAGCGCAGCTTGGAATCGTGCTCACACGGGTGCCTCCATAGCAAGCAGCTTGCATTGGAGGCACTCAGCAGGGGGGAGGAGCAACAGCAAGAAACCCCAGAAGAGTTAGATCGGGACTGCTCTGTGCAAAATGACTGCACAGAAATATAACACTTGTTATTTTTTTTTTAAATGAGGTTTATAATCACTTTAAGGCTACTTTCCACACTGTTCTGGTGCAAAAGCACATATGCATTTTTGGCAAGTTTTTACAGCATTTTTGCTGCATTTAGGATGCATTTATGATGTGTTTTTGACACATGTTCCAATGATTTTAATGGGAGGTGCATTTTTGGTGCTTTTTTTTTTTGACTGACCAAACATGCACCAAAAATGTGGCAAGCAAGATTTTTTACACCCGAACGGAAGCACAACGGACCAGCAGTAGTGACGAATAAAGTAAACATTTTACCCTATTCCCTTACTCCCTCTGCTAAAACGTGCATTTAACCCTTGTGGTTGGGGACCACTGCAAGTAAAATGTTTTCTGTTACCCAAAGTTGGGTATTAAACACAAAAATATCACAAAATGGTAAGTAAAAGGAGGAGCATCTTGAAAACGGATATCAGCGTTCCTAGATTTCTAGGAAAAGAAGTTGGAATAGTGGACTGATCTGGAATATTTGCAACTATTCCCCTTTCGTGTAATCTTGGCCACCATGTTGTCCTAGAAATCATAGTTGGCAGCGCTTCACACGCTATCTAGGACATGCTTCCCCCATGAAATAAAAGATGACAAGCTCAGGAGATAGCTCTGGCGCTCTGCTGTGTGTCACCTGCACAAGCCATCCACACCTCATCTCATAAACATCAGTGACAAGGAACTACTACAGAGGACAAGCTACACGCTTAAAGGGGAACAACTGTAACAACTCATGCTTCGAATGCAGAATTTTTCTGAAAATTCTTCTGCATTTTTTCAACACTTATATTTTCATGTGAAAAATCTGGGCAAATCTCAGTAACTGGTAGCCACCAGATATCAGTTAAAATAAAGTGCTCAGTGACATTCCTTTAGATGTAAATGAATTGTAAATCAAACCTGTCATGAGGTAGCTATGGAGGCCACCTATGGAAGTAATGCTGATGCTTTGGCTTCAGTACCTCATTGGCAGCTGATTCAGGACACGTATAGATATCTGTTAATTTGACTTTCTCTGACCACAATTTGCTTCATGCTTGTTTTAGGTCTGCGACTCAGTACGGAAACCAAACCAGTTGCCTTGAGCAAGCCTGGTCCTCAGGTATGTTGCTGTGCCTCTGAGGAGGAGGAGCGGGCTAACTCCTAGGTGCCCTCAATTACTTCATTGGGTGTTCAGTAAATAAGTAATTACGGTACTCTCAAAGTATTCTGGGCTTGTTTTAAAGGAGATTTGTGTGTTATTGCTATTGTCAGGTATATAGCAGTGAACACATCTCTTGATATTCTCTACATATACAGTACAGTATACTGTATTTTAGCATTGCACCGATACCGGTATTTGTAAGGGATTTTAGGCAGGATGCCTGAACATACCAAAAAATACGAACACCAAAGATGTTTTATAAAATTTTATTTAAATAAAATACAACATGAAAAGAATCAGCCTTTAAAATTTTCACAAACAAACATGTCTCTTTTTGTAAGAATGACAAAAAGGACCCTACCACATAGTGTAGCCGCGACAAGGGGAAGGGGGGGGGAGTGGGAAGTTCCGCTGTTGATCCTCTTCAGGACGACTGGCCCCGGACTAGCCCTTTAAATTGAGACCCTTTAGGCTTCCAGAAGGTTCTATGAGGTCAGATGACTCCAACTGACCAATCCTGTACCCAAGGAGCCCTGAATTTTTTCCCCAGTAACTGGCCAGCTGCCCCAATCCCTGTCTTTCCCGCCTAAATGATCTAACTGACCTATCCTAGGCTCAGGAATTTTTCCCCAGCAACAAGCTACCTGACCTATCCTGAGCCTTCCCGCTTAAATTCAAAAGAGAGGAACCTTGAAACTGCTCCTGCCAAGAATCCCATAAGGAAAAGGGGAGCCTTAAAACTGTCTTATCCCCTTTTCCTCACATTCACACAAATGCTCCGATACTAAAACCAATACCTTCATGCTAGGTTCACATGTATGTGATTTAAAATAGTACCGTTTTGTGGTGCGATTCAGCCATGCGATTCATCGACACACATTAGGAGGGAGCTATGTTGAGAGATGGATCGTGGAAAGCACCGTCAAAGGCCTCTGAAAGACGCAGATACCGCCAGCCAGCAACAGCTCTGCTGATGCACAAAGGACTTTACTGAAAAGATGGGCCGGAGGAAGCACCACCAGAAAGAAGCTGTGGCAGTCGCTGGAACATAAAGGCCACCGGCAGGCTCGCTCTCTCTCTGCCACATTGCAATTCCTGCCTCCCCCAGGAAAGTCAGTACAAAAGGCAATTCAAAGTAAAAACGCATTGCTTTCTCAATAGTCCCATTCTAATCTATAGAGTGCGATTTCAAATCGCACTGGACCAAACTCACACAAGACTCTTTTTCTGAAATGCAATGTGATTCGCCCACATCTATCTAAACGCCCTCAATAGGAAACCATTCTAATTTACTTGTGAAATCTTATCTGAAAAAGCACATGTGTGAGCCAGGGCTTGCCTTAATTTTTCATTAGTCTAAATAAACCTGTCACATGATACTAAAAATAGGTAACAGGCATGCAATGCCAAGCTGCGGTTTCCAAAGCAAGCAAAGTCCTTTCTTGTATTAGGAGAGGTATGGACTCCAGAGAGAGAGAGAGAGATATAATTTTGCCCCTGTTCAAATCATTAGTAAGACCTCATCTGGAATATGCAGTTCAGGTTTGGGCACCAGTCCTCAAAATGGGTACCAGGGAACTGGAGAAAGTGCAGAGAAGGACAACCAAACTGATAAGAGGCATGGAGGAGCTCAGCTATGAGGAAAGATTAGAGGAACTGAATGTATTCTCTCTTGGGAAGAGGAGAATAAGGGAGGATATGATCAACATGAACAAATACATAAGTGGTCCATATAGTGAACTGGGTGTTGAGTTATTCACTTTTTTTTAATACAAACGTTTTTTTATTGAGTATAGTCATAAAAAAATTAAGGTACAAAACTTTTGGGATGCAACCCATCAATATACAAAAATGTTTTTCAAACATAGCATGTCTCAAAAGGGGGTGGCGGCTCTGCCTATCTCGCAGAGCTGTGTCCATTGCTAATTATTTAGGGTGCAACCCGGGATCATATAATAAGTAAAGAAAATCCTATTCATTCAAAAAAAGGGTTTCCGAGGTAAGCAGGAATTGAGAGAATCAAATTCTGAATAGAAAGGAGAGAAAAGATTGGAGAGGAGAGAGTTGTAGACATACAGAAAAGAGAGAAAAAGAGAAAAACAAAACCTTGAATTCAACCATATCATTTAAATTGCTGCTGGGAATATGGAAAAATCAACTAACCCAATTCTAAGAAGTCTTGTATCTACAATGGTGAGTCGGCTTTTAGCTGTCAGTATCACCTCTTCACCCCCTGCGGCACTGGACCCCCAGGAGGTGAGGGAACCCTGGAATTACGGACGTCTAGAAAAAGTCGGGGTCCAGCTGGAACCGAATCCCGGTTATAGTATAGCTCCACCTGTAGACCACGCAGCCCATTTATTATGGAAAATCTGCATGGTGTCCAGTATGGTATGATGAATCCTTTCCATAAGTCGTATGGACTCCATACGATGAAGGACCTGAGTCCATGGAACCGACCGGGATCGCCAATTCAAGGCAATGGCCCAATGGGTGGCACAAAACAGGGTATTCACCAATTTTTGGGTAGGCGGGGGCAGACCCGGGATAGGGGCAAAGAGCAAACACATTGGTGCTGTCAGGTCTATGATGACTCCCGTGATCTCCGCCACCCTGGAGGCCACCTGGCCCCAGAGGGGTTGGAGATGGGGGCAGCTCCAGAACGTGTGAATCATAGTGCCAGGGTTCTGGCAATCCCTAAAGCATGTATCTAGGACTAGTGGGTAAAATCTGTGGACCCTATCCGGAGTAAGGTACCACCTTGTGTGTAGCTTCAGGGCCGTCTCCTTAGTTGCTATGGAGCGGGTACATTTGTGCATATTTTGGAGCATATCACTCCACTCATCTGGGGGAAACTCCATGCCCAAGTCGGCCTCCCAGCGCAACATAACCGAGGACTTTGCAGGGAACTGGGTATCATTCAAGGATTTGTAGATGGTAGAAATCGTACCCCTGTCCCTAGAGTGGCTCTGGCAGAGTGTCTCAAATGATGTAAAGGTAATGCGGGCATTCAATGTGTAGAGGGATTCAAAAAAGTGCCTAACTTGCAGGTATCTAAAGAATTCCGTTCTCGGGGCCCCAGCCTGCTCCTGGAGGTGTGCAAATGAACTGAAATGGGAGTCTAGTGTCAGTGCTTTTATTGTCAAGAGGGCATTGTGGGTCCACCAACAGAAATACTTGGGGGAACGAAAAGCAGGGAGAAAGTGCGGCGTGCCCATAAATGAGGCCAGGGGGGGTCTGACTGACCTAAGTTCAAATTTATGGTGATATAAGGACCATAGATGTATTGCCTGACCTACTATATTATTCAGGGAACCAATCTCCCTGGGCCTCAGGCCGGACTGCCATAGGAGGCCCGGGAGGGAATATGGGTCAACAGAGGACATCTCAAAACGGAGCCAGGGGATACTATCTGGTGTGGCGTGCCATTGTGCCGTCTGTGCCAGCCTGGCCGATAGGTAATACAGCCAAATGTTGGGTAGCCCCAATCCTCCCTGTGCCATGGGTCTATGTGTGATGAGTCCGCCATATCTGGGGCGTTTATTGTTCCATATGAACTCATTGATCTCCCGTTGGACCTGAACTAGTGTCCGGCGGGGCACATACAAAGGAAGGGCCCTGAAAAAGTAAAGCAATTTCGGTAAGATGGACATCTTGACCGCCGTAACCCTTCCAAGGAGGGTGATGTGGAATGAGGACCAGAGGCGCAACCATTGTCTAACTTTAGCAAAGGCCTGGGGGTAGTTAGCGTTATAGAGTGCTCTAAGGGATGGGGCCAACCTAATTCCTAAATACTGGAGAGTGTTATTTGATATGGCAAAGCCAAAGGAGGATTTAAGGGCCGAAGCAACTCTGGAAGGGATGTTGATTGGGAGGGCAGAACACTTGGTAAGATTAACCCCCAGGCCAGAATGTGCATGGAAGGTTTGTAGCAAAGAAGCTAGGTTGGGTAGTGAAACAACTGGGTCCTGGAGAAACATCAATATGTCATCCGCGTATAGGCTCATTTTGAATTCTGTGTAATTTTTCTGGTAACCTCTAATGTTGGGGTCCATGATGATCGCCCTGGCCAACGGCTCTATGGCAAGGGCAAACACCAGGGGGGACAGAGGGCATCCCTGGCGTGTACCCCTCCCCAAGGGGAAGTAATCTGAGGAGCAACCAGGGAGCCTAATGCGCGTGTGGGGGTTGTGGTACAGTGCTTTAAATCCGTGGACAAACTCCCCCGAAAAACCAAATTTAGCCAGGACTGCATCTACATAGGGCCATAAGACACTATCAAAGGCCTTGTGTATATCTAGGCCCAACAACAGGACCTTACGTGAAAAAAGGTCGGCATCTTGGATGATGTCTGTCGCTAGGCGGATGTTGTCCGTGATTTGCCTGGAGGGGATAAACCCGGTCTGTTCAGGGCCAATCAGGGCGGAGACCTCGGGGGCCAACCTGTCCGCCAACACCCGGCCCAGAATCTTGATATCATTGTTCAAGATCGAGATTGGCCTGTAATTTTGGGGGAGGGAGTGGTCCTTGTTGGGCTTAGGGATTAGAGACATATTGGCTGCAAGCATGTCTGTCGGGAGTGTGTGGCCTTGTAGCACATGGTTGATCACTTTGGTTAATCTAGGGGCCAACATGCCTGCAAACTTTTTATAGTACATGGCCGTGTATCCATCCGGACCAGGGGCCGTGGAGGATTTTAGGGATTTAATCACTGCTGTGACCTCCTGTTCCATGCACGGGGCATTCAAGGTGGACAATTGTTCCTGGGAAAGGGTCGGCAGGTGGAGAGAGTCTAGCCAGGCCTCTACTCCTGCCGGAGGGGGGGAGTCCGGGGCAGATAGTAGGGAGCTATAGAAGGTGGTAAATGAGTCTAGTACTTCCCGGGGGTGAGAGACCAGCTGGCCCGCGGCATCCCTTAGTTTATAGACGTGGGGGGGCTGAATAGATTGATGTAGCTTGCGGGAGAACATAGCAGTGGCTGCGTTGCTATGTAGAAGGAACCTCGCTTTGGCCCATCTAATTGATTTCTCCGTACGGTCTGAGAGGAGAGTATCTAATTCCACTCTCTTTAGATCAATTTGCCTGAGAATGTCGGGGGAGTGAGATTGTGCGTGTACATGGTAAAGTTTATTGAGGTCTTCCAGTAGGGATTTGATTCGGGATAATTTATGTTTCTTTTTGATGGACGCCAGTTCTATCAACCGGCCCCTCAGTACTGCTTTGTGAGCAGCCCACAGAATCGGGGGGGGAGATGTCCTCCACATCGTTCAGCCTAAAATACTCCTCCAGTTGGTCTGTCATGTGCCCAACAATGTCCGGATCTGTCAATAGGGAGTCATTCAGCCTCCATGAGGCCATCTGGGGGGAAAGGCCGACATGTGAAGTTTGAAAGGACATCATCTGGTGGTCAGACCAGGGGCAGGGGTGTATAGAGGCGGAAGAGGAATTGGCTAGCAGGATTGGCGTGCTAAGAATATAATCTAACCTCGCATAACTGTCATGGGGGCATGAATAATGCGTGTAATCTCTCGCTCCTATATTCAATGCCCGCCAAGTATCTATGAGCTGTAAGGACTCCAGGGACTTCGCCAGGGATCTGGGGAAGGCCTTGGACGCATGAGTAACCCTGCTCCTGTCCAGAGTAGGGTGTGCGACCAGGTTAAAATCTCCTCCCACAATCATGTGGGGAGAGGTATATCTGTCCAGGGTCTGAAAGAACGATCTAAAGAAGGAGCCCTGGGCACTGTTAGGAGCATACACATTAGCGACTGTCAAGGCCTTTCCCTGGACCTCTCCCTGCAAGATTAGAAATCTGCTGTCAGGGTCCCTGTACACATGTTTGATATCAAAGAGTATAGCATTTCTAATAAATATGGCAACCCCTCTGGCCTTGGAACTGAATGTGGTGAAGTAGTGCAAATTGAAAGATTTATCAAAATACTTGGGGTGAGACTCCTTTGAGAAATGAGTCTCCTGTAAGAGGACAATGTCAGCCCCCAGTTGTTTATAGTCCCTAAAGGCTTTCCTCCTCTTTTGTGGGGAATTAAAGCCCCTTACATTATGCAAAACTACCTGTAGACCCATATCTTAGTGGTAGTAAAATTTGTTTGGGGTTTATATGATGGGTATAGGACAAAACTTAGGTGCATTATGAGTAGTTCCACGACCAGAAGGGACAGTCAGGTTCCCTCGTCAGACATCAAAGACAGACTCTGCAAGTTAGTTGCGGCAGCAAAACGGCAAATGAATTGGGAAAAAAAACATGTGAAGCAGCAAGAAAAAAAAACAAAGAACATAATAACAGGAGCCGGGATGGAGAGGCCATCCAGCCCAGCATTACCAAGTTCAGTGGACTGTAAACTACAGTCCTCCACGTGCACTCAATCTCCCCCAAAACAAAAAGGGGGGAAGAGAAAGTGGCAGGAGTTCAGTTCTAGGGCTCTCCCAATACACAGAAAGGAGATAGTGGGAGAGAAGTACATCCAGTTTTGAACACCAACGTGAATGGGGGGTAAAAAAACACAATGTGGTCCGTGGGCGGAATGATGCCGAGGAGAGGAGACCAAGGGGCTCAGGCAAAAAGCAATCAAAGTGCCCGGTAAACTACGGGGTCCGCCCGGGAACAAACCGAGGCTTGACCAGTGTTGGGGATTTAATGCTGCAATTTTGCTGGGGTGTGATAGTAAAATGTTATTCGTTTCGTATGCTTGCTTGCGCCGTGAGACGGTGCCGCAGAGGGGATCTAAGGACGACTGCATCTAGTGGTTGCGATGGGATCTACGCCCCCGGTGAGGGGGTGGTGTGGCCCAGATCTGCGACGGGCGAGGAGTACGGGGGTGCCTCGGTGCATTCTGTGGTTCTAGGAGGCCCAGCTTTACAAGGAGAGACTTACCCTCCGACACCGTGGTGGCAGTATACGTCGAGCCGTTGTGCGGGACCGTTAACTTAAACGGGAAACCCCATCTATAGCGGATCCTCGCGGCTTGTAGAACCGAGGTGAACTCCTTCATCTGACGGCGCTTCTCCAGTGTCGTCGGGGAGATGTCCGGGTAGATCTGGATGGTGACTCCGTCAAGCTGTATTCGCGGGGTGTTGCGCGAGGCCCGCAGAACTTCCTCTTTCACCAGATAGTCTTTAAGGCACATCACTACATCCCTTGGGGGTTTCTCGGGAGGGGGCTTGGCTCTCAGGGCTCTGTGGAGTCTGTCACAAATGAAGGCTTCATCCGGCTGTTCAGGGAGGAGGGAGTGAAATAATCTCCTGATGGCGTCGGGCAAGTCAGTGATCGTTTCTGGGAGGCCCCGCACCCTAATATTGTTCCTCCTGTTACGGTTGTCCAAATCTTCTAAGGAGTCTCGCAGTTGGACTACCGTATCCGCTAGCAGTTCATGGTCCTTGCGGAGGTCCACATAGGCCAGTTGGAGCTCATCATGCTTCACTTCCAGCACATCTGTCCTCCCGCCAAGGGTAGCTATCTCCTGGGACAGGGTGTTGGTAGATTTATGCAGTTCTGCCTGGAACTTGCGGGCTAGCTTCTCGTACATTGTGGACAGGCTGTGATCTAGGTCTGCCTTTGTGAGATGTGGTGTGTACTCACTCAGATCCGAGGCAGCCGACACAGCAGAAGGAGAAGCCGCAAGCTCCAAGGCCTCATGCGGGGACGTCCCCTGTTCAGCGCCATCTTGGGACATCCTCGTCTGGTCCTTGACCCGCAGCAAGTAGTTCGTAAGTGACCGCTGGGCGTATTTTTGCTTGCCTTTTTTTGCTGAAGGCATGCACAACTGATCCCTCTAGGGGCTCCGGGTGTTGAGGGTGCTTTTAATCGGTGATAGAACCCCTGGAGGAGTGATAAGGTCTCCGGTCTCCTCGGAGCTCCTACGTCTAGCTGCCTGCCAGTTCCGCGCCGCGCATGCGCCCCCTTGAGTTATTCACTTTAAGGTTGTCACAAAGGACAAGGGGGCACTCTTTACGTTTAGAGGGAAAAAGATTTAATCTTCAAATACAGAAAGGTTTCTTTACAGTAAAGCCTTGTACACACGACCGGTTTTCCCGCAGGAAAACTGCCAGGAAAGCATTTGGCCGGGAATCCCGGCCGTGTGTATGCTCCTTAGCAGTTTTCCCATCAGGAAAAGAGTCGGGAATCCCGACGGGAAAATAGAGAACCTGCTCTCTATTTTCTAATCGGGATTCCCGGCAGAGTGTTTCCTGCCGAGAAAACCAGTCATCTGTATGCTTACCTGCAAGGTATAAAAACCGTGCATGCTCGATAACACTGTGACGTATGCGTGGTAGCATACAACGCTAGTGTGGGGTGTAGCAAGATGGCGGCGACGGAATCTAATATGATGAGACACCGGCTCGTCGTAGTCGATGACGTCACCGCGTTCTTGCCATTCAAAAGAACGGTGGGTTTTTTAGTAGATGTGTGTATACACGGCTTTGCAAGGCAAGCTTGCCAGGAATCCCGCCAGGAAAAACATTTTTTTTTTTCCTGACGGGATTCCCGGCCGTGTGTACAGGGCTTTAGAGGTGTGAAAATGTGGAACAGACGCCCTCCAGAGGTGGTTCTGGCCAAATTAGTAGATTTCTTTAAAAAAGGCCAGGATTATTTCCTAAATGTACATAATATAACTGGGTACTAACATTTATAGGTAAAGTTGATCCAGAGAAAATCTGATTGCATCTTGGGGGATCAGGAAGGATTTTCTTTCCCGGCTGTAGCAAATTGGATCATGCTTTGCTAGGGTTTTTTGCCTTCCTCTGAAGCAACTGTTGTTGAAGAATTGTGTATATGGGATTGTATTTTTTATTTTTTTTTAACTTGATGAACTTGTGTCTTTTTTCAACCTAACTAACTATGTATCAGTAATTGGTATTGATGAGTACTTGAGAAAAAGTATCGGCATTCGTACTGGGTCTTAAAAAACTGGTATTTGTGCATCACTACTATGGGGGTTATTTACGAAAGGCAAACCCACTTTGCACTACAAGTGCAAACTACAAGTGCAAACTACACTTGAAATTGCACTGAAGTGCACTTGGAAGTGCAGTTGCTGTAAATCTAAAGGGGTAGATCTGAAATGAGGGGAAGCTCTGCTAATTTTATCATCCAATCATGTGCAAGCTAAAATGCTGTTTTTTATTCTCCTTGCATGTCTACAGCGACTGCACTTCCAAGGACTTTCAAGTGCAATTTGCACTTGTAGTGCAAAGTGGATTTGCCTTTTGTAAATAACCCCTTATATATGCTTTGCTTTCCTGTGCTTGGACAGTGGCGGCTGGTGTTTTTTTCTATGGGGGCACCCACACCCCCCGAGGTGCACCCACACCCCCCGTATTTTGCACTTACCCAATCGGCGGTGGTGGTGGGTTGCAGGCAGCGTGGTGCAGTGGCTCCATTTCCTTTCCTCCATGGCATCTTCCAGCTCCTCCTCTTAGGTTTCCAATAGGATCGCCTGTCCTTTCAGCCAAGGACCGGTTTTGACCGGTGTCAAACTTGGCTTCCTGATTGGCCGGGAGGAGGATCAGTGCTACAACAGTGAATATTAATTTGCTGTTGTAACACACCTGGGTGGGATCAGAGCGCACTCTCTGCGACCCGAGCCCACCCTATATTGAAGCCTAACAGAGCCCCCCGCATTGGAATCCATGCGCCGGTGTCCTGAAAGGGGGCGGACGCATGGATGGGGGGCGGCCATGGACGGGGGGCTCTTAATGGATGGGCCGCCCTAAGGGACACAGGAGACATCCTTGCTGCATCAAAGCCATCTAACTGAATTACAGTAACATGGCTCTAGCCACAGCCCTAACCATCAACTTTAATATCTAAGATTGTATAAACTTAATCTGCTTTGGGATTATTTGGGGTCAACGCAGTACAGTGACTGGCCCGTGTGGATTTTCAATAGTGAGGACACAATCACTTATAACGACATCAGTCTATTTGTGGTAAAATAATCCTAATTAGTAAATTTAGTAAGAATATAGCACACAACTGAGTCTTCTAAGGCAATGTTTCTCAACTCAAGTCCTCAAGTACCCCCAACAGGTTATATTTTCAGGATTTCCCTCAGATGAAACGGCTGTGGTAATTACTAAGGCAGTGAAAATGATCAAATCACCTGTGCAAAATAATGGAAAGCCTGAAAACATGACCTGTTGGGGGTACTTGAGGACTGGAGGTGAGAAATGTTGATCTAAAGTACCATTTTTTTCTCATAAACAGTAAGTACTGTAAGGCCCCTTTCACATCACACTTGTACATATTGTCCCATGACTTGAGACTGCAAAGTCGCATGACAAGTCATTCCCCATGATTTCCAATGACAACCATTCATATTAGTACAGCTTCAAGTCGTGCCCACTTGAAAGTAGTCCCTGCACTACTTTGGTCTGACTTTGATGCAAGTTCAGGTTCATAGACCTCAAGTCTCTCTGAAATCGCGTCAAAATTGCGGCCGCAAAATCACGCGACTTTGAGGTCGCAGTAGTGTGAAAGGGGCCTAAAGGGATTTGCAGTTACAGTAAAACATTGCAGTTGGTTCTTAAAGCGGAACTATCTGGTTTTCTTTGTTTTTAGTTTTTTTGGGGAGTGGGTACCCAGTTTTGATAGGTACCCTCTTTGCCTGTGCAAAGCCAGCTGTGAAACTGGGAAGAGTCACAGCCGGCTGCTCATACTAGACATGGCGTATGCAGGGACCCGAAGACCGGCGAATAACCAGCCGGGGTGATGACAGAGCTGAATCTCTGGGCTTGTAGGTGTCCATATACTTAAAGTCAGCAGCTACGGTATTTTTTGCTGCTGAATTTTATTTATTTTTATTTTTGTGGAGGGGTACTGAAGATCCTCTTTAATTCCTTATGCCCCGTACACACGATCCGAATATCGTACGACAGATCGTACGACTTTTTTCGCTTAATAGTCACAAGTAAAATTAAATAGGTTATTAAAGTCACGAAAAGTGATGTCATGTGTTGTAATGTATTTGTATTGTATTTTCGGACGACAACTGTACTGACTAAAGGAAAATCGTACGATTTGTTATTGTACGAGGAAAATTTTCGTGCACGTCCGATTAAATAATATCGGATGAACTGTTATGATCGCCTCTCGAAGCTCTGTACTAACGATCCAATTATCGTACGATTCTTCCTCGGACGACATTTTTTGTACGATATTCGGATCGCGTGTACGGGGCTTAAGTTAGGATAACTGATAGGATTCCTTCCATTGTCTCTGCTTAACCAATTTCTGTTGCTTGCATTTCTTATGGACTAAAGACTGTTTGATCAGATATATCAGAGCACAAAAAAATCTATATCTAATTGGATTGGCCAGGATATCAGGTCCACCAGGAGGGGATACTGTACATAACGCAGACTGAGAGATCCTGCCAGGAAGCTGTCACTGTACTTGGTCAGCCATAAGCGGTTGAGGCATTCCCACCCCACCTCAGCTGTTTATAACAGGCACAAATGAGAGCTTCCTGGCAGGATCGCTTAGGTGGGTTCAGACTAGGCCGAACGGTCGGCTTCTTTCGGACCAACTGCTGTATATACGGGTCGAATGTCGGCTGGTTTCTATTGAACCGGCCGATGTCATCTGACATTCGGCCCATGTGTACTAGGCTTAAAACGGTGGTGCAGGAAAAAAAAAAAAAGTCAGCAGCTACTAACAGTGTAGCTGCTGACTTTTAATAAGGACACTTACCTGTCCTACTCTCCCACGATGTCGGTCCTGCCGCGGCGATCGATCGCTGCTGGCAGGCTCCCAGCTCCTCCATTCTGAGTAGGGGAAACAGGCTGTGAAGCCGTAAGGCTTCACTACCCGTTTCCTACTGCGCATGCGCCACTCGCACGGCGCTTTGTGAATGGGCGGCTTGCCTCCTGGGATACACACAGTTCCCAGAAGGCAGCGCGGCCCATTCACAAGAGGAGGAAGCGGAAGGAGAGCCACCGCGGACAGAGAAGAGGAACATTAGCGGCAGATTAGGGGACTTCCGCAAAGCAACAGGCATTTAGGGTGAGTATAAAAACATTTTTTTTTTCTATAAATTTTTTATTTATTTTTTCGAATTTTTAGTGTGAAGATTTTTTCAAGGTGGACCCCCACTTTAAGGAAAGCCTAATGTAGAATGCTGTTCACATAAAATACGAGAACTTGTGGAGGTGGAATTTCGCCTGTTTAATTTGGAGGAGGTGGTTTATACAATTAATAATAAAGGCAGTGTTATTCAGGGAGTGTCATCCCCAAGTATTTACATGTAAATAAAATAAACCTACATGCAATTACTTCAGACAACTGATTCACCACAAACACTAGGTAAAGTGTATAAGCACTGTCAGAAGTTAAAAATATCACCAGAAACTACCTTGTCAGTAATAGCGCAAAGCAGACTTCAAACGTCTATTTACCTTACCAGATTCCCAGTGTATAGGTGTGACTTTTAAAGTAAATTGAAGCTGAACCCCAGACAGAACATAATATAACATAAATAAATCCAGATATTTGTGGAAATGAATCATACCCGTGTGTTCGATGAGCCTTTTAGGCCCAGTTTACATCTGTGTGGTGCGCTTTAGGTGTGTTGCATTTTAGGTGCATTACCACTGAAATCTATATAATGTGTGCTTTAACCACTAAAGTGCATCAAAGATACAGCAAGCAGGATTTTTTTAACTCACTGCACCCAAAATTCATGTAAAATACACGGGTGTGAACTAGACCTTAGGTGCGGAGCATTCATTAATGGAAATGATAAGGAGTCTAAAGCTGGCTTCATATTATACAATTTTGTGTAGCGGGTGGTCATATTTAGGGGCGGCATCTGAGTGGTACCAGGCTCAGATGCAACAATTGTTAGGTGCGGGGAACCTGCGGTGCATGCTGGGAGAGGGTATAAAGGGGGCAGACATCTTCCGCTCGGGGTCCACTCCCAGGCACCTTCAGCCTGGGCGTGAGTGATGGTGGTCCCTGGGTGCCCTAGGCTCGGGGACGGAGTTGCGGTTCCACCCCAGACACCTTCGGTCTGGGGTGAGGTACTCTCTGGAGGCCTGGGGCCCAGTACCTTCGACTGGGTCCCGCATCGAGGGCTCCTAGGGTGTCCCCCGGTGTGGACGCCCGAATCTGGGACGAGGAGGCCAGGGAGGTGACCCTTTCGAAGACCCAGTGCAGCATTTGCTGGTGACGGCGGGGCCTCTGGTAACTGTCCGGATGGATGTCCTTTCCCTGACCGGGGCCATTGCTCATAGAAGGTAGTCCACGTTCTTATGGTCTGTGGCAGGGACCCATCGTGAATTAGGTCGGTGGCAGAGACCCAACAACCAGGTCTGTGGCAGAGGCCTTATTCATCTGGTCTGTGGCAGGGACCCCCTCACGGTTGGTGCAGCGACTGTGCGCCAAGCCTGTTCGCGCTATAACGGAACAGGAGAAAACCCAAGTTCAAGTTTGTGCCTGGACGTCCTCTTCACTGTGTTCTGTTCTATGTCTGACCAGTCGCTCTTAAAGGACTATTTATTGCTCTGAAGAATAAATAAGTGTTGGACTTTCAGTGGTGTGGAACTTGACTTTCTGGGACTTAACGGGTCATTCTCAAGGGAAGTTTTGGCTCTGGACAGGGGCACAGGCCCGAAGGTAAAAGGTTATAGCTCACACCTCTGCACACAAGAGGATACAAGCTGGTGGTGCGCCACACTCTCCTCCCTGGTCCCCTAGACGAGAGCCATTGACCGAGAAGAGAAAGAAGGAGTGAGAGGTGAGGTCGCTACATTTGTTTTGTCCAATTTCCTTAAAATGAACCTTCAACTATGTAATGCAAGGGCCTGCCTGATTGCTTGCAAATTGAAAGTGTTTAGGTTTGACCTCATATTATATGGTTTTTGTAAATCTAAGAGAAAATTGTAAAAGAAATTAATTGTATAATATGTAGCCAGCTTTAAACACAGGTAAAACTTACCACACAGATGTGAACCAACTCTAAAGCCAAAACCTTTTTTTCCCAATTTTTTGAATAGAATAATGTATGGCTAAGGCCGATCTCTGGAGCCGATCTCTGGAGAATGCCAAAATCCTCCCTTGCAGTGGGGCTGCCACCTTACTGCAAGGGTTAAATGTTCATTTAGTTCTAGGGTCCTGGAAAAGTAGTTATACTAACCCCGCTCTCTGCTTCTCAGGAAGCCAATGCTTTACCCCTATGCCTCAGTGGTGGACTGTTCCTTAGCATCCTCACATCCAACGCAGGGCTCTGTACCTTGCACTCTACTTGTTGACATCAGAGGACCTGCGACTGCCAGAGCATAGGGGAAAAGAGGCTGCAGCAGTGCTTCTCCAGGCACCCTGGTGTGCCTTCTTGGCTTGTTAGGGTTGCCAAGCTTTGTCTGGTCATTTCGCATAGCTTCAGACATTTCCATGGTGCAGTTCGGCCAGCCGCCAGCACCATGGAAACACTTGACACTAATTCAGGACAGGTGTCATTGAGAGCAGCCTTGGCATTTAAGAGGGGAAGGAAGTCCACCTCTTTCTATCTTGCTCTGCTTGCTGCCGTAGCTGCTTTGTGGTGAAGATTGGGAGGTTGGACTCTCTTGTGAAAAGGAGGGGGGTCTTAGGACTCTGACGAGAAAGAGAAGGGTAACACTGAGGGCTCCCTATGGGTGGGGGGGGGAGTGAGGACTCTTATCTCTGATGTGAAAGGTTAGGAGAGCTGGGCAAGGACTCTGATGTGAAAGAGGGATGTCTGTTTTAGACTGGGGTGTCCAAAGATTTTGCATATTGTCAAAGGGTGCCATGAATGAAAAAAGGTTTAGAAAAAACACCAGGGTGCAGAGACCAGTCTAGGAAGGCCAAGGGAACTTGCAGGAGTGGAGAATCGGTCAGGTTTCAGGTACCGTTAACCTAAACAAGCATTTAGTTTAGTGCAAAGTGGGAGAGGTTATTGGGGTACTGCAAAGGTAGATTTTGTTTTGTCTTATTTCCAGAGTTGAGTTTCAAAATAGTTTGTTGTTTCTTTTTTGTTTCAAAGTTACTATTTATACAATACCTTTAGAGCCCATTTACACAGGGATGACTTTGGATCCGACCTCAAGTCGCATTGCATGAGAAAATCAATGTAAGTGAATGGAGCCGTCTTAATGAACACTACTGCAGTCGCTCCGACTTCAAAAAAGGTTCCTGTACTACTTCAATCCGACTTCTAGGCGACTTGTACCCATTGATTTCAATGGAAGTCGCCTCAGAAGTCGGATCACTGTCTTAACAAATGCAACTTTCCAGGAAGAGAACATACATTTTTCAGGAAAACCCCTCCCTCCCCCCTCCCTCCCACAGAGCTGATTCTTGTTTGATTGGCCACTGGAAAGCCTCCTGTCCTGGAGGCAACTTGAAGTTGCCTTGTAAGTTGCCTCATGTCGCGCTGTGATTCATACTCAAGTCGTGTCCAAGTTGCCTCCCAAAGTCGCGCTGGAAGTCGTGTTGCCCCTGTGTGAATGGAGTCTAAAGCTTCTTCTATTTATTAATAATTAAATGCTTACAATACTGACAACCAGTTTTATTCAGTCTGCTTTACTATGCATGGAATGGAAATGTAATTTGGTTGCATTAATGTTTCTGTATATTACAAATGTTGCATATATGCGGTTACTCAATACTATATTTCCATCATGTTCTGCATATGTGCTGAAAGTTAAAATCAGGTGCCTCCAATTTCAGAGATGAAGGCCTGGTGATGAAGTAACATTAATAGACAATATTAGGATCAAGACATTAAAATTCATGACAATGGGCGCATGCGCGGAGCCCGGGAAGATGGCTGCTTGAGCAAGGAGCTCCTCACCACTGCGGCACCGTAAGTCCGTTAAAAACGATCTGTGTGTGAAACCACAGATACCCGAGGAACCCCCAGACACCCGGGCACACTTCCATATACTTAGTTCTGCAAAGTAATTATTTCTAAACCCGCATTCGGACGTTTTAAATTCGGCCGAAAAAATCCAAGATGGCGTCCGCGGCGCAGCATATTGCCAGCGGTTGTGAGGTGATTTCAGGAGGTGGGAACCTGACAGATAGAGTGACCTTACAATATCCCCCACTGGTCCATGAAAGCTCCCAGCTAAACTTGTCCTCTTCACCAGTACCCTTAGAATCTTTGAGGGGAAATATTCTTGAGACATATACCATTCCCCCTATGGGGCCTATTACTGTGAGTCAGGATGACTCTGTTTTTGTCAGTTCAGTGGCTGCAGCCTCGGCATTCTCTGTGACTGACTTATATCAGGCTCTGGCTGAACTCCTTGATAGGGGTCTCTCACAAACGTCTGCTAAAATTACAGGAGAATTAAAAGCTGATTTTCTGAATTTGGGGACCAGAATTGAACATATTGAAAATAAGCTTGACCAAACAGTGTCCGCCACAAACCAGAATTCAGAACATATTCAATTTGTGCAAGAACAATTGGATGTGGCTATGAATAGAATTGACGATTTGGAAAACAGGTCCAGGAGATATAATGTCCGTTTTAGAGGTCTTCCAGAATCCATAACTGACATCCCAGCTGCAGTACAAAATGTAATTCAAACCCTGATCCCGGATATTCCACAACATCGCCTAGAAATAGATAGAGCCCATAGGGCCCTGGGACCCCCCAGAAAGGACGGCTTACCGAGAGACATAATAGCTAAACCCCACTTTTATACAGTGAAGGAAGAAGTTATGAGGAAAGCTCGTAACATGCCTAATATTCAGTGCCAGGGCCATCCAATCCAAATATACGCGGACCTTTCTCCTTCTACTATACACCGCAGACGATCTTTGAAACCTCTCCTAAAAGCACTAATTCAAAAGGATATAAAATATAAGTGGGCATTTTCATTTGCTGTGAAATTCACAGAAAAAGGGAAGAATTACTCTTTTTCCACTTTTCCTGATGGTGAAAGACTGTTATTGAACCTCAAGATAATTTCTCAAGAAGCTGACATGGACACTTCTCGTAGCGTTCCGAATTCTTCAAAGAGAGACCGAATCCTACCAGCCCTCAATCACCGTTGTGGACCAGGTCTAGGTCTAAGAAGACTAAGGACAATGGTCCCACTTGATAGGGTCCCAGCTGATTTACGTTTTCTCTTAAGCCCTGTACACACGATCGGTTTTACCGATGAAAACAGTCCGATGGACTTTTTTCATCGGACAAACCGATCGTGTATGGGACCCATCTGTCTTTTTTCCATCGGTTTTAAAAAATAGAACATGTTTTACATTTTTCCGATGGATCAAAAACCGATAGCAAATTCCGATCGTCTATGGGCAAGTCCATCGGATAAAAAACCCACGCATGCTCAGAATCAAGTCGACGCATGCTCAGAAGCATTGAACTTAATTTTTCTCGGTTCATCGGAGTGTTTTACGTCACCGCGTTTGGAACGGGTCGGTTTTTTGACTGATGGTGTGTAGGCAAGACTGATGGAAGTCAGCTTCATCGGATTTCCGATGGACAAAACCATCGGATTAGAATCCATAGGATATCCGATCGTGTGTACGAGGCTTTACACCTTGTACCTTCAGGGTGCCTGGATGGATCTAAACTAGGGGACTAGAATGACTTTTAAATTTTATTTTCATCAATCATTTGGTTGCTGTTATTACATTTTTCATTCCTGTTTTTTTTTTTTTTTCTTATTTTTGACTCTTTTTGTCTCCTGAGAGGATCTATATCCTATGGGGTATTTTCCCCACTTTTGAATGACTGGTCCCTCTCTCCTCGGTATCCTTTAGGAGGGAGGACTGAGGGTCCCTCTAGTCAGACCTGGTTCCGGTAGATCGGGACTGCAAAATTTATTGTCCTTTTTCAAGTTCCTACATTGCAGATTGTTTTTGAAAATCTCAATTTTTGGTTTTATAATTTTTTTTTTCTCGGGGCGCCCTGGCTGGGGTGGGCCCCATGTGCTTCCACCTTTCCCTCGAGACTCCTAGAGGGCTTTGGGGGAAAGGTATCCTTTTCCCTTTGGGAATGGGACTCTCCTGTTCTACCTTGGTAGTGGTTCTGGGGGGCGTCTTCCCTCCCAAGAACATTTTTCTTTTTTATGTTTTTGGTGTTTTTTGAGTTGTTTTTCAATTTTTTATCTAAGAGACTTTTTATTTTTTCTACTTTTTCGGATCCTTTCTTTCCTTTCCTGTCTCTATATCATGTGCCTAACCTTCCCTTATCTTACAGCTTCCAATGGTCAAGCGTACAATATGGTCTCCCGACAGTCAGATGTCCGGCTGGACTACCTGCAGGATCTGGAGAACATAAATTGTCGAAGGGTGAGTGAAGTAGATGACAGACACAGCACCTTTCCTGACTCCCATGGCTAATCCTATGCAGAGCTCACTCAAAATAGACACACATAATGTTCAGGGCCTGAATTCTCCCATTAAGAGGCGGAAATTTTTAGATTTTTATAAATCTCTTGGTATTGACATTCTCATGATTCAGGAAACCCATTTCCCTAGGCAGTACAATCCCAAATACATACACCCCCAATTCCCCCTTTTCTTTTTGGCCAGTGCCGAAAATAAAACAAAAGGAGGTGCTATTTTTGTCTCCAAATCCTGTCAATTTGATTACGTATCTGAATTTAAAGATCCGGAGGGTAGATTTATCTTAGTTAAGGGCACAATAGAGGGTCATTTATACTCTCTAATCTCATACTATTCCCCCAATTCAGTGCAAGATACATTTTTCCGTCTCATCCTGGACACCCTGTCTCCTCTGTTGGAAGGCACAGTCGTTTGGGGGGGAGATTCCAATGCGGCTTTCGACCAGGGGTTGGATAAATCCAAACCCCCCTCTGCCCAACTCACCAGACCCACTAGGATAAGTCTGAAAATCGCTAATCCTCTTTCATGTAGTAGCTTGGCTGATGTCTGGCGAGAATCTAACCCTTCACTGAGAGACTTTACTCATTATTCTCACCCACACACTACCTATGCCAGGATTGACCATATCCTGGTTCCTTCTTACATACTCCCGACAGTAATTAAATCCCACATCAGAGACACGGTCCTGTCTGACCACTCCATGGTGATCATGTCCATTCGCACTAAGGCCGGTATGGCAAAGAGGGGTCATTGGAGATTGAATGAGTCCATACTTTCCAACCCAACCACAGAGGCAGAAATTGATAAAGCTCTTCGAGAATACTTCCACTTAAATAATGTAGAGGATATCTCTGCTGAAACCCTGTGGGCAGCCCACAAGGCCTTTATTAGAGGAAAGATTATTTAAATTCTCACACGAATCAAAAAGGAACGCATAGTAGACATTGAGCGATTGGAGAGGTCATACAGGACCCTGAGAACACAACACAAAAATAATCCATCCCCAACCTTACTGGCTGAAATTGATAAGACAAGACTGGAACTCAATTTAGTTCTCACAACAAAAGCGGAGAGATCTATCCGCTGGAGTAGTAATACGTTTTATACTCAGACAGGAAAAATAGGTCGGATGTTAGCGTCCAAATTGTCCCCTAGAACGAGGATTTATTCCATGCCTAAGATCCGCATTGCAGGACAGGAACCCACAGCTAACCCGGAAAAGATTCTCAAGGCAATTCGGACGTTTTACTCCAAACTTTATAATGCTCCTTCACAATTACCTTGGGACTCGGTATCCACATTCATGGATGGCCTACCTATTCCATCCTTGGATGTGGAACATAGAGATATCCTTGAAACTCCTTTTTCTGTTGAGGAGGTGACAGCGGTTATTAAGGGTCTCAGAACGGGCTCTGCACCGGGACCTGATGGTTTGTCAGTTCCCTACTACAAGGCATTCACAGACACCCTTATCCCACATTTGACAATTTTTTTTAATTTTAAAACTCAAGGTTCCCAATTGGGTACGCAAATCAATACCGCTTATATTACAGTTATACCAAAACCGGATAAAAATCCGGAAGACGTTTCCAATTACCGCCCTATCTCGCTGATAAATAATGATTTAAAAATATTTACTAAAATTCTGGCTAACCGCCTCTTCTCTTTTATTAATAACTATATCCATAAGGACCAGGTAGGATTTATACCGGGAAGACAAGGCCCAGATTAAGTGAGAAGGGCGATTTATATAGTCTCCATTTTACAGTCCAACTGGGATGGAGGTCAGAAACAACAGGGTTTCCTTTTGGCACTTGATCTGGAGAAGGCCTTCGACTCTGTGTCATGGCAGTATCTCCTTTGCCTGCTAGAGCGATCGGGTTTCGGCCCACGTTTCATGGGTGTGATCAGAGCTCTTTATTCCCAACCCAAAGCTCAAATCCGTTCACAAGGATAATATTCCTCCCCGATAAATATTGCCAGAGGTACGAGACAGGGATGCCCACTGTCCCCTATAATTTTTGCCATAGCGATTGAAACCCTGGCCATAGCCATTAGGCAAAATCCTGACATAAAGGGGGTAACTTATGGGGATCAGACGCACAAATGCGGTCTATTCGCGGATGATTTACTCCTCTTTCTTACTTCTCCCATTACTTCCCTCCTGAGCCTATACAAAGTCATTTCTGATTTCTCAAAAATTTCTGGGCTTTAGGTCAATTTTGATAAATCACAGGCACTGAATATATCCCTCCCTTCTTCCACAGTTTCCCTCCTCCAACAGTCATTCAAATTTGAATGGAACCCTTCTTCTATCAAATACCTAGGAATTTTCCTAACTGTACGAACGGAATCTCTTTACGCAAGCAATTATCTACCCCTATTCCATAAACTTACCTTAGATTTAAAAAATTGGGCCAAATATGAACTATCTTGGTTGGGCAGGATTAACTCCATAAAAATGACCTTACTCCCAAGAATTTTGTACCTATTCCGCTCCCTCCCCATACTCATCAGGAAAGACCAGATACAGTCTTTACAAAGTAAGATTCTCAAATTTGTTTGGAACAAATCTGGTTACAGAATCCCCCAGAACACTCTTTACTTACATAGGAAAAAGGGGGGGGGGTGGGATTGCCTCATCTATATAATTACTTTTTAGCTTCCAGACTAGCCCAGTTTTCTATAATTTACTCAAATAAAGAAAAACCGGACTGGGTACTATTAGAGGAACAGGCTGTCCCCCAATTCTCCTTAGACTACCTACTTTGGTGCCCCCAAAAACAGAGACCACCCATTTTATCCCCTACCCTATCTCAATCCTTTGCCCTTTGGGACAGACTCCGTTCTCTTCCTGCTATAGATTCTGATGCACAACCGCTGGCACACACATTTAATAACCCAAAATTACCCTGGATTGGATAACACGGCCTTCAGTTGGTGGACGAACAAAGGTCTATATCGGATAGGTCATTACTTTACATCTCAAGGTCCTATTACCATGTCCCACTGTCTAAGTAAATTAGACCTCCCGGATTCTGAAAAACGTAGATTTGGACAGATTTCACAATTCTTAAATGATATTTGGAAGGAGAAGCCTCTTCCTCCCAGATTTACAGATTATGAGCTCTGGTGTAGATTGGCCATGGGACAAAGGGGAGGTATTTCTGTCATCTACTCTTCGCTTACTAGCCCAACTACGAAATCCTCATACATGACAGCATGTCAGGGTGACCTCCAGATAAACTGGGACCTGGGCACCTGGCAAAAGGCTTGCTCTAACTCATTCCAAGGTACTTTGAACACTTCCCTTATAGAAGCAAACTTGAAAGTTCTTATGAGGTGGTATATGACTCCTGCCAGGCTTGCGGCCATCTACCCAGCATCGGATCCCAATTGCTTTAGAGGCTGCCAACTCTTGGGTTCAATGGTACATGTCTGGTGGGAATGTCCTAGGATCAGGTCAGTCTGGAAGAGGATATTTAACCTCATATTCAAGGTCAATAAGTGCTCGATTCCCAGGTCTGCTTCTATTGCTCTCCTCAATGCCTGTATTCCTAACATCTCCAAACCCACTTGGCAGCTGATCACTTTATGCTACTTGGGGCAAAAATTACTATTGCTATATCTTGGAGGCAACCCCGGGTTCCCATGTTGGCAATACAAAATAAGATCTCTTGGATTATGGTGCAAGAGAAGTTAGCTTGTATTTTATCAAATACAATCCCTAAATTTGAAGCTGTGTGGAAACCTTGGGCTGTTTACTGTGGTATTTTCTGGTGATCGGGATCAACTCTGATCACCCCATTTCCTCAACATCACATTAAGCACGTGATTTCCTCCCTCTTCTCTTCTTCCCTTTTTCTCTTTCTCCTTTTTCTTTTTATGTCTTATTTATTAATATTTTTTTTTCTTTTTACCTTCGGTTTGGCATAATTAATTGTTGTGTAATTGTTTAAGCAACTCTATGAATCAAATTCAATATGCGCTTCAGAGATAGAGTGTTGTTGTCTTCTACATTTGAACTCCTCATAACCTGGCGTTAGGTATCTGGGAGGGGGGCCTGACCGGGGAACAGGATGATCCCATTTGGGGTGCCCAGGATGGGTAGGACTTCCCAGACTGTCTGACTTTCTGGTTCATTTTTATACCGTTTTTCTTTCTATTTACCAGGGGTTATTTTATAACTTCAGTTCCTTGACCCATAGTTGTTCTCTGAAACACCTTTGGAAGTATTGTTGCTGAGTCTACGTTTTATGCTGATAAAATGTGATATGTTATACATAATATTACCCTTTGTTATGCTGTACCTATGTGATATCTATACTTGATTTGAAAAATAAAAATCTATTGAACGAAAAAATTCATGACAACATGTATCAATACCAGTTGCTGTGGTTTTCAGCATATGTTGCTATGCATTTTTGCTTTGCATATTAACACACATCCATGAGCGCTGATGTAAGCTTTAACGTGCATTGGGATTTCAACATAAAATGCATTAGGAAAAAAAAACCGCAAAGCTGTGTTTCCAGCCAAAATTGTTAGTCCTTTCTACTTGAAGTTCAAACACTGCCATATTTCATGCATTCTGAGTAGTGATGAGCCGAACACCCCCGGGTTCGGTTCGCACCAGAACCCGCGAACGGACCGAAAGTTCGAACGAACATTAGAACCCTATTAAATACAATGGATGCGAACGTTCGAATTCTAAAGTGCTAATTATAACAACTATTATGCATGTTATTGTCCTAAAAAGGGTTTGGGAACCCGGGTTCTGCACCAGGGGACATGTATCAATGCAAAAAGAAGTTTTAAAAACGGTCGTTTTTCGGGAGCAGTCATTTTAATGATGCATAAAGTGAAAAAAAAAAAGTCAAATATTCCTTTAAATATCGTACCTGGGGGGTGTCTAAAGTATGCCTGTGAAGTGCCACGTGTTTCCCGTGTTTAGAACTGTCCCTGCACAAAATGACACTTCTAAAGGAAAAAAAAGCCATTTAAAACTGCTTGCGGCTTTAATGTAATGTCTGGTCCCGGTAATATGGATGAAATTCTTTAAGAAAAATGGCATAGCTACCCCATGACCCCCCCCCTACCCCAGCCCATTACCAGCCCCTTTGGGTCTTGTATGGATATTAAGGGGAACCCCGCACATAAAATAAAAAAGGCCCTATATACTCTGAACAGCCGTATACAGGCGGTGCATACAAGACAGGGACTGTAGGTTTGTTCTTATGTAGAGTCTGTTTGTAATTTTGAACAGGTACATTGTTGAAGTGTAGCTCCAGACCAAAAATCTATTTTTAAACTTTTTGGAAAACATAGGTAAGGGTTATCACCCCTGTAACATTTGTTTTGCTGTCTGTGCCCCTGTTCAGAACATTTCACCTCACTTTCCGTCCCAATGACAACTGTTTTTGAAATGTGGTGTTTTTCTTGAAACAAGGATTGCTGATAAAGCATCAGTACAGAGGAGACACCTTTCTCCCATATTTATTCTTACAGGAGAGAATTTTCCTTCCTAGTGGTAGATTTCCTCTCACTTCCTGTTGTCTTCTTGCGTTTGCAAGTAGGAGTCGTTTGTAAGTTGGATGTTTGAAAGTAGGGACCTGCCGTATATACTCTGCAGAAATAGGCCCCTTAGTTGTTGGTGTTGGCACAACACTGTAAGCACTCACAGTTACTCTTGGTTGGTGCTGGAACGCCCTGCTGTCAACTATTATATCAGGAATTTTAATTACATATAATTGTTGAACAGTGGTAGTAAAAATTGGGCCTTTGATGGTGGTGCTGGTGCCACAACACTGTAAGCCCTGACAGTTACTCTTGGTGGGTGCAGCAATGGGCCCTGCTGTGAATTATTAGATCAAGAATTGTAATTACATGCCCCTGTTGAACAGGGGCTGAAAAATTGGGCCTTAGGCACTGGTGGCACAACACTGCAACCCCTCACAGCAACTGTACTTGGAGCACAGCAATGAGCCCTGTTGCAAAGTATTGCTTCAAAAATTGTAATGACACGCCCCTGTTAAACAGGGGCTGAAAAATTGGGCCTTAGGCACTGGTGGCACAACACTGCAACTCCTCACAGATACTGTACTTGGAGCACACCAATGAGCCCTGTTGCAAAGTATTGCTTCAAAAATTGTAATGACACGCCCCTGTTAAACAGGGGCTGAAAAATTGGGCCTTAGGCACTGGTGGCACAACACTGCAACTCCTCACAGATACTGTACTTGGAGCACAGCAATGAGCCCTGTTGCAAAGTATTGCTTCAAAAATTGTAATTACACGCCCCTGTTAAACAGGGGCTGAAAAATTGGGCGTTAGGCACTGGTGGCGGCACCCATAAACAAAAATGATCTTACAAGCTATCATCATCAATCGTATCATTGAGGACTCGGAGGAGGAGGATAGCCAGTCAACATAACAGCACAGGCACTCAGCATCAGCATCAGTCTTGAAGGGATGTGACATGTTAAAATCAATTAGTCTGTTATATCAGCATCAGGTGTGTGGTAGCTGGTGGTGATCCAAGACTGGTTCATCTTGATGAAAGTCAGTCGATCAACCGAGTCGGTGGACAGGCGCACCCTGTGATCCGTGACAAATCCTCCAGCAGCACTGAATGTGCGTTCCGAAAGAACGCTGGATGCAGGACAGGCCAGTAGCTCAATTGCATACTGTGCAAGCTCTGGCCAGTGATCCATCCTCAAGACCCAGTAAGCCAGAGGATTTTCGGTGGGGAAGGTGTCCAAGTCTGACCTTGCCCCTAGATATTCCTGCACCATGTTTATCAGACGCTGGCGATGGTTGCTGGAACCGATCATACTTTGGGGCTGCGGACTAAAGAATTGTCTGAACGCATCGGTCAGACGGCCACCTTCCCCACCGCTCCTTCTTTGACTGGCCGAAGCCTCAGCAACTCGTTGTCCAGGACCAGGAGTTTGCAACCTCCCAGTCTCTGGGAACGCGTTGCACAGACCTTTCTGCAAGGCCTCCCGGAGTTGTCTCATCCTCTGCTCCCTCTGCGACGGTAACATAAGGTCCGCAACCTTACCCTTGTACCGTGGATCAAGGAGAGTGGCCAGCCAGTAATGGTCCCTCTCCTTGATCCGAAGAATACGAGGATCCTTCCGCAGACTTTGCAGGATCAGGGAGGCCATGCAGCGTAGGTTTGCTGAGGCATTCGCTCCGGAGTCCTCTGGGTCACTAAGGACGACATGATCCGCAGCCACCTCCTCCCAGCCACGTACAAGTCCACTGGTTTCTTGGGACTGTAAATCATCCCTAAAAGACTGCTGCTGATGATGCTGAGTGCCAGCCTCCACCTCAATGCTGACACAATCCTCCTCCTCCTCCTCCTCCTCCTCCTCCTCTTCCTGTGCGATGGGTGGGACAGAAGGAACACTGTCTGGGTAAAGGGGGCCTTGAGAGGCAAGGAAGTCCTCCTCTTCCTGCCTCTGTTCTGCCTCAAGTGCCCTGTCCATTATTCCACGCAGCGTGTGCTCCAACAGGTGGACAAGAGGTACAGTGTCACTGATGCATGCACTGTCACTGCTCACCATCCTCGTGGCCTCCTCAAATGGTGCCAGGACAGTGCATGCATCCCTGATCATGCCCCACTGGCGTGGAGAAAAAAAACCAAGCTCCCCTGACCCTGTCCTGGTGCCGTAGTCGCACAGGTACTCATTGATGGCCCTCTGCTGCGTGTGCAGCCGCTGCAGCATGGCCAACGTTGAGTTCCACCTGGTGGGCATGTCACATATAAGGCGGTTCTTGGGCAGGTTCAACTCCTTTTGCAGCTCAGCCAGGCGAGCACTGGCATTATAAGATCTGCGGAAATGCACACAGACTTTCCTGGCCTGCCTCAGGACATCCTGTAAGCCCGGGTACCTGCCCAAGAAGCGCTGCACCACCAGGTTAAGGACGTGAGCCACACAGGGCACATGGGTCAGTTGTCCCTGTCGGAGGGCGGAGAGGAGGTTGGTGCCATTGTCGCAAACCACCATTCCTGGCTTAAGCTGGCGTGGCGTCAACCACCTCTCGGCCTGGCCCTGCAGAGCAGACAGGACCTCTGCCCCAGTGTGGCTTCTGTCCCCCAAACACACCAGCGCAAGCACGGCATGGCATCTTTTTGCCTGCGTACTTGCGTAGCCCCGTGAACGGCTACGGAGCACCGCTGGTTCATAGGACAAACCACAGGAAGAGGCCATGGAGGAAGAAGAAGAGGAGGGGGTGGAGGAGAGAGGTGTGTCACAACCAGTAGTAGCATTTTGGAGGCGTGGCGGTGGGACAACCTCCAACACTACTGCACCTTGTCCTGAATCCTTCCCAGCTGCCAAAAGAGTGACCCAATGGGCCGTGAAAGAAAGGTAACGTCCCTGTCCATGCCTGCTGGACCATGAGTCAGCGGTAATATGCACCTTACCGCTGACCGCCCTGTCCAGCGAGGCCAAGACATTGCCTTCCACATGCCGGTAGAGAGCCGGAATAGCCTTCCGTGAGAAAAAGTGGCGTTTGGGAACCTGCCACTGAGGAACTGCACATTGCACAAACTCACGGAAGGGGGCCGAGTCTACCAACTGAAAAGGCAGCAGTTGAAGCGCTAGCAATTTAGCCAAGCTAGCATTCAACCGCTGGGCATGTGGATGGCTGGGAGTGAACTTCTTTCGACGGTCCAGCAGCTGGGGCAGGGAAATTTGCCTGCTAGAATCGGACGTCGGTGTACTGCTAGCAGAGTGGGCGCAAGTACTTGGCTGTGACACACCTAATTCTACACCTTCATTCCTCTCAGTGCATGTTTCAGAGAGGACTGAAGTTATAGTGGGGTTGGAGATCCCAGCTGATGCGGTGCAAGGAGAGGTCCGCTTTGTTCTTTGGTGTGGGTCTTTGAGGTAGGCTTGCCAACGAGCTGCATGGCAGGTCAACATATGTCTGGTCAGGCATGTGGTACCCAAGCGGCTGATGTTTTGGCCACGCGATATACGCTTGAGACATATGTTGCAAACAGCAGCTGTGCGATCTGATGCACTAGCCTCAAAAAAGGCCCACACCAAAGAACTTTTTGAATGACGGGCAGAGGCAGCGCCCTGCACAGGCGGAGCTCTGCGGTGTGATTCCGTCGGTGTACTGCCCTTACGCTGGCCACCAAAGGGCATCCTGCCTCGTTGGAGATGTGCCGCCTCCTCATCCTCCTCCTCCTCCTCTCTCCTATTAGGCACCCACGTGGAGTCAGTGACCTCATCATCCCCTCCCTCCTCATCACTGGAGCCAATCTGGCAGTATGCTGCAGCTGCTGGAACATGACTGCCAGATTGGTGTCCTTCTTGAGCATCCCCTCTGTCTGCTCTCACGCTACTGCCTTCCTCTAGCTGGGTTTCATCATCAGACCCTTCGAAACGCTGGGCATCCTCCTGGAGCATGTACCCAACACTGTGCTGAAACAGTTCGGGGGACTCCTCAGGAGGAGGACATGGTGGGTCTAGGGAAGGAGTGACTGATGATTTGTCTGACATTGATACCAGGGAAGACGACGCTTTGGCAGCTGCTTTTCCAGTACCCTGAGCCTGGGTGAGAGAGGATGAGGAGGAGGAGGAGGGCTTGGTCATCCACTCTACCAAGTCTTCGGCATGATGTGGCTCAACATGTCCAGCTGCCGAAAAGAAGGACAAGCGTGTCCCATGGCCATGTGCTGATGACAATGCACCGCGTCCACGACCAGCACTGTTGCCCCCAGACACAGAGCCTGCTTGCCCTCTTTTATTGCCTCCTGACTGTCTGCCTCTCCTTGTTTGCCTTCCAGACATTCTAATAGATGGCCTGCAGGGAGATGGGAAAAAAGCAATAAGGGCTACCTTCAGGTGTCCTTCTCTGTCCCTTGAAACAAGGACTTGCAGAGTGAAATAAACTGACACTCTCCCTACCTACAGTTTTCTGTCCCTAGAATAAATGTTTTTTTTAATCACAATATAGCACAAGGACAATTCAGTCACTGTCCTTCCAGGTCCCTGGAAACAAGGACTTGCAGAGTGAAATAAACTGACACTCTCCCTACCTACAGTTTTCTGTCCCTAGAATAAATGTTTTTTTTAATCACAATATAGCACAAGGACAATTCAGTCACTGTCCTTCCAGGTCCCTGGAAACAAGGACTTGCAGAGTGAAATAAACTGACACTCTCCCTACCTACAGTTTTCTGTCCCTAGAATAAATGTTTTTTTTAATCACAATATAGCACAAGGACAATTCAGTCACTGTCCTTCCAGATCCCTGGAAACAAGGACTTGCAGAGTGAAATAAACTGACACTCTCCCTACCTACAGTTTTCTGTCCCTAGAATAAATGTTTTTTTTAAGCACAATATAGCACAAGGACAATTCACTCACTGTCCTTACAGGTCCCTGGAAACAAGGACTTGCAGAGTGAAAGAAAAAAAACACTCTCCCTACCTACAGTTTTCTGTCCCTAGAATAAATGTTTTTTTTAATCACAATATAGCACAAGGACAATTCAGTCACTGTCCTTCCAGATCCCTGGAAACAAGGACTTGCAGAGTGAAATAAACTGACACTCTCCCTACCTACAGTTTTCTGTCCCTAGAATAAATGTTTTTTTTAATCACAATATAGCACAAGGACAATTCAGTCACTGTCCTTCCAGATCCCTGGAAACAAGGACTTGCAGAGTGAAATAAACTGACACTCTCCCTACCTACAGTTTTCTGTCCCTAGAATAAATGTTTTTTTTAAGCACAATATAGCACAAGGACAATTCACTCACTGTCCTTACAGGTCCCTGGAAACAAGGACTTGCAGAGTGAAAGAAAAAAAACACTCTCCCTACCTACAGTTTTCTGTCCCTAGAAAAAATGTTTTTTTTAATCACAATATAACACAAGGACAATTCACTCACTGTCCTTCCAGGTCCCTGGAAACAAGGACTTGCAGAGTGAAATAAACTGACACTCTCCCTACCTACAGTTTTCTGTCCCTAGAATAAATGTTTTTTTTAATCACAATATAGCACAAGGACAATTCAGTCACTGTCCTTCCAGGTCCCTGGAAACAAGGACTTGCAGAGTGAAATAAACTGACACTCTCCCTACCTACAGTTTTCTGTCCCTAGAATAAATGTTTTTTTTAATCACAATATAGCACAAGGACAATTCAGTCACTGTCCTTCCAGGTCCCTGGAAACAAGGACTTGCAGAGTGAAATAAACTGACACTCTCCCTACCTACAGTTTTCTGTCCCTAGAATAAATGTTTTTTTTAATCACAATATAGCACAAGGACAATTCAGTCACTGTCCTTCCAGGTCCCTGGAAACAAGGACTTGCAGAGTGAAAGAAACTGACACTGTCCCTACCTACAGTTTTCTGTCCCTAGAATAAATGTTTTTTTTAAGCACACTATAGCACAAGCACAAAACACACTGACACTCTCCCTACCTATCCTTCTCTTTCCCTAAACTAAAGGAATCCAGGTTAAGCAAGAAAGAAATAACAGTCACTGTCCCTGCCTATGCTGCTCTATCCCTGCTCTGGAACACACTACACTAGGCCGCCGTGCTGGCGGCCTTTTATAGTGTGGGGCGTGTACTAAACACCCTCAGCAATAATTGGCCACAGGCATCCTGCCTGTGGCCAATCATTGCTCTCCTCGCTGCCGGCGCTGTGATTGGCCAAGCATGCGGGGTCACAGTGCATGCTTGGCCAATCACAGCGCCTGGATGACACTGCGATGGCGTAGTGCATTGTGGGCCGTTCGCGTCACTCGAATTTGGCGCGAACGGCCCAAATCGTTCGATCTTCGTCGAACGATCGAACAGCCGATGTTCGAGTCGAACGTATGTTCGACTCGAACACGAAGCTCATCCCTAATTCTGAGTCATAAAGATGCCTAGGATACACATAGGGGTTGATTTACCAAAGCAGAAGAGTGCGAAATCTGGTGCAGCTCTACATAGAAACCAATCAGCTTCAAAGTTTTTTCCAAAAACTTACTATGCACCTGATTTTCCACTCTCCAGTTTTATTAAATCAACCCCATAGAGTTTAAACACATGAGAGTAGGTTTCAGAAGGCAGAGTCACTTTTCCTTATAAGTAATGTTTGCCTTGGAGAAGAGAATTTCATGCATGAGAGGGCACTAAGGAATGCTTAACATCTTAAAATCAGGTTTTGCTTTCTCCTTTTAGAGTTTTTCGGTTGTCACATTTCTCATGCAGTAGAGCAAGATAAGTGACATAACGTAGATGCCAGCATGCTGGCCCTTATTCATCCAAGTGTCTAATAGCTACAGCCAAGAGAAGCATAAAAGCTGCCTTGGAAATAGAAGAATAGAAAATTTGATTTTGAGTGACTGTGTGGGACATCAAAGGCATTATTTATCTCAGACAGTTTGATAAATCCTGGCCAATAAATAAAAAACACGCACTGAAGCTTTTGCACTAACCACATCATTGACAATCATATAAGAATAGGTTACAGACACAGTGTATTTATGTGCAAAATGGTCATGGTTGAAAAGCATCTTCAAATATGAATAAAGAAGAAGCCTATCTACCCCATTTCTCCATAGAAACTACAGATAATATTCTTCATCTTGTTTATCTTCCAGGGAATGAATCCATAGCTGCAGATAACTGAAGAAGCTGAGGTTTCAGGTCTCCTTGTTAATCCAAGGATTAAATTCATGCTGGAGCAACAGGGCGAATGTATTGCCTACTGGGAAGCATTGGATCTATCAGTCAGATAACATGTAGTATATAACCAAGTTAAAGCGGAGTTCCAGGCTAAAATGAAACTAGGTCTAGAACAAATTGAACAATCCGTCCTGCCTCACCCCGGCGAGGTACGTCATTTCCGCATTTGCATCGGCGGCCCCTCCTTCCCCCCCTGCAGCCTTCTGGGAGCTGTGTGTGTCCCAGAAGACGATGGGACATTCATAAACTGCAGCATGACTCACTTATGCACAGTAGGAAACCAGTTGTGAAGCCTGAAGGCTTTACTGTTGGTTTCCCTTAGTTGCAATGCTGGCGCCCGAGCCAATGGAAAAAATAAACTTCGGGGGGCCGACGTCGCGGGATCCCTGGATAGGTAAATGTCCTTATATTAAAAGTCAGCAACTACATTATTTTTAGCTGCTGACTTTTGCATTTTTGTTTTTAGAGGCTGGAACTCCGCTTTAAGGATTGGTGTTATAAAAGAAGTACCCTCCTAGATAGGTGCTAGGATTAGGTACATTTAGTACCTAATCCTAGCAGTTCATTGTCAGGTAAATTTATAGTTGACTCACTCTAATCAGTGTGGCTGTGTTGATTGTTCTGGTCTGTTCTATGTCTCAGTGGCTGCAGGACAGACCGCTTCCCCCTGGCTGGTTCAGAAATGTTCTGGAAGTTAGTGGGCAGGAATAGTCTAATCAGCAGCTGAAATATTCATACAGCCCTGGTCAATCCTCAGGAGAGGTGCCCAGATGGTGACTGGGAGTCTGTATAAATACTCTGAGCCAGAGAGCAGCCAGGTCTTTTTTCTTTTTCCCTTAGAAGGAGATCACAGCCAGGAAGAGGGGGGCTGCTCACTAGGCCTTGCTGCCATATGCCTGCGGGGTGTCGAGGCCTCAGGTGGGCAATTTGGAGGCCTGCTTTGCTAAAAGTGCTGAAAGCTAATTGAGGAACTGTCGTCTGACGATCTAGTCTGGTATCACAGGGTGAAGGTGTCACAAGGATATTGGAAGGAGGCAACCATTTTTTGTGAGTACAGTACAGACTGGTGAGAGAGATCCTAGAGACTTTGTACTGAGGCCATCCCTTGTATGCTAAAGTCAGTGGGTTCAAAGGGGATTGTGTGTCCGGTATCCTAAAGAGCTTGGTCTATTTAATTCTTAGTGAAAGGACTTTGCTTGGATTGTCCAGGGAGGAAAATAATTCTTCTCAAGTTGCTTCTATAAAGCCCAGCCCACTCTTCACTTCTACAATGGCTTGGCTCATAGTTCTCCAAGAGAAAGCTCAGTGTCCTCAAACTGTTGCTAAGGGTTACTGGAGTATCCTACCATTACCGAATACCTATCCAAGTTCTACAATAAAGCATCAGAAAAAGCATTCCCCTAGACTGGTTAATGAGCCTGAAGAGTGATTGAACTGAATGTTGTGCTGCAAGGAAACTATTGGGAAAAGGATCCAGGCAAACTACTTAGCGGCTTCTACGGGGGTAGCGCTACATAAACAAAATGAGCCATGTCTGGCCATTTATAGGAGGGACCTTGCTTAACTACTAAAGAAATGTTATTACGGCTGTAAGGTATGGGCTACTCCTCAGTGCACACTATCTCTATAACTGTTAACTACCAAATTAGCTTACAAATGAAGTCTTTTTTTGTCACTTAGGACCAGGATGATTACAAGCATGTATATACAATATACAACATAGATGTGACCAATCAAGTGTAGCGGCCTCACCCGCTTTCTCCCTTCTTCTTTTACGTCTGGCTGACTCGTCTAGGGGAACCAGGGAAAAGGGTGAGGTGCACCACCAGCTCGCACCCCGTGTATGTGTAGAGGTTTGAGCTAAAATCTTTACCTTTGGGTCTGTGTCCCGGTCCGGAGCTTCCACTTCTCCGCTTGCAGGTGGATAGATGAATGTAGAACACTTTGCTCCCAGAAAGTAAGCCCACACCAGGTGACAGTACAACTTCTATATTTATTTCCGCAGAGATAAATATGCCTCTTTGCAAGCAGACAGGTTGATACAAACACAACTTGGTGGGGAGAGGGTTCAGGCACAATCCTTACGGATTAGAGAAGCTGTTAGGAGTTCACGACAACTTTTGGCGCAGTCGCTGCCACCGACCGTGTGGTTGGTCCCTGCCAAAGACCGGGTGAACGATGAGGTCCCTGCCACAGACCTTTGGATAGGTCTCTGCCACCGACCTGATTGTAGTTGGGTCTCTGCAAAGACCATAGAATGTGGACTACCTTCTAATGACTGCCCCTGTTAGGGAGATGATAAATCCGGACGGTCCCCAGAGGCCTGCACTGTCACCAGCCAATGCTGCGCTGGATCTTCAGGCCAGGTCACCTCCCTGGCTCTCCTCGCCCAAGACTCGGGTCCCCTCACTCGGTGGGCCCCTAGGTATCTTCTCCCATGCGGGACCCAGTCGAAGGTACTGGGCCCCAGGCCTTTGCTAGTACCTCACCCCAGGCTTAAGGTGCCTGGGATGGAACTCGAACTTCCCCGTGCCCAGGCTGAGGGCACCCGGGCGCAGACGAACAGGACAGCAGCCCCCAGGCTGAAGGTTCCTGGGGCTCGGACCTCGTGCGCAAGATGTCCGCCCCTTTATACCCTCTCCCAGCAGGCACAGCGGGTTCCCCGCCCTGCTGTACTACTGCCGCGAGAGGACACAAAGGGAACTGAACACCACTATTATCTTTCACGAACCAGCATGGCCATAAATCCCTAATAATTAGTGCATCTGGGCCATGCTACCGCCCAGACACTCCCCCTAAATGTTGACACCCGCTACACAAGTAAACAGTTAACCAATTCCTGCCGCTGCCTCCCAGCTGTTTAACCACCTCCCTACTGGGCACTAAAACCCCCTTCCTGCCCAAGCCATTTTTCAGCTTTCAGCGCTCTCACACTTTGAATGACAATTGCGCGGTCGTGCGACGTGGCTCCCAAACAAAATTTGCGTCCTTTTTTTCCCAAAACTAGAGCTTTCTTTTGGTGGTATTTAATCACCTCTGCGGTTTTTATTTTTTGCGCTATAAACAAAAGAAGAGCGTCCAGTTTGGAAAAAAAACACAATATTTTTTACTTTTTGCTATAATAAATACCCATTTTTTTTTTCAATTAAAATTTTCCTCGGTTTTGGCCGATACGTATTCTTCTACATATTTTTGGTATAAAAAAAACATCGCAATAAGCGCGTATTGATTGGTTTGCGCAAAAGTTATAGCGTCTACAAAATAGGGGATAGTTTTATAGCATTTTTTTTTTTTTATTAGTAATGGCGGCGATCTGCGATTTTTATTGTAACTGCGATATTGTGGCGGACACATCGGACACTTTTGACACATTTTTGGTACCATTCACATTTATACAGCGATCCCTGCTATAAAAATGCATTGATTACTGTATAAATGTGACTGGCAGGGAAGGGGTTAACCACTAGGGGCAGGGAAGGGGTTAAATATGTTCCCTCAATGTGTTCTAACTGTGGGGGGAGGGGACTGACTGGGGGAGGTGACCGATGGTTGTCCCTATGTACAAGGGACACACCATCAGCCTCCTCTCCCTCACAGGACGTGGATCTGTGCGTTTACACACACAGATCCACTTTCCTGCTTGGTTCCCGGGCAATCGCGGGTGCCCGGCGGCAGTCGCGGCCGCCGGGCACGCACACCGGGTCCTTGGTAACGCGGCGGGCGCGCGCATGCGCCGGCAGCGGTGCGCACGCGCGCGCGATCCCCCTCCTTCTGAGGGACGTTCAGGAACGTCCACTCAGAAGGAGAGAGCACCCACCCGGCCGTATATGTACAGTGGCCAGGTCGGAAGTAGTTAAGAGGTTCTAAATGCCGGGAGGCAGAGGCGGGCATTCCAATGACAGTGGTCATATGATAGGAGAGCTCCTGATTGCAAGTATGCATCAGGAGCTTTTCGGTACCCGCCAGTCTCTGTGCTGGGAGAGCGCAGGGCACGTGCTCTCAGCACAGAAAGATGCTTACATAGGGCTGCATATATGCAGCCTCTCGGCATTAAAGCCCACCAGCCGAGAGGCCGCATATATGCGTACGGCCAGTGGGAAGAGATTTAAGGGCTTTCTGCGTCTGGACTCTTCCTTCCCCTAACCCTAAGATGGGAACATCTCTTGGTAACTTTCCAGTGCAAGTATGGGCTGTAGTGTAGATCTGCTACCATAAGGCCTGTAGCAGGAATAATGAAGTGCAGCTGTACAATGCAGCATAGGTCAGGCCAGGTATCTCTGAGGGGATGATGACAAAGGGGGTGAGCATAAGGAGCTATTAAGTCACATGGAAAACCCAAGGAGTCAAAAGCCAGAGTTATCACAGTGTTCTTAGGGGTCCACTTCTCTGGGTATGACTGAACAAGTACAGGTGCTGATCACACAGTCCAGCATGAGACAGACCAATATACTACACAACATTACTACAGTACTGTATAATATAATACCCTGCAGGTCTGTTACTATCAAACCACAACACTGTTAGCACCTTATCTGGCCACAGTGCTCTGTTATCATCTCCTCCCTTTGCCCCATACTTTACACTGTCCCAATCTCAGGATAAGGAGCAGCACGGTACCTTTTAATGTCTGAATCCGAGAAGTACAACACATTCATATTTTAAGCATTGCAAGGGATTTTGGATTTCATATTATTGTACTACCAAAACCCTTCAACCAGAGAAGTATGTAGGAGCAACACAGGACTCATGAATTTGCTGCATTTCAAAGACTCCTAGAGTCATGTGGACTCCAGAAACACTAAGGGGCCTATATATAGCAAAGAGCAGATACAAATGGCCTCTCCAATGGACACTGTAGTGTGTACATACTGCGCGTGCATTTTACAAGTTATTTATATAATGCAGGCCACAGGGTGCAACTTGTGGTGTGCCATAGAGTTCTCTCTGCATTACATAGATATATCAGTTACATAGTTATCCATCCAGTTAGTCTATCATGTTCAACTAACAGAGAAAAACAAACAGAAAACCTCCATATCCACTATCCTATACCCACAGTTGATCCAGAGGAAGGCAAAAAAAAACAAAAAAACAATGAAGCATGATCCAATTTGCTCCTGATCCCCCCAAGAGGCAATTGGATTATCACTGGATCAACTTTACCTGTAAATATTAGTATTCAGTTACCGTATTTATCGGCGTATAACACGCACTTTTCCCCCCTGAAAATAGGGGGAAAATCACGGGTGCGTGTTATACGCCGATAGTGTACCTCGAACTCGGAGGGGAAGGTGGGGAAAGAGGGGAACGAGCGCCGCCTGAATTCACTGAGCCGACATCTCCTGTTTACTCGGCTCTGACGTCACACACACAGTCCCGCCTCCGCCACCGGCATTGGACCAGCGTTCTGTCAATCACAGGAGCTGGTCCAATGCCGATGGCGGAGGGGGGACTGTGTATGCGACTGCCGACGCGACTGAGAACCGAGTGAGCCGAGTGAACAGGAGATAACTGCTGCACGAGATGACGGCTGCAATGCACGAGAGATGGTGAGGCTGCAGATGGACACAGATCAGGCTGCAGATGGACACAGATCAGGCTGCAGATGGACACAGATCAGGCTGCAGATGGACACAGATCAGGCTGCAGATGGACACAGATCAGGCTGCAGATGGACACAGATCAGGCTGCAGATGGACACAGATCAGGCTGCAGATGGACACAGATGGACACTGACCATTATTTTGCTTCAAAGTGGTTTATTTTAAAAAAAAATAATAATAATTTCCTGAAATTTCCCTCTTAAATTCGGGTGCGTGGTATACACCTGTGCGTGTTATGCGCTGATAAATACAGTATATTATGCGTGTGACGAACGCAAGTAGCTGATCCCTCCTCACTAACTTGTGACAAAACACAGGCCAATTTCACACTGTGCTGTCACTTATGTAACAATGCCAATTTTAGCTGCACCCGGCACAAAGATTTTCCAGCTTGCGGGACAACAATCTAGGTGCCAGCAGCCTGAGAGTAATTGTCACTGGGCTAATCAAACAATGAACCTTTTAACTGCCACCAATGACGTTTAATGAAGTGTCAGAACTCCCACCAATTTAGCATTACAATTATGATTTTAGAATAATCATCTGTAACACACACTCACCACAGATGAGTATGTTCAGAAAGTTTATCCTAGACAGTAGCACTCTTCAAGAGACAGGTTCTTTGTTAGCTTGCATTAAGAGCTTAGGGACAAGGTTAACACTTTTCAAAATAAGGTTTTAACCCACCTAGCGGTATTCCTGTGTCTGGCTCGGGGTAAGATTTCAGTACCTAAAGCGGTAACCCCGAGCCAGACTCGGGATTGCATTGCAGGATACAGGGGAAGTTACTTACCTTGTTCCCTGGATCCTGCATTGTGTCTCCGCTGTGTGAGCTAGCGGTCATCTCGCTCGATTCACACTGCCGAGTGCCGAGCTCCGTTCCTGAGCGTTGCGACGCACGGGGATGGAGTTTGGCGCCAAATGTAAAAAGTGAAATGCACAGTATACATACAGTATACTGTAATCTTACAGATTACAGTACTTTATCAAATAATAACACATCCCCTTTGTCCCTAGTGGTCTGTTCAGTGCCCTTCATGCACTTTTATATTATAAAAACTGTTCTTTCTGCCTGGAAACTGGAGATTGTCCATAGCAACCAAAAAGTGCCCCTTTATGTCAAAAGTGGTTTTAGACCAGCTACAAAACAGCGATAATAAATTAGAATCACTCGCAGAATTGAGCGATAGCGATTTGTGGGGAAATTCGTCATCAAACACTAAATCTAATGACAGCGACAATTCTGCAACTGAGCAAATTTCAGTGTTTTTGATTTGATTACATTATTAAATATTTTTTATTATTATTATATTATTATTTGTTATAATTATTTATAGTTATTTATTATCTTATAATTTAGGATTTTGTGTTTCAAACTTTATCATACCCGGGATGTCTACTAGACTCTGGTTTGGACAGATTTAAAGGGGTTGTAAAGGTTCGTTTTTTATTTTCTAAATAGGTTCCTTTAAGCTAGTGCATTGTTGGTTCACTTACCTTTTCCTTTGATTTCCCTCCTAAATGTTTTTTTTCTTTGTCTGAATTTCTCACTTCCTGTTTCTCCTCAGTAAGCTTGCCCCCATCATCCGAGCGGTGGTTAGTCAGCCAGAACAGCTTACTGAACAGCTTACTGAGAAGGAACAGGAAGTGAGAAATTCAGACAAAGAAAACAAAGAAAAAAACATTTAGAAGGTAAATCAAAGGAAAAGGTAAGTGAACCAACAATGCACTAGCTTAAAGGAACCTATTTAGAAAATAAAAAACGAACCTTTACAACCCCTTTAAGTAAGTTTTTCCTAAGAATTGCAGGCTTACAATATAAAACGCCAAATTTGCATGAAAAATAATTGAACCGCTTTCAGCACCTAAAATCTGACAGAATCATACCGCCAGGAAGGTTAATAATGAAAAGGTCAAAATTGGTGCAAATAAAATATTTACAGAAAAAATATGTTTCAAAGAAATAAAGATATGATTCAACAACAAAGAAAGAAGGTAGAATTGAGGAGGATGATACTTGCAATCAATGTCCTTTGGTTGAACAGAGTTCGGTCGATGAGCAAGTTGTTATTCGGTTCTCAAACTTGGCAGATGTTCCCCATTTTATGGTAAAGGAGAACTGTCAAACTGTCCTGGCATTTCTTTGGGATCAAAAGGGGCGTTGACAGCTACCAATGACCAATCGTCTGGTCATCTAGGTTTAGCTATTAAAGTGGTTCTAAAGGCAGAAGTTTTTTTTTCATCTTAATGCATTCTATGCATTAAGGTAAACAATCTTCTGGGTTTAGCTCCCACTCCCAGCCTCCCCCTTATACTTACCTGTGCCCCCTCTCGATCCAGTGATGCGCATGAGAACAGTGGCTCTCCCGGGTCTCTCTCCCCTCATAGACTTACACAGCAGTGGGATCCATTGGCTCCTGCTGCTGTCAATCACAACCAGTGAGTCAATGAGATGAGAGCGAGGGCGGGGCCAAGCCACACTCTGTGTGTGAATGGACAATGTGCTATTGGGGGAACTTGGTGGGGGGAGCCAGGACCTCCAGCAGGGGACCCAAAAAGAAGAGGATCAGGGCTACTCTGTGCAAAACCTTTGCACAGAGCAGGTATGTACAGTCAGGTCCATAAATATTGGGACATCGACACAATTCTAATATTTTTGGCTCTATACACCATCACAATGGATTTGAAATGAAACAAACAATATGTGCTTTAACTGCAGACTTGCAGCTTTAATTTGAGGGTATTTACATCCAAATCAGGTGAACGGTGTAGGAATTACAACAGTTTGTATATGTGCCTCCCCGTTTTTAAGGGACCAAAAGTAATGGGACAATTGGCTGCTCAGCTGTTTCATGGCCAGGTGTGTGTTATTCCCTCATTATCCCATTTACAAGGAGCAGATAAAAGGTCCAGAGTTCATTGCAAGTGTGCTATTTGCATTTGGAATCTGTTGCTGCCAACTCTCAATATGAGATCCAAAGAGCTGTCACTATCAGTGAAGCAAGCCATCATTAGGCTGTAAAAACAAAACAAACCCGTCATAGAGATAGCAAAAACATTAGGTGTGGCCAAATCAACTGTTTGGAACATCCTTAAAAAGAAAGAACGCACCGGTCAGCTCAGCAACACCAAAAGACCCGGAAGACCACGGAAAACAACTGTGGTGGATGACCGAAGAATTCTTTCCCTGGTGAAGAAAACACCCTTCACAACAGTTGTTCAGATCAAGAACACTCTCCAGAAGGTAGGTGTATGAACAATCAAGAGAAGACTTCACCAGAGTGAATACAGAGGGTTCACCACAAGATGTAAACCATTGGTGAGCCTCAAAAACAGGAAGGCCAGATTAGAGTTTGCCAAACAACATCTAAAAAAGCCTTCACAGTTCTGGAACAACATCCTATGGACAGATGAGACCAAGATCAACTTGTACCAGAGTGATGGGAAGAGAAGAGTATGGAGAAGGAAAGGAACTGCTCATGATCCAAAGCATACCACCTCATCAGTGAAGCATGGTGGTGGTAGTGTCATGGCGTGGGCATGTATGGCTGCCAATGGAACTGTTTCTCTTGTATTTATTGATGATGTGACTGCTGACAAAAGCAGCAGGATGAATTCTGAAGTGTTTCGGACGATATTATCTGCTCATATTTAGCCAAATGCTTCAGAACTCATTGGATGGCGCTTCACAGTGCAGATAGACAATGACCCGAAACATACTGCGAAAGCAACCAAAGAGTTTTTAAAGGAAAGAAGTGGAATGTTATGCAATGGCCAAGTCAATCACCTGACCTGAATCCGATTGAGCATGCATTTCACTTGCTGAAGACAAAACTGAAGGGAAAATGCCCCAAGAACAAGCAGGAACTGAAGACAGTTGCAGTAGAGGCCTGGCAGAGCATCACCAGGGATGAAACCCAGTGTCTGGTGATGTCTATGCGTTCCAGACTTCAGGCTGTAATTGACTGCAAAGGATTTGCAACCAAGTATTAAAAAGTGAAAGTTTGATTTTTGATTGTTAATCTGCCCCATTACTTTTGGCCCCTTAAAAAGTGGGAGGCACATATGCAAACTGTTGTAATTCCTACATAGTTCACCTGATTTGGATGTAAATACCCTCAAATTAAAGCTGAAAGTCTGCAGTTAAACATCTTGTTAGTTTCATTTCAAATCCATTGTGGTGGTGTATAGAGCCAAAAAGATTAGAAGTGTGTCGATGTCCCAATATTTATGGACCTGACTGTATACAATGTTTGTTATTTAAAAAAATAAATAAAACACCTTTAGAATCACTTTAACACTCTTCACGCCGGCTGTATGTATATATGCAGCCTCTCGGCAGATGGGCCTTAAAGTGATACTAAAGTCTAATTTTTGTAGTTAAAAATAACAAACATGTTATACTTACCTGCTCTTTTGCAGTGGATTTGCACAGAGTGTGAGATACTGTATATACAGTATATGCTGTATACATTCATACACACACATGTAGATTAGAGAAAGGCACGTGTGCTGTATTTTTCTTAGTTTGCACACACAGAAGTTGACAGTTCCAGGAAACTTACACAATATGCATGTAGCGGGTATACACTTTCCTAGTGTATTTAAAACTGGCAGAGACACCAGTGATGTGCAGTTCCCTGCGGCCCAGCAGGTGGCGCTGTCACCTTGGGCTGGGGTTGAACCATTGCTGTGTGCCGTACCCCCTTTTTGTCCTCCCTCGGCAGCGGTATGGTGGGGGCGGGGAACCCACCGTGCTTGCTGGGAGAGGGTATAAAGGGGCCGGCCATCTTTGTCACGGGGGTCGAGTCCCAGGCACCTTCAGCCTGAGGGCGGTGGTCAGATGGAGATCCTAGGTGGCTTAGACCTAGAGGACGTTCGGAGGTCGTGTTCCATCCCAGGCACCTTTAGCCTGGGGTGAGATACTCGGATGGAGGTCTGGAGCTCAGTGCCCACCACTGAGTTCCGCGAGGGAAGGAGATCCTAGGGAACCCCGGGAGTGGGTACCCGAATCCAGAGGCGTAATGGACCGGTGAGGGGTACTTGCTTGAAGACCTGGTGCAGCATATTGCCAGTGACAGGTGAGCCTCCACCGGAGACCGCCTGGAAGGATATTCCCCCTCGATCGGAGACCGCAACCCACTTTCAGGAAGGAAAGTGGAGAGTTCATTGTGTCTGGGCCTACTCGTATCCACACCCCTCTGTCTGTTCTACTCATTGAGGGAGTCCAACTGTGTGTGTGTTACTCTGTTATTGGAAGAATAAAGAAGTGTTGGACTTTAATGGTGTGGGGCTCATTTTCTGGCAGACATTGTTCAAGGAAACCATTAGGAGGAGGCTCCAGGTGCCGAACACCGACCCGAAGGTAAAACAGGAACTTTGCTCACACCACACAACTATCTGCGGTGCAGGCTTGGCGTGGTGACCCTGCTCTCTCTCCTCTAAGGTACCCCTAGACAAGAGACAGACGAGCTGATAAGAGAGTGAGAGAGAGGAGGCCGCTACACGTGGGGGCTCGGGTCCGGTATGGTGTTCGTGCTACTACGGAGTTTGAACGTGTCTGCCCGGAGGAGTTCCGAGTAGGTCGGCCATATTATTGGCCAAAGTGCATCCCTGCTCAAAGTCGTAGACATGACCCAGTAAAGGGAAAGGCCCGCGCAGAAGAGGGGGGAGCTCAGCCGTGTGAAGGACTACACGTGGGGGCTTCTATTTGCACTGCGCCACCAGGCACACCCCCACTGCTTAGTTCGTGGGCGTGACTCAGAAAAGGAAAAGAAAAGCCCGCAAACTAGAGTGCAGAGGGGAGGAGTCCAATACGTGTGAAGGACTACACGTGGGACATTGGCGCAAAAACTTTCAGTGCACAATGGACCAGCAGCAAGTCACCATGTTCGGACATACATCGTGGATTCCGGTTCACCCTTCTACCACGACTCTGACTGCTGCTGCTCCGATGACCGATACGGGGATCCGGCTAAAGCCAAGGGGTCGATTTGCCCTGTATTAGTGCATGGACGTTGAGGCCCTGGGTGTGATTTGTCCCGGCTGTTCGGGACTGGTGTGCCAACTGAAGCTGTTCGGGCGATGCAAGGCCTGCGGGGAGTTCCTATTTGAAGTGGATCCAGCGGTTGAGAAGCCCAGGACCATTTACCCCGGCCGTGCTGCAGGCAACACTACTCAGAGGAGGAATCACTGCTTTGACAGCCATCCCTGTGCGCACTGCAGTGACCGCGGAGGAGGTCACGGGTACTCAACGGGAGAAATCCGAGGATGCTGACTCGGTCACCACTGTCTCACAGCGTCCACCACCGAAGAGAAAGACCGGCATGGTAGCCCCGACCAGCGGTTGTGGTGGACCATCCCGCCCGCCTACGCCCGGCCCAGAGGGATCCGTCGGCAGGAGTTCCGGACATCCCGCCTCAAGTAAAGGCAGAGGTAAGCCAGGCGGAGAGACTTGGTGTGTGGGTGGAGGTGGTAATTCAGTCTCCACTACAGGCTACCTGCCCGCGGAGGAGTGTGACACCTCTGACCTAGAATCACTCTCGGATGTGGGAGACGATGTCGCTATCGATGAACTGATTGCTCAAAAGGGCTGGGACAAAGTACCTCTCGCCTCGTTCCGCAGGACCAGGGACCCACCCATGTCTACAGGGGATAGTACACCCCGGGTGGAGGCACCAGCGCCTGAAGAGGGATCCCGTCCCCAGCCTGCTCTTATCTCCTCGGTGCCACCTGCACCTAGTGCTGGGGAAAAGAGACTGTTATTGCGGGCACCTATGCCCAGATCAGATGTGATCAAGGTCCCTCGCCACCCGGACTCAATAGTTTTGCCTGGCGAAGGGGACAAAGCCACTATGCCTCCTCTGGCTAGACTACAGCGCCTATTTGGCCAGAAAGTTGCTGCTGAGTATGGATGGGAGTTCCCATACTTGTCCAAGGAGTTGTTGTATGAAGTGGAAGTGTGCCGGGAGCGCTGGTACAATGACTTTGTGTGGACCCACCTTCAGGTTCCACATGCCCGCAGGTACCTTGCATGTTCCCCCAAGGCCTCTCAGCGCTTTAAAGACTGCAAGGCAGAATGGATGTTGGGACGGCACATCCACGCGGACAAGGTGCTGATCCGGCGCAAAGAAGGGGAGGATGTCGAGTACCATCTGGAGACCATGGATCAGCACTTGAAACAACTTGTTTTGCCACATCCCCGCTTCTATCTGTAGGAGGGAAGATAATCCGTTCTTGTTCTTTATGCTACTGAACTTTCTGGGGTTTGTTGTCCTTGTTACCCAGAGGAACGAAGAACTGTTCCTGTTTGTTCTTCAGTTTTCCATCAAGTAATCATGGACTCTGGGGTAGATAGGGCCCAAAGCAGAAGGAAAGTTCCACGAGTGCAGTTACCGCGATGCTGTCACCAGGTGGCAGTGTTGTGCATCGATAACACTTTTCACACACTCACTCTATGAAGGAAGGGATTTCTCTACGGAGAAGTTTCTTCATTCTCACACGAATATATGTGTCAGGGTTCATGTGTGTTAACTTTCTTTTCCCCTTTGCAGGAGTGCATCCCATCAAGACCACTGAGTATGGGGTGGGTCTTAGTCAGGATGGGTGGGAAAAAATGTAATGTGAAAATGTGATTTTCAATGTTATGGTTAAATGTTGTTGTTTTCCTTTCCTTTCATGTAAGGCTCAGACACAATTACTTCAGTTAGATAAGTTTCCTAAAAGTTTTATTTTTGTACAATTTATAGTTGGTTTCTGGATTGGGCTATGTCAGCCGTTGAGGGCATAGTTTATTCCAGACACTGGGGACCAGTGTCAAACCACCAGGGGGAGAGTGTTGCGGGTATACACTTTCCTAGTGTATTTAAAACTGGCAGAGACACCAGTGATGTGCAGTTCCCTGCGGCCCAGAGGGTGGCGCTGTCGCCTTGGGCTGGGGTTGACCCATTGCTGTGTGCCGTACCCCCTTTTTGTCCTCCCTCGGCAGCGGTATGGTGGGGCGGGGAAGCCGCCGTGCTTGCTGGGAGAGGGTATAAAGGGGCCGGCCATCTTTGTCACGGGGGTCGAGTCCCAGGCACCTTCAGCCTGAGGGCGTTGGTCGGATGGAGATCCTAGGTGACTTAGGCATAGAGGACGTTCGGAGGTCGTGTTCCATCCCAGGCACCTTTAGCCCGGGGTGAGATACTCGGATGGAGGTCTGGAGCTCAGTGCCCACCACTGAGTTCCGCGAGGGAAGGAGATCCTAGGGAACCCCGGGAGTGGGTACCCGAATCCAGAGGCGTAATGGACCGGTGAGGGGTACTTGCTTGAAGACCTGGTGCAGCATATTGCCAGTGACAGGTGAGCCTCCACCGGAGACCGTCTGGAAGGATATTCCCCCTCGCTCGGAGACCGCAACCCACTTTCAGGAAGGAAAGTGGAGAGTTCATTGTGTCTGGGCCTACTCGTATCCACACCCCTCTGTCTGTTCTAGTCATTGAGGGAGTCCAACTGTGTGTGTGTTACTCTGTTATCGGAAGAATAAAGAAGTGTTGGACTTTAATGGTGTGGGGCTCATTTTCTGGCAGACATTGTTCAAGGAAACAATTAGGAGGAGGCTCCAGGTGCCGAACACCGACCCGAAGGTAAAACAGGAACTTTGCTCACACCACACAACTATCTGCGGTGCAGGCTTGGCGTGGTGACCCCGCTCTCTCTCCTCTAAGGTACCCCTAGACAAGAGACAGACGAGCTGATAAGAGAGTGAGAGAGAGGAGGCCGCTACATGCAGATAAGGGTTATTTTTCTGAAAACGATAAGTCTTCTTGTTACAACACAACAAGCGCACCAATACAGCTACAATCACCTTCAAGCCAGTAATACATGTTAATGTAGAGCAAGTGGCAAACAGACAAAATATATTTGCAGAATAAATTACATAAAACATTAAAAAGTTATTTATAGTTACTGAATAGAACTACTATAGCACTACTTCCTTACAAGAGCTGGTTGCAAATTCTTCTAGTATATATTACAGACACTTCCTCCTCTGTCATAAATCATGTGTTGGAGCTTCTATGTGTAAAATCAATGGCAGGCTACAAATGTCACATCATTACTGCAGTCAAATGTCGGTGCACTTCTGACATCTGTGGGCACATATAAGTACAAGCATGGCATTTACAAAATGATTTATATCTTGGATGTACATGGAAAATAGGTGACATTCCCAGCTGATGGAAGAAATATTTTTTAATGGAAACCATTATATGTAGTAGAGGGAATGAGTTTAAATGTGGCCTGGGTTCGTGGAAGTGAGCCTCTGAATGCCTGAACCACTTCTTCTAGAGTAGACTGTAAGCTCTAAGGAGCAGGGCCCTCTGATCCCTCCTGTATTGAATTGTATTGTGACTGTACTGTCTTCCCTTGATGTAAAGCGCTGCGCAAACTGTTGGCGCTATATAAATCCTGTATAATAATAATAATAACATACCTCCCAACTTTTCAAAATTCCACTGCGGGACACTCATTCACATTTTTTTTTTCTGCAATCAGCGTTGTTGAGCGGGGGTGGGGGGGTGGGGTGCTACCGTGGGATGGCGGATTATTTTTTTTCTTCCCTACCATCAGAGTTGTTGGCAGTATAAGCGGGAGGGGGGGGGGAGTGATATCTTCCTACCTCCTTCGCTCATCTTCATTTGCGGGAAAATTTCTCCTATCGCGGGAATGCGGGAAAATAGTGTCTATGCGGGGCAGAATCCGTGCGTTTTGGGAGGTATGAAATAATACTGTGCACAATAAAATCAAAACACGTAAGAGGACAGCTAAGTAAGGTTTCCTTACATACAAATGTAAAATTGTAAAATCGAAATACACACAGATAACGTGGCTTATTTCCCCAGGGCTTTTGTTATTTAGCCTGATACTGCTTGATTCACCAGGTCAGACCACTTTCACTGACAAGAGACAATAGGATCACCTAAGGCCTCACATTCTCAATTTCACTCCTTCCTCCAGCCAAACCTTCATACTACAAGAAGCACATACAGAAAAATTCTTAAAAAAGAGGGGACACGATTAGTAGCTAGACGCTGAAATCTGCAGGTGTTCTGCTTATTCGAACTCAGAGATCATGAGAAATTACCTTAATGTTTTATCTAATTTGCCTTCTCTGGTTCCTCCTTTCCCTCCTCATCAACCTGCCATTTTACCTACAATTCCTTATTTATAGATTTCAAAGAAGTTACATAAAACTGAGAGACAAGAAAGAAACAAACATAGTACCAGGCCTGGAGGTGTATTTGTCCTATTGCAGAGAAATGGCATAAATATTTGTCGGTCAGTCTTGTACTTTGTAGAGAAAGTTATAGCATACAGACAAAGTTGCTATTTTATCCATCCATACTGCGAAAGAGGGTATTCGTCCATTGAAAAGGCGATCTGAACATGGACAGATTTTTAGAGGCCACTGCACATGTGAACAAGGCCCTATGGTGATAAGGGGTGGTGTGGTGGTGAATCGGGACACTGTGACTGGCTACACAGGTCTGGTGACACTGTACGGCTGTGAGGGTGATCATGTACAATGGCTGGCTGCACAGAGTGATATCAGAATAGTGTACATAGTACATGGCTCTGAACTGCTCTGGGGACAGTAAATTTTTTTTTTCTTTTTTACATACTGCCTCCAGAGCAGTGCAGTGCCACTACGGCAACAATGTACTGCTATGGCTATTGATCAGGGACACTAGCTACTGCACTGGCATACAGTGTAATCAGCTTAGCAGCCAGTGTCTCAGATCACCAGACAGAGCAGTACAATGTCACCATAGTGTACTACTTTGGGGCTGGAAGAGATTTTTTCCCCTTCTTTTTTTACACTCTGACTGCTTACTACAGTCCTGATGACTGTAGTAAGCAGTCTGTTCACTCTCACAGCCAATTGCTGTGAGAGGAAATGGCTAAAAGGCTGCAATCATGCAGCTTTTGTTTGCAAGTGTGATTGCTCACAGCAATCACATGATACAGGGCCAATTTTATTAGAGTAGAGCATAGCATTGTGGCAAGCTGTAGTGCAGGTACATTAATGTGCTGGGGTGCCATCTACGGAAGCTCACCAATGCACATAACAGACATCACTGCAAAACAATAATGTGAAACCAGCCTAATGATATTTTAATGTACACATAAATACATCAGATTGTGTGTTTTTATATCTACCTGGATTTCTGCTTTAAAATAAATTTTGGTGCATTTTATAAATTGGTATTAGCTAATATTAAATAGAGATGACCTTGTACATTCTCTAAACTTATCTCTATCTGAACATCAATATTGCACTTTTTTTTTTTTTACTCCGTCCTGCCTTTTTGTTTATGTGTGCTGAGAAGTGGGGGGGGGGGGGGGGGCAGGGGCGGATCCAGAGTCTAGTCTCGGGAGGGGCACTTCCAGAAAATATTTTTTTTTTTGGCAATTTTTCGGAGAAATGGCTGGTGTTGGAGCTTCAATCATCCCGGCACCAAGGTTGTTATGGTGTCAGAATAATTGAAACACATTTTTTCTATTATTACATTGTTATATAAAATGAAATGGTTCAACTCACCATAATGCAGAATCAGTGGGAGCCCCGAGTGTGTTACTTGCCACCGCCGCCTGCCACGCATTGCCATTTGCCACGTCGCCTGACACATTGCGGATTGTCACTTGCCACCTCACCTGCCACATGTTTGTCACTTGCCTGTCTGTCACACGTTGCGGATTGTCACTGCTCCAATTGTCCCATGCTATGTCCCAGAGTTAGGCAGCAGAGAGATAATGTAGTCTTTCTGCTGCCCGCGGCTGCCTACACATTGAGGGCAGAAGTGCAGGGTGGGCGGTGAGAGATGATGTCATCTCTCTGCTCCCCCACTTGCTCACACTCACCAAGCCGCCTGGCCCGCATGCTCTCTCTCCCGCCAGCGGAGCTGCCCGCGCTTTTAGTTTCCAGGCTGCACGCTCTCTCACCCGTTTGCTCCCTTACCAGCCTGCCGAGCTGCCCGGCCCACTCGCTCTCATTCTCACCCGCGGAGCTATCGGATCCGCGCTTCAATCCAGGCAGCTGCTGTCACTAGTCACCGTCACATTACAGGAGATGGTCAGAGACTGCGGACATACTACAAGGAGATGGTCAGAGACTGCGGACATACTACAGGAGATGTTCAGAGACTGCGGACATACTACAGGAGATGGTCAGAGACTGCGGACATACTACAGGAGATGGTCAGAGACTGCGGACATACTACAGGAGATGATCAGAGACTGCGGACATACTACAGGAGATGATCAGAGACTGCGGACATACTACAGGAGATGGTCAGAGACTGCGGACATACTACAGGAGATGGTCAGAGACTGCGGACATACTACAAGAGATGATCAGAGACTGCGGACACACTACAGGAGATGATCAGAGACTGCGGACATACTACAAGAGATGTTTAGAGACTGCGGACACACTACAGGAGATGGTCAGAGACTGCGGACACACTACAGGAGATGATCAGAGACTGTGGACACACTACAGGAGATGGTCAGAGACTGTGGACACACTACAGGAGATGGTCAGAGACTGTGGACACACTACAGGAGATGGTCAGAGACTGTGGACACACTACAGGAGATGGTCAGAGACTGTGGACACACTACAGGAGATGGTCAGAGACTGTGGACACACTACAGGAGATGATCAGAGACTGTGGACACACTACAGGAGATGGTCAGAGACTGTGGACACACTACAGGAGATGGTCAGAGACTGTGGACACACTACAGGAGATGGTCAGAGACTGTGGACACACTACAGGAGATGGTCAGAGACTGTGGACACACTACAGGAGATGGTCAGAGACTGTGGACACACTACAGGAGATGGTCAGAGACTGTGGACACACTACAGGAGATGGTCAGAGACTGTGGACACACTACAGGAGATGGTCAGAGACTGTGGACACACTACAGGAGATGGTCAGAGACTGTGGACACACTACAGGAGATGGTCAGAGACTGTGGACACACTACAGGAGATGGTCAGAGACTGTGGACACACTACAGGAGATGGTCAGAGACTGTGGACACACTACAGGAGATGGTCAGAGACTGTGGACACACTACAGGAGATGGTCAGGTACTGCGGACATACTACAGGAGATGGTCAGAGACTGTGGACACACTACAGGAGATGGTCAGGTACTGCGGACATACTACAGGAGATGGTCAGAGACTGCGTTTATGGCTGAACCCAGTGTAACAGTATATAGTATCGCAGGGTTGCTCCACTCCATTTAAACCAGCTCTGCAAAGATCAAGTTGGTAATCTTCCTTTGAAAGTACACCCATGTGACAGAAGACAGAAGACAACAGCACATCCCAATTTCCAAAATACAAATTGTTATACAGTGATCTGCTCAGGATTAGTGGAGGGCAGTAAACAGTTAATTGGTCTGTGAAGTTCTAGCCTGAACTAGCAGTTAATCCTTCCAAAAAACATCACACAAACCATGCAGCACACACGCAGACAGAGCTCTGAAATAGTTAACAGCCAGCCATGTGTCACAAGGTCACTGGACACAGAATGTGAGCAGGACCTTATCAGTGTGCAGGATAAGCAGCTATAAAAAAAAAAAAAAAAAAAGTAGGAGTGAGGGGACTGACCTGCACACTGCCTAGATTTCTGGAAGACACTGCAGCCAGTGTACATGTGAGATCATGATGTGACATGAGTCCTGATGATCTGTGTGCTGCAGATCTAGCTATCCTGTAGCTGTGGTCATACCTTCTTGTGTCTGTCTGCATTGTATTTCTCCTTCCTAGCTCCCCCATTCAGCCCCGCTCCAGCACCCGGGCAGTCAAATGTGGCGGGCTGGAGAGGGGGAGGTTTACACTGGCTGCTGACTGGCTGTGGATGTGTGGGAGGAGCAGAGCAAGTCCTCGCTTATACACAGGACTGTCAGCGGAGCGCAGAGACTCAGGGCTCAGGGCTGTCACTGAAAATCAGCCCACTGAGGGATCCATCCCTGACGACGAGTCTCTCTCTCGCTGATCGGCTGATGTGAGAGAGAGACTCAGAGAGGCAGCCGCAGATAATGCAGTTTAAAAAAATCTTAAAAAAAAAAAAATCTTAAAAAAAAAAAAAACAGAGCTAGCGAGCGAATGTGACATGATTGTCTCGGGGGGGGGGGGGGCAATTGCCCTGTTGCCCCCCCCCCCCCCTGGATCCGCCATTGGGGGGGAATCGGTGACCTAGGCCGCAGTTGAGAGGAGTAAAAAAAAGCATGATTTTATGTTGAATAGAGATGAGTTCAGAGGACGCCTCTCTTATTAAATATTAATTTTGAGATCAACCCTCAAGAGCAGAGCATGTTAAAAAAATAAAATAATAAAAAGCATTTAGACAATACACTATTCTGCATAAACTCCCTCGCTCTATGCCTTGTAATTGCACAGTTTTGTTTTGTAACTCCCTTCAGATAAAAAGAAAAAAACACTATTATTACTACTGCGTCTACTGCTAGCGCAATGATTGACAAATGCAGGTTTTAAAAAAGGTATTCCGCTTAGTAACACAATTTAAATATTTTTTTGTGTCTGGAAAAGTTTGCCTAAACATATTATTCAGCAGAGATAAATGATCAGAATAACCACTGTACAAATTGCCTTTGATAAAAAACAACTCCAATATTTTGACAGATATGGAAGATGTATAATATTTAAAGACATTTGTTGGAAATACTTTTAAACCAAATTACTATAAATAAAAAAAATATATAATTTACTGTACCATGGAGTACAACAGTGGTGGCCGCTCCATAAGGTGCGCAGGGGTGCCGCCCCCCCCCCCTTTCCATGCGTCCGGCCCACTGATCTACATATAGGGCACCGGATGCATGGACTCCAATGGCAGGGGTGTGTTTTTTTGAAGCACGTATTTAGAGCCAGAGGCTCTAATAGGCTTCAAAACAGGGTGGGCTCGAGGCGCAGAGCATTGCACCCTGATCCCACCCAGTAGTGTGACACTAGAGAATGAAAATTCCTCATTCTCCTCCCCGCCAATCAGGAAGCTCCTATCGGCCAATTGTGTCCTAGGACACACTTCCGGTTTATATTTGGCCGGAAGGAGATTGTCTCCTGTGTGCTCGCCGGAGCATCCCCGGCTCTTCCTTCTCCCTGCGGTAAGGCAGCCTCTCGGGTGACAGCCGCCGTCCCTGTCTCCCGTGCGGGGGGATGGAGGATCGCCTCCGTCTGTGTCTCCTGCGGGGGGGGTGTGGGGGATGAATGACCCGCTGTCCGTCTCCTGCGGGGGGGGGGGAGTGTTGGTTGTGCTGCCCCCCAAAATAGTAATGAGAACCAGCCGCCACTGGAGTACAACATACTGTATTTTATGGAAAGATCTGTAGGAAGAGGCTGATTGTTTTGTCAAGAATGGTCCTTACTTATTCTCTTCTAACCCAATTTATGGACTCCAGGCAGATATATAAGACACTAAAGAATGCAGCTCTATATTCATTAATACATCATGAAATGTAACTTTTTTTAAATGCAGACAGTATACGTACCTGAATTTGAATTTATATATTCCTCTTGAAATCCCCAGACCTTAGACTGGGAGAGGGAAAAGCAGCACAAGAAGCCAATCATTTGTGCTGCAGTGTGCATGTCCTAACACAGAACATACTGATTAGACGGAGAGAGCAGAGTTAGATGAATACAATCATTGGTGTGCTGCTTCTCATTTCACTGTCTAGTCACAGGCTGTAGAGGAGATAAGTGTTACTAAACTGCAGCAGAGGAAAATCAGGTCTCTTTGCCTGGGCAGAAAGGGTTAAACTGTGTGGCAGGACTATGTAAATCTCAGAAATTAATAGACAGAAAAAAATAATAATTTACAAGTACGTACAATATTCACTATATTACCAAATGTAATGAGACGCCTGCCTTTACACGCACATGAACTTTAATGGCATCCCAGTATTAGTCCCTAGGCTTTAATATTTAGTTGGTCCACCTTTTGCAGCTATAACAGCTTCAACTCTTCTGGGAAGGCTGTCCACAAGGTTTAGGAGTGTGTCTATGGGAATGTTTGACCATTCTTCCAGAATCGCATTTGTGAGGTCAGGCACTGATATGGACAAGAAGGCCTGGTAATATAATGTATATATTTTATCCATGTATTTAGCAGTTTCTCCAGAGGTCAGTTTTAAGGTCAGTCTGACAGCCGTTTGTGCCATGCTTTTTCCTGTATACAAGCAGGTTTGTATTTAGGCAACAAACATTAGAATTGTAATGTAATAATAATGCAACACTCTCTTACAAACATAGACTCTCAATAAATGAAAAGGGAAAAAAGTCTGTCACAATAGTCCACACAAGATATGCAATAAAAACTTTCACTGGAAGGCACCTTAGATGAGTGAAAAAACAAAACAAACACAATATAGTGCCAAGAAAGGAAATACGTTTTCTCTTACCCCAAGCTATTGAGCACCTAGAAACAAGCGGTCAAACAGTGCTCAAATGACCCAAAGGCAACTCCAGGCTCCAAACATATCCTATGATGGCATTAGACTGCAGGTGCTCTTCCCGCCACATAGGATCGCTCCAGGTCAAGATTCAAACCATACAAATCAAAAGGAGAAACAACATAGCCTCATGGTGCAGTAGCAAAGCCCTTAAACATTTATTAAAAAATGCCATGCACTCACATTGTTCACAATACATCAGGCATGTCATTATTAGCATTGAAAAGTTTCAAACCAGCAAGATGGCCGCGGTCCTCGTATGCAATGACGTCACACGCTGAAGCCCCACCCAACGCGTTTCATCACCATAAGACGTCATTAGGGGTGTAGCCAGCATTTGTCACCTTGCTATATATAGTGTAGGAGCAGGAAGAACACCTCCACACTGTGCCAACGGCACTTTAAATGCCTGAAATATCACGCACTGCTTGGAACTGAAAGTAATGCTCGAGCATCCCAGACCAAAAGTAATGCAAACAAAAAGGTAATAGTGGGGCAAAAAAGATTTTCATGACCAAATAAAAGTAAAAAACGGCTAAAAATAGCTCTTAAAGTATACCAGCAAAATAATATAATCAAAATACCACAGAACTCTTAACTTAATTTAAAATAAATGTATTTTTCTTAGAGTTATTTTGAATAAAGTTTAGCGTTCTGTGTTTTTATGATAATATTTTGCTGGTTTAGTGACATGCTCTACCACCCTAAACATAAGGATTGGAATGATATATCGGATCTCCCATTTAAAACACTGGTTTCCCTACGGGATAGACTGATTCAGTTCAAGATAGTACAGAGCTTATTTCACCCCTTCTAGGCTGCATATAATGAATCTATCTCACTCCCCGGAGCTCTGGAGATGTGGTTACTCTCCAGGTAATTATTCCCACATTTTCTGGTCATGTCCTGCCATCACAACACAGGGGGTTAATCAAGCGCACTCTAGATAGAGGTATATGGACAAACTAGTATATAGGCAAAGGATTGGGAGGGGTATTTAAGGGGATAATATTTATTAATAGTCCATGACAAATTAGTCCATAAATACTGAAAAGTTGCTAATCCGCAGAGAAGGCTGCCAGCTTGCAGATAGAAGGAATCTGAAAATAACAAAGGGACAAAAAGCAGCGCCTTCTAAGCGTAGCAGTCAAATAAGTTTTATTAAAAACAAATGCAAGAATTGCACTCACAAAAGGACAAGTATAAAAGGCTTATCTGTGTAGGTATACAGTTAATCCGCTCTTCCAGGGAAGGGGGGGGGGTGCTGTATGTCCTGGTGTAGAGGGGGATGTAGTCTCCGGGTGTCCTCTCGGATGTCATAAGCGATGGCGGAACCCAGCACTAGTGGCAGCGGGGACGGGAGACAGTTTCCCTGGAACACAGCAGCAGATGTCACTTCTGGGTCGTGGGGTCAGCGGGGAGGTGCGCGCGTTCAAAGCATGCGTGCTTCTTCATCAGGCTCTATGGGGGCCATCTTGGATTAGGGCAATTTATGCCAAACAGGGACCTAGCTGATAGGCTAATCCTGTAACCATGGAAACTAGATATAGTGAGCTATAGAAAAGCTAAAATCATCAAGGCCCAAATAGCCCCAAGTAAAATTAAATCAACAGGGCCCACTGCCAGTGCTTCTTTGACATTCTTCAACTTGAAGGGTATGTATCAATGTAAGAAGGCATTATGCCTCACGTGTAAACATGTCATTTACAGACAGAAAAACTTCACGTGTAAAGGTAAGCAATACATCATACCTGACTTCTGTACATGCTCCTCCGAGTATGTGGTGTATTGCTTGACGTGCCCTTGCGGCCTACTTTATGTAGGCCGCATCATCCGTACCCTCCGAAAAAGGTTTGGAGAACACCGTAATTTTGTTGAGAAAGGCCGTGACAAATACAGTGTCGCTAGGCATTTCAAAGAGTTTCATCAGCAGTCTTCTGTGGGACTGCCCGTTTGGGTTATAGAAGCTATTTCCAAACATCTCCCCAAAGCAGAGCGCTACAAGAGATTGTGTGAGAGAGAAAACTACTGGATCTATACCCTTGATAGCCTCTCGCCTGGGGGCTTAAACGAGGGCATTGAAATCAACATTTTTTTATAATGGTCTTATTCATTTCAATTTCGTCCTGACACATATACATAGTTCTTTTCATATATTAGATACAATCGTATTGGTACCCCTGTATGTTTTTGTTACCATCCTGTGATTTCTTGTTATCCCTCCAGTATGCTATGAGTCAAATTCTAATGTATGGTTTCCGTTCAGATTAACCTCCCTCTTTTTTCTATATACGTACAAATTTTTTTTTACACACATATTTTTCACATATATGTGTAGTTATCAATTAATATATTATTTTACATATATATGCATGTATGCAGGCGTGTTTCCCATGTGTGCATGCCTATATGCCACTCATATAGTCATCATGACATTTAAATATTTGGTACCAGACGTCTCACCCCCTTAAAGATATGTCTTTTAACACATGTGTGTAAACACACATCTTTTTATATACATATACACCTATATATCCAGGATATATGTCCCCCCTGTATAGATTATATTTATATATTTTTAAAATACATCTTTTAAATATTTCCTATAATGTTCAGATCACTTTCAGATCATTCTTAGATAATCTTTGATTTCCCCCATTTTCCTAGTATATATATCCCTTTATAATCATACATATCCCTCTTCTAGTATGATCTTCCACACAGCAGGATTGTTACTAACTTCTGTCTACTTATCAATCTGTATATTCCGTTCCTCTCACCCATTAAGTCTATTGTTAGCCCTGGGATATATGTTATCTAGTTAGCGGTCGCGGTCTGTATCTAGTCTCCATGGTCACAGGATTAGCCTATCAGCTAGGTCCCTGTTTGGCATAAATTGCCCTAATCCAAGATGGCCCCCATAGAGCCTGATAAAGAAGCACGTATGCTTTGAACGCGCGCACCTCCCCGCTGACCCCACGACCCGGAAGTGACATCTGCTGCTGTGTTCCAGGGAAACTGTCTCCCGTCCCCGCTGCCACGAGTGCTGGGTTCCGCCGTCGCTTATGACATCCGAGAGGACACCCGGAGACTACATCCCCCTCTACACCAGGACATACAGCACCCCCCCCCCCCTTCCCGGGAAGAGCGGATGAACTGATAAGCCTTTTATACTTGTCCTTTTGTGAGTGCAATTCTTGCATTTGTTTTGTTTTTAATAAAACTTATTTGACTGCTACGCTTAGAAGGCGCTGCTTTTTGTCCCTTTCCTGCCATCACAAGCTTTTGGTCTGCCGTGATGACTATCATATTGTTTTTTTATAATTTATTCTTTATTAATTTTTCTTTCAAGTGTAGCGGGTATATAGTTTTAAATTCTGGTAAAGAAACCAGTGATGTGTAGTTCCCTGCGGCCCAGCAGGTGGCGCTGTCACTTTGGGCCGGGGTTGAGCCATCGCTGCAGTGCCGTACCCTTTGTGGCCTCTCGCAGCGGTTGTACGGTGGGGCGGGGAACCCGCCGTGCACCCTGGGGGAGGGTTTAAAGGGGGCGGACATCTTCGCCACGGGGTTCGAGTCCCAGGCACCTTCAGCCTGAGGGCTGCTGTTCGCGGTCCGGGTCCAGGCGGCCTAGGCCTGGACACCTGGAGTTCGTGTTCCATCCCAGACACCTTCAGTCTGGGGTGAGGTACTCAGCCGGAGGCCCGGGGCCCAGTACCTTCCACTGGGTCCCGCGAGGGAGGGATTGTCCTAGGGGGCCCCGGGAGTGGGGCACCCGAATCCAGCGGCGTAAGGGACCGGAGGAGGGACTCATCCGAAGACCTGGTGCAGCAGATTGCCAGTGTCGGATGAACCTCTGGAGACCGCCCGGAGGGATATCTTTCCAAACAGGGGCCAAGTTCAGAGAGGAAGGTGGTTCATGTTCTATGACCGGTGGCAGCGGTCCAGCTATTTAACTCAGGTCAGTGGCAGAGGCCTGCTATTAGGCCTGTGGCAGGGGCCTCAACGGTTCATCCGGTCAGTGGCAGCGACCAAAACTCACGGTCGGTGGCAGAGACCGTGCGCCAGGCCTATTCGCTAGCAAAGGAATAGGAGTGTTCAGTTGTGCCTGGGCCTACTCGTATCCACACCCCTGTTTGTTCATTACTGAAAATTCAACTGATTGTGTTCACCCCACAAGAAAAGAAATAAAGGAGTGTTGGATTTTCGATTGGTGTGGGGCTCTATGTTATTGGCAGACACATCTCCACAGAACAACTAAGGCTTCGTATGCAGTGAACTCAATTGGAGGTAATTCAAGTAACTCTGCTCAACCCTCATACACATACGAGGGGAGAGCTTGGCGTAGTGTTCCTGCACTCTCCTCTCTCAGGTACCCCTAGACACAAGCCATTCACAATAGGTGAGAGGGAGAGTGAGGCTCCGCTACACAAGTATTACAAATTCAATAGCAAAAATAGCGATTAACTTCATCATAAAATCAATAAGTGAAGCAAAGAAAAATAACAACTAGGAAAAGAGAAGGAATGTATGTATTCTTCCTGGAAAATTGCTTCTGTTAAGACAGGGGATCTGACTTCTGAGCGACTTCCATTGAAATCAATGGGTACAGGTCGCCTAGCAGTTGCCTAGAAGTCGGATTGAAGTAGTACTGGAACCTTTTTTGAAGTCGGAGCGACTCCAGTAGTGTGCATTAAGACGGCTCCATTCACTTACATTGATTTTCTCATGCAGCGCGACTTGAGGCGACTAGGGGCGACTTGAAGTCGGATCCAAAGTTGCCCCTGTGTGAATGGGCTCTTACCTTCTATGCTGATATAGAAAATTCTTCTTAGGTCAACAACAATTTATTTTCTATTGTATTTGACCTTAGATGTACAAACGTGTATAAACTTGATGGTCTTTAACCACTTCCGTCCGGGAAGTGGTTGTGTTATCCACACTGGACATCATATGACGTCCTGCGGGATAACAGCCGCCACGCGCCCGGGTGGGCGCGCATTGCGGCGATCGGTGGGTCAGTCTGACCCATTGCTACACTGATCTCGGTAAAAAGCCTCCGGCGGAGGCTTTTTACCACGTGATCAGCCGTGTCCAATCAAGGCTGATCACAATGTAAACAGGAAGAGCCATTGATCGGCTCTTCCTCACTCGCGTCTGACAGACGCGAGTAGAGGAGAGCCGATCGGCGGCTCTCCTGACAGGGGGGGTTCGCGCTGATTGTTTATCAGCGCAGCCCCCCCTCGGATACCCACACTGGACCACCAGGGAAGCCCCTCAGGACCACCAGGGAACCCCAAGCATGTGGATGGCCAGGTAAGTCCCCCATGGCCATCCACATGCACAAAGAGAGAAAAAATATATGCCAATCAGTGCCCACAAATGGGCACTGATTGGCACCATCATGGCACAAAAAAATGCATGATGCCCAGCAATGCCAGTCATCAGTGCCACCTACCAGTGTCCATTAGTGCCACCTATCCGTGCCCATCTGTGCCCATAAGTGCCCGCCTATCAGTGCCCGTCCGTGCCACCTATCAGTGCCACCCATAAGTATCCATCAGTGCCGCCTATGAGTGCCCATCAGTGCCGCCTATGAGTGTCCATCAGTGCCGCATACCAGTGCCACATATCAGCGCCCATCAGTGCCGCCTATCAGTGCCGCCTATCAGTGCCCATCGGTGCCACCTCATTGGTGCCCATCAGTGTCGCCTTATCAGTGCCCGTTAGTGCCGCCTTATCAGTGCCCGTCATTGAAGTAGAAAAGGTACTTATTTACAAAAAAAAATAAACAGAAACAAAGAAAAACTTAGTTTTTTTCAAAATTTTCACTCTTTTTTATTTGTTATGTAAAAGATAAAAATCGCAGAGGCGATCAAATACGACCGAAAGAAAGCTCTATTTGTGGGAACAAAATGATAAAAAAATTGTTTGGGTACAGTGTTGCATGACCGCGCAATTGTCATTCAAATTGCGACAGCGCTGAAAGCTCAAAATTGGCTTGGGCAGGAAGCTGTATAAGTGCATGGTATTGAAGTGGTTAATAAATAAAGTTAGAGATAAAAACTGCCACATAGTTTAATGTAGCGGGTATTTGAATTTAGGGGAAGCATTTGGGTGGTAGTGTAAGCCAGATGCACTGATTTCTAGGGGATCCGAGGCCCTTTTATGGTTCTTGGAGGACTCTGGTAGTGTGAGGTTCCCTGGGCCTATAGGTGGTGTTGTTGCCGGGGGTCGGAGGTGAACTCACACCGCAGGACTGTGCCTTTTTGTCCTCCCCTGGAGCTGGTACAGCGGGGCGGGGAACCCGCTGTGACGCAAAGGGAGAGGAGATAAAAGGGGCGGACGCCCTTACCACGGGGTTCAGAGTGCAGAGTCAGAGGACATGGCCGCACCCAGGCACCTTCAGCTTGGGTGCTGGCGTCCCGGTGTTCCGGGCCCAGGTGCCTTTGACCTGGTCGAGCGGAGATGGAGTCCATCTCAGGCACCTTTAGCCTGGGGCTCAGTGCCTTCGACTGAGTTCCGCAAGGGTGGAGGAATCCGAGGGTGCCCGTGTCTGAGTTTGTGAGGTCTGGTGTGCAGAACTTCTCTGGAGAGTCCGGCGCAGCATCGCTGGTGACAGAGAGGCCTCCGGTATCTCCCTTGGACGGATATCCTTCCCCTGACAGGGGCCGTGCTAGCGAAGGTAATTCACGTTCTACTTCACATAGTCCGTGGCAGTGACTATTCGCCACTGGTGATACCACAGTGGTTGGCAAGAGAAGGGAAAGGATTGTGCCTCGACCTATTCCCGTTAAGACTAAGTTGTTGCAAAAGAATTCAACTTAACCGTGCTGTGTGTTTATTTGCTGAGAAGAATAAAACTGTGTTGGACCTATTCACTGTGTGGAACTCTGGTTACTAGGAGCAAAGGAGTCAGGGACGAAGGACAGGACTTGACTCTAGGACACCTACACAAAGCCCGATCTTTCTGGCCTTCACCTCTTCACTATGGAGGACATGGGCCGTGGTGTATCTCATCCCTCCCCCCAGCACTAACACCCCTAGACAAAGAAAGACAAGCCGAGAATGAGAAGGGTGAGAGGGGTGAGGTTGCTACATTAACAATCCAGCATCTACCAGAAACTGAAATGTTAGCTTTGCATGGACTGACCCTGAATGTATTACAAACAACCTGTATATGCGAAATCTGTCTAGGAAAGAAGATAACAGAAATACAATGTTTTAGAACTTTTTTTTTTTCACTTTATTAGGTTTTTTCTCATGTTTATACAAAGTATAGCAATACAGTCATCCCCACATACCCCCTCCCATCCCCCCTACTTCCCACCCCCCTAATAGACAAGGATTACTAAAACATTAAAATCTACGGTGAGAAGTGGGTGGAGGTTGGGGTCGTACAGGTGGACCTGTCTATTGTTCCCACTAAGTCTTCATATCTTCACACTCATTACTCCCTCTCATCCATTCCCCTTTTACTCACTCATCCACTCTACTCCACTCTCCTCAATCTTAAAGGGGTTGTAAAGGTTCGTTTTTTATGTTCTAAATAGGTTCCTTTAAGCTCGTGCATTGTTGGTTCACTTACCTTTTCCTTTGATTTACCTTCTAAATGTTTTTTTTCTTTGTCTGAATTTCTCACTTCCTGTTTCTCCTCACTAAACTTCACACCATCATCCGAGTGTTTAGTCAGCCAGAACAGCTTACTGAACAGCTTACTGAGGAGGAACAGGAAGTGAGAAATTCAGGCAAAGAAAACAAAGAAAAAAAAGTTTAGAAGGGAAATCTAAGGAAAAGGTAAGTGAACCAACAATGTACTAGCTTAAAGGAACCTATTTAGAAAATAAAAAACGAACCTTTACAACCCCTTTAATCTAGGTTCTATTAGGTCACCTCTCATCAATTGAGTGCTCCTCTACTCCACTAGTATTCATAGGTCAATCCCTTTTGCATCCCACCAGGGTTTCCAGGTGTTGTAATATTTTTTTAAGGCCCCTTGCTTTACATAAACCGATCTTTCCTTGAGAATTACAGCATTCATGCTATTTACCCATTCTCTACTGGACGGGGGTGAGACCGACTGCCATCTCAGGGCGATCAATGTTTTAGAACTTTAAAAAAAGGTTAAAGTAGTCTGTTCTTTTAGAGCAAAGTGTTCTGTGGTTTGCAAGCACTGAGTAGGTTAACTGTCATCGTTTGCATGGGAAGCCTCTTTCTGCACAACAGAATAATTATGCATAGAACACAATTTGCCACCCACATGCTCTTTCAACATCATGTTTTCTTATTTTAAAATGCAGCAAGTGCAACACTCCCTGTGATGAATTTTTTAGGGAAAACACCGGATGTTCCAGGTCTTGGTTAGGAAAGGCACCAATGCTTTTCAAGAAGAGGAAGCAAGATGTACTTGAAGTGAACACCCTAAGAAAAGACCAGTAAACTGGCCTTGACTGGTGAGGAATCTGAGCTGTTTCCTGCATTGTTTTCCCCTTCTCGTTTCTTTTGGTTTCATATTGCTAACAATCAGTTGCCAATGACATATTTTATCAATGCTTAAAGAACGTCCTTCAAAATGAGTGAAGGAAATCATAAAGGATAACAACCAAATAAAAAGGCACGTGACATCATGGGTAGTCATCTTTTTCTACATATTTAGGTCTAATATACTTTGTTCAGTGTCAGCCTTTTATCAAGCACTTTAAAGAGAACATAGATACATTCACATATTTCTCTGCCTATGTTACAGTCAAAAACCTCTATCATACTCCTATCATTACATCCTGCAGCAAGTTTGATCTCATATCAATTTACCTACCAAAAATGTACCAGGTTGTAGGATAAAACCAAAACAAACATGGCAAGAATATACAAAACCAATGCAGATATTGTTACTGGGGTTATTTGAACTCAGGACTCAGGCGTTATGCCGTGTACACACGATCGATTTTTTCGACGGTGAAAACACCATCGAGAAAATCGACGTGAAAAACAAGGAACAGCTTTTCCCCTACACACGGCCGTTTTAAATGACAATTTTTTTCTTGGTCGAAAAAAACGACTGTGTGTAGGCTCCCCGGCAGTGTTTCCCTATGGGAAAACTGCCGCGGAAAAAAATGACGGGAATCACGACGAGAAAAATTAGAGCATGTTCTAATTTTTCTCGTCGTGATTAATGCCGTTTTTCCCATCGGGAAAAATGACAAAAAGCCCACACACGGTCGTTTTTCTCGTCCAAAAGAAAAAATGTAATTTTTCCAGACGGGAAAAATGATCGTGTGTACGCGGCATTAAGCATACTAACAACTTCACACGAACAACAGCCACAATGCTGCCAAGTGGTGTTACTTGGATACAACTTCTACAATATTACCAAGCCTTACAGTATATGTACAATTCATATAAACATGAGGTTAATAATAACGATGACTACAATTTAAAGACCTACATTTTTAACAGTATGTAGCGATACCCCCAGCTAAGAGGGCAGCTGGTGTGATTTGTTTCGGGCCCTGTAACACTCACTGTCAACCCCCGGCAATTGGCTCTACCCTCCCCTGGCACAGTTAGTAGGGGATGATTGGATTGTGTAACCTTTGATGTTTGGCAGCACAATCCCACAATAAAGGCACACAACAATATGGTGTAGCTTTCACTAACCGTTTCTCCTGCACAGTAAATGACACCAACAACTGATATACTTAACCCTGGTACTTTACTGAAAATAATGGTTAAGCAGGCAAACAGTATACATAGACATATGCAGAGCCCTGCAATGACAGAAGTGTTTTATCACACAGACAGATATACAGTTCTATAACAAGAAGCTAAACGGACCCCGCTGCAGCTCCTCTCCCTCGTGGGCAAGATGGCGCCTGGCAATGTCATTACTACTACTAAGTCAGGCCTGACTGTACTGTGTGAAAGTTCTGCAGAGAAAGATCTTCGCTAGCAAACGGTGGTGCACTTCGGGAACAATTTGTAATCCACAAGAATAAAGGAAGGTGATAACTTGATGACCCAGAAAAAATCTACTAGTGTTCAGGGGAGGGCTGGGCCAGGGGGCAGGGTGGCAATTGCCTCCCAGGCCACCCTAACTTATGTTCAAAATGGGCAGCAGCCGCTGCCCGCTACCATTTTCTTTTTTATTCTGGTCTAGGAAGTCGGGCCGGGGGAACGGCCATGGCGGCTGACCACTAGCTGTTGCATTCCGGGAGTTGTAGTCCGCGCTCAAGCTTCCGGTGGGTGGAAAACACAGCAGCGCAGAGGAAACTACAACTCCCTGGGACCGGATTCTTGGAAGCAGACAGAGGCAGGGCATGCCAGGGAGTCGGAACGCAGGGCTGGGCCCTGTCTGCAACTTGACCCCAGAATCAGGAGCGTTACCCCCCCAGGAGACCGTGGCGTGCAAGGACCTGCTGAGCTGAGATCGCTGAGGTGAGAGACCCGGACACTCCTAGCTGACCCCCCATCTCCCCCACCATACACCCCATGTAACCTGCCCCAGTGATCAGGCCTCATTAATGGGCACTGGAGTTGTCTGCACTGATAAGCACTGGTGAAGCTGCATTGAAAAACCAGGTGGGCCATGGATGGTGAGCTGATTTGGCGGTTCAGTGGGCCACTTGACTGGACTTGCCCCCCAGGCCTAAGGCTACCAGCCCTCCCCTGCTAGTGTTATTCAATGCACTGTCCCTCCAGTGTGCAACTGCAATCACTAACGTTAGTTCCAAACAACAGTTACTGGGTCTAGAGATCCTATATTTTCCTCATGAGCAAGTGCTCTCTCACCCAACCGACACACAGTCCGTGTCCGTATCTTCCGCCGCTGTGTCTTGGTACACAGATTCCACGACACCCAGGTCTTCGGTCCTCAGTGGGTACGGAAGGCTCTTTGGAATAATACAGGCCCAGGCTTCAGGCCCTGTATTCTCAGCAGGCTCAATATAGAGTTCCACTTGCTGGGCGGGCGCTGTCCAAAGAGAAAGTTCTCCGGCCCGCCCCCTGGTTAAATACCCCGCCCCAGCAGTCCTTGCGCGGGGAAATGCATCCTGGGTATGGTAGTCTCTGGGCCTTAAAGCAAACACCCGCTACAAGTACATGGAACATCTATGAAGCCATTTCAGAGCCTGTGGCAATTTGTCTGTCCAAAAACATCTTTCTCCAAAAACAGAGAAATTATTTTTTAGCAAATATGATTTTAGTAGACCTGAAATTGAACAACACATACTGACTACATAGCTTCCAACCCTCCTTGTTTTGGAGGGCTAGGTACTCTTTAACCACTTCAATATGCTTTCAGCGCTGTCACACTTTGAATGACAATTGCGCGGTCATACAACACTGTACCCAAACTACATTTTTATAATTTTCTTTCCACAAATAGAGCTTTCTTTTGGTGGTATTTGATCACCGCTGGGTTTTTTATTTTTTGCTAAACAAACTAAAAAAGGCCCAAAAAAAATAAGAAGTCTTTCTTCGTTTCTGCGGGCACTGATTAGGCCGCACTGATAAGGTGGCACTGATGAGGAGGCACTAATATGTAGAATTGATGGGCACTTATAGGTGGCACTAATAGGCTACAATGATATGCAGCACTGATGGGCACCGATAGGCTACACTGATGTGCAGCACTGATGGGTGGCACTGATAGGCGGCACTAATGGGCACTGATAGACGGCACTTTGATGGGCACTCATTGGGATTTGGGTGGGCACTGATTGGCATTGTGGTGTGCACCTCTGATGGGGGCTGCACTGATAATCATTGTGCTGATTATCAGTGCACACCCACCTCTGCCAGGAGAGCCGCCGATTGGCTCTCCCTGTCAGCGTGAACAGAGGAAAGCAGATTACCGGCACTTCTTGGTTCACACTGTGATCAGCTGTGATAGGTCACAGCTGATCATGTGGTAAAGAGCCTCCGTCAGAAGCTCTTTACCATGATCAGAGATGCGGTGTGTCAGCATGACACACCACAGATGGCCGCTCTGCGTGCCCCCGCGTGCACATGCTGACTTGTTATCCTGCTGGACGTCAAATGACGCCCAGTCAGGATAACTGAACCACTTCCCGGCCGTCATTCTTCTATAGGCCAGGCGGGAAGTGGTTAAAAGACAACTTCCCCTGTTCTTCCTGATATACATGTTTGTATAAAAAAAAAATTTAACCTCCATAATTAAAACATTTAAAATAATACACAGTTTTTATACCATCTCTTATTTTGCTGATCGTAAATGTGTTCTTGCACAGTATATACACATGAAGTGATAAAATGATAACTGAGATATGGTAGATGCAAACCATTGCCTAAAATGTGGTCTGGTATAACATTTATTGACTCAAATGATCAAGTGTCATAAAGGACCAGTTGATGCAGCATTTAGCGCTTGGTTCTATTAATATTATTATATAGGATTTATATAGGGCCAACAGTTTGTGCAGCACTTTACAATATAAAGGGAAACAATACAAGAGGGTTAGGAGGGCCCTGCTCCTGTGAGCTAACAATCTAATAGGGAGGGGCTTGTGGAACAAAATGTAATAACTGTGAGGGATGAACTCATGGGAGAAATAGAAGATGCGGTTATTAGTCGAAGGCAGGACAGGTCCCCAAATAAAAGAGTTTTTAGGGATCACCTAAAAGTGGACAAAGTAGGAGAGAGCCAGACAGATTGGGGTAGTCAGTTCCAGAGGATGGGAGAGGCTCTGGAGACAAGCATGGGAGGAGGAGACAGTATGGGTGATATTTGGAGACAGGACTGGTGATGTAGCTTGGGGCAGAGTTATAGATGGCTTTATATGTTATTGTTAGTGTCTTGAATTTTATTAGTTGGGCAATGGGAAGCCAGTGGAGGGATTGGCAGAGAGGGGTGGCAGACACTTTACAGTTGATAAGGTGAATAAGTCTGGCAGCAGCATTCATGATAGACTCAAGAGGGGATAGCCTGCAGAGAGGTAGACCAATGAGTAGGGAGTTACAATAGTCAAGGCGAGAGATAACAAAGGAAGTGAATAAGTTGCTTAGTGGTTTCAACGGTTAAAAAAAGGGCATATTTTAGTGCGCATGCGCGGGGACTCGGAGAAGGACGTGTGCTGACCGAGCTCCCGGCACCCCGACCCACCAGAGCTAACGATAGCGCAGGCACTGAGGTCCGTGAGCCAGGACCGATCCCACACCAGCCCCGAAGTGGCGATGAACCGTAGGGCACAGGGGCAGCCGCGGAAAGGACACGATACGCAAACTACAGCCCAGAAGAGAGCAGGGCCTTCCCCTACAGCACAGCCGCGATCCAAGATGGCGCCGGGTAAGCCAGACACACGAGGCAGCACGGCAGCAGCCAGATCCGACGGCGCTACACAGAGAGGAGACAGGCAGCTAAATCTGGAGCCAACTAGGGATCCATTCTCCTCACAATCCTCGGGAGAGGTGGAGACCGGACAGCGGGGTGAGTCACTATCACATCCCCCATCCCCAGCCATATACGCTGATAGACATGACTCTCCAAACTCCCCTGCCTCCCCTGCCTCCTCCATGGATAGGAACATGGCAGACTTAGCAGAAGTCCTCATTAGCCAATCCAGCCAATCCAGCCAGGATATGCCAATTCCCCAGCTCTCACACTATTCCCCTGATGCTGTACTGTTGGGCAGATTCTCCACCATGCTGCAGCAGGAGCTCTCTAAGGCCTGCACATTAATCACCACTGACCTGAAAAAAGACATCCATAGCTTGGGAGAGCGTTTTGAGCTAATTGAAACCAAAGTGGATGGAGCCATCAAAAGGGTCAACCAGAACTCAGCCATGGTGACAGACCTCCAGGATAGATTAGAAGAGGCATTCACAAAAATTGAAGATTTGGAGAATCGTTCTCGTAGGTACAATGTCCGCGTGCGTGGCCTCCCTGAAACTCACACAGATCTAGAGGGGGCTGTAAAAGACCTGATGAAAACCCTTATCCCTGATATAGCCAACCACCACATGGAAGTTGATCGCGTTCACCGAGCACTGACAGCCCCAAGGGCCGACGGCCTACCACGAGACATTATTGTTAAGCCACATCACTACCGCATTAAGGACAAGATGATGCTTGCGGCTCGCAACAGGCCGGACCTGTCGCTATTTGGAACACCAATACAGCTCTTTACAGATTTGGCGCCATCAACGGTCCAGAAACGCAGAAACCTACGGCCATTACTCCAGCAACTTATGGCCAAACAGATTAAGTATCGATGGTCGTTCCCTTTTAAGTTATCATTCACTTACAACGGAAAGTCCCACTCCTTTTCCACGTTCCAAGCAGGCGAAGACCTACTGCTTAGTCTCGGCATCATTGCACGGGACTCTCCGACTCCGATTTCATCTCCCCCTCGTCTGGATCATCGTCCCCTCTCCCCGATATGGCAGGATCGCACACGCTCACAGGCCAGAAATGCTCGCCGGAATACCTGAGTATTATTGCTCTTCTCTCTTTTTGCTTTTTTGCCCCCTTTTGGGAACTGTTAGTGCTTGATTGCACGGATATGGCCTGGGCCCATGGTGGACTATGGGCCTGATGGGGCCATCGTTACCGTTCACAGTTCACAGGTTACAAAGTCACGGGTTACAAAGTTACTGGAGTTCCTGGTTCTTCGGACTGGCTGACAGCCGAATATTTTACAACCCCGACGGGCCCAACCTGGTCGAAGAAATTTTGCTTTTTGCTTTTTAGCAGTCTGGGGGCCTTAGTCGGACCGCAATGTGTTCCCCTGTTGGGCTGTGGCTCGGGGGCCGGAACGACCGATGGGGACCCTTCCGGCCCCGGCGCCACTGGCCTTGGGAATGCATGTTCCTATAGACAGCCTGTTATGTTAAAACTGTATTGATTGATTTTGTCATTTCCGATATGACCTCGAATAGCCTGCTCGTACAGAGTGTAATCATATTTGGGTCGGGGTGGTCATGCTTGCCACCCAACTGCAAGACTACCTATCCTACGACAAGGATGGTACCCTTGCACCTAATTTGCCGGATGTTGTCTCCGGCAGGGGTTATTCCCCATTCCTTCATTCATCAGCTAGGATTGAGTTATATTGGTTGTTTGGGCCTAAGGCCTATGTATATGTTTTTTTGCTTTTATTTTTGTTTCTCTTCTTCTCTAATGCCTTTTCCTTCTCTCCCTTCCCCCTCTTTCTTCGGAGCCTCGGTTCAGCGCCCTTCCCTTATGTCATGGTCTGAGAGGTCACATAGCCAAACAGTCATCATCATCGGGACCCTTCTCGCTTCATTCATTATGCAAGGTAAGAGTGCTCTGCCCTACCACGATGGCCACCACATATAACACAGACTATTCGATAGTTAGCCACAATGTACATGGATTTAACTCCCCTACTAAAAGAACTAAGGCTTTCCAGTTTTATCATAAACAGAAGGCTGAAGTCCTGCTATTGCAGGAAACTCATTTCTCCAATGTCTCAGCGCCCCGTTACCTCAATGGGAAGTATCCACAGTTTTACTTGGCAGGGGGTCGGGAAAAGAAGGGCGGTGTAGCCATCTGCTTTTCGAAACGGACCCCCTTTGCCCCCATCGCTATCGTTAAGGACAAGAGAGGTAGATATATTATGGCAGTGGGGCGGCTCCATGACCAGGAGGTGTCCTTTATATCATACTATGCCCCGAATACTGGACAGCCGGAATTCTTTAGCAAAATGCTGAAGATTCTTATGCCCAAAGTCCAGGGTCAGGTCATTATGGGAGGCGATAGTAATATTCCCTTGGACAGAATTATGGATAAATCGGACTCCTCTAGACCAACATTGAAACGCCCACCGACTGGAAGCAGCAAGGTTGCACGTCTGTTTCATTTCTATGACCTCATCGACGCCTGGCGAGAAAATAACCCTACGGTCAGAGACTTTACACACTTTTCACAAGCCCATCATACTTACTCGAGGATAGACCATGTTCTAGTACGTACGCCTTTGCTACCATTTATTAAGTCGGTTAAGATTTTATCTACCCCTTGGTCTGATCATTCCCCGATAAAACTCTCTACTTCAGGGCTATGGACTAAATCTAGACCCTCCCCGTGGAGACTTAATGTGAGCTTGCTGAATGACCCTACAATCTTTTTAGAGATTCAAAAGGAAATACAGGAATACTTTAGACTTAATAAGGCATCGGACACATCCCCCGCAATTAACTGGGTAGCTCATAAAGCAGCGATTAGGGGCATATTGTTACAAGTGGCAGCCAGGATTAAACGCAATAGGGAACAGGCAAATAAGATTCTGGAAACTAACTTAGATAACTTACTTAGTGAACAGCACAGAAATCCCCTGGTAGATATAAGGCATAAAATTGATGAGGCTCGACTAGCACTAAATCTTAGCTTGACTACTCAAGCGGAGAAACATATTAGTTGGTCTAAGCACAGGTTCTATACGATGGGTGATAAACCTACCACAATGTTAGCTAGAAAACTGGTTCCTCGACCGTACACACCGACTTTGCCTAAACTACGACTATCCACGGGCCTAACCTCCCAGAACCCCGAACGGATAATTGGAGAATTTCACAAATTTTATGCTAAGCTGTATGGAGTGCAGGACAAGTTCGATTCATCTGAAGTGAGCACATTCTTTCGCGACTTACAGCTGCCTAAATTGACACAAGCCCATGCGGAACTGATGGACGGTGCTCTTACAGAGCCTGAAGTCAGGGCTGCAATCAAAACCCTACACCCTACCAAGGCCCCTGGGCCAGATGGATTCCCGGGTCACTACTATAGGAAATATCACGATCTTCTGGCCCCACATCTCTGTACTTACTTTAATGACCTGAGAAGCGGCAGCAAGCTCCCCAGCCATGAAAATGTAGCCTATATAAGTGTTATCCCGAAACCAGGAAAGGACCATACAGACTGTTCCAATTATCGCCCAATTTCTCTGATCAATACGGATCTTAAGATTCTAACCAAAATACTGGCCCAGAGACTTAATACTTTTCTTCAGTGTTATATCCATCCTGACCAAGCAGGTTTTGTCCCGACAAGACAGGCATCGGACCAAACCCGCCGGATAATTAACCTTATCTCGGCGGTTCGGTCTGATTGGGATGGAAAGGGGACTAGGAGGGGAATGTTACTTTCATTGGATATCCAGAGGGCGTTCGATTCTATCTCCTGGGACTATCTTTTTGATGTTCTCACACGCTTTGGATTTGGGAGACGCTTTCTGGATCTCCTTCACATATTATATGATTCCCCCAGTGCCTCGCTAATGCTCAGAGGATATACATCCCAAACATTTCCTATCAGGAGAGGAACTAGACAGGGCTGCCCGTTGTCGCCACTATTATTCGCCCTGGCGATTGAACCACTAGCGCTCAAAATTCGCGCCTGCAGAGATATACAGGGCATTTATTGCGGAGACTATGAACACAAATGTTTACTCTTTGCGGACGACTTGTTGCTGACCTTGACCTCACCGATCACATCCCTACCTAACTTGTATGCTATTTTGCAGCCTTTCTCCAACATTTCCGGGTTGGCAATTAATCATAGTAAGTCAAGAGCACTGAACTTATCTTTGCTAAGCTCCACTCAGGCTACGCTTGAAAAATCATTTCAATTCCGATGGGAATCCACAGCTCTCCCTTATTTAGGCATACAGCTGACCTCATCTATTGGTGAGTTGTACAAAGAGAATTATCCAGCCCTTTTCAAACGGCTAACAGCTGACATGGCTAAGTGGCAGGTTCACCCGCCATCGTGGTTTGGCAGACTTCACTCAATTAAAATGAATGTTCTACCTCGATTATTGTATTTCTTCCGTACCTTGCCAGTTTCATTGGCCCGTGATGACCTTAAACGATTCCAGAATAAAGTACTACAGTTTATTTGGGGTGATAAGAGACCCAGGGTGAATAGGAGCACTCTATACACGTTGAAGCGGAGAGGAGGACTTGGTCTTCCAGACTTATTAAAATATTTTTATGCTGCCCAGATAGCACAACTTACAAGGTTTCACTCCCAACAGGCACAGGCCATTTGGATGGCTATGGAATCTTATTCCTGCCGTCCCAAACCTATTTCTTATATTTTATGGCTCCCTATCAAGGAGCGACCTCCTATACTTTGCCCTACTTTATCCATGTCACTGGAACTATGGGACAGACTCTCCAGATCTCACAAATTCAAATCTCCTCATTCTCCACTGACACCTCTGCTTCAAAATAAAGCATTCACCCCGGGTCTCACTCCACTAGCGTTCGAATGGTGGACTAATAAGGGTTTTAAGTGTATTGCTGACTTGTGCGATCATAGAGGTATGCTGACCGAACGGACTATGGCTGACAGACATCAAATGCCTCCAGCGGAGGGTTATAGGTTCGCCCAAATCTCACATTATGTACAAACCCTGGCTCGCAAGAGCAACCTAGCAACCCAAACTCCCATGGAACATCTATGCAAAAATTATGATAAAATTAAAGGACATTTATCTGCTATATATTCGATATTGCTGAGTGTATCGACAAAGCTGACTTATATGGTCCAATGGGAGACCGACTTGCAGGAAACCCTGGATCTGGACGAATGGCATAGGATAGCCGAGACAGCATCTCGTTCGCTCGTCAATACTTCAATAATTGAGGCCAATTATAAGGTTCTACTGAGGTGGTATATGGTGCCGGTCAGACTGGCAACTTTTGTCTCAGGAGCTACCCCGTTGTGCTTTAGAGGATGTGGCCAGATGGGCACCACCTATCATATTTGGTGGACATGCCCAAAGGTCCGGAGGTTTTGGATCAGGGTGTATAATTTAGTTTACTCCCTTACCCAACTAAACCTAACTAAATCAGCTAAGCAAGCACTACTGGGGGGAGGAGATGTGGACGCCTCCAAGTCCTGCAAGAGGCTCTTGACATTTATTTTTATTTCAGCCAAAATCACTATTGCTAGGAACTGGAAATCGGCAGCTCTACCATTCGATCAGCTTAAAGGCAAATTGTCTTGGTTGATGCTAAACGAACGCTTGACCGCTCTGGCCCAAGATAAAATGAAACTGTTTCATGGAGTTTGGGACCCATGGCTTCGTTACCTAACTAATGACCCGGGGATGTTTACAGCATAGCCTAGGGGATTAGGTTGAGATGTCTGGATGCTGAATCGGGGCTCCTCCCCCCCTCCCTCCCCCCATTCCCCCCTCCTCAACTGTCCTTTCCTTACTCTGTCTCCTTCCTTCTATTCTTTGTCACTGTCCTCTTTCCTCTCTTTTGAAATTTGTTTATTGTTTATTTTTGGAGTCAGATCCAGACCTTAGAGGTTTGTGCTGCTCCCTGTTTTCTCAGCTCCTACGGGACCATTGTCAGTCTGATCAGACCTCTGGGCTGCCCACACGGCCGGCTGGGTTGCGCCCCCCCGATAGATGGATGGGGGGGCGGCTCATCTGGGTGGACGGTTCAGATATGATCTGCGATGCTAATAGGGGTTAACGGCTCTACGGAGCTTCGGACTACTCCAAGGACCCCTACACTTGGTGATCTTCATTGTGTTACCCCAAATGTTGACTGTGACTGTACAATGTTATGTGGCGACTTTTATACATTTTGTATGACAAAACTTGAATAAAAAGATTGAAACACAAAAAGGGCATATTTTGAAGAGGTTACAGAGGTGGTCTACAAGATTTGGACAGCGATTGGATTTGGGGCTGAAAGGACAGGTCAGAGTCCAAAGTTACACCTAGCACCCTGACATGAGGAGCAGGGCCGCCATCAGGGGGGTACAGGCATTAAACCTGTAAGGGGCCCGAATGTTCCCAGGGGCCGCCCCCCCCCCCGTTCTTAGCTCACGGCTGAGAGAAGAGAAAACAATTTCGACAGTTCCCCCCGCTGTCATGTCGCGGCTGGCTGTTCTCAATTCGCTGCATGAGAGTGTAGTGGAGGTGAGATGACACTGACACTTTCGGCACACCCAACCTGGTTCTCAGTTCGCCGCAGGAGAGGGAGAGGAGGTTCTCTCTCAATTTCATTCAGGGGGCCCTGAAGCTGTGTAAGGGGCCCCAAAATTTCTGATGAATTGTGCCCTGAGGAGGAGAGGAACTGATGGTTGTAATATTGATCTTGATGGGGAGGTCAGGGGAAGTGGCACAGGCAGGGGGGGGGATATTATGAGCTCAGTTTTAGAAAGATTGGGTTTGATGAAGTGGTGTGACATCCATGATGATATGTCAGTTAGTAAGTTATTATTGAGAGAGAAAACTGAATGAGCTAGGTGAGGAGTAGGTGAGGAGTAGAGAGGTAGATTTGTGTGTCGTCAGCATAGAGACGGTACTGGAGTTTATCAAGTGACCAAGGCAGGAGATGTAGATGGAGAAGGGAAAGGGTCTGTGGACAGAACCTTGGGGGACAGAAAGAGGAAGTGAAAGGAGGAGGCAGATCTTTAGGTAACACTGAAGGAGTGCTGTGATAGGTAGGAGTAGAACCAGCAGAGAGCAGAGTCTTGCAGGCCAAGAGAGTGGGGAAGGAAAGGGAGTAGCCATATAGGCTCCCCTTTCCTCATGGGGTCACTGTAACTGCAAGGTTAATACATAAGTTTCTAAGAAGGTTTAGCTACAGGGCTAGAGAGTCAATAGTTTTAAAAAAAAAAAAAAAAAAAAACCCCAGTCAGTAGATTTGATTAAGCTCAGGTGTGTTAGAGAGTTCTGGAAATCTGAGAATCAGTAAGGGATTGGTTAGTGAAATCAGGTGTTAGATCAGGAAAATTCTAGAAGCTGGTTTTTGGTCCATTTAAGGAGCAGTTCCAGGCAGGTTAGTGGTGCGATACCAGAAGATTCCAGCAGGAGGAGCTCACGTATCGTCATGGAAGCCCTGATTCGTCAACTGATCGAAAAAGCCGAGGCTGCGGGAGGGGAAGAATGGATTCGACAGTGTCTTGCCTCACCTTCATATCCTGATCCCGAAGCAAGCAGCGCGGAGGACCGATCAGCTGGGCAAACGAACAGCGCGGCGGGACCACACCAACAGCCATGCCCTGGAGCGGAGGGAGCGGTCGCGGGATTCCCCCATCATACAGCGGCGGGGACGGATGACGCCGCAGAAGAAGAAAAGGAGGCTGGTCGGAGGTCAAGCAAGAGAAGACGCCCATTGAGGAGGAGCGCAAGCCCGGATCAGCCCGCTTCTGCCCATGGCAGCCAAACTTTTTCTTCTCTCCCTTATAGGAGCCGACGCACATGCGCAATGACAGAGCCCGGAGAGAGGGGACAAAGCACGCTGGGGACAACAACAGCAACAGGAGAAGTACGCCAGCAGCCCGCCCGTGGTCGGCAGGGGGCTCGCAAGGGCGGAAAGGGAGGACAGAGAGCTGCATGTGTGACCACACAGCCTGAAATCCAACAAGCCGACAGAATCCCTGTGCGGTGTGCATCGCCGGTGTCATCCCCTGGAGTGATCCCTGCTCAGGGGGCAGTTGGTGAGTCAAACACAGCACATCAATTATCTATATTAGCTAAATCCTTAGAACAATTGTTAACTGTAATGCAGGCACAGGCTACAAATCAGCAGGTTCCCAGAGATAACAGTGCAGGGGTTTGGCCAGCTTGTACAGCTGAGCCCATGTGTATATCTAAGTAGCCAGTGCATCTAATAACAGTAATGTAGAAGCAGTAAGAGGGGTGCAAGTCACAGGGCAAAAAGAGTGCATGCCTTGTTTTCTGTCCCCGCTGGGGTTTCACTTAGCCTCTACAGTAAAGGAAAAGATTTGGAGGGGGGAATATATTGATCTCAGTTCAATTCCTCCCCCTTCAAAAGAACCATCCAGGTTTGATAAAAAAGATGATAGGACAGATGAGGAGCGTCGCAAAGCTCTCATTAAGTCCTTTTATGGGTGGTTACAATCATTTATAATATACGCTAGTGTGCTTTGTGAAAAATCCCCTGAATTAAGCCCCCTTTTATTTCAACACATTGATATCGTTTTAGAAGCCTACAGGAGCTTCAGTGGCTTGTCATGGTTGCTATACGATGAAGCATTTAGGCAGAAGCTAGCGGTGCAGCCATCTCTACAATGGGGTTCAAAAGATGTTGGCCTATGGCTCAATTTATTTCTGCCTCAAAAACAATCAATTTTTCGCTCAGCTGCGGCTGCAGGGCCCCAGGTATCATCTAATGTAAATTATAAGAAGGGTGTGTGCTTTGCTTACAATGATGCGCATTGCAAATGGATGGCGTCTTGTAAATACAAGCACGAATGCGCTTTTTGCGCTGGGAATCACCCAGTTTCCAAATGTTTTCGGAAATTACAAGCAAATGCAAAAGAAGGTATTTCCAAAAGCAGCAACACCAGTGATGCTCTCAAGCATGCTGCCATGGCTGCTTCTCTATCCAAACCAGCAGATAGCTTCATTGCTAATTAGCGGGTTCACAGTGGGTTTCCAGTTACCTAGTTTTCAAGGTAAAGGTTGTACAGTAGTGGAAAATCTGAGATCTGTTAATGAGGCACCTTTGATAGTAAAAATAAAATTGCTAAAAGAGGTCGCGTCAGGAAGGATGGAGGGTCCGTTTGACCATCCCCCCTTTTTGGATTTCAGGATTTCCCCTTTGGGTTTGGTACCTAAGAAAGAGCCAAATGAGTTTCGTTTGATACACCATTTATCATTTCCTTTTGGCAGTTCTTTGAATGATCAAATCAACACTGAGGCTATATCAGTGTCTTATTCATCTTTTGATTTAGCAATTGAGAAGATACGGTTGCTAGGGAAAAATGCTTTGATGGCAAAGGCAGATATTCGATCAGCCTTTCGGCTTCTTCCTTTGCACCCAGATTGTTTCAACTCACTCGGTATATGTTTTGACAATAAATTTTATTTTGATAAAGCATTGCCGATGGGCTGCTCAATTTCTTGTTTTTACTTTGAAGCTTTCTCAACATTTATAGAATGGGTGGTAAGTATGGTATCACATTCCACCTTTATTATTCATTATTTGGATGACTTTTTATTTTTAGGCCCGGAAGGTTCAGAGGACTGCGGTCAGCTATTATCTTCATTCAAATTAGTATGCCAACATTTTGGGATACCATTGGCGGAAGATAAAACTGTTTTTCCTACAACATGTATTGATTTTTTGGGTATAACACTGGATTCGGTCACCATGGAATTTCGGTTGCCTGGTGAAAAAAATCGGCAAATTATCCCAATCTTTGCATTTTTTCTTGGGAAGAAAAAAGGTGACATTGAAAGAAATGCAGTCCCTGTTGGGGCAATTGGCATTTGCCACTAGGGTTCTTCCCATGGGTAGGGTTTTTTCCAAAAGATTGTATGCTGCCATTTCAGGATTAAAGAACCCGTTGGCCCATATCAGGCTATCTTTAGAGATCAAGCAGGACTTGATGGTCTGGTTGCAATTTCTGGAGCAATTTAATGGGAAAACCATGTGGCAGCATGATTTTGTGCTGGACAAGGATTTTCACCTTGAAACAGATGCAGCTGGCTCGGTTGGCTTTGGGGCGGTTTGGAGAAACCATTGGTGCGCTGCTGGGTGGCCTCACAGGTGGGTCATCAATGGGTTCTGCAGAAACATAGTATTATTAGAGCTATTCCCAGTGGTAGTGGCATTGGAAATATGGGGCAGTTTATTCGCCAATAGAAGGTTGCTGGTGAGCACTGACAACAAGGGAGTAGCCTTTGCAGTTAACAGTTTGTCATCTAAATCTCCTCCCGTGGTTTCTTATTTAAGATATTTGGTTTTTCTGTGTTTAAAATGGAACATCTGGTTAAAAGCGAAATACGTCACAGGAAAGAATAACGTCGTTGCTGACGCTCTTTCTCGCCTGCAGATGGACCGGTTTTTCAAGCTGCTGCCAGAAGCGGATCCAGTGGGGGTAATCTTCCCTTCCCGTTTATGGGAGATAGCATAATTTTCCAAAACATCCAGGACTCTGTAGCGGCTTCTACCTGGAAGAGCTACAGTTCTTCATGGTTATTGTGGTCAATCTTTTTAGCATCGATGAGTCTGTCTTTATCTAATCATTCGGAGGACCTAGTACTTCTGTTTCTACAATCATTAATGTTGAAACAGTATTCTTGGTCTCACATTAGTAAGACATTATCAGGGGTGTCATTTTTTCTGCGCCTTTATAATCTGCCGGCTTGTCACAGTTTTTTCTCGGTGCGGCAGGTGCTAAAGGGATACAGGAAGAATAATTTTAGAAAGGATATGAGGTCCCCAATTACCCCGGCTATATTAGCACGGATTTGTGGGATAACTTCAGAAGTATGCTTTTCTGCTTATGAAGCTGTCCTTTTTAAATCAGTGTTTACGCTCGCATTCTTCGGTGCGTTTCGGATTTCTGAGATCCTTCCTGCATCAAAGAGAAGTAACATAGGCATGTTATTATCTAATTTGTTTATGGGTTCAGATAATATAAAGTTATTTATAGCTACAAGTAAGACGGATGCGGTTGGTGTTGGTAATTGGGTGGCTTTAAAGAGGTATAGTGTTGAGAATATCTGCCCAGTAAGGACCCTTCAGGCTTACATGGCAGTTCGCCCGCCCAGTTCAGGGTTTTTGTTCATTCACAAGGATGGTTTACCAGTAACAGTTTACCAGTTTTCATCAGTATTGAAGAAATGTTTAGCAAAACTTCAGTTGAGCAACACTAAAATAACGTCTCACTCGTTTCGAATAGGAGCAGCCACAGAGGCTGCCAGGATTGGTCTAGAGGAGAGTACAATTAAGAAGATTGGTAGATGGAGGTCAGATTGTTACAAATTATACATTCGTCCATATTAATTAATTATTTTGTTTCAGGTCCCCTACATACAGTCTGGATTATAGGGCATTCTTTTATTTTTTGGGCACAGAAGAGAGCTGCTGATAGAATATATTCGGAGAATTTGGGCCTGGACCCTGCAGCCTTCCGGATTCATTGGTATGGTCGTAGGGGAATGATGTGGGAGGATTTGTTGTTTGAATTAAGTAGGCTATACGCTTTACATGAGGCTCCAGATATAATAATTATACATGTTGGTGGTAATGACGTTGGGAAGTTAAAGACATTTGAGCTGATTACCGATATGAAGGATACATTTAAGTTTTTACGTTTAGCCTCTCCAAATACGGTGTTTGGGTTCTCAGAGATAATTCCACGTCTGAGGTGGTTGGAATCCGCAGTTTTCAAGCCACTAGAGAAGGTCCGCAAGCGGATAAATAGAGCCATGGCGAAGTTTCTGAGCGATGGTATGGGTTTTTCATTTCGGCACCATGAGCTGGAGGGCGGTTTACAGGGTCTATATAGGGATGACGGGGTGCATCTATCGCCCATAGGTCTAGATATCTTAAACACAAATTTGCAAACATGCATAGAGTTGGCCGCGGTTTGGGGGGTTGGGGACGGGAGGGGTGCTGCAAGCCCCCCTCCCGTCGGTTGGGAGAATTAAGGAAAGTCAAGTTCAAGTAATAATCAGCTCGAGTCTCAGTGGCTGGGTTGAGTACGGGTATTGATAAACACTTGGTTGGAAAGTATGTTTTAAAAGTTAAAATTGGTGGATTATGGATTTATGTTTTGAAAACCAGTGAATCAGGCCGTGGCCAATAATTATCCAAAAAAAAAAAAAAAAAAAATGTTACATGGAGATTAATAAAATTAGTTGTTTAAGTTATAACTTGCTCTGGTGTTTTTTGTGCTCTATGCATGTTTGCGGGGGGGTGCATGATGCATGTGATCCCATGGAGTTTTTTGCGGAGGAGGGGATGGTCAATAGTATCAAAGGCCTCAGAGAGGACTAGTAGTATGAGTATGGAGTAGTGGCCATTGGTTTTAGCAGTTAGTAAATCATTATTGATTTTTAATAGGGAATTTTCGTTGGTGTGTAGTAAGTGAAAGCCGGACTGTGATGGGTTAAAAAAGGTTGTTGTCAGTGAGGTAGGAGCTCAGACGGTTGTAGACTAAGCATTCTAAAAGTTTAGAGGTAAACGGGAGCAAGGAGATGGGTCTTAAGTTGCTCAGGCAAGTGAAGTTCAGTGAGGGCTTTTTAAGCATGGGGGTGATCATCGCATGTTTTAGAGAAGAAGGGGAGGTGCCAGTAGAGAGGGAGAGATTAAAGGTGTGAGTGAGGGAGCATAGGATAGAAGAAGAGACTGACTGTAGTAGTTGTGAGGGAACGGGGTCCAGCAGACTGGTGGTAAGGCGGGCTTCTGAGAAAACTTTAGTGACCTCTTCGGTAGTAGCAAGGTCAAAAGAACAAAGTATTGAGGGTGATTTTGTACAGAGTATGTGAAGTGGCATAGATGTCTGTGCAGTGGAGATGCCCCCACAAATTGCATCAATCTTGTGTTTGAAGTAATTAGCAATCTTGTAAACAGTGAGTTAGTTACTGGGTGGAGGTGGTGGTGGAGAAAGACAGAGTGTTAAGGAGAGTGACAGCATAGGCTTGTTTGGCAGCATGGAGGGAGAAATTGTATTTTAAAAAGGCAGATTTATATAGGGTGAATGCTTGCTGGGATTTGGTTTTACATCACAATCGCTCCAGTGCAAGGCTATGTCTCTTAAGATTTCTGGTGTTGTTAGTCTGCCAAGGTTGTAATGGTTAAGGGCCTGATACTTTGTGTAGTGAGAGCATCAAGCGAGTCCAGTGTGGATGAAAGTGAACTGTTGTAGACAGAAGTGGCCAGGTCAGGGCAGGACAGGGGTGCAATTTTGTCATATGCCTCGTACACACGACTGGTTTTCCCGGCAGGAAAACTGCCATGACAGTTTTTCATCAGGAAAAACAGCTGTGATTATGCTAAATTGCAGTTTTCCCGGCAGGAAAACTGCACGATTCCCAGAGGCTTTTGTTATCGGCAGTTTTCAACGTGAAACACTGCGAGGCAGTGCCGATAGAGCCTACACACTGCCGGGATTCCCGACCAAAGCTCTCAATGGCAGTTTTCCTGTCGGGAAACCCGGCCGTGTGTAGGGGGAAAAAGTGACAGAGTAGGTTCTCGGTATTCCCCCCGGGATTCCCGGTGGACTTTTTACCGCCGGGAATCCTGGTCGTGTGTACTAGGCAATAGAGATGATCAGTCAATGAGTAGAAAAGAGAAGGATTAAAGTGGCAAAGGTTTCTGATTGTTTCTTTCTGATTGTTTGCTGCTTAGAGGGACAGGTGGTTGGAGACAAAGAAACTGTGAAAGTGTCGAGGTTGTGGTCAGAGGGAGGAAAAGGGGGTGTTGGTGAGGTTGTAGGGAGTGAAAAGATGGGTTCTGTTTCTGAGCGCCTTAGAAATGTAGGTGTTCCCACTCCACATGTTGCATTCTTCATAGCATAAAATAAAATAAAAATCTAGCAAGGAGAGTTGGACCCAGTTCCCGGGGCTGGAAACTCAATCATATAAACAGTAGATCTTGTCATCAAATTGTTAGATATAACTCTCCAGCATCTATCAAAAACTGAAACATTGGCCTTGTGCCCACCCCCAAGGGGACGTTTTTCATATTTTCTGGTCTTGTCCTGACATAGTCCAATATTGGTCGCAAGTATTGTCAGTAATAAACTCATTGGCCACTACCCACATCGCTCTTTTTCCGAAGATATGCCTGCAAGGCCTTATAGAGGACATATTTCCTAGAGTAGCGGAGAGAGCCATGACCGGTCTCCTGTTATTTTATGCAAGGAAAGCTATTACGCTTTGTTGGAAATTAAAATCCCCTCCCTCCATTTCCTACTGAAAATCACACGTTAATAATGCCTTACCTTATTATAAAAGATACATATACTTATAGGGGCTGCCCCAAAAAATACGACAAAGTCTGGGCCAAATGGCTAGCTGAGCCCTCGACAGCAGTGGATAGTTGATCCCTAGACATATTCTTATGAAAAGCGGTTGAATGCTTCATGGGTGCATGTGGTTCTTCTACTCCTGAGAATATTTACCAGAGTGGTCTTTAACACACTCGTTTTCAATAAGTTGTGTTGTTGCGGTACAGTCTTCGAGGCTGCAGTATAACTTTATCTTATATCCTTGCCTTACGTGCCTGTGACTGTGCTATTATGGTTATTATGTGCAACGTTTTGTACTGTACAAAAAAAACAATAAAAAAGAGTTTAGAAAAAAACTGAAACAGCTTTTGGTGTACCAACATGTTCAGTTGACTAGCTTTGGTATGAGTTCTACATAACACTCACTGCAAAAAACAAACAAAACCGTTGAAAAGCATGACCTGCAAAAGTAGACGCTGTGTACACTTGCTGTGAAGGCCAGTTATAGGTGGGGGCAGGGGCCATCTGTTTGTTACTGGTGTAAATTTTGGTGAGGGGACACACTGGGCACCTTTGCTGCCATTGTTCTATGTGTCCAGTGTGTCCCTGTGCCTTTAAGGAGGATGAGGCTACCTCCAGGCCCACCTACCCCTTATCTATCAATTATAATGCATGTGCTTCCACTGTGGAGACTCTCATAAACTTATAAGGGTTAGGACTGCAAGAAATGCAGGGTGCCGTGAAGGGGCCTTACAGCTTACGCATGCATTTGCAAATGTATGCTAACTAAACCCCTGTTTTTAACGCATGCTATTGGACAGGTTAATTCAGTTGATAAGCAGACTGGTTGGTGAGTTAAGCTGGGAATTCTCTCTGGTTTTGTCTTTCACGCGTTGCCCTTCCATGTGCTCCTTGCTGTGAAGGCCAGTTATAGGTGGGGATTGGATACAATCCTGTTTGTTAGTGGTGTAAGTTTGGTGAGGGGACACACTTGGCACCTTTGCTGCAATTGTGCTATGTGCTGGATGTCCAGTGTGCCCCTGTGCCTTTAGGGAGGATTGGGCTACCTCCAGGCCCACCTGCCCGTTATCTATCGATTAGAATGCATGTGCTTTCACTGTGGAAAATCTCATAAATGTACAAGGGTTAGGACTGCAAGTAATACAGGGTGCCATGAAGGGGCCTTGCAGAGTACGCATGCATTTGCAAACTAAACCCCTGTATTAACGCATACTGTTGGACAGGTTAATTTGGTTGGTAAGGAAACCTGGGAATATTCTCTGGTTTTGTCTTTCATGTGTTGCCCTTCCATGTGCTACTTGCTGTCAAGGCCAGTTATAGGTGGGGGCAGGGGCCATCTGTTTGTTGCTGTATATTCACCTGTCCTGATGATCACTACTCTAAACTTCACACTGTTCCAGAGGTAAGAAGGTCTGCCGAACCTTCACATTCAATATTTCTGCTGGTGTGGGATACCTGTACCATGTGGTATGATATCGTACCGTGTGAGTATAAAAGCCTCTAGTTTTGTAGGCTCTGTTTTTTTTGTCTTTTAAAAAAAAAATTTTAACCACTAAATAAGAAAAAATAAATAAAAATGTAAACGCGCCCTGTCCCGCAGATGTCGCGTGCAGAAACGAACGCATACGCGAGCAGCACCCGCATATGAAAACGGTGTTCAAACCACACATGTGAGGTATCACCGCAATCGGTAGAGCGAGAGCAATAATTCTCGCCCTAGACCTCCTCTGTAGATTTTTTTAAACGTCACCTATTGAGATTTTTAAGGGTAAATTTTGTCGCCATTCCACGAGCGGGCACAATTTTGAAGCATGACATGTTGGGTATCAATTTACTAAACGTAACATTATCTTTCACAATATAAAAAAATTGTGCTAACTTTACTGTTGTCTTATTTTTTTTATTAAAAAAAGTGTATTTTTTCCAAAAAAAGTGAGCTTGTAAGACCGCTGCGCAAATACACTGTGACAGAAAGTATTGCAACAACCACCATTTTATTCTCTAGGGTGTTAGAAAAAAAATGTATAATGTTTGGGGGCTCTAAGTAATTTTCTAGCAAAAAAAAAATGTTTTTAACTTGTAAACAACAAATCTAAGAAAGAGGCACGGTCCTTAACCACTTCCCGCCCGCTGTATGCAGAATGACGGCCGGAAAGTGGTTCTGGGAAAGGGAGTCACCGCTCAAGGATACGGATTGTAAACCTCTTCACCAAATCCAAAGCCACAGGTGCTGGCAATGCATAAGATAATGCAAAATGAAGGAAGGATTTCTGGACAGCCGCACTCCAAAACTTGTTGCTTTTATTGTAAATAAAAAAACACAGGATACATGCCACAGCACTAAGTTTTAGTGCGAAACACGTCAGATGTACCCTGTTTGCTGTGGCATGTATCCTGTGCCCATCAATTCTACATATCAGTGCCTCCTCATCAGTGCCCATCAGTGCCACCTTATCAGTGCCAACTCAGTGCCCATCAGTGCTGCCTCATCAGTGCCACCACGTCAGTGCCCGTCAGTGAAGGGGAAAACAACATTTTATGAAATAAACTAAGATTTATTTTTATTTTTTATCAAAAATGTTGGTCTTTTTTAGTTTGTTTAGCAAAAAATAAAAACCCCAGAGGTGATCAAATACCACCAAAAGAAAGCTCTATTTGTGGGAAGAAAATGATAAAAATATAGTTTGGGTTCAGTGTTGCATGACCATGCAATTGTCTTTCAAAATGTGACAGCGCTGAAAGCTGAAAATTGTCCTGGGCAGGAAGGGGCGAAAGTGCCCTGTATAGCTACAGAGTCATTATCAGTGTTTTACACATTTTTGATTAGTTCAAATATCTGCATGTCAGTCCTTCTGATTGATGGTGAATCTTGCATTTCAAGAATGCAGGCAATCATGACTAGTGATGAGCCGAACACCCCCGGGTTCGGTTCGCACCAGAACCCGCGAACGGACCGAAAGTTCGTACGAACATTAGAACCCTATTAAATACAATGGATGCGAACGTTCGAATTCTAAAGTGCTAATTATAACAACTATTATGCATGTTATTGTCCTAAAAAGGGTTTGGGAACCCGGGTTCTGCACCAGGGGACATGTATCAATGCAAAAAGAAGTTTTAAAAACGGTCTTTTTTCGGGAGCAGTCATTTTAATGATGCATAAAGTGAAAAAAAAAAAGTCAAATATTCCTTTAAATATCGTACCTGGGGGGTGTCTAAAGTATGCCTGTGAAGTGCCACGTGTTTCCCGTGTTTAGAACTGTCCCTGCACAAAATGACACTTCTAAAGGAAAAAAAAGCCATTTAAAACTTCTTGCGGCTTTAATGTAATGTCTGGTCCCGGTAATATGGATGAAAATCTTTAAGAAAAATGGCATAGCTACCCCATGACCCCCCCCCCCACCCCAGCCCATTACCAGCCCCTTTGGGTCTTGTATGGATATTAAGGGGAACCCCGCACATAAAATAAAAAAGGCCCTATATACTCTGAACAGCCGTATACAGGCGGTGCATACAAGACAGGGACTGTAGGTTTGTTCTTATGTAGAATGTGTTTGTAATTTTGAACAGGTACATTGTTGAAGTGTAGCTCCAGCCCAAAAATCTATTTTTAAACTTTTTGGAAAACATAGGTAAGGGTTATCACCCCTGTAACATTTGTTTTGCTGTCTGTGCCCCTGTTCAGAACATTTCACCTCACTTTCCATCCCAATGACAACTGTTTTTGAAATGTGGTGTTTTTCTTGAAACAAGGATTGCTGATAAAGCATCAGTACAGAGGAGACACCTTTCTCCCATATTTATTCTTACAGGAGAGAATTTTCCTTCCTAGGGGTAGATTTCCTCTCACTTCCTGTTGTCTTCTTTCGTTTGCAAGTAGGAGTCGTTTGTAAGTTGGATGTTTGAAAGTAGGGACCTGCCGTATATACTCTGCAGAAATAGGCCCCTTAGTTGTTGGTGTTGGCACAACACTGTAAGCACTCACAGTTACTCTTGGTTGGTGCTGGAACGCCCTGCTGTCAACTATTATATCAGGAATTTTAATTACATATAATTGTTGAACAGTGGTAGTAAAAATTGGGGCTTTGATGGTGGTGCTGGTGCCACAACACTGTAAGCCCTGACAGTTACTCTTGGTGGGTGCAGCAATGGGCCCTGCTGTGAATTATTAGATCAAGAATTGTAATTACATGCCCCTTTTGAACAGGGGCTGAAAAATTGGGCCTTTCGTGGTGGTGGTGGTGGTGGCGTTGCCACAACACTGTAAGCCCTCAGACTTACTCTTGGTGGGTGCAGGAATGGGCCCTGCTGTGAATTATTACATCAAGAATTGTAATTGCATGCCCCTGTTGAACAGGGGCTGAAAAATTGGGCCTTAGGCACTGGTGGCACAACACTACAACCCCTCACAGATACTGTACTTGGAGCACAGCAATGAGCCCTATGGCAAATTATTGCTAAAAAAATTGTAAGTACACGCCCCTGTAAAACAGGGGCTGAAAAATTGGGCCTTAGCCACTGGTGGCGGCACCCATAAACAAAAATGATCTTCCAAGCTATCATCATCAATCGTATCATTGAGGACTCGGAGGAGGAGGATAGCCAGTCAACATAACAGCACAGGCACTCAGCATCAGCATCAGTCTTGAAGGGACGTGACATGTTAAAATCAATTAGTCTGTTATATCAGCATCAGGTGTGTGGTAGCTGGTGGTGATCCAAGACTGGTTCATCTTGATGAAAGTCAGTCGATCAACCGAGTCGGTGGACAGGCGCACCCTGTGATCCGTGACAAATCCTCCAGCAGCACTGAATGTGCGTTCCGAAAGAACGCTGGATGCAGGACAGGCCAGTAGCTCAATTGCATACTGTGCAAGCTCTGGCCAGTGATCCATCCTCAAGACCCAGTAAGCCAGAGGATTTTCGGTGGGGAAGGTGTCCAAGTCTGACCTTGCCCCTAGATATTCCTGCACCATGTTTATCAGACGCTGGCGATGGTTGCTGGAACCAATCATACTTTGGGGCTGCGGACTAAAGAATTGTCTGAACGCATCGGTCAGACGGCCACCTTCCCCACCGCTCCTTCTTTGACTGGCCGAAGCCTCAGCAACTCGTTGTCCTGGACCAGGAGTTTGTAACCTCCCAGTCTCTGGGAACGCGTTGCACAGACCTTTCTGCAAGGCCTCCCGGAGTTGTCTCATCCTCTGCTCCCTCTGCGACGGTAACATAAGGTCCGCAACCTTACCCTTGTACCGTGGATCAAGGAGAGTGGCCAGCCAGTAATGGTCCCTCTCCTTGATCCGAAGAATACGAGGATCCTTCCGCAGACTTTGCAGGATCAGGGAGGCCATGCAGCGTAGGTTTGCTGAGGCATTCGCTCCGGAGTCCTCTGGGTCACTAAGGACGACATGATCCGCAGTCACCTCCTCCCAGCCACGTACAAGTCCACTGGTTTCTTGGGACTGTAAATCATCCCTAAAAGACTGCTGCTGATGATGCTGAGTGCCAGCCTCCACCTCCATGCTGACACAATCCTCCTCCTCCTCCTCCTCCTCTTCCTCTTCCTGTGCGATGGGTGGGACAGAAGGAACACTGTCTGGGTAAAGGGGGCCTTGAGAGGCAAGGAAGTCCTCCTCTTCCTGCCTCTGTTCTGCCTCAAGTGCCCTGTCCATTATTCCACGCAGCGTGTGCTCCAACAGGTGGACAAGAGGTACAGTGTCACTGATGCATGCACTGTCACTGCTCACCATCCTCGTGGCCTCCTCAAATGGTGCCAGGACAGTGCATGCATCCCTGATCATGCCCCACTGGCGTGGAGAAAAAAAACCAAGCTCCCCTGACCCTGTCCTGGTGCCGTAGTCGCACAGGTACTCATTGATGGCCCTCTGCTGCGTGTGCAGCCGCTGCAGCATGGCCAACGTTGAGTTCCACCTGGTGGGCATGTCACATATAAGGCGGTTCTTGGGCAGGTTCAACTCCTTTTGCAGCTCAGCCAGGCGAGCACTGGCATTATAAGATCTGCGGAAATGCACACAGACTTTCCTGGCCTGCCTCAGGACATCCTGTAAGCCCGGGTACCTGCCCAAGAACCGCTGCACCACCAGGTTAAGGACGTGAGCCACACAGGGCACATGGGTCAGTTGTCCCTGTCGGAGGGCGGAGAGGAGGTTGGTGCCATTGTCGCAAACCACCATTCCTGGCTTAAGCTGGCGTGGCGTCAACCACCTCTCGGCCTGGCCCTGCAGAGCAGACAGGACCTCTGCCCCAGTGTGGCTTCTGTCCCCCAAACACACCAGCGCAAGCACGGCATGGCATCTTTTTGCCTGCGTACTTGCGTAGCCCCGTGAACGGCTACGGAGCACCGCTGGTTCATAGGACAAACCACAGGAAGAGGCCATGGAGGAAGAAGAAGAGGAGGGGGTGGAGGAGAGAGGTGTGTCACAACCAGTAGTAGCATTTTGGAGGCGTGGCGGTGGGACAACCTCCAACACTACTGCACCTTGTCCTGCATCCTTCCCAGCTGCCAAAAGAGTGACCCAATGGGCCGTGAAAGAAAGGTAACGTCCCTGTCCATGCCTGCTGGACCATGAGTCAGCGGTAATATGCACCTTACCGCTGACCGCCCTGTCCAGCGAGGCCAAGACATTGCCTTCCACATGCCGGTAGAGAGCCGGAATAGCCTTCCGTGAGAAAAAGTGGCGTTTGGGAACCTGCCACTGAGGAACCGCACATTGCATAAACTCACGGAAGGGGGCCGAGTCTACCAACTGAAAAGGCAGCAGTTGAAGCGCTAGCAATTTAGCCAAGCTAGCATTCAACCGCTGGGCATGTGGATGGCTGGGAGTGAACTTCTTTCGACGGTCCAGCAGCTAGGGCAGGGAAATTTGCCTGCTAGAATCGGACGTCGGTGTACTGCTAGCAGAGTGGCCGCAAGTACTTGGCTGTGACACACCTAATTCTACACCTTCATTCCTCTCAGTGCATGTTTCAGAGAGGACTGAAGTTATAGTGGGGTTGGAGATCCCAGCTGATGCGGTGCAAGGAGAGGTCCGCTTTGTTCTTTGGTGTGGGTCTTTGAGGTAGGCTTGCCAACGAGCTGCATGGCAGGTCAACATATGTCTGGTCAGGCATGTGGTACCCAAGCGGCTGATGTTTTGGCCACGCGATATACGCTTGAGACATATGTTGCAAACAGCAGCTGTGCGATCTGATGCACTAGCCTCAAAAAAGGCCCACACCAAGGAACTTTTTGAATGACGGGCAGAGGCAGCGCCCTGCACAGGCGGAGCTCTGCGGTGTGATTCCGTCGGTGTACTGCCCTTACGCTGGCCACCAAAGGGCATCCTGTCTCGTTGGAGATGTGCCTCCTCCTCATCCTCCTCCTCCTCTCTCCTATTAGGCACCCACGTGGAGTCAGTGACCTCATCATCCCCTCCCTCCTCATCACTGGAGCCAATCTGGCAGTATGCTGCAGCTGCTGGAACATGACTGCCAGATTGGTGTCCTTCTTGAGCATCCCCTCTGTCTGCTCTCACCCTACTGCCTTCCTGTAGCTGGGTTTCATCATCAGACCCTTCGAAACGCTGGGCATCCTCCTGGAGCATGTACCCAACACTGTGCTCAAACAGTTCGGGGGACTCCTCAGGAGGAGGACATGGTGGGTCTAGGGAAGGAGTGACTGATGATGAGTCTGACATTGATACCAGGGAAGAGGACGCTTTGGCATCTGCTTTGCCAGTACCCTGAGCCTGGGTGAGAGAGGATGAGGAGGAGGAGGAGGGCTTGGTCATCCACTCTACCAAGTCTTCGGCATGATGTGGCTCAACATGTCCAGCTGCCGAAAAGAAGGACAAGCGTGTCCCACGGCCATGTGCTGATGACAATGCACCGCGTCCACGACCAGCACTGTTGCCCCCAGACACAGAGCCTGCTTGCCCTCTTTTATTGCCTCCTGACTGTCTGCCTCTCCTTGTTTGCCTTCCAGACATTCTAATAGATGGCCTGCAGGGAGATGGAAAAAAAGCAATAAGGGCTACCTTCAGGTGTCCTTCTCTGTCCCTTGAAACAAGGACTTGCACAGTGAAAGAAACTGACACTCTCCCTACCTACAGTTTTCTGTCCCTAGAAAAAATGTTTTTTTTAAGCACACTATAGCACAAGGAGAATTCACTCACTGTCCTTCCCAGTCCCTAGAAACAAGGACTTGCACAGTGAAAGAAACTGACACTCTCCCTACCTACAGTTTTCTGTCCCTAGAAAAAATGTTTTTTTTAAGCACACTATAGCACAAGGAGAATTCACTCACTGTCCTTCCAGGTCCCTGGAAACAAGGACTTGCACAGTGAAAGAAACTGACACTCTCCCTACCTACAGTTTTCTGTCCCTAGAAAAAATGTTTTTTTTAAGCACACTATAGCACAAGGAGAATTCACTCACTGTCCTTCCCAGTCCCTAGAAACAAGGACTTGCACAGTGAAAGAAACTGACACTCTCCCTACCTACAGTTTTCTGTCCCTAGAAAAAATGTTTTTTTAAGCACACTATAGCACAAGGAGAATTCACTCACTGTCCTTCCAGGTCCCTGGAAACAAGGACTTGCACAGTGAAAGAAACTGACACTCTCCCTACCTACAGTTTTCTGTCCCTAGAAAAAATGTTTTTTTTAAGCACACTATAGCACAAGGAGAATTCACTCACTGTCCTTCCCAGTCCCTAGAAACAAGGACTTGCACAGTGAAAGAAACTGACACTCTCCCTACCTACAGTTTTCTGTCCCTAGAAAAAATGTTTTTTTTAAGCACACTATAGCACAAGGAGAATTCACTCAATGTCCTTCCAGGTCCCTGGAAACAAGGACTTGCACAGTGAAAGAAACTGACACTCTCCCTACCTAGAGTTTTCTGTCCCTAGAAAAAATGTTTTTTTTAAGCACACTATAGCACAAGGAGAATTCACTCACTGTCCTTCCAGGTCCCTGGAAACAAGGACTTGCACAGTGAAAGAAACTGACACTCTCCCTACCTACAGTTTTCTGTCCCTAGAAAAAATGTTTTTTTTAAGCACACTATAGCACAAGGAGAATTCACTCACTGTCCTTCCCAGTCCCTAGAAACAAGGACTTGCACAGTGAAAGAAACTGACACTCTCCCTACCTACAGTTTTCTGTCTCTAGAAAAAATGTTTTTTTTAAGCACACTATAGCACAAGGAGAATTCACTCACTGTCCTTCCAGGTCCCTGGAAACAAGGACTTGCACAGTGAAAGAAACTGACACTCTCCCTACCTACAGTTTTCTGTCCCTAGAAAAAATGTTTTTTTTAAGCACACTATAGCACAAGGAGAATTCACTCACTGTCCTTCCAGGTCCCTGGAAACAAGGACTTGCACAGTGAAAGAAACTGACACTCTCCCTACCTACAGTTTTCTGTCACCAGAAAAAATGTATTTTTTAAGCACACTATAGCACAAGGAGAATTCACTCACTGTCCTTCCAGGTCCCTGGAAACAAGGACTTGCACAGTGAAAGAAACTGACACTCTCCCTACCTACAGTTTTCTGTCCCTAGAAAAAATGTTTTTTTTAAGCACACTATAGCACAAGGAGAATTCACTCACTGTCCTTCCCAGTCCCTAGAAACAAGGACTTGCACAGTGAAAGAAACTGACACTCTCCCTACCTACAGTTTTCTGTCCCTAGAAAAAATGTTTTTTTTAAGCACACTATAGCACAAGGAGAATTCACTCACTGTCCTTCCAGGTCCCTGGAAACAAGGACTTGCACAGTGAAAGAAACTGACACTCTCCCTACCTACAGTTTTCTGTCACCAGAAAAAATGTATTTTTTAAGCACACTATAGCACAAGGAGAATTCACTCACTGTCCTTCCCAGTCCCTAGAAACAAGGACTTGCACAGTGAAAGAAACTGACACTCTCCCTACCTACAGTTTTCTGTCCCTAGAAAAAAATGTTTTTTTTAAGCACACTATAGCACAAGGAGAATTCACTCAATGTCCTTCCAGGTCCCTGGAAACAAGGACTTGCACAGTGAAAGAAACTGACACTCTCCCTACCTAGAGTTTTCTGTCCCTAGAAAAAATGTTTTTTTTAAGCACACTATAGCACAAGGAGAATTCACTCACTGTCCTTCCAGGTCCCTGGAAACAAGGACTTGCACAGTGAAAGAAACTGACACTCTCCCTACCTACAGTTTTCTGTCCCTAGAAAAAATGTTTTTTTTAAGCACACTATAGCACAAGGAGAATTCACTCACTGTCCTTCCCAGTCCCTAGAAACAAGGACTTGCACAGTGAAAGAAACTGACACTCTCCCTACCTACAGTTTTCTGTCCCTAGAAAAAATGTTTTTTTTAAGCACACTATAGCACAAGGAGAATTCACTCACTGTCCTTCCAGGTCCCTGGAAACAAGGACTTGCACAGTGAAAGAAACTGACACTCTCCCTACCTACAGTTTTCTGTCCCTAGAAAAAATGTTTTTTTTAAGCACACTATAGCACAAGGAGAATTCACTCACTGTCCTTCCCAGTCCCTAGAAACAAGGACTTGCACAGTGAAAGAAACTGACACTCTCCCTACCTACAGTTTTCTGTCCCTAGAAAAAATGTTTTTTTAAAGCACACTATAGCACAAGGAGAATTCCCCTCACTTTCCTTCTTTGTCCCTAGAAACAAGGATTCGCACAGTAAAACACACTGACACTCTCCCTACCTATAGTTTTCTGTCCCTAGAAAAAATGTTTTTTTTAAGCACACTATAGCACAAGGAGAATTCACTCACTGTCCTTCCCAGTCCCTAGAAACAAGGACTTGCACAGTGAAAGAAACTGACACTCTCCCTACCTACAGTTTTCTGTCCCTAGAAAAAATGTTTTTTTTAAGCACACTATAGCACAAGCACAAAACACACTGACACTCTCCCTACCTATCCTTCTCTTTCCCTAAACTAAAGGAATCCAGGTTAAGCAAGAAAGAAATAAAAGTCACTGTCCCTGCCTATGCTGCTCTATCCCTGCTCCGGAACACACTACACTAGGCCGCCGTGCTGGCGGCCTTTTATAGTGTGGGGCGTGTACTAAACACCCTCAGCAATAATTGGCCACAGGCATCCTGCCTGTGGCCAATCATTGCTCCCCTCGCTGCCGGCGCTGTGATTGGCCAAGCATGCGGGGTCACAGTGCATGCTTGGCCAATCACAGCGCCTGGATGACACTGCGATGGCGTAGTGCATTGTGGGCCGTTCGCGTCACTCGAATTTGGCGCGAACGGCCCAAATCGTTCGATCTTCGTCGAACGATCGAACAGCCGATGTTCGAGTCGAACGTATGTTCGACTCGAACACGAAGCTCATCCCTAATCATGACTGGCAAAAACTGCCTGAATTTTAAAACAATCTGCTCATCATCACTAATAGATCTGTGCTATTAAGGCCTCATGCCCACGGACGTTTTTACAGCCGCGTTTTTGAGCGTTTTTTACAGCTTAAAAACGCCTGTCCATATTAGGCCCCTTTCACACTGGGGCGTTTTTCATGCGGTTTAGCGCTAATAATAGCGCTATTATACCGCATGAAAAAATCCTGCCCTGTAGCCTTCAATGTGAAAGCCTGAAGGCTTTCACACTGAAGCGGTGTGCTAGCAGGACCGCCCCAAAAGTCCTGCTAGCCGCTTCTTTACAGCGGTAAAGGAGCGGTTTGTTCACCGCTCCTTTACCGCGGCTGCCCATTGAAATCAATGGGACAGCGCGGTAATACCGCCCGCAAACCGCGGCAATAGCCGCGGTTTGCGGGCGGTATTAACCCTTTTTCGGCCGCTAGCGGGGGTTAAATTCACCCCCCTAGCGACCGCATACCGTGGTAAGAACGACGGTATAGCAGTGCTGCAAATCGCGCTGCTATACCGCCACCGCTCCTGCCCGCCCCAGTGTGAAAGGGGCCTAAGTCTATAGCTTCATGCCCACCTAGGCGTTTTTGAGCTGCAAATAGCATAGGCGTTTTTAAGCTGTAAAAAAAAAACAGGTTCCTCGGCGTCGGCGTTCGGCATAAAAAAACGCGAAGCGTTAAAAAACGCTAAAAACGTGCGAAAACGCGCAAAAACGCTGCAATTGCGTTTTTGAGCTCCGACGTTTTTTTTTTTTCGAAAAAAAAAAGGTCAAAAAATATATACAACAACATGGACAGGCGTTTTTAAGCTGTAAAAAACGCGGCTGTAAAAACGTCCATGGGCATGAGGCCTAAGACTCAGGGAGTTCAAACATTGCCGCAGATGGGAGTTCTATGTCAATTATGTCCAAAATACTCAGCGAATAAAGTATTTACCTCCAAGCCTGTAATAAAACGAATTTACACAAAAGTGATATCAACTTTTGGAAGGAAATGTTTTAATACAACTTTAAAGATGCATTGCTTCTTGCATTTTGTACTCCAGCAAAGCCTGCTAAAGTAACTAACCGTCATGGTAACACATTATTACTTCTTACGAATCATGACCTACAGTGTCATTAATGGTGAATCACAATCTTGGAAGAATGAGGTAAGTGCCTTCCAATAGGTGTACTCTCAGTTGGTTAGGTGTGGGCTGGCTAGTTAGTTCAGTAAACTGTACAGCACATGAAAAGTATAAAAGATGCTTCCGGAGCCCAGAACACATTGGATACAATCCTGTAGATCAGTTTGAAGTGACATAGGGAAACAGTTTAAATTTCAAAACTGAACATGTGTTTTTTTGACCTACGGGGAATCTTTGATTGCCAATAAATGAATAAAGCTTCCAACATTTCATTCACACTGCTTCGTTCAGAGAAGAGCATCCAACACAGCGTGTTGTACAGCTAGTATCCTGCCCATGGCTGGACTGTTTTCCTAGTGGGGGAAGGAGGCAAAGAAGAAGTCATAAATGTTGCGGATAGTTGCTACTAGTTACTAACATCCACCATATCACCCTGCTGCCAGACCTCCAAATATCACACTCGGAGACAATGGACAGTGATTTGCTTTGTTTTGTTTTTGTTTATTTGGGGGATATAACTTGGTTGGGGGAAGGGGATATGGGATGCCCATAGAACAGATCACTTTGCCATCATGGTTACTGAATTGAATAATGAATTGAGCTTTTGAAGAACTGATAGACTAATAATCAGTCACTTCCCCCGCATAAACTCCTGCAGACTGTTGCTCCTCCTCTGCATCAACTTCTGCAGACTGTTACTCCCGGAACTCCTCTCCTCCTGCACAAAACTTACTATGAACCATCAGTCTTTCCACCTCATCATCTTCACTTTACATAAATGTAGCACCCACCCCATTTAGGGGTGCTATATACCCAAATTTAGGGGCTGGTCTGAGATAGTAGTTGGGCTCAGACCGTTCTCATTTATAGGTTGTGCTACTTTATTTCTCCAGGTGGTATACTGGTGTGCAGTTCCCTGTGGCCTGCAGGTGGCACTGCCATGACAGGTCAGGGTTGAACCATCAGTACTAGTGCTGTGCCTTGGGGTGTCCTCTCTCGGCAGCGGTACAGTGGGCATGTTTGGCTTGCTGTGCATGCTGGGAGAGGATACATAAGGGGCAGACGCCGCCTGGGAGGGGTCTTCGGAGGAGGAGAGGAGTCGGAGTCCAAGTGCGTGGCGCATGGCCCTCCAGGCCATGGGGCCACGTGTGCATCAGTCCCAGGCACCTTTAGCCCTGGGGCTGCATCTTCAACACTAGGCCCAGCACCTTTAGCTGGAGCCCACTTCTGGGAAGAGGAATCCCAGGGTGTCCCTTGCGAGGGAGCCCGCTTTTAAGAAGAGGAGGCCGGGGAAGGACCTTTCTGACAGACCGGTGAGAGTTCACGGTGAAGGAAGGGGCCCGGTAACTTTCTGGAGGGATTCATCTATCCACCAAGGGCCTAGTAATGTGCTGCTGCTGGCACCTGTCCTTATATACCAAAAGCTGAGAAGTTCAGGGTCCAATAGATTCTGTGGCAGAGAGTCTCCCGATCGTATCTAGGAAAAAAACCTGATTAAACGTCCGAGCATCACTTCGGCTGCTAGGATCCACTTAAATGAGACTATCCGGTGAGCTAAACCTACTCTGGGATAGAGTAGCGATTGTAATATCTACTTGTGCCTGGACTAACCTCCCAAAACCTTGCTGTCCTGTCTCTCATCCACCCTTTCCTATCTGCTGAACATTGACAAAATAAACTCAACGTTGGAGTTTAGAGTGGTGTGGACATTGGAATTACTTTAGGGGAATACAGAGACTTGCCCCTATATCCTAGGAGATGAGAACCAGCTGATGGAGGAACCTGGCTGTGGGACCCAAATACATAACACGGCTCAACCTCCTCAACCAGGAGGGTACGGGCATATAGCACGGTGTGCCTTTTTCCTGCAAGTGAGCCAAAGGTAGGGAAAAGGGTCTGTGTGCTACATAAAGGATTACTCTGAATAGTCCTAGATGCTTGCTCACTTGCTGAACTGTTGATAGGCCAGGGGGCCTGCAGTACCCCTTCTTGTGGCCTAGTAGTTTAGCAGCTTGTATTAGTTGGTGGACTATTGAGCCCAGCTAGCCCGACTTGCAAATCCTGCCCCCGCAGGCCACATCAATTTGACACAAAGCCCCACAGTCTCTCCTCTGGCCTTGCACCCAGCTCCCCTGGCATGCCTCCTCCAGATATCCACTGTGCCTCACTCACCGAACTTCTCCTGTCCCGAGTCCATGGTGAAGAACTTAACCAGACATGCGTTCCAATCACTTCTCCATCCCCTCTGTTTCAGGACACGTCTTCCATGACCGTGTAAGGATGAGGCTCCCTCTCAGCTCCCGGGCTCCTCCGCCGAGGCGCGCACCCCCCCCCCAGATGGGGATGTGATCCAGCACTCCATTCTCCACGTCTCCCAGCCAACAACTCCCCTCCAGTGGGCTGGACCTGAGCTTATATGGGAGGCCTGCCCCCTGCCAATTCCAGTTGGGGATTGGCCGGCGCTCCTCACATGGGCTCCCTGTCACTCCAGCTCCCAGCCCTGCCCCTCCTCCAGAACATTCTCCCTGGAAGCAGGGGAGGCGCCCAAGAACTGAAGCACAGGTGGTCACACCCACTGCTACACTAACCACTCCCTGCCCCCAGATCAAAACAAGCAGGCCTAGCCTGAAGCATAGGCCTGCCTAAATTTACTTGGCCTGGCAGCTACCACACCAAAATCCTTACCTCTAGCACCTACCTATGGTAGAGGGTGCTACAAATAATATAATAAGCAGCCATGGCATATAAGCAGAGGCAGTAAACTCTTTTACATGCTTGTTGCAGGGAGCCTGGCTGGTCCGCAAGCAAATGTAAGCGCACAATGTACACAAAACAAAGGAGCCCATTTTTTTGCCCTATTCAATTCACATTTGACCACTGAGTTGTTCAGTGTTATACGCTGTAGTTATAAAGCATATGTGTTTGTTGCATATTTGCCGGATTGAGTTGAAATTGTCTCCATTTGCCACATGCCTGTATTTTCAGTTCTGCAAAGGGTAATCCAGGTTTCAGTAATTATAAATAAGATTAATGTTACAGCCATCGGGTCTGATCCTCTGCTTGGCATTCACCACTTAGAGAGAAAAAATTGTAGCACACAGTATGTGTGTAGTACCCTCCTCTAGTTAGGTAGCCAAGCTAAATTTTGTTTTTGGCTTTACCACAGTCATTAATATTTGTTGTCTGGTCAGGGTTTCCTAAGCTGGGTATTGGATTCCTCTCACCTGCTTCTGAAAGAAGCTTCCCGAATATAGGGCAGAGAAAGTCAAATCTCCAGTATGAAAATGTATCATGCCTGGAAGAAGGCATCTAAAAGGTGGCTGGGGAGATGATAAATGTTTGGGAGGCCTTTCTTGGGGGTTCTTTTGTGTTCCATTGCGCCTACTGAGACAAAAATGGCCGTCTGGGCCTCAGCTGGAGCTGGGATGTTGGTCTGGAGGAGATTGCTAACGGCTTTTTGCTGGAGATTGCTAATGGATTTTTTCTGGAGGGCACTGTCCTGAAATCCTGATCTGGAGAGGGAACTTTTTCTCCCACACTAAGAGCTACCTGTGGATGTTGGGTGGGAGACAGTTCCTGGGACATTGTGAATAAAGTCCTTGCTGTGGACTCTTGGGTGTGAAAGTGCTAGAAGGGAACTAAGTGCCAGAGGATGCTATATTGACTAGCACTGCTTTTATAAAGTCCTGGATGTACCGGCCATCCCTAGTTACCTCCAGGAAAGGCTGCTTAGAGAAGATTAGTGAGAAGTTCTCCTCTAGACCAGTGATGGTGAACCTTGGCATCCCAGATGTTTTGGAACTATATTTCCCATGATGCTCATACACTCTTCAGTGTAGTTGAACATCACGGAAGTAGTGAATGTAGTTTCAAAACATCTGGTGTGCCAAGGTTTGATATCACTGCCCTAGACGGAGCCATTATTGTCAGTGCGTTTGACTGGCAGCCTCTCTGCTAGTGTGGGAGACCGAGGCATATTCTCAGAGACCCCGCTATAGGTGAGCAGTACATGTATTTCTTGCACAGTAATTGGACTGAGTCACTTTTGGCCCCATAACCATACATCTGCATTTTCAGTTGTTCAAGAGGAAGTCCAAGTGTCAGTAATTATAAATGTAGCGGGGTCCTCAATTTAAGGGGAGTGTTTGGGAGGTAGTATGCCCAAACACCTTTATTTGTCAGGGTTTACAACCATTTTATCCACAGGGAGAGTAAACGTACGGTGGGGCGGGGTTAACCTGCTGTGCACAGTGGGAGAGGAGATAAAAGGGGCAGACGCTGCCTGTTCGGGGTTAGTCGGTGGGGTCCTACCCCTGGTTCCAGTCCGTCCTGGGTGGCCCAGGGGCCCAAGGGCGGGTGTTTTCTGTTCCGGTTCCATCCTGGGCACCTTTAGTCCCAGGGTGAGGTACTACTCTGCTGTTCCTGTCCGTCCTGGATGCGAGGACTTGGGAGTTGCAGCAAAGGCCTGGGTCCAGCACCTTTGGCTGGGGCCCGTCGGGGATCGAGGAGTCTCAGGGTGCCGCCTTGCGAGAGGACCCGTATCTGAGTAGAGGAGGCCGGGTGAGGAACCGTTCCGAGGGACTGATGCGGTAGTCATGGTGAAGGAAAGGGTCCCGGTAACTCTCCGGAGGGATGTCTTCTCCCTAGGCCAAAGTCAAGATCACCAGGTCTGTGGCAGAGACCAAGTTCACCAGGTCTGTGGCAGAGACCAATTTCATCGGGTCTGTGGCAGAGACTTTGAGTAAAGTTTGAGTGTCATTTGGCTGCTAGTCTTGTTCTAAGTAGACTATCCATTTGAGGCTGAGTTTGTTCGAGAAGCTGAACAGGGAAGGGACTGAGATTGTGCCTGGACCTTTCCCCACATCTTGTGCTATCCTTTTCTTGCTCCAACCTTTGTTTCTATCAAGAGATTGTTATTTGCTGAAAGAAGAAATAAACTCTCTGTTGGAGTTATAGCAAGTGTGGACATTCTATTCACTGGGGGAAGCAAGTACTCAAATCTGTTATCCACAGAGGTGAGAAAACCATTCTCTGGCTCAACTGTGAAATGACCCACCAACAACACCGCTCAACCTCTTAATACAGGAGGGTACGGGCTTGTAGCATGGTGTGCCCCTTCTTCCTGCGAAGAACAAGGCAGGTAAAAGGGGGTCTGTGTGTTACATAAATAAGATAAATGTCACAGCTGATCCTTTGCTTGGCATCTGCTACTTGGAAAGAGCAAATCATTGATTTCATCAATCAATTTAATCAAATGATTTTAGAATTCCGCATTGATACCACACCGACAGCTGCACACATACACTAGTCAGTTTAAACTTTGGACAATACATTTCCTATTCATTGTGTCTGAATTGAGTGTCAAGAGAGAACGGAAAAATGTATATATATTGCAAAGTGAATTGTTGGCTTTGCTCTACAGGGGCAGAGGAAAGGTTCACTTTAAGAAAAAAAAGCACCTGTACTGTAATAATGCACATGTTCGGAAGGACAGGGCATAGACAAGCTGTGCTTATCCCATTCAATGATTAAGGACATTTTTTTTTTTTTTCATATTCATACTGTTTGGCTGTTACCATGGAATTGCAGAAATAATTATTTATAGATTTAAAAGCTTCAAGTAATTTTTTGCTTGGAAGCAATCATTCAGCAAAAAAAAAAAAAACATCTATGTAGTTCAATTCAACTTGATTATCCACCAGGATAAATTCTTCTATTTTTTACCAAAATTAGTATCAATCGCACCACCCATTTGGTGCAGCCAATTTCTGAAAGATACAATTCTTTAATAAAAAGGAAAGCCCTTGGTGATTTATTTTCCCAGTAACAGTGGTCAAGAGATAAGTGATCTTACTAATAGGAGGCCCTATAAAAATCTTTTTTTAATAGAGTGAGGAAGGATTCGAATCTGTCAAGTTTTTATTGCTGTGTTGGTAGTCAATAAAACCCTAAAAGAGATCCTAACTGTCCTGAAATTTTGGCTAGGATTTTAAAAGGAAAATCAAGTAAAATAAAAAAAAACTGCATACAAAAGCACAGAAAGATCAAGCATTTTACGTGCTTACTTGCATGTTTTTTTAATTTTTTATTCACTTGCAATGTGCCATTCAACATGCCAGAAAATCTAACTAATCAATACCCTAGCACAGCCCCCTTACATGTCATAGCCCTTCCTTCTTCTAGGAGTGACTAATTACTCTCGGTGCTTGCCAAGCTCCTCCACCCCTCCCCTAAGCTTCTTACAAAATTGTTAATGTAGCTGCTGGTATAGGGAATAGGGAATACTGGAGTGTCACTTGACTGGCAGCTCTGAGGCAGCTGACATCATATCCAGCAGCAGTCTCAGTGTTTTGGATGTCTACACAAGGGAGGTTTTTACAGGTAAATAACATGAATAAATATGTTAAATGTGCATAAAATATTATGGGAATATTTTGAAAGGAATAGTCTGTTGACAGGTGATCTAAGATCTAGAGCAGAAGAAAAAAAGGGATTTTTATAACAGCTTACCTGTAAAATCCTTTTCTTGGAGTACATCACGGGACACAGAGCGACTTAGTCATTACTAATGGGTTATATAGTTTACCTTCAGGTGCTGGCACTGGCAACTTCCAAACCGGAAGTACCCTCCCCTATATAAGCCCCTCCCATCCGGGAGCACCTCAGTTTTGTAGCAAAGCAATAAGTGTCCCAAAAAGAGGGGTGGGAGCTCTGTGTCCCGTGATGTACTCCAAGAAAAGGATTTTACAGGTAAGCTGTTATAAAAATCCCTTTTTCTTTTTCGTACATCACGGGACACAGAGCGACTTAGTCATTACTAATGGGACGTCCCAAAGCAATGCCAAATGAGGGGAGGGATACATAAGCTGGGCGCCATCAGGCATGAGGATCTTTTGCGGCCTGCAACACACTGCGCCCAAAGGCGACATCCTCCTGACTTCTAACGTCTACCTGGTAGAATCTAGTAAACGTGTGTACTGAAGACCACGTTGCGGCCTTACAGACTTGAGCCAGGGAGGCCTGGTGATGCACTGCCCATGAAGTTCCAACTGCTCTTGTGGAGTGCGCCCTAACTTTGAATGGAGGCGGTCTCTTTCTCAAGCCATAGGCTTGTATTATGACCTGTCGAATCCACTTGGCTAAAGTAGATTTTGATGCTGCCTGACCCTTTCTAGGGCCTTCCGGCAGAATAAACAAAGTATCCGTTCTGCGAATCTGAGCAGTGGCTTTTAGATAAGCTTTAACTGCTCTTACTACATACAAAGAATGCAATAACTTTTCCTCTACCGAGCTAGGTTTGGGGAAAAAAAAAGGAAGAACCACATCTTGGTTCAAATGAAACCTCGATACCACCTTAGGAAGAAAGGCTGGATGAGGACGTAATACTACTCTGTCCTTATGGACAACCAGATATGGCTCCTTACAGGACAAGGCGTCTAATTCCGATACTCTTTTAGCCGAACAAATGGCTACTAAGAAAATCAATTTCCTGGTGAGAAGAACCAAGGAAATGTGTTGCAATGGTTCAAACGGTTGTTTCTGTAGAACCGACAGAACCAGGTTTAAGTCCCGTGGACATATGGGAATACTAACCGGAGGGCTAATACGCATCACTCCTTGTATGAAAGCTTTGACTAGTGAATGCGAAGCCAAGGGCCTTTGAAAAAATATTGACAAGGCCGAAATCTGACCCTTGATAGTACTCAAGGCCAGCTTCCTATCTACAGCCCACTGTAGGAAGTCCAAAATCCTACCTATCACGTACTTACGTGGATGCCATTTCTTGGCCTCACACCATGTAATGTACGCCTTCCAGATCCTATAATAGATCTGCCTGGATACCGGCTTCCTGGCATTGATCATGGTAGATACCACAGGATTAGAGAGCCCTCTCTTTTTCAGAATGTGGGCTTCAATAGCCAGGCCGTCAAACCTAGGGCTGGTAAGGAAGGGTGGTATATCGGTCCTTGCGACAGCAGGTCCGGACGATGTGGGAGGGTCCAAGGACTCCTCACTGACATTTTTACAATCTCCACGTACCATGCCCTTCGGGGCCACGCTGGAGCCACCAGAATCACTGGTTTCTTTTCTACCCTGATTCTGCGGATTAATCGCGGTAACAATTGTGGCGGTGGGAATGCATATATCAGCTTGAACTGATCCCAAGGGAACACTAGGGCATCCGAGCCGCAAGCTAGGGGATCCCTTGTGCGAGACACAAATCTGTCCACCTTTGCGTTGAATCTGGATGCTAGCAGATCTACATCCGGTGTTCCCCACCGCTGGCATATTGCCTGGAAAACCTCGGGGTGAAGAGACCATTCCCCCGGGCATAATTGCTGGCGACTTAAAAAGTCCGCTTTCCAATTTTCCACTCCTGGGATGAAAACCGCTGATATGGCTGGGACATATCTTTCTGCCCATTCCAGGATGCAATTCGCTTCCCTCTGGGCTGCACGACTCCTGGTGCCACCCTGGTGATTGATATATGCCACTGCTGTGGCATTGTCTGATTGAATTCTGACAGGGGACCCTTGGAGTTTGGATGTCCATGCTACTAGGGCATACCGGGCTGCTTGTATCTCTAAGAGATTGATGGGCAGGGCCTTCTCTGCTTCTGACCACTTGCCCTGGAGAGACCATTGCTCCAGTACTGCCCCCCAGCCTATGAGGCTGGCATCTGTAGTGACCACCTTCCAAGAAACCGGACTGAAGGGTTTCCCTTTTTCCAGATTCTGGGGCACCAACCACCAATGGAGGCTCTTGCGAACGGAAGGGGACAGGGACATTGGTAAGTCTAAAGCCTGAACTTTTTTGTTCCAGGCTGACAGTATGGCCCTCTGCAAGTTCCTTGAATGGAATTGACCGTAGGGTACTGCTTCGAATGAAGCCACCATTTTTCCCAGCAGCCTCATGCACAGGCGTATGGATGGTTTTCTTTTTGTACCCACAAAGTGGGTCAAATCTTTTAAAGACGACACCTTCTCTGGAGGTAAGAAAATCTTTCTCTGATTTGAATCCAGCCTTAGCCCTAAGTATTCCAGACTTTTGACTGGTCTTAGAGCTGACTTGTCCCGGTTGATAATCCAACCGTGATATTCCAGATACTTGATTGTCTTGTGAATAGCTACTTCCAGCTTTTCCACTGAGTGGTCTATTAGTAGCAGGTCGTCTAGATATGCCATTATCGTTACACCTTGTGTTCTTAGATTGCCCAATAGTGGGGCCAGAATTTTTGTGAACACTCGTGGTGCTGTGGCCAGACCGAAAGGTAAGGCTCTGAACTGAAAATGGCGCCCTTCTACTGCAAAGCGTAGAAATTTCTGGTGGGCCGGAAAGATGGGAATATGCAGATAAGCATCCCTTATGTCGATCGAGGCTAACCATTCCTGCCCTTGTAGGGCGGTGGCCACCGATCGGATCGACTCCATCCGAAAAGTCCTGATTTTTAGGAACTTGTTTAGCCCTTTTAGATTTAATATGGGCCTCACGTCCCCATTTGGTTTGGGGACTGTGAAAAGGTTCGAGTAAAACCCGAATCCGCTTTCTTCCAGGGGAACCTTCATGATTACACCTTGGAGCAATAGTTGTTCTAGTGCCAGAAGGAGGGATCCTCTCTTCTGGGGATCGCTTGGCACGTTTGACCTCATAAATTGGGCAGGAGGAGTGTCTTTTAACTCCAGCTTGTATCCCAGACTTACTGCGGAGAGCACCCATCTGTCTCTGATGGTGTCCCGCCAGGTCTCTGTGAACAACTGAAGTCTTCCCCCCACCCGATTGAGTGGGGGCAACGCTTCATGACTTGGGGGGAGGTTTTGTACCTCTCTTGATCCAGGGTTTCTTGTTACCCTGTGATTGTCCCTGATTTCTGCCCCCTGAATTTGACCGCGGAGGCCGTCGGAACTGTTTCACAGCCGATGTGCCAGGGACTGGAGAAGTAGGCCTCTTAAAAGAAGGACTTCTACTCTTGTTCTTAACCGGTAAGAGTGAACTTTTACCGGCAGAAATTTTCTGGATATATTTGTCCAGATCTTCTCCAAATAAGCGTTCTCCATGAAATGGGAAGCTAACCAGCAATTTCTTACAGGGAGCTTCAGCAGACCAGTTTTTGAGCCATAGAAGCCTACGCATATGTACTACAGACAGCGTAAAGCGGGAGGCCTGTTGGATTGTATCCTTTATGGCGTCCACCGCAAAACACAAGGCTCTAGGCAGGTCAGCTAGGGCAAGAGCCTGCTGATCTGGTAAGTCCCTTAAGACTTGTTTCAACTGATCTTTCACCGCTTGGCAGACTCCAATCGCTGCTACCGCAGGTTGTGTCACCATGCTTGCTGTAGAGAAAGCAGATTTTAGTAAAGACTCCAATTTTTTATCTATTGGGTCTTTGAACATTGGAACATTATCTACTGGACATGTCAGTGATTTGTTCACAGAAGAGATGGCTGCGTCCACTGTAGGGACCCTCCATTTTTTTATGAACTTATCCTCCATGGGATAGATCACCGGAAATCTCTTGGGGGAGCAAATATTTTATCAGGATGCTCCCAATCCTGGTAAATAAGCCCTTCCAATAAAGGGTGGATTGGGAAGGAACAGACAGCCTGGGGAGCTTTCAGCGACCCCAGCGAGGAAACCGTAGTGGTTGATGGTTCCGCCAGAGGCATTTTAAATGCTGATCGGACCATGTTAGTCAGAGACTGAACCCATAATCTTTCAGCCTGAGATGCTGAGAAAGGTTCTTCCACTGTTGATTCCTCCATAACTGAATCAACCTCATCCTGATCCCCTTCAGGTAGGTCGATCTCTGTGTGGGGCTGTTTCTCCACTAACAGGCACTCTGAAGGAGGAGACGGAGATCGGACGCGCTTTTCCTGAGACAGGGAAGCAGCGATCAATGCTGTTAATCTCTCTTCCAATCCTCCCAGAGTTGAGGATAAAACCTCCTCTGTTATATATACAGGAGCAGGTGGACTGGGGACAGCCGCAGCACCAGGCACTCCTGCGGGGTTCCTACGGCTACTGACCTCTGAATTCTCAGGGGAGATTGGTGCAGTACAAGCATGCCCAATATCCTCAGAGCCCGATGGAGACCCCTTTGGCTTCCTGGAAGACTTATTTCCGGAGCGTCTGGACGACATATCCTTTAAGCCCAAAGCTGAGGTATTCCCGTCGTCATACACCAATTTTGCTGGTAATAGTCTAACACAGTTGCTGCTATATACCAGCTGGTGTCCACTAAAGTGCCTTTCTATGGGGATGCCTGCATCAACCGCCTCTGTGTGCCACTGTTTGTTGCTAGCTCTGTTTGCATCCAGCTGACACTTGTACTGTGTCTTTTATACATGCTGGAACGCCTGCACATGCGCAGAAGCGCCACGGCGCGCATCGAGCGTCATCCACCCGCCCCGCCCCTTTTCTTTCATAGGAGGCGCGTGCGCCCGTGCGCCATTGGTGCCCTTTTCGAAAACCAAGCAGGGACTAGGAGCCAGGGCCCTTTTTGCCGGAGGGCCTGTGCGGTGGATGAGCGCAGCAACAGGGCAGAGGAAGTGGATTCCCACAGAGAACTTACCAACTGCCTGGATCTTTTGACTTGAGAAAACCAAAGATCCACATGACAAGAAAAAATGGACCACAGCGGCCTCTAGTGGTTTAACACAGGTACCGCGGTCCTCTTTTTTTTTTTTTTCTTGACTACTATTAAAATTTTACATTTTTCAGTAGTTACAGGCATACACAGATATTAGCGGGAATACCGTTAGGTAACAGACAGAAAGACAAATTAGGCTTGGGGGTCCCCCAATAGAACCAAGTTCCTGGGGGCCCCCACTTACCTGTTCCCCGCCGCAGGACTTTGTTTGGTCCACAGAAGCCCAAACTTCACCTATCACAGCAGGCATTGTAATTAAACCTTCAGGGACCGGGTTCCCAAGGATTCCACTCCCCTGGACCTGTATAGCACCCTGCACAGAAAACATCTTGGTCGTGGGTATGACCAGAGCTCTGGATCCCAGGGTCCAGCCCTCCTAAGAGAGGCATTACAGGCAAAACCTTGCTCTTCTGTTGCAAGGCCCGGGTACCGACCGTTTAGCTATGAAGCTTTTTTGGTGGGATCCGGAACAGCTTACTAAGGCCCGTAAAAGAACCTGTACGCAAGCCCAGGAAAACACATGTTACTCTTTGGCCAACACCTTAGACACTGGCAAAAAAACTGAGGTGCTCCCGGATGGGAGGGGCTTATATAGGGGAGGGTACTTCCGGTTTGGAAGTTGCCAGTGCCAGCACCTGAAGGTTAACTATATAACCCATTAGTAATGACTAAGTCGCTCTGTGTCCCGTGATGTACGAAAAAGAAACATCAGTTTCCAAAGGTATCTAAAAACCCTATATTATAGCATTTGTAATATTTTTTTTAAAAAGGTGGTTCCTACATTCCCCATTCTCACATTATGACAGAAATATAGTGTGCTCCTACTATTGACATGACAACACAGTATTTTTGGCTCTGAATTCCACAGCACATGTTGTCAGCCCTGACGACTTCATTTCTGATGCCTCTTCTTATCTCCATAACCCCTCCTTAATATTAACCATGGGTATTGAATTAAATTTTATGGAGGTCCGATCAGCCACATTTTCTGCCAGCATAGGTCCGAATTGCACGTTAGTGCGAAGACTCCTTTACATCACCCACCCCCCCTCACATCACAAATCCCCCCACCACACAGTAGTGTGCTCTGCCCCTTCACATCATCTGCCCCCCACAGCACTGCCCCTCTTCACATCACCTGCCCAACCCCCTTTACATCACCCTCCCCCACAGCACTGCCCCCTTTACATCACCTGCCCCCACAGCACTGCCCCTCTTCACATCACCCCTCCACATCACCAGCCCCCTTCACATCAACCCACCACATCACCAGCCCCCTTCACATCCATCCCCTCTCACACACACACACACACACACACACACACAACACTGCCCCCTTCACATTACTCCTCCCCACAGTACTGCCCCCTCACATCAAAAATCCCCCCACAGTAGTGTGATCTTCCCTCTTCACATCACCTTCCCCCTCGTTACATCACCCTTACATCACAAATCTCCAGTCCCCCATTAATCTGATCTTCCCTCTTCACTGCCCTACAACATTGCCCCCTCTCAAATCACAACCCTCCCTACCTTCACAGCCCCCTACAACAATAACCCCCCCCTTTTACCCCCACAGTAGTGTACTCTGCCATCTGAATATCCAGCCAGCCTCCCTCCTACAGCACTGCCTCCTCTCACATCACCCCCCCCCCATAGTGTCCTCTGGCCTTCACTCTCTTACCTTAGATCGAGCAGAGGTCGGGGGGCACCATGGTAATATCCCGGGTGCGGGAGGCACAGCTCTGCATTGAGGGTGGGTAATCAGCTGAGTATTAAATGGACTTTGGGAGACACGGCTCTGCATTGGGCTGGAATGAGAGCTGCCGGCTGCTTTTCATATTAAGAAAGTGATTGGTGGCTAGGATGCAGGGCGGTCGAGGCTGGGGAACAGAAACGGCTCCTAAATGATGCGACAGCGGGTCCGAATGGGACAGTGGCTCGGTCCGCCATTTAGTGATGCCTGCCATAAACTATGCAATTTTTTTCCCCCTCCACCATGGGTGGAGGGGTAAGAAAATTGCTTGATTCCATATTCAATGCACTGTTAATGCCTTCCTTGCCGACAAAACAGAATGATTAGCACAGGAAGATATTAGCTCACAAGATTTCTGGCAAAATCAGAGGTATTTTGCACTTATTAAACAGTTACAACAAAAATTTTATATTTAGCAGACGGAACAAAAGGGAACAAATAAAAGAAGTTCATTGTTAGGCTTTACATACATTTTAAGTCAGTGGTGGCCTTTATTGTAATTTTTTTTACACTTCAACTCATCTTTTTATAGCTAAGGCATTAGATGTGACCTTTTAAAGCTGCCATCTGATGCTTGCATGTGATAACATAGCAAAGCATTTCCTATGAGCAGATTGCTCTCTTATTATTTTGGGTTATTGTGCACAGAATTCTGCCCACCCAACACCCACCATACACATAACTGATGCTGTTTTCTCAGCCAGCTATTAAAAAAAAAAAAAAAAAAGGAAAGAATCACAAACTGTGCTTATATACTAACTGCATAAAATTATCAATCAAAGTCCACATTATTTTGGACAGTAAGAGTAGGATAAAACGGCACAAGGCATAAATAGACACACAAATACAAGAAGAAGGCAATCAAATAAAGTGTTACGGTATTTCAACAAAAATAAAACCAGTGAACTGAAATTGGTTTCTTCAAGGTTCTCCATTTGGGTTGCTTTTGTTACCAATATTTCGGTAAGGACAGACATACAGTAAGTCAGCTGGCTAACCTAAAAAAACAGTGGAAAGAATAATGCACTTCTTGCATTACTGCATTTGCAACTGCTGGCCTAAGCGCAGGTGGTAAAAACTAGCAAGATAGAGTTTGGGATGGTAGTCCAGAGGACTGAGCATTGTTAAAGAGTAAGGGCCCTTTCACACGGGACGGATCCGTGATGATCCGCCCCGTGAACATCCGATTGCTCAGCGGGGATCGCTCCGTTGAGGGACCGCCCTGTCAGATCTCCGCTCTCGCCTATGGGGGGGATCGGATGAACACGGACCATCTGTCCGTGTTCATCCGCTCCGCTCTGCAGATCAATGGAAAAATAGGATTTTCCTCCGTCTGCAGAATCGGAGCATTTCCGACACGGATGATATCGGGTGTCAGCGGATGTTCATCCGCTGACACCCGCTATCCCATAGGTATGCATGTATGTCCGTATTTCATCTGAAAAGGGATGGATGAAGTACGGACATACTGTCCGCACGTGTGAAAGGGGCCAAACTCCACTTTGTTGAGAAAAAAACATTCCCCACTCGGTGATCTATGTACATTACAAGGAATTTGACAAATTTTGTTACAGATTCCTACCTTTTGTTATTCTGAAGAAATTCCTGTGTGTTTGTCTGTGTCCATGGGCAAAAGTGAGTCTAATGGGAGTGGTTTTTAAATTATCAACTAGCTGCTGCACCTGCAGGGCTCGGATGAGGAAAATTGCCGGGTCTGCATTACTTTAGACATGATTTCCATTTTTGTTGCAGGGGGTGCCTGAAATCTGACTTGTATGTTAGTGCAGACTTCTTGGAAAATGAGTGAGCCAATCATTGAAGCAGGAAATTACATATCTGTGGGGGTTCTGTATACATTCTGTGTACAGAACACCTCCAAGTTGACATATTTCATTGCATTTCACAGAAAATTAGAGAGCTACAGATTGAAAGGGAAAGGTCATTTTTAATAACATTCAATTACAATATGACTTGTGTCGCAATTGTATATGCTATATTATTTTTATTTGCTATTTTTTTCACCACAAAAGTATAAATATAAGAATATGAAATCTCTAAAATATGGTTGCCCGATAGTTCAGAAATTATGAATGCAATAAACTGCATATATTTGCAACTGTGGGCTCAATTTTAGGCAGGACAAAATCCTGGTGTTAAGACAGGGGGTGGAGAGATAAGACTGGACTCAAAAGCATTCAATGTTAGTGTTGTTGGTGTAGTATTCTACCCTGGAATAGACCATTTTCTCTGCCTGGGGAAGCAATACAATCAATAAGCCCCCACATTTCATACAATGCATTTATTGTAGCATTTGGAACCACAGTGCAACCATTGCCCAATGACTCTCTAGTTGTGCACTGCAATTTGGCTTAGCACACTTTATCTCATTCATTTATGCATGGCAGGGGTTAGAATTGCCAATCAGGTGGCTTATTTTACTGTCAGTGGTGCCCCAACCTGAGGGCCACTTAAGCGACTTGGTAACTGGATGTGGGCCACAATTAATCAGTTTACATCTGGCACTCCATAGAGGTGAATGGAGGGTCTGATTGGGTTGGACCAGTTGTGTAAAAGGGGCCTAAGGCTGCTTTGACTCTGATGCGCTGCAGTTTACCCACACAGCGGGTGTAGCGCAGTGCACCTATGGCTTTCCTGCGGGTTAGCTGCACTTTGCCATTGTCAGGTCACCTGAAGCCAGGTGACAGATGCACACCGTTGGGGTCAGGAGTGCACCGCTAAGGTAGTGAACCCTATGGCTGACTGCTGCGGAAAGAACACTGGGTGGTTAAGGAAGGCAGGTCCACTGGAGCACAAACAGGGATCCCACAGGGAGTTAGAGCCCAAGATTCCCCAGGGTGCGGAGTCTAAGATCTAGCAGGTGTTCACCAGAGCCTCTAGTGGTGAGGATGGACTGAGCTGCAACTGGATCCAGGTCGCGGCCCCCAGAGTCCCCTAGCTCACGCTCCGTAGGGTATAGAGTATAGAGGGGAAGCAGCAACTCAGGATACAAGAGATAGTGAGGGGACAAGCCAAGGTCAGGGTGACAAGCTGACAAGGATAAACAAAGGACAAGCCAAAGGTCAAGGTCACAAGCAGACAGGGATAGTCAAGAACAAGCCAAGATCGGTAACACAGAAACAGACGTAGCATACGGCAAGCAGGAACCCAAACACACAATGCTTAACAAACAACATTGATCAGCAAGGCAGGCTTGCAGTGCACAGGTTAATATACAGTTCTCTGATAGGGCCTGGGGTGGGGTCATGCTAGGAGGAGAGATTATTTAAACAGCCAGGTGAGAGTGTCTGGCCTTTAGGGTGAACACATGTAGAGGAAGGTAAGCTGACAGACAAACCTTACTGCATATCCATAATAGCCATAGACTTCTATTATATCTTCCAGATGTGGTGCACTTTCTGAAAGTGCACCAAACCCACAAGTAATAACAGAAGTCTAGGACTCAGTACAGTTGCCCCGTAGGTGAACTGTGCTGCACCTGCAAATCAGTTTGAAAGCAGCCCAATAATCACTGCAGAACAGATATGCCCATATACAGAATATACTGTATATATATTATTATTATAATAATAATAATAATAATATATATATATATATATATATATATACACACACACAATACACTGTGAATTTAGTAATAAACTTACTGTTAATAACAGTCTTCAATTTAGGTATCGCCGGTTGTTGCTGTCCCAGGCGAAGTGCATTTGGTATCACCCTGTCTGTGACAGGAGGCGGCACTATACAGGAAGAATCGGCTTATGTGGCCCTGCACCACAGATGCTTGTTTCCCTTACCGCCAGCCTCATTCACAACACTGATGTCCTGAGATTGCCACGATCTGGGCCTGCTGACCCGCCATCCCAGATCAGGAGGTCACGGGCCACATGTGGCCCCAGGGCCACTGGTTGGGAACCCCAGGTCTATGTGAATGCTACCTTACAGCAAATCAGTGCTTTGTTATGCAGGAAGAACCGAGGAGCTTGCTTTATTGCAGCACATACCATTTTTTTGGGCTATCCCGAGCTGTGATACATTGTATCATTTATACTTATGGGAGTTTGGCAGTGAATAGGGATGAGCTTCGTGTTCGAGTCGAACATACGTTCGACTCGAACATCGGCTGTTCGATCGTTCGACGAAGATCGAACGATTTGGGCCGTTCGCGCCAAATTCGAGTGACGCGAACGGCCCACAATGCACTATGCCATCGCAGTGTCATCCAGGCGCTGTGATTGGCCAAGCATGCACTGTGACCCCGCATGCTTGGCCAATCACAGCGCCGGCAGCGAGGAGAGCAATGATTGGCCACAGGCAGGATGCCTGTGGCCAATTATTGCTGAGGGGGTTTAGTACACGCCCCACACTATAAAAGGCCGCCAGCGCGGCGGCCTTGTGTAGTGTGTTCCGGAGCAGGGAAAGAGAAGCATAGGCAGGGACAGTGTCATTTTTTTTCCTTTACTAATCCTGGATTCCTTGTGTTTAGGGACAAATAAGGATAGGTAGGGAGAGTGTCAGTGTGTTATTCTGTGCTAAACCTTGTTTGTAGGGACAGAGAGGTACAGTGAGGGAAAGTGTCAGTGTGCTATTCTGTTCTAAACCAATCTTGCTGAACCATATTTTCAATCCTTGAGTTTAGGGACAGAGAGGTACAGTGAGGGAAAGTGTCAGTGTGCTATTCTGTGCTAAATCTTGTTTGTAGGGACAGAGTAGGACAGTGAGTGAAACTGACAGTGTGCTGTTCTGTTCTAAACCAATCTTGCTGAACCATATTTGAAATCCTTGAGTTTAGGGACAGAGAGGTACAGTGAGGGAAAGTGTCAGTGTGCTATTCTGTGCTAAATCTTGTATGTAGGGACAGAGTAGGACAGTGAGTGAAAGTGTCAGTGTGCTATTCTGTTCTAAACCAATTTTGCTGAACCATATTTGAAATCCTTGAGTTTAGGGACAGAGAAGGACACTCGTGGAAACTATCAGTGTGCTATTCTGTGCTAAATCTTGTTTGTAGGGAGGGACAGAGTAGGACAGTGAGGGAAAGTGTCAGTGTGCTATTCTGTGCTAAATCTTGTTTGTAGGGAGGGACAGAGTAGGACAGTGAGGGAAAGTGTCAGTGTGCTATTCTGTTCTAAACCAATTTTGCTGAACCATATTTGAAATCCTTGAGTTTAGGGACAGAGAAGGACACTCGTGGAAACTATCAGTGTGCTATTCTGTGCTAAATCTTGTTTGTAGGGACAGAGAAGGACAGTGAGGGAAACTGTCAGTGTGCTGTTCTGTGCTAAACCAATCTTGCTGAAGCATATTGCAAATCCTTGTGTTTAGGGACAGAGAAGGATAGGCAGGGGACAGTGTCAGTGTCATTGTTGCTAAGCCTCCTGCACAGTATACACCTGAAGGTAGCCCTTATTGCTCTTTTTCCCATCTCCCTGCAGGCCATCCATTAAAATGTCTGGAAGGCAAACAAGGAGAGGCAGACAGTCAGGAGGCAAAAAAAGAGGGCAAGCAGGCTCTGTGTCTGGGGGCAGCAGTGCTGGTCGTGGACGCGGTGCATTGTCATCAGCACATGGCCATGGGACACGCTTGTCCTTTTCGGCAGCTGGACATGTTGAGCCACATCATGCCGAAGACTTGGTAGAGTGGATGACCAAGCCCACCTCATCCTCCTCATCCTCTCTCACCCAGGCTCAGGGTACTGGCAAAGCAGCTGCCAAAGCGTCCTCTTCTCTGGTATCATTATCTTCATTAGTCAATCCTTCCCTAGACCCACCATGTCCTCCTCCTGAGGAGTCCCCCGAACTGTTTGAGCACAGTGTTGGGTACATGCTCCAGGAGGATGCCCAGCGTTTCGAAGGATCTGATGATGATACCCAGCTAGAGGAAGGCAGTAGCGTGAGAGCAGAGAGAGGGGATGCTCAAGAAGAACACCAATCTGGCAGTCATGCTCCAGCAGCTGCAGCATACTGCCAGATTGGCTCCAATGATGAGGAGGGAGGGGATGATGAGGTCACTGACTCCACGTGGGTGCCTAATAGGAGAGAGGAGGAGGAGGAGGATGAGGAGGAGGCACATCTCCAACGAGGCAGGATGCCCTTGAGTGGCCAGCGTATGGGCAGCACACCAACGGAATCACACCGCAGAGCTCCGCCTGTGCAGGGCGCTGCCTCTGCCCGTCATTCAAAAAGTTCTTTGGTGTGGGCCTTTTTTGAGGCGAGTGCATCAGATCGCACAGCTGCTGTTTGCAACATATGTCTCAAGCGTATATCGCGTGGCCAAAACATCAGCCGCTTGGGCACCACATGCTTGATCAGACATATGTTGACCTGCCATGCAGCTCGTTGGCAAGCCTACCTTAAAGACCCACACCAAAGAACAAAGCTGACCTCTTCCTGCACCGCATCAGCTGGGATCTCCAACCCCAGTATACCTTCAGTCCTCTCTGAAACCTGCTCTGAGAGGAATGAAGGTGTAGAAATAGGTGTGTCACAGCCAAGTACTTGCGGGCACTCTGCTAGCAGTACACCAACGTCCGATTCTAGCAGGCAAATTTCCCTGCCCCAGCTGCTGGACCGTCGAAAGAAGTTCACTCCCAGCCATCCACATGCCCAGTGGTTGAATGCTAGCTTGGCTAAATTGCTAGCGCTTCAACTGCTGCCTTTTCAGTTGGTAGACTCGGCCCCCTTCCGTGAGTTTGTGCAATGTGCGGTTCCTCAGTGGCAGGTTCCCAAACGCCACTTTTTCGCACGGAAGGCGATTCCGGCTCTCTACAGGCATGTGGAAGGCAATGTCTTGGCCTCGCTGGACAGGGCGGTCAGCGGTAAGGTGCATATTACCGCTGACTCATGGTCCAGCAGGCATGGACAGGGACGTTACCTTTCTTTCACGGCCCATTGGGTCACTCTTTTGGCAGCTGGGAAGGATGCAGGACAAGGTGCAGTAGTGTTGGAGGTTGTTCCACCGCCACGCCTCCAAAATGCTACTACTGGTTGTGACACACCTCTCTCCTCCACCCCCTCCTCTTCTTCTTCCTCCATGGCCTCTTCCTGTGGTTTGTCCTCGGAACCAGCGGTGCTCCGTAGGCGTTCAAGGGGCTACGCAAGTACGCAGGCAAAAAGATGCCATGCCGTGCTTGCGCTGGTGTGTTTGGGGGACAGGAGCCACACTGGGGCAGAGGTCCTGTCTGCTCTGCAGGGGCAGGCCGAGAGGTGGTTGACGCCACGCCAGCTTAAGCCAGGAATGGTGGTTTGCGACAATGGCACCAACCTCCTCTCCGCCCTCCGACAGGGACAACTGACCCATGTGCCCTGTATGGCTCACGTCCTTAACCTGGTGGTGCAGCGGTTCTTGGGCAGGTACCCGGGCTTACAGGATGTCCTGAGGCAGGCCAGGAAAGTCTGTGTGCATTTCCGCAGATCTTATAATGCCAGTGCTCGCCTGGCTGAGCTGCAAAAGGAGTTGAACCTGCCCAAGAACCGCCTTATATGTGACATGCCCACCAGGTGGAACTCAACGTTGGCCATGCTGCAGCGGCTGCACACGCAGCAGAGGGCCATCAATGAGTACCTGTGCGACTACGGCACCAGGACAGGGTCAGGGGAGCTCGGGTTTTTTTCACCACGCCAGTGGGGCATGATCAGGGATGCATGCACTGTCCTGGCACCATTTGAGGAGGCCACGAGGATGGAGAGCAGTGACAGTGCATGCATCAGTGACACTGTACCTCTTGTCCACCTGTTGGAGCACACGCTGCGTGGAATAATGGACAGGGCACTTGAGGCAGAACAGAGGCAGGAAGAGGAGGACTTCCTTGCCTCTCAAGGCCCCCTTTACCCAGACAGTGTTCCTTCTGTCCCACCCATCGCACAGGAAGAGGAGGAGGAGGAGGAGGATTGTGTCAGCATGGAGGTGGAGGCTGGCACTCAGCATCATCAGCAGCAGTCTTTTAGGGATGATTTACAGTCCCAAGAAACCAGTGGACTTGTACGTGGCTGGGAGGAGGTGGCTGTGGATCATGTCGTCCTTAGTGACCCAGAGGACTCCGGACTGAATGCCTCAGCTAACCTACGCTGCATGGCCTCCCTGATCCTGCAAAGTCTGCGGAAGGATCCTCATATTCTTCGGATCAAAGAGAGGGACCATTACTGGCTGGCCACTCTCCTTGATCCACGGTACAAGGGTAAGGTTGCGGACCTTATGTTATCGTCGCAGAGGGAGCAGAGGATGAGACAACTCCGGGAGGCCTTGCAGAAAGGTCTGTGCAACGCGTTCCCAGAGACTGGGAGGTTACAAACTCCTGGTCCTGGACAATGAGTTGCTGAGGCTTCGGGCAGTCAAAGAAGGAGCGGTGGGGAAGGTGGCCGTCTGACCGATGCATTCAGACAATTCTTTAGTCCGCAGCCCCAAAGTATGATCGGTTCCAGCAACCATCGCCAGCGTCTGATATACATGGTCCAGGAATACCTAGGGGCAAGGTCAGACTTGGACACCTTCCCCACCGAAAATCCTCTGGCTTACTGGGTCTTGAGGATGGATCACTGGCCAGAGCTTGCACAGTATGCAATTGAGCTACTGGCCTGTCCTGCATCCAGCGTTCTTTCAGAACGCACATTCAGTGCTGCTGGAGGATTTGTCACGGATCACAGGGTGCGCCTGTCCACCGACTCGGTTGATCGACTGACTTTCATCAAGATGAACCAGTCTTGGATCACCGCCAGCTACCACACACCTGATGCTGATATAACAGACTAATTGATTTTAAAATGTCACATCCCTTCAAGACTGATGCTGATGCTGAGTGCCTGTGCTGTTATGTTGACTGGCTATCCTCCTCCTCCGAGTCCTCAATGATACGATTAATGATGATAGCTTGGAAGATCATTTTGGTTTATGGGTGACGCCACCAGTGGCTAAGGCCCAATTTTTCAGCCCCTGTTTAACAGGGGCGTGTAATTAAAATTTTGGATGCAATACTTTGCAACAGGCCTCATTGCTGTGCTCCAAGTACAGTATCTGTGAGGGGTTGCAGTGTTGTGCCACCAGTGCCTAAGGCCCAATTTTTCAGCCCCATTTCAACAGGGGCATGCAATTATAATTATTGATCTAATAATTCACAGCAGGGCCCATTGCTGCGCCCACAAAGAGTAACTGTCAGGCCTTACAGTGTTGTGGCACCAGCACCAGCACCACCACCACCACCACCACCAAAGGCCTAATTTTTCAGCCCCTATTCAACAGGGGCATGCAATTATAATTATTGATCTAATAATTCACAGCAGGGCCCATTGCTGCGCCCACCAAGAGTAACTGTCAGGCCTTACAGTGTTGTGGCACCAGCACCACCACCACCACCACCACCAAAGGCCTAATTTTTCAGCCCCTGTTCAACAGGGGCATGCAATTATAATTATTGATCTAATAATTCACAGCAGGGCCCATTGCTGCGCCCACCAAGAGTAACTGTCAGGCCTTACAGTGTTGTGGCACCAGCACCACCATCACCACCACCACCACCACCAAAGGCCCAATTTTTCAGCCCCTGTTCAACAGGGGCATGCAATTATAATTATTGATCGAATAATTCACAGCAGGGCCCATTGCTGCGCCCACCAAGAGTAACTGTCAGGCCTTACAGTGTTGTGGCACCAGCACCACCATCACCACCACCACCACCACCACCACCACCAAAGGCCCAATTTTTCAGCCCCTATTCAACAGGGGCATGCAATTATAATTATTGATCTAATAATTCACAGCAGGGCCCATTGCTGCGCCCACCAAGAGTAACTGTCAGGCCTTACAGTGTTGTGGCACCAGCACCACCATCAAAGGCCCAATTTTTACTACCACTGATCAACAATTATATGTTATTACAATTCCTGATATAATAGTTGACAGCAGGGCGTTCCAGCACCCACCAAGAATAACTGTGAGTGCTTTCAGTGTTGTGCCAACACCAACACCTAAGGGGCCAATTTCTGCAGAGTATATACGGCAGGTCCCTACTTTCAAACATCCAACTTACAAACGACTACTACTTGCAAACGGAAGAAGACAACAGGAAGTGAGAGGAAATCTACCCCTTGGAAGGAAAATTCTCTCCTGTAAGAATTAATATGGGAGAAAGGTGTCTCCTCTCTACTGATGCTTTATCACCAATCCTTGTTTCAATAAAAACACCACATTTCAAAAACAGTTGTCATTGGGACGCAAAGTGAGGTGAAATGTTCTGAACAGGGGCACAGACAGCAAAAAAAATGTGACAGGGGTGATAACCGTTCCCTTTGTTTTCCAAAAAGCTAAAAAAAAGGAATTTGGCATGGAGCTACAATTAAACAATGCAGCTGTTCAAAATTACAAACAGATTCTACATAAGAACAAACCTACAGTCCCTGTCTTGTATGCACCGCCTGTATACGGCTGTTCAGAGTATATAGGGCCTTTTTTATTTTGTGTGCGGGGTTCCCCTTAATATCCATACAAGACCCAAAGGGGCTGGTAATGGGCTGGGGTAGTGGGGAGGGGGGGGGGGTTGATGGGGTAGCTATGCCATTTTCCTAAAGATTTTCATCCATATTACCGGGACCAGACATTGCATTAAAGCCGCAAGCAGTTTTAAATGGCTTTTTTTCCTTTAGAAATGTCATTTTGTGCAGGGACAGTTCTAAACACGGGAAACACGTGGCACTTCACAGGCATACTTTAGACACCCCCCAGGTACAATATTTAAAGGAATATTTGACTTTTTTTTTTTTCACTTTATGCATCATTAAAATGACTGCTCCCGGAAAACGTCCGTTTTTAAAACTTCTTTTTGCATTGATACATGTCCCCTGGTGCAGAACCCGGGTTCCCAAACTCTGTTTCAGACAATAACATGGATAATAGTCATTATAATTAGCACTTTAGAATCCGAACGTTCGCATCCATTGTATTTAATAGGGTTCTAATGTTCGTGCGAACTTTCGGTCCGTTCGCGGGTTCTGGTGCGAACCGAACCCGGGGGTGTTCGGCTCATCACTAGCAGTGAACCTAGCAGCTGCAGCAAGTACAAAATAGCAAGTAAATAAGATACAGTTTACACTTGTTATTGGAGGGGCCAGTCAGATGGCAGTAAACACATGGAATTGTGCCGCTCTGTGAAAAGTGAGCCACCTCAGATCTCTCTTCAAAGATTGACGCAGTTGTAATGAAGCTCTAATTGTGGGAGCTTGGCACAGATATACAGTATACTTTATTGCTCCAGGCAAAGCATAGATTATTTTTAAGAACCTGTGTATATGAAAGAATTAGAGACAGCAGAGCTGTATTAGAAGGAACAAGGACAAGAGTGTAGATCCGGAGAGCGGGCAAATCTGAAAAATTACTAGTAGAACAGTGACAGAGTAACCCACATAATTTTTTAAGACAAATATTAACTGTTATTAGTAATGGTGTTTTTCAAACAATGCCAAGGGCATCTTGGTGACGCACAAACTGTCAAAGTATGGTAAACACCGAATTGTGAGAAAATGCTATATGCTGTCTAAGCTACATCATTTTATTTCATTATTATTATTTCAAGTCCATAGGATTTTCCACATATGGAGTCATAGTTCTTACCCAAGGATCTCCTTCCATTTTTCAATTTAAGAGTGCTTGTTCAAAAGGGTCAATGAGTGTTCAATATATTCATAAAATAAGACCTTTTTAAAGGGTCTATTCATAAAAAAAGTTTTTTTAAGGGCATGGGCTCACTAAAAGTACGATTTTTTGGTTCGTAAACTGGCATACTAGTGAATCTAGAGGTAGCTAGAACACGTTTTATGAGGCATTCCATACTTTTGCTGAATGGTGGAGAAGGTAAATAAGCTTCTAGTTAAAGGGCTGTCTAGTTTTCCTAATTTAAACAGGGCAGAAGCCTCCAAAGGTTATATTATCAGGGATAAGAGGGGTGAAGAGGAATGATTGTTGAATTTTTGGTGGGAAGATGGTATTTGCTTCAAGTACGGTAAGTCTCCAAATATGTTTTGAAAATTGCATGGAAGATAGAAGCTGGGAATCATAAGCAAGGTGCTCCACAGCTAGGATGAGTTGGGACAATTCATATTTTCAATTCACATACAGTACTGTGCAAAAGTTTTAGGCAGATGTGAAGAAATACTAAGAAGTAAAGCCCCATACACACGGTAGGACTTTTTGACAACAAACTTCAAAATGAGCACGTTTTCCAAAAAATCTGACCGTGTGTACGCTCCATCGGACAAACTTTTTCGGTTTTCATTGGACAAAAGTTCGCTCTGCAAACGGACAAACTTTTCGGCGACAAAAGTCCTACGGTGCAAAGTCCTATCGTGTGTACAGAAATCCATCGGACTTTTGTCCGAAGTACAGACACGCATGCCCAGAACCAATGTTAAAATCAACCAACAATAGCAGAAGTTGACCAAAGGGTGGCGGTAAAGAGCAGAAAAACCACGTGATGTTGGGAAAGTTTTGGGAAAGTTTGCAGAAAAGTCCTGCCGTGTGTATGCTATGGGTGTTCCCGGCCAACTCCATTCAGGCAAAAGTCCACGGAAAAGTTTGTTTGAAGTCCGACCGTGTGTATGAGGCTTAAAGAGGAAGCAAACCCCGGCCGATTATTTTTCTTTTTAAACTATTATGGTACACAAGCCTATCGCAATGCCTTGTATATGTAACATTTCAAAAAACGAGGCCAGTAAATACCTTTTATCTGATGTTTAAATGTTATCTATTTCCGGGTATCATAAGCGCCATTCCTTGTGCTGTTCAGTGATTCCTCTTCTTAGGTCACTTCCTCCCTTACTTTTCCCTATCTCGCGCATGCGCCGTAGCGCCGTAAACCAAGCCTCGATCCCAATTCAGTTCAATTCGTTCCCCTGTGTCTCTGCGGCTGCTGTGTTGTTTCTCTCCCCTTTGTGACGTCTTGTTCAGTCACAAGAGGAGTGAAGCAACGCAAGACTTCCCCTCTGTGCCGGACAGAGGGGAAGATCGCTCTGTATCAGTTCAGGAAATGATAGAAATGAAAACCGGCAATCTTCAGATGACGGTTTTGAGGGGCAAAAGTGCGCACGCGCGGGTGACATCATTTAAAAGAAAAATATGATTTTACAGGTAAATAAAGCGCTGAGTACACTTCCACAGCAGCGATCAGCTCTCTGATGAGTCAAAATTTGAAATAATTGACTGTAACAGGAGGCAGTTTGTGTGATCGGCCCCAAATTTATTCTGCAGCAGGACAACGACCCCAAACACACAGCTAATATAATTGAGAGCCATCTTCAGCATAAAGAACAAGGAGTCCTGGAAGTGATGGTTTGGCCCCTCAAAAACTGTGCAAGTGTACCTAGAAGAATTGATGCTGGTTTGAAGGCAAATGGTGGTCACACCAAATATTAATTTGGATTTTTTATTTTTTGCTCCTTTACTTTCCATTTTGTTATATGATAAAAAAAAACAATTAACACTTCTACTTCTCAAAGCATTTAATTTACAGCATTTTTCACAGCTGCCTAAAACTTTTGCACAGTACTGTATGTCTACATATTATAGGACCAAAGGTTTGACCATGGCAGAAGTTTAAGCCAAGCTAGGTAATATTTCTCTATCTGGGATTCCCAGTTTATTCTGTGATTTGATTGAGCAGAGAACATTATCTCGTAATCTGCGCTGTTTGTATCCCCAAATAAAGTTCAGAAAGTTGGTTTGGAGCTTCTTAAAGTTGTTTTCTGATTGTAATTGAGAATGTCTTATATATATATATATATATATTGTGACAGCAGGAAGGTAAAGTCACCTGGTTGCATCCAGGGGGGTAGATATATTTCGCCCAGATTCAGGCTTTACGCCGACTTATACAACTAGGTGGAGAGTTGTATAAGGCTAGTGGGCTCATGGATGACTCATACCTCTAGGGAGAGGGCTGGGCGTCGTGCAGACAGGGAGTTGATGAGACCAGCTGAAGCTTGTCAGCTCATTTAGGCCTCTATAAGAACTCCCAGCTTCATTAGATGTTAGCTCATGCCTGGACCCAGACCTGTGTGGACTGTCTAGGGAGAGTGAACCCCTGTGCGGTGAGGCAAAGCCTGTGTGGCTATTTGCTTGGACATTTAAAACCAGGGACTTAGGGACTAGGACAGCACTAGGCTGATCCCAGTTGTTAGTTAGGAAACCTGTATGTTTAGTCAGAGGTCAAGTTGACCAGGATTTATTTTATTTATGTTTCTTTTGCTTTGCTGTGTTTTGTCACTGTAAATAGAAAATAAACCGCACCTTTTTGATTTTGAAAACCACAACCTCCGTTTGCTGGGCCTGTTTTTGTGTGGGGAGCCCATCCCGGGGGTCACACACACCCGCTGCCGAGCTAACCCCCTCACAGTTGGTGGAGAACCAGTGGCAGTTTTTTTTAAGCCAGCATGGAGGAGATACTGAAACAGCTGGCTCTAGCAAATGCCAATCAACAGCAGACAAATGCAGGTTTGCAAAGGAGCCTTGCAGCCCAGCAGCAAGCTCATCAACAGAGCCTTGCAGCCCAGCAGCAAGCTCACCAACAGAGTCTGGAAGCTCAGCAACAAGCCCAGCAGCAATCTGAGGCCCGCTTCATAGACCTGTTACAGAAGCAAGAGCAGAGACTACAACAAATGGAAGCAGTAATGCAGCAACGTCCGCAGACCAGTGAGGAAAGCCGTCCCACTAATACCGCGTCCTTTGGGGTGAGTCGTTTATTGACAAAAATGACTGGAGAGGATGATCCAGAGGTATTTTTGACCACATTTGAAAGGACCGCTGAAAGAGAAAAGTGGCCTGAGAAGCAGTGGGCTGGACTGGTGGCTCCTCTGTTAACTGGTGAATCGCAGAAAGCTTACTATGACCTAGAGCCTAACCAAGCAAAAGACTATGTGGTGCTAAAAGCTGAAATTTTGGCAAGGCTGGGTGTCACCCAGGCTGTCCGGGCTCAGCGTGTGCATAACTGGACTTTCCAGCTTGGAAAACCCCCCAGGTCTCAAATGTATGATCTCATTCACCTGAGCAGAAAGTGGCTACAGCCAGAGACTTTGTCCGCACCAAAGATTGTGGAACGTGTTGTAATGGATCGGTTTTTGAGAGCTCTTCCTACTGCCATCCAAAAGTGGGTAAGCCATGGAGACCCAGAGACGGCCGATGGTCTTGTGGATCGTGTGGAGAAATACTTGGCTACAGAGAACCTGACGGCCTCTTCCAGAGACACTCGGACTTTCCACCCTAAGACCAGACCATCCCCAGGGGCGGATAAGAGGATTCCAAGGGGTGAGGGTGGAGAGAGTGAGAGGGTGGGAGCTCTACCCCAAGTTTGGCGAGAACAGCCTGGGAAATCAGCGGCTCAAGAGGCGGCAAGAAGGATCGTTTGCTACCGCTGCCGGCAAGCGGGACATATTGCAGCCAATTGCCCGGTTGTGGAGGAACCCATGCAGTGTGACTTTCTGACGGGCAGACGTCAGTCGCTGTGTGCGATAGTCGCATGCACTGCCATTCGAGGAACTGAGAAACATTTATGCAAAATGTGTGTTAATGGTAGAAATGTTGTGGTATTGCTGGATTCAGGTAGCCTTGTGACCCTGATAAAGGCTGAGTTAGTTAAAACAGAGGTCTTTGGGAATAGCAAGGTAGCTGTTATTTGTGTGCATGGGGACACCCGAGAGTATCCAGTGACTACAGTGTGTTTCGAGACCCCCAAAGGTACCCTCTCTCATCCAGTGGGCTTAGTATCTCAGTTACCGCATGACGCCATTGTGGGAAGGGATTTTCCGAAGTTCTGGGAACTGTGGGATGATCCTGAGCCCCCCACTGGTGCCCCTATGTACCAGGAATGTGATAGCCAGAACTCCCCTGAGAGTGGTGAGGACTCTCCGGAATTTCCCTTAACAGTATTGGCAGGGGAGACTCAAGAAACTGGAGAGGAGCCCACCTCCTCAGACGAAAACCTACCGTCTGTGGAGTTTTCTGATCTTGAGGTTCACAGGGAAAACTTTTCCACAGAACAGTTGAAAGACCCCGCCCTAATAAAGGCACGGGAAAACGTAGTGAAAATAGATGGCGAGTTAGTGAACCCAGATAATACCTGCACTTACCCATACTTCAGCGTAGAGAAGGACCTACTGTATCGGGTGGCAAAAAGGGCAGAAGAAACCGTTGAGCAGCTTGTGGTGCCCAAACCTTACAGGAAGTTGGTGTTGGAGTTGGCCCATGGGCACATTCTTGGAGGTCATCTGGGGACAGAGAAAACCCGAGAGAGGGTATTACAGAGATTCTATTGGCCGGGGGTGATGAAGGACATAGAAAATTATTGTTCCTCCTGCCCTGTGTGTCAGAGGTCGGCCCCGATGCCACATTTCCGTAGCCCGCTGGTCCCTCTACCCATCATTGAGGTCCCGTTTGAGAGGATCGCCATGGATTTGGTAGGGCCTATAATCAAGTCCGCTAGGGGGCACCAGTACATATTAGTTATAATGGACTATGCCACCCGTTATCCAGAAGCGATCCCTCTCCGAAATACCTCGGCCAAAACCATAGCCAAAGAGCTATCTCTTGTGTTTAGCCGGGTGGGTATTTGTAAAGAACTGCTTACGGACCAAGGTACACCCTTTATGTCCCGGGTTATGAAGGAGCTGTGTAAATTGTTCAAAGTGACGCAATTACGTACATCTGTGTATCACCCCCAAACCGATGGGCTGGTTGAAAGATTCAACAAAACCCTAAAACAAATGTTGAAGAAAGTGGTGGATAGAGATGGAAAAGATTGGGACTGTCTACTTCCTTATTTGATGTTTGCTATTAGGGAGGTGCCCCAATCCTCTACGGGATTCTCCCCCTTTGAGTTACTGTATGGGAGACACCCAAGAGGGCTGTTGGATATTGCCAAGGAAACTTGGGAAAGTGAGAGTTCTCCCCACAGGAGTGTGATTGAGCATGTCGCCCTGATGCAAGACCGAATTGCACAGGTAATGCCCATCGTGAAGGAACATTTGGCCCAAGCGCAGTTAGCACAGCAGAGAGTGTACAACCGTGGAGCCAAGACCCGTACCTTTTCCCCGGGGGATAGGATACTGGTACTTGTCCCTACGGTTGAAAGTAAATTCCTTGCCAAATGGCAAGGCCCCTATGAGATAATGGAAAAAGTGAGCGAAGTGAATTACAAGGTCAGACAACCAGGAAGGCGAAAGCCCGAACAGATCTATCACGTTAATCTGTTGAAAGCCTGGAGGGATAGAGAGTCCCTAGTCGCAGACACTTGATCACCAGCTCAAACTGGTTGCGTGATTCCTGAGGTTGGAATAGCAGCCACCTTGTCACAACCCCAACAACAGGAGGTTAAGGAGTTTGTGCTTCGCAACAAGGAGGTATTCTCTGAGCTGCCGGGACAAACATCTGGGGTAGAGCATGACATCATTACCCCGCCCGGTGAAAGGGTGAAGTTAAAACCCTATCGGATCCCAGAGGCCCGACGGGAGGCAATACGGGAGGAAGTACAGAAAATGCTGAACTTAGGGGTGATAGAGGAGTCCCAAAGTGATTGGTCTAGTCCCATTGTGTTGGTGCCTAAACCGGATGGGAGCTGGCGATTTTGTAACGATTTTCGTCAGTTGAACAAAGTTACAAAATTTGACACCTACCCCATGCCACGTATAGATGAGTTGATCGACCGGCTGGGAACAGCCCGATACATGACGACTCTTGATCTCACAAAAGGGTATTGGCAAATCCCCCTGGCCAAGTCGGCCAAAGAGAAAACCGCATTTGTAACCCCAGACGGGGCGTTCCAATATAAAAGAATGCCGTTCGGGTTACAGAATGCGCCGGCCACATTCCAGCGGAAAATGGACCAGATGCTGAGGCCCCATCGGAAGTATGCTGCGGCTTACCTGGATGACGTAATTGTCCATAGCACATATTGGGCCTCACATCTGCCAAAAGTGCAAGCAGTCCTGGACTCTGTTCGGGAAGCGGGGTTTACGGCTAACCCCAAGAAGTGTACCATTGGGCAGGAGGAGGCCAAATATCTTGGGTACACCATTGGGAGGGGAGTAATAAAACCCCAACTCAACAAAGTCGAGGCCATCCAGAGTTGGCCACGTCCCAACAGCAAGAAGCAGGTACGAGCCTTTCTGGGAATCGCTGGGTATTATCGGCGATTCATTCCCCACTTTGCTTCTAAGGCTGTGCCCCTAACCAACCTGACGAAGGGGAAAGGGTCGGTCATGATTAAATGGACCCCCGAGGCTGAGGCAGCATTCCAATTCTTGAAACAAGCCTTATGTAGCCAGCCAGTGTTGTACTCACCCGACTTCTCTAAAGACTTTGTCGTACAAAGTGATGCGTCAGATGTGGGGTTAGGAGCAGTATTGTCCCAGGTCTGGAACGGGGAAGAGCACCCAGTCATTTACCTCAGCAGGAAGTTGAAGTCCCATGAGGTAAATTACGCCACCGTTGAAAAGGAGTGTTTAGCGGTGAAGTGGGCTCTAGATTCCCTTCGGTACTACCTGCTAGGTAGGCACTTTGACATGGTTACGGATCACGCTCCGTTAAAGTGGATGGCTCAAAACAAGGAAACAAATAGAAGAGTGAATAGGTGGTTCCTGGCCCTCCAGGAATTCAACTTCACAGTAAAGCATCGCCCTGGCGTTCAAATGGGGAATGTGGATGCTTTGTCTCGAGTACATGAATGCCTGATTGCTGGTGTTCCAACCCCGAGGTTAAAACAAGAGGGGGGGGTATGTGACAGCAGGAAGGTAAAGTCACCTGGTTGCATCCAGGGGGGTAGATATATTTCGCCCAGATTCAGGCTTTACGCCGACTTATACAACTAGGTGGAGAGTTGTATAAGGCTAGTGGGCTCATGGATGACTCATACCTCTAGGGAGAGGGCTGGGCGTCGTGCAGACAGGGAGTTGATGAGACCAGCTGAAGCTTGTCAGCTCATTTAGGCCTCTATAAGAACTCCCAGCTTCATTAGATGTTAGCTCATGCCTGGACCCAGACCTGTGTGGACTGTCTAGGGAGAGTGAACCCCTGTGCGGTGAGGCAAAGCCTGTGTGGCTATTTGCTTGGACATTTAAAACCAGGGACTTAGGGACTAGGACAGCACTAGGCTGATCCCAGTTGTTAGTTAGGAAACCTGTATGTTTAGTCAGAGGTCAAGTTGACCAGGATTTATTTTATTTATGTTTCTTTTGCTTTGCTGTGTTTTGTCACTGTAAATAGAAAATAAACCGCACCTTTTTGATTTTGAAAACCACAACCTCCGTTTGCTGGGCCTGTTTTTGTGTGGGGAGCCCATCCCGGGGGTCACACACACCCGCTGCCGAGCTAACCCCCTCACAATATATATATTAGGGCTGTTACTGATTAAAATTTTCGTGTTCGATTAATCGTTTTTTTTTTTTATCGATTAATCAGCTGATTTTGATTAATTATAATGCACATACAGATCCAACTACTTTTAGCTGATCTCCTTGCGGGCCGATTCCCAGTGCAGCTACCAACCACTGGAAAAATGGATAGCAGGATACAAAAAACACACAAAGACAGCGCTCGATGGGAATAGCATTAAAACTTTTATAGTCTTCAAGTAGGTAACAAAATAAATATTGCACTGGAGATAAAATTGATGTAGCTACATAAACTGTAAAAATGGTGCGAGTAATACCAAACGGTAGCAAAAGCAGTCATAAAAACATGTAGCCAAGTATGATACTGGTATAAAAATGTGTACAACGATACCACTGCTGAATCCAGATGAGGAGGGGTTAACATCAGTCCGTCGGCATGTAGATGTCCCGTGAAGAACTATCACAACTCCCAATGGATGGCTGTAGAATCCCAGGTTGATAGAGGGAAGTGATAGAGGGAAGTGTAACAGCCCTTGTGTGTGGCAGATAGTAAGGTCCCGCCGGCATGCAGATATGAAGGCACAGCAAAGGAGCCCTTCAGAAGGACACGGCAAGCCCCGCCGGTGTCTGTGGCGTCACCGGATCTCCGGCGGAACTCCCTGAAGACCCGGAATTTTGATTGATCAACATAATTTTAATCGATCAAAAAACGTAATCGATTAATCGAGGAATTATTAGTTAATTTCCACAGCCCTAATATATATATATATATATATATGTAGCGGGGTCTCCTTTAAGGCCCGGGACTACGTTACCCAGAACCCCGTTCGGCACCCAGAGTGCAAATGGGCCACCGCAGAGACTCATGGGAGGGGCTATTTAAGAAGGAGGCGAGGCGGAGCTCGGCCTCTTTGGACACCGCGCTGCAAGCAACAGTTTCTTCCTATGCGGATCTGCTGCAGTGCAAGGCCTGAAGCCTGGGGCCTGGGGCCTTGCGCAACTTCCGAAGAGCCTTCCACCCCACTGCGGAGCCTGGGTGGCACCAGACTGGTCGAGTGAGGACATCAGTTGGATCGGGGACCCGATCGTTGCAGACGCTGTGTGCAGAGACACAGCCGGTGGAAGTCCCGGACTGGGATCGCGTCCGGAGTGGTGAGCGAGCACTTGCTCAAGCCAATAGACTGTACCGTGTAGGCCTATAGACTGCCTTGGCCCACCTATCGTTAGTTTGTTGTTCCATTAGGAGACCAGTAGCAGGACAGAGTTAAAGGGTCTCCAGTATAGTGTTCCTTGGGACTGCCTACTTGTGGATTACAAATACTATTTCATCAAGTGCACCACCGAAAGTTTGCATGCAAAGAAATCCTAAGTGAAAAGACTGAGATTTCTTCTATGTCAGGCCTGACTAGGGAGGAGAGAGAGTGATATTGTTTAGTGCGCCACAGGGCGCGTACACCATAATAGCTGCGCGCGGTGGGTTACGGCGCTGGGCCATTGTTGTGTGCTACACCTGTTGCTGCAGGGCTCTGCAAGCAAGTTGCATGTGTTCTGTTCTGCCTATGACTTTTGATAAAAGTAAAACTGTTATATTTGATCTCTCGCCTCAGTGTGTTCTCTTATTGAAAAAAAGGTTACTCCTTGAAATACTAAATTGCATGTGATATAAGTTTAACCCTAGACTAACTGTGCCAGAGTGGGTTGAGTAAGATTGCCGGGGGTTGGCGGTGCTGTATACAGGGCCCGAAATCAAACCAGCGGCTCTCTTAACTGGGGGTAGCGCTACACATATGTAGCGGGGTCTTCTTTAGGGCCTCGGGACTACAGTACCCAGAGCCCCATTCGGCCTCAGGGCGGAGGTTCCGCCGCAGAGACTCATGGGAGAGGTTACTTAAGAGAAGGGCAGGGGGAAGCTCGCGCTCTTGGGACAACGCGCTTCAAGCAACAAGTCATCCTGCGCGGATCTGCTGTGGGGTAAGGCCTGAAGCCTAAGGCCTTACCCGAAACCCGAAGAGCCTTTCACCGTCCTGCGGAGCCTGGGTGGATCCTGGATCGTCAGTGTAGGACTCCAGTTGGATCGGGGACCCGATCGGTTGCAAACGCTGTGTGCGACGGACACACGCGGTGAAATACCCAGGCTGGGATCGCGCCTGGAACGGTGAGCGGGCACCTGCCCATATCCATAGACTGAGTTATATTCAGGCCTATAGACTGTCTAGGCCCACTGTTCGCTCACCAGTGTTCTTTGGGGGTCGGATAGTTGGGACAGAGTTTAAGTGCCTACCCCCCCTGTTTGCATACTGTTGCTACGAGTTACCACCTCTTTGGATTACAATTTGGTTCATTTCTTCAAGTGCACCAACGAAAGCTGGCCGGTGAAGAAAATCTTACTCCCTTAGGGAAAGGGGACTCTTTCATACACTGTGAGGCCTGACATAGGTGGGGAAAGTTATAAAGTTTGTGTTGCTGTGTCTTAGGGCGCGCACACCATAATAGCTCCGCGTGGTGGATACTGCGCGGCGCCATTTTATAGTGCTGCCTCTGTAGCATTGGTTGATACAGGGTTCTGCAGACCCATGTACGTGTTGCATGTCATGTTTTTATGCCACCATTTTATAGTAAAGCTATTACCTATTTATATTCCTGCCTCAGAATGTTGTCTGTCTATTTAGGAACTGTTAAGTATCATACACCTGAGAAGTGATAGGAAGCTATCCCTAGACTAACTGTGCCAGAGTGGGTCGAGCCAGATTGCCGGGGGTTGGCGGTGCTGTATACAGGGCCCGAGAAAACAAACCAGCGGCTCTCTTAACTGGGGGTAGCGCTACATATATATATATATATATATATATATATATATATATATATATATATATAAAAATATTTATACCAAGTGCTATAGAATGTTTTATGGCAGATTTCCATTCTAAAAATTAGAGATTCTCACATTTTGGGAGAATGGGGGAGATATCGTTATAGAGTGGGATAAAATTATGATTGCAGGGTAAATTCATTGGGTTCATAAGTATTTCATCCACAGAAAAGAAAATTGTGAGTTGTTTATTTTGGAATTGACTCCTGGTATGTCAAAGTTTCATCTAATGGATGCTGCTAGGGGCTCGATAACATGGTTGCCAACAGCTTGAAAGGGACCTCTGATTTTTACAAATTTCAATGTGAAAAACACAAATAAATGCCCAAGTAATTAAACACCTTTTCAGCGGCCAAACTTAAGAAAGTGCCTCTACGTTTCTTAATATGGTGTTCTCCCCTAATTGTCAATACATTGTAAGCCCCACTTGATAGGGGAGTATGGAATTCAGCCTCCTAGCAAGTAAAAATGAAGGTCAGAGTTTAAAAGTGCTATGGGGCAGTAGCTTGCTGTATCCATTTCTGTCTGTGGGGAAATACCATTATATTTAAATATAACAATATCTGGTAGGCAATTGCCTTAAAATAGAGCTGAAAAGGGTGGTCGGGTGTGGGTCTTTTCTACCACATAGATGAAAAATATATGAATTCCCTTTTATTAACTTCCTACATTTGTTTACACTGCCAATCTTTTGTATAATGCCTATGTAACTGCAGAATACAAACGTTCTGACCTGTACCAAACTATGTCTGTGAAATATTACATGGTCTCAAAATAGTTAATGTGACTTTAGGATAAAACCCAGAAGCATCCTGGAGAACACTAACACAAGCTGGCAGATAATCAGTAGTTGCAGAGAGAGACATATAACAAAATAAAATATTAGCCAAGTTTTATTTAGTAGTTTGGCTTGAAATTCTTTAGAGGAAGAAAAAAAAATAAGCAAAACATGTTAATGTTGATTTTTATCTCTTAGCATAACAGTAGATAGAGGGTTTCCCAAGAACTTGCAATGGGAACAGGAAAAGCCGAGTGATAGGAGACGCCGTTATTTGAGCTTTCATTCCTGCTCATTTTCACTTTTAAACTGTTAGGAAATCTTCTTTCTTCACGTATTGTTAAACATGCAGCACATGACTCCATTTTACAATATACAGTGGGTACGGAAAGTATTCAGACCCCCTTAAATGTTTCACTCTTTGTTATATTGCAGCCATTTGCTAAAATCTTTTAAGTTCATTTTTTCCTCATTACTGTACACACAGCACCTCATATTGACAGAAAAACACAGAATTGTTGACATTTTTGCAGATTTATTAAAAAAGAAAAACTGAAATATCACATGGTCCTAAGTATTCAGACCCTTTGCTGTAACACTCATATATTTAACTCAGGTGCTGTCCATTTCTTCTGATCATCCTTGAGATGGTTCTACACCTTCATTTGAGTCCACCTGTGTTTGATTATACTGATTGGACTTGATTAGGAAAGCCACACACCTGTCTATAGAAGACCTTACAGCTCACAGTGCATGTCAGAGCAAATGAGAATCATGAGGTCAAAAGGAACTGCCTGAAGAGCTCAGAGACAGAATTGTGGCAAGGCACAGATCTGGCCAAGGTTACAAAAATAATTCTGCTGCACTTAAGGTTCCTAAGAGCACAGTGGCCTCCATAATCCTTAAATGGAAGACGTTTGGGGCGACCAGAACCCTTCCTAGAGCTGGCCGTCCGGCCAAACTGAGCTATCGGGGGAGAAGAGCCTTGGTGAGAGAGGTAAAGAAGAACCCAAAGATCACTGTGGCTGAGCTCCAGAGATGCAGTCGGGAGATGGGAGAAAGTTGTAGAAAGTCAACCATCACTGCAGCCCTCCACCAGTCGGGGCTTTATGGCAGAGTGGCCCGACGGGAGCCTCTCCTCAGTGCAAGACACATGAAAGCCTGCATGGAGTTTGCTTAAAAACACCTGAAGGACTCCAAGATGGTGAGAAATAAGATTCTCTGGTCTGATGAGACCAAGATAGAACTTTTTGGCCTTAATTCTAACCTGTCCAATACAGTCCCAACAGTGAAGCATGGTGGTGGCAGCATCATGCTGTGGGGGTGTTTTTCAGCTGCAGGGACAGGACAACTGGTTGCAATCGAGGGAAAGATGAATGCAGCCAAGTACAGGGATATCCTGGACGAAAACCTTCTCCAGAGTTCTCAGGACCTCAGACTGGGCCGAAGGTTTACCTTGCAGCAAGACAATGACCCTAAGCACACAGCTAAAATAACGAAGGAGTGGCTTCACATAACTCCGTGACGGTTCTTGAATGGCCCAGCCAGAGCCCTGACTTAAACCCAATTGAGCATTTCTGGAGAGACCTAAAAATGGCTGTCCACCAACGTTTACCATCCAACCAGACAGAACTGAAGAGGATCTGCTAGGAGGAATGGCAGAGGATCCCCAAATCCAGGTGTGAAAAACTTGTTGCATCTTTCCCAAAAAGACTCATGGCTGTATTAGATCAAAAGCGTGCTTCTACTAAATACTGAGCAAAGGTTCTGAATACTTAGGACCATGTGATATCAGTTTTTCTTTTTTAATAAATCTACAAAAATGTCAACAATTCTGTGTTTTTCTGTCAATATGGGGTGCTGTGTGTACATTAATGAGGAAAAAAAATTAACTTAAATGATTTTAGCAAATGGCTGCAATATAACAAAGAGTGAACAATTTAAGGGGTTCTGAATACTTTCCGTACCCACTGTATATCAGTAAAACAACAACAAAAAAAAAAAGTCATGGTGGTGTTTAGATCATTTTGAAACCCTCATTTAACATGTTGCTGTATTTAAATATTATTTTCATTGAACAGTGGAGTACATACTATAAAGCAGGGGTGCCCAACCTTTTGAGTAGCGAGGGCCACTTTAACGACTTGGTAACCGGTCGCGGGCCACAATGAGCGTAAAGGGGGGATGGCAGGTCTGTGTCCACTCTGCATATGTAGAGCAGACACGGACGCAACCCGCTCTACCCTAAGGGCCCTCCGATCCACCCAGACAGAAGGGGACAGATCCCCTTCTGTTTTTTTTTTTATGCAGATCAGATTGCAGATAGGCAGGTGTAAACGGACACGAGTCCGTTTACATCTGCCACTCTATAGAGATGAATGGAGAGTCCGTTTGAGTCCACCTGAAAAACAGACAGGCAGACCCGATCGGACCGATCATGTGAAAGAAGCTTAAGGCTGCTTTCACACTGATGCACAGTGGTTTAACTACACCTCAACTAACCTCAATCTTCACTTCTTCCTCAGGATTCCTGCAGCTGGCTGGTACTGCCGGTGGGAACTGCTGACATGTGCTGGTACTGCTATTGGGTACTGCTGGTGGATACTGCTGGCTGGTACTGGTACTGCTGACTGGTACTGGTACTGCTGACTGGTACTGGTACTGCTTGCGGGTACTGGTACTGCTGGCGGGTACTGCTGGCTAGTGCTGCTGGCAGGTACTGGTACTACTGGCGGGTACTGGAAATACTGGTGGGTACTGCTGGCTGGTACTGGTACTGCTGGTGGGTACTGATGACTGGTACTTCTGGCTAGTACTGCTGGCGGGTACTGGTACTGCTGGCCGATACTGCTGATTTATACTGCTGGCTGGTACTGATGACTGGTACTGCTGGTGGGTACTGGTACTGATGACTGGTACTGCTGGTTGGTACTGGTACTGCTGGCTGGTATTGATACTGGTGGCTGGTACTGGCACTGCTGGTTTATACTGCTGGATGGTACTTCTGGCTGGTACTGGTACTACTGGCTGGTACTGATGGTTGGTACTGGTACTGGTGGTTGGTAGGGATACTGGTGGCTGGTAGTGATACTGGTACTGCTGTCTGGTACTGATGGCTGCTGTCCCAGATCGCGGGTTCTGTCCCGACCTGCCATCACAGAGCATAATTGTGACAGAAGCATGCGGCTGCAGTAGAGAGCTGATGCTTCCTGTCACAGGCGGAGTACATTTAGTATCACTCCGCCTGTGAAGGAACCAGCGATATACAGGAAGCATCGGCTCCGTTCTTCGTGCTGATGCTCGGAGATGGCGGGTCGGGTACCTGCGATCTGGGCTTGCCGACCCGCCATCTCAGAGCAAGGCATGGTGGGCCACATCAGAGGGCACCGCGGGCCAGCGGTTGGGCACCCTTGCCTTAGAGGTACTTTTGACAAATTTAAGAGATTAACAGAAACACTATCTTTGCTTAAAGAAATGACAGCTAGAATGAGAGCTTCTGTACAGTGGATAAAGTCAGAACAAAGCTAATTAAAGCAGACCTAAAGACCTAATGCCGCGTACACACGATCATTTTTCCCGTCGGGAAAAATGACATTTTTTCGTTTGGACGAGAAAAACGATCGTCTGTGGGCTTTTTGCCGTTTTTCCTGATGGGAAAAACGGCATTAATCACGATGAGAAAAATTAGAACATGTTCTAATTTTTCTCGTCGTTTTTCCTGACATTTCTTCCGAGGCAGTGTTTCCCATAGGAGCCCATAGACGATCGTTTTTCTCGTCATTTTAAAAAATGACGAGAAAAATGACCGTGTGTGGGGAACAAGCTGTTCCCTCGTTTAAAATGTCATTATTCACGGCGGTTTTTAAACCGCCGTGAATAATGATCGTGTGTACGCGGCATTAGAGCCAGTTCACATATGTCAATCTGATTTTTAACCACTTCTCCACCGGGCCTATTCTGTCACTTCTCTCCTTCATGTAAAAATCATAATTTTTTTGCTAGAAAATTAATCAGAACCCCAAACATTATATATATTTTTTTTTTAACAGACACCCTAGGGAATAAAATGGTGGTCATTGCACGGTATTTGCGCAATAATTTTTCAAACGCCTTTTTTTTAGGAAAAAAAATAACGGTTTCACGAATTAAAAAATAACAAAACAGTAAAGTTAGCCCAATTTTTTGGTATAATGTGAAAGATGCTGTTATGCCGAGTAAATAGATACCTAATATGTCACGCTTTAAAATTGCGCACACTCATGGAATGGCGCCAAACTTCGGTACTTAAAAATCTCCATAGGCGAAACTTAAATTTTTTTTACAGGTTACTATTTTCGAGTTACAGAGGAGGTCTAGTGCTAGAATTGTTGGTCACACTCTACCACACGCGGCGATACCTCACATGTGGGGTTTGAAGGGCGTTTACATATGTGGGCGGGACTTGCATGCGTGTTCGCTTCTGAGCGCGAGCTACTGGGGACAGGGGCGTTTTACATTTTATTTTTTTTACTGATTTTTTTTTTATTTTGACACTTTTTTTTACATTTTTCAATAAGACCCCACATCTCTCCTCCAGGCTGGAAAGCATGAGATCAGTGGAAAAAAATTCACCGATCTCATGCTGACAGCCGCAAATGCGGCTTTGTTTACTTCTGGGTATCGGGCGTGACGTCACAACGTCGCGCCCGGGACTCCGACGGTCATAGAGATGACTGGTGACCATCTGGTCACCGGAAATCTCTATCGTCGTGAGCCGGCGCCGGCCGATTCGTTCTCCGGGCCCCCGATGGCACGGGAGAGCCCGGAGAAGCACCGGATGGCGGCGGCGGGGGGATGTCCCCTCCCGCCGTCTATAAGAACAATCAAGCGGTGGAACTGCTGCTATGATCATTCTTATGGTGTGCAGAATCACCGGCATGACAGAATGATATCTGAATGATGCCTGTAGCTGCAGGCATCATTTAGTTATCCCCCCTCAAAGTCAAGGACGTCATATGACATCCTTGGTGGAGAAGTGGTTAAAAGGAGTCTGGTGCAGTTTTGTTCACCGGTTAAGATGCGATATAGGTGCAAAGTTTTACTTGAAATCGCACCTGAACCGGACTGAAATACATACAGAACTCTTTTTTTTAAAAAGACTGCGGCCGGCCCGGACATATGTGAACCGGCTACAAAGAAGTGTGGTTCGGTTCACATGTCAGGTGAATTGGATCTAATAAATAATTAAAGTGTTACTGAACGCTGCATTCACTATATCTGGTCTCCCACAGTACACAGCACATGAAAATGCAATTACTTTATTAACCACTTCCCTACCGCCCATAGTCATATGACGTCCACAGATGGGATCTCCCATCCTGGGTGGACGTCATATGACGTCCTCGGCTTTGTGGGGGGATATCTGAATGATGCCTGCAGCTAGAGGTATCATTCAGATATCCTTTTCTTTTGCCGGCGATTCTGCGCACCATAAGAACGATCATAGCGGCAGTTCCACCGCTTGATCGTTCTTATAGGCGGCGGGAGGGGACATCTCCCCCTCCCGCCGCCATCCGGTGCTTCTCCGGGCTCTCCCGTGCCATCGGGGACCCGGAGAGAATCGTCCGGCACCGGTGGTGGGTCACGTGACGAGCATAGAGATGACTGGTGACCAGATGGTCACCAGTCATCTATATTAACCTTCGGAGGTCCGGGCACGATGTGAGGACGTCACGCCCGGGTCCTCAAATGTAAACAAAGCCGCCATTGTGGCTAGTAAGTATGAGATCAGTGAAAATTTCCTCACAATCTCATGCTTTCCAGCCTGGAGGAGAAATGTGGGGTCTTATTGACCCCGCATCTCTCCATAAAGAGGACCTGTCACACACATTCCTATTACTGTAATAGGAATAAAAGTGATAAAAAAAAAGAAAGTAAAATAAGTGTAAAAAATAAATAAATAAGTAAAATAAATAAAAAAATTAAATTAAAACGCCCCTGTCCCCGGTAGCTCGCGATCAGAAGCGAACGCACGCGCAAGTCCTGCCCACATATGTAAACGCCGTTCAAACCACATATGTGAGGTATCGCCGCATGTGTTAGAGCGCGTGCAACAATTCTAGCACTAGACCTCCTCTGTAACTCTAACCTGGTAACCTGTAAAAAAAATTTAAGCGTCGCCTATGGAGGTTTTTAAGTACCGAAAGTTTGGCGCCATTCCATGAGTGTGCGCAATTTTAAAGCGTGACATTTTAGGTATCTATTTACTCGGCGTAACATCACCTTTCATATTGTCCCAAAAAATTGGGCTAACTTTACTGTTTTGTTATTTTTAAATTCATGAAACCATTTTTTCCAAAAAAAAGGCGTTTGAAAAATTATTGCGCAAGAAAAAAAGTTGCAATGACCGTCATTTTATTCCCTAGGGTGTCTGCTAAAAAAACATATATAATGTTTGGGGGTTCTGAGTAATTTTCTAGCAAAAGAATGATGATTTGTACATGTAGGAGAGAAGTGCCAGAATAGGCCCGGTATTGATGTGGTAAAAAAAAGCCCGGTGTTGAAGTGGTTAAATATAAATGGCTAAATACCTTTTCTCATCAGCAGTTAGAGCAGTCTTGTGACTTCTATCGGTGTCTGGTTAAAGCTAGTAGGAGGAGTTTTCATTCTGCTCTGATTGTTCTATGAGGCTACAGGACCTCTGGCTCTCTGTCTGGACAATGGCTGATTGGCCCTGTGCCAATCACACGCACCCTTCCAAGAAAAAATAAAAACTCTAGCAATACACACCCAACTGAGCATGTGCAGAGTGCCCCCCAGGCTCTGTAATGTCAGGAGATTTTTGGACTGTAGAAGAAGGGGAGGACCCGAGACGTCGGAATCAAACAGACTTTTTACACAATGCACAGGATTAACCCCTTAGGTTCCACAGTGAGTATAACAAGCATGCTTTACTGCAGGTACAGACTGATTTTACTGTTGTGGGTTTAGTAACACTTTAGATCTAATTAGGTCTAATTATGCTCCTAACCTTCACCCCCTTCACCTGCTGTCTTTTAATTGAAACTGCTAATAAGACCTCTGTAATACTTAACTCTTTAATACTTATCTGACTGCCAGTCCATTAATACGGCTACGGCAGTGGATCACACAGTCTTTGCCTGTCTCTGCCTCAACATCATCAGTTGGCAGTCCTTGTGATGCTTCAGGTTTGGACAGCGTTTTATTTTGCATTTAAAATAACAGTTGGCCTATGGGTAAATTGAAAATGATGATGTAGCAATGTGTACTACAATTATAAAATACAGTGATCCTCCGGTATTTCTATGCATCGCATGCCCGTCTAGTGCCCAGGGCTATCAACTGACATCATGTCCGTGAGCCAAACTAAAGGGATTGTGGGATGAGTAGTTCCCCAGTCTGATAATTGCTTTGCATAACCCTGCACATGGACTACCTATCCCAGGGATCTATCATCAGAGAGACTACTGGGGGGGGACGACTATAAAAGAAGCAAAAGCTCCATCCGGCGCGCTCTGCTTCCTGGGCCTGACGTGAGACAAACCTTTCTGTGCATGGAGAAAGTGAGGTCGTGGCCTACCACGCTGTGTACAACATTCCAACCCAGATGAGAGGGGCCTAGCACTGCTTGCTGTTCGTTGGACATCCATCCAGCACCACTTTGGTTGCCTGCCAACCTGTGCATCGGGAGATCGAAATGGCAGATCCGCTGCACGTGTGTCACTGCAGGGGCTGCATTAAATTGGCCTGGTCATTGGTGAGAGGGCAATCGCCCACCTTTACAAATCCTTTTCTCACAGTTTTACTGGGACACTGCACAGACATCTTTACCTTGGGAATACTTTACTAAACCTATCTTGAACACTGTGCATAGACACCTTTAGCTACTACCATTTCAAGAAATCTTATTGCTTGCTATTACACCTTATTGGATACAATTAATGAGCTCCTACATGCCGGTGAAGATTATCAGATCTGCAACGGGGACACTGCTGTCATTATTGCAACAAGGGTCCTTATATCATTTCCGGTAAGTCTGACCTCTCATTAGGGTTAAAGGTTTATGGGCTGGCCGAGGTTTCCCCTCTAAAAGTTAGTCAGTATAACCAGCTAACTTTGTTTATCCTTTCAGGTGCAAGCAGAACTCCACTGTACATGTGTATATAATTGACTGTTTTACCTACTAATATTTTGGCTTGTGTTATTCAGAGGAATTCCTTTGCTGAGTTGGCACTGTTGCCCAAAAATCTATTACCTCCGCTTTGTGACAATATCTTCTTTGAACTGTTCTAGTAAACATTATCAGAACATAAACGCACAGAGTTGTCTGACTTATTGCTTTAACCACTTGACCACTGGGCACTTAAACCCCCTTAATAACCAGACCAATTTTCAGCTTTCGGTGCTCTCACATTTTGAATGACAATTACTCAGTCATACAACACTGTACCCATATGAAATTTTTGTCCTTTTTTTCACACAAATAGAGCTTTCTTTTGGTGGTATTTAATCACTGTTGGGTTTTTTATTTTTTGCGCTATAAGAGAAAAAAGACTGAAAATTTTGTAAAAAAATGATTTTTTTTTCGTTTGTTATAAAATTTTGCAAATTACTATTTTTTCTTCATAAATTTTGGCCAAAATTTATACTGCTACATATCTTTGGTAAAAATAAGTACAAATTGGTGCATATTATTTGGTCTTTGTGAAACTTATAGAGTCCACAAGCTATGGTGCCAATATCTGAAAATTGATCACACCTGAAGTACTGACGGCCTATCTCAATTCTTGAGACCCTAACATGCCAGAAAAGTACAAATACCCCCCAAATGACCCCTTTTTGGAAAGAAGACATTCCAAGGTATTCAGAAAGAGGCATTGTGAGTTTTTTGAAGTTGTCATTTTTTCCCACAATTCTTTGCAAAATCAAGATTTTTTTTTTCTCTTTTTTTTTTTTCACAAAATTGTCATATTAGCAGGTTATTTCTCACACACAGCATATGCATTCCACAAATTACACCCCAAAACACATTCTGCTATTACTCCCGAGTATGGCGATACCACATGTGTGAGACTTTTACACAGCGTGGCCACATACAGAGGCCCGACATGCAGGGAGCACCTTCAGGCGTTCTGGAGCACCCAGGCCAATTCTGACATTTCTCTCCTACATGTAAAAATCATCATTTGTTTGCTAGAAAATTACATAGAACCCCAAAACATTATATATGTTTTTTTAGCAAAGACCTTAGAGAATATAATGGTGGTTGTTGCAACTTTTTATCTCGCACGATATTTGCGCAGCAATTTTTTTAACGCGTTTTTTACGGAAAAAAAATGTTTTGTGCTTAAAAAAAAACAAAAAACAGTAAAGTTAGCCCAATGTTTTTGCATAATGTGAAAGATGAAGTTACGCCGAGTAAATAGATACCTAACATGTCGCCCTTAAAAATTGCACACACTCGTGGAATGGCGCCAAACTTCGCTACTTAAAAAATCCCCATAGGCGACGCTTTAAATATTTTTACTGGTTACATGTTTTGAGTTACAGAGGAGGTCTAGGGCCAAAATGATTGCTCTCGCTCTAACGTTCGCAGAGATACCTCACATGTGTGGTTTGAAAACCGTTTTCATATGTGGGCGGGACTTACGTATGCGTTCGCTTCTGTATGCGAGCTCACGGGGACAGGGGCGCTTTAAAAAAAATATATATATTTTATTCTTCATTTTACTTTATTTTAGTTTGACATGTTTTTCCGCCCTAAACATTTTTTTGATCACTTTTATACCTATTACAAGGAACGTAAACATCCCTTGTAATAGGAATATGGCATGACAGGTCCTCTTTACAGTGAGATATGGGGGGGGGGGGTGTCAATAAGACCCCACATCTCACCTCTAGGCTGGGAAGCCTGAAAAAAAAACAAAAAAAAAAAACAACAATCCTGGCTTTGATCGTAGCGGTGAGTCGGTAGAAGCACCGGAGGGCGGCGGGGGGGGGGGGGGACATCCCCTCTCGCCTCCCGTAAGAATGATCAAGCGGCGGAACAGCCGCTATGATTGTTCTTATGGTGTAGGGAATCGCCGGCTGAAAAAGCTAATATCTGAATGATGCCTGTAGCTGCTCCCATCATTCAGATATCCCCGCACAAAGTCAAGGACGTCATATGACGGCCGGAGGGCGGGAAGTGGTTATTGCAGAGTATTGCCGGGCATTGCGGAGTATTGCCGGGCATTGCGGAGTATTGCCGGGCATTGCGGAGTATTGCCGGGCATTGCGGAGTATTGCAGGGCATTGCGGAGTATTGCGGACTATGGCAGGGTATTGCGGTGTATGGCAGGGTATTGCGGTGTATGGCAGGGTATTGCACGGGTATTGCACAGGGTATTGTGGAGGGTATTGCACAGGGTATTGTGGAGGGTATTGCAGAGTATTGTGGAGGGTATTGCAGAGTATTGTGGAGGGTATTGCAGAGTATTGTGCAGGGTATTGCAGAGTATTGTGCAGGGTATTGCAGAGTATTGTGCAGGGTATTGCAGAGTATTGTGCAGGGTATTGCAGAGTATTTTGCAGAGTATTTTGCAGGGTATTGCAGAGTATTTTGCAGGGTATTGCAGAGTATTTTGCAGGGTATTGCAGAGTATTTTGCAGGGTATTGCAGAGTAATGCACCAGGGTATTGCAGAGTATTGCACCAGGGTATTGCAGAGTATTGCACCAGGGTATTGCAGAGTATTTCGCAGGGTATTGCAGAGTATTGCACCAGGGTATTGCAGAGTATTGCACCAGGGTATTGCAGAGTATTGCACCAGGGTATTGCAGAGTATTGCACCAGGGTATTGCAGAGTATTGGCAGGGTATTTTGCAGAGTATTGGCAGGGTGTATTGCAGAGTATTGGCAGGGTATAGCACAGGGATGGCTGAGCAGGGATGGATGGATGGATGGATCTGTGACTGCAATTGTCACAGATCCAGCCCACAGTGCTGCTGCTGCCATCCGCTCCCTCCCCCTCCCCTCTCACACTGTACCGATCGGTACAGAGAGGGGAGGGAGGAACCGGCGTCATCAAATGACGCCGGTCTGTTTACAAGTGATTGCTCCGTCATTTGACGGAGCGATCACGTGGTAAACGGCCGCTATCAGCGGCGATTTACCGCGATTCGTGATCCGCCGGGTCCTCTGGACCCGGCGGTCACGGAGTTTCCCGTGTGCGCGCCCCAGGGGGCGCGCGGGAGCGCGATTCTGGGAGGACGTTATATAACGTCCTCCCAGAGTTATGCAACCACCTTGTCGACGTTATTTGTCGGCAGGTGGTTGTTAAGTGGTTAAGGTGGTGCAAAAATGTCTGAACCCAGAGTGTCAAGGGGGTTGGAATGTTTATCAGGTCATGGCAGTGCAGAGGAGCAGGTAAATCCAAGCAGCCCCTTAGGGGGCCGTGCTACAATACTAATAAACAAATATCAAATTTTCTGTTGAGCTTTTTGAGTTGTACCAGGTCACTTTTTCTGTTATCCATATCCCTGTGAATAACAGCTTAAAAAGAAAGATTCAATGAAGTACAGAGGCAAGCTTTAAGATGAACCTTGAAACACGTTCATTTTAAAAATGGAAGTGTAAATCAGGCTCATAACAGCACACAAAAAGACCCAAACTCCAAACCTAACTAATACAAACTATCAAGTCATGTCCACTCTGCAACACTATGTACAGTTTTGTGCGAATATTCTGTACAAAGACAAGTGTATGACGAACACACCCCACTGCCTCATCTTCTGAATTTTGGACACTTGACCATAATACATATGGGGCAGTCTCTTACATCTCAGTAGGACAGGAGTCCCATATCTCAGCCTCCAGCAGATCCCTTTCGCCTGTCCTGCCAGGACAGAAAGGACAGTAGACAGGTAACAGCACAAACAGCCATAAGAAAATGACTATATCCATAAGTGTTTGCATTTTTGGGTTTATGAAAAAAGTCATTTCAGAGCGAAACTATAATGGTTTTGGGTGGATTTTGTTTATTAAGTTTATCAGTTTTTGACTGCTCAAGCTTTCCTTATGGAAAGAGCAGTCTTTACATAAAACTAGGACATATGCCGCGTACACACGATCATTATTCACGGCGGTTAAAAAAACGCCGTGAATAATGACAGGAAAAACGAGGGAACCGTTTGGTTCCCTACACACGGTCGTTTTTCCCGTCATTTTTTCTCTTGACGAGAAAAACGACCGTCTATGGGAAAACTGCCGCGGAAAAAAATGGTGGAAAAAACGATGAGAAAATTTAGAACATGTTCTAAATTTTCTCGTCGTTTTTTATGCCGTTTTTCTAGACGAGAAAAACGACATAAAGCCCACAGACGATCGTTTTTCTCGGCGAAAAATAAAAATGCCGTTTTTCTCATCGAGAAAAGCGGTCGTGTGTACGCGGCAATAGAATTCCTAAATGAAGTGTGGAGCCCTGCTCCCAATGAGTGGGCGCTATATGTTGAAATTTGAAATTTAGTTGTCTGGGCATTTAGTAAGCACAGAGAAATTGTTTATTTAAATTATGGCACTGTTTCAGTTCAGTTGGTTGCATGATTTCCCCCCCACCTGTGGGTGTCGCTTTCACCGCTGGTCAGGGTTGGAAAGGCAACAGGCTGGACGTATTGGGTACCTCTTTCCTAGCAGCAGCCCAGGGTGTGTGGTGAACCCACTGTGCATGCTGGGAAAGGGTATTTAAGTGACAGACACCATTAGGGTGCAGGAGAGACTTGGGGGTTGTCTTCTTCGAACCTCACCTGAGGGCCCTCCTGGCCTCAGGGATGTGTTGGCAGTTCCCGCCTTGGTGCCACGTTGGCCCGAGGCCTCGTAACTAAGATGTAGGCCCAGGAGTTGCTGGGGCCTACTGATCCAGGGATGATCCTGTGTCGCCTTTCCTGATGGAAGGGACCGAGCAATTGAGGACTCAATTGGAGGATGCACATGGATCCTAAAATCTACCTCACAGTGCTGCCGGAGCGGCTGAAAGATTCTGGCACTGAGAGCTGTGTTCTTTCTGAGGGAGCTATTCCAGTGAGGGGATATGCAAGTCTGTGGCAGAGACTATTTTATTGAACAAATTCCAATACTAAGTCTGTGGCAGAGACTATTCTATAGATTGAGCTTCGCACCGGCTGCTAGGCCAGTGAGATTGGGCCTATCTGGTGGTGGCTGAGTCCAGCGTGGAGACAGTCGCTCCTCTGGACCTAGGAAGTTTCCATGATTGACAAGTAAGATACCTGAGTCCTCCCCATTCCTCTACCCCCTCTGTTGGAACGTTTTATTCAAATAAAACCCTTGAAAGAGACTCTGTGTTGGTGCAGACATTTCTTATGGACAGACTCTTCAAGGAGAACCTCTGAGCCGAACACTTGGAACAGTAAGGTAACGTGCAAAGACCCACAACTAAACCAGCAGCTCCTACGGGGGTACCGCTACACTAGTATGAATAGTTTTTTTTTTTTTAAGATCACAGAAGAAGTTGTCCTTTAGGCCACTTTCAAACTGAGGCGCTTGAAGAACTGCCAGTAAAACACTGAGCGCTTTTGAAGCGCTTTTCAGGCGCTTTTGAAGCGCATTCAATTCATTTCAATGGAAAGGGGCATTTTTTCAGCGCACTGCCCCAGTGTGAAAGCATTCATTGATTTTATTGGAAATAAGTTTTCAGGCGCTATTTTTAGCGTGAAAGCGCCTGAAAAGCGCCTCAGTGTGAAAGTGGTCTAAAGCTCACTCTCTCCAACAGAACTCATGAATAGTGATGAGCCGAACACCCCCGGGTTCGGTTCGCACCAGAACCCGCGAACGGACCGAAAGTTTGCACGAACATTAGAACCCTATTAAATACAATGGATGCGAACGTTCGGATTCTAAAGTGCTAATTATAACGACTATTATCCATGTTATTGTCCGAAACAGAGTTTGGGAACCCGGGTTCTGCACCAGGGGACATGTATCAATGCAAAAAGAAGTTTTAAAAACTGACGTTTTCCGGGAGCAGTCATTTTAATGATGCATAAAGTGAAAAAAAAAAAAAGTCAAATATTCCTTTAAATATTGTACCTGGGGGGTGTCTAAAGTATGCCTGTGAAGTGCCACGTGTTTCCCGTGTTTAGAACTGTCCCTGCACAAAATAACATTTCTAAAGGAAAAAAAGCCATTTAAAACTGCTTGCGGCTTTAATGCAATGTCTGGTCCCGGTAATATGGATGAAAATCTTTAGGAAAAATGGCATAGCTACCCCATCAACCCCCCCCCCCCCCTACCCCAGCCCATTACCAGCCCCTTTGGGTCTTGTATGGATATTAAGGGGAACCCCGCACACAAAATAAAAAAGGACCTATATACTCTGAACAGCCGTATACAGGCGGTGCATACAAGACAGGGACTGTAGGTTTGTTCTTATGTAGAATCTGTTTGTAATTTTGAACAGCTGCATTGTTTAAGTGGAGCTCCATGCCAAATTCCTTTTTTTTAGCTTTTTGTAAAACATAGGGAACGGTTATCACCCCTGTCACATTTTTTTTGCTGTCTGTGCCCCTGTTCAGAACATTTCACCTCACTTTGCGTCCCAATGACAACTGTTTTTGAAATGTGGTGTTTTTATTGAAACAAGGATTGGTGATAAAGCATCAGTAGAGAGGAGACCTTTCTCCCATATTAATTCTTACAGGAGAGAATTTTCCTTCCAAGGGGTAGATTTCCTCTCACTTCCTGTTGTGTTCTTCTGTTTGCAAGTAGTAGTAGTTTGTAAGTTGGATGTTTGAAAGTAGGGACCTTCCGTATATACTCTGCAGAAATTGGCCCCTTAGGTGTTGGTGTTGGCACAACACTGTAAGCACTCACAGTTATTCTTGGTGGGTGCTGGAACGCCCTGCTGTCAACTATTATATCAGGAATTGTAATAACATATAATTGTTGATCAGTGGTAGTAAAAATTGGGCCTTTGATGGTGGTGCTGGTGCCACAACACTGTAAGGCCTGACAGTTACTCTTGGTGGGCGCAGCAATGGGCCCTGCTGTGAATTATTAGATCAATAATTATAATTGCATGCCCCTGTTGAACAGGGGCAGAAAAATTGGGCCTTTGGTGGTGGTGGTGCTGGTGCCACAACACTGTAAGGCCTGACAGTTACTCTTGGTGGGCGCAGCAATGGGCCCTGCTGTGAATTATTAGATCAATAATTATAATTGCATGCCCCTGTTGAACAGGGGCAGAAAAATTGGGCCTTTGGTGGTGGTGGTGGTGGTGATGGTGGTGCTGGTGCCACAACACTGTAAGGCCTGATAGTTACTCTTGGTGGGCGCAGCAATGGGCCCTGCTGTGAATTATTAGATCAATAATTATAATTGCATGCCCCTGTTGAACAGGGGCTTAAAAATTGGGCCTTTGGTGGTGGTGGTGGTGGTGCTGGTGCCACAACACTGTAAGGCCTGACAGTTACTCTTGGTGGACGCAGCAATGGGCCCTGCTGTGAATTATTAGATCAAGAATTATAATTGCATGCCCCTGTTGAACAGGGGCTGAAAAATTGGGCCTTAGGCACTGGTGGCACAACACTGCAACCCCTCACAGATACTGTACTTGGAGCACAGCAATGAGGCCTGTTGCAAAGTATTGCATCAAAATTTTTAATTACACGCCCCTGTTAAACAGGGGCTGAAAAATTGGGCCTTAGCCACTGTTGGCGTCGCCCATAAACCAAAATGATCTTCCAAGCTATCATCGTTAATCGTATCATTGAGGAGGAGGAGGAGGATAGCCAGTCAACATAACAGCACAGGCACTCAGCATCAGCATCAGTCTTGAAGGGATGTGACATTTTAAAATCAATTAGTCTGTGTCATGGATATGCATTAATGTCTGTCTGCCATCTTACCTTCCTCCTCATGTGTTCATCTAGAGACCAGACCTCCTTCACCTGGCTTCCTTTATAATCTCCTCCCAGCCTGACTCCACCCCAGGCCCTATCACAGAACACTATATTAACCTGTGCACTGCAAGCCTGCTTTGCTGATCAATGTGTTTGTTAGGCATTGTGTGTTTGGGTTCCTGCCTGCCGTGTGCTACGTCTGTCTCTCTGTTACGTTATTGGCTTGTCCTCGACTATCCCTGTCTGCTCGTGACCCTTGACCTTCGGCTCGTTCTTCGTTATCCTTGTCTGCTTGTGGCCCCTGACCTTCAGCTTGTTATTCGGTTCTCTCTTATCGTGTGCTGCTGCTTCCCCTCTTTTCCCCTTATCCTACGGGGCGTGAGCTAGGAAACTCCAGGGGCCGCGACCTGGTCCCAGCCTGCAGCATAACATCCTCACCACTAGAGGCCCTGGAGAAGACCAGCTGGGTCTTAGACTCCGCGCCCTGGGGAATCTTGGCTCTAGCTTCCGTTAGGATCCCGGTTGTGCTCCTCTGGTCCCGCTTTCCACAACCACCCAGTTTCCCATCCGCAGAAGCCAGCCATAGGGTTCACTACCTCGCGGTGCACTCCTGTCCCCCTACGGTGTGCATCTGTCACCTGGCCACAGGTGACCCTGACAGTCTGTTATATCAGCATCTGGTGTGTGGTAGCTGGTGGTGATCCAAGACTGGTTCATCTTGATGAAAGTCAGTCGATCAACCGAGTCGGTGGACAGGCGCACCCTGTGATCCGTGACAAATCCTCCAGCAGCACTGAATGTGCGTTCTGAAAGAACGCTGGATGCAGGACAGGCCAGTAGCTCAATTGCATACTGTGCAAGCTCTGGCCAGTGATCCATCCTCAAGACCCAGTAAGCCAGAGGATTTTCGGTGGGGAAGGTGTCCAAGTCTGACCTTGCCCCTAGGTATTCCTGGACCATGTATATCAGACGCTGGCGATGGTTGCTGGAACCGATCATACTTTGGGGCTGCGGACTAAAGAATTGTCTGAACGCATCGGTCAGACGGCCACCTTCCCCACCGCTCCTTCTTTGACTGCCCGAAGCCTCAGCAACTCGTTGTCCAGGACCAGGAGTTTGTAACCTCCCAGTCTCTGGGAACGCGTTGCACAGACCTTTCTGCAAGGCCTCCCGGAGTTGTCTCATCCTCTGCTCCCTCTGCGACGGTACGATAAGGTCCGCAACCTTACCCTTGTACCGTGGATCAAGGAGAGTGGCCAGCCAGTAATGGTCCCTCTCCTTGATCCGAAGAATACGAGGATCCTTCCGCAGACTTTGCAGGATCAGGGAGGCCATGCAGCGTAGGTTAGCTGAGGCATTCAGTCCGGAGTCCTCTGGGTCACTAAGGACGTCATGATCCGCAGCCACCTCCTCCCAGCCACGTACAAGTCCACTGGTTTCTTGGGACTGTAAATCATCCCTAAAAGACTGCTGCTGATGATGCTGAGTGCCAGCCTCCACCTCCATGCTGACACAATCCTCCTCCTCCTCCTCTTCCTGTGCGATGGGTGGGACAGAAGGAACACTGTCTGGGTAAAGGGGGCCTTGAGAGGCAAGGAAGTCCTCCTCTTCCTGCCTCTGTTCTGCCTCAAGTGCCCTGTCCATTATTCCATGCAGCGTGTGCTCCAACAGGTGGACAAGAGGTACAGTGTCACTGATGCATGCACTGTCACTGCTCACCATCCTCGTGGCCTCCTCAAATGGTGCCAGGACAGTGCATGCATCCCTGATCATGCCCCACTGGCGTGGTGAAAAAAAACCGAGCTCCCCTGACCCTGTCCTGGTGCCGTAGTCGCACAGGTACTCATTGATGGCCCTCTGCTGCGTGTGCAGCCGCTGCAGCATGGCCAACGTTGAGTTCCACCTGGTGGGCATGTCACATATAAGGCGGTTCTTGGGCAGGTTCAACTCCTTTTGAAGCTCAGCCAGGCGAGCACTGGCATTATAAGATCTGCGGAAATGCACACAGACTTTCCTGGCCTGCCTCAGGACATCCTGTAAGCCCGGGTACCTGCCCAAGAACCGCTGCACCACCAGGTTAAGGACGTGAGCCATACAGGGCACATGGGTCAGTTGTCCCTGTCGGAGGGCGGAGAGGAGGTTGGTGCCATTGTCGCAAACCACCATTCCTGGCTTAAGCTGGCGTGGCGTCAACCACCTCTCGGCCTGCCCCTGCAGAGCAGACAGGACCTCTGCCCCAGTGTGGCTCCTGTCCCCCAAACACACCAGCGCAAGCACGGCATGGCATCTTTTTGCCTGCGTACTTGCGTAGCCCCTTGAACGCCTACGGAGCACCGCTGGTTCCGAGGACAAACCACAGGAAGAGGCCATGGAGGAAGAAGAAGAGGAGGGGGTGGAGGAGAGAGGTGTGTCACAACCAGTAGTAGCATTTTGGAGGCGTGGCGGTGGAACAACCTCCAACACTACTGCACCTTGTCCTGCATCCTTCCCAGCTGCCAAAAGAGTGACCCAATGGGCCGTGAAAGAAAGGTAACGTCCCTGTCCATGCCTGCTGGACCATGAGTCAGCGGTAATTAGTGATGAGCCGAACACCCCCGGGTTCGGTTCGCACCAGAACCCGCGAACGGACCGAAAGTTCGAACGAACATTAGAACCCTATTAAATACAATGGATGCGAACGTTCGAATTCTAAAGTGCTAATTATAAAAACTATTATGCATGTTATTGTCCTAAAAAGGGTTTGGGAACCCGGGTTCTGCACCAGGGGACATGTATCAATGCAAAAATAAGTTTTAAAAACGGTCGTTTTCCGGGAGCAGTCATTTTAATGATGCATAAAGTGAAAAAAAAAAAGTCAAATATTCCTTTAAATATCGTACCTGGGGGGTGTCTAAAGTATGCCTGTGAAGTGCCACGTGTTTCCCGTGTTTAGAACTGTCCCTGCACAAAATGACACTTCTAAAGGAAAAAAAAGCCATTTAAAACTGCTTGCGGCTTTAATGTAATGTCTGGTCCCGGTAATATGGATGAAAATCTTTAAGAAAAATGGCATAGCTACCCCATGACCCCCCCCCTACCCCAGCCCATTACCAGCCCCTTTGGGTCTTGTATGGATATTAAGGGGAACCCCGCACATAAAATAAAAAAGGCCCTATATACTCTGAACAGCCGTATACAGGCGGTGCATACAAGACAGGGACTGTAGGTTTGTTCTTATGTAGAATCTGTTTGTAATTTTGAACAGGTACATTGTTGAAGTGTAGCTCCAGACCAAAAATCTATTTTTAAACTTTTTGGAAAACATAGGTAAGGGTTATCACCCCTGTAACATTTGTTTTGCTGTCTGTGCCCCTGTTCAGAACATTTCACCTCACTTTCCGTCCTAATGACAACTGTTTTTGAAATGTGGTGTTTTTCTTGAAACAAGGATTGCTGATAAAGCATCAGTACAGAGGAGACACCTTTCTCCCATATTTATTCTTACAGGAGAGAATTTTCCTTCCTAGTGGTAGATTTCCTCTCACTTCCTGTTGTCTTCTTGCGTTTGCAAGTAGGAGTCGTTTGTAAGTTGGATGTTTGAAAGTAGGGACCTGCCGTATATACTCTGCAGAAATAGGCCCCTTAGTTGTTGGTGTTGGCACAACACTGTAAGCACTCACAGTTACTCTTGGTTGGTGCTGGAACGCCCTGCTGTCAACTATTATATCAGGAATTTTAATTACATATAATTGTTGAACAGTGGTAGTAAAAATTGGGCCTTTGATGGTGGTGCTGGTGCCACAACACTGTAAGCCCTGACAGTTACTCTTGGTGGGTGCAGCAATGGGCCCTGCTGTGAATTATTAGATCAAGAATTGTAATTACATGCCCCTGTTGAACAGGGGCTGAAAAATTGGGCCTTAGGCACTGGTGGCACAACACTGCAACCCTTCACAGATACTGTACTTGGAGCACAGCAATGAGCCCTGTTGCAAAGTATTGCTTCAAAAATTGTAATGACACGCCCCTGTTAAACAGGGGCTGAAAAATTGGGCCTTAGGCACTGGTGGCACAACACTGCAACTCCTCACAGATACTGTACTTGGAGCACAGCAATGAGCCCTGTTGCAAAGTATTGCTTCAAAAATTGTAATTACACGCCCCTGTTAAACAGGGGCTGAAAAATTGGGCGTTAGGCACTGGTGGCGGCACCCATAAACAAAAATGATCTTCCAAGCTATCATCATCAATCGTATCATTGAGGACTCGGAGGAGGAGGATAGCCAGTCAACATAACAGCACAGGCACTCAGCATCAGCATCAGTCTTGAAGGGATGTGACATTTTAAAATCAATTAGTCTGTTATATCAGCATCAGGTGTGTGGTAGCTGGTGGTGATCCAAGACTGGTTCATCTTGATGAAAGTCAGTCGATCAACCGAGTCGGTGGACAGGCGCACCCTGTGATCCGTGACAAATCCTCCAGCAGCACTGAATGTGCGTTCCGAAAGAACGCTGGATGCAGGACAGGCCAGTAGCTCAATTGCATACTGTGCAAGCTCTGGCCAGTGATCCATCCTCAAGACCCAGTAAGCCAGAGGATTTTCGGTGGGGAAGGTGTCCAAGTCTGACCTTGCCCCTAGATATTCCTGCACCATGTTTATCAGACGCTGGCGATGGTTGCTGGAACCGATCATACTTTGGGGCTGCGGACTAAAGAATTGTCTGAACGCATCGGTCAGACGGCCACCTTCCCCACCGCTCCTTCTTTGACTGGCCGAAGCCTCAGCAACTCGTTGTCCAGGACCAGGAGTTTGCAACCTCCCAGTCTCTGGGAACGCGTTGCACAGACCTTTCTGCAAGGCCTCCCGGAGTTGTCTCATCCTCTGCTCCCTCTGCGACGGTAACATAAGGTCCGCAACCTTACCCTTGTACCGTGGATCAAGGAGAGTGGCCAGCCAGTAATGGTCCCTCTCCTTGATCCGAAGAATACGAGGATCCTTCCGCAGACTTTGCAGGATCAGGGAGGCCATGCAGCGTAGGTTTGCTGAGGCATTCGCTCCGGAGTCCTCTGGGTCACTAAGGACGACATGATCCGCAGCCACCTCCTCCCAGCCACGTACAAGTCCACTGGTTTCTTGGGACTGTAAATCATCCCTAAAAGACTGCTGCTGATGATGCTGAGTGCCAGCCTCCACCTCCATGCTGACACAATCCTCCTCCTCCTCCTCCTCCTCCTCCTCCTCCTCTTCCTGTGCGATGGGTGGGACAGAAGGAACACTGTCTGGGTAAAGGGGGCCTTGAGAGGCAAGGAAGTCCTCCTCTTCCTGCCTCTGTTCTGCCTCAAGTGCCCTGTCCATTATTCCACGCAGCGTGTGCTCCAACAGGTGGACAAGAGGTACAGTGTCACTGATGCATGCACTGTCACTGCTCACCATCCTCGTGGCCTCCTCAAATGGTGCCAGGACAGTGCATGCATCCCTGATCATGCCCCACTGGCGTGGAGAAAAAAAACCAAGCTCCCCTGACCCTGTCCTGGTGCCGTAGTCGCACAGGTACTCATTGATGGCCCTCTGCTGCGTGTGCAGCCACTGCAGCATGGCCAACGTTGAGTTCCACCTGGTGGGCATGTCACATATAAGGCGGTTCTTGGGCAGGTTCAACTCCTTTTGCAGCTCAGCCAGGCGAGCACTGGCATTATAAGATCTGCGGAAATGCACACAGACTTTCCTGGCCTGCCTCAGGACATCCTGTAAGCCCGGGTACCTGCCCAAGAAGCGCTGCACCACCAGGTTAAGGACGTGAGCCACACAGGGCACATGGGTCAGTTGTCCCTGTCGGAGGGCGGAGAGGAGGTTGGTGCCATTGTCGCAAACCACCATTCCTGGCTTAAGCTGGCGTGGCGTCAACCACCTCTCGGCCTGGCCCTGCAGAGCAGACAGGACCTCTGCCCCAGTGTGGCTTCTGTCCCCCAAACACACCAGCGCAAGCACGGCATGGCATCTTTTTGCCTGCGTACTTGCGTAGCCCCGTGAACGGCTACGGAGCACCGCTGGTTCATAGGACAAACCACAGGAAGAGGCCATGGAGGAAGAAGAAGAGGAGGGGGTGGAGGAGAGAGGTGTGTCACAACCAGTAGTAGCATTTTGGAGGCGTGGCGGTGGGACAACCTCCAACACTACTGCACCTTGTCCTGAATCCTTCCCAGCTGCCAAAAGAGTGACCCAATGGGCCGTGAAAGAAAGGTAACGTCCCTGTCCATGCCTGCTGGACCATGAGTCAGCGGTAATATGCACCTTACCGCTGACCGCCCTGTCCAGCGAGGCCAAGACATTGCCTTCCACATGCCGGTAGAGAGCCGGAATAGCCTTCCGTGAGAAAAAGTGGCGTTTGGGAACCTGCCACTGAGGAACCGCACATTGCACAAACTCACGGAAGGGGGCCGAGTCTACCAACTGAAAAGGCAGCAGTTGAAGCGCTAGCAATTTAGCCAAGCTAGCATTCAACCGCTGGGCATGTGGATGGCTGGGAGTGAACTTCTTTCGACGGTCCAGCAGCTGGGGCAGGGAAATTTGCCTGCTAGAATCGGACGTCGGTGTACTGCTAGCAGAGTGGGCGCAAGTACTTGGCTGTGACACACCTAATTCTACACCTTCATTCCTCTCAGTGCATGTTTCAGAGAGGACTGAAGTTATAGTGGGGTTGGAGATCCCAGCTGATGCGGTGCAAGGAGAGGTCCGCTTGGTTCTTTGGTGTGGGTCTTTGAGGTAGGCTTGCCAACGAGCTGCATGGCAGGTCAACATATGTCTGGTCAGGCATGTGGTACCCAAGCGGCTGATGTTTTGGCCACGCGATATACGCTTGAGACATATGTTGCAAACAGCAGCTGTGCGATCTGATGCACTAGCCTCAAAAAAGGCCCACACCAAAGAACTTTTTGAATGACGGGCAGAGGCAGCGCCCTGCACAGGCGGAGCTCTGCGGTGTGATTCCGTCGGTGTACTGCCCTTACGCTGGCCACCAAAGGGCATCCTGCCTCGTTGGAGATGTGCCTCCTCCTCATCCTCCTCCTCCTCCTCTCTCCTATTAGGCACCCACGTGGAGTCATTGACCTCATCATCCCCTCCCTCCTCATCACTGGAGCCAATCTGGCAGTATGCTGCAGCTGCTGGAACATGACTGCCAGATTGGTGTCCTTCTTGAGCATCCCCTCTGTCTGCTCTCACGCTACTGCCTTCCTCTAGCTGGGTTTCATCATCAGACCCTTCGAAACGCTGGGCATCCTCCTGGAGCATGTACCCAACACTGTGCTGAAACAGTTCGGGGGACTCCTCAGGAGGAGGACATGGTGGGTCTAGGGAAGGAGTGACTGATGATTTGTCTGACATTGATACCAGGGAAGACGACGCTTTGGCAGCTGCTTTTCCAGTACCCTGAGCCTGGGTGAGAGAGGATGAGGAGGAGGAGGAGGGCTTGGTCATCCACTCTACCAAGTCTTCGGCATGATGTGGCTCAACATGTCCAGCTGCCGAAAAGAAGGACAAGCGTGTCCCATGGCCATGTGCTGATGACAATGCACCGCGTCCACGACCAGCACTGTTGCCCCCAGACACAGAGCCTGCTTGCCCTCTTTTATTGCCTCCTGACTGTCTGCCTCTCCTTGTTTGCCTTCCAGACATTCTAATAGATGGCCTGCAGGGAGATGGGAAAAAAGCAATAAGGGCTACCTTCAGGTGTCCTTCTCTGTCCCTTGAAACAAGGACTTTCACAGTGAAAGAAACTGACACTGTCCCTACCTAGAGTTTTCTGTCCCTAGAATAAATGTTTTTTTTAATCACAATATAGCACAAGGACAATTCACTCAATGTCTCTCCAGGTCCCTGGAAACAAGGACTTGCAGAGTGAAAGAAACTGACACTGTCCCTACCTAGAGTTTTCTGTCCCTAGAATAAATGTTTTTTTTAAGCACAATATAGCACAAGGACAATTAACTCACTGTCCTTACAGGTCCCTGGAAACAAGGACTTGCAGAGTGAAAGAAAAAAAACACTCTCCCTACCTACAGTTTTCTGTCCCTAGAAAAAATGTTTTTTTTAATCACAATATAGCACAAGGAAAATTAACTCACTGTCCTTACAGGTCCCTGGAAACAAGGACTTGCAGAGTGAAAGAAACTGACACTGTCCCTACCTAGAGTTTTCTGTCCCTAGAATAAATGTTTTTTTTAATCACAATATAGCACAAGGACAATTAACTCACTGTCCTTACAGGTCCCTGGAAACAAGGACTTGCAGAGTGAAAGAAACTGACACTGTCCCTACCTAGAGTTTTCTGTCCCTAGAATAAATGTTTTTTTTAAGCACAATATAGCACAAGGACAATTAACTCACTGTCCTTACAGGTCCCTGGAAACAAGGACTTGCAGAGTGAAAGAAAAAAAACACTCTCCCTACCTAGAGTTTTCTGTCCCTAGAAAAAATGTTTTTTTTAATCACAATATAGCACAAGGAAAATTAACTCACTGTCCTTACAGGTCCCTGGAAACAAGGACTTGCAGAGTGAAAGAAAAAAAACACTCTCCCTACCTAGAGTTTTCTGTCCCTAGAAAAAATGTTTTTTTTAATCACAATATAGCACAAGGAAAATTAACTCACTGTCCTTACAGGTCCCTGGAAACAAGGACTTGCAGAGTGAAAGAAAAAAAACACTCTCCCTACCTACAGTTTTCTGTCCCTAGAAAAAATGTTTTTTTTAATCACAATATAGCACAAGGAAAATTAACTCACTGTCCTTACAGGTCCCTGGAAACAAGGACTTGCAGAGTGAAAGAAACTGACACTGTCCCTACCTAGAGTTTTCTGTCCCTAGAATAAATGTTTTTTTTAAGCACAATATAGCACAAGGACAATTAACTCACTGTCCTTACAGGTCCCTGGAAACAAGGACTTGCAGAGTGAAAAAAAAAAAACACTCTCCCTACCTAGAGTTTTCTGTCCCTAGAAAAAATGTTTTTTTTAAGCACAATATAGCACAAGGACAATTAACTCACTGTCCTTACAGGTCCCTGGAAACAAGGACTTGCAGAGTGAAAGAAAAAAAACACTCTCCCTACCTAGAGTTTTCTGTCCCTAGAAAAAATGTTTTTTTTAATCACAATATAGCACAAGGAAAATTAACTCACTGTCCTTACAGGTCCCTGGAAACAAGGACTTGCAGAGTGAAAGAAAAAAAACACTCTCCCTACCTAGAGTTTTCTGTCCCTAGAAAAAATGTTTTTTTTAATCACAATATAGCACAAGGAAAATTAACTCACTGTCCTTACAGGTCCCTGGAAACAAGGACTTGCAGAGTGAAAGAAAAAAAACACTCTCCCTACCTAGAGTTTTCTGTCCCTAGAAAAAATGTTTTTTTTAATCACAATATAGCACAAGGAAAATTAACTCACTGTCCTTACAGGTCCCTGGAAACAAGGACTTGCAGAGTGAAAGAAAAAAAACACTCTCCCTACCTAGAGTTTTCTGTCCCTAGAAAAAATGTTTTTTTTAAGCACAATATAGCACAAGGACAATTAACTCACTGTCCTTACAGGTCCCTGGAAACAAGGACTTGCAGAGTGAAAGAAACTGACACTGTCCCTACCTAGAGTTTTCTGTCCCTAGAATAAATGTTTTTTTTAAGCACAATATAGCACAAGGACAATTAACTCACTGTCCTTACAGGTCCCTGGAAACAAGGACTTGCAGAGTGAAAGAAAAAAAACACTCTCCCTACCTACAGTTTTCTGTCCCTAGAAAAAATGTTTTTTTTAATCACAATATAGCACAAGGAAAATTAACTCACTGTCCTTACAGGTCCCTGGAAACAAGGACTTGCAGAGTGAAAGAAACTGACACTGTCCCTACCTAGAGTTTTCTGTCCCTAGAATAAATGTTTTTTTTAATCACAATATAGCACAAGGACAATTAACTCACTGTCCTTACAGGTCCCTGGAAACAAGGACTTGCAGAGTGAAAGAAACTGACACTGTCCCTACCTAGAGTTTTCTGTCCCTAGAATAAATGTTTTTTTTAAGCACAATATAGCACAAGGACAATTAACTCACTGTCCTTACAGGTCCCTGGAAACAAGGACTTGCAGAGTGAAAGAAAAAAAACACTCTCCCTACCTAGAGTTTTCTGTCCCTAGAAAAAATGTTTTTTTTAATCACAATATAGCACAAGGAAAATTAACTCACTGTCCTTACAGGTCCCTGGAAACAAGGACTTGCAGAGTGAAAGAAAAAAAACACTCTCCCTACCTAGAGTTTTCTGTCCCTAGAAAAAATGTTTTTTTTAATCACAATATAGCACAAGGAAAATTAACTCACTGTCCTTACAGGTCCCTGGAAACAAGGACTTGCAGAGTGAAAGAAAAAAAACACTCTCCCTACCTACAGTTTTCTGTCCCTAGAAAAAATGTTTTTTTTAATCACAATATAGCACAAGGAAAATTAACTCACTGTCCTTACAGGTCCCTGGAAACAAGGACTTGCAGAGTGAAAGAAACTGACACTGTCCCTACCTAGAGTTTTCTGTCCCTAGAATAAATGTTTTTTTTAAGCACAATATAGCACAAGGACAATTAACTCACTGTCCTTACAGGTCCCTGGAAACAAGGACTTGCAGAGTGAAAAAAAAAAAACACTCTCCCTACCTAGAGTTTTCTGTCCCTAGAAAAAATGTTTTTTTTAAGCACAATATAGCACAAGGACAATTAACTCACTGTCCTTACAGGTCCCTGGAAACAAGGACTTGCAGAGTGAAAGAAAAAAAACACTCTCCCTACCTAGAGTTTTCTGTCCCTAGAAAAAATGTTTTTTTTAATCACAATATAGCACAAGGAAAATTAACTCACTGTCCTTACAGGTCCCTGGAAACAAGGACTTGCAGAGTGAAAGAAAAAAAACACTCTCCCTACCTAGAGTTTTCTGTCCCTAGAAAAAATGTTTTTTTTAATCACAATATAGCACAAGGAAAATTAACTCACTGTCCTTACAGGTCCCTGGAAACAAGGACTTGCAGAGTGAAAGAAAAAAAACACTCTCCCTACCTAGAGTTTTCTGTCCCTAGAAAAAATGTTTTTTTTAATCACAATATAGCACAAGGAAAATTAACTCACTGTCCTTACAGGTCCCTGGAAACAAGGACTTGCAGAGTGAAAGAAAAAAAACACTCTCCCTACCTAGAGTTTTCTGTCCCTAGAAAAAATGTTTTTTTTAAGCACAATATAGCACAAGGACAATTAACTCACTGTCCTTACAGGTCCCTGGAAACAAGGACTTGCAGAGTGAAAGAAAAAAAACACTCTCCCTACCTACAGTTTTCTGTCCCTAGAAAAAATGTTTTTTTTAATCACAATATAGCACAAGGAAAATTAACTCACTGTCCTTACAGGTCCCTGGAAACAAGGACTTGCAGAGTGAAAGAAACTGACACTGTCCCTACCTAGAGTTTTCTGTCCCTAGAATAAATGTTTTTTTTAAGCACAATATAGCACAAGGACAATTAACTCACTGTCCTTACAGGTCCCTGGAAACAAGGACTTGCAGAGTGAAAAAAAAAAAACACTCTCCCTACCTAGAGTTTTCTGTCCCTAGAAAAAATGTTTTTTTTAAGCACAATATAGCACAAGGACAATTAACTCACTGTCCTTACAGGTCCCTGGAAACAAGGACTTGCAGAGTGAAAGAAAAAAAACACTCTCCCTACCTAGAGTTTTCTGTCCCTAGAAAAAATGTTTTTTTTAATCACAATATAGCACAAGGAAAATTAACTCACTGTCCTTACAGGTCCCTGGAAACAAGGACTTGCAGAGTGAAAGAAAAAAAACACTCTCCCTACCTAGAGTTTTCTGTCCCTAGAAAAAATGTTTTTTTTAATCACAATATAGCACAAGGAAAATTAACTCACTGTCCTTACAGGTCCCTGGAAACAAGGACTTGCAGAGTGAAAGAAAAAAAACACTCTCCCTACCTACAGTTTTCTGTCCCTAGAAAAAATGTTTTTTTTAATCACAATATAGCACAAGGAAAATTAACTCACTGTCCTTACAGGTCCCTGGAAACAAGGACTTGCAGAGTGAAAGAAACTGACACTGTCCCTACCTAGAGTTTTCTGTCCCTAGAATAAATGTTTTTTTTAATCACAATATAGCACAAGGACAATTAACTCACTGTCCTTACAGGTCCCTGGAAACAAGGACTTGCAGAGTGAAAGAAACTGACACTGTCCCTACCTAGAGTTTTCTGTCCCTAGAATAAATGTTTTTTTTAAGCACAATATAGCACAAGGACAATTAACTCACTGTCCTTACAGGTCCCTGGAAACAAGGACTTGCAGAGTGAAAGAAAAAAAACACTCTCCCTACCTAGAGTTTTCTGTCCCTAGAAAAAATGTTTTTTTTAATCACAATATAGCACAAGGAAAATTAACTCACTGTCCTTACAGGTCCCTGGAAACAAGGACTTGCAGAGTGAAAGAAAAAAAACACTCTCCCTACCTAGAGTTTTCTGTCCCTAGAAAAAATGTTTTTTTTAATCACAATATAGCACAAGGAAAATTAACTCACTGTCCTTACAGGTCCCTGGAAACAAGGACTTGCAGAGTGAAAGAAAAAAAACACTCTCCCTACCTACAGTTTTCTGTCCCTAGAAAAAATGTTTTTTTTAATCACAATATAGCACAAGGAAAATTAACTCACTGTCCTTACAGGTCCCTGGAAACAAGGACTTGCAGAGTGAAAGAAACTGACACTGTCCCTACCTAGAGTTTTCTGTCCCTAGAATAAATGTTTTTTTTAAGCACAATATAGCACAAGGACAATTAACTCACTGTCCTTACAGGTCCCTGGAAACAAGGACTTGCAGAGTGAAAAAAAAAAAACACTCTCCCTACCTAGAGTTTTCTGTCCCTAGAAAAAATGTTTTTTTTAAGCACAATATAGCACAAGGACAATTAACTCACTGTCCTTACAGGTCCCTGGAAACAAGGACTTGCAGAGTGAAAGAAAAAAAACACTCTCCCTACCTAGAGTTTTCTGTCCCTAGAAAAAATGTTTTTTTTAATCACAATATAGCACAAGGAAAATTAACTCACTGTCCTTACAGGTCCCTGGAAACAAGGACTTGCAGAGTGAAAGAAAAAAAACACTCTCCCTACCTAGAGTTTTCTGTCCCTAGAAAAAATGTTTTTTTTAATCACAATATAGCACAAGGAAAATTAACTCACTGTCCTTACAGGTCCCTGGAAACAAGGACTTGCAGAGTGAAAGAAAAAAAACACTCTCCCTACCTACAGTTTTCTGTCCCTAGAAAAAATGTTTTTTTTAATCACAATATAGCACAAGGAAAATTAACTCACTGTCCTTACAGGTCCCTGGAAACAAGGACTTGCAGAGTGAAAGAAACTGACACTGTCCCTACCTAGAGTTTTCTGTCCCTAGAATAAATGTTTTTTTTAAGCACAATATAGCACAAGGACAATTAACTCACTGTCCTTACAGGTCCCTGGAAACAAGGACTTGCAGAGTGAAAAAAAAAAAACACTCTCCCTACCTAGAGTTTTCTGTCCCTAGAAAAAATGTTTTTTTTAAGCACAATATAGCACAAGGAAAATTAACTCACTGTCCTTACAGGTCCCTGGAAACAAGGACTTGCAGAGTGAAAGAAAAAAAACACTCTCCCTACCTAGAGTTTTCTGTCCCTAGAAAAAATGTTTTTTTTAATCACAATATAGCACAAGGAAAATTAACTCACTGTCCTTACAGGTCCCTGGAAACAAGGACTTGCAGAGTGAAAGAAAAAAAACACTCTCCCTACCTACAGTTTTCTGTCCCTAGAAAAAATGTTTTTTTTAATCACAATATAGCACAAGGAAAATTAACTCACTGTCCTTACAGGTCCCTGGAAACAAGGACTTGCAGAGTGAAAGAAACTGACACTGTCCCTACCTAGAGTTTTCTGTCCCTAGAATAAATGTTTTTTTTAATCACAATATAGCACAAGGAAAATTAACTCACTGTCCTTACAGGTCCCTGGAAACAAGGACTTGCAGAGTGAAAGAAACTGACACTGTCCCTACCTAGAGTTTTCTGTCCCTAGAATAAATGTTTTTTTTAATCACAATATAGCACAAGGAAAATTAACTCACTGTCCTTACAGGTCCCTGGAAACAAGGACTTGCAGAGTGAAAGAAACTGACACTGTCCCTACCTAGAGTTTTCTGTCCCTAGAATAAATGTTTTTTTTAATCACAATATAGCACAAGGAAAATTAACTCACTGTCCTTACAGGTCCCTGGAAACAAGGACTTGCAGAGTGAAAGAAACTGACACTGTCCCTACCTAGAGTTTTCTGTCCCTAGAATAAATGTTTTTTTTAAGCACAATATAGCACAAGGACAATTAACTCACTGTCCTTACAGGTCCCTGGAAACAAGGACTTGCAGAGTGAAAGAAAAAAAACACTCTCCCTACCTACAGTTTTCTGTCCCTAGAAAAAATGTTTTTTTTAATCACAATATAGCACAAGGAAAATTAACTCACTGTCCTTACAGGTCCCTGGAAACAAGGACTTGCAGAGTGAAAGAAACTGACACTGTCCCTACCTAGAGTTTTCTGTCCCTAGAATAAATGTTTTTTTTAATCACAATATAGCACAAGGACAATTAACTCACTGTCCTTACAGGTCCCTGGAAACAAGGACTTGCAGAGTGAAAGAAACTGACACTGTCCCTACCTAGAGTTTTCTGTCCCTAGAATAAATGTTTTTTTTAAGCACAATATAGCACAAGGACAATTAACTCACTGTCCTTACAGGTCCCTGGAAACAAGGACTTGCAGAGTGAAAGAAACTGACACTGTCCCTACCTAGAGTTTTCTGTCCCTAGAATAAATGTTTTTTTTAAGCACACTATAGCAGAAGCACAAAACACACTGACACTCTCCCTACCTATCCTTCTCTTTCCCTAAACTAAAGGAATCCAGGTTAAGCAAGAAAGAAATAACAGTCACTGTCCCTGCCTATGCTACTCTATCCCTGCTCCGGAACACACTACACTAGGCCGCCGTGCTGGCGGCCTTTTATAGTGTGGGGCGTGTACTAAACACCCTCAGCAATAATTGGCCACAGGCATCCTGCCTGTGGCCAATCATTGCTCTCCTCGCTGCCGGCGCTGTGATTGGCCAAGCATGCGGGGTCACAGTGCATGCTTGGCCAATCACAGCGCCTGGATGACACTGCGATGGCGTAGTGCATTGTGGGCCGTTCGCGTCACTCGAATTTGGCGCGAACGGCCCAAATCGTTCGATCTTCGTCGAACGATCGAACAGCCAATGTTCGAGTCGAACGTATGTTCGACTCGAACACGAAGCTCATCCCTAGCGGTAATATGCACCTTACCGCTGACCGCCCTGTCCAGCGAGGCCAAGACATTGCCTTCCACATGCCTGTAGAGAGCCGGAATCGCCTTCCGTGCGAAAAAGTGTCGTTTGGGAACCTGCCACTGAGGAACCGCACATTGCACAAACTCACGGAAGGGGGCCGAGTCTACCAACTGAAAAGGCAGCAGTTGAAGCGCTAGCAATTTAGCCAAGCTAGCATTCAACCACTGGGCATGTGGATGGCTGGGAGTGAACTTCTTTCGACGGTCCAGCAGCTGGGGCAGGGAAATTTGCCTGCTAGAATCGGACGTTGGTGTACTGCTAGCAGAGTGCCCTCAAGTACTTGCCTGTGACACACCTAATTCTACACCTTCATTCCTATCAGAGCAGGTTTCAGAGAGGAGTGAAGGTATAGTGGGGTTGGAGATCCCAGCTGATGCGGTGCAAGAAGAGGTCAGCTTTGTTCTTTGGTGTGGGTCTTTAAGGTAGGCTTGCCAACGAGCTGCATGGCAGGTCAACATATGTCTGATCAAGCATGTGGTGCCCAAGCGGCTGATGTTTTGGCCACGCGATATATGCTTGAGACATATGTTGCAAACAGCAGCTGTGCGATCTGATGCACTCGCCTCAAAAAAGGCCCACACCAAAGAACTTTTTGAATGATGGGCAGAGGCAGCGCCCTGCACAGGCGGAGCTCTGCGGTGTGATTCCGTCGATGTGCTGCCCATACGCTGGCCACTCAAGGGCATCCTGCCTCGTTGGAGATGTGCCTCCTCCTCATCCTCCTCCTCCTCTCTCCTATTAGGCACCCACGTGGAGTCAGTGACCTCATCATCCCCTCCCTCCTCATCACTGGAGCCAATCTGGCAGTATGCTGCAGCTGCTGGAGCATGACTGCCAGATTGGTGTCCTTCTTGAGCATCCCCTCTCTCTGCTCTCACGCTGCTGCCTTCCTCTAGCTGGGTATCATCATCAGATCCTTCCAAACGCTGGGCATCCTCCTGGAGCATGTACCCAACACTGTGCTCAAACAGTTCGGGGGACTCCTCAGGAGGAGGACATGGTGGGTCTAGGGAAGGATTGACTAATGAAGATAATGATACCAGAGAAGAGGAAGCTTTGGCAGCTGCTTTGCCAGTACCCTGAGCCTGGGTGAGAGAGGATGAGGAGGATGAGGTGGGCTTGGTCATCCACTCTACCAAGTCTTCGGCATGATGTGGCTCAACATGTCCAGCTGCCGAAAAGGACAAGCGTGTCCCATGGCCATGTGCTGATGACAATGCACCGCGTCCACGACCAGCACTGTTGCCCCCAGACACAGAGCCTGCTTGCCCTCTTTTTTTGCCTCCTGACTGTCTGCCTCTCCTTGTTTGCCTTCCAGACATTTTAATGGATGGCCTGTAGGGAGATGGGAAAAAGAGCAATAAGGGCTACCTTCAGGTGTATACTGTGCAGGAGGCTTAGCAACAATGACACTGACACTGTCCCCTGCCTATCCTTCTCTGTCCCTAAACTCAAGGATTGAAAATATGGTTCAGCAAAATAGTTTTAGAACAGAATAGCACACTGACACTTTCCCTCACTGTCCTACTCTGTCCCTCCCTACAAACAAGATTTAGCACAGAATAGCACACTGATAATTTCTACGAGTGTCCTTCTCTGTCCCTAAACTCAAGGATTGAAAATATGGAACAGCAAAATTGGTTTAGAACAGAATAGCACACTGTCAGTTTCACTCACTGTACCTGTCTGTCCCTAAACTCAAGGATTGAAAATATGGTTCAGCAAAATAGTTTTAGAACAGAATAGCACACTGACACTTTCCCTCACTGTCCTACTCTGTCCCTCCCTACAAACAAGATTTAGCACAGAATAGCACACTGATAATTTCTACGAGTGTCCTTCTCTGTCCCTAAACTCAAGGATTGAAAATATGGAACAGCAAAATTGGTTTAGAACAGAATAGCACACTGTCAGTTTCACTCACTGTACCTCTCTGTCCCTAAACTCAAGGATTGAAAATATGGTTCAGCAAAATAGTTTTAGAACAGAATAGCACACTGACACTTTCCCTCACTGTACCTCTCTGTCCCTACAAACAAGGATTAGCACAGAATAGCACACTGTCACTGACACTCTCCCTACCTATCCTTATTTGTCCCTAAACACAAGGAATCCAGGATTAGTAAAGGAAAAATAATGACACTGTCCCTGCCTATGCTTCTCTTTCCCTGCTCCGGAACACACTACACAAGGCCGCCGCGCTGGCGGCCTTTTATAGTGTGGGGCGTGTACTAAACCCCCTCAGCAATAATTGGACACAGGCATCCTGCCTGTGGCCAATCATTGCTCTCCTCGCTGCCGGCGCTGTGATTGGCCAAGCATGCGGGGTCACAGTGCATGCTTGGCCAATCACAGCGCCTGGATGACACTGCGATGGCGTAGTGCATTGTGGGCCGTTTGCGTCACTCGAATTTGGCGCGAACGGCCCAAATCGTTCGATCTTCGTCGAACGATCGAACAGCCGATGTTCGAGTCGAACGTATGTTCGACTCGAACACGAAGCTCATCCCTACTCATGAAACATGAAATCTGATTGAATGTTATTAGTCAATACTTTTTCTCCACCTTTAAAAATAAGCCAATGTGTGCGCACACCTCAGTTTATTAGAAAACATCTTAATATGTAGACTTATAGCTATGCTTTTGTAAGGTATTTATAAAACAGGTCCTTTCATCTGTCAGCTATGTCCAAGTTGCTCAGTTGTTTTACTGCTTCTCCAAACACACAGTGATAGTTGACGTTATGCACCAGCTCCGTGCACAGATACCTCTTTGCTTGTCACTGATGTTTATGAGATGAGGTGTGGATGGCTTGTGCAGGTGACACACAGCAGAGCACCAGAGATATCTCCTGAGCTTGTCATCTTTTATTTCATGCAAAAGGCATGTCCTAGATTGCGTGTGAAGTGCTGCCAACTTAATTTCTAGGACAACATGTTGCCTAGTAAAAAATAGGTATGTAAAAAAAAAGGCCCAGAAATGTGGATCATCTTCAAACATGCAAATGCACATACTGTATATATTGGACATTATATAATGTATACACCACTGAGAAATATGTGGCTAACCCATAAGTGTGACAAATGCTTTCACTTTTGTCAAACTCGTCTTTGCCTGCAGCAAAGTTTTGATTGTTTGTTGTATAATACAAGGCCCATTTACCACATACCGGGTGAATACACAATTCAGAGAACACTTTCATATATCAATGCCTAAATAGGACAACCCTGTTCATAGGCTCCATTCACACTTGTATGATTCTAAAGTGGATTGGTGCAACTTGGATGTGACTTGTTGTCCCTCTGCAAAGTCTGACCCACTGCTGCATCACTGCTGCATGTAAAACATTCAGGTACGACTTTCAGGCAACTTTTGAGGGTTAACATTGAAGTCTATGGCCCTCAAGTTGCATGAAAGTCAGACCAAAGTAGTTCATGAACTACTTTGAAGTCACTGCAACTTTAAGTTTCACATATATTGATGTACAAAGTCGCATGACAAGTCACATAGGTGTTAATGGGGTGTTAAAGTCTATGTATGAGCACAAAATAAAAAAGTAGGGCTGTTACTGATTAAAATTTTCGTGTTCGATTAATCGATTTTTTTTTAATCAACTAATTTCGATTAATTATAACGCACATACAGATCCAACTACTTTTAGCTGATCTCCTTGCAGGCCGATTCCCGGTGCAGCTACCAACCACTGGAAAAATGGACAGCAGGATACAAAAAACACACAAAGGCAGCGCTGGATGGGAATAGCATTAAAACTTTTATAGTCTTCAAGTAGGTAACAAAATAAATATTGCACTGGAGATAAAATCAATGTAGCTACTGTGACAGCAGGTAGGTAAAATCACCAGGTGGCATCCAGGATGGAAGGTATATATGTCCTAGATTCAGGCTTTATGCCGATTTATACCACTAGGGGGAGTGCTGGGAGTCTTGCAGGGGAAGAGTTAATGAGCCCAGCTGAATAAAGTGACTCATTGAGGCCTCTACAAGAACTCCCAGCATGCTAAGGGAGATGCTCCAACCTGGAACCAGATCTGTGTGAATAGTCTGGGGAGTGTGATCTCTGTGCGGTGAGTAGTGATGAGCCGAACACCCCCGGGTTCGGTTCGCACCAGAACCCGCGAACGGACCGAAAGTTCGTACGAACAATAGAACCCTATTAAATACAATGGATGCGAACGTTCGAATTCTAAAGTGCTAATTATAACAACTATTATGCATGTTATTGTCCTAAAAAGGGTTTGGGAACCCGGGTTCTGCACCAGGGGACATGTATCAATGCAAAAAGAAGTTTTAAAAACGGTCGTTTTTCGGGAGCAGTCATTTTAATGATGCATAAAGTGAAAAAAAAAAAGTCAAATATTCCTTTAAATATCGTACCTGGGGGGTGTCTAAAGTATGCCTGTGAAGTGCCACGTGTTTCCCGTGTTTAGAACTGTCCCTGCACAAAATGACATTTCTAAAGGAAAAAAAGCCATTTAAAACTGCTTGCGGCTTTAATGCAATGTCTGGTCCCGGTAATATGGATGAAAATCTTTAGGAAAAATGGCATAGCTACCCCATCAACCCCCCCCCTACCCCAGCCCATTACCAGCCCCTTTGGGTCTTGTATGGATATTAAGGGGAACCCCGCACATAAAATAAAAAAGGCCCTATATACTCTGAACAGCCGTATACAGGCGGTGCATACAAGACAGGGACTGTAGGTTTGTTCTTATGTAGAATCGGTTTGTAATTTTGAACAGGTACATTGTTGAAGTGTAGCTCCAGCCCAAAAATCTATTTTTAAACTTTTTGGAAAACATAGGTAAGGGTTATCACCCCTGTAACATTTGTTTTGCTGTCTGTGCCCCTGTTCAGAACATTTCACCTCACTTTCCGTCCCAATGACAACTGTTTTTGAAATGTGGTGTTTTTCTTGAAACAAGGATTGCTGATAAAGCATCAGTACAGAGGAGACACCTTTCTCCCATATTTATTCTTACAGGAGAGAATTTTCCTTCCTAGTGGTAGATTTCCTCTCACTTCCTGTTGTCTTCTTGCGTTTGCAAGTAGGAGTCGTTTGTAAGTTGGATGTTTGAAAGTAGGGACCTGCCGTATATACTCTGCAGAAATAGGCCCCTTAGTTGTTGGTGTTGGCACAACACTGTAAGCACTCACAGTTACTCTTGGTTGGTGCTGGAACGCCCTGCTGTCAACTATTATATCAGGAATTTTAATTACATATAATTGTTGAACAGTGGTAGTAAAAATTGGGCCTTTGATGGTGGTGCTGGTGCCACAACACTGTAAGCCCTGACAGTTACTCTTGGTGGGTGCAGCAATGGGCCCTGCTGTGAATTATTAGATCAATAATTGTAATTGCATGCCCCTGTTGAACAGGGGCTGAAAAATTGGGCCTTTCGTGGTGGTGGTGGTGGTGTTGCCACAACACTGTAAGCCCTCAGAGTTACTCTTGGTGGGTGCAGGAATGGGCCCTGCTGTGAATTATTAGATCAAGAATTGTAATTACATGCCCCTTTTGAACAGGGGCTGAAAAATTGGGCCTTTCGTGGTGGTGGTGGCGTTGCCACAACACTGTAAGCCCTCAGAGTTACTCTTGGTGGGTGCAGCAATGGGCCCTGCTGTGAATTATTAGATCGAGAATTGTAATTACATGCCCCTTTTGAACAGGGGCTGAAAAATTGGGCCTTTCGTGGTGGTGGTGGTGGTGGCGTTGCCACAACACTGTAAGCCCTCAGAGTTACTCTTGGTGGGTGCAGCAATGGGCCCTGCTGTGAATTATTAGATCAAGAATTGTAATTACATGCCCCTTTTGAACAGGGGCTGAAAAATTGGGCCTTTCGTGGTAGTGGTGGCGTTGCCACAACACTGTAAGCCCTCAGAGTTACTCTTGGTGGGTGCAGCAATGGGCCCTGCTGTGAATTATTAGATCAAGAATTGTAATTGCATGCCCCTGTTGAACAGGGGCTGAAAAATTGGGCCTTAGGCACTGGTGGCACAACACTACAACCCCTCACAGATACTGTACTTGGAGCACAGCAATGAGCCCTGTTGCAAAGTATTGCTTCAAAAATTGTAATGACACGCCCCTGTTAAACAGGGGCTGAAAAATTGGGCCTTAGGCACTGGTGCCACAAAACTCCAACCCCTCACAGATACTGTACTTGGAGCACAGCAATGAGCCCTATGGCAAATTATTGCTAAAAAAATTGTAATTACACGCCCCTGTAAAACAGGGGCTGAAAAATTGGGCCTTAGCCACTGGTGGCGGCACCCATAAACAAAAATGATCTTCCAAGCTATCATCATCAATCGTATCATTGAGGACTCGGAGGAGGAGGATAGCCAGTCAACATAGCAGCACAGGCACTCAGCATCAGCATCAGTCTTGAAGGGATGTGACATGTTAAAATCAATTAGTCTGTTATATCAGCATCAGGTGTGTGGTAGCTGGTGGTGATCCAAGACTGGTTCATCTTGATGAAAGTCAGTCGATCAACCGAGTCGGTGGACAGGCGCACCCTGTGATCCGTGACAAATCCTCCAGCAGCACTGAATGTGCGTTCCGAAAGAACGCTGGATGCAGGACAGGCCAGTAGCTCAATTGCATACTGTGCAAGCTCTGGCCAGTGATCCATCCTCAAGACCCAGTAAGCCCGAGGATTTTCGGTGGGGAAGGTGTCCAAGTCTGACCTTGCCCCTAGATATTCCTGCACCATGTTTATCAGACGCTGGCGATGGTTGCTGGAACCGATCATACTTTGGGGCTGCGGACTAAAGAATTGTCTGAACGCATCGGTCAGACGGCCACCTTCCCCACCGCTCCTTCTTTGACTGGCCGAAGCCTCAGCAACTCGTTGTCCAGGACCAGGAGTTTGTAACCTCCCAGTCTCTGGGAACGCGTTGCACAGACCTTTCTGCAAGGCCTCCCGGAGTTGTCTCATCCTCTGCTCCCTCTGCGACGGTAACATAAGGTCCGCAACCTTACCCTTGTACCGTGGATCAAGGAGAGTGGCCAGCCAGTAATGGTCCCTCTCCTTGATCCGAAGAATACGAGGATCCTTCCGCAGACTTTGCAGGATCAGGGAGGCCATGCAGCGTAGGTTTGCTGAGGCATTCGCTCCGGAGTCCTCTGGGTCACTAAGGACGACATGATCCGCAGCCACCTCCTCCCAGCCACGTACAAGTCCACTGGTTTCTTGGGACTGTAAATCATCCCTAAAAGACTGCTGCTGATGATGCTGAATGCCAGCCTCCACCTCCATGCTGACACAATCCTCCTCCTCCTCCTCCTCCTCCTCTTCCTGTGCGATGGGTGGGACAGAAGGAACACTGTCTGGGTAAAGGGGGCCTTGAGAGGCAAGGAAGTCCTCCTCTTCCTGCCTCTGTTCTGCCTCAAGTGCCCTGTCCATTATTCCACGCAGCGTGTGCTCCAACAGGTGGACAAGAGGTACAGTGTCACTGATGCATGCACTGTCACTGCTCACCATCCTCGTGGCCTCCTCAAATGGTGCCAGGACAGTGCATGCATCCCTGATCATGCCCCACTGGCGTGGAGAAAAAAAAAACAAGGTCCCCTGACCCTGTCCTGGTGCCATAGTCGCACAGGTACTCATTGATGGCCCTCTGCTGCGTGTGCAGCCGCTGCAGCATGGCCAACGTTGAGTTCCACCTGGTGGGCATGTCACATATAAGGCGGTTCTTGGGCAGGTTCAACTCCTTTTGCAGCTCAGCCAGGCGAGCACTGGCAATATAAGATCTGCGGAAATGCACACAGACTTTCCTGGCCTGCCTCAGGACATCCTGTAAGCCCGGGTACCTGCCCAAGAACCGCTGCACCACCAGGTTAAGGACATGAGCCACACAGGGCACATGGGTCAGTTGTCCCTGTCGGAGGGCAGAGAGGAGGTTGGTGCCATTGTCGCAAACCACCATTCCTGGCTTAAGCTGGCGTGGCGTCAACCACCTCTCGGCCTGGCCCTGCAGAGCAGACAGGACCTCTGCCCCAGTGTGGCTTCTGTCCCCCAAACACACCAGCGCAAGCACGGCATGGCATCTTTTTGCCTGAGTACTTGCGTAGCCCCGTGAACGGCTACGGAGCACCGCTGGTTCATAGGACAAACCACAGGAAGAGGCCATGGAGGAAGAAGAAGAGGAGGGGGTGGAGGAGAGAGGTGTGTCACAACCAGTAGTAGCATTTTGGAGGCGTGGCGGTGGAACAACCTCCAACACTACTGCACCTTGTCCTGCATCCTTCCCAGCTGCCAAAAGAGTGACCCAGTGGGCCGTGAAAGAAAGGTAACGTCCCTGTCCATGCCTGCTGGACCATGAGTCAGCGGTAATATGCACCTTACCGCTGACCGCCCTGTCCAGCGAGGCCAAGACATTGCCTTCCACATGCCGGTAGAGAGCCGGAATAGCCTTCCGTGAGAAAAAGTGGCGTTTGGGAACCTGCCACTGAGGAACCGCACATTGCACAAACTCACGGAAGGGGGCCGAGTCTACCAACTGAAAAGGCAGCAGTTGAAGCGCTAGCAATTTAGCCAAGCTAGCATTCAACCGCTGGGCATGTGGATGGCTGGGAGTGAACTTCTTTCGACGGTCCAGCAGCTGGGGCAGGGAAATTTGCCTGCTAGAATCGGACGTCGGTGTACTGCTAGCAGAGTGGCCGCAAGTACTTGGCTGTGACACACCTAATTCTACACCTTCATTCCTCTCAGTGCATGTTTCAGAGAGGACTGAAGTTATAGTGGGGTTGGAGATCCCAGCTGATGCGGTGCAAGGAGAGGTCCGCTTTGTTCTTTGGTGTGGGTCTTTGAGGTAGGCTTGCCAACGAGCTGCATGGCAGGTCAACATATGTCTGGTCAGGCATGTGGTACCCAAGCGGCTGATGTTTTGGCCACGCGATATACGCTTGAGACATATGTTGCAAACAGCAGCTGTGCGATCTGATGCACTAGCCTCAAAAAAGGCCCACACCAAGGAACTTTTTGAATGACGGGCAGAGGCAGCGCCCTGCACAGGCGGAGCTCTGCGGTGTGATTCCGTCGGTGTACTGCCCTTACGCTGGCCACCAAAGGGCATCCTGCCTCGTTGGAGATGTGCCTCCTCCTCATCCTCCTCCTCCTCCTCTCTACTATTAGGCACCCACGTGGAGTCAGTGACCTCATCATCCCCTCCCTCCTCATCACTGGAGCCAATCTGGCAGTATGCTGCAGCTGCTGGAACATGACTGCCAGATTGGTGTCCTTCTTGAGCATCCCCTCTGTCTGCTCTCACGCTACTGCCTTCCTCTAGCTGGGTTTCATCATCAGACCCTTCGAAACGCTGGGCATCCTCCTGGAGCATGTACCCAACACTGTGCTCAAACAGTTCGGGGGACTCCTCAGGAGGAGGACATGGTGGGTCTAGGGAAGGAGTGACTGATGATGAGTCTGACATTGATACCAGGGAAGAGGACGCTTTGGCAGCTGCTTTGCCAGTACCCTGAGCCTGGGTGAGAGAGGATGAGGAGGAGGAGGAGGGCTTGGTCATCCACTCTACCAAGTCTTCGGCATGATGTGGCTCAACATGTCCAGCTGCCGAAAAGAAGGACAAGCGTGTCCCATGGCCATGTGCTGATGACAATGCACCGCGTCCACGACCAGCACTGTTGCCCCCAGACACAGAGCCTGCTTGCCCTCTTTTATTGCCTCCTGACTGTCTGCCTCTCCTTGTTTGCCTTCCAGACATTCTAATAGATGGCCTGCAGGGAGATGGGAAAAAAGCAATAAGGGCTACCTTCAGGTGTCCTTCTATGTCCCTTTACTTAAGGATTTCTAAATATGGTTGAGGATGATTGCTTTTGCACAGAATAGCACAACGACAATTTCCCTGACTGTCAAAAAAACAAGGATTTCAAAGATGGTTGATGAGGAATGCTTTAGCACACTATAGCACAAGGAGAATTTCCCTCACTGTCCTTCCCTGTCCCTAGAAACAAGGATTCGCACAGTGAAAGAAACTGACACTCTCCCTACCTAGAGTTTTCTGTCCCTAGAAAAAATGTTTTTTTAAAGCACACTATAGCACAAGGAGAATTCCCCTCACTTTCCTTCTTTGTCCCTAGAAACAAGGATTCGCACAGTGAAAGAAACTGACACTCTCCCTACCTAGAGTTTTCTGTCCCTAGAAAAAATGTTTTTTTAAAGCACACTATAGCACAAGGAGAATTCACTCACTGTCCTTCCCTGTCCCTAGAAACAAGGATTCGCACAGTGAAAGAAACTGACACTCTCCCTACCTAGAGTTTTCTGTCCCTAGAAAAAATGTTTTTTTAAAGCACACTATAGCACAAGGAGAATTCACTCACTGTCCTTCCCTGTCCCTAGAAACAAGGATTCGCACAGTGAAAGAAACTGACACTCTCCCTACCTAGAGTTTTCTGTCCCTAGAAAAAATGTTTTTTTAAAGCACACTATAGCACAAGGAGAATTCCCCTCACTTTCCTTCTTTGTCCCTAGAAACAAGGATTCGCACAGTGAAAGAAACTGACACTCTCCCTACCTAGAGTTTTCTGTCCCTAGAAAAAATGTTTTTTTAAAGCACACTATAGCACAAGGAGAATTCCCCTCACTTTCCTTCTTTGTCCCTAGAAACAAGGATTCGCACAGTGAAAGAAACTGACACTCTCCCTACCTAGAGTTTTCTGTCCCTAGAAAAAATGTTTTTTTAAAGCACACTATAGCACAAGGAGAATTCACTCGCTGTCCTTCCCTGTCCCTAGAAACAAGGATTCGCACAGTGAAAGAAACTGACACTCTCCCTACCCAGAGTTTTCTGTCCCTAGAAAAAATGTTTTTTTAAAGCACACTATAGCACAAGGAGAATTCCCCTCACTTTCCTTCTTTGTCCCTAGAAACAAGGATTCGCACAGTAAAAGACACTGACACTCTCCCTACCTAGAGTTTTCTGTCCCTAGAAAAAATGTTTTTTTAAAGCACACTATAGCACAAGGAGAATTCACTCACTGTCCTTCCCTGTCCCTAGAAACAAGGATTCGCACAGTGAAAGAAACTGACACTCTCCCTACCTAGAGTTTTCTGTCCCTAGAAAAAATGTTTTTTTAAAGCACACTATAGCACAAGGAGAATTCCCCTCACTTTCCTTCTTTGTCCATAGAAACAAGGATTCGCACAGTGAAAGAAACTGACACTCTCCCTACCTAGAGTTTTCTGTCCCTAGAAAAAAAGTTTTTTTAAAGCACACTATAGCACAAGGAGAATTCACTCGCTGTCCTTCCCTGTCCCTAGAAACAAGGATTCGCACAGTGAAAGAAACTGACACTCTCCCTACCCAGAGTTTTCTGTCCCTAGAAAAAATGTTTTTTTAAAGCACACTATAGCACAAGGAGAATTCCCCTCACTTTCCTTCTTTGTCCCTAGAAACAAGGATTCGCACAGTAAAACACACTGACACTCTCCCTACCTATCCTTCTCTTTCCCTAAACTAAAGGAATCCAGGTTAAGCAAGAAAGAAATAAATGTCACTGTCCCTGCCTATGCTTCTCTTTCCCTGCTCCGGAACACACTACACTAGGCCGCCGTGCTGGCGGCCTTTTATAGTGTGGGGCGTGTACTAAACACCCTCAGCAATAATTGGCCACAGGCATCCTGCCTGTGGCCAATCATTGCTCTCCTCGCTGCCGGCGCTGTGATTGGCCAAGCATGCGGGGTCACAGTGCATGCTTGGCCAATCACAGCGCCTGGATGACACTGCGATGGCATAGTGCATTGTGGGCCGTTCGCATCACTCGAATTTGGCGCGAACGGGCCAAATCGTTCGATCTTCGTCGAACGATCGAACAGCCGATGTTCGAGTCGAACGTATGTTCGACTCGAACACGAAGCTCATCCCTAGCGGTGAGCCAAAGCCTGTGTGGTTATTGTAAGAACTTCAAAAAGCAGGGAGCTAGGGACTGGGACAGCACAAGGCTGTACCCAGTTGTTAGTTAGGGACACCAACGTGTGTAGTGAGCGGTCAAGTTGACCAGGATTTCTTTTCATGTTTCTTTTTGTTTTGCTGTTTTTCCCTTGTAAATAGTTTGAATAAACCACACCTTTCGTTTTTTGCAACTACAAACTGTCTGCTGTGCCTGTTTTGTGTGGTGAACCCATCCAGGGGGTCACACACACCCGCTGCCGAGTTAACCCCCTCACAGTTGGTGGAGAACAGGTGGCAGTTTTTTTTTTAAGGCCAGCATGGAGGAGATACTGAAACAGCTGGCTCTAGCAAATGCCAATCAGCAGCAGACAAATGCAGGTTTGCAAAAGAGCCTTGCAGCTCAACAACAGAGCTTCGCATCCCAGCAGCAAGCTCATCTACAGAGCCTTGCAGCCCAGCAGCAGACAAATGCAACTTTGCAACAGAGCCTCGCAGCCCAGCAGCAAGCTCAGCAACAAGCCCAGCAGCAATCTGAGGCCCGCTTCATAGACCTGTTACAGAAGCAAGAGCAGAGACTACAACAAATGGAAATGTTAATGCAGCAACATCCGCAGACCAGTGAGGCAAGTCGTTCCACTAATACCGCGTCCTTTGGGGTGAGTCGTTTATTGACAAAAAAGACTGGAGAGGATGATCCAGAGGTGTTTTTGACCACATTTGAAAGGACTGCTGAAAGGGAAAAGTGGCCTAAGGAGCAGTGGGCTGGACTGGTGGCTCCTCTGTTAACTGGTGAATCGCAGAAAGCTTACTATGACCTAGAGCCTGACCAAGCAAAAGACTATGTGATGCTAAAAACTGAAATATTGGCACGGCTGGGTGTCACCCTGGCTGTCCGGGCTCAGCGTGTGCATAACTGGACTTTCAGGCTTGGAAAACCCCCCAGGTCTCAAATCTCATTCACCTGAGCAGGAAGTGGCTACAGCCAGAGACTTGGTCCGCACCAAAGATTGTGGAACGTGTTGTGATGGATCATTTCTTGAGAGCTCTTCCTACTGCCATCCAAAAGTGGGTAAGCCATGGAGACCCAGAAACGGCCGATAATCTTGTGGACCGTGTAGAGAAGTACTTGGCTACAGAGAACCTGACTGCCTCTTCCAGAGACTCACAGACTTTCCACCCTAAGACCAGACCATCCCCAGTGGCGGGTAAGATGATTCCAAGGGGTGAGGGTGGAGAGAGTGAGAGGGTGGGAGTTCGACCCAAGGTTTGGCGAGAACAGCCTGGGAAGTCAGGCGTTCAAGAGGCAGCAAGAAGGATTGTTTGTTACAGCTGCCGACAAGAGAGACATATTGCAGCAAATTGCCCGGTTGTGGACGAACCCATGCAATGTGACTTTCTAACGGACAGACGTCAGTCGCTGTTTGCGACAGTCGCATGCACTGCCATTCGGGGAACTGAGAAACATTTATGCAAAATGTGTATTAATGGTAGAAACGTTGTGGTGTTGCTGGATTCAGGTAGCCTGGTGACACTGATAAAGGCTGAATTAGTTACTACAGAGGTCTCTGGGAATAACAAGGTAGCTGTTATTTGTGTGCATGGGGACACCTGAGAGTATCCGGTGACTACAGTGTGTTTTGAGACCCCCAAAGGTACCCTCTCTCATCGGGTGGGATTAGTGTCTCACTTGCCTCATGATGCCATTGTGGGAAGGGATTTTCCAGAGTTCTGGGAACTATGGGATTGTCCTGAAACCCCCTCTGGTGCCCCTATATACCAGGAATGTGATAGCCAGAATTCCTCTGAGAGTGGTGAGGACTCTCCAGAATTTCCCTTGTCGGTATTGGCAGGGGAGACTCGAGAAACTGGGGAGGAGCCAACATCCTCAGACGAAAACATGCCGTCTGTGGAGTTTTCTGATCTCGAGGTTCACAAGGAAAATTTTGCCACAGAACAGTTAAATAACCCCACCCTAATAAAGGCACGGGAAAACGTAGTGGAAATAGATGGCGAGTTAGTGAACCCAGATGAGACCTGCACTTTCCCATACTTCATCGTGGAAAAGGACCTACTGTATCGGGTGGCTAAAAGGGCAGAAGAAACCATTGAGCAGCTTGTGGTGCCCAAACCTTACAGGAAGTTGGTGTTAGAGTTGGCCCATGGGCACATTCTTGGAGGTCATCTGGGGACAGAGAAAACCTGAGAGAGAGTATTGCAGAGGTTCTATTGGCCTGGGGTCATGAAGGAAACAGAAAATTATTGTTCCTCCTGCCCTGTGTGTCAGAGGTCGGCACCGATGCCACATTTCCGTAACCCGCTGGTACCTCTTCCCATCATTGAGGTCCCCTTTGAGAGGATCGCAATGGATTTGGTAGGTCCGATAATGAAGTCCGCTAGGGGGCACCAGTACATCTTGGTTATAATGGACTATGCCACCCATTATCCAGAAGCGATTCCTCTCCGAAATACCTCCGCCAAAACCATAGCCAAAGAGCTATCTCTTGTTTTTAGCCGTGTGGGTATTTGTAAAGAACTGCTTACGGACCAAGGTACACCCCCTTTATGTCCCGGGTTATGAAAGAGCTGTGTAAATTGTTCAAAGTGACACAATTGCGTACATCTGTGTATCACCCCCAAACAGATGGGTTGGTTGAAAGATTCAACAAAACCCTAAAACAAATGTTGAAGAAAGTGGTGGATAGAGATGGAAAGGATTGTGACTGTCTAATTCCCTATTTAATGTTTGCTATTAGGGAGGTACCCCAATCCTCTACGGGTTTCTCACCCTTTGAGTTACTTTATGGGAGACACCCCAGAGGGCTGTTGGATATCGCCAAGGAAACCTGGGAAAGTGAGAGTTTTCCCCACAGGAGTGTGATTGAGCATGTCGCCCTGATGCAAGATAGAATTGCACAGGTAATGCCAATCGTAAAGGAACATTTGGCCCAAGCGCAGTTGGCACAGCAGAGAGTGTTCAACCATGGAGCCAGGACCCGTACCTTTTCCCCGGGGGATAGGGTATTGGTACTTGTCCCTACGGTTGAAAGCAAATTCCTCGACCAAATGGCAAGGCCTCTATGAGATAATGGAAAAAGTGAGCGAAGTGAATTACAAGGTCAGACAACCAGGAAGGCGAAAGCCCGAACAGATCTATCACGTTAATCTGTTGAAAGCCTGGAGGGATAGGGAATCCCTAGTCGCGGAAACTTTGTCACCAGCTCACTCTGATTGCGGGATTCCTGAGGTTGGAATAGCAGTCACCTTGTCAAACCCCCAACAAAAGGAGGTTAAGGAGTTTGTGCTTCACAACAAGGAGGTTTTCTCTGAGCTGCCGGGACAAACGTTGGGCGTAGAGCATGATATTATTACCCCGCCCGGTGAAAGGGTGAAACTAAAACCCTATCGGATCCCGGAGGCCCGACGGGAGGCAATACGTGAGGAAGTACAGAAAATGCTGAAGTTAGGGGTGATAGAGGAGTCCCAAAGTGATTGGTCAAGTCCCATTGTGTTAGTGCCTAAACCGGATGGGAGCTGGCGATTTTGTAACGATTTTCGACAACTGAACAAAGTTACAAAATTTGACACCTACCCCATGCCACGTATGGATGAGTTGATTGACCGGCTGGGAACAGCCCGATACATGACAACTCTTGATCTCACAAAAGGGTATTGGCAAATTCCCCTGGCCAAGTCAGCCAAGGAGAAAAACGCATTTGTAACCCCAGACAGGGCGTTCCGATATAAAAGAATGCCGTTTTGGGTTACAGAATGCGCCGGCCACATTCCAGCGGAAAATGGACCAGATACTGAGGCCCCATCAGAAGTATGCTGCGGCTTACCTGGATGATGTAATTATCTACAGCACAGATTGGGCCTCACATCTGCCAAAAGTGCAAGCAGTCCTAGACTCTATCCGGGAAGCTGGGTTTACGGCCAACCCCAAGAAATGTACCATTGGGCAGGAGGAGGCCAAATATCTTGGATACACCATTGGGAGGGGAGTAATAAAACCCCAAGTCAACAAAGTCGAGGCCATACAGAATTGGCGACGTCCCAACAGCAAGAAGCAGGTACGAGCCTTTCTGGGAATCGCTGGTTATTATCGGCGATTCATTCCCCACTTTGCTTCTCAGGCTGTGCCCCTAACCAACCTGACAAAAGGGAAAGAGTCGGTCATGGTTAAATGGACCCCAGAGGCTGAGGCAGCATTCCAATTCTTAAAAAAAGCCTTATGTAGCCAGCCAGTGTTGTACTCACCAGACTTCTCTAGGGACTTTGTCGTACAAAGTGATGCATCAGACATTGGGTTAGGAGCAGTATTGTCCCAGGTCTGGAACGGGGAAGAGCACCCAGTCATTTACCTCAGCAGGAAATTGAAGTCCCATGAGGTAAATTACGCCACGATTGAGAAGGAGTGTTTAGCGGTGAAGTGGGCTCTAGATTCCCTTCAGTACTATCTGCTAGGTAGGCACTTTGACATGATTACTGATCACGCTCCTTTAAAGTGGATGGCTCAAAACAAAGAGACAAATAGAAGAGTGAATAGGTGGTTCCTGGCCCTACAGGAATTCAACTTTACAGTAAAGCATCGCCCGGCCGTTCAAATGGGGAATGTGGATGCTTTGTCTCGAGTACATGCATGCCTGATTGCTTGTGTTCCAACCCCAAGGTTAAAACAAGAGGGGGGGGTATGTGACAGCAGGCAGGTAAAATCACCAGGTTGCATCCAGGATGGAAGGTATATATGTCCTAGATTCAGGCTTTATGCCGATTTATACCACTAGGGGGAGTGCTGGGAGTCTTGCAGGGGAAGAGTTAATGAGCCCAGCTGAATCAAGTGGCTCATTGAGGCCTCTACAAGAACTCCCAGCATGCTAAGGGAGATGCTCCAACCTGGAACCAGATCTGTGTGAATAGTCTGGGGAGTGTGATCTCTGTGTGGTGAGCCAAAGCCTGTGTGGTTATTGTAAGAACTTCAAAAAGCAGAGAGCTAGGGACGGACAGCACAAGGCTGTACCCAGTTGTTAGTTAGGGACACCAACGTGTGTAGTGAGCGGTCAAGTTGACCAGGATTTCTTTTCATGTTTCTTTTTGTTTTGCTGTTTTTCCCTTGTAAATAGTTTGAATAAACCGCACCTTTCGTTTTTTGCAACTACAAACTCTGTCTGCTGTGCCTGTTTTGTGTGGTGAACCCATCCAGGGGGTCACACACACCCGCTGCCGAGTTAACCCCCTCACACTACATAAACTGTAAAAATGGTGCGAGTAATACCAAACGGTAGCAAAAGCAGTCATAAAAACATGTAGCTAAGTATGATACTGGTATAAAAATGTGTACAACGATACCACTGCTGAATCCAGATTAGAAGGGGTTAACATCAGTCCGTCGGCATGTAGATGACCCGTGAAGGGAACTATCACAACTCCCAGTGGATGGCTGTAGAATCCCAGGTTGATAGAGGGAAGTGATAGAGGGAAGTGTAACAGCCCTTGCATGTGACAGATAGTAAGGTCCCGCCAGCATGCAGATATGAAGGCACAGCAAAGGAGCCCTTCAGATGGACACGGCAAGCCCCGCCGGTGTCCGTAATGTCACCGGAACTCCCTGAAGACCCGGAAGCCGGCAGGGAGGTGAGTATCGATCAAAAGAATTTTGATCGATCAAAACAATTAATCGATTAATCGAGGAATAGTTAATTTCCACAGCCCTATAAAAAAGCACAGCTCTCCATTTTCATATGATAGGAGAGCTGAATTTTGTCATTCACCACTCCAGCCAGGTCAAAGATGGGCAATGAAAAAGTGGTCACGTGACTGCTTTTAAAATAAAAAAATACATGTATTTTTAATTTATTTATTTTTACAGGAGGAAAATACAGAAGAAAAATATTTAATATTTGGGAATGCGTTGTCTGCATGTATTTAATTTTTTTAGGTAGTAGGTTTACATCTGCTTTAACCACTTAAGCCCCGGACCATTTTGTAGCTAAAGGACCAGAGGTGTTTTCAGAATTTTGCACTGCGCTGCTTTAACTGTAAATTGTGCGGACATGCAATGTTGTACCCAAACGAAATTTGCGTCCTTTTCTTCCCACAAATAGAGCTTTCTTTTAATGGTATTTGATTGCCTCTGCGATTTTTATTTTTTGCGATATAAACGGAAAAAGACTGAAAATTTTGAAAAAAAATGATATTTTCTACTTTTTGTTATAAGAAAAATCGAATAAACTCAATTTTAGTCATACATTTAGGCCAAAATGTATTCAGCCACATGTCTTTAGTAAAAAAAATGTCAATAAGCGTATATTTATTGGTTTGCGCAAAAGTTATAGCGTCTACAAACTAGGGTACATTTTCTGGAATTTACACAGCTTTTAATTTATGACTGCCTATCTCATTTCTTGAGGTGCTAAAATGGCAGGGCAGTACAAAACCCCCCAAATGACCCCATTTTGGAAAGTAGACACCCCAAGGAAATTGCTGAGAGGCATGTTGAGCCCATTGAATATTTTTTTTTTTTTGTCTCAAGTGATTGAATAATGACAAAAAAAATATATTACTCACACATGCCATGGTTATATGTGGAATTGCACCCCAAAGTCAATTTTGCTGCTTCTCCTGAGTACGGGGATACCACATGTGTGGGACTTTTTGAGAGCCTAGCCGCGTACGGGCCCCCGAAAACCAAGCACCGCCTTCAGGATTTCTAAGGGCGCAAATTTTTGATTTCACTCCTCATTACCTATCACAGTTTCGAAGGCCATAAAATGCCAAAATAGCACAAACCCCCCCCAAATGACCCCATTTTAGAAAGTAGACAACCCAAGGAAATTGCTGAGAGGCATGTTGAGCCCATTGATTTTTTTTTTCTTGTCCCAAGTGATTGAATAATGACAAAAAAAATAAAAATAAATAAAAATTACAAAAAGTTGTCACTAAATGATATATTGCTCACACATGCCATGGTTATATGTGGAATTGCACCCCAAAATACATTTTGCTACTTCTCCTGAGTACGGGGATACCACATGTGCGGGACTTTTTGAGAGCCTAGCCACGTACGGGGCCCCGAAAACCAAGCACCGCCTTCAGGATTTCTAAGGGCGCAAATTTTTGATTTCACTCCTCACTACCTATCACAGTTTCGAAGGCCACAAAATGCAAAAATAGCACAAACCCCCCCAAATGACCCCATTTTGGAAAGTAGACACCCCAAGCTATTTGCTGAGAGGCATGTTGAGTATTTTACAGCTTTTATTTGTTTTTGAAAATGAAGAAAGAAAATAATTTTCTTTTTTTTTTTTTTTTTCAATTTTCAAAACTTTGTGACAAAAAGCGAGATCTGCAACATACTCACCATACCTCTCAGCAAATGGGGGGTTTTGTGCCATCTGGGCATTTCATGGCCTCTGAAACTGTGATAGGCAGTGAGAAGTGAAATCAAAAATTTACACCCTTAGAAAGCCTGAAGGCGGTGCTTGGTTTTTGGGGTCCCGTACGCGGCTAGGCTCCCAAAAAGTCTCACACATGTGGTATCCCCGTACTCAGGAGAAGCAACAGAATGTATTTTGGGGTGTAATTCCACATATGCCCATGGCATGTTTGAGCAATATATCATTTAGTAACAACTTTGTGCAAAAAAATAAAAAATAAATTGTCTTTTTTCCGCAACTTGTGTCAACATATAAAATATTCCATTGACTCGACATGCCTCTCAGTATATAGCTTGGGGTGTCTACTTTCCAAAATGGGGTCATTTGGGGGGGTTTTGAACTGTTCTGGCATTTTATACACAACATTAGGAAGCTTACATCCACTCTTCTATCCACTTGAAGACAAAGCCCTTTCTGACACTTTTTGTTTACATGAAAACATATTTTTTTTTGCAAGAAAATTATGTTGAACCCCCAAACATTATATATTTTTTTTAATCAAAGGCCCTACAGATTAAAATGGTGGGTGTTGAATTTTTTTTTTCCACACCGTATTTGCGCAACGATTTTTCAAATGCATTTTTTTGGGGAAAAATACACTTTTTTTAATTTGAATGCACTAAAACACACTATATTGCCCAAATGTTTGATGAAATAAAAAAGATGATCTTAGGCCGAGTACATAGATACCAAACACGACATGCTTTAAAATTTCGCACAAACGCGCATTGGCGACAAACTACATACATTTTTAAAAGCTTTTACAGGCTACCACGTTAGATTTACAGAGGAGGTCTACTGCTAAAATGACTGCCCTCGATCTGACCTTCGCGGTGATACTTCACATGCATGATGCAATTGCTGTTTACATATGACGCCAGACCGACGCTTGCGTTCGCCATTGCGCAAGAGCAGGGCAGGACAGGGGTGCTTTTTTTTTATTTTTATTATTATTAATTTTGCTTTTTTTATTTTATTTTTAAACTGTTCCTTCCATATTGAATTTTTTTTAATAATTTTTATTGTTATCTCAGGGAATGTAAATATCCCCTATGATAGCAATAGGTAGTGACAGGTACTCTTTTTTTGAAAAAACTGGGGTCTTGTGATCTGGTTGGTGTAATAAAATGCTTTCCCAATTTCCCAATGGCGCTTTTTATATCCGGGGGGGGGGGACATTCCCTCCCACTGCTTGTAAAAGCAGTCCAGAGGCTAATTAGCCGCTAGGATTTCTTTTACATGAAAGCCGGCCCCTGGCTGAAAAGAACGATACCAAGATGATTCCTAAACCCGCAGGCATCAATCTGGTATAACCATTCAAAGTCCAGCAACATACCAGTACGTTGCTGGTCCTTGTTGGACATGTATTGTAATCTTTTTTTTCATGCAGCCTGTTGGCTGAACAAAAAAAAGAGATTGATCGGTGGGTATGCCTACCATTAGAATACCGCCATTCATCCACCCACTTCTAATGATGGGCATACATGCACCATTTATATATGCCGAAGCATTGGGGCATCCTCCCGCAAAAACTATGCCGCACACACATGGTCGGACTTTTCCACGGGCAAGCCTCCATCGGAATTTCGACCGTATGTATGCGGCATTAGGAGCAAAATTGCTCCTCCGCTCCTCCGCCCCTGCTGCCCCAATGCTTCGGCATATATGCTTTTTTTTTTTTTTTTAACTGTGGTGGTGAAATCACCTCCCACAGCACTGGAGTCGCAGGGATCAGGCCTGTCTCTGCGAACACTGCAGTTATGTGTGTTGTGTTTTGTAAGTGACAGTGATCGATCGATACTGCACTTGGGTGGCCTGGGCTGGACGGAGGGGCAAAACGCAGGTGCTAGCAGGTATCTGGGCTGATCCCGCTAACACTGCGTTTTTGGGAACCCTAAACTGCTGGGAACACTAGTATAGATCTGATCAGATCAGATATTGATCTGTTCAGATACTATACCACTAAGGGAGGTGTATGCTTCACGCGTGGGTGTTAGCGTTACTGGCACTAACCTGACGCTGCCTGGGGTGTGACGCAGGGTTAACTAGGGGCAATTAGGGGTTAAAACCTTTATTAGATAATATATGGGGGTACCTGACGCTATAAAAACCTGCGGCGAACCTAAAAAAAATAACTGGCTACCGATCGGCATCACCGACAATAAGACAGCGATCACAAAAGCGATCACTTAGCGACAGTGGTGATAGGGGGTGAAAGGGTTACCTGGGGGGCGATCAAGGGGGTTAAACCTTTATTAGGTAATATATGGGGGTAGCTGACGCTATAAAAACCTGCGGTGAACCTAAAAAAAATAACTGGCTACCGATCGGCATCACCGACACTAAAACAGCGATCAGAAAAACGATTGCTTAGTGACGGCGGTGCTAGGGGGTGAAAGGGTTATCTGGGGGGTGATCAGGGGGTTAAACCTTTATTAGGGGGGGGTTAGGGGGCTACACTGGACCTAAACTAACTGTAGTGACACTTTTACAGTCACAAATGTCACTGATTGCAGTGATCAGTAAATAAATGGTCACTGCAATCAGTGACACTGTGACTGGGGGTTGGGGGGTGTTCTGGGGGGTGATCTGGGGGGGCGATTTATGTTCCTATGTGGCCTGGTGTCAGTGTACTGTTTGTGTACTAACCTGTGTGTCTTCTCTTGTACGGCGCTCGGTATATGTGAGCGCCGCATGAGAGATGACATCACTTCCTCTGCCTGTGTAAACATTACACAGCAGAGGAAGCTTTCTCATTCGCCGGGAGCGATCGCGGGGGGTGGCCGGAATCGAACGGCCGTCCCCTCATCCCGGATCGCTCCCCAACGGATAACGACCGCTCACTGTATAGAAGGGGGGTCCGATGGGACCCCCCAACTATACAAAGGCAATCACGTACACTGTACGTGATTGTGCCTGTCGGTGCCATTCTGCCGACGTATATATACAGTGAGCAGTCGTTAAGTGGTTAAAATGCATGCAAAAATGCACCAAAGCTCAAAAATGCATCAACGCAAATGCCCCACAATGCAGCAAAACTCAAAAAAAAACTCAAAATGCACTTAAAGTTCTGTAAACCCTAACCAAAGTGCATTTAGTTTGCTAAAGTACTGTGTTGCCATTTTTTTTTAAATAAAATATTGTTTTCACCCTTTTTTTTATCCTACTTTGTTGCATATTAGCACTGCTGATTACTTGCAGCCACTTTTGGGTTGATTTACTGAAATTGGAGAGTACAAAATCTGGTGCAGTGCCAGAAACCAATCAGCTTCTAGTTTTTTTTGTCAAAGCTTGAAGCGTATTTCCACTTTTGTGAAAAACATTCCCCTCTGGGTGATCTATGTACATTACAAGGATTTTAACAATCTTTGTTGCAGATTCCTACCTTTTTTTATTCAGAAGAAATCCCTGTGTGTTTGTCTGTATCCATGTGGAAAAGCGTGTCTAATGGGAGTGGTTTCATAATTATCAATCAGCTGTGCACCTGCCGGGCTCTATCGAGGAAAGCTGCTGGGCCTGCATCCCTTTAGCCATGATTTTCTATTGGAAAAATCTCACCAAAAATGTCATTTTTGTTGCAGGGGATGCCTGAAATCTGACTTGTATCTTAGGGCAGACTTCTGGGAAAATTGATGAGGCAATCACCCAAGCACGAAAGTGGAGTTACCCTTTAATTGAACAAGCTGATTGGCTACCATGCACAGCTGCACCAGATTTTGCACTCATCAGTTTAGTAAATCAACCCCTTTGTGTCTACATGCATTTACTCCAGCAACTACTGCTCATCTTTCTCAGGGTGGGGACAATAAAGAAACATGCTAGCGGAATGTGAGGACTTGTACGATGTCTTTATGGAGTGTGTAAAGGGTGACAATGAAGGAGAGCAATTAAGAAAGAGAGGAAGCTTTACCCATGCAGGGAAAAACAAAAAGTTTGCATTAAAGGGGGCCCCACCAGCAGCACATACTGTACATTCCCTTCAATCTTTGGCCACTTTATTTGTGAATTCCAAATAAGGTTAAATATGTGTTACTTCTAGGTATATGGATTGGATGGCTTACTACAGGTTTACTATGGAAAACTACAAGAGGGAGCAGATACAAGACCAGTCACCCTGCACAAGTAGAGAGCAGCAGTGACCGGTCTATTGCAGGAAACTCCAGAACAGAGGAACAGTTTCATGCTAGATTACTGCACAGATCTGAAAATACACAAAGTACATCAAGATTCATGTAAGAATACACATGCCTATGCCAATTCTCCTAGTAAAACCCAAGCATGTGCTCTTTGTCTGTACCAACTAGTGATGAGCCGAACACCCCCGGGTTCGGTTCGCACCAGAACCCGCGAACGGACCGAAAGTTCGAACGAACATTAGAACCCTATTAAATACAATGGATGCGAACGTTCGAATTCTAAAGTGCTAATTATAACAACTATTATGCATGTTATTGTCCTAAAAAGGGTTTGGGAACCCGGGTTCTGCACCAGGGGACATGTATCAATGCAAAAAGAAGTTTTAAAAACGGTCGTTTTTCGGGAGCAGTCATTTTAATGATGCATAAAGTGAAAAAAAAAAAGTCAAATATTCCTTTAAATATCGTACCTGGGGGGTGTCTAAAGTATGCCTGTGAAGTGCCACGTGTTTCCCGTGTTTAGAACTGTCCCTGCACAAAATGACACTTCTAAAGGAAAAAAAAGCCATTTAAAACTGCTTGCGGCTTTAATGTAATGTCTGGTCCCGGTAATATGGATGAAATTCTTTAAGAAAAATGGCATAGCTACCCCATGACCCCCCCCCTACCCCAGCCCATTACCAGCCCCTTTGGGTCTTGTATGGATATTAAGGGGAACCCCGCACATAAAATAAAAAAGGCCCTATATACTCTGAACAGCCCTATACAGGCGGTGCATACAAGACAGGGACTGTAGGTTTGTTCTTATGTAGAGTCTGTTTGTAATTTTGAACAGGTACATTGTTGAAGTGTAGCTCCAGCCCAAAAATCTATTTTTAAACTTTTTGGAAAACATAGGTAAGGGTTATCACCCCTGTAACATTTGTTTTGCTGTCTGTGCCCCTGTTCAGAACATTTCACCTCACTTTCCGTCCCAATGACAACTGTTTTTGAAATGTGGTGTTTTTCTTGAAACAAGGATTGCTGATAAAGCATCAGTACAGAGGAGACACCTTTCTCCCATATTTATTCTTACAGGAGAGAATTTTCCTTCCTAGTGGTAGATTTCCTCTCACTTCCTGTTGTCTTCTTGCGTTTGCAAGTAGGAGTCGTTTGTAAGTTGGATGTTTGAAAGTAGGGACCTGCCGTATATACTCTGCAGAAATAGGCCCCTTAGTTGTTGGTGTTGGCACAACACTGTAAGCACTCACAGTTACTCTTGGTTGGTGCTGGAACGCCCTGCTGTCAACTATTATATCAGGAATTTTAATTACATATAATTGTTGAACAGTGGTAGTAAAAATTGGGCCTTTGATGGTGGTGCTGGTGCCACAACACTGTAAGCCCTGACAGTTACTCTTGGTGGGTGCAGCAATGGGCCCTGCTGTGAATTATTAGATCAAGAATTGTAATTACATGCCCCTGTTGAACAGGGGCTGAAAAATTGGGCCTTAGGCACTGGTGGCACAACACTGCAACCCCTCACAGATACTGTACTTGGAGCACAGCAATGAGCCCTGTTGCAAAGTATTGCTTCAAAAATTGTAATGACACGCCCCTGTTAAACAGGGGCTGAAAAATTGGGCCTTAGGCACTGGTGGCACAACACTGCAACTCCTCACAGATACTGTACTTGGAGCACACCAATGAGCCCTGTTGCAAAGTATTGCTTCAAAAATTGTAATGACACGCCCCTGTTAAACAGGGGCTGAAAAATTGGGCCTTAGGCACTGGTGGCACAACACTGCAACTCCTCACAGATACTGTACTTGGAGCACAGCAATGAGCCCTGTTGCAAAGTATTGCTTCAAAAATTGTAATTACACGCCCCTGTTAAACAGGGGCTGAAAAATTGGGCGTTAGGCACTGGTGGCGGCACCCATAAACAAAAATGATCTTACAAGCTATCATCATCAATCGTATCATTGAGGACTCGGAGGAGGAGGATAGCCAGTCAACATAACAGCACAGGCACTCAGCATCAGCATCAGTCTTGAAGGGATGTGACATGTTAAAATCAATTAGTCTGTTATATCAGCATCAGGTGTGTGGTAGCTGGTGGTGATCCAAGACTGGTTCATCTTGATGAAAGTCAGTCGATCAACCGAGTCGGTGGACAGGCGCACCCTGTGATCCGTGACAAATCCTCCAGCAGCACTGAATGTGCGTTCCGAAAGAACGCTGGATGCAGGACAGGCCAGTAGCTCAATTGCATACTGTGCAAGCTCTGGCCAGTGATCCATCCTCAAGACCCAGTAAGCCAGAGGATTTTCGGTGGGGAAGGTGTCCAAGTCTGACCTTGCCCCTAGATATTCCTGCACCATGTTTATCAGACGCTGGCGATGGTTGCTGGAACCGATCATACTTTGGGGCTGCGGACTAAAGAATTGTCTGAACGCATCGGTCAGACGGCCACCTTCCCCACCGCTCCTTCTTTGACTGGCCGAAGCCTCAGCAACTCGTTGTCCAGGACCAGGAGTTTGCAACCTCCCAGTCTCTGGGAACGCGTTGCACAGACCTTTCTGCAAGGCCTCCCGGAGTTGTCTCATCCTCTGCTCCCTCTGCGACGGTAACATAAGGTCCGCAACCTTACCCTTGTACCGTGGATCAAGGAGAGTGGCCAGCCAGTAATGGTCCCTCTCCTTGATCCGAAGAATACGAGGATCCTTCCGCAGACTTTGCAGGATCAGGGAGGCCATGCAGCGTAGGTTTGCTGAGGCATTCGCTCCGGAGTCCTCTGGGTCACTAAGGACGACATGATCCGCAGCCACCTCCTCCCAGCCACGTACAAGTCCACTGGTTTCTTGGGACTGTAAATCATCCCTAAAAGACTGCTGCTGATGATGCTGAGTGCCAGCCTCCACCTCCATGCTGACACAATCCTCCTCCTCCTCCTCCTCCTCCTCCTCCTCCTCTTCCTGTGCGATGGGTGGGACAGAAGGAACACTGTCTGGGTAAAGGGGGCCTTGAGAGGCAAGGAAGTCCTCCTCTTCCTGCCTCTGTTCTGCCTCAAGTGCCCTGTCCATTATTCCACGCAGCGTGTGCTCCAACAGGTGGACAAGAGGTACAGTGTCACTGATGCATGCACTGTCACTGCTCACCATCCTCGTGGCCTCCTCAAATGGTGCCAGGACAGTGCATGCATCCCTGATCATGCCCCACTGGCGTGGAGAAAAAAAACCAAGCTCCCCTGACCCTGTCCTGGTGCCGTAGTCGCACAGGTACTCATTGATGGCCCTCTGCTGCGTGTGCAGCCGCTGCAGCATGGCCAACGTTGAGTTCCACCTGGTGGGCATGTCACATATAAGGCGGTTCTTGGGCAGGTTCAACTCCTTTTGCAGCTCAGCCAGGCGAGCACTGGCATTATAAGATCTGCGGAAATGCACACAGACTTTCCTGGCCTGCCTCAGGACATCCTGTAAGCCCGGGTACCTGCCCAAGAAGCGCTGCACCACCAGGTTAAGGACGTGAGCCACACAGGGCACATGGGTCAGTTGTCCCTGTCGGAGGGCGGAGAGGAGGTTGGTGCCATTGTCGCAAACCACCATTCCTGGCTTAAGCTGGCGTGGCGTCAACCACCTCTCGGCCTGGCCCTGCAGAGCAGACAGGACCTCTGCCCCAGTGTGGCTTCTGTCCCCCAAACACACCAGCGCAAGCACGGCATGGCATCTTTTTGCCTGCGTACTTGCGTAGCCCCGTGAACGGCTACGGAGCACCGCTGGTTCATAGGACAAACCACAGGAAGAGGCCATGGAGGAAGAAGAAGAGGAGGGGGTGGAGGAGAGAGGTGTGTCACAACCAGTAGTAGCATTTTGGAGGCGTGGCGGTGGGACAACCTCCAACACTACTGCACCTTGTCCTGAATCCTTCCCAGCTGCCAAAAGAGTGACCCAATGGGCCGTGAAAGAAAGGTAACGTCCCTGTCCATGCCTGCTGGACCATGAGTCAGCGGTAATATGCACCTTACCGCTGACCGCCCTGTCCAGCGAGGCCAAGACATTGCCTTCCACATGCCGGTAGAGAGCCGGAATAGCCTTCCGTGAGAAAAAGTGGCGTTTGGGAACCTGCCACTGAGGAACTGCACATTGCACAAACTCACGGAAGGGGGCCGAGTCTACCAACTGAAAAGGCAGCAGTTGAAGCGCTAGCAATTTAGCCAAGCTAGCATTCAACCGCTGGGCATGTGGATGGCTGGGAGTGAACTTCTTTCGACGGTCCAGCAGCTGGGGCAGGGAAATTTGCCTGCTAGAATCGGACGTCGGTGTACTGCTAGCAGAGTGGGCGCAAGTACTTGGCTGTGACACACCTAATTCTACACCTTCATTCCTCTCAGTGCATGTTTCAGAGAGGACTGAAGTTATAGTGGGGTTGGAGATCCCAGCTGATGCGGTGCAAGGAGAGGTCCGCTTTGTTCTTTGGTGTGGGTCTTTGAGGTAGGCTTGCCAACGAGCTGCATGGCAGGTCAACATATGTCTGGTCAGGCATGTGGTACCCAAGCGGCTGATGTTTTGGCCACGCGATATACGCTTGAGACATATGTTGCAAACAGCAGCTGTGCGATCTGATGCACTAGCCTCAAAAAAGGCCCACACCAAAGAACTTTTTGAATGACGGGCAGAGGCAGCGCCCTGCACAGGCGGAGCTCTGCGGTGTGATTCCGTCGGTGTACTGCCCTTACGCTGGCCACCAAAGGGCATCCTGCCTCGTTGGAGATGTGCCTCCTCCTCATCCTCCTCCTCCTCCTCTCTCCTATTAGGCACCCACGTGGAGTCAGTGACCTCATCATCCCCTCCCTCCTCATCACTGGAGCCAATCTGGCAGTATGCTGCAGCTGCTGGAACATGACTGCCAGATTGGTGTCCTTCTTGAGCATCCCCTCTGTCTGCTCTCACGCTACTGCCTTCCTCTAGCTGGGTTTCATCATCAGACCCTTCGAAACGCTGGGCATCCTCCTGGAGCATGTACCCAACACTGTGCTGAAACAGTTCGGGGGACTCCTCAGGAGGAGGACATGGTGGGTCTAGGGAAGGAGTGACTGATGATTTGTCTGACATTGATACCAGGGAAGACGACGCTTTGGCAGCTGCTTTTCCAGTACCCTGAGCCTGGGTGAGAGAGGATGAGGAGGAGGAGGAGGGCTTGGTCATCCACTCTACCAAGTCTTCGGCATGATGTGGCTCAACATGTCCAGCTGCCGAAAAGAAGAACAAGCGTGTCCCATGGCCATGTGCTGATGACAATGCACCGCGTCCACGACCAGCACTGTTGCCCCCAGACACAGAGCCTGCTTGCCCTCTTTTATTGCCTCCTGACTGTCTGCCTCTCCTTGTTTGCCTTCCAGACATTCTAATAGATGGCCTGCAGGGAGATGGGAAAAAAGCAATAAGGGCTACCTTCAGGTGTCCTTCTCTGTCCCTTGAAACAAGGACTTTCACAGTGAAAGAAACTGACACTCTCCCTACCTACAGTTTTCTGTCCCTAGAAAAAATGTTTTTTTTAATCACAATATAGCACAAGGACAATTCACTCACTGTCCTTACAGGTCCCTGGAAACAAGGACTTGCAGAGTGAAAGAAAAAAAACACTCTCCCTACCTACAGTTTTCTGTCCCTAGAAAAAATGTTTTTTTTAATCACAATATAGCACAAGGACAATTCACTCACTGTCCTTCCAGGTCCCTGGAAACAAGGACTTGCAGAGTGAAATAAACTGACACTCTCCCTACCTACAGTTTTCTGTCCCTAGAATAAATGTTTTTTTTAAGCACAATATAGCACAAGGAGAATTCACTCACTGTCCTTCCAGGTCCCTGGAAACAAGGACTTGCAGAGTGAAAGAAAAAAAACACTCTCCCTACCTACAGTTTTCTGTCCCTAGAAAAAATGTTTTTTTTAATCACAATATAGCACAAGGACAATTCACTCACTGTCCTTCCAGGTCCCTGGAAACAAGGACTTGCAGAGTGAAATAAACTGACACTCTCCCTACCTACAGTTTTCTGTCCCTAGAATAAATGTTTTTTTTAATCACAATATAGCACAAGGACAATTCACTCACTGTCCTTCCAGGTCCCTGGAAACAAGGACTTGCAGAGTGAAATAAACTGACACTCTCCCTACCTACAGTTTTCTGTCCCTAGAATAAATGTTTTTTTTAAGCACAATATAGCACAAGGACAATTCACTCACTGTCCTTACAGGTCCCTGGAAACAAGGACTTGCAGAGTGAAAGAAAAAAAACACTCTCCCTACCTACAGTTTTCTGTCCCTAGAAAAAATGTTTTTTTTAATCACAATATAGCACAAGGACAATTCACTCACTGTCCTTACAGGTCCCTGGAAACAAGGACTTGCAGAGTGAAAGAAAAAAAACACTCTCCCTACCTACAGTTTTCTGTCCCTAGAAAAAATGTTTTTTTTAATCACAATATAGCACAAGGACAATTCACTCACTGTCCTTCCAGGTCCCTGGAAACAAGGACTTGCAGAGTGAAATAAACTGACACTCTCCCTACCTACAGTTTTCTGTCCCTAGAATAAATGTTTTTTTTTTAAGCACAATATAGCACAAGGACAATTCACTCACTGTCCTTACAGGTCCCTGGAAACAAGGACTTGCAGAGTGAAAGAAAAAAAACACTCTCCCTACCTACAGTTTTCTGTCCCTAGAAAAAATGTTTTTTTTAATCACAATATAGCACAAGGACAATTCACTCACTGTCCTTACAGGTCCCTGGAAACAAGGACTTGCAGAGTGAAATAAACTGACACTCTCCCTACCTACAGTTTTCTGTCCCTAGAATAAATGTTTTTTTTAAGCACAATATAGCACAAGGAGAATTCACTCACTGTCCTTCCAGGTCCCTGGAAACAAGGACTTGCAGAGTGAAAGAAAAAAAACACTCTCCCTACCTACAGTTTTCTGTCCCTAGAAAAAATGTTTTTTTTAATCACAATATAGCACAAGGACAATTCACTCACTGTCCTTCCAGGTCCCTGGAAACAAGGACTTGCAGAGTGAAATAAACTGACACTCTCCCTACCTACAGTTTTCTGTCCCTAGAATAAATGTTTTTTTTAAGCACAATATAGCACAAGGACAATTCACTCACTGTCCTTACAGGTCCCTGGAAACAAGGACTTGCAGAGTGAAAGAAAAAAAACACTCTCCCTACCTACAGTTTTCTGTCCCTAGAAAAAATGTTTTTTTTAATCACAATATAGCACAAGGACAATTCACTCACTGTCCTTACAGGTCCCTGGAAACAAGGACTTGCAGAGTGAAAGAAAAAAAACACTCTCCCTACCTACAGTTTTCTGTCCCTAGAAAAAATGTTTTTTTTAATCACAATATAACACAAGGACAATTCACTCACTGTCCTTCCAGGTCCCTGGAAACAAGGACTTGCAGAGTGAAATAAACTGACACTCTCCCTACCTACAGTTTTCTGTCCCTAGAATAAATGTTTTTTTTAAGCACAATATAGCACAAGGACAATTCACTCACTGTCCTTACAGGTCCCTGGAAACAAGGACTTGCAGAGTGAAAGAAAAAAACCACTCTCCCTACCTACAGTTTTCTGTCCCTAGAAAAAATGTTTTTTTTAATCACAATATAGCACAAGGACAATTCACTCACTGTCCTTACAGGTCCCTGGAAACAAGGACTTGCAGAGTGAAAGAAAAAAAAACACTCTCCCTACCTACAGTTTTCTGTCCCTAGAAAAAATGTTTTTTTTAATCACAATATAGCACAAGGACAATTCACTCACTGTCCTTCCAGGTCCCTGGAAACAAGGACTTGCAGAGTGAAATAAACTGACTCTCCCTACCTACAGTTTTCTGTCCCTAGAATAAATGTTTTTTTTAAGCACAATATAGCACAAGGACAATTCACTCACTGTCCTTACAGGTCCCTGGAAACAAGGACTTGCAGAGTGAAAGAAAAAAAACACTCTCCCTACCTACAGTTTTCTGTCCCTAGAAAAAATGTTTTTTTTAATCACAATATAGCACAAGGACAATTCACTCACTGTCCTTACAGGTCCCTGGAAACAAGGACTTGCAGAGTGAAATAAACTGACACTCTCCCTACCTACAGTTTTCTGTCCCTAGAATAAATGTTTTTTTTAAGCACAATATAGCACAAGGAGAATTCACTCACTGTCCTTCCAGGTCCCTGGAAACAAGGACTTGCAGAGTGAAAGAAAAAAAACACTCTCCCTACCTACAGTTTTCTGTCCCTAGAAAAAATGTTTTTTTTAATCACAATATAGCACAAGGACAATTCACTCACTGTCCTTCCAGGTCCCTGGAAACAAGGACTTGCAGAGTGAAATAAACTGACACTCTCCCTACCTACAGTTTTCTGTCCCTAGAATAAATGTTTTTTTTAAGCACAATATAGCACAAGGACAATTCACTCACTGTCCTTACAGGTCCCTGGAAACAAGGACTTGCAGAGTGAAAGAAAAAAAACACTCTCCCTACCTACAGTTTTCTGTCCCTAGAAAAAATGTTTTTTTTAATCACAATATAGCACAAGGACAATTCACTCACTGTCCTTACAGGTCCCTGGAAACAAGGACTTGCAGAGTGAAAGAAAAAAAACACTCTCCCTACCTACAGTTTTCTGTCCCTAGAAAAAATGTTTTTTTTAATCACAATATAACACAAGGACAATTCACTCACTGTCCTTCCAGGTCCCTGGAAACAAGGACTTGCAGAGTGAAATAAACTGACACTCTCCCTACCTACAGTTTTCTGTCCCTAGAATAAATGTTTTTTTTAAGCACAATATAGCACAAGGACAATTCACTCACTGTCCTTACAGGTCCCTGGAAACAAGGACTTACAGAGTGAAAGAAAAAAAACACTCTCCCTACCTACAGTTTTCTGTCCCTAGAAAAAATGTTTTTTTTAATCACAATATAGCACAAGGACAATTCACTCACTGTCCTTACAGGTCCCTGGAAACAAGGACTTGCAGAGTGAAATAAACTGACACTCTCCCTACCTACAGTTTTCTGTCCCTAGAATAAATGTTTTTTTTAATCACAATATAGCACAAGGACAATTCAGTCACTGTCCTTCCAGGTCCCTGGAAACAAGGACTTGCAGAGTGAAATAAACTGACACTCTCCCTACCTACAGTTTTCTGTCCCTAGAATAAATGTTTTTTTTAAGCACAATATAGCACAAGGACAATTCACTCACTGTCCTTACAGGTCCCTGGAAACAAGGACTTGCAGAGTGAAAGAAAAAAAACACTCTCCCTACCTACAGTTTTCTGTCCCTAGAAAAAATGTTTTTTTTAAGCACAATATAGCACAAGGACAATTCACTCACTGTCCTTACAGGTCCCTGGAAACAAGGACTTGCAGAGTGAAAGAAAAAAAACACTCTCCCTACCTACAGTTTTCTGTCCCTAGAAAAAATGTTTTTTTTAATCACAATATAGCACAAGGAGAATTCACTCACTGTCCTTCCAGGTCCCTGGAAACAAGGACTTGCAGAGTGAAATAAACTGACACTCTCCCTACCTACAGTTTTCTGTCCCTAGAATAAATGTTTTTTTTAAGCACAATATAGCACAAGGACAATTCACTCACTGTCCTTACAGGTCCCTGGAAACAAGGACTTGCAGAGTGAAAGAAACTGACACTCTCCCTACCTACAGTTTTCTGTCCCTAGAATAAATGTTTTTTTAAGCACAATATAGCACAAGGACAATTCACTCACTGTCCTTCCAGGTCCCTGGAAACAAGGACTTGCAGAGTGAAAGAAACTGACACTGTCCCTACCTACAGTTTTCTGTCCCTAGAATAAATGTTTTTTTTAAGCACACTATAGCACAAGCACAAAACACACTGACACTCTCCCTACCTATCCTTCTCTTTCCCTAAACTAAAGGAATCCAGGTTAAGCAAGAAAGAAATAACAGTCACTGTCCCTGCCTATGCTGCTCTATCCCTGCTCCGGAACACACTACACTAGGCCGCCGTGCTGGCGGCCTTTTATAGTGTGGGGCGTGTACTAAACACCCTCAGCAATAATTGGCCACAGGCATCCTGCCTGTGGCCAATCATTGCTCTCCTCGCTGCCGGCGCTGTGATTGGCCAAGCATGCGGGGTCACAGTGCATGCTTGGCCAATCACAGCGCCTGGATGACACTGCGATGGCGTAGTGCATTGTGGGCCGTTCGCGTCACTCGAATTTGGCGCGAACGGCCCAAATCGTTCGATCTTCGTCGAACGATCGAACAGCCGATGTTCGAGTCGAACGTATGTTCGACTCGAACACGAAGCTCATCCCTAGTACCAACATTTGGACTGCTGTGCCATTTGCAGTCTTGCAATTCTTGTAGTAAATTACCTGCCTGTACTCTTTTCCTTTAGTACATTTCAGGTAATTCTCCTTCATTAAAAATGTCCTGCTGCTGGACAACTACTGTATCATCTTATCTGTTAAAAAAAAACTACTGTATCTTCAGCGGTTCCTTAAATCTTTATGAAAGTTTGATAGAAATTCCATGGACCTCTCTAGCGATGGTGTCACGTACCTTGGTTTGAGGCTGAAGTGACAAAAAGGCTTCCCTTGCAGCTCTGGTCTGAGCACCCCCCGAGTATGGAGACAAGTGTGCAAGGCATAAAATAGCATGAGTGCCGGTGGGCCAGGTGGCTGGCAGCTGCTAGTGCAGTTGACCAGCAGGAGCTGTATCAGGGCTGTTGCCAGACACTCTACAGGAAGAACCATGGTCGACAGTCTATATGCCTGCAGTGGTGTAGGGTGGAACCTATGAGGAGGATCTTGGATGCAGTGGTATGGAGACTGTATCTCTGGAGGAAGAGCTGAGAAGTTAGTGCCCTTCACAATTTTTTTTATGGACTTCTGTTCTAAAATTTATCCAGGCATAAAAAAAAGGGGCACCAGTGCGACAGCATAAAAAAATGAGAATTAGCATAAAATGATAAATTACATAAAAGAAAGTGTATTCAGCCCTTTAAAAAAGTCCACGTAAAGACACTGCGACATGACATTCCCATTATGGCAATGTCATCAGTCTCTCTTCCAAGCAGGATCTGGGGAGGCTTCCACCAGCAAAAAAGAGAGAAGAATGCCGCTACCTAAATGTAGCATTTTTTTTAAAGATTCCATCAAACTAAAAAATGCAAGTGAGAGTCCTGCGTGCGCGCTTGTATTTCTTTAGCGCATGCGTAGTGGGAGCAACGGGCCCGATGACGCAGGCACCTGGCGTCTGCTGGATGCGCAGTGACGTCATTCGGGACGGAGGATACAAAGGGCGGCCTCAGACCGCCCTTTGTGTGGATGGCAGACACCCGGGATCTTGCGTCACTATCGATAACCAGGTATGCACTCCCCACCAATGTACCTCTATCCATGCCTTTTTGATCCCAGAATGCCTTAGTTGTGGTGCCCCCCCCCCCCTATACTCTTGGGATGTGTAGCCCACTATGCACTGGGAAGGTGTTTGATACCTTGCTAATGGTTGTTGCATCCATACTTTAGATTCACTGGATTGAAGTCTCCACACTTCCTGGTGTGCTGGGGCTGATCCATTGACCCAGTGAGTGCTGAGCCTGTGGACTATCTCGGCTACCAGCCAGCTTTGTGATACCAGTGTCATTAAAATCTTTAGACCGCAGCAGAGGGTGGGTAGCTTCACTAATTTCAATGTTGTTCCTGCTCTTGTGATTATGTAGGTGTCCTCACGCTTTATTCATCAATAGCACAACCTTGGGGTCCTGGTTTCTCAATTTTTCTCCCTCCCCTCTGTACTTTGTTGTTTATTTATTTCCTTGCTTTGCATCATCCCCTTACCACTTGCTTTTTCAACTTCAACTTTCCCCCCTTTTACTCCCTCCCCTCCCCCCTCCTTTTCCACCAACCCCCCCTTTCATCCCCTTTTTTCCCTCCCTTTTTCTGGTTTTCCCATTCTCTCCTTTCCTCCAATTTCTTTTTCTTTCCTTCCTTCCTTCCCCCCCCCCCCCAACTGTTTCTTTCTTCCCCTTCTGTTTCCTTTTCCCCTCCCTTCCTTCTTCCCTTTCCCCTTTTCTCCCTCCCCCTCTCCTTTCCCCCTCTCCCTTTTTCAACCCCCCCCCCTTGTTGCCTCCCCCCACCCCCCTTCTCATGTTCTCCTTTCCCCCCCCCCATCCTCCTCCTTTTCCTTTCCCTTCCCTCTTCCCCCATTCTCTCCCTCTTTTTTCCCTCAATCTTCCTAATTTTCAGCTATCATTCTCTTCCCTTTTTCTTTTTTTCTCCCTTTTCCTCTCCCTTTCCCCCTTTGTTCATCCAAGTCCCATTCCCCCCTTTTCTACCTCGCTCTCTTTCTTATCCCCCCGTTTTTCCTCTTTCTTTCTCTACCTATATACCCACTTGACGGCTGCTTACCTTATGCCATATAATATAGATCTTCTAGTACCGTCCAACGCCCTCCCGTGTCCGCCCCCGGGGGGAACACCCTCTTGGGTGTCCCATAATTGCCGCATACTGCCCACAGGGCCAATCTTGGTGAGTCATGTTTCTCGTTTTTTTTACCTCACTCCTCAAACAACTGTATTATTCGTAGCTTTGCTACAATGGAGTATATCTTGACTATATAATCATGAGACTACATATCGTTCCAGATGTCAGAGCTAGACGCTTCCTGAAGAAGTGACTTGGTCACGAAACATGTCGAGGATATGTCACTAGCCACATCAATTTAGTTCTCTACATACCTGTGGAGCCTGTAATGATTTTAATTTCCAGTGTCAAGTCACTATTGTGACCTTCAATTGTGTATCTATGTAATTTTCATTTGTAAACTTTTGTAATGAATTGTTAATTTTTATAAACCAAGCGTTTGTCTGGGTGCCGCAACAGTCCAACCACCACTTGCGATCAGGGCCTTATTTTGGAGTGACCCTTGATTTATCTCCTTTTCCCCTTTCCAAAAACTAAAAAAAGAAAACATTTTGCACATGCATGTAAAATGTATAAAAAAGCATATCCATAGGTGTCCGACAGATGGCAGCCTTCCAGGTGAAATGTGAGCAAGCCCCTCCACGTGGATATGATGTAAGGTGCTTGGAATCAGGAAGTCAACCAAGGGAACAACAGGAAGAACCAGAAAAAGCAGCAGACTTTATGTGTGATAACCACTGTGGACAGCAAAGATTGGTATCAAGCCAGTCAATTATCAGTTTTAATTACCGTATTTATCGGCGTATAACACGCACAGGCATATAACACGCACCCTAACTTTAAGAGGGAGGTTTCAGGAAAAAAAAACTTACAACAGCCCCCTGAGTATAACACGCAGGCACAGTTCACCCTCTATTTTCAGGGTAAAAAAGTGAGTGTTATACGCCAATAAATACAGTAGATCATTGAAATCTAAAGCTTATCTTCATCATCCCCTCAGAGAGTTCATCAACTCTGCCCCGACAAGGGAGGGTTTACCAGGATGCTCACCTTCATATACTGTATGTACTCTTGAGATGGATGGCCTCCAAAGGGAGAGTACCATTTATAAACAAAAACACAAAAAGACAGACAAAACCCAAGCTCAACTTACCAACCAATCAGCAACCAACCAAAATCACCTGTCTAATAGTGCGTTTAAAAACAGGGGTTTAGTTGCACGCATTTGCAAATACATGTGTAAGCTGCAGGCCTCATCAAGGCTCCCTGTGTACTGCAGACCTAACTCTAAAATTTTAAGTCTTCTCAGTGGAAGCACATGTATGCTGATGGATAGATAAAGGGCAGATAACTGGAGGGGGCTCACCCTCCTTTAAAGGGGCAGGAGCACACTAGGCACCCAGCGCATAGAAGCAGAGGTGCTAGTGCGTTGCCTGACCACAATGACAAAAAATGCCAACATTTATATGCGATTCGCCCACCCCAGTGCTCCTTGCTGTGAAGACCAGTCATAGATAAAGGCAGTGACATTTGTTTGTTGTATTGTTGGCATTTTTTGTCATTGTGGTCAGGCAACGCACTGGCACTTCTGCTTCTATGCGCTGGGTGCCTAGTGTGCTCCTGCCCCTTTAAAGGAGGGTGGGCCCCCTCCAGTTATCTGCCCTTTATCTATCCATCAGCATACATGTGCTTCCACTGAGAAGACTTAAAATTTTAGAGTTAGGTCTGCAGTACACAGGGAGCCTTGATGAGGCCTGCAGCTTACGCATGTATTTGCAAATGCGTGCAACTAAACCCCTGTTTTTAAACGCACTATTAGACAGGTGATTTTGGTTGGTTGCTGATTGGTTGGTAAGTTGAGCTTGGGTTTTGTCTGTCTTTTTGTGTTTTTGTTTATATGCGATTCGCCCACCCCATGCTCCTTGCTGTGAAGATCAGTCATAGATAAGGAGAGTACCATTTATAACAGAATGTGAGAGGGACATCTGCAAGAGCTTCTCAGTGGAAGATTTGTCCAAGGCTTTTAAGTTGTCTCACACTTTTTGTTCTAGTTTAAAAAAAAAAAAACTATAAAATATGTCTTTGCAGGTATAGATGTCCTTTTACCCTATGATGCCCCCCCCCCCCCAACTTTACATTGGTGGTCAGTGAAAAGAATTTACTGTTACATTGGAGTTTGGTGAGAATGTGGTGTTACATTGGTGGTTGGTGGAAAGAATGCCGCCCTTACAGACATCTAAAAAGGGTAATCTGTGTTGAAGGTTATTTTTTATTTTTTTATTTTTTATTTTTTCAAACCACTCAGCTTGTGTTCTCTCCCTCCTACTCTCCTAAGAAGAAGAGAGGTGCGGTCATCTACAGTCAGTAAAAGCTGCTAATAAACAACAGTACTAACATCGCGGTCAGGAGAGACCACCACAAATCCTCATCGTGGTTGGTGAGTTTGTACACTTTAGAGCACATTTCGACAGTTAAAAACTATAGAAATTATGGTTATTTTTATGAGACACAGAGGTGGTTGATTTATTAAAGGCAAATAGACTGTGTACTTTGCAAGTGTAGTTGTTCCAGAGCTTAGTAAGGGAGGGGAAGTTCTGCTGACTTCCATCTTCCAAGCATGTGCAAGAATTTTTTATTTTTTTTCCCTTGCATTTGATTGGGTATTATTTGCAAAGTGAAGCTTCACCTCATTTACTAAACTCTGGACAAACCGAACTTGCAAAAGGCCCAGTCTATTTGACTTTAGTAAATCAACCCCTCAGACATACACTATGAAAACCCTGGCCAGCACTTCTCAAACTCTAGCAGCATTAGCATGTGTTTGGTAAGTATTTATGGTGCATTTGGCTCTATGCTGTTTGTTGAGATTCAGCTCTCTCTAAAGACACAGGGGGTTATTTACTAAAGACAACTCCACTTTGCACTACAAGTGCACTTGAAAGTGCTGTCGCTGTAGATCTGAGGGGGACATGCAAGGAAAATAAAAAAACACATTTTTGCTTGCACATGATTGGATGATAAAATCAGCAGAGCGTCCCCTAATTTCAGAGCTTCCCCTCAGATCTACAGCGATCTACAGCGACTGCACTTACAAGTGCACTTTTAAGTGCACTTGTAGTGCAAAGTGTATTTGCCTTTAGTAAATAAACCCCATGGATTCCCTTTAAATCATATTCATCACTGTGACTGGACAAAGTAGAGTCATACAGCTCTTGAATAGACTCATCAACATGTTTGAGCTCACCTACATGCATGGGCGTCCGCAGGTAGGGGCAAGGGGGGTCACGTGCCCCCCCTGGCAAGGCTGGTGCTACCTATAGGCAAGTGTGCAAATCAATCGGAGGCGCCGCGCTGCATGTCCCAGGGCCGTCACATACACAACATGGAGTATGTCAGGAGTGATGGTGTTTGCGGCCCCTGAGCTGGGGGGAGGCAGCATGGCCAGTAGCTGGAAATACAAAGCTCTGCCGCAGCTGCCTGTTACCTTTCACATGCCGCAGACAGCGTCTGCTAATGCTCAGCCCGACCAGATCACTAAAGATTCATCTCCTCTCCTCCTCGGCTCAGACTGACGGCTGTGTGTGCTCAGCCTAGACATGTGTGAGAGGCCCAGCGCTCCCTTCTAGATAGGGGCCCTGAGAACACCCACCGCATGGGGCCCCAGCCTCATCTGAGCTGCTTGGCATGTGCAGCAGTTGTTGGAGCCTTCCATCTGCCTTTTCTGGGGTTAGTAATCCATTTAATTCTCTCTAATATCATCTGAAGCTTGCAATATAGAAATTGATTGGAGGGGAGTTCTCCATGCTAATGATTGTGTGTGTATTGGGGTGTAATGTGTCTGTGTATGGGGGGTGTAATGTATCTGGGTGTAATCTGTGTGTATTGGGATGTAATGTATCTGGGTGTATGGGGGTGTAATGTATATGTACTATGTCCATAGTCTCTGACCATCTCCTGTACTACGTCTGCAGTCTCTGACTGTGATAACATTGTCGAAAAGGGGCAGAGCATGGGTGACCTTAAAACTATGCCCCCCCTGAAAAAAGTTCTGTGGACGCCCATGCCTACATGGTTCATTGTGGGACAGTTTGACATAGAAAACATTCCCTAGTAGATAGAAAGACCAGTCTGTAAGGGTCCCTCTCATTGGCTAATGGTTCGGGCCATGCTGACTCTAGACCTGCCCTGCTTCTTCTCGGATGGGATAGTCTCCTAACTGTTGTTTAGAGATACTTCACCATACTGTGTCATACTTCTTTGCCAAAAGTCCACTTCTTCACATCCCTGGTCTAAGGCCTATTATACAGAATAATGTAATGTCCAGTCCAAAAGGCTTTTTCAACGCTTTACTCCTTACCATCACTCCACCATAATTCTTAACCCCTTTGAGCCAGCTCCTCCCGGCCCTTTAAGAGGTTTGGGATGCCGGGAGGCTGGGCGGGGTTTATGATCATGTGACTGCCGTGATTGGCTGTCATGGTGGTCACATGATCGGAAAGTGTCCGATTGCAAGTAGCGATCGTGAGCTTTGCGTTAGCCGCCAGGAGCGCGCAGGACTGGGGTGCCTCAAGATATTGTATGTTCTCAAAGTGTGCCGTGAATAGAAAAAGCTTGAGAAACACTGGTCTAGATTGCATTGCCTGGCCTTGTCCAAAATGTAAAACGGTATCCTGATAAGTTTTAAAGGCAAGTAAATCAATTTTAGGAATCTACATTCAAAACTCATTTCTAATTTCACAAAAAAGCTAATTGTAAAGTATGACAAGTTGATGTGTTCTGTACTAGAAACGGATAAAATATATAAAGTGATTTAAAGGTCAGATTTTTTATTTATTTTTTTAAAGATGTACACAGCAAAAACACAAACGTACTGCGTACATACAGTTTCAACAGGACAAAAAAACAAACAAACAAACAAATATTTGATAGGTTGCTTTGTAGTCCCAAATGGCATGAACCAGTGTGTTGCAAGAAAGAAGAAAAGCTGCTACTATTCACGAGATACAATATGAGAATTTATTTCTGGTTTTGTTTCTAGATGTAATTATTTGATAGAAGCACACACTTTACCCAAACCACTATCTGCATACAACAAGTATCAAGTATGTTGTATACTAATGCTACATGCCGCTATCGCTCTGTACAGCTCATGATCAGATGCTCTCTCAATAATAAATTCTGCTTTTCCCAGGCAGGAAACAATCAGGTTAACTTTAGTGGTGGCACCAGTGGCGGCCCGTCCATAGGGGGCGCCCGGGCGCCGCCCCCCCCTCCTGTGGTCACCAAAAAAAAAAACAACAAAAAAACGGCCCTTTAAGAGTTTTTTTTTTATGTCTTTTTTTCACACATGGCGGCGCGACCATAGTGGGCGCAGAAGCGCCGCTACCCGCTCGCTTCTGCGCCCGGCCGTCACTCACAACAATACATAGGTTCATGCATTGCATGAACCTATGTATTGCTGCCGCCCACTATTCAGATGGCCGGCCCCTTGAGCGCCGGCCATCTGAATCAAAGCGTCTGATTGGCCTTTAGAAGTGCCTATCAGAGCCAGCAGGCTCTGATAGGCTTCCCGACTACAGCCTGAGGGCTGTAATCGGCTTCTAAATATCTAATGAGAGGACGCACAGGGGTGCGTTCCCTGGCCAATCAGGTTCACCGGGTCTGGTTACCGGTAACCTGATTGGCTGAAGTGACATTGAGGGCGGGAGAAGACATCGAGGACAGAAGAAGGACGGCGCTGACTCGAGGAAGGTAAGTGCAGGGCTGGGGGGACAAACTGGCTGTATATGGGGGAGAAACTGGCTGTATTATGGGGGAGAAACTGGCTGTATTATGGGGGACAAACTGGCTGCATATGGGGGACAAACTGGCTGCATATAGGGGACAAACTGGCTGCATATAGGGGACAAACTGGCTGCATATAGGGGACAAACTGGCTGCATATAGGGGACAAACTGGCTGTATTATGGGGGACAAACTGGCTGTATTATGGGGGACAAACTGGCTGCATATGGGGGACAAACTGGCTGCATATGGGGGACAAACTGGCTGCATATGGGGGACAAACTGGCTGCATTATGGGGGAGAAACTGGCTGCATTATGGGGGAGAAACTGGCTGCATTATGGGGGAGAAACTGGCTGCATTATGGGGGAGAAACTGGCTGCATTATGGGGGAGAAACTGGCTGCATATGGGGGAGAAACTGGCTGCATTATGGGGGAGAAACTGGCTGCATTATGGGGGAGAAACTGGCTGCATTATGGGGGAGAAACTGGCTGCATTATGGGGGAGAAACTGGCTGCATTATGGGGGAGAAACTGGCTGCATTATGGGGGAGAAACTGGCTGCATTATGGGGGAGAAACTGGCTGCATATGGGGGAGAAACTGGCTGCATATTGGGGGGAAACTGGCTGCATTTGGGGACAAACTAGTGGCGTTTGGGCACAGTGGCTGCGTTTAATGGGCACAGTGGCGGCAATTGATGATTTTTTTTTTCAGTTTGTTTGCGCCCCCCCAAAAAAATTTGAGCACCAGCCGCCACTGGGTGGTACCACCAGCTACTTATGCTTACCATCTTCTAACTCTACTGCCACACCATTCAGCTGCCGGGAGCAAAAAGTGGAATACCTGTGTACTGTAGGCTCCAAGTCCACAATTCTCTTCCACCCCTATGTGACAGCTCCGAGTACCTGAGCAGCTAATCACCAAGCACCAGATGTGTCATGCAGGAAAAAATGTAGTGGGTCTCCCCACAGCTCTGCTCACTGCAAAGTAAGGATGTCGCTGCAAATTTTACTACTATGCATACAAAGTGGATTTATATGCTTTGTGGCTACTAAGATTATATGTAAATCAATGTTTTTGTGCCCAGGGTAAAGTGATACTAAACACACACTGTTTAATTTACATTGTCCCTTCTATTTCTGCATGTGGATGATGGCACTGTAATTATTTTAACCACTTGCTTACTGGGCACTTAAACCCCCCTCCTGCCCAGACTAGTTTTCAGCTTTCAGCGCTGATGCACTTTGAATGACAATTGCAACACTGTACCCAAATTAAATTTTTATCATTTTTTCCCCACAAATAGAGCTTTCTTTTGGTGGTATTTGATAACCTCTGCGGTTTTTATTTTTTGTTAAAAAAGAATAAAAAGACTGATTTAAAAAAAAAATATATATATTTTTTTTATATTTTGTTATAAAATGTTGTAAACGGATAATTTTTCTCCTTCATTGATGTACGCTGATGAGGCTGCACTGATGGGCTGCACTGATGGGCACCAATAAGGTGGCACTGGTGGGCACCGATAAGGCGGCACTGGTGGGCACTGATAGGCGGCACTGAGAGGAGGCACTGATGGGTGGCACTGAAGGGCATTGATAGGTGGCACTGGTGGGCACTGAGAAGTTGCACTAATAGGTGGCATTGATAGGTGGCAGTGATGGGCACTGATAGGTGGCAGTGATGGGCACTGGTAGGTTACACTGATAGGCAGAATTGCTAGGTGGCACTGATGAGGCACTGATTGGCGGCACTTGTGGGCATTGATAGGTGGCACTTGTGGGCATTGATAGGTGGCACTGTGGGCACTGGCAGGTAGCATTATACTGGCATACTGATGAGGCACATCTGCCTCCTTCCTCTTTGGGACCAATGTCCCTTGTGAAAGAGCCGGTGATCGCTGTCAGCGTGAGGAGAAAAAAAAAAAAGATTACCGATTCTTTGTTTACATCACGTGATCAGCTGTCATTGGCTGACAGCTGATCACGTGATAAGGGGTCAGAATCGGCCCCTTACTCGGATCGGTGATCACCCGAGTCTCAGTGACGCGGGTAGCGCGCGAAAGGAAGCCCATCTATTGACAGCCTCCCAGATTTTCAGGTCCGCGCTGAAGCCATCATTTGGCTATAGCGCGGGCCTCAAGTAGTTAATAAAAAAAACATCTACCTTTTTCCTAATCGATATACAGCTGCCACATGACCCAGCTCTTTCCCAGCTTGTCTGCAGAGAAACATAAACAGGAGGAGCTTCTAGTCCTGCTGGCCATTTGTTCGAAATAAACAAAAACAGCCTTTGGAATTGAGAATAAAAATAAATCAAAAATGTAAAAATATAAATAAACTGTTTTAAATCGACTTACAAATATATATTTTAAATTAAATTCTTATTATTTTGTGGAAATAACACGTGTGGGCAGATTTCTGCCAGTCACCGGCTGTGTCACTCCCCTCCATCCTGCCGCGTACACACGGCCGTTTTTAATGTCATTGAAAATAACGAAGTTTTTCTCCAGGTGATTTTTCGTGTTTCCTCTCAAGTCTGCCTTGCCTACACACTATCGTGAAAAAAAATGCTCGAGCAAAGCGCGGTGACGTACAACACGTACGACGGCACTATAAAAGGGGAAGTTCTATTCAGATGGTGCCACCCTTTGGGCTGCTTTTGCTGATCCTCGTATTAGTAAAGTTTGGTGAGAGCCGATTCGCGCTTTTCAGCCTCATGCTCTTCAGTCCGTTACAGCGTGACGAATGTGCTATCTCCATTACGAACGTTAGTTTTACCAGAAGGAGCACTCCCGTCTCATACTTGATTCTGAGCATACGCATTTTTTTTACCCACGTAAAGGCATACACACTACCGTTTTTCACGGCATTAAAAAGAACGACGTGAAAAACGACGTGAAAAAATAGAGCAGGTTCTAATTTTTTTAGGCCATTTTTCACGTCGTGAAAAATGCTCTGGAGCCTACACACGATCGTTTTTAATGACCAATTTAAAAAATGGCATTTTTCACGCCATGAAAAACGGTCGTGTGTATGCGGCATTAGAATAAGAGGGAGTGAAGCCACCAATAATCTACATGTAATACCCCGCCCCCATTGTGATTAGCTGGTTAGTGGGCATAGAGGATGAGGGAGGGAGTGGGCTATCATTTACCACTGTGTATACGCCCACATGTGACTCTATAGTCACATGGGCTGCCCAGATGTGATAGGGAGCAAATGCTCAGCATAGAAACTCACTGAAATAGTTATGATATGGTATAGTTCTATCGCAACTAGAATGTGTTGATTTTGATCGTTTTTACTGTAACACCATGGTTTAGACCAGTGGTTCTCAATCTTTCTAGTGCCGTGACCCCTTGAAAAAATTTCCCAAGTTGTGGGGACCCCTAACAGTAAACGTATTTTCGTAGAGTGGGTTGTCAGCACCCAAGGCAAGGCAAGACAAGTAATTTGCGCCTCTAACCCACGGACATTTAGCACTCCCCGATTCCCTTCCACTCGTACAGTATTAAAACCCCTTATGGTACATTTTGGGATGTACCACAATCTCTTTGTTCTCCTTTCTTTCCCTTTTATCTTTCTCTATTCTAATTTCTTGTTTTTTCCCCCCATCCCTCTCGCTAGCCATCTTGTTCTTTCTCTTATTCTTTCTCTCCCTTTTTCTTTGTTCCTCCCCCTCTTTTCCTCTCCCTTCCATGTATTCTCTATTTTTATTCCTTCTCTTACTCCTTGGTGGGGGGGTGGGGGGAATGGGATGAGTGGCAGAGCTGGTGAGAGCTCTGATCAGCCAAATTAGGTGCTCTTGATCAAGGTCATCTACTGATCTGAGAACTGTAGTGGGGACTTTTAATGGCAACTCTAATCACAGGTAGTGTTACTCACTGTGTCTCCGGCTTCACGGTTTCTCCAGCTTTGTGGTATCTCGCAGCAGTGACACCTATGCCGAAATCAGGAGGTGGGGTCTCCTCCAGCCCCTCCCACTTCACATTCCTCATTAGTCAGCTGACCTCTAGCCTCTGCCCCCCACCCATGCCCTGAACTGAGTGGGCGACCGCGGGCTTCAGGAACAGCCCAGCTGGGCGGCCGGGAAAAGGCTGGAAGAGCGGTGCGGGCTTTAGGAATATGCCAGGATTTGGTGACCTCTGGCAAATCATCGTTTGACCCGTGAGGGGGTCCCGACCCCAGGTTGAGAACCACTGGTTTAGACGAAGCACGCCAGCCGTGTGAAACGCGTCACCTTTTGCCCTTGCCATTGCCCATGTCATTGCTTTTTGTCTCATGATTTTATCTCCTCAATAAACTTCTCTATTTGTGCATCTAATAGGGGAGGGCTGCCATACTATTTGTGTATATCCAAAACCATGGTTTTATATATACTTGTACTATTTTGTACCTCATTGCTTGCCCAAAAAAAATTTTCAATAAAAAATTATTGGAAAAGAAAATCACTGAAAGCTGAGCATGTGCAGGGTTACCACCACAGCTGCAAAATCCCTCGCTGAATTCGGGTCATGGACAGAAGGTGGAGATAGAGAGCAGCAGGATCAACCAGGATTTTTGCAGAATATAAAAAACGGATCTCATAGTGAGTATGAACAGCATATAATACAGCATTATTTGATAGTTTATTATGATGTGGGTTTAGTGCCACTTTAAGCTTTAAATGTAAAACTCTTGTCTGAATCAAGGACATTTTTACTTTGCTTTATGTCACAGACACTATAGGAAACTAGGGGAAATCTCCCTGGAGTGAGGGAAAAACATACCTTTGGTAGCTGTCACAACATGGGTCATCGGAAGTTATCTCACCCACTTCTTTTATAATCTCAACCATAATACTTTACATTTCCACTGACTTTTTGTTGCTGTGACATTAGATTCTCAATAAGGGTAACAGTCAGCAAAAAACTAGCCAATACCAAGCATTTGCATGGGTATTTGTACTCGTGCAAATGTTCTGATGCTAAAATCTGCTATCTTCAGTCTAGGTTCGCACTGGTGTGGGGAACTGCGTGTGATTCGGACAGGAATTACACTGCATTCCTGTTCAAATCACATGCGATTCTTTGCAGTGCGATTTGAGCCCATTGATTTTGTATGGTTTAAAGCGCATCGCACCCGCACAAAAAAGGTGCATGCTCCTTTTTTTTGCTGGAATCAGATCCGATTCTGACAATCGCACTGCGTTATGCAAGGAGTCTAAAAAAACTGTCACATGACACTAAAAATAGATATCGGCGAGTACTTGAGAAAAAGTATCGGTACTCGTACTCGTCTTAAAAAAACTGGTATCGGTGTACCCCTAAGGCTGGCCATACATGGTTTGAATCTTCAGCAGGAACCAGCCTAGATTTGAACCGTTAATGGGCAGGCTGAATGTACCAAGTTAATCAATCGATCAACTTCAGTACCACCAGCCTGCTGGATTCGCTGCTATAGCCACTAGCCATTATCACCGTCTTCTCCTGGCGGGGATGGCAAGTTAACGAACGTTTCGCAATATGAGCACTGTATTTGCTAAAATCCTAACTTGGTTTGCGAGTGTTGTCTCGCAAAACGAGCAGGATTCAGGCCAAAGCGGGTGCAGTACCGCGTTTGGCCTGAGGTGGGGGGGCACCGTAGCCGAATGGCGCCAATCGTCAGCGTTCGGAAACGGCCGGAAGGGCCCGAGGACAGTTCGGCTGACCTCGGCAAACCTCGGAAAGGCTCATGAACGAAGTCTTTCCGAGGTTTGCGGAGGTTAGCCGAACTGTCCTCGGGCCTTTCCGAGGCTCACCGCGCCCCCCCGCCTCTGCATACCATTGAAGTCAATGTGGAACTAATTATTTTCGTTTCCATTGACTTCAACGGGGAAACTCGCTTTGATATGCGAGTACTTTGGATTATGAGCATTCTCCTGGAACGGATTATGCTCATAATCCAAGGTTACACTATTTCCTGCAACTTATTGTTGCCGGGAAGAAATTCGCACCATGTATGGGCGGCCTGATAAAAACATGACTGAAGACAACCTTTACACTGCTAAAAAGGAAGGAGATCCTTGGATTCTCCTCTTAGCAAGCAGACTAGAGCAAAGTCCGAAACTGTTTTAAGATTATCTTTATTTATAGCAACCCTTACTTATGCCAAGATGGCCTGACCTTTTAGGAACATGAGTTCATAAGGAATCCCTTTCTTATCTTTATTACCTCACTCTGATAAAAGAAGACAGCATGCTATCTTGGGGAGTTCCCAATAGAACAAAAGTCACTCAGGGAAAATGGATTTGATATATACTGTATACTTACAGTATATTTTTTAAAGCATATGGACTTTTAGCTAGCATGCCGTAAAAATTCTAGCTGATATGAAAATAAAGGTAATCAAACGGTTTTGAAATGTATTTATTTTTTCTAATTTATAGCCCAATAGTGCTTGTTTTGGTGATTTGATTAGGTTAATTTGTGTTAGAGAATATATAAAATTGTATATTCTTATCCAAAATTTTTTAACTTTAGGGCATTGCACCACCATATATAAAACATTGTTCCCTCTTTTCTGCATCCACGGAAACAAAGAGGAGATGATTCAGGTATAAACAATGCCAATCTAGAGGGGACCATATACCATCTCATAAGAGGTTTGTAAGTTACTTCTATGTTGGAGGTATTTATGAGAGAACGAGATGACATTAGAGCAATATTTTGCCATTTCACCAAGTCAAAATTTTCTTGAAGGTCTTCTTCCCATTTTACCATATAACTTAGTTTAGTATGAAAAGTACTTAGGATGGAATAAATTTCCGATATATGTCCTCGATATAAGTCAAACTTTAGACACAGATATTCCATCTTAGACATGGACTTTATATCGTTATTTTCAGACGCCATTGATTGGGGTTCGTTCCCGCCTCACAGCCCTCCGAGCGCGAGGTATGTGTGTGTGTGTGTGGTCCTGGTTTGGGGCCGCGTTGGCCCGAGGCTGTATCGCTATCTTGTAGGCCCAGCTAGTCTGGCTGCGGCCTACGTTCGGAGAGGGGATCCCAAATTGTCCATCCAAATGGGGAGGAAGCTATCTTGGTGAAGGAGACCAGGGAGGACCTGCCCTGGAGGAGACTGGCAAAGTGCTGCTGTCTTGGATGAGGCCTGGCAACTTTATCAAGAAAGGATATGCTACACTACAAGCCCTGCAGTTCGCCGGATTGGCTTAAAGGCTTTTTAAATGTATGGCTGGAAGTTTGGGTCTTTGAAATCCTGTGGCAGAGGATTCCTGGACTATCCATTGATTCACTTAAAAAGGTCTGTGGCAGAGACTTGGTTCACTTAGAAAGGTCTGTGGCAGAGACCCATTTCATCTTGGGCAGTCTGTGGCAGAGACTGTCCCGTTGCTGATTCGTGTGTCATCCTGGCTGCTAGGCCATGTGAGAGAGGACTATCCGGGTGACCAATACCCACTACAACATTGAGAGTGGCAAGTGACTTTGAACTCATAGCTTTGTAATTTTTGTTGCGAGTGCCTGAACCTTCCCCTATTCTCCTATACCTTCTACTTTCTCAACGTTTATCAGCATAAGAAAAATAAAGTTTGGCTGTTTAAGGTTTTAAATCTGTGTGGACATTGCATTACTACAGACTTTCCTACCCGGACAACGCAGCTGAAGAGGTAACGTGCAAAACTAACCAGCGGCCCTGAAGGGGGTATTGCTACATTAGTATATACATTTTTATAGGGGTCTTTACATTAGATGAGAGACAGTGACAATTGTCGAGAACGAGGACAGGGGGATTTCGTTTTAAAAGAGGGACTGCCCCTCCAAATAAGGTACAGTTAGAAGCCTTTGGCCATCACTATTATGGGTTTCATATTCCTGCATTAGTTTGCCCATAATGTCTTTTATTGGCATTGTATTTACTAAATAATTGTGTGTTATCATAATGACCTTAGACTACATAAGCAATTTTTACCCTTTATGCCGCGTACACACGACCGTTTTTCATGACGAGAAAAATGCAATTTTTTTAATTTGGTCATTAAAAACGACCGTGTGTGGGCTCCAGAGTATTTTCACGACGTGAAAAATGGCAATTAAAAATTTGGAACATGCTCTAATTTTTCTCGTTGTTTTTCTCGTCATGAAAAACGGCCGTGTGTAGGCTTTAACGACGTGAAAAAAACGTGCATGCTCAGAAGCAAGTGATGAGACGGGAGCGCTCGTTCTGGTAAAACTAGCGTTCGTTATGGAGATAGCATATTCGTCACGCTGTAACGGACTGAAGAGCACGAGGCTGAAAAGCGCGAATCGTCTCTCACCAAACTTTACTAACACAAGGATCAGCAAAAGCAGCCCAAAGTGTGGCGTCATCCGAATGGAACTTCCCCTTTATAGTGCCGTCGTACATTTCGTACGTCACCGCGCTTTGCTCGAGCATTTTTTTTCATGATCGTGTGTAGGCAAGGCAGGCTTGAGAAGAATCACGTCGAGAAAAACGTCGTTTTTTTCAATGACATTAAAAAACGGTCGTGTGTACGCGGCATTAGTGTCATCTGCTTATTTTTGATTGTACGCTAAATTGCATTATATATTTTTTATTTTGTACCCTTTTGTTTTTATTTTGTACATATTTTTTTCAAAAGGTCTGTTTTTGTAAGTCTAGCTTCAAGGTAAATGTAAATTATTGACATATATAGAAAGACAAAAGAAAAAAATGATTAAAAGCACTTAAATTATAACTAAAGGCAAAACTTTTTTTGTTGTGGTTTTGGATAGAGAGGAGAGGGAATACAACACCTGTCAGGTTTTTATTGTCCCCCGTGCTCCCGTTAAGGAGATTCACCCTCTCTATTTCTCTTGCTTTCCTTTAACATCAAATGTGAAAGTAAAGGAAAATCCCACATTTTGGGTTTTCCCCAGAACACCAATAGAGGGTAAATCTTCCAAAGGGGGCACTGGTTCTGGTGAACTGGGGATAAGCAAGGATTCCCTCACTTTGGAGGGACTTCCTCTCACTTCCTGTTTTGGCTATGGGACAGGAAGTGAAGGAAAATCTCCACCATCGGACACAACAAAAGAAAAAAATATTGACTGGGGTTATAACCGTCCCTTTTGCTATTCAAAATGAAAAAAAAAACTGTTGCCTTTAAAGTCTACTTTAAAAACAGTAGCAACCATTTCCTTCTCTAAATACTGTGTAAATGTGAAAGAAATAAAGAGATTAACTACTATGGACAATTCCCTCCTGCAAGAGAGAAGAGGATCTGTGGAGTGCATTTTGCGTTTTTCAATACATGCTTTTCATCCATTGAAGGCTGTGGAACCAAAAACCAGAAAAAAGTCCCGGGCCCTTTCCATAAAATGCACAGATGTGATCTACATCTATAGGAAACCATGTTAAATGGACTGTGGTGGGTTTCTGCAAAACTGAAAACGCACTAAAAAATGCATAGGAGTGAACCAGGCCTTAGAATTGGTAAGCTGCAATATAATGTTTGTTTTTGGGTTTAATACCACTTTAAGCTCCCTTGTGCTTACTCAAAACTCAAGATTGCCTTCAATAAACCTTAATTCTTACGCAATTGAATTTTCATCCTTATACCGTATAAACATGCATGTGGCTGCCATAGCTAAAGGATATTTTAAACTCTGTTTAAAATGTCTGCAAAAGTTTGCTGTGATTAAATTTTTAGAAATGCGACAAGTTGATAAGCTTGCAATTATTTACTTTTCCATCTTCTATGCTAAACAGAGTTATCTGATTAATCAGTTCATAGATGTAATTACACATAAGAAGGCAATAAACTGCAGTATGTGAAATTGTTGAATTGTTGAATAAACACCATATATCAGCAATGTGATAGCACAATGTATAGTATTGCAATGCACAAGTTCAAGGTCAAGATAATCATAGCCAGCGACATACCAAACATGAACAGCATAAGATTTTATTTTACTGTTAGTTCCACTATGCAAAATGCCAAGTTATTTTATCTTTAGGCCCTTTGAAAGTTAAAGAAAAGGTAATAAATAATTAAACAATCTTCAATTACCCATTTTTAATTACAGTTCAAGAAGTGACTTTTGTCATTGAATGTTTGTGTAACCTAGGAAAGTACTACCATCTAAATGAGGATTTTCTGTAAATCTTTTCCCCAAAAAGAGATTTTACTTAAAGGGGTTGTAAAGGTTCATTTTTTATTTTCTAAATAGGTTCCTTTAAGCTAGTGCATTGTTGGTTCACTTACCTTTTCCTTCGATTTCCCTTCGAAATGTTTTTTTTCTTTGTCTGAATTTCTCACTTCCTGTTTCTCCTCAGTAAGCTTGCCCCCATCATCCAAGCAGGGGTTAGTTAGCCAGAACAGCTTACTGAACAGCTTACTGAGAAGGAACAGGAAGTGAGAAATTCAGACAAAGAAAACTAAGAAAAAAATCATTTAGAAGGGAAATCAAAGGAAAAGGTAAGTGAACCAACAATGCACTAACTTAAAGGAACCTATTTAGAAAATAAAAAACAAACCTTTACAACCCCTTTAAAGAGGAAGTAAACCCCCCAGGAAAAAACAGGATAAAATAAGACCCTGCAAGAGAAAGGCAAGAGAAAGGCATAATGAGCTAGTATGCATAGCATACTAGCTCATTGTGTGGCACTTACCTGAAATCGAAGCCCCCAAAGTCCTCCTCGTTCCCCTCCGCCGCCATGTCCCCTCGGAGCTTCTTCCTGGTATCGCCGCTCCGGCGCTGTGATTGGCTGGAGTGGCGATGACGTCATAATCCCGGCATGTCCCATTCATTATGCTGGGACGCTTAGTGCGCCTGCGCTATTGTCTATGGTGCGCATGCGCCGTAGACATCGGTGCAGTGTTTTCTGCCAATATCTCCTTAACCGTGTAGGTTAAGGAGATATTTCTTGCACCTACAGGTAAGCCTTAATCTAGGCTTACTTGTAGGTGCAAGTTGTCAAAGTGGGCTTACAACCACTTTAAGGCCTCTGTTATATCTCAGCAGGAGGGCCATAGACTGATTCCCTGCAGAGTTCAAGCAGAACAGAGATGGATGTCACATATGTGACAACTGCATCAATTCCAGTTCCATTTTTTCCTCCACCATGTGATAGAAGAAAAACAGATCGTTGTCATTTCTATGGGCAAGCAGAGGTAAACAGACGTGCAAATGGACTGAAAAAAAACTGTTTAAAACTGCAAAGGCAGACCTGGAATATATTACATTTGGTCCGATGAACCTGAATGGACCCAGATGTAAACAGACACACATCCATTTACATCTGGTAGCCCATCAGGGTATATTGCAGTCCATTCTTGATCTGTCTAATCACAAGTCAAGGATGGGCTGATCGAATGCTTGTGTGAATGGGGCCCAAAGAATTTCCAAACCCAAGAACAATGATGTATTTTACCAGTCCTTAGATGAGGTGGCTGCATTCCTGTTCCTTTTTCCAAACTTTTTTCCCCTTTATTTTCTCATGGTGATCCTGTCAATAACATACTTCCTCTCCTAGGGCGACAATGCTTACCCCACTGTACTGCATCTATGGAAAAGCAGTGTCGTCACCGTAGGACAGTGATGGCGAACCTTGGCACCCCAGATGTTTTGGAACTATATTTCCCATGATACTCATGCAGTCTGCAGTGTAGTTGAGCATCATGGGAAATGTAGTTCCTAAACATCTGGGGTGCCAAGGATCGCCATCACTGCCCTAGGATAATACCCTTCAATCTCCCCAATAACATAGGTGGGACGGTGTCTGAAGTCTACAGAAAGAATTGGGAAACGTGGTTCTAATGACAATGTAACACAGACAGAGAGCACAGGAAGATCTGCCAACTAGATTTCTGGCAGGATCAACAGGTAACAGATTTATACAACACTTTCAATGGTATATTTTTTATTTTTTGGTATATTTAAAGTGTATCTCTAGACAAAAAAAAAAATTATGGCATGGGGAAGAGTTAGCCCCGCAATCAAATTTTAATTGCTGTCTGTGTCCCCATTGGGGAGATTCACCACTCTGTTTGTCCTGATAAATATTGTCACCAAAACAGAAAGTAAAGGGAATGCCAACATTTTAGAGTTGTATCCAGAACAAAAGGTAAGGGAACATCTTATAATGGAGACAATTAAGAGGGGAATTACCCTCTAACTTCCTGTTGTGACTCTGGGACATGAAGCAAAGGGAAATTTCCCCAATGGTACGCAAATAACAAAAAAATCACCTAAAAAACTAGCAGGAGTTTTAACCCTTTCCATATGCAAAACTAAAAACTTTTAACAGACCAAAAAGGAGCAAACAAGAGAAGTTTCTTGTTTGGATTTACAACTACGCTTGTTAACCCATTTACTCTGAGCTATCACATAGATGTGGCACCCTGTAAGAGGGCCTTCTTCCAAAACACTGCATACAGTATATGCACTTCTTCCATAGCACACACCCAGCATGGAGACTGAGCTGGTCTCGTACTAAGAAAGGAAGACCAGCTCTTGATCAGATGATTGCTTTGATAGCTTTTGATTTGCTATCATAGTAATCGCTATGTTTTCCTGTACTATGTTTCTCTTCTGAATAGAGAAAAAACGCACAAGCCTTTGTTTGAAAAAATAAGACACACACACACTAATGCCGCGTACACATGATCGGAATTTCCGACAACAAATGTTCGATGTGAGCTTTTGGTCAGATATTCCGACCATGTGTAGGCTCCATCGGACATTTGCTGTCGTACTTTCCGACAACAAATGTTTGAGAGCTGGTTCTCAATTTTCCCGACAACAACTATTTTTTCTTGTCCCTCTGAACGAACTTCCCACGAACGTCAGAGGTAGGAGAATTTATTTCAGGTTTTTTTTTTTTTTGGTGGTGCGTCATAGTAATGACAAAAAATTCACAGCCAGTTTTTCTATGATGGTAAAGTATAAATAGCTATTACTATTTACCCCCTAATGAAGGCATGAAAGTATAATTTAACTGAATACATTAAGTAGTTGTGATGATATGTACAGTTTTACTAACACATGCCAAAGTTGCAAAACTGGGTTCAGGCTTGAAGATTTGTTTTACCTTCAGGTATGAAGGGGTTAACCTAAAGGTGATTTTTCGAGTGTGAGCCGATCAAAAAGCTTCCTTGAATGAATGCATTGACTAATTCTGTTATCAGTAGACAATTGTGTACAGCTGCAATCATTCTGCAATTGATTGAATGGGATAAAAGCCACAATTGTCAGAACCATTAAATAAAAAATAAAAATAAAAAATAAAAGTCAGAAATGGCAGTGCCCTTATTTCTATACTCACAAGTATGTTTTAAGGCCTGGTTCACACCTATGCATTTTTTAGACCCCTTTCACACTGGGGCGCTTTTCAGGTGTTTTAGCTCTAAAATTAGCGCCTGTAAAGCGCCTCTCAAGCCTCCCCAGTGTGAAAACCTGAGTGCTTTCACACTGGGGCGGTGCTCTTGCAGGACGGGAAAAAAAGTCCTGCGAGAAGCATCTTTGGGGCGGTACTGGCGCGGTGTATACACCGCTCCTCCACTGCCCCTGCCCATTGAAACGAATGGGCAGTGCTGCCGAAGCGCCTGCAAAGCCCGCTACACAGGCGATTTTAACCCTTTCCTCTGCCGCTAGCAGGGGTTAAAAGCCCTGAAAAACACTGCTAATGCCCAGTGTGAAAGGGGTCTCAGTGCATTTTCAGTTTTGCAATAACACACTACAGTCCATTTAACATGGTCTCCTATGGATGTAGTTTACATCTGTGCATTTTATGAAAAAGTCCAAGGACTTTTTTCTGTTTTTTGGTTCCATGGACTTCAATGGATCAAAAACATATATTAAAAAATGAAAAAGGCACCTGGAATATGCAAACTGCAACCCGTATAGGTGTGAATCAGGCCCAACTCCTTCATGAAGGAGGGTAAAACAGATCTTAAAGTGGTTGTAAACCCGGTAAAAATGTTTTTATTTTTTATAACAACCTGGAAGAGAAAGGCATAATGAGCTAATATGACTAGCATAATAGCTCATTATGCATCACTTACCTTAGGTCGGGGCCCCCGAAGCCGTCCTCGTCTCCCTCTTCAGCCGCATCCATCACTGCGGCGATAGCCGGAAGGTTACTTCCGGGTATCGCCGCATCAGCCAATCACAGCGCCGCTCCGGCGCTGTGATTGGCCGGAGCGGCGGAGACGTCACTCTGCGCATGCACGCGAGAGCCGTCACAATCGGCTATGCCCAGCTATTGCTGGGAAGTAGCCGATTTTGTGAATGGGATTAACCCCATGAATGCGCCGTTGTCTACGGCGCGCATGCGCCGTAGACAGCGGCGTCTGTCATTTTTAGTAAATATCTCCTAAACCGTGTAGGTTTAGGAGATATTTCTTGCACCTACAGGTAAGCCTTAATCTAGGCTTACCTGTAGGTGCAAGTTGAAAAAAGTGGGTTTACAACCACTTTAATGCCTGAAGTCAGTTTTGCAATATTTGACACGTGTTAGTAAACTGTACATATTGTTAAAACTACTTTGTGTATCCTTGTGGATTATACTTATTCTTATTATATTTTTTCAAAGACAAATTGGGCTTCCATTTGGTGGTAAATAGAAATGGACATAGCCTATTTTTTTTTTATTTCAAAGAAAAACTAGCACAAAATAGTAAAACAAAATATATATTTTTTAATTAATCTTTATATATTTTTTTGCTATACCGTGATCTAGAACCAAGCAACGATCCAAAACAAATTCCCCTGCTCCTGACAATCATAGCAATACCACATATGTGTATATTATTTGTTATCTGTACCTGTACAGTAGTAGGGCATAGAAACAATAGTGCACATTTTGCATATTTTTCATCCTATCTTAATACACTGACACTGATACGGATTTAAGAATTTTTTATTTTCTCTTCTCTCTCCTCTCCTTCTACCTTATTTTCTACTCTTGCACTCACCTTTGCATGATGAAATTTCTCTTTGGAAAACCATGAATACCAGAGGAACTGCAATTGCTGGTAAGTGTCACATAATATACCTACTGAATTGTTACATTTTTTGTAATTTTGGTCTTTCTGAGGCCTTGTTATCATGACATGATTGTATTTTCTTGATAGATTGTTGCCTTTTCTCTAAAACCTACAGTGTATTTTTATGCTACCTTTTGTGTTTATATGACCATTATAGTCAGATTGCATTGTTAACTCCAATAAAGAAAGAAAATATATATATAAAAAAAAAAAATATCCTTTAATCCTACCTAAAATACACTGACCCTTGACCCCAAGCTTGACTCTGGGCATGTCCTTTGACCCTAAACTTGACCCTAACCCTGACATTGACGTTGATTAAACCCTAATCTAGCCATTTTATATTTTTTCATTACTTTTTTTTTTCACATATGTTTTGCTTTACAATTTTCTGATCTAGAAAGGAGAAAAATATGCAATGTATGTACAATGTATCTTTTTCCCCATTTAAGAGGAGAAAAAGACACAGGGGTTTACTATACAGTGACTGATCGATGTGATAACCATTCACAGGCTTACCACAGCAATCAGGGATTGGTCCTCCCAGTTCCTTTCCAATAATACAAGGGCCGGAGCTGTCAGAAACAGCTCTGTCTCTGTGTTGTGAGTGCATTATGCAGCATGCTCTCAGCACAAAAAACTGTAGCGCATGTATGCAGCCACTCGGATAAAGACCCACTTCCGTGAGGCTGTATATATGCAAACCCTTGGCAGAGACAGATGGGGCTTTTTTAGAAATGGGCAACAGTATTAGTAGTAGAGGAGCCAGGGCTGCGGGTACTATAATAGACTCTTATCTACATCAGGCTCTAGTGCAAATACCTTACCTTGAATTTCAGACAAGTTTATCCACTTGCTTACTGGGCACTTAAACCCCCTTCCTGCCCAGACCAATTTTCAGCTTTCAGCGCTCTCACACTTTGAATGACAATTGCGCGGTCATACAACACTGTACCCAAATAAAATTGTTATCATTTTTTTCCCACAAATAGAGTTTTCTTTTGGTGGTATTTGATCACCTCTGTGGTTTTTATTTTTTGTTAAAAAAATTAAAAAAGACCGAATTAAAAAAATAAATAAATACAAAACCGTTTTTTATTTTGTTATGAAAATTAGCAAACGGGTAATTTTTTTCCTTCATTGATGTACGCTGATGAGGCTGCACTGATGGGCTCTCACTGATGGGCACCGATGGGCTTTCACTGATGGGCACCGATGGGCTGCACTGATGGGCACCGATAAGGCAGCACTGGTGGGCACTGATAGGCGGCACTGGTGGGCACTGAGAGGTGACACTCATGGGTGGCACTGAAGGGCATTGATAGGTGGCACTGGTGGGCACTGAGAATTGGCACTAATAGGTGGTACTGAGAGGTGGCAGTGATGGGCACTGATAGGTGGCAGTGATGGGTGGCAATGATGGGCACTGATCAGCACTGGTAGGTGAGACTGATAGGCAGCACTGCTAGGTGGCACTGATGAGGCACTGACTGGCACCACTAGAGGGCATTGATAGGTGGCACTTTATTGCACTGGTGGTCACTGTGGGCACTGGCAGGGGGCACTAATGAGGCTGATGTGCCTCTTCCACTGGGGACCGATGTCCCTTGCACAAAAGCCGGTGATCGGCTTTTTTTTCTCCTCACGCTGTCAGCGTGAGGAGAAAAAAACAAACGATTACAGAGCTTTGTTTACATCACGTGATCAGCTGTCATTGGCTGACAGCTGATCACGTAGTAAAGGGCCGGGATTTGCCCCTTACTCGGATCTGTCATTACCCGAGTCTCAGTGACTCAGTGATCACAGCGCGCCTCGCGCGCCCGCAAAGGGGAGGACGTCTATTGGCTGCCTCCCGGAAATTCAGGTCCGCGCTGTAGCCGTCATTCGGCTATAGCACGGACGGCAAGTGGTTAAGCCAAAATTAACCTTTCATTTAAATCTGTTAGGTACATTATTGGTGCATCAAAACAAAAGGTGTGCAAAGTCTTACAGTTGTTTTCTTTCTAAAGCTTTCACAGGATGCGTAGAAAAGCCTATCCCCTACCAGAAGCTACAATGTGGGACACTTGCTCTCTGTGTGGAAGCCATGATTAGTGATGGGGTCTGACATACCCACCGCTAAGTCAGAGTCACTGCTGTTCTTATGTAGCCACACAGTGGAGTTAGCTGCGGTTATGGACAGGTGTCTGATCCGGGACGCAGTCAGCTATGTCCAGATTTGGATATCTTTCCCCAAGACTGATTTCCCACTGAAAGCGCCGGCCATTAACGCTAAAGCGCCACTCGTTTTAGCGCCGATTTTCGACCGCTAGCGAGGCGCTTTTAAGCCCAAAAAAAGACTCCCGTTTTTCGGTGCTTTCAAAGCACTACCCATTCATTCCAATGGGCAGGGCATTTTGAGAGCGCTAAATACAGTGCTCCCAACCCGCCCCAAAGATGCTGCTTGCAGAACGTTTCAGAAAACATCCCGCAAGCGCACCGCCCGAGTGTAAAAAGTCACACTGGAATGAATAAGAGGCGGTGTTCAGGTGCTTAGCAGAGACTATTTTCAGTGCTAAAGTGCCTGAAAACCGCCCCAGTGTGAAAGGGGTCTAACTGTAGCTATCTGCTCTGTGTGTGGCTCCATGGCAAGAGCTACTATCAGCCTGCCAATAGTTTAAATGGGCTGAGCAGCTGCTGCCGATTGCATAACCTGGTTATTCCAGCAGCAAGATTGCGCTGATTGTTGCAGCGGGAATCCGACAGCTGCAGCTATCCTGATGTGTGAAGGAGGCCTAAAACTTTAGTTTTGATAAACCTGGAATGCATTCAGTCAGTTTAAACTAGATGTTTAATTGTTCTTTAACCACCTCCCTACCACCATATGGTAAAAAGACAGCAGGGAGGTGTATGTGTCTTTTTGGTAGAAATAGCCTTCCAGCGTGCCCGTTAATTGCTGTAGCGGGTCGGTCCTCAGACAGTGTACAGAGCCAAAACGAGCGGCTCTGTATCATTTGTTTGTTGTGATTAGCAATCACAAATGTAAACAGTGTACTGTTTACTTTAGAGAACCCATTCCTTATGCCTCGTACACACGACCGGTTTTCCCGGCAGGAAAAAAAACTGCGCTTTTACTGACAGGATTTCTCTCAAGCCTTCCTTGCATACACACAGTCACACAAAAGACCGCCGAACTTTTGAATGCCAAGAACGCGATGACGTCAAAGACTACGACGAGCCGGCAAAATGACGTTGAATTGTTTACGAGCATGCACGTTTTTTTTTCCCCTCGGGAAAGCATACAGACGACCATTTTTCTTGGCAGGATTTTTTCCTGACGGGAAAATAGAGAACAAGTTCTCTTTTTTTTTCTTGCAGTTTTCCTGTCGGGAAAACTGCGATGAAGCATACACACGGCCGGTTTTCCTGGCGAAAAGCTGTAATGGCAGTTTTCCTGCTGGTAAAAACGGTCGTGTGTACGAGGCATCACTCTTACAAGAGAGGAAGGAGGAACTAATGAACTAACAATCATTCATTAGCTCCAGGGCACAAAGATCAACAGATTCCCTCTGTGTATGACCTACTGTATGATGTTGTTATCACTAGTACACTATAACGAAGCTCCATGATTTAATATGTATTTTAGTTAAAGCTAGTACATCCGTAGAAAACACTTGGGCTTACAATAATAACAATGACTGCCTCTTCAATATTTGAACTAAAGTAGCTGCACCAACTATGGGGCTTTACTTGACTCGGCTTTACTTGACTTTACTTCCATGCTACTCAATGGTCAACTTCCCATATATTCTTGAAAAGCAGAAACGGGATTCTGTTTCGTTAAAACATTTTGTTTGAACCTGCTGACTTCAGTGTGGTTTTTGGCTTTCTGAAGTGCTACACTATCCTGAAGTGCTTAGGTTTGTTACAATATGTTTTGATTTTAATAATGTGAAACATTTTAGGCTACAACAGTTATTAGGAATATGTCGGTAACAAAATCCCAGAAAAGATCCACAAATAACAAAGTAAGCCGACCAGAATATAAGCCGAGGCACCTAACTTTACCACAAAAAACTGGGAAAACGTATTGACTCGAGTATAAGCCTAGGGTGTCCATCTGCATGCCTCACTGTGTCCATGTGCATGCCTCACTCTGCCTCACTGTGCCCATGCCTCGCTGTCACTGTGCCCATGCCTCACTGTGCCCAATCTCCCTACTTGATCTCCTGCACTATGTGACTAGACTGACCTTTAACATGGGAGTCTATGGAAGGGGTGCCTGGATTTAAAAAAAAATAAAAAATCGGTGCTCCACGGCCGTAGGTCCCCTGGACAACAAACTTTGCACACTTGTAGAAGAAGAGTGGGGCTACATGTGTGCCATGTTTGGGGTCCAGTGGACTTGGGGCCGGCCGGTACCGGGTCCCCAAAATCACCGGAGAAATTACAGTTTAACATGGGAGTCTATGGAGGGGGTGCCCGGCTTTGAAAAATCGGTGCTCCCCGGCCGTAGGTCCCCCAGACAACAAACTTTGCACACTTGTAGAGGAAGAGTGGTGCTACATGTGTGCCAAGGACCTACGGCTGGCCGGGATCAGGTGCACAAGGTGAAGATGGACACAGACTCGAGTATAAGCCGAGGGGGGAATTTTCAGCACAAAAAAATGTGCTGAAAAAACTCGGCTTATACGCGAGTATATACGGTACACAAATTTCACAGTGACTTTTGGGTTAATGACTATCTAGTAGGGTACAGCGTATGGCATAGTAACCTCAGAAAATAGTATTTTCCTTTTTAATGCTATAGGTATATCTAGCAGTACATACTGTATGTATAGAAGATCTTACATTGGATACAGCTTGGGAAGGCTGTGAAGATGTGTTGACAACATTATATACAAAAAAGTTTATTGGATTCCATTTTTGCATTCACATTTTTTTTTGTTTTTAAATTTAGAGATGTTACAGCTGGTGCGAGAAGAATTAAACCAATAGATACAACATAAATGACAAACTAAAAGTCCAATAAAATGAATTATTAAATGTAACTCAAGTTGATCCTTCACCAAATACGTCCACTGATCAGGAAGGAAAGCAGAGTCTGCTGGGGCCAAATGACATAAATCCCTAAATTATGGCTGGTCTTATGCAAACATTACTGGGCTTTTGTTCTTGGATAAAATGAATGAATATGTTATAGACTACAGCTGGAGCATAGCCTGAAGAAGCAACAACGACTTAAAGGACCACTATCATAAAAAATATTTTAGTCTCATAACTGTATGCAGTTAATACTTGTAATTCAACATATTTCCTTTTTTCTTTTTTTTTTTTTACATTTGCTTATATTTTGTTCCACATTTATCTGCAGATCACACTTTCAAAGCAATGAGCAATAAGGCAGGGACTGGGAGAAACTATAACTCTTCCAAGGGTGCTAGAGCAGTCGCAGCAACATTTTATTTTAAGGGGAGTTACAGGATAACGCCAAACACCAATACATGCCACCAAAATCTATATTTAAGGTAGCAATTTTACCTGCCAAAAGATCTACATTCCTGTCAATCCAGTCCCTAGATTTACACAGCCCTGAGAGATAGCAGAGTCAGCCTGGTGACCTACTTTTTCAGTACTGCAGAAAAGCAATATAGCTAGGTCATCTCCCTGTCCTCAGCCTGTAAATGGACAGTGAAGTACCAACATGTTGATATGGTCATTGTTTCACTCTCTCGTCTTGCTAGCATGCAACTTGTCACCATGGGTGCATGCAGGACATCTGATTGGATGGAAATGCTGCCCCTACCTTTTCCAGTCTGAGAACTGGGAAAACGGGGGATTACAATAATCTGAAATCAAGTCTAATGCCGGGTACACACAATCGGAATTTCCGACAACAAATGTTCGATGAGAGCTTTTGGTCGGATATTCCGACCGTGTGTAGGCTCCATCGGACATTTGCTGTTGGAATTTCCTACAACAAATGATTGAGAGCTGGTTCTCAATTTTTCCGACAACAAAAGTTCTTGTCGGAAATTCCGACCGTGTGTATCCAATTCCGACGCACAAAAATCCTACGCATGCTCGGAATCATTGAACTTCATTTTTCTCGGCTCCTTGTAGTGTTGTACGTCACCGCGTTCTTGCCGATTGGAATTTCCGACAACATTTGTGTGAGACCCCTTTCACGCTGAGGGCGTTTTGCAGGTGCTATAGCGTTAAAAATAGCACCTGCAATCCGCCCTAAAACAGCTGCTCCATTCACTCCAGTGTGAAAGCCCGAGAGCTTTCACACTGGAGTGGTGCGCTGGCAGAGCATCAGAAAAAGTCCTGCCAGCAGCTTCTTTGGAGCGCATTAGGAGCGGTGAACTCACCACTCCTAATGCGTTCCTGCCCATTGAAATCAATGGGCAGCGCCGCCGTACCGCAGTAGCGGCGCATTGCGGGTGGTTTTAACCCTATCTCGGCCGCTAGCAGGGGTTAAAAACACCCTGCTAGCGGCCGAAATGTGCCGCAAATCCTACAATAAAGTGCTGCTAAAAATAGCGGCGTTTTACCACCGGCGCTATGGGCGGCACAGTGTAAAAGGGGCCTGACCGTGTGTATGCAAGACAAGTTTGAGCGAAAATCAGTCGGAAAAAAAATCTTTGGTTTTGTTGTCGGAATGTCCAATTGTGTGTATGCGGCATAAGTCAAGAACATAAACTGGATGAATTTAGAAATACAGTTCAGCTGCACCACATATTAATAAAAGTGTCTGTTGTAATTACCTCGGGCAGTGTTGTTGATGGTTCTAACCCAAGTCATTGCTTCATTTGCCTATATTCAATCATCAATACCAAAATGAATGTCCTGAATGTCTTAGAACCAGTAGGCATATCAATAGTTTCTGACTTTGGTCTGAGTTTTATATACTTAAAGCGGTGTTCCAGGCTAAAATGAAAGTAGGTCTGGAACAATAGCGCAACCCCCCCCCCCCCACTCGATTTTGGATATTGGTTTTGTTTTTTTCCGTTTTGTACTTTTTTTTATCTCCCCAGCTACCTCATATCTGGGATTTCACCTGCCCTCCTCCTTCCCCCTGCTGCCTTCTAGGACCTGTGTGTGTCCCAGAAGACGACGGGACCATTCAGAAAGTGCAGCGTGACTCGTGCATGCGCAGTAGGAAACAGTCTGTAAAGCCTGAAGGCTTCACTGCTGGTTTCCCTTAAGCCCCTTTCACACTGGGGCGTTTTTCATGCGGTTTAGCGCTAATAATAGCGCTGTTATACCGCATGAAAAAATCCTGCCCTGTGCCTTCAATGTGAAAGCCCGAAGGCTTTCACACTGAAGCGGTGCGCTAGCAGGACCGCTCCAAAAGTCCTGCTAGCCGCTTCTTTACAGCGGTAAAGGAGCGGTGTGTTCACCGCTCCTTTACCGCGGTCTCCCATTGAAATCAATGGGACAGCGCGGTATTAACCCTCTTTCGGCCGCTAGCGGGGGTTAAATTAACCCCCCTAGCGACCGCATACCGCGGTAAGAACGACAGTATAGCAGCGCTGAAAATCGCGCTGCTATACCGCCACCGCACCTGCCCGCCCCAGTGTGAAAGGGGCCTTACTTGCAAAGCTGATGGTTTGGGGGGGGGGGGGGGGCGTGTGGGATCCCTGAACAGGTAAGTGTCCTTATATTAAAAGTCAGCAGCTACAGTATTTGTAGCTGCTGACTTTTACATTTTTTTTAGAGGCTGGAACTCCTCTTTACCGTACTAAGCCAGAAACGGCCAGGCAACTAGCACTTTCAACAGGTGGTCAGCAGGCCAATGGAAGCCTACATAAATTTCACAATACAGAAGTCAAATAAGAGAGACATGACATTAGTTTTTACTTCTGGAAATTAAGCGCTAATTCATTCCCTTAACGACTGCCAAAAGTATGTACAGTATACATACCTCTTACTTTAATGGGAGATAGGGGACACCTTTCAGCGCAAAGTATGTAGGCAAAGGACACACCCCTGCCATGTCCCCAGTGATGTGAACCATAAAGAATTTGTGTTTTAACCACTTTCCATCATCTTAAATAAAGGGCACTACTGTAATTACCTGTCAGCCTAAATAAAGGGCACTACCGTAATTACCCATCAACTTTAATAAAGGGCATTACCATAATTACCCATCATCTTAAATAAAGGGCACTACCGTAATTACCCATCATTTTAAATAAAGGGCACTACCGTAAATACCCATTATCTTTAATAAAGGGCACTACCCTAATTACCCATCAGCCTAAATAAAAGGCACTACCGGAATTACCCGTCAGCCTAACTAAAAGGCACTACCGTAATTACCCGTCAGCCTAACTAAAAGGCACTACCATAATTACCCGTCATCTTAAATAAAGAGCACTACCGTAATTACCCATCATCTTAAATAAAGGGCCCTACCGTAATCACCCGTCAGCCTAAATAAAGGGCACTACCGTAATTACCCATTAGCCTAAATAAAAGTCACTACCGTAATTACCCATCATCTTAAATAAAAGTCACTACCGTAATTACCCATCATCTTAAATAAAGGGCACTACCGTAATTACCCATCATCTTAACCACTTCCCATCACGCCCATAGTCATATGACGTCCGCAGGAGGGATCTCCTCTCCTGGGCGGGCATCATATGGGGGGGTTGTCTGGGGGGGGTGTCCGCCGGGCACCCGCGATTGCTCGTTAACACAGCAGGACCGTGGATCTGTGTGTGTAAACACACAGATCCACGTCCTGTCAGGTGAGCGACCGATGGTGTGTTCCCAGTACAGAGGAACACCGATCGATCTCCTCCCCTTGTGAGTCCCTGCCCCCTACAGTTAGAATCACTCCGTAGGACACACAATTAACCCTTTGATCGCCCCCTGTTAACCCCTTCCCTGCCAGTGACATTTACACAGTAATCAGTGCATTTTTAAAGCACTGATCGCTGTATAAATGTATATGGTCCCAAAAATGTGTCAAAAGTGTCCGATATGTCCACCGCAATGTCACAGTCACAATAAAAATCGCAGATCACCGCCATTACTAGTAAAAAAAATAAAAATGCCATAAATCTATCCCCTATTTTGTAGACGCTATAACTTTTGCGCAAACCAATCAATATACGCTTATTGCGATTTTTTTTACCAAAAATATGTAGAAGAATACATATCGGCCTAAACTGAGGAGAAAAAATGTGTTTTTTTTTTAGAAAATTTGGTTATTTATTATAGCAAAAAGTAAAAAAATATTGTGTTTTTTTCAAAATTGCTGCTCTTCTTTTGTTTAATAGCGCAAAAAATAAAAACTGCAGAGGTGATCAAATACCACCAAAAGAAAGCTCTATTTGTGGGAACAAAATGATAAAAATTTTGTTTGGGTACAGTGGAGCATGATGACACAATTGTCATTTAAAAAGTGACTACGCTGAAAGCTGAAAATTGGCTTGGGCAGGAAGGGGGGTAAGTGCCTGGTATTTGATTTGTTTTTTTGCCCACCACCGGCGCCAGTGGGAGGAACAGTGCCCCACTGCCAGTGTCCGCGGGGAGGAACAGCTCCCCACCGCCGATGACATCAGAAGGAACAGCGCCCCACCGCAGGCGCCAGCAGAAGGAACAGCGCCCCACTGCAGGTGCCAGGAAAAGGGACGGTGTCCCACCGCAGGCGCCAGTAAAAGGGACAGTGCCCCACCGCCGGCGCCTGTGGGGAGGAACAATGCCCCACCGCCGGTGCCAGTGTAAGGAACAGTGCCCCACCGCCGGTGCCAGCGGAAGGAACAGCGTCCCCCCGTTGGCGTCAGCGGAAGGAACAGTGCCCCACCGCCGGAAACAGTGGAAGAAACAGTGCCTCACCGCTGGAAATAGTGGAAGGAATAGTGCCTGCCCCACTGTAAGCACCAGCGGAAGGAACAGTGCCCCACCGCCGGAAACAGCGGAAGGAACAGTGCCCCACCGCAAGTGTCAGCAGAAGGAATAGTGCCCCACCGCAGGCGCCAGTAGAAAGAACAATGCCCCACCGCTGGTGCCAGCAGAAGAAACAGTGCCCCACCAGGGGTGCCAGCAGAAGGAACAGTGCCCCCCCATAGGCACAGGGGGGAGGTAGTGGTAAATATATTAGCATATTTAAAAACACTAAAAATTGAAATCTAACTCCAGCTCACACTTTATAATGAGTTATGCCGCGTACACACGGCCGTTTTTCTCGTCGAGAAAAACGAATTTTTTTCCTTTCGACGAGAAAAACGATCGTTTGTGGGCTTACTGCCGTTTTTTTCGACGAGAAAAACGGCATTAAAAACGACGAGAAAAATTAGAACATGTTCTAATTTTTCTCGTCGTTTTTTTCGACATGTTTTCCGCGGCAGTGTTTCCCATAGGGAAACACTGCCGCGGAGCCCACACACAGTCGTTTTTTTCGACCAAAAAAAAAATGACATTTAAAACGGCCGTGTGTGGGGGGAACAAGCTGTTCCTCTTTTTTAACGTCGATTTTCTCGACGGTGTTTTCACCGTCAAAAAAATCGATCGTGTGTACGCGGCATTACAGCAAACTTTTTTGTTTTTTTTTCCTTTTGGGATAAAGATTTTGCATGAATAAATAAAATCATAATCATTGATATCACCCCTGCAAGTGTCAAATGATTTGCCCAATTCATATCAACTGATACATTGGCGTCAAGGATGATGACCTTGGTGGAGGAATATGTACTGGTGCAGATCCACACCAGACTGGACAATTGATTTTGTTGACTTAACTTTTTCTGCTGGACCTTCAAATCTTGTTCTAGTTTCTCTAAACTGCTCTGGGACTCACTGCGCAGCTTCTGGTCATCCACATCAGAGCCCGGGAGGTCGCTTTAAAACACACTGGCTCCAATAATTTAGCCGCCATCTCTGATCTTCCCGCCAGATAGGTTGACACGGACCGCACACCGAAGTTTCATCGAAGTGTCCTTCTCAACCATCGGCCTCAGGTATACTGGAACCGGCAAATTCTTCATCTTGCCTTCGCCTTGTCCGCCGTTGGCAAGCGGTTTGTACTTCTGAGGAAGACTCCAGCCAAACGCCTGAACACGGTCATCTTCCTTCTGGACATGCGCTTTCATTTGGAGGTTCTGCTCTCTCTTCTGTTCTCTCCGGGAGGCCACAGAGGCTTCATTATCATGACCAAGAAAGTCGAAGGCTTTGGACTTGTCATTGGGGAGTTTGGCTAAGGCACTGCTCTTCTTCTTGATGGAGGGGGTGATGTGCAAGGTTGGGGCGTTGTATCGGACGTAGACAGGCAGGTCAGGTTTCTTAGAAGCAGTGCGGGAAGGGCTGAACAGGCGGCTGAAAAATTGCCAGATGCTGGACCTCTTCTTTTCCTGCATGCCAGGATTCTCTCTGGATGCTCTTATCATTTTTGTCCAGCGGACTGCCTCCTGCAGCTCCATTAGTCTCTCCTTATACCTCTAATTCCTCTCCATTAGAACCCGCGCCATCTCCACCCGTGTGACTCGCTTCCGCTGAGCTGTGGGTACATCACTATCCTCCTCATCTTTCGATTTCTGTCTTGCCTCCTCCGCTTCCACCCTCGCCTTTTTCAGCTCCTCCTCCAGCTCCTTGTTCTTCTCTTCTAGCTTCTGTTTGGTCTGTTTGATGGAGGCCAGCTCACCCTATAAGACGTCCTTCTCGCACATCAGCTCATCCAGCTTTGTCTAAAGGTCATTCTTCACCACATACAATGCATTCTTTGTTTCCAGGAGCTGTGTGTTCTCCAGGATAAGATTTTCCACCACTCGTCCCATTCCTAACAGGTCAACCCCTTCATCCCCGTCTCCGATGAGGTCCATTCATGCAGATGACAACTCCTCGAATAGGGAATCGGTGTTGCGGTCGATGGCTTTATTCTCTATATCTTTGGTGGGAGTACTGGTCATGTGATGGGATTTTGGATCCTTGTCCATGTCCAGCTCTGGAGTAGACTCGATAATAGACGGAACTTCCGACTTCTCCTCATTATCATTGGTGTCTGTAGAGGCAGAAGTCATCTCCAGGTTGACCTGGACATCCTCATTTTTTCTATTCTTCTGTATGTTGTTGTTCTAAAGGTTGGTCCTCCTGATCAATTCCTTCTGATCTTTGGACGTTGCGTGCACCATGTTGTCGGCTTCAGAGCTCCCGGTTTTGCTCCCAGTTTGGCTAAGAGTCAACAGCTCATCCTTTAAGATGGTGTTGCAGCGTGCATGATTCTGTTTGTGAACCTACTGTCAGAAACCATGAATCAGACCGAGACAGAAGTGCAGTTAAATCACACTAGTTTAATAATAAATATAAAATGGTTAACAGAGTAAGCGTAGTCAAAACATAGCCAGAGTTCAGTAACCGGATCGGGTAGTCGGCCAAGCCAAAGTCCAAGAGCCAGCGATAAAGGTAATAGAACAGCAAGCAGGATCCGTAGCCAGAGGGGACAGCAGTCAAGCAAGTCTTCAACTGGAACGCAGGAGAAAGTCTCTTGTGATGTTAACACAGGCGAAGGCGAAAAGCAAATGAACTGGAAGTCCTTAAGTGGGCAAAGCTGACGAGAGGATCATCAACAGGTGGATCACTGTGGAAAGATGGAAGCTGGCAATTAGCGGACAGCTGAGCTGCCAGCACAGAGAAGGAAGGGCTGAACTCAGCCCTGACAGTACCCCCTCCTCAATAACCCCTCCCCCTCGGAGGACCACTGGGCTTGAGGGGAAAATGTCTATGGAAATCACGGAGGAGGACAGGGGCATGTACGTCCGAGGATGGGACCCAAGAGCGTTCCTACGGACCGTACCCCTTCCAATGCACCAAGTACTGAATGCGCCCACGGAACCTACGGGAGTCAACAATGGACTGTACTTCATACTCCTCATGGCTTTCAACCTGTATAGGGTGAGGACGTGGCACCGAGGTGGTAAAACGGTTGCAGAAGAAAGGTTTCAATAAGAAGACATGAAATACATTAGAGATACGCATACTGGAAGGAAGGTCCAACGCGTAAGCCACTGGGTTTATCCTGCGAAGGATACGGAAAGGCCCAATAAACCGAGGTGCGAACTTCAGAGAAGAAACACGAAGTCGGAGGTTGCGAGATGACAGCCAGACCCTGTCCCCGACCTGGTAGGAAGGCGCAGGCAGGCGTCTGCGGTCAGCATGGAGTCTGTATCTCTCGTTAGCCTGTCGCAAAGCCTCCTGGACTTGTACCCAAGAGGAACGAAGACCACGGAGATGTTCCTCTAACGCAGGAATAATCTGAGGAACAAACGAGTCAGGCAACATGGAAGGTTGAAAACCATAATTCGCTATAAACGGGGACAAACGGGAAGCAGAATTCAGAGCGCTATTGTGAGCAAACTCCGCCCATAGTAAGAGATCTGACCAGTTGTTGTGATGGTCAGAAATATAGCAAAGCAGGAATTGCTCCAAGGACTGATTGGCTCGTTCTGCGGCCCCATTAGACTGTGGGTGATACGCAGAGGAGAAAGCAAGCTGAATTCCCAACTGTGCACAAAAGGCTCGCCAGAACCGGGACACAAACTGACTTCCCCTGTCAGAGATAATGACCTTGGGTAGGCCATGTAAACGAAAGATCTCCTGAGCAAAAATGGAAGCTAGTTCCTTAGACGTAGGCAACTTCTTAAGTGGAATACAGTGAGACATTTTCGAGAACCGGTCTACCACCATAAGGATAACTGTGTTGCCCTGGGAGTTGGGTAACTCCACAATGAAATCCATAGACAGATGGGTCCAGGGCCTCTCACCATTGGGTATAGGTTGTAGAAGGCCCACTGGAAGGTGTTGTGGAGTCTTACCCTGAGCACACACGGAACAGGCAGCTACGAAGGTGGCTACATCGGCACGTAGACTAGGCCACCAGAATTGTTGGGAAATGGCCCAAAAGAGTTGATTCTTCCCAGGGTGGCCAGCAGCCTTGGAAGAATGGTAAGTCTGAAGCACAGCAGTACGGAGACTCTCAAGAACAAAGCAGTGGTCACAAGGTTTCTCAGGAGGGGCATCAACCTGAGCAGCCAGAATTTTGTCACCCAAAGGAGAAGTGAGACTGGTGCGAACCGTAGCCAGAATACGATCAGGAGGAATCACAGGAACCGGAACCGACACCATCTTGGAAGTGGAGGAAAATTGTCGTGACAAGGCGTCAGCCCTTACATTCTTAGTACCGGGTAAGAATGAGACAATGTAATTGAAACTCGACAAGAAAAGAGCCCATTGTGCCCTTCTGGGAGAGAGGCGCTTAGCCTCAGCCAAGAATGTGAGATTCTTATGGTCAGTAAGAATGAGAACCAGCACAGTGGTACCTTTGAGGAGATGTCTCCATTCTTTCAGGGCTAAAATGATCGCCAAAAGCTCTCTGTCATCAATCTCGTAATTGCACTCTGCAGGTGACAATTTCTTGGAAAAGTAGCCACATGGATGCATAGCGCTGTCAGAGCTAGGACGTTGAGACAGAAGGGCGCCAACTCCAGTCTCAGAAGCATCGACTTCAAGGATAAAAGGCAACGTGGGATCAGGATGTGCCAACACAGGAGCAGAAACAAAGGTAGTCTTAAGACTCTCAAAAGCCTTAATGGACTCTGGGGACCAACTCTGTGGGTTACCGTCCTTTCTGGTCATATCAGTCAGGGGCTTGACCAGAGACGAGAAGTTACGAATAAACTTCCGATAATAGTTGGCGAAGCCAAGAAAGCGATGCAGAGGACGTAAACCCACGGGTCAAGGCCACTGTAGGACTGCAGAAAGTTTCTCTGGGTCCATCGAAAAACCAGCCGTGGAAATTACATAACCCAGGAATTTAACCTGTTCACAATGGAATTCGCACTTCTTCAGTTTACAATAGAGATTGTTCTCTCTTAGTTTCTGAAGCACTCGACAGACATCTGTGTGGTGGTTCTCCAGGGACTTGGAAAATATGGGGATATTGTCTAAATAAACCACCACAAGTCTCGGAGGACATTGTTAATAAACTCCTGGAAAACTTCCGGAGCGTTACAGAGGCCAAAAGGCATTACGAGATGCTCATAATGACCTGTTCTGGTATTAAACGCAGTTTTCCACTCGTCGCCCTCCTTTATCTTAACGAGATTGTATGCCACTCTCAAATCAAGCTTTATGAAGACCGTTGCTCCCTTGAGGCGGTCAAATAACTCCGTAATCAACGAGATCGGATAGGCATTCTTAATGGTGAAACGATTGAGACCCCTATAATCTATACAAGGTCTCAGTTCACCACTCTTCTTCACGAAAAAAAACCCAGCACCAGCAGGAGACGAGGATTTGCGTATGAAACCTCGAGAAAGTTTGTCTGCAACATACTCCTCCATGGCCTTATCTTCCAAGACCGACAAAGGGTAAACCCAGCCACGAGGGGGAATGGCACCCGGTTGAAGGTCAATTGCGCAATCATACGACCGGTGAGGAGGCAACGTACCGGCTTGACCTTTGTCAAAGACATTGCTAAAATTGCGGTACTCCTCCGGCAGGGAGGAGAGTGAAGAGGTGCACAGGGCATTGGCTACCTTCTGGAAGCATCTCTCCCTGCACTGTGGCGACCAGGACAGAACCTCAGCACGGAGCCAATCAAAAGACGGGTTGTGCCTCTGTAACCAAGGATAACCAATAACCAGCGGAAACTTAGGTGAGGAAATAACCTGGAATTGGAATATCTCATGGTGAAGAGCCCCTACGGCCATGGACAACGGTACAGTCTCATGAGTCACATGGGCAGGCTGTAGAGGTCTCTCGTCAAGAGCCTCAATGGCAAGTGGAGTGTCACGCAGCTGCAGCGGAATCAAGTTCTTAGACACAAAGGAAGCATCAATGAACAGGCCTGCAGCCCCGGAGTCGATTAGAGCCTGTATCTCGATGGATGACTCAGCCCAAGACAGAGTAACCGAAACCAGGGGCTTATCCTTCAGGGCAACTGGGGACGAAACAACGCCACCTAAGGTCTGTCCATGACAGGACCTCAAGGTTTGGGCGTTCCCTGGACGGGTAGGACAAGACTTCAAAAAGTGACCAGCCTGGCCACAATAAAGGCACAATCTCTCCCTCCTCCTAAGGGCTCTCTCATCGGCACAGAGATGCGTGATGCCCAAGTGCATGGGTTCATCTTCACAGACCGACTCGGTACCAGGAGGCATGGGAGGTGAGGGAGGTGAGGGAGGCAAGGGTGGGACTGCAAAGCTCTTAGACAAACATACAGGAGGCTTCCGCAAGCGCTCCTTAACAGAGGGTCTTTCTCTGAGTCTGGAGTCAATGAGGATGGCAAATGTGATCAACTTCTCCAGCTCAGTGGGTATATCTCGGGCTGCCATCTCATCCTTGATGTTATCCGAGAGACCCTGAGAAAAAGCAGCCACGAGGGCCTCATTGTTCCAAGCAACCTCTGCTGCCAGAGTACGGACTTCAATGGCGTAATCGGCAACAGTTCTCGTACTCTGTTTGATGGACATGAGACTCTTGGCAGCAGAAGCAGAGCGTGCGGGAATGTCAAATACCCTTTTGAAGGAAGCCACAAATTCTGGGTAACTCAGGACCACTGGTTTTTGCGTCTCCCATAGAGGGTTTGCCCAGGCCAAGGCCCTCTCAGAAAGCAAAGATATCACGAAACCTACTTTGCTTCTGTCCGTGGGAAACGCCTGGGGCAGCATCTCAAAATATATCTCGACCTGGTTGAGAAAACCTCTGCATTGTATTGGATCGCCCCCAAATCGCTGGGGAAGCGGGGCGGAACCAGACATACCTCTAATAGAGGTAATACTCACGGCAGGTGCCTGCACAGAGACTGGAGCAGCAGCAGGATCTGCCTGCACAGGAACTACTGGAGAGGCTACAGTGGGAGACTCTAGACGAGCCGTGCGACTCAGGAGCGTCTCTATCGCCGTAGCAAACTGATCCATGCGGTGATCAAGGTCATCCAATCTGGAAAAAATATTATTAACAAGTGGATTGGCTGCATCTTCTGAATTCATGGCCTTCGCCTACTGTCAGAAACCATGAATCAGACCGAGACAGAAGTGTAGTTAAATCACACTAGTTTAATAATAAATATAAAATGGTAAAACAGAGTAAGCGTAGTCAAAACATAGCCAGAGTTCAGTAACCGGATCGGGTAGTCGGCCAAGCCAAAGTCCAAGAGCCAGCGATAAAGGTAATAGAACAGCAAGCAGGATCCGTAGCCAGAGGGGACAGCAGTCAAGCAGGTCTTCAACTGGAACGCAGAAGAAAGTCTCTTGTGATGTTAACACAGGCGAAGACGAAGAGCAAATGAACTGGAAGTCCTTAAGGAGGCAAAGCTGACGAGCGGATCATCAACAGGTGGATCACTGTGGAGGGATGGAAGCTGGCAATTAGCTGACAGCTGAGCTGCCAGCACAGAGAAGGAAGGGCTGAACTCAGCCCTGACACCTTCAAGGAGCCATTTCTGGGGGTGTCTGCACCACGGGAGTCCGGTAACACCAAAGAATCTCCAGGAGAAAGAGGAGAAATACCCAGAGAGATGGGGCACTCCTTCCTAATTCTGTTTTACATGGTAGATTCCAGTTGATCGGACGACATCAGCTGCTGCAGTTTGGTGCGTTACAGGTGTTCTATGTAATCTCTGAATGTCGCTGGTGGAGGGCGTTATATTCTTTCTTCAGCTCTGCCTCTCTCTCTTCCAAGCGACTAATTTGACCAGTGGAGTTTTTTCTTTCAGCTCCAGTTGCCAGATTTGGGATTCCAGATTTTCCACACGAATCTGAAGCCTCGTACACACGAACGAGTTTCTCGGCAAAAACCAGCAAGAAACTTGCTGGCAGAGATTTCTTGCCGAGAAATTTGTTTGTGTGTATGGTTTCTCGTCAAGAAAAGCGACAAGAATCTCGACGAGAAAATAGAGAACCTGCTCTCTATTTTCTCGTCGAGATTCTCAACGAGAAAATTGTGTGTGTGTACACTTACCTTTTCGCCGGGAAGCCTGCGCATGCTCGAAATGACTTCGACGCATGCGCGGTAGCTTCCTAGGCATAGGTAGGGTGAACAAAGATGGCGGCGACGGCATCGAATGTGACGAGCGCATGCTCGTCGTATTCGATGACGTCACCGCGTTCGCTCCATTCAAAGAACCGCGGGTTCTTTGAAAGGAGCGTGTGTACACTCGGCCGGGACAAGTTTCTTGTCCAAGAATCTCGTCGAAAAAAACGACATGTTTTTTTCGACGAGAATCTCGGCCGTGTGTACGAGGCATGAAGCTCCTTCTTATCCTGCTCTTGTACATCTTCAAATTCTATAAATTTCTCCTCGGCGTGTTTCCGGAGCGCCTTCTCCCGCTCGTACTGGGTAATGAGTTGCTCGTTGTCCTCTCTCAGTAGCTCCAGCTCGGCCTCCTGCTCATGTCTCTCTGTACAGGCCGCCTCTAGGTTCTCCAGCACCACCACCACCAGTGGCATCAACTCCTTCACCGCCTCTTCCTCATAGCGTCCGATCAGCCGCTCCATCTCCCGTAGATGGAGGCCACCTGAGCGGAGACCTGCTCCGACATTGAGGCCCCGGCCTCCTCCTGATACACCAATCTGTCCTCCAGCTCCATAACCGACACCGACCGGGACCGCCACCACCGTGACGTCACCCCAAGTGCCTGTTATTGAAGTGGTTAAAGGTTTTGTGGAAGATGTCTGAACCCAGAGTGTCAGGTGTATTGGAATGTTCACAGGGTCATGGCGATGCAGAAGAACAGGTAGATCCAAGCAGTCCCCAAGGGGGCCATGCTACATATAGTTTCAATAAAAAATTGATAATGAGCATTCAGGAATCTCATTATTATGATAATCGTGTACAATCATAATATTAATGAGCTTCCGGAATGCAAAGGTAACAGCATGATGAGCACGCCCACTGCATCCTTTGCATTCAAACAGAAAATGTAATAGTGTACGGTACATGTTGAGAGGTTTAGTTCAGAGTGGAGCTTTGGCTAGGGGTTGAGGCGTAGCATAGTCAGGCAGGCCAGGTCAGCAACAAGCCTCGTCAGCAAGGTACAAAGTGAGAATCTGGAAGTGTGGTTGGACACAGGCAGGGTCATACACAGACTGGCAGAGTAGTACAGAATTGTTGGCCAAAGTCCAGTAATCAGGCAAGGTATAAAAGGCCAGGAGTCTAGTAGTATAGCACACACCCAATGAGATCTAACAAATGGGCACTGACCAGGGATGGATTGGCCATAGGGACTACCGGGAGTTTCCCGGTGGGCCGATGGCTCAGTGGGCCATCTTTTTATGCAGTTCGGCGGCAGCCGGGGCGTGGCAGCAAACAGCGGCCCACAAAAAAAAACATTTTTTTTTGTGGCCCGTTTTTTTATGCAGTTCGGCGGCAGCGGGAGCGTGGCAGCAAACAGCGGCGGGGATTCGGGGAAGGTGGCCAGCGAGGAGGGCAGTTGGATGTAAAATTCCTGAGGGAGAAGAGCTCCACCCCCTCCCTGACCACCGAAGAGGCGGACAGTAGCGAGCACGGCCACCCCGGCACTCCCAGAATCTCGATTCCTCCACCTCCTCTCTGCTCCAGGAACCATGCGGCCTGGGCCGGCTGACTGGGAGCCCGGAGGAAGAGAACATGCACCGCTGTAAGGAGCAGAGCAGCGTGAGCACCCCCCGGATCAAGAGGGAGACTCGGCGCTGCCGCTGCTGGCCATCAGGTACCTGGCATCCTACACAAACATGCCAGAACACTGAGACAGCAGGAAGGTGAGCAGGGGAGGGACTGCAGAAAGGGACAGTGCTATGTGGTCTGTCTCTCTGCCCTCCCCCTCTGTCTCTCTGCTCTCCCCCTCTGTCTCTCAGCTCTCCCCCTCTGTCTCTCAGCTCTCCCCCTCCTCTGTCTCTCAGCCCCTCCTCTGTTTCTCAGCCCCCTCCTCTGTCTCTCAGCCCCCTCCTCTGTCTCTCAGCCCCCTCCTCTGTCTCTCAGCCCCCTCCTCTGTCTCTCAGCCCCCTCCTCTGTCTCTCAGCCCCCTCCTCTGTCTCTCAGCCCCCTCCTCTGTCTCTCAGCCATTCATTTCAATGGGCAGAAGCGGTGTGTACACCGCTCCTCCACAGCCCCAAAGATGCTGCTTGGAGGACTTTCACACTGGGACTGCAGCGGAGGCGTTTTTCAGGCGCTTTACAGGCGCTTTTTTTTAGCCCAAAAGCTCCTGAAAAATGCCTCAGTGTGAAAGGGGTCCTACACTCATCCCCTCTCTTTTACACTCACTCCCTCTCTCACCCACCCCCTCTCATCCCCTTTCCCTCAACCCTCCCTCTCTCTCTCATTCCCCTCTCGCTCACCCTCTCATGATATACAATAATGGATGTGGGGGCCTTTTGGTGGGCGTGATTTTTTGGGGGGGGGTGGGGGGCAGCATGTTATTGAATTAAAGTGGGCCGGTCTGGATGAAGTCCAGGGCCAAATTATGGTCCCAGTCCAGCCCTGGCACTGACCACAGGATGTCACACAATTTAAAAGCTGAGCTGACTGAAGATTGACTGCAGTTGGAAGGCAGGTGGAGCTAGAGAGTCCCAGGAGCAGAAACACCAAGCAGCTTATGTGCTGAAGATACTCAGTGGCAGGGGAACAGAGCTGCAGCAAATAGAGCTGATGCATAAGGCAACTTCATAGGAGATGTTTTTCTTTCTTTCTTTTCTTTGATTCTTCTTTGAACTATGAAAAGGACCTACTAAGAAATTGGAAAATAAGAGTTGCTTTTATTGTCCCATCAAGGTGCTAGACCTTTGTAGCCAATGAGGTCCAGGATAGTCCCAAGAGTCCTGCTGCTATTAGATCCCATTTGAGGCTAGGAGAAACCAAACAGGTAACGTAACACATAAATCTCGGCGCAAGGACAGTGAAGGTATATATGATAATAAAGATATAGATGGTGGTAGCAGTGTACTTGTAAAAAGAACTGCTCAATAGTGATGAGCCGAACACCCCCGGGTTCGGTTCGCACCAGAACCCGCGAACGGACCGAAAGTTCGTACGAACATTAGAACCCTATTAAATACAATGGATGCGAACGTTCGAATTCTAAAGTGCTAATTATAACAACTATTATGCATGTTATTGTCCTAAAAAGGGTTTGGGAACCCGGGTTCTGCACCAGGGGACATGTATCAATGCAAAAAGAAGTTTTAAAAACGGTCGTTTTTCGGGAGCAGTCATTTTAATGATGCATAAAGTGAAAAAAAAAAAGTCAAATATTCCTTTAAATATCGTACCTGGGGGGTGTCTAAAGTATGCCTGTGAAGTGCCACGTGTTTCCCGTGTTTAGAACTGTCCCTGCACAAAATGACACTTCTAAAGGAAAAAAAAGCCATTTAAAACTGCTTGCGGCTTTAATGTAATGTCTGGTCCCGGTAATATGGATGAAAATCTTTAAGAAAAATGGCATAGCTACCCCATGACCCCCCCCCCTACCCCAGCCCATTACCAGCCCCTTTGGGTCTTGTATGGATATTAAGGGGAACCCCGCACATAAAATAAAAAAGGCCCTATATACTCTGAACAGCCGTATACAGGCGGTGCATACAAGACAGGGACTGTAGGTTTGTTCTTATGTAGAATCTGTTTGTAATTTTGAACAGGTACATTGTTTAAGTGTAGCTCCAGCCCAAAAATCTATTTTTAAACTTTTTGGAAAACATAGGTAAGGGTTATCACCCCTGTAACATTTGTTTTGCTGTCTGTGCCCCTGTTCAGAACATTTCACCTCACTTTCCGTCCCAATGACAACTGTTTTTGAAATGTGGTGTTTTTCTTGAAACAAGGATTGCTGATAAAGCATCAGTACAGAGGAGACACCTTTCTCCCATATTAATTCTTACAGGAGAGAATTTTCCTTCCTAGGGGTAGATTTCCTCTCACTTCCTGTTGTCTTCTTGCGTTTGCAAGTAGGAGTCGTTTGTAAGTTGGATGTTTGAAAGTAGGGACCTGCCGTAGATACTCTGCAGAAATAGGCCCCTTAGTTGTTGGTGTTGGCACAACACTGTAAGCACTCACAGTTACTCTTGGTTGGTGCTGGAACGCCCTGCTGTCAACTATTATATCAGGAATTGTAATTACATATAATTGTTGAACAGTGGTAGTAAAAATTGGGCCTTTGATGGTGGTGCTGGTGCCACAACACTGTAAGCCCTGACAGTTACTCTTGGTGGGTGCAGCAATGGGCCCTGCTGTGAATTATTAGATCAAGAATTGTAATTGCATGCCCCTGTTGAACAGGGGCTGAAAAATTGGGCCTTTGGTGGTGGTGGTGGTGTTGACACAACACTGTAAGCCCTCAGAGTTACTCTTGGTGGGTGCAGGAATGGGCCCTGCTGTGAATTATTAGATCAAGAATTGTAATTACATGCCCCTGTTGAACAGGGGCTGAAAAATTGGGCCTTAGGCACTGGTGGCACAACACTACAACCCCTCACAGATACTGTACTTGGAGCACAGCAATGAGCCCTATGGCAAATTATTGCTAAAAAAATTGTAATTACACGCCCCTGTAAAACAGGGGCTGAAAAATTGGGCCTTAGCCACTGGTGGCGGCACCCATAAACAAAAATGATCTTCCAAGCTATCATCATCAATCGTATCATTGAGGACTCGGAGGAGGAGGATAGCCAGTCAACATAACAGCACAGACACTCAGCGTCAGCATCAGTCTTGAAGGGATGTGACATGTTAAAATCAATTAGTCTGTTATATCAGCATCAGGTGTGTGGTAGCTGGTGGTGATCCAAGACTGGTTCATCTTGATGAAAGTTAGTCGATCAACCGAGTCGGTGGACAGGCGCACCCTGTGATCCGTGACAAATCCTCCAGCAGCACTGAATGTGCGTTCCGAAAGAACGCTGGATGCAGGACAGGCCAGTAGCTCAATTGCATACTGTGCAAGCTCTGGCCAGTGATCCATCCTCAAGACCCAGTAAGCCAGAGGATTTTCGGTGGGGAAGGTGTCCAAGTCTGACCTTGCCCCTAGATATTCCTGCACCATGTTTATCAGACGCTGGCGATGGTTGCTGGAACCAATCATACTTTGGGGCTGCGGACTAAAGAATTGTCTGAACGCATCGGTCAGACGGCCACCTTCCCCACCGCTCCTTCTTTGACTGGCCGAAGCCTCAGCAACTCGTTGTCCTGGACCAGGAGTTTGTAACCTCCCAGTCTCTGGGAACGCGTTGCACAGACCTTTCTGCAAGGCCTCCCGGAGTTGTCTCATCCTCTGCTCCCTCTGCGACGGTAACATAAGGTCCGCAACCTTACCCTTGTACCGTGGATCAAGGAGAGTGGCCAGCCAGTAATGGTCCCTCTCCTTGATCCGAAGAATACGAGGATCCTTCCGCAGACTTTGCAGGATCAGGGAGGCCATGCAGCGTAGGTTTGCTGAGGCATTCGCTCCGGAGTCCTCTGGGTCACTAAGGACGACATGATCCGCAGTCACCTCCTCCCAGCCACGTACAAGTCCACTGGTTTCTTGGGACTGTAAATCATCCCTAAAAGACTGCTGCTGATGATGCTGAGTGCCAGCCTCCACCTCCATGCTGACACAATCCTCCTCCTCCTCCTCCTCCTCCTCCTCTTCCTCTTCCTGTGCGATGGGTGGGACAGAAGGAACACTGTCTGGGTAAAGGGGGCCTTGAGAGGCAAGGAAGTCCTCCTCTTCCTGCCTCTGTTCTGCCTCAAGTGCCCTGTCCATTATTCCACGCAGCGTGTGCTCCAACAGGTGGACAAGAGGTACAGTGTCACTGATGCATGCACTGTCACTGCTCACCATCCTCGTGGCCTCCTCAAATGGTGCCAGGACAGTGCATGCATCCCTGATCATGCCCCACTGGCGTGGAGAAAAAAAACCAAGGTCCCCTGACCCTGTCCTGGTGCCGTAGTCGCACAGGTACTCATTGATGGCCCTCTGCTGCGTGTGCAGCCGCTGCAGCATGGCCAACGTTGAGTTCCACCTGGTGGGCATGTCACATATAAGGCAGTTCTTGGGCAGGTTCAACTCCTTTTGCAGCTCAGCCAGGCGAGCACTGGCATTATAAGATCTGCGGAAATGCACACAGACTTTCCTGGCCTGCCTCAGGACATCCTGTAAGCCCGGGTACCTGCCCAAGAACCGCTGCACCACCAGGTTAAGGACGTGAGCCACACAGGGCACATGGGTCAGTTGTCCCTGTCGGAGGGCGGAGAGGAGGTTGGTGCCATTGTCGCAAACCACCATTCCTGGCTTAAGCTGGCGTGGCGTCAACCACCTCTCGGCCTGGCCCTGCAGAGCAGACAGGACCTCTGCCCCAGTGTGGCTTCTGTCCCCCAAACACACCAGCGCAAGCACGGCATGGCATCTTTTTGCCTGCGTACTTGCGTAGCCCCGTGAACGGCTACGGAGCACCGCTGGTTCATAGGACAAACCACAGGAAGAGGCCATGGAGGAAGAAGAAGAGGAGGGGGTGGAGGAGAGAGGTGTGTCACAACCAGTAGTAGCATTTTGGAGGCGTGGCGGTGGGACAACCTCCAACACTACTGCACCTTGTCCTGCATCCTTCCCAGCTGCCAAAAGAGTGACCCAATGGGCCGTGAAAGAAAGGTAACGTCCCTGTCCATGCCTGCTGGACCATGAGTCAGCGGTAATATGCACCTTACCGCTGACCGCCCTGTCCAGCGAGGCCAAGACATTGCCTTCCACATGCCGGTAGAGAGCCGGAATAGCCTTCCGTGAGAAAAAGTGGCGTTTGGGAACCTGCCACTGAGGAACCGCACATTGCACAAACTCACGGAAGGGGGCCGAGTCTACCAACTGAAAAGGCAGCAGTTGAAGCGCTAGCAATTTAGCCAAGCTAGCATTCAACCGCTGGGCATGTGGATGGCTGGGAGTGAACTTCTTTCGATGGTCCAGCAGCTGGGGCAGGGAAATTTGCCTGCTAGAATCGGACGTCGGTGTACTGCTAGCAGAGTGGCCGCAAGTACTTGGCTGTGACACACCTAATTCTACACCTTCATTCCTCTCAGTGCATGTTTCAGAGAGGACTGAAGTTATAGTGGGGTTGGAAATCCCAGCTGATGCGGTGCAAGGAGAGGTCCGCTTTGTTCTTTGGTGTGGGTCTTTGAGGTAGGCTTGCCAACGAGCTGCATGGCAGGTCAACATATGTCTGGTCAGGCATGTGGTACCCAAGCGGCTGATGTTTTGGCCACGCGATATACGCTTGAGACATATGTTGCAAACAGCAGCTGTGCGATCTGATGCACTAGCCTCAAAAAAGGCCCACACCAAGGAACTTTTTGAATGACGGGCAGAGGCAGCGCCCTGCACAGGCGGAGCTCTGCGGTGTGATTCCGTCGGTGTACTGCCCTTACGCTGGCCACCAAAGGGCATCCTGTCTCGTTGGAGATGTGCCTCCTCCTCATCCTCCTCCTCCTCTCTCCTATTAGGCACCCACGTGGAGTCAGTGACCTCATCATCCCCTCCCTCCTCATCACTGGAGCCAATCTGGCAGTATGCTGCAGCTGCTGGAACATGACTGCCAGATTGGTGTCCTTCTTGAGCATCCCCTCTGTCTGCTCTCACCCTACTGCCTTCCTGTAGCTGGGTTTCATCATCAGACCCTTCGAAACGCTGGGCATCCTCCTGGAGCATGTACCCAACACTGTGCTCAAACAGTTCGGGGGACTCCTCAGGAGGAGGACATGGTGGGTCTAGGGAAGGAGTGACTGATGATGAGTCTGACATTGATACCAGGGAAGAGGACGCTTTGGCAGCTGCTTTGCCAGTACCCTGAGCCTGGGTGAGAGAGGATGAGGAGGAGGAGGAGGGCTTGGTCATCCACTCTACCAAGTCTTCGGCATGATGTGGCTCAACATGTCCAGCTGCGGAAAAGAAGGACAAGCGTGTCCCATGGCCATGTGCTGATGACAATGCACCGCGTCCACGACCAGCACTGTTGCCCCCAGACACAGAGCCTGCTTGCCCTCTGTTATTGCCTCCTGACTGTCTGCCTCTCCTTGTTTGCCTTCCAGACATTCTAATAGATGGCCTGCAGGGAGATGGGAAAAAAGCAATAAGGGCTACCTTCAGGTGTCCTTCTCTGTCCCTTGAAACAAGGACTTGCACAGTGAAAGAAACTGACACTCTCCCTACCTACAGTTTTCTGTCCCTAGAAAAAATGTTTTTTTTAAGCACAATATAGCACAAGGAGAATTCACTCACTGTCCTTCCAGGTCCCTAGAAACAAGGACTTGCACAGTGAAAGAAACTGACACTCTCCCTACCTACAGTTTTCTGTCCCTAGAAAAAATGTTTTTTTTAAGCACAATATAGCACAAGGAGAATTCACTCACTGTCCTTCCAGGTCCCTAGAAACAAGGACTTACACAGTGAAAGAAACTGACACTCTCCCTACCTACAGTTTTCTGTCCCTAGAAAAAATGTTTTTTTTTAAGCACAATATAGCACAAGGAGAATTCACTCACTGTCCTTCCAGGTCCCTAGAAACAAGGACTTGCACAGTGAAAGAAACTGACACTCTCCCTACCTACAGTTTTCTGTCCCTAGAAAAAATGTTTTTTTTAAGCACAATATAGCACAAGGAGAATTCACTCACTGTCCTTCCAGGTCCCTGGAAACAAGGACTTGCACAGTGAAAGAAACTGACACTCTCCCTACCTACAGTTTTCTGTCCCTAGAAAAAATGTTTTTTTTAAGCACAATATAGCACAAGGAGAATTCACTCACTGTCCTTCCAGGTCCCTAGAAACAAGGACTTGCACAGTGAAAGAAACTGACACTCTCCCTACCTACAGTTTTCTGTCCCTAGAAAAAATGTTTTTTTTAAGCACAATATAGCACAAGGAGAATTCACTCACTGTCCTTCCAGGTCCCTAGAAACAAGGACTTACACAGTGAAAGAAACTGACACTCTCCCTACCTACAGTTTTCTGTCCCTAGAAAAAATGTTTTTTTTAAGCACAATATAGCACAAGGAGAATTCACTCACTGTCCTTCCAGGTCCCTGGAAACAAGGACTTGCACAGTGAAAGAAACTGACACTCTCCCTACCTACAGTTTTCTGTCCCTAGAAAAAATGTTTTTTTTAAGCACAATATAGCACAAGGAGAATTCACTCACTGTCCTTCCAGGTCCCTAGAAACAAGGACTTACACAGTGAAAGAAACTGACACTCTCCCTACCTACAGTTTTCTGTCCCTAGAAAAAATGTTTTTTTTAAGCACAATATAGCACAAGGAGAATTCACTCACTGTCCTTCCAGGTCCCTGGAAACAAGGACTTGCACAGTGAAAGAAACTGACACTCTCCCTACCTACAGTTTTCTGTCCCTAGAAAAAATGTTTTTTTTAAGCACAATATAGCACAAGGAGAATTCACTCACTGTCCTTCCAGGTCCCTAGAAACAAGGACTTGCACAGTGAAAGAAACTGACACTCTCCCTACCTACAGTTTTCTGTCCCTAGAAAAAATGTTTTTTTTAAGCACAATATAGCACAAGGAGGATTCACTCACTGTCCTTCCAGGTCCCTGGAAACAAGGACTTGCACAGTGAAAGAAACTGACACTCTCCCTACCTACAGATTTCTGTCCCTAGAAAAAATGTTTTTTTTAAGCACAATATAGCACAAGGAGAATAAACTCACTGTCCTTCCAGGTCCCTAGAAACAAGGACTTGCACAGTGAAAGAAACTGACACTCTCCCTACCTACAGTTTTCTGTCCCTAGAAAAAATGTTTTTTTTAAGCACAATATAGCACAAGGAGAATTCACTCACTGTCCTTCCAGGTCCCTGGAAACAAGGACTTGCACAGTGAAAGAAACTGACACTCTCCCTACCTACAGTTTTCTGTCCCTAGAAAAAATGTTTTTTTTAAGCACAATATAGCACAAGGAGAATTCACTCACTGTCCTTCCAGGTCCCTAGAAACAAGGACTTGCACAGTGAAAGAAACTGACACTCTCCCTACCTACAGTTTTCTGTCCCTAGAAAAAATGTTTTTTTTAAGCACAATATAGCACAAGGAGAATTCACTCACTGTCCTTCCAGGTCCCTGGAAACAAGGACTTGCACAGTGAAAGAAACTGACACTCTCCCTACCTACAGTTTTCTGTCCCTAGAAAAAATGTTTTTTTTAAGCACAATATAGCACAATGAGAATTCACTCACTGTCCTTCCAGGTCCCTAGAAACAAGGACTTACACAGTGAAAGAAACTGACACTCTCCCTACCTACAGTTTTCTGTCCCTAGAAAAAATGTTTTTTTTAAGCACAATCTAGCACAAGGAGAATTCACTCACTGTCCTTCCAGGTCCCTAGAAACAAGGACTTACACAGTGAAAGAAACTGACACTCTCCCTACCTACAGTTTTCTGTCCCTAGAAAAAATGTTTTTTTTAAGCACAATATAGCACAAGGAGAATTCACTCACTGTCCTTCCAGGTCCCTGGAAACAAGGACTTGCACAGTGAAAGAAACTGACACTCTCCCTACCTACAGTTTTCTGTCCCTAGAAAAAATGTTTTTTTTAAGCACAATATAGCACAAGGAGAATTCACTCACTGTCCTTCCAGGTCCCTAGAAACAAGGACTTACACAGTGAAAGAAACTGACACTCTCCCTACCTACAGTTTTCTGTCCCTAGAAAAAATGTTTTTTTTAAGCACACTATAGCACAAGCACAAAACACACTGACACTCTCCCTACCTATCCTTCTCTTTCCCTAAACTAAAGGAATCCAGGTTAAGCAAGAAAGAAATAAAAGTCACTGTCCCTGCCTATGCTGCTCTATCCCTGCTCCGGAACACACTACACTAGGCCGCCGTGCTGGCGGCCTTTTATAGTGTGGGGCGTGTACTAAACACCCTCAGCAATAATTGGCCACAGGCATCCTGCCTGTGGCCAATCATTGCTCTCCTCGCTGCCGGCGCTGTGATTGGCCAAGCATGCGGGGTCACAGTGCATGCTTGGCCAATCACAGCGCCTGGATGACACTGCGATGGCGTAGTGCATTGTGGGCCGTTCGCGTCACTCGAATTTGGCACGAACGGCCCAAATCGTTCGATCTTCGTCGAACGATCGAACAGCCGATGTTCGAGTCGAACGTATGTTCGATTCGAACACGAAGCTCATCCCTACTGCTCAACTGTGCCATCCAAATATAAACTTGATCCAATGCCACATATTTGCTTTCTGGAGAGCGTGGGGAGCGTTCTGGTGACTAAGATCCCAAAACACATCTGGAGAGGTCTAGAGAGTTATTGGAGCCTGGTTAAAGAGCAAAGTGCTTAAATATATTATTGAGGTCAGCAGGTAGTGTAACTGGTGGTGGATTACACTGGGTGTACACGGCAATAATTCTGGATTATTATCACAAAGATTTTTTTTGGCGGATTATCATTTGGACACTGAGCACATTTGGATTATGCTAATTAGATTTTTTACTAGACTAACATATTATATTGGATGCACTTTCTCATATCCAATATATATCATGATTTTTTAATGCACGTTAACGCATGGTATTTTTCTTTGCACATTGGAATTGTTGCATTTTTACTTTAAAACGTTTTTTTAAATATAGAATAGAAGGTTGTTTATTTGTTCTGTGTTCGCACATTAACACATGACAGGAGTGCGTGTTTCATTTATATTTATTTTTGATTGCACTGCACTCTTTTGGGAATAGTATCACTGCTGATGCAGGAACACAAGTCAGTGCTGGCTGTATCACTGTGATAATTTTGCACTGTTATGCCGCGTACACAGGACCGTTTTTAATGACGAGAAAAATGTCATTTTTTAAAATGGTCATTAAAAATGATCGTGTGTGGGCTTCAGAGCATTTTTCACGACGTGAAAAATGGTCATGAAAAAATTGGAACATGCTCTAATTTTTTACATCGTCGTTTTTCTCGTCATGAAAAACGGCCGTGTGTGGGCTTTAACGACGTGATAAAAAAAATGCGCATGCTCAGAATCAAGTATGAGACGGGAGCGCTCGTTCTTGTAAAACTAGCGTTCGTAATGGAGATAGCACATTCGTCACGCTGTAACGGACTAAAAAGCACGAGGCTGAAAAGCGCGAATCGTCGCTCAACAAACTTTACTAACATGAAGGGTGGCGCCATCCGAATGGAACTTCCCCTTTATAGTGCCGTCGTACGTGTTGTACGTCACCGCGCTTTGCTCGAGCATTTTTTTTCACGATAGTGTGTAGGCAAGGCAGGCTTGAGAAGAATCACGTAGAGAAAAACAACGTTTTTTTCAATGACATTAAAAACGGTCGTGTGTACACGGCATTATTGGGTAGCACATAGACAACACTTTTATTTTTATTCATGTGTTTTAACCACTTGCCGACCGCCGCACGCCGATGTACGTCGGCAGAATGGCACGGGCAGGCATATGGGCGTACAGGTACGTCCCTTTAAATTTGCTGCACTGCGGGCACGCGCGGCCGCGGGTCCCAGGAACTCGAGGTTCCCAGAAGTCCCGAGATTGCGGTCGGCAAGGGCAGAATAGGGGAATGCCTTTGTAAACAAGGCATTCCCCTATTCTGCCTAGTGACACTGTCACTGATGACCGTTCCCCGTGATCGGGAACGGTCATCAGTGACATGTCACGTGTAGCCACACCCCCTCACAGTAACAATTACTCCCTAGGAAACACTTAGCCCCTGCAGCGCCACCTAGTGGTTAACCTATTCACTGCCAGTGTCATTTTCACAGTAACCAGTGCATTTTTATAGCACTGATCGCTGTGAATTACAATGGTCCCAAAATGGTGTCAAAAGTGTCCGTCATAATGTCGCAGTCACGATAAAAAAAACGCTGATCGCCGCCATAACTAGTAAAAAAAAAAAAAAAAAAAAAAGACATAAAACAGTCCCCTATTTTGTAGAAGCTATAACTTTTGCGCAAACCAATCAATAAACGCTTATTGCGATTTTTTTTACCAAAAATATGTAGAAGAATACGTATCTGCCTAAACAGTGGGAAAATTTTTTTTTCTTTATATATGTAGCGACCTCATCCCTCTCACCCCTTCTCATTCACGGCTTGTTTGTCTCGTCTAGGGGGTTAGTACTGGGGGTAGGGATGAGATACACCACGGCCCATGTCCTCCAGAGAGACTGGAGGTGAAAGCCAAAACTATCGGGTTTTGTGTGTGTGTCCCAGAGTCAAATCCTTTCCTCAAATTGACTCCCTTTGCTCCTAGTAACCAGAGTTCCACACACTGAAAAGGTCCAACTCGTATTTATTCTTCTCAATAAATAGTCATACAGCACAGACAGGTTGAGACCCATATAACACTTCAGTCTTTGTGGGGAGTAGGCCAAGACACAATTCTTTTAGATAGAGCTAACCCCTGTGGTGTCACCAATGGCGAATAGTCACTGCCGCTGACTATATTGAACAGAACATGGATTACCTTCGCAAACGTAGCCCCTATCAGGGGGGAAGACATCCGTCCAAGACAGTTACCTGAGGCCTCTCAGTCACCAGCAATGCTGCGCTGGACTCTCCGGAGAAGTTCCGCTCACTGGCCTCCTCGTCTCAGACACGGGCACCCAAGGAGTTAGGGCCCCCTCGGATTCCTCCACCCTCGCGGAACTCAGTCGAAGGTACTGAGCTCCAGGCTTCCACCATAGTACCTCACCCCAGGCTAAAGGTGCCTGAGATGGACTCCATCTCCCGCTCCGGCCAGGTCAAGGGCACCTGGGCCCGGAACTCCGGAACGCCAGGACCCAGGCTGAAGGTGCCTGGGTGCGGACGCGTCCTCCGACTCCGAATTCTGAACCCCAGGTCGAGGCGTCCGCCCCTCTTATCTCCTCTCCCTTTGCGTCACAGCAGGTTTCCCGCCCTGCTGTACTAGCGCCAGGAAAGGACAAAAAAGGGATGCAGTCTTGTGGTGAGTGTTCAGCTCCGGCCCAGGGCGACAGCGCCACCTGCAGGCCGCAGGGAACCTCACACCACCAGAGTCCTCCAAGAACCACAAAAGGCTCTCAGATTCCCTAACAATCAATGCATCTGGGTTACACTACCACCCAGATGCCTCCCCTAAATTCAAATACCCGCTACATATATTTTTGGGGATATTTATTATAGCAAAAAATATTAAATTGTTTTCAAAATTGTCCCTCTATATTTGTTTATAGCACAAAAAATAAAAACCGCACAGGTGATCAAATACCACCAAAAGAAAGCTCTATTTGTGGGAAAAAAAAGGACGCCAATTTTGTTTGGGAGCCACGTCGCACGACCGCGCAATTGGCAGTTAAAGCGACAGTGCCGAATCACAAAAAGGGGCCTGGTCCTTTAGCTACAAAATGGTCCGGGGCTTAAGTGGTCAAGTGTTGCACCTAATGCAAGTTCCTTATGGCCAGAGCCAAACAGCTTGTATTAAAGTGTTCCCTAAACCCACAACAGTGAAATCAGTCTGTATGCAGTAAAGCATGCTTGTTATACTCACGGTGGAACCTAAGGGGTTAATCCGCTGCATTGCGTAAAAAGGCTGTTTGATCCTGTCTTTTCCTCCCCTTCTTTCACAGTCCCCAATCTAGATCCTAGGGAACAAGCTGCACGTGCTCATCAGTTTGATGTGTATTGCTAGAGAGTTTTTTTTTTCTTGGGAGAGTGCATGTGATCAGAACAGGGCCAATCAGCACGGTCCAGACAGAGGGTCAGGGGTCCTGCAGCCTCATAGGACGAGGAGAAAACTCCACCTTCAAGCTTTGTCATTGCCCTAACTGCTGATGAAAAAAAGGTAATTAGCAGATTTTATTTAATAAAACTATTGTATTTCGATGTTCTGTGTACTGTGGGAGACCAGATATAGTGAACACAGGGTCCTGGGATTAGTAACACTAAGTTTTGTACTCAATTAACTGTACTAATATAAAATGTGTCCTGCAACAACCGTCACCATTAAATGCTTCAGCTAACCATTCCTTTACTCTGAATAAGGTTAAACGCAGCTCAGAGAATACACATGCCACATAACGGACCCCCAACCTTTTTCACTCACTGCCTCTATGTAAGAATCCCCCATTTGGTGAAGGTAGAAGGGGCATGTCCCATGCACATTGACTTTCCCCCTCCCAAGTCCTCCTCTAGACTAGCATTCTCTTTCCGTTTTCTCCTATTCTTTCTTCTCTTTTTGCCTCCTTCCCCAACTACTTTTTTACTGAAATTTGCACACAAGCTATTTCTCCCTATCTACACTTATTTCAATTACTTTACAAGTTCTATTGTGTATATTTTTATGTTCAGACTGTACCAGTTGATTTACATGGTTACTTTGCTTTCCCTCTGTGGAAGTAGGATGGTTACACACAGATTTTCTTTCTGCTAGCTAGATGGTTTAGTTGAGTTGAGTTAAGTTGAGAGGTATCTTAATATAGCGCGGTCTTACCCCGAAGGGTCCCGGCGCGCATAGCAGAGTTCCTGGGAAAAGAAAACCCAGGAACCAGAAGCAGCACAGAGCGGCAGAAAGGTGCTGCATATGTCTGTATTTACAGATGTTCTTGGTTGACACAATGTTCATGCTTATAATGTATGAACACTGTCTGTAAATGCATATAGCTGGTCTGACAAAAAAAGAAAAAAGAAAAAGAAAATCAGCCATATCAGAGACCCGAGTCCATGTAAGGTTGCAGGAAATGGTGCAAATAGAAAGTCATAATCAGAATGATGGTTTATGCCTCTAGCTGTGGTTTTGTGGGGATCAGTTTGTAGATACAATGGGTTGTTGGGGAGGTAACATTCAGGGACCCATAACTAGAGATAATACAATATTCTTCAGAGTTCTAAAGTAAACTGGTAACAATGACATTGATAACCAAAACTGCATTATGGTCCCTTTTGAAGTTCTTTTGTGGTGTGAAGGAAGACAGATGTACAGTAAGGGTATCCTGTGTTAGTGACAGCAGAACGCACAGTCCAGCCTGTAGGGATTCATAGTTATAAATATTGTCTTCCTGTCTTTGTTTCCAATATGGATGGCTGGTCTGTTAACCATATTAAATCATACACTGAGTCAGAAGAATAGAATTTTGAAGAGTTTAAAATTAGACCTTCAGTTATTTTCTTTTAGAGATGGAGGTTGTGAATTACTAAAAATTCTGACTATGAAACAATGGCTACAAGGGAGTGTGAAATATTCCTACCATCCGTAAGTAATTGTATTTCAATGTAGAATGAGTTTTATTTGGTCTAGTGGAAGAAAAAGAGAGAGAGAGAGAGAGAGAGAGAGCAGAATGCTACTGAAAAGGGAATGCAAATGCCATAAATATAAAACCTGCAAGCATGTACCAATCCCGTCTGTTTGAGGGTAAAACACTGTAAGCAGCATGTATGCAGTTTTATCACTAAATGATTAAAAGTAAAAATATTAAATAAAAAAAGTAATGGAAAATAGATTTATCTAAACCAGTAGCTATTTTGACCAATTCAGCCCCGGAAGGATTTATCCCCTTCCTGACCAGAGCACTTTTTGTGATTCGCCACTGCGTCGCTTTAACTGACAATTGCGCGGTCGTGCGACGTTGTAACCAAACAAAATTGCCGTCCTTTTTTTCTCACAAATAGAGCTTTCTTTTGGTGGTATTTGATCACCTCTGCGGTTTTTATTTTTTTGCGCTATAAACAAAAAGAATTGTCAATTTTGAAAAAAAGCAATGTTTTTTTACTCGCTTTAGGCCGATATGTATTCTTCTACATATTTTTGGTAAAAAAATTGCAATAAGCGTATATTGATTGGTTTGTGCAAAAGTTATAGCATCTACAAAATAGGGGGTAGTTTTACGGCATTTTTATTATTATTTATTTTTTTACTAGTAATGGCGGCGATCTGCGGATTCAATTGGTTTTATCAAAATGTAGGTTATTCAAGATTATTACAGAAAAATATTTTGTAAGTAAGTAAGCCACACTATTTTTTTATTTAAACTTTCAACAACTTTTTGATCGCAATAATGCATGCCATAAGTAAAATCATTCTTAAGCCCCGTACACACGGTCGGACTTTTGGCCAACAAACTTCATTTTGAGCAAGTTGGACCAACAATCCGACCGTGTGTACGCTCCATCGGACAAACTTTTTTTGCTTTTTTCTTGTTTTCATCGGACAAAAGTTGGGTCTGCAAACGGACAAACTTTTGCCCAACAAAAGTCCGATGGAGCAAAGTCCGACCGTGTGTACAGAAAGGCATCGGACTTTTGTCCGATGGACAAAACAACTAATGTTAAAATTAACCAACAATAGCAGAAGTTGACCTAAGGATGGCGGTAAAGAGCAGAAAAGAGCAGAGAAACCACGTTATGTTGCAAAAAGTTTTGGGAAAGTTTGCAGAAAAGTCAGAGCGTGTGTATGCTATGGGTGTTCCCCACCAACTCTGTTCGGACAAAAAAACACAGAAAAGTCAGATGGAAGTCCAACCGTGTGTACGGGGCTTTAGTAAGCGCTGTAGATATAATCATCTTTTATAAATTCAATAAAACTGGTGCTGCACTTTATAATACACTCTAAATGATAATTTATGTCACATGTGAACCATTTATATTACTATTATCTCTGATCCATATATAACCATATACTGTATGTGTTTAAACCAGTGTAATGGTTACATAAATGTCAGAATCTGCAACATCCGAAATGATTAAATTAATGAATAAAATCACGTCAAATCCATCAAAACGCGTTGGGAGGGGCCCGTTTGCTACGTCATTTCTGGTACATCACTTCCAGTGAGGTAATTCAGTTTGCCGCAAGCACATGCCCATTTTGTTAGTTGGAATATTGTTTACTATGTGGATGGACACGTGGATTGGCGTTTTTTGCACAATAAAACTCATTTAAACTGGATAATACTATTGTGAGCCCCCTTCCTTTTTATGGTGGTGTTGCCTCTGACAATCAGACCAACAGAGTGGAGAGAAGACAACAAAAAGGCGCATAAAGACTTACAGACTTATAAAGGCGCATATCATAAACCTCTTATATCATTTCTTTTGATATAAGAGGTCCCATCAAATCTGGTGAGTGGCGCTCACTAAGTGTGGAACGTGAAGGTCATCACAGGCTATGGTGTGTCTGGAAAAGGGAGGATAAGCACCACACAAAGACACAAGCACTTTAAATGAATTGGATGCACTTTATCTTTATAGTATGGGTGTACTGTGATGAGCAAGCATCATATTTGTTTCTCATATCAGATCAATGAATGTCTTTATTATTGTAATTACAATGAATGGGGCATAGAGGGTTTGATTAATGGAATGACAAATAAATATTTCCAACGTTAGGTGCAGGTGATAGTTGGAGGCATAGTCTGTCATTCTGGCATACACAAAACCCTAGACAGTAAGAACAGAATATGACAAAGGTAATATTACATTCATTCTATGAAGAAGAACAGAAGTAGGCTTTGCTATGTAATAATTCTGGCAATCACAACCACGTCTAAAAGCTCAAACCACTCGTTTCAGCATTTTGTATACACAAATGTGCCAAGGACATTTTGTTTGTATGCTCTGAGGAGCAGCCATTCTGTGTATATAAAATCACTTTACTGTACTTTTCTCAAGGAACTCTAGTATACTGTTAGGAAAGGGCAGCCTACATGGGGATAAAAAGCAAAACTCTTGGCGATACACTCTAACAGCTCTGCAGTGGAGAACAATTTGAAGTCGGCATTATTTTTACATATTCTATAATATCTAATCTAATAAGGTTTATTTTTATTTGAAGTCACTTCAGCATCAATGTCAGTCCAAAAGAAACCATCACCCACTGACTGCACTATTTACATACTAGGTTTCGGAGTCCATTCACCTGCCACACCACATACAGTGCCTTGAAAAAGTATTCATACCCCTTGGAAATGTCCACATTTTGTCATGTTACAACCAAAAACAAATTTATTTTATGTGATCGAATAAATTGGAACTAAGAAATTGGGTCTTTTAGGTGAGGCCAACTAGATGTACCTCCATCCCCGATAGGTTGATAGGAAAAAAATTTTTTGGGGACTTTGAATTGAAGTGTGCAGCCAGGAAAATAGCATTGCATGGTACTATAGTACTGTCTGGTGATAAAGCCATCTAAAGTGCCATATAGTAAATGCATAGACATATAGTAACCATCACAGTAAAGTAAAAAAACTTTTATTCCATGACATGATACATAGTAATAAATAACAGAATAGCATGATGACACATTGATAGCATGTTGGCCTAGAGCCACAGTAATAACATATTAAAAACACACAAGACTAGTTGCAACGTATTCCCACAATAGGTTATATATAGGTATATTCCAGTAAACCGTAATAATGGTAGCTTGGATAAAAGTGATAGCAGGGAAGGCATCTAATAGCGTTTCGTAGCTGTAGCGCTACTCTTCAGGAGCAGATGCAGAGAAATTGTCTATAGATATTAAAAATAGATATAATAATGAATGATCATGTAAAACATGGTAGAGACTATAGAAAAATAAATAAAATAAAATAAAAATGGTCACTCATACTTGCAAGTCAAATCGGAGTCTGGACATGGACCTGGAAGACCGATGGCAGGCCAGCTAATCAATCAGCCCCGGAGCCTCCAAGCAAAGGGAAGGTGGGGAAAGGGGGAGGACTCCTGGAGCCGATCGCAGGCTCCGGGGCTAAAAGAGAGCTGGCCACGCCACACAGACCAAAGGTCCTGCCAGCAGCACCGAGATAGCATGCAAGGAGGACGGGTTTAATGAGTATAATGACCAAAAAGGAGTTAGAACGGATAGGTTCTAAACAGTCTCTGTCACCTGCCTATAATAACATGAAAGCTATCATGGTATAGTACAACATTTAGAAGGGGGCACCCAATAGGTGCTGGCAATGGAATATACCAAATAATAGAAACAATAGTAAATTGGTGCACGCTTCCATCCCCGACAGGCATGATAAATTGGAACTAAGAAATTGGGACTTTTGGGTAAATTTTATTTTATTTATTTTTCTACAGTCTCTACCATGTTTTACATGATCATTCATTATTATATCTATTTTTAATATCTATAGACAATTTCTCTGCATCTTCTCCTGAAGAGTAGAGCTACAGGTACGAAACGCATCAAGCTATTAGATGCCTTCCCTGCTATCACTTTTATCCAAGCTACCATTATTACGGTTTACCGGAATATACCTATATATAACCTACTGTGGGAATACGTTGCAACTAGTCTTGTGTGTTTTTAATATGTTAATACTGTGGCTCTAGGCCAACATGCTATCAATGTGTCATCATGCTATTCTGTTATTTATTACTATGTATCATGTCATGGAATAAAAGTTTTTTACTTTACTCTGATGGTTACTATATATGTCTATGCATTTACTATATGGCACTTTAGATGGCTTTATCACCAGACAGTACTATAGTACCATGCAAAGCTTCTTTCCTGGCTGCACGCTTCAATTCAATGTCCCAAATTTAGTTTTTTCCTATCATTTTATGTGATAGGCCAACACAAAGTGGCACATAATTGTGAAGTGGCACAAAAAGTGACACTTTTTAAACAGCTTTTTTTCTTTCTGCTAATTAAGGGGAGTGGTTAATTGTTCACAGGTGAGTATATAAGTGTCTGTACAAACTCCCTTAGGAGCTGGCTCCCTGCTGATGGTGGCTTGCATGTGGATTTTGTGAACATCAGTGGAATTTTGAACTACAGTGGAGAGTTAAAAACCAGGAGTTTAAAACAGGAGTTAAGACAGGAGTCTTCTAAACTGTGAGTAACATTATAAACTTCCTACAAGTAATTATATTGTAACTGGGAAATGAGTGCTAGCAGGGTTGAAGGTTTTGCTCAGTGCACAGTGTGCCACATGTATGCAAAATTGGTGCAACAGCTCCAGGATGGATACCGCTGTGACAGATGTGAGCAGGTTGCCCTTCTGGAAGCTCGCATTAGAGATCTGGAAGAGCAAGTTGCAACACTGGGCGGAAAGGACAACCTTGAAAGGGGTCCTCTGCTCGCTGAGCAGGTGGTCAGTAGGGCTGATGTGGAGGGTGGAGTGGCAAGTCAGGATTATCAGATAGGAAGATGGGTTAATGTAGTTAGAGGGAGTGGAAGGGGCTTGCAGAAAAAGAAGGCCAGTCTTGTGTTTGTGCATCAAAACAAATTTTCCACGTTGGGTGAAGATGTGGAGGTGGCAAACACAGAGGTGGCAGCCCTAGATGTCACTGCTACCCCTAACAGCCAGGAGAGCAACCCATCTAGTAGAGGTGGTGAGGGGAGTGCAGGTAGGCCAAGACAGTTGGTGGTTATAGGGGATTCTATAATCAGAAGTAGTGATGAGCCGAACACCCCCGGGTTCGGTTCGCACCAGAACCCGCGAACGGACCGGAAGTTCGAACGAACATTAGAACCCTATTAAATACAATGGATGCGAACGTTCGAATTCTAAAGTGCTAATTATAACAACTATTATGCATGTTATTGTCCTAAAAAGGGTTTGGGAACCCGGGTTCTGCACCAGGGGACATGTATCAATGCAAAAAGAAGTTTTAAAAACGGTCGTTTTTCGGGAGCAGTCATTTTAATGATGCATAAAGTGAAAAAAAAAAAGTCAAATATTCCTTTAAATATCGTACCTGGGGGGTGTCTAAAGTATGCCTGTGAAGTGCCACGTGTTTCCCGTGTTTAGAACTGTCCCTGCACAAAATGACACTTCTAAAGGAAAAAAAAGCCATTTAAAACTGCTTGCGGCTTTAATGTAATGTCTGGTCCCGGTAATATGGATGAAATTCTTTAAGAAAAATGGCATAGCTACCCCATGACCCCCCCCCCCCCTACCCCAGCCCATTACCAGCCCCTTTGGGTCTTGTATGGATATTAAGGGGAACCCCGCACATAAAATAAAAAAGGCCCTATATACTCTGAACAGCCGTATACAGGCGGTGCATACAAGACAGGGACTGTAGGTTTGTTCTTATGTAGAATCTGTTTGTAATTTTGAACAGGTACATTGTTGAAGTGTAGCTCCAGCCCAAAAATCTATTTTTAAACTTTTTGGAAAACATAGGTAAGGGTTATCACCCCTGTAACATTTGTTTTGCTGTCTGTGCCCCTGTTCAGAACATTTCACCTCACTTTCCGTCCCAATGACAACTGTTTTTGAAATGTGGTGTTTTTCTTGAAACAAGGATTGCTGATAAAGCATCAGTACAGAGGAGACACCTTTCTCCCATATTTATTCTTACAGGAGAGAATTTTCCTTCCTAGTGGTAGATTTCCTCTCACTTCCTGTTGTCTTCTTGCGTTTGCAAGTAGGAGTCGTTTGTAAGTTGGATGTTTGAAAGTAGGGACCTGCCGTATATACTCTGCAGAAATAGGCCCCTTAGTTGTTGGTGTTGGCACAACACTGTAAGCACTCACAGTTACTCTTGGTTGGTGCTGGAACGCCCTGCTGTCAACTATTATATCAGGAATTTTAATTACATATAATTGTTGAACAGTGGTAGTAAAAATTGGGCCTTTGATGGTGGTGCTGGTGCCACAACACTGTAAGCCCTGACAGTTACTCTTGGTGGGTGCAGCAATGGGCCCTGCTGTGAATTATTAGATCAAGAATTGTAATTACATGCCCCTGTTGAACAGGGGCTGAAAAATTGGGCCTTAGGCACTGGTGGCACAACACTGCAACCCCTCACAGATACTGTACTTGGAGCACAGCAATGAGCCCTGTTGCAAAGTATTGCTTCAAAAATTGTAATGACACGCCCCTGTTAAACAGGGGCTGAAAAATTGGGCCTTAGGCACTGGTGGCACAACACTGCAACTCCTCACAGATACTGTACTTGGAGCACAGCAATGAGCCCTGTTGCAAAGTATTGCTTCAAAAATTGTAATTACACGCCCCTGTTAAACAGGGGCTGAAAAATTGGGCGTTAGGCACTGGTGGCGGCACCCATAAACAAAAATGATCTTCCAAGCTATCATCATCAATCGTATCATTGAGGACTCGGAGGAGGAGGATAGCCAGTCAACATAACAGCACAGGCACTCAGCATCAGCATCAGTCTTGAAGGGATGTGACATTTTAAAATCAATTAGTCTGTTATATCAGCATCAGGTGTGTGGTAGCTGGTGGTGATCCAAGACTGGTTCATCTTGATGAAAGTCAGTCGATCAACCGAGTCGGTGGACAGGCGCACCCTGTGATCCGTGACAAATCCTCCAGCAGCACTGAATGTGCGTTCCGAAAGAACGCTGGATGCAGGACAGGCCAGTAGCTCAATTGCATACTGTGCAAGCTCTGGCCAGTGATCCATCCTCAAGACCCAGTAAGCCAGAGGATTTTCGGTGGGGAAGGTGTCCAAGTCTGACCTTGCCCCTAGATATTCCTGCACCATGTTTATCAGACGCTGGCGATGGTTGCTGGAACCAATCATACTTTGGGGCTGCGGACTAAAGAATTGTCTGAACGCATCGGTCAGACGGCCACCTTCCCCACCGCTCCTTCTTTGACTGGCCGAAGCCTCAGCAACTCGTTGTCCAGGACCAGGAGTTTGCAACCTCCCAGTCTCTGGGAACGCGTTGCACAGACCTTTCTGCAAGGCCTCCCGGAGTTGTCTCATCCTCTGCTCCCTCTGCGACGGTAACATAAGGTCCGCAACCTTACCCTTGTACCGTGGATCAAGGAGAGTGGCCAGCCAGTAATGGTCCCTCTCCTTGATCCGAAGAATACGAGGATCCTTCCGCAGACTTTGCAGGATCAGGGAGGCCATGCAGCGTAGGTTTGCTGAGGCATTCGCTCCGGAGTCCTCTGGGTCACTAAGGACGACATGATCCGCAGCCACCTCCTCCCAGCCACGTACAAGTCCACTGGTTTCTTGGGACTGTAAATCATCCCTAAAAGACTGCTGCTGATGATGCTGAGTGCCAGCCTCCACCTCCATGCTGACACAATCCTCCTCCTCCTCCTCCTCCTCCTCCTCTTCCTGTGCGATGGGTGGGACAGAAGGAACACTGTCTGGGTAAAGGGGGCCTTGAGAGGCAAGGAAGTCCTCCTCTTCCTGCCTCTGTTCTGCCTCAAGTGCCCTGTCCATTATTCCACGCAGCGTGTGCTCCAACAGGTGGACAAGAGGTACAGTGTCACTGATGCATGCACTGTCACTGCTCACCATCCTCGTGGCCTCCTCAAATGGTGCCAGGACAGTGCATGCATCCCTGATCATGCCCCACTGGCGTGGAGAAAAAAAACCAAGCTCCCCTGACCCTGTCCTGGTGCCGTAGTCGCACAGGTACTCATTGATGGCCCTCTGCTGCGTGTGCAGCCGCTGCAGCATGGCCAACGTTGAGTTCCACCTGGTGGGCATGTCACATATAAGGCGGTTCTTGGGCAGGTTCAACTCCTTTTGCAGCTCAGCCAGGCGAGCACTGGCATTATAAGATCTGCGGAAATGCACACAGACTTTCCTGGCCTGCCTCAGGACATCCTGTAAGCCCGGGTACCTGCCCAAGAACCGCTGCACCACCAGGTTAAGGACGTGAGCCACACAGGGCACATGGGTCAGTTGTCCCTGTCGGAGGGCGGAGAGGAGGTTGGTGCCATTGTCGCAAACCACCATTCCTGGCTTAAGCTGGCGTGGCGTCAACCACCTCTCGGCCTGGCCCTGCAGAGCAGACAGGACCTCTGCCCCAGTGTGGCTTCTGTCCCCCAAACACACCAGCGCAAGCACGGCATGGCATCTTTTTGCCTGCGTACTTGCGTAGCCCCGTGAACGGCTACGGAGCACCGCTGGTTCATAGGACAAACCACAGGAAGAGGCCATGGAGGAAGAAGAAGAGGAGGGGGTGGAGGAGAGAGGTGTGTCACAACCAGTAGTAGCATTTTGGAGGCGTGGCGGTGGGACAACCTCCAACACTACTGCACCTTGTCCTGCATCCTTCCCAGCTGCCAAAAGAGTGACCCAATGGGCCGTGAAAGAAAGGTAACGTCCCTGTCCATGCCTGCTGGACCATGAGTCAGCGGTAATATGCACCTTACCGCTGACCGCCCTGTCCAGCGAGGCCAAGACATTGCCTTCCACATGCCGGTAGAGAGCCGGAATAGCCTTCCGTGAGAAAAAGTGGCGTTTGGGAACCTGCCACTGAGGAACCGCACATTGCACAAACTCACGGAAGGGGGCCGAGTCTACCAACTGAAAAGGCAGCAGTTGAAGCGCTAGCAATTTAGCCAAGCTAGCATTCAACCGCTGGGCATGTGGATGGCTGGGAGTGAACTTCTTTCGACGGTCCAGCAGCTGGGGCAGGGAAATTTGCCTGCTAGAATCGGACGTCGGTGTACTGCTAGCAGAGTGGGCGCAAGTACTTGGCTGTGACACACCTAATTCTACACCTTCATTCCTCTCAGTGCATGTTTCAGAGAGGACTGAAGTTATAGTGGGGTTGGAGATCCCAGCTGATGCGGTGCAAGGAGAGGTCCGCTTTGTTCTTTGGTGTGGGTCTTTGAGGTAGGCTTGCCAACGAGCTGCATGGCAGGTCAACATATGTCTGGTCAGGCATGTGGTACCCAAGCGGCTGATGTTTTGGCCACGCGATATACGCTTGAGACATATGTTGCAAACAGCAGCTGTGCGATCTGATGCACTAGCCTCAAAAAAGGCCCACACCAAAGAACTTTTTGAATGACGGGCAGAGGCAGCGCCCTGCACAGGCGGAGCTCTGCGGTGTGATTCCGTCGGTGTACTGCCCTTACGCTGGCCACCAAAGGGCATCCTGCCTCGTTGGAGATGTGCCTCCTCCTCATCCTCCTCCTCCTCCTCTCTCCTATTAGGCACCCACGTGGAGTCATTGACCTCATCATCCCCTCCCTCCTCATCACTGGAGCCAATCTGGCAGTATGCTGCAGCTGCTGGAACATGACTGCCAGATTGGTGTCCTTCTTGAGCATCCCCTCTGTCTGCTCTCACGCTACTGCCTTCCTCTAGCTGGGTTTCATCATCAGACCCTTCGAAACGCTGGGCATCCTCCTGGAGCATGTACCCAACACTGTGCTGAAACAGTTCGGGGGACTCCTCAGGAGGAGGACATGGTGGGTCTAGGGAAGGAGTGACTGATGATTTGTCTGACATTGATACCAGGGAAGACGACGCTTTGGCAGCTGCTTTTCCAGTACCCTGAGCCTGGGTGAGAGAGGATGAGGAGGAGGAGGAGGGCTTGGTCATCCACTCTACCAAGTCTTCGGCATGATGTGGCTCAACATGTCCAGCTGCCGAAAAGAAGGACAAGCGTGTCCCATGGCCATGTGCTGATGACAATGCACCGCGTCCACGACCAGCACTGTTGCCCCCAGACACAGAGCCTGCTTGCCCTCTTTTATTGCCTCCTGACTGTCTGCCTCTCCTTGTTTGCCTTCCAGACATTCTAATAGATGGCCTGCAGGGAGATGGGAAAAAAGCAATAAGGGCTACCTTCAGGTGTCCTTCTCTGTCCCTGGAAACAAGGACTTGCAGAGTGAAAGAAAAAAAACACTCTCCCTACCTACAGTTTTCTGTCCCTAGAAAAAATGTTTTTTTTAATCACAATATAGCACAAGGAAAATTAACTCACTGTCCTTACAGGTCCCTGGAAACAAGGACTTGCAGAGTGAAAGAAAAAAAACACTCTCCCTACCTACAGTTTTCTGTCCCTAGAAAAAAATGTTTTTTTTAATCACAATATAGCAAAAGGACAATTCACTCACTGTCCTTCCAGGTCCCTGGAAACAAGGACTTGCAGAGTGAAAGAAACTGACACTGTCCCTACCTAGAGTTTTCTGTCCCTAGAATAAATGTTTTTTTTAATCACAATATAGCAAAAGGACAATTCACTCACTGTCCTTCCAGGTCCCTGGAAACAAGGACTTGCAGAGTGAAAGAAACTGACACTGTCCCTACCTAGAGTTTTCTGTCCCTAGAATAAATGTTTTTTTTAATCACAATATAGCACAAGGAAAATTAACTCACTGTCCTTACAGGTCCCTGGAAACAAGGACTTGCAGAGTGAAAGAAAAAAAACACTCTCCCTACCTACAGTTTTCTGTCCCTAGAAAAAAATGTTTTTTTTAATCACAATATAGCAAAAGGACAATTCACTCACTGTCCTTCCAGGTCCCTGGAAACAAGGACTTGCAGAGTGAAAGAAACTGACACTGTCCCTACCTAGAGTTTTCTGTCCCTGGAATAAATGTTTTTTTCAGCACAATATAGCACAAGGACAATTAACTCACTGTCCTTACAGGTCCCTGGAAACAAGGACTTGCAGAGTGAAAGAAAAAAAATACTCTCCCTACCTACAGTTTTCTGTCCCTAGAAAAAAATGTTTTTTTTAATCACAATATAGCAAAAGGACAATTCACTCACTGTCCTTCCAGGTCCCTGGAAACAAGGACTTGCAGAGTGAAAGAAACTGACACTGTCCCTACCTAGAGTTTTCTGTCCCTGGAATAAATGTTTTTTTCAGCACAATATAGCACAAGGACAATTAACTCACTGTCCTTACAGGTCCCTGGAAACAAGGACTTGCAGAGTGAAAGAAAAAAAATACTCTCCCTACCTACAGTTTTCTGTCCCTAGAAAAAAATGTTTTTTTTAATCACAATATAGCAAAAGGACAATTCACTCACTGTCCTTCCAGGTCCCTGGAAACAAGGACTTGCAGAGTGAAAGAAACTGACACTGTCCCTACCTAGAGTTTTCTGTCCCTAGAATAAATGTTTTTTTTAATCACAATATAGCAAAAGGACAATTCACTCACTGTCCTTCCAGGTCCCTGGAAACAAGGACTTGCAGAGTGAAAGAAACTGACACTGTCCCTACCTAGAGTTTTCTGTCCCTAGAATAAATGTTTTTTTTAATCACAATATAGCAAAAGGACAATTCACTCACTGTCCTTCCAGGTCCCTGGAAACAAGGACTTGCAGAGTGAAAGAAACTGACACTGTCCCTACCTAGAGTTTTCTGTCCCTAGAATAAATGTTTTTTTAAATCACAATATAGCAAAAGGACAATTCACTCACTGTCCTTCCAGGTCCCTGGAAACAAGGACTTGCAGAGTGAAAGAAACTGACACTGTCCCTACCTAGAGTTTTCTGTCCCTAGAATAAATGTTTTTTTTAATCACAATATAGCAAAAGGACAATTCACTCACTGTCCTTCCAGGTCCCTGGAAACAAGGACTTGCAGAGTGAAAGAAACTGACACTGTCCCTACCTAGAGTTTTCTGTCCCTAGAATAAATGTTTTTTTTAATCACAATATAGCAAAAGGACAATTCACTCACTGTCCTTCCAGGTCCCTGGAAACAAGGACTTGCAGAGTGAAAGAAACTGACACTGTCCCTACCTAGAGTTTTCTGTCCCTAGAATAAATGTTTTTTTTAATCACAATATAGCAAAAGGACAATTCACTCACTGTCCTTCCAGGTCCCTGGAAACAAGGACTTGCAGAGTGAAAGAAACTGACACTGTCCCTACCTAGAGTTTTCTGTCCCTAGAATAAATGTTTTTTTTAATCACAATATAGCACAAGGAAAATTAACTCACTGTCCTTACAGGTCCCTGGAAACAAGGACTTGCAGAGTGAAAGAAAAAAAACACTCTCCCTACCTACAGTTTTCTGTCCCTAGAAAAAAATGTTTTTTTTAATCACAATATAGCAAAAGGACAATTCACTCACTGTCCTTCCAGGTCCCTGGAAACAAGGACTTGCAGAGTGAAAGAAACTGACACTGTCCCTACCTAGAGTTTTCTGTCCCTGGAATAAATGTTTTTTTCAGCACAATATAGCACAAGGACAATTAACTCACTGTCCTTACAGGTCCCTGGAAACAAGGACTTGCAGAGTGAAAGAAAAAAAATACTCTCCCTACCTACAGTTTTCTGTCCCTAGAAAAAAATGTTTTTTTTAATCACAATATAGCAAAAGGACAATTCACTCACTGTCCTTCCAGGTCCCTGGAAACAAGGACTTGCAGAGTGAAAGAAACTGACACTGTCCCTACCTAGAGTTTTCTGTCCCTGGAATAAATGTTTTTTTCAGCACAATATAGCACAAGGACAATTAACTCACTGTCCTTACAGGTCCCTGGAAACAAGGACTTGCAGAGTGAAAGAAAAAAAATACTCTCCCTACCTACAGTTTTCTGTCCCTAGAAAAAAATGTTTTTTTTAATCACAATATAGCAAAAGGACAATTCACTCACTGTCCTTCCAGGTCCCTGGAAACAAGGACTTGCAGAGTGAAAGAAACTGACACTGTCCCTACCTAGAGTTTTCTGTCCCTAGAATAAATGTTTTTTTTAATCACAATATAGCAAAAGGACAATTCACTCACTGTCCTTCCAGGTCCCTGGAAACAAGGACTTGCAGAGTGAAAGAAACTGACACTGTCCCTACCTAGAGTTTTCTGTCCCTAGAATAAATGTTTTTTTTAATCACAATATAGCAAAAGGACAATTCACTCACTGTCCTTCCAGGTCCCTGGAAACAAGGACTTGCAGAGTGAAAGAAACTGACACTGTCCCTACCTAGAGTTTTCTGTCCCTAGAATAAATGTTTTTTTTAATCACAATATAGCAAAAGGACAATTCACTCACTGTCCTTCCAGGTCCCTGGAAACAAGGACTTGCAGAGTGAAAGAAACTGACACTGTCCCTACCTAGAGTTTTCTGTCCCTAGAATAAATGTTTTTTTTAATCACAATATAGCAAAAGGACAATTCACTCACTGTCCTTCCAGGTCCCTGGAAACAAGGACTTGCAGAGTGAAAGAAACTGACACTGTCCCTACCTAGAGTTTTCTGTCCCTAGAATAAATGTTTTTTTTAATCACAATATAGCACAAGGAAAATTAACTCACTGTCCTTACAGGTCCCTGGAAACAAGGACTTGCAGAGTGAAAGAAAAAAAACACTCTCCCTACCTACAGTTTTCTGTCCCTAGAAAAAAATGTTTTTTTTAATCACAATATAGCAAAAGGACAATTCACTCACTGTCCTTCCAGGTCCCTGGAAACAAGGACTTGCAGAGTGAAAGAAACTGACACTGTCCCTACCTAGAGTTTTCTGTCCCTGGAATAAATGTTTTTTTCAGCACAATATAGCACAAGGACAATTAACTCACTGTCCTTACAGGTCCCTGGAAACAAGGACTTGCAGAGTGAAAGAAAAAAAATACTCTCCCTACCTACAGTTTTCTGTCCCTAGAAAAAAATGTTTTTTTTAATCACAATATAGCAAAAGGACAATTCACTCACTGTCCTTCCAGGTCCCTGGAAACAAGGACTTGCAGAGTGAAAGAAACTGACACTGTCCCTACCTAGAGTTTTCTGTCCCTAGAATAAATGTTTTTTTTAATCACAATATAGCAAAAGGACAATTCACTCACTGTCCTTCCAGGTCCCTGGAAACAAGGACTTGCAGAGTGAAAGAAACTGACACTGTCCCTACCTAGAGTTTTCTGTCCCTAGAATAAATGTTTTTTTTAATCACAATATAGCAAAAGGACAATTCACTCACTGTCCTTCCAGGTCCCTGGAAACAAGGACTTGCAGAGTGAAAGAAACTGACACTGTCCCTACCTAGAGTTTTCTGTCCCTAGAATAAATGTTTTTTTTAATCACAATATAGCAAAAGGACAATTCACTCACTGTCCTTCCAGGTCCCTGGAAACAAGGACTTGCAGAGTGAAAGAAACTGACACTGTCCCTACCTAGAGTTTTCTGTCCCTAGAATAAATGTTTTTTTTTAAGCACACTATAGCAGAAGCACAAAACACACTGACACTCTCCCTACCTATCCTTCTCTTTCCCTAAACTAAAGGAATCCAGGTTAAGCAAGAAAGAAATAACAGTCACTGTCCCTGCCTATGCTACTCTATCCCTGCTCCGGAACACACTACACTAGGCCGCCGTGCTGGCGGCCTTTTATAGTGTGGGGCGTGTACTAAACACCCTCAGCAATAATTGGCCACAGGCATCCTGCCTGTGGCCAATCATTGCTCTCCTCGCTGCCGGCGCTGTGATTGGCCAAGCATGCGGGGTCACAGTGCATGCTTGGCCAATCACAGCGCCTGGATGACACTGCGATGGCGTAGTGCATTGTGGGCCGTTCGCGTCACTCGAATTTGGCGCGAACGGCCCAAATCGTTCGATCTTCGTCGAACGATCGAACAGCCAATGTTCGAGTCGAACGTATGTTCGACTCGAACACGAAGCTCATCCCTAATCAGAAGGACTGATAGAATAATTTGTCGCCAGGATCGCCTCAACCGAATGGTTTGCTGTCTCCCTGGTGCCAGGGTTCGGCATGTGGTGGACCGGGTGGATAAATTACTGGGAGGGGCTGGGCATGACCCAGCTGTCTTGGTCCACGTTGGAACCAATGACAGTATACATGGAAGGTGGAGGCTCCTTAAGAATCAATTTAAAGAACTAGGCAGCAAGATGAAGGCAAGGACCTCCAAGGTGATATTCTCTGAAATATTGCCTGTGCCATGCGCAACACAGGAAAGGCAGGGGGAGATTAGAGAGCTGAATGCATGGCTAAAGACCTGGTGTAGGGAGGAGGGATTTGGGTTTCTAGAGCACTGGGCTGACTTTTCATTGGGGTGCAACCTATATGCTAAAGACGGTTTGCACTTGAATGGAAGGGGGTCTGCTGTGCTGGGGGAGAGGTTTATGGGAAGGCTGGAGGAGTATTTAAACTAGGTTTGAGGGGGGAGGGTGAACTAGAATTACATTGGGCACACAGGTCAGTTAGTGGTCAGACATTAATGGAGAGTGGAATGGGGATAGATGGGGGGAGGGTTATGGCAGGTGACAAGAAAGTTCCCATGTTGCAAACAGCCATTGGAAACTATAGTGCCATTTGTACTACTAAAAATTATATGAAAAACACCAGAGAAAAATGTAATACATTAAAGTGTTTGTTCACCAATGCCAGAAGTCTGCCAAGCAAAATAGGTGAGTTGGAAGCTCTGGTGCATGAGGAGAGCTATGACGTAATCGGTATTGCTGAAACGTGGCTTCAATCCTCACATGACTGGATTATTAATATTCCTGGCTATGAACTCTTTCGGAGAGACAGGGCAAAAAGGAAAGGTGGCGGGGTCTGTCTCTATGTGAGAAGTGATCACAAAGCGAGTGTGAAAGAGGACATGGTTGATGGAGAGTGTGATGAGGCTGAAGCATTATGGGTGGAACTGCATACAGATGTGCATAGTTCAAAGTTAATCATTGGAGTTTGTTATAGACCACCCAATGTTAATGAGGAGGTGGAGACTCAGCTCCTTGCACAGATGGAAAGGGCTGCAAGGGCTGGGACGGTGATAATAATGGGGGATTTTAACTACCCAGAAATTGACTGGAGTAATGGCACTGCTGGGACAGTTAAAGGGCAAAAATGTATAAGCCTATTGCAGGACAATTTTATGGTCCAGTTTATTGAGGCCCCAACTAGGAATGGTGCTCTGTTGGACCTGGTAATCTCAAACCATGCAGAGCATATTACTAATGTTCAGATAAAGGAACACCTGGGTAGCAGTGACCATAACATGATTTCATTTGATGTTAGCTGTAAGCAAGAAATACATGCAGGAAGGATAAAAACACTTAATTTCAATAAAGTAAATTTTCCAAGGATGAGGGCTGCTCTCCAGGACTTAGACTGGGAGAGAATATTGGCATCAATGGGCACAGAACAGAAATGGGAATTCTTCAAAAAGACTGTTTGTGAACTCACTGCAAAGTATATTCCCATGGGCAATAAGTTTAAAAGGCTAAAAATAAAACCTATGTGGCTCACAGTTAAAGTTAAAAAAGCTATAAACAATAAGAAAAGCGCTTTTAAAAAATATAAAAATGAAGGAACACTAGTGTCGTTTAAATGTTACAAAGAATATAACAGGATATGTAAAAAGGAAATCAAGGATGCAAAAATTCAAAACGAACGACAGATTGCAAAAGATAGTAGGACAAACCCCAAAAAATTCTTCAAATATATTAATAGTAAAAAGGTCAAGTCTGAGCATGTAGGCCCTTTACAAAATAATCTAGAGTGGGTGACTGGGGACAAAGAGAAGGCTAATTTATTAAATACTTTCTTCAGTTCTGTGTATACAATGGAGCATGGGGGAGTTCATGTCCATAATGGGGGTGGTAGTGACACAGCCCCAAATCCACAATGGCTCAAAAGTGATATGGTCCAGAAATATTTAGACAGAATAAAGGTGGATAAAGCACCTGGACCAGATGGCATACACCCACGGATCCTAAAAGAATTGAGCTCTGTAATTTCAAAGCCATTGTATCTAATTTTTAGGGACTCATTAATGACAGGAATAGTACCACTGGATTGGCGCAGGGCCAATGTGGTGCCTATATTTAAAAAGGGAATTAAGTCTTTACCAAGTAACTATAGACCTGTTAGTTTAACTTCTATAGTTGGGAAAATACTGGAGAGATTAATAAAAGACCACATAGATGAGTTCTTGCTGGAAAAAAACAATTTAAGCAACAGACAGCATGGATTCATGAAAGACAGAAGTTGTCAGACAAACCTGATTTCTTTTTATGAAGAGGTAAGTAAAACCTTGGACAGAGGCGTGGCTGTGGACGTGGTATACTTGGATTTTGCAAAAGCGTTTGATACAGTTCCCCACACACGGCTCATGTGTAAGGTAAAGTCTACAGGATTGGAAATATCAGTTTGTAAATGGATAGAAAACTGGCTAAAAGACAGAATTCAGAGAGTAGTAGTTAATGATTCTTACTCTGAATGGTCTAAGGTTATCAGTGGTGTACCCCAAGGTTCAGTGCTGGGACCCTTACTTTTTAATATCTTTATAAATGATATTGGGTCTGAGATCAAAAGTAACATTTCTGTCTTTGCAGATGACACCAAGCTATGCAGTGGAATAACGTCCTTACAAGATGTCTCCAATTTACAAGCCGACCTCGATGCCCTGTCTAATTGGGCGACTATGTGGCAGATGAGGTTTAATGTTGATAAATGTAAAGTTATGCACTTGGGGGCTAAGAATATGAATGCATCATACATACTAGGGGGAATACAACTGGGGGGATCCGTAGTGGAGAAGGATCTGGGGGTTTTGGTAGATCATAAGCTCAATAATGGCATGCAATGCCAAGCTGTGGTTTCCAAAGCGAGCAAAGTCCTTTCTTGTATTAAGAGAGGTATGGACTCCAGAGAGAGAGACATCATTTTGCCCCTGTACAAATCATTAGTAAGGCCTCATCTGGAATACGCAGTTCAGTTTTGGGCACCAGTTCTCAAAAAGCATATCGGGGAACTGGAGAAAGTGCAGAGAAGGGCAACCAAACTGATAAGAGGCATGGAGGAGCTCAGCTATGAAGAAAGATTAGAGGAACTGAATTTATTCACTCTTGAGAAGAGGAGAATAAGGGGGGATATGATTAACATGTACAAATATATAAGGGGTCCATATAGTGAACTTGGTGATGAGTTTTTCACTTTACGGTCAACACAGAGAACAAGGGGGCACTCTTTACGTCTAGAAGAAAAAAGATTTCATCTCCAAATGCGGAAAGGTTTCTTCACAGTAAGAGCTGTGAAAATGTGGAACAGACTCCCTGCAGAGGTGGTTCTGGCCAGCTCAGTAGATTGCTTTAAGAAAGGCCTGGATACTTTCCTAAATGTACATAATATAACTGAGTACTAACAGTTCTAGGTAAAGTTGATCCAGGGAAAATCCGATTGCCTCTCGGGGGATCAGGAAGGAATTTTTTCCCCTGCTGTAGCAAATTGGATCATGCTCTGCTGGGGTTTTTGCCTTCCTCTGGATCAACTGTGGGTATAGAATTGGGTATATGGGATTGCACGATATTTTTTTTATTTTATTTTAGTTATTTTTTTATGGTTGAACTGGATGGACTTTGTCTTTTTTCAACCTGACTAACTATGTAACTATGTAACTATGTAACTATGAAAATGATAAATGGTTTTCAAAATGTTTTACAAATAAAAATTTGAATTATTTTTTCAATATTTCAATTTTTTTTTAGAACCACCTTTCTCTGCAATTACAGCTGCATGTCTTTTTGGGTATGTCTACCAGCTTTGCACATCTAGAGAGTGAAATGTTTGCCTATTCTTCTTTTTTTTTTTTAAAGATATTTTTATTGGGTTTTTCAAGACAGACCAAAAAACAAACAGAAATAAAAAGTATAAACACAAAAAAAAAAAAAAAACACAGCCTTATACCAGACAATCTGGTTAAATCAGGTCATACACATATAGAGAACATTCAGCAAAGTGCAGAAGTACATAAAAACAAATGGGCATCAGTGCAAAAAAAATATATATATATATATATAAAGGCACAATGTACTAACATGTTACCATGGCAGAGTAATAGAAAAAAAATTATACAGTAAAGAACCCAGGGGCACGGCCCATCAATGGTCAAACAAAGAGAGACAATCAGTGTTGGGATAGGGTTAGAGGACTAGCCAGCCATCTACCCCATATTTTGTACAACGGAATAACATCATTGATAAGTTTCAGCCAGAGGGACTTTAGTGAGGTCTGTGCACCCTTCCAAGACAGTAAAATTGCTTTTTTAACATAAAAATAAAAGTATACGGAGCAGTCTCTTGGCATGGGACGATTAGTGTAGCTCCCCAAAAATGCCTAGAAGGCAGTTCTTGGGGTGGATAGTATTTGGGAGACCTAGTGCAGATGAAATGAAAACACCCACTTCCTCCCAGAGGTCCCGAACCATCGGGCACGACCAGAAGCAATGTAGAAAGTCCGCCTCCTGGCCACAGCTGCGGAAGCAAGCAGCCGAGGGCAGGAGACCTAATCTGTGTAACCTAGCTGGAGTAAGGCGTGTTTGATGGAAAATTTTCACCTGTATGATTCGGTCTCGGGAGGCAATGACAGAGGTTTTGTACGTCTCTCTAAATTCTGACCAGTCGTCCTCAGTAAGGGAAATATCCAGAGCGGTCCACTTTACCTGAGCTTTATGAAACCTGGTGTTATAGTCAGTCATTAGGGCAGCATAATAGGTGGAGACTAGTTTAGTGGGATCTGGCTATCTAAGCAGTCCTTCTAGGGGAGGTAGAGTAGTGGGGTCATCCAAGGAGCCGAACTGGGCACGGATAGCATGGCGGAGCTGGTAGTAATAAAACAAATAAGATCTCAGCAGATCAAAGTCTAAACGTAGCTGGGAGAAAGTTTTAAAGCCCTGAGCATTGTACAGGTGGCATAAATATTTAACCCCCTTGGAGTACCAACGGTTAGAGTCTGGAAGGGTATACAATACTTGCAAATTAGGGTTATACCACAGAGGGTTATTGGGGGACTTTAACCAGGTGTGTTTAGAAATTTTCTGGACAATGTAACGAAATGAGGAAAGGGAGTTGGCAAGTATAGAAGTACCGGGGCGGTCAGGGACCCTGCCCCTGTATATGATATTATGTGGGGTTTCCATGGAAGAAGCGATAGCTCCCTTCGTGGAGGTACAGGCATTGGCCAAAACCGGGCATAACCAATCATGGATGTGCACCAGCTGCGATGATAAAGTTAGTATAAATGAAAATTGGGAAACGCCAGGCCTGCCAACTGTGCTGGCAGATGTAGCGTTTCCAGAGCCACCCTGGGGGAACCGCCCTTCCACAGGAAAGTAGTACATATCGCATCAATGCGTTTAAAAATGGATTTAGGTATTTTGCAAGGGGAGTTAGCCAGAATATAGAGAAATCTCGGTAGGTAAATCATTTTGAGCACATTGGCCCTCCCCATGAGGTCTAGAGGTAAATCCATCCACAACTTGGTCTGCCAATAAAGGCTCTAAGTTATTAGCAACATAGGTAGATAATGGGGTCTGTACCAAGCCTCCCAGGTATCTAAATGAGGAAACCACCTGAAGTTTGGAGTCCGGGTGTATCTGGGAAGGTGCAGACACATCTAATGGAAAGAGGCTGGACTTCTCCCAATTCACCTGGAAACCAGAATAGTCTCCAAAAGTGTTAGAGTGAAATACGTTCCTCAATATTAGCGATTGGGAGTCCTTTAATAGAGGGGGAGGAGCGGATGCAGACAGCAAGCGGCTCCATGGCTAGGGCGAACAAGAGGGGTGACAACGGGCACCCCTGGCGCGTGCCCCTAGTAGTTGGAAAGGAATCAGTGAAAGAGGAGTTAACCCATACCTTAGCTACTGGGGATGTATAAAGGAGCTTAATTCATGCTACTATGCGGGGGCCAAAACCATACATCTGTAGAACCCGAAAGAGGTATTGCCATTCCACACTGTCAAATGCTTTGCAGGTGTCTAGGGACACGATGGCACAAGTGGGAGGACAGTCATGTGGATATTGTATATTGTGAAACAGCCTACGTATATTCATTCTGGTGGACCTCCCAGGAATGAAGACCCCCTGGTCACTATTGACCAGGGATGTGACTACACCGTTTAGGCAATTCGCCAGTACCTTGGCCAGAATCTTTACGTCCACATTTATAAGGGAGATGGAACGGTAAGATTCACATTTAATCGGGTCCTTACGGGGCTTCAATAGAAGTACAATCCGGGCTTCTCGCATTGTTGGGGGGAGGATCCCTGCGTCTAGGGCTTTGTTATAGGTCTGTAGAAGGTAGGGGCATAAAAGGTCTTTATATTGCATGTACCATTCAGTCGGGAAGCCGTCCAGGCCAGGGGTCTTATGTTTAGGCATTTGAGAAATGGCTGCAGCAATCTCCTTAATTGAGATAGGTTCTTCCAGCATGTCACACCCTTCAAACGATAAGGAGGGGAGAGATATGTCAGATAAGTAATCAGTCAATTGGGAGTCATCATAGTCAACCCTAGAAGTATATAGTTCTTTGTAAAAACAGAAGAAGGAGTCCAGGATATCCCCAGGGTTACCACTGACAATTCCCTAGGCAGTAACTATGCGTGGTATGGATATAAGAGAATGTTCAGGTCTAGTCAGATATGCCAAGAGACGCCTGGCTTTATTACCATGCTCAAATGATTTTTGAGTAGCATGCAACATGTGTTTCTGCGTGAGGTCCAGCAGGCGGAGTTCAAACTCCCTGCGACTCTGCAACCATGTCTCCCTCGCATCAGAGGTAGGGTTAGAGCAGTGTTTCAAAACTCCAGTCCTCAAGACACCCCAACAGGTCATGTTTTCAGGCTTTCCGTGATTTTGCACAGGTGATTTGATCAGTTTCACTGCCTTAGTAGTTACAACAGCTGCTTAATCGTATGGAAATCCTGAAAACATGACCTGTTGGGGCGCCTTGAGGACTGGAGTTGAGAAACACTAGGTTAGAGGCATAGGCAGATTCTGCACGCACCATAGCAGTCTCAAGCTCCTCAGTAAGCATCCGATTATTTTTACGCAGAACCCCTGTGATTGACATGAAAGTGCCCCTCAAAGTGGTCTTAAATGCGTCCCATTCCGTAGAGGGGTCAGCCTTTCCCAGATTGTCCCTCCAATAGGTAGCGATGTCCCTCCCACATTCTTTCGTATGTACAATCTCGTCCTCCAACCAGTATGAATTCAGGCGCCAGATAGCAGGCCCCGAACCTGGGAGGAGGAGGAGGAGATCCACAGAGAGGGGAGCATGGTCAGAAAACCCTCTAGGCAAATATGAAACTGCAGAGACAATAGGGAGGGTCTCAGCCGAGACAAATGCCATATCTAACCTGGACATGGTGTGGAAAGAGTCAGAGTGGCAGGAAAAATGACGCACATCCGGATTTTTACAGCGCCAAACCTCAGTGAGACCATGAGTCTGAACCCAGTCTGTGAAGGAGGGAAATGGTCTACCCCCCCACCCAGATGATCCAGTACCGGATCCAGAACAGCATTAAAGTCCCCCACATAAGCAGGGGGGTCTGGTCAGAAGTTGTAGTGAAAGTTTGGAGAGCATCTCCACTTAAAAAGGGGGGGGGATATAAACATTCACCAGGGTGAAGGTCACAGTGGATACCTGCAAAGTAAGAATAATAAACCGCCCTTCGGGGTCTGTTTTAACTTGGAGCATTTCAGCTGGTAGAGATTTGGCCAAGAGGATAGAAATCCCCCTAGAATAATTAGTATGAGTAGCATAATAATATTTAGACAACCATGGGCGCTTCAAGGCCCGCGTTTTTGAGCCCGTAAGGTGAGTCTCCTGAAGGCAAATAACGTGTGGGCGACACTTTTTCAATACAGAAAAAAACAAAGATATTTTCTGGGGTGCATTCAGATCCCTAGTGTTCCAGGAGACTATCCTTAGGGGCTTTGCCGTCTTAAAACATGCAGTAGTAATAAATTGCCGGAGAACCTGAAAACAAATACATATATGACCAGATGGACCGCACCCCCCAAAGCACATACATGCACTTGTATCAAAAATGTGAATGGATCTGCCAGTAGGAGGGTATAGGCCCGTAATGTAAAAAGGTAAACATTATCAATCTGCCATTGGTAGCAGCCTGCAGAGACATTGCCTATAGAGAAAATGCACACCTGAGTTGTGTAAAAAGAAAAATTTAAAAAGAAGAAAAAAAAAGAAGGCACCAACAAAGTCCCAAAAAACCCTGCCCCCCACCCCGCTCAGCCATCCCAAACATAGCGAGCCTTGGATCCCAAAACTCAAAAACCGTAACCAAAAAAGGTCAAAAACTGGTGGGAGGGTAGTGTGAAATCCAGTTCGGCTCTCAACCGATGGTAGAAAAAGTGATGTGAAACACGTCCTGATGTAGAATATATGGTTCCATCTGCCATGAGGAAGTTCAGGAGTAAATGGTCTCTACTTCAGAAAGGATGGGCAGTGAATATAAAAATGAGGCGCAAAGTCTGGAGGCGAGAGCCTAAAATGTAAAAAAAAAAAAAAAGGGGGGAGGAAACCACAATAACTGGCTCGATAAGCAGGGTGTATCACCCAGCAGGGGGAGAGGTAGGATAACAACAAGCTGCAGTCATTGTGGATCACTGTAGAAGGAACAGGTTGTGTATAGAAATGCACAGGGGTCCGGTAGTAAGGCACATATCAAGTGATGTTCTAGGGTCAGTGACACCGTCAGTTACCTCTGCGTCTGGAAGCAGGTCCAAATCGATCATTCAGCCACGCCATGGCCTCTTTAGGGCTGGAGTATAAGTGGGCCTTACCATCATAGATAATGCAGAGCTTGGCAGGGAAGAGCATAGCATAGGACAGACCCTTCTCGCGCAGGTGAGATTTCACTGCTGAAAAGGAGATTCGCTGACGTTGAACTTCAGCAGAAAAGTCAGGATACACAGATATAGTATTACCATCGAACTTGAGGGGGCCTTTTTCTCTGGCTAGGCGCAGAATGGCAACTTTATCCTGAAAGTTAAGGATGCGTGCAATAATGGAGCGTGGCGGGGCACCCTCAGGGGGGGACGAGGAGGGGTGCGGTGTGCACGTTCAATGACATGGGAGAACGATGGTGCGTCTGTACCAAAAATGTCAGGTAGCCAGGTGTAGAGGAATTTTTCAGGATGGGGACCCTACGCACGTTCCGGGAACCCCACAAATCTGAGGTTTTTCCTTCGAGAATGATTTTCCAAATCGTCAATTTTGGCGCGGAGTGCCACCATTTCACTAATAGTATCCTGCATAGTAACGGACAGAGGATTCACAGTATCCTCCAGGGTGCCAATACATTCCTCTGCTTCCCCAGTTCTATCCCTAAGGTTCTGGACATCTTGTTTCAGGAGTGAGAAGTTCATGCTGATGGAGGCTATCTGATTGGAGAGGGAGGCCTTACAGTCCTGAATAGCCATCATAATGGCGGTTAGTGTAGGTTCAGCAGAGGGAGAATCCACAGCCTGGCTAGTGTCATCCGACTGTTGGGAGTCTAGGGATAATAGGGGGTCCGTTTGGGAGCGGCATATGGCAGGAATAAAAGCACTCACCCCCATAGCAGAGCGCGGGTCAAGAGAGGAGGATGCCTGCAGCGTGTCAGCTTGCTGTGCATGTGTCCCGGTGCCATCTTGCCTCCGGAACCGCGCCAGTTGCTCTGCCGTGGATGGAGGCCGGGCGGCCCATATTTCACCATGTCTGCCAGCCTGCTGGATGCCCACAGCCGTGGGGAACAAATTGGCACCTTCGGCGAGGAGATAGGACCCAGGATGAGGTAAGGATGGCAGTTGAGAGCCAGAGAAGTGTGTCTATGCGACTGCTCTCTTCACCATCTGGCCACGCCCTTTGCCTGTTCTTCTTGGCAAAATAGCTCAAGCTCTGTCAGATTGGATGGAAAGCATCTGTGAACAGCAATTTTCAAGTCTTGCCACAGATTCTCAATTGGATTTAGGTCTGGACTTTGACTGGACTATTCTAACACATGAATATGCTTTGATCTAAACCATTCCATTAAAGCTCTGGCTGTATGTTTAGGGTCATTGTCCTGCTGCAAGATGAACGTCCGCCCCAGTCTCAAGTATTTTGTAGACTCTAACAGGTTTTCTTCTAATATATATATATATATATATATATATATATATATATATATATATATATATATATATAAGAAAACCTACAGCATAAGTTACCACTTTTATTGTTAAAGTATCAATGTGTCCAAGTAGCTGCTTACATTAGTTATATGTGTCCCCACATGTATAGCTTACCTAAGCATAAATTAAATTAATATTCCATACATATGAAACAAAAAAGTGTAGCGCTAAAAATGGATAAGAACTGCACACAAATAAGGTGCAGTATATAACAGTGATATATGATTAAATAAACAGTGTAACATCTTTACCAAACAAACTGAATAAAATGAAGTTTTCAAAAAGTCCTCAGTGATGTAACATCTTTCCCAAACAAACTGAATAAAATGAAGTATTCAAAAAGTCCTCAGTGATGTAACATCTTTCCCAAACAAACTGAATAAAATGAAGTGTTCAAAAAGTCCTCAGTAATGTAAATTATATAACATAGACACCAGGTTCTGTCCAACTTATGCAGCGCTCCAGTGAACAATAGTCTCATTGTCATCTGGATATGAGAGACACTTTTTCCTATCTTCTGGACTGGATTGAAGTTTGATGTCCCCCATTTGAATCGCAGTTGGAGATTTGCTGTCCACAGCGGCTTACCTATGCCTGGTTGACCCTTTGAACATATGTTTTTGGGGTCCACTCTTTCTGGTAAGCCTTTTCTACAACCGATTGGTGGCGGTCACTTTAAGTGCACTCTCTTCACGTCAAGTTTACTTAGGAGCACTATATTTTGACTGTCACTCACCACTTTCACCAATATATATTTCATTTGTTCTCATTATGAACTCAGTATCTCTGGTGTCTATTATGTTATATAATTTACATTACTGAGGACTTTTTGAACACTTCATTTTATTCAGTTTGTTTGGGAAAGATGTTACATCACTGAGGACTTTTTGAATACTTCATTTTATTCAGTTTGTTTGGTAAAGATGTTACACTGTTTATTTAATCATATATCACTGTTATATACTGCACCTTATTTGTGTGCAGTTCTTATCCATTTTTAGCGCTACACTTTTTTGTTTCGTTTGTTTTCCACCATTTTTCAATTGGTTGTGTGAGCGGCTATTTAATCAGGCAGCGCGGAATTCCTTTTGTATTTGTTTTATTCCATACATATATTGTGTAAAAACCAATTCATAAACCCCAAATAATACACCATCAATTCAGATATATACAATCGTGCTCCTTATAGTCTGTGCGATATTTTGTTACCAACCCTACTGGGGGGGTTGAGAACGTTATTGCAAATGAAAGTGCAAAAGTGCTTATTTGCAAAACTACAGGTAAACAAGTAAAAAGTCCCGTAGCTCTAAAAATATGTATTTCAATAAGTGTCTTAGTGTGTCTATCACCACCTATATCCAACACACAAACTCTTTAAATCTTGTATTTCCAACAATAATACATATTCACCACTCAGTGCTCCACCGTTGTGCAAAAGTGGCTGCTCACCTCCAGTACAGACCCATATTCTCATACAGGTCTATAAAGCTTAGTAATAGAGAGTCCATCAGGATTTTTGGTTCTCCCATGGGTTCACCATGCACCTCCACTCCTGCTTCTCTCCACTGTATATCCCACAGCCAGATTCATAAAAATGAGAGAATGAGAACTGTACATTGGGTGTAAGCGCTCAGTATAGTAACTCATACATAAACTTCCGGTCTTGGCCGCGACATGGAAGGGATGTCACCCGGCTCACCCCACCATGTTGCGTCACAACACACGTGACTTTGTTTATTATTATTATTATCATCATTTATTATTTTTCAATAAATAAAATCGAAAGTAAATGAACAGAAGAAAAATACAAATCAAATTAATATTTGGTGTGACCACCCTTTGCCTTTAAAAGGACAATTTTTCTAGGTACACTTGCACACAGTTTCTGAATGAGCTCGGCTGGTAGGTTGTTCAAAGCATCTTGGAGAACTAACCACAGATCTTCTGTGAATGTAGGCTGCCTTAAATCCATCTGTTTCCTGATGTAAGCTGATGGCACTGCTGGACATCTTCCAATGCATGATGTGTCATCTGCTGTATTAGGTTTCCTTGGACAACCACTGCGTCCACGGTCCTCAACATTGCCCACTTCTTTGTGCTTCTTCAACAGCGCTTGAACAGCACATCTTGAAACCCCAGTCTGCTTTGAAATCTTTGCCTGGGAGGGACCTTGCTGATGCAGTACCTACCTTGCATTGTATAGCTGTGCTCAGGCTTGTCATGGTGTATGATCTATGACACAAAACTGTCTTCCAAAACCTCAACTTAGTATCAGAGATTGACTGTTAGGCTGGGTTCACACTATTGCCAATTGGATGCGGGTTCTTCTGCATCCAATTCGCAATAGCAGGAGATTTTGTCCGTCTCTCTATTGAGCCAGTTCACATATCTCCGCTGCGGCTCCGCTGCGAATTTGCACAGAAGCCCTGTGTGTCTTTTGGTCTGTTTCAGGTCTGAATTCACCTTCTGTGACTTAGCCACCTCTGCCTGTGTAAGAATCACCTCAGTATCAGCTGCCAGGGTTTGGGAGTAAGCAAGGCCCTGTACCTTCCTTGGGCCCAGTTGCTGACCACTGTGCTGTCTCGCTTTGGCACCTTCCACAATGGAATCCCATTTTGACCCTTTTGGTTCTTTACCTCCAAGTGTGCCCCTATCATTATATCTGGTTCAGGCTTAGAACCTTCACAGCCTTCTCCTGAAGAGCCTACATTTCAACAATTACATACAATTCTAACTTACAAGAGTCCTTGATACAGTTATGCCTTTCAATTAGAGGATCAGACTGTTGTTCCACGCATAGGATCTTTCAGAGCTGCTGCTCCTAAGATCTTGCCTACATACTCGATATGTAAATCCTTCCTCTATGACAGTGGTTCTCAACTCCTGTCCACAGGAACCACTAACAGGCCTGGTTTGCAAGATAACTAAAATACATCACAGTTATATCATTTGCTGCTCAGTGATTGCAGTATTCTAGTCTGCATCTCCCCAAGGTAATATTTAAAATCTGGCCCTAAGGACATTGTTGAGAACCACTGTTCTACGAGGATTGGAAACAACCTGTAGAGTCATGGCTTTCCCCTGACAATGTGAAGGAATGTTTTCTATTTGAAAGGGAATTGAATGGCAGGTGGTCTTTAACCTCTGTATACACTTCAATAATTGACATTAATAAGCATACTATTAAAACAGGTGGGTGATTATCTTTAGGGATTTCATTGACTGTCTGGTAGATTCTCTACTCAGGTCTCAGTTTAAGCTGTCTGTCCCTTTAAACAAGACCACTCCGTCACCGCATACACTTCACTATCGCAGAGTCCCGGAAGCAACGGGCAGTGAGAGCCGGCCGGCTTAATACAATACTATCTGCTATTTTACCTGTTGTACATTGTAAGTGCAATTTTTTTTATTTACATTAAAACGTCCTTATACTGGATTACGCTATGGAATTCATTTTTTATCTTACTATGGTCCGTTGGGACACCGGGAGTTTACTGATCTAGATAACAGAGGAACCAGGATAGCTGATTGATCCTTAAAGAGCCCTTGGCAGGGATAACAGCCGCATGTTTTGACTGATCTCTCACAGGGATCAGTATTTCTGGTAAGCGGCTGTTTGAATAGAGGTGGTGGATTCTTTTCTATTCTGAAACAGCACTGTTCTGTGGTGTTCACGTTTGATGTCACGGATGCATGTTAAGAAGACTGAATTATTCATAGTTGTTACCTTGATGATTGAACTTCATGTATGAATTATCATAAGATTTTTTATGCTGCCCATGGTAGTTACTTCTAAAGGGTAGCATAATATGAGAACTTTTATCTGGACATCAATTTGGACCTAGTTTTTCCTCTCTCTGATGTGTGATCATACCAGCATTGGAAATTGGATGTTTTGTTTATTTCAATATTTCATTTCATTATCATTTTTATTGTAGCATTGTGCAGCTTGATTATTTTTTTTTCTATTAATCACAGGTGATATCATTTGCTGCTCAGTGATTGTACTATTCTAGTCTGCATCTCCCAAAGGTAATATTTACAATCTGGCCCTAAGGACATTGTTGAGAACCACTGCTCTACGAGGATTGTTAAGAACCTGTAGAGCCATGGCTTTCCCCTGACAATGTGAAGGAATGTTTTCAATTTGAAAAGGAATTGAATGGTAGGTGGTCTTTAACCTATGTATACACTTCAATAATTGACATTAATAAGCATACCGTACTTTAAAAACAGGTGGGTGATTATCTTTAGGGATTTCATTGACTATCTGGTAGATTCCCTACTCAGGTCTCAGTTTAAGCTGTCTGTCCCTTTAAACAAGACCACTCCATCCCGGGTGTAAATTTTCACGTCATGGAGCGTTTGTATTAGTTCTCTAGAGACCTGCAGTTCAGCTGTGATGGTTTCTTGGCAAGCATCTGAGCCAGTGTCTCGCATAGGCATTTTGTCTGTTCAGATGTGTAGGGCCCTTTGGCCTCTCATGCTAAAGATACAAAAAGGAAACATTTATGGATAAGTTCCTCTTTAGTTCTGCCCTTAACACAATTATTTCTGATGCCTCTAGTGCTTAGAATGTGTACTTGCCTCAAAGCAGAAGATCTTTGGATGGGGTGGAGGATCCCCATTTGTCTTATACTTTTATATTAGTAGCTCATAGATAATAACAGTCTATCTCCCACTCAAACCGCAGATCTCAAGGCCAAATAACCTCTGGTTGATTTGCTCAGCCCTCGGTATGAAACTTACTTATCCATTAAGGTTGAACCGAACACCCCCCCGGTTCGGTTCGCACCAGAACTTGCGAACAGGCAAAAAATTAGTTTGAACACGAAAAATCAAAAGTGCTAATTTTAAAGGCTTATTCGCAAGTTATTGCCATAAAAAGTGTTTGGGGACCCGGGTCCTGCCCCAGGGGACATGTATCAATGCAAAAAAAAGTTTTAAAAACTGCAGTTTTTTCAATAATGCTTAAAGTGAAACAATAAAAGTGAAAATATTACTTTAAATTTCATACCTGGGGGGTGTCTATAGTATGCCTGTAAAGTGGCACATTTTTCCTGTGTTTAGAACAGTCCCTGCACCAAAATGACATTTCTAAAAGGAAAAAAATGAATTTAAAACGGATCGCGGCTGTAATGAATTGTCGGGTCTCTGCAATACAGATAAAAGCACATGTTGATGGGGCAAGGGCCTCATCCCTTTCCCGGTGGTTGTGGGGGTCTGCAGGCGGGGGGCTTATCGGAATCTAGAATCCCCCTTTAACAAGAGGACCCCCAGATCCTGGCTCCCATGTGAATTGGTTAGGGGTGCATTGTGTTCTGTCCATCAGGAGTCTATATTTTGTTTATCTGCATTGTGTGATTAAAATGACATTTAATGTTGTAATTTCTATAGAAATCATTTGCAGAGCGTAGGCACCATCTAGCGTCCTTTTTTGGTATTGTTTCAGTTTGTTTATTATTAAATGCATTAAATGTATAACCCAGGAAGTGATTAGAAAACAAAGTATTCTGGGTAAAATCTCACAGGAAGAGACACATTCACCATGCTTTTCAAGACACTGCAGGAGGCAGGATATGTCTTATTTCAATCTATCGCCATCATCCCTTAGAGAACTTAAAAAGTAAGTTTCTACTGTCTCATATTGTACTGTGTATCTTTGTCTCTGCAATGTATGCTAAATTTATGGGATATTGTACTTATCAAGGTTTATTCTTGTTATTTGTAGTTTCACCTAGCTTGTTCTAATAAACTGTGATCGAAGAAATATGGTAACGAGTTTATGGGATAAGAATGGTTTAGCTGAATGTCCTTGAGACAGAACAGTGAAATTTTCAAGCTGACCTCTGAAGGGAAGATCAGCTGACTTCGGAAGTCTGTACAGCCCGGGGCTACGCAGTATCCATACAGCCTTATAGAAACAGGCCTGTGGGAGTCAAAGCAAGCAGCCAAGCTACTCAGAGATGCGCTCTGTCAAGCAGCACCGACACTAACGGTCTCTATACTGCAAGAAAGCTCCTTCCCCGCAGCCATGTCTCACAGTGGAACATTTTCTTACAAAACATGATCACGAGCAAGCTCATCTAGGTCATCTGTTGCAAATGCAGCAGCTATCGCCCGTTCAAAAGCTGAAGCATCAAGAGCCAGGGCCGCATTCGCAGACCAAGAGCTACAGATGAAAAAAGAAAAGGCCCACCTTGAAACAGAAAGGGTGAGACAGGAAGCATCTCTAAAAGTGCAGCAAGCTATCTTGGAAGCAAACATGGAGAAGCTGGCAGTGGACCGAGATGCTACCGCCGCCATTGCAGAAGCAGAAGCTTTAGAAGCAGCTGTCTACGATGAGCCAAGAGCAAGTAGCAGCATACCAGGCCTAGAGGAAGACCACCAAGATTCCTTGCAACGCACGTCAGATTATGTCTACCAGCAATGTGACCCAAGCAGCATCCCACAACAAGAAATTAAACATGACGTCAGTGAGTCACATCAAACAAAACAGCAACAAGATGGTGATCATTAGAGGTTCCCCCTCTAATAGTTCTAACTCTACACTTTTATCATTTTTCTTCTTCTTTAATTAGGTTTTGCAACGTTTATATGATGGTTTACGGTCTTTGTTTATGCTCATCTGCTGCCGATGCGTCATGTGACACGGCCTCTACTTTTTGCTTCACCCTATTGGCGAACGAGTGCCCATCCTGGTCGGGACAGCCTATGGCTATCCCTGACTTGCAACAGCAGACCCCGGCCTCTCGGCCAATGGGGTTTGCTGTTGCGCACTTGCGCAGTAGCCCTTTTACGCTCTGCCGAGTGTGGATGGGCTGACCCCGTGATGTCACGCGCCACACGCTTCATGCGGCGGTGCGTGCGGCGGGGTTGGGGAACACATTTAAACGGTTCCGGTTGTAAGCAGCTTTTGTAAAAGATTACTTTCCCTGGGGTACCCTTCCACTGGACACAACACTGAGGTAAGCACTTCCCTGCCTATCAATTTGTGGACTACCCAACACTTAGCAACTAACATATGTGTGTGTTCCTTGCTAACACCGCTGTGTTTTCTCTTCCTTACCTTTTGATCTTTAGCATCAGGCTTCCTCTGCGCCCTATATTGGTGCCTTTCGGTCAGCCCTCCTCCAGTGTCGGCTGTACTGTGGAATCTATATACCGCGTCCAATTCTATACTGTTGCCCCAGTAAGCACAGCCTTTCCAGACTGTGGTAAGATATACTAATTAGGTATCCATGGTGGTGGTTTTACCTAGATTACACTAATTGGTTTATGGGTTCTCTTCCTCCCCCCCTTCCTTTCTTCTCTCCCCATTCCCCCCTCTCCTCCTTCCCTTCACCCCCTCCCCTCTCCCCCCTCTTCTCCTTTCCCCCTTCCCTTCCTCTCTCAACTTTATTTCCCCCCCTTTTTTCCCCCCTTCCCCCCTCTCTCCCCCCTCCCCCCTTTTCCCCTCCCTTTCCCCTCCCCCCTCCTCTCCCTCCTTACCCTCACCAGGTGTCCCTACAACTCTTTATATACATTAATGGATATATTTTGATATCATGCAATTATCCTTACCAGAGAGCATCACATAGTCCCCCTCGTTCGCCGCGGGGGGTAATTTGAGCCTTTGCCAAACCCATGAGCCCAACCCGGTGAGCAGATTAAGCATTCTTTTGACATTGACTGTATTCAGGATGTTAAAATATTGTATCTTTATATGTAATATGTGTATGTTATTGCTAGTTCATTTATACTGTATTATGTATCATACAGACCCTCCTGAAGAAGTGGTTACAACTGCAAAACCGGTTGAGGTTTTTTGCCTCTCTCCACTACAAACAGACACGTGACGGTGCTTCCGTTATCAACAAATGCTGTTTTTCTATTGTGAGGTTTGGCTCAAATGTTTTTAATTGTATACTTTTTTATGTAATAAATATCTTTTTATATGATTTTCTTGTTGTGTATCAGTACAGTACCTAGAAAAGTCCAAATCAACATCCCTATTCCAGGTGACCATACATGGGTTAGACGGCACTAGCAGCCATCACCCTATGCTCATCCGGTTCAATAATAGCAACAAGCCGACCTTGGACCCCAGTGCTACAGGCAAGAAAAATCAGAGAAATCCAGACATTCCAGTCTCAACCAAACTTTCTACTCCACAAGGTACCCAGCCTTCATACAAAACATCAAACACCAGTCTTCACTCCAAAGGTGTGTGCAACGAGCCGGTATGAACTGCCAACCTTATGCAAGTTTGAACCTAGAGAGCCTAAAGAAGAGACTTCTACCAGGTACGCTTATACACCGCACCACAATACACCAGCAGCCTACCCCAATGCCAATCAGGCTACTGTAGACTTTGCCAAGTTCCTGGCCAAACGTGAGTTCGTTACCCAAGGACTTGTCAAATTTAGTGATCGCCCTCAACACTACAGGGCGTGGCGATCCTCTTTCCAGAGTGTCATCCAAGGTCTAGATCTATCCTGCAGACAACAGATAGAACTCCTCGTAAAGTGGCTTGGCAATGATTCTGCTGAACAAGCCAAAAGGATAAGAGACATTAATATAAACCATCCTGAGATAGGCCTTACAAACATCTGGAACAGACTGGATAGATGTTATGGCTCACCAGAGGCTATAGAGAGTACACTGTTTAAAAGGATAGAGGACTTCCCAAAAATACCTAGCAGAGGTTACCAAAGACTCAGAGAATTCAGTGACCTGTGTATGGAGTTACAAGTTGCTAAAGCAGAAGGGGACTTACCTGGCCTTTCTTATCTCGACTCTGCTAGAGGTATTAACTCCTTAGCACAAAAACGTCCTTATGAGTTACACGAAAGATGGATTGCTCATGGCTGGAACTACAAATGGAAACACAATGTGCCCTTTCCACCCTTTAGTGAGTTTGTGGACTTTGTAGACAGACAAGCAGGAACGAAAGATGACCCCAGCTTAATTTTTCCAGTGTCTTACACCACTTCTTCTGGCCCTAAGCAAGTCAGAGCTCCAGTAGAAGTGCACAAAACTAACATTTCTTCCCACAGATTTGCAGAGTCTCAGCCAGAGGATCAAGACAACGACCCTACTAAGTTCTGCCCTCTACATAAGATGCCACATCCTCTTCTGAAATGCAGAGTCTTCAGGACAAAGACCATCCAGGATCTCAAAGCTTTACTCAAAGAGAACAACATCTGTTACAAGTGCTGCTCTTCGTCCACACACATCGCCAAGCACAGAGCACAACACAGCTTTACACCCAAGGCCTACTCCAAGAACCTTCCCACCTGTCCATGGTGACAAGGAGCAAGGCAGGGGGACCAAAGACTCTAGTACAGATGCCACAGCAATCACTTCACAGTGCACGGATGTCTGCAAAGGAAGTACAGGTGGCAGATCCTGCTCTAAAATCTGTCTAGTGAAAGTTTACCCAAAAGGACGCAGAGACAAAGCAGTCAAGATCTACGTCATCCTGGACGATCAGAGTAATAAGTCACTAGCTAGACCTGTGTTTTTTGACATTCTAAACCTTAAAGGCCCCAGCAGCCCTTACTCCCTTAGGACTTGTGCAGGTACAGTGGAAACGGCAGGGAGAAGAGCTGACGGCCTACAAATTTAATCTATGGATGGTAAGACACGCCTACTCTTACCAACCATAAAAGAGTGTTACCAGATACCAGACAACAGATCAAAGATTCCCACACCAGATGCAGCATCTCACCAGACCCACTTGAAGCACATAGCACATCTCATACCAGAACTTGATGATCAGGCTCAGATAATCTTACTCCTAGGGAGGGATATATTTTGCAAGACCACAAAGTAAGGAAACTGATCAACGGTCCTAAAAATGCTCCATATGCCCAAAAACTGGATCTTGGGTGGGTCATTATAGGTGATGTTTGCCTGGGAGGTGCACACAAACTGGCATCTGTTAATAATCTGCTCACTAGTACCCTCCAAAATTGTCGTCCTTCCCTTTTCCAGCCCTGTCAAAATCACATCCTCAAAGGAGCTACCACACAACAACCCTGTACCTCTTCCTTTCCTAAGTCCCCTCTGTGACAGCAATAACTATGACGATGACCAAAGCGACTTAGGACGCTCAGTGTTCAGGAGAACAAAGGAGGACAACCAGGTAGCAATGTCTATTGAGGATAGGATCTTCCTAGAGGTTATGGAAAGCAGTAAGGAGAAAGACGTGACTAGTAACTGGGTAGTAGACATGTGCACACTGAAATATTTTGTTTCGGAATTTCGTTTTCGTCCAAAAAATAAATTTATTTAGTTACTCCCGAAATTCGTTTTTATTTATTTCGTTTTTCGTTAGAAATTGCATTCGTCCGAAAATCTGAATTAATTAAGGTCGAATCTGTCATTGAAGGCTTATGGTGTCTGTCGAATGTTCAAAGAAGATTCGACGGAGCAGTGAAACTGTACGACGCTGCAATCATACATTTCCGGTCGAATGTTCCGCCTACAAGCTATAGAAGAATTCTAATGTTGTATGACTAGTAATAATTATATTTATTCATTACTATTACTAGTCAACCAACATTAGAATTCTTCTATAGCCTATGGGAGGATGCATTTGACCGGAAATGCAGCGTCGTACAGTTTTGCTGCACCGTCGAATCTTCTAACTTTCGATGCTTTGTCGAATCTTCGTCATTCTAGCTATTTTACTGCTCCTCCTCTTTGGTTACAATCAGCCAATAACATTCATCATCAACTTTATTTTTATTTTACTTCCCCCACCCAATTCCAGCAGTGATCTTTTCTCTCTATGTCGAATCTTTTCTCTCTATAATAACAAATCTTTTCTCTCCTATGTCGAATCTTTTCTCTCCTATGTCGAATCTTTTCTCTCCTATGTCGAATCTTTCTCTCCTATGTCGAATCTTTTCTCTCTATAATGTCGAATCTTTTCTCTCCTATGTAGAATAATCTTGGACTAATAGAGTTAAGGTTAGGCACATTCGACCACAGGTTCGATAGACACAGATTGTTATTGTCAGCGTCACGTCGAATCTCCTATCTATATCGAACTGTTGTAGCAACGAAAACGAAAATAAAGCATTTGTTTATGTCGGATCTTTCGGTTTTCGGATTCTGTGCTTTCGTTTTCGTTTGTTAAAACGATAACGAAAATAGCTGAAATTCGGACGAAAATGCATTCGGACGAAAACGAATGCACATGTCTACTGGGTAGCACCTCTTCCCTTTAGGCCACAAAGACAACGTTTGCCTAACAACAGAGAACTAGCATATAAATGCCTCACTTCCCTAAGACACAATCTTCAAAGGAAACCAGAGATGAGAGAACATTTCTTTTCCTTCATGGACAAAATATTCCAGAATGGTCATGCTGAGATAGCCCCAAACCTCAAAGACTCAGAGGAATGTTGGTATTTACCCATATTTTGGGTCTATCACCCTAAGAATCCAGGGAAGATTAGAGTGGTGTTTGAGTCCAGCGCCAAACATGAAGGTGTCTCTCTAAATTATGTCCTTCTCTCTGGCCCTGACCTCAACAACAGACTATTAGGAGTACTCCTCCGCTTCCGCAAGGATTCAGTCGCATTCATGGCAGACATACCAGAAATGTTCTATTGCTTTCTTGATGAAGAACACCGAAACTTTCTGAGGTTTCTCTGGTTCAGGGACAACAACTCCTCTCTGGAGACATCACAGAATACCGCATGAGGGTGCACATATTTGGCAACAGCCCTTCCCCTGCAGTTGCTATATATGGCCTCAGACACTCTGCTAGAGTGGGAGAGTCAGAGTATGGGTCAGATGTCAGACAATTTGTGGACAAGGATTTCTATGTAGACGATTGCTTGAAATCACTACCCACAAATGAAGCCGCAATCAGTCTCCTCAAAAGAACTCAGGCAATGCTTGCGTTTTCCAACTAAAGGCTCTGCAAGATTGCTTCCAACAGTAGAGACGTTTTAGAAGCCTTTCCTGTCCAAGATCATTCCAACGAGTTAAAGGACTTAGATCTAGGCACAGAAGAAAAACCCTTTACCCGTAGAGTTGTCCTGTCTACCATAAACAGCTTGTACGATCCTTTAGGCTTTGCAGCACCTATCACCATCCAGGGTAAGGCACTACTCAGAGACTTAACCTGTGAGTCGCTAGATTGTGACCACCCTCTCCCCACTGACAGGAAGAACCTATGGCTAAAGTGGAAGGACTCACTAACAGCTCTATCCAATCTTAAGATTCCACGCCCATATGCTCCTCTGTCATCTGCAGACGTTCAGATGCAAAGACTTTGCAAAGGCTTCTGTTAAAGCAATTTCTGCTGTAGCTTACCTGAAAACCATAGACATTAAAAGGACAATGCCACATAGGGTTTGTAATGGGAAAAGCAAAACTTACACCACTGCCTGAACACACCATACCCAGGCTGGAACTTTGTGCTGCAGTATTGGCTACAGAGCGAGCTGAACTAATTGCAACAGAGATAAACTTAGAAATTCAAGAAACCGAGTTCTACACAGACAGTAAAGTAGTTCTGGGTTACATCCATAATGAAACTAGGCGTTTCTATGTCTATGTCAATAACAGAGTGCTGAGGATAAGGAGGTCCACCCGCCCAGAGCAATGGCATTTTGTGCCTACAGACTATAATCCTGCAGACCTAGCGACCAGATCTGTAGCGGCCAGTCGCATCGAAAGTACTTCGTGGTTCACAGGTCCCACCTTTCTACGCAGTCCTGACTGTAACACTAATGACCTCACCACGTTTGACCTAATAGATGCAGACAAGGATCAAGAAATTCGCCCTCAGGTTTCTACTGCAGTCACAACAACTTCTCTCAACCAGTTTAAAACCCACCGTTTCAGCAGGTTCTCCACCTGGAGGTCACTAGTTATAGCTATCACTTGCTTAATCCACATAGCTCAGTCTTACAAAAAACAACCACCAACTCATGACGATTGCAGAGGTTGGCACCACTGTTGGAAAGTCTACTCAGCAACTGACCTAGAACAATCTAAAATTGGTTAATATCTGTTGTACAGAGAGAAGTCTTTGCCAAAGAGATCGATTGTAGTCTCAACCACAAACCTGTTCCTAAAGAGAGTGTTTTAAAGAAACTTGATCAATGGTTCTCACACCTGCCATGTTACTCACGCAAAAGACTGGTCTTGTAGGTACTCCAGCTGGAGAGTTTTGTGAGAAGGACCTTTACAAACGTCAATGGAGACAAGTTCAAACCCTTGCCAATACCCTCTGGAGTCGGTGGAAGGAGCAATTCACATCTACTCTACAACTAAGGAGGAAGTGGCATGACGAAAAACCTATTCTTAAACTTGGTGATGTTGTGCTCATGAAAGATTGCCAGACACTAATGCCGCGTACACACGATTGTTTTTCCCGTCAAGAAAAATTACATTTTTTCCTTTGGATGAGAAAAACGATCGTGTGTGGGCATTTTGTCATTTTTCACGACGAGAAAAATTAGAACATGCTCTAATTTTTCTCGTCGTTTTTTTCCGCCGCAGTTTTACCATAGGGAAACACTGCCGCGGAGCCCACACACGGTCGTTTTTCACGACCAAAAAAAAAAATGGCAGGAAAAAACGGACGTGTGTAGGGAACCAAGCGGTTCCCTCATTTTTCCCGTCGTGATTAACGGCGGTGTTTTCACCGCCGTGAATCGCGATCATGTGTACGCGGCATTAGGAATATGTGGCCTTTAGGTCTAGTCACCAAAGTACTGCCAAGCAAAGCTAATCTTGTCCGTAAGGTCGAGGTCAAGACCTTTCAACAGAATGAGGCCAAGGTGTTCTTAAGACCAGTGACTGAACTTGTTCTGTTACTTTCTAGGGAGGACTCTGTTAGTGACGTCAGTTGACGTCAGGCGGGGAGTGTTCTGCCCATCAGGTGTCTATATTTTGATTATCTGCATTGTGTGATTAAAATGACATTTAATGTTGTAATTTCTATAGAAATCATTTGCAGAGCGTAGGCGCCATCTAGCGTCCTTTTTTGGTATTGTTTCAGTTTGTTTATTATTAAATGCATTAAATGTATAACCCAGGAAGTGATTAGAAAGCAAAGTATTCTGGGTAAAATCTCACAGGAAGAGACACATTCACCATGCTTTTCAAGACACTACAGGAGGCAGGATATGTCTTATTTCAATCTATCACCATCATCCCTTAGCAAACTTAAAAAGCACGTTTTTACTGTCTCATATTGTACTGAGTATCTTTGTCTATGCAATGTATGCAAAATGTATGGGATATTGTACTTATCAAGGTTTATTCTTGTTATTTGTAGTTTCACCTAGCTTGTTCTAATAAACTGCGATCGAAGAAATATGGTATCAAGTTTTTATGGGATAAGAATAGTTTAGCTGAATGTCCTTGAGACAAAACACATTGTACCCCTACCATTTCACCCAAAAAAGTGTCAATGTTAAAAAAGACATGAGACAGCTTGGGACAAGTCCTTTATTAAAAAAAAAAATTCCAGCAATGTAATCCGTCTCGAGTGCCGGCCGGGGAAAAGAAAAGCGCTGCAATAGCTCTGCCTCCAGGGGCGGCTCCCGCCGAATGATGCATCTCCCGCTGTAACAGCTGTTATATAGATGAGGGCGGGGCCACCCGGTGATGTGTATGGGTGACCCCGCCCCTCTCTGTGGCCACGGGGTTTCCCGTGGCGTCAGAGGGGGGCGGGGTCACCCGTACACGTCAACGGGTGGCCCCGCCCACAGCTATATAACAGCTGTCATGGCAGGAGTAGCGTCACTTAGGGGCCGCCTGGGAGGCGGAACTTTTCCCTTTTTTTTCGGTCATCGTCCCGAGATGGATTACATCGCTGTAATTTTCTTTTCTTTTTTAATAAAGGACTTGTCCCAAGCTGTCTCGTCTTTTTTTTTTTAAATGTACACTTATTTTGGTGAAATGATAGGGGTACAATGAACCCCGTTACCAATTCCCATAGGGGGGCCAGGATCTGGGGGTCCCCTTGTTAAAGGGGGCTTCCAGATTCCGAAAAGCCCCCCGACCACAGACCCCGACAACCACCGGGCAAGTGTTGTGGGGATGAGGCCCTTGTCCCCATCAACATGGGGACAAGGTGCTTTGAGGGTGACACCGAAGCACCCCCCATGTTGAGGGCATGTTGCCTGGTACGGTTCAGGAGGGGAGCGGTGCTCTCTCGTCCCCCCTCTTTTCCTGTGGCCTGCCAGGTTGCGTGCTCGGATAAGGGTCTGGTATGGATTTTTGGGGGACCCCTACACCATTTTTTTTTCATTTTGGCGCAAGGGTTCCCCTTAATATCCATCCCAGACCTAGCGACGGGAAAATGCGTCAGGTTACAGGCATACTATAGACACCCCCCATGTACAAAATTTAAAGGAATATTTCACTTTTAAACGTTTCACTTTAAGCATTATTAAAATCACTGCTCCTGAAAAAACTTCAGTTTTTAAAACTTTTTTTTGTATTGATACATGTCCCCTAGGGCAGGACCCAGGTCCCCAACATTTTTTATGACAATACCATGCATATAAGCCTTTAAAATTAGCACTTTTGATTTCTCCCATAGACTTTTAAAAGGGTGTTCCGCGGCTTTCAAATTTGCCGCGAACACTGCAAATTGTTCGCTATTCGGTGAACAGGCGAACACCCGATGTTCGACTCAAACATCGGGCTCATCCCTATTATCCATCTTTACAAGTCAGGTTATTTATTTGTACTGCTTAATCCATTATGAGTTATCTTCTATAAGTTTGGAGTCCCATGTTTAACTTTGTAGCCCCTCTCTTTTTTGAGTTCCCTGCCTCCTGAGATCTCCAATTTCTACATTAGTGGAAATCTATCCCTGATTGTCATTCCTTGGTATGTCACTTGATTCCACAATCCTTGCTTCAGCAGAGACCTGCTTGTTATTCCAATATACTGAGCTGCACTTTTGAGATGTTTTACTCTCCGTAGGTCCTAACCATTTTTTGGGGATTTTGTGACTTTCTGGATAAACTGGGATATATTTCCACTACTCCCCTATCTTGTGAGAGCCTGACTCTTCCCCGCATTACTCCCTAGCTACAGTACTCATGGATATATCTACCTTAGGCTACTTTCACACTGAGGTGCTGGATGCGCTGGCGGTATAGCGGCGCTATTTTTAGCGCCGCTATACCGTATTTTTTGCCGCGATTTGTGGGCGCTAGCGGGGGGATTTTAACCCCCGCTAGCGGGGGAAATTGGGTTAAAAACGCCTGCAATAACGCCTCTTTGCAGCGTTTTGCGGGTGTTTTGGAGGCGCTACCCCATTGATTTCAATGGGCAGGGGCGCTATAGGAGCGGTATTTTTACCGCTCCTATTGCGCCTCAAAGATGCGAATTGCAGGAGTTTTTTGACCCTCCTGCAAGCGCAACGCTCCAGTGTGAAAGCCCTCAGGCTTTCACATTGGATACAATTGAGCGGCTTTTTTGGGGCACATTGCAGGCGCTATTTTTAGTGCAATAGAGCCTACAAAGTGCCTCAGTGTGAAAGGGGCCTTAGCGCCAGGTTATTTTCTTAGTTTCCCCATAGTGCAATGCCTATTTGGTCTTTTTACATGGACATACCGTGTCTGTTATTTTACTTTCCCTGTAGTCAAGGGTCAGGAATCCTGGGCTTTGGCAGGCTCCAATTTTAGTTGACCTGCTCGCTTTTGGTCAAATTTATTCTCTTCTTTAGAGACTTCTAATTCCACATATATGCCTTGTAGTAAATCTATGGTTATTCCTCATATTTGAGGCCCATGTTTCCCAATTCTGTTCTGAAACACTATGTTGATCCTTAGTGTCATTTTTTCCTTGACAAATTACATATTTGCCTTCATCCTTTTTTTTTAAGTAGCCTTTCTTGGGCAGTGGTAGTTTTGGATTTCCTTGCAAAAGTTTCATATCCTTTGGATCTAGAAGTGGCTGTTGCCCACCCCTTAGATGGAGTGCTTTTGTGAACCTCAATGAATGATAAAAAAAAATAAGATTTCCATACTTAATATTTCTATGGCCATTGAGGGACACAGGTCCCACCCCTCTGTGGTATATAGCCTTATGTACGGTTTACTCACAAAACTGAGGCAGGACAATTGAAGGTGCTGTTATACAGGGTCTGGACTCTTCATGGTAATCAAGGCTAACTATTGTTCCAGACCAGACTGGAGAAAAAACCGAATTTGTCCCAAAGAGGACTTTTTGAGATGGATTTTCCTAGCCCCGCACAAAGAGAAAAAGACTTTCCAAGTGTGATATTGAGAACTCAATTCTCTAGTATTCAAAAGCGTAGAGATAACCCAATCTGTCAGGCTCCTGTCACACAGGACTTGAGCTTCAACAGCTAGGCTGTTAAAACCAATGTTCGAGAAGCAAATCCACCCTTAGGACGAAAGCTCTGGATGATCCAGGAAGGTCCTATGAAGAGTCTGCTAGGAGATTTAGCATGTGGTCAGAAGTACCACATCCTACTAGGCCAGTTCAATCTGAGGAGAATCACCAAATGCCCTCCATATTGATCCTGCAGAATAGGTGGGGAAGGAGTTCCAGAGGAGGAAAGGTGTAGATTAGGTTGACCTGACCCAACAGAGTTATCAGACCATACACTGCGAAGGCTAGAGTATTGCTGTATTTGGAGACAAACCTTTGCAGTCCAAGTCCGGCATCTTTCACCTGTGACAAAGGACCTGGAATGCCTTGAGGTGAGGAGACCATTCTCTGGGTCCAAACTTTGACAAATGAGGAAGTTCGCCTGCCAATTTTTCATGCCTGGAATCTGCGCAAACTACTGGTTCTTCAATGACGGTTGGTGTAAGCCACTGCCATTGGTACTGTCTGCCTGAATGCTGGTCCCATGATTTAGCAGACGTGAAGCTTCAGTGTTAAAGGTATAAGCAAATCACCGTGAGTTTTTGAATATTGATCAGGAGATAAGCATCCTCGTGAACTGGGAGATTATCACATTACATGAGGTGATGCACTGTGTAGTCATTCACCGTAATTAGCATCCCAATGCACCACCATAATCCATGTGCACTACAATGCATGGTGTCTTTTGCGTTCCGCTGTGATAAAATGCAGCCTGTCCTATTTCTGCGTGTGTTGCTTGGTTTTCAATTATTCAGTATGAATGAGCTGTTTGCAACAATGCATGCTTTGCAGCGCACAACCATATGGTGTGAATGAGAGCTCTAAAGTTCTTTTTCAAGAATCAGCTAAATTTACAGATCTGTTATTGAGTGAGTAAACTCTGTGGTCAGTTCACAAATATTATTGCACAAGTACACACATACTAAAAATTACATTTCATGTAATTTTTACAGAAAATATAGATTTGATAAACAGTAGCGCAAACAGCATTGCAACTTTCCATCGTTTTATCATTTTGATTTCCTGCTTTTAGAAGGTATTTTTTTTTTTATATTCTTGTAGCTGCTGTGAAAACTCCTGTTCTTCCAACCTCTATGCTGGGATCTGTGTAGAAGACTGTGTGCAGCCAGCAGCCACCTCTCACCATGCAACAGCTTCCCTGCTGTTAAATATATAGAAAGATGCGCTGAAACCAACCTATAAATTGTGCACAATCCAGTGAACAAATAAAAACAATCACTAATACCAGTGTTTTACGACTCGATAATAATAATAATAATAACAGTGTTATGAAAACAAAAGGAGGAGCAACATGGGTGGAAATGATGAATGCAGCGATCCTGCTCACCCAACCTCCCTCCACTCTGCGGGCTTGTCCCACGTACAATGTTCAATAATCACACTGAGAAAGAATCTTGCTCAGCAATACAAAATCAGCAGGCTCATTCAGTCAATAAGCTAATAGTGCAGCCACTTCAATGGTCAGAATCCTTGTCCTCCTCGTTTTCAAAGATCTCCACATGCATAAATAAACAGAGAGCTATCATTGCGCAGTGTTCAATGCACCAGACACACTACAACAGCTGCGACTGTACTAACTTAACCCTCGATATAAAACAGCGCTTAGCTCAGCTCAGTACGATGAAAATTCCTCCTCAAGCTGCTGGAAGCGTCTCTAGGCTCCTCCCCCTACGCGTTGCGTCATTGACACGTGACTTAATCATGGGTATGTCCGTGTCCAGACATCGCGTCTTTTTTATAGAGGCTGAGAAGACCATACACTAATTGACACAGTGACGGTCTACACAGAGGATACATCATTGCTAGTAAGCGCTGTTTTGTAGCTTTCCTTTAGATCATCCACAAAGCATAACAAGCTTTTAATAACATAGCTAATACAAACATTCAAAGGCTAAAAACATACATAATATAATCTAAAAAATATATATACACTTTTGCCATCATAAATATTTCCTGGTCCCTCCAGTGGTTGGTTTATGTACTACTACATAGGTAGACATAAATGGCAATTAAACATCAAAAGTGGGAAATTAGGGTCCACCACATCGTCACCTGGTAGAGAGGTCCGGATTGTATCTCCGGAGCGTAATTTCAGACCTAGGTCACCAGAAAGGTATAGGTATGATGATTATGAGAAATCACCAAGAGGGAATAACATCTATTATGACAAATCTATTAGGGGGGATATGAATGAATCTAGAACCCCTAAACCCTGGTGGAGAAATAAGAATAGCCACAAGGTGGGGTCCAAATCCCCTAGAAAACCCTATTGGAAAAACAATAAGAATAATCATAAACCCAATAATGCCCAGGATCGTCCACATGGGAACCAAGGTGGGTATTCCCAGGCACCTAATGGAAATTATAACCAATATAATTCTGATAGGAGGGATGAAAGGGAAAATTATATCTACCCAGTCCAACACTATCAGCAAGGAGGGCAGAACCACCATTATTCAACACAAGGTGGACATCCCCCGCATGATCAGCATTATTATGACAATAGGAGAAGTCCAATTAGGACCCAAAATAAATATGAACCACTGAGAAACTATGAAGATGAGGAGAGACCCAGTTCCTCTTCTTTTTTAGATTACCGCAGGGGCGAGAGAACTCCACCCCGAAACGAACATGTGATGTACCCCAGAAGTCCAAACAGAAGAGGGGATCAAGAGGAGGATATAGGACCCAAAAAAAGAAAGTTGAAATAGGGGAGGGTATACATAATATAAGTGGGATTGAACAAACAAAAACGGAAATACTGGCCCTAGACAAAGGATTGAAATATGCACCTAAAAAGCAGCTGAATAAATTTGAAGCGTATGTGGATATTATGAAATACACAAGGAAATTAAATATAAAAAAATATCTATTAAACACGCAAATTAATTTGCCTAAAAAAACGGGCATACCAGGGAAGGTACAACATAGCGAATTACGGAATAAATCGCTATTTAACCCTCAGGTGTCAAATAATCAGCATGTGGAAGTGTTCAATAAGATGGTACGAGATTTGGATAAATTGAAGATAAAAAGAATGCCAAACCCACATAAAGGAAAAAAAGAGCTGGAAAAAAACAAACAGGTAGTAAGCAGGCCTGCCGACAAGGGGGGCGCCATTGTGGTCCTTTCAAAAGAGTACTATCATAAGGAACTAATGGGGCAACTAAGCGATACCAATACATATATTAAGTTAAGAGGTAACCCCACAAGTGAATATAAAGAAGAACTGTCTGAATTGATCCTAAGAGGATGTATGAGGAATATCCTTACAAAACGGGAGGAAAAATATCTTGTGCCTGATATGTGCAGAGTACCAGTGATATATACAATACCGAAGGTGCACAAAGATTTATCAAACCCGCCGGGCAGACCTATCATTAATGGTATACAATCCCTTAGTTCCAGACTGGGGGAGTATGTGGACAAATTTATGCAACCATTGGTGTCAAAAACTTGTGCGTATCTGAGTGATACAAAACATCTCTAACAAATTCTTGACAGGATGGAACTAGATCCACAACAGAAGTATATTATGGCTACAGCAGATGTGGCTTCTCTATACACGAATATAGAGCATGGTCAAGCAATCAGTGCTGCAAAATGGGGATTGGATGTTTTTAGCAATATAGCATCCAAACAGAAAAGATTCATCCTGAGGAGCCTAGCGTTCGGACTTCAACACAACTATTTCTGGTACGGATCTGAGTATTATAGACAATTAAATGGGATAGCGATGGGCGCCAAATACGCCCCGAGTGTTGCTAATATCTTTATGTTACGAATGGGAGGAGAAGGCTGTATACCTGGATGAACCTGAACACCTAATGCTCTATAAACGGTTCATCGATGACTGTGTGGTCATATGGAGTGATGAAAGCACTCTGATTGAATTCTTTCAAAACTAAATGAGAATCAAAATAATGGTGGAGACATTCATATATCAACCAATTAGTGGGGGGGTGTGGTCTTGGAACGGCAGAGTGATGGCAGAGTGAGGAGGAACACGCTGCAGTTGTAGCCCTCTGACTCTCCCCCCGGACACCCAGCGATGTGACCAGCCTTACAGCTCCAAGAGCAGCCCTATGTGGAAACAGCCCAGTAACTCAACATACCTGGGATGAAGAGGAGAGAGAGAGCAGTGAAAAAAAGGGGGTCGCAGCCGGAGATTGAATCCTTCTTTCCCCGCACACGAGCCACGCTGACCAGGCTTCAAGCGGTGGAGTCACGTGGGGGAACAAGCGGTGAGAAGGAACAGTGCAGGTGCTCTGGAGAGCGATGGAACGAGGAGACACACGGACAGGAAGCACAGGAGGAGGCGGCAGTTCACAGCCCACAACTGCAAGTGCAGGTACAGGGGACAATGGAAGGGGCGAAGCAGACTGAGCAAGGGGGGCAGGAGTATAACCCCCGGGAGTCCCAGGACAGGAAGTCCCAGGGAATAGCAGATCTGGGAGACCTGGATCTTAGAGCTCTGCTGCAAGCCCTGCAAACTCGTGCGGACATAGAATCCCTCCCAACCCGTGATGATATAGAGTCAATGATGACACGTTTAGAAGAGATGCACCGAAGGGAGTGGAATCAGGTGCATACTGAGGTGAAGCATCTCTCAGAGAGACTGTCGGGGGAGGAAGGCCGGGTAACTACCCTAGAGAAACGGGTACAGCAGCTGGAACTGGTACAGGGTTTACACTCTGTACATGCTACCTCAATACAGTTACAGCTAGAGGAAATTGAGGACCGCGGCCGTCGCTTGAATCTACAGTTTAGAGGGATCCCCGAGACAGTAGGGAGAGAAACATTACATGCAACAATCCTAGCAATATGTCAGCGGCTGGCTATTCCAGCACCACCTCAAACATTGGAATTTGAGAGACTACATAGAGCCTTGGGACCCCCTTCGGTAAATATAGATAGACCAAAAAATGTCATAGGCCGTTTTCATCGATACGCACATAAGGAACTAATAAGTCGCATGGCTTGGGAAAAAGGTGAAATAGAACATGAAGGTTTCAGGGTAAAAATCCTGCCAGACCTCTCACGAGCTACATTGCAGCGTAGGGCTAGGTTACGCCCGCTCCTGGATAAAATTAAACTATTGGGGGGGTCATATCGGTGGGGATACCTTATTGCGTTGATAGTGAAAAAGAACTCCCATACATTTACTTTGCGGCACCCGGGGGAATTACTAGACTTTTTTTCTTTTATGGAGATGGAAGCTATAGAGATTCCAAACTGGTTGCAGGAAATTCCAGGAACTGGGAGGAAAATGGAGACAATGGGGGACAGGAGATCTAAGGCTTCAAGGGGAAGGGGAGAAGGAAGCAATAAAGAACCCACCCCCCCAAAATAAAAGAGTACAGGAGTAATGGGGACAGGACTAATGTTTTTCTCTCTCTTCCCCCTTTTTTTTTTCAATAACATCAGGGCTAGAATCAAAGGAATTCCTCTGAAGGAGACTTGCCCTGGTACCCTCCCCCCCTCTGGGAGAGGAAAAGGGGAAATGCCCCTTCCCTTTTTTTTTTTTTTTTGACTCCCTATTTTGGGTAATTTAATTTTTGGGGTTTTTCTTCTCTCCTTTTTTTTTCCCCTGTTCTGGGTGTTGTTCCAGTGAACCCCCCGGTAAACCCCCCGGTCCCTTTTTTTTTTGAGGAAAACCCAAAACCCAAGAGGGAAGGGGTAGGTTGTTCTAGGAGGGGATATAACCCACTGGAGACAGTCACAGCCGGGGCCCAAATATATACCCCCCTTTTCTTTTTGTTTCCCCCTTCAAAGACTTTGGGAGACTTTTGGAGTATGGAACTTTGGGGGAATGCCTCCGCTCCTGTCATCTGCCTCTCCCTTCTCATTTACTACTATGGCTGAACAGAGAAGAAAGAATGAGAAAAAAGGGAGGGAGAAGGGAGGAAAAATAGAGAGAAGAGAAGAGAGAAAACAATTTTTTTTTTTATGGAGTGGGGTTTTTTTTTTTTTTTTTATTAGAAGTTAGGGTTATAGGGGTCACTGTAAAGGGTGATGGGAAACAGGATGTGTTACATTGGAAGATACTGCAAAATGTAAGATGTAAGTTATGATAGTTGTGACCACCCTGCAGGTTTACATACACTTATTGCCCCCCCCCCCTCCTGGGAGGGGAGCCCTTGGGGGGGGGTTATCCCCCCCAATTTAGTGATTTATATACACTGGAATCATTGGGTGACTTAATTGTTTTTTGTTTTGTTTTTCCTCCCTTTTCTCTCGGTCGGTCGGGGCTAGAAGGAGCTTAGAAGATATAATGTACAAAGTTTAAATAATGTATAAATAATATATAAATGTATAAATGCATAAATGTACAAATAATGTATGATGAAATGAAGGGGGGAGAAGGATTTGATTTGATTTGATTTTGAAAAGGAGGGGGTATAGGAGGGAGATAACAATAAGTAGGGGGGTTTAGAAATAAGAAGATAGGAGAAGAGATCAATAGAGATCAATGGAGTACTGGAGAGAAGAGATGGGGAGGGAGAAGGGGGAAGAGGGGGAAAAAGAGAGGAGAAGGAGAGGAAGAGAGAAGGAGAGGGGAAGAGAGGAGCAAAAGGGAGAGGGGTTCCTATAATGGAATGGAATATTCTAGTAAGGGTAGTGGCCTGAATAGAAGAAAGCGAAGAAAATGCCAAGGGTGGGGGGTGCAAATGTTATAGATACCACACAAGGGTCACACACTTACTTTTGTAGATTTAGAGAGACACATATAAGACACGTACACATATAATATCGGGAATAGGTTTTGAGGTATTGGTTAAGAAAGGAGTAGTTAGGAGCCAAGCACATAGACACAAGGGGGAAGTAGGGAAATAGGGAGGTAGACAGAGGGTAGACTGAGATAACAAGGGTGGAAGGGGGGAGAATAAATAAGGGTTGGGGGCTAGGAATTAGGGGGGTTCACGAGAAGAAAGATTTTTAGAGAGTAGGAGGAGGGGGGCACTCACACATCACACTACACATGAATACAATAGGATAAAATAGGTGGTACACACACTTGGATATAACTGAGGAGGCCAGTGGTTAGAAAGAGCAGGGAGCCCCAAGCAGGAAATAGGAGTAAGTTAGTACCCAGAAGATCCACCATTAGGGAAGAAGGAGGAGGGGGGGGGTAGAGGGATCAGGGTTAAAAAAGCAAAGGGAAATAGTACAGAGGGAATGGGAAGAAAGGTGTGAAAGGAGGGAAAATGGCCCTGGTATACGTTACTTAAATTCAGTTATACTAAAATCTCCAAAGTAAGAAGGTATTATATGTATTATATGTAAACAACTACAAACAAACACAAATGCAAAAGCTACATAAATGATAAATATTATTTGTTTATTTACTAGGATGATAAGGGGGAAAAAATTAGGATAATTTAGGGGTAAAATTAAAGGATGGAGGCCCCCTCGGATTTAAGGCTCTATAAAGTAAGAGAAGGTGAGGGGAGGAGAAAAGGGGAGAAAGGAGAGAGGAAGAGGGAGAAAAAGTGGAGAGAGGAGCTGGAGAGAGGTAGATGAAAGGGGTGTCCAGGGTGGAGAGAGGGGGGTGCACCTCTGCCGTGCCAACCCAACACCCCAATTAGGCGTGCACCCACCTGAACCGTAAGGTTAAAGGTCCAGAAGTGGGTGCCTCCCTTGGGGGCGGGGGTAAGGGGGGAGGGGTTAGTTGAATATTTAAGGGAGGGAAGTTGAATAGGAAGGGTTTGGTTTTAAGCGTTTTTTTTTTCTCTCTCCCCTCTCCCCCACACTCCATCCTCTGAATCTTTAGAGATGGAGGAAATAAAGATAACCACCATTAATGCTAAAGGACTTAATGTCCCACAAAAAAGGAGAATGCTCCTGAGCGAGTTAAAACGAACCCGCTCAGACGTAGTATTTGTGCAGGAAACACACTTTAAGATGGGCGGACTCCCATACCTACAAAATAGGTTCTACCCATGTACATACCACGCAAAGTCAAAAGGGGTGTCAATTTTAATCTCCAATAGGATACCTTGGTCCCTGTTGGATAAACGAGTAGATGTAGAGGGCCGTTTTATTTTTTTAAAAGGACAGATTGGAAGTACAAAGGTGACATTGGCGACCGTTTACGCACCAAATACACATCAAGATGCCTTTTTGAGTAAAACCTTGGATAAGCTGGTAGGGTTTGCATAAGGGAAGCTGATAGTAGGGGGAGACCTTAATACAACATTGGAACCTAAGGTTGACACATCAACGGGGGTATCCTCCATATCAGGGGGGACCAGGAGAAATATCTTGCAGAAGTTGCGGGAATTGCAGATGGTAGATGTGTGGAGATTACTACATATCGGGGAAAGAGATTATACATTCTTCTCCAACCCACACCAACAGTATTTTTCGTATAGACCTCTTCCTGGTACCACATTATCTGCTGACGGCGGTGAAGGAAGTAAAAATTGGGAATATAACATGGTCAGACCACGCACCAGTGACGCTACACATTGCGTTGTCCGACTCATCTACGGCTCCGGAGTGGCGTTGGCGTCTGAATGAGAGTTTGCTGCAGATCCCCGAAGTTCAGGAAGATGTAGAAAAAGAAATGGAGGCATACTTCCGGACGAACGACACCCCGGGGAGTGACCCGGGAATGATATGGGAAGCGCATAAGGTAGTAATGAGAGGGGTTTTGATAAAACATGGTTCCCGATTAAAAAGAGCACGAGAAAGACAGTCAACCTGCTAAAAGAAATCCAAACATTAGAGGTACAACATAAAAAAGTACAGATACCGCTAGTGGGGACAGAACTGGCACACCTGAGGAGACAACTGACAGACTTACTCAGATATAAAGCAGAAGCGGCAATACAAGTAGGGAGAAAAGTAACCTATGAACTTGGGGAAAAATCTAGTAAAATATTAGCGGGGAAACTTAGAGAGAAAGGGAAGACAGTATACGTACCCCATATAAAGGGAAAAAACGGGCAACTAATTTCACTCCCTAAAAAGATTGCGCAGAGATTTAGAGAATACTACTCATCCCTCTATAATTTAACCCCATCCCAGGTGCCTCAGGCCACGATGGAAGAATACATCCTCTCAGCAAACCTGCCTAGGTTGACCTTAGAAGACCGTAATAAACTGGAGATACCTATTTCAGTGGGGGAACTGGAGACAGTGATAAAGACAGTTAAACGAGGGAAGGCGCCGGGCCCGGATGGCTTCACTATCCAATACTACAAATATTTTCTCCCAATATTAGGGGTCCATATGACAAAGCCATTCAGTGAGATCGGCCGGGCTCCCACACTACCGCCGGATGCCCTTATGGCACATATTTCGGTTATTCCGAAAGAAGGGAAGGACCCGGCGGAGTGCGGGAGCTATCGCCCGATCTCACTCTTAAATACAGATTTAAAACTTTTCACTAAACTATTTGCCTCCCGTCTCCAGCCGTTTTTGAATCAGTTGGTACACCAAGACCAGGTTGGGTTTATCCCAACCCACGAGGCCAGGGATAATACCGTAAAGGTCCTCAACCTGGTACATTATGCTAATGTTTCAAAAATGCCCAGTATTTTTTTGAGTACCGACGCCGAGAAAGTGTTTGATAGGGTCAGCTGGCGATTTATGTTTGAAGTATTGAGGCAAATGGGACTGGGAGAACATATACGGAGTTGGATATGCTACACCCCAAGCCTCAGTAAAAGTGAACGGAGTTTACTCAGAGACATTTAAAATCTCAAATGGTACGCGTCAAGGATGCCCACTCTCTCCGATGCTGTTTTCTCTTTCTCTAGAACCCCTACTAAATAGGATTCGGCAAAACCCAGATATCCAGGGACTGCAAATAGGTGATCAAGAATATAAAATCTCTGCTTATGCAGATGATTTGATGTTCTCCCTATCACGACCCCATGTTTCATTGCCAAATTTGATGAAGGAAATAGAAGGATATGGGATATTAGCAAATTAAAAAATTAATTACGCAAAATCGGAAGCGATGGGGGTAGCCCTTCCCATAGAAGTCCAGCAAAATATACAACCAAATTTTAATTTTAAATGGGTAGGGTCCTCACTAAAATACTTAGGGATAAATATACCATCAAGATTAGAGAAGGTTTTCGCTGTAAATTTCCCCCCACTATATAAAGTAGTTAGATCCCTACTGGATAAATGGCAACAGGGATTCCACTCATGGTTTGGCCGATGTAACGCTATTAAAATGAATATTCTGCCCAAATTTTTGTACTTATTTCAAGCTGTACCAATTAGAATTGATAAGGCCTACTTTCAGCAAATAAATGCACTCTTTACTAAGTTCATATGGGCCAACAGGCGACCACGGATTAGCAGAAGTCAAATGACCCTCCCCAAATGCTATGGGGGCTTAGCAGTCCCAGATGTATCTAAATATCACCAAGCAGTTCATTTGGGAAGGGTCATAGACTGGTGCAGACATAATGAACTTAAATTATGGATAAAATTGGAGCAAGAGATTAGTCAGATACCATTGGGTAGAGCACCATTGGTGCTATACAAAACTACCAGACGCAATCAAAAAACATCCTTTGATAGGGCCAACACTGTCTATAGGGGCCAAAACATGTCTAAACCCCAAATACTCATCAAGATATTCTCCACTTTACCCAATACTGGGAAACCCAAGTTTCGAGCCGGGGATGGAGATAAGGGCATTTCGGAGACTTCGAGAGAAGGGATACACGCAGGTATCGCACTTTATGCAATCAGAAATATGGCCCACAATAGTGGAATTGACGAAATCAGGAGGCCAATTCGAAGTAGAGTATTGGCAGGCAATACAACTTCGACATTATCTGGAGACACTAGGCCCAATGAGTAACTTTAAACGGGAGCTAACTAGGTTTGAAGTATACCGTGAGGAGAAGGAACCCATTAACCGAATAATATCAAAGATATATATGATGCTAATGACCCCACCAGAGAACTATGAAATGCCAGCAATTAGAAAGTGGGAAAGGGACCTTGGCAGGACTTTTACACCAGCTCAATATCAGAAGATAATATATCTTGCGTTACACTCATCAGTAAGTACTAAAACGCAAGAATCAAATTACAAATTACTGACGAGGTGGTACTATACGCCCTCAAAACTGGGTAGGTTCTATCCTGATGCCTCAGATCAGTGTTGGCGATGTAATGGGGAGCGGGGAACTTTGTTCCATATATATTGGACATGCCCTCGAATTAGACAATATTGGATAGAGTTACGAAGGATTGCCCAAAAAATGTAGTCCTATCCTGTGCCGGACGACCCAGGCTTCTTCCTATTGCACGAAACGCAAATACCCACACAGACTTACAAAAACTCAGTATTATGTCACCTGGTCAATGAGGCCAAGGCATGCATTGCGAGAGGCTGGAAAAGCTCCAGCCCTCCAACAATTGCAGATTGGCTCAATAGGGTCGGGAAAGTGGGTGCCATAGAGGAGTTGGTGTTTTCGGCCCAAGACAGGAAAGAGCAACATATTAAGATTTGGTCATCATGGAATAAATTTATGCAGACAGAAGAAGGGAAAAGATTAATGGGGAAGTGAGTCCGCCCGGTCAGAGAAGTATTTAAGAGGTTGCGGTTTACTTAATGGGGAAGGGGGGGGGGGGAAATTATTATAATTTTTTTTCCTTTTGTCCCCTTTTTCTCGTTTAGGTTTGCTTTGGGAGGGAGGTAGGGTGGGAATAGATAAAATACGCAAGGGAGAATAAGTAAGGTTGTGAAAATCAAAGATAACTAAATAGAGAAAGGGACTTGGTGTGTTTCTCCCTTTAAGGAGAGACATATAAAGGACATAAGGGCAGGGAACCCATTGACACTGAGGTTTTGAGGCGAGACTGATGTTTAAATAAATACGATTTAAGTAACGGATTGGGATGAGAAATATATTATGAATAAAAATGCAATGGAAAATGTATAAATAATGTATTGGATGTATCCCCCTTTTTGAATTATAAATAAATAAAGAATATGTAAAAAGAGAATCAAAATAATATTAAATCATCATACACTATAAGTGATAAGGCCATACAATTTCTGGATCTCGAAATTATACTAGAAGATAATAAGATAATAACCAAAACGCACTTTAAACCGGTCGAAAGAAACAGCTACATTCCAACAGATAGCTGTCATTTTGACCCTTGGTTAATTAATATACCTAAAGGACAACTAATAAGGCTTCGGCGGAATTGCACAGACCAGAATACATTCTTAGAACAAGCGAATACCATTGGAAAGAAATTTATTTCAAAAGGATACAATAAAGACTTTATTCACGAAAAAATAAAGGGGGTGTATGAAATACCTAGAGACTACCTAATTAAGGATAAAAATAAGGAGAGTACAGCTATCAAACCTCAGGAGGTACCAATCATTATGGACTTTAATATCCAACATAAACAGCTGGAAAAAATCTTTAAGAAACATTGGCCAATACTAAAAGCTGACAAACAGTTACAAAGTATACTACCAGATAGGCCGAGGATTGTATATAAAAGGGCTCCCACTTTGAGGGATTTAGTAGTGAAAAATATCCCAGACCCTCCAAGGAAACCTAATTCACTTACCTTTTTCCAAGGAAAGGGTTTCTATCTCTGCAAGCGTTGTTATGCGTGCAGAGAAACTAAATTGCATGGTGTCAAATGTATGAATTTTAAATCTAACGCTACACAGAAGGACTATGCCATTGATGATTTTATCACATGTAGAACAGAAGGGGTAGTCTATATGCTTGAATGTACTTGTTCATTACAGTATATAGGCAGAACTAAAAGACCCCTTTGGAAAAGAATTAGGGAACATGTACAAAATATAAAGGCAGGTTTTCCAAAACACAATGTCTCTCGACATTTTGATCTTTGTCACAATAGAAATCCTGCTGACCTAAAGTTTTGGGCTATACAGAAGTTTAAGCCACATTGGAGGGGAAGCCATAAGGTAAGAGAGATTAGTAAAAGTGAATCACGATGGATTTATGAAATTTGCACTTTGGCGCCCAATGGTTTAAACATTGACTTTGATTTAAACTGCTTTATTTCTGATTATTAACCCCTCTATTTCCCCCCATTCCTCCCCCCGCCCCTCCATTTTATGCCTGGTCCATTGTATGCCTGGATTATTTGTGACCAGCAAATTGATTGGGTGAGGGGTTAATAAATTGATTTTTTTGGGTTCATTGGGTTATTACATATGCAGGAGGTTGTGTTTACTCATTATATTTCCTAGTTTTTTTTAAACCAGATGAGTAAATTTTGTGGACTAATTAGTAATGATATTTTCATCAATTTATTCTATTTCTATTTTTAGTCCATTTTTTGTCTATTTTATGATTGTATGTATATTGCATTATTTAGGATTTTCTCCTAATTTTAATATCTGTCATTCCGGTTTATTTAATAAGAATTTTAAAAGGATTATTTATATGGATTTTATGTAATGGAGTTCCCCTTTATGTCTACCTATGTAGTAGTACATAACCCAACCACTGGAGGGACCAGGAAATATTTATGATGGCAAAAGTGTATATATATTTTTTAGATTATATTATGTATGTTTTTAGCCTTTGAATGTTTGTATTAGCTATGTTATTAAAAGCTTGTTATGCTTTGTGGATGATCTAAAGGAAAGCTACAAAACAGCGCTTACTAGCAATGATGTATCCTCTGTGTAGACCGTCACTGTGTCAATTAGTGTATGGTCTTCTCAGCCTCTATAAAAAGGACGCGATGTCTGGACACGGACAAACCCATGATTAAGTTACGTGTCGATGACGCAACGCGTAGGGGGAGGAGCCTAGAGACGCTTCCAGCAGCTTGAGGAGGAATTTTCATCGTACTGAGCTGAGCTAAGCGCTGTTTTATATCGAGGGTTAAGTTAGTACAGTCGCAGCTGTTGTAGTGTGTCTGGTGCATTGAACACTGCGCAATGATAGCTCTCTGTTTATTTATGCATGTGGAGATCTTTGAAAACGAGGAGGACAAGGATTCTGACCGTTGAAGTGGCTGCACTATTAGCTTATTGACTGAATGAGCCTGCTGATTTTGTATTGCTGAGCAAGATTCTTTCTCAGTGTGATTATTGAACATTGTACGTGGGACAAGCCCGCAGAGTGGAGGGAGGTTGGGTGAGCAGGATCGCTGCATTCATCATTTCCACCCATGTTGCTCCTCCTTTTGTTTTCATAACACTGTTATTATTATTATTATTATTATTATTATCGAGTCGTAAAACACTGGTATTAGTGATTGTTTTTATTTGTTCACTGGATTGTGCACAATTTATAGGTTGGTTTCAGCGCATCTTTCTATATATTTAATTTCATTGTTTGGAGAGCACAGATTTTCTTTTTGATTGCAGCAGTCACCATTTAGTTATTTAGTTTAGCTATTACTTGGATTTTTCAAGATTTTCACATAATCAGCGCTTTAGTATATTTATACAGCTTCCCTGCTGTGCGATCATCGGAGCGACTCTGTATGAAATCCTCCTCCTGCTCCTCCTCCCACTTGGCAGCAGAGGACCTGAGCCAATCAGGGGAAAGGAGGACTTACTATGCAGCTCCATGGATTCTAAGAACTGTAGTCCTCAAATTGGCATAGTGAAATACAAGTCAATGGAGGCTAAGGGAGCTGAAGACTTAAATACCCAAATGTACAACAGATGAGGAGTGTTTTTTCCAGGCAATTCTGCAGGAATATGGGAGAAAAGTGCTGGGAGCCAGGCAGTAGTAACCTGAGCTGGGTTGCAGAGAGACAGCCATTGAGGGCTGGTGTGTGGGATAGAGGCTAAGACTGGGACATTGGGAGCTTTTTGTGCTGCAGACTATCGGATACAGACCTGCTGCTCTTACCTGTGTGTGCCCGCATTCAGAGAGACTGGGTCTGAGAGAGCACCAGTGGACTGAGTAAATGGTCTTTTACTGAGCTGGGACCAGGGCTGGAGAGACCTGTTGCTTACACCAGTGAGAGATGGAAGCTTGTGAGGACCTAATCATAAAGAGCGGAAACCTCTGGGACAGCATACCACCGAGCGCATGGGACTGGACCTGATACATGCCAGGGGTGATGAGTTGTATTATCTGTGCTTATCTCTACACTGACATAGTTAATGCAATAGAGACTGCTCTTTGTTCAGCAGCCCATCAGCCATCCATTACTCACTTTAACCACTTAACGACCGCTCACTGTATATATACGTCGGCAGAATGGCACCGACAGGCACAATCACGTAGAGCATACGTGATTGCCTTTGTATAGTTAGGGGGTCCAATCAGACCCCCCTCCTATACAGTGAGCGGTGGCTAAGAGTCCGGGAGCGTTCCGGGATGAGGGGGCAGCCATTCGTTTCCGGCCACCCCCTCGCGATCGCTCCCGGCGAATGGAAATGCCCCCTCTGTCTGTGTCAGACAGAGGAAGCAGGAGGAAGTGATGTCATCTCTGGTGCGGCGCTCACATATACCGAGCGCCGTACAAGAGAAGACATCAGGTCAGTGCACACAACACTACACTGACACCAGGACACATAGGGACATAAATCGCCCCCCAGGCCCCCCCAGATCACCCCCCAGATCACCCCCAGTCACAGTGTCACTGATTGCAGTGACCATTTATTTAGTGATCACTGCAATCAGTGACATTTGTGACTGTAAAAGTGTCAGTACATTCAGTTTTAGGTCCAGTGTAGCCCCCTAACCCCCCCTAATAAAGGTTTAACCCCCTGATCACCCCCCAGATAACCCTTTCACCCCCTATCACCACTGTTGCTAAGCGATCATTTTTCTGATCGCTGTCTTAGCGTCAGTGATGCCGATTGGCAGCCAGTAATTTTTTTTAGGTTTGCCGCATGTTTTTATAGCGTCAGGTACCCCAATATATTATCTAATAAAGGTTTAACCCCCTTGATCGCCCCCCAGGTAACCCTTTCACCCCCTATCACCACTGTCGCTAAGCGATCGTTTTCCTAAACGCTGTCTTAGTGTCGGTGATGCAGATCGGTAGCTGGTAATTTTTTTTAGGTTCGCCGCAGGTTTTTATAGCGTCAGGTACCCCAATATATTATCTAATAAAGGTTTAACCCCCTTGATCGCCCCCCCAGGTAACCCTTTCACCCCCTATCACCACTGTCGCTAAGCGATCGTTTTTCTAAACGCTGTCTTAGTGTCGGTGATGCAGATCGGTAGCCAGTAATTTTTTTTAGGTTCGCCGCATGTTTTTATAGCGTCAGGTACCCCAATATATTATCTAATAAAGGTTTAACCCCCTTGATCGCCCCCCAGGTAACCCTTTCACCCCCTATCACCACTGTCGCTAAGCGATCGTTTTTCTAAACGCTGTCTTAGTGTCGGTGATGCAGATCGGTAGCCAGTATTTTTTTTTAGGTTCGCCGCAGGTTTTTATAGCGTCAGGTACCCCCATATATTATCTAATAAAGGTTTTAACCCCCTGATTGCCCCTAGTTAACCCTTTCACCAGTGATCACCATATAAGTGTTACGGGTGACGCTGGTTAGTTAGTTTGCTTTTTATAGTGTCAGGGCACCCGCCGTATATAACCCAATAAAGGTTTAACCCCCTGTTTGCCCGGCGGGTGATATCAATTAGGTTTTAGCGTCAGAGAGGGTCTGCGTCACACCCCAGGCAGCGTCAGGTTAGTGCCAGTAACGCTAACACCCACGCGTGAAGCATACACCCCCCTTAGTGGTATAGTATCTGAACAGATCAATATCTGATCTGATCAGATCTATACTAGCGTCCCCAACAGTTTAGGGTTCCCAAAAACGCAGTGTTAGCGGGATCAGCCCAGATACCTACTCGCACCTGCGTTTTGCCCCTCCGTCCAGCCCAGGCCACCCAAGTGCAGTATCGATCGATCACTGTCACTTACAAAACAAAAACACACATAACTGCAGCGTTCGCAGAGACAGGCCTGATCCCCGCGACTCCAGTGCTGTAGGAGGTGATTTCACCACCACAGTTAAAAAAAAAAAAGCAAATATGCCGAAGCATTGGGGCAGCAGGAGCGGAGGAGCGATTTTGCTCCTAATGCCGCGTACATACGGTCGAAATTCCGACGGAGGCTTGTCCGTGGAAAAGTCGGACCATGTGTGTGCGGCATAACTTTTTTGCGGGAGGATGCCCCCATGCTTCGGCATATATAAATGGTGCGTGTATGCCCATCATTGGAAGTGGGTGGATGAAGGGCGGTATTCTAATGGTGCGCATACCCACCGATCAATCTCTTTTTTCGTTCAGCCAATCCTACAAAAGGGCTCCAACTGTAGTAGGCTAATACTGACAATTAGGTCAGGAATGTATGCACACTGCCTTCACCAGTAATAATTAGATTAAGCATTACTGCAGTTCAGTTGATTTTCATCTTATGGGTCAGTGTTCACATTATCTAACACTGTATCTTTAAACATGTTTGATTATCTGTTTATAGATTTATACATTGTTTAACCACTTGCCTACCAGGCCAATTCTGACATTTCTCTCCTACATGTAAAAATCATATTTTTTTTGCTAGAAAATTACATAGAACCCCCAAACATTATATTTGTTTTTATAGCAGAGACCGTAGAGTATAAGATGGCGGTTGTTACAACTTTTTATCTTACACGGTATTTGCGCAGCAATCTTTCAAACGTGTTTTTTTGGAAAGAAAACAGATCAATGCTTTAAAAAAAAAAAAAAAAACAGTAAAGTTAGCACAATTTTTCTGCATAATGTGAAAGATGATGTTACACCGAGTAAATAGATAACCAACATGTCACACTTCAAAATTGCACACACTCGTGGAATAGTGTCAAACTTTGATACTTAAAAATCCCCATAGGCGACGCTTTAATTTTTTTTACTGGTTACATGTTTTGAGTTACAGGGGAGGTCTAGGGATAGAATTAATGCTCTTGCTCTAATGTTAGTGGCGATACCTCAGATATGTGGTTTGAACACCATTTTCATATGTGGGCGCGACTTACGTATGCGCTCGCTTCTGCGTGCGAGCACACAGGGACAGGGGAGCTTTACATTTTTTTTTTATTGTTAATTTTACTTATTTTTCTTGTTTGACACTTTTTTTAAAAATATGTTTTTATCACTTTTATTCCTATTACAAGGAATGTAAACATCCCTTGTAATAGGAATAATCAGAACAGGTCCTCTTTACAGTGAGATATGTGGTCAATAAGACCTCACCCTCTAGGCTGGGTAGCCTGAAATAAAGAAAAAAATGATCTCGGCTTCCCAGCCGAAACGACCCCATTTCTTTGAATGCAGAGACCGGGCGTGACGTAATATTGCGCCTGGCCTCCGAACGATCATAGAGACTCCGGGGACCATCTGGTCCACCGGAAATCTCTATTGTCAGCATACGGGGCCAGTGGATACCTTCTCCGACTCACTAATGGCAGGGGTGAGTCAGTAGAAGCACCGGAGGGTGGCGGGAGGAACGCCCCCTCTCGCCGCTCGTAAAAACGATCAAGCGGCTGAACAGCCACTATGATCATTCTTATGGTGTAGGGAATCACCGGATCTAAAAGACGATATCTGAATAATGCCTGTAGCTAGAGGCATCTTTCAGATATACCGCTCAAAATCCAGGACGTTATATGACGGCCGGCAGGCGGGAAGTGGTTAGCTACCTTGACATAATACTTCCTATTAATCTACTATCCTGTATTCTGTAAATTTTTTATAAAGTTTTACTAAACTAACGTTAAAGTTTCACAGGTGTGTCAGTGGGGACCAAGTAGCCTAAAGAGTTGTGGCAGAATAGAGAACCCATCATGAGCTAAATTTTTTTGGTGGTTTAAGTGCATTTCCTTGAAAAAAAGGTGCATATTTTTCGGATGATGTCTAACTTCTGTTTGGCAAGTGGAGAAAAATCGTCTTTACAGTATATACTGTACATCATATTTTATCTATCAACATATGCACATATTTAAATATGGATTTATTATTACCTATTAGTAACACATAAGGAATAGATAATATACACAGCTGCCCTGAATTACTTAATTTCTAAATCTAATTTACAGAAAGATTATCTCTATGATCTGTTGCAATCAACCACAAAAAAATGCACCATAATTTATATATATATATATATATATATATATTAAAAAAAACAAAAAAAACATGATCTCAATAAAAAAAGATTCTCTGGAGGAAATTCTTTGTTCCTTTGGGAAGTCTTTGGCTCCATTTTATTTCCTGAAAATGATCTGTTAATGATCTCAAGTCAGAATGCATCTTATGCAAGCATTTTGCACATTGCCTGCCAAAAGACTGAACCGACCAAAAAATGGCAGAAGAATTCAATGAGAGCTGGCTGGCTGCTTTATGTTTATTCAATTGCAAAGCACACCACTGATTACGTCGTCACTTTATTTGAAGCAAAGGCTAGTGGACTGAACTGGCAGAGCATGGACTCTTGATGAAAAAAATTTATGTTTTTTAAATGATGCTTGAATTTTAAATAAAGTAATGGAGCTGGTATGGATTGCAAAATATGACCAACACAGTTACTCTTTTGAAGAGTTGGGCTTATGAAGGGATCTAAATACTCAGTCATTAAGGTCACTCTGTCGCATTGCCAAGTCATGGCAAGGTGAAAGATTCTCAAGAAAGAACCACTTCTGCACCCACAGAACAATACTATATTCGGTGCCCTACAGAGCTGCTCCATTGGAGCAATGAGTCCTAATTTTGTGTAAGCTCTCAGCCAGATGATGTTGGAGCTTGCACACTGTTATTGTTCTGCTCCTAATCAGATGGCATTTTTATGGCCATACAATTGGCTGCTCAGGGTCAAACACTCCTCTTCTTAGGAGGAGATTTATGTGCCTCCATACCTGTAAACACTTGTTTTATACCAATTGCTAAGAAGCTGCAACAGAGCTGTTGCATTCATGTGTGGGGAGTAGGGATGAGCTTCGTGTTCGAGTCGAACATACCTTCGACTCGAACATCGGCTGTTCGATCGTTCGACGAAGATCGAACGATTTGGGCCGTTCGCGCCAAATTCGAGTGACGCAAATGGCCCACAATGCACTACGCCATCGCAATGTCATCCAGGCGCTGTGATTGGCCAAGCATGCACTGTGACCCCGCATGCTTGGCCAATCACAGCGCCGGCAGCGAGGAGAGCAATGATTGGCCACAGGCAGGATGCCTGTGGCCAATTATTGCTGATGGGGTTTAGTACACGCCCCACACTATAAAAGGCCGCCAGCGCGGCGGCCTTGTGTAGTGTGTTCCGGAGCAGGGAAAGAGAAGCATAGGCAGGGACAGTGTCATTATTTTTCCTTTACTATTCCTGGATTCCTTGTGTTTAGGGACAAATAAGGATAGGTAGGGAGAGTGTCAGTGACAGTGTGCTATTCTGTGCTAATCCTTGTTTGTAGGGACAGAGAGGTACAGTGAGGGAAAGTGTCAGTGTGCTATTCTGTTCTAAAACTATTTTGCTGAACCATATTTTCAATCCTTGAGTTTAGGGACAGAGAGGTACAGTGAGGGAAAGTGTCAGTGTGCTATTCTGTTCTAAAACTATTTTGCTGAACCATATTTTCAATCCTTGAGTTGAGGGACAGAGAGGTACAGTGAGTGAAACTGACAGTGTGCTATTCTGTTCTAAACCAATTTTGCTGTTCCATATTTTCAATCCTTGAGTTTAGGGACAGAGAAGGACACTCGTAGAAATTATCAGTGTGCTATTCTGTGCTAAATCTTGTTTGTAGGGAGGGACAGAGTAGGACAGTGAGGGAAAGTGTCAGTGTGCTATTCTGTTCTAAAACTTTTTTGCTGAACCATATTTTCAATCCTTGTGTTTAGGGACAGAGAAGGATAGGCAGGGGACAGTGTCAGTGTCATTGTTGCTAAGCCTCCTGCACAATATACACCTGAAGGTAGCCCTTATTGCTGTTTTTCCCATCTCCCTGCAGGCCATCCATTAAAATGTCTGCAGGCAACCAAGGAGAGGCAGACAGTCAGGAGGCAAAAAAAGAGGGCAAGCAGGCTCTGTGTCTGGGGGCAACAGTGCTGGTCGTGTACGCGGTGCATTGTCATCAGCACATGGCCATGGGACACACTTGTCCTTGTTTTCGGCAGCTGGACATGTTGAGCCACATCATGCCGAAGACTTGGTAGAGTGGATGACCAAGCCCACCTCATCCTCCTCATCCTCTCTCACCCAGGCTCAGGGTACTGGCAAAGCAGTTGCCAAAGCGTCCTCTTCTCTGGTATCATTATCTTCATTAGTCAATCCTTCCCTAGACCCACCATGCCCTCCTCCTGAGGAGTCCCCCGAACTGTTTGAGCACAGTGTTGGGTACATGCTCCAGGAGGATGCCCAGCGTTTGGAAGGATCTGATGATGATACCCAGCTAGAGGAAGGCAGCAGCGTGAGAGCAGAGAGAGGGGATGCTCAAGAAGGACACCAATCTGGCAGTCATGTTCCAGCAGCTGCAGCATACTGCCAAATTGGCTCCAGTGATGAGGAGGGAGGGGATGATGAGGTCACTGACTCCACGTGGGTGCCTAATAGGAGAGAGGAGGAGGAGGAGGATGAGGAGGAGGCACATCTCCAACGAGGCAGGATGCCCTTGAGTGGCCAGCGTATGGGCAGCACACCGACGGAATCACACCGCAGAGCTCCGCCTGTGCAGGGCGCTGCCTCTGCCCGTCATTCAAAAAGTTCTTTGGTGTGGGCCTTTTTTGAGGCGAGTGCATCAGATCGCACAGCTGCTGTTTGCAACATATGTCTCAAGCGTATATCGCGTGGCCAAAACATCAGCCGCTTGGGCACCACATGCTTGATCAGACATATGTTGACCTGCCATGCAGCTCGTTGGCAAGCCTACCTTAAAGACCCACACCAAAGAACAAAGCTGACCTCTTCTTGCACCGCATCAGCTGGGATCTCCAACCCCACTATACCTTCACTCCTCTCTGAAACCTGCTCTGAGAGGAATGAAGGTGTAGAATTAGGTGTGTCACAGGCAAGTACTTGCGGGCACTCTGCTAGCAGTACACCAACGTCCGATTCTAGCAGGCAAATTTCCCTGCCCCAGCTGCTGGACCGTCGAAAGAAGTTCACTCCCAGCCATCCACATGCCCAGCGGTTGAATGCTAGCTTGGCTAAATTGCTAGCGCTTCAACTGCTGCCTTTTCAGTTGGTAGACTCGGCCCCCTTCCGTGAGTTTGTGCAATGTGCGGTTCCTCAGTGGCAGGTTCCCAAACGACACTTTTTCGCACGGAAGGCTATTCCGGCTCTCTACAGGCATGTGGAAGGCAATGTCTTGGCCTCGCTGGACAGGGCGGTCAGCGGTAAGGTGCATATTACCGCTGACTCATGGTCCAGCAGGCATGGACAGGGACGTTACCTTTCTTTCACGGCCCATTGGGTCACTCTTTTGGCAGCTGGGAAGGATGCAGGACAAGGTGCAGTAGTGTTGGAGGTTGTTCCACCGCCACGCCTCCAAAATGCTACTACTGGTTGTGACACACCTCTCTCCTCCACCCCCTCCTCTTCTTCTTCCTCCATGGCCTCTTCCTGTGGTTTGTCCTCGGAACCAGCGGTGCTCCGTAGGCGTTCAAGGGGCTATGCAAGTACGCAGGCAAAAAGATGCCATGCCGTGCTTGCGCTGGTGTGTTTGGGGGACAGGAGCCACACTGGGGCAGAGGTCCTGTCTGCTCTGCAGGGGCAGGCCGAGAGGTGGTTGACGCCACGCCAGCTTAAGCCAGGAATGGTGGTTTGCGACAATGGCATCAACCTCCTCTCCGCCCTCCGACAGGGACAGCTGACCCATGTGCCCTGTATGGCTCACGTCCTTAACCTGGTGGTGCAGCGGTTCTTGGGCAGGTACCCGGGCTTACAGGATGTCCTGAGGCAGGCCAGGAAAGTCTGTGTGCATTTCCACAGATCTTATAATGCCAGTGCTCGCCTGGCTGAGCTTCAAAAGGAGTTGAACCTGCCCAAGAACCGCCTTATATGTGACATGCCCACCAGGTGGAACTCAACGTTGGCCATGCTGCAGCGGCTGCACACGCAGCAGAGGGCCATCAATGAGTACCTGTGCGACTACGGCACCAGGACAGGGTCAGGGGAGCTCGGTTTTTTTTCACCACGCCAGTGGGGCATGATCAGGGATGCATGCACTGTCCTGGCACCATTTGAGGAGGCCACGAGGATGGTGAGCAGTGACAGTGCATGCATCAGTGACACTGTACCTCTTGTCCACCTGTTGGAGCACACGCTGCGTGGAATAATGGACAGGGCACTTGAGGCATAACAGAGGCAGGAAGAGGAGGACTTCCTTGCCTCTCAAGGCCCCCCTTTACCCAGACAGTGTTCCTTCTGTCCCACCCATCGCACAGGAAGAGGAGGAGGAGGAGGAGGAGAAGGAGGATTGTGTCAGCATGGAGGTGGAGGCTGGCACTCAGCATCATCAGCAGCAGTCTTTTAGGGATGATTTACAGTCCCACGAAACCAGTGGACTTGTACGTGGCTGGGAGGAGGTGGCTGCGGATCATGTCGTCCTTAGTGACCCAGAGGACCCCGGACTGAATGCCTCAGCTAACCTACGCTGCATGGCCTCCCTGATCCTGCAAAGTCTGCGGAAGAATCCTCGTATTCTTCGGATCAAGGAGAGGGACCATTACTGGCTGGCCACTCTCCTTGATTCACGGTACAAGGGTAAGGTTGCGGACCTTATCGTACCGTCGCAGAGGGAGCAGAGGATGAGACAACTCCGGGAGGCCTTGCAGAAAGGTCTGTGCAACCCGTTCCCAGAGACTGGGAGGTTACAAACTCCTGGTCCTGGACAACGAGTTGCTGAGGCTTCGGGCAGTCAAAGAAGGAGCGGTGGGGAAGGTGGCTGTCTGACCGATGCGTTCAGACAATTCTTTAGTCCGCAGCCCCAAAGTATGATCGGTTCCAGCAACCATCGCCAGCGTCTGATATACATGGTCCAGGAATACCTAGGGGCAAGGTCAGACTTGGACACCTTCCCCACCGAAAATCCTCTGGCTTACTGGGTCTTGAGGATGGATCACTGGCCAGAGCTTGCACAGTATGCAATTGAGCTACTGGCCTGTCCTGCATCCAGCGTTCTTTCAGAACGCACATTCAGTGCTGCTGGAGGATTTGTCACGGATCACAGGGTGCGCCTGTCCACCGACTCGGTTGATCGACTGACTTTCATCAAGATGAACCAGTCTTGGATCACCACCAGCTACCACACACCAGATGCTGATATAACAGACTAATTGATTTTAAAATGTCACATCCCTTCAAGACTGATTCTGATGCTGAGTGCCTGTGCTGTTATGTTGACTGGCTATCCTCCTCCTCCTCCTCAATGATACGATTAACGATGATAGCTTGGAAGATCATTTTGGTTTATGGGTGACGCCACCAGTGGCTAAGGCCCAATTTTTCAGCCCCTGTTTAACAGGGGCGTGTAATTAAAATTTTTGATGCAATACTTTGCAACAGGCCTCATTGCTGTGCTCCAAGTACAGTATCTGTGAGGGGTTGCAGTGTTGTGCCACCAGTGCCTAAGGCCCAATTTTTCAGCCCCTGTTCAACAGGGGCATGCAATTATAATTATTGATCTAATAATTCACAGCAGGGCCCATTGCTGCGCCCACCAAGAGTAACTGTCAGGCCTTACAGTGTTGTGGCACCAGCACCACCATCACCACCACCACCACCACCAAAGGCCCAATTTTTCAGCCCCTGTTCAACAGGGGCATGCAATTATAATTATTGATCTAATAATTCACAGCAGGGCCCATTGCTGCGCCCACCAAGAGTAACTGTCAGGCCTTACAGTGTTGTGGCACCAGCACCACCATCACCACCACCACCACCACCAAAGGCCCAATTTTTCAGCCCCTGTTCAACAGGGGCATGCAATTATAATTATTGATCTAATAATTCACAGCAGGGACCATTGCTGCGCCCACCAAGAGTAACTGTCAGGCCTTACAGTGTTGTGGCACCAGCACCACCATCACCACCACCACCAAAGGCCCAATTTTTCAGCCCCTGTTCAACAGGGGCATGCAATTATAATTATTGATCTAATAATTCACAGCAGGGACCATTGCTGCGCCCACCAAGAGTAACTGTCAGGCCTTACAGTGTTGTGACACCAGCACCACCATCAAAGGGCCAATTTTTACTACCACTGATCAACAATTATATGTTATTACAATTCCTGATATTATACTTGACAGCAGGGCGTTCCAGCACCCACCAAGAATAACTGTGAGTGCTTTCAGTGTTGTGCCAACACCAACACCTAAGGGGCCAATTTCTGCAGAGTATATACGGAAGGTCCCTACTTTCAAACATCCAACTTACAAACTACTACTACTTGCAAACGGAAGAAGACAACAGGAAGTGAGAGGAAATCTACCCCTTGGAAGGAAAATTCTCTCCTGTAAGAATTAATATGGGAGAAAGGTGTCTCCTCTCTACTGATGCTTTATCACCAATCCTTGTTTCAATAAAAACACCACATTTCAAAAACAGTTGTCATTGGGACGCAAAGTGAGGTGAAATGTTCTGAACAGGGGCACAGACAGCAAAAAAAATGTGACAGGGGTGATAACCGTTCCCTATGTTTTACAAAAAGCTAAAAAAAGGAATTTGCCATGGAGCTCCACTTAAACAATGCAGCTGTTCAAAATTATAAACAGATTCTACATAAGAACAAACCTACAGTCCCTGTCTTGTATGCACCGCCTGTATACGGCTGTTTAGAGTATATAAGTCCTTTTTTATTTTGTGTGCGGGGTTCCCCTTATATCCATACAAGACCCAAAGGGGCTGGTAATGGGCTGGGGTAGGGGGGGGGGTTGATGGGGTAGCTATGCCATTTTTCCTAAAGATTTTCATCCATATTACCGGGACCAGACATTGCATTAAAGCCGCAAGCAGTTTTAAATGACTTTTTTCCCTTTAGAAATGTTATTTTGTGCAGGGACAGTTCTAAACACGGGAAACACTTGGCACTTCACAGGCATACTTTAGACACCCCCCAGGTACAATATTTAAAGGAATATTTGACTTTTTTTTTTTCACTTTATGCATCATTAAAATGACTGCTCCCGGAAAACGTCCGTTTTTAAAACTTCTTTTTGCATTGATACATGTCCCCTGGTGCAGAAGCCGGGTTCCCAAACTCTGTTTCGGACAATAACATGGATAATAGTCGTTATAATTAGCACTTTAGAATCCGAACGTTCGCATCCATTGTATTTAATAGGGTTCTAATGTTCGTGCGAACTTTCGGTCCGTTCGCGGGTTCTGGTGCGAACCGAACCCGGGGGTGTTCGGCTCATCACTAGTGGGGAGTAATTCAGGTATATTGGGTTATGCAGCTACCTTCAGGAGTTTGGACACTGGCAAACACAGCCTAGTATAATACCTCAAATGATGCTCCCGTTTTGCAGCAAAGCCTCCTTTGCATTGTAATCTTTTATGATCAGGGTCCTCTTGTATTGAATTGTATTGCAATTATACGGTTTCTCTTTATTTTGCAGAGCACTGCGCAAACTGATGGCATTATATAAATCCTCTATAATAACTTAAAACAAGCATAGTGGGAGTGGAGCATAAGAACATGTTCCACTAAAAGAAAAGTGCTTAATGTAAATGTAATAAAAAATCCTATTTTCTTAATTGTACATTAAGGGACACAGGATGAGTACTTTAGGTAATCAGGGTTGTCCAGCAAACAAATGCTAACAGGCCCTTTTAAACAACCTGTTAGCACAGTGGTTCTCAACTCCTGTCCTCAGGACCCACTAACAGGCCAGATTTTAAGTATTACCTTGGTGAGATGCAGACTAGAATACTGCAATCCCTGAGCAGCAAATTATATCACCTGTGATGCATTTCAGTTATCTTGCAAACCTGGCCTGTGAGTGGGCCCTGAGGACTGGAGTTGAGAACCACTGTGTTAGCAGAATATCAACATGGCAAAATCTGATGAAAGAGTGAACAGAAGACCAGGTGGCACCTTGCAAATCTGATAAACAGATGCCTGATGCTGAAAAGAAGCAATAACCAATCTAATGGAGTGCACCTAGACAGGGAAAGGTGGGACTCTATCCTTATTTCTATAGGCTAGAATGATAATCTTGTAAATCCACCTGGGGATAGTGGAATGAGAAGCAGTTTATCCCCTATAGCAGGGATATGCAATTAGCGGACCTCCAGCTGTTGCCAAACTACAAGTCCCATGAGGCATAGCGAGACTCTGACAGCAGCAAGCATGACACCCAGAGGCAGAGGCATGATGGGACTTGTAGTTTTGCAACAGCTGGAGGTCCGCTAATTGTATATACCTGCCCTATAGTGACCCCCAGGAATGACAAAAAAGTTCAATCTTTCTGAAAAAAAAAAGAGAGACTCAAACAGCCCGTAACCACATTAACACAGTGGATGGAAATCTTGTTTTGGTTTCATGGAATAGGAAAGAGATAGGAGAAACCACCTTGGAAAAAAGAGGCCCAAGCCCTTAAGACAACCTGGTCTCTGAGTAGCACAAGGAAGGATTCTCCACAGGTTCTGGGACACAGCAGGGTGCACACAGAGCACAGGCGGGTCCATGCAGCTCGGGCAGCACCAGGGCTCTACACAGTTGTCTCTGTTTCAGTTATTTTGTTTGAGTCAACCTTTACAATCGGGTTGATTTACTAAGACTGGACAGTACCAAATCTGGTGCAGCTCTGCATAGAAATCAATCAGCTTCCAGGTTTTATTGGCAAAGCTTTATTTAACAAGCTGAAGTTAGAAGCTAATTGGCTACCATGCACAGCCAATTTGCACTCTCCGGTTTTAGTAAATCAACCCCATTATGCTATTGATCATTTAGCACCTGATTGCCTTACTTGCTTAATAAAGCACTGTACTAATTACTGTAAGAGCTCATGGTTTTTGACTGGAAAGTGGCCTGTTACTATATTTTTAATTTAAGGCCATTCAAATATCTTATTGTATAATTTTCTGTTTTAATGGCACACATATACAGAAGACATAAAACAAATGTCTAAAAAATTAACAAAAAAATAAAATAGTGCACCCAAATTTTGCACAGTAGTGTACATATACACAATTTATACTGTATATACACATATACATAATCATATAGATGTACTGGGCTGTAACTTTGTCAGTAACATTATTTTTACTATTGAATTTTCTGAACACTGGATTCATTAAGCTGTTCTTGTGGCTCGCTGTTCACAAACTCTTTAGCTCAGGCATTGGAGAAATTAGACTAGCTTGGCTGCAAATAAATGTATATTATTATTATACAGGATTTATATAGCGCTAATAGTTTGCGCAGTGCTTTACAACATGGGGACAGACAGTACAGTTACAATACAATTCAATACAGGAGGTATCAGCCAACCCTGCTCCTTAGAGCTTACTAGCTAGAAGGGAGGGCCAAGTGGAACAAAAAGGTAATAGCTGTGGGGGATGATCAGAGGGGTTGACAGAGAGGAGTAGCAGACACAGAGCGATTGGTAAGGTAGATGAGTCTGGCAGCAGCATTCATGATGGATTGAAGGGGGGATAGACTATGTAAAGGTAAGCCAATGAGGAGGGAGTTGCAGTAGTTTAGGTGAGAGATGACCAGGGAGTGAATTAAGAGCTTTGTTGTGTCATTGGTTAGAAAGGGGCGTATTTTGAAGATGTTGCGGCGGTTGAAGCCGCAAGATTTGGACAGCGTGGAGTTAGTGTGGAGTTAGTTTAACCACTTAAAGCAGAACTCTAGCCAAAATGTTTTTCCATGTCTTTGTTGCTGATCTTCTACCTTCATCAACTTCCATGTTCTTATGAGCTCTGTAGTTCTTCTGTAATAGGCTGCTGAATTGGCTGAGCCAGCGCCCCATTGTAGTCCTCTGAAAACGAGCAGGGAGGAAGCAGACATGTTGTGGGTGGAAGGGGTCTCACAGCCCCTGGTCTGTACTGCTCTCTCCTCCTCCTCTTCCCCTGCCAGCAATCCGCTCCTCCACTCCGCCCCCCGTCACACGCCCCCCCCCCCCCCGCCTGCCATCTCTGTGCAGAGCTAGCATTATCATCAGTAATTACTGGTATGACACAGCAGGGATCTCCCACTGTGTCAGGTATTGTTATATGAGAACACTGATTACTGATCTCCCGCCCCCCCCCCCCCATTATAGGAACAATGCGCTGTCAATTAAAATACCAGCGGGTGGCGGGGCATCAGCGATTGGTGTTCTCACATACAATACCTGACACAGTCAGAGATCCCCGCTGTGTCATACAAGTGATTTCTGATAATAATCCATGCTCTGCACTGGTGGTCCCTGACATGGTGGTCCCTGACAAGCGGCACTGGTGGTCCCTGACATGGTGGTCCTCGACATGGGGGTCCCTGACATTCAGCACTGGTGGTCCCTGACATGGTGGTTCCTGACAAGGGCACTGGTGGTCCCTGACATTGTGGTCCCTGACAAGCGGCACTGGTGGTCCCTGACATTCAGCACTGGTGGACACTGATAAGTTGCACTGGTTTGCATTTATATGAAATGCATTAAATGTATTAATTTAATTTAAATGTATTTATTAAATGCATTAAATTAATATTATATTAATATTCATTTATATTAAATTGCTTTGCATTTATAAGGCTGTAACCTATCATACCGTGTGGTATGTATGGCTTGCTGGAGTTAGTGTGGAGTTCGTTTAACCACTTAACGACCGCCCACTGTAAAAATACGTCGGCAGAATGGCACCGACAGGCAGAATCACGTATATATACGCGATCACCTTTGTATAGTTGGGGGGTCCGATCGGACCCCCCTTCATTACAGTGAGCTGTCGTTAAGTTTTCGGGAGCGATCCAGGAAGAGGGGACAGCCGTTCGATTCCGGCCACCCCCTCTCGATCGTTCCCAGCGAATCGAATCATTCCCCTGCCTGTGTAATGTAAACACAGGCAGAGGAAGTGATGTCATCTCTCCTGCGGCGCTCACATATACCGAGCGCCGCACAAGAGAAGATGCAGGTTAGTGCACAAAACACTACACTGACACCAGGACACATAGGCACATAAATCGCCCCCCCCCAGACACCCCAGATAACCCCCCAGATCACCCCCCAGCCCCCAGTCACAGTGTCACTGCAGTGACCATTTATTTACTGATCACTGCAATCAGTGACATTTGTGACTGTAAAAGTGTCACTAAAGGTAGTTTTAGGTCCAGTGTAGCCCCCTAACCCCCCCTAATAAAGGTTTAACCCCCTGATCGCCCCCCAGATAACCCTTTCTCCCCCTATCACCACTGTCGCTAAGCGATCATTTTTCTGATCGCTGTCTTAGCGTCGGTGATGCCGATCGGTAGCCAGTTATTTTTTTTAGGTTCGCCGCAGGTTTTTATAGCGTCGGGTACCCCCATATATTACCTAATAAAGGTTTAACCCCCTTAATCGCCCCCCAGATAACCCTTTCACCCCCTATCACCACTGTCGCTAAGCGATAGTTTTTCTGATCGCTGTCTTAGTGGCGGTGATGCCAATCGGTAGCCAGTAATTTTTTTTAGGTTCGCCGCAGGTTTTTATAGCGTCAGGTACCCCCATATATTATCTAATAAAGGGTTAACCCCCTTGATCGCCCCCCAGGTAACCCTTTCACCCCCTATCACCACTGTCGCTAAGCGATCGTGTTTCTGATGGCTGTCTTAGTGTCGGTGATGCCGATAGGTAGCCAGTAATTTTTTTTTAGGTTCGCGTCAGGTTTTTATATAGCGTCAGGTACCCCCATATATTACCGAATAAAGGTTTTAACCCCCTAATTGCCCCTAGTTAACCCTTTCACCAGTAATCACCATATAAGTGTTACGGGTGACGCTGGTTAGTTAGTTTGCTTTTTATAGTGTCAGGGCACCCGCCGTGTATAACCCAATAAAGGTTTAACCCCCTGATCGCCCTGCAGGTGATATCAATTAGGTTTTAGCATCAGAGAGGGTCTGCGTCACACCCCAGGCAGCGTCAGGTTAGTGCCAGTAACGCTAACACTCACGCGTGAAGCATACACCCCCCTTAGTGGTATAGTATCTGAACAGATCAATATCTGATCTGATCAGATCCATACTAGCGTCCCCAGCAGTTTAGGGTTCCCAAAAACGCAGTGTTAGCGGGATCAGCCCAGATACCTGCTAGCACCTGCGTTTTGCCCCTCCGTCCAGCCCAGGCCACCCAAGTGCAGTATCGATCGATCACTGTCACTTGCAAAACACAACACACATAACTGCAGCGTTCGCAGAGACAGGCCTGATCCCTGCAACTCCAGTGCTGTAGGAGGTGATTTCACCACCACAGTTAAAAAAAAAGCATATATGCCGAAGCATTGGGGCAGCAGGGGCGGAGGAGCGGAGGAGCGATTTTGCTCCTAATGCCGCGTACATACGGTCGAAATTCCGACGGAGGCTTGCCCGTGGAAAAGTCTGACCATGTGTACGTGGCATAACTTTTTCGGGAAGATGCCCCCATGCTTCGGCATATATAAATGGTGCATGTATGCCCATCATTAGAAGTGGGTGGATGAAGGGCGGTATTCTAATGGTGGGCATACCCACCGATCAATCTTTTTTTTTCGTTCAGCCAACAGGCTGCATGAAAAAAAAGATTACAATACATGTCCAACAAGGACCAGCAATGTACTGGAATGTTGCTGGACTTTGAATGGTTATACCAGAATGATGCCTGTGGGTTTAGGTATCATCTTGGTATCATTCTTTTCAGCCAGCGGGCGGCTTTCATGTAAAAGCAATCCTAGTGGCTAATTAGCCTCTGGACTGCTTTTACAAGCAGTGGGAGGGAATGTCCCCCCCCCGGATATAAAAAGCACCATTGGGAAAGCATTTTATCACACCGATCTTGGTGTGGTCAGATGCTTTGAGGGCAGAGGAAAGATCTAGGGTCCAATAGACCCTAGTTTTTTCAATAAAAGAGTACCTGTCACTACCTATTGCTATCATAGGGGATATTTACATTCCCTGAGATAACAATAAAAATGATAAAAAAAATAAAAATATGGAAGCAACAGTTTAAAAATAAAATAAAAAAGCAAAATTAATAATAAAAAATAAAAAAAATAAAAAAATAAAAAAAGCACCCCTGTCCTGCCCTGCTCTTGCCCAAAAGGCGAACGCAAGCGTCGGTCTGGCGTCATATGTAAACAGCAATTGCACCATGCATGTGAGGTGTCACCGCAAAGGTCAGATCGAGGGCAGTAATTTTAGCAGTAGACCTCCTCTGTAAATCTAACGGCGTAACCTGTAAAGGCATTTAAAGGCTTTTAAAAATGTAAGTAGTTTGTCGACAATGCGCATTTGTGCGAAATTTTAAAGCTTGTCGTGTTTGGTATCTATGTACTCGGCCTAAGATCATCTTTTTTTATTTCATCAAACATTTGGGCAATATAGTGTGTTTTAGTGCATTAAAATTAAAAAAAGTGTATTTTTTCTCCAAAAAATGCGTTTGAAAAATCGCTGCGCAAATACTGTGTAGAAAAAAAAAATGCAACACCCACCATTTTAATCTGTAGGGCCTTTGCTTTAAAAATATATATAATGTTTGGGGGTTCAACATAATTTTCTTGCAAAAAAAAAATGTTTTCATGTAAACAAAAAGTGTCAAAAAGGGCTTTGTCTTCAAGTGGTTAGAAGAGTGGATGTAAGCTTCCTAATGTTGTGTATAAAATGCCAGAACAGTTCAAAACCCCCCCAAATGACCCCATTTTGGAAAGTAGACACCCCAAGCTATATACTGAGAGGCATGTCGAGTCCATGGAATATTTTATATGTTGACACAAGTTTTGGAAAAAAGACAATTTATTTTTATTTATTTATTTTTTTGCACAAAGTTGTCACTAAATGATATATTGCTCAAACATGTCATGGGCATATGTGGAATTACACCCCAAAATACATTCTGTTGCTTCTCTTGAGTACGGGGATACCACGTGTGAGACTTTTTGGGAGCCTAGCCGCGTACGGGACCCCAAAACCAAGCACCGCCTTCAGGCTTTCTAAGGGTGTAAATTTTTGATTTCACTTCTCACTGCCCATTACAGTTTCGGAGGCCATGGAATGCCCAGATGGCACAAACCCCCCCAAATGACCCCATTTTGGAAAGTAGACACCCCAAGCTATTTGCTGAGAGGTATTGTGAGTATCTTGCAGATCTCACTTTTTGTCACAAAGTTTTGAAAATTGAAAAAAAAATTTAAAATAAAAATAATATTTTCTTTCTTCATTTTCAAAAACAAATGAGAGCTGTAAAATACTCACCATGCCTCTCAGCAAATAGCTTGGGGTGTCTACTTTCCAAAATAGGGTCATTTGGGGGGGTTTTGTGCTATTTTGGCATTTTATGGCCTTCGAAACTGTGATAGGTAGTGAGGAGTGAAATCAAAAATTTGTGCCTAGAAATCCTGAAGGCGGTGCTTGGTTTTCGGGGTCCCGTACGCGGCTAGGCTCCCAAAAAGTCCCACACATGTGGTATCCCCGTACTCAGGAGAAGCAGCAAAATTTATTTTGGGGTGTAATTCCATATATAACCATGGCATGTGTGAGCAATATATCATTTAGTGACAACTTTTTGAATAATGACTAAAAAATTTAAATTACAATCACTTGGGACAAAAAAAAAATATTCAATGGGCTCAACAGGCCTCTCAGCAATTTCCTTGGGGTGTCTACTTTCTAAAATGGGGTCATTTGGGGGGGTTTTGTGCTATTTTGGCATTTTATGGCCTTCGAAACTGTGATAGGTAGTGAGGAGTGAAATCAAAAATTTGCGCCCTTAGAAATCCTGAAGGCAGTGCTTGGTTTTCAGGGGCCCGTACGCGGCTAGGCTCCCAAAAAGTCCCACACATGTGGTATCCCCGTACTCAGGAGAAGCAGCAAAATATATTTTGGGGTGTAATTCCATATATAACCATGGCATGTGTGAGCAATATATCATTTAGTGACAACTTTTTGAATAATGACAAAAAAAATTTAAATTACAATCACTTGGGACAAAAAAAAATATTCAATGGGCTCAACAGGCCTCTCAGCAATTTCCTTGGGGTGTCTACTTTCTAAAATGGGGTCATTTGGGGGGGTTTTGTGCTATTTTGGCATTTTATGGCCTTCGAAACTGTGATAGGTAGTGAGGAGTGAAATCAAAAATTTGCGCCCTTAGAAATCCTGAAGGCGGTGCTTGGTTTTCAGGGGCCCGTACGCGGCTAGGCTCCCAAAAAGTCCCACACATGTGGTATCCCCGTACTCAGGAGAAGCAGCAAAAATGTATTTTGGGGTGCAATTCCACATATAACCAAGGCATGTGTGAGCAATATATCATTTAGTGACAACTTTTTGTAATGTTCTTTTTTTTTTTGTCATTATTCAATCACTTGAGACAAAAAAAAAATATTCAATGGGCTCAACATGCCTCTCAGCAATTTCCTTGGGGTGTCTACTTTCCAAAATTGGGTAATTTGGGGGGGTTTTGTACTGCCCTGCCATTTTAGCACCTCAAGAAATGAGATAGGCAGTCATAAATTAAAAGCTGTGTAAATTCCAGAAAATGTACCCTAGTTTGTAAACGCTATAACTTTTGCGCAAACCAATAAATATATGCTTATTGACATTTTTTTTACTAAAGACATGTGGCTGAAAATATTTTGGCCTAAATGTATGACTAAAATTGAGTTTATTTGATTTTTCTTATAACAAAAAGTAGAAAATATCATTTTTTTTCAAAATTTTCGGTCTTTTTCTGTTTATATCGCAAAAAATTAAAATCGCAGAGGCAATCAAATACCATTAAAAGAAAGCTCTATTTGTGGGAAGAAAAGGATGCAAATTTCGTTTCGGTACAACATTGCATGTCTGCACTTACAGTTAAAGCAGCGCAGTGCAAAATTCTGAAAACAGCTCTGGTCCTTTAGCTACAAAATGGTCCGGGGCTTAAGTGGTTAAAGTTAGTGTGGAGTTTAACCACTTAAGGACCGGAAGCATTTGCCCCCTTAACGAGCAAAGCACTTTTTACAATTTGGCACTGCGCTGTTTTAACTGGTAATTGCGCGGTCATTCAATGCTGTACCCAAACGAAACTTGGGTCCTTTTTTTGCCACAACAAGAGCTTTATTTTGGTGGTATTTGATCACCTCTGGGATTTTTATTTTTTGCGATATAAATGAAAAATGAATAAAAAATGTGGAAAATAAAAAGATATTTTCAAATTTTTGTTATAAAAAAAATCCAATAAACTCAATTTTAGTTGTACTTTTAGGCCAAAATGTATTCAGCCACATCTTGGGTAAAAAAATATTCAATAAGCGCATACTTATTGGTTTGCACAAAAGTTAGAGCGTCTACAAACTATGGTACATTTTCTGGAATTTATACCACATATGTGAGACTTTTTGGGAGCCTAGCTGTGTACCGAAAACCAATCACCGCCTTCAGGATTTCTAAGGGCGTACAATTTTTATTTTCACAACTCACTACCCATCACAGTTTTGGAGGCCAAGAAATGCCAAGATAGCAAACACCCCCCCCTCCCCCAAATGACCCCATTTTGGAAAGTAGACACCCCAGGATGTTTGCTGAGAGACATGTTGAGTATTTTTCAGATCTCGTTTTTTTTTGTCACAAAGTTTTGAGAATTAAAAAAAAAATAAAAATGTTTTTCCCTTTTCTTACTTCATTTTCAAATACAAATGAGAGCTGCAAAATACTCCCCATAAAAAAAATACTCACCATGCCTCTTAGCAAATACCTTGGGGTGTCTACTTTCCAAAATGGGGTCATTTGGGGGGTTTTGTGCTATCTTGACATTTCGGGGCCTACAAAACCTTAAAAGGTAGTGAGGAGTAAAATCAAAATGTTATGCCCTTAGAAAACCTGAAGGCGGTGATTGGTTTTCGGGGTCCTGTACGGAAATGGCTCACAAAAAGTCTCACACATGTGGTATTCCAGTACTCAGGAGAAGCAGCAGAATGTATTTTGTTGTGTAATTTCACATATACCCATGCCATTTTTGAACAAGTACTCACACAGTCTGCAGACGTCCAGCAAAATTTGGACACAGGAATGAAGGTTCTGTCCCACTCAAGACACTTTGAAACCTTCAAGCTCAAGACCTCAATCCAGAACATCCAAACCCAGAGAAAACCTACAATACAGTTTTCTCCACTCAACATAACATGTTGGAGCTACTCAAACTGCGGCGTAATTTTTTTTAGCCATTTCCTAATCTCACACAGTGGCAGGGCATCGCACTGTTGCACTGCCATTAGGACTTTTGCTACCTGTGCTAAAACCGCCCACAGAGGCTGTTTACTGCAGAAAATGGCAAAAGTAAGGCAGCTACCAATACACAAATTATAGCACATTGTGCCTGTAATTACAGCTGCACATATTGTTCATTGTTCACAATCACAAGCTTATTCACTCCAGGTGGGTCCTCATGGTCATTACTCAAACTATAATCTCTTGTCAGAACTCTTAAAGCTCAAGTGAAAATAAACTGCTACATTCACCAATTCAAATGACTGGCTTCATGTTTTTCAGATCTATAACAAACCCACATGTTCAATAAATTGACTTTCTCATTCTACTTTGTCTGCCAGCATTCTGAAATATAGTCTGCGATCAGCTTTGCACTGTAGTAGGAAATCTGTAAGTGGGGACATGATATCACTGGCTCTCCCTGAAACTAGTGTGGAGTGATCAGAATCTGTACAAGGAGATTTTTGGGAGAGATTGAACACTCTACTATGCTGTACATTGCTGTACTATTTACCGGTAGCTACATTCCCTTGAGTAAAACTCTTTGTTTACAGTTCCATACGCCCAACAGTCATTCTTAGGACTATTTTTTTTTTGTATCACTAAAAACTGTACGTTTTCTAGCCTCTGAGCCACCCCCATGCAGCCTCTTTTGGTATTTTTTTCTTTCATTTTACATTTCTCCAATTTGTTTTCTACTAGGGTTAAAAAAAAAATGTTTTTGTGGATTTTGTGTTTTCGGGGTTATATTCTTTTTTTGGATGGGGGATATTTTATTCAAATTTTTTTTTACTAGGGTCTTTATTAAGTTTAGGGTGTGCAGTATACTCCTGTTGCTGAACAGTTGTTATCACAGTAGAGTGCAGCGTGCAATGCAGTAACAATTGCGCACCTAAAGCCCCATATATTTATCCCCCATCACCATAGTTATAGTAAAACTAAATGCTCCATTCACCCCCACTCCCACCCACAAAAAAAATACCACGACAGGCAGGTCTAAAATGAGAAGCAGATGTACTGCATGTGGAGGTAGTAGAGGGTAAGCAGGCCCTGCAGGACACGGTGGTGGTAGGACCACACAAACTAGAGGTAGGGCACAATTGCCTTTTTCCCCCCAAAGTTACCAATCAATACAGCCACAACACAGCCAGCAGAGAATTGACTGGCATGCAAATTCTGCCACATCTACAGTACATCGTCCATGTAAAAACAAACAAAAAAAAACAACAATTGGGCTATGCAGAGCAGTACCACAATAAAAAAATGCTAACAAATTTTTATTTTTAGCAAGCTATAATTTTTTTTTTTTAAGGCACCTGTTGCGGCTATTATTTCACTAGTCAAAACAGGCTTTGTAACAATTGTTAAAAAAATGTTGATGCTGCTAAAACTACCTCTGGAAATCATTTTTTAAACTGAAATTAATAGGATTGGGGTGCTACTGCTATCTGTAAAACAAACTCATTGCACAAGAAAAAAAATAACTTACACAACCAAATTTGAGCTGTCAGAGCACACTGACTGAAGACATCCATGAATATTGTGCTGTAAGGAATCCTTCAAAACTATCACCTGGAAGTGCCATAGTGTTTTATCGCCAGCTACCTGAGAGCAAAACAACTATAATACTTGACTTCCAGTTGCCTGTTTGTTGCTAACCCAAAATGACCTGACTACAATCTTCCTAGCAGTCTGCCTAGACCTCCGCTTGGACCTGGCAATGCTTTTGCATGCTGCGTCTTCTCAGACCTGACTCTCATAACTGCCTCGACCCCTGACTACTCTCATGTTTGTAGCCCGGGGAACAGTCTCTACACTGTAACCTCTCTGTTCCAGCTTCCCCCTCGGTGGACAATCCTGAAGGCTGCAACTTGGTTTTAGTTTACAGTAAAGTAAATCAGGACCACTAGGGTTCCTTGCTCATCTCCATAATCAGGAGCTCTGATGAAGACCAACTGCCGCTATGATTCTGCGCCCTATGTGAACTTACAGCACATGCCATGGGGCAATGTAGCAAAAAAATTCTCCACATTTGCAGATCAAATGGAGTCACTTTTGATTCACATAGTTACATATTTTATAATTTTTGAAGAAGGTTTCTGCATTAGTTCACACGCTCTCTAAGGGCTTTAGTTAGTCCCAGTCCCAGTCAATGTTGCTTTTTTTAACACTTTGGTCTGCATGTAAAGGCAGGGACTGATGTGAATGTACAACATATATGTAAAGAGCTGCGTAAATTGATGGCGCTACACAAGTACCTGTAATAAATAAAAAGTAAAGGCGGAGAAAAAAAAATTGCATGTAAAATAATGAAATTAACTAATATGTTGAATACTACTACTGCAAGTATTACCAGCATGCAGCTATCAGAACAAATATATTTCATGAAGTTGGTCTTTAATCATTTTTGGACCCTAATCGTAGGATATAGGCCTTTAAAAATTTGACAAAGTTTATTGGCATATCTTCTCTACTTTTCTCCTCAAGATGACAGCTGGGGGTTGCTCCGTTTCACAGGTGGCTGCAACAGCTCATGTACAAGATCAGCATTCCAAACGCCACTAATGTTACATTATATTTACTTTGTTTCAGTTACTTTGGTTCATTGTTATGCAGAATGGATGGCCTTTGATCAGCATGACATCAGTTAAAGCAACTGTGCAAGTAAAAAAGAAATAAACAAAATGTGTCCTAATAAACCTATACTATCCCTAAGCAGTTCTAACTAACTCCTTTCTCCCCCTCTTACTGCATTTTATTTTATTTATTTTTTTAAACCATATTTTAAACTTTTCTTCATTTGTTCAAAAGTTTCAGTGTCACATTAAAAATGCACAAAACTGGAAAACAAAAGTGCCTTTGTCATTTTTTACCATACATGTAATTTTATTGTCATTATAAACCGGAAACAATATTGCATAAAGATCACATACAAAATAAAATGAGTTGCGCAAGATAATTTTGCAAAAAGTCTTGTTTGCCATACCATACACCCCCCCTCCCCCCCAATTTTTTTTTTTAAATTTGTATCACTTTACCATGGCAAAGTTATCACCAAATAACTAGGCCCACAGCAGAAATGTTAGACCCCTTTCACCCTAGGGCAGTTTTTACTCGCTTTAGCGCTGGAAATAGCCTCTGCTAAGCACCTGAAAACTGCCTCCCATTCATTCAAGTGTGACTTTTCACACTGGGACAGTGCGCTTGCGGGACTTTCGAAAAGTCCTGCAAGCAGCATCTTTGAGGCAGGTTGGGAGCGGTATATTTAGCGCTCCCCAAACGCCCTGCTCATTGGAATGAATGGGCAGGACTTCCGAAGCGACAAAAAAACCTATTTGGAAGCGCCGCAAACTGGAGTTTTTAACCCCTTCTTTGGGGTTAAAATATCCCCGCAAGCAGCCGAAAAGCGCCGCTTAAACATTGCTAAAGCAGCACTAAAATCAGCGGCACTTTAGCGTTAACGCAGACCTAGTGTGAAAGGGGTCTAAAAGTTGCTATAGTCCATACACACTTTATGGATTTGAACACATTTCAGCCATAGGGCTATTTATCCTGTTTACTTTGTCTTTTGATACTGAAGTAATACATGTATTGGTTTTTGGGAAAAATTGGGATTTCTTTTGGCGGTATAGCATTTTAAGATTTTTTATATATATATATATATATATATATATATATATGTGTAAATGAATAAGTTTAAAATGGAAAAAAAAAAAAAGCATTCTATACCAATCTGATCACTAAAAGTTTTAAAACAACCAATGTTTCTGACACAAATTTGCAGATTTACAGTGCAAATAGCTGAAAATAAGAAGTTCAAAGGCAACCAATGAAAGCTAATGAATGCTATATAAAACGGGCTTAGTTTCTGCTCCTTGATTAAAATTGTAACAACGTATTATGATTACACAGTTAAGTGTGTCATTTTGTCATATGTTTACCTTCATAGGTGAGTAAAGTCAAAAAGGTTTACATTTCTAATGCCGCGTACACACGACCGTTTTTAATGTCATGGAAAAAAAACAACGTTTTTCTCGACGTGATTCCTCTCAAGCCTGCCTTGCATACACACTATCGTTAAAAAAAATGCTTGGGCAAATCGCGGTGACGTACAACACGCACAACGGCACTATAAAAGGGGAAGTTCCATTCGGATGGCGCCACCCTTTGGGCTGCTTTTGCTGATTTCGTGTTACCGCGTGTTAGTAAAAGTTTGGTGAGAGACGATTCGCGCTTTTCAGTCTCCGTGCTTTTCAGTCCGTTACAGCATGACGAATGTGCCATCTCCATTACGAACGCTAGTTTTATCAAAAAGAGCGCTCCCGTCTCATAACTTGCTTCTGAGCATGCGCGTTTTCCCCCCGTCATTAAAGCGTACACACGGACGTTTTTCACGACGAGAAAAACAACAATGTGAAAAACGACGAGAAAAAATAGAGCATGTTCTAAATTTTTAATGCCCATTTTTCTCGTCATGAAAAATGCTCTGAAGCATACACACGATCGTTTTTGATGACCAATTTAAAAAATTGAATTTTTCTCGTCATGAAAAACGGTCGTGTGTACGCGGCATTAGGCTTTTAGAAACAAGAAAAGAACAAAGAACACAGGATTTAAAGTGGTTGTAAACCCACTTTTTAAACAAAGCCCTACAGGTAAGCCTAGATTAAGGCTTACCTGTAGGTGCATGAAATATCTCCTTAACCTACACGGTTAAGGAGATATTTGTATGTAAATGCGGCGACGCTGACGTCACCCCATTCACAAATTCGGCTAGGTCGCAACATTCGACGACGTAGCCGAATTCGACAGCTCACCCGCGCATGCGCGGAGTCACGTCTTCGCCGCTCCGGCCAATCACAGCGCCGGAGCGGCGCTGTGATTGGCTGCAGCGGCGATACCCGGAAGTAACATTCCGGTTATCGCTGCAGCGATGGATGCGGCTAGAGGAGGGACACGGACGACTTCGGGGGCCCCGATCGAAGGTAAGTGGTACATAATGAGCTAGTATGCTCATTATAGCTTTGTCTTGCAGGTTAGTAAAAAAAAAAAAAAAAAAAAGTTAAAAGGGTTTACAACCACTTTAACTGTTATTTTGTATTTACAACAGAAGATCATTGCCCACTCCATTCCTCCACATGTCCAAAACCAATAAAATACATTTTCTGAGAAGTTATGCATGCTTGGACTCACTTATTTAGCTCTTTGTATTTTGTCCCAGTCACATCATTGCACAAACATGCAGATACAGTCTTAAAAGGTACTAGGATGTACACTGCCAAAATGTAATTGTTCCTCATTATCCACTGAATGGTTCAACCTAATTCCCCGTTTCCACATTCTGCTGCTCTGTACAAGAACGTATGGAAGAGGTCCATCATCTATTCCAGCACTTAAGTAGTTAGTTCAGATAATGTGGAGCAGGCCTTGCATAGCAAGGTACTTCCCAATCATGCCTCGGGCAGAGACGGGGAGGGGAAGCGCAGGATTGGTGACTAAGTAATCATGACACCCTGCCAGCACTTACATGTGGCTCTTCAATAACGTAATGCATATTTTCTTTTTAATGGTTGCTGTAAATTGAAATATAGAAACCAATATATTCTGAAATGAGGCACAGAAAAGAGCATATTACAAAGGGCATACAAAGTTCTCCTAGACAGTGCTACCTGGACATAGAGAACTGATGATTATATACAGTATGTCTAATAGTCGCCTTATGATTCTTATAAGCACAAACTAATGTTTACAGGTGCAATGAAGCTGATGTCAGGTTAGGACTTCATACACCGTGACTGTTATTAAACAGTCCAAATTGTAATGATTGTAATGACTGCCATTGATCCGCAGTAGAGGGCTATTAACAGGAGGCTGAAAGGCAATATCTCACCTCCTCACAGTCTGTTTTAATTATGTGCAAATGCAGGGCAGTTGTGGTGTGGCCTCATTCACTTCAATTGGTCACGTTCAGTGACAGTGTTTCCGGCCAAACACAGGCTTAAAGCGGAAGTATACCCATCGATTTAACAGTTTCAAAAAGCAGTTACATTCCCAGCATGCCGGGAATGCCAACTGTCACATTGGTTGTGCTCTCAACCAAACTGTCAAACCATCCAATGGCTGGTGTCATAACTGATCACATGTGCAGCATCATGGCAGTTGAAGATTAAACAGAGGCCAAGATGGCAGCTTCCTTGCCTGAAAATGATAGGAGGGTTTACTTCCACTTTAATTTTTGCTGAGCCTGTGAAGCAAAGCAGTGGTCGCATGTTCTTTAGGTGGGCGGTCCGAAAGTGGTAAAACCGTGGCTTCACCACCTGTTTTTCTGCCCCCCTGGCAAAATAGGAGTCGACAAGGCTTGAAAAAGTTTGAAAGAAATTTTACAAAAATTTCCACGAGAACAAAGTCTTGTTCTCGGTTGAACTAGATGGACTTGTGTCTTTTTTTCCCAACCTGACTAAGTACAGTATGTAACGATAAACTGTTTATTCATTAATTATTCATTAATAGTTTATTAATTGATTCACTCAATTGATTTCTGAAACATACAGTACATTATTTTCAATCACAATGATTGTGTTGTTTTATATTTGTCCAACATTATGGTGAACTCGCACCATATGCCATGCTCCTTCCTGCATTCCCCACTATGACACCCAATTGCTGAAGTAATGGAACATTTCTTCAGCACATTTCAATGTTTCGCCTCATCAGCTGTTGCAAAATCCTGTACTATGGACAAAATATAGTATGTAGATGTGAGATAAGGGTGCCTTCAATAGTTAAGAAGAGCAGATCAAACATCTGCCTTAATCACACAGCTGTTGCTAAACTCACCTCATCTAAAAATTCAGATTTTTTTGGAATAGCTGCACTAAAACATATGCGTTTCAGATTAAAAGTATTCTGAATAATGAATAATGCTCTGTATAATATAAACACTTTTTTTTCTTTTTATTACTGACGGGAAAATAAATGTTAACTGCCTGTAATCTGCAGTATGTTAACACATGTTAAATACATTTGAGTCCTTTTCCCACTATCCATTAGTGTAACTGTACACAGAAAATAAATGGAAAAACAATCAATAATGGCAATGTTAATAAAAAGGAACTGAATAATAAACTAGGTTTGCCAACTATATTGTACTGCTCGCTTAGTCTCACGTGCTGATGTTATTGTTAAGAGATAGTGCCCAAACAGCTCCAGACTCCAAGGGGTGTATCTACCAGTGTGTTCTTTGCTCTTCCCTATCAAAATATCACAATATATGACAAAGCACTTTGTTGTCTACATCAGTGTTTCTCAACCTTTTTTCATTTAAGGCACCCTTTAAAATATAGACAATCTCAAGGCACCCTTTAAAATTATGGACAGTCTCGAAGCACCCCGTTCAAAAATGTAAAAAACAATTCAAATACTTTTACATAATGCAGCAACATCCACAAGAAGACCAGGGCCGCCATCAGGAATTTTGGGGCCCCTTACACAGCTTCAGGCATGGGCCCCCTGGAGCAGAGGAGAACCGGGGGGGGGTGCTGCCGCCGCAAATTGAGAAGCGGGGGGCTGCCACGAATTGAGAAGCGGGGGGGTGCCACGAATTGAGAAGCGGGGGGGGTGCTGCCGCTGCAAATTGTTGAGGTCGGAGGGGCTTTGGGTGCTGACGAACAAGGAAAGAACAAAAAAAAAGGGAGGGTTGCCATCCGGGGCCCTGGGGACCTCTGGGTCCCTTACAAAAAAAAAAATTATAAAAAAAAGGGGGTTTCCATCCGGGGCCCTGGGGACCTCTGGGCCCCTTACAAAAAATAAACAAAAAATAAATAAAATAAAAATATATATATTTTTTATAAAAAATACATCAAAAAGGGGGTTACCATCCGGGGCCCCAGGGACCTCTGGAGACCTCTGGGCCCCTTACAAATTTTTTTTTTATATAAAAAAAATAATTTTTTTTTTATAAAAGAAAAAAAAAAGGGGGGGGGGGTTGCCATCCGGGGCCCTGGGACCTCCGGGCCTCTGGGGACCTCTGGTCCCCTTACAAAAAATAAATGAAAATAACTTAAAAAAAAATACATAAAAAAGGGGGTTACCATCCGGGGCCTTGGGGACCTCCAGGCCCCTGGGGACTCTGGGCCCCTTACAATTAAAAAAAATATATTTTTAATTATAAAAAATAAATAAAAAATGGGGGGGTTGCCATCCGGGCCCCTGGGGACCTCCGGGCCCCTTACAGGTGTACTGCCTGTACCCCCCTGATGGCGGCCCTGAAGGAGACACCCAACATTAGAGGTGATTCATTCTTTCAAAGCAAATACGTTTTGCACACTGGTACTGACTAGTATTCCTATGTTTCTCTCCCCCTCAATTCTCTCAGCTAACGTGACCCCAGTGCTGAAGGAGAGGGGCAGAGGAGGGTCAAACAAGGATGCTGTGGAGGCAACAGACATCATCCTTATTAACTTATGACCTCATTGTTTGTTAGGATACCAGTGTCTAGAAAGATGTAATGGTGCATAATGTAAAAAGGTGGCTTTGTGTAATTAAAAGGCAGGTGTGATCCACCTGCTGGCTTGTATAAATTTTTTGATCAAATTTTAGGCATTTTGCCAAAGCACCCCTGAAGAAATCTAAAGGCACCCCAGGGTACTTGGGCATCCTGATTGAAAAAAGCTGCTCTACATCAACAAATGTCGCCAAATAAGCTAATAACATAAAGCTGAACTCTAATCAGATATATAAAACACAAATTCATGCTGCTCCATACTCCTCAGTATTTATATACAGTGTATGTATATGTATATATATATATATATATATATATATATATATATATATATATATATTTTTTTTTTTTTTTTCAGGCAGTGTAAGTGACCTAATTTGGCTCTTGCAGTCCCTGTACAGCTGGGCCCAGAGTGGGAGAGAAAAAAAGCAGCACACAGTGCCAATCAGTTTATGTGCTGACAAGAACGCTGAGTACAAGTAGAGTGACGAAGAGGAGCTCATCTGTGTGTTCTGCTTCTTCTATCTAGTCACAATTTAAGAGCAGGTCCATGACTGCCTGGGCTCAGAGAAATGCCATCATTCAACCTCGAGGACTGAGGACATCTACTGGCAGTGGACAGCTGCTTTATTTGTTTTTATCCTTTAATATATCTTTTACTGGAGTTCTGCTTTAATGGGTAACTTCACTTTCCTGAAAAAATATAGCAAACTACAAAATTAATATAGCATATACAATTGCTACACAAGCCAATTTAATGTTACTAAAAATGACCTTTCCTTTTCAATCTGTACACAGTTGGTGTACAGAAGTTCCCCAGAAATGTAATTTCCTGCTTGTGTGATTGGCTCACTGATTTTCCTCACTAGAACACAAGTTCATCAGCCAATTAGATGGAACACAGACACCCCCATTCAGAAACCAGACTTCCAAGGACAGGATTTTTAAGAGAAACGGTAGGACTCTGCTACAAAGTTTGTTAAACTCCTTGTAATGTACATGTATCACCCAGTGGGGATTGTTGTTTTTTTTTTTTTTTTACAAAAGTAGTTACTCTTTAAAAGGTACCCAACCAGACCACATACAGTGCCTTGTCATGTTACAACCAAATAAGTAAATGTATTTTATTGGAATTTTATGTGATAGACCAACACAAAGTGGCACATAATTGTGAAATGAAAGAAAAACGATAAGCGGTTTTCAATACAAATTAATATGTGAAAAGTGTGGCGTGCATTTGTATTCAGCCCCCTTTACTCTGATACCCCTAACTAAAATCTAGTGGAACCAATTGCCTTCAGAATCACCTAATTAGTAAATAGAGTCCACCTGTGTGTAATTTAATCTCAGTATAAATACAGCTGTTCTGTGAAACCCTCAGAGTTTTTTTAGAGAACTTTAGTGTACAAACAGCATCATGAAGGCCAAGGAACACACCAGATAGGTCAGGGATAAAGTTGTAGAGAAGTTTAATGCAGGGTTAGGTTATAAAAAATATCCCAAGCTTTGAACATCCCACGAAGCACTGTTCAATCCATCATCCGAAAATGGAAAGAGTATGGCACAACTGAAAACCTACAAGGACATGGCCGTCCACCTAAACTGACAGGCCGGGCAAGGAGAGCATTAATCAGACAAGCAGCCAATAGGCTCATGGTAACTCTGGAGGAGCTGCAGAGATCCACAGCTCAGGTGGGAGAATCTGTCCACAGGACAACTATTAGTCGTACACTCCACAAATTTGGAAGAATGGCAAGAAGAAAGCCATTGTTGAAAGAAAGCCATAAGAAGTCCCGTATGCAGTTTACAAGAAGCCATGTGGAAGAGAGTGCTCTGGTCAGATGAGACCAAATAGTAGGATTTTTAAAACAGCTTACCTGTAAAATCCTTTTCTTGGAGTACATCACGGGACACAGAGCAGCATAGTCATTACTATGTGGGTTATATAGAATTACCTTCAGGTGCTGGCACTGGCAACTTCCAAAACAGGAAGTACCCTCCCCTATATAAGCCCCTCCCATCCGGGAGTACCTCAGTTTTGTAGCAAAGCAATACGTGTCCCCAAAAGAGGGGTGGGAGCTCTGTGTCCCGTGATGTACTCCAAGAAAAGGATTTTACAGGTAAGCTGTTTTAAAAATCCTACTTTCTTGTTCATACATCACGGGACACAGAGCAGCATAGTCATTACTATGTGGGACGTCCCAAAGCAATGCCACATGAGGGGGGGGATACACCATACATAAGCTGGGCGCCATCAGGCATGAGGATCTTTTGCGGCCTGCAACACACTGCGCCCAAAGGCGACATCCTCCTGACTTCTAACGTCCACCTGGTAGAACCTAGTAAATGTGTGTACTGAAGACCATGTTGCGGCCTTACAAATTTGCGCCAGGGAGGCCTGGTGATGCACTGCCCATGAAGTTCCAACTGCTCTCATGGAGTGCGCCCTAACTTTGAACGGAGGCGGTCTACTTCTCAAGCCATAGGCTTGTATTATGACCTGTCGAATCCACTTGGCTAAAGTAGATTTTGATGCTGCCTGACCCTTTCTGGGGCCTTCCGGCAGAACAAACAAAGAATCCGTTCTACGAATCTGAGCAGTGGCTTTTAGATAAGCTTTAACTGCTCTTACTACATCCAAAGAATGCAATAACTTTTCCTCTACCGAGCTTGGTTTGGGGAAAAAAGAAGGAAGAACCACATCCTGGTTCAAGTGAAACCTCGATACCACCTTAGGAAGAAAGGCTGGGTGAGGACGTAATACTACTCTGTCCTTATGGATAACCAGATATGGCTCTTTACAGGACATGGCGGCTAATTCCGACACTCTTCTAGCCGAGCATATGGCTACTAAAAATATCAATTTCCTGGTGAGTAGAACCAAGGAAATGTGCCGCAAAGGTTCAAATGGCTGCTTCTGCAGAACCGACAGAACCAAATTTAGATCCCATGGGCATATGGGAGCCTTAATCGGTGGAATAATACGAGTCACACCTTGCATAAAGGATTTGACAAGTGAATGCATAGCCAGGGGCCTTTGAAATAGTATTGACAAGGCCGAAACCTGGCCCTTGATAGTACTTAAGGCAAACTTCCTGTCTACAGCCCACTGCAGGAAGTCCAGAATTCTGCCTATAACGTACTTACGTGGATGCCATTTTCTGGCCTCGCACCAAGTGATGTACGCCTTCCAAACTCTATAGTAGATCTGCCTGGATACAGGCTTCCTGGCATTGATTATAGTTGATACCACAGAGTTAGAGAGACCTCTCTTCTTTAGGATGTGGGATTCAATAGCCAGGCCGTTAAACTTAGAGTTAGTAAGGAAGGGTGGTATATCGGTCCTTGCGAAAGCAGGTCCGGACGACGTGGAAGGGTCCAAGGACTCCCCACAGACATTTTGATGATCTCCGCGTACCAGGCCCTTCGGGGCCACGCTGGAGCCACCAGGATCACCGGCTTCTTCTCCAACCTGACTCTGCGAAGGAGTCGAGGCAACAATTGTAGCGGAGGGAATGCATATATCAGTCTGAACTGATCCCAAGGGAACACCAGAGCATCCGAGCCGCAAGCGAGGGGATCCCTTGTCCGGGAGACAAATCTGTCCACCTTTGCGTTGAATCTGGATGCTAGCAGATCTACATCCGGTGTTCCCCACCGCTGACATATTGCTCGGAAGACCTCGGGATGAAGGGACCATTCCCCTGGGCATAACTGTTGGCGACTCAGAAAGTCCGCCTTCCAATTCTCCACCCCTGGAATGAAGACAGCTGATATACATGGGACGTGCTTTTCTGCCCATTCCAGGATGTGACTTACTTCCCTCTGGGCTGCACGACTCCTGGTGCCTCCCTGATGATTGATATATGCCACTGCTGTGGCATTGTCTGATTGAATTCTGACAGGAGACCCTTGGAGTCTGGATGTCCAGGCTACTAGGGTGTACCGGGCTGCTCGTATCTCTAAGAGATTGATGGGCAGGGTTTTTACTACATTTGACCATCTGCCCTGGAGAGACCATTGCTCCAGTACTGCCCCCCAGCCTATAAGGCTGGCATCTGTAGTGACCACCTTCCAAGATATCGGGCTGAAGGGTTTTCCCTTCTGGAGATTCTGGGGGATCAACCACCAGCAGAGACTCTTCCGAACGGAAGGGGACAAAGCCATCGGGAAGTCTAGAGCCTGAACTTTTCCATTCCAGGCTGACAATATGGCCCTTTGTAAATTCCTTGAGTGGAATTGGGCGTATGGCACAGCTTCGAATGATGCTACCATCTTTCCTAGCAGCCTCATGCACAGGCGTATGGACGGCTGTCTTTTTGCACAAAGCAGACGGACCAAGGCCCTCAAAGAGGATACCTTGTCTAGAGGTAAGAAAATCTTCCTCTGGTCTGAATCCAGCCGTAGCCCTAGATATACCAGGTTTTTCACTGGCTGTAGGGCTGACTTGTCCAGGTTGATGACCCAACCGTGAGACTCTAGATACTTGATTGTATCGACAATTACCACTTCTAGCTTGGCAACTGAGTGGTCCATCAACAACAGGTCGTCTAGGTATGCCATTATCGTTACACCCCGTGTTCTTAGATCGGCCAACAGTGGGGCCAGAATTTTTGTGAACACTCGTGGTGCTGTGGCCAGACCGAATGGTAAGGCTCTGAACTGAAAATGGCGCCCTTCTACTGCAAAGCGTAGGAATTTTTGATGACCTGGAAAGATGGGAACATGCAAGTAAGCATCTTTGATGTCGATCGAGGCTAACCATTCCTCCCCTTGTAGGGCAGCGGTGACCGATCGGATCGACTCCATCCGGAAAGACCGGACGTTTAGAAATTTGTTTAGACTCTTTAGGTCCAATATGGGTCTTATGTCCCCGTTTGGCTTCGGGACTGTGAAAAGGTTTGAGTAGAAACCCAACCCCCACTCTTCCATAGGAACCTCCATAATTACTCCTTCCAAAGACAGCGTGAGGCGGGAGGCCTGATGGATAGAATCCTTGATGGCGTCAACCGCAAAGCATAATGCTCTAGGCAGATCAGCCAGAGCCTGGGCCTGCTGGTCTGGCAAATCCCTCAGGACCATTTTCATTTGATCCTTTAAAGCTTGGCAGACCCCAATAGCTGCCACTGCTGGCTGTGTAACAGCCCCTGCTGTGGAAAAAGCAGATTTTAATAAAGATTCCAATTTTTTATCCACTGGATCTTTGAACATTTGAACATTATCTACTGGACATGTCAGTGATTTGTTCACAGAAGAGATGGCTGCATCCACCGTAGGAACATTCCATCTCTGGGTGAACTTTTCCTCCATGGGATAGATCACCGGAAACCTTTTAGGCGGAACAAATAGTTTATCAGGATGTTCCCAGTCCTGGTATATAAGTCCTTCCAATAATGGATGTATTGGAAAGGAGCAATTAACCTGGGGAGCTTTTAGCGACCCCAATGAGGAGACAGCAGTAGTTGATGGTTCAACAAGAGGCATTTTAAATGCAGATCGAACCATGTCAGTTAGGGTCTGGACCCACAATCTTTCAGTCTGTGATGCTGAAAATGGTTCATCTACTGTCGATTCCTCAAAAACAGAGCTAACCTCCTCCTGATCCCGTTCAGGTAGGTCGGTCCCTTCCTGGGACTGTTGCTCTGCCAACAGGCACTCTAATGGAGGTGATGGAGATCTGGCGCGCTTTCTTTCCTGTAGAGAAGAAGCGATCAATGCAGCCAATCTCTGCTCCAATCCCTCCAGAGTTGAGGAAAAAACCTCCTCTGTTATATATGCAGGAGCAGGTGGACTGAGGACAGCCGCAGTACCTGGCACTCCCGGGGGTTCCTTATGGGTATTAACCTCTGATTTCTCAGGGGAGGAGGGTGCAGATGACTGCTCCAGATCCTCAGAGCCCGATGGAGACCCCCTACACTTCCTGAGAGGTATATCTCGGAGTTTTTTAGGCGGCATATTCCTTAGTTCAAAGCTGAGGTATTCCAGCCGCAATACACCCCTTACTGAAATAGTCTAATGCAATTTGCTGCTATGTACATCAGTGGGTGTCTACTAATGCGTCTTTCTGGGGATGCCTGTATCAACCGCCCGCTGTAAGCCCCTATACCATGCTACCAGCTCCTTTTCATGCTCTGTGTCCATAGCAAGCAGCGTGGACTGAGTCCTTTTATCTTGCTGGGACGCCCGCACATGCGCAGAAGCGCTGGGCGCACAGAGCGCGTCATCCGCCAGGCTCCGCCCCCTTTTTTGAAGCTAAACCTTATAAAAGGAAAGCATGTGTGCGCGCGCGCGCGTGCGTGCACGTGTGCGCTCTTGGCGCCATGTAGGGAGAGGAGCCAGGGTCCCTGTTTCACCAGGACTCGGGGATGGAAGGAAACTACTTGGCAGCATGACAGAGGAATGCAGCTTCCCTGATAGAGAGCTCACTCATCTGCCTGGACTTTCACCATGGAAGGAATAGTCCCAAGAAAAAAGACGTTCCACAGCGGCCTCTAGTGGACAAACACAGGTACCGCACCTTTGTCTTTTTTTTTTTTTTTTTAAAACCTCCTTTATGAAAAAACATTTCCAGGTTTACAGTTTTTTTTAAAACTTCCCTTATGAAAAAACATTTCTAGGATTTCTTAGGCATATACAGCTATTAGCGGGAATACCCTTTAGGTAACAGGCAGAAAGACATATTAGGCTTGGGGGTCCCCTCAATAGAACCAAGTTCCTGAGGGGCCCCCACTTACCTTTTCCCCGCCGCAGGACTTTGTTTGGTCCACAGAAGCCCAAACTTCACCTCTCACGGCAGGCATTGTACTAGACCTTCAGGGACCGGGTTCCCAAGGATTCCACTCCCCTGGACCTGTATAGCACCCTGCACAGATAGCCTCTTGGTTTTGGGTATGACCAGAGCTCTGGATCCCAGGGTCCAGCCCTCCTAAGAGAGGCATTACAGGCAAAACCCTGCTCTTCTCTGCAAGGCCCGGGTACCGACCGTTTAGCTATGAAGCTTTTTTGGTCGGATCCGGAATAGCTTGCTAAGGCCCAGAGAACCTGTACACAAGCCCAGATGAATACATGTTAACCTTGGCCAACACCTTAGACACTGGCAAAAAACTGAGGTACTCCCGGATGGGAGGGGCTTATATAGGGGAGGGTACTTCCTGTTTTGGAAGTTGCCAGTGCCAGCACCTGAAGGTAATTCTATATAACCCACATAGTAATGACTATGCTGCTCTGTGTCCCGTGATGTATGAACAAGAAATGTAACTTTTTGGCCTAAAAGCAAAAAACACTGTGTGGCGGAGAAATAACACTGCACATCATCCTGAACACACCATCCCCACCGTGAACCATGGTGGCGGCAGCAGCATGTTATGGGGATGATTTTCTTCAGCAGGGACAGGGAAGCTGGTCAGAGTTGATGGGAAGATGGATGGAACCAAATACAGGGAAATCTTAGCAGAAAACCTGTTAAAGTCTGCAAAAGACTTGCGACTGGGGCGGAGGTTCACCTTCCAGCAGGACCACAACCCTAAACATACTGCCAGAGCTACAATGGCATGGTTTAGTGTACATAATTATAATCACAGATCCCCATAGAGTTATTCATTTTAACTACAGCACAATGTTCTGTTATTTAATGCTTCTATACATTCACCTAGTGCTGATAGAATAAAAATTGAGATTGTGGTCGCTACAAAAATTGAAAAACATGAAACTGGGGCTGTTGACAAATTTGGAAAATCTGAGACTGCCAGGTCTTGGAGTCAGCATATGTTCAAAGAGAATGTCTTTAAGTGTGTTATTCCCCTCCCAAGCATCTGACTGGACATTATTCATCAATATAACTATGTTTTTTTGGAATGTTTGATTTCTTGTAATGTGATTAACACAGTATAAGTTCAAGAAAAAGAACTGTAGCAACCCAAAGTAAGCTATAGCATAAGAATATTGTTCTGAGGAGTATGATTGTCTGTTTACTCTGTATTAGTGATGAGCCGAACACCCCCGGGTTCGGTTCGCACCAGAACCCGCGAACGGACCGAAAGTTCGAACGAACATTAGAACCCTATTAAATACAATGGATGCGAACGTTCGAATTCTAAAGTGCTAATTATAACAACTATTATGCATGTTATTGTCATAAATAGGGTTTGGGAACCCGGGTTGTGCACCAGGGGACATGTATCAATGCAAAAAGAAGTTTTAAAAACGGTCGTTTTTCGGGAGCAGTCATTTTAATGATGCATAAAGTGAAAAAAAAAAAGTCAAATATTCCTTTAAATATCGTACCTGGGGGGTGTCTAAAGTATGCCTGTGAAGTGCCACGTGTTTCCCGTGTTTAGAACTGTCCCTGCACAAAATGACACTTCTAAAGGAAAAAAAAGCCATTTAAAACTGCTTGCGGCTTTAATGTAATGTCTGGTCCCGGTAATATGGATGAAATTCTTTAAGAAAAATGGCATAGCTACCCCATGACCCCCCCCCCCCTACCCCAGCCCATTACCAGCCCCTTTGGGTCTTGTATGGATATTAAGGGGAACCCCGCACATAAAATAAAAAAGGCCCTATATACTCTGAACAGCCGTATACAGGCGGTGCATACAAGACAGGGACTGTAGGTTTGTTCTTATGTAGAATGTGTTTGTAATTTTGAACAGGTACATTGTTGAAGTGTAGCTCCAGCCCAAAAATCTATTTTTAAACTTTTTGGGAAACATAGGTAAGGGTTATCACCCCTGTAACATTTGTTTTGCTGTCTGTGCCCCTGTTCAGAACATTTCACCTCACTTTCCGTCCCAATGACAACTGTTTTTGAAATGTGGTGTTTTTCTTGAAACAAGGATTGCTGATAAAGCATCAGTACAGATGAGACCCCTTTCTCCCATATTTATTCTTACAGGAGAGAATTTTCCTTTCTAGGGGTAGATTTCCTCTCACTTCCTGTTGTCTTCTTTCGTTTGCAAGTAGGAGTCGTTTGTAAGTTGGATGTTTGAAAGTAGGGACCTGCCGTATATACTCTGCAGAAATAGGCCCCTTAGTTGTTGGTGTTGGCACAACACTGTAAGCACTCAGTTACTCTTGGTTGGTGCTGGAACGCCCTGCTGTCAACTATTATATCAGGAATTTTAATTACATATAATTGTTGAACAGTGGTAGTAAAAATTGGGGCTTTGATGGTGGTGCTGGTGCCACAACACTGTAAGCCCTGACAGTTACTCTTGGTGGGTGCAGCAATGGGCCCTGCTGTGAATTATTAGATCAAGAATTGTAATTACATGCCCCTTTTGAACAGGGGCTGAAAAATTGGGCCTTTCGTGGTGGTGGTGGTGGTGGCGTTGCCACAAGACTGTAAGCCCTCAGAGTTACTCTTGGTGGGTGCAGCAATGGACCCTGCTGTGAATTATTAGATCAAGAATTGTAATTGCATGCCCCTGTTGAACAGGGGCTGAAAAATTGGGCCTTAGGCACTGGTGGCACAACACTACAACCCCTCACAGATACTGTACTTGGAGCACAGCAATGAGCCCTGTTGCAAAGTATTGCTTCAAAAATTGTAATGACACGCCCCTGTTAAACAGGGGCTGAAAAATTGGGCCTTAGGCACTGGTGCCACAACACTCCAACCCCTCACAGATACTGTACTTGGAGCACAGCAATGAGCCCTATGGCAAATTATTGCTAAAAAAATTGTAATTACACGCCCCTGTAAAACAGGGGCTGAAAAATTGGGCCTTAGCCACTGGTGGCGGCACCCATAAACAAAAATGATCTTCCAAGCTATCATCATCAATCGTATCATTGAGGACTCGGAGGAGGAGGATAGCCAGTCAACATAACAGCACAGGCACTCAGCATCAGCATCAGTCTTGAAGGGATGTGACATGTTAAAATCAATTAGTCTGTTATATCAGCATCAGGTGTGTGGTAGCTGGTGGTGATCCAAGACTGGTTCATCTTGATGAAAGTCAGTCGATCAACCGAGTCGGTGGACAGGCGCACCCTGTGATCCGTGACAAATCCTCCAGCAGCACTGAATGTGCGTTCCGAAAGAACGCTGGATGCAGGACAGGCCAGTAGCTCAATTGCATACTGTGCAAGCTCTGGCCAGTGATCCATCCTCAAGACCCAGTAAGCCAGAGGATTTTCGGTGGGAAAGGTGTCCAAGTCTGACCTTGCCCCTAGATATTCCTGCACCATGTTTATCAGACGCTGGCGATGGTTGCTGGAACCGATCATACTTTGGGGCTGCGGACTAAAGAATTGTCTGAACGCATCGGTCAGACGGCCACCTTCCCCACCGCTCCTTCTTTGACTGGCCGAAGCCTCAGCAACTCGTTGTCCAGGACCAGGAGTTTGTAACCTCCCAGTCTCTGGGAACGCGTTGCACAGACCTTTCTGCAAGGCCTCCCGGAGTTGTCTCATCCTCTGCTCCCTCTGCGACGGTAACATAAGGTCCGCAACCTTACCCTTGTACCGTGGATCAAGGAGAGTGGCCAGCCAGTAATGGTCCCTCTCCTTGATCCGAAGAATACGAGGATCCTTCCGCAGACTTTGCAGGATCAGGGAGGCCATGCAGCGTAGGTTTGCTGAGGCATTCGCTCCGGAGTCCTCTGGGTCACTAAGGACGACATGATCCGCAGCCACCTCCTCCCAGCCACGTACAAGTCCACTGGTTTCTTGGGACTGTAAATCATCCCTAAAAGACTGCTGCTGATGATGCTGAGTGCCAGCCTCCACCTCCATGCTGACACAATCCTCCTCCTCCTCCTCCTCCTCCTCCTCCTCTTCCTGTGCGATGGGTGGGACAGAAGGAACACTGTCTGGGTAAAGGGGGCCTTGAGAGGCAAGGAAGTCCTCCTCTTCCTGCCTCTGTTCTGCCTCAAGTGCCCTGTCCATTATTCCACGCAGCGTGTGCTCCAACAGGTGGACAAGAGGTACAGTGTCACTGATGCATGCACTGTCACTGCTCACCATCCTCGTGGCCTCCTCAAATGGTGCCAGGACAGTGCATGCATCCCTGATCATGCCCCACTGGCGTGGAGAAAAAAAACCAAGCTCCCCTGACCCTGTCCTGGTGCCGTAGTCGCACAGGTACTCATTGATGGCCCTCTGCTGCGTGTGCAGCCGCTGCAGCATGGCCAACGTTGAGTTCCACCTGGTGGGCATGTCACATATAAGGCGGTTCTTGGGCAGGTTCAACTCCTTTTGCAGCTCAGCCAGGCGAGCACTGGCATTATAAGATCTGCGGAAATGCACACAGACTTTCCTGGCCTGCCTCAGGACATCCTGTAAGCCCGGGTACCTGCCCAAGAAGCGCTGCACCACCAGGTTAAGGACGTGAGCCACACAGGCCACATGGGTCAGTTGTCCCTGTCGGAGGGCGGAGAGGAGGTTGGTGCCATTGTCGCAAACCACCATTCCTGGCTTAAGCTGGCGTGGCGTCAACCACCTCTCGGCCTGGCCCTGCAGAGCAGACAGGACCTCTGCCCCAGTGTGGCTTCTGTCCCCCAAACACACCAGCGCAAGCACGGCATGGCATCTTTTTGCCTGCGTACTTGCGTAGCCCCGTGAACGGCTACGGAGCACCGCTGGTTCATAGGACAAACCACAGGAAGAGGCCATGGAGGAAGAAGAAGAGGAGGGGGTGGAGGAGAGAGGTGTGTCACAACCAGTAGTAGCATTTTGGAGGCGTGGCGGTGGGACAACCTCCAACACTACTGCACCTTGTCCTGCATCCTTCCCAGCTGCCAAAAGAGTGACCCAATGGGCCGTGAAAGAAAGGTAACGTCCCTGTCCATGCCTGCTGGACCATGAGTCAGCGGTAATATGCACCATACCGCTGACCGCCCTGTCCAGCGAGGCCAAGACATTGCCTTCCACATGCCGGTAGAGAGCCGGAATAGCCTTCCGTGAGAAAAAGTGGCGTTTGGGAACCTGCCACTGAGGAACCGCACATTGCACAAACTCACGGAAGGGGGCCGAGTCTACCAACTGAAAAGGCAGCAGTTGAAGCGCTAGCAATTTAGCCAAGCTAGCATTCAACCGCTGGGCATGTGGATGGCTGGGAGTGAACTTCTTTCGACGGTCCAGCAGCTGGGGCAGGGAAATTTGCCTGCTAGAATCGGACGTCGGTGTACTGCTAGCAGAGTGGCCGCAAGTACTTGGCTGTGACACACCTAATTCTACACCTTCATTCCTCTCAGTGCATGTTTCAGAGAGGACTGAAGTTATAGTGGGGTTGGAGATCCCAGCTGATGCGGTGCAAGGAGAGGTCCGCTTTGTTCTTTGGTGTGGGTCTTTGAGGTAGGCTTGCCAACGAGCTGCATGGCAGGTCAACATATGTCTGGTCAGGCATGTGGTACCCAAGCGGCTGATGTTTTGGCCACGCGATATACGCTTGAGACATATGTTGCAAACAGCAGCTGTGCGATCTGATGCACTAGCCTCAAAAAAGGCCCACACCAAAGAACTTTTTGAATGACGGGCAGAGGCAGCGCCCTGCACAGGCGGAGCTCTGCGGTGTGATTCCGTCGGTGTACTGCCCTTACGCTGGCCACCAAAGGGCATCCTGCCTCGTTGGAGATGTGCCTCCTCCTCATCCTCCTCCTCCTCCTCTCTCCTATTAGGCACCCACGTGGAGTCAGTGACCTCATCATCCCCTCCCTCCTCATCACTGGAGCCAATCTGGCAGTATGCTGCAGCTGCTGGAACATGACTGCCAGATTGGTGTCCTTCTTGAGCATCCCCTCTGTCTGCTCTCACGCTACTGCCTTCCTCTAGCTGGGTTTCATCATCAGACCCTTCGAAACGCTGGGCATCCTCCTGGAGCATGTACCCAACACTGTGCTGAAACAGTTCGGGGGACTCCTCAGGAGGAGGACATGGTGGGTCTAGGGAAGGAGTGACTGATGATTTGTCTGACATTGATACCAGGGAAGACGACGCTTTGGCAGCTGCTTTTCCAGTACCCTGAGCCTGGGTGAGAGAGGATGAGGAGGAGGAGGAGGGCTTGGTCATCCACTCTACCAAGTCTTCGGCATGATGTGGCTCAACATGTCCAGCTGCCGAAAAGAAGGACAAGCGTGTCCCATGGCCATGTGCTGATGACAATGCACCGCGTCCACGACCAGCACTGTTGCCCCCAGACACAGAGCCTGCTTGCCCTCTTTTATTGCCTCCTGACTGTCTGCCTCTCCTTGTTTGCCTTCCAGACATTCTAATAGATGGCCTGCAGGGAGATGGGAAAAAAGCAATAAGGGCTACCTTCAGGTGTCCTTCTCTGTCCCTTGAAACAAGGACTTGCAGAGTGAAATAAACTGACACTCTCCCTACCTACAGTTTTCTGTCCCTAGAATAAATGTTTTTTTTAAGCACAATATAGCACAAGGACAATTCACTCACTGTCCTCACAGGTCCCTGGAAACAAGGACTTGCAGAGTGAAAGAAAAAAAACACTCTCCCTACCTACAGTTTTCTGTCCCTAGAAAAAATGTTTTTTTTAATCACAATATAGCACAAGGACAATTCACTCACTGTCCTTACAGGTCCCTGGAAACAAGGACTTGCAGAGTGAAAGAAAATAAACACTCTCCCTACCTACAGTTTTCTGTCCCTAGAATAAATGTTTTTTTTAAGCACAATATAGCACAAGGACAATTCACTCACTGTCCTTACAGGTCCCTGGAAACAAGGACTTGCAGAGTGAAATAAACTGACACTCTCCCTACCTACAGTTTTCTGTCCCTAGAATTAATGTTTTTTTTAAGCACAATATAGCACAAGGAGAATTCACTCACTGTCCTTCCAGGTCCCTGGAAACAAGGACTTGCAGAGTGAAAGAAAAAAAACACTCTCCCTACCTACAGTTTTCTGTCCCTAGAAAAAATGTTTTTTTTAATCACAATATAGCACAAGGGCAATTCACTCACTGTCCTTACAGGTCCCTGGAAACAAGGACTTGCAGAGTGAAATAAACTGACACTCTCCCTACCTACAGTTTTCTGTCCCTAGAATAAATGTTTTTTTTAAGCACAATATAGCACAAGGACAATTCACTCACTGTCCTTCCAGGTCCCTGGAAACAAGGACTTGCAGAGTGAAAGAAAAAAAACACTCTCCCTACCTACAGTTTTCTGTCCCTAGAAAAAATGTTTTTTTTAATCACAATATAGCACAAGGACAATTCACTCACTGTCCTTACAGGTCCCTGGAAACAAGGACTTGCAGAGTGAAATAAACTGACACTCTCCCTACCTACAGTTTTCTGTCCCTAGAATAAATGTTTTTTTTAAGCACAATATAGCACAAGGACAATTCACTCACTGTCCTTCCAGGTCCCTGGAAACAAGGACTTGCAGAGTGAAAGAAAAAAAACACTCTCCCTACCTACAGTTTTCTGTCCCTAGAAAAAATGTTTTTTTTAATCACAATATAGCACAAGGACAATTCACTCACTGTCCTTACAGGTCCCTGGAAACAAGGACTTGCAGAGTGAAAGAAAAAAAACACTCTCCCTACCTACAGTTTTCTGTCCCTAGAAAAAATGTTTTTTTTAATCACAATATAGCACAAGGACAATTCACTCACTGTCCTTACAGGTCCCTGGAAACAAGGACTTGCAGAGTGAAATAAACTGACACTCTCCCTACCTACAGTTTTCTGTCCCTAGAATAAATGTTTTTTTTAAGCACAATATAGCACAAGGACAATTCACTCACTGTCCTTACAGGTCCCTGGAAACAAGGACTTGCAGAGTGAAAGAAAAAAAACACTCTCCCTACCTACAGTTTTCTGTCCCTAGAATAAATGTTTTTTTTAAGCACAATATAGCACAAGGACAATTCACTCACTGTCCTTACAGGTCCCTGGAAACAAGGACTTGCAGAGTGAAATAAACTGACACTCTCCCTACCTACAGTTTTCTGTCCCTAGAATTAATGTTTTTTTTAAGCACAATATAGCACAAGGAGAATTCACTCACTGTCCTTCCAGGTCCCTGGAAACAAGGACTTGCAGAGTGAAAGAAAAAAAACACTCTCCCTACCTACAGTTTTCTGTCCCTAGAAAAAATGTTTTTTTTAATCACAATATAGCACAAGGACAATTCACTCACTGTCCTTACAGGTCCCTGGAAACAAGGACTTGCAGAGTGAAATAAACTGACACTCTCCCTACCTACAGTTTTCTGTCCCTAGAATAAATGTTTTTTTTAAGCACAATATAGCACAAGGACAATTCACTCACTGTCCTTACAGGTCCCTGGAAACAAGGACTTGCAGAGTGAAAGAAAAAAAACACTCTCCCTACCTACAGTTTTCTGTCCCTAGAAAAAATGTTTTTTTTAATCACAATATAGCACAAGGACAATTCACTCACTGTCCTTACAGGTCCCTGGAAACAAGGACTTGTAGAGTGAAATAAACTGACACTCTCCCTACCTACAGTTTTCTGTCCCTAGAATTAATGTTTTTTTTAAGCACAATATAGCACAAGGACAATTCACTCACTGTCCTTCCAGGTCCCTGGAAACAAGGACTTGCAGAGTGAAAGAAAAAAAACACTCTCCCTACCTACAGTTTTCTGTCCCTAGAAAAAATGTTATTTTTAATCACAATATAGCACAAGGACAATTCACTCACTGTCCTTACAGGTCCCTGGAAACAAGGACTTGCAGAGTGAAATAAACTGACACTCTCCCTACCTACAGTTCTCTGTCCCTAGAATAAATGTTTTTTTTAAGCACAATATAGCACAAGGACAATTCACTCACTGTCCTTACAGGTCCCTGGAAACAAGGACTTGCAGAGTGAAAGAAAAAAAACACTCTCCCTACCTACAGTTTTCTGTCCCTAGAAAAAATGTTTTTTTTAATCACAATATAGCACAAGGACAATTCACTCACTGTCCTTACAGGTCCCTGGAAACAAGGACTTGCAGAGTGAAATAAACTGACACTCTCCCTACCTACAGTTTTCTGTCCCTAGAAAAAATGTTTTTTTTTTAAGCACAATATAGCCCAAGGACAATTCACTCACTGTCCTTCCAGGTCCCTGGAAACAAGGACTTGCAGAGTGAAAGAAAAAAAACACTCTCCCTACCTACAGTTTTCTGTCCCTAGAAAAAATGTTTTTTTTAATCACAATATAGCACAAGGACAATTCACTCACTGTCCTTACAGGTCCCTGGAAACAAGGACTTGCAGAGTGAAAGAAACTGACACTCTCCCTACCTACAGTTTTCTGTCCCTAGAATAAATGTTTTTTTAAGCACAATATAGCACAAGGACAATTCACTCACTGTCCTTCCAGGTCCCTGGAAACAAGGACTTGCAGAGTGAAAGAAACTGACACTGTCCCTACCTACAGTTTTCTGTCCCTAGAATAAATGTTTTTTTTAAGCACACTATAGCACAAGCACAAAACACACTGACACTCTCCCTACCTATCCTTCTCTTTCCCTAAACTAAAGGAATCCAGGTTAAGCAAGAAAGAAATAACAGTCACTGTCCCTGCCTATGCTGCTCTATCCCTGCTCCGGAACACACTACACTAGGCCGCCGTGCTGGCGGCCTTTTATAGTGTGGGGCGTGTACTAAACACCCTCAGCAATAATTGGCCACAGGCATCCTGCCTGTGGCCAATCATTGCTCTCCTCGCTGCCGGCGCTGTGATTGGCCAAGCATGCGGGGTCACAGTGCATGCTTGGCCAATCACAGCGCCTGGATGACACTGCGATGGCGTAGTGCATTGTGGGCCGTTCGCGTCACTCGAATTTGGCGCGAACGGCCCAAATCGTTCGATCTTCGTCGAACGATCGAACAGCCGATGTTCGAGTCGAACGTATGTTCGACTCGAACACGAAGCTCATCCCTACTCTGTATAATAGCAAGCATACATCATCACTAATTATTGCACTAGGTTTACAGTTCAACTAAATCTGCATACCATGTATGCTGCTTAATTCGTTTTTGCTAATCATTATCTTTTCAAGCAGTAATCAATGTGGCCTTATTATGTATAGGGGCTAAATAGGAACATGAATTATGCAACTTTGCTACTTTATAATGACTAGATTAAGGATCAAGCTATGTTCTCTCTAGAGAGAATGGTAATCAGAACAAGACAGCCAGTCAAGCACACAGTCACAACACTGACAACGTTTAATCGCTTGCTAAACCTTGCAGCCAAGAAATCATATGCAAATAGAAAATTACAATGCAAGTCCAGTAAAAATTCTAAAGAAAGAATTAGTTCTATATATTTATACTTATATTTGTTCTGTGAACAAGCTTTGACCAGTAAATTCCTAATAAAAACTCAGTGTACTTTTTGCTGAAGATTGCCAAGCTTCATCAAACACCAGAGAAAGGTCAAGGGTGAAGACAGGATCCAACCAATAAAAAAGTTCCTCACAAAAACATCCAGCTCCAAAGTGCATGTTCATGCCTATTATAAATCATTATAAATCATTCAAAAATATAAAATAAAGCCCAATTACACCAAGTCTGGAACTATACGAGATCTATAAGAACCCACTTATATAGGGATTATTGCCTGTTCCAGCCCAAATAATTGTTTCACTAGTTTGCCACCTTAGAAAACAGGTGAAACCAATTCACACGGTAATTAGCAAATATAAAATTTAGCCCAATCTCCATTAAAGTAGAACTACACTCCTATTTAAAAAACATTGCTGGCAGGCAAGTTTGTATTACAGAAGAGTTTCTGTAGTTTTCTTCTGCAAAAAGCCTCTTCCAACAAATTATTTTTTGTTTCAATAATTTTTATTTCGTTTTCAACATTTTACAGGTAAGAAAACATTAGAACAGAGTAGTAAACAATCATTATGTTGCACTAAATTAATTTTTTAAATAGAAAGCCACACAAGGCTACCATTTAGCATAACAAGGCAAGCCATTGGTCTGTATCAGCATTCAGACTGTGCACTAGAAATGACTGTCCCAAGGTTATTACATCCCGGGACTAAATTTAGGGATACTAATATTTAGGAGAAAAACAACCCCGATGGTAGGCAGTAAGGGAGTAGAAAAGGAGCAGTGTCTAGGGAAAAGAAGTGCAGAGGAGACGGTAAAGAGAAGAGGAATGAGGAGAAAGTAGGGTGCACAAGGAATAAAAATAAAAAGGGGGATGGGGATTATGTTGGTAGTTGGGAAATAATTAAGAGGAAAAGAGTGTGCCTCCCATCTCTGAGTGGTTGCCTCCTGGTCTAGCCAGGTGGCTACAAATAGATGGTCAGAGATTGAGATGGGATCCTTATGCCCTGCTCATCCTTGTTATTTACTCTGGTTCCCCTCTCTCCACCAAGATTCCAGACAACTTGAACTTTTGCTTGGCTTTGATGCTGTTCACTTTGAAGATATGGCGCATAAACTCCACTAGGTTCTCTCTCTCTCTCTCTTCGCCATGCCCCCTTCTGTCTAATGTGCTCTTTAATCCCCTTATCCCAGATAGCATGTCTACTGGCCGAATGGAACCCTGAGCTCTTGTCACATTGTTCCAGCTCCATCACTTTGTACACCTGATCACTCGCAGACTTCTGGCCTTCAAAGACCTTCAGGCTAAATATCATATTCCTAAACATATGTTCTACTCCTATCTCCAAATTAAACATTATTTTTCTGTATATTCCCCATCCCTGACACTGCCTAAGCTCACTACCTTTGAATATATATGTGCTCAAGGTCTGCACCAATTGCACTTAATATCTTCCATATATAAAATCCTCTTTGAAGTACCCTCTCTCACCAAAGACTCAAATTAAGTACATGCGTAAATGGCCATCTATCCTCCAAAGTTCTATTTCTCTTTCCTCTTGGGATAAGATTTGGTATTCCTCTTCTAAAGATTCTAGATGCGTGGTGCAGAGAGAGAAAGCTTTTAAAATTCTGATGTTTTGGTAAAGAACGCCTGAAGTGTTACACCGACAAGGGCCTTCACTGTCCCCTCTGTGTTGGCGGTGTAAGAAATCAATGAGTACTCATGACCACATTTTTTGGTCCTGTAAACGTATAACCCCTTTCTGGGAAATGGTAGTGTCTCTTTTCCAGCGGTTGCTAGAAGTAACACTTCCACTGGACTTGATAGACTATCTCTTAGGTCTTCCCTTTTCTGATATAGGGAAATTTCAAAATAAACTGGCCTAATTTATTTTATTAGCGGCTAAGAAAACTATCCTAGTACATTGGTTATCTTCTATGCCCCCTACTCAATCCCAACTCCTGTACAACATCTCAGAGATTCAGAGAATGGAATATATAACTGCCCTGGTGGGTGATGCTGTAGCCCGGTTCAGCAAGATATGCAACCCCTGGGACAAATCTGAGTATAGTTCTTATAGTTCTAGTGTATATTTGTAGTTTTTTTGTTTTTAGTATTGAGATTATATATATATATATATATATATATATATATATATATAGACGCCATATCTGTGATTATTCTATTCAGTGTTCATATATGTGCTATTCCATTTATTGGATCAATGATCTGCTTTGTGCACTATTGTTTCTTTGTTTTATAAATGTTTTCCCTGTGTAAAGTCCTTTTTCACAAAACTGCAAACTTTGTATTTTGTTTTCTGAAAATCTTCAATAAACATACAATTTAAAAAAAAAAGAGGAAAACAGTGACCTGTACTCAGCTTAGATAATGTGAAGGGTATTGTTAACATCTACCGGTAAGCAGTGTGTAAGCCAGGGCTCCCATTTGTTATGAAAATTGGGCAGCCTGTCAGGCTGCCATTTTCTTACATATTATGCACAAGTTAATGTGAGGTATATGTTCCTCAAAGGGGATATATGAGTGAGTAAACAAAATTCTGGTTTAGTACCGTCAACAGATCTAAGGGACATGAAAGCTGAAGAGTGCAGTAAATCGTAAATTGAATGTAGATTAGAGTGTAAACTTTTAGGAGAGTCCCATCATGGAAAAAATAGTTTTCTCTAGGAAAGAGGGAGATGTGGAATACTTGAATACTGAACATTATACCTTAAGGGAATGGGAAGTGATATGACTATAGAGGCACCTACGATAGGAGGGGGAAGCCATAAGAGTGTCTTAGTAGAAACAGGAGATATTAAATTGACTTTCAGGCTCACTAAAAGGAAACAAACATTCACTTGAGCATGAGGGAGGGCCAATTGAGAAATCTGTGTTGCTCAGAAGTAACTAACGATATGAGTATATAAGAGACCCCAAGACCTCCCTGTAGTTTTGGTCTGAAGAATGTTTGTCTAGCAACCCTTGGTGTAGAATTGCAAATAAAAGTAAAAAAAATTACCTAAATAGATTGCAGAGTATGAAAAGCTACCTGTACTGAAGTACTCTAAAGTAAAATAACAGTTTGGGTAGGATGGTCATTTTAACTGCCGTAATCCTTCAAAGCCAAGAGATAGAGTAGCCTTTCTGTTCCAGCAATAGTTCCTGAAGGTGGTATATTAAAGCTGGGTGACTGGCCTGAAATAATGTGTCCTAAGAATTAGTTAAATAAACACTCAAGTAAGGGAGTTTGTTGGGGGGTCCAAGTAAATTTATGGTTGTCCTGAATGCCCTGGCATGGCTCAGGGGGAAGATATTTGTTCAAAACCTTAGATCTCTCACTGTTCACATACAGCCCCAAAATTAGGTGAAACGTTGTAAGAGGTATAAAAAATTGCGAAGGGATATGATTGCGTTTGCAAGTAAAAGAAGAACAACGTCATCAGTGAACATGTGATTATAACTGGCTATTTCTATCCTGGTAACATCAGGCATTCAGGCAAAGAAAAGCCCAAAAGGCTCGATAGACAACACAAAAAGAAGGGGAGAAAGGGGGCAACCCTGCATAGCCCCTCTTCAAATAGTGAAGGTATCTAATCTGAAACCCATGACGTCATATCCACCATACAGAGTGCTTTTCATTGTGGGAAGCGATAGTACAACTTTTATGAATAGAGTAGGGGGTGGAAAGGGCAGGCATAGGAGGCATATTTGATTGACCTGTGACAGGTCCAGTGGCTTGTATTAACTCTTACAGCACAAGAAGATCACAGGTATGGGAGGAGCAGAGGAATGCAGATTTAAATGGAGAGCAGCAAATAGATGAAAGGACACTTCTCATGCAATGTAAGTTCTGTCCCTTGTGCTGATTAAAAAAAAAAAAAACGAAAAAAAAAAAAAAAAAAAAACTTAAGCTTTATCCTACTGAAACTGTATAAAAACATTTCTAAAAAGAAAACAGTGCATATTTGCTCAAAAGCCAGGAAGGAGTTCAACAAATTTTTGACATTTCATATTAATCATACGTATAGACGATAATTTGTCATAAAAAAGTTATTCCTGGGGGTGCAAACCTTGTCCATATCTGTGAAGCCTCACATTAAGCAGGGGTCATTTGTGGATGCAAGAAAAAAAATATACAAGCTACATGGTGATCAACTGAACCAAAAAAACTGTTGAAAAGCCTTTGCTAATTTGAGTCTGTTTTTATGGTTAATTTGCTTGATAAATTTGCCACTGTAATGCCGCGTACACACGATTGGAATTTCAGAAAACAAATGTTCGATGTGAGCTTTTGGTCGTATATTCCGACCGTATGTAGGCTCCATCGGACATTTGCTGTCAGAATTTCCGACAACAAATGATTGAGAGCTGGTTCTCAATTTTTACGACCGTGTGTATCCAATTCCGATGCACAAAAATCCTACGCATGCTTGGAATCAATTTGACGCATGCTCAGACTTCATTTTTCTCGGCTCGTTGTAGTGTTGTACGTCACCGCGTTCTTGGCTATCGGAATTTCCGACAACATTTGTGTGACCGTGTGTATGCAAGACAAGTTTGAGCGAAAAAATGTCGGAAAAAAATCTACGGTTTTGTTGTAGGAATGTCCGATTGTGTGTACGCGGCATAACTCCGGTTTCTAAACTCTCTTACTGTTTCCCTTCCCTCTAAAGTTTTGTTCAGTTTTCTTTCTTACTTAACAATATAAACACTTAAAATGCATCTTTGGGAAACCAAAAACATTAAGCCCATCGTTACCGTTTATGTCTGGTAAGGTGGCATTAGGTGTTTGAAGTGGGTATCGTAGACGAAAATATGGCACTGTCAACTCTGGATGGATATCAAGGACCGGAGCACGATTTTCATCATCATAGATATGACAAGCCTGAGTTATTCTACTTGTCCCTTTAAGAGTTTGCCGATGGGAACCCCAACCTGCATAAAAAAAAAGTTGGTTGAGTGAATGTTGTTCTATTGACACCCCCCATTTTTTTTCTTTACATCTTCTCACAATCTCCAAAATGGCAAGTGATAGTTTATGCACATATGAGAGAACTAAATGTATTAGGTGTTCTGTAGAAATCTACTGCAACAGGTGCTTTTTAAAGTCTTATGTTAACATACAGTTAGGTCCATATACAGTGCCTTGAAAAAGTATTCATACCCCTTGAAATTTTCCACGTCTTGTCATGTTACAACCATAAAACGTAAATGTATTTTATTGGGATTTATGTGATAGAACAACACAAAGTGGCATATAATTGTGAAGTGGAAGAAAATATAAATAGTTTTCAAATTTTACAAACAAATATCAGAAAATTGTGGCGTGCATTTGCAGTCAGTCCCCTTTACTCTGATACCCCTAACTAAAATCTAGCGGAACCAATTGCCTTCAGAAGTCACCTAATTAGTAAATAGAGTCCACTTATGTGTAATTTAGTCTCAGTATAAATAAAGTTGTTCTGCAAAGCCCTCAGAGGTTTGTTAGAGAACCTTAGTGAACAAACAGCATCATGAAGGTCAAGGAACACACCAGACAGGTCAGGGATAAAGTTGTGGAGAAGTTTAAAGCAGTGTTAGGTTATAAAAAAATATCCCAACCTTTGAAAGTCTCACGGAGCACTGTTCAATTCACGATCTAAAAAAGGAAAAAGTATGGCACGACTGCAAACCTACCAAGACAAGGCAATCCACTTAAACTGACAGGGCAAGGAGAGCATTATTTCAGAGAAGCAGCCGAGAGGCCCATGGTAACTCTGGAGGAGCTGCAGAGATCCACAGTTCAGGTGGATGAATCTGTCCACAGGACAACTATTAGTCATGCTCTTCACAAATCTGGCCTTTATGGAAGAGTGGCAAGAAGAAAGCCATTGTTGAAAGAAAGCCATAAGAAGTACCCTTTGCAGTTTCCGAGAAGCCATGTGGGGGACACAGCAAACATGTGTGTAAGAAGGTGCTCTGATCAGATGAGACCAAAATTTAACTTTTTGGCCTAAAAGCAAAACTCTATGGGGTTTATTTACTAAAGGCTAACAGACTGTGCACCTCGCAAAGTGCAGTTGCTCCAAAGCTTATGATGTAAAGCTTCACTTTACAGATGATACCCAATCAAATGCAAGGAAAATTTAAAAAACAGCATTTTGCTTGCACGTGATTGGATGATGGAAGTCAACAGAGCTTCTGCTCATTTACTAAGCTCTGGAGCAGCTATTTGCCTTTAGTAAATCAACCCCTAAGTGTGGCAGAAAACTAACACTGCACATCACCCTGAACACACCATCCCCACCGTGAAACATGGTGGTGACAGAATCATGTTGTGGGGATGCTTTTCTTTAGTAGGCACAGGAAAGCTGGTCAGAGTTAATGGGAAGATGGATGGAGCCAAATACAGGGCAATCTTAGAAGAATAGCTGTTAGAGTCTGCAAAAGACTTGAGACTGGGGCGGAGGTTCACCTTCCAGCAGGAAAAAGACTCCAAACATACAGCCCAAGCTACAATGAAATGTTTTAGATCAGTGGTTCTCAACCTTTCTAGTGCCGTGACCCCTTGATAAAATTTCCCAAGTTGTGGGGACCCCTAACAGCAAAATTATTTTCATAGTGTGGGTTGTCAGCACACAAGGCAAGGCAAGGCAAGTAATTTGCGGCCCTAACCCACAGTCTCTTCCACTCGTACAGTATTAAAACCCCTTATGGTAAATTTTAGGATTTATCACTTTCTCTCTTTGTTCTCCTTTCTTTCCCTTTTATTTCTCTATATTCTAATTTCCTTCCCCCCATCTCTCTCTCTAGCCGTCTGTCTTGTTCTTTCTCTTATTCTTTCTATCCCTCTTTCTTTGTTCCTCCCCTTTGTTCCTCTCCCTTCCATGTATTTTCTATTTTTATTGTTTCTCTTACTCCTTGGTGGGGAGGGGGGGGGGGGTATGGGATGAGTGGCAGTGCTGGTGGGGAGTTGGGATGAGTGGGCAATGCTTCTGATCAGCCAACGTAGGTGCTCTTGATCAAGGTCATCTGCTGATCTGAGAACTGTAGTGGGGACTTTTAATGGCAACTATAATCACAGGCAGTGTTACTCACTGTGTCTCCGGCTTCACTGTATCTCCGACATTGTGGTGTCTAGTAGCAGTGACATTGATGCCGAAATCAGGAGATAGGGTCTCCTCCAGTCCCTCCCACTTCACTTTCCTCACCAGTCAGCTGACCTCTAGTCATTGCCCCAGCCATGCCGTGGGCGGCTGCGAAGAGGCTGAGTGGGTGGCCTCGGGCTCCAGGAACAGCACAGCTGGGCGGCCACAGGCTCTGGGGACAGCCCTGCTGGGCGGCTGCAAAAAGGCTGGGAGACCGATGCGGGCTTCAGGAACAGCCCAGGATTCGGGGACCCCTGGCAAATCATCATTTGACCCCCGAGGGGGTCCTGACCCCCAGGTTGAGAACCACCGATTTAGATCAAAGCATATTCATGTCTTAGAATGGCCGAGTCAAAGTCCAGACCTTAATCCAATTGAGAATCTGTGGCAAGACTTGAAAATTGCTATTCACAGAAGCTCTCCATTCAATCTGACAGAGCTTGAGCTATTTAGCAAAGAAGAATGGGCAAAATTTCACTCTCTAGGTGTGCAAAGCTGGTAGAGACATATCCAAAAAGACCTGCAGCTGTAATTGTAAAAGTATTGACCCACACACTTTTCACATATTTATTTGTTAAGAATTCAGGAAACCATTTTTCATTTACCTTCTACTTAACAATCATATGCCACTTTGTGTTAAGTCTATCAAATCCCAATAAAATACATTTACGTTTTTGGTTGTACCATGACAAAATGTGGAAAATTCCAAGGGGTATGAATACTTTTTCAAGGCACTGTATATGCCAGTGTGCAAGAGTCCTATAATAAATGGCTTTTTAATATTAAGCTGTACCTGTATTATAAACCAGGGGCTCTGCCTGTGCAACCAGCCAAGGGAATAAGGGAATGCTTTGTATGGCTCAATCCTCTACTCTAAAATAAAGAACATTACCCTTACTTCCAGGATTTATGATGAAATGGGAAACTTGAATACCCTTTGTTCTTAAAAGGCTCTGCTGTGCTTCATATTAGAGAATAAATCTTATAATGCATAAGAAAATTGCAATTCCCTAGTCTGTTTAGATATGCTTGTGCCAAGTGATGTCATCCTAGTGGCACGTACACCTTAGCCTGGGGTTTGCAAATATCTGCGCAATGCACATATTTAACTTTATTGGCCTCTTCATTTATATAGAAATTAGGAGCTCTTCATAGGTAATCATAATCAAGTCAATTTTTGACAGCTTACTTGTGCGGTATTTTACATCTAGATACAGATGACGTTATGCTTGCATATCACCTCTGCACTCGCAAGCATCTATTTTTATTTTCCTCTCTGACTGTACAAATGTATCATTCAAAGCATAATCTTATCTAGTATAATCACTTCAACATCCCCAATTCTTCCTCCACGCATTGACGCCTACACATGTACAGTACATGCCTTTCTGTCAGCTCTTATTAAGCAGGAAATTCATTGGAATAAATGTGAAGTAAAAGCACACCCACTGCAACAACCTTAAACATACATTACCTCAATGCATTTGGCTCCTTTTTCATAGAAAATACATTGCAACAAGCAAAAATGAATCAATACATTTTTATTTTTTTTTCATGTTAGAAAGGCGTTGCTGCACAATGACAAATATGGCAAGTATACAGCCCGACATTTTCAGCAAAATGAAAACACATTAGTACATATGCAGCGTGAGCAACCACTTACCGTACTTATGTCTGCTTTTAACAAGTAATAAAGCCCGTCTTAGAAAACATCTGTTTTTTGTAGACTTCAAAACATAATAGCTCCTAAATACAATGCTGTATGATTCAGCATTGAATTTTCGTTATCGCTTTCCATCTATCAGAGAGAGTTGCCTGGTACTATTGTGGCTTACTGTATATTTAAAGGTGTTGTAAACGTTTGTTTTTTATTTTCTAAATAGGTTCCTTTAGAGCCCATTCACACAGGGGCGTCTTTGGATCCGACTCCAAATCGCCCCAGGTCGCCCCTAGTCGCCTCAGGTCGCGCTGGCTGAAGAAATCAATGTAAGTTAATGGAGCCGTCCTTATGCACACTACTGCAGTCGCTCCGACTTCAAAAAAGGTCCCTGTACTACTTCAATCCGACTCCTAGGCGACCTGTAACCATTCATTTCAATGGGAGTCGCCTCTCACTGTCTTAATAGGAGCAACTCTCCAGGAAGAGAACATACATTTCTCCTGCAAACCCCTCCCTCCCCCCTCCCTCCCACAGAGCTGATTCTTGTTTGATTGGCCACTGGAATGTCTCCTGTTCTGCAGGCAACTTAGAGTTGCCTTGTAAATAGCTCCAGGTCGCGCTGTGATTCATACTCAGGTCGTGTCTGAGTTGCCTCATAAAATCGCACTGGAAGTCGTGTTGCCCCTGTGTGAATAAGCTAGTGCATTGTTGGTTCACTTACCTTTTCCTTAGATTTCCCTTCTAAAAAAAAATTGTCTTTGTTTTATTTGTCTGAATTTCTCACTTCCTGTTCCTCCTCAGTAAGCTGTTCAGTAAGCTGTTCTGGCTGACTAAACACCACTCGGATGATGGTGTGAAGTTTACTGAGGAGAAACAGGAAGTGAGAAATTCAGACAAAAAAATAAAAAAAATTAAAAGGGAAATCTAAGGAAAAGGTAAGTGAACCAACAATGCACTAGCTTAAAGGAACCTATTTAGAAAATAAAAAACGAACCTTTACAACCCCTTTAAAGCATAGCTAACCTCCAAAAAAATGTTAATGGTGGCTCTGTTAGTTTTCACTTTCAAACTAAGAACATTTTCAGAAATTACAGAAAATACCTGTTGATCTTGCCAGTTCACGTGAAGTCCTTGTCACTTCATGTGAACTGAAAAGAAAGCAACATCCTTATCTTTGTTGTGTAGCCTGCGAAGATGAACAAAGATAGTCCCGTTTGAAGTTCAGCCTGTGCAACGGACAGGAAGTGTGTTATTTGCAGGATTACCAGGTGAAAATAAGGAAAAAAATTACAGAAAAAAAGAAAACTTTAGCTGACCATTGGTCAATTCAGCAACGACTGGCTGAATATCAATCCATGGTTATTTTCGCAAGAGAGAAGTTGATCTAACAATTGGCTTCTCTCAAACAAAAATTTTGGAAATTTTTCATTTGATCAGAGCATGCAGCCATTTAGCAGTCAGTGTATTCTGACAGCAGAGGAGTCCCCACTGTCAGAATACAATGACAAAGTAGGGAGGATTCCTTCATCCAGCTTAAATGTGTGCATGGGGGAATCCATTTTTTTTTTATCATCTGGCTAGCTGATAAAATAAAATAAAATTACCCATCTATGGCCAGCTTAATATAGATACTACATCTAAGAACTGGAAAGCTGTAATATATAGAATTTTTGCCTGTGGGCTTAGATATGCTTTCAATCGTCTAAGAATTCCCCTCCCTTCCTGTCTTTATGAAAAATAACCGTCCATACAAACAAATGTTTTGGGTAGAATTATACTGTATTTCCTGAAAAATATCACACTTCTATGCACTGATGCCTAGTTATATATACAAAAAAAAGTACCATATGACCTGTTTAACAAGCTTTTTAATGCAAGCTATGCCCTTTTTTTTAGACCATGGACCGTTTTTTTTACCAGCCTTCACTACAACAGGATTGAGATCACTACTGGAAACCTATACTATAGTAGAATAGATCAGACAATCATAGGATCACATATGGTGAGCGCCAAAAGAACGGAGTGAAATGTTGAAACAAGTGTAAATGATATACCCTGGTTTAAATGACTAAACTCACAAACAATAAAAGAAAAGGATTAGGGGTGTGGTAGGTTATTTGCATGCCTTTCTCAGAATGTATTGCATGAATACAGTTTTCTGTACTCTCTAAAAATTGCACAGTATTAGTTTATCAGTCTTATCAGTTAATCATATGTAAGCATTTGTATCTCTGGACCTTTTGCAAAGATGGGAAGAACAACTGTAATTTGAAACAAGTGAATGGGCCATGGAAAACATAGTAGAGGTTATATGCAGAGTTGAGCTAGTTACAGTAGGCTGAAAAGCAAATACTGGATGTTGGTTTTATATTGTAAAGTGCACAGGAAGCCGACTAAGTGCTGGTAAAGCACCACTTAAATACCATAGCAAGCACCCTCAGGTTCCTCCACATCAGTTCAGTTTTCCTAGTTTCATAAAAGTCCCAAAACTTGGGCTTTGTATAATATGACCAGCTCCTATGAGTGAGGGGCTACTCTGCTCCAAAAACACACCTGCCAATAGCTATGAGCCAAAGGCAGGAAGGGGCAGAGGACACTCAACATTTGCATACCACAGTAGCTCAGGTTCTCAAGACTCCTGGGAAGCCCAATAGAAAACAAACTAATTTAAGGATCCGAAGATGCCTGTAATGTAATACTAGTAACAGTCTTCCAGTAAATTACTTTGTAAATCAATACTTAGTGCTGTGCTAAGGTAAATCTACTACAAGAAGCCTTGACAAATGACTCATCCTATTCCTAAATCCGTTTGAAAAATGAATAGCTGACGTAATTATGTGTGCGGTTTATGGCATGTGAACAAGAGCTTTTGGTTGCATTTTCATCCAATGCAAGTCAAAGAGAATTGCAGCAGCAGCAGCTCAAGAGGAGGTCAAAAGCTGATCAAAAGAGCTCAGGAATCTCAGAAACATCTCAAATGCTAGATGAATACACCTGGATGTATGCCACACTTGACCTACACAAGCCCTTATAGCAGGGGTCTCAAACCTGCGGCCCTCCAGCTGTTGCGGAACTACAAGTCCCATCATGCCTCTGCCTATGGGAGTCATGCTTGTAACTGTTTAGCCTTGCAATGCCTCATGGGAATTGTAGTTCTGCAACAGCTGGAGGGCCACCAGTTTGAGACCCCTGCCTTATAGTTATATTGCCGATTGGATTTTTAAAGCTTTTTGACAAGGCCAGCAAACATTTTGAAACATTTAAACCAAATAAAGGGCAATAGACGGACATTCAAATAAAGAATGAAGGTTGTTTCTTGATTTTACAGGTATTGTTATAAATGGAAGTGGTGTAAGAACCAACTAAACAAGAAAAATCTCTTACACAGGTTTGGAAATATACTGTAAGGGCAGCAATGGCTACAATATGGTAAGCTTTCAATCAAATAAGTGGGTTATGAAACTATGGATTTTAGTAAACCAAAGTTTAAATAACTTAAAACACATGGAGGGAGATTTACTAAAACTGGTGCACACAGAATCTGGTGCAGCTGTGCACAGTAACCAATCAGCTTCTAACTTCAGCTTGTTCCATTAAGCTTTGGCCCCCCAAACCTAGAAGCTGATTGGTTACTATGCACAGCTGCACCAAATTATGTGCAGACCTGTTTTAGTAAGTCTGCTCCACAGTCTTGTAGACTAGTTATGGATAACTTTAAAGCCTATCCAAAACCAAGAATATAAATGTACGCTATTGAATTTTACAAGTACTTCGATGTGACGGCTGCATTCATTTAAATTTTTTAGGCTTTTTTTCCCCTGAATTTGCAACTGGGGATCCTGCCAGTAACACACTTTCTTTCCTAAAGTTGCAATGCCCACGTACTATGTACTCTATTTATGGAGAAGAAAAGTTGTCCTCCTAGGACATTACAGTTGTAACTAACTATTCGTAAAAATATTTCCCTCCCTCTCCTCCTATCTATCCCAAATACCCTGTATAATAGAGACCCGAGACCTTTTAAATCCAGTCTGGTCACTTGATTCAGCAGCTCCATCAGTAGCTCCATCTCCCAATGGCTTCAAATTCCTGTGATATCATCTATAGGCTCCCATGGCTTTCTGCTGTTAGTGTTCCCTCCACACCTCTGCAGCAGCTGCCTTTTGACACAGGGTAAATGGAGCTGCTGTATCATGTGACTGGAACAGATCAAAAATAGGTAAGTACACATACCTTTTTTTTATACAGGGTATGCAGGATAGGCAGGAGAAGCTAGAGTTAGGAATAGTTAGAGTTAGCCTATAGTTGTAGTGCAATTTACTGCACATGCGTTGGCTGGTGCATTTGGGGTACTATTAAAAATGAATGGTTCCATGACTGCCAGGATCTTGTTTTAATCTATTGCTAGAATGCACTACATAGGTGTAAACAGAATCTAAAGCCATTAGACATGCCAATGTACTCTCCTTTCCCCTACGCATGCGGATGGCACCCAATCGCAACCCCCCCCCCCCCTCCCTCACCACTGTGCTGCTGGCCCTATATATGCAGAGCGGGAATTCAGTGTGCGAGTTCTTCCGCTCCCCTGTAACCCCTCTCTTCACCTAACCCCTGCCACTGAAAGCTGTGTGAGCACTAGGCCCTGCAGACAAAGAAGGTGTGTGTAGACCCTGCTCACCCCCCCCCCCCCCCCCCCCAGTGCTGTCTCCTTTGCTGTGAGAACAGGCAGTGTAAAATCACCGCTCATTTCTCTGCATTTCCCTCTCCCTCATGGCAGTGCAGGTAGGATCCAATCAGAGGGCAGGGGAGTGAAAGCCAAACAAACATAGAAAAGGACTGCTGTGCAGATGCCGTGGCCTATGGGATGTGTAGTTCATAAAAGAGTGCTGCACTATACTTGTTAATGGAAGCTAACAGGCTGTGGACTTCAATTCCCACAAATCTCTGCACCTGAGGGGGGGGGGCTTCACTGTTTTACCACGCAAACTGAGAGTGATCGGGGCCAGTCTGGAGAGAAGAGAAAAGGGTACAAACCTATTGTTGGGGTCTGTGCTCTACATCCGAGAAATCAGAGCCAAGGAGGGGTGTTAAGTGAACTCGCTGCTGTGCCTGTCCAACTATATCCAGGAAAGAGGACGGACTTGCTTCTGAGTCTGCCAAGCTGTCCAGAGACTGAACTAGAGGGAGAGAATCACTGTGTTTTTAGGACTGAAGCTGAGAGACAGCACCCTGTGTGAGGATCTGGGAACTGACTTCTGAAGCCTTTGAGACTAGACTAGGCCAGGAGTGGTGAACTAAACTTTACATCTTAAACTCTCTCCACACAGATAATGCTATAGAGTGCTATAACCCAGCTGCTTATCTATATTCACTTCTAACACTCTTAAAAGGGACAGCGCACCACCTAAAAGAAGGGCCCCACCAAAAGCTGGCAAATGTTAACTAGTAAGGGCCAGGTACTTTCTGCCATCTTCAAGGGATACCTTATACACTAGAAACACATACACTCAACCGCTTCTGGGGTTATATACATTGTGTGCACACATGGACCCTATAGGTATAGTGAGATAGTTGACGCAGTTCTAAAGACTCTAACTGCACCTGTTATGGTCCAGTCTAACCTTGCTGTAGTTATTTTGAGTGCCATTTACTGGGCCATTGATCATTCATCCATTATAGTGCTCTTAAGTCTATATAAGTATTTGTTTATTGATTTATGCCTCATTTAGTTGCATTGCCTTAAAGGGGTTGTAAAGGTTCGTTTTTTATTCTCTAAATAGGTTCCTTTAAGCTAGTGCATTGTTGGTTCACTTACCTTTTCCTTTGATTTACCTTCTAAATGTTTTTTTTCTTTGTCTGAATTTCTCACTTCCTGTTTCTCCTCACTAAACTTCACACCATCATCTGAGTGGTGTGGAGTCAGCCAGAACAGCATACTGAACAGTTTACTGAGGAGGAACAGGAAGTGAGAAATTCAGACAAAGAAAACAAAGAAAACAAATATTTAGAAGGGAAATCTAAGGAAAAGGTAAGTAAACCAACAATGCACTAGCTTAAAGGAACCTATTTAGAAAATAAAAAACAAACCTTTACAACCCCTTTAATACATTTAATGTTGTTCTAAACCCACTCCACAAAAAAACAAAACGAAAAAAAAACCTGCAAGACAAAGGCATAATGAGCTAGTATGCATAGCATACTAGTTCATTATGAAATACTCATCTTAGATCGAAGCCCCCGCAGCGATCCCCGTACACTGGTCTGGTTATTTCCGGGTAACGGGGCTCCGGCGCTGTGATTGGCCAGAGCCGCAATGACGTCACTCCCCCCGCAAGTGCGTGGGATCCGCCGGTAACAACACGTCAGCTGAAGAAACGACACGAACAAGCCATTGCTTCAGTGCGCACGATGACGGCACATGCCGATACAGGAGATATCCCCTAAACAGTGCAGGTTTAGGAGATATCCAGGGTATCTACAGGTAAGCCTTATTATAGGCTTACCTGTAGTAAAAAGTGTATTGTAAGGGTTTACAACCACTTTAATTAATTTACTTGCAAATTGCTTGTGGTCTATTTTTGTGCATTATTATACAGTGGTGGCTTACTAACTCTTAAATCACATAAGTGTAAATGGCTTTTAGTCTACAACCAAGAGCCGTAGTATAACAGAGGATCCACCATAATCAGCGGCTCATGCTGGGTAAGTGCTGCATAGCCAAACCTTTCCTTTGAAACAAAAAAAACATTATTTTAAAAGTAAAAATGTCCATTCTTGACATGCGTGACCAAATTTCACTTGCTAATTTGTTCTGGACTAAATGCAATCATTTCACAATAAGGAAAGCAATATTCTCATAGCACACAATGAAGACCCTTGGAATAGCTAAAACTCCTCTAGGTCAGCTAAGGTTTCACATTTTACAGTTAAAGGATATGTGCAAGCTATGCTGGTTAAACTATTATTTCATGTCAACAACATTTCTGTGTATACACAAATCAGCTTTGCAAAACCATGATTGAATGCACAGAAAAAGTAAACATTTTTTTATTCCTGCTGCTAATGTACGGCAAGAGCAAAGATTAAATTAAGCCATTTTTCAAACTACAGCACAACAGCCTTTATCACATTCCCACTATAGCGGACAAAAACACTCTTATGCTTTTTATCATGCGTTGCTAAGCACAAAAGATAGATTACGTCATGTTCAAGTTCTAAAACTGTAACATTCACATTGATTCTTATATCCATCTAGTCCTGCATTTCCAAACACTTGGAATTTAAGTGCTAGGCAAAAGCAGCCTCCAGTCTGGCATATGACCATGATATTAAAATGTGTTTTGAGTTTTACAAGAAAGCCCATGTGTTTGGCTATTGCCTAGAATAAAGAAATCAAGGTAATTTAAGAACCTAATATTGTACATAAAAACTGAAACAGTCTGTTTTTCAGAATTACAGATGATTAAAGAGAACCTGTTTGCAGGTTATGTACATTAAGGTATATACATATTCTAAACAAGCAGTAAAAACTGTCAAAAACAAGCCTTACATAACTTCTGTAGTTGCAGGCATTGTGGAGAAATTGATCTTCAAAATTCATTGCAGAGGCACTGAAATATTAGCTCTTTTGCTATTTTCTATTGCACCAGAATCTTGGCAGCCTGGCAGCTCTCTAATGTAAATGCACAGCAGGTATTTCATAGATGTTAGAAACTGACTGAATTGATTTTGTGGTGGTCTAGGGGTCCCAAATTTAATAGCTTATTTTCAAGCAGCTCAATTAGCCCAACTAGCTGTCACTACAATTCCTGGTCCAACTCCACACTGGGTTGATATGGAAGCCATCGCTTGCTCTAAAACTTCCATTGCAGCTTTAATGTGGATTCCTAACAAAATGGAGACCCCCTATTTTATGTCCTAATCTTTCATTCTCTATCACTGTGGGATAGATGTCGATTAAAAAAAGGTCTTTGTTCTCCTCGTACACCTTTATCTCCTTTATTTAATAATCCTGAATTTATTCCTGGATTATCCTCTGATCTTTTTCAGTGGTGGGAAAATAAAGGTTTGTCACATATTATAGATTTTTTTATCTGGAAGTAAATTACACTCACTAAACTATTATCAATCTGTGTTACATTTACCATCCTCAGAATTATCTCAATACAAATTATTTAATTTGTTCTTAGTAAAAAAACTTAATGGAATTAGTCACCCATCAGCATTATCCTTATTTGAACAATCTTGTGCTACTACAAATCCCAAAATAGGTCACATATCTATCTTATATATTTTAATTGAACCAACACATAAGCTTCCATATATGACACAATGGGAAAAAGAACTTAATTTTTCCTGGGATATCTCAGAATGGTATAACACAATCAATATGATCTCTAAAATCTCAATAAATACATCTGTAGTGGAGTCAAATGATAAAACTTAATTTAGATGGTATTTGGTTCCGTTAAGAATGGCTAAAATTAAATCGACAAATCTCTTCTAAATGCTTTAGAAAATGTGGTCAAGAAGGCTCTATGATAAACATCTGGTGGCGATGTCCCAGAGTACGTAAATTTTGGATAAAAATATTTGACTTCATATATGAAGTTACCAAGATAAATATTATTAGGTCCCCTAACATTGCTCTTTCAAAAATGTTATATAAGTTTACCTAAACACACCAAACGCTTAATTTCTTATATGATCTTGACTGCTAGAATATCCATTGCACGTTGTTGGAATCAACCTAACATAACATTTAAATATGTTACACAAAAATTGAACTGGATTTTGGTCAACGATATATTGACTTGTATTTTGAATAAACATCTTACTACATTTGAAAATACATGGCAACCTTGGTTAGACTACTCTTCTTTACACGCTAACAGTTTATAATTTTAACACCTAAATGATCTTATCTTTCCAAAATACCTTTTTTAATAATTTTTTTGCTACACATTTCTTTTAACGTGTACATCCTTAAAATACTTCTCTATTTTATTTTTATTTTTAAAGATTCCTTACAATGTTACTTATTATAACATTAGTATTAATTCTTAAATATTAATTGTATGTCTTTATTCATTATTTTTTATCTTATTTATTTGATATATCCCTATTTCCTTTCTATTAGGGATACCTTTATATATCTATTGTATTTAAGTATATAATTTTTTTGTTTGCTGTAACAATTTATTTCTTACACTATGTTAAGAAACCAATAAAATTCTTGAACATAAACAGCCACCGTAAAATAATGGCGGGTGGTCGTTATGTGGCTAAACAAGTGTTCTATAAAACTCTGTTTTGTCAAAATTTTGGAAATTGTTCTTGTGTTCATTGAGAAATTGATTAAAATGTTACTTTTCAAAAAAAAAAAAAAAAGAAGAAACTGAAACCTGACTTTAGAGTCCTTGTTGTGATCCCTAAGCTTCTATCCACACTTGAGCATAGGATACGTGAGTAATTTAAGACATTTTTGTGTGTTTTTGCATGTTTTTCTTGTGCGTTTTTAATAGTAGAGTACCTTACAGGAGCCTTTTTGGGGTAACATTGCTTTTGGCTCCATAGACCCTTATTATAAGAGCTCCTGAAAAACAAGTGTAGTAAGGTCCCAGGCCTCCTTTAGTCTAATGAGAACCTCCAGAGCCAGGGACAGCTGACATCATTCTGTATAGAGTGGGTTGCAAGGCATAGTGGGTGTAATGTAAGGTAGATTCATTGGCGCCAGACACTTCTCGAATGAAAATAGATTTATTTTCTCTTGAACAGAATGGTGGGAGAGAGGTTTTAGGGCCAGGACACCCTTAGGTAGTTGCATTGTCAATTGGCAGACTCAGACTTCTACAGGTAGACAGCCATGCAGGGAAAGGCATCCAGCAAGACACCCCATCTGCATGTGTAGGAGCGCTGTCTCCTATGGCAACAGCCTTAGAACAGTTCCTGACACAAATTGTAACAAACTCCTTTACTTTTTTACAATCACTTCTTGTAGATTCTCAGCCCACTGAGCTCTCAGTCTCTCTCACTAGACTTGCTGATTCACTGCCACTGAATCCCTGAGTTCTTCTAATCTTCTTCTTTTAGTATCTTCCTCAAGCGTCACCCCTGCTTCCCTACTGAGTCCTTGGCTTGGCACCTGCTGAAGTTTCCTGATTCTACGGTGGTATCTTCCACAAGCGTCACCCCCGCTTCTCTGCTGGGCCCTTAGCTTGGCACTCTAGATACCTCTCAAGTTCCACCCACGCTGGCCCACTCGGTCCCTAGCTTGACACACAAGGCTGCTCTGCAAGCCTCACCTCCACTGGCTGGGTCCCTGGCTTGATTCCCACTGAAGTTTCCTGATTCTTCACCGTCCCCGGTTGGTGAGAATACTGCTCCGTACTTGCTTCAGCTACTCACTGTGGTCCCTGGTAACAAGCATTCAGGCACCTGGAGCTCCATAATGTACAGAAGCTATTTTTGGTCGCCACTAAGGGTTGGTCCCTTAGTAGCGACAGCTTCCCCTTCTACTTTTGACCATCGCAGGTTCTCCGGCCGGCAGAACCTGTCACTTCTGGTTGGACTGCAAGCCGCAATCCCAACCCTGCTCTCTCTCTCTTCTGGACAGGCCCTCAGACAGCTTAGCAGCCAGATATGCCCGGGATAGGCCCAAACTTCAGCCTAGCAGCTCGGGAAGCACAACACACATCCACCAGACAGCCGTCCAGGTGGCACAGAACCCCTGATCACCTGATTCCATCCAAATATATAGGTTCTCCCAGGAGGCCAATGGATTTAATAAAACCCCTGCCCATTGGCTGAGATGTTCCTAATCTGTCCTTGCTTTGCCCTTGTCTTATCTAATGTCACTAGGTACCCAGCCACCTAGCGGCAGAAGAGAGAAGTGCAGCAATTTCAGACTTAGGGTGAACTCAATTGATCCCTAACAATAGGCTTAGGCAAATACACCTGGCAGGTAAATTTAGGAGGAACCCTGCCTAAATATCAGGGTGCTACACAAGTGTAACATGTTTTTTTGCACAATTTTTACGCACATCCCAATTGAGGTAAAAAAAAAAAAAACATTCTACTTCAAAAGTAGCTCCTGTACCTTATGGAGCTCCAGGTGTCTGAATGCTCAAATGTGAAAAGGGACAATTTAAAAGGATGAGATTTGGCTTGTTGAGAGTTTGAGCTTTGAGCAACAAAACGCTGAGAGATATTAATGAGGGCTTAGGATCTTTGAGAATAAATTACTTCACATTACATTCAGCTAGAGAGGTCAGGCATGAATTGTTTTAAAGCTCCTTTGCCGTTTGTCAAGAATAAATAAATAATTTAATGTACATAGTCTGGATAAAGGTGGACGAAGTTAGCTTTAATAAAAAAAAATTGATTCTCTTTCACAGCATGCAAAATCTATATTAGTTCACATTTGTTAGCACAGTGGTCATTTTACAGAAATGACTAGGGTTGAGCGGACACCTGGATGTTCGGGTTCAACGGGATCGGCCGAACTTCGGAAAAAAGTTCGAGTTCGGGACCCGAACTTGACCCCGAACCCCATTGAAGTCAATGGGGACCTGAACTTTTGAGGACTAAAATGGCTCTAAAAAAGTAATGGAAAGGGCTAGAGGGCTTCAAATGGCAGCAAAAATGTTGTAAAGAGCATGGCAAGTGCTCTGCAAACAAATGTGGATAGGGAAATAATAACTTAAAATAACATAAAATACATAAAAATAAAAAATAATAATCTTGACCTAGGAGGACGAGGTCCATATGGAGTAGGAGGTTGAGGTGGCGGTGGATGTGGCGGTGTAGGTAGAAGCGGCGGTGGAGGAGGACGAGGTAGCCAACACTGGTTTTTGTTTTTAATTTTTTTTTTTTTTTAATTAGGGTACACCCCAAAAAAAGTGAGAGAGATCAAAAATACAACAATGGCTGGGTATATTCTGCACAAGGTACGGACAAGTCCTGTGGGATCCATGCCTGGTTCATTTTAATGAACGTGAGCTTGTGCATATTGGCTCTGGACAGGCGGCTGCGCTTGTCTGTGATAACGCCCCCTGCCGTGCTAAATATATGTTCAGATAATACACTGGCTGCAGGGCAGGCCAGCACCTCCAAGGCGTAAGGGGGAAGCTCAGGCCATGTGCTTAATTTGGAGACCCAGAAGTTGAAGGGGGCAGACCCGTCATTCAGTACATGTAGGCGTATGCACACATACTGCTCCACCATGTTGGTGAAATGCTGCCTCCTGCTAAGACGTTCCATATCAGCTGGTGGTGATGGTTGTTGTGGCGTGCTGACAAAGCTTTTCCACATTTCGGCCATGCTAACCCTGCCTTCTGATGTGCTGGCGGTGCCCCGGCTGCGTTGGCGACCTCTTCCTCCTCCTCTGCCTTCGCCTTGTGCTTCCACTGTGCCCCCGCTGTCAGGTGGGAATGCCACCAGCAGCGCGTCTACCAGCGTGCGCTTGTACTCGCGCATCTTACAATCACGCTCCAGTGAGGGAATTAAGGACAGTACGTTGTCCTTGTAACAGGGATCCAGCAGCGTGGCCACCCAGTAATCAGCACCTGTTAGAATGTGGGCAACTCAGCGGTCGTTGCGGAGACACTGCAGCATGTAATCGCTCATATGTGCCAGGCTGCCCAGAGGCAACGAAAAGCTGTCCTCTGTGGGAGGTGTATCGTCTGTATCCCCCCAGTCACGCACCAGTGATGGCCATGAGCTGGTCTGGGTACCACCCTGCTGCGAACATGGTTCCTCCTCCTCCATCTCCTCCTCCTCGTCCTCCACCTTGTCATCCTCCAGAACTGTGCCCTTGCTGGACAATTGTGTACCTGGCGTTTGTTGGTGCAGGAACCCACCCTCGGAGCCACTTGTGAATGACTGCCCTGAAAGCCTTTAAAATTATCCCTCTTCCTCCTCCTCCTCCTGCTTCTCCTGCGCCACATCCTCTTCCATCATCGCCTGAAGCGTTTTTTCAAGGAGGCATAGAACTGGAATAGTAACGCTGAGAACGGCACTGGCCATGTTGGTGGAGTACTCGAAACAGCGCAACAAGGCACACAGGTCTCGCATGGAGGCCCAGTTATTGGTGGTGAAGTGGTGCATTTCCGTAGAGCGACTCACGCGTGCGTGCTGCAGCTGAAACTCCACTATCGCCTGCTGCTGCTCGCACAGTCTGGCCAGCATGTGCAAGGTGAAGTTCCACATTGTGGGCACGTCACATATGAGGCGGTGAGCGGTGTACCGGCACCCCAAGTATGAAAGGGGTTAACGCCGTTTAGGATATTCCCTCTCCAAACACACATCCGCTACCGACACTCCAAAGTCAGGCGACCGAGACCCAAAGAATAATTCTTCCAGAAATATGAGACAAACGCTCTGTATGAGGTTTCCAACTGGTCTGACACTTTATTGAGAAAAGAACAGGCTTTTATATACACTAAACGAATACTGTAATCCAAATGAACAACTCCACCAACAACATCACACAATGGTCACATAATGAGCCCCAAATACACATTCTGACATCTCTTAGCAGACAACAGGTGAGTTCATTAGCTAATCCCTTTTCAGCTTAAATGACTATGCATAACCTTTATGTTCCCCAGACTGTCTGTCTGCTAATTTACAATACCCACAATTACAGAGGTAATTATCACACCCCACAATGAAAAGATCTTTAGAATAGTTGGGATTCATTAACATTACACAGGCAGACAGGTGATTGAAGTTGAACACATCAGCCCTTTCAATTAACCTGTTGAGTTCAGGATCAACAAACAGTAAATAGTTATTTACAGATATCCTGGGGAATATGGTGGATTAATATTACAGACCCATTTTAAAGCAATCCAAGACATATTCTCAATGTCCATTATTTCCTGGCTCATACTTTCTAAGAACTTCTGGGTTCCACGGGCCCTCCTGTTATAAGCGGGAAGGCCAAAGTTACGCTGCAGCACTGACAGGTGAGCAGCAGCAGGATGAGAACCCTGAAAGTGCGCACAGACGGCCCGCACTTTCTGCAGCAGCTCTGGCATATCGGGGTAATTTTTAAGGAACTGGCTGTGCTGAAGTTGGTGGTGAAGGTGTTTCGCTGACCGGATGAGGAGGCGGTAGAGGATGAGGAAGCAGAGTAGGAGGAGTTAGCAACAGGAGGCAAACTGAAGCGTCCTGCAATCCTCGGTGGTGGAAGGACATGCGCCAAACTGCTATCCGCTTCAGGCCCAGCCGCCACTGCATTTACCCAGTGTGCTGTTAGGGAGACATAACGTTCCTGACTGTGCTTACTGGTCCACATATCCGTAGTTAGGTGGACCTTGCCACAGATGCCGTTGCGTAGTGCACACCTGATTTTGTCCCCCACTTGGTTGTGCAGGGAAGGGATGGCTCGCCTGGAAAAGTAGTGGCGGCTGGGCACGACGTACTGTGGGACAGCCAATGCCATCAGGCTTTTAAAACTCTGCGTATCCACCAAACGGAATGGCAGCATTTCAAAGGCCAGGAATTTTGCAATTCTGGCATTCAGGGCCAGGGATTTCGGGTGGGTAGGGGGGTACTTCCTCTTCTGCTCAAGTGTTTGGGAGATAGAGAGCTGAACGCTTCCATGGGACATTGTGGAGATGGTAGTGTTGCTGGCAGATCCTCTGTTTGCGGGGTGGCAGGTGCCACTGTCACTACAGAGGTGGATGAAGAGGCAGAGACTGCAGCAGAAGAGGAAGCAGGAGGAGCCAGAGACATTTCTTGGTTTTTGAGGTGTCTACTCCACTGCAGCTCGTGCTTTGCACTTAGATGCCTGGTCATGCAGGTTGTGCTCAGGTTGAGAACGTTTATGCCTCGCTTCAGGCTCTGATTGCACAGCGTGCAAACCACTCGTGTCTTGCCATCAGCACATTGTCTGAAGAACTGCCACGCTAGGGAACTCCTTGGACCTGGCTTTGGTGTGCTCGGTCCCTTGCTGCGTTGGGCAGTAGCAGGCGTACTGTCTAGGCGGGACGGATGCTCCACTTTTGCACCCTGCTCCCGCTTCTGCTGTGCTGGTGGCTCTGTGCGACCGCCGCCTCTTCCTCCGAACTACACAGGTCACTTGCATCACGTTGATTCCATGTGGGGTCGAGGACCTCATCGTCCTCCACATCATCTTCCACCTAGTCTTCAACCCTGCCCTCCTTGTCGGTCTGCACAATTGCAAAAGCAGCAGCAGTTGGCACCTGTGTTTCTTCATCATCCGAGACGTGCTGTGATGGTCCTCCCATGTACTCATCTTGAAACATAAGTGGTTGGGCATCGGTGCACTCAATCTCTTCCACTTCTGGGGCAGGGCTAGGTGGATGGCCCTGGGAAACCCTGCTAACAGAGTCATCAAAAAGCAGAAGAGACTGCTGCATGACTTGGGGCTCAGACAGCTTGGCTGATTTGCAAGGTGGTGAGGTGAAAGACTGATGAACATCGGCTGCAGGTGCAAACTCTGATCTTTCAGCAGTAGACTGGGTGGGAGACAATGTGAAGGAACAGAAGGCACTGTCAGCAACCCAATCTACTATCGCCTGTACTTGTCCTGGGCCTGGCCTCAACATTCGTAGAGCCGCATTAGGCCCGACCAAATACCGCTGCAGGCTCTGTCGCCTACTCGCACCTGAGGAAGGTGTTTCACTTGTGCGTGTAGCTGGCACATATCGACCACATCCTCTCCCTGCAACAGGAGCTCCACCAGCAGCACCACGACCGGGGCCACGTCCCTTATTTGACGGTCTCCTCATATTTCTGAAATTTAGGATCTTGCCCTAAATGGGTGTTTTTTGAATAGCAGAATAGAGCAACAGTTTCTAAAGGGTGTATCTCACAGGTACAGATATGCAGAAAACACACCAAAAATTATTTTTTTGCCCTAAGTTATTTTTTGGAAGAGCAGAATAGAACAGTATCTAAAGTACAGATGATATGCAGAAAATGTACCCCAAAATTTTTGTGGGCCAAAAAACGCACCAAATTTTTTTTTTTGCCCTAAATTCTTTTTTTGAACAGCAGAATAGGAGAACAGTATCTAAAGTGTGTATCTCACACGTACAGATATGCAGAAAATGCACGAAAATGTATTTTTATGGCAGAAAACGCACCAAAAAATATTTTTTTACCCTAATTTTTTTTTCTTTTGAATAGCAGAACAGTATCTAAAGTGTGTATCTCACAGTAACATATGCAGTGCTGGCGCACTGAGCTTGGACGGATAAAAGTTATCTTTTCTCTGGCACTGGGCTCAGGGCAGGATAAAAAGATTGTGCACTGCACCCTCACAACAAAAGCAAGGTAGATCGCTGAGTAATTTGATTTCTGAATCAGGACTGTGCTATGTGCCTCTAGCTTATATAGAGGCTGGGTCACATGCTGCACTGGCCAATCACAGCCATGCCATTAGTAGACATGGCTGTGATGGCTTTTAAGGGCACACAAGTTAAACAAATGTTGATTGCCTGCCCTGCAGCTTTTTAAAATGCGCCATTACATTGCTGAACACCAAACGTGAACATACAGTACATTGTTCGGGTTCGGGTCCAGGTACCAAAAACCCAAAATGTCGGGTTCGCTCAACCCTAGAAATAACTGAATATGTTCTAAAGGTATTATGCAGTCCATGTACATTTAATACAGACGGATTTGAACTGGGACTAAAATGTCCCCTTTTCGAATGTCATGAAGTTGAGGAATTTTGCAGTGGACATCTGTTATAGGGCGACAAGCGACGTTGACTCATTCTCTAACCCACGGATGACTAGTTACAATAGACAGCATTTACGTTTTTATCTTTCCACAGAATACGTAATTCTCAATAGAAGTTCTAATTCAAGTTATGCAATGCTATTACCTTTGGATAACAGTATCAACATTTTCAACTTTGTGTAGAACCCTGTAGTTTAGCCAGGGAGCTCCTCACAAATTTACTTGACAGGAGTAGTTATCCTGGTTGATTGATAGAGATCTGTTGATTTCTCCCTAAGTTTTGCCTTCTTGCACTTTTCTCTTCTACCACTAGGGTACTTGGTGGTACTAGATTTGAGACGTGTAACCCAAGGTCAGGTTATGAGGGTTATGTGGGGTATGTGGGGTGTCTTAGCCAATGGACATCCCCACAGCATGATGCTGCCACCATCAAGTTTCACTGTGGGGATGGTGTTCTTTTTTTTTTAGGTGATGTGATGTGTTGGGTTTGAGCCAGACAAAGCGTTTTCTTTGATGGCCAAAAAATAGGATTTTTATAACAGCTTACCTGTAAAATCCTTTTCTTGGAGTACATCACGGGACACAGAGCGGCATAGTCATTACTATGTGGGTTATATAGAATTACCTTCAGGTGCTGGCACTGGCAACTTCCAAAACAGGAAGTACCCTCCCCTATATAAGCCCCTCCCATCCGGGAGTACCTCAGTTTTGTAGCAAAGCAATACGTGTCCCCAAAAGAGGGGTGGGAGCTCTGTGTCCCGTGATGTACTCCAAGAAAAGGATTTTACAGGTAAGCTGTTATAAAAATCCTATTTTCTTCCTCGTACATCACGGGACACAGAGCGGCATAGTCATTACTAGGCTTGTGCAATTCGTTTCGTAACGAATTGAAATTCGTCCGAATTTAGCAACTTTCGGACATTCGGAAGCATTCGAATTTCCGAACAAAGCAATTACGAATAAGACCGAATCCGAAATAAATTATACCGCAAATAGCGAATGCCCGAATGTCTTCGGCATAATTCGTTATGAAAAAGTTACGAATGTACGAATCCATACGAAGCACAATAACACTCACTCTGCTCTGCTCTCTGCTTCTCCCACACCGTGCTGAACTCCCTCTCAAAATGGTGTACAGGGGCAGAGGTTATAGCCGCATGTAAAAAACGAAAGTAAAATACGAGATTTCGAATCCATTCGAAGCACAATAACACTCACTCTGCTCTGCTCTCTGCTTCTCCCTCACCGTGCTGAACCCTCTCAAAATGGTGTACAGGGGCGGAGCCTATAGCCGCATGTAAAAAACGAAAGTAAAATACGAGATTTCGAATCGTTACAAATAACCGCAATGTATTTAGAAAAGTACAAATCCATTCGAAGCACATTAGGCATAATAGGCAGCGTCGTTGTGAGAGAGACACGGAAAATTCCGAATCAACAAACCCAAAAAAAGTTACGAAAGTAGGAGTTGTGTCCAGAATCAACGAAAAACAACGTACTCTACCGAAAGTACGAACCCAAAAAAAGTTACGAAAGTAGGAGTTGTGTCCAGAATCAACGAAAAACAACGTACTCTACCGAAAGTACGAATTATAAAGCAACAAAAAATTCAACGAAAAATGTCGCTTGCAAAAATACGAATGAGTCCGAACACGAAAAATCCCGTCTAGCAAAATTACGAATGATTACGAATCAACAGGACCGGAAAGAAACGAACCGAAACGGAACGAATTTTTCCGTTGTGCACAAGTCTAGTCATTACTATGTGGGACGTCCCAAAGCAATGCCAAATGAGGGGGGGGGATACACCATACATAAGCTGGGCGCCATCAGGCATGAGGATCTTTTGCGGCCTGCAACACACTGCGCCCAAAGGCGATATCCTCCTGACTTCTAATGTCCACCTGGTAGAACCTAGTAAACGTGTGTACTGAAGACCATGTTGCGGCCTTACAAATTTGAGCCAGGGAGGCCTGGTGATGCACTGCCCATGAAGTTCCAACTGCTCTCGTGGAGTGCGCCCTAACTTTGAACGGAGGCGGTCTTCTTCTCAAGCCATAGGCTTGTATTATGACCTGTCGAATCCACTTGGCTAAAGTAGATTTTGATGCTGCCTGACCCTTTCTGGGGCCTTCCGGCAGAACAAACAAAGAATCCGTTCTACGAATCTGAGCAGTGGCTTTTAGATAAGTTTTAACTGCTCTTACTACATCCAAAGAATGCAATAACTTTTCCTCTACCGAGCTCGGTTTGGGGAAAAAAGAAGGAAGAACCACATCCTGGTTCAAGTGAAACCTCGATACCACCTTAGGAAGAAAGGCTGGGTGAGGACGTAATACTACTCTGTCCTTATGAATAACCAGATATGGCTCTTTACAGGACATGGCGACTAATTCCGACACTCTTCTAGCCGAGCATATGGCTACTAAAAATATCAATTTTCTGGTGAGTAGAACCAAGGAAATGTGCCGCAAAGGTTCAAATGGCTGCTTCTGCAGAACCGACAGAACCAAAATTTAGATCCCATGGGCATATGGGAGCTTCAATCGGTGGAATAATACGAGTCACCCCTTGCATAAAGGATTTGACAAGTGAATGCATAGCCAGGGGCCTTTGTAGTATTGATAAGGCCGAAACCTGACCCCTGATAGTACTTAAGGCAAACTTCCTGTCTACAGCCCACTGTAGGAAGTCCAGAATTCTGCCTATAACGTACTTACGTGGATGCCATTTTCTGGCCTCGCACCAAGTGATGTACGCCTTCCAAACTCTATAGTAGATCTGCCTGGATACAGGCTTCCTGGCATTGATTATAGTTGATACCACAGAGTTAGAGAGACCTCTCTTCTTTAGGATGTGGGATTCAATAGCCAGGCCGTTAAACTTAGAGTTAGTAAGGAAGGGTGGTATATCGGTCCTTGCGAAAGCAGGTCCGGACGACGTGGAAGGGTCCAAGGACTCCCCACAGACATTTTTATGATCTCCGCGTACCAGGCCCTTCGGGGCCACGCTGGAGCCACCAGGATCACCGGCTTCTTTCCCAACCTGACTCTGCGAAGGAGTCGAGGCAACAATTGTAGCGGAGGGAATGCATATATCAGTCTGAACTGATCCCAAGGGAACACCAGAGCATCCGAGCCGCAAGCGAGGGGATCCCTTGTCCGGGAGACAAATCTGTCCCCCTTTGCATTGAATCTGGATGCTAGCAGATCTACATCCGGTGTTCCCCACCGCTGACATATTGCTCGGAAGACCTCGGGATGAAGGGACCATTCCCCTGGGCATAACTGTTGGCGACTCAGAAAGTCCGCCTTCCAATTCTCCACCCCTGGAATGAAGACAGCTGATATACATGGGACATGCTTTTCTGTCCATTCCAGAATGTGACTTACTTCCCTCTGGGCTGCACGACTCCTGGTGCCTCCCTGATGATTGATATATGCCACTGCTGTGGCATTGTCTGATTGAATTCTGACAGGGGACCCTTGGAGTTTGGATGTCCAGGCTACTAGGGCATACCGGGCTGCTCGTATCTCTAAGAGATTGATGGGCAGGGTTTTTACTACATTTGACCATCTGCCCTGGAGAGACCATTGCTCCAGTACTGCCCCCCAGCCTATAAGGCTGGCATCTGTAGTGACCACCTTCCAGGATATCGGACTGAAGGGTTTTCCCTTCTGGAGATTCTGGGGGATCGACCACCAGCAGAGACTCTTCCGAACGGAAGGGGACAAAGCCATCGGGAAGTCTAGAGCCTGAATTTTTCCGTTCCAGGCTGACAATATGGCCCTCTGCAAATTCCTTGAGTGGAATTGGGCGTATGGCACAGCTTCGAATGATGCTACCATCTTTCCTAGCAGCCTCATGCACAGGCGTATGGACGGCTGTCTTTTTGCACAAAGCAGACGGACCAAGCCCCTCAAAGAGGATACCTTGTCTAGAGGTAAGAAAATCTTCCTCTGGTCTGAATCCAGCCGTAGCCCTAGATATACCAGGCTTTTTACTGGCTGTAGGGCTGACTTGTCCAGGTTGATGACCCAACCGTGAGATTCTAGATACTTGATTGTATCGACAATTACCACTTCTAGCTTGGCAACTGAGTGGTCCATCAACAACAGGTCGTCTAGGTATGCCATTATCGTTACACCTCGTGTTCTTAGATCGGCCAACAGTGGGGCCAGAATTTTTGTGAACACTCGTGGTGCTGTGGCCAGACCGAATGGTAAGGCTCTGAACTGATAATGGCGCCCTTCTACTGCAAAGCGTAGAAATCTTTGATGACCTGGAAAGATGGGAACATGCAAGTAAGCATCTTTGATGTCGATCGAGGCTAACCATTCCTCCCCCTGTAGGGCAGCGGTGACCGATCGGATCGACTCCATCCGGAAGGACCGGATGTTTAGAAATTTGTTTAGACTCTTTAGGTCCAATATGGGTCTTATGTCCCCGTTTGGTTCGGGACTGTGAAAAGGTTTGAGTAGAAACCCAACCCCCACTCTTCCATAGAAACCTCCATAATTACTCCTTGGAGCAATAGTTGTTCTAACGCCACTAGGAGAGACCCTCTTTTCAGAGGGTCTTTTGGCATGCCTGACCACATAAAATGGGAAGGAGGAGACTCTTTTAACTCCAACTTGTATCCCAGAGTTACTGCGGAGAGCACCCATCTGTCTTTGGTCGTCTCCCGCCAGGTCTCTGCGAACAACTGAAGTCTTCCCCCCACCCGTTTGAGTGGGGGCAGCCCTTCATAGGCTTGACTTGGAGGCTGGTTTAGTACCTCTTCGGATCCAGGGTTTCTTATTACCCTGTGACTGTCCCTGATTTTTACCCCCTGAGTTTGACCGAGGAGGCCGTTGGAACTGCTTAGTAGCAGACGTCCCAGGGATAGGAGAGGCAGTCCTCTTAAAAGATGGACCCCTAGACCTCTTTTTAATTGGCAAGAGAGTACTTTTACCACTGGAAATCTTCTGGATATACTTATCCAGGTCTTCGCCAAAAAGGCGTTCCCCATGAAATGGGAAGCTAACTAAGAGCTTCTTACAGGGAGCCTCAGCAGACCAGTTCTTGAGCCACAGAAGCCTATGCATATGTACCAAAGACAGCGTGAGGCGGGAGGCCTGATGGATGGAATCCTTGATGGCGTCAACCGCAAAGCATAATGCTCTAGGCAGATCAGCCAGAGCCTGGGCCTGCTGGTCTGGCAAATCCCTCAGGACCATTTTCATCTGATCCTTTAAAGCTTGGCAGACCCCAATAGCTGCCACTGCTGGCTGTGTAACAGCCCCTGCTGTGGAAAAAGCAGATTTTAATAAAGATTCCAATTTTTTATCTACTGGATCCTTGAACATTTGAACATTATCTACTGGACATGTCAGTGATTTGTTCACAGAAGAGATGGCTGCGTCCACCGTAGGAACATTCCATCTCTGGGTGAACTTTTCCTCCATGGGATAGATCACCGGAAATTTCTTAGGTGGAACAAATAGTTTATCAGGATGTTCCCAGTCCTGGTATATAAGTCCTTCCAATAATGGATGAATTGGAAAGGAGCAATTAATCTGGGGAGCTTTTAGCGACCCCAATGAGGAGACAGCAGTAGTTGATGGTTCAACAAGAGGCATTTTAAATGCAGATCGAACCATGTCAGTTAGGGTCTGGACCCACAATCTTTCAGTCTGTGATGCTGAAAATGGTTCATCTACTGTCGATTCCTCAAAAACAGAGTTAACCTCCTCCTGATCCCCTTCAGGTAGGTCAATCCCTTCCTGGGACTGTTGCTCTGCCAACAGGCACTCTGATGGAGGTGATGGAGATCTGGCGCGTTTTCTTTCCTGTAGAGAAGAAGCGATCAATGCTGCCAATCTCTGCTCCAATCCCTCCAGAGTTGAGGCAAAAACCTCCTCTGTTATATATGCAGGAGCAGGTGGACTGAGGACAGCTGCAGTACCTGGCACTCCCGGGGGTTCCTTATGGGCATTAACCTCTGATTTTTCAGGGGAGGAAGGTGCAGATAACTGCTCAAGATCCTCAGAGCCCGATGGAGACCCCCTACACTTCCTGAGAGGTATATCCCGGAGTTTTTTAGGCGGCATATTCCTTAGTTCAAAGCTGAGGTATTCCAGCCGCAATACACCCCTTTACTGAAATAGTCTAATGCAATTTGCTGCTATGTACATCAGTGGGTGTCTACCAATGCGTCTTTCTGGGGATGCCTGTATCAACCGCCCACTGTAAGCCCCTATACCATGCTACCAGCTCCTTTTTATGCTCTGTGTCCATAGCAAGCAGCGTGGACTGAGTCCTTTTATCTTGCTGGGACGCCCGCACATGCGCAGAAGCGCTTGGTGCACAGAGCGCGTCATCCGCCAGGCTCCGCCCCCTTTTTGAAGTTAAATCTTTAAGAGAAAGCGTGTGCGCGTGCACGTGCACGTGTGCGCTCTTGGCGCTACGTAGGGAGAGGAGCCAGGGTCCTTGTTTCACCAGGACCCGGGGATGGAAAGAAACTACTTGGCAGCATGACAGAGGAATGCAGCTTCCCTGATAGAGAGCTCACTCATCTGCCTGGACTTTCACCATGGAAGGAATAGTCCCAAGAAAAAAAGACGTTCCACAGCGGCCTCCAGTGGACAAACACAGGTACCGCACTTTTGTCTTTTTTTTATTTATTTTTTTAAAAAACCTCCTTTATGAAAAACATTTCCAGGTTTACAGTTTTTTTTTTTTTTTTTTTTTTAAACTTCCTTTATGAAAAGACATTTCTAGGATTTTTTAGGCATATACAGCTATTAGCGGGAATACCTTTAGGTAACAGGCAGAAAGACATATTAGGCTTGGGGGTCCCCTCAATAGAACCAAGTTCCTGAGGGGCCCCCACTTACCTTTTCCCCGCCGCAGGACTTTGTTTGGTCCACAGAAGCCCAAACTTCACCTCTCACGGCAGGCATTGTACTAGACCTTCAGGGACCGGGTTCCCAAGGATTCCACTCCCCTGGACCTGTATAGCACCCTGCACAGATAGCCTCTTGGTTTTGGGTATGACCAGAGCTCTGGATCCCAGGGTCCAGCCCTCCTAAGAGAGGCATTACAGGCAAAACCTTGCTCTTCTCTGCAAGGCCCGGGTACCGACCGTTTAGCTATGAAGCTTTTTTGGTCGGATCCGGAATAGCTTGCTAAGGCCCAGAGAACCTGTACACAAGCCCAGATGAATACATGTTAACCTTGGCCAACACCTTAGACACTGGCAAAAAACTGAGGTACTCCCGGATGGGAGGGGCTTATATAGGGGAGGGTACTTCCTGTTTTGGAAGTTGCCAGTGCCAGCACCTGAAGGTAATTCTATATAACCCACATAGTAATGACTATGCCGCTCTGTGTCCCGTGATGTACGAGGAAGAAAGTAAAATTTTAGTCTCATCAGACTAGAGCACCTTCCTCCATACATTTTGGGAGTCTCCCACATGCCTTTTCGCAAACTCAAAACGTGCCATTTTGTTTTTTGCTGAAAGTAATTGCTTTCTTCTGGCCATTTTACCATAAAGCCCAACTCTATGGAGCATACGGCTTATTGTTGTCCTATGTACAGATTAGGGATGAGCTTTGAGTTCGAGTCGAACATAAGTTCGAGTCGAACATCGGCTGTTCGATCGTTCAACGAAGAGCGAACTTTCTGGGTCGTTCGTGCCAAATTCGAGCGGTGCGTCACGGCCCATAATTCACTGCGTCATCGCAGTGCATTGCTGGCTGATGATTGGCCAAGCATGCACTATGACCCGCATGCTTTGGCCAATCACAGCGCCGTCAGCACAGAGAGCCATAATTGCCCAAAGGTAGGGTGCCTTTGGCCAATCATGGCTCAGGGGATTAGGAACACGCCCCACACAATAAAAGGCCGCCTGCGCGTCGGCCTTGTGTAATGTGTTGTGGCGGAGAGAGAAAGAGAGAGAGAGAGAGTGCGAGTCATTTTATTTCAGTTAGCTAGATTGAGCAGGCAGTAGATCCAGTTAGATCAGTATATTTAGTGTATATATATATATATATATATTGTGAGGGGGTTAGCTCGGCAGCGGGTGTGTGTGACCCCCGGGATGGGCTCCCCACACAAAAACAGGCCCAGCAAACGGAGGTTGTGGTTTTCAAAATCAAAAAAAAGGTGCGGTTTATTTTCTATTTACAGTGACAAAACACAGCAAAGCCAAAAGAAACATAAACAAAATAAATCCTGGTCAACTTGACCTCTGACTAAACATACAGGTTTCCTAACTAACAACTGGGATCAGCCTAGTGCTGTCCTAGTCCCTAAGTCCCTGGTTTTAAATGTCCAAGCAAATAGCCACACAGGCTTTGTCTCACCGCACAGGGGTTCACTCTCCCTAGACAGTCCACACAGGTCTGGGTCCAGGCATGAGCTAACATCTAATGAAGCTGGGAGTTCTTATAGAGGCCTAAATGAGCTGACAAGCTTCAGCTGGTCTCATCAACTCCCTGTCTGCACGACGCCCCACACTCTCCCTAGAGGTATGAGTCATCCATGAGCCCACTAGCCTCAGCTGGGCTTATACAACTCTCCACCTAGTTGTATAAGTCGGCGTAAAGCCTGAATCTGGGCAAAATATATCTACCCCCCTGGATGCAACCAGGTGACTTTACCTTCCTGCTGTCACATACCCCCCCCCTCTTGTTTTAACCTCGGGGTTGGAACACCAGCAATCAGGCATTCATGTACTCGAGACAAAGCATCCACATTCCCCATTTGAACGCCAGGACGATGCTTTACTGTGAAGTTGAATTCCTGGAGGGCCAGGAACCACCTATTCACTCTTCTATTTGTTTCCTTGTTTTGAGCCATCCACTTTAACGGAGCGTGATCCGTAACCATGTCAAAGTGCCTACCTAGCAGGTAGTACCGAAGGGAATCTAGAGCCCACTTCACCGCTAAACACTCCTTTTCAACGGTGGCGTAATTTACCTCATGGGACTTCAACTTCCTGCTGAGGTAAATGACTGGGTGCTCTTCCCCGTTCCAGACCTGGGACAATACTGCTCCTAACCCCACATCTGACGCATCACTTTGTACGACAAAGTCTTTAGAGAAGTCGGGTGAGTACAACACTGGCTGGCTACATAAGGCTTGTTTCAAGAATTGGAATGCTGCCTCAGCCTCGGGGGTCCATTTAATCATGACCGACCCTTTCCCCTTCGTTAGGTTGGTTAGGGGCACAGCCTTAGAAGCAAAGTGGGGAATGAATCGCCGATAATACCCAGCGATTCCCAGAAAGGCTCGTACCTGCTTCTTGCTGTTGGGACGTGGCCAACTCTGGATGGCCTCGACTTTGTTGAGTTGGGGTTTTATTACTCCCCTCCCAATGGTGTACCCAAGATATTTGGCCTCCTCCTGCCCAATGGTACACTTCTTGGGGTTAGCCGTAAACCCCGCTTCCCGAACAGAGTCCAGGACTGCTTGCACTTTTGGCAGATGTGAGGCCCAATCTGTGCTATGGACAATTACGTCATCCAGGTAAGCCGCAGCATACTTCCGATGGGGCCTCAGCATCTGGTCCATTTTCCGCTGGAATGTGGCCGGCGCATTCTGTAACCCGAACGGCATTCTTTTATATTGGAACGCCCCGTCTGGGGTTACAAATGCGGTTTTCTCTTTGGCCAATTTGGCCAGGGGGATTTGCCAATACCCTTTTGTGAGGTCAAGAGTCGTCATGTATCGGGCTGTTCCCAGCCGGTCGATCAACTCATCTATACGTGGCATGGGGTAGGTGTCAAATTTTGTAACTTTGTTCAACTGACGAAAATCGTTACAAAATCGCCAGCTCCCATCCGGTTTAGGCACCAACACAATGGGACTAGACCAATCACTTTGGGACTCCTCTATCACCCCTAAGTTCAGCATTTTCTGTACTTCCTCCCGTATTGCCTCCCGTCGGGCCTCTGGGATCCGATAGGGTTTTAACTTCACCCTTTCACCGGGCGGGGTAATGATGTCATGCTCTACCCCAGATGTTTGTCCCGGCAGCTCAGAGAATACCTCCTTGTTGCGAAGCACAAACTCCTTAACCTCCTGTTGTTGGGGTTGTGACAAGGTGGCTGCTATTCCAACCTCAGGAATCACGCAACCAGTTTGAGCTGGTGACCAAGTGTCTGCGACTAGGGACTCTCTATCCCTCCAGGCTTTCAACAGATTAACGTGATAGATCTGTTCGGGCTTTCGCCTTCCTGGTTGTCTGACCTTGTAATTCACTTCGCTCACTTTTTCCATTATCTCGTAGGGGCCTTGCCATTTGGCAAGGAATTTACTTTCAACCGTAGGGACAAGTACCAGTATCCTATCCCCCGGGGAAAAGGTACGGGTCTTGGCTCCACGGTTGTACACTCTCTGCTGTGCTAACTGCGCTTGGGCCAAATGTTCCTTCACGATGGGCATTACCTGTGCAATTCGGTCTTGCATCAGGGCGACATGCTCAATCACACTCCTGTGGGGAGAACTCTCACTTTCCCAAGTTTCCTTGGCAATATCCAACAGCCCTCTTGGGTGTCTCCCATACAGTAACTCAAAGGGGGAGAATCCCGTAGAGGATTGGGGCACCTCCCTAATAGCAAACATCAGATAAGGAAGTAGACAGTCCCAATCCTTTCCATCTCTATCCACCACTTTCTTCAACATTTGTTTTAGGGTTTTGTTGAATCTTTCAACCAGCCCATCGGTTTGGGGGTGATACACAGATGTACGTAATTGCGTCACTTTGAACAATTTACACAGCTCCTTCATAACCCGGGACATAAAGGGTGTACCTTGGTCCGTAAGCAGTTCTTTACAAATACCCACCCGGCTAAACACAAGAGATAGCTCTTTGGCTATGGTTTTGGCCGAGGTATTTCGGAGAGGGATCGCTTCTGGATAACGGGTGGCATAGTCCATTATAACTAATATGTACTGGTGCCCCCTAGCGGACTTGATTATAGGACCTACCAAATCCATGGCGATCCTCTCAAACGGGACCTCAATGATGGGTAGAGGGACCAGCGGGCTACGGAAATGTGGCATCGGGGCCGACCTCTGACACACAGGGCAGGAGGAACAATAATTTTCTATGTCCTTCATCACCCCCGGCCAATAGAATCTCTGTAATACCCTCTCTCGGGTTTTCTCTGTCCCCAGATGACCTCCAAGAATGTGCCCATGGGCCAACTCCAACACCAACTTCCTGTAAGGTTTGGGCACCACAAGCTGCTCAACGGTTTCTTCTGCCCTTTTTGCCACCCGATACAGTAGGTCCTTCTCTACGCTGAAGTATGGGTAAGTGCAGGTATTATCTGGGTTCACTAACTCGCCATCTATTTTCACTACGTTTTCCCGTGCCTTTATTAGGGCAGGGTCTTTCAACTGTTCTGTGGCAAAGTTTTCCCTGTGAACCTCAAGATCAGAAAACTCCACAGACGGTAGGTTTTCGTCTGAGGAGGTGGGCTCCTCTCCAGTTTCTTGAGTCTCCCCTGCCAATACTGATAAGGGAAATTCCGGAGAGTCCTCACCACTCTCAGGGGAGTTCTGGCTATCACATTCCTGGTACATAGGGGCACCAGTGGGGGGCTCAGGATCATCCCACAGTTCCCAGAACTTCGGAAAATCCCTTCCCACAATGGCGTCATGCGGTAACTGAGATACTAAGCCCACTGGATGAGAGAGGGTACCTTTGGGGGTCTCGAAACACACTGTAGTCACTGGATACTCTCGGGTGTCCCCATGCACACAAATAACAGCTACCTTGCTATTCCCAGAGACCTCTGTTTTAACTAACTCAGCCTTTATCAGGGTCACAAGGCTACCTGAATCCAGCAATACCACAACATTTCTACCATTAACACACATTTTGCATAAATGTTTCTCAGTTCCTTGAATGGCAGTGCATGCGACTGTCACACACAGCGACTGACGTCTGCCCGTCAGAAAGTCACACTGCATGGGTTCCTCCACAACCGGGCAATTGGCTGCAATATGTCCCGCTTGCCGGCAGCGGTAGCAAGCGATCCTTCTTGCCGCCTCTTGAGCCGCTGATTTCCCAGGCTGTTCTCGCCAAACTTGGGGTAGAGCTCCCACCCTCTCCCTCTCTCCACCCTCACCCCTTGGAATCCTCTTATCCGCCCCTGGGGATGGTCTGGTCTTAGGGTGGAAAGTCCGAGTGTCTCTGGAAGAGGCCGTCAGGTTCTCTGTAGCCAAGTATTTCTCCACACGATCCACAAGACCATCGGCCGTCTCTGGGTCTCCATGGCTTACCCACTTTTGGATGGCAGTAGGAAGAGCTCTCAAAAACCGATCCATTACAACACGTTCCACAATCTTTGGTGCGGACAAAGTCTCTGGCTGTAGCCACTTTCTGCTCAGGTGAATGAGATCATACATTTGAGACCTGGGGGGTTTTCCAAGCTGGAAAGTCCAGTTATGCACACGCTGAGCCCGGACAGCCTGGGTGACACCCAGCCTTGCCAATATTTCAGCTTTTAGCATCACATAGTCTTTTGCTTGGTCAGGCTCTAGGTCATAGTAAGCCTTCTGCGATTCACCAGTTAACAGAGGAGCCACCAGTCCAGCCCACTGCTCCTCAGGCCACTTTTCTCTTTCAGCAGTCCTTTCAAATGTGGTCAAAAATACCTCTGGATCATCCTCTTCAGTCATTTTTGTCAATAAACGACTCACCCCAAAGGACGCGGTATTAGTGGGACGGCTTTCCTCACTGGTCTGCGGACGTTGCTGCATTACTGCTTCCATTTGTTGTAGTCTCTGCTCTTGCTTCTGTAACAGGTCTATGAAGCGGGCCTCAGATTGCTGCTGGGCTTGTTGCTGAGCTTCCAGACTCTGTTGGTGAGCTTGCTGCTGGGCTGCAAGGCTCTGTTGATGAGCTTGCTGCTGGGCTGCGAAGTTCTGTTGTTGAGCTGCAAGGCTCTGTTGATGAGCTGCAAGGCTCTTTTGCAAACCTGCATTTGTCTGCTGTTGATTGGCATTTGCTAGAGCCAGCTGCTTCAGTATCTCCTCCATGCTGGCTTAAAAAAAAACTGCCACTGGTTCTCCACCAACTGTGAGGGGGTTAGCTCGGCAGCGGGTGTGTGTGACCCCCGGGATGGGCTCCCCACACAAAAACAGGCCCAGCAAACGGAGGTTGTGGTTTTCAAAATCAAAAAAAAGGTGCGGTTTATTTTCTATTTACAGTGACAAAACACAGCAAAGCCGAAAGAAACATAAACAAAATAAATCCTGGTCAACTTGACCTCTGACTAAACATACAGGTTTCCTAACTAACAACTGGGATCAGCCTAGTGCTGTCCTAGTCCCTAAGTCCCTGGTTTTAAATGTCCAAGCAAATAGCCACACAGGCTTTGTCTCACCGCACAGGGGTTCACTCTCCCTAGACAGTCCACACAGGTCTGGGTCCAGGCATGAGCTAACATCTAATGAAGCTGGGAGTTCTTATAGAGGCCTAAATGAGCTGACAAGCTTCAGCTGGTCTCATCAACTCCCTGTCTGCACGACGCCCCACACTCTCCCTAGAGGTATGAGTCATCCATGAGCCCACTAGCCTCAGCTGGGCTTATACAACTCTCCACCTAGTTGTATAAGTCGGCGTAAAGCCTGAATCTGGGCGAAATATATCTACCCCCCTGGATGCAACCAGGTGACTTTACCTTCCTGCTGTCACAATATATATATATATATATATATATATTGTATACAGTTTAGCTAGATCTCACTGCAGAGGGTTCCTGTTGTTCTCTTCCTAATTTACTACAGGCAGGCAGTTGATTCAGTTAGCAGCAGTATATTCAGTCAGTATACTGTATCCTGTGCAGCTAGATCAGTGCAGAGCGTTCCTGTTCTTCTCTTCCTAATATACTACAGGCAGGCAGTTGATTCAGGTAGCTGCAGTATATTCAGTCAGTATACTGTATTCTGTTCACAGTGTGCAGCTAGATCTCACTGCAGAGCGTTCCTGTTGTTCTCTTCCTAATAAACTACAGGCAGGCAGTTGATTCAGGTAGCTGCAGTATATTCAGTACTGTATCCTGTTCACAGTGTGCAGCTAGATCTCACTGCAGAGTGTTCCTGTTGTTCTCTTCCTAATATACTACAGGCAGGCAGTTGATTCAGGTAGCTGCAGTATATTCAGTACTGTATCCTGTTCACAGTGTGCAGCTAGATCTCACTGCAGAGCGTTCCTGTTGTTCTCTTCCTAATATACTACAGGCAGGCAGTTGATTCAGGTAGCTGCAGTATATTCAGAACTGTATCCTGTTCACAGTGTGCAGCTAGATCTCACTGCAGAGCGTTCCTATTGTTCTCTTAATATACTACAGGCAGGCAGTTGATTCAGGTAGCTGAAGTATATTCAGTACTGTATCCTGTTCACAGACAGTGTGCAGCTAGATCTCACTGCCAAGCGTTCCTGTTGTTCTTTTCCCAATAAACTACAGGCAGGCAGTTGATTCAGTTAGCTGCAGTAGATATACACCCCAGCATTGTGCAGCTACATCTCACTGCAGGCCATTCCTGGTGTACCTATTCAAATACATCAAATACAGTATGTCTGGAAGGCCAACAAGGAGAGGCAGACACTCACAGGCCACTAAAAGAGGGCAAGCAGGCTCTGTGTCTAGAGCCAACAGTGCTGGTCGTGGACACGGTGCATCCTCAGCACGTGGCCATGGGGCACGCTTGTCCTTTTTTCCTGCAGCTGGACGTGTTGAGCCACAACATGCAGAAAAGTTGGTAGAGTGGATGACCAAGCCATCCTCATCCTCCTCATCCTCTGTCACCCAGGCTCAGAGTTCCTTGGCTGCCAATGCAGGTGCTAAAGCGGCCTATTCCATCGGCTCAAGGTCATCAGTTACTCCTTCCCTAGCCCCACTTTCATGCGCTGAGGAGTCCCCCGAACTGTTTGAACACAGTGTAGGGTACATGCTGCAGGAGGATGCGCAGCGTTTTGAAGGCTCGGATGATGGTACCCAGGTTGAGGATGAAGGCAGTAATGTGAGCCCAGGGACAGGGGGTGCCCAAGAAGGACAACAAACTGGCAGTCATGTTCCCCCAGCTGCAGCATACTGCCAGGTTTGCTCCAGTGACGAGGAGGGAGGGGATGACGAGGTCACTGACTCTACGTGGGTGCCCGAGAGGAGGAGGAGGCACATCTCCAACGAGGCAGGATGCCCTCCAGGGGCCAGCTTAAGGGCAGCCAACCGACTGCATCACACCGCAGAGCTGCGCATGTGCAGGGCGCTGCTGACTCCGCACGTTTTTCCAAAAGTTCTTTGGTGTGGGACTTTTTTGAGACGTGTGCAGCACATGTGCTATTTGCAACATATGTCTGAAGCGTATCAAGCGTGGCCAAAACACCAGCCGCTTGGGCACCACATGCTTGACCAGACATATGTCAAACTCCCATGCAGTCCGTTGGCAAGCATACTTAAAAGACCCACACCAAAGAAAAAGGCGGACCTCTCCTTGCTCCTCATCAGCTGGCATCTCCAACCCCACTATGCCTTCAGTTCTCTCAGAAACCTGCATTGAGAGGAATGAAGGTGTAGAATTAGGTGTGGCAAGTACTTGCAGGCAATCTGCTATCGCTACACCAACGTCCGATTGTAGCAGGCAAATTTTCCTACCCCAGTTGCTAAACCTGCGAAAGAAAGTCACTCCCAACCATCCACATGCCCAGCAGTTGAATGCTAGCTTGGCTAAATTGCTAGCACTGCAACTGCTGCCTTTTCAGCTGGTAGACTCTGCCCTCTTTCGCGAGTTTCGTGAGTTTGTGGAATGTGCGGTACCTCAGTGGCAGGTTCCCAAACGACACTTTTTTTCACGGAAGGGGATTCCGGCTCTCTACCGGCATGTGGAAGGCGATGTCTTGGCCTCACTGGACAGGGCGGTCAGTGGTAAGGTGCATATTACCGCTGACTCATGGTCCAGCAGGCATGGACAGGGAGGTTAGCTATCTTTCACAGCGCATTGGATGACTCTGCTGACAGCTGGGAAGGATGCAGGACAGGGTGCAGTCTTGTTGGAGCTTGTTCGGCAACCACGCCTCCAAAATGCTACTAGTGGTGATTCTGCCACACCTCTCTCTTCCAGCCCCTCCTCTTCTTCCTCCATGGCCTCTTCCTTTGCTGATTTGTCCTCGGAACCAGCGGTCATCCGTAGGCGTTCAAGGGGCTACTCAAGCACTCAGGCAGAGATGCCATGCGGTGCTTGAGCTTGTGTGCTTAGAGGACAGGAGCCACACTGGGGCAGAGATTCTGTCAGCTCTGCAGGGGCAGGCTCAGAGGTGGTTGACGCCATGCCAGCTTCAGCCAGTAATGGTGGTTTGCGACAATGGCACCAACCTCCTCTCCGCCCTCCGACAGGGACACCTGACCCATGTGCTCTGTTTGGCTCACGTCCTTAACTTGGTGGTGCAGCGGTCCTTGTGCAGGTATCCAGGCTTACAGGATCTCCTGAGGCAGGCCAGGAAAGTCTGTGTGCATTTCTGCCGGTCATATAATGCCAGTGCTGGGCTGGCTGACCTCCAAAAGGAATACAACCTGCCCAAGAACCGCCTAATCTGTGACATGCCCACCAGATGGAACTCAACGTTGGCCATGCTGCAGTGGCTGCACACGCAGCAGAGGGCCATCAATGAGTACCTGTGCGACTATGGCACCAGGACAGGGTCAGGGGAGCTTGGCTTTTTTTTGCCACGCCAGTGGCTCATGATCAGGGATGCATGCACTGTCCTGTCACCATTTGTGGAGGCCACGAGGATGGTTAGCAGTGACAGTGCATGCGTCAGTGATACGGCCCCTCTTGTCTACCTATTGAAGCACACGCTGCGTGGAATAATGGACAGGGCACTTGAGGCAGAACAGAGGGAGGAAGAGGAGGACTTCCTTACCTCTCAAGGCCCCCTTTATCCAGACAGTGTTCCTGTGGGCCCGTCGATCACACAGGAAGAGGAGGAGGAGGAGGAGGAGGAGGATTGTGTCAGCATGGAGGTGGAGCCTAGCACTTAGCAAAGGATCGTTTACAGTCCCCAGAACCCCATTGACTTGTACGTGGCTGGGAGAAGGTGGCTGCGGATCATGTCGTCCTTAGTGACCCAGAGGACTCCGGACCGAATGCCTCAGCAAACCTACGCTGCATGGCCTCCCTGATCCTGCAAGGCCTGCGAAAAGACCCTCGGATTCGTGGTATCAAGGAGAGGGATCATTACTGGCTGGCAACCCTCTTTGATCCACGTTACAAGGGTAAGGTTCCGGATCTTATCGAGCCGTCGCAGAGGGAGCAGAGGATCTTCGGGAGGCCTTGCAGAAAGGTTTGTGAAACGCGTTTCCAGAGCCTGGGAGGTTACAAATTCCTAGTCCTGGACAACATGTTGCTGAGGCTTCAGTCGGTCACAGAAGGAGCGATGGAAAAGGTGGCCGTCTGACCGATGCGTTCAGACAATTTTTTTGTCCGCAGCCCCAAGGTCTGATCGGTTCCAGCAACCATCGCCAGCGTCTGATTTACATGGTGCAGGAATACCTAGGGGCAAGATCAGACTTGGAGACCTTTCCAACCGACAATCCTCTGGGTTACTGGGTCTTGAGGATGGATCACTGGCCAGAGCTTGCACAATATGCAATTGAGCTACTGGCCTGTCCTGCATCCAGCGTTCTTTCGGAACGCACATTCAGTGCTGCTGGAGGCTTTGTAACCAATCACAGGGTGCGCCTGTCCACCGACTCGATCGATCGGCTCACATTCATAAAAATGAATCAGTCTTGGATCACCAGCTAGCAAGCACCTGATGCTGATGTAACCGAATTTTTTTTTTAGGAATGTGAGATCCCTTAAAGACTGCATATGCTGATGCGGAGTGACTATCCTCTTCCTCCTTAATGTTCATGTTGATAGCTTGTAAGAATATTTTTGGTTCTGGGCCCCACCACCAGTGGCTAAGGCCCAATTTGTCTGCCCCTGTTTAACAGGGGCATGTAATTACAATTTTTGCTGTAATACTTTGCAGCAGGGCTCGTTCCTGCGCTCCAACTAGAGTATCTGTGAGGGGTTGCAGTGTTGTGGCACCAGCACCAGTGCCTAAGGCCCAATTTTTCTGCCCCTGTTTAACAGGGGCATGTAATTACAATTCTTGATTTAATATTTCACAGCAGGGCCCGTTCCTGCGCCCAAGGGTAACTATGAGGGCTTACAGTGTTGTGGCAACACCACCACACCCCCACCAAAGGCCCAATTTTTCTGACCCTGTTTAACAGGGGCATGTAATTACAATTCTTGATTTAATATTTCACAGCAGGGCCCGTTCCTGCGCCCAAGGGTAACTATGAGGGCTTACAGTGTTGTGGCAACACCACCACACCCCCACCAAAGGCCCAATTTTTCTGCCCCTGTTTAACAGGGGCATGTAATTACAATTCTTGATTTAATATTTCACAGCAGGGCCCGTTCCTGCGCCCAAGGGTAACTATGAGGGCTTACAGTGTTGTGGCAACACCACCACACCCCCACCAAAGGCCCAATTTTTCTGACCCTGTTCAACAGAGGCATGTAATTACAATTCTTGATCTAATATTTTACAGCAGAGCCTGTTTCTGCGCCCACCAAGAGTAACTGAGGGCTTACAGTAAATATGTGTACTGAAGCGCTAAAATGGTGCACAATGATGTGTAAAACTTAAAGTAGTGAACCAATCAACACGGATCCCTAAATGATAATTGCTGCAATCATTTAAATGATATTCTGATACCAAAAAATAAATATAAATATAGATAATGATGCGCTATAAATCAACCCTGTGAAGACTACAAATAAACCAATACATGCATAAATATATATAGACCAAAAATAAAGTGCAAACTGAGAACCATGTGCAATTGCAACCATGTACATATATATCAGTGCAAATTAAACCAAAGTCCTGTATAGAGACCCTACATACATATATGTGCAGTCCTGTGATACACAAAGTCAATGCTTCTTAGTAGCTATGTGAGAAACACCCACACATAGTACTAAGTACAAAATGGATGACAACTTGATGTTCCCTCACATCCAATTGATCAAAGCCTGGGACGGGTGTCAGCTGTCTCACACAGATAATCTGAGCGGCGAGCTTATTTCTGGTAGGTAAAGCATAAAAAGAAAGGAAAAAAATCATAGCGCAACACTGTGTGTCCTACAGGCAATGATAATTGGATTGAACAAGAGCACTCCAACATATAGACCACCTCTTGTTCACTCCAATATATAGGACGTACAAAAAGACCTATGTGGAAGCGAATAAGGGAACACGTGCAAAACTTTGAGAACGAGTTCCCTAAACATAATATATTTTTAATTTAATTTCAATATTCTGAGTCTTTGTTATAGACGATTAAAGTTGTCAATGATTTTATGTTTACAAGCTTTTAATGCATGGCGCCTGTCAGCGATGATGGTCTAATGATCCCCGTTGCCATTATGGCAACCAGAACGCCACTGTTTGTGTATAAATACACTCGTTCTTCCTGTCACATGGCTACCCATGAATAAGTCACGTGACGTGTGACGCAACGCGTAGGGGGAGGAGCTTAGTCACGCTACGCTGCCAGCGGTATTCTGAGGATTCAGAAGCCGGGGCAGTGAGGAAGATTGCTCAACTGAGCTGAATTGTGGCTGCCAATGCTTTAACCAATATCGCGGTCACGTGAGTGCAAGCACAAATTAATTATCATTGCCTGTAGGACACACAGTGTTGCGCAATGATTTTTTTCCTTTCTTTTTATGCTTTACCTACCTGAAATAAGCTCACCGCTCAGATTGTCTGTGTGAGACAGCTGACACCCGTCCCAGGCTTTGATCAGTTGGATGTGAGGGACAAGTCGGGGAACATCAAGTTGTCATCCATTTGGTACTGAGTACTATGTGTGGGTGTTTCTCACATAGCTACTAAGAAGCATTGACTTTGTGTCTGTCCATATGCTGCTTGTATATCACAGGACTGCACATATATGTATGTAGGGTCTCTATACAGGACTTTGGTTTAATTTGCACTGATATATATGTACATGGTTGCAATTGCACATGGTTCTCAGTTTGCACTTTATTTTTGGTCTATATATATTTATGCATGTATTGGTTTATTTGTAGTCTTCACAGGGTTGATTTATAGTGCATCATTATCTATATTTATATTTATTTGAGGGCTTACAGTGTTGTGGCAACACCAACACCTAAGGCCCAAATTTCTGCAGAGTATATAGGGCAGGCCCCTACTTTCAAACATCCGACTTACAAACGACTCCTACTTACAAACGGAGGGAGACAACAGGAAGTGAGAGGAAATCTACCCCTATGAAGGGAAATTCTCTCCTGTAAGAGTTAATATGAGAAAAAGGTGTCTCCTCTCCACTGATGCTTTATCACCAATCCTTGTTTCCCTAAAAACTAAAAATTTTCAAAATCCAATTGTCATTGGGACAGAAAGTAAGCTGAAATCTTCTGAACAGGGTCACAGACAGCAAAACAAATGTTACAGGGGTGATAACACTTCCCTATGTTTTCCAAAAAGCTTAAAAATAGATTATTTGGCTGGAGCTACACTTAAAAAATGTATCTGTTCCAAATTACAAACAGATACTACTTAAGAACAAACCTACAGTCCATGTCTTGTTTGCACCGCCTGTATACTGCTGTTCAGAGTATATAGGGCCTGGGGGCCCTACGCCTTTCTTTTTTTTAAATTTGGGTGCGGGGTTCCCCTTAATATCCATACAAGACCCAAAATGGGTCTGGGGGCGGGGGGCGGGGGATCCATGCCGTTTTTCTCAATGATTTTCATCCATATTGCCGGGACCAGACATTACATTAAAGCCGCAAGCAGTTTTAAATGACTTTTATTCCTTTAGAAATGTAATTTTGTGCAGGGACAGTTCTAAACATGGGAAACACGTGCCACTTTACTGGCATACTATAGACACCCCCCAGGTACGAGATTTAAAGGAATATTTCACTTTTATTTTTCACTTTAAGCATCGTTAAAATCACTGCTCCCGAAAAAAACTGCAGTTTTTAAAACTTTTTTTTGCATTGATACATGTCCCCTGGGGCAGGACCCGGGTCCCCAAACCCTTTTTAGGACAATAACTTGCATATTAGCCTTTAAAATGCGCACTTTTGATTTCTCCCGTTCGAGTCCCATAGACTTTAATGGTGTACGAAAGTTTGCGTGAACTTTCGGTTCGTTCGCATGTTCTGGATGCGAACCGAACCGGGGGGTGTTCGGCTGATCCCTAGTACAGATACTCCAGTCTCTGCAGTGGAACTCTGCAGCTCCTCCAGGGTTGGAAAGAAAAGGGAAAAGAGAGGGCGCACCGACCTAGTGCATTACCAAAGGCTGGTTTATTAAAAATATATTTTTAAAAGATCATGAATACTCACAAACAAAGGCAAATAAAAGGCACATAACATTCCATCCAGGGATATAGCCTCTTCCTGGAACCGAATGAGCAGATGATCGAAGAGTCAAGATGATATATATATTTACAGCTATGGCCATAGCTGTAAAATATATATCATCTTGACTCTTCGATCATCTACTCATTCGGTTCCAGGAAGAGGCTATATCCCTGGATGGAATGTTATGTGCCTTTTATTTGCCTTTGTTTGTGAGTATTCATGATCTTTTAAATATATTTTTATTAAACCAGCCTTTGGTAATGCACTAGGTCGGTGCGCCCTCTCTTTTCCCTTTTCTTTCCAGTCCGAAGAATACCAAATATTCTGAGGAGGGCAGCAAGATCTCTGGGCATTTCCCTTCTACATGGAACACTCTGGTTGTGTCACCAAGAGACCAAACTTCTGAGCGCAGGAGACTGTATTTCTTGCTCCTCCAGGGTTACCTTAGGTCTCTGTGCTGCCTCTCTGATAAAAGCCCTCCTTGCCCGATCCGTGAGTTTTGGTGTGCGGCCGTCTCTTGGCAGGTTTGCTGTTGTGCCATGTTTGGATATTTTTTTTATAACCTAACCCTGACTTGTACTTCTCAACAACATTGTCCCTTACTTGTTTGGAGAGTTTCTTGGTCTTCATGGCAGTGTTTGGTTAGTGGTGCAGCCTCTGGGGCCTTTCAAAAAGATGTGTATATGTAATGACAGATCATGTGACACTTAGATTGCACACAGGTGGACATCATTTCACTAATTATGTGACTTCTGAAGGTAATTGGTTGCACCAGAGCTTTTTATGGGCTTCATAACAAAGGGAGTGAATACATACGCACATGCCAATTATCAGTTTTTTATTTCTGAAATGTAATGTAACAAAATAGGTAAAAAGCCAAGGTGGGTGAATACCACTGCAAGGCACTGTATGCACTCACTGCTACTGCACCAATGTCCACTTCCTTACTTGCCACCATTGCACCAACACACTTTCTGCCAACACACGGACACATACTTCAGCACTCACCACCACTGTCCATATTCCTCCTGTTCAATGAAAAGGTACACTTTTGCTAGTAACCTTGAAAAGTAGTGGTGCTACCATCACTGTGCTACAGATAGGAGGTGGTTTACTAGAGGCAAATAGGCAGTTCGCTTAGCAAAGGAATTTGTCCTAGAGCTTAGTGAATGAGGTGAAACTCTGGTGACTTCCATCCAATCGTGTGTGTAGCGGACAGGGTCGCCCGACCCCCACCACACTCCCAATCCCCTCTATTAAAGTTCTCGCTCGCAATGTCTCTGGTCTAGGGGTATGATAGGAAAGGGAGTGCGGCCGCTACACCAGGCCTCCACCACAGATGTATAAGTGGTATTAGCAGAAGTTTATTTTACCTTCGGGCCTGCATTGTGTATCGGGTCCTCCCTCCAGGAGTCATCTGCCAGGAAACGAGCCACACTACGTTGCAAGTCCAACACTCCTTTATTTGAACATAGCATGGACTTACTTGCTTTACAAAACAGAACAGGAGGTGTGAATGCGTATATAGGCCCAGACACAAGTTCTTTCCTCCACTCTCCTCCAAAGAGTGGGCAATGGTCTCCGCACAAGGGAATTCACCTTCCGGACGGTCTCCGACAAGAGGCTCACCCGTCACCGGCAGTATGCTGCACCGGGTCTTCAGATGAGGAGCTCTCCCCGGTCCATTACGTCCACCTCGGATTCAGGCGTCCATCTCCGGAGCACCCTAGGATCCTTCCCTCGCGGAACTCAGTGTTGGGCACTGAGCTCCGGACTGCCAACCGAGTACCTCACCCCAGGCTAAAGGTGCCTGAGGTGGAACACGACCTCCGGTGGTCCTCTAGGCCCAGTCCGCCTAGAGGACAAACACGAACTCCGTCCGCAGGCTGAAGGTGCCAGGGACAACGAACCCCCGTGGCAAAATGGCCGGCCCCCTTTATACCTTCCCCCGGCATGCGCAGCGGGTTCCCCGCCCCACCACACGGCTGCTGAGAAAAGACAAAAAAGGATTCGACCCAGCAATGACTCGTCCCACGGCCCAAAGTGACAGCGCCACCCGGTGGACCGCCGGAGATACACCACTGGTGTCACCGCAAAAATTCAAAATTACTGGCGGGAAAATAAACACCCGCTACATGTGCAAGAAAAAAAAAACAGTTTTTAAATAAAAAAATCCTTGAGCATGATTGGGTATTATTTGCAAAGTGAAACCTCAACACATTCGCTAAGGTCTCGGAGATGTCAACAGTCTATTCATCGTTAGTAAAGCAATCCCATAGCCTGTGTAGAGAGTAGGGCTTGGAGGTCAGCAGAATCACCCACTACAGATTGCATGCAGAAAACTACATGGGGTAGATACAAGACCAGTCACCCCTAACAAGAAAATAGCAGCAGTAACTGGTGTTTATTACAAGAAACTCCTAAAAGGGGGCAAATTACAGAAATGTTTTCATGCTGGATTACTGCACAGATCTGGATGAAATATATACAGGACACCAAGTTTCAAGTACAAATACATGCGGCTCTTGTATGCAAACAAAATTTATTTAGCCCGGATTTCAAAATTAAAGGTTTCCTTTAATAACTCGCTTATGTACGGTATATAGTCTGTTTGCATTCATATGATGTAAAAAACTACAGATCTGTATTGTTACAGAAAGACTTCTTTAAACATATGCAAAGCATTATTTGATGGCACACATGGATATGTCTGGAATTTTTTTCAAAAGTTAATCAGCAATCACTGAAAAGGCATCAAAAACAGCAAATGAAAATTAGGTTATGCAGAGCTTGCTTAATCAACAATCCTGGAAAATGTGTACTGTAAGGTGAGTACAAGCATTAGCGCCAGCAATTTAACTGCAAATAGGCTTCAAGGCACATGCTTTTGCCAATAACAGTTTGAGTCTATAGTGTGTCTTGGAAAGACTTTGCTAAGAAAATCAAAACCACAGATGTACCAAAAGGGTAGTAATTTATGAAAAGAATCAGATAATAATTGTATGATATTATCATAATTTATAGGGCACAGTAGTTTTTTCTAACAAGCCATATGGATCACAAGAGATTTAAAAAAAAACAAGCATAGCGTATGAGACTCCACAATCTTTAAAGCTGAACTAAGCACATATCATCTAAACATACTGTATCTCACAAAAGTGAGTACACCCCTCACATTTTTGTAAATATTTTATTATATCTTTTCATGTGACAACACTGAAGACATTACACTTTGCTACAATGTAAAGTAGTGAGTGTACAGCTTGTATAACAGTGTAAATTCGCTGTCCCCTCAAAATAACTCACACAGCCATTAATGTCTAAACCCTGTCAACAATAGTGAGTACACCCCTAAGTGAAAATGTCCAAATTGGGCCTAATTAGCCATTTTCCCTCCCCTGTGTCATGTGACTTGTTAGTGTTACAATGTCTCAGGTGTGAATGGGGAGCAGGTGTGTTAAATTTGGTGTTGGCACTCTCACTCTCTCATACTGGTCACTGGAAGTTCAACATGCACCTCATGGCAAAGAACTCTGAGGATCTGAAAAAAAGAATTGTTGCTCTACATAAAGATGGCCTAGGCCAGTGATGGCGAACCTTTTTGAGCCAGAGTGCCCAAACCGCGACGCAAAACCAACTTATTTCTTTCAAAGTGCCAACACAGAATTAAACCTGCCAGCGTCTCTGTACATTCGGTTGCTATCGGTTACCATACATTACTGCCCACCATTCGGTTACTAAACAATACTGCCCAGCACCATTCGGTTACTAGACGTTGCTAAACATTAATACCCAGTACCATTCGGTTACTACACATTACATTACTGCCCATCATTCAGTTGTTAGAGGTTACTGCACAATGATTACCTGAAATTCAGTCCCCTTCTGCAAACTGCTCAGTCCTGCCGCTGCTTTATTAATCACCACCCCCGCTGCTCGCAGAAGGGTGGGGAAGAATGCACACAGCCTTGTCTGTGTGTCTTTGATCTCCCTGCTCGTGCTGCTGACCAGAGAAGGGGGAGGGGGGCTTGGGGGAGACATCACAGAAAGATTGCTCTGCCTCACTCCTTGTCAGTCACAGCAGCTCCGGTCCTGACAGAGGAGAAGCAGGCTCTCTAGAACATGCAGCCCCCACAGCCATGCCTCTCTGTCAGTGTGGACAGGAGAACAAGCGAGGGTGATGGTATGTGCAGGGAACAGAGCCGAGCAGAGGAACCTCCCGCCGGCCTCAATACAGCATAGCCACGCTTTCCTCTCTGCCTGCATCTTCTTGTCAAATGTGGCGGGCTGCAGGAGGAGGGCGGGTTACAGTAATGCTGATTGGCTGAGAGGCGGTGGTGGGTGGAGCAATTTTTCGGCAGCTGGCCTCTGATTGGGGGGTGCAGTGTCGATGAGACGGCTTCTATGATTGGATTAGCGTGCGCACGTGTCACGTACCTGACGGTGACGAGCCCGGTTAGCAGAGGGAGGCCTCCCTTACGGCTCCCACCGGCGGCCCCTGGTGGTATAACAGGAAGCACGGAGGTGGAAGGGGTACGAGTGCCTGGCAGGATCAAGAACTACCGCAGGTGATCAGGAACCAGCAGGTGAGGATGCAGGAACCAGGAACTACAGCAGGTGAGTGGACAGGAACCAGGAACTACAGCAGGTGAGTAGACAGGAACCAGGAACTCAGAAGATGACCCGGACCGGGAGGCACAGCAGGTAGACTGGAACCACTGGGCAGCAGCAGATGAACAGGAACCAGCAGATGAGCAGACAGGAACCAGCAGATGAGCAGACAGGAACCAGGAACTGCAGCAGGTGAGTAGACAGGAACCAGGAACTCAGCAGATGACCCGGACCGGGAGGCACAGCAGGTAGACTGGAACCACTGGGCAGCAGCAGGTGAACAGGAACCAGCAGATGAGCAGACAGGAACCAGCAGATGAACAGACAGGAACCAACAGATGAGCAGACAGGAACCAGGAACTCAGCAGATGACCCGGACCGGGAGGCACAGCAGGTAAACTGGAACCACTAGGCAGCAGCAGGTGAACAAGAGCCAAGGTCAGGCAGGATCGTCAGACAAGCCGGGGTCGGGTAAACTGGCAGGCAGCGAGGCACAAAAGGATCAGGCAATACCGAAGTCAGAAAACAGGCCGATGGTCAGGTACAGGCAGATAGCAGGAGGGTCACAGGAAGCCGGGTCAGATACAGGTAAACAAGGCAGATCAGGTCACTTGGGATAAATGCTGTAGAGCAGACAGCAGGGACTGTCTGCAAGTGAGGAGTTTAAATAGCCCTTCGGGCGTCACCTGCGGGGGCGGGAACCAGGAAGTCCAGGGCGTCTGTTCCTGACAGGGTTTCCATGACATTGCCCCCCCCCAAGAGGCAGCCTCCGGATGCCCCTAGGAGCAAACTTCTCGGGGTGAGACCTCCTGAAGGCTTGTATCAGGTCTTTGGCGTGAATGTTCTCTTCGGGTTCCCAGGAGTTCTCCTCTGGTCCGTAACCCTTCCATTTTATTAAAAATTGACTCTGGCTATTTCTTCTTCGTGCGTCTAAAATAGCTTCTACCTCGAATTCCTGTTCCCCGTCTATGATGACGGGATCAGGGCGAATCGGGGTCCGACCTGGGAATGGGTTGGAGACTGACGGTTTCAATAGAGAAACATGAAAAACAGGGTGGACCCTCAGGGAGTCGGGGAGCTCCAGCTCGTAGGCCACCTCGTTGATTTTCCTTTTGATAGGAAAAGGCCCTAGAAACTTGGGGCCCAATTTCTTGGACGGGCAAGCCAATCTTAGATTGATGGTGGAAAGCCATACTTGGTCGCCCGGTGCCAGCGCTAATTCACCCCGTCTCCTCCTGTCATAGACCGTCTTGTTATACTCCTGAGTTCTTGCCATGGCTTCGCGTAGAAGCTGGTTGTTAGAGGAGAAGAAATTCACTTTTTCCAGAACTGCGGGCACTGAGCACTCAGGGAGAGAGTTGGGCAGAAATGTGGGGTGAAACCCGAAGTTCGCAAAAAATGGGGTCTGGTTAGTTGCGGAGTGGATGGAGTTATTGTAGGAGAACTCCGCTAGCGGAAGCAGGGAGAGCCAGTCATTTTGAGCAAAGGAGGAGAAACAACGCAAATATTGCTTGAGGGTCTGATTTGTTCTCTCAGTCTGTCCGTTGGTTTGAGGGTGGTAAGCCGAAGAGAATGATAGCTCTATTCCCAGAGTCTTGCAGAGGGACCTCCAGAACCGGGAGGTAAATTGTACCCCCTGATAGGAGACTATATTAGCAGGTACCCCGTGGAGCCTGACGACTTCTTTAATGAACATTTGTGCAGTTTCCAGGGCCGAGGGGGTCCCTCTCATAGGAACAAAATGTGCCATCTTGGACAGACGGTCCACAATCACAAAGATGGTGGTGTGATTCTCAGCCGGGGGGAGTTCAACTATGAAGTCGATAGAAAGCATTTTCCACGGTCTCTCTGGAACGGGTAAGGGCTTCAGTAGTCCCCAGGCTTTGGATCTGGACCCTTTATTCCGGGTACATGTAGTACAGGACTCCACGAACCTCCTGCAATCCTCGCGTAGTCGAGGCCACCAAAAGGTACGTTGTACCAACTCAGTGGTCTTAGCCACGCCAAAGTGCCCAGCAAGGGCATGATCGTGGCAGAGCTCTAGCACGGTTATCTTTAGTTCTTCTGGTATGAATATCCTGTCTTGGTGCCAGAGTAATCCATCCTTGGTTTGCAGATCCAGTTCAGGAGAGGGTTCCTGTCTAGTGGTGGCTTGTCTCATCCGGGAGAGTAGGTCCTCCTGAAGTAGGAGAAAATTCCCAGGAGCGAGGATTGTATCGGGTGAGGAGAGTTCTTTGGATCCATGAAACATTCGGGACAAGGCGTCAGGTTTAGTGTTCTTGGCACCGGGGCGGTATGTCACATGGAAGGAGAACCGGGAAAAAAACAGGGCCCATCTGGCTTGTCGTGGTTTTAGTCTTTTTGCAGTTTTCAGGTACTCTAAGTTCTTATGGTCGGTGAATACTAAGATCGGGTGAGCAGCACCTTCAAGTAAGTACCTCCATTCTTCCAGGGCGGACTTAATCGCCAAGAGTTCCCGGTCTCCCACGTCATAGTTCTTTTCTGCCGCAGATAATTTGCGAGAAAAGAAAGCCACCGGATGAAGCAAAGCCTTGGTTCCTTGCCTCTGTGACAATATTGCCCCTACTGCAACCTCAGAAGCATCTACCTCAAGTACAAATGGTAGGGAGGAATCTGTGTGTTTTAAGATGGATGCAGAGGTGAAGAGCCCTTTGAGATCCTCAAAGGCCTTTTGGACCTCAGGGGACCAGTGGAAGCGGGTACCTTGCTTGGTTAGCTGAGTAATGGGTGCAATGATGGCGGAGAACCCCCGGATGAATTTACGATAAAAGTTGGCAAATCCAACGAACCGTTGGATTCCCTTCTTATCCACTGGCGCTGGCCAGTCCAAGATTGCGGTGATCTTCTGTGGGTCCATCCTGATGCCTTCGCCAGAGATAATTAATCCCAGAAATGCTATGCTCTCCCGCTCAAACTCGCATTTCTCAGCCTTCGCATATAGTTTATGCTGCCGAAGCCGGTCTAACACACTTCTGACATGCCTGCGATGAGAGTCAAGGGAGGAAGAGAAGATTAGTATGTCATCTAAATAAGCAATCACAAAGAGATCTAAAAAGTCCCGAAGAACATCATTAATTAAATACTGGAAGGTGGCAGGGGCATTGCACAGCCCGAAGGGCATCACTAAATATTCGAAATGTCCGAACCGGGAGCGGAAGGCGGTTTTCCACTCATCGCCCTCCTTGATTCGGACCAGGTTATAGGCTCCCCGGAGGTCAAGCTTAGTAAAAATAACGGCAGCTCCCAATCTTTGGAACAACTCTGGTACCAGACGAAGAGGATAACGATTTTTAATGGTGACCTTATTTAGTTCACGGTAGTCCACACATGGCCTGAGGGTATGGTCCTTCTTTTCTACAAAGAAAATGCCTGCGCCTGCTGGTGACGTAGAGGGGCGAATGAACCCCTTTAAAAGGTTCTCATCGATGTAGTCCTTCAGGGCCCCCTGTTCCACCTCCGTTAAAGGGAAAATCCTACCGAAAGGAATAGCTGCTCCGGGAAGTAGATCAATGGGGCAGTCGTAGGCTCGGTGGGGTGGTAGTGTCTCTGCCCCCTGTTTACTAAACACATCGAGAAAGTCCAGGTAAGCGTCAGGGATGGCCTGACGTATTCCAGCCTCAGTGTCGGTACACATTAAGGTGGCAGGCCCAGGGGGTTTGTGTGAGCCACAGGACCGTTGGCAGTAGGAGGAAGGAAACGTGATCACCCCCGTGACCCAGTTAATGGTAGGATTATGGGCTTGTAGCCAGGGCATACCGAGAATTATGGGGAACAGTGGAGAGGAGATAATATCCAGCCGTAGATATTCTCGGTGCACCCCGGTAGAGGAGAAGACAGTGACAGGTAGGGGAGCCATCTCTTCGACCACGGGCCCCGACTTGATAAGGGACCCATCAGCCAGGTGAACCCGTAGTCCATGGGTCTTGAGAAGTAGAGGAATAAGTTGAGTACGGGCAAAAGTTGAGTCCATGAAGCAACTACAAGCCCCAGAGTCAATAATTGCGACGACTTGCAGGGTCCTTCCTGGGAGTTGCAGGGAGATAGAAAGAGCGAAGTGAGAGGAGGATTTAGTCTGAGGGTTGATCACAGCAGGGAATACTGACAAGCACTTACGGAACTTCAGGGGACAGTTCCTAACGAAGTGACCGGGCTCCCCGCAGTACAGGCACAGGTTGTGCGCGCGTCGGCGTTGGCGTTCCTCCGGAGTAAGGGAAGGGCGGAGGACCCCAAGCTGCATGGGTTCAAGAGCATCGTACGAGGGGGTCAAGGGTGCTGCAGAAGCTGGGTGCGGATGACTGGGGACCCGGGGAAGCATCCAGGTCGGCTGGGTGAAGCCCGTGGCACTCTCAACCCTCCGTTCCCTCAGGCGTCGGTCGATCTGAATTGTCAGATCGATCAGTAGGTTCAAATTTTCTGGTATTCCTACCCTAGCCAGTTCGTCCTTCAATGGGTCAGAAAGGCCTATGCGAAACTGGTGACGGAGGGCAGCGTCATTCCAGCTGGTGTCTGCACTCCAGCGCCTGAACTCAGCTACATAATCTTCCGCTGCTCTGCGTCCCTGCTGAAGGGTCCGCAGGGCGTTCTCTGCAGTGACCGAGAGCTGAGGGTCCTCGTACAATTGGGCAATGGCGTCAAAAAAAAAGTGTAAGGCTGTCCAAGGACGCATCTTTGCGTTCTAGCAGGCGGTGGGCCCAGTTCTGTGGGTCTCCGGAAAGCAGCGAAATTACAAAGCCCACCTTGGTAGCTTCTAAGGAAAAGGTGCGGGGCTGTAATGCAAAGTACAACTCACAAGAGTTCCGGAAAGCCCTGAACTTGCTCCGGTCCCCGGAGAATCTTTCGGGTGTAGGGACCCTGGGTTCAGGGGGAAGCATGACCACCGTGGGCGCAGCTCCTGCCCCGGCGGAAGAAGTGGAGGCACGTGGACCCCCTTGAGCTCCATCGGGGTTGGTGAGGGCCCGCACTTGTCCTTCCAGGTGAGTGTAGCCTTGCTGGAGGCTCTTAACGGCCTCGGTCAGTCCCGCAGGTGTCGGCATAGTTCCTCCATAGGTGAGGCTCCCTGCTCGGGCTCAGACATGGCTGTCTGCTACTGTCACGTACCTGACGGTGACGAGCCCGGTTAGCAGAGGGAGGCCTCCCTTATGGCTCCCACCGGCGGCCCCTGGTGGTATAACAGGAAGCACGGAGGTGGAAGGGGTACGAGTGCCTGGCAGGATCAAGAACTACCGCAGGTGATCAGGAACCAGCAGGTGAGGAGGCAGGAACCAGGAACTACAGCAGGTGAGTGGACAGGAACCAGGAACTACAGCAGGTGAGTAGACAGGAACCAGGAACTCAGAAGATGACCCAGACCGGGAGGCACAGCAGGTAGACTGGAACCACTGGGCAGCAGCAGATGAACAGGAACCAGCAGATGAGCAGACAGGAACAAGCAGATGAGCAGACAGGAACCAGGAACTGCAGCAGGTGAGTAGACAGGAACCAGGAACTCAGCAGATGACCCGGACCGGGAGGCACAGCAGGTAGACTGGAACCACTGGGCAGCAGCAGGTGAACAGGAACCAGCAGATGAGCAGACAGGAACCAGCAGATGAGCAGACAGGAACCAACAGATGAGCAGACAGGAACCAGGACATCAGCAGATGACCCGGACCGGGAGGCACAGCAGGTAAACTGGAACCACTAGGCAGCAGCAGGTGAACAAGAGCCAAGGTCAGGCAGGATCGTCAGACAAGCCGGGGTCGGGTAAACTGGCAGGCAGCGAGGCACAAAAGGATCAGGCAATACCGAAGTCAGAAAACAGGCCGATGGTCAGGTACAGGCAGATAGCAGGAGGGTCACAGGAAGCCGGGTCAGATACAGGTAAACAAGGCAGATCAGGTCACTTGGGATAAACGCTGTAGAGCAGACAGCAGGGACTGTCTGCAAGTGAGGAGTTTAAATAGCCCTTCGGGCGTCACCTGCGGGGGCGGGAACCAGGAAGTCCAGGGCGTCTGTTCCTGACAGGGTTTCCATGACAGCACGTCACTCTCAGGCGCTTTATTCTTTGCCACTTTCACTCGGGCACGTCACCACTAGCCTACAGAACTATGGGAGATGTAGTTCGCAGTGCGGTGCGGACGATTCGATTTTTCACAGTGTCCTTTCCTCATTTCATGGCATGCCCACAGAGAGGGCTCAACGTGCCGGCAGCGGCACGCGTGCCACGGGTTCGCCATCACTGGCCTAGGCTATAAGAAGATTACCAAGACCCTGAAACTGATCTGCAGCATGGTGGCCAAGACCATACAGTGGTTTAACAAAACAGGTCTCGCCATGGTCGACCAAAGAAGTTGGATCCATGTGCTCAGGGTCATATCCAGAGGTTGTCTTTGGGAAATAGACGTATGAGTGCTTCCAAAACTGCTGCAGAGGTTGAAGGGGTGGGAAGTCAGCCTGTCAGTGCTCAGGCCTATACACCGCACACTGCATCAAATTGGTCTGCATGGCTGTCGTCCCAAAAGGAAGCCTCTTCTAAAGATGATGCACAAGAAAGCCCGCAAACAGTTTGCTGAAGACAAGCAGACTAAGGACATGGATTACTGGAACCATGTCCTGTGGTCTGATAAGACCAAGATAGACTTATTTGGTTCAGATGGTGTCAAGCATGTGTGGCAACAACCAGGTGAGGAGTACAAAGACAAATGCGTCTTTGCCTACAGTCAAGCATGGTGGTGGGAGTGCCATGGTCTGGGGCTGCATGAGTGCTGCCGGCACTAGGGAGCTACAGTTCATTGAGGGAACCATGAATGCCAACATGTACTGTGACATACTGAAGAAGAGCATGATCCCCTCCCTTTGGAGACTGGGCCGCAGGGCAGTATTCCAACATGATAGCGACCCCAAACACACCTCCAAGACGACCACTGCCTTGCTAAAGAAGCTGAGGGTAAAGGTGATGGACTAGCCAAGCATGTCTCCAGCCCTAAACGCTATTGAGAATCTGTGGGGCATCCTCAAACGGAAGGTGGAGGAGTGCAAGGTCTCTAACATCCACCAGCTCCATGATATCATCATGGAGGAGTGGAAGAGGACTCCAGTGGCAACCTGTGAAGCTCCGGTGAACTCCATCCCCAAGAGGGTTAAGGAAGTGCAGGAAAATAATGGTGACCACAAAAAAATTGTCACTTTGGGCCCAATTTGGACATTTTCACTTAGGGGTGTACTCACTTTTGTTGCCAGCGGTTTAGACATTAATGGCTGTGTGTTGAGTTATTTTGTGGGGACAGCAAATTTACAGTTTTATACAAGCTGTACACTCACTGCTTTACATTGTAGTAAAGTGTAATTTCTTCAGTGTTGTCACATGAAAAGATATAATAAAATATTTACAAAAAGGGGTGTACTCACTTTTGTGAGATACTGTGTGATATATATATATATATATATATATATATATATATATATATATATGGAAGAGATCTAGATGTGTATGTTTCCTAGAAGCTGCTGTCTCCACTAAAGACAACTACATAGGAAAAATGGTGGATAAGTGGGAATGGCACTGCTTGTTATGCGGCGTACACACGATCGTTTTTCATGCCATTTTTTAAACCAACGTTTTTCTCGTCGTTTTTTTTTCATGTTTCCTCTCAAGCCTGTCTTGCGTGCACACGATCATTTTAAAAAACGTTCAAGCAAAGCACAGTGACGTACAACACGTACGACGGCACTATAAAGGGGAAGTTCCGTTCGGATGGTGCCACCCTTCATGTTAGTAACGTTTGTTGAGCGACGATTCGCGCTTTTCAGCCTCCTGCTTTTCAGTCCGTTACAGCGCGACGAATGTGCTATCTCCATTACAAATGCTAGTTTTACCAGAACGTGCGCTCCCGTCTCATACTTGATTCTGAGCATGCGCGTTTTTTCACCTCGTCAAAGCATACACACCATCGTTTTTCACGTCATTAAAAAAAACGACATGAAAAACGACGTGAAAAAATAGAGCATGTTCGAAATTTTTAATGCCCGTTTTTCACGTTGTTAAAAATGCTCTGGAGCATACACACGATCGGTTTTAATGCCCATTTTTAAAAATGGCATTTTTAACGGCATGAAAAACGATCGTGTGTATGGGGCATTAGAGAGGTGCTTTAGTTTTAGCTAGTGCGTAACACATAAGCTATATAATAAATCAAAAGTTAACAAGACTTAATAAAACTGCAAAGTGCTAGGTGCATTGCAAAGTGTGCAATTCACGTGAAAAATATATAAAAAATATTATTATATTTATATGTTATTGTTAATTCATACCTCATCACCTCCTCCCATGCTCGTCTACAGGACTTTTCCAGAGCCTCTCCAAGCCTATGGAACTCCTTACCCCAATCTGTCCGTCTATCTCCTTCTCTATTAGCTTTTAGAGGATCCCTAAAAACCCTCCTCTTCAGAGAAGCCTATCCCACCCACACCTAACAACTATATATCCATTCTGTCCACCTGATCATCCCCCACAGCTAATACCCTTTGTTTCACGTGACCCTCCCTCCTAGACTGTAAGCTCTAACAAGCAGGGCCCTCTGATCCCTCTGTTTTGAATTGTATTGTGATTGTACTGTCTTCCCTGATGTTGTAAAGCGCTGCGCAAACTGTTGGCGCTATATAAATCCTGTATAATAATAATAATAATAATAATATTAATTCATAAACAGTAAATGTAGTGAAGTGCTAAGTGCGGGATAAAATGTGCAAATGGTATTTAAACAACAGTAATAAACTACATTCAAAGAACGTGTCGATACTTATCGTTCACATGTCACTATATAAAAAAGCATTGGTAAATCAATTGCTTCGTGAGGTTACATAAAATCTATAAGTGGTTTGAAAAAAGTGATAAGTGCTTAGAGTAAGTATGAAAATCACAAAAAATCTTTGGAAGAATGGGAGGGTCTGGGGTCCCCCCTCCAGCACAGTTAGATCCCAATCGGGGTGTTGGGGGGGGGGGGACGGAACCCGCCTCCAGTATTAATTTGTTTCTCTATGGACTTGCCGACAGTTGGTATTATTTGAAAATTCCTAAACGGTCCAAAAACCTATGCTCTTGTTCCTATCTGTTAAAGCTATTCACAGTTTCCAGTCCTCTGCATGTTGACTGTTGTTTGTTTATGTATGACTTATGAATAATGTATAATTTATGCATTTTGAAATAAAAAAATTTTTACAGTAAAATTATATACAGAAAATCACAAAAAAATAAATCACACACCTCCTGGACGCTGACAGGAGTGGACATGTACTGTTAGAGCTCCGCTCAGTGTGAGGAGAACAGCTACAGAATAACCGGAGCCCGCAGATTCTAGTCACACAGAAACACACCGGACACCTCCTGGAATACAGAGGTACAGTTTTGGGCAAAACTATGGTGCTTGGAGGCACCCGCACCCACACCAAAAACCCCTCCATTAAGGAACCCAAAGCGTGGGCCGTAGCAAAAATGGCGCCGGTGCCTTCCTCCTCCAAAGCCTCAGCGCTCTCACAGAATCACCAACCTATACATACAGACTCCCCTTGCGAGTCGGACTCAGAAACAAATGACATACAGTGTATTTCACAAGATTCCCCTGCCTCTCCAGCTTTATTAAGGCAGTTTGAAAAAATGCTTAACAAAGTTCTGAGGCAAACCTCAGAACATATCACAAAGAGCCTCACAAAAAAGATAAGGGAGCTGGGTAGCCACACAGAAGCGCTAGAAACCAGAGTGGATGAGATTGCAAACTCAGCACAGGATTACATAGCTGAACTGGAAAATCTTAAGGAGGAAAATTTAACTTTACAATTTAAACTGGAAGATTTTGAGAATAGGGCCAGACGCTTTAACATTCGCATCAGAGGTATACCAGAGTCAGTGACAGACCTACAAGATACTATTACTGCCTTATTTCAGGAACTTCTGCCTACACTGCCAGCAGAACGTTTAGAAATGGATAGAATTCATCGCACTCTTGCACCCAAAAAGGCAGAGGGTCCACTACGCGATATAATCACAAAATTTTATTTTTACCGCACAAAGGAGAACCTGCTAGCAGCAGCAAGAGAACGAAATTACTTATTGTTCCAGGGACATAAATACCAACTTTTTGCTGACCTTTCTCAACTGACCATTACCAAACACCGAGCAATGAAACCCCAACTTCACAAAATCACCACATAAATTACCAATGGGGTTTCGCTTTTTGTATCCGTTTTGTACACCAAGGCTCTAAATTCATCTGTAGATCAGAGGAAGAACTACAGCATACCCTACAAAATCTACATTTGGTGGAACCTGGACCTGGTCCCAATTTGCCACGCAGAAGATCTGCGTTATCTTCGTCACAAAAATCCTCAGAACTTTCTGGAAACAATGGAAATCATCCCCACTTTCACAAAAGAAGTCGCCTGGATTCCCCTCCAAAATACAGAGAAGACGCCATAGACTAAATAGTATATGAAGACACTTTGAAACATTACTATATTGAACTAAGTACCACCCATCTACTTTCCACCTTTTCACCTAACCCTTACTTTGAAACCCAGATGATGTTTCATTTGATTCCCTAAACTTATAGCACAATATTGAAACACCTAATCCAAATCCAAATACCAGTAGGATAGAGAGCATACTTGTATATTTAGGTGCACATATACAATTATACGTTGTGGTATGAATGTGAATATATAAGCATACATATGAACATGAATGTTTTCTATATATGTTTGTATGCTTAAATTTATGTTTTTATATACTTAGCTCTCCTTCGCCCCCCCCCTTTTTTTTTTACCAAAATTACCAAGACAAAGTGAAAGGTCTGATTTTATTTAATTCTATATATATATATATTTTTTTATAAAAGTTATCACCCAAGGTTGGTAGCCGGTCTTCTCATAATACAAAGTTATTAATGAGATTCAGTAAGAAATTTACGTTCTGTTCTGGTCTAATCTCTATCTGATGGACACCATAACTGATTTTTTTTTCTTTTTTAGATTTTTTCATGTACCCCAGGATTAATAATCCAATACCAAGCAGGTTTTACTTGTATTAGTTTTACTTCTAATTATTCTGCATTTTTTTCTTCAATAATATTATTAGGGCTTTTTCTTCCTCACACAGATGTTCAGTGTGTCCCAATTGGCCCTCGTTTGTTCATCCATAATATGTGGGCAAACGACACAGGCTGCACTCCCCCTGATGGTGGTCCATTCCCCCATCACGGGAAAACTTTAATCTTCAATGTATGATCGTTTGCATCTTATCTAACTTTATCCTTTTTATTTTCAGTACTCCGCTTCTCTATACTTCTGACAGTACTGGTCCCTTCTCTTTCTTTTTCCTCTTACGAGTCCACATGGGTTGATTCATCCAGTATTCAAGCATTTCATTCCTTTCAAGCTAAGAAGGCCCACATAATATGCCTACAGGAAACTCACTTTGTAGTGAATTCTTCTCCAAAATAGATGAGCCCTTTCTATCCACAAGTCTTTACAGCCTCGGCCAGCGCCAAAAAGAAAGGAACCCTTATTGCCTTTCACAGATCTACTCCGTTCCTAATCCAGTCAGAAATTAAAGACCCTGAGGGGCGATATCTAATACTCACTGGTCATATCATGGATAATGCGGTAACGATAGTATCATACTACGCCCCTAACAACAAACCTCATTTCTATCACACTTATTACAAGTGGTAAATGCCCATAAAATGGGCACAGTCATCATATGTGGTGACTCCAACCAAGTCCTCCTCCCATTTCTCGACAAGTCGCCTTATATTCCTTCTCGTAACTCAAGCAATCATTTTCTAAACTACTCTCTCGATATAATTTAGTAGACTCTTGGAGAGAATGTAATTCATCCAAAAGATGCTTTACCTACTGTTCACACCCACAAAAGATATCCACCTGTATAGACCACATTTTTCTAACTACAGCTATGATACCTGAAGTACTTGCATCTAGCATAATCCCCATCCACTGGTTGGACCACAACGCAGTTTTCACCACTTTATCCTCTACCATCACTAAAGCTCACGACTCAACATGGTATCTCCCTGACATCATACTCAAGAACCCCTCCTATAGCCAAATAATTGAACAAGGTATAAAAGGACGATCTAGAATATAACACTAATCCTGACATATCTCCACTTACCTTATGGGAAGCGCACAAGCCTGTGATGCGTGGAATGATCCAAAGACAAATGGCACTGATCAAAAGAGAACGTAATATTCTAGCACTTAAATTAGAAACCAATTTTAATGATGCCTTTACCTCTTTCCAAAGCAATCCTACCCCTACATCAAAAGCACAATTGGAAAAAAACTGATTGGAATATGATTTATTCCTAACAGAATCAGCAGATAAGACACTACGCAGATCAAAACACACGTTTTACATGAAATCAAATAAACCTAATACCCTCCTGGCACGAGCACTGAAATCCATTGACAGACAATCCAACCCAATATGACTTAAACTATCAAACAACACTTACACGAGTAAGGCTCCATGCACACGAGATGCTGGTAAACGCGCGTTCAGAGGCAGTTGGACACTTTTTTCAACTGCTCCTGAACACATTCAATGTTATCCTATGTGTCCATGCACACAGTCTCGTTTATTGCCGTTTTTAGGCAGTTGCGTTTAACCTCGTTTTTCCAGAAGCAAACAAATGGGTTCAGACGCAAAAGTTTTCCACCTTACAGACGCAAAACGCGGCAAGACGCGGTACCGGCGTTTTGCCGTGTTTTCGTTTATAAGCGTTTTTAAAGGTGACCTATTTTTTTACATTAGAAATCTCAAAAATGATGGCAAATGATGAAAAACCATAAAAAATATATATAAAAAAATGTAATTGCTTGCATTGCACTGTAGACAATCCACAACTTGTGGCAGGTAACGTGGCAAGTGGACAATCCACAATTTGTGGCAGGTGATGTTGCCAGGTGACGTGGCAGGTGGAAATCCACAAATTGTGGCAGGTGACGTGGCAGGTGACGTAGCAAGTGGACAATCCACAACTTGTGGCAGGTGACGTGGCCAGGTGACGTGGCAGGTGGACAATCCACAAATTGTGCCAGGTGACGTGGCAGGTGGACAATCCACAACTTGTGGCCAGGTGACGTGGCAGGTGGACAATCCACAAATTGTAGCAGGTGACGTGGCCAGGTGATGTGGCAGGTGACGTGGCAAGTGGACAATCCACAACTTGTGGCCAGGTGACGTGGCAGGTGATGTGGCAGGTGGACAATCCACAAATTGTGGCAGGTGACGTGGCCAGGTGACGTGGCAGGTGGACAATCTACAAATTGTGGCAGGTGACGTGGCCAGGTGACGTGGCAGGTGATGTGGCAAGTTGACAATCCACAACTTGTGGCATGTGACGTGGCCAGGTGATGTGGCAGGTGACGTGGCAAGTGGACAATCCACAACTTGTGGCAGGTTACGTGGCCAGGTGATGTGGCCAGGTGACGTGGCAGGTGGACAATCGACAAATTGTGGCAGGTGACGTGGCCAGGTGACGTGGCAAGTGACGTGGCAGGTGGACAATCCACAACTTGCGGCAGGTGACGTGGCAGGTGACGTGGCCAGGTGACGTGGCAGGTGGACAATCCACAAATTGTGGCAGGTGATGTGGCCAGGTGATGTGGCAGGTAACGTGGCAAGTGGACAATCCACAACTTGTGGCAGGGGACGTGGCAGGTGGACAATCCACAAATTGTGGCAGGTGACGTGGCCGGTGACGTGGCAGGTGGACAATCCACACATTGTGGCAGGTGACGTGACAGGTGATGTGGCAGGTGACGTGGCAAGTGGACAATCCACAACTTGTGGCAGGTGACATGGCCAGGTGACGTGGCAGGTGGACAATCCACAAATTGTGGCAGGTGACGTGGCCAGGTGATGTGGCAGGTGACGTGGCAAGTGGACAATCCACAACTTGTGGCAGGTGACGTGGCCAGGTGATGTGGCAGGTGACGTGGCAGGTGGACAATCCACAAATTGTGGCAGGTGACGTGGCCAGGTGACGTGGCCAGTGGACAATACACAAATTGTGGCAGGTGACGTGGCCAGGTGACGTGGCAAGTGGACAATGCACAACTTGTGGCAGGTGACGTGGCCAGGTGACGTGGCAGATGACGTGGCAAGTGAACATTCCACAACTTGTGGCAGGTGACATGGCCAGGTGACATGGCCAGGTGACGTAGCCAGGTGACATGGCAAGTGGACAATCCACAACTTGTAGCCAGGTGACGTGGCAAGTGGACAATTCACAACTTGTGGCAGGTGACATGGCCAGGTGACGTATCAGGTGACGTGGCAAGTGGACAATCCACAGCTTGTGGCAGATGATGTGGCAAGTGATACGCTAAATACAAGTACACTGCTGCTCTCTCAGCTGCTGGTCTCCCAAAATGGCTGAAATGGTTAAGTAATACTGTTTTTTGAGCTTAGGGAGGGTCTTATGATGTTTCTTAACTAAACGCAAACGCGGTAAAACGTAGTAAAACGCCACTAAGATCGCGGCAAAACGGGCATTTTTAAACGCCGGTTTTAGCCTTTAAAAACGTGTGTTCAGCAGAGTTTGCACCGGCGTCTCGTGTGCATGGGGCCTTACCCCCTTAAAATCGTTCATAAATTCTGTAAATATTTAACACCATTGTATTCAGAATCAAAAGAATTTAATCAGACCGATGCTGATAACTTCTCTAAAATAAATCTTACTAAACTAACACACACACAAAAAATCTTGCTTGAAGAACACATAACAGCAGAAGTCTTGAAAACCATAAAAGAACTGAAAACAAACAAGAGGCCTGGCCCAGACGGCTTCTCAGCCTTATACTATAGAACATTTTCTGAAACCCTTTCTCCTATTTTAGTGGACGCATTCAATACCCTAATAGATGGCTATTCCATTAGACGCAAATCATTACTATCAATTATTTGCCTGATCCCCAATCAGATAACACATCCTGCATGAACTTCCATCCCATCTCCCTCTTAAAATCAGGACATTAAAATCCTAGCAAAAATTGTAGCTATCCGCCTCAACAAGATAATTGGCAAAATTATACACAACGACCAAGTTGGATTTATGCCAAAGAGGCAAGCAAGCGATAATGTAAGTCGAGCTACCCTTTAGGCATATATATAGCCCAAAAAAGATGCATTCCTACATGCTTCCTTTCTCTAGACATTAGAAAAGCCTTTGATTCAATAACCTGGCCATACTTACACTACACTCTCCAGAAATGGGGATTTGGTCCCCACTTCACTAGTTGGATATCAGCTCTCTATAACAAACCCCAAGCTTATGTAAAATACGCAGGCTATAAATCGGAATATTTTTATATAGAGAAAGGCACACGTCAGGGCTGCCCACTTTCCCCCTTACTATTTGCCCTTGTAATATAACCCTTAGCCCAATACCTTAGATTAGATCCATCACTGGAATAGAACTAGGTGGAATCCAACATAAACTTAGCTTATTCGCAGACGATATCTTATTATTCCTATCATCCCCCCAAGTTTCAGGCCCAAATCTAATACCCATTCTTAACAAATTTGCTACCATATCAGGATTAGAGATAAACCCCCAGAAATGTATTGCATTCAACAATAGAATTAACATCAGCTAAAATAGCACTACCCTTCGCATGGGCCGTAGACTCAATCCCGTTTTTAGGGATTCACCTTACAGCCTCTTTATCAGACCTATACTCAGCAAACTACCCTAACATTCTAAAACACATCACGAAGATAATGGATAACTGGTCCCACCTTCCTATTTCTTGGATGGGGAAAATAAATGTCGTTAAAATGACAATACTACCCAAACTGCTATACCTATTTAGAGTATTACCGACAACAGTCCCCGCCCACTACTTACGTATTATCCAGAAAAGAACATCTAAATTTATTTATTTTTTTCAAAATTGTTTATTGGTTTTAACAGGATTACAGAAAATACAGAAAATACATAACATTGACTTTAACTTGTGTCAGTAGCAGGAATGTAGGAAAGCATCCTGGCAAGTAATAGATAGTCAACAGAGTCAAGTGAACCACAGAACAAAAGATAAGATGTAGTGTAGATTTAATCATGACTCTAGTAAAGAATAAGACATGGTGGTCCTCTGGGTCCGACCACATTCTTGAGGCTTAGGGAACGGATGAAGAGCGTGTAATGGGGTTATACAAGTGTTATAACTAGAGGGGAGAGGAAGCTTCTCAGAGGTATTATCCCTGTGAATGTATGTCTAATACCAGTGATGATCCTCAGCCCTCGTCCAACTCCCCCCCTAACGGGATCTAGCTGTGAGTGGGCGGGGGCTGCATTGCTGTTAATGGAGTCTGTGGTTCTGATTGGTATAATGAGGTAAATAGGGTTTAGCTAATGGGGGTAGGAGTATCTTTCCAGCCAGCGGGAGAGGGGGTCCTATTGTTTAGACTGAGGAATTCACGTACTCAAACAGGCTAGGGTCAGTTGTTGGGTGTATACCTGAGAGTAGACTTATGTGGAATCATTTTGGGTATAATAACAGGAGGGAAAGGGGGTGAGGGGGAGCAGTAGGGGGGGGGGGTTGTTGTGATTTCTGGACAGAGGTGCTAGGGGGGTGAACCGTCATGTGGGATTGGGGGAGGTCGTGCGGTGGTTTCCCTGTAATGTGTCCAACAGGCCCATGTGTTTGTGAAACATGTAGGGGTGTCACGGGCTTGAAATATGAGTCGTTCCATGTCCGCTATTCTGTCTGTCCTGCGGTGCCACTCTTCAATCGTAGGGGGGGTGGTGCTTCTCCAGTGAGCGGGTATGCATGAGTTGGCTGCGTTTATGAGGTGTAAGGTTAGAGATTTTTTGTAACTAGCGAAGGGTGTGGGAGAGTGATGCAGTAGAAATTGAGCGGGGGTGAAGTCCGGTGTGAATGTGGTGATCTGGGAAATACGGCGGTGGACTTCGGTCCAGAAGGGTTGGATGAGGGGGCATTCCCACCATATGTGGAGTAGTGAACCAGGGCCTGCGTTGCATCTCCAGCAGGTCGGAGGGATGTGGGGGTAGCACTTATGAAGTCTGTCTGGGGTCCTATACCACTTGGAAAAGATTTTGTATCTATTTTCCTGAGTGGATACGTTAAGAGATCCTTTGTGCATGTGTGTAAAAATTTGTTCCCAGTCCGAGTCGGTGAGTTGTAGTGACAGGTCTGATTCCCATTGTCGGGTCAGTTTATCGGTGTTGGAAGTGTGTGTGGGGAAAAGAAGGGCATATAAGGTGGAGATAAGGTGGCGTTGGGGTTCGCCATTGTTGCAGATACTTTCAAGAGGCGTGAGGGGTCTCGTCCAGGTTTCGGGTGATCTAGCGGAATTGAAATAATGTCTGATCTGCAGGTGTTTGAAGAAAGTGATGCGATGTTCTGGGAGTAGTTCAGACATTTCCAGGCAAGACAGGAGGTTGCCATTGCGGAAGAAAGTGTGTGCTCTGAGTGGGGTAGCTGCGGGGACGGTGGTGGGGTCACGAGGGGGTAGGCCAGGGGAGAAATCGGGGTTGTAGTTCAATGGGGTCATTGGTCCCGGGGCAGGAGCGACCTTTAAGTGACCGCATGTTTTAGCGAAACATGACAGAGATGCTCCAATGAGGGGGTGTTTAGAGCCGATCGCGAGGTTAGATGTATGTTCAATCCAGGGGAGATGTGATAACGGAGTTTTTGTGGCCGCGTTCTCTACTGCTATCCACGCCTTTGTGTGAGAGTGGACGTGCCAGTCTACGATCCTATTTAAGTGACTTGCCCAGTGATATTTTTGTATATCGGGGAGGCCAAGGCCCCCCGATAATTTGGGGAGTGTTAATCTGTCCCAACTCAGTCTAGGGTGTTTCGATGCCCAAATGAATGTTCTGCACATTCGTTTGTACGCCGTAAAAAACGAGGGCGGAAGTTTGATGGGGACAGCTTGGAGAAGGTATAGGAGCCTGGGCAGGACATTCATTTTTAATATGGCTATTCGACCCATCCAGGAAAAGGATCCGAAGTGCCATTTGTGTAGATCTTCTTGAATTGCGCAGAGGGTAGGAAGGAAGTTTTGTGCGTATAGGTCAGACAAATTCGTAGGGATTTTGACACCCAGGTATGTGAGTGCATGTGGTTCCCAACGGAAGGGGAAGTTGAGTTTGCATTGTGAGACCAAGGCCGGGGGTAGGGTGACGTTTAAAGCTTTTGATTTATTAAAATTTATTTGCAGATTGGACAGTGATTTAAATAGTGAGAAATCCGCAAGAAGATTCGGGATCGTGGTTATGGGTTCTCTCAAGAACAGGAGGACATCGTCTGCATATGCGGCTATTTTGTAATGGGTGTTTTGGATATCGATGCCCTTAACGTTTGTGTTGTCTCTTAATTTTCGGAGCAGTGGCTCCATGGTGAGGATAAAAATTATGGGGGACAGTGGGCATCCCTGATGAGTACCATTTGTGAAGGAGAAGGCGTCCGACAGGCGGCCATTAACTCGAATTTTGGCAGATGGGTCAGCATAAAGAGCCATTATCATTTGAATAAAGCGGGGGGGAAAACCCACCATCCGAAGTGTAGTCTCCATGTAGTCCCAGGCCACTCTGTCGAACGCCTTCTCGGCATCCAAAGACAGGAAAAACCCTTGGGTTGATGACTTGGACAGCCAGTGATGTATATCCAGCGCCTTGATGGTGTTATCCCTGGCCTCCCTACCAGGGACAAAACCAACCTGATCTAATGAAATCAGCTTGTTAAGCAGGGGGAGAATACGGTTTGCTATGGATTTAGCGTACAGTTTTAGATCCACGTTAAGGAGAGAAATTGGGCGATAATTTGCGACAAGTGTATGATCCCTGCCCGGTTTAGGGATTAGAGTGATGTGTGCTTCAAGGAACTCCTTGCTGGTGGTGGAGTGCGGTAGCAGAGTGTTAAAAGCTTTGACAAGATGAGGGAACAGGACGTCTGGGAAGGCTTTGTAGTAGCTGACTGTCAAACCGTCCGGGCCGGGGCTTTTGCCAGGTTTCATTTGCTTTAAGGCTGTCATTATTTCATCTGTGGAGAGCGGAAGATCTAAAGTGGCGGAATCTTCCGATGTGATAGGGGATGGGCTGTATTGTGCCAAGAAGGTGGATAATGCTGCGTTTCTGTCAGGGAGAGCTTCAGTGGAACGGTCAGGAGGGAGGTTATATAGGTCTGTGAAGTAGTTGACGAATTGATCGGAGATGTCTTTAGGTTTGACAAGGGAGGTCCCGGAAGGGGTTGTTATGTTGTGGATGGTGTGGGTCGCCTTTTTGGCTTGAAGGGCCCTAGCTAGGAGTTTGCCGGATTTATTACCAAACTCGTAGAAAAGTTTATGGGACAAAGCGAACTTACGTTTCAGAACGTTGTTAAGTTCTCCTAGGAGTTCCTCTCTAGCTTGCATTAGTTCTGTTAGGGTGTTTATGGCTAGAGACGCCTTATGCGTCTGTTCTAGCTTGCGTATGTGAGCTGTAAGTTCATTAATTCGGTCCTTTTTAAGTCTGGATCGTTTAGATGCGAGAGAGAGAAAGTTTCCGCGTATGACACATTTATGTGCAGCCCATAGTGAGGAGGGGGGTATGTCTTCTGTGGCATTGTCAGCAAAGTAATTGGATAGGCAAAGTGAGGTAGTTTGAATGTGTTCGGGGTCAGTGAGGAGGGAGCTGTCCAGTCTCCAGATACCGGATCTTGTAAGTGCCTGCGGGAGGGATAGAGTCATCGAGATCGGATTGTGGTCCGATAGTGTCATTGGTTCAATCGTGGCTGAGGACAGGTGCGTAAGGTCATTTTGGGAGAGAAATAGGTAGTCCAGTCTTGTGTATTTAGTATGCGGGGAAGAGAAGTATGTAAAGTCCTTCACTGAGGGATTAAGCGTGCGCCATGAATCGTGGAGCAAGAGGTTGCTGAGTTGAATTTTTATTGCCCGAAGGGCTTTGTATGCAAGGGAGGATGAACCAGTGGAAACGTCCATGGCCGGCGTCAGAGCTACGTTAAAGTCTCCGCCTACGAGTAGGGTGCCTGATTGAAAGCTGGTTAATTGGGCAAACGTGTTTCTGAAGAATGCAACTTGTTGGGTGTTCGGGGCGTATATATTCGCAATTGTGATGGTTCTGTGGTGTAAAGTCCCTCTAATGAAGAGGAACCTACCCTGTGGGTCTCTCTGGACTTCAGATACTTGGAATGGGCAGTTCTTTGAAATGAGGATAGAGACACCCTTGGACTTAGATTCTGTGTTGGAAGCGTGGAATACAGTGGGGAAGTGGTGATCGGTCAATTGGGGATGTTGGTGGTTTTGAAATGAGTTTCCTGTACAAGGGCTATGTGTGCTTTGGATCGTAGCAGAGAGAGCAGTAACTGTGACCGCTTTTCAGGAGTATTAAGTCCTCGTATATTGACTGAGTATAGTTTGAGTGCGTAGGGATGTGGCTGTAGCTGTGGGTTTGGAGCTGAGGTTCGGGGGGCAGAGTTTTGCGACATGACGGTGGGAGGGGATATGGGGGGGAAGGGGTGAAGGGGGGGAGAGTCAAAGTCTGATAGAACAGTTGATTGGGGGAAAAACTGATACAGAGGCAAAACCGATGAGGCCGTGTGGGACTAGCCCAGTAGTCTCGGATACACTATGATCGGTGAGTTTCGGTGTCGGAACAGAGCGTGTCACTCTGAAGGAGAGACAAGACTCTGATCTTCAACCGTGTGGGGGTTGACGATGCGAAGTTGGGAAGATGTACTATTTGACAGAACAGGGTCGGGTCTGCCACCACGGATGGACAGGAGGAGGGATAGGAGGTGAAATATTGTGTGTATAGTTAGAGGGGGACTGTTCGGTGGTGAGTCGGCCTGCCTGTACTAGGAGGCAGTAGTAAGTGTCAGGCCATGAACTAAAAGCTAATAACTAAAAACTATCTGGGACGGGGGAGACCAGCACAGGATAGATGAGTCATCTGTGGTCAGATCATTAGCGTACCTATGAGCAGCTCATGGCCTCATTACTAGAGGGAGGGCATGATCCCCCCAGGAATGCCTCCCCACTAGAGTGAGGTTTGGCAACGGGGGGGGGCTGTTTGTGGCCTTGAGCTGTGGGTAAGAGGAACCACAGGGTGAGTGGCGGCAAAATAATACAGTTCTATCATATAGGAGTCCGGTGAGTGAATAGAGGGTAGGTACAATACCAAAGACATATACTTGCTTGGCGGTATTCCCTTGGCGCTGTCCCTTTAGGGGTTGTTGTTGTGGGGACCCATTGGCAATGGCAGCATCATAAGCCGGGCCGCTGAGGGATGTGCGTGTAGAGGAGGTTCGAGAGGGTGTCCGGGAGGCGAAAGAGCAAGTGATGGATGAGCATCGGGAGCACAGGAGTTCCGGTGCGGCTTGAGATTCGGAGGAGCGAGACGCCGCAGGTCACAGGGGAGGGACGGTTCGCGTGACGTCAGCACGCCTGTGCGTCAGCAGGGTCGCCGCGTTGTCTTATGGGTGATGTAGTTTTAGCTGGGCTTGTTCAACCTCTGGGCGTCAACGTATGCTCCAAGGACCGACGTGCGCGCCAAACAGCAGAGATAAAAAAAAAAATAAAAAAAAAAAAAGGGAAGAGTTCAGTTCAGTCTTTCAGTCTTTCGCACTCCTGAAAGAAGTGTATTGGCGGCAATAAAGTTGATAATCATAATAAAAAGGCAGGGAGCCATGATGTGGGATCATTCCACTTTGCGTCATAAGGTGCTGCGCTTTGGGCCGGGGAGCAGAAGGAGTTTAGGAGGTATTAATTCAGTGAACTCGAATAACAGTTAGGGGCCAGAACATGGCCAACTCAGGTAACAGTAGGTTATAGTATGACCGAGTGAGGCGGACTGACTAGTGTCAGTAATCCCGGCGGGTTCTTCTGGCCCTAGGATAGTTGAGAGGGCTCGTGTCCCGCCGTGAGTAGTGGGATGAATGATGACGGCCGATAGGAGTAGGAGAGCGTCTCCGTCTGCCACCGCTGTCTTGGGTCTCCATGGGGTCGGGCTGCTGCATGACTTTCTTCGATGGGAGAGGTTTGAAGTCTGCATACCAGTCTGGGACTGCAACTGGATGAATGCCCAGAATTTCACAAAAGTGGGGTAAATCTTCAGGCACTTTCAGCAGAGCTGTGCGACCCTGTGTGGAGGCAGAAAGGCAGAATGGGAACTTCCACTTGTAAGGGATGTTCCTTGAGCGGAGGGCCTCTAGAAGGGGCTTCAGGTCCCGGCGGTGCTGAAGTGTGATGGCAGACAAATCCTGGTAAACTTGTATAGCACGACCCTCATAGAGAATTTGGTTTCTGCTCCTTGCGCCTCTCATAATGTCCTCCTTGAGAGTGAAATCGACTATGTGGCAGATAACATCTCTCGGGGGATCATTTTCCCGGCCTTTTGGCCTCAAGGCACGGTGTAGCCTGTCGATTTTTATAGCAGCTTGGGGAGGTCGGCCTAGTAAGTCGTTCAGGATGCTCACTATTGTGGGGGTGAGCTGGTCACCCTCGATCGATTCGGGGACGTTCCGGATTCGGACGTTGTGGCGCCGATTTCGATTCTCGAGGTCCTCGAGGTGCCGGTGCATATCTCTCATCTGTTTGGTATGAGTGTCGATGCGTGAGGTGACTTTGCCGATGGTCGCTTCATGGCGGCTGGTTGTTTTTTCCACGGCCTGGACTCGGTCATTCAGCGGGCGGATCTCCAGCTTTAAGTCAGCGATGGCCGCTGACAGGGTGTCCTTTATGTCCGTGGCTACCGACCGCAGATCTTGTAGGTTAAGCTGGGGTTGAGGTGAGAGCTCTATCCCCGGTGGGTCGTGGTTTTTGGCCGGTGGTAGTGGTGGGGGGGAGTCAGTCAGATCCGAGGTTTGTGTGCGGCCCCGGCGGGAAGGTGCCCCGTTCCCTCGGGGTGCCCGGAACATTTCAGGGATATTCTGGCTTAATCCGGCGGGATGCTCTCTCGGAGATCGGGATCGGGAAGTGGACGATGATCTGGAAGCAGTCCCCATACTTAGTGCGAGTTCTGAGGGTTAGTGGACCTCCTCACAGGCTCGTTTTGTTCCGTGGTGGTCAGAGCGAGAGGATTAAGCGTCCATCTTCATGTCTCCGCAGGCCACGCCCCTCGAACATCTAAATTTATATGGGGATCTTCAAAACCGCGTATACCTCTCAAAACACTATACTTACCTAAAAACTTAGGAGGTCTAGGAGTACCTAATTTTGCTACTTACTATAGAGCAGCTCACATAGCTAGTTTAGCCAAATATCATGCCACTCAGGAAATACCTTTATGGGTATCGATAGAGGCTTGTGAATGTGACTATCGATTTCCAATATATTATGGCTTCATTCCAAAAAACCGCCTTGGCCTAAGTAATCCTATAACTAAACATTACCTATCCATCTGGAATAGATATAATTTAAACACAATTTGCAATCTCCACACAACCCTCTCCTCTCCTTCCTCAAAAACCCAACCTTTTACCTGGCTTGGATATATCCTTTATCTTTTAAAGCATGGTCTTCCTTGGATTTACTGAAATTTCACAATTTTATTAACTCATCATCCTTTTTCCCCTTCCCGTCTCTCTGCAAAACATATGGTATCCCTCAATCAGAAATGTTCCGATACTTACAAATGAAAAATTTCTTTACACCTAATATCACTTCAGACACGCCTCTGAACCAATTCACTAGTTTTGAATCCGCTTGCAAAAACGACCCACACGCTAGAGGACTAATCTCCTCCCTTTGTTCTCAATTACTAATAAATGCTGAAACGGATAAACCTACCTACATGCGGAAATGGGAGGAGGACTTGGAATATGTCCTAAATGAGGCAGAATGGTTACAAATTTGGTCCACAATAAATCTTCCTCCCCTAATGTAATAGCTATGGAAACCAACTATAAAGTACTAACTAGATGGTACTTAGTACCAGCCAAAATTGCTAAATTTACCCCTGACTATTCTGGTAATTGTTTCCGCGGCTGCACAGAAGGTAGATACAAACACATTTGGTGGACCTGTCTGACAGTACAAACATTTTGGAAAGAAATATATATATATATGCCTCCAAAATGTTTAACGTAACCCTCCAACCCAATCCTACTACGACATTACTTAATTTCAAACCAGATAGTCTGACTCATGCCCAATTTAAACTTTTTATATTTTTGCTCACAGCAGCAAAACAAACTGTGGCGAGAGCTTGGAGAACTCCCCCTTTGGCGTTGGCCCAGACAAAACAAAGAATGAAGAACACGCCAAAATGGCGGCTATTGAACAAAACCAAATTCCTAAATTCCGTAAATTATGGCAACCTTGGATAGAACATTTCTTACAGACAGCATTTAATGACTCTGTTTTAATGCCATGGTAGATGATTTGAAGTTATACTGATCATACAGGTCTGACTGACTTCTGGATCGACCCGGTGGACCCCATCCCACTACTTCTTTACTCTTCACTTTTCTTTTCTACTCTGTCTCTCCTTATACCTTATGATTTTGAAGTTCCATAGGTTACGAATATAGTATCAGTTTTGAAAGGCAATCCATTAACCCAAGTTTGCTCAGGAAATCTTTATTCAGTTACTCATAGCTATTAGAATCATTTACTGTTTGGATTTCTACATCTCCTTAGGTTGAACACATAATTGTTAATTAATTGCTTTAACTTTTCACACTTCCTTATATCCTAATCAACACTATATTTGTAACCACATATGAATTTTATATAATAATTCTGAATTGTATAATGTACAGAACTTTATTGTATTTAACTTATTGTATTTAATAAAATGTTTTTGACAAGGAAAATCACTAAAAATCATATAAAGTGAAAAAAGTGCTCACAAGGTTCGCGGAGGCGAGCGGTGTGTCCGTGTTTCACTCGTGTTCCCCCCTTTCTTGTAGCACTCACCAGATAGAACTCCCCTAGGGAATAGAAAGCATTTACAGTCTCCAAGACTGTAGAAGTGATCCTCGGTCAAGCGGATGCCTCCTTAATCTCCACTGTCCCAGTGATCTTATGTAAAGACAATAAAGGCTCCCATAGCGTAATCCCGTAATACAATACATTAATAGTCAAGTAAATATTGCGCACACAATAATCCTGGTAATAACAAGCGTTGGTGTAGATAAAATCAGGAAGTCCGGGACGCGGTTCGTTCCATGGATCAAAACTGGATGTGACGTAATGACTCTGTAGCTCCAGCTTACGTGTTTCATCACGAAGACGTCATCAGAAGCAGCGTTTTCATGTTTTATCATGTACTTAGCACTTTGCTGCACTTACTGTTTATGGATTAACAATAATATATACTTTTTTAAATATATTTTTAACATGAATTGCCCACTTTGTAATGTACTTAGCATTAAAGGTATTTAGTGCACACAAAGTTGATTGAAATCCTTTGTTGCTATTGAGAAATATAATAAATTAAAGGTCCTTTGCCCAGAGTCTAGCTAAGAAATGGGTTATTATCTAAGTGTTTACCTAGGACAGGGCACAGTCAGATACAGCCAGGAAAACACAGCAAAGACAGGGACACAACTGGAGTTTAAAGGCATTTTCTAGGTCCACACACTGTGTATCCCAGAAATGCAACTCGCATGAAATATACCGCCTTGCTACATCTTGTAATGGCCCATAAAAATAGTATCTTTTCATACAACATATTGTAGCTTTCCTCAGAAAGCACTCCCAAGAAAAATATGGGGGGGATTATGGGACTTTAGATGAGGCTCATATAAATGTACCTCCATCCTTGGTTCAGGTACATAAGAAAAAGGGAGGTTGGGACTTTAGATGAGGCTATTGATTAGTGGAGGTTAGGTTGTAAAAGCATTTAATTGGTATAGATGGATGTATAAATACATAACAATAATGCAAAGACAGGTAAAAAATATATAATTTCATTTATATACACATGTACACATGGCATGGACATAAAGAAAACATGATTGCATACATATTGGCTTCACAGCATAGAATATAAAGTGAATTGATAAGTAAATATTTTTCATAAATTCATATATATACACACACACACACCTCATCTGAGCGGCACATTGCAATGTTATAAAAGGTATGTAAAAAGTATAAACATGATTGGTTGTAGATAATGGGTCTAGATTGATTCCTATTGGCAGGCATATGACTAGATGCCCAACGCGTTTCGTGTATAGGCCACTTCCTCAGGGACGGATGCTTAAAGATATCTACAAAACACAGGGTAAAGTTAGTCTAATAAGGTACTGAGAGTAACAGGAACAGGCAAAGTTGCCAATCAAAGGTACTTACATGGAATGAAGTACATTGATGTATGGTGAGTATGGAGTCAGGGCCAGAAAGATTTGCCCTTCCAGAAAGCTAAAGTAGTCTGGAGAAAACAAAGATTTTTCCCATGGGATTTTTTAGCAGCAAATAGTCAAACAAAGTATCTTTTGAAATAAAAAGATTTTATTCAATGATTAAGTTTGGTTTAAAAAAGGGTCAGTTGTACAATTGTTTAAATTTTTATGAGCTCCGGTAGTACACAGGCCAAATACACACATGCAAGGGTGTGACATATAATGTGCTATGAACAGAACATAATACAAATAATGCATGTATATACGTATGTTTCAACAGAGGTAAGGCCCAGATGCATTTCGACCTATGTTGCAGGTCTTCCTCAGGGTTTTTTTTTCTTACATTCTGAAGAGTGTAAATTGGTAAATTCATTAATAACATAGTAATCGCCAAGTTGTCTCCTATCAGTTAAGAAACAAATAACTTAATGAGTACATTTATCTATGCTAATACCATTGCAGGAAGTAATTGCGTAAATATCTTTTGAGAGAAAGGTAACTGGGAGAAAAGGCAGTCATATAACACACATATTTACCCTCTTAGTTGTGTGAGTAGGCCCAAACCGGAGAAAGGAAATCCTGACTTCTCTGAATCTCTCCAATCCCCCAACAGACAAAGGCTCCCAACGTAGTGCTTGGGACGTCCTCCCCCCCGCACAGGGGCGGCTCCAAACCACAAATAGATAGAGGCTGCTCTCAGGACGTCACATTTAAGTGGGGGCAAAAAATTATGGGCTGGTGGATAGGCGGGGTCAAACCCCTGGGATCCAGATCCAAACACCTGAGGGTGATGGGGATATTAATTAGTCTTTTTAAATTGTAATTTTTTTTAAAACATTACAAGAATAGTCTTATTAAGTATATGTCTATATAGAGGTGGTGGGGGATGGTAATCCATACACCTGAATCTATTAAGAATCAGAAGAAAGATAACAAATGGACAATGGTGATTTGTAATTTAATATGTTGGAGAAAATAAGCTCAAGTCAAACCAGAAAGGTCTATTTTAGGTTAGTGTAAAAGTGTGAATGAAAAAATGATAATGTATGATGAAAGTGTGTGAAAGGAATAGTGAAAACAGGAAAGAAAGAAAGGAAAAGAAGAACGAGGAAAGGGGGGGGAGGGGGAAGGGAGAAGGAAAAGAAAAGGGGGAGAGGAAATGAAAGAAATAGGGGAAAGAGAGCAGATTAAAAATACAACAAGAGGGAGGAAAAAGGAAAAAAGAAAACAAGAAATGAGTGAAAGGTGGAAGCAGTGCTGGTGAGTGCAGGTGAGGAAGTGAGGCAAGTAAAGCAAATGATTCAATTTAGATAAACTACATGGACAAGTGAGTATGGGGATAAAAATGCAGGAGAGTGTATGTGAATGGTGAAGGAGAAAAAGAGCCTATGAACAGGACATTATACTTACTTAGCAGCAGTGTATTAGCGTATACACACACTGATGAAAACAGTGTGAGAAAGACCTTAGAGATATGAGAGAAAAGAGAAAGAACACTTTAAGAAATGTCAGCTCCCTGCTGGAAAATTCCATCAGCTGGTATTACTGTTATGAGAAGTCCCCTTACCTCACTGTGGGACTACCTGCATGTGCTGTGTTTCCAGGGAATCAGGCTGTTACCCAGACATGGGAGGTATTATATACCCTCACCCACCTACCTTATTAGCAATTACCCATTTATGTCTCACAGGTGCCCGGCTCCTCCCTCCACCGTCCATGCTTAAACAATTGTACAACTGACCCTTTTTTAAACCAAACTTAATCATTGAATAAAATCTTTTTATTTCAAAAGATACTTTGTTTGACTATTTGCTGCTAAAAAATCCCATGGGAAAAATCTTTGTTTTCTCCATATTCGTTCAGGGATGCGCAGCCCTCTCATATATGCTTTTGTGTCCTTTTCAAGCTAAAGTTTTTTCAGGGTGGTTAAACACCCACTTCCCATCCCCGTGACACTTGAGAGGTTTTTATGAGCTTGGGTACTTTGATTAGGGACAGACATGCGATACATGACCAAGATACTTATGTGTATTATATTACATCATTAATCTTATGATCTATTACTTTGTATCTGTTCCGCTTGTCTGCTCAAACAGCAATCTTTGGTTCACTTTTTCTCTTTTATTTCTATTTTGATTTATTTTCTTTATAGATTTACCTTTTATCTGTTTTATATAATATGAGTATCGGCAACATATATCTACCCTTAGGACGACATGTAGTCTACCAACATCATTATAAAATGCCACAAGTGAACTTTGTCGCACTCGACCGGATGCACATACCCAGTTGAGGTGGCGACTGGAATAAGAGACTGCTTCAGATTGAGCAGAAGTGGATTTACAGACTGAAGGCTACCATTTACCCAGGCCTCAATGAGGCAATCTCTTTTGTTCCCTTTCTTAAGGGCTTTTCCTCAGGAAAAACCAGCTAGAGGAGATAAGAACGGTTGGTTGCCAATAGCAATACAACCTTAATTTGATCACCAAATTGGGTTTGGATTAGTTCGTACAACTAGTATGACAAATAATGAGCGGTCACGGTGACCGGCTCATCAAACTGATGAGATATTTACTATTTTAAATAATAGGAATAGGTACCACCAACTGTCTCTTCCCCTAGCTGGTTTTTTGCTTTGTTTTGCTTTCCTGAGTTGTTTTCATACAATTTATCTAAATAGTCTTCAAAACTACAATCTATATAATGGTTAATAACTCTAAGATCTTTTTTTCACATATGTTGGCCTGTGCTTTTGCCACATTTTTGTTCATGTTTCCCTATGTCTTCTTCTAAAAGTGCCGCTCCTTAAGACAATATTGAATAGCCGTATTTTTGTAGATGATGATCTGTAAATTCAAATATATGTCCAACATTTAAAAAAATTCCCTCTCTCTCTCCTCTTGCCTCACAGGACATCTCCCTTTGGTGCTGGATCTCCTTCTCTCCGCTATAGGTGGATGGCTTGATCCCTTAGGTATGCTGCTCTTCGGCACTGGGGAGAGGAGCAATCAAGTGTTCCTCATTCTAGCGCCGGTAGTTGGTACAAGTACCACTAGATGGCGCAGACTCAGTGCCGTGTCATCCCATGCACACCGCCGGGCGCCCGCTTCGTGCGTGGCGCATGCGCGGGGACGTTGCGGTGCGCGCGGCCGCTGCTCTCCCGCGCTTGCGCGCGCGGCACTCGTGGATGCCGCTTTTTGCATATAGCGATGGCGGTGACTTCCCGGGACTCGTCTGCTGGGATGACGAGGGGGTCACACCTGGCGGTGAAGCATGGACGTGGAGGGAGGAGCCGGGCACCTGTGAGACATAAATGGGTAATTGCTAATAAGGTAGGTGGGTGAGGGTATATAATACCTCCCATGTCTGGGTAACAGCCTGATTCCCTGGAAACACAGCACATGCAGGTACTCCCACAGTGAGGTAAGGGGACTTCTCATAACAGTAATACCAGCTGATGGAATTTTCCAGCAGGGAGCTGACATTTCTTAAAGTGTTCTTTCTCTTTTCTCTCATATCTCTAAGGTCTTTCTCACACTGTTTTCATCAGTGTGTGTATACGCTAATACACTGCTGCTAAGTAAGTATAATGTCCTGTTCATAGGCTCTTTTTCTCCTTCACCATTCACATACACTCTCCTTCATTTTTATCCCCATACTCACTTGTCCATGTAGTTTATCTAAATTGAATCATTTGCTTTACTTGCCTCACTTCCTCACCTGCACTCACCAGCACTGCTTCCACCTTTCACTCATTTCTTGTTTTCTTTTTTCCTTTTTCCTCCCTCTTGTTGTATTTTTAATCTGCTCTCTTTCCCCTATTTCTTTCATTTCCTCTCCCCCTTTTCTTTTCCTTCTCCCTTCCCCCTCCCCCCCCTTTCCTCGTTCTTCTTTTCCTTTCTTTCTTTCCTGTTTTCACTATTCCTTTCACACACTTTCATCATACATTATCATTTTTTCATTCACACTTTTACACTAACCTAGAATAGACCTTTCTGGTTTGACTTGAGCTTATTTTCTCCAACATATTAAATTACAAATCACCATTGTCCATTTGTTATCTTTCTTCTGATTCTTAATAGATTCAGGTGTATGGATTACCATCCCCCACCACCTCTATATAGACATATACTTAATATGACTATTCTTGTAATGTTTTAAAAAAAAATACAATTTAAAAAGACTAATTAATATCCCCATCACCCTCAGGTGTTTGGATCAGGCTTGCAGGGGTTTGACCCCGCCTATCCACCAGCCCATCATTTTTTCCCCCCACTTAAATGTGACGTCATGAGAGCAGCCTCTATCTATCTGTGGTTTGGAGCCGCCCCTGTGCGGGGGGGAGGACGTCCCAAGCACTACGTTGGGAGCCTTTGTCTGTTGGGGGATTGGAGAGATTCAGAGAAGTCAGGATTTCCTTTCTCCGGTTTGGGCCTACTCACACAACAAAGAGGGTAAATATGTGTGTTATATGACTGCCTTTTCTCCCAGTTACCTTTCTCTCAAAAGATATTTACGCAATTACTTCCTGCAATGGTATTAGCATAGATAAATGTACTCATTAAGTTATTTGTTTGTTAACTGATAGGAGACAACTTGGCGATTACTATGTTATTAATGAATTTACCAATTTACACTCTTCAGAATGTAAGAAAAAACCCCCCTGAGGAAGACCTGCAACATAGGTCGAAATGCATCGGGGCCTTCCCTCTGTTGAAACATACGTATATACATGCATTATTTGTATTATGTTCTGTTCATAGCACATTATATGTCACACCCTTGCATGTGTGTATTTGGCCTGTGTACTACCGGAGCTCATAAAAATTTAAACAATTGTACAACTGACCCTTTTTTAAACCAAACTTAATCATTGAATAAAATCTTTTTATTTCAAAAGATACTTTGTTTGACTATTTGCTGCTAAAAAATCCCATGGGAAAAATCTTTGTTTTCTCCATATTCGTTCAGGGATGCGCAGCCCTCTCATATATGCTTTTGTGTCCTTTTCAAGCTAAAGCTAAAGTAGTCTGAGGCTGCGCACCAGTAGGGTACACACACACATCAGTTTCATTATCTCAGTTATGCTTACTTCAACAATACAGTAGCACAGGCTCAATGATAGAACAGGACAGGCCCATCATCACAGTGCTCCTGAAGAACAGTACCATCAGCTTCTCTTTCCAGCAGAGCAGTATGATCAACACAGTGCAACTAGAGTTGCTTTTTTTAAAAGTGGTGACAGGAAGGCTTTTTGTATGATGAAAGAGACTGTGTTTCTCCTCTGTCATAGATTTTTCTCCCTGCCCGTCAGCCCTTTTTTTTTAGGTAAGAAAGCATACACTGAGCTTTATGGCATTATGGCAAACCTTTTGTATTTGATGTGGCAGTTTAATTCTCCTTTAATCCTCAAGCAGAATAGCACCATGTGCTCAGTTTTCTAGCTGCAGAGTACTACTAGCTGAGACTCCAACACAGGAATACTTTCTGCAGGTCTATTTTACCCCTCAAAAGAGTACCATTAGCTCAATTACCCCGTCTATTAGAGGAGTCAGACTAGCAGTCAGAAAAACTCTCCATCTCCCTTTCATCTCTTTTTTTTGGCTTGACATACACAGCATACCAGCACATGATGGCACACTCAATGTGTAGGCAAGTGAAGTTAGTCTTCCCACCTGTAGGTCGCCTTGTGCCATTGTCTCAAGGTGAGAGGGGTCTCATAGGTCCCTCAGTAATTCTGTTTAGTGCTTTGAGAAAGTAAAGCTGTCCTATTGGACACCAAACTCTCAAGAGATGTGGTGGCCATTTTAGGTGAGGGTATTGATGAGTGTTGTACAGGGACAGGAACCCACTTGTGAGGTATAGTAACTAGCATAAGGAGAGGTTCCGGTCAAGCAGGGAAAGCTCAGGGCAGGCATCCTCAACACTGGTGAACAGTATGGAAGCATGGAGCCAACACACAGTTTGCTTGAAATCACCCCTTCATCGAGGAACGCTACCCCCAGTAACTGAAGATATATACTGGTAACACATCCTGTTATACACTGAGGCTCAATATTCACTGAATTGAGAGGGGAAAAGAAGGCTTGTTAGCCTGTCAGCTCCCTCTGGGCCACTGGCGTTCCAAAGAGCATGCAGAAAATCCTTTATAAATGTATACCCATGCATAAATACAGTATATGTAGATACCCTTGTTTGAGCAACAATGGCCTTAGAAAGGAAGAAGTCCCTTTAACTAGTAACTACAGCTTGAGTTCTGCTGATGTGCTGAAAGTTCCTAGTATGGTGGTATCCATTGTCTTTTGCTAACAATGCATAAATACATAAAAACAATGCATAAATACATAAATATTATTACGTACTGGTAAGTCAATGAAGTTAAACAGTTAAGCTATCGCACTGCTCAAAGAAAAGGTCTCCTGGTAACTGAGGTGTGAAGATGTGGAGAAGAACCAATGTGATCACGGTGTAATGATCAGTGTCCCAGCAATGCAGTTCCACTGCCAAGAGGTACCATGGCCGCAGACAAGGCTGCAACCTGCAGTCTCTCTTAAGGAGAATGGCAGACATCCTGCATCCAGCCTGCAAGCCCACCACTTGCAGGTGAATATATCTGCTCTCCCAGAATCCTTTTTGTTTGCCAGCTCTCTGGTATGTGTAGTTCAGTCAACACTCAGGAATACAGTATACATTGGCTGTAAGACTACAGGACCCAATACTTTGTGGAAAAAAAAAAAAGTCTACAGGACCCAAGATCCTCTGTTGCCCAGGAGAACTGACTCAACTCTGCTAACAGGAAGTGATGTAGCTGTCCCAGTACTGGGCACTAGTGGGAAAAAAGTGCAGTCATAGTCCCACCTGTAAGTGTCCCTGAACTGTATAATAAGCACTTGGCTACACATGTAACATGTGTTTTGATATGTTGTCATTGATGTCTATGGTCCTTTCAACTCTAATGCCTCGTACACACGACTGGGTTTTCCGATGGGAAAACTGCGAGGAGAGCTTTTGGCCGGGAATCCCGGCCGTGTGTATGCTCCCTCGCAGTTTTTCTGATGGGAAAACTGGCAAACCCGCTGGCAAAAAAAAAAAAGGAGAACCAGCTCTCTTTTTCCCGTTGGGATTCCCGACTGACTTTTTACCGTCGGAAGACCCGAGCGTGTGTACGGGGCATAAAGCACAGAGAAAAATCTGTATTTTAAAAAAGGCACCACACTGCAGGCTGAGATGGGAACAGACATCCTTTTACTATGGGGAAGTTGGACACATGCACTTTAGTGCATAGCAATGCAACATGGGCCCTAAACAATATAATCAACTGCCAAATAGGGATGAGCCGAACACCCCCCGGTTCGGTTCGCACCAGAACTGGCGAACGGACCGAAAGTTGCGTGAACTTTAGAACCCTATTAAATACAATGGACTCGAACGTTCAAAATCAAAAGTGCTAATTATAAAGGCTAATATGCAAGTTATTGTCCTAAAAAGGGTTTGGGGACCCGGGTCCTGCCCCAGGGGACATGTATCAATGCAAAAAAAAGTTTTAAAAACTGCCGTTTTTTTGGGAGCAGTGATTTTAAGGATGCTTAAAGTGAAAAAAAAAAAGAAATATTCCTTTAAATATCGTACCTGGGGGGTGTCTAAAGTATGCCTGTGAAGTGGCACGCGTTTCCCGTGTTTAGAACTGTCCCTGCACAAAATGACATTTCTAAAAGGAAAAAAGTCATTTAAAACTACTTGCGGCTTTAATGTAATGTCTGGTCCCGGCAATATGGATGAAAATCATTGAGAAAAATGGCATGGGTACCCCCCCACCAGCCCCTTTGGGTCTTGTATGGTTATTAAGGGGAACCCCGCACCCAAATAAAAAAAGGCCCTATATACTCTGAACAGCAGTATACAGGCGGTGCAAACAAGACAGGGACTGTAGGTTTGTTTTTAAGTAGAATCTGTTTGTAATTTGGAACAGGTATATTTTTTAAGTGTAGCTCCAGCCAAAAAATCTATTTTTAAGCTCTTTGGAAAACATAGGGAAGGGTTATCACCCCTGTAACATTTGGTTTGCGGTCTGTGCACCTGTTCAGAACAGTTCACCTCACTTTCCGTCCCAATGACAAATGTTTTTTGAAAATTTGGGGTTTGTAGTGAAACAAGGATTGGTTATAAAGCATCAGTGGAGAGGAGACACCTTTTTCCCATATTAACTCTTACAGGAGAGAATTTCCCTTCCTAGGGGTAGATTTCCTCTCACTTCCTGTTGTCTCCTTCCCTTTGCAAGTAGGAGTTGTTTGTAAGTTGGATGTTTGAAAGTAGGGGCCTGCCGTATATACTCTGCAGAAATTTGGCCCTAAGGTGTTGGTGTTGCCACAACACTGTAAGCCCTCACAGTTACTCTTGGTGGGCGCTGGAACGCCCTGCTGTGAACTATTATATCAAGAATTGTAATTACATGCCATTGTTGAACAGTGGTAGGAAAAATTGCGCCTTTGGTGGTGGTGCTGGTGTTCTTTGTTGCCTCTTGACACAGAGCCTGCTTGCCCTCTTTTATTGCCTCGTGACTGTCTGCCTCTCCTTGTTTGCCTTCCAGACATACTAATGGCCTGCAGTGAGATGTAGCTGCACAAAAGTTGGAATGTATATATATATATATATATATATATATATATATATATATATCTGTACTGATTATAATGCAGCTATCAGAATCAACTGCCTGCTGTGGTATTAGTTTGAGAAAAAAGCAGCAATGGTCTTTAGTTAGTTTTAGGTGATCACTGTGCAAAGGACAGAAGTACACTAAATAAAATTAATGCAGCTCCCTGCCTGTGGTTTTATTATGAGAACACCACTAATTGTATTCAGGTAAGCTTTAGGTGAATGCTATGCAAAGAACACAGTACACTAAGTGAAACACTGCAGCTAGCACAATCACCTGCCTGCCTGTCACAGTATAGAGAATAACAGGAATGGATCTAGCTAAACTGAATACAGTGTATAAATATATATACACAACACCGAGGATGCATATATACAGTATCCTCTACACACTGTAACTGCAGCTAACTGACTCGCCTGCCTGCTCTATCTAACTCAAATCAAAATACACTGTCTCTCTCCGTCTGTATTTTAACCAACACCGCAACACACCACACAAGGCCGACTTCCAGGCCGCCTTATATAGTGTGGGGCGTGTACTAAATTCCGAGGCATAATTGGCCAAAGCCACTCTGGCTTTGGCCAATGATGGCTCTCCGTTTTTTGCGCGCTGTAATTGGCCAAAGCATGCTTGGCCAATCATCAGCCAGCAATGCACTGCGATGCCGCAGTAAATTATGGGCCGTGACGCGCCACTCGAATTTTGCACGAACGGCCCATAATATTCGCAATTTGGCGCACGGTCGAACAGCCGATGTTCTAGTCAAACATGGGTTCGACTCGAACACGAAGCTCATCCCTACTGCCAAACTGATTTTTCCATTTTAAATGAGTATTGCCTCATTAGACACCTGAAAATTATCAGACTCATTAGTCACGGCTTTACTAAATTCCAAAATCAGCTCATTCTCAAAATATAAGTTAAAGCGGAAGTAAGCCCATTGATTTTAACAGTTTCAAAAAGCAGTTACATTCCCGGCATGCCGGGAATGCTAACTGTCCCATTGGTTGTGCTCTCAACCAAACTGTCAAACCATCCAATGGCTAGTGTCATAACTGATCACATGTGCAGCATCATGGCAGTTGAAGATTAAACAGAGGCCAAGATGGCAGCTCCCATGCCTGAAAATGATAGGAGGGTTTACTTCCACTTTAATTGTCCAAAAAAAAAGCTTTTTTTAAATGTTGCAAATCACAAAATATCTCTCAGTAAATAAATAAGAAAGGGCGTCTTTAACACTTGCTATAGTGTATGACCATAAAAATGTTATTGCATAATGTAGCAAGCATAATCTTTAAAAACAAGCACATTTTGTACAAAACACAAAAAGACATAATGATTGTTTCAGAAATTGTGCAATATTTATAATTCGTTAACGAACACAACATTTCTATAGCACGCTACCTAACCAGTCAGCACAAAAATACCTAAATGAATTGTGTTTGCAAATGCATGTAAAGCCACACTGCACATCAAAGCACCTCTGCAAAGTGTGGTCCCGAACTCTAAACTACCTGTCAGGAATCAGCAGCTGGGAGACCAGGTATAGACTATATTGTCAAAAGTATTGGGACACCTGCCTTTACACACACACACATGAACTTTAATGGCATCCCAGTCTTAGTCCGTAGGGTTCAACAGCTTCAACTCTTCTGGGAAGGCTGTCCACAAGGTTTAGGAGTGTGTCTATGGGAATGTTTGACCATTTTTCAAAAGCACATTTGTGAGGTCAGGCACTGATGTTGGATGAGAAGGCCTGGCTCGCAGTCTCAGCTCTAATTCATCCCAAAGGTGTTCTATCGGGTTGAGGTCTGGACTCTGTGCAGGCCAGTCAAGTTCCTCCACCCCAAACTCGCTCCCAATACTTTTGACAGTATAGTGTATGTAGCTACACCAAGAAAACTGGGACCAGACCATATATATCTTTAAAATGAGATTTACTTACAGTGAACAATAACCAACAGCAATAAACATGAAATGCCGGAAAATCATATCAATATTTTTTTTTTTTTAACAGAGACCCTAGAGAATAAAATGGTTATCGTTGCAATATTTTATGCCACATGGTATGTGCGCAGCAGTCTTTCACACACATTTTTTGGGGAAAAAAAGACGCTTTCATGAATTAAAAATAAATAAAGTTAGCCCAATTTTTTTGTATAATGTTAAAGATTATATTGCGCACAGTCGTGGAATGGCAACAAATTACGGTACTCAAAAATCTCCATAGGCAACAGTTTAAAAATTTCTACAGGTTACCAGTTTAGAGTAACAGAGTAGGTCTTTTGCTAGAATTATTGCTCAAACGATCGCGGCGATACCTCACACTTGTGGCTGGAACACCGTTTACATTTGCAGGCACGACTTACGTATGCGCTTGCTTCTGCATGAAAACACGGAGGGATGGGGCACTTTACTTTTTTTTTCTTATTTATTTATTTATTTTTTACACTTGGCGCCTTTAAGTCTTCGGCAAACTGGAAGCGATTTCATGACATCACTTCCGGGTTACTAGATCCGAGACCCGATAGAAGTCGACTCCGGCTTAGTTCGGATCTCCGACCAGCCGGCGGACCTGCCGGCTGCTCGCTCGGGCCTCCTGGCAGGACAGGAGAGCCCGGGCGAGCCAGGGAAGGCGGGGGAGACGTCCCCTCCATCTCCTTTGGATAACAGCCGAGCGGCTTTTTGTCACATCGGTTGTTATCCCAAGAAAGCCAATTGTTTGCTCTAAATTGTGGCACATCCCATACTCTCAAACTCATGTAATGTCAGCCTACATTTGCCGCTTGAGGCAACATTACATACTTTCACTCCCATACTCTCCACCTCTAACATAGGTAAGGTTGGAGAAAGAACATTATATGAGTGTGGTTTCATTTACCTTTATGATCTACTTTTGTGTATGTCTAAATATACCAATGGGATACCCTTATATGTGGATGATTGAGACACCTCATATCTTCCCCCTGTGGTCCCCACAGGAGAGGAGTTTTTTTTAGCTACGAGCCTGTGATATTCAGTAAACATCTGGCTTTAATGTATATAATGTAAGTTTAATTAAATTCTCCTGCCTATATGGATGAATATATACCTAAATATAAATGCTATGTAAATTGTGCTTCTACATTGAATATTACTTATTATTGATGATACAATCTCACATACATTACCTCTGTCTAACTGACAAAACATATTGTGAAACACGTCAAACTACAACATCCCCACCTCATGAATTGAAAATATATTATGTAGTTACTTTTATATTAGATCAGTATTATGTATGAGGACTAGTCATACAAACTATTTGAATATAAACAGCTATATAGCAAGGGGTGGTGATTCAGAGGTATATTATAATTGTGCAATACGGTGTCGCAAACCTTTATTTATATGCATGTATGATTTATTTTTGATATACTAATAAGAAAATGTTTTTGATTTGTCCAATGTTGTTTTGGCACCTATTTGGGTCTCATCTATATGCCTATCTTTGATTTAGGCCCGGTTAACACTGGTGCAACACCTGCCCCCAAAGCACCCCACCCCCATGTTGAGGGCATGTGGCCTTGTATGGGGGGGGCGCCCGCTCGCCCCCCCCCCCCTTTCCTCACCTGCCAGGCTGCATGCTCGAATAAGGGTCAGGTATTCATTCTTCCTGCAGCTCTGAAACTGACAGTCCGTACAAAAATATGGGCACAGAGCAGTAGGAAGAGTCTGCAGGAGCCTGACATTGCACCTGTGAGCAATTTTTTGCAGACTCCTCAGAAAAAAATAATAGATGCACGTGTTTTTTTTTTACCTTCATGTGCATTTATTGTTTTTTTTTTTTAACTTATTCTTTAAGCTAGGGGTCTCAAACTGGCGGCCCTCCAGCTGTTGCAAAACTATACATCCCAGCATGCCTCTGCCTGTGAAAGTCATGCTTGTAACCGTCAACCTTGCAATGCCTCATGGGACTTGTAGTTTCGCAACAACTGGAAGGCCACCAGTTTGAGGCCCCTGGTTTAAGCTGAGACAGTTGTCCTAGCATGCAGGGTAAGCTTAAATTACAAGAGCAATGTTTATTTTTATATTTGCACAACTAATATCTCAGAAGACTGATCAATTTGTTTCCATCACATTAGTCTTAATTTGAGCTACTACACAAGAGATTTGCAATCACGCAATGATTGCCTTTGTCCCATTGCAGCAAGTACCAGTCACTAATCTCCACTCTTCCATAGCCTTGGGAATAGGAAATTAACTGCTTACCAAGAACACATTTATGAGATGTTTGGGTGATTTTTCCTAATTTTACCTCTTTGTAGATTCCTCTCTTGAGATTTACCTTTAACCAAAACAGTCTCCAAAACAGTTAAAGGTACCATGTAATGAGAGAAATACAGGTCATTACTTACCTCTTTTAAATAAAGAGTCACCTTATTCACTTTCCTACTTCCAATACTGAATTAAAATAAACATACAGCACAGAAACATTAGTGATTTAGAAAGTGCCTAAGCCACTTGATGAGCATGATAACCAGAAAACCAGTATATTCTGAAGGAGAGGTCAGCAATGGCAGTAGCCATACTCCCTCAGTTCAAGTTGACTTTGGAATTAATGTGTCAAGATATAAGAAACTTCAGGGTACTGGCTTGTTTTTGAAGCTCATGGGCTGTCATGATTGAATTGCCAAGTTGCAAAGCAAAGATGAGGAAGAAAGCCCCCCCCCCCCCCCTTGTACCTATTAACAAAAGTAAACAATAGGAGCTCCTTTATTTTTGACGCTGCAGACTTTCTTTCTCTTTCAAGGTAAAATGACAGGTTCTCCTATGAAAAAAAAACAGGGTACAGTGCTCAAACCAAATGTCAGACCTGATTGCTGCCATGTGAGAAGAAGGAAAAAGTAAAAATTTCCCCACACCCTCAAACACAAAGCTTATACAGGTTTTGCAGTCAGTAATGGCCTTGGCCATAAATGACCAGATCCATTGCCAGTGCCCCCTGAAGTCCTATGTCAGTTGTGGGTTTCTAGGAAAGTAAAAATTTACACTGTCCCTCATTTGAAGGGTCTGCTCCTCTTGAGACCAAATTCTTCTGCCCCTCGTGCAGCCTCAGTTGTCCCTCCATTCGGCCTGATGTGTACATCTCTATACAAAATGTACTACCATTTACCATTTAATACCAAACAAAATTTTACTACCAAAAGTAATATGCTGCACTAAACTTTTTTATCCAACCTCTATTATTGCATTTCTTATTTTGAGAAGAAAATATAAAAGAAAAATAGAGGTTCTAAAAAAAAAACAAAAAAAAAACGTGTGGTTTACCCGATCATTTTCTGCATATTAGATCTTTGTGGTCCATGTAAATGGGACCATGGTGTAGACTTGTCATTTGCTCACATACTGTACTAAATGTGTCCTTCTTTACCGATTCAGAAAGTTGAAAGGGAAATATGGCTATGGACGTGTAGGCAGGTGCAGTCAACCACAGCAGCAATGCAGAGGCAGAGGAAGTCATGGGAAACAGGGTTTCATTTTTTGGGGTAGGTAGGTCGGTTAGTAGGTTAGTCGCAACCCCCCCGGTCGCTCGATCGTCAGCCCATCCAGCCTCGCACTTACCCGATCTAGGTCGCAGGCAGTGCTTCCTCCTTGTCAGCATCACCCAGCGTTTCCTCCTCCTCAGCTTCCCCTACGTCTTCTACCTCCTCCTCCTCGACGGCCAATAAGATTGCTTCTCCTCTCAGCCAATCACATCTCAGGAGCTGCTTCCTGATGGCCGGGAGGAGAATCAGGAAGACAATAGCAAATATTATTTCGCTATTGTCACACAATTGGGTGGGTTCACCCTTTTTTAAGTCAATTAGAGCCTCTGGCTCTAATCTTGTGCTTCTAAAAAAAAAAAAACCATTGGAATCCATTCTTTGCCAACCCTGCATGTAGATTAGGGGATGGACGCATGAATTAGTGGCCGGACAAATGGATTAGGGGGGCAGCGCTCCAGTGCCCCATATGGATGGGCCGCCACTGCTTGAGTCACTGAGGCAGGGATCCAATTGGATGCTGGCCACCCATGTGACTGGGCATCTTAGCTGTGACAGAGTCTACTTCAGACCCAGGCCCCTGGGTTTGGCACACTTTATGTGAGTGGGAAGAGTAAATAAAAGCACCCGGTCTGTAAGGGACAACACTAGCGATAAGGAAAGGTTCCTGTAAAGAAGGGAAAGCATAGGGTTGCATCTATCCTCCTGATTGGGCACAAGAGGACCAGGCCGCATTCTGCCCCCTCACAACAGATGCCGACGGTTCGACTGGAACTTGCTGCTTCACGTTTTTGGAACTGTGAGTGTGCCCCGTTGGGTAGCTGTCCCACTGGGTTTGGTGTGAACTGTTGCTGTATTAATTCAATACAAGCTTTATATTGCACCGGACTGTGTGAATTATTTTCTTCGCACCACGCTGCATCCCACCTACAGTTGCCCCTCCCATCAGTGTCACATGTTGGCACGCCGGCATGCTGATTGGCCACTGACCGCTGTATTGTGAGAAGACTGGGGAAATCCTGTGTTCAACAATGGCTAAAAGAACTGGGTATTTCTCCAATCTCCAACAGTGGATTGGGGAAGCAGCATTGCTGGATTAAACTCTGTGGAGGCCCCTAGGCAGTCAAAACCTTGGGGCCCCTCTTGAAGGTTTCTGGAGATTTCTCATACGCCCTCTAGTGAGATAACATTTTGTAGTAGTACAGGGCTCAAAATTTCAAGTCCTGAACTAGTAGCCAGGCCTTAAGGGATACTTGCCACCAGTTGTCCTACCCAATCCCTACCTGCCCTGCCTCTAATTCCACCCCTAAACACACCCTCATAAATTATCTCATGAATTTACACTTAAATGTTTTATGCAGAATTAAGTTACAAAAATAAATATTAACAACAACTTTATCAGTGCCCATCAGTGCAGCCTCACCTTTGCTCATCAATGCCGCTTCACCTGTGCCCAACAATGCAGCCTACCTGTGTCCATCAATGCCGCTTCACCTGTGCTCAACAATGCAGACTACCTGTGCCCAACAATGCAACCTGCCTGTGTCCATCAATGTCGCTTCACCTGTGCCCAATAGTACAGCATCACGGTGTCCATCAATGCCAATTCACCTGTGCCCAACAATGCAGCCTACCTGTGTCCATCAATGCCACTTCACCTGTGCTTAACAATGCAACCTGCCTGTGTCCATCAATGTCGCTCCACCTGTGCCCAACAATGCAGCCTCCCTGTGTCCATCAATGCCTCTTCACCTGTGCCCAACACTGCAGCCCACTTGTGCCCATAACTGCAACCTGTGTCCATCAATGCCACTTCACAGGTGCCCAACAATGCAGCCTACCTGTGCCCAACAATGCAGCCTACCTGTGCCCAACAATGCAGCCTACCTGTGCCCAACAATGCAGCCTACCTGTGCCCAACAATGCAGCCTACCTGTGCCCAACAATGCAGCCTACCTGTGCCCAACAATGCAGCCTACCTGTGTCCGACAATGCAGCCTACCTGTGCTCAACAATGCAGCCTACCTGTGTCCAACAATGCAGCCTACCTGTGTCCAACAATGCAGCCTACCTGTGTCCAACAATGCAGCCTACCTGTGCAGGGCAAGAGAGAGGAGAGGAAGAGGATTGCCGTCCGGATCATCAGAGCGCCAAGGAACATTGCTGCAATGGCTTTCATTTGAATTGCCGAGTGTTCCCGCCGCTCTCCGTCACATACAGCCCTGCCTCCTGGCCCGGGTACTTTGATACACATCACACATCACAGCATTGGAAGGGTGATCTGTCTATCAAAGTACTCGGGCCAGGAGGCGGGGCTGTGTGTGACAGTGAGTGAGGGAAACACTCAGCAATCCTAATGAAAGCTGTTACAGTGATGTTCCTCTGCGCTCCTATTATCAGGCCGCCTGCTCTCCTCTCTTTTCCCCGGAGCGATCGCTGGGAGAACAGCTCACATTCAACCCCACCTGCCGGCGGTGCTCGCCCCCCCCCGCCCCCCCCCCCGCTCCCAGACAGCCCACGCTCGCCAGCCCTCATTTTCCACTTGCAAAATGCGAGTAGGCGTGTGGAAAATTTGAGGGCTGTAGTAGTACACATCAGCCGCTGGATGGAGATGATCATCACTACTGTACATTCCATGTAAGTAGGTTGCACCAAAAGTTTTTACAAACTGACAGCTGAAAGAAGATGAGCTTTCAAGAGACAAACTGTAATGTGAACCTGATGTGTATGGTTTATATACTTTAGGTTAATATTGGGTACGTTAACACAGTATTTTCCCTGTCTTTAATGTAAAGTTTTCGTTTCTTTGAGTTGATTCACTTTCTTTTCTTTTCACTTTTGTAAACAAATTAAGAAAGCTACATTGTAATTTTCTTTCAAGATCAGATCAATATTATTTTAATCCATAGGCTAATGCCTACTCTGCCTATTTGGTAATCCAGCACTGGGAGGCAGGGGAGCACATGCACGTCAAGCATTGTCTGCCTAGAGTACCTACTGTCAATTTAACCTAGTACTATTTTTAATATTGAAAAATGCATTTCTGCCTAAAATCCAATTAGATTTCCCATTAGGACCGTACAAGATATTGCCAAATTCAACAGTGAAGACAGCATGAAGATGGTAGCAACTATAAACCTACCTGCTTGATAACACGAATATAAAGTACTCGTAAACCTTTTTATCTAAAAAATGTTAAAATTTTTATGGCACACCATCCATACATTTTCTGTATAACAGTGCCTGGGTCGAGGAGTTTTGGGCTTTTGTATTAGCATTAGTTTGACAGGTGCATTTGACCTGTAGTTGATATCCTCCTGACATGCATTTGACCTGCTTTAGGCAGGTTTTGCATTCCAAAAACTTGTATGGTAATGCAACACCCAGTGGCAGCTGGTGCTCTATATTTTGAGGGGGGGCAGCAAATAAACCTGCCCCCCTCCTCACTCGCACCGCCCCAAACGGACGAGAAGTTGATGGCCTTATCTTAGGAGATTGTGAGAAAAACAATCAGGGCCACAATGCTAATAAATAACTCCTATAATGACGTGAAAAAAATCAAATAAACCCCTCTGAGTGTCTACACAGCTGCTGAACACTTATAGTGATACACCACACCTATTGCAATATTAATTTTGTGAAAATAGTGCAGCGCTGCGTATCTATAAATCTTATATAAACAAATAATTATACATAATTATTCAGTGCACACCAGTGATCTGTCTATGAGTTTTATACTCATCCTTGAGGTGAGCAGGCATTTTAGCAGGTGGTGGTGTGCACTGAATATTGGATCCATTTAAATAGGATTTTATACAGCAGTGACAGCTTTGGAAACCTACATTTTTTTTTTTCATAAATTGTTTTATTGAATGTATAATAATTTGTTTATATAAGATTTATAGATACGCAGCGCTGCACTATTTTCACAAAATTATTATCTTAGGAGATGTCTAGCAGGCTCTCTAGCAGTGTGGCTGCTTCAGTGCTCCGTGGTGAGGTGGAGGCTGATCTGGGCTGTTGTTGGACCAAGGCAGGAGCGCCGGATACCCTACAGCGGCGTCCCCGACCTGTCAGGCTGCGGTCGGCTGAGTTCGGCCTCGGTACTCACTCCTGGCCCGGGCTTCTGACTCGGAGGACCCACTCGAACAGGCAATGCTTCTCCTTTCGGCAGCTTCCTGATTGGCCAGGAGGAGAAGCAGGAAGACATTAGCGAATATTAATTTGCTAATGTCACACAAGTGGGTGGGCTCAGGGTGCATTGCACTGCTCTGCGCCCTGAGTCCACCCTTTTTTGAAGCCTGTTAGAGCCTCAGGCTCTAATTATGTTCTTCAAAAAAACAAAATGCGCCCTGCATGTAGATTAGGGTAGCCGCGCCCCTGTGCCCTATATGGATAGGCCGCCACTGGCAACACCTGCTTGAAGCAAACAAAAGCCAGTTGATACATGTCCTTAGACCTCATTCACATTGGTCATTGTCATCTGCGTGGGATGCACAGGTACTTTATGTAGCCACATGCTGACCGCCAGTGTTTTGATCCACGCATTGGTCCCTACATGATTGTACAGTCGGGATATGCCTGGAGTTGCATGAAGGTCCATGGAGCCAACCGTGTATAATTTTTTTGAACAGTCTGTCTGCATGGAACACCTATGCATCCCACACTAATGAAGACGGACCTTTGCAGATCGGTACACCTGTGTGAATTAAGCCGAAACTTAACTTGAGACTTTGGACCACAGCGAAAACCCAACAATTTGTGCACAGACTGCCAGATGTGCAATGTAATGCACTGGCATTGAAGCACCTGGCTTATTTAAAATTCAAAGTGCAAGGTACAAATTGCAAAAACCCATAGAAACCAATCCATATGCATCTTTTCATTGAATTGACCCGAATAATTATAAATCATCAAATGATAATGTAAAAATGCAGAAAAAACACAGGTATGCCATAAAGTGTCTCATTCTAGCTATTATTGTCATGGGGCAGAAAGATAAACCGTTACATTTTACTTGTGCATTCTCTAACCATGCCTTTAGGCAATACAGTATCTCATACAGGCACAGTTTATCCTTAGTGGTTTTTCAATAAAGAATCTTTGAGCTGTAGGGACTGAGACTGTGATTGGGAATAGAAGGCTTACTGTTTTAGGACTGTCCTGGGTAGCAGAAAACAATTATATATAGTTGAATGTAGAATATTTTTAGGTTAAATATTTTCGGTTTGCGAAGTTACATTGCTACAAAGACCTGAGGTCATTAGTGCAGAACAGTTAAAAGAAGAGTGATTGTTTGAAGTTAGGAGAATGTATTAGACCCTGTGAGTTGCTATGTGCGCTAATTTATAGTGTGAGCTGCTAGAACCTAACACATTCCCATATACTCATGTGTGCTTAAACATTAAGCCTAAATAGATTACTTATACCATACAACACAATACAAATCTCATAACCATTCCTCAGGGGAATCCCCCTGAGAAAGCCATGTGAACCTATGGCGTAACGCGTAGGGGAGGGGCAACTGACGTCACAATGCTCTGTGTTTGACCACAAGTGGTAAACAATTCTGCATAGCTGTGTTGCTGATCTACGCCATTGGCGTTTGCACTTTTTTCTATATAAGTAGGGTGTGCTGTAAGCACCTTTTTTTTATAATCAATCTTTTCCTTTATTATAACAAATTTTAACAAACAACATGACAAAAAAACATACTACACAAGATATCTATACAAAATGCACATTGAACATAATAAACATAATAACCCCCCTTCCCGAGGATACCCTAGATCAGGGATATGCAATTAGCGGACCTCCAGCTGTTGCAAAACTACAAGTCCCATCATGCCTCTGCCTCTGGGTGTCATGCTTGTGGCTGTCAGAGTCTCGCTATGCCTCATGGGACTTGTAGTTCTGCAACAGCTGGAGGTCCGCTAATTGCATATCCCTGCCCTAGATCCTTGATCTCGTCACTTTACCGGAGAATGGAAAAAAAAAAAAGAAAAAACCCACACAACCCTTTCTCGTGGCCCCATATTCAAATACATTCCAGGAGGGGCTTATTAACACCAGAGAGGGAAAAAAAGCACCTTTTTAATTTGAGTGTAAATTTGGGTGAGTGGGAATAAAGGAAAGTATATTTTGACCTTATAAGCACTATTATTTGGCAATTTTATTTTTCTCCATGGAAATGGCTGATTCAAACTTGGCATGAGGATACCTATATAGTGGAGTACAGTGGAAGAAGCAAAGGTGGAGGATCCCGTCCAGTCCCTGAGGGACAGAAGGGCTTTTTGACCATACTTCATTGTAAGGTCACATGAATCCAGATGAGAGCACACCTGGTGGAGGGGGAGCACACTGATTACTGGATTATGAGCACTGCATGGGGATAAGAGAAGATATATGCGTTCAGAAATGCAAAAAAAAAAATTGGACTGCATATAATAATTTAATATTAGAATTTGAAGGACTTCATATGTTTTGTGATTTTGGACACTTATACTGTAGATTTTGGGCTTTAAGCCAAAAAGATACACCATCACAATTGTGTATATATTCACTGGATGTATTATGTTTCTCATATTTTTTTGGGTTATGAGATATTTATTGTGTTGTATGGTATAAGTCGTCTATTTAGGATAGTGTGGCACATTATGGTTTAATTGATTTGAGTTAGGCTTTGCTGCTGAGCCCAGTTGCCTGTTCCTGGACGTTTCAGTATTGTCATGTTTGCTCATTTGATGTTGTCATATTGTCACAACAGCTATTTGTTGCCTGCATATCATCAGAATTTCTGGTTTGTTACTATCATATAGTGATGAGCCGAACACCCCCAGGTTCGGTTCGCACCAGAACCCGCGAACGGACCGAAAGTTCGTACGAACATTAGAACCCTATTAAATACAATGGATGCGAACGTTCGAATTCTAAAGTGCTAATTATAACAACTATTATGCATGTTATTGTCCTAAAAAGGGTTTGGGAACCCGGGTTGTGCACCAGGGGACATGTATCAATGCAAAAAGAAGTTTTAAAAACGGTCGTTTTTCGGGAGCAGTCATTTTAATGATGCATAAAGTGAAAAAAAAAAAGTCAAATATTCCTTTAAATATCGTACCTGGGGGGTGTCTAAAGTATGCCTGTGAAGTGCCACGTGTTTCCCGTGTTTAGAACTGTCCCTGCACAAAATGACACTTCTAAAGGAAAAAAAAGCCATTTAAAACTGCTTGCGGCTTTAATGTAATGTCTGGTCCCGGTAATATGGATGAAAATCTTTAAGAAAAATGGCATAGCTACCCCATGACCCCCCCCCCTACCCCAGCCCATTACCAGCCCCTTTGGGTCTTGTATGGATATTAAGGGGAACCCCGCACATAAAATAAAAAAATAGGATTTTTATAACAGCTTACCTGTAAAATCCTTTTCTTGGAGTACATCACGGGACACAGAGCGACATAGTCATTACTAATGGGTTATATAGTTACCGTCAGGTGCTGGCACTGGCAACTTCCAAAACCGGAAGTACCCTCCCCTATATAAGCCCCTCCCATCCGGGAGCACCTCAGTTTTGTAGCAAAGCAATAAGTGTCCCCAAAAGAGGGGTGGGAGCTCTGTGTCCCGTGATGTACTCCAAGAAAAGGATTTTACAGGTAAGCTGTTATAAAAATCCTATTTTCTTTTTCGTACATCACGGGACACAGAGCGACATAGTCATTACTAATGGGATGTCCTAAAGCAATGCCAAATGAGGGGGGGGATACACCATATATAAGCTGAGCGCTATCAGACATGAGGATCTTTTGCGGCCTGCAACACACTGCGCCCAAAGGCGACATCCTCCTGACTTCTAACGTCCACCTGGTAGAACCTAGTAAACGTGTGAACTGAAGACCACGTTGCGGCCTTACAGATTTGAGCCAGGGAGGCCTGGTGATGCACTGCCCATGAAGTTCCAACTGCTCTCGTGGAGTGCGCTCTAACTTTGAACGGAGGCGGTCTCCTTCTCAAGCCATAAGCTTGCATAATGACCTGTCGAATCCACTTGGCTAAAGTAGATTTTGACGCTGCCTGACCCTTTCTGGGGCCTTCCGGCAGAATAAACAAAGTATCCGTTCTGCGAATCTGAGCAGTGGCTTTTAGATAAGCTTTAACTGCTCTTACTACATCCAAAGAATGCAATAACTTTTCCTCCACCGAAGTAGGTTTGGGGAAAAAAGAAGGAAGAACCACATCTTGGTTCAAATGAAACCTCGATACCACCTTAGGAAGAAAGGCTGGATGAGGACGTAACACTACTCTGTCCTTATGGATAACCAGATATGGCTCCCTACAGGACATAGCTGCTAATTCCGATACTCTTTTAGCCGAACAAATGGCTACTAGAAAAATCAATTTCCTGGTGAGAAGCACCAAGGAAATATGCTGTAATGGTTCAAGTGGTTGTTTCTGTAGAACCGACAGAACCAAGTTTAGATCCCATGGACATATGGGAATATTAACCGGAGGACTAATACGCATCACTCCTTGTATAAAGGCTTTGACTAGTGAATGCGAAGCCAAGGGCCTTTGAAAAAATATTGACAAGGCCGAAATCTGACCCTTGATAGTACTCAAGGCAAGCTTCCTATCTACAGCCCACTGTAGGAAGTCCAGAATCCTACCTATTACGTACTTATGTGGATGCCATTTCTTGGCCTCACACCACGCGATGTACGCCTTCCAGATTCTATAGTAGATCTGCCTGGATACCGGCTTCCTGGCATTGATCATGGTAGATACCACAGCATTAGAGAGCCCTCTCTTTTTTAGAATGTGGGCTTCAATAGCCAGGCCGTCAAACCTAGGGCTGGTAAGGAAGGGTGGCACATCGGTCCTTGCGAAAGCCGGACGACGTGGGAGAGTCCAAGGACTCCCCACTGAAATTTTACAATCTCCGCGTACCACGCTCTTCGGGGCCACGCTGGAGCCACCGGAATCACTGGTTTCTTTTCTACCCTGATTCTGCGGAGTAATCGAGGTAACCATTGGCGGTGTGAATGCATATATCAGCTTGAACTGATCCCAAGGGAACACTAGGGCATCCGAGCCGCAAGCTAGGGGATCCCTTGTCCGAGAGACAACCCTGTCCCCCTTTGCGTTGAATCTGGATGCTAGAAGATCTACATCCGATGTTCCCCACCGCTGACATATTGTCCAGAAAACCTCGGGGTGAAGGGACCCTTCCTCTGGGCCTAATTGCTGGCGACTTAGAAAGTCCGCCTTCCAATTCTCCACTCCTGGAATGAATACCGCAGATATGGCTGGGACATATTCTTCTGCCCATTTCAGGATGTAATTTACTTCCCTCTGGGCTGCACGACTCCTGGTGCCCCCCTGATGATTGATATATGCCACTGCTGTGGCATTGTCTGATTGAAATCTGACAGGGGACCCTTGGAGTTTGGATGTCCATGCTACTAGGGCATACCGGGCTGCTCGTATCTCTAAGAGATTGATGGGCAGGGCCTTTTCTGCATCCGACCATCTGCCCTGGAGAGACTATTGCTCCAGTACTGCTCCCCAGCCTATAAGGCTGGCATCTGTAGTGACCACCTTCCAAGAAACCGGACTGAAGGATTTCCTTTTTTCCAGATTCTGGGGAACCAACCACCAACGGAGGCTCTTGCGAACGGAAGGGGACAAGGACATTGTAAGTCTAGGGCCTGAACTTTTTTTTTTGTTCCAGGCTGACAGTATGGCCCCTTGCAAATTCCTTGAATGGAATTGACCGTAGGGTACTGCTTCGAATGATGCCACCATTTTTCCCAGCAGCCTCATATACAGGCGTATGGACGGCTGTCTTTTTTGTACCCACTAAGTGGATCAAATCTTTCAAAGACAACACCTTTCCTCGAGGCAAGAATATTTTTCTCTGGCCTGAATCCAACCTTAGCCCCAAGTATTCCAGACTTTTGACTGGTTTTTAGGGCTGACTTGTCTCGGTTGATAATCCAACCGTGAGATTCCAGATACTTGATCGTCTTGTGAACGACCACGTCTAGTTTTTTCACTGAGTGGTCTATCAGCAACAAGTCATCCAGATATGCCATTATCATTACACCTTGTGTTCTTAGATTGGCCAATAAAGGGCCAGAATTTTTGTGAACACTCTTGGTGCTGTGGCCAAACCGAAGGGTAAGGCTCTGAACTGAAAATGGCGCCCTTCTACTGCAAAGCGTAGAAATTTTTGGTGGACTGGAAAGATGGGAATGTGCAAATAAGCATTTTTGATGTCGATCGTGGCTAACCAATCCTCCCCTTGTAGGGCAGTGGCCACCGATCGGATCGACTCCATCGGAAAGTCCTGATATACAGGAATTTGTATAGCCCTTTTTAGAATTAATATGGGCCTCCCGTCCGCGTTTGCTTCGGGACTGTAAAGAGGTTTGAGTAAAACCCGAACCCTCATTCTTCCAGGGGAACCTCCATAATTACTCCTTGGAGCAATAGTTGTTCTAGTGCCAACAGGAGGGACTCTCTCTTCCGGGGATCCCTTGGCACGTTTGACCTCAAAATGGGAAGGAGGGGAGTCTTTTAACTCCAAACTGTATCCCAAACCTACTGCGGAGAGCACCTATCTGTCTTGATCGTGTCCCGCCAGGTCTCTTGCGAACAACTGGAGTCCTCCCCCCACCCGACTGAGTGGGGGCTTCAATGAATTTAACTTTGGGGGAGGTTTTGTACCTCCCCTGACCCAGGGTTTCTCATTACCCTGCTACTGTCCCTGTTTTTTACCCCCGGGATTTAACCGAGGAGGCCGTCGGAACTGTTACACAGCCGATGCCCCAGGGACTGGAGAAGCAGGCCTCTTAAAGAGGGACCTCTAACTCTGCTTTTAACCGGCAAGAGCGTATTTTTACCGCTGGAAATTTTCTGGATATATTTGTCCAGGTTTTCCCTGAATAAGCGTTCACCATGAAATGGGACGCTAACCAGCCATTCTTTACAGGGAGCTTCAGCAGACCAGTTTTTGAGCCATAGGAGCCTACGCATATGTACTATAGACAGCGTAAGGCGGGAGGCCTGATGGACTGAATCCTCTATGGCGTCAACCGCAAAGCCTAAGGCTCTAGGTAGATCAGCTAGGGCAAAGCCTGCTGATCTGTCAAGTCCCTCAAGACCTGTTTCAACTGATCCTTCACTGCTTAGCAGACCCCAATAGCTGCTACTGCTGGTTGTATCACCAAGCAGATTTTCATAAGGACTCCAATCTTTTATCTATTGGGTTCTTGAACATTTGGACATTATCCACTGGACATGTCAGTGATTTATACATACAAGAGATGGCTGCGTCCACTGTAGGGACCTTCCATTTTTTTTTTTTTTTTTTGATGAACTTATCCTCCATGGGATAGACCACCGGAAATCTCTTGGGGGAATAAATATTTTCTCAGGACGTTCCCAATCCTGGTAAATGAGCCCTTTCAGTAAAGGGTGAAGTGGAAAAGAACAAACAGTCTGGGGGCTTCTAGCGACCCCAACGAGGATACAGTAGTGGTTGATGGTTCCGCAAGGTGCATTTTTAAATGCTGATCGGACCATGTTAGTCAGAGACTGAACCCATAATCTTTCAGCTTGAGATGCTGAGAAAAGGTTCCCCCACTGTTGATTCCTCTATAACAGAATCAACCTTATCCTGATCCCCTTCAGGCAGGTCGATCCCTGTATGGGACTGTTGCTCTGCTAACAGGCACTCTGAAGGAGGAGACGGAGATCGGGCGTGCTTTCCCTGACAGGGAGGCAGCGATAAATTTTGACAATCTCTCTCTAATCCTCCCAGAGCTGAGGAAAAAACCTCCTCTGTTACATACACAGGAGCAGGTGACTGAGGACAGCCACAGTACCAAGTACCCCTGCGGGGTCTCTACGGTCACTTACCTCTGAACTTCAGGGGAGACTGGTGCAGCAGGAGTATGCCCAAGATCCTCAGAGCCCGATGAGACCCCCTTCGCTTCCTGGAAGATTCAGTTCCGGAGCTACTGGACGGCATATTCCTAAGCCTAAAGCTGAGGTATTCCAGCCGTAATACACCACTTTTACTGAGAATAGTCTAGCACAATTGCTGCTATATAACAGTTGGTGTCTACTAATGTGCCTTTCTAGGGGATGCCTGTATCAACCGCTTGCTGTATGCCTTTAAATGTTGCCAGCTCTGTCTCTGTACTTCATAGCCAGCTTACTGCAATAATGTGGCTTTTTAAAAACCTGCTGGGACGCCCGCACATGCGCAGAAGCGCTGCGGCGCGCACAGAGCGTCATCCCCCAGGCCCCGCCCCTTTTTCCGGCCACCTCTATATATAGAGGCGCGTGCACGCGCACGCGCGCGGCCACGTGCGCCTCGGCGCTAATTTTCAAACATGGAAACCAGGGACAGGAGCCAGGGCCCCCTTTGCCGCAGGCCGGGGGATAGACGAACACTGCAACATGGCAGAGGAAACAGTTTCCTGTAGGAGAACTCACCAGCTGCCTGGACTTTGTTCTCTGAGAAGAAACTAGTCCATATGACAAGAAAAACATTCCACAGCGGCCTCTAGTGGACAAACACAGGTACCGCAGTTTAATATACTAAACATATATAAAAAAACATTCCTTTTTTTTTTTTTTTTTCTTGACCACCATTAAAAATTATTAAATTTTTTTAGTAGTTACAGGCATGCACAGATATTAGCGGGAATACCGTTAGGTAACAGACAGAAAGACAAATTAGGCTTGGGGGTCCCCCAATAGAACCAAGTTCCTGGGGGCCCCCACTTACCTGTTCCCCGCCGCAGGACTTTGTTTGGTCCACAAAAGCCCAAACTTCACCTATCACGGCAGGCATTGTAATCAAACCTTCAGGGACCGGGTTCCCAAGGATTCCACTCCCCTGGACCTGTATAGCACCCTGCACAGAAAACATCTTGGTCGTGGGTATGACCAGAGCTCTGGATCCCAGGGTCCAGCTCTCCTAAGAGAAGCATTACAGGCAGAACCTTGCTCTTCTCTGCAAGGCCCGGGTACCGACCGTTTAGCTATGAAGCTTTTTTGGTCGGATCCGGAATAGCTTACTGAGGCCCAAAAGAACCTGTACGCAAGCTCAGTGAAAAACACATGTTTCTTCTTGGCCAACACCTTAGACACTGGCAAAAAACTGAGGTGCTCCCGGATGGGAGGGGCTTATATAGGGGAGGGTACTTCCGGTTTTGGAAGTTGCCAGTGCCAGCACCTGACGGTAACTATATAACCCATTAGTAATGACTATGTCGCTCTGTGTCCCGTGATGTACGAAAAAGAAAGGCCCTATATACTCTGAACAGCCGTATACAGGCGGTGCATACAAGACAGGGACTGTAGGTTTGTTCTTATGTAGAATCTGTTTGTAATTTTGAACAGGTACATTGTTGAAGTGTAGCTCCAGCCCAAAAATCTATTTTTAAACTTTTTGGAAAACATAGGTAAGGGTTATCACCCCTGTAACATTTGTTTTGCTGTCTGTGCCCCTGTTCAGAACATTTCACCTCACTTTCCGTCCCAATGACAACTGTTTTTGAAATGTGGTGTTTTTCTTGAAACAAGGATTGCTGATAAAGCATCAGTACAGAGGAGACACCTTTCTCCCATATTTATTCTTACAGGAGAGAATTTTCCTTCCTAGTGGTAGATTTCCTCTCACTTCCTGTTGTCTTCTTGCGTTTGCAAGTAGGAGTCGTTTGTAAGTTGGATGTTTGAAAGTAGGGACCTGCCGTATATACTCTGCAGAAATAGGCCCCTTAGTTGTTGGTGTTGGCACAACATTGTAAGCACTCACAGTTACTCTTGGTTGGTGCTGGAACGCCCTGCTGTCAACTATTATATCAGGAATTTTAATTACATATAATTGTTGAACAGTGGTAGTAAAAATTGGGCCTTTGATGGTGGTGCTGGTGCCACAACACTGTAAGCCCTGACAGTTACTCTTGGTGGGTGCAGCAATGGGCCCTGCTGTGAATTATTAGATCAAGAATTGTAATTACATGCCCCTTTTGAACAGGGGCTGAAAAATTGGGCCTTTCGTGGTGGTGGTGGTGGTGGTGGCGTTGCCACAACACTGTAAGCCCTCAGAGTTACTCTTGGTGGGTGCAGCAATGGGCCCTGCTGTGAATTATTAGATCAAGAATTGTAATTACATGCCCCTTTTGAACAGGGGCTGAAAAATTGGGCCTTTCGTGGTGGTGGTGGTGGTGGTGGCGTTGCCACAACACTGTAAGCCCTCAGAGTTACTCTTGGTGGGTGCAGCAATGGGCCCTGCTGTGAATTATTAGATCAAGAATTGTAATTGCATGCCCCTGTTGAACAGGGGCTGAAAAATTGGGCCTTTCGTGGTGGTGGTGGTGGTGGTGGTGTTGCCACAACACTGTAAGCCCTCAGAGTTACTCTTGGTGGGTGCAGCAATGGGCCCTGCTGTGAATTATTAGATCAAGAATTGTAATTACATGCCCCTTTTGAACAGGGGCTGAAAAATTGGGCCTTTCGTGGTGGTGGTGGTGGTGGCGTTGCCACAACACTGTAAGCCCTCAGAGTTACTCTTGGTGGGTGCAGCAATGGGCCCTGCTGTGAATTATTAGATCAAGAATTATAATTGCATGCCCCTGTTGAACAGGGGCTGAAAAATTGGGCCTTTCGTGGTGGTGGTGGTGGTGTTGCCACAACACTGTAAGCCCTCAGAGTTACTCTTGGTGGGTGCAGCAATGGGCCCTGCTGTGAATTATTAGATCAAGAATTGTAATTACATGCCCCTTTTGAACAGGGGCTGAAAAATTGGGCCTTTCGTGGTGGTGGTGGTGGTGGCGTTGCCACAACACTGTAAGCCCTCAGAGTTACTCTTGGTGGGTGCAGCAATGGGCCCTGCTGTGAATTATTAGATCAAGAATTGTAATTGCATGCCCCTGTTGAACAGGGGCTGAAAAATTGGGCCTTAGGCACTGGTGGCACAACACTACAACCCCTCACAGATACTGTACTTGGAGCACAGCAATGAGCCCTGTTGCAAAGTATTGCTTCAAAAATTGTAATGACACGCCCCTGTTAAACAGGGGCTGAAAAATTGGGCCTTAGGCACTGGTGCCACAACACTCCAACCCCTCACAGATACTGTACTTGGAGCACAGCAATGAGCCCTATGGCAAATTATTGCTAAAAAAATTGTAATTACACGCCCCCATTGAGGACTCGGAGGAGGAGGATAGCCAGTCAACATAACAGCACAGGCACTCAGCATCAGCATCAGTCTTGAAGGGATGTGACATGTTAAAATCAATTAGTCTGTTATATCAGCATCAGGTGTGTGGTAGCTGGTGGTGATCCAAGACTGGTTCATCTTGATGAAAGTCAGTCGATCAACCGAGTCGGTGGACAGGCGCACCCTGTGATCCGTGACAAATCCTCCAGCAGCACTGAATGTGCGTTCCGAAAGAACGCTGGATGCAGGACAGGCCAGTAGCTCAATTGCATACTGTGCAAGCTCTGGCCAGTGATCCATCCTCAAGACCCAGTAAGCCAGAGTATTTTCGGTGGGGAAGGTGTCCAAGTCTGACCTTGCCCCTAGATATTCCTGCACCATGTTTATCAGACGCTGGCGATGGTTGCTGGAACCGATCATACTTTGGGGCTGCGGACTAAAGAATTGTCTGAACGCATCGGTCAGACGGCCACCTTCCCCACCGCTCCTTCTTTGACTGGCCGAAGCCTCAGCAACTCGTTGTCCAGGACCAGGAGTTTGTAACCTCCCAGTCTCTGGGAACGCGTTGCACAGACCTTTCTGCAAGGCCTCCCGGAGTTGTCTCATCCTCTGCTCCCTCTGCGACGGTAACATAAGGTCCGCAACCTTACCCTTGTACCGTGGATCAAGGAGAGTGGCCAGCCAGTAATGGTCCCTCTCCTTGATCCGAAGAATACGAGGATCCTTCCGCAGACTTTGCAGGATCAGGGAGGCCATGCAGCGTAGGTTTGCTGAGGCATTCGCTCCGGAGTCCTCTGGGTCACTAAGGACGACATGATCCGCAGCCACCTCCTCCCAGCCACGTACAAGTCCACTGGTTTCTTGGGACTGTAAATCATCCCTAAAAGACTGCTGCTGATGATGCTGAGTGCCAGCCTCCACCTCCATGCTGACACAATCCTCCTCCTCCTCCTCCTCCTCTTCCTGTGCGATGGGTGGGACAGAAGGAACACTGTCTGGGTAAAGGGGGCCTTGAGAGGCAAGGAAGTCCTCCTCTTCCTGCCTCTGTTCTGCCTCAAGTGCCCTGTCCATTATTCCACGCAGCGTGTGCTCCAACAGGTGGACAAGAGGTACAGTGTCACTGATGCATGCACTGTCACTGCTCACCATCCTCGTGGCCTCCTCAAATGGTGCCGGGACAGTGCATGCATCCCTGATCATGCCCCACTGGCGTGGAGAAAAAAAACCAAGCTCCCCTGACCCTGTCCTGGTGCCGTAGTCGCACAGGTACTCATTGATGGCCCTCTGCTGCGTGTGCAGCCGCTGCAGCATGGCCAACGTTGAGTTCCACCTGGTGGGCATGTCACATATAAGGCGGTTCTTGGGCAGGTTCAACTCCTTTTGCAGCTCAGCCAGGCGAGCACTGGCATTATAAGATCTGCGGAAATGCACACAGACTTTCCTGGCCTGCCTCAGGACATCCTGTAAGCCCGGGTACCTGCCCAAGAACCGCTGCACCACCAGGTTAAGGACGTGAGCCACACAGGGCACATGGGTCAGTTGTCCCTGTCGGAGGGCGGAGAGGAGGTTGGTGCCATTGTCGCAAACCACCATTCCTGGCTTAAGCTGGCGTGGCGTCAACCACCTCTCGGCCTGGCCCTGCAGAGCAGACAGGACCTCTGCCCCAGTGTGGCTTCTGTCCCCCAAACACACCAGCGCAAGCACGGCATGGCATCTTTTTGCCTGCGTACTTGCGTAGCCCCTTGAACGCCTACGGAGCACCGCTGGTTCCGAGGACAAACCACAGGAAGAGGCCATGGAGGAAGAAGAAGAGGAGGGGGTGGAGGAGAGAGGTGTGTCACAACCAGTAGTAGCATTTTGGAGGCGTGGCGGTGGAACAACCTCCAACACTACTGCACCTTGTCCTGCATCCTTCCCAGCTGCCAAAAGAGTGACCCAATGGGCCGTGAAAGAAAGGTAACGTCCCTGTCCATGCCTGCTGGACCATGAGTCAGCGGTAATATGCACCTTACCGCTGACCGCCCTGTCCAGCGAGGCCAAGACATTGCCTTCCACATGCCGGTAGAGAGCCGGAATAGCCTTCCGTGAGAAAAAGTGGCGTTTGGGAACCTGCCACTGAGGAACCGCACATTGCACAAACTCACGGAAGGGGGCCGAGTCTACCAACTGAAAAGGCAGCAGTTGAAGCGCTAGCAATTTAGCCAAGCTAGCATTCAACCGCTGGGCATGTGGATGGCTGGGAGTGAACTTCTTTTGACGGTCCAGCAGCTGGGGCAGGGAAATTTGCCTGCTAGAATCGGACGTCGGTGTACTGCTAGCAGAGTGGCCGCAAGTACTTGGCTGTGACACACCTAATTCTACACCTTCATTCCTCTCAGTGCATGTTTCAGAGAGGACTGAAGTTATAGTGGGGTTGGAGATCCCAGCTGATGCGGTGCAAGGAGAGGTCCGCTTTGTTCTTTGGTGTGGGTCTTTGAGGTAGGCTTGCCAACGAGCTGCATGGCAGGTCAACATATGTCTGGTCAGGCATGTGGTACCCAAGCGGCTGATGTTTTGGCCACGCGATATACGCTTGAGACATATGTTGCAAACAGCAGCTGTGCGATCTGATGCACTAGCCTCAAAAAAGGCCCACACCAAAGAACTTTTTGAATGACGGGCAGAGGCAGCGCCATGCACAGGCGGAGCTCTGCGGTGTGATTCCGTCGGTGTACTGCCCTTACGCTGGCCACCAAAGGGCATCCTGCCTCGTTGGAGATGTGCCTCCTCCTCATCCTCCTCCTCCTCCTCTCTCCTATTAGGCACCCACGTGGAGTCAGTGACCTAATCATCCCCTCCCTCCTCATCACTGGAGCCAATCTGGCAGTATGCTGCAGCTGCTGGAACATGACTGCCAGATTGGTGTCCTTCTTGAGCATCCCCTCTGTCTGCTCTCACGCTACTGCCTTCCTGTAGCTGGGTTTCATCATCAGACCCTTCGAAACGCTGGGCATCCTCCTGGAGCATGTACCCAACACTGTGCTCAAACAGTTCGGGGGACTCCTCAGGAGGAGGACATGGTGGGTCTAGGGAAGGAGTGACTGATGATGAGTCTGACATTGATACCAGGGAAGAGGACGCTTTGGCAGCTGCTTTTCCAGTACCCTGAGCCTGGGTGAGAGAGGATGAGGAGGAGGGCTTGGTCATCCACTCTACCAAGTCTTCGGCATGATGTGGCTCAACATGTCCAGCTGCCGAAAAGAAGGACAAGCGTGTCCCATGGCCATGTGCTGATGACAATGCACCGCGTCCACGACCAGCACTGTTGCCCCCAGACACAGAGCCTGCTTGCCCTCTTTTATTGCCTCCTGACTGTCTGCCTCTCCTTGTTTGCCTTCCAGACATTCTAATAGATGGCCTGCAGGGAGATGGGAAAAAAGCAATAAGGGCTACCTTCAGGTGTCCTTCTCTGTCCCTTTACTTAAGGATTTCTAAATATGGTTGAGGATGATTGCTTTTGCACAGAATAGCACAACGACAATTTCCCTGACTGTCCAAAAAAACAAGGATTTCAAAGATGGTTGATGAGGAATGCTTTAGCACACTATAGCACAAGGAGAATTTCCCTCACTGTCCTTCCCTGTCCCTAGAAACAAGGATTATCACAGTGAAAGAAACTGACACTCTTCCTACCTATAGTTTTCTGTCCCTAGAAAAAATGTTTTTTTAAAGCACACTATAGCACAAGGAGAATTTCCCTCACTTTCCTTCTTTGTCCCTAGAAACAAGGATTATCACAGTGAAAGAAACTGACACTCTTCCTTCCTATAGTTTTCTGTCCCTAGAAAAAATGTTTTTTTAAAGCACACTATAGCACAAGGAGAATTCCCTCACTGTCCTTCCCTGTCCCTAGAAACAAGGATTTGCACAGTAAAAGACACTGACACTCTCCCTACCTATAGTTTTCTGTCCCTAGAAAAAATGTTTTTTTAAAGCACACTATAGCACAAGGAGAATTTCCCTCACTTTCCTTCTTTGTCCCTAGAAACAAGGATTATCACAGTGAAAGAAACTGACACTCTTCCTACCTATAGTTTTCTGTCCCTAGAAAAAATGTTTTTTTAAAGCACACTATAGCACAAGGAGAATTCCCTCACTGTCCTTCCCTGTCCCTAGAAACAAGGATTCGCACAGTAAAACACACTGACACTCTCCCTACCTATAGTTTTCTGTCCCTAGAAAAAATGTTTTTTTAAAGCACACTATAGCACAAGGAGAATTCCCTCACTGTCCTTCCCTGTCCCTAGAAACAAGGATTTGCACAGTAAAAGACACTGACACTCTCCCTACCTATAGTTTTCTGTCCCTAGAAAAAATGTTTTTTTAAAGCACACTATAGCACAAGGAGAATTCCCTCACTGTCCTTCCCTGTCCCTAGAAACAAGGATTTGCACAGTAAAAGACACTGACACTCTCCCTACCTATAGTTTTCTGTCCCTAGAAAAAATGTTTTTTTAAAGCACACTATAGCACAAGGAGAATTCCCTCACTGTCCTTCCCTGTCCCTAGAAACAAGGATTCGCACAGTAAAACACACTGACACTCTCCCTACCTATAGTTTTCTGTCCCTAGAAAAAATGTTTTTTTAAAGCACACTATAGCACAAGGAGAATTTCCCTCACTTTCCTTCTTTGTCCCTAGAAACAAGGATTATCACAGTGAAAGAAACTGACACTCTTCCTACCTATAGTTTTCTGTCCCTAGAAAAAATGTTTTTTTAAAGCACACTATAGCACAAGGAGAATTCCCTCACTGTCCTTCCCTGTCCCTAGAAACAAGGATTCGCACAGTAAAACACACTGACACTCTCCCTACCTATAGTTTTCTGTCCCTAGAAAAAATGTTTTTTTAAAGCACACTATAGCACAAGGAGAATTCCCTCACTGTCCTTCCCTGTCCCTAGAAACAAGGATTCACACAGTAAAACACACTGACACTCTCCCTACCTATAGTTTTCTGTCCCTAGAAAAAATGTTTTTTTAAAGCACACTATAGCACAAGGAGAATTCCCTCACTGTCCTTCCCTGTCCCTAGAAACAAGGATTCGCACAGTAAAACACACTGACACTCTCCCTACCTATAGTTTTCTGTCCCTAGAAAAAATGTTTTTTTAAAGCACACTATAGCACAAGGAGAATTCCCTCACTGTCCTTCCCTGTCCCTAGAAACAAGGATTCGCACAGTAAAACACACTGACACTCTCCCTACCTATAGTTTTCTGTCCCTAGAAAAAATGTTTTTTTAAAGCACACTATAGCACAAGGAGAATTCCCTCACTGTCCTTCCCTGTCCCTAGAAACAAGGATTCGCACAGTAAAACACACTGACACTCTCCCTACCTATAGTTTTCTGTCCCTAGAAAAAATGTTTTTTTAAAGCACACTATAGCACAAGGAGAATTCCCTCACTGTCCTTCCCTGTCCCTAGAAACAAGGATTTGCACAGTAAAAGACACTGACACTCTCCCTACCTATAGTTTTCTGTCCCTAGAATTTTTTTTTTTTAAAGCACACTATAGCACAAGGAGAATTTCCCTCACTTTCCTTCTTTGTCCCTAGAAACAAGGATTATCACAGTGAAAGAAACTGACACTCTTCCTACCTATAGTTTTCTGTCCCTAGAAAAAATGTTTTTTTAAAGCACACTATAGCACAAGGAGAATTTCCCTCACTGTCCTTCCCTGTCCCTAGAAACAAGGATCCGCACAGTAAAACACACTGACACTCTCCCTACCTATAGTTTTCTGTCCCTAGAAAAAATGTTTTTTTAAAGCACACTATAGCACAAGGAGAATTTCCCTCACTTTCCTTCTTTGTCCCTAGAAACAAGGATTATCACAGTGAAAGAAACTGACACTCTTCCTTCCTATAGTTTTCTGTCCCTAGAAAAAATGTTTTTTTAAAGCACACTATAGCACAAGGAGAATTCCCTCACTGTCCTTCCCTGTCCCTAGAAACAAGGATTCGCACAGTAAAACACACTGACACTCTCCCTACCTATAGTTTTCTGTCCCTAGAAAAAATGTTTTTTTAAAGCACACTATAGCACAAGGAGAATTTCCCTCACTTTCCTTCTTTGTCCCTAGAAACAAGGATTATCACAGTGAAAGAAACTGACACTCTTCCTACCTATAGTTTTCTGTCCCTAGAAAAAATGTTTTTTTAAAGCACACTATAGCACAAGGAGAATTCCCTCACTGTCCTTCCCTGTCCCTAGAAACAAGGATTCGCACAGTAAAACACACTGACACTCTCCCTACCTATAGTTTTCTGTCCCTAGAAAAAATGATTTTTTAAAGCACACTATAGCACAAGGAGAATTCCCTCACTGTCCTTCCCTGTCCCTAGAAACAAGGATTCGCACAGTAAAACACACTGACACTCTCCCTACCTATAGTTTTCTGTCCCTAGAAAAAATGTTTTTTTAAAGCACACTATAGCACAAGGAGAATTCCCTCACTGTCCTTCCCTGTCCCTAGAAACAAGGATTTGCACAGTAAAAGACACTGACACTCTCCCTACCTATAGTTTTCTGTCCCTAGAAAAAATGTTTTTTTAAAGCACACTATAGCACAAGGAGAATTTCCCTCACTTTCCTTCTTTGTCCCTAGAAACAAGGATTATCACAGTGAAAGAAACTGACACTCTTCCTACCTATAGTTTTCTGTCCCTAGAAAAAATGTTTTTTTAAAGCACACTATAGCACAAGGAGAATTCCCTCACTGTCCTTCCCTGTCCCTAGAAACAAGGATTCGCACAGTAAAACACACTGACACTCTCCCTACCTATAGTTTTCTGTCCCTAGAAAAAATGTTTTTTTAAAGCACACTATAGCACAAGGAGAATTCCCTCACTGTCCTTCCCTGTCCCTAGAAACAAGGATTTCCACAGTAAAAGACACTGACACTCTCCCTACCTATAGTTTTCTGTCCCTAGAAAAAATGTTTTTTTAAAGCACACTATAGCACAAGGAGAATTCCCTCACTGTCCTTCCCTGTCCCTAGAAACAAGGATTTGCACAGTAAAAGACACTGACACTCTCCCTACCTATAGTTTTCTGTCCCTAGAAAAAATGTTTTTTTAAAGCACACTATAGCACAAGGAGAATTCCCTCACTGTCCTTCCCTGTCCCTAGAAACAAGGATTCGCACAGTAAAACACACTGACACTCTCCCTACCTATAGTTTTCTGTCCCTAGAAAAAATGTTTTTTTAAAGCACACTATAGCACAAGGAGAATTTCCCTCACTTTCCTTCTTTGTCCCTAGAAACAAGGATTATCACAGTGAAAGAAACTGACACTCTTCCTACCTATAGTTTTCTGTCCCTAGAAAAAATGTTTTTTTAAAGCACACTATAGCACAAGGAGAATTCCCTCACTGTCCTTCCCTGTCCCTAGAAACAAGGATTCGCACAGTAAAACACACTGACACTCTCCCTACCTATAGTTTTCTGTCCCTAGAAAAAATGTTTTTTTAAAGCACACTATAGCACAAGGAGAATTCCCTCACTGTCCTTCCCTGTCCCTAGAAACAAGGATTCACACAGTAAAACACACTGACACTCTCCCTACCTATAGTTTTCTGTCCCTAGAAAAAATGTTTTTTTAAAGCACACTATAGCACAAGGAGAATTCCCTCACTGTCCTTCCCTGTCCCTAGAAACAAGGATTCGCACAGTAAAACACACTGACACTCTCCCTACCTATAGTTTTCTGTCCCTAGAAAAAATGTTTTTTTAAAGCACACTATAGCACAAGGAGAATTCCCTCACTGTCCTTCCCTGTCCCTAGAAACAAGGATTCGCACAGTAAAACACACTGACACTCTCCCTACCTATAGTTTTCTGTCCCTAGAAAAAATGTTTTTTTAAAGCACACTATAGCACAAGGAGAATTCCCTCACTGTCCTTCCCTGTCCCTAGAAACAAGGATTCGCACAGTAAAACACACTGACACTCTCCCTACCTATAGTTTTCTGTCCCTAGAAAAAATGTTTTTTTAAAGCACACTATAGCACAAGGAGAATTCCCTCACTGTCCTTCCCTGTCCCTAGAAACAAGGATTTGCACAGTAAAAGACACTGACACTCTCCCTACCTATAGTTTTCTGTCCCTAGAAAAAATTTTTTTTAAAGCACACTATAGCACAAGGAGAATTTCCCTCACTTTCCTTCTTTGTCCCTAGAAACAAGGATTATCACAGTGAAAGAAACTGACACTCTTCCTACCTATAGTTTTCTGTCCCTAGAAAAAATGTTTTTTTAAAGCACACTATAGCACAAGGAGAATTTCCCTCACTGTCCTTCCCTGTCCCTAGAAACAAGGATTCGCACAGTAAAACACACTGACACTCTCCCTACCTATAGTTTTCTGTCCCTAGAAAAAATGTTTTTTTAAAGCACACTATAGCACAAGGAGAATTTCCCTCACTTTCATTCTTTGTCCCTAGAAACAAGGATTATCACAGTGAAAGAAACTGACACTCTTCCTTCCTATAGTTTTCTGTCCCTAGAAAAAATGTTTTTTTAAAGCACACTATAGCACAAGGAGAATTCCCTCACTGTCCTTCCCTGTCCCTAGAAACAAGGATTCGCACAGTAAAACACACTGACACTCTCCCTACCTATAGTTTTCTGTCCCTAGAAAAAATGTTTTTTTAAAGCACACTATAGCACAAGGAGAATTTCCCTCACTTTCCTTCTTTGTCCCTAGAAACAAGGATTATCACAGTGAAAGAAACTGACACTCTTCCTACCTATAGTTTTCTGTCCCTAGAAAAAATGTTTTTTTAAAGCACACTATAGCACAAGGAGAATTCCCTCACTGTCCTTCCCTGTCCCTAGAAACAAGGATTCGCACAGTAAAACACACTGACACTCTCCCTACCTATAGTTTTCTGTCCCTAGAAAAAATGATTTTTTAAAGCACACTATAGCACAAGGAGAATTCCCTCACTGTCCTTCCCTGTCCCTAGAAACAAGGATTCGCACAGTAAAACACACTGACACTCTCCCTACCTATAGTTTTCTGTCCCTAGAAAAAATGTTTTTTTAAAGCACACTATAGCACAAGGAGAATTCCCTCACTGTCCTTCCCTGTCCCAAGAAACAAGGATTCGCACAGTAAAACACACTGATACTCTCCCTACCTATCCTTCTCTTTCCCTAAACTAAAGGAATCCAGGTTAAGCAAGAAAAAAATAAATGTCACTGTCCCTGCCTATGCTTCTCTTTCCCTGCTCCGGAACACACTACACTAGGCCGCCGTGCTGGCGGCCTTTTATAGTGTGGGGCGTGTACTAAACACCCTCAGCAATAATTGGCCACAGGCATCCTGCCTGTGGCCAATCATTGCTCTCCTCGCTGCCGGCGCTGTGATTGGCCAAGCATGCGGGGTCACAGTGCATGCTTGGCCAATCACAGCGCCTGGATGACACTGCGATGGCGTAGTGCATTGTGGGCCGTTCGCGTCACTCGAATTTGGCGCGAACGGCCCAAATCGTTCGATCTTCGTCGAACGATCGAACAGCCGATGTTCGAGTCGAACGTATGTTCGACTCGAACACGAAGCTCATCCCTACTATCATATAGTCTAAATTGCCTGTTTGTTTCTCACATATGGTCTGTATAGGATATTTGTTCCCTATGTATGCTACCAATTGCTAATTTTTCCATGTGTAGTGTTGTTTTTTTAGGGGATGATATTATTATTTAATCCTCTACAGACCTGTCACTATCAAACCGCAGCACTTTTGTATGCTATGTGCACTGCTTAAACCATTGACTCCTTTTCAGGAGTAAGTTCCATGTTTAGCTATACTGTAGGTCCCATCCCTTGCCTGCCCTCCCCATTCTAAGGCCCACCAACTTCGGGAAGTTCGCAGGTAAGACGATGGAGTTTGCCAAACAAATATGAATTAGTAAACTTCTCTTGACCATTTATGATCAACAGCGACACACAACGATAACTTACAGAAGACTCGTATTCAAGGTACTCTAAAAATTTAATAAATTAATACAAATGCAGTAAGTTAGATGAACATTACTAAATTTTTTGCCTGTCTCGAAGCAGAAGAAAATTCTGATATTATTACGGCTAGGAACAGATGCACAGTGCATGCAAGTTATTAGACTGGAAGAGGTAGTAGAGGCAATAGAGGGAAAATATATTGTTTATGACAGCGGGAATCCCTAGACTATATAAAGGTTTATGCATTTTACAAGACTTTCTCCTCAAATCTTAGCCTGAATTCATCTACATGATAAAATGCATTAAAATAAAATGCAGGAAACTCCCAGCTTCCTGGCACAGTTTAACACTACTACACGCAATTTTTCTGAGATTTACAAAAGAGGCAACACTAACAGCATTAAAGACACACTTCAATCAAAAAATACAGTATATACTTTTAGAAAACAGCCTAACCTACAGTATATATAAGTTTATTTTATCAGTGCAGTCAGTCGTTGATTCTATCAGTGTTCTTCATGTTAAATTATATTCTTGACATCTTATTCTTTTATGGTACAACTACACTTTTAGTAGGCTCTGCGCTACCTCCTGAGTAGGTAACATGAGTTACATTTTTAGCACAATTTGGCCTGAATCCATGTAAAATTGTCACATGATAGCAAGCTACCAGGCCAATCTGCTGTAGTCTTGGAATGCCCTGCCCTGTAGCCACACGTAATATAGGGACAGAGATGCTGGTGACACCGGTGGTCTAATATGGCCAACATGACCATACCTGGACAAAGTTATTGACCAGCTATGGCCATGTTAGGTCAATGACGTTACCAGCTTTCCGCTCCTTTGTTATGTGTGGCTGCAGGGTGGGGAATTCCATGGCTGCAGCTTAATCTGGCAAGAAATGGATCAAAATTGTATCTGGTTCAGCAAGGAACAGCTACATTTCAATCAGTCTATGGGCATTCCAGTTCGAGAGGAGTAGACCTAATGATCAACTCCTCTCAAATAGGAATGTTGTAAAATGTGCATTCAATCAGTGCTGCAGCTAATCAGCTGAAGTGCTGATCAGTGTACTCTGAAAGTGGAGTCCCTTCTGTCAGAATACAATAATACAGTGGGGAGGATTCATTCATCCACCTCTAATTTATGGAGGGGGGAATTTGTTTGGCTGATTTGGCTAGCTGATCAAAAAAAAAATGACACATCTATAACCAGCCTAACTGGGCCAACAATGTGACCATTCCCTGCAGATTAAAGTGGATGTAAACCCTCTCCTTTACCCAGTGAAGTGAACAGCCTCAGATGATAAACAGAGATAAAACAAATCTCCTTACATAAGTTTTACATGTATATCTGCTGTCTTCAGCTTTTTATATTATTTAGAAAGTGCACAGGGATGAGCTGAACACCCCCCGGTTCGGTTGGCGCCAAAACATGCGAACAGACCAAAAATTTGTGTGAACACAGTTAAAGTCTATAGGACACGAAGGTGAAAAATAAAAAGTGTTAATTTTAAAGGCTTATATGCCAGTTATTGCCATAAAAAGTGTTTGGGGACCCGGGTACTGCCCCCTTTTTACAGGAGCAATGATTTTAATAATGCTTAAAGTGAAACAATAAAAATGAAATATTCCTTTAAATATCATGCCTGGGGGTCCCCTTAGTCTGCCTGTAAAGTGGTGCATCTTTCTTATGTGTTTTACTGTGCCACAGCAAAATGACATTTCCAAAGGTAAAAATTGCTTGCGGCTGTAATGCATTGCTGGATCCCGGCAATATAGATAAAAATCTATGAAAAAATCGGCCAAAATGTAAAAGAAAAACAGTGTGGGGTCCCCCCCAAAATCCATACCAGGCCCTTTGGGTCTGGTAGTGATTTTAAGGAAAACTCACCCAAAAAAAAAAAAAGGCCCCTGCTTCCATGTGAAGGCTCCCGCCAACTGCAGGGTGGCGTCAAGTGATGTCAGAAGGGGGCAGGGTCAACCGGTTGTGTCACCGGGTGGTCCCGCCCATGCCTATATAACAGCTGTCGTAGCCAAGAGACAGAAGTGGGCGGGACGCCTCCCATCGAGGCGGAGCTTTTCTTTTTATATATATTTTTCCGGGTCCCGGCACCATGATTGAAGATGGATGGACATCGCAGGACACTTGTCAAAAATTGTCTGTCATTTTTACTTTTTTGGTGAATGGGTAGGGGTACAATGTACCCGATACCTATTCACATGGGGGGCGGGATCTAGGGGCCCCCTTGTTAAAGGGGCTTCCAGATTACGATAAGCCCCCCACAACCACTGGGCGAGGGTTGTGAGGATGAGGCCCTTGTCCCCATCAACATGGGGACAAGGTGCTTTGGGGGACCCCAAAGCACCCTCCCCATGTTGAGGGCAAGTGGCCTGGTATGGTTCAAGAGAGGGGGTGCTCGCTCATTCCGCCCCCATTTCCTGACCTGCCATGGCTGCTTGCTTGGACAAGGGTCTGGTATGGATTTATTTGGGGGGGCCCACGCCATTTTTTTTTAAATTGCCACGGGGTTCCCCTTAAAATAAATACCAGATCTGAAGGGCCTGGTATGGATTTCGGGAGGGAATCCTACGCAATTTTTTTTTTTAAATTGGCGCGGGGTTCCTCTTACAATCCATACCAGACCTGAAGGGCCTCAGAATCCAGAAACGTCAATGCAGCACTGGATGAAAGATGCAAGGGTCTGTCGAGGAGTTCGAGGAGTTCAGAGACTCATTGACCCTTTATACACACACACTAATTACAAGCAAACAGATCACAGGTGAGAATGGTTACCTTTAGGCTCTTCTTCCACTACTGCGAGTTGTTGTGCGACTTGACACATGTGAAGTCGCTTGACAAGTCAAAATCCAATCCGCAGGGACTCAAAAAAAGTTTTTTGTACTACTTTGTTCCGACTTTGGTGCGACTTTTTCTCCCATGGTTCTCACCAGTCGCATGACATTGCATCAAAAATCGCATTGCAAAGTCACACTGTAAATCGCTTTGGGGTCACACTAGTGGAAACAGAGCCTTAACAGCCATTCAAACCCCTTTGTGTCAACTTGTGTGCATGTTATGCCAAAATCACCAAGGTATGTAAACTTTTGATCAGGGTAATTTGGGTAGTTTCTGTTGTCATTATGATTTAAAAAGAGTAAACACAGTTGATTGATAATAGATGGCTTCAGCCAAACACTAACCATGAGTGAAAGAAAAGTTTTTGTGTTATCATTCATATTCTCTGAAAAATGGCCAAGAAATTCTGCCAGGGTATGTAAACTTATGAGCACAACTGTATATATATTAAATACACTGCCACTAATTACCTAACCTGCCTGCCTAATCTAGCTCAATCTATGGCCGGCCACAGTCACATACTATACACAGCCGCTATGTAAGCAGCCTTATATAGTGTGGGGCATAGATTTAGTCCCCCTGAGCCATGATTGGCCAAAGGCACCCTTTGGCCAACTATGGCTCTCACAGCAGAGCACACCGTGATTGGCCAAAGCATGCAGGTCAGGTGCATGCTTTGGCCAATCATCAGACATAAATGCACTGCGATCTCGCAGTGCATTATGGGGCATTCCGTGGTGCTCGAATTTGCCGCGAATGTCTCATAAAATTCGCTGTTCGAGTCGAACATACATTTGACTCGAACATCAAGCTCATCCCTAGTGCACATCATGTTAGAAATTTTTCTTCCTGTTTCAGTAGTGGGAGGGGAGTCTGAGCATACACTGTGTGTGAGCTGATTGGAGGAAAGGAACACACCTCTACTCCACATAGGCAGAGGAACAAAGAAACCTGCAGAGCTGTACTGTGAATAGACCAGCTCTCTGCTAATCTATCTCTAAACGCCCTCCCTGACACAAATTTCCAGCTGTCTTTATCTCCTGTGTCTGAGAACTTGTCAGAAGTTATCATGCTGATAACAGAGGAACGGAGCAGCAGAGAGACATGGGACTAATGCCCCGCACAAACTACCGATTTTCCTGTTGGAAAAAGTCTGATGAGAGCTTTTGGTCGGGAATTGGACTTTTTCTAACAGAAAAACTGCTGGAAAAAGAGAAAACAGGTTCTCTTTTTTCCCCGTCAGGAAAAAAACTGATCGGAATTTCCGATCGTGTGTACAAATCCCGAGGCGCTAAATTCCGACGCATGCTCCGAAACAAATTGACGCATGCTCGGAAGCATGGAACTTCATTTTCTCGGCTCGTCGCAGTCTTTTACGCCACCGCATTCTTGGCAGTCAAAAGTTCACCAAACTTTTGTGTGATCGTGTGCGTATGCAAGACAGGCTTGAGAGGAATTCCGTCGGAAAAACCATCCAACTTTTTTCCGACGGGAAAAACGGTCGTGTGTACGGGGCATTAGGACTTTGGAGAGAGATAAGTAAACACTACAGATATATGTGCCCAGATTTCATGAATGGGGTTTACAACCACTTTAAGTCTGGCCTGATCTTAGGTGAGCCTGTCATTTTGCGTGTCTCTTGCCAAGCCATACAGATTTTGAACCACCCTTTTCCTCGCACTATAAATGTTCATGGGAGATCCTAGCGCTAATGCGTGAAAATAGTCCACACTGTTTGTCCTGCTTAGGGGTGGTACAGCTTTTACTTCTCCGGTATTCTAGAGCCGAAGATTATTGTGTTGGCCCTGATCAGGCCGGGAAGTAAACTATGAGATATATGATGCATATGAACATTTTTGCTGCAGAGTGTATGAGGAGGGGTTGGGGTGCTTCATGTGCCTGCCATCTCTAGGTGCAGCTAACTTTTAATATGATCAAGGAATGATAAAAAGCAAAACATCTCTAGATTGAGATAATTCTATTTGTGCAAGTAACCTTTCTGATTTCCTGTTACCTTTTGATGATAGTGGTATACTAATGGAGCACATGTGACAAATGACGACCTTTAAAAGCAATAGAATTACAAGCAGAGATTGTTTATATAGAACCAAAGAATGGCAGGTAAATGTGATATATGAAGAATACAGTATATTCAGAATTTACATTTAAATGCAGGTGTTATTACATAAAAAAAGTGGGAAAAAACTTCCCCATTTAATATAGTTAGATAGTAGGGGATGTGATATGTTGTTGTTTCTATGTCTTCAAAAAATGCTAGAGTAATCACATTCATTGGAGAAGTGGACAGTGTTGATGTTGGTAAAATGAATATGTGTTAATGTATAGTTAGTTGCCTGCTCATAGTGTTGGCATTCTGGTTAAAAACATGTGCTTCATCTACTCTCTCCCAGGATCAAGAAAGTACAACCCATAGAATAGAATGGACGGCGGGTCGGCATGACTAAAGCGAGAAACAGGTCAGAGAAGGGTTAAATCTTGGTAGTTTAGTGGCTAAGGGGCGTAGCACTTAACTTATTGGAGGCTGAAGGTCAGATGGGCAGGGCGTAGATGCAAGGGTGATTTGTGCAAGGGATGCTGGATGTTCATTCCGGAAAGTTAAGGAGAAACGGAAACTTCCCATGTCACACAGTTTTGTGTCTTTATTTAGAAAAATTAATGGAAGGTTGATGAATCTTTTAGTCAAGAGGAAACCACAAACGTCTTATCTGCAACTGTGTGTTTTGGTAATCATTTTGCCACTAATCAAAGTCAGATCTCTTAAAATAAGGGTTTGTATGGCAGGGGAATATGCACCAAACACCCAGTTGTTGGGGTCCAAAGTGAGACATTAGTAGATACATTTAAAACACATACCACTACCAGTGGCGGCTGGTGCTCCATTTTGGTCAGTCAATCCACACACAGCCATAGCTCGCTCATTCGTCCTCCCACCAGCCCCGCACTTACCCAATCTAGGTTGCGGGTAGCTTCAGATCCTTCCTGCGTCTCCTCCTCCCCGGCAGCTTCACGGTGGCTTCCCCTGCATCTTCTCCTCCTCTGCGGCTTCCTCCTCGGTGGCCAATATGGTCGCTTCTCCTCTCGGCCAATCGGGTCTCAGGACCCGCTTCCTTATTGGCGGTGAGGAGAATCAGGAAGACAATAGCGAATATTAATTCGCTATTGTCATAAAACTGGGTGGGCTCAGGAAGCAGTGCCTCCGGCTCTAATCATGTGCTTCAAAAAAAAACATTGGAATCCATGCGTCCGGTGCCCTGCATGTAGATTAGGGGTCGGGCGCATGGATTAGGGAGGCAACGCCCCTGTGCCCCTTTGAGGGGCCACCATTGACCACTACTGTGTCATTATGTGGCACGTGTAGTCTTGACTTCACTCCTCTTATGGACATGCTGAAGGTAGTGGTACATGACTCAACTTTTTTTTGTTTTTGTTTTAATCCTGAAAGGCAATGCCACAATGTGCTAGAATGCATCGCATACTAGCATATTATGTGAAACTTCCCTTTAAATGAAGCCCTCCAGCGGCGCACTGTCACTGCTGAAGGCACTTCCATCTTCTCCCGGTCTCCCTTGCGGGTTCACAGACTCCGGCTGTGTGAGTGGCCGGAGCCGCAATGACATCACTCCCGCACACTGGAGCCGCTGTTCACGGCACAGGTTTCTGAAGGAACGGCACAGTATGCCGTTCCTTCAGAGCGCATGCGCTGGTAACGTCAACGGCTGCATCAAAAGTAAATATCTCCTAAACAGTGAACATCTAGGAGATATTTACTGTACCTATAGGTAAACCTTACTATAGGCTTACCTATAGGTAAAAATCATGCATGAGTGTTTACTCCCACTTTAAAGAAAGTCTGGTAAGGATTTGGAGGAGTATAAAAATGTGGGAGTAGATCATCCATGCTAAATACTGAAATGCCCTTTACATTATTAAAAGTTGAACTAAGCAAAGGATGTGAGAGCTATTGCAGACATGCAGTATATTATCAAGCTACTATCTACTATAATTTTGTAATGTTTTACTGTAGTAGCTAGTAACTATACCTCACATATCACCCAAAGTTAGATATCTATGTGAATATCGACAAATTCAATGTAAACAATCTTACCTTTGCGTGTTAATCTGTTAAAAATAATGTTATTTGATTTACAAATTTAGAACGTATAATTACCAGTACATTAGTCATGCGTGTGCAAGAAATATTGTGGGATATGCCTCCTGTTTAGTGATGGTGTCATCTCAGCAGTCATTTGCTAAGGCCGATAATTGCGTCTCTTGAAATACAGTGGAAACTGATTTTTTTTTTGGGGGGGGGGGGGGGGTAAAGGGATAGGTTTTTAAATAATGTCTGTGCGACTTTTGAGGAGATTTCCCCTAACTTTCTGTTCTGACACCTTTACCCTAGACAGGAAATAAAGGGAACCTATGCAGTTAGGACACAGACAACAATAAACATCTGACAGGGGTTCTACCCTTCTTCTGTTCTATAGAACTGTCACACTGGCAAGTTTTTCCATCATGTCCTTTACCTGTCAATATCCCCTCACTTTCTGTTCTGTTGTTCAACCATCAATGATACAGTGGCTCTAGCTCTTTTCCCACGCAATCAAATAAAAAAAATAAGATGATTTTTTATTTTTTTTGTCTTGAGTTGGTCTTTTCTGTCAGGTATCATTTCCTATTGTAAAACAAATAATTTGCTCAGTGAAATATACTAAAGTTTTCCACGAACTACCTTATCACGTTGGTGTCTGAGCTTTACACAACTGTGACACTTACTCAAATAGTGATGTATGCTGGATAGTTCTTTTACACTCTACTTAAATGAAAAATGTACCCAGCCAACATGCGTGTCCCTATAAAGAAATGCATGGATTACAATGTGTGTGGCCAGCTTAGTGGTGGTTATCCAGTGGGGTAATAACATATCACACTTAATGCACACTCTGTATATTCCAGATCCATTGGAGTTGTTATATGATAACAAGATACCACTGTACTGTACAGTAAGTGTTTAGAACATATTCTCATAACATAGGAGTTGAAAACCGCGTATAGGCCATTTAGTCTAAGATTAACTATGTAAACACTGACATGTTCCTTTATCTTACAGTGACATGCTATTGCATTCAGTGCTAAACATACATTTCCATCATTTTGCCCATATTAGAGTCAGGTATGTAAGTATATGTTCCCCTTAGTCATTGTTCGTTACTAAATATAACAAAAAACACTCTCACACATTGTGCTTGAAAACTGAACATTTAACTCGGGTTCACACAGGTGCGGCTTTGAAATCGCACTACTTCAGTGCAATCTGAAAGCCACACATTTCATTTTCATTGCGGCTTGCGACTTCATTTAACAGAAGTCTATGCAAGTCGCAATTAAATCGGTAAAAAGTAGTGCAGAAACCTATTTCACAATCGCTGCGACATGATTTGTGCTGATACGAACGGTTCCATTGCTGGCAATGCGGTGAGACTTGTCATGCGGTTTGAAACGATCAAATCGCATGACAAATGGCACTGGTGTGAACGGGGGCTTCGAATAGCAGTATATTCAGAATATTGTTGAATAGGAGCATTATAAACATGAAGGCTGTAAATATAAATAGTCCCCATTACATTAAGACCTTAAACATACCTCCCAACTTTTTGAGATGGTAATAAGGGACACCTATCAGCAAAAGTATGTAGGGTATAGAACACACCCCTTGCCACGCTCCCTTAAAAGGAGAATTGTACAAAAAAAAACAGGATTGGTTAAACCCACAAGTGCTTTTTTTTACCACTACTATTCCTTTATATTGGCTTTCCGAATTTACAAATGCAGTAATTTAGAAATCAGATGAAAGGTTTAGCACTGGGAAACACTTTTTGATAGATAAAAAGTGCATTTTATATTCATCTATAGATCAGAACAAAATGAGGGACAAATGAGGAGGATCGAGGGATAGAGGGACAAATCAGGGACAGTTGGGAGCTATGACTTAAAGCAGAATTCTGGGCACAAAAACTTTCATTTTAATGTATTCCTCAATAGGTATTAATCCACTTTGGGAGCACCAAATGTTTTTGAAAACCCAGATATTACTTAGTGAAAGTAGCAGTGACATCATCGCTGTGCTGCACATAATCTAGGCCCATCAGGCAGAAAATGACAGGATGAGGTGGATGGATACAAGACCAGTCACTTTGCACAAGGAGAGAAAGCAGCAGTGACCGGTCTTTATTACAGGAAGCTCCTGCACAGAGGTTAAAGTCTCACACTGGATTACTGCACAGACCTAGAAGAAATACACAAAGCACTCCAAGATTCAAGTAGAAATAAACATCTCCTGAATTTAGAGTTCAACTTTAATATATTACTAACGCCAAGGCAAGCATTTCTTGGCTAAAGTTTAAAAGAGTAAAGCCCTGTACACACGATCGGTTTTCCTATGGATTCTAATCTGATGGATTTTTCCATCGGAAATCCAATGAAGCTGACTTCCATCAGTCTTGCCTACACACCATCAGTCAAAAATCCAACCGTCCCAAACGCCGTGACGTAAAACACTCCGACGAACCGAGAAAAATGAAGTTCAATGCTTCTGAGCATGCGTCGACTTGATTCTGAGCATGCGTGGGTTTTTTTCTCCGATGGAGTTCCACACAGACGATCAGATTTTGCTATTGTTTTTTTTTCCCATAGGATAAATTTAAAACATGTTCTATTTTTTCACACTGATAGAAAAAAAATCGATGGGGCCCATACACGATCGGTTCGTCCGATGAAAACAGTCCATCGGACTGTTTTCATCGGTAAAACCGATCGTGTGTACACGGCTTAACTTTTGCTGAGAAAAAAACATTCACCCAAAATTACATTTTTGTTGCAGGGGATGCCTGAAATCTGACTTGTATCTTAGTCCAGACTTCTGGGAAAATCAATTAGCCAATCACACAAGCAGGAAATTACATTTCTGGGGGGGGGGGGGTCTTAAACTATCTGCATGCAGAACACCTCCAGGTGGCCATTTTGCATTGCATTTTACAGAAACTTACAGCATTGCAGATTGACAAGAACAGGTAATTTTTAATAACATTCAATTACAATTGTATACAGTGTATTATTTTTTTTATTAGCTATTTTTTTCCCACACAGGTGGAGTTACCCTTTAAAAAAAAAAATTCTTCATCATTAAAGTCCAGATGGCTATTCTCCTGTCTGCTTTCTTTTTGTATGCCTGGATCCTGCCTTGCGTGATGTGTCCTCATGATGACATAGCGCCAGCTCCTCCTCAATTTCAGTCTACACTCTAGGGACATAGGCTGAATGTGCAAGCTTTGTCACATCATACTGTATTCTAAAATGGCCGCTGGCATCCAAGGGTGACAAAGTATGTAATTTGCAGGCACACTAGGTGAAAAAGGAATGGAAGCATTAAAAAAGGAAAACTTATGCAGCCACCAATTCTAGAAAAACTAGTTATGGATCACCCTGTACTACTGCTTTTAATACACCCATTGGTATTTGTCTCCGAATATTTATTATGAGGAATGTAATAAAAGTCTCTTTTGTCATTAACAAATCTTGTGTTTCTTTGGGCATATTCAAAATCCCATTTATAGTGCCTTGAAAAAGTATTCATACCCCTTGAGATTTTCCACATTTTGTCATGTTACAACCAAAAATGTAAATGTAATTTATTGGGATTTTATGTGACAGACTAGTGATGGCGAACCTTGGCACCCCAGATGTTTTGGAACTACATTTTCCATGATGCACAGCTACACTGCAGAGTGCATAAACATCATGGGAAATGTAGTTCCAAAACATCTGGGGTGCCAGGGTTTGCCATGACCGTGATAGACCAATACAAAGTGGCACATAATTGTGAAGTGGAAGGAAAATGATAAATGGTTTTCAATTTTTTTTTTACAAATAAATATGTGAAAAGTGTGATGTGCATTTGTATTCAGCCCCCTTTACTCTGATATTCCTAACTAAAATCTAGTGAAACCAATTGCCTTCAGAAGTTACCTAACTAGTACATAGAGTTCACCTGTGTGTAATTTAATCTCAGTATAATGACAGCTGTTCTGTGAATCCCTTAGAGGTTTGTTAGAGAACCCTAGTGAAAAAACAGCATCATAAAGGCCAAGGAACACACCAGACAGATCAGGGATAAAAGGTATGGAGAAGTTTAACGCAGGGTTAGGTTATAAAAAAATATCCCAAGCTTTGAACATCTCATGGAGCACTGTTCAATCCATCATCTGAAAATGGAAAGAGTATGGCAGAACTGCAAACCTACCAAGACCTGGCTGTCCATCTAAACTGAGAGGCTGGGCAAGGAGAGCATTAATCAGAGAAGCAGCCAAGAGGCCCATGGTAACTCTGGAGGAACTGCAGAGATTCACAGCTCAGGTGGGTGAATCTGTCCACAGGACAACTATTAGTCGTGCACTCCACAAATTTGGTCTTTCGAGGCAAGAAGAAAGCCATCGTTGAAAGAATTTTCATAAGAAGTCTCGTCTGCAGTTTGCGAGAAGCCATGTGGGGGACACAGCAAACAGGAACAGGGGGAGAGAGGGGTAGGGCACAGGACAACCTTCGGCAAAGGCAATAGCAAATTGGCATACTCCTTGGACAAAAATAGGAACTAGACAGACAGCAATACAGAAAAAGGGCCTTTAAGCTGAATGCTGAACTGCTGTCTCTTATGGCAACAACTTCGCTCACAGTATCCCACTGTAGATCCTCAAGCTTAGCTCCCAGCTATCTGCTAGACTTCTAAAGCTTCACTCACAGCTACCCGCTGTATTCTTCAAGCTTCACCCACTGGGTTCCTCTGACTCACAGCCACCCACTGGATCCCTCAAGCTTTACTCACAGCTACCCGCTGCACTTCTCTTCAAGCTTTACTTTCAGCTATCCGCTATTCTCCTTCAAGCTGTACTCATATATATATTTTGCCATATCGGTTTTAAACTAGCTACGACTAAGGCTATTACCCAAATGGGTCAGAATTATTGTTTTATTGTCACTCTGATGTACCAATAAACGACACTTCAAGGATTACAGTCTTGCCGACTCTTCTTACTATTGTACTTACAGCTCCCGCTGTATTTCTTGGATGGAGTTCCCTCCTGAAGCTTTCCCAAACAATGAAATATAATAAATAATAAATATAAAAATAGGAGTTCTCCTGGTTAGGCAAAAATTGGGAGACATCCATGCTGATGCCCCTGGATCCCCTTCCATCTACACTTTCTCATCTTAAGGTTGCGTCCTCCATAAAATATTTGGGTATAACTATGTCTGACTCCCCACAGTCATACATTGTGGATAATATACTTCCATTAGTTTTTAGATTCCAAAACCAAAGTAAAACCTGCAATAAGCTCCCCTAATCGTTAATAGGCTGTATCAACCTAATTAAGATTATATGGATGCCTCAGCTTCTTTATTTTCTACACAATGCCCCGATTTGGATACCCATATGGATTTTTATCAAGATTAACACCATATTTAGGCGATTAATATGGTGGAACAAAACTCCTTGTATTAAATAGGAGACTCTACAACATCCCAAAAATGCGTGTGGTCTGGCAGTTCCTAATTTATTTAACTAAAGGTTATATTTTTTGGCATCCCAACTACAGCACTTTGCTGGATGGGAGTCTGAGCAGATAACCCTTCCTGCTCTGCGATTATTTTCTTATGCATTTAAGGGTCGGCTACCACTTTATGTTTTAGATGTCGCAAGAGGTGGTGTCTCGCTCGCCGATATGCCCACCTGTACGTTAATGTGTAAAATATGGGATACAATTAAAAAAATGCTTGGTGTCTCCTATCCAACCAGATATACTTCCATATGGGAAAATTATAGACTTCCTCAAATTTTGGCCCTTAGAGGCTTTCAATTAGGAATAACAACTCTAGTTCAGCTATACGAGAATGGTATATTTAAATCCTTTGAAAAACTATGGGGAGAGTTTTCTCTACAATCTAATTGGTTCTATCAATTCCTTCAACTAAAACATGCTTTACATGCCCAATTCTCTTCTGCCAGGATATTTTTCCCCCCATATCTTTGTTCTTGACAAGATAGTACAGATTGGGTCAACAAAGGGTCTCACCTCTGCCACATATAGGATATTGTTAGCTAGGTTCCTACTGAACTTTCCCATCCGATCTAGGGCTGGTTGGGAAAAAGACATCCCTGAGGAGGTCTGGGATGATATTCTCCGATCGGGTGTCTCTTTTTCCATCACACAGACTGACACATATGACGTCTTCGCCTTCCCGAGCCACTAGTGGACGCGCGCGCTGCCGACTGCGGCGTGCGCCCACCGCATCAGTGGGGACCCGATGTCTGTCGGGCACCCGCGATTGCCCAGTAACTGAGCAGGACCGTGGATCTGTGTGTTAACACACAGATCCACGTCCTGTCAGGGAGAGGAGACCGATGGTGTGTCCCTTGTACATAGGGACACCGATCGGTCACCTCCCCAGTCAGTCCCCTCCCCCCACAGTTAGAATCACTCCCTAGGGAACACATTTAACCCCTTGATCGCCCCCCTAGTGTTAACCCTCTCCCTGCCAGTCATATTTATACAGTAATCAATGCATTTTTATAGCACAGATCGCTGTATAAATGTGAATGTTCCCAAAAATGTGTCAAAAGTGTCCGATGTGTCTGCCGCAATATCGCAGTCACAATAAAAAAAAAAAAAACGCAGATCGCCACCATTACTAGTAAAAAATAAATAAAATAATAAAAATGCTATAAATCTATCCCCTATTTTGTAGCCCCTATAACTTTTGCGCAAACCAATCAATATACGCCTATTGCAATATTTTTTTTTCCAAAAATATGAAGAAGAATACATATCGGCCTAAACCTAGGAAAAAAATTGTTTAAAAAAAAATTGGATTTTTATTCTAGCAAAAAGTAAAAAATATTGTGTTTTTTCAAACTTGTCCCTCTACTTTTGTTTATAGCGCAAGAAATGAAAACCGCAGAGGTAATCAAATACCACCAAAAAAAAGCTTTATTTGTGGGGTTAAAATTTCATTTGGGTACAGTGTAGCGTGACCGCGCAATTGTCATTCAAAGTGTGACAGCGCTGAAAGCTGAAAAATGGCTTGGGCAGGAAGGGGGTGAAAGTGCCCTGTATTGAGGTGGTTAAACGGGCTATTGGATATTAACATTGCGGTTAAACCGCTTATATGTCTACTGGGCTATTGCGATACATCTATTTATACCTCCTCTATTGGTAACACTAAGGCGCGCACTTTTTCTTGCCCGTAGACAGATTGCTCTTAAGTGGATCTCTCCCTACCCACCGACTGTATCCGAGTGGATCTTGGATCTCAATAGGATTATTCGTTTTGAAAATCATACATACTCCCTAAGGAATTCAATGAGTAAGTTTGATGCTACCTGGTCAAGGTGACTCCAGTCCATGACTTAGTACCTATTGGTTTACATGATACCTATGTACTTTGTAATATTAGACTCTGTCTTTTTCCCTTTTTTCTTTTTTTTTTCCATATATACTCCAAGAGCAGGGTGGGGGTTGTGGGTGGGGGGGGGGGGGTGTGGGGGTTAGGGTTTTTTTTTTGGGGTTGTGTTTGCTTTATTGTGATTCTGTTCGTACAATCTGTTGGTATTGTTTCAATGTTTTTTGCATATAAAAATAAAAAAGATCTGATTTTAAAAAAAATAAGCTTTCCCAACCCATCCCTTTGACACCTGCCTCCAGCAACAAACTGGCTTCCCTCGGGCTGAGCCCCTTTACACATGGCTAGGCCTCAGACTTCAGGCCTACACCTCTGCTGCTGCTCCATACACACCCACCCCGCAGCCCAGTTGGAAAGAACCCCGATCACCTGACTCTCTCCAAATAGACTATCCCAGCAGCCTCAACGGCCAAAGAAACTCCTGCTGATTGGCTGAGAAAAGCATATTCACTCATAACCTGAATTCACTGTAATCTAGCATTCTAATGCCAAAGGCAACAGTGCCACCTATTGACAGAATAGAGAAATCACAGTTAAACTCAAGCTTAGGAGGAAACCATTTGATCAAGACTACAAATTAACCAGGCAAGTTACCACCTAGCACAACTAAATTTACTAGCAGACCTGTTTAGGACAAGGGAGATACACTGATCATACAAACTGTCAGGGACCTGACAGAAATAGAGGACGATCCCTGCTTCCCTCTGTACCTGTGCGTCGGCGTGCGCCAATTGTGCACGCGCATGCGCCAATTACGTGCGCGCTAAATGACATGGCGCCATTAGGCCTTTAAAAAGCCAGCAGTTGCAATAGTGCACTGCTGTCTGATCTGCAGCTTCTGTGTATCTTTACCTGCATCTGCTATCTGATTACCTGGACGACCCGGCGCTGCTGACTTACCTGTTATCTCCAACCCTGACCTCGGCCTGCCTTGACCCTGCTACTATTACCTGTTGTTCCGTTGCCAGACCTCTGCCTGCTTATCTGATCCTGCTCCAGTCCACCGCATTGCTCTGCCTGACCACCTGATCTGACCCGGCTCGCCTGACCCTGCACCTGCCTGCTACTTGCTCTGTGTGTTCCAGTGTTGACCTGGCTTATCTCTCCCTGCTTCAGCCTGCTACTGATCCTGCTGTCATCCGCAGTTCCAGCCTACTTGGAGGATCATCAACCAGCTACAGTGTCAACCACCACAGTCTCCACAGGCACTCCTACCCCGCTGTGTTCCCGAGACCACTGTTCCCACTCCGGTGGCTCCTGAACCAGAGCTGTATGAGAGGTCTTCTCCTACAAGTCAGACTCGTCCTCTGAGGTATGTAACAGTATCAGACAGCCATAACCAAGTCTGCAGGAGAAACCTCACCCATGGAGGAGATTTACACACACCTTGCAGCTCTCACGCAAGCCATTAAATCCCTACAAGAAGGACATGTCAAATTGGACGAGCGGGTCCAGAACTTATCAGATTCCAGTCATGTGGCTTCAGTTTCCCCCGCTGCACCCGTACAGTCTGCCTCCACTCCTTCCGTAGTGATGCTTCCGCCTGAACCCAGAGTTCCTGTTCTGGAAAGATTCGCAGGAGACCACGCCAAATTCCGGGCCTTCCAAAATGCATGCCAGCTATACTTCTCTCTACAACCCCGGACTTTTTCGCTTGAAGCCACCAAGGTGGGGTTTGTCATCACCCTACTCCAAGGAGAACCCCAGAGTTGGGCCCACTGACTACTCAAGCAGAACAGCGCACAGACCCACTCCTTGTTAGCCTTCTTTGAGGCCATGGCCCAGCTTTATGAGGACCCCCAGCGGACCGCCACGGCGGAAGCTGCTCTGTTTGCGCTCCAGCAAGGTCACAGAGCGGCCGAGGACTACGTCACAGACTTTAGGCGCTGGAGCTCAGACACTCAATTGAATGATGCTGCCTTACGACACCAATTCCGCATGGGTCTTTCTGAGAGCCTCAAGGATGAGCTCGCCCGAGTGGGTATACCAGGTACTCTTGAAAATCTGATCACCCTGTCCACTCAGCAAGGCCGCCCCGTATGGAGGACCCCAAGGGCGCCAACTCCCTCTTCCCGTTACCTGGCACCAACCTGTTCAGATTCTGCCTGTCCAGTTCCAGATACTTCCAGGCCCATGCAAATAGGAGTGATACGATCAACTTTATCCCCTGAAGAACGAGCACGTCGCAGACAGCACAATCTTTGCCTCTACTGTGGCGAGGCCGGCCACTACGTGCACAACTGCCCCGCCAAGGTGCGTAAGTGCCCATCTTCCATACCTGCCAACCTGTCAACTCTGTCTGCCAATGCAACCCACCTTGCTCTCCCTCTCTCATTCCAACTTCCGGGAAGAACAATAACAGTCAACGCTACTGTCGACTCCGGGGCATGTAGCTGTTTTGTCGATATCACCTTTGCCATTCAGCAACGCCTCCCGCTGCAAGAAAAGGCGCATGGACTTTCTGTCTACCTGGCCGATGGCTCTTGCATAAAGTCAGGACAAGTAACCCAGGAGACCGCTCCTTTGCCTGTTGCCATCTTCTCCCAACATAAGGAGCTGCTGACTCTGGATGCCATATCTTCGCCATTGTTCCCCGTGATCCTGGGGTTACCTTGGCTTCAGGCTCACAATCCCCAAATCAATTGGGTATCTGGGGAAGTGAGATTCCTGTCCTCCTACTGTCAGAAACATTGTATATCAAAACCCCCAAACTCACCCACTACTCTGCTGTGTATGGACTCCGATCAGAACTTATTCCAGTCAGTGCCCGAACCATACCACGAGTTCATTGATGTCTTCAGTAAACGAGGGGCTGACTCCCTTCCACCTCACCGCTCCTATGATTGCCCGATTGAACCGCTTCCTGGAGCTGAGATCCCCTTTGGGCGCATATTTCCTTTGTCGGAAAAGGAACAGGAGGCACTAAAGGTTTACATTGATGAAAATCTGAATAAGGGGTTTATCCGCCCCTCAACCTCACCAGCAGGTGCTGGAATATTCTTTGTCACAAAAAAAGACCAGAACCATCGCACATGTGTGGACTACCGCGAGTTGAATAAAATCACAGTCAAAAACCGCTATCCGTTGCCCCTGGTACCTGAACTGTTCCAGAAATTAAGATCTGCCATTATCTTCACCAAGTTGGATCTAAGGGGGGCCTACAATCTTGTCCGCATCCGAGCCGGGGATGAGTGGAAGACGGCCTTTCGTACCCGGTTCGGCCATTATGAATATCTGGTCATGCCATTTGGGCTCTGCAACGCCCCTGCCACTTTCCAATTTCCATCAATGATGTATTCAGAGACTTTTTGGACATTTTTGTAATTGTCTATCTAGATGATATCTTAATCTTCTCAGGGTCCCTTGACCGGCATCGGGAACATGTCTGCAGGGTACTGAGTCGTCTTCGTCAGCATGGATTGTATGCAAAGGCAGAAAAATGCGAATTTGAGCAGCAGTGCATCCAGTTCCTAGGATTGGTGATTTCCCCAATGGGAATTAAGATGGACCCCCAAAAGGTGTCCACTATTCTAGACTGGCCTGTACCCTTAGACAAGAAGGGAGTGCAACGTTTTATAGGGTTTGCAAACTTTTACAGAAAGTTCATCAAGGGTTTTTCCGCGATAATCACGCCCATAACGCAGCTAACTAAACAAAACCTGCGATTCCATTGGAATCCCGAAGCCCAAGATGCCTTTGAAACACTCAAAAAACTTTTTACCTCAGCTCCGATCCTCAGCCATCCTGACCCATCTCTACCCTACATCCTCGAGGTAGATGCCTCCGAAGTTGCTGTAGGGGCGGTCATTTCTCAACGCCAGGGTACTAAGGACCTAATGCATCCTGTGGCCTTCTTCTCACGGAAGCTTTCCCCTGCAGAGAGGAACTACGATTTGGGTCATCGGGAGTTACTTGCCATCAAGGTTGCTTTGGAAGAATGGAGGTACTTGCTAGAGGGTGCTGTCCATCCAGTACTCATATACACCGACCACAAGAATCTAGAGTACCTAAGATCTGCTAGACGGCTGAAACCTCGACAAGCCCGATGGGCCCTGTTTTTCTCTCGCTTTTCCTTCCACATCACGTACCGGCCTGGATCAAAAAATACCAAACCAGACGCGCTATCGAGTATGTATGACAACCCTAAGGACCTTTCTGTCCCTGACACCATCTTACCCGCAGGCAACTTTCTACTTCTTCAAACGGATCTTCTCTCCCAGATTAAGGAAGCATCCACAGATTCTTCGAGACCCCCTGGGATTACCTTGACGTCCAGAGATGGCCTACGGTGGAGGGGGAGTCAAATCTTTGTCCCTGGTGACTTGCAAGTTGGAGTGTTAAAACTTCTTCATGATCATCCACTGGCAGGGGACTTCGGGGTCCGCAAGACCCTCGAGTTGGTACGTTGCACGTCCTGGTGGCCAGGTCTGGAGGAGTTTTGCAAGAAATATGTAAGTACATGCCCCGTCTGTAACCGGAACAAGACAGCAAGGAGTCGGGCCTGGGGACTATTGAAACCCTTACCTGTACCGGATAGACCATGGAAGATGATCTCCATGGACTTTATAGTAGAGCTTCCATGTTCTGAAGGGTGTACCGCAATCTTTGTAGTCGTGGATCGACTCTCTAAAATGGCCCACTTCCTACCATTAAAGAGTACCCCATCGGCTATGGAAACAGCCCGTGTATTCATCAAGGAGATTGTCAGATTGCATGGAGTTCCTGCAAACATATCAGATAGGGGAGTACGATTTACCTCACGTTTCTGGAGAGCATTATGTAAGACCCTGAAGATCGAACTAGCTTTGTCCTCGGCCTATCACCCCCAAACGAATGGACAAACTGAGGACAAATCAGACTCTTGAACAATACATCAGATGTTTCACGTCCTTTGTCCAAGATGACTGGGTATCCTTACTGCCCCTAGCAGAATTTTCCTATAACAACGCCAGCCACTCGGCCACAGGGCAATCTCCCTTCTTCTCTAATTATGGTTTTCACCTGTCTTTTTTACCTGATTTTCTTCCAGAATCTCCAATTCTAGCGGTACAGAGCATGGTGGACTTCCTCAGTCACAATAACCAAGTGTTGCAGGAAGCAGTGCCAAGGCCCAGGCAGACAGCAAGAAAGCTTTCGACAGGAAAAGGAGAGGGGAATTGGACCTGCAAGTGGACGATCAGGTATGGCTCTCCACAAATAACCTCAGGTTGGCTTGCCCTTCGAAAAAATTAGCACCCAAGTTCTTAGGACCCTTTTCGGTGAAGAGAAAAATCAACGAGGTATCGTATGAACTTTCCTTACCCGACTCTTTTAGGATACATCCAGTATTTCATGTCTCTTTACTCAAACCTGCAGTACCTGATCCCTTCCCTGACAGAGGGTCCAGACCACCAGAACCTGTTATTATTGATGGAAGTGAGGAATACGAGGTGGAAGCCATCCTCGATTGTAAGAGACAGCAAGGTCAAGTGCAATTTCTAATTAAATGGAAAGGTTTCGGTCCGGAGGATAACTCCTGGGAACCTGAACGTAACATTCATGCTAAGGAATTAATTCATGCATTTTTCCTTGCCCATCCTGAAAGAAGAGGCCGGTTAGGCATCCGGAGGCTGCCCCTTGGGTGGGGGGGGGCAATGTCAGGGACCTGCCAGAAATAGAGGACGATCCCTGCTTCCCTCTGTACCTGTGCGTCGGCGTGTGCCAATTGCGCACGCCCATGCGCCAATTGCGCGTGCGCGCTAAATGACATGGCGCCATTAGGCCTTTAAAAAGCCAGCAGTTGCAATAGTGCACTGCTGTCTGATCTGCAGCTTCTGTGTATCTTTACCTGCATCTGCTATCTGATTACCCGGACGACCCGGCGCTGCTGACTTACCTGTTATCTCCAACCCTGACCTCGGCCTGCCTTGACTCTGCTACTATTACCTGTTGTTCCGTTGCCAGACCTCTGCCTGCTTATCTGATCCTGCTCCAGTCCACCGCATTGCTCTGCCTGACCACCTGATCTGACCCGGCTCGCCTGACCCTGCACCTGCCTGCTACTTGCTCTGTGTGTTCCAGTGTTGACCTGGCTTATCTCTCCCTGCTTCAGCCTCCTACTGATCCTGCTGTCATCTGCAGTTCCAGCCTACTTGGAGGATCATCAACCAGCTACAGTGTCAACCACCACAGTCTCCACAGGCACTCCTACCCCGCTGTGTTCCCGAGACCACTGTTCCCATTCTGGTGGCTCCTGAACCAGAGCTGTATGAGAGGTCTTCTCCTACAAGTCAGACTCGTCCTCTGAGGTACGTAACACAAACATTCAAAGCAATACAAACTGCAAGTAACCACAGTATTCTACAAACCAAACAATAGAAATATTTAATATTCCCAAGTTTTACAAACAAAGGGTTGTAGTGTGTGGAGGGAGCTGCAGGCATTTGACACACCCCAAAGTGTGTCAGATGAGAAGATTTTGTTGGTACCTTTGTTCTGTAAGAGAGTGAAGCTTCCAGGAATGCATGGTAGAACAGGTATGTACTGTATAAGCAGAATTGTGCAAGCCAAGGAGGACAGCCCCAGATACATAGACACAACAAGAGAGAGGCTATCACAGGATGGCCCTTAATTGAAGATTATGTATTTTAAAATCCATATAACACATGTTTTATATGTGCTACCATTGATCCCAAACTTGAGGCAAGACACTCTGAAAATGCAGAATGCAGGTTAAAAAAAAAGCAGCACTCCAAAGCATACATTGTAGGTAAAAAAAAAAAAATGCCACAATAACTTCCTGCACTCGTTGATTAATGGATACAACTACAATGTGCTATTTCATGTAGTTCTAAAAGACCTCTAGTCATGAATAACAATGCAGTAACAATCATATTAACAAAAGGTAGGGATCGTTATAGTAAATACTGAATATTTCATCTACAAACAAGACTTTTTGCCATCTGATGCAGTTTGCCTTTGGAGAATTCTAGCTAGCTTCTTTTAAACAATAGACAATGTAAAATAGATTACAAAGCATAAAAAATCCATAGGTGTGGTTTATTTTTGTTTTTCTTACACCCAATTGCCTTTTCACTTGACAAGAAATGAATATAACCCAACACACACCCTCTAAGCTGCAGTCTATTACATATCACACAAGATAGCTATTTGCTAATAGATATGTTTTGGATTATGACACATTTTTTGCATTCATGTCATAAGACTACAGATCAGTTGTGTATGATTTGTGTTTCTTTAATTACCCATGTTATTGTTCATACTCTATTAAAAAAAAAAAAAAAAGCAAGTCTTGGGCTGTACTCCAGAAGCCGAGGAGGAAGAACTGAAACAGATTGGATACAGTGAATTTGATTTTTATAAATATAGCGACTCATAAAAATACACCTGAGGTTACCATGGAAACTGCTTCTTCTGTATGAAAAGAACTCCACTTACTCGCCAGTTGTTGAGCCACCTGTTTTTATATATATTTATTTCAGGTTTCTTTCATTATTAATATGGTTTCATAGAAAGAGGTGGCATTTCGTGGCAGCTTTTTACTATGTGAAACATAGGGTTATTGCTACAGTTTACGCAGGGCACTTTGAAGTGCCTTGTACAGCAAGATTAGTGTTTTGTGCAACAGCAAGATTGGTGTGTTTAAGTGGCATGGCCAGATACTAATTGACCTTACAGCTACATTCTACATGGCACTGTACTGATATAGTAGTCTTTCCTTGATTAGTCAGCTCAGCGTTCAGGCCCCCGTTGATGTCAGATAGTGGGTAATATATGGGTTCATTAATGTAAACCCAGGGGAATAGCCCCTACTGTAGACCATTTAAAAAAAATAATAATAACCATCATTTACATTAAAACCTAAAACTGCATCCCTATGTACCATCCATATCTGCAGATACTTTTTGTTGCCAGAATTTGCATACATATAAGCAGGGTTTTTTTTTTCAGCTGGAACTTGCTGGAACTCTGTTTCCCCACCTTTTGGCTCAGGCCCTCTGCTTCCTGCTCACCATTATTACTTGTAAACACAGAAGTCCGTCTTCTGTGTTTACAAGTGACAGTTTGTCTCCCAACGGCTCCCACTGAGTGCAGGATGGGGTCAAGGGAGATGCAGGTGCTCAGGGTGCAGTGGCGATCCTGACACCCCGACTGGATGATCTCCCTGGTTCCTGCCCTTTAAGACCCTTCCACTGTTAGTGAAATTTGACCACACCCACAATTTAATGCAGTTTGGAGGGTGTGTGCGTAGGGGTTGAGAGGGGGTTTTGGGGGGTTGTGGTTGAGATCCTGTACCTATTTTCTGTGAAAAAAAGCCCTGCATATAAGATTTTATATGCATTGATGTATAAGTAGTCATGAGCAGGCGTATTAAGTTTAATTCGACAGCTACAAAGTCAGAAACAATGCACGCCAACAGATTGCCCCCTTCAGCTATAGAAATGTCCCAAACGGATGTACCCACTCCTTCTCTAGCCAGATTAAAGGGGTTGTAAAGGTTTGTTTTTTATTTTCTAAATAGGTTCCTTTCAGCTAGTGCATTGTTGGTTCACTTACCTTTTCCTTTGATTTACCTTCTAAATGTTTGTTTTCTTTGTCTGAATTTCTCACTTCCTGTTTCTCCTCAGTAAACTTCACACCATCATCCGAGTGGTGTTTAGTCAGCCAGAACAGCTTACTGAACAGCTTACTGAGAAGGAACAGGAAGTGAGAAATTCAGACAAAGAAAACAAAGAAAAAAAAATTAGAAGGGAAATCTAAGGAAAAGGTAAGTGAACCAACAATGCACTAGCTTAAAGGAACCTATTTAGAAAATAAAAAACGAACCTTTACAACCCCTTTAATTCTCCCTTTGTTACAACCACTGTTTTACCACCATCCATTCTTAAGCCCCGTACACACGGTCAGACTTTTTGCTAACAAACTTAATTTTGAGCAAGTTTGCCAAAAAATTCGACCGTGTGTACGCTCCATCGGACAAACTTTTTTGGTTTTCATCGGACAAAAGTTCGGTCTGCAAACGGACAAACTTTTGGCCAACAAAAGTCCGATGGAGCAAAGTCCGACCGTGTGTAAAGAAAACCATCGGACTTTTGTCCGATGGACAAAACGAATAATGTTAAAATCAACCAACAATAGCAGAAGTTGACAAAGGGTGGCGGTAAAGAGCAGAAAAACCACGTGATGTTGGAAAAAGTTTTGGGAACGTTTGCAGAAAAGTCCTGTGGTTTGTATGCTATGGGTGTGCCCGGTCAACTCCGTTCGGACAAAAATCCACGGAAAAGTCTGATGGAAGTCCGACCATGTGCACGAGGCTTAAGTGGCCAAATTGAACATTCCCTACTTTTCTTATACATTTAACAGCTATATTTTACAAGGACACAGTCATCCAAACCCCCACCACCTTTAAGTAGTCAAGCACAACAGACAGCATACCATCCACTCCTACAGTAATTGACCCTTTGGAACAGCTACATAAAGCCACATAAACTGACAGCCCCTTAGATACAGCCTCAAACAACCAGCTCACAGCCCTTTTTCAGTCATAGACACCAACCTGCACCAACAGTCAAGAACACCGTATTCTTAACCAATCCCCACCACCATCTTTTACAATTTAGGACCAGTAAATGTGCTTGCAGAAGCAGTCTCTACTCTGCTTCTACAATCACATATATGCTCCAAGGCCAGCCCTGTGTATGCTCTTCGAAAAAAAAAAAAAAACTTACATACATTTTATATGCATGAAAGGGTGTTTCTAAGAACCATTAGCAACACAAGGAAATCTGCCAGAAATATTCACACCTTATTTTGTTGTGTACGTAATAACTACTCTACAAATTGAATTTCTTAGGAGTGATCCTCCCTGCTGAAAGGCTTTCAGGTGATAGCTCCAAAGTTCTTGTTGATGCCTCACTGTTATGCTGACCTACTGGTTTCAATACATTCTGAGCCACTGACTGACTGCCAAGTATGTCATTCAGGAAAGTCATACAAAAGTCAGGGCTCAGGGGTCCTTTTTCTCGATTAGATACAAACAGCACTCAAGTGGAAAAACGGATATAATCTTGCTGCAGGGAAACTTTGGAATACGTCCTTTCCAGATAAATGTTCTCTTTTGTTGTTGTGATTGTATTACACAGTATCCATGGCTTTGCTGCTTCCTCCAGACTGGGAATCTTTATAAAACACTGTATTATAGACAAAGTGCACAAGCATTACGTGACACCTCTATAAAACCTTTAATAAAAAGAGTAAAAGTATTCACAAAGATTCTTCACAAATTTTTCTCAACATTCTGTGAATGGGAGAAATTTCTGTAGTACAGACTGTTGGAAAGCATGCAGCTGCTGTATCTAGTGTACATCACCACTGACCAATTTCAAGGGCAGACCCTCTTCATCAGAGCTCTGACAAAATGGGTCCACCCTTACACATGTGCCGTGGGAGTACTGAGGGGAACCAGGCATTTGACACACCCTGAAGTGTGATAGATATTAACAAGCTGCCAGGATGCTTTAGTGTTTGAAAAAAAAAAAAAGTTTGTATTTGCCGTCTGCTGGAGAGGTAAGTGTTTAGTGTCTTCTATTGCAGGAACAAGGCTTTAGATGCACTAACAATCAAGAAAACCACATCCTTAACCAATCCCCAAGTAATAGAGCCACTTTAAAGGTGTCATGTCAAAGATTCCTAAACTCAGGCTTCCCCCCTTCTTCCCATCCCCCTAACCCCAGCTCCTCCCTCTCCTGATCACATTCCCTTTTTATTCTTCCTCAACAAATTTACTCCATTTTCTTATTTCTATAAAGTGTGATGTCTATAAACCTCAAAATTAATAAATGTACTTCTCTGATAGCTCAGTTTAGGGTTCAAACTTGTACTGTATTAACCACTGAATGAAGAAGGTCTTTTCTGCTTAGATATCTCACATGAGACTTTCATGAACGCTGTAACGACACCCCAAATACGAAAGGGGTTTAAACGCCATTTAGATCTCTTCCCTCTCCTGGACACAAATTCACTGCCGATACTCCACAGCCAGCCGACCCCTTCCCATAGGGATTAATCCTTCTGGAAGAACGAGACAACACGCTCTGTATCTTTCCAAAAAATAGACTGCCTTTATTGCCAAAAACATTGAAACTCTTATACACATCCAATACTGCATTAACCTAAATGAATAATGGTCCAGCTCCACCCACAACATAACAAGCCCCAATACACATTATTTTGACGTCTGCTAGGAGACAACAGGTTCTAATCCCCTTTATGTTTAAATGACTATGCATGACCTTTATATTCACCAGACTGTCTGATACTTTACAATACACACAAGTACAGACTTAATTAACACAATGAAAGATCCTTAGACGCCATCCTAGATTCATTTACATCACACAGGCAGGTAACACATCTCCCAATTAACCTGTTGAGTTCAGGGTAAAACAATCAGTACATATTGTGGACTAATATTACTATTTCAATTTCAAGCAATCCAAGCCATATTCTTAATGTCCATGGTTTCCTGGCTCACCCTGTGTCCAAAGTGACCCCCCTGTCACAAATGCTTTTCATCTAGTACCTTGTGCTGGTCATGTTTACTGTTTTACTGTTAAACAGTGTTGAATCTTTTTTTTAAATCTAAATTTTCAATAGTTTTCATAAAAAAAAAATTGAAAAGCCAATACAAAATTTGAGTTCAGGTTATTGGATTCTACAGTAGACAAAATATTTATTTGATCCCCTGCAGATTTTGTAAGTTTGCCCACTTACTAAGAAATGAAGGGTCTATATTTTTTATCATAGGTGTATTTTAAATGATAGAGACTTGATATAAACCAAAAATCCAGAAAAAACATTGATACAAATGTTATAAATTGAGTTTCAGTTCAGGGAGTAAAATAATTATTTGATCCCCAAGCAAAACATTACTTAGTACTTGGTGGAGAAACCCTTGTCAGCAATAACAGGAGGTAAGATGTTTCTTGTAGTTAGTGACCAGGTTTGCACATATCTCAGGAGGGATTTTGGTCCACTCTTCTTTACCGATCTTCTCTAAATCTATAAAAAGTGTTACTAAACCCACAACAGTAAAAACAGTCTATATATGCAGCATAGCATGCTGGTTATACTCACTGTTGAACTTAAGGGGTTAATCATGTGCATTGTGTAAAAAGGCTCTTTGATCCTTCCCTCCTGCAATATCTATCTGGGGAAAGCCAGCACAGGCGATAGCCAACCTGCACATGCTCAGTTGTGTATTTTATGCTGGAGAGAACATTTACTTGTTCTCAGAGATAGCCAGGTCACATGATATTGGCATCACACATGTGGGCGTGTATACAGGCTGAAGTGGAAGTCTCCACCTTCTTGAACTCTCAGCACTGGAGAAACTCTGCAGTTTATCACTGATTGTGATATACAGATCAGCCAAAAAGGTATATAGTGGCAATATGTTAATGTAAAAAAAAGATTTATAAGCTGTGGGGGGGGGGGGGGGGTGCAGAAGATGAACTATTTCCATATTACTGGGTTTAGTAACACTTTCAGGTTTCTTGGCTGTGGCTTGGCAACTCAAAGTTTCAGCTCCCTCCATAAATTATCCATGACCATAATGCGCTTCTTTTTGAGCCACTCCTTTGTTGCCTTGGTGGTATGTTTTTGGTCATTGTCATGCTGGAAGTTCTTGCTGAGGGAAGAAGTTTCTCATCCAAGATTTTACAATACATGGTCCAGTCCCTTGGCCCCTCAATGCTGCAAAGTCAGCCTGTACCTTTAGCAGAGAAACAGCCCTAAAGCATAATGTGTCCACCTCCGCCCACTTGACTGGAATGGTGTTCTTAGGGTCATAGTCAGCATTTTTCCTCCTCCAAACACGGAGAGTTGAGTCAATGCCAAAGAAATCAATTTTGGTCTTATCTGACCACAGCACTTTCTCCCAATTCTTGTCTGAATCATTTAGATGTTCATTGGCAAACCTCAGACAGGTCTGTACATGCACCTTCTCGGGGAGGGGGACTTGCCCTGTATGGAGGCCTTGTATTTTAAAATCTTGGTAGAGAACCTTCTTCCCTCAGCCAGAACACCGAAGATGGGTCATGGATGGGTCTTCCAGCATGACAATGACCCAAAACACACTGCCAAGGCAATAAAGGAGTGGCTCAAGAAGAAGCACATCAAGGTCATGGAGTGGCCTAGCCAGTCTCCAGACCTTATTCCTATAGAAAATGTATGGAGGGAGCTGAGGCTTTGAGTTGCCAAGTGACAGTCAAGAAACCTTAAGGATTTAGAGAAGATCTGTGAGGCTTGGTTCACACTGCTGCGCTGTGAATTTGTTCATTTTTTTGTTTTGTGTGAGGTGCGAATTTACTGCGATTTTCAGGGAATAATGAAATGTGAGAAGTACACAGGAGTTTCTGGAAACCCCCAAACGCCCTTCCAAGGATGTGTATTTTTTATATAGGATTGTTAGACTCTCAGTGGAGACAGAAGTGTGAGCATGTTGGATCCTTATCTTTATGTATTGCTGATACTTGTTAAACTGTTCTTGAAAATAAAATGCATGAATGAGATAACAATCCTACAAAACATGCTGATTACTTACAGTTCCATTTAATGATTTCCAACTTCCAACTCCTGATCTAAAAGGTGCGATTTCTTAGCAGAATTGCTTTAGTGTTAGAAAAATATAGGTACATTTGGCGCAACTGCAAATGTGTGAAATCTTAGTGGGAAGGTAAAAATGTGTACAGATATAGAATTTCTCCTTTTGTGCAGAAGTAGTTTATAAAATAAACCTGTTCCCAAGAGAGGTCAGCATTTGCATAAAGCATCAGAGTTCCCACGGTGCTTTTCAATGTACGTGCTGACCACTCTGTTCATGTATGTTACCAGTAGGCAGGTTTACTTTAAAGCCTTTATTTTTTCTTCTGTTTTCCTTGTGAAGGACTGAGATTTTGTTTGGTGATACCAGGACAAAAAGGAGAACAGTTGTCACTGACAACTGGAAAGCACAGGTAGCAATACAAATATTGCCAAGTTCCAACCCTTACCATTTTTTATATATTTTTTTCTGGGTCACCATTGGAGAACTTTCCCACAACATCCTGTCCAAATAGAAATAGTAAGGGGACATATCGCTATCATAGACAAAGACAACAATAAAAACAGACACATGCTCTAACTCTTCCCCATTCAAAACAAAATTATTTGGCTAGAGTTGGGCTTTAGGTAGCAGTACTGTCCGTATGAGAATATTTGCCCACGGCAGACAGACAGCAACTATCGCTCTTGGAGGCACAGACTACTAGGGAATGAAAGCAAACTACTTTTTTGTCACTTTGTCTATAAAAAAAATAAATATTCTACTGTTACATACTATCAAAGCAAATACACATTTCAAAAATGTAGGCTATCATTGGCTAAGTAAATCTTTCAATGTGAAATTAGTAGCACCTTAATCTCAGTCACCTCAGGTGAACCCTTTGGAAAAAAGCTACTGCAGAACTTATATAGCCCCCTCTGGTGCCCAATATGCAGCCTACCACTGACCAGTGTACGGCCTGCTGAGTGTTGGGCACCAGGTAAAAAATGGCTCCTGTTACAAACATTGAAATGTGTAGAAAGGCTGCCATTGTGCAGGCTGCCAAGCCTTCCTTTTGCTCTGGCTCCTGAAGTGCTGGCAACATCCCAGCAACGGGGACAAAATGTAATAAGGAGTATAAGCTCAAGCCTCAAGCTCCCAGCTGTGGGGGGGGGGGGGGGGGGCGCAGCCGTCACCTGTGAAGCCCTAATAACAAGGACTGTCAGGAGGTGATCTGCCTGTGTAGGGCAACACACTGAAGTGCAAGGTATGTGCACTGCGGTGTGCAGCAGTACAGGTGCGGTCTCCAGGCCAGGACAAGTTGCAATTTTGGTATGGCTGAATACATTTTATTAAGCCGTGTGACGTCATCAGCGTGGGGCTTCCCTTTCTTGTTAGTCTTCTTTTTTTTTTACATGCTGCGTTTTTTTTAAAACTTTTAATCCAGTGCCAATTCAAATTATGGTGATATACAGTACTGTATATAGCAATAGAATTAATGGTGTACTGTGAAAAAGTAAGCACACCCTTGGCCTCAGAAACTGCTATTGCCTCCTTTAGCAGAAATTACTTCTAGTAGACATTTTTCATAACTGCCCACCAGTTTCTGACATGTATTCTGTAGAAATCTTTGATCACTCCTCCATGCAAAATTCCTTTAGTTGCAAATGTGTTCTCTTGTGTGAACTGCCCATTTAGAATCCCCACAGTATTTCAATATGATTAAAATCAGGTTTTTAACTAGGCCAGTCCATAACCATTCATTTCTTATTTTTGAGTCCATTCTTGGTGAATTGGCTAGTGTGTTTCTGATCACGGAGTTTAATTTTTATTTTCCAGTGCAATAAAGGAGTTGTAAAGGCAGAAGGTTTTTTTTATCTTAATGCATTCTATGCATTAAGATAAAAAACCTTATGTGTGCAGCAGCCCCCCCAATTACTTACCTGAGCCCCATCTCTCTCCAGTGATGTCCACGAATGTCTAAGCCATTCGGGATACTCCTCCTGATTGGCTGAGATACAGCAGTAGCGCCATTGGCTCCCACGACTGTCAATCAAAGTCAGTCAGCCAATCAGGGGAGAGAGGGGGCGGGGCCAGGTCGGGACTCCATGTCTGAATGGACACATGGAGTTGTGATTTGACTCCAGTGCCCCCATAGAAAGCTGCTGACAGTGGGGGCACTCGATAGGAGGGAGGGGCCAGAAGCAGCAAAGAGGGACCCGAGAAGAGGATGATTCAGGCTGCTGTGTGCTAAACCGACTGCACAGAGCAGGTAAGTATAACATTTTTTTTTTGTTTTGTTTATTAAATGAGACTTTACAATCACTTGGACAGATGGCCCAACATTTCAATCAAACACAAACATTTTGATATGATGGAGAATTTATACTACCTCACTTACTGCAAGCTGCCAAAGCACTCAAACAGCAAAACCACTCCAAACCATAACATTCCATCACCATGCTTCACAGCATGAGGCTCTTCTACTGAAATTCTGTCTTTGGTTTGAGCCAAACATGCCCACTGTAACTGTGGCCAAGCAACTGGTCTTTGCTTTTATGTTCAATGACAAACTGTAGCTGGGCTCTAATGTTCTTTTTTGCTTGCATAACTCTCATTCAGGTTAAATTGGCCGGTCTTTGTAGATGCATGCACTTCGACACCAACTGTTCCAAGAGTTAACTGCAGATCTTGCAGTAATAACTTCAGTTATTAAAGATGCAAGCTTTCAAGATGCATTAGCTCTCATCTTGAAGCTTTATACCATTTTAAAAACCCCAATTGTTTAAATCTTTAAGAAGGGATCTAAAGGCATAACAAAAGGTTGCATATTTGATAACCTACTTTGGCCAATAAATGGCATTATTTAAAACTTTAAACTTTCTGTAAAACAAATAAAAAGATACAGGGTATCAGCTTAAAAAATGTATAAACATAAAAATATTAAAAGTCAAAAAGCCTGCTAAATACGTGAGAGGCTTACCACACTCCATAAGCCATGCGTGCCTAACCTGTACCCAACATGTACAAACAATTGAATCGGACCAAATTTTCAGTGGGCTACCCTCCTTTACTTGGACTCAAAGGGGGAGTGTCAAAAAGCCTACGGAATCCCCACACTCCAAAACCCATGTGTACCCAAACAATATGATCGCACTAAATGTAATTTATTTTATAAGTACTTTCAAAATATGTAAACCATATAGTTGTATACAAAGTTTTACCAGAAATAACAGAAATTAGGTAAATGTTCACAAAACCTAATGAGCATAAAAGGAAGGCTCTTTGTGTGAACTCTGCGGTGACTAAAACAATGCCTCCATGACCATGTCTCTCCCCTTGTGATAACCATAAGACGTGGCTTGTCTTCCAAATCAAAAGAAATGTAACGTCAGAGAGCCAGCCTAATGTTCTAAGACTGATCCAGAATGCCTATGGGCATGTAGCAAAACTCATACTTCATTAAGGAATTCTATTTTATGATTTGTTTTTTGGGCTCATCAGTTTTTGCTTGAGGAACAAAGTATATGAGGTCTTTTCAATTCCCAGCAGCAATCAGCGTCATTATTCTAACAGTGGAATTTAGACATCCTGCCAGAAGATCCCAGCTTCACAGGGGAGGGATCATCATCATTCCATCACATCACATGCAAAATCAGTGTAATTAACAGCTGTATTAGATGAAGAACACAATATTCAATTCTGTTATTATGTCATCATCTTTCTAGTGACCTTTCAGGCCATTATGGGTACTTATAGATTCTTAATTTAGCATTGCTATATGATAAAACCCACAACAGAACGGGCTACAAAACATACCAAGAGTGAAATCAGAACTCTACAAAATGATAAAGCACATATTCCAAATTTTTTCAAGCAATGACATCATTAAGTATTTTTTTCCTTACTAGCAGGATAGAAAGCTTGTGTGGGGAGTGGTGGAAAGTTGTCTGACCACACTTCCCAAGGGGGGGGGGGGGCAAGTTGTGTGACAACACTGCTCAGAAACCGGAGGACATGCATTTGGTCCCCTAGGGGTATCCAACAAGGATTTTTTTTTACTTAAAATGATACTCCCCTACAACCCCATTTAGTAATAACCAGCAATCTTTTGGGAGTTTTGGAGAGATAGCAGTAAGTCAGTAGTTACAAAGAAATAATTTTCATATCATATTTATCTATACTTACCTATTGAATTTTTTTTGTTAGGAAAATTGTGTCATGGATTTAGTGTTCTTTCCTTTATCTGGTCTTTACTGCTGGGGGTATCCTCTTTCCCATGTGTCTGCCCAGAAGTTAGCTTTGCCCATCTTCGCACATTTGCATTGGCTTCGACATAACTTTCAGGCTCAAGTATGTAGAATAAACCAATATATTATGCAATAATGTTAACGGTTGTCATGTACCTTGGTGTATTCGAACCGACATGTTCCTGGTCCCACAGCTGCAGTCTTACTTGGTGTGCCCGTTTGTGTGGACTAGTTCCCTGGGTGTTGTGATAGCTTTGTGACTCTGATTACTGTGTATGAACTTCTGCCTGAATTACTGACTACTCTCTAGCCTGCTGATTTTGTACTTCACCTCCAGGTCGTGTATGACCTCTGCCTGCCTGACCACTCTGGATTTCGATCGTGTACCGCTTTGCCTGATCTGTTGCCGACCTGACCTGCCTACGTTTTTGCCTGAATCCTCAGCACACAAGCTCCACTTCGGACACTACCTACCACAGGTACCTTACAATGGTTTAGTCTTTGTAACATTATACAGTCATAGCCGAAATTGTTGGCACCCCAGAAATTTTTCCAGAAAATCAAGTATTTCTCACAGAAAAGTATTGCAGTAACACATGTTTTGCTATACACATGTTTATTCCCTTTGTGTGTATTGGAACAAAGCAAAAAAAGGGAGGAAAAAAAGCAAATTGGACATAATGTCACACAAAACTCCAAAAATGGGCTGGTCAAAATTCTTGGCACCCTTTCAAAATTGTGCATAAATAAGATTGTTTCAAGCATGTGATGCTCCTTTAAACTCACCAGGGGGCAAGTAACAGGTGTGGGCAATATAAAAATCACACCTGAAAGCAGATAAAAAGGAGAGAAGTTCACTTAGTCTTTGCATTGTGTGTCTGTGTGTGCTACACTAAGCATGGACAACAGAAAGAGGAGAAGAGAACTGTTTGAGGACTTGAGAACCAAAATTGTGGACAAATATCAACAATCTCCAGAGATCTAGATTTGCCTTTGTCCACAGTGCGCAACATTATCAAGAAGTTTGCAACCCATGGCACCGTAGCTAATCTCTCTGGGCGTGGACGGAAGAGAAAAATTGATGAAAGGTTGCAAAGCAGGATAGTCCGGATGGTGGATAAGCAGCCCCAAACAAGTTCCAAAGAAATTTAAGCTGTCCTGCAGGCTCAGGGAGCATCAGTGTCAGCGTGAACTATCCGTCCACATTTAAATGAAATGAAATGCTATGGCAGGAGACCCAGGAGGACCCCACTGCTGACACAGAGACATAAAAAAGCAAGACTACAGTTTGCCAAAATGTACTTGAGTAAGCCAAAATCCTTTTGGGAAAACGTCTTGTGGACAGATGAGACCAAGATAGAGCTTTTTGGTAAAGCACATCATTCTACTGTTTACCGAAAACGGAATGAGGCCTACAAAGAAAAGAACACCAACCTACAGTGAAATATGGTGGAGGTTCAATTATGTTTTGGGGTTGTTTTGCTGCCTCTGGCACTGGGTGCCTTGAATGTGTGCAAGGCATCATGAAATCTGAGGATTACCAAAGGATTTTGGGTCACACTGTAGAGCCCAGTGTCAGAAAGCTGGGTTTGCGTCTGAGATCTTGGGTCTTCCAGCAGGACAATGACCCCAAACATACGTCAGAACGCACCCAGAAATGGATGGCAACAAAGCGCTGGAGAGTTCTAAAGTGGCCAGCAAAGAGTCCAGATCTAAATCCCATTAAACACCTGTGGAGAGATCTTAAAATTGCTGTTGGGAAAAGGCGCCCTTCCAATAAGAGAGACCTGGAGCAGTTTGCAAAGGAAGAGTGGTCCAAAATTCCGGGTGAGAGGTGTAAGAAGCTCATTGATGGTTATAGAAAGCGACTGATTTCAGTTATTGTTTCCAAAGGGTGTGCAACCAAACATTAAGTTAAGAGTGCCAAGAATTTTGACCAGCCCATTTTTGGAGTTTTGTGTGACATTAGGTTCAGTTTGCTTTTTTTCCTCCCTCTTCTTGTTTTGTTTCAATACACACAAAGGGAATAAACATGTGTATAGCAAAACATGTGTTACTGCAATACTTTTCTGTGAGAAATACTTGATTTTCTGGAAAAATTTCTGGGGTGCCAACAATTTTGGCCATGACTTTATGTGGTTATATGAACCTTAACTGAGCTCTTCATTGTATTTAGTGCACCATTACATTTCCTTTGATTCTGAGAATGCAGAGTTTATCCGTGAAACGTGTTCAGAAAGAAAAAGAAAAGGATGCTTTGCCAAGGGCTTCATTCATTGGATTGTACATTATAGGAGTATACCATATACAAATTTGCTGAAAGTAATATAGGCCATTGCTGGTATTATGCATTCATTCTTTTCAGAATGAATGTAGTCAAATCATTATTTTTAAATTCTACAATAATGTTATGGTGTTTTAAGATCCATGTCTATATAGTTTTTAAGTAATATGAAAAAATAAAGCATCGCAATGTAGTTTTAAGTTGTTGTACCCATATGTACCTGCGAAGTCCAATTATCAGCAGAATATTTTTTTTCTCTTATGGGATTCTAAAACACATATATTAGATACTAAGATGGGCCCTTTTTAAAATATAACTTGTAATGATATATTTCTTCTTTGGATTATTTTTTATTGCCCAATTCAATTCCTCTGCAGTTAGGCTTGAAGTGAATTTTAAATACAGTATAAGAAGATTTCTGGAGCTTGTCTTGCAGATAAAACTGTGCTGTGAAAATATAGAAGGGATGCAACATACCTACCCAGGCCAGGTATCCAGTGTGTATGGATACCTTGCTGCAGGTAATCTGAATTCTGCACACATCAGATCCTGATCCTACAAAATGTACAGGCTAGGCATTCTCAACTATATTCACTGTGAGGTTCTTAAAAGAGACACTATCCCCAAAATAAGAGCCAAACAGCAATCTATATTTAGATCGTATTATAACCGTGTTTGTAATATTTGCAGTTTTTTTTTTCTTTTATTGCAAAAAGTCTGTGTTTTATGATAGATCACTCAAGTAGCATACTGTGGGTCATACTGTGAAAACATGGTTTCCATGTTTTACAGTGTTTGGCTTGCCACCAGACTTTCCCTTTTAAGGGTGTTGTGAAAAAGAAATAGGACCACCATACTTTATCTAGATCATGTAGAAATAAGGGCCAAAAGGATGCAGCCAATAGCAAGGTTATTAAGAAAAGGTCTGACCAGCCTTTCTCAACCTTTTCAGCACGGAGGACCCCTCAAAATAACATTACGGTCTCAGGGAATTCGTGCTTAAAATGACTAAATCAACAACTCATGGTACATTAGTGTGATTGTCAGTGGGAAGAATACTCCTTACATTTGTGGACATTGGGAAGAGTCACCCCCTTACAGATAGTTAAAAAGATCAATAGTGTCAGTGGGAACTTATCAAGGGGGCAGAAATTGTTTATTTCTCAAGGAACTCTAGCAACCTCTGGAGGAACCCTAAGGTTCTATGGAACCCTAGTTGAGAAACCGTGGTCTAGACAAAAAGCATATCTATAAAACTTCAGCAAAGTATCAATTTGCAAACTGCAATCAAAATGTACTAAAACTGTCCTTTACACCCTCTGTAAAGTTTCTAGTTTCTAGTATGAAAGTAATTTCTCATACGAACGTTTCCAAGCTCTTATTTTTTTTTTCTTTCTTTTAACAACAACATATATTTTTAGACTCCGTAAAGACTGTGCTAGCATTTGTGAAACCATGCAGTGAAAAGCACACAGTCACCAGCAATTCAAATTTGGTGTATTGTTTTCACTGTCAAAGTCAGGAGTTGGAGAAGCATTCAGTGTCCTTAATCTAAATGTGTTTTTATTTTATTTTTATGTAGAGTATATGTAGCACTGCCCCCATAGGAGCTGCTGGTTATATTTTTGGGTCTTGCCGTTACCTGTCTGTTCCACCGTATCCGTCATAGTGGTTCCATTGAAGAGTTTGTCACAGATGTCAGCACCAACACACAGTCTCTTTTCAATGGTTTTATTTAAAAAAATTCAATAGAGGGATGGAGGGTTAGGGGAGATTCAGGTACCTTGCTTGCGGATCACGGGTACTTCCTAATCCAGAGGACAAACAGTTTCCACACTGGATATAGCAACCACCGGATAGGCCTCTCTCACTGACCTAGCAGCCGGTGCGGTGCTTGGTCAAAAAGTCTCTGCCACAGACTTGAAGAATCCACAACTTTTGTACAGTCACACAGTACCAGTTTCTTTCAGCCAATCCGGCGATACTGTGAGGTAGATATGTAGGGATGCGTCCTCCAATTGAGTCTCCAGGCTCCTCCCGAGGCACCAGCCTTTTTGCTCGGTCCTCTCCTGGGAAAAGTCCTCCCCTGGTTGCTTCAATTGCTCGGCTTCTTCCCGCCAGCAAGACAGGAAAGGATCACCCCTTATTAGTAGGCCCTAGAAACTCCTGGGCCTACTTCCAGTAATGAGGCCTCGGGCCAGCCGGCCCCGAGGCAGGAAAACTGCTAACACTCACCTTAGGCCAGGAGGGCCATCAGGTCAGAGAGAGCAGGAAGACGGCGTCTGCCCCTTAAGTACCCTCTCCCAGAATGCACAGTGGGGGGACCAATCCCACTGAGCGGTTTCTGGGCAAGAGGTACTCAATACATCCAGCCTGCTGCATTTCCAACCTTGACCTGTGGTGACAGCGACACCTACAGTCAAGTGGAAAGAATGCACAGCACAGCTGGACTAAAACAGAAACCAGTAATTTACACAATTATTCTGAGCTAAACTACAGTTTAGACAACTAAATTTACAAATAGCGCCTACCCAAAAGGAGCAGGGCACTACATATATAACTACCATCTAGAGAGCAAAGGACAATTAAATCAACTTTGTGTTCTCAAGAAAACAGAAAAACTCCTTCTACAATATTGCAGCCCTAACGCTATGGCTGATAGGCCAAATACATAATCCTTTCTTGCTTATGGCATATTAAGGGGTACCAATCATGTAAAGCTTGCCTCATTGTTTATTTAGACTTAAAATAAGCAATTCCATTGATTGTAAGCAATTTATTATTTTATAGAAATGCTAAAGAAAAGGCTTTTGTCAAATCCTGGCATCCTTGTCTTTAAACTTGCTGCCTCTATGATGCGTGTTGAATAGATATGACTCAAGCAGTTTTCTAGGCTACATAGTGGGGGACCCTTTCCACTTTCCCATCATCCTGAGAAAGGAAGAAAATTCCCACTCAGTTTTACAGTATCAGAATTTAAACTCCAAGCCTGAGCAAAAAGAAAGTGTATTGTACTCTGGAAATAAAAAAAAACTGAATATTAAGGGCATTCTGCTATGCTGAAAGGAGGAGCAGTAGGAAGTGTAGAACTTGCCTTAGGAAGCACAACATTCTTGAAAAGAGAAAAAATTAAATTACTGTAGGGATTTATATAACTTATTTCCCTCTAAAGGTCCATTATATTCAAAACTTGAGCAGAAGTAGGGTGCTACTACCCAATATGATCGGAAGATTGTTTAGAGCTACCTGGGTGTGGAGAGACAGTCGCACAGCTGCAGTAGCAATCATGAGAAAAGACAGTCCGCAACTCCTTGCTTGTTCTGTAAAATCTTCATAATTTATTGATTCTCCATAAAAGACACAGACAGCAGATGTAAACGCGTTTCAGCCTGCCCTTTTATTTTGTGCAATCCACTGTTTTATTTCATAATTAACAGATACCACAGTGCAGAATAATATTGCTAATGCTGATACGCCATTTATTGACACTGTTTTATTTTTTTTAAATATGTAGAATATATTCCAGTTGATGTACCTGTTTGTTAGGTAATACATGTCCCAAATGCCGGGCGTCTAGAAATTAGCAGACAAACCCCACCTAGTGGATGAATTCAGACAATCACTGCAAATGTTTTGGAGAGGTGCTGAAACGCAGTGTAAGCTGTAAGCCAAAAGCCACATAAACTCAATGATATTATATCTACACAAAGTTGTTTCTAGAACAATAGAGGGAAGAATGGATGCAATTGTTTTGTTGCTGCATTAAAGTGTGAAAATGTTCCACAGACAGAAGTAAAATACTATGGGGGGGGGGGGGGGGTTCTGAAAATTAGGGCAGCTTGTTTAGTTAAGTTTTGAAAATGAAAGCTAGAAGCTGATTGGCTGCCATGCACAGCTGCTCCAGATTTGGTCTGTTCCAATTGCGATAAATTCCCCTCTATGAACTTTAAAGTGGTTATAAACCCTTTAGAACCACTTTATGCAACAGGTAAGCCTATATTAAGGCTTACCTGTAGCTACCCAGGATATCTCCTAAATCTGCACGGTTTAGGAGATATCCCCTGTATGTGCCGATGTCATCGGCACATGCGCACTGGGGCAAACTGAAGCAATGGCACCTATGTGCCGTTGCTTCAGTCCGTGTGCCATTACCGGCGGCTCCTGCGCGCAATCGCAGCGCCGGAGCCGCGATACCTGGAAGTAGCCCGGGAAGAGATGTCGGTGGCCGGAGGGGGAGACGAGGACCGCTGCGGGGGCTTCGATCTGAGGTAATACATAATGGGCTAGTATGCTATGCATACTAGCTCATTATGCCTTTGTCTTGCAGGGTTTTTTTTTGTTTTCATTTTTTTTTATTAGGGTTTACAACCACTTTAAATCTCAAAAAATAATGATAATTGAATCCTTAAAAATGCTAAGATTACCCCTTTGAGGATAAAAAATAAAGCAAATTCCCCAAAAAATAATATACATATGGTCTGAGCACTGACAGGCTCACCCCCACTCCTTCAACCGCTGCAGTAATGCTGGCATCACTCATACGGTACCTGACGCAGATTTTGTATTCCAGCGGGATGGGATCGCGCTGGAAATCACCGCTGCGAGGCTGTGCTTCTCGCGCTCGCCGTCCCCATGAGATGTAACGCATCCATAGGAATCCATTGGGGGCGACCAGCGCTGAGGAGCGACAGGCCTCTGCACTGGCTCCCGTGATGGGGGTCGCGGGCGGCCAATATCGTCGCTGTCGAGCCGTGACATTGTACAATGTTGCGGACAGGTACTGTACGTCTATTTCCTAATGTCTATATATATATATATATATATATAGATAGATAGATAGATAGATAGATAGATAGATAGATAGATAGATAGATAGATACACACACTATATTTCCAAAAGTATTGGGACGCCTGCCTTTACACGCACATAAACTTTAATGGCATCCCAGTCTTAGTTTGTAGGGTTCAATATTAAGTTGGGCCACCCTTTGCAGCTATAACGGCTTCAACTCTACTGGGAAGGCTGTCCACAAGGTTTAGAAGTGTGTCTATGGGAATGTTTGGCCATTCTTCCAGAAGCGCATTTGTGAGGTCAGGCACTGATGTTGGACGAGAAGGCCTAGCTCGCAGTCTCCACTCTAATTCATCCCAAAGGTGTTCTATCGGGTTGAGGTCAGGACTTTGTGCAGGCCAGTCAAGTTCCTCCACCTCAAATGCGCTCATCCATGTCTTTATGAACCTTGCTTTGTGCACTGGTTCAAATTATTTGGTGGAGGGAGGATTATGGTGTGGGGTTGTTTTTCAGGGGTTGGGCTTGGCCCCTAACTCCAGTGAAGGGAACTCTTAAGGCGTCAGCATACCAAGAGATTTTGGACAATTTCATGCTCCCAACTTTGTGGAAACAGTTTGGGGATGGACCCTTCCTGTTCCAACATGACTGTGCACAAAGCAAGGTCTATAAAGACATGGATGAGCGAGTTTGGGGTGGAGAAACTTGACTGGCCTGCACAAAGTTCTGACCCCAACCCAACTTTTTTTGGGCTGAATAAGAGTGGAGACTGTGAGCCAGGCCTTCTTGTCCAACGTCAGTGCCTGACCTCACAAATGCGCTTCTGGAAGAATGGTCAAACATTCCCATAGACACACTCCTAGACCTTGTGGACAGCCTTACCAGAAGGGTTTAAGCTGTTATAGCTGCAAAGGGTGGGCCAACTGAATTTGGAACCCTACAGACTAAGACTGGGATGCCATTACAGTTCACATGCATGTAAAGGCAGGTGTCCCAATACTTTTGACAATATAGTGTATATATACACTGTATACAGTATATCATATACAAATAGTACACATGCCATATTGTAATGCAATGGTATAAAAATGTACCTTTCCTTTTTTGTCAAAATCAATGCAATATGGCAACCTGGAGGACTTCTGCGCACTGTTGGTGTATAGTTCACCTCAAAATGTGTCATTTCCTGCTTCTGTGATTGACTCACTGATTTTTCTAGAAGGCTACACTAAGATAAAAGTCACATTTTGGCACCCCTTGCAATAGAAATGTAAGTTTTGGTGAGATACTCCCCATGGGTTAATGACTTCTAAAGTAATGCGGGCACTGCATCTTTCCTCATTAGATCACAGAAAGTGCATCAGCCGATTAGTAATGAACCAGTCACTCCCATTCAGAATGAGTATGCAATCAGTCTGGTGAAACAAATTGTTATTTCTTAACGGCAACTAAAGGTAGGAATCAAAAAGTTTGTGAAAGTCCTTGCACATTGATCACCAAGAGGGGTTTTCTTTTTCACAACAAAAGTGGAGCTACTCTTTCAACTGCAAACAAAAGTAACCCGTCGCCATCAAAAAGTACTTTAACTAATTCAACTATGTATGGTAAACCCTAAATATCTGCACTGCTCTACCCGGCGCCATGATAAAAAAAAAAATCATATGGGGCATATTTCTTCAAGCATGAAATAATCAATTTAGTTATTAAACTACATATCTGTACTTTGTTAAATAAGGATACATAGCAGATGCTTCACCCTCTTTGCACTGTTATTTCTTTAAAACTCAATACAAAATCCAGTGAACATAAAATCAAATCGGTTGAGCATTTGCTGCTTACTTGACAACACCCTCCTTTTCCTATTCTTGATTGTCTACATTTATAATATCGTAAATGGTCACTTTTGTAATCATGCCCCCACCAAAATAATCAACCTCTCTCAAGAAGGGAATTCATTCATTTTATATGATTCCCTATAGAGATCTCTGAAGGCAGCAAGGAAACCTAAACTGTACCAAGATCCTGGAATGTCAGCACCAAGGATAACCCAGTTTTAGCAAACTACAAAGATTGACAAGATTGCTAAAATAAGGCTAACCCTGTGCAATATTTTTTTGAGTTCCAATGTATCTTTGAACACTGTTTATTAGATACATAGAGCAATGTATATACAATTACTGTCACTCCAGGGATTTTTGCATCTATGAGTATGCTTTCATTTGCGCTTATTTTCTGGTACCAGCGGCATTACTGAATTTCCCCGATGAAGGCAGTGAGCAAAACATTTACCATATGTACCAGTGTAAAAAAAAAGTAGTTTAAGGAAAATAAAACCTAACTAGCCCTCATGGGAATTTCGCTAAACTAAGGCTAAAAAATGGGGCAGTGGAAGAACCAAATTACTTATTTTATTAATTACCAATCATTGCATAAATTTAAATAAATATATAGTACATAACTTGAACTATTATTATCCTTCAGATTTTAGAAGGGCTAGACCGTGAGCAGTGAGAATAAAAAATACCTTGGCCTTGGTAACAATGCCCCATCAACTGGTGTCAGTGAGAGGAATATTGCCCCCTCATTGGTGTCAGTGGGAGTAATAGTGCCCCATCATTGGTGTCAATGGAAGGAATAGTGCCCTTTAATTGGTGTCAGTGGGAGAAATACTATCCCAGCACTAGGGTTAGTAGGAGGAATAGTGCCCCATAGTTGGTGTCAGTGGGAGGAATAGTGCCCTTTAATTGGTGTCAGTGGGAGAAATATTATCCCAGCACTAGGGTCAGTAGGAGGAATAGTGCCCCATAGTTGGTGTCAGTGGGAGGAATAGTGCCCCACTGTTGATGTCAGTGGCAGGAATTATGCCCCATTGTTAATGTCAAGGGCTGGATAAAGGCAAGCAAAGGGCCGAAACTGGCCCCTGGGCCGCAGTTTGGAGATCACTGGTTTAAACAAACAGTTTGCACATTTAAAAAAAAAAATTAAAAAATAGATGATATATATATTTATTCTTACAAAGCAGAAACTATAGATTTCTGAGATAATTTCCAAGAGTAAATGACACAAATCATGTTCTAAAGGCAGAACAGATCTTGTGGATTTATGAGTTGGATACTTGTAGGTTGATTTATTAAAACTGGAGAGTGCAAAATCTGGTGCAGCTTTGCATGGTAGCCAAACAGATTCTAACTTCAGCTTGTTCAATTAAGCTTTGACAAAAAAACAAAACCCAAAAAAAAAAAAAACTGGAAGATGATTGGTTTCAATGCAGAGCTGTACCAGATTTTAGACTCTGCAATTTTGGAAAATCAACCCCTCTGAGTCCAATGTGTCTCAATGCTGGGGTTGATATTAATTGTTTTACAGGTAGTCATTTTTGTTTTTATGGTATAGTAGTCAATAGTATTAACTGGTTATATTTTATCAGTATATTGGATGATTTTATATATACAGGTGTTAATATATGGGTGGCTACTTGGTGGTTATGTGATAACACGTGCCAATTTATGTACATCATGGAGGTTATGACATGGCCGTTTCATATAGATAATATCGGACGCCCCTAAGGCCCCTTTCACACGAAGGGTCCGTTCAGGTCCGCCTGTCAGTTTTTTAGGCGGACCTGCATGGACGCTCCATGTAGCCCTATGGAGCCACGGATGTCAGCGGTGACATGTCCGCTGACATCCGCTCCGCCAAAGTGTGACGGAGGAAAACCCTATTTTTCCTTCCGTCGGCGGAGCGGATCGGATGACAACGGACTCTACGGTCCATCGTCATCCGATTCCCCATAGGGGAGAGCGGCGCTCTGACAGGGCGGTCCCTGCACAGTGTGCGGGGACCGCCCAGTCATCCGCCGGCTCAGCGGGGATCAACTGAGCGATCCCCGCTGAGCAAGCGGAGCTTCACGGGGCGGATCATGACTGATCCGCCCCGTGTGAAAGAGCCCTTAGGATGGTGGTCAGGATCCAATTTATGTACATCATGTAGGTTATGAGATGGCCGTGTCATATAGATAATATCGGACGCCCCTTAGGATGGTGGTCAGGATCCAGTTTGCCCCCTTGCATTGGTAGTCAGTATTTTCAGGTTTTAGGCTTCAGTTTTTTTTCTGTCTGTACTAATTTAATGCTGAAAACCTAACAATGCTTGTTGCAGCCAGTTTAAAACCTGAACTGTTGTATGGCCTCTTGCTACCCATACAACCTCTACCCTCCACCTCCCACCTCCACATTGAGGCTGTGAGTTTTAAAATTAGGCTGCAGTTGTTCCATTGGCCATTATACTTGTTATCTTTCCAGCATCTTGGAAAATCTTTAATCAGTAGGGTATCTTCCTGTGATCAACCAAAATTATGAGCAAATATGTTACTAATTTGGCCCAAAAGGGAAACAATACCCCTACTAATAATAATGACTACTGCTAATACCACTAGTAATAATAATACTAATACTACTAGTATTACTACTAATAATAACCTGAATATCTACCAGTCTTGAAGGAAACCTTGTTCTGGATTTCACAATTGGCAGTCATGTGATCAGATGATATTGGCCAATTGTCTCCTTAAAGCGGCGGGTCATCCGATTTTTTCTTTTTTTTTAAAACCCAGCAGCTACAAATACTGCAGCTGCTGAAAAATGGACACTTACCTGTCCAGCGCGTCCGCGATGTCAGCAGACGAGGCTGAGCAATCGCTCAGTCCTCGGATGCTTCCGCCGCCATCCTCGGTGAGAGAATCAGGAAGTGAAGCCTTGCGGCTTCACTACCCGGTTCCCTACTGCGCATGCGCCAGTATCGTGGCACGCCGCCAATGGTCCCCGCTCTCTCCTGGGAACAATGTGTTTCCCAGAAGACAGTGTGGGGGGGGGGGGTGACACAAAGGGGCAGGACTCCCGCAGGAGTCAGAACCCGGAAGTGGTGCAAATACCTATTTTATACAGGTATCTGCACCCCCCTCCCCCCTGAAATGTGCCAAATGTGACACCAGAGGGGGGGAGGGTTCCAAAAAGTGGAGGTTCACTTTTTGTGTGAACCTCCGCTTTAAGCAAGGGCCCTGTGACCAAATGCCTTATTTGGTTAACTGGCATCCTAGAGAAGCAGACTGAGTAGGAGAGTGTATGCCATTTCAGTTTAGGTCTGCTTTATGGTTGGCCATTCAATGTTCTCCAGGTTAGGTTGGAAAGCTGGGGAAGTAGGATCATAGTATCAATCACAGCTTTAATGTTGCAGGGCATGTTCATTTTCGACATTGCATAATGCATCATGAATTTAATGTTTCATTTTACTGTTTGAGTTTATTGAGCTATTCAACTAGCCACATTATTTCAAACACTGTTTGGGAGGCAATTGATGAGCATAAAGTCCCCTAATAAAGTCCATTTGGAAAAGGCCTGAGAATGATGAACAAGGGGACCTACTGTAGTTTGATTGTTTTGACTTAAATACAATTCATTTTTTTTTACCTAAAGTGGTTTTACTAATGGTGTGAAGGAAAATACCGAAGGAAAAAGTGTGGCTGCCGAGCTGCTTGTTGATGTTGGCATGCAAAGAAGAATAAAGAAAATAAATAATTGTGTGCTTTGGCTATACAATGACCCTCATAACAAACTGCCTTTACAGTAGGCCTCTTTAACAGCAGTTTCACAAAAACTGACAGCTTGAAAATGTTAACTGTGTTGCCTACAGGGATATTTTTGAACAGAGAGTTGTTGCTATATGCCAAGTGAAAGCTCTGCAGGTCTCCACTGTTACAGTCTGGGAGTGTTTACTTTCTGGGCTTTCAGAACGTTATTACATCTGTAATTGACTTGCTAATTGAATCTGCATAAGACTTGCATATTGAGATCTTCAGCTCACCTACAGCGCATCCTGAAATGAGCCGCCAGTCAGTTTTATGCTCAATTAATTAGAGCAGACTAGCAGTACATAAATCACAAGTCAACAGAGCTTCAAAGCATTTAACACACTGTACCTGTTTGCAATCGCATATTGGTTTGTTTGCTTATATTTTTACTTTCTGTTAAAACTGTCATATACTTCTCTCATCACATATAGTATCTCATAAAAGTGAGTACACCCCTCACAGTGAGTGTACAGCTTGTATAACAGTGGAAATTTGCTGTCCCCTCAAAATTACTCAACACACAGCCATTAATGTCTAAACTGCTGGCAACAAAAGTGAGTGAAAATGTCCAAATTGGGTCCAAAGTGTCAATATTTTGTGTGGCCACAACTATTTTCCAGCACTGTCTTAACCCTCTTGGGCATGGAGTTCACCAGAGCTTCACAGGTTGCCACTGGAGTCCTCTTCCACTCCTCCATGACGACATCACAGAACTAGTGGATGTTAGAGACCTTGGGCTCCTCCACCTTCCGTTTGAGGATGCCTCACAGATGCTCAATAGGGTTTAGGTCTGGAGACATGCTTGGCCAGTCCATCACCTTTACCCTCAGTTTCTTTAGGGAGGCAGTGGTCATCTTGGAGGTTTGTTTGGGGTCGTTATCATGGTTCCAGTAATCCATGTCCTTAGCCTGCTTGTCTTCAGCAAACTGTTTGCGGGCTTTCTTGTGTATCATTTTTAGGAGGAGAGGCTTCCTTCTGGGACGACAGCCACACAGACCAATTTGATACAGTGTGCAGTGTATGGTCTGAAAACTGACAGGCTGACCCCCCCACCCCTTCAACCTCTGCAGCAATGCTAGCAGCACTCATACTTCAATTTCCCAAAGACAACCCCTGGATATGACGCTGAGCATGTGCACTCAACTTCTTTGATGGACAATGCCAAGGCCTATTCTGAGTGGAACCTGTCATGTTAAACCTCTGTATGGTCTTGACCATCGTGCTGTAGCTCAGTTTCAGAGTCTTTCAGAGTCTTGGCAAATCTTCTTATAGCCTAGGTCATCCTTATGTAGAGCAACAATTTTTTTTCAGATCCTCAGAGTTCTTTGCCATGAGGTGCCATGTTGAACTTCCAGTGACCAGTATGAGAGAGTGAGAGCGATAACACCAAATTTAACACACCTGCTCTCTATTCACACCTGAGTCCTTGTAACACTAACCAGTCACATGACACCAGAGAGGGGGAATGGCTAATTGGCCCCAATTTTTACTTAGGGGGTGTACTCACTTTTATTGCCAGCGGTTTAGACATTTATGGCTGTGTGTTGAGTTATTTTGAAGAGAAAGCAATTTTATACAAGCTGTACACTCACTACTTTACATTGTAACAAAGTGTCATTTCTTCAGTGTTGTCACATGAAAAGATAGAATAAAATATTTACAAAAATGTGAGGGTTGTACTCACTTTTGTGAGATACTGTAAATGCCAAGTATTTACAGGACTGACTGAAGTTTTGATTGTACAGACTGCCAAATCCTGCAACCGATTAACAGCCCTTCATAAAACTGTATGTACAGTATACTCCACCTTTTATCAGTTCATCCCCAGAAAACCACTGCCATTTCTATACAAGCCCATTTCTGTGCCCATACAAATGACCTCTTCACTGTGGACCATAGTTTCTACAAAAATAAATTCTGATTAATTTCTTTAGAAATAGGGGGGTGGATAGGATTCCCAAAGAGCTTTAAATGTAGTCGTCATTTCTATTTTATACAACCTAAATTATCCAATTTTAAAGTGATCTTAACCTTTTCGATATTTGAATTGGCATATACTCTGCAGAGTGTGCATTGCCCAGTCCTAATTATCAGCATGTGGTAAAATTTCAAGAACCTGGCAGAGCACTTTAGTGCTCTTGTAGAATGAGAGGAAAGTTAATTCTCTTTTAATAAAGAATAGAAGGCTGAAGGTTTTATTTTTTATTTTTTTCTAAAATAGAGAGGCAAAAAAAGGGAAAACAAATCACAGAACCCAATATTCTGAAAAAGAGAACACTTTCAAGCAGCTCAGTGTGGACACAGCAGTCACTGTGAAAAACTGAATAGACAAGAGCTGATAATCTTACTAAAAACTATCAAACTTATTTTATAGGTCTAATAGTATGCCAAAAATAAATAGCAGTTCCATTACATGACAACCAGATGCTATAAAACTTCCATACTTAGGGTATTTTTACAATATGTGTAGCGCACCCCCAGCTAAGAGAGCCGCTGAATTTGGTCTCAGGTCCTGCACACAGCACCGCCAACCCCCGGCAATTTACTCGACCCACTCTGGCACAGTTAGTCTAGGGTAATATCTCTTATACTCTATGGTAAAATTCAGACACCAATGCAGAATAGTAAAGTATAACAAGTTTACTTTTCTATAAGTAAAAGAACAGTTATAACAAACCACATGAATTACTTGCAGAGCCCTGCACTGAATAACATACTACGCATGGACTATGTATGATAGTAGTTTACCAGGCGCCCTGTGGCGCAGCAACTAAAGAGAACAATTTAACTGGTCAGGCCTGACGCAGGATCTATACTCAGTCTCTCAAGAGATGATTTCTTCGCATGCAAAATCTTGACTGGAGGTGCACATTCAGGAACAATTTATAATCGACAGATTAATCAGCAACAAGGAACACTTCACTGGAGACCATTTAACTCAGTTCCACTATAGGTCTCCGGTGCAACATCAAATAAAGGCCGATAGGCCAAGGCAGTCTGTAGGCCTAATGACAGTACAACGTGCTTGGATTGAGCATGTGCTCGCTCACCCCTTCGGACGCGATCCCAGTCCGGGACTTCCACCTGCTGTGTCTCCACACACACAGCGTCTGCAGCGGTCGTGTCTCCGATCCAACAGAAGTTGAGGATAAACATAGTCAGATGCCACCCAGGCTTTCAGTGGGGTGGAAGGCTCTTTGGCAGCTGCGCAAGGCCCCAGGCTTCAGGCCTTGCACTCCAGCAAATCCGCACATGAGGACCTCTCGATCGAAGTCTCGTGTCCCAAAGAGAATGAGCTCAGCCTCGCCCCTTCCCTTTATAGCCCCACCCATAAGTCTCTGTGGTGGCAACAATGCACCCTGGGTGCCAAACGGGGTTCTGGGTAAGGTAGTCCAGAGAGTCTTAAAGGAGACCCCGCTACACATGCTTTTACGGTCATGGTAACATAGGATGCCCCTTAGCCATACTTGTTCATGTAATATACACTTAGAGGTTAGGCAGATATAAATATTTGATTTTCGACATAAAATACTAGTGGAATAATGCCTATGAAAAATCATCATTCTCCACAGAGACAGTTGTACTTTTGCCTTGGATATGGTCTCACACAAGCACAAAATGATTGTCAGACTTTTTTTGATGGTGTAGATGCAGTTGTAGCGGTGTCAAATTTAGTGGGGTGTATCTGGGCAATAGATGGCCCAGATACATTGATTTTAGGGATTTATGGACACTTTGGAGTGTGGGAGGTATGAATGGTGTCATGTTCCCTGTGATCCCTGGGTGGTGCTGTCCCCTGGGACCAGGGTTGAACTACCATTCTAGAGCCGTGCCCTTTTTGCCCTCTCGCGGCAGTAGTACGGCGGGGCACCTACTGTGCCTGCTGGGAGAGAATATAAAAGGGGGCGGACATCTTGCGCACGAGGTCCATTCCCCAGGCACCTTCAGCCTGGGGGCTGCTGCGGTTCGTCTGTGCCCAGCCGCCCTTGGCCTGGGCGTGTGGAGTCGAGTTCCATCCCAGGCACCTTCAGCCTGGGGTGAGGTACTATACCAGGAGGCCTGGGGCCCAGTACCTTCGACTGGGTCCAGCGAGTGCGAAGCATTCCTAAGGTGCCCCCGGTATTGGGTGCCTGAATCCTGGGCTTAAGACCGGAGACGTGACCTCCCCCGTAGAGCCAGCGCAGCATTTGCTGGTGCCGGTGGAGGCCTCTGGTGACCGTCCGGATGGATGTCTTCCTCTGACAGGGGTCGCTTGTTCTAAAGAAGGTACTTCATGTTCTCATGGTCTGTAGGAGAGACCCATCTTTCTCAGGTCAGTGGCAGGCCTCATCCAAGGCCTGTGGCAGGGGCCTCAACGTTCACCCAGGTCAGTGGCAGTGACCAATTTCACAGTCGGTGGCAGCGACTGTGCGCCAAGCCTGTTTGCACTAAAGGGAACAGGAGAAACTTTAATTCATCAGTTGTGCCTGGACCTACTCTTCCCTACACCTTGTCTGTTCTTTTAAAAGTCAACCAGTTTCAAGGCAATAAAACAGTGTTGGACTTTTCTTGGTGTGGAACTCGTGTTACTGGAAGCTAAGTGTCCCTGTCAGTGACAGAGGCAATCATCCTCCACAGAGGAAGCTGAGGTTCTGGCCTAAAACGCAGACCCGAGGGTAAATGGTTTAGCTCATATCTCTGCATCCTACATTAGAGACCTGAGCTGGTGGTGTGCATCTTTCCCCCTTCTCCCAGATACCCCTCCTTTTTCCCCCTTCTCCCAGATAACCAGCCGTGAAGAGAAGGGAGAAGCTGGGGGAAGACCGCTACACAGTCAACAATCTTTTTTTGAGCCTACTTTAAAATGTTTCAGAAAAAAACAAAAAACAATGTTGTCTTCTATGTGCCTTTTTCCTGTTTAAAGCTTCTGTACGCTTTAGTGATATCAAATTAGCAGACCTTCCAAAACTAACAAGACTTGGTGTACCATTCAAAAGCAAAACTTGCTTAAGAGAGACACTATGTAGTCACAGTACATATCCACTTAAATACACGTTAGATGATGTCCCAATGGTCAGAGAAGCACAGCGTACATTTTGCAGTATAAGTACCGGATCTACGTATTGAAACCAGATCAAGTAGTCCAGAGTGGGTAAAGCTTAAAGCAGTTGTAAAGGCTGTTTTTATTATTATAATTTTTTTAATATACATGCTATACATACTTTGTGCAGTGGTTTTGTACAGTGCAGCTGCCTTGAACCATCTCTTCTGGGTTCCCCGCCGATGCGTAAAAGTTATCAAAGGGGCTTTATATAGAAAACACTCTGCAGCGCGAGTACAAAAATTTATTGATGCAAAAATCTTGATAATCGCCAAAAGAACACATAAATCAGAAACCTTCACCATAAGATGATTAAAACATTTGTGACAACGTTGTCAAGAAGGTTAAAAACAGCCCGGGCTCTCAAGCAAGCATACAATCACATCAGGGTGCTAGCATAAATGATCAGTGGTTGCCATTTGTTTGTACTGTTGGTGCATTGGCGAGGGGACTCATTGGATACCTTCGCTGCCATTGTGCTATTGCTGGGTATCCAGCGCATCCCTATACCTTTAAAGAGGAAGTAAACCCATGATTTTTCATTTATTTTTTTAAAACCCCTGCAAAAGAAAGCCATAATGAGCATATTAGCTCATTATGAATGACTTACCTGAGATCGCAGCCCCCGAATTGCTCGTCGTTCCCCGCCATCGCCATCTTGCCTCGATGTCCCCTCACTGCCGTTAGTGTATCGCCGCTCCGGCGCTGTGATTGGCCGGAGCAGCGATGACGTCACACGCATGCACGCTCGGGCCGGCAAGATCCCATTCAGAAAACTGGCAATGATGCCGGCCCACTAGTGCACATGCGTGTGACGTCATCGGTGCTGTTTTTATAGTAAATATCTCCTTAACCTTGTAGGTTAAGGAGATATTTCTTGTACCTACAGGTAACCCTTAATCTAGGCTTACCTGTAGGTGCAATGGGCTGCCTCCAGGCATACCTGCCCTTAATCTATCTATTATTATATATGTGCTCCAACTTGGGAGACTCTCAACATTTTTGAGTTAGGACTGTAGTACACTGGGGTGCGTTGACGTGGCTGCCAAATTCCCAGTGATAATTCTTTCAAATCTGGCAACACTCCAATCTAATTTTTACCAGTATATTAAAGCTCAGCTAGAGCAAAATAAAACAAAATCCACCCTAGCAATACCCCCCCTTCCCCAAAAAATGCAAGGGTTGTTGATGAATTAAAAATTTTTGGACCCTTAACCACTGCTCCTTTCCTTCTAAATTGCTTAGGTTTTTATTTTTGCATCATTACGAAGGAGATAATACTCATCTCATGTCCCAGTAATCATAGCCATCAAGATGGGACATGAGTACACAGACAGCAATAGAGTATATACCTAAAAGAGGGTCTAAACCTTGCCCACTTTACCTAAAACTAAAAAAAGAACAGTATTGGCGGTTTTAGTTTACACACAAAAAATATGTACAGTATTTATTAATGTGTGCACACCATATACATACTTTAATCTTGTCAGGTAATAGATTTATTAGTTAAACATGCATGAAGTAAACCTGACACAACAACGAAGCGGGACAAATCTGGTTCCAGGAAAACAGATTCAATTATTTCTATTGCAGCCCAAGTTTTGTTAGGAATGTTGGGAGGTATGTTTATATCATCATGATACTACATATTGTTATGTTGGGAGTGCTGTACTATGATTCTTGTTCATGGCAGTTTACAAAAAATACACTCCTACCTGTCCACCATAAATTTATTGACAATTTATTATACAATTCAGTCCACCATAAATTTATTGACTCAGATTCAGAAATAGGAAAAACTGGAGAACAGCCCACGCTCGGGAAAATTCAAATGCTTACTACAGGGTCTATGTATAAACACAAAAATACAGCAGGAGTGATCCTTACTGGAGGAGACGTTGCCGTACAGGCAGACCAGGGCTGCCTGAGATGTTTTAGCAGTAGATTGTTCAAACTGTAATAGCATAGGCCAGTGGTCTTCAAATTGCGGCTCTTTGCTAGCCCTAATCTGGCCCTTGGGGCACAATTACTCCTATTGTTATTAGGCACTATTCCTCCCATGTGGCATCCAGGCAGTGGTGTTGCTACAGGGGTGCGGACCGCACCCAGATGACACCCGCCAGAGGGGTGACACCATGGGCAGCCGCAGACTGACCGTTCGGTAACAGGGGAGCGAAGCGGAAGCCGGAGGCAGCAGTGTCAGCAGGCTCCGATTCCGGAAGTAACTCACTTGGCAGAGCAGGTCGGAGTGCCAAGCTGTGATTGTGAAAAAGGAACTGGTGGGCTGTGGGAAGGTGAAAGTCCAGTGTAGTTTTTTTTAGTGAGTCTAGTGAAAGGGGGAGCACTGTAGCAGGCAAGAAGTGGGGGGGAGCACTGTGACAGGCTAGCGAGGGGGGGCGACACCATGAATTACCACACCAGGTGACACCAACCCTAGTGACGCCACTGCATCCAGGAGGTGGGTGTTAAACCTGGGTGCCGCATATAAGTGCTCTTGTGTTTGTGCTGGGAGGATGCCACACACTGCACTTCCAGCACAGAGACCAGGCTCTTGCTGAACCAGGTGACTCCTGTTTCCCGGTCATCAGATTGCTGTGATAGCCTCTGATTGGCTATCACAATGATCAGTTTCTGTGCAGCCCACCCATGTGTTTTCTTTCTCTTCTGAATAGAGAAGAGAAAGATAGATTACATCTTTCTTTCTTAGCAGAAAAGAAAGGTTTAAGCAAACAAAAATGTGTAAAAAAGGTTTGATCTAGAGAAAAGGGAACAATGGTCTGGTGTCACCCGAAAAGCAACTCCATCCCAATACATACAACAAAACACAAAAATGGAAGTAGAGACCTCTCTGCTACTTCCATCCCATTTCATATGTGGTAGCTTCACTAGCTACAGTTGATATTCTCTATGGATATTGGAAGATCCTTGGGGACACACACTTACATCCTAGCAATGCCTGCCCCCCGATTGCGCTCTGTTGGGTCTGGGTTTTTTGCCTCCTCAGCCCCGGAGCTGGACGCATATTGCTGCCGCCTCTGGCTATTCAGCATCTGGTAGTCTGACCCAGATGTTGATGTAATACACACACACATGTCTACTCCCGATGACGTGAGCATGGTCTTGCGTAGGATCACTTTCTATGCCTGTGTATATTGCCATGTACATCTATACTGCTATACATGTAATGATACTGTTTTACACTGTATGTATCAGCTGACCGGCTTGGCAATTTTTGTTGTTCATGTATGTATGACAGTTTTTAATAAACTTTGATACTGTATTTATGTGTCACGTGACTGGCTATTCACACTCGCCTCATTTAAAGTCCTGGGGCTACTTTTTTGTAAAAGGTTTGAGCTAGATCATTGTTAGGGTTAAGGTAAGGGTCAAAGGTCAGGGCTGGGACAAAAAGGTAGGTTTTTTTTAAACTGCATTTTTAAAATTCGTATCAGTGCCAGTGTGATTTAGGTAGGATAAAAAAAGCAAAATGCACACTATTGTTTTGGGGGCCATACTATGGGTACGACCAACTAACATACACATATGTGATATCGCGGTGATCGTCAAGAGCAGAAGAATTTTTGTTGGGTTATTGGTGGTAAGTTATTGTAATCACAAGAAATATACAGCTAAATTTAAAGAATGTTTTTACTATATTGGGTCAGATTTCCTTTGGTAAAATAGTATAGCGACTATGCCTGCCCTTTCTGTCCCCCTTTATTCATAGAAGCTGTGCTACAAAACTTCCATGATACCATGATAAAATCCATGATACAATATATGAATGAAGGATGGGTAGATAAATGAAAGGTCCACCTCCTCCATTCATAGATCATGTTTCATTCACAGAAGCCACAGTACAGCTGTGGGCAGAAAGTGTGGGCATAGTCGTCACACTTTATGGGTGTATTTGACAGGTCCCTCAGCTCCTATTAACCACTGGAAATTTAAAACTGCGTGGGTAGGAGGGATAAAAGAACTAAAGATTTCAATTAAAATCTTAGCCAGCAACACAAGGGATACTTCTGTCTGATTTTAATTAACATCCCTTGTGCTGAATTAATTTTAAAAGAATTGACAAAACGTAGGCTGTCACATCCAGTGTTAATTTTGGCAGCAAATTTCGATTTCGTTTTAGACTAATGCCTCGTACACATGACCGTTTTTTCCAACAGGAAAACTGCGATAAGAGCTTTTGGCCGGGAATCCCGGCCGTGTGTATGCTCCATCACAGTTTTTCCGATGGGAAAACTGCCAAACCCGCCGGCCCAAAAAAAGAGAACCAGCTCTCTTTTTTTCCCGTCAGGAAAAAATCCTAGCGGAAAAAACGTTTGTCTGTATGCTTTTCCGAGGGGAAAAAAAACGTGCATGCTCGGAAACAATTCAGCGCATGCTCGGAAGCATAGAACTTAATTTTGACGGCTTGCCTTAAGCTTTTACGTCACCGTGTTTTGGCAGTCAAAAGTTCACTGGACTTGTGTGACCGTGTGTATGCAAGGCAGGCTTGAGAGAAATTCCGTCGGGAAAACCATCGCTTTTTTCAACAGAAAAAACAGTCGTGTGTACGGGGCATTAGTCTTAGGACTAAAATGGCATTTTAGTTTTAGTCCCATTTTAGTTTTCTGCAATAGTTTTAGTTTTTTTTCTTTAACAGAAAGAAAATTGTTTTAGTTTTAATCGTATTTAGTCCACTAAATCTCTAGGACATTTTAGTTGACTAAAACTAATTTTAGTCATCTAAAATCGAATGTGTGTAGTTAAATTGTGTGACAGTGGGGTCACTTTGGACACAGGGTGAATAAAAGAAACCCCCAATATGGTCTGTGATAGCCATATTCAAGGCTGTATATACATTGTATATAGATTGGATGCATACTGTATGTGGGGGTTAAGTATCATTGCTGTGAGGAATTAAGTTGTTTTGCATTTCTATTGTTCATTTAAGTCTGTCCTTGTGTGTATTGTAAAGTGCCAGACAGACTGGCTGCCAACCCTTTGTGAAAAGATGTGTATTGGAGATCGTATATTCTATTGTGTTGGGATCTTTTGAAGCCTAGCAGACGTCAGGATGAGGTGTTGAGTCTTGGGATGTGTGGGTGGAGCTGGGCCCTTGTTCATGTTAAATCATGTGCCTTGAATTGTGTATAAAGTTACAATGTTTCTCAATAATAAAGTGATTCCTACTACAGAAGAGACAGAGTGCGTCTCGTCTTCTTCCAGAGGGGTCGGCTCCTATAGGAAAGGGTCGTTTAGCTGTGGATATCGGTAGCGAGTGGATGTGTGTCTAGGAGAGGGAACATCGTAAACGGCGTTAATACCCCTTGAGATTGGGGTGCCGTTACATTGGTGGCAGCAGTGGGATTTTCCCTCCAGTTCCTGGGACACTCCAAACCACCACAGTGAATGACCAGCGATGCAGCCGAAGGAGGGTGATGCAGGACCCCGGTCAGTTGAAGATTTGTTTCACCAACGAGTGCGACAGCGGTTGGCATTGTATGGTGCTAACCCATCAGAGACCGCCATACGGGAAGCCATTAGAGACATTGAGCGGCAGGATGAGTGGCAACATGAGCAGAGAATGGCGGAAATACGGCAATGGGAGACAACACCTAAAAAAGCAGCACCAACGGAAAGGAGAGGAGAGATACAGATACCAGCCGACATGGAAAAGGAATTCAGAAGGAGGTTGCGAGAGATGCAGATACAGCATAGAGGATCAGTATCAGAGGAGGTCCTGCTGGGATGGTCGGATTCGATCCGCTGCGAACTCTGGAAGAAAGTGCTAGCCCTCGAGCAGCAACACCAGGGAAAAGTTCTCCCCTCCATCCATGTAAGGTACTGGTCGCAGTATGAAGTACGAATGCTGTTATTGGGGGAACAACCGAAGCAGGAGTGGACAGCTGAGTTAAGCAGGCTGATCCGGGCAGAGATGCGGTTGGACGAGAGCTACAGAGCCCTCCGGTGGTATGTAGCCCAAGAGTGCCCATGGTCAGCGGATGACAGCCCCACAAAAGGCTTTGACTATAATGGCCTGGGATTGTTGTATTGGAGGCCGTCCGAGGACCCTGGCTTTGGGAGTGATCAGGAGTGGCGTTTGGAGGAAATAATGGAGCACAGAGAACAAAGACTGAATGTCTCGGAAGGGCACTGGGCACAGGAAGATTTGGAGTTTCTGGCCGTTCAGGAATGGGAGCTGGAGATTGCCTACAAACAGCTGCTAGACTCTACTCAGCAGCAGGGTGGGGCTCCCTTTGCCTGGGACTATCAGGAATTACCAGTTGACAACTATGAAATCCTGGCTGAAGAATCAGCAGTGGAAAATCTGAAGATTGCCCTCCCTAAAGCCGAAGTGAATGATACGGAGTTCCAGGGAGCTAGCCTGGCTGAAGGATCGGCAGTGGAAAAGATGAAGATTGCCACCCTTAAAGCCGAAGTGGATGATATGGAGTTCCAGAGAGCTAGGGCAGTTGGCTCATCTTCCCAGCCACAGATTACAGAAGGTATGGACTTAATGGACTGTGCAGAGGATGTTATGAATTATGCATCGCCCGCTCAAGTACTGGCAGCAGGACAAAGTACTGCAGACCCCTGCTCTACACCCGTGGCAGTGTTGGAGGCCCGAGTTGAGAAGTTGATGGTTCCTCTTTCTGAGTGGATTTCAGAGATGCAGGGAGGAGAAGCAGCCATTTTCCCTCCCCAACAGGTAGCCAGAGCAGATGGTGTGGAGTCCCCAGCAGGAGTACTGGCAACAGGGCAGAGTGATAGCAACCTGTGCTGCCCAGCACCGGAAACAACTGTGGAGTTTCAGGGAGCCGGGGCAGTTGGCCCATCTCTCCAGCAACAAGCTGGGGTGGTAAAGCTTTTACCCCCAGCTGAATCACTGGCAGCAGGGCAGAATGCTACTGGCCGCTGCACACAACTGCCACTTGAGCGGATATCGGTGGATGGGACTGCGGTCTCCACTCACAGCAACCCAGCAGAAGAGCTGGCAACAGAGCCGAGTGCCACGGGCCTCGGCTCTCAACTAACAGAAGAGGGAGTTCCTGTGGTATTGGATGGGACTTCAGTCCTCACTGACACAACCCCAGAAAATGGTGTGACACTGAGACAGGAGGATGTCAGCCTTGCTTTGCAAGTACTGGGGGACTTCCACCTACCACAAGTGGATGGGACTTCAGTCTCCACTTGTATACCCCAGGGATGCCGGGCAGTCGACCCAGATCCCCAACAGCATGACGGACTGAGCCCAGTCACCCTGTCTTCTCCCCAGCGGCGGGTATGTTCTCTGAGAGAGGCAGAGGTTGGCTGGGTAAGTAATGCTCTGCTTGGAGCAATTCATTTGTGGTACTGGGTGGATACCAGCATTGGAAGAATGGACCCATGGACTAACTTAGGAGTAGACCCGTCTGGGGTCCCCTCCTCTGTTAGTCCCCTGCCGAAAGGGGAGATGTGTGACAGTGGGGTCACTTTGGACACAGGGTGAATAAAAGAAACCCCCGATATGGTCTGTGATAGCCATATTCAAGGCTGTATATACATTCTATATAGATTGGATGTATACTGTATGTGGGGGTTAAGTATCATTGCTGTGAGGAATTAAGTTGTTTTGCATTTCTATTGTTCATTTAAGTCTGTCCTTGTGTGTATTGTAAAGTGCCAGACAGACTGGCTGCCAACCCTTTGTGAAAAGATGTGTATTGGAGATTGTATATTCTATTGTGTTGGGATCTTTTGAAGCCTAGCAGACGTCAGGATGAGGTGTTGAGTCTTGGGATGTGTGGGTGGAGCTGGGCCCTTGTTCATGTTAAATCATGTGCCTTGAATTGTGTATAAAGTTACAATGTTTCTCAATAATAAAGTGATTCCTACTACAGAAGAGACAGAGTGCGTCTCGTCTTCTTCCAGAGGGGTCGGCTCCTATAGGAAAGGGTCGTTTAGCTGTGGATATCGGTAGCGAGTGGATGTGTGTCTAGGAGAGGGAACATCGTAAACGGCGTTAATACCCCTTGAGATTGGGGTGCCGTTACAAATTGTAATGCATCATTTAAGCATTTCTCTACAATTTCCAAACTTATTATATACAGCTAAAGTAAAAAATTGAATATATTATTATGGTATTGAGGTATGAACATGCACTACATACAGACCAGTGTTAATTTTGGCATGAAATTTAAATTTAGCTTTGGTCTCAGCCTTGACTAAAATGCCATTTTAGTTTTAGTCGCCTTTTAGTCATCTCAATTGTTTCAGTCATATTTTAGTAGACTGAAATGGTACAGGGGCCCCCGACTTACGAACGCGTTAGGGACTTTTCTCTTGTTTGTAATCCGGAAATGTTCGCAAGTCGGGCCGTGCATGCTCAGAACGGCAATTACAGACATTTCTGATGTTTTCCGATGTAACGTCGAATGGCCGCGCATTCGCAGAACGGCAATTACGGACATTTCCATAATTTTCTGAGGCGCCGTCTGGCCGCGCATGCGCAGAATGGCAGATGGTCCCCGCAGCGTCCCGTTCGTAAGTAGGAGTAGTTCGTAAGTCGGGCGTTCGCAAGTCGGGGACCCCCTGTATTAAGTTAGTCGACTAAAATGTTTTAGTTGACTAAATTAACTCTGGTCACATCAAACATCCCACATAATTCAGCCCATTCCATTATTCACTTTAGTTTGCCATTTTCCATTTGCTTGGACTGTAAAAAATAAAGGGCAAATACATTAATGAATACATTGTTGAACATGTCAAAACAACTCGCACTTTGCTCAGTTTAAATTTGTTTAAATCTGAATAATTGTACATTCCCAAGATCATTCTTATTCATTTTCCTCAGGAAGCAATCTGTCAGTAGGTGCTTGTTTTATTTCCCCTTGACCTCACTAGCTGTCTTCTGTACATTTCTATTACTAACATTCCTGATAGTCAGAGGTTTAGCTTCCTGCGCAGTTTGCTGTGCAGACGTAAAGAGCAACGCACTGAAATGGTCACAGGGTGCAGGTTTATCATCAATGATTTCCTAAACACTCCTGTACATTTTCCACATGGAACATAGGAATGGTCCCTGGGATATGAAAGCACATTGCCTGACATCTGCATTGAAGACATTTTCTAGTAGTTAGACATTCTATTTATGTGGATGGTATTATTTAAATGGAACAACTCATTTTATAGTACCTTTATTGAAGGATGAAACTATTTCAGACTCCCCAGCAGAAGGAGAGCAGGGTAAAATAAATATTGGTAAAGAGCACTGAGAAAGACTTCCACTCTTTAAAATACAAAGTTGGTATTTATGAAAAGCGCAGTGTTAACATTGATCGTTTTATCGTCAACGATTGTTAGTATTAAAGGGGTCTTGCTTTGCGTTATCTGCCACTCCAGATTAGTTTGTTTATTATACTGTGCCGATTATGTAGGGCACACGGCACTATGGTTGTTCATCATGTAAGGGGAAAGTCTACCGACTACACAGACCCTAGACATTCATTGAAGACTTTGGGAAGGTTTGAGAGAAACTCTGGGCTACAAGTGAAAGCATTCAGTGATCTTGCCTTAAAGTGGTATTAAACACAAAACCAAAAATGTCCGTGGTTGCAGGAAAGAAATGTGCTCCTTCTATGACTGTCCTTAGTGTTTAAATCTAACTTGGTATTAGCCTCTGCTATGGTAGAATTCAGACTAGGAGAGGGAGAATATAAAAAAAAAAAAGAAAAAAATAAGAGTAGAACACTGCGCTAGATAGAAGCGTTAATAAATGAAAACTACACAATGATAGTGTAGTGAAAGCTGCCAGTACTAGAAAGTGGATACCAAATTTCAAACAAACAAATAATAAAAAAAGTACAGCGCTGAGTGAATTATGATAGAAAACCATATAAAATATTGGTGAAAAATTATGGTGAATACAAATGATCAATTAAGGAAACGTGAACCTTAATGTGAATAAAGTGAATTGTTTCACAAAACAAATATTGGGTCCAATAAAATGAAAATCAACCCATAAACAAATGTGAAAGAGCTGAGGGATAACTGAAATCCCGCAACACAAAGGTACTAAAAAAGTCCTAGAAAAGTGTTCAAAAAGGAAAAAGCCAAAAACGAAGCAGATCAGTCCTTAAAAAGATGTGAGGTGATAGATGTGTTGGAAAAAAAGGTTATAATAAGGAAGTCTTCATCCACCAGAGTAAAGAGACACCAGAAGAGTGGTAATATAGTCTCCTTACCACATCGGTATGATCACTGTTACGGTGATCTCTTCAAGCGCAGGGGTTTAAGGTCTCCCCTTGGACCAAGGTAGATGGATATGTGTCCAAAGTGGTATCTATTCAACTCCAAAAGATATGAAAGAAAACCATAGCGTAATACTGCAAATGGATAATTTATTTAGCCACAAAGTATTGCACTTACAAATTAGCTGAATTTAGCAAGCGTATCGTGTCATAAAGGATGGCGGGGACGCGGCGTCTCCTCGAGGCTTCTCCTGCTGATTTTGCTCCGTATCTCCATCTCCATCTCCACACCAGGGTGTGGCCTGCAGTTCTACGTCATCACGCTTTACTACACTGATATACGGAGCAAAATCAGCAGGAGAAGCCTCGAGGAGACGCCGCATCCCCGCCATCCTTCTCCTGCTGATTTTGCTCCGTATCTCAGGCTTTTTTCTGTTTTGTAGGGCGTTTTTGCAGAGTTTTTGTACAGGCGTTTTGAGGTCCAAAGGTCACCAATGTAAAAAGCAGTAAAACACCTGTAATTTGCCTAAAAGGAAGCTCATGTACTTTTTTGAGCTTCAGGAGTTTTGATTCAGGCGACAGAACGCTCAGATGTGAACAGGGGGCATATAATTTAATAGGATTTTACTTTTTGGGCATTTTGGAACTTTTAAGATGAGCATTTTACAAGCGCTTTACCAGCTGAAAACGCTCAGGTATGAATGCAGCCTTAGCCTTTCAGATTGAGCTTAGCTTTAATCTTAGTGTAGCACCAACCCCCTTTCTAGTTGGAAGATGAATGTCCCCAAAGGTTGCCCTGACCTTGCAAGCCTCCCGACATCTGACATAATTCAAGGACTACAACTGCAAGACACCAGACTGTAGCAAAGCAAATGAGAATTTTACTAAGGATTCTTAAGTCAACAGAGAGAAAGCTGTCGATGCAGATATCTTTTAAATTTCAAACTCTAGTATTAGCAATTATACTGAGGATATACAATGCAAGAGAAATGACAATAAATCAACAGTAATAGCTAATAGGCCGTAGAAGAACCTATGACCCCAGGTATAAAAGGGAGAAGAAAGACCTTTCTGTGTTAAATCGCTCCCTTATAATCTTGATGCCAGGGTACCAAAAAGTAAACAACGCAAACTATAAAACAACAAGTTGTAAAAATTGCAATAAGCTAATTCTGAGTCAGAGTTCCCCTTAATGCGCACAGATGGTATGAACTGAGTTCTTTAAGTGGGAAGAAGAGTTCTTGTAATGTTGATGTTCAGGATTTTCAGCTAGCTCAACAAGGACCCAGAGGGTTTGCTGTGAAATGGCGACCAGCAGAAGCGAATAGCATATACAATGTGTCTCCTGCTAGAAGCTTCTGTTTAAAGAGATGGGATAAAGGTATTTGCATGCAGTGTCTTTTGTAAGATTTACCCAGGGTGGGCTTCTGCCCACTCACCAATCCTGATGACACAAAGGCTCAAGGGAATAGGACATCCCGGAACAGGCTCTTGAAGAATCTGCAAACAGTGAAGGGTGCTTAGCTGTGCACCTGGCGTCACAGTTATTCAGCTGGGTCTGTAACGGTGATGACGAGAGTGACCCTCAGATAGTCACTCAGCTGACAGGGAGCTGCCGATTTGGGATCTGCCTGCAGGTGTATAGCTCACTTGCTGAAGACTCTCCATGCCATCCAGGCCACACAGCCTGTTTGCATCCCCGAAAGGCAGCCGGGTCCCTGCTCTCAGCTGAAGGCCATGGTCCCAGGAGGAAGAGCTCCTCCCCGGACCTGGCTATTTTATCTACTCACCCAGCATACTTCTCTCTCCAGCCGGCTGGAACTTGTAGTCTGCTGAAGAACTGGCTCCATGAAAATTCCGTTTATCCAGACCACATGTCCCACGATCCCATCTTTCAGTAGTGGTGTCTCTCTCTCTGCTTTCAGGAAATTATGTCACAATATCCAGGCTGAACACTAGAGGGAAACAAACTCAAGGCAGCCCTTGTTAAAGAATGTCCCACGATGGCACAGATAACTAATGTAGCCAGGCGCTGTATAGTCTATGTGTAATGCTATTCAGAATAAGCACACAACTCCATAGTGCAGGAGGAGTGTTTTCCAGGTAGCTTGTGTTCCGTTACACACATTAACACTTCCAAGGCAACTTTGAAACTGATTGCTGGCCACAAGAAAAAAAAAATCACATAAGACTTGCTGTAAGTGACAAGCACATACCTGCAGTAGCTTTAAGTGTCTTCGTTGTCCTTGACTGTCTATCTGCTTGCTTCCTGATAGGGAATTTGTTGGCTACAGCAGGCTACATTTTACCAGATTTTCACTTCTGAGCATGGAATAGAATATACCTGTGCCCTTGCTGTACTTACAGTAAAAATCTGACATGAGAGTAGAATGTGTATCGAATACCTGGATTACCCCAGTTCACAAAATAAAGGCTTTAAGTTTCATGAAGAATGATTCTCAAATGATAAGATGTAATGGGCGAAAAAAGAGCAACAAGATCAGTTTGTCAGGCAGTTCTTACGAATATCAGATAGCCTGGAATCTAAAAAAGAATTATGACTTGAATTAAGATTGTTTCATTATTACATTATTTTAGCTGTCTCTCGTCTTAAATATCAAATAAATGAAAGGTCACCATGGATAAGGTCATAGGGGTAACAATCAATAAAATAATTCCTATCAATTAGCCAATACCAACTTTTTACACACCATCTTGAAGTAAGTCTGTTGTCTCCTAAAAATTTAAGTGCTCTCATGAAACAATTTCAGGAACTCCAAGGTACCTACACATATTTTTACATCTTCAGGAGCTCAATGGGAGCATTGAAACCCCAGAGCTATGAAACTCCTATGCCAACTGATTTTTTTTTGTGTTTATAAAGACAAGCAGCAGGTTTTCTTGTTCATACATCACGGGACACAGAGCAGCATAGTCATTACTATGTGGGTTATATAGAATTACCTTCAGGTGCTGGCACTGGCAACTTCCAAAACAGGAAGTACCCTCCCCTATATAAGCCCCTCCCATCCGGGAGTACCTCAGTTTTTTGCCAGTGTCTAAGGTGTTGGCCAAGGTTAACATGTATTCATCTGGGCTTGTGTACAGGTTCTCTGGGCCTTAGCAAGCTATTCCGGATCCGACCAAAAAAGCTTCATCGCTAAACGGTCGGTACCCGGGCCTTGCAGAGAAGAGCAGGGTTTTGCCTGTAATGCCTCTCTTAGGAGGGCTGGACCCTGGGATCCAGAGCTCTGGTCATACCCAAAACCAAGAGGCTATCTGTGCAGGGTGCTATACAGGTCCAGGGGAGTGGAATCCTTGGGAACCCGGTCCCTGAAGGTCTAGTACAATGCCTGCCGTGAGAGGTGAAGTTTGGGCTTCTGTGGACCAAACAAAGTCCTGCGGCGGGGAAAAGGTAAGTGGGGGCCCCTCAGGAACTTGGTTCTATTGAGGGGACCCCCAAGCCTAATATGTCTTTCTGCCTGTTACCTAAAGGGTATTCCCGCTAATAGCTGTATATGCCTAAGAAATCCTAGAAATGTTTTTTCATAAGGGAAGTTTTAAAAAAACTGTAAACCTGGAAATGTTTTTTCATAAAGGAGGTTTTAAAAAAAAAAAAAAAAAAAGACAAAGGTGCGGTACCTGTGTTTGTCCACTAGAGGCCGCTGTGGAACGTCTTTTTTCTGGGGACTATTCCTTCCATGGTGAAAGTCCAGGCAGATGAGTGAGCTCTCTATCAGGGAAGCTGCATTCCTCTGTCATGCTGCCAAGTAGTTTCCTTCCATCCCCGAGTCCTGGTGAAACAGGGACCCTGGCTCCTCTCCCTACATGGCACCAAGAGCGCACACGTGCACGCGCGCGCACGCACACATGCTTTCCTTTTATAAGGTTTAGCTTCAAAAAAGGGGGCGGAGCCTGGCGGATGACACGCTCTGTGCGCCCAGCGCTTCTGCGCATGTGCGGGCGTCCCAGCAAGATAAAAGGACTCAGTCCACGCTGCTTGCTATGGACACAGAGCATGAAAAGGAGCTGGTAGCATGGTATAGGGGCTTACAGCGGGCGGTTGATACAGGCATCCCCAGAAAGACGCATTAGTAGACACCCACTGATGTACATAGCAGCAAATTGCATTAGACTATTTCAGTAAGGGGTGTATTGCGGCTGGAATACCTCAGCTTTGAACTAAGGAATATGCCGCCTAAAAAACTCCGAGATATACCTCTCAGGAAGTGTAGGGGGTCTCCATCGGGCTCTGAGGATCTGGAGCAGTCATCTGCACCCTCCTCCCCTGAGAAATCAGAGGTTAATACCCATAAGGAACCCCCGGGAGTGCCAGGTACTGCGGCTGTCCTCAGTCCACCTGCTCCTGCATATATAACAGAGGAGGTTTTTTCCTCAACTCTGGAGGGATTGGAGCAGGAAAGAAAGCGCGCCAGATCTCCATCACCTCCATTAGAGTGCCTGTTGGCAGAGCAACAGTCCCAGGAAGGGACCGACCTACCTGAAGGGGATCAGGAGGAGGTTAGCTCTGTTTTTGAGGAATCGACAGTAGATGAACCATTTTCAGCATCACAGACTGAAAGATTGTGGGTCCAGACCCTAACTGACATGGTTCGATCTGCATTTAAAATGCCTCTTGTTGAACCATCAACTACTGCTGTCTCCTCATTGGGGTCGCTAAAAGCTCCCCAGGTTAATTGCTCCTTTCCGATACATCCATTATTGGAAGGACTTATATACCAGGACTGGGAACATCCTGATAAACTATTTGTTCCGCCTAAAAGGTTTCCGGTGATCTATCCCATGGAGGAAAAGTTCACCCAGAGATGGAATGTTCCTACGGTGGATGCAGCCATCTCTTCTGTGAACAAATCACTGACATGTCCAGTAGATAATGTTCAAATGTTCAAAGATCCAGTGGATAAAAAATTGTAATCTTTATTAAAATCTGCTTTTTCCACAGCAGGGGCTGTTACACAGCCAGCAGTGGCAGCTATTGGGATCTGCCAAGCTTTAAAGGATCAAATGAAAATGGTCCTGAGGGATTTGCCAGACCAGCAGGCCCAGGCTCTGGCTGATCTGCCTAGAGCATTATGCTTTGCGGTTGACGCCATCAAGGATTCTATCCATCAGGCCTCCCGCCTCACGCTGTCTTTGGTACATATGCGTAGGCTTCTGTGGCTCAAAAACTGGTCTGCTGAAGCTCCCTGTAAGAAGCTCTTAGTTAGCTTCCCATTTCATGGGGAACGCCTTTTTGGCGAAGACCTGGATAAGTATATCCAGAAGATTTCCAGTGGTAAAAGTACTCTCTTACCGAGTAAAAAGAGGTCTAGGGGTCCATCTTTTAAGAGGACTACCTCTCCTATCCCTGCGACGTCTGCTACTAAGCAGTTCCGACGGCCTCCTCGGTCAAACTCAGGAGGTAAAAATCAGGGACAACCACAGGGTAATAAAAAGCCCTGGATCCGAAGAGGTACTAAACCAGCCTCCAAGTCAAGCCTATGAAGGGCTGCCCCCACTCAAACGGGTGGGGGGAAGACTTCAGTTGTTCGCAGAGACCTGGCGGGAGACGATCAAAGACAGATGGGTGCTCTCCGCAGTAACTCTGGGATACAAGTTGGAGTTAAAAGAGTCTCCTCCGTCCCATTTTATGTGGTCAGGCATGCCAAGAGACCCTCTGAAAAGAGGGTCTCTCCTATTGGCGTTAGAACAACTATTGCTCCAAGGAGTAATTATGGAGGTTCCTATGGAAGAGTGGGGGTTGGGTTTCTACTCAAACCTTTTCACAGTCCCGAAGCCAAACGGGGACATAAGACCCATATTGGACCTAAAGAGTCTAAACAAATTTCTAAACGTCCGGTCTTTCCGGATGGAGTCGATCCGATCGGTCACCGCTGCCCTACAAGGGGAGGAATGGTTAGCCTCGATCGACATCAAAGATGCTTACTTGCATGTTCCCATCTTTCCAGGTCATCAAAAATTCCTACGCTTTGCAGTAGAAGGGCGCCATTTTCAGTTCAGAGCCTTACCATTCGGTCTGGCCACAGCACCACGAGTGTTCACAAAAATTCTGGCCCCACTGTTGGCCGATCTAAGAACACGGGGTGTAACGATAATGGCATACCTAGACGACCTGTTGTTGATGGACCACTCAGTTGCCAAGCTAGAAGTGGTAATTGTCGATACAATCAAGTATCTAGAGTCTCACGGTTGGGTCATCAACCTGGACAAGTCAGCCCTACAGCCAGTGAAAAACCTGGTATATCTAGGGCTACGGCTGGATTCAGACCAGAGGAAGATTTTCTTACCTCTAGACAAGGTATCCTCTTTGAGGGCCTTGGTCCGTCTGCTTTGTGCAAAAAGACAGCCGTCCATACGCCTGTGCATGAGGCTGCTAGGAAAGATGGTAGCATCATTCGAAGCTGTGCCATACGCCCAATTCCACTCAAGGAATTTACAAAGGGCCATATTGTCAGCCTGGAACGGAAAAGTTCAGGCTCTAGACTTCCCGATGGCTTTGTCCCCTTCCGTTCGGAAGAGTCTCTGCTGGTGGTTGATCCCCCAGAATCTCCAGAAGGGAAAACCCTTCAGCCCGATATCTTGGAAGGTGGTCACTACAGATGCCAGCCTTATAGGCTGGGGGGCAGTACTGGAGCAATGGTCTCTCCAGGGCAGATGGTCAAATGTAGTAAAAACCCTGCCCATCAATCTCTTAGAGATACGAGCAGCCCGGTACGCCCTAGTAGCCTGGACATCCAGACTCCAAGGGTCCCCTGTCAGAATTCAATCAGACAATGCCACAGCAGTGGCATATATCAATCATCAGGGAGGCACCAGGAGTCGTGCAGCCCAGAGGGAAGTAAGTCACATCCTGGAATGGGCAGAAAAGCATGTCCCATGTATATCAGCTGTCTTCATTCCAGGGGTGGAGAATTGGAAGGCGGACTTTCTGAGTCGCCAACAGTTATGCCCAGGGGAATGGTCCCTTCATCCCGAGGTCTTCCGAGCAATATGTCAGCGGTGGGGAACACCGGATGTAGATCTGCTAGCATCCAGATTCAACGCAAAGGTGGACAGATTTGTCTCCCGGACAAGGGATCCCCTCGCTTGCGGCTCGGATGCTCTGGTGTTCCCTTGGGATCAGTTCAGACTGATATATGCATTCCCTCCGCTACAATTGTTGCCTCGACTCCTTCGCAGAGTCAGGTTGGAGAAGAAGCCGGTGATCCTGGTGGCTCCAGCGTGGCCCCGAAGGGCCTGGTACGCGGAGATCATCAAAATGTCTGTGGGGAGTCCTTGGACCCTTCCACGTCGTCCGGACCTGCTTTCGCAAGGACCGATATACCACCCTTCCTTACTAACTCTAAGTTTAACGGCCTGGCTATTGAATCCCACATCCTAAAGAAGAGAGGTCTCTCTAACTCTGTGGTATCAACTATAATCAATGCCAGGAAGCCTGTATCCAGGCAGATCTACTATAGAGTTTGGAAGGCGTACATCACTTGGTGCGAGGCCAGAAAATAGCATCCACTTAAGTACGTTATAGGCAGAATTCTGGACTTCCTGCAGTGGGCTGTAGACAGGAAGTTTGCCTTAAGTACTATCAAGGGCCAGGTTTCGGCCTTGTCAATACTATTTCAAAGGCCCCTGGCTATGCATTCACTTGTCAAATCCTTTATGCAAGGTGTGACTCGTATTATTCCACCGATTAAGGCTCCCATATGCCCATGGGATCTAAATTTGGTTCTGTCGGTTCTGCAGAAGCAGCCATTTGAACCTTTGCGGCACATTTCCTTGGTTCTACTCACCAGGAAATTGATATTTTTAGTAGCCATATGCTCGGCTAGAAGAGTGTCGGAATTAGCCGCCATGTCCTGTAAAGAGCCATATCTGGTTATCCATAAGGACAGAGTAGTATTACGTCCTCACCCAGCCTTTCTTCCTAAGGTGGTATCGAGGTTTCACTTGAACCAGGATGTGGTTCTTCCTTCTTTTTTCCCCAAACCAAGCTCGGTAGAGGAAAAGTTATTGCATTCTTTGGATGTAGTAAGAGCAGTTAAAGCTTATCTAAAAGCCACTGCTCAGATTCGTAGAACGGATTCTTTGTTTGTTCTGCCGGAAGGCCCCAGAAAGGGTCAGGCAGCATCAAAATCTACTTTAGCCAAGTGGATTCGACAGGTCATAATACAAGCCTATGGCTTGAGAAGTAGACCGCCTCCGTTCAAAGTTAGGGCGCACTCCACGAGAGCAGTTGGAACTTCATGGGCAGTGCATCACCAGGCCTCCCTGGCGCAAATTTGTAAGGCCGCAACATGGTCTTCAGTACACACGTTTACTAGGTTCTACCAGGTGGACGTTAGAAGTCAGGAGGATGTCGCCTTTGGGCACAGTGTGTTGCAGGCCGCAAAAGATCCTCATGCCTGATGGCGCCCAGCTTATGTATGGTGTATCCCCCCCCTCATGTGGCATTGCTTTGGGACGTCCCACATAGTAATGACTATGCTGCTCTGTGTCCCGTGATGTATGAACAAGAAAGTAGGATTTTTAAAACAGCTTACCTGTAAAATCCTTTTCTTGGAGTACATCACGGGACACAGAGCTCCCACCCCTCTTTTGGGGACACGTATTGCTTTGCTACAAAACTGAGGTACTCCCGGATGGGAGGGGCTTATATAGGGGAGGGTACTTCCTGTTTTGGAAGTTGCCAGTGCCAGCACCTGAAGGTAATTCTATATAACCCACATAGTAATGACTATGCTGCTCTGTGTCCCGTGATGTACTCCAAGAAAAGGATTTTACAGGTAAGCTGTTTTAAAATCCTACTTTCCTTTCCTGCACCTCACTATTGGTCTAATGTGACTCTGCTGACCCAAAGTTTGGTATTTGAGCCAAAGGAGCAAAGCTGGAATTTGCCAACATTAGTCAGAATTTCCAAAATAGACATACCCCAAGAACACTTGTTAAGGTGTTTAAAGCCCATTTTTAGAGATCTGTACGTATTATTCTCAGGACTAAAAACTGAAATGCCTACAATGCCTGAAGTCATCTGAATTCTATGCATAATAGCAGTTATAAGAGAAGAACTTTGATGCAAGTGGAAGGCATTTGCATTTCTCCAAAGTCATTCTCTTATTTGTGTTGAAACTATTGTGGAAGCCAGTGTGGCTGTTTTAATGGTGTTATTAAGATAGTAATAGTAGGGTGTCCTGAAAAGTTGGTCTAATTAGTCTTAATTATGCTACTAGTTTGGTTATCCTTTATTGAGGAAGCAAATTCCATCACAGATTGTCTCTTAATCCTTGCAGGAGAAACAGGCTGTGTTGGCCTGCACAGAGAAACTTTGTAGGTAGCTCTGAAAGTAAAAATCTATTATTTTGTAGAGCTGGACACAATACAAATTTTCCTGTACAAGTGGGACTCAAACTGTGCGTTCAACAGTATGAAAATTCTTTCTTTGACAATAGATATGCAATGAGTTAAAAGGGAGTTCCAGCCTTTTTTTATGTTTATTAAAAGTCAGCAGCTACAAAAAGTGTAGCTGCTGGCTTTTAATAAACATACACTTACCTGTTCCACTGTCCAGCGACGCCCGGAGCTCCGCTCCTCTCTCCCCCCCCCCTTCTCCGCGAGCGCCTCCATTCAAAGTGTGGGCACCTGGCCGCGACAGCTTTCGGCTTCACGGCCGGGCACTCACTGCGCATGCGCGAACGGTGCAGCGCTCTCTGAGTGGACAGGTGATCGCCTGGGAGGGGCCGCTAAAAGGTGATATGACGTATCGCCTAGGCGACCCCAGGGCAGAAGGAGGAAGTGGGACAGGAAGTCCCACTCCTACTGAAGCCCCCACTCCCCCCCAAAAAAAAATTACATGCCAAATGTGGCATGTAAGGGGGCGAGGAGTGGATTAAGCGGAAGTTCCAAATTTGGGTGGAACTCCGCTTTAAGGACAGTTTGAAAAGTGAATTGATGTTTAAACTCTTGCTTCTTCTACACAAGCCCACCACTGAGGTCATCTACACCAGGACACAACGAAAGCAAGAATGCTATTAATATACAGTGTAAAACACATCAAAAGAAGACAGGTTTACTTTAATTATATGTATTTGGCTGCCGTTACAAACAAAATAGCTATTGTATTTATGTCATATGACAGAATAAAAGCAAGATGTAAAGTGTTCTTGGCATGCTAAATAGATGACAGTTGTATCTTAACACCAAAAGGAACAAAGCCGTCACAAAAAAACGACTCAGCCAACAAACTGTTCTAGGCTGTACTGATAGATCACATGGTTTAATGAACAAAACTGTACAATCTGCATAGAGCAGGAAACAAGAATCTACCCATTCACACATTACTAGATTATAGTTGTCATTATATAGTATCTCTGTCTAGATTTGTCTATATAAAGCATATCCAGGCAATACCTTTTGGTAACATTTTCAATGTAAATAAGCGTAAAAAAAAGTTGAATAGCGTTGTTTATTATTTACAGTATATATAGTAGTTTAGACACTACAGAAAGTGATAGTAAATCTAATCAGAATGACGAGAATATACCGTTTTAGAGAACTGTCAGCCATAATATTTTGGAATTCCCATCACTTTCTATCTTGATGACAATGGTCACCAGAACAAATAGAGTGGGTAAATTTCCCCAGCTTGGACAAAGAAAGCACAAAAAGGTTAACAGGGGTTCTAACCCTTCCCTACTCTACAACATGGCTACAAATACACTTTAAGAATGTTTACTAAAGGGTAATATAAAAATATTATCATTACTTCAGCAAACCTTTTGCTACTGTAAAGGAACTGTTCAAGAAATATTAAAGAGCTGCATGTCTTCCAGCTTGTCTAAGCCAAAAGGTGTAAAAAAAGGATAAAAACTAGACCGCGCTCTTATAATTGCAAGTAATATCCACTAAACCATATGGGAAGGGATGTGTTCGGGCATGTGACCACTGATGACATCAGACGTTGCTGACGAAACACGTTGGGCGGGACATCTGGGACGTGTCATTGATGCAAGTGCATTTTTATATATTTTTTAATAAAACTTAATATTACTACACTATGGGAAGTTAACTTACCTTTTTGCCTTTGTAATTGAGGTATGCACAGAGCTTCTTAAAGGCGCAGGAGCACTTTTAAGTATATGGCAGTGTCCAGTCATCCATGTGTACAGGATACCATTAGCTGACCAAGGACCGCTGTATGCGGGAGTACCCATTGAGAATACCATAAGTTCGTTTTGACCTTCTTTGAGAAAAGAGGTCATATTTCCGATGAGTGTGATGCGCTTTCTTGGGTGTCACCTTTTTTACCAACTTTGGATGTATTAATTTGCACTAAGCACTTTACTTGGACTGTTTACTATGGACTTTTACATTTTGCAAAAATTTTATTGTTTATTGGATATTACTTGCATTTATAAGAGCGCGGTCTATTTTTTTTTATCCTTTTTGGTTTAATCAAGCTGGAAGACGTACAGCTCTTTAATATTTCTTTAATACTTGTTTAATTTTGGTTTTGATCACGTGACAGGTATATATTGATTTCTCAAATATTTAGGTCACATCCACTATTGTTTTTCGCACGTGTAGATTAATATTTCAAATTAAAGGAGCTCTGACTATTAGATGCCTTAAAGTGTTTGTAAACGATCACCTTGTAAAACAACCCATTCAGGTTAAAATAGAAATCAAAGGCAAAACATTTGTGTATGGATATAAAAAACATTATAAATACCCTTTTTTTATAAGTGATCACATTCCCTCTGTTCTCAGCTACATAAGATCTGGGGGAGGAGAAACAGCAGGACACTGAGCTTCACAGTGAATGGCTTTTCAGGTGGGGCATGTCAGGGCAAGTCTGATAATTGGAGGAGAGCACACTGAGTTCCCAGCATAGCTAGAGAACAAACCACAGTGTGCTCTCCTGCTTAGTGCGGTCAGCTTTTCTTAGGGAAGCAGAGGGACCTGCAGGAACACCAAGGATTTCATACAAAGGAAGCATTACAAGGACAACAGGATACTTTTTCATAGAAGTACATGGTACAGCAGGCACCGAGGAATATGGAATGTTGGGGTAACAAACGCTTTAAGCTCAGAGGGTCTAACATTCTATGTCAGGGATAAGCAATTAGCGGACCTCCAGCTGTTGCAAAACTACAAGTCCCATCATGCCTTTGCCTCTGGGTGTCATGCTTGTGGCTGTTAGAGTCTTGCTATGCCTCATGGGACTTGTAGTTCTGCAACAGCTGGAGGTCCGCTAATTGCATATCCCTGTTCTATGTTAACATTAGAATTCGTCCGTGTAGAAAGGTTTGGAAATTTTTTTGAGGTATAGCGAATGAACATACAAATCAGACACACCCATGTCAGACTGTTATAAAAGCAATACTATAAAAAAATTTTTTTTTAAAACAAACAGGTCTCAGAAGAGAGACTCCCATTAAAGTGGAACTCTTAAATTAAAATGTTTTGCTTTAGCTTTGGATAGATTGGGAAAATCTTCATAACTCAAATGCAGATTGCTCTGTCCCTGTTGGAAGCATTTCCCTTCCTACTTCTTGTGAAGAAAACCCAACTCAATACGGCCAAAGACAGCAAAAGAAAACCTTTCAGAGGTTCTACCCCTTCCTCATCCTTTGCAAAACTAGATAGAAAATGTTTTTATGCAACAGTTCCAGGGATCTCGGAGACCCTGTAATTATTTTTCTGGGGGCTTAATTACATATAAATATGCCTTTGCTATTCCCAGCTCCAACCTCACCCTTCCTACTGAAAGGAAATGTATGATGCAGAAACTGTAAAGTGAACATATAATGGTCATTGCTTGATTTTGTCTTACTATTTTTGAAAGCTAATACAATTTTGTATATTATTTACAATAAACATTTCATATAGGGTACAGGTTATTATCAAAAGGACAGGGCTTTATACAAAGCCTAAAACTGACTACATGCTTGAAGACAATAAGATTTGTCTGACAGTAAATAGAATGTAAAGAATCTTTTACATCATACTGTATTCATTATTTGTAGCCCACATGTGGCAAGTTATGCAACACATCTATTTATAAATAAAATTGATCAAAAAAAGTAATACCGAATGAGAACAAAAATGGGGTGGGACTTTACATGTACCTTGCAGAGTCTAATAAATACACATACCAAATAGGCCTAAATAAACAAACAAATTTCCATATACAAATGGTTAGCTTTAAAAAAGTTGGATACAACTGGTTAAACCCACAGTTAGGCACCTTTCACACGTGCGGACAGTATGTCCGTATTTCATCCAACCGTTTTCGGATGAAATACGGACATACATGCATCCCTATGGGATAGTGGGTGTCAGCGGATGAACATCCGCTGACACCCGATCTCATCCGTGTCCGCAATGCTCCGATTCTGCAGACGGAGGAAAATCCTATTTTTCTATCCGTCTGCAGAGCGGATGAACGCGGACAGACAGTCTGTGTTCATCCGATCCCCCCATAGAGGAGAGCGGAGATCTGACAGGGCGGTCCCTGCAAAGTGTGCAGGGACCGCCCAGTCATCCGCCGGCTCAGCGGGGATCAACGGAACAATCCCTGCTGAGCAAGCAGATGTTCACGGGGCGGATCCGTCCCGTGTGAAAGGGCCCTTACTGTAAGTCTATTCAGGATGTGCTGGTCCTGGCTGAAGAAATCGAGAAAACTGGCCATCAAAAAATAAAAATAAAAGAATTTTATATCTTTAACCTTGCCAGACGCAAGGATATGTTTGTCTTCATTATCCAGTGTGTGCAATCTCACTCCCCTGCTAATCAAGTCTGTATAGCAATAGAAGCTGTAATCTAACCCTTCAGAATGCCAATGCTCTTCCTTACAGCTTGCCATCTATTGGCAATGGTGAACAAGAACTATGCAGATCCAATACTTAGTGGATTCAAAACACATTATTTTAGTCCTGAACAAAGTAAGGGGAATATTATAGGAAAACACTATACATTTCATTTAATTCTGCAGGTTTCCAAATCTGTTTCTTTTAGTGCTTCAATTAAAATGTAGAAACAAAAAGGAAAATGACAGTAGATGTAGCAAGAATGAGAGGTGGGGCTAAAAATATATACAGTCAATATGCTGGCAATATTCCAGTAAAAACACAAGAAAATAGAAAATAACGAAATTGTGCACCATATGTTACTGTATATCAATAGCCCAAGGCTGGACAAATCCTTCAGGTCACTATGAAACCCAGAAAATGCCTCCTGGTCACTCTACATAAACTTTTCCACATGGGCAAATTGCCACACTAATGCCGCGTACACACAATCGGACATTCCGACAACAAAACTGTTTATTTTTTTCCGACGGAATGTTGGCTCAAACTTGTGTTGCATACACACGGTCACACAAATGTTGTCGGAAATTCCGAACGTCAAGAACGCGGAGACGTACAACACGTACGACGAGCCGAGATCAATGAACTTCAATAGGCAGTTCGGCTCTTCTGCTTGATTCTGAGCATGCATGTTTTTTTATGCATCGGAAATGCATACAGACGATCGGAATTCCTGACAAGAACTTTTCTTGTCGGAAAATTTGACAACCAGCTCTCAAATTTTTGTGGTCGTAAATTCCGACAGCAAATGTCCGATGGAGCCTACACACGGTCGGAATTTCCGACCAAGAGCTCACATCGGACATTTGTTGTCAGAATTTCCGATCGTGTGTACGCAGCATAAGAGGTCGTTTATGTTAGCAATAGCCCTCTAAGAAGCACTATTTTTCTGCCCCCCAGCTGCAAGCGCAAATGGGCCCTATAAGTGACACTTTTATCGTTAGAGTCACTTTAAGCACCAGAATGGCCCTTCTTATCTATGACTAGCAAATACGCCAGACACACATTATTTACTTCTAGATGTCAGATTGGTAATATTTACAGGCTGCAACTTTTACATTGTATGCATTGCCAAACGTTTCTTTCAAGTTTAGATATGGTAGGTAAGGGATAGAACCCTTGTCAAGTTTGTATTGCTGTCTGTTGTCCTTGTGACAATTGCCAGTGAGAGAAAAAAATTATGATAAATCCAAAATTCTGGTGTTTTCAGCAGAAGAAAGGGAGAGGGGAAAACCTGGAGACACCTGCTGTGACAGCTGTCTGATGCCTAGTACACACGATCGGTTTTCCCGGTGGTAAAAAGTCAGTTGGGAAAACCGAGAACCTGCTCGGTAGCTTTTTCCCCCTACACACGGCCGGGTTTCCCGACAGGAAAACTGCCATGAGAGCTTTGGTCGGGAAACCCAGCCGTGTGTATGCTCCACCGCAGTGTTTCCCATAGGAAAACTGCCGGCTTAAAAACCACCGGGAATCCCGGCTGGAAAAAAGAGAACATGTTCTAATTTTTCCCGTTGGGATTCCCGGCGGTTTTGCTGACGGGAAAACTGCTATGGAGCATACACACGGCCGGGATTCCCGGCCAAAAGCTCTCATGGCAGTTTTCCTGCCGGGAAAACCGGTCGTGTGTACGAGGCATAAGGGGAAATTCCTCCCACCATTGAATGTTCATTGCTGGCCTTATGATTTTTAGGTTGCTCTTTTGTTTTTCCGAGCATAATCCAATGTGTAGGTTTAACTTTGTATTTTTCCCTGAGTTTCCAACTCATAGAAGATAAACATAGTAATGTAGTAGATAAATCCTATGATGAGCTACACTTGTAGATTTATGAGAAATGTCATGGTAAGAACAATGTAATTCTTCACTTTTTGCTGTTATAGTATGTTTTACACCCTATTTATGGCACCTGCGTGGGAAGCTCTGGGACTTTGACAGCTGTGACTGGAGGATAGAGGTGTAGCCAGCGAGGCTACAGTAAGAGATGCAGCTGAAAATCATTTTTACTGAAATAAGTATGCTTGGGGCTTAAAAGGCATAACACTGAGTTCATGTAAATAAACCTTCCTTCTATATATTTGTAGAACTATTTAAAGAATTCTTCAGCCAACTAAGTCTGCAGTGAAGTCACAGAAATATACATCAGTGGCTCAGTGATACAGGTGCTATTACTGTGTAGTCTCATGTAGCGGGTACTTACTTTCCCGGGTGCATTTTTTGAATCTAGCGGTGACATCAGTGCTATGTTCCCTGCGGTCCACCAGGTGGCGCTGTCACCGTGGCCGGAGGGACGAATCTCACTGTGTGTTGAGCCTCCTTTTTGTCCTCTCTCGGTAGTGGTATGGTGGGGCGGGGAGCCCGCCATGCTTGCTGGGAGAGGGGATAAAGGGGCCGGCCATCTTGGTCACGGGGTCTTCGTCTCAAGCACCTTCAGCTTGCGGACGTGGGTTCGTGCTAGTCCCCTAGGAGGCTTCGGCCTAGGGGACCACCGGAGATCGTGTTCCACCCCAGGCACCTTCAGCCCTGGGGTGAGGTACTTGCAAGAAGGTCCGGAGCTCAGTGCCCAACACTGAGTTCCGCGAGGGAAGGGTCCTAAGGCACTTCGGGGATGGAGGCCTGAATCTGAGTAAGACGCAATGGACCGGGGAGAGCTCCTCACTCGAAGACCCGGTGCAGCAGACTGCCGGTGACGGGTGAGTCTCTTGTCGGAGACCATCCAGAAGGATCCCCTTCACCTCGTGCGGAGACCATAGTTCACTCTTCCGGAGGAGAGTGGAGGAGCGAATTTGTGTCTGGGCCTATTCACACTCACACCTCCTTTTCTGTCCTAACTATCAAGGAAGTCCCTGTATGGTGTGTTCTAATAAAGGAGTGTTGGACTTTAATGGTGTGAGGCTCACTTCCTGGCGGACGAAGTTCACGGTGACTCTTGGAGGGAGGATCCGGGTGCGCAACACAGACCCGAAGGTAAATGAGACATTGCTGATACCACAGGTATTCCCACGTGGTGGAAGCTAGGCGTAGCCCACCCGCTCTCTCTCTCTCCACCCTACCAGATACCTCTAGACGAGAGACAGTGCGAGCCGCACGGAGAGAGGAGAGGGGCAGGCGCTACACTTATTTCCTAGAAGAGGTCAATAGGCCCCGAGAGCTCCGTTAAACCCGTTGATACCAGCATAACACATATACTGTATGTCACAATGGTGGACCACCTTCTGCACACCAGCATTTGGGCTGGAAGTGGGCTCCACAGTGCTCTCCAAACGGTTTAGGTCTCATACTTATGATCGGGAGCTAAGGGGATTGGCTATCACAGTGATCCCTCAGTAAAATCTGCCTTTGTATTCTCTTTCTCCTTCTGAATAAATAGGAAGATGCAATTCAGTGAAATTTATCAAAACTGGAGCAGAAAGAATCTAAAGCAGCTGTGCATGGCAAGCAATCAGATTTTTATTTTCTATCTTTTCCTTTTCAAAGCCTAACTTAACAACAAGATAAAGACTGAAGCTGATTGGTTGCCATGCACAGCTGCTCCAGATTCTGTTTACTCCAGTTTGGATAAATCCCTCATTCTTGTGTAGAAATAAATAGGGTTAATATAGATCAGTGCTTGATCTAGGATAGTGTCAAGGTCAAAGTTAATAGTCAGGGTATCAGCTCAATTCAAAGTCAATGGTACCTTTTCCTTAGCCTTCAACAAATCAAATGGCACATGATAAGACTGTCCCCTATACCCCCTTTATTTTTATCCTCACCCTGGAATCTTTTTTGCTTAAGATTAGAGCAAATGCAAATATCACTGGCACAATCTTGGGCACATCCGTGCCACAAAAAATAGTATCCTATGCTATTTTTTACCACAAATTTGACCATTTCCCTTCCCAATCTTCTAGCAGAATTTTCCCTCTTCATGCCCCTTATGAATTTCCAAATTAACTACCAAAAATCTGAGGTCTCCGTTACATCCCTTCCTGCCAGGACAATTCAGCATCTATGAGAACATTTTACCTTTAAATGATTGAAATCGGCTATTAAATATCTAGTCGGATCTATACAAATATTTTTTGGCCACTCAGTTGGTTACGGCCGCATGGTGGTTAAACCCAGATCTATATAACTCTTCTACCCGGTTAGAAGCAGCAGTAGTAGGTTCCGTAGAAGCTCTTAAGGTTCTCTTATTTAGGGGCCGTAGGGCACTTCATCAGGTGACTATTCCTATGCTTAATACTATTCAAGCTTGGGAGGCCGGCCTTAGATGTGAGTGTTATCCAAAGGGAGCAATTTCTCCAAATGTCCCTCTATGGCTAAACCCTACCCTTCCTCAATTCCTTAAAACACCAGAGCCTATTGCATGGACCAAATACAATATTAAATTACTTGTCCAAGTGGTTACTGATCAGAGGTTATCCACCTTCTCTACACTAACCTCAATGTTTAATCTTCCTAGCTCTTATCTATTTAGATACTACCAGCTTTCACATACTTTTCATGCAGAGTTTCCACAGAATAGTTTAACGATGATACAATCTACCTTGGAGTTAGTACTTAGGTCTGAGTGTCTGGATAAGCCTACCTCGAGACTCTATTCTCATCTTACTTTAATTTCTATCCTGCCATTAGAGAGTCTTCGAGCTAGGTGGATTCGAGATATATCAGATTTGAGTATGGAGGATTGGAGCTGTGTGTGGGATTTCCCTTTGAGATCTCTGGTCTCCTTGAGGGATCGTGTTATCCAATTTAAACTCATACACAGAGCATATATCACGCCATATAGACTTCAAAAGATAAATCCTGCTTGTTCCTCTAAGTGCTGGAGGTGCGGAGCAGCTCGAGGGGATTTCACACACATCTTCTGGACCTGTCCATATATAGTTACATTTTGGATGGAGGTAGTGGATCTATTAAACTCTATTACCTCTGCTCCTTTACCGTTTTCAATGTCAGTCTGTTTGCTGGGCTTAGTAGAGGATATTACCCCTATAGAGACCGAATGAATATTTATTAATACAACATTATTCTACGCAAGAAAATCTATTGCATTATATTGGAAGAAACCTCATCCTCCTCCGTTTATATATTGGAAACAATTGATTAATAATAATCTTCCATTGTACAGAGATACCTATAGGAATAGGGGTCGCCCTAGTAAGTATGATGAGGTTTGGGCAAAGTGGCTGGATAAGCCATATACGGCATCTAACATAGAGGGAGGTAACAACTCATAGAAGGGATGTTCCCTATATGGGATATTTGTGTTTAGAAATTATTGGAAATAATAGTGATAATCATAATTTCTTTATTTCTTGTTTTTTGCTATGCAAGGTGATGGGATCGTGTTATTTTACTAATATATTTTAGATTTAATGTGTATGATGTGTTGTCATGTTATATTATGTTTTGTTTGTTTAAGAAATTAAATAAAAAGATTTATAAACAAATATCTAGTCACCAATCTCCCTTGACAACTCTCTCAAACCTACGTGGTCACCCTACCGCTACCTCCCATCCTGTGCCTAATTAAAAAAAGGCCTCCTTCATTGGCATAGTGGATGGTGTAGTAATTTAAAAATGAAGTATTCTAGTGCACATACTGTATCTGCTACAAACTTTGAAGGAATGCATCCCTACTTCATTCCTGAAGTCATTAACCCATACATTTGATCAATTTTTATGGGCTCATAAACCATCAACACTAAAATGGTCCATTCTCATACTTTGTAGGGGTCAAGGGGGGATTACTTTATCAGATATTTTGCTGTATCATGCAGTCTGTCATTTAACTGGAGCAATAGACTGGAGCTGCCACAGCCAGATAAAACTATGGGTGGTAGTAAAATAGGCCTTCACAAATATCCAGTTGAAGGCACTCCCATGGTGCCCCGGATTGTATCCCTATTTTGGTCAAATCCCACCCTAACATACGCACTATGTGGGTCATATGTTAAAGAAAAAAAAAAATCTCTAGAGGAGACATTTCCCCACTATCTTCTATCTTTCTCCTAATCCTTGGAAATCCCTCCTTTCCGTCTGGTGTAGAAGATTTCCAATTACAGGGGCTAATTCAAGATGTGGGTCTTTAGGGCCCATACCTATATCACAACACACCAATGGCTCATAGTAGTAAAAATACCTATGAATACTTGCCTAACTCATCTTGGGTTCTGAAAAACATCATGGTTATTCTATTTTCCACCAATGCCAGCAATCAGTGCCCACCAGTGCCAGCAATCAGTGCCCATTAGTGATGTCAGTCAGTGCTGGCTATTAGTGCTGCCCATCATTGCTGCAATCAATGCCCATCAGTGCTGCCTATCCGTGACGTCTATCAGTGCCACCGATCAGTGCCACCCATCAGTGCTCATCAGTGCCACATATCAGTGCCCATAAGTGCGGCATATTAGTCCCTCCTCATCAGTGCCACCTAATCAGTGCCCATAAGTGCCACCTCATCAGTGCAGCCCATCAGTGCCACCTCATCAGCGCACACCAGTGAAGGAGAAAACTTACTTATTTACAAAATTTGCTTACAGAAAATAAGAAAAACGTATTTTTTTTCAAAATGTTCGGTCTTTTTTTTAGTTAAAAATAAAAAACCAAGCAGGGATTAAATACCACCAAAAGAAAGCTCTAATTGTGTGAAGAAAATTATAAAAAATGTCACATGGTTACAGTGTAGCATGACCACGCAATTGTCATTCAAAATGCGACAGCGCTGAAAGCTGAAAATTGGCCTGGGCAGGAAGGGGGTGAAAGTGCCCTGTAGGCAAGTGGTTAACCACTTCAGGCCCGGAAGATTTGGCTGCTCAATGACCAGGCCATGTTTTGTGATATGGCACTGTGTCGCTTTAACTGACAATTGCGCAGTCGTGCGACGTTGTACCCAATCAAAATCAACGTCCTTTTCCCCCCACAAATAGAGCTTTCTTTTGGTGGTATTTGATAATCTCTGTGGTTTTTATTTTTTGCGCTATAAACAAAAATAGACAGACAAATCTTCAGTTTAGGCCGATAAGTATTCTTCTACATATTTTTGGAAATAAAAATCGCAATAAGCGTATATTGACTGATTTTCGCAAAATAGTTATAGTGTCTACAAAATAGGGGAAAGATTTATGGCATTTTGATTATTATTTTTATACTAGTAATGGCGGTGATCAGCGATTTTTAATCTGGACTGCAACATTATGGCGGACAGATTGGACACTTTTGACACATTAGTGGGACCATTGCCATTTACACAGCGATCAGTGCTATAAAAATGCACTGATTACTGTGTAAATGTCACTGGCAGGGAAGGGGTTAACAGTAGGGCCCGATCAAGGGGTTAACTGTTACCTAGGGAGTGATTCTAACTGGGGGGGGGGTGGGACTGCCTGGGTGAGGCGATTGTTGTTCATACTTAGCATTGGGTCGGCGTTGCGCCGCGGGCCCCCTAGTGGTCAAAAGACGAACTGACGTACAGCTACAGTATGCCCAGGGGAACCAACTAAGTAGAACTGCGGCGGCTGGTCAGGAAGGGGTTAAAGACCCCTCTGCTGGCTTGTATACAAGTTTTGCACAATTTTTAAGCATTGTGCCAAGGCACCCCTGAAGAAAACTAAAAGCACCTTGGCTAAAAAAGGCTGACCTAAAGTTACAGAACATTATATTCTCTGAAATTGACTTTTCCTGTTCTAAATAAACCCTTTTTTGGAATTAGAAGAGAGACTAATTTCTTATTGCTGTTACAGTAATGCTTTTTGCTGATCCCCACATGCTAGGTCCTGACCTAGTCCTAGTGTACATTTTATTATCTTGGAGCAGTCTTAAAAAATCCTACCTATCTGTACTTGCTGCAATATTTAGTCCCTTCAAAATACCTTACTGTATTTCTTAAGAGATTTATATCTAGTACTTTATATGTATGTCTTTTATTAAAGCCTCAGTGGGAGGGGGCGCCTCAAAGCTAAGCACAATAATATGGTCCTAAAAGTCTAAAAAACAGGTGGCAAGAATAGAGAACGGATACAGAAATTGTTATGGAATTCACTAGTACCTGTGCCAATGGGCTTTTGTTCACTTCAATTGGGTTTTGCATTCCAATGCAAGTTTTTTTTTTGTAGTTGTGCCCAGGATACCTTCTTGACAGAAATATTTCAAGCAAGTAGCATATCAAGGGTGGGATGGAGAGTGCAGAACTCTTTCCTCCATTGACCGCTATTGCAAAGGGTATTTTTCTCACTGACCGCCAACGTAAGAAGTATTTATTAAATCCTAATGCCTCGTACACACGACCGGTTTTCCCGTCCGATAAAAAAACAATGTTTTTCCAGACGGAATTCCTCTCAAGCCTGCCTTGCATACACACGGTCACACAAAAGTCCGGTGAACTGTTGACTGCCAAGAACGAGGTGACGTAAAAGACTAGGCCGGCCTGACTAAATTAGGTTCTATGCTTCCGAGCATGCATCGAATGGTTTCCGAGCATGCACGTTTTTTCCCGTCAGAAAAGCATACAGACGAACGGTTTTCCCGCTAGGATTTTTTCCTAATGGGAAAAAAGAGATCCTGCTCTCTTTTTTTCCCGGCAGTTTTCCCATCGGAAAAACTGCGATGGAGCATACACACGGTCGGAATTCACGGCCAAAAGCTCTCATTGCAGTTTTTCCGGCTGGAAAACCGGTCGTGTGTACGAGGCATTACATTGTTTATTTTACCGCCACAATTATATACAATATACAAGGTTCAGCTAAAACATTTTACGGTCCCTTTTTTTGGTCATTATTAGTATTTAATAGATTTCATAATTTTTACTGAAAATGATTTTGACATATGGAAGAAGGGGTAGGGGGTTAATAAATAATCTGCTCTGAATGGCAAATACGCCAAGTACATTGCAGACGACTTTCTTAAAGGGATTGTAAAGCTTTCTTTTTTCTTTTCTTTTTTTAAATAACAAACATTTCATACTTACCTCCACTGTGCAGGTCGAGTGGCACTGATCCTCTACTTCTGGGGTCCCTCGGTGGCTCTCGCGGCTCCTCCCCGCATCGTATTAACCCCCTAGGAGAAGAGCTCTCCCAGGGGGTTACCTTGGAGCCACGCTCCCGAGTCCAGCATTTGCATCCACAGACACAAATGCCAAACTCAGCCCCGACCCCGTGTCATTGGATTTGATTGACAGCAGCAAGAGGAGCCAATGGCTGCGCTGCAATCAATCTATCCAATTAAGAGCCGGGACCCCGTGCAGAGAGGGACAGCGCATAGGATGCATTAAGGTGTAAAACAATGAGGGTTTACAACCCCTTTAAGCTAGTTATGTATACCTGAACATTCCAGTCCTTGACAAAGAGTTGGATATAAATAGTTTTCACAGGCAATACCATCTAAAGGGCATTATACATATTTTAATTTCTGAATTAAAGATTTTCTCAAAATGTATCTTCGTACCAAGGTATGATAATTATTAGAAAACATCACATCCAGGCAGTGGAACGCACACCACCTGGAGCTTTGGAACGGGCAGCAAGCATCTTCCCCTTTTACACACAAGATGTTTACACCTGGTGCCAGTCATTGTAGGCCCTAATGCAAGTGTACATCTGTATTTCATTTTTAATAAAAAAAATCGTTGAATGGTTTTACGCTATGAGATCTTCTCCCTGTCATCCTTCCTTCTGAGTGGATCCTCACATATACAGGAGAACTTTTTGGGCACGAGTAACAAGTTTATAGGGGAATGCCTATAGGCGCTATTGACTTAACTAGCGATAGTAGGTCAACTATATGCGTTATGTGTCAGTCTATGTCAGGAAACCAGCAGCACTGGCACTTTTTCATGTTTTTACTACACTGGGACCATTTATATCTATATTGGACTATACTGTATATCTCTATTTGCATTCATTTTTGTAGTATATTTTGGTAATCACATGTTTGTTGCCAGTGATATGCATGGTTTACGCTTGTTTTTTATAAGGTATGAGAATTGTTTTATTGGTTTGATTTATATGCCCCTGCCTACAGAGGTCTAAAGCCTCGTACACACGGCTGGTTTTCTCAGCAAGAAAACTGCTCGGAGAGCTTTTTGCAGAGAAAACCGGTCGTGTGTATGGTTTCTCGTTGGGAAAACTGCCAGGAATCTCAACGAGAAAAATAGAGAACCTGCTCTCTATTTTCTCGTCGGCCTGTTTCCCGACGAGAAAACCGTGCGTGTGTATGCTTACCTGTCTCCAGGTAAACTTGCGCATGCTCGAAAAGACTTTGACGCATGCGCAGTAGTGTACAAGGGTAGTGTAGGGTGTAGCAAGATGGCAGCGACGGCATCGAATGTGACGAGCGCATGCTCGTCGTAGTCGATGACGTCACTGCGTTCTTGCCATTCAAAAGAACGGCGGCTCTTTTGAATGTGCGTGTGTACACAGGGCTTGGCAAGACAAGCTTGCCAGAATTTCAGTCAAGAAAACCAACGTTTTTTTTTTTGACGGGATCCTCGCCCGTGTGTTGAGGGTTGAGGGTTTTCTGTTTAAATCACTTTCTTTGCAGATTCCTCACATGCTCTATAGGACACACAAACCTACCTACCACCATAAGGCTCAAGTCATACTAGCATAACAGCGACTGTTGCTGGGGAGTCTAACACCAACATGAATTGCTGTTAAAACTTAAATTGCTCAGCAACTGAGCTAGAGGTTGTGGTAAAATTAGTAAGTTAGCGATTCCATAAGAAAGAAAGAAAATTTCCTGAGCGAGAAATTACTCTAAAAAATAGAATTGCTTCTACAAAATTGCCTGGTGACATCTGCCCAAGGTTTCAATCATTGTATAGGCAGCTTTATTTGCTTAGTATATGTGCACGCTGCATTTACTGCTTGGTATTGCAACACACATGCATTGCAGCTCCTCTTGTATATGTGGTCATATATATCTTTGCCAAACATTCACTGAAATACATATAGCTGCAATTTAGCAGAAAAGATTGTAAGCAGGTTGGGTTTTATGCTGCCCCAGCTGGGAGGGTTAGTGTTAATATGTTTTCCCGGTTCTTTCTTTGCAGGCTTTCTTGGGTCCAACCCACTGGTCCTGTACTATATAAAAATGGGGCAGGTGTCCAATCCAGGGGTGAGGAGTGAGTAAGTGCGCATATTACCTGAGATTCTGCAGTTAACAGGGTCAGTCCACACAGCCTTCTGCTGAGACCAGAGCACCTATGGATAAAGAGCCTCTACAGTGTACAGCAGTGTTTCTCAACTCCAGTCCTCAAGGCGCCCCAACAGGTCATGTTTTTAGGTTTACCATTATTTTGCACTGGTTATTTGATCAGTTTTACTGCCTTAGTAATTAGCACAGCAGTTTTCTCTGAGGGAAATCCTGAAAACATGACCTGTTGGTGCGCCTTGAGGACTGGAGTTGAGAAACACTGGTGTACAGGACCACTGAAAGCTACAAAAGACCCGAAGACACCAATGATGGAATTCTTCCATAATAGACTCTTTCCTGTGCAGGTATGCTGGGACAGCCATGAGCCTGAGTTAGTGATAAGGGATGTTAAGAAAAGACTGTCAATGGTATCTGGAATGACCAAGTTTCTCAGTAAAGCTTTTGAAACTCTGTTCTTGCCTGGTCTGAAGTTACTCAAGGGGTGTAATGCAAGTAACCGGCACACTGACGGGTCAGTTAAACACATTGGGGTATGAAGACCGCAGTTCAAGAGTTAATACAGGTGAAGAGACAAGTGGTTACCATGGGTAACAAAGGTTTCTCTAGCAGCCTGTCATAAGTGTCATAATGTGGCAGGTAGGATAGCCTCTTGCAGGAGAACTTGTTGTCAGTACTTTCTCCATGAGCATTTCCATCTCCCATAGCAACAGGAGCAGATCAGCACCGCAGAGGTCCTCAGCCTGTGCATAAGTATGGAAGAGAAAGAGTTAAGGACGTTGCATGCTTGGAGCTCATGCTAGGCATGCAGCAGGACCCCATTACATTACTTGGGAGTGAGGTAGCGGAATTACACTGTGCAGGTGGAGAGGGCACCGGCTCTGCGTGTCCCTCCTAAATGCAACAGTGATCATGGTGCTGTATATTAACATCAAGAAAGTTAATAAAAGTTCAAGTTGGCCCCACAAGTAAAGGTACCCCATGTGTAAGGCAGTGGCCCTATTCAAAATGCCTAGATGCACAGGCATGTCCAAAGTCGGGCCCGCGGTCCAGTTTTGAACGGGCCGCCAGGTTATCTAAACATATATATCTTTTGTGGCCCCCGACAATCTCCCAGCGCTGGGGCCACAAAAGATATATAGGTATTAGGCTGGCTGCCTCGGAGGGAGGAGGTGGGACGAGTGCCGTGCACACAGGAGGTTTTTTCCCTGTTTACACTGCAGCCTCTGCTAATAGGAAGACTTTCTCTTAAAGAGGCTGTTGTGTAAACAGGACATTCTCCTGGAAATCTTTGGCGCTCGTCCTGCCTCTTCCATGTCCCCTCCAAGGCTGCACTGATGGCAATGGTGTGTGCTTTCCTGGCAATGGTGAGTGCTTTCCTGGCAATAATGGGTGCTGCATTCCTGGCAATGATGGGTGCTGCATTCCTGGCAATGATGGGCGCTGCATTCCTGGCAATGAGTGCATTCCTGGCAATGATGGGTGAGTGCATTCCTGGCAATGATGGGTGCTGCCTTCCTGGCAATGATGGGTGCTGCCTTCCTGGCAATGGTGAGTGCCTCATTCCTGGCAATGGTGAGTGCCTCATTCCTGGCAATGATGGGTGCCTCATTCCTGGCAATGATGGGTGCCTCATTCCTGGCAATGATGGGTGCTGCATTCATGGCAATTGGGGGTCTGCAGATGGGCACTGACCCTTATTTTGCTTCACAAATCTTTATTTAAAATTTTAAGTTTTTTTCCTGAAACTTCCCTCTTAAAGTGAAGGTGCGTGTTATACGCCAATAAATACGGTATATCAAAATAATACGCCCGAGCTCATCTCTTTACTCACACAGCCACAAAGGCAAGATAAATCTTGTTGGGCAGTGTATTCGTGCTCGAACAAACACACTTAGACCAAATTTTAATGTTTCACAGAATGTCAGGCCAAATGGTCGGCCCTCACGCATGTTCACTTCATCAAATCTGGCCCTCTTTGAAAAAAGTTTAGACACCCCTGGCCTAGCATAACCTAGAACAGTGATGGCGAACCTATGGCACGGGTGCCACAGCTGGCACGCCGAACCCTCTCTGTGGGCACGCAGCGCGCCGCAAGGATAGAGGAGGGAATCCCTTCCTACCATTAATGCGATCGGGCAGTGGAGCGGCAGATGTGAGTAAAGCCCTCCCTGCATGCATTGAGGGCAGCCCAGTGGAAAGGACACAGAGACGGAGTGTCTGCTGTAGCGAGGAAGAGAAGGATGATCCTCCCCTCCTGGACTTGGAGAGCCAATAGGGGAGCGGCTTACTGAGCAGGGGCTCGGGCGCTGAAGCATGGCAATGTGGAGGACTTTAGCTGTACATACACAGGTAGGACAGTGCTATGGTGGAGGGGGGCTCGCAGAGGACACTGCTGTGTATGTGGGGGGGATGTGAAGAGGGCAGAGGACACTGCTTTGGGAAGGGCCCTGTATTCTGAGCACAATGCATCCATCTGATCCCTGTATTCTGAGCACAATGCAACCATATGATCTCTGCATTCTGAGCACAATGCATCCATCTGATCCCTGTATTCTGAGCACAATGCATCCATCTGATCCCTGTATTCTGAGCACAATGCATTAATGTGATCTCTGTATTCTCAGCACAATGCATCCATATGATCCCTGTATTCTGAGCACAGTGCATCCATATGATCCCTGTATTCTGAGCACAATGCATCCATCAGATCCCTGTATTCTGAGCACAATGCATCCATCTCTGATCCCAGTATTCTAAGCATAATTTACCTCTGATCCCTGTATTCTGAGCACAATCCATCCATCTCTGATCCCTGTATTCTGATTGTAACGCATCCCTGATCTCTGCATTCTGAGCGTAACGCACTCCTTTGAAAAAGTATAAAAGTTTTTTTTCTGGGCAGAATGGTAAGTTTTTGGTCCCTTAGGGCTCTTCTGTACAGAGCCGCTGGTAAGTTTAATTCCATGTTGGTACTTTGAAATAAAAAAGTTGGTTTTGTGTCGCGGTTTGGGCACTCGGGCTCAAAAAGGTTCACCATCACTGAACTAGAAGAACCCACCCCCGGGTAGGCCTCCTACAGTATGTGACCCACATTTGGCACCCAACATGGAGGGAAGCATGGAGGATGTGACAACCACCCAACACACTACCCTGTAGCCCACACAAGCTATGCTCCAGCAGTAAGGTAATCCTCTGAAAGAGACAACAACTTGGTGAAAATATTCATTAGTCACTCTACGCATATAATGATTATGTTACATGGTTACATGATCATACAGCCTGAATTTTTCCAGATTTGACTGTAGAAATCTGGATTTCAGATACATGGAAATGGATATATGGATGTTCTACATATATAAAACATTGGAGCTGCTACAGAAAAGTTAAATTATTAGAAGACAGGACATGGAAATGGTTCTGTGGGGGAGGATGATGAGATTTAGGCATCTCACACTTGGCTATTCTCCCATCACCCACATAACAGATGGGAATACATATGTATATTAGTTATGTAGAAGTATCATACCTGAATGGCATAATAATGTTTTATTTGTATGAATAAATGCAGAAGTAAAAAAAAATTGAAACATATAAAATGGAATCCTATTAGCAATTTATTAAAACAGATTGAAGATAATGTATCAGGTATGCATCCATCATATTAATATAGTAAAGGACAAAATCACACAAAAAATGTTCAATATCAGTAACATATTTCTATGCCCAGATTTATCTATAATGACAATTATAATTTCATGTTTCATTGATGCCCTATATATCGATGTGTTTGCCGGCTACAGTATGGCATTAATGTAACAAAGCATACATGTATGTTTTGACAATTATGAGGTCCGAAGAACCCCAAAATGAGTAAAAAAGATTTGATGTCTTTTTACAAACATTGATAATTCAATGACAAATTAACTGGGCAGGGGTTATCCAAGTGTGTGTAGCCAGGTGCTGAGCTACAGCCACAAAGGGAAGGAAACATTGCCTTTCATTCTTCTCTCCCTCTACTGAGATACCGATGTTATGTTGCACCATTCCCCTTGGGCCAGCAGAGAACCGCTAAAGCCAATCAAGCACATGCACTTCTATGCAGAGTGCTGAGAATCTTTGGAGTTGTAGTTTGTGACAAATAGACTGCTTACACTACAGATCCCAAATAGGCACTGTGCAGTAGGAGTAGGAGTAGGAGGAGGTAAGACATGATTTTTATTAAACTGCCTGGGAGAGCCAGGCAGCACTACAGTTTGGGATTTCAGTTGACGAGGAAAGAGCTGTATTTTCTCAGGCTGTACAGGACACAGCTTCCTCTTGCTGAGAGGAAAACAAGAGAGTGCACATCGCTGCCCAGTGTGCATCATCACTGCTGCATATTGGCGGCCTGAGCAGGATCCAGAGCGTTGAGTTTGGGAGTGCCAATAGCCAGAGTCACCTGGGTGCAGAGCAGAGAGTGGACTAATCTCTGTGTGTGACCGGATGGTGAGCCACTGCTGTGGGGATTTACCATCTGCTGCTAGGGATTATGTGCCCTTTAGGAACTGGCCATATAGCCATGTAGTAGCCTTATTGCTCCCTGCAGGCTTGACTGGGACTATTCCCATGTGCACTAACGGTACAAATGGGCCCCAAGGCTAGCAGGCTGAAGAGTTAGGACTAAAGACTGTCCCTTTACAGCTACTACACAGAGACCTTCACCTATTGCCTTTGCCAAGAGGTATCACTCAGGGGACATTGCATAATATCCTAGCCATTTTGCTAAAGTGCACGCTAGACTAGTTATAGTATTGTTATTAATATTGCAGTTAATGCTTATATGCACTGCTAATTGCTGACTTTGCTAATTCATGTGATTTTTCTTTGTATTGGCCTGATATCCTCATTCTGTTGTGTATATATAATGGCAAAGGCTTTCAAAAGTCTAAAAGAGGCAGGTATATAAAAAAAAAGTTACAATTTGCTTATGATATCTTATAATTATTTCAACCCATATATCTGTACTATGCCTTTCGACTCGTTAGACAAATTTGCATTTTTCTCAGGACATCAAAGTCTGTTGCCCTAGATGTCTTCTTATATTCAAAGACCCACAGACTTCCATACCCTGGAATACATATCACATCTCATACATCTATGTTATACCAAGCAAATTACCCTCCACTCGTTTGAACCCTTACAGCATTATTAAGCACTCGCAACCAATACCAAATCTCTGGTTGGTTATTCTTATAAACATGGAATAATGCCATTTCTTCCCAAACTTCAATCTTACTCTACAGTTTGACCTATCCTTATACCAAATGTAGTCTTCTGAGTACTTTAAAACAAATCACTGAATTTTATATGTTACTCGACTCATCCAAGAGTAAATAGAGATACTTATATAAAAATAATGGTGTCTTGGAAGTACCACTTTTAATGAATTATTACAGAGCAGCCCAAAAAGCACCAGTAACCTTTTACATACATCTTTTTAATGAGATTTACTGCAACAACAGTTATCTCCTCCTTACCTTGGCTACCACCAACTTCAGACCAATGTCACCAAGCCCTTTTTCTAGAACACTCCATTAAAGTTTGGGATCTATAAAATATACAGAAGCATTCTTATTTCACCCCACCTTACATTACTTGGTGAAGTGAGGAGTCCAAAAGTTCCCACTGTGATTCGAGACTTTGGCCAGATTTACCTGGTGGACTCAAAAAGGCTTCACAGACATTACTTACTCCCAACCATGGATGGGACAAAAACCCTTTGATCATTTTCAAGGCAACTGTGACTCACCTTCACAACTTTTCAGATATATACAACAATGACATACAGTATAACCTCTCTCTTAGCAAACACGATTACTCTGTCATCCCTTACAAGCTTTAAAAGGCAGATGTTGAACAGCTCATCTCTCCTGGCCTTACACCTCTTATACAAGCATCAATAAACTCCTCCAGGAATAACCCTAAAATACAATATATGATATGTTGGGAAGAGGAGATGAATACATCCATTCCAGAGGAGAACTGGCAAGTAATCTGGTCTTCTACAACTAAAGGCTACCTTAATATTCTAGCACTGGAATACTCATACATAGTTTGAGGCTGTGGACATAAGGGAACTATCCTACATATATGGTGGTAATGTCCTAAAGCACTTAGGCTTTGGATTAGGGTATTCTCTCCAATTCATACAGCACTAAATTGCAATCTACACAAAGATCCCATTGAAAATCAATACATAAACGGATTCCAAGGATCTGGTGTAATACAGCAAAGATGATTGGATTTACTTTTGATGCTACTAAGCAAGCTATAGCCCACTCCTGGAAATCGCCTACATGTTGTACATTGGAATTTTCAGAGGGCACAGCAAGGATAAATTACACAATTATTAATGAAAATGCCATTTCTGAGGATAAACCTGATACATTTCTAGAAATCTGATCCTCTAGGACAGTGTTTCTCAAATCCAGTCCTCAAGGCGCACCAACAGGTCATGTTTTCAGGATTTCCCTCAAATGAAACGGCTGTGGTAATTACTAAGACAATGAAACTGATCAAATCACCTGTGCAAAATAATGGAAAGCCTGAAAACATGACCTGTTGGTGCGCCTTAACCACTTAAGCCCCGGACCATTTGGTAGCTAAAGGACCAGAGGTGAATTCAGAATTTTGCACTGCGCTGCTTTAACTGTAAATTGTGCGGACATGCAATGTTGTACCCAAACGAAATTTGCGTCCTTTTCTTCCCACAAATAGAGCTTTCTTTTAATGGTATTTGATTGCCTCTGCGATTTTTATTTTTTGCGATATAAACGGAAAAAGACCGAAAATTTTGAAAACAAAATGATATTTTCTACTTTTTGTTATAAGAAAAATCGAATAAACTCAATTTTAGTCATACATTTAGGCCAAAATGTATTCAGCCACATGTCTTTAGTAAAAAAAATGTCAATAAGCGTATATTTATCAGTTTGCGCAAAAGTTATAGCGTTTACAAACTAGGGTACATTTTCTGGAATTTACACAACTTTTAATTTATGACTGCCTATCTCATTTCTTGAGGTGCTAAAATGACAGGGCAGTACAAAACCCCCCCAAATGACCCCATTTTAGAAAGTAGACACCCCAAGGAAATTGCTGAGAGGCATGTTGAGCCCATTGAATATTTTTTTTTTGTCCCAAGTGATTGAATAATGACAAAAAAAAAAAAAAAATTACAAAAAGTTGTCACTAAATGATATATTGCTCACACATACCATGGTTATATGTGGAATTGCACCCCAAAATACATTTTGCTGCTTCTCCTGAGTACGGGGATACCACATGTGTGGGACTTTTTAGGAGCCTAGCCACGTACGGGACCCCGGAAACCAAGCACCGCCTTCAGGATTTCTAAGGGCGCAAATTTTTGATTTCACTCCTCACTACCTATCACAGTTTTGAAGGCCATAAAATGCCAAAATAGCACAAAACCCCCCCAAATGACCCCATTTTAGAAAGTAGACACCCCAAGGAAATTGCTGAGAGGCCTGTTGAGCCCATTGAATATTTTTTTTTGTCCCAAGTGATTGAATAATGACAAAAAAAAAAAAAATTACAAAAAGTTGTCACTAAATGATATATTGCTCACACATGCCATGGTTATATGTGGAATTGCACCCCAAAATACATTCTGCTGCTTCTCCTGAGTACGGGGATACCACATGTGTGGGACTTTTTAGGAGCCTAGCCACGTACGGGACCCCGGAAACCAAGCACCGCCTCCAGGATTTCTAAGGGCGCAAATTTTTGATTTCACTCCTCACTACCTATCACAGTTTTGAAGGCCATAAAATGCCAAAATAGCACAAAACCCCCCCAAATGACCCCATTTTGGAAAGTAGACACCCCAAGCTGTTTGCTGAGAGGCATGGTGAGTATTTTACAGCTCTCATTTGTTTTTGAAAATGAAGAAAGAACTTTTTTTTTTTTTTCTTTTTTTTTTCAATTTTCAAAACTTTGTGACAAAAAGCGAGATCTGCAAAATACTCACAATACCTCTCAGCAAATAGCTTGGGGTGTCTACTTTCCAAAATGGGGTCATTTGGGGGGGTTTGTGCCATCTGGGCATTCCATGGCCTCCGAAACTGTGATAGGCAGTGAGAAGTGAAATCAAAAATTGACACCCTTAGAAAGCCTGAAGGCGGTGCTTGGTTTTTGGGGTCCCGTACGCGGCTAGGCTCCCAAAAAGTCTCACACATGTGGTATCCCCGTACTCAGGAGAAGCAACAGAATGTATTTTGGGGTGTAATTCCACATATGCCCATGGCATGTTTGAGCAATATATCATTTAGTGACAACTTTGTGCAAAAAAAAAATAAAATAAAAAATATATATTTTTTCCGCAACTTGTGTCAACATATAAAATATTTCATGGACTCGACATGCCTCTCAGTATATAGCTTGGGGTGTCTACTTTCCAAAATGGGGTCATTTGGGGGGGGGGGGGGTTTTGAACTGTTCTGGCATTTTATACACAACATTAGGAAGCTTACATCCACTCTTCTAACCACTTGAAGACAAAGCCCTTTTTGACACTTTTTGTTTACATGAAAACATATTTTTTTTTTGCAAGAAAATTATGTTGAACCCCCAAACATTATATATATTTTTAAAGCAAAGGCCCTACAGAATAAAATGGTGGGTGTTGCATTTTTTTTTTCTACACAGTATTTGCGCAGCGATTTTTCAAACGCATTTTTTGGGGAAAAAATACACTTTTTTAATTTTAATGCACTAAAACACACTATATTGCCCAAATGTTTGATGAAATAAAAAAGATGATCTTAGGCCGAGTACATAGATACCAAACACGACATGCTTTAAAATTTCGCACAAACGCGCATTGGCGACAAACTACATACATTTTTAAAAGCCTTTAAAAGCATTTACAGGTTACCCCGTTAGATTTACAGAGGAGGTCTACTGCTAAAATTACTGCCCTCGATCTGACCTTCGCGGTGATACCTCACATGCATGGTGCAATTGCTGTTTACATATGACGCCAGACCGACGCTTGCGTTCGCCATTGGGCAAGAGCAGGGCAGGACAGGGGTGCTTTTTTTTTTTTTTTTATTATTAATTTTGCTTTTTTATTTTATTTTTAAACTGTTGCTTCCATATTTATTTATTTTTATCACTTTTATTGTTATCTCAGGGAATGTAAATATCCCCTATGATAGCAATAGGTAATGACAGGTACTCTTTTTTGAAAAAACTGGGGTCTATTGGACCCTAGATCTTTCCTCTGCCCTCAAAGCATCTGACCACACCAAGATCGGTGTGATAAAATGCTTTCCCAATTTCCCAATGGCGCTTTTTATATCCGGGGGGGGACATTCCCTCCCACTGCTTGTAAAAGCAGTCCAGAGGCTAATTAGCCACTAGGATTGCTTTTACATGAAAGCCGGCCGCTGGCTGAAAAGAATGATATCAAGATGATACCTAAACCCGCAGGCATCATTCTGGTATAAACATTCAAAGTCCAGCAACATACCAGTACGTTGCTGGTCCTTGTTGGACATGTATTGTAATCTTTTTTTTCATGCAGCCTGTTGGCTGAACGAAAAAAAAAGATTGATCGGTGGGTATGCCCACCATTAGAATACCGCCCTTCATCCACCCACTTCTAATGATGGGCATACATGCACCATTTATATATGCCGAAGCATGGGGGCATCTTCTCGCAAAAGTTATGCCGCGTACATATGGTCAGACTTTTCCACGGGCAAGCCTCCGTCGGAATTTCGACCGTATATACGCGGCATTAGGAGCAAAATCGCTCCTCCGCTCCTGCTGCCCCAATGCTTCGGCATATATGCTTTTTTTTTTTAACTGTGGTGGTGAAATTACCTCCTACAGCACTGGAGTCGCAGGGATCAGGCCTGTCTCTGCGAACGCTGCAGTTATGTGTGTTGTGTTTTGCAAGTGATAGTGATCGATCGATACTGCACTTCGGTGGCCTGGGCTGGACGGAGGGGCAAAACGCAGGTGCTAGCAGGTATCTGGGCTGATCCCGCTAACACTGCGTTTTTGGGAACCCTAAACTGCTGGGGACGCTAGTATAGATCTGATCAGATCAGATATTGAGCTGATCAGATACTATACCACTAAGGGGGGTGTATGCTTAACGCGTGGGTGTTAGCGTTACTGGCACTAACCTGACGCTGCCTGGGGTGTGACGCAGACCCTCTCTGATGCTAAAACCTAACTGATATCACCCGCCGGGCGATCAGGGGGTTAAACCTTTATTGGGTTATATACGGCGGGTGCCCTGACACTATAAAAAGCAAACTAACTAACCAGCGTCACCCGTAACACTTATATGATGATCACTGGTGAAAGGGTTAACTAGGGGCAATTAGGGGGTTAAAACCTTTATTAGGTAATATATGGGGGTACCTGACGCTATATAAAAACCTGACGGCGAACCTAAAAAAAAATTACTGGCTACCTATCGGCATCACCGACACTAAGACAACGATCATAAAAACGATTGCTTAGCGACAGTGGTGATAGGGGGTGAAAGGGTTACCTGGGGGGCGATCAGGGGGTTAAACCTTTATTAGATAATATATGGGGGTACCTGACGCTATAAAAACCTGCGGCGAACCTAAAAAATTACTGGCTACCGATCAGCATCACCGACGCTAAGACATCGATCAGAAAAATGATCGCATAGTGACGGCGGTGCTAGGGGGTGAAAGGGTTACCTGGGGGGTGATCAAGGGGGTTACACCTTTATTAGGTAATATATGGGGGTACCCGACGCTATAAAAACCTGCGGCGAACCTAAAAAAAATTACTGGCTACCGATCAGCATCGCCGACGCTAAGACATCGATCAGAAAAATTATCGCTTAGTGACAGTGGTGATAGGGGGTGAAAGGGTTACCTGGGGGGCGATCAAGGGGGTTAAACCTTTATTAGGTAATATATGGGGGTACCCGACGCTATAAAAACCTGCGGCGAACCTAAAAAAAATTACTGGCTACCGATCAGCATCACCGACGCTAAGACATCGATCAGAAAAATGATCGCATAGCCACGGCGGTGCTAGGGGGTGAAAGGGTTACCTGGGGGGTGATCAAGGGGGTTAAACCTTTATTAGGTAATATATGGGGGTACCCGACGCTATAAAAACCTGCGGCGAACCTAAAAAAAATTACTGGCTACCGATCAGCATCGCCGACGCTAAGACATCGATCAGAAAAATTATAACTTAGTGACAGTGGTGATAGGGGGTGAAAGGGTTACCTGGGGGGCGATCAAGGGGGTTAAACCTTCATTAGGTAATATATGGGGGTACCCGACGCTATAAAAACCTGCGGCGAACCTAAAAAAAATTACTGGCTACCGATCAGCATCACCGACGCTAAGACATCGATCAGAAAAATGATTGCTTAGCGACAGTGGTGATAGGGGGTGAAAGGGTTATCTGGGGGGTGATCAGGGGGTTAAATCTTTATTAGGGGGGGGTTAGGGGGCTACACTGGACCTAAAACTAAATGTACTGACACTTTTTCAGTCACAAATGTCACTGATTGCAGTGATCACTAAATAAATGGTCACTGCAATCAGTGACACTGTGACTGGGGGCTGGGGGGGGGGGCTGGGGGGTGATCTGGGGGTGTCTGGGGGGGCGATTTATGTGCCTATGTGTCCTGGTGTCAGTGTGCTGTTTTGTGTACTAACCTGGCATGTTCTCCTGTACGGCGCTCGGTATATGTGAGCGCCCCAGGAGAGATGACATCACTTCCTCCTTCCTGGCAGGCAGGGGAAGCTCTCTCATTCGCCGGGAGCGATCGAGAGGGGGTGGCCGGAATCGAACGGCCGTCCCCTCATGCCGGATCGCTCCCGAAGGTAAAACGACCGCTCACTGTAAAGAAGGGGGGTCCGATCGGACCCCCCAACTATACAAAGGCAATCACGTACATATACGTGATTCTGCCTGTCGGTGCCATTCTGCTGACGTATATTTACAGTGGGCGGTCGTTAAGTGGTTAAGGACTGGAATTGAGAAACACTGCTCTAGGATATCTTATTCATAACCTAATCAGAGAGCTCCAACTTTATAATTCCTACTTTTTATTAAATCACAAAGGGATCAATTGGTCCCAGGGATAGAGAATGCCTTTCCCCTACTGGTGGAAGTCTCTCCCCCACCCGTTCCTTTCCTGGCTGCAGAATTTCTAATCTTAGTTTTCTATTTCCTTTCTTCTATTACAAATAATGTATATAGATCTGGGCTACCTTGAATCTTTTATTATTATGACTGCAACGCATAATTTGTCCACAATCTTGCACTTGTCATAATCCCACTTTATGGTCTTAAAGAGAAGTTACACTGGTTGTTAGGTTTATTAAAAGTCAGCAGCTACAAAAAGTATAGCTGCTGACTTTTAATAAACAGACACTCGCCTGTCTCACGGTCCAGCAATGCAGCCGGGTGTGCAATGCACATGCGCGAGTCACGCTGCTTCTGTCAGTGGCCAGACAATCTTCTGGGACATGTGACGTGTCCCAGATGATTGCAGGGAGGGATCATCTAGGAGGAGAGGAGGAGTTGCTTAGGCGGCCAGAAGATGGAAGGAGAAAGTGGGACAGGAAGTCCCTCTCAAATCCAGGTACCCACTCCCCCCGCAAAAAAAAATTACATGCCAATTGAGGCATGTCAGGGGGCGAGGAGTTCTTAAAGTGGAATTTCAACTTTTGGGTGGAACTCCGCTTTAAGTTATGTTTAGAATATTGTTATGCATTTATCTTCTATATTGCAGCTGAGTGACGTTTCAGGCTCTTTTGTCCAACACGGGGATATCAAAACGATATGCTGTTTTGTGTACAAAGTGCTAAGAATTCGTTTACATTCTTTATACTGTGTCAAAACATAAATAAAAATATTGAACAAGGAAGGCAACATCAAGACTACTCAACCCCATATAGTTAGATAAGCAGTAATGGGAAAAGCAACACCGTTCCTGGTGATCTGATTACTTAACTGGGGATCAGGTGCCGGTCCAGTCTGTGAACTAAATACACTGGAAAGATTATGCAAAAGGAGATGACCGCACTCCAATTTTCAGAATAATTTGTAGCTTTATTCCATAAAATCTACATCAGACATCAAATGAGCACGATACATTAGGACTAAAGCAGCACGGTTAACGCGTTTCACAAATAAATGTGCTTCGTCATAACCCTGACTATGCAAATTTATTCATGAAATGCGTTAACCATGCTGCGTTTGTCCTTATGTATCGTGTTAATTTGATGTCTGATGTGGATTTTACCCCATGACCCAATATATTAAAAAAATTAAGTAAGTTTATTGAAATGTATAAAGTAACAGAGACAAGGTCTGAGAATAGTTTGTAACAAGCACAGCAGGCCCCAGTGACCTTTCATATGATAGAAGGCAGTTGCCAAATGATTATGTGTGGGTTACCAAATCTGGGCACAGCAAGAAACTAGTTTTCAGAAGTTACCAATTCTGCTGTCAGAACCTCAATCATTGCATTCAAACTGTAGAGGAGGCACTTCAGTGTATGCATGAGCATCTCCAAAATAGTCTCCAAGAAATAACAATCTGTTTATTCCTCGGCACACTAAAAATAAAGAGTGCTAGTAAAGGAACTCTGTGTAAGTTGAGCTTTGTGCTGTCAAAGAAAAGATTTCCTTTAATGGGCTATCTTTACAGCCAGGAAATGGGACTCTTCATCTGGACTGTGTCAGTTACTTGGCGTAGGGAATCCAAATATTAGCAAATACCATATTTTTTTTCTATGAAGCTTTCCTTTCAGATACTTAGAATTATTTCTACTCTGTGCTAAGGAACACATATTTCACTATGATGATAGTAAATATTTGGCCAGAACAAAATACAATGACAAGTATACCTACATGACTAATTCATCTTGCTAGAAGTTAACCTTTTAGATGCTACATATATACTTTTTCTGCAGACTAAAATATTCCATTAGAAACTCACAGTCAAAGAAATGTGAATCCTGCTCTCTTTCAATTCCAAAAGCTCTACCTGCAAAGAAAGTGGCGATGGGGGGACCCAGAATTTGATATTTCTTGTCCAGGGTCAGCTCATTGGGTAAGCGGACAAGGTACCCATGTCTAGTGCATTGTGGGTAAAGTACAATCAATGCCGAATTCCCAAGAAACTCTGTACTGGCAATAAAAAAGCATTGAGGAAAAATCTTACTGCTTCTTTGTTTTACTGCACCTGAAGGCTTGCTACAATGTGTGTGCACAAGTGTGAATGTGGCCTAAGGACAGGCAGCAAATAACCTTAGATCTAGGTTACTTAGATGCCGGGTTGTTTTGATTTTATTTTTCATTTATTTCAGGTACTTATATAGCGCCGTCAATTTACACAGCGCTTTACATATACATTGTACATTCACATCAGTCCCTACCCTCAAGGAGCTTAACTCACATTCATACTAGGGACAATTTAGACAGGATCCAATTAACCTACCGGCATGTCTTTGGAGTGTGGAAGAAAACCCACCCAGGCACAGGGAGAACATGCAAACGCCAGTCAGGTACGGTCGTGGTCGAGATTCGAACCAGCGACCCTGTTACTGCAAGGCAAAAGTGCTAACCACTACACCACTGTGATTTAAATCAAGTCGATTTAAATCACTAGTAAAAGGCTTGATTTAAATCAACTCAAATTAAATCATAATTTTTAAGAGCAACGGTCATCTCTGTCCCACAGCGGCTCCTCCTCTGACCCGCTGTTGACTCGCCAACAGTCCCATTCACTTTAATGGGACGACTGGTTATGCGGCAGTGACACAACAAGGTGAGGGACATGGTGGCAGCAGGTGAGTGGATGCCCGCTAACAGGCGCTGCCATGATGGATCTAAAATGACAGGTGCTTTTTAAAAATGCAAGCACTTATTCTTGCTGGTAGTTAGAATCTTTAATATTTGCTAACAAAATGAAGGTTTCCTATTTAGAATTATAAGCGGTCAGGTTAGTAAAACAGCGATATCAGAGCCGATTCAATCGTACAGTTTTTAGTGTACATTGATTTGCAAAAACAATGGGATAAAGGAATATCTCTGAACTTTGTTTTATCCCAATTACTGTGAATTTTTTTGAATGCATCAAATCTCAGCTTGCAGAGCTTGTATTCGTTGAATCAGTTTACCAAAAATGTAAATATTGCAGAATATACAGCCTCATGCTACATAACTAATCTCTATTTTGGCTAAATAAACTAAATTATTAATCTATCTTAAATAGAAATCTATATTTAGATAGATTTTTACTCCTAAAATAATTTTCTTAAAATAAATTTGAAAAATAATCAAAAAAATCTAAATTTAAAAAAATCTGGATTTATTTATTTTTGAAATCATTGATTTTTATCCACCCTGCTTAGATGCAGAAGCAACTGTGTGTCAGTTTTTATTACTGTTATTATTATATAGTATATACTTAAAAAAAATCAATGCATAAAAATAAGAAACATTATTTACAGGATGTACCCATGACACTGGTATCACATAGCATTATGGGTTTTCTAAAGCTTTTGATTTTATAATCTCCATCTCCAATTTAATTTTCATATGGCCCCATATAAGTAGAACAGGTAAGGAGGAGGAGAAGTTACTCTGGTGGCTTACTTTGCAGTGAGGTGGTTTTCTGGGCAAGACTACTGTTGTGGTCCCCTGCGGAAAGAGTGCTGCCGTCCTTCATTACTTCACAGCGTGTCTAAATGTAAGATTACACAATTTCAGCACTGTAAACTGTTTATTTTTTTAGCAAACCAGTTTAGATCAGCCTGGTAAATGTGGAAGTAGGCTAGAGATCCATCTACTAGAAATGTAAATATGACCCATTTATTTGCAATATTTCATCCATAGCTAATGAAAAATGTATGTTTTATATTTATTTTATTTTTAGCTCTGAATATATATATATATATATATATATATATTTTTTTTTTTATTACACAAAATACCCTCAACTGTCAGTTACTGGGTCTGCCTAAAACACATTTCACGGTATCTTTAAAAAAAAAAAAAAAAAAGTTCTAGGTTATTTAAATCATTAAATAGCAGTCCCTAAGTTCCCATCTAGTGACTTTGTCTAGCCCGAGATGAAGCTTCATTAAGAACCAGCCAAAGTTTTCCTACACGTGTGGTCCTGTCAGCCCCTTCACACTTGACAACTTTCAAATGAATAATCGAAGGAGCTGGACGGAAAATTTTGGCTGAACAGCAGGTACATCCAGAAAGGAAAAATACCACGGAATTTTCAATCCATGGACTCAGGCAACCCTGTACAAGAAACCTAAAGGAAAGGCTGTGGTTAAAGCTGATCCTTACTCCACTCTTAATTGCTATTTTTTTTTTTGAAAGGTTGGAGTACTTGTTTCTGTCAGTACATGCTCACACTTCTTGTTCCTCTCCTAGGTGATTGTGCCTCCTGCCTGAAGCCTCCTGGGATAATGTCACACATCGCAGGAAGACCAGTCCAACTGCAATGCTTGATCTCACACAAGTGCAGTGTGGAGACAGCTGGGATTCATTATGAAGTCACTGCTGGCACCCAAATCCAAGATGGTTGCACCAGGGATCGCCAGTGCCGAGAAGAATCAGTTGCGGGGGAAGACAGCGTTCCATGGGCTGGTAAATATCTGGAGAGGATTTAGGAGAGAACCTTTGCGTTCACTTCTTTCCTCCCAGAGCAATTTATTTTCATTTATAAGTAAGGTTTCTTTTCTTTTTTTTTTTATTTACTCTTTATTGGAAAATCTGTTAAAATTATACAGCACACACCCACATTGGTGTAATACAGTTTCAACTTATCAAAAAGATTACAAGTGTAGCGATACCTTCAACTAAGGAGGCCGCAGAATTTGATTTGGGCCCTGAGTGCAGCTCCGCCAACCCCCGGCAATAGGCTCTACCCCCTTCTGGCACAGCTAGTACTAATAATCAATGATATATCCTATGCAATATAATAACTAAGCAAGGACACAGTAATGAAAGTAATAGATAGAGTGTTTTACTCATTAATTCTCAATATGAATAAAGGGGGTAACAATAATCACAGTTCTAGACAATCACTCCTAAGGGCAGCGTCCTGCCACTCTAACACACTATATAGTAACACACGCTACAGGTGCGCCATACGGGCGACCGTTAACTAAGTGCCCTATGGCGCAGTAATCAAACACGCTAGAATCCCCACCAGGCCTGGTTCTAATATTTAGCTTAGTCCTTCTTTCTTCACCGGCAGGTCTGTAATGGTGGTGCACTTTAAACAGAGTATAACTTTGTAATCCAAGGGGTATGAAAATAACTTGTAGGCCACGGCAGTCTATAGGCCTATACACAGCAACAGTATCTTAGCTGGGCTTATGCCCTCTCACCCGCCGGACTACGGATCCAGTCCGGGAAAACCTCCACCGGCCGTGTCACACACACTCGATCTCTCCAACGATCGGGCCCCCGATCCGACAAGGCTGTAGCTCACAAAGTCAGATGCCACCCAGGCTCGCAGAGGGGAGGATGGAAGGCTCTTTGGTGCAGAGCAAGGCCTCAGGCTTCAGGCCTTGCCCCTCCGACACATCCGCACAGGAGGATCCGTCTGTGAAGTCTCGTGTCCCCAAAGAGGCTGAGCCCGGCCTCGCCTCCTCCTTTTATAACCCCTCCCATGAGTCTCTGCGGTGGAACATCACAAGAATGGGGTTATGGGTAATGTAGTTTCTTCCCAATATAGGGGAATACCCCGCTACACACTCCCCCCACTTAAACTCTTTGGTCCCCAAAGATAAATTTTAGCAACAACTATATACAACATTGGACAATTCTGAAAACGATGTTGGGATAGGGGATTCCCACCATAACTGAGGGGTTGAATTCCCTTGCCCACAGGTCACATTATCTTGGGTGGCCTGCCTAACTGTGCCAGAGAGTGAGCTGGGGTTGCCCTCCACCAAATGGACAGTGGAGGGATCCGGAATCTCAGCATTTCTCCTAGCAGTGACCACAGAGTCTTCCGAACTGTTCCCCATCTGGGGGTAGGTCAGCTTCTTAGGAGGTCGAATGACTCTTCGAGCTCTTTGCTCTCTTGGAATCTCTGGCTCTGGCGCCACAGGCTCCTCTTCCTCGGAGCAACTATCATGGGCATCTTCCCAGTAATCTGCTGAAGGACTGAAAGGGATGAATTCTGTAGCCTCTGGGTTCAGCGTTTCATCTGTGGTATCTTGGGTGACTGGAAGATCTATGATAGAAGTTCCTGGAGTTGGGGAAGACCACAGCCAATCAAGCTCTCCTTCTTCATCTCCACTAAGTTGGGAGGCTTCTCCATTTCCAGCTCGGGAGGTCTGTGACCGAGTGTGCGGCCTAGGAGTATCCAAGATAGAGGCCGGTGCAGGGGAGTCTCCCACGGAAGGTATTCTAACTGCCTCCGCCAGTGGGAGCAGGTGGTTTCGATGCCATGTCTTCAGTGGGCCTACCTTTCCCTCTGGCTTCACCTTGTAGACAGGTAGGCCCGGCAACTTCCTGCAGATGACATAGGGTTCAGATCTCCATCTGTCTGCAAGTTTGTGCTTTCCGGGGACTCCCAGATTGCGCAACAGTACTCGATCCCCGGGCTGTAGGTCTTGTACCCGGACCTTCAAGTCGTAATTTTTTTTATTCCGAGCTCCCCTTTGATCTGAGGCCGCTTGAGCTTGTTCATAGGCTACTTTCAGGCTGTGTCTGAGCCTGTCCACATATCCTTTGTGAGAGGTGACGGAGGAATGGTCCAGTGAGGTGCCAAAAGCCAGGTCCACCGGTAGTCTCGCTTCTCTCCCAAACATGAGTCGATATGGGGAATAGCCTGTAGCATCACTGATGGTGCAGTTGTAAGCATGTACCATGGCTGCTATGTGTTTGCTCCAATGTTGCTTTTTCTCGCTTTCCAGAGTCCCCAACATGTTGAGCAGGGTTCGGTTGAACCTTTCCGGCTGAGCATCTCCCTGAGGATGGTAAGGTGTAGTTCGAGTCTTCTTGATTCCCAACTAATCCAAGAGCTTCCGGATCAGCTTACTCTCGAAGTCCCTCCCTTGGTCTGAATGGAGTCTCTGTGGCAGCCCATAATGGACAAAATACTTCTCCATAAGTACCTTGGCCACGGTGGAGGCCTTCTGATCTTTGGTGGGGAAGGCCTGGGCATACCGGGTGAAATGGTCGGTTATCACCAGAACATTTCCTAGTCCACTCAGGTCGGGTTCGAGGCAGAGAAAGTCAATGCACACCAGGTCCATAGGCCCTTGGCTCTGTAGATGGCCCATTGGGGCAGCTTGATGGGGCAAAGTCTTCCTCTGGATGCATCGCGCACATGAGTGGCAGTACTCCTCTACCTCTGCCCTCATGCAGGGCCAATAGAACCGACTTCTGACAAGTTGAAAGGTCCTTTCAGCCCCTAGGTGGCCATGATTGTCATGCAAGGCCATCAAAACAGTCTCCCGATGTTTCCCTGGGAGGAACATCTGCCACTTATCTTCTGAGTCATCAGAGGGGCCCCTTCGGTAGACCACTCCCTGATGCAACTGCAACCTATCCCACTCCTTCCTCAGTAGGCGAGCTTCTTTGGAAGGTTGACGCATGAGTATGTTTGGATCCTGATTTTTCAAGGCCTCCAGGACCAATCTCCCCATGGGGTCTTCCAATTGGTCACACCTCAATTCCTTTTTGGACAATCTTGGTAGGTTGCCCTCTTCCAATTGAGCTACTCCACAGTAGTGTTTGGGGACTCCCACCGTGGTAACTCCTATTTCCTCTGCTCTGGAGCATCCTCGGGCTTGGAATGCAGCTCCTTGACAAAGGGCCTGCACCCCGTCCGGTGCCACTTGGGTCCAATCTTCTATTTCAATGGTCGGGGAATGAGATCTTCTGGACAAGGCGTCTGCGTCTCGATTCCCCACTCCTGGTCTATACTTAAGGCTGAAGTTGAATCCAGACAGTGCGGCCAGCCACCTGTGTCCAGTGGCATACAGCTTGGCCGTGGTGAACAGGTAGGTAAGGGGGTTGTTGTCGGTCTTCACAGTGAACTCTGCTCCATACAGGTAGTCTTTGAGCTTGTCTACTACCGCCCACTTGAGGGCCAGGAACTCCAGCTTGTGAGTGGGGTAGTTCTTCTCAGAGGGGGTCAGGCTTCTACTCACATAGGCAACAGGCCGCAATTGCCCCTCATGTTCTTGGTAAAGTACTCCTCCCAGACCGTCATGACTAGCATCCACGTGCAGTTCATAGGGTTTGGTTGGGTCTGCATAGGCCAAGACTGGTGCAGTGGTCAGGCTCCTCTTCAATTCCTGGAAAGCCTCTTCACACCTCTGATTCCACTGATCTCTGATGGACTCTCCTGGCCTCCTGGGCCCCGATCCATCCTCCTCTCCTTCAGTCTTGAGCAACTCATTCAATGGTCTAGCAATTCGGGCAAATCCCTCCACAAACCTTCTATAGTAGGAGCAGAAGCCCAAGAAGGATCTGAGTTCTGTTACTGTGGTGGGCTGTGGCCAGGAGGTAACTGCCTCCAATTTCTCAGGGTCTGTGGCCACCCCTTCTTCAGATACTATGTGCCCCAGATAGTTCACAGAAGACTGGTAGAACCGACACTTCTCAGGCGAAAGCTTAAGTCCTTCCTCACTGAGTCTTCTCAACACTTTCTCCAGCCTCTCTTCATGTTCCTCCAAGGTTCTCCCAAAGACAATGACATCGTCTAGGTATACAAGGACTTCGATCAAGTTCATGTCCCCTACTGTCTTCTCCATGAGACGTTGGAAAGTAGCTGGGGCTCCAGACAGACCTTGGGGCATCCGGTCGAATTCAAAGAACCCCACTGGGGTTATGAAAGCTGTCTTCTCCTTGTCTGCTGGGTGCATCGGAATCTGATAGTACCCACTCTTGAGATCCATAACGCTGAACCATTTGGCTCCAGACAAGCTCTGTAGGGCATCCTCTATCCTCGGAGTGGTGTATTGGTCAGGTATGGTTCTCCTGTTGAGAGTCCTGTAGTCTATACAGAGCCTCAATGATCCATTCTTCTTTCGGACCACTACTATGGGAGAGGCATAGGGGCTTCTGGACTCCCGTATCACACCAGTCCTCTTGAGTTCTGCAAGTTGTTCCCTCAGATCCTCCAGATCTGCTAGCGGGACCCGCCTGACCCTCTCTCGGAAGGGCTTATCTTCCTGGAGGCGGATCCGATGGGTGGCACTTCTTGCACACCCCACATCAAACTCATCCCTAGAGAAGATCTTCTCCCATCTATTCAACTGGGCCTTGGCTCTCTCTTTCCAAGCCCTGGACAGATTCGGGTTTTCCATGGTCAGCTTCTCCCAAACATCCCCTTCTTCACCTGTCCTCTTCACTTCTGACAGGGTAACAGGGGCCGCCGGGCTCACCTGGCCTAGCAACATTCTGGCTGGGATGTCCATGGGGTCTTTGGTAGTATTCCTAACACTCACTGGAACTCTATAATGGGCCTTCTTCAGGACCTTCAGCGGAATCACTTCCGGTATCACCTCCAGGCCTGAGGATTCACCCCTTGGGTCTGACTCCAGCATGACAAAGGGACCAGGCTGCTCCCAAGTAAGCTTCACAGTGGCCCTGAGACAGGTTACTTCACCGGGCTGCAACACTACCCCTTCTCTTCCAAGTCTCCACACCTTCCCTATCTCCTCTCCAGGGGTCTCCCGCTCTTGGACCAGCCGTTGGTAGGCTGTCTTCAGCATGGGATGGATCTTGGTAGCTGCTTGTCTTTCTTCTGTCACGAGAGGGGTCAGGAGTCTTCGGACCAGGTCCGTGTTCATCCCTATTATAAGGGAATTCTTGTTGGCTCCAGGCGGCCTAGGACACACAACTGCCAGGGTGTCAAACACTTTGGCCTTCCCAGCCACGGATGGGTCAAAGGTTATTTGGATGGGAAGGTAGCCGTCGTAAGGGAAACTCTGGGTTCCAATTCCCCATATTTCCAGCTCCTCTATCTTCTGGATAGGCAGATGACTCAGGTGCCTGTCGTAGAAGTCCCGGTATAGTAGGGTCACTTGTGCCCCGGTATCCAGGAGGCCCCTGGTGTAGACTCCCTCCACTTGAATGGGCACTATAGGGGATGGGCCTACCAGCTTCTCTGGATATGGTCCGGCAGGAGCTGCCTTCTTCAGACCTTTTCCCTTTGGACTCTCTCTTGTCCTATTCCCTTTGGACTTGAACCTTTCTTGAGCCTGGTATGCACTGACTTCCCTCCTTTTAATGGGTGTAGGAACCCGCTGAGGTGTACTATTATTTTTCTTGGGTGGGCACCCCCTTTGGGGGGTGCCGTGCCTCTCCTGAGGGGTCTCCCCCCCTCCTTCTTGGAGTATAGCTTCGTTGAGGGGTATTGCGTTTCCCCTTTGGTGTTCTATCTCTCTTTTTGTTTTTCTTCGCATTCAGCTTGGAGTTTACTGAAGATGGTGGGCACCCGGTTGACTCCTTCACCGGGGCCCTCTGAAGTTTCCCGCCGGCTTGCGGTTGTCTGGTCTCTTCTTCTTTGGACTAGAACATGTGGCTGCAATGTGGCCAACTCCCCCACAGTTGAAGCAGACTATATCTCCCCATTCTTGTAAAGGTTCGGGTGCTGAGGCAATCGGGAACAATTCCTTCCTTGGACTTTCCTTCTTCTTGGGACACTCTGTGTCTTTTGCTATCAGAGAGGTCAATATCTCTAACACCTTGGACATCTGAGTTTTTAGGGTGTCTATCTCCGCCTCTCTTTCAGGGGTCATTACTGGATTGACCAGCACCTGTGCGGGTACAACACTTGTCTTATCCTTCTGCTGGTCCTGTTGCAGCGCCTCCTCATCTCTGATAATTTTTATTAAATCAGCATAAGTCAGCAACATTCCTCCTCCCAAGGTTTTCAGGTGCAGCCAGACTGGATCGGAGCGTAGCGCTCCCTTTAAGACTTGCTTCATTCTTGCCGCATCGGCATCTTGGGGCTTCATCCCTTTCTTTAACACAATCTTGCACAGCAGCCTGTTTAGCCTTCTGACATACTCGGAAAGTTTCTCCTCCGGTTTTTGGAAAGTGTGTTCAAACTGGTAGACCGTCTCTGTCACCTTGTCTAATTGACCAAACTCTTCCTGCAGCATAGCTAGACAATCCTGCGCCGTGCACCCTGCATTCCCAAACCGGAAACTTTTCACTGCTTCTGCTGCTGCACCTTTAAGGCTTTCTAACACTCGCTGCCTCTTCTGTGCCTCCGGCACCTCCCATGCCTCCACTGCCTGTAATGCCTGTTCCACCCAAGTATCAAAATCTTCTTCCCCTGCCGGGACAGGGAGCTTCCCTGAGAATATTTTTAGTCTCCGGTAGCTAGTTTCCACATGCACCGTACTTGTCTTCTGACATTTGGCTAGCAAATCCCCTATTGCATTTATCAGTTCTGGTGATATAGCAGTGGCCGATGCAGGTGCCACCGGAGGTGTCGCCCTGTCTTCTCTTTCAGGTGTAGTTCGGGCCGCAGCCTGTGGCGATCCCGTAGGGGATGGTTCCCTTTCTACAGTTATTGCGTGCGCCAGCCTAAATGTTCTGTTGTCTGGCGTCCGCAGACACTTGTGCTTACAGGCCTCTGGCATCCCGTCCCAATATTCCACGAATGCGTATTGATATGAGATGTTTGGGTCTGTCTTCATGTCTATCACCCACGGTGTGTGATCTGGGGACACTGAACTCATCAGTTCCTCTACCGTCTCACTTGACCATTTCTCGCCAGGAAGGCTAATGGCTATCGACTGTTTTGGCTCTGTATTAACGGCTTTGCACCACTCTTCTACCGCTCTTGGATCCATGGGGTCCATGCCGGCTCTTCTGGCGTTCGCTTGCTGCATCAGGATCCCGGACGAGAACCCCCACGTGTAGCGATACCTTCAACTAAGGAGGCCGCAGAATTTGATTTGGGCCCTGAGTGCAGATCCGCCAACCCCCGGCAATAGGCTCTACCCCCTTCTGGCACAGCTAGTACTAATAATCAATGATATATCCTATGCAATATAATAACTAAGCAAGGACACAGTAATGAAAGTAATAGATAGAGTGTTTTACTCATTAATTCTCAATATGAATAAAGGGGGTAACAATAATCACAGTTCTAGACAATCACTCCTAAGGGCAGCGTCCTGCCACTCTAACACACTATATAGTAACACACGCTACAGGTGCGCCATACGGGCGACCGTTAACTAAGTGCCCTATGGCGCAGTAATCAAACACGCTAGAATCCCCACCAGGCCTGGTTCTAATATTTAGCTTAGTCCTTCTTTCTTCACCGGCAGGTCTGTAATGGTGGTGCACTTTAAACAGAGTATAACTTTGTAATCCAAGGGGTATGAAAATAACTCGTAGGCCACGGCAGTCTATAGGCCTATACACAGCAACAGTATCTTAGCTGGGCTTATGCCCTCTCACCTGCCGGACTACGGATCCAGTCCGGGAAAACCTCCACCGGCCGTGTCACACACACTCGATCTCTCCAACGATCGGGCCCCCGATCCGACAAGGCTGTAGCTCACAAAGTCAGATGCCACCCAGGCTCGCAGAGGGGAGGATGGAAGGCTCTTTGGTGCAGAGCAAGGCCTCAGGCTTCAGGCCTTGCCCCTCCGACACATCCGCACAGGAGGATCCGTCTGTGAAGTCTCGTGTCCCCAAAGAGGCCGAGCCCGGCCTCGCCTCCTCCTTTTATAACCCCTCCCATGAGTCTCTGCGGTGGAACATCACAAGAATGGGGTTATGGGTAATGTAGTTTCTTCCCAATATAGGGGAATACCCCGCTACACAAGTATATAAATTTTTCCTAATTTTCCCATTTTTACCCTATTACCCGTGTCCCTCCCTCCCCTTCTTCTACCCCCCTCCCCCACCCCCAGATCTGTCATTTCCTTCCTCTTTCCTCTACTTTTTCTTCTCTCTCTTTCCCTTCTCTCTTTTTTCTAATCTATTTTATTATTTATCTTTTTCTATCATTCCCTTCGCATATTTATCTGACAGTTTGAAAACTCTCCATTCTTCCCATTTTACTCTGTTACTTTCCCCCCTTCCCTGCTCTCCCCGGCTCAGGTATTCCATCTCAGCGATATAGTCAACTTGCTGTATCCATTCTTTTATGGTTGGCTTTTTTATTGATAACCAGTTTTTTGGAATTAACCCCTTTGCCGCGTTTAGCAGGGATGGGACTAACGTTTTTCTGTATTCCTTTTTTGTTTTGTTTGTACCGTGGAATAGGCATAACCAGGCACTTTGTAAGATTTTTTCTCCAGTTACTATTTCTATATACTCCAGGATTTCAGTCCAATATTCCTCTATTTTTGGGCATCCCCACCACATATGAATTGTCGTTCCTAAGAGCCCACATCCCCTTCCGCACAATGGGGAGTTGTTAGGATGTATTTTATTCATTCTCTCTGGGGTCAAATGCCAACGTACCATGTTTTTATAGTTTGTTTCTATCGTCGCTATGTCAGATGCAAAACTATAAACTGATTCCATTAATTGTTTTTCCTCTATTTCTTTACCCAGATCTTGACTCAATTTTTCTAAAAAGGGTAATGATCCTTCTGTTTCTAATTCTGTTAGTATTTTATATACCTGCGATATCCCATGTCTCAAAGGCTTCTCTATACTACATATCTTTTCTATGGGGGTTAGCGATTTTTCATTTCTAATTGGTTGTGGGATAGTGCTTACTAAGTGTTTTATTTGGAGATATTCCCAGTCACTAAGCTGGTTCCACCCGTGCTTCTTATTTAGTATAAGTAAGGTTTCTTTTGTGCAATGGTTAATTCTAGAAACAAATTATTTTAGGGTGGAGAGTGGCACCCTGTTAGCGCTAACACCGCAGTTTAAACAATACCAAAGTACATACTAAGTATAGGGACCCTGCCTCAAGCTCCCCAATAAATTTTGTGCGCTTTGCAAGTAGGTTGTAACTAACGAGAGCGTGGGTTAACTTTTTCTACGCTCTGCTTGTTTTTCTATGCTCAGCACATTGATTGCTTCTGTCCATCCCTGTTGAGGAGGTTCCAGTGTGGGATGAACAATCACTACTTTATGAATATTTGCCTGACCCAACCAATCCCTGAGAACTTTGTTCAGAGGTATGCTTTTACGAACTGATAAAAGTGGTGTTGTAACACAAATGCCTAGTACACACGAGCGGGTTTTCCGTTGGATAATAAACCGACGGTTTTCCCGACAGAATTCCTCTCAGGCTGCCTTGCATACACCTGACAGAATTCCTCTCAGGCTGCCTTGCATACACACGCTCAGACAAAAGTCTGCCCGTCCAAAGCACGGTGACGTACAACACGTACAATGGCACTATAAAAGGGGAAGTTCCATTCTAACGGCGCCACCCTTTGGGCTGATTTTGCTGATCCTCGTGTTATTAAAAGTTTGGCGAGAGACGATTCGCGCTTTTCAGTCTTCGTGCTTTTCAGTCCGTTACAGCATGACGAATGTGCTATCTCCATTACGAACGCTAGTTTTACCAGAAAGAGCGCTCCCGTCTCATACTTAGTTCTGAGCATGCACGGTTTTCTGCCCTACGGAAAACCATACAAACAAACGGATTTCCCGCTTAGATTGTTGGCCTGACAGGAAAAAAAGAGATCCTGATCTCTTTTTTTGTCCGGCAGTTTTCCCGTCGGAAAAACTGCGATGGAGCATACACACGGCCAGGATTCCCGACAAAAAGCTCTCATAGCAGTTTTCCCATCGGAAAAAACGCTTGTGTGTACGAGGCATTACAGTTTCCACAAATATCTGTTGAACTTGGCAATAAAGTTCACCTAATGCTGCCTCCTTTGATGGTATGGCAACAATGCTGCACTTCTGCTATATCCAGATTAGAGTTGCCAATCTTATGTAGGATCTGCCTGTTTGCACTACAGTAGAAGAAAAGATGTTCAGGGATCAGTATAGTTACTGCCGATTCAGAATCCTCTAGTCTAGCGTGTCAGTCATCACCTGGCTACACCTTATCCTGCCCATTGATTTTTGGATTGATAGCACTGCCTCTGTTGCTGAAACCCTTTGACTGTAGGCTGTGGTGTTATGGAGGAATTAGTATCTAAAACACAAATAAGGAAGAATTTGGTTCAGTCAGGAAAGGTAAGGGAAGTTTTTTGTTCACGTTGTGAGGCTTGTGCATCACATACAAACTGGATCTGGTACTTCACTAGACTGTGGTACTGTATGCCTTTGGTTGTACTTGAACACCCGCAATAAAATGCAAAGTAGTCATAATACTAAAAAAAGCATATTTCAGCACAAAAATAGTGTACCAATGGTCAGCATAAATAAGACATACAAATGCTTAGCAAGATAACTTGGCTTCATCGCACAAAAGTCATATAACAGATTAGTGGTTTCCTGTTATGTCCCTATTGGTGGCAAAAGAACTCATAAATCCCACTGGATTGTAGAAAGCTTGCCAAATGTGCTAAGAATTAAGTCCCCTGGCATCTATTAAAGTTTTATGTTCATATCCCCCAAGCATCTAGTCTTTTTTTTCCCCCCAAAACTTTGGTATCTAATGCTTTTTCTATTGCATACCCATACTGCCCTTGCTACTAGGTTCTTTTCTAATAAATGTAATATGCAGGAGATGGCAATTGGGTGCAAGTATCTGAAACAGTGGCACTTCACACCAACTTCCCACCAAACACATTTAGATCCTATAACACTGATGGGTTAGTGGTGTGTGCATAAGACCCACACACACATACATACCACTGCTCTGCTCCAAGCTGGTGCTGCAACTCACTGGGACTAGAGGAAAGGAAGTTCCTAGTTCAGGATGACGCTACCCTTTGACAGGAACATTTTAGCTGCTTCTTTAGTTTAAACCGTAGAAATACAGAAGGTAGTAGAAGGCTAAAAGCTGGATGAAAGCGTCCAAGATAATTGTAATTAATGGTAAAAAAAAAATATTTTCCAGTGACCAGTATGAGAGTGAGAGCGATAACATCAAATTTAACACACCTGCTCTCCATTCACACCTGAGACCTTGTAACACCAACGAGTTACATGACACCGTGGAGGGAAAATGGCTAATTGGGCCCAATTTGGACATTTTCACTTAGGGGTGTACTCACTTTTGTTGCCAGTGGTTTAGGCATTAATGGCTGTGTCAAGTTATTTTGAGGGGACAGAAAATTTACACTGTTATACAAGCTGTACACTCACTACTTAACCTTCCTAGCGGTATTCCCGAGTCTGGCTCGGGGTTAAATTTCAGCACCAAAATCGGTAACCCCGAGCCAGACTCGGGCTGCATCGCAGTGATCCAGGCAGAGTTACTTACCTTGTCCCCTGGATCCTGCGATGCCTCTCCGCTGTGTGATCGAGCTGTCTCCTCGCTCGATTCACACACTTCCGAGTGCCGCCGAGCTCCGTTCCCTGCGACGCTACGACGCACGGGGACGGAGATCAGTGCCAAATTCAAAAAAGTTAAAACACAGTATACATACAGTACACTGTAATCTTACAGATTACAGTACTGTATGTAATAATTACACACCCCCATTGTCCCTAGTGGTCTGCCCAGTGTCCTGCATGCAGTTTTATATAATAAAAACTATTCTTTCTGCCTAGAAACTGGAGATTGTCCATAGCAACCAAAAAGTGTCCCTTTATGTCAAAAGTGGTTTTAGACCAGCTAAAAAACAGCGATAATAAATTAGAATCACTCGCAGAATTAAGCGATAGCGATTTGTGGGGAAATTCGTCATCAAACACTGAAAAACACTTTTATTATTATTATTATTATATTATTTGTTATAATTATTTTATAGTTATTTATTTTATTATAATGTATAATTTTGTTTTTTGAACTTTATCATACCCGGGATGTCTACTAGACTCTGGTTTGGACAGATTTAAGTGAGTTATTCCTAAGAATTACAGGCCTGCAATATAAAACGCCAAATTTCCATGCAGAATAATGGTACCGCTTTCAGCACCTAAAATCTGATAGAATCATACCGCCAGGGAGGTTAAAGTGTAATTTCTTCAGTGTTGTCACATGAAAAGATAGAATAAAATAGTTTAAAAAATGTGAGGGGTGTACTCACATATACACACACACACACACACACACACACACACACACATATATATATATATGCAAATTGTCAGCGTTATATACAGTAAATACCTGTAATAAATAAATGCAGTTTCTTGGTAAAGAAGACACTCCAGAAAGATCAACAATAACCTACCATAGTAAATGTGTTAGTGATCTTGCGCCAAATAAAGTTAACTAAGACAATGAATAAATATAACAGCTGCTTAACCCCAAAAAGTTTCAATGAGAAACCAACATTTGATAAAAATTATATATACACAGTATGTAAATATGGTGGGGGGGCTTATAAAAATAAAGTGATATATAACATACCACTGATTAAGTGACAAATCATGTACATACGGTGAATCAAAATGAAATGACAGTAAAATAACACCAGCCTGCCTGTATAACTTATAGCATAATGTTGTTGTCTACAGACTGAAATGTGAGACAAAAACAAGCCCACCAATCAGTGGGCATCGAATCCCCTCTTAACCTTGTGAACAAAAATAAATATGTTTCAGTGATAAATCATGACCAATTGACCAAACATAGGATAAACCCTAGAGTCCCAATAGTCCACTAAATGGATCAATAATTGATTGAAGTGATGCGACCCAAAACACATACGATGTGAAATGATGAATCCAAAATGTAAAAAACTTGCAGTGATTCCTTCACCAACTTGGCCTTATAAACATCCGATAGTGCTCAAAATAAAGGTGGCAGCTTACCAGAGGTATTTGACCCTTTTATTTAAAAAAGAGGTCCATAGCGCTTTTGGCAAACTCCACTTGCTCATATGGATAGAGATGTCAGTAACCGGAACGAAATCCCCGCCTCAGGAAGCCCAGATCAGATAATGCGGAATAATGAGGGAATATAAAAGCAGCAATAGTGTAACTCTGTTTTATTGGATAAAACACCTATTTAAAAACAGCAAAATGCCCCCTTACTTGAATAGTGCCACAGACCCAGCATTGAGGCTGGATAGCATGGATGGGGCAGCGCTGTGAGTCCCAGATGGAGGAAGGTCCGGCGTGCGTTCCACCTATGACAGGCAGGAAACCAGCGGGACCGGAAGTGTCATCAGAACGTAGCCCTAGCCTCGACAACTGTTTCGTATTGCACGTCTTCAGGAAGCGTGCTGAAGCTACAAAGGTCTGACCTTAAATACATGTGCCAGTCATGCGTCAAGGGGAGGAGTGTGAGTGCTGATCCAGCCTCAGTCTCAAGTCACCGTATATGCAGCCTATGAGTCTACAGCAATGATCTGAAAACGTAACTCGCTCCTATTAACCACATACATAATAGACTATATAAAAATTATAAAATTAAATTATAAATAGCCCAACCAGCCCATAGCAACAGGCCCATGCTGGATGAACAATCACATTAAATAAAACTGCATGGCGAATGCAAATTTAGAAAAATGCATGAAAAATATAAGTAAAAATATTACGACATAAAAATTGATATGTATATAGGAGACAAACCCTATATATAAAAATCTATGGATTACAGACCAGGGATGGATACCTAACAAAAACTGTTTAATCATTGGTTAAAAAACAATTGAGGTCCAAATCTATGTTGAGGCCCTGCGGCTGCATCGTGGACAGTCGGTACAGCCACTGGGTTTCATTCTGCGATATGGCCTTTTTGAGATCCGTCCCTCTCCAATTATATGTGGCTCTATCGATCCCATAAAACGTGAGCTGGCGGGATCCCTATCATGATGAAGGAGAAAATGGCGTGATACGCTATGATTGGGGAAACCCTTAGCAATATTAGCCACATGCTCATTGATCCTGACCATAAGTTCTCGTGTGGTACGTCCCACGTATTGAAGAGAACATGGACATTCCAAGACATAGGTCACATATCTAGAACAGCAAGTAATAAGCTGTTTAATTTTGAACTCTTCTTGTGTGACCAAAGATTTGAATTTAGTTAATTTCTTGTTTCGTCGCATGGTAGTACGGCAAGCCTTGCATCTAGTACAGTAATAAAATCCAGACCCATCAAGGAAAGTGAGGTTTTTTTTCGGGGGGTCCGGGACATTGGGTGCAAAAATGTTCCTCAGGCCTGGCGCCTTTCTATAGATGAATTTGGGTTTCAATGGTATTACCAATGCCAAATCCCTATCTTTTAAAAGAATAGGCCAATATTTTTTGAACACCTGTTCTATACTCTTATATTGCCTATGGAAACCTGAGATAAAGGCTAGTTGTCCCTCATAGGGTGGTTTGTTCGTAGGCACTAAAAGAGAGTGCCTATCCATAGCCGAGACTTCATTTCTAGCTTTAATGAGGGCTTGCTGACTGTATCCCTTCTCAATAAACCTTTCTGTAAGGATTGCAGCCTGGGCGTCAAAGTCAGCAACATCGTCGCAGTTGCGACGGATCTGCATATATTTCCCTTTGGGTATGGCCCCAAGCCATTGGGGGTGGTGACAGCTATTGGTTGGCACAAAGGCATTCCTGTCCGTTGCCTTGAAGAAGGTCCTCGTGCCAATCCTATTATCTTTTTTAACAAGGGTGAGATCCAAGTAATTGACTGTAACCAGACTAGACTCCGCTGTGAAACTAAGCCCATACTGGTTTTGATTCATGCCACTTAAAAAGACCTGCAATGTTGCTTGGGATCCCTCCCACAGCAATATTACATCATCAATGTATCTTTTATACTAAATTAAAGATTGTTGGTGATCCGTATATATTGTTTCCTCCTCCCATTTGTTCAATACTAGGTTGGCTACACTGGGGGCATAACGAGCCCTCATAGCAACTCCCTTTATTTGGTTATAAAACTTGTCCTGAGCCCAAAAATAATTGTTGCCCATTGCTAACCGGAGTCCCTCAACCAGGAAGTTTACCTGGACTTGTTTTAAATGTGATTCTGCAGTCAACGCTAATTTTACTGTAACTAGGGAGTCCCCTTGCTTGATGTTTGTATAGAGAGACTCTATATCCACCGTAACCAATAGGGTAGCATCAGTAACCACTATATTGGAAAGGGATTGGATAAGTTCGACTGTCTTTAAGATAAGACCTCCCTCTTTTGACCAGGGGCTGTAAAAAAATGTTGAGATATTCCCCCACCCTGGAATAGAGCGAGCCTATCCCACTAATGATGGGGCGGCCTGGGGGCTTATCCTTGTTTTTGTGGATCTTTGGTACTATATAAAAGGACCGGAGTCCTTGGTACTTGTGGGAAAAGGTATTGGGTCTCTTTATTATCCAAAATATTTTGGTTGACTCCCCTTTGGGTCCAAATATTAAGTTAAATTTTCAACTTGGCCAAAGGGTCTGCCACCAATGGCTGATAAGTACTAGTATCATTTAACAAATGTTGGATCTCCCCATAGTATTTCTCCTTGGTAAGTAACACTACCCCCCCCCCCTTTGTCCGCTGGACGAACCACTATATTTTTGTTTGATTCAAATTTTTTGATTCCCTCTATTATTGAGCGGTTGGTTCTAGCGCTTAAAAACCTCTATATGGTGATGTGTCCCCTTGTGAGGATTAAACACCGAATTGTTCCCGAGTCCACTATGTTTAAACCCATTAGCTTCTACCTCCAGAGGACGGGTAGAATTTTGAGAAGCAAAACATTTTTTTATATTTAATTTCCTAACATATTTTTCCACATCAATAAACAGTTCAAATTTATTGAGATTTTTATCTGGTGCGAATTTGAGACCTTGTGCTAAAACCTGCTGTTCATCTTCACTAAGGGGTACCCCAGCCAGATTGATAATGCCTCCATTTAACTGTCCCTTGGCCTTTTTCTTTCTGGCTCCCCCTCTTCTGCCTCTTTTTCTAAATATTCTTTGGGGTATTGGGGTGTGGTGGGTGGAATTTTGTAAGGCTCTTTCCATCCCCTCCATCCCCCCCCTGTTGATAATTGTTTTGATGTGGCGTAGGTCTCCCTCTGAAATTGCCTCTATAGTTACCTCTAGGGGGTCTGGGAGTATAATGACCTGGTCCTTGGTTATAATAGGGATAACCATAATCCATAGGCCTGTTGTCCAAAGGAGCATACCTGTTGTAGGTAGGTACTGCATGTGGAGCGGGATAATAGTCATGTGGAGGGGGATAGCTACCTCCATTGTATGGCGGTGGAGGGGGCCCCCTCCCCCTTGTGTACCTTGCCCCTTGGTATGGGGCAAGGGTTTAGATTTTTTGGGGTATGTGTCTTGGTTTTAAAATTCTTTGTGGACTGAGCAGCTGTATTGTGTACCTTTCCACCGAAGATTCCTTGGGATTGGTAAGATCTAAATCTTCCTGCCATTTATAGACCTTATTTTCTTCATAATCTTTGATATCCCTCTGATACTTTTTAAGTTTCTTCTGTTTGATCTCCCCATCATATTTAGACAAGTGGGTCTGGAGACATTGTGCCTTCTCCAGATAATCTTTGGTTCCCATATAAGGCTCCATTTTGCTTTTAAGGTCTGCAATATTAGCTTCTACTAAAATATTTTTAGCTCTGCGCCTTCTAATCATCAGCTGCATAAGCTTTTGTTCGCAGCCATTGAAAAACTGAAACCATTCATCTAAAAGCGTTACATTTTCCGCACCATCATTGGGATTAAGATCCCATCTTAACCTCCTGGGGGTGAGATTCTTCCCTATATACATCTCAAATGAGGCTATGTCCCACCATAGCCTTATTTGTTTCTCCATATCATATTGAAGTTGTTTGAACCCTCTTTCTAGGTCCAAATTTGGGCTTGGTGTTTGTTGGAATATTTCTTCAATATTGGTCTGCCGACCCTTCATGAAGTTAAATACATCCATGGCTGCGTAGATAAAAAAGTTTGTGTAAACCCACAATAGTAAATGTGTTAGTGATCTCGCGCCAAATAAAGTTAACTAAGACAATGAATAAATATAACAGCTGCTTAACCCCAAAAAGTTTCAATGAGAAACCAACATTTGATAAAAATTATATATACACACAGTATGTAAATATGTAAATATGGTGGGCGCTTTTTTAACCAATGATTAAACTGTTTTTGTTAGGTATCCATCCCTGATCTGTAATCCATAGATTTTTATATATAGGGTTTGTCTCCTATATACATATCAATTTTTATGTCATAATATTTTTACTTATATTTTTCATGCATTTTTCTAAATTTGCATTCGCCATGCAGTTTTATTTAATGTGATTGTTCATCCAGCATGGGCCTGTTGCTATGGGCTGGTTGGGCTATTTATAATTTAATTTTATAATTTTTATATAGTCTATTATGTATGTGGTTAATAGGAGCGAGTTACGTTTTCAGATCATTGCTGTAGACTCATAGGCTGCATATACGGTGACTTGAGACTGAGGCTGGATCAGCACTCACACTCCTCTCCTTGACGCATGACTGGCACATGTATTTAAGGTCAGACCTTTGTAGCTTCAGCACGCTTCCTGAAGACGTGCAATACCAAACAGCTGTCGAGGCTAGGGCTACGTTCTGACGACACTTCCGGTCCCTCTGGTTTCCTGCCTGTCGTAGGTGGAACGCACGCCGGACCTTCCTCCATCTGGGACTCACAGCGCTGCTCCATCAATACTCTCCAGCCTCAGTGCCGGTCTGTGGCACTATTCAAGTAAGGGGGCATTTTGCTGTTTTTAAATAGATGTTTTATCCAATAAAACGGAGTTACACTATTGCTGGTTTTATATTCCCTCATTATTCCGCATTATCTGATCTGGGCTTCCTGAGGCAGGGATTTCGTTCCGGTTACTGACATCTCTATCCATATGAGCAAGTGGAGTTTTCCAAAAGCGCTATTGACCTCTTTTTTAAATAAAAGGGTCAAATACCTCTGGTAAGCTGCCACCTTTATTTTGAGCACTATCGGATGTTTATAACGCCAAGTTGGTGAAGGAATCACTGCAAGTTTTTTACGTTTTGGATACATCATTTCACATCATATGTGTTTTCTGTCGCATCACTTCAATCAATTATTGATCCATTTAGTGGACTATTGGGACTCTAGGGTTTATCCTATGTTTGGTCAATTGGTCATGATTTATCACTGAAACATATTTATTTTTGTTCACAAGGTTAAGAGGGGACTCGATACCCACTGATTGGTGGGCTTGTTTTTGTCTCATATTTCAGTCTGTAGACAACATCATTATGCTAGAAGTTATACAGGCAGGCTGGTGTTATTTTACTGTCAATTTAATTTTGATTCACTGTATGTACATGATTTGTCACTTAATCAGTGGTATGTTATATATCACTTTATTTTTATAAGCGCCCCCACCATATTTACATACTGTGTATATATAATTTTTATCAATAACCTACCATAGCCTTCAGCCATTCAATATGGATTCCTGTTTACTAGAAATCCCAGGGTTTAAGGAGGAAACCCTTGCTTAGGTTTGTACTGTGAAACTTCCAGACCAGCAAAAACATTTTTTGAATAGAAAATCAGTGTTGTAATGGGACTGCAAGATACTGCAGACAGTTTCTCACAGTTGTCATCTGTTTATCAAACTGTCATTGATTGTTTGATTTTTGTGTTCAGAAGAACAATTGTACTTATTATTACCTCTTCTCATGGATGAGAGGTAAAGAGATCAAAAGAACCCCTTCACCATACAATCAGGGGCAGCAGAAGCAATGGGTGCTACCCTTGGGTTAAGAAGTGGAGTAAAAACTCTCACCTATTCCCACACCACTACCAATAATTTTCTCTAGATTCACAGGCAGCATGGTTTAGAAAAAAAATGTATATTATTTGGTAACACAAGGCTCACCATGAGCTACTAATTCCAAATCTGAATTTTCTCAAGGCTGCAATTGTGTCATTTTTGCGCAACCTCCCAAAAACTTAAACACAAGTGAGTAAAAACATCACAAACTCCGAAAAGTGGCTTAGGTATGATCAGTATATAATTAATGACTTGCTTGCAAAAAACAATACATAATAGAAAAGTACTTCTGCATTGTTATCGTTACAAAAATAGAATCACTAAAAGTGTCAGAAAAGTGCAATGATTAAAATAATCACCCTTGTGAAAGCCCTACATGATGCTGTAATGGTCATAACAATGGGGACAATAGTGGCAACTAGCCAGTTCCTGAGCACTGATCATTCAGTGGAGTTTAAACTTGAAGATATAGAGGTATTGTTTTAAAGCAGGGGGGCAAGTCATGCTACAATAAAAGGCCATTTATTTTTAGCTCATCTAACAGTATCGGGCAGGGTTTTTCTGGTCCCATCCATATGGTGGACTGCTCATGTTGATGAAGTTGTTTTGTTCTATCCACGCAAATGTTAAATAATGCAATACAAACATGCAAACTATGTACTGTTTTACAGTTTGTATACAGATTTCAAGCATGAGAAATAATTCTGCATACGTGGGCTTGTATACAACCAGCTACTGTCATGACCAGGTTATGTTTTGAAAGGAAAAAGATTGTGATAGAAAGATAAAAGCTTACATTGTTGTTATCAACTGGTTTTATTTTGGAAAAGTATAACATGGATGTCCAATTACACTTGTTCATTTTTACCCTAATTAGGTTTACAGGAGTCGAATCTTGAATTATTTTTCTGGGCTTCCCAAGCTAATTTGTAAGCTTTTGTTGAAATGGGACAATAGTGGCTGAAACACTGTCAAATATATGTAAATGTAAAGTGGGTCTGCATTGGTTGGCTATTGGTGCCATGTGGACCCTGGACCCTCCTTGCTTCTTCTTGCATTCTTGCAAAGGACAGTCACCCAGCTGTTGTGTTACAGAAACTCCACCATATTGTATCTTCTTCTGCTGGCCTGTAGCCACTGACACACTTATTCCCAACCTGAGGCCTGTTACCTGGAATAAAGCAAATGTCAGTAAAGCCATCTTTCTGAGAGGTTATAGTCACTTTAGCAATAGATCTTACTCACAGCCCTTGCAGAGGGTTCTTTAGCTCAACTCCAGCACAGCACTACATCAGGGGTATCCTACTCCCATACCCCAAATGCACTGTAACATCTAGGGTAGATGGCTTTACTGTTCTGGGAAACCTTTAAGTATTCTGCACTTGTGTGACCACTACATAGCACATTGTGAGAAAGAGGAGAGAATTCTGCACTGTGAACTGTTATCAGTGAGTCTGAACTGGTAATGTGCTGCAATGTGCCTGTAACTAAGGAACTGTGCTGGAGTGACATTTGTGCAGTGAAGCAGTGAAAATGCAACCTGTCTGGACATTTGCTTTATCATGATTGTAAGGCGCTGCACAAACGTTTTGCACAATATAAAGCCTGAAAAAATAATAATAATTCCGGGTAACAGGCCTCAGAACGGCAATATGTGTGTAAGAGGCTTCAGGCCAGGAGAAGATGATACAATATGGTGGAGTTTCTCAAACACATGCAGCGTGGGGGGTGGGTTCAGGGTCCAGATGACGCCTATAGCCAACCACTGCAGACCTACCTTACATTTTGGCATAGTCGGCAGGATAGGGCACAACACTGCCTTTAAGATGTATCAACCCTTCTGAAGAGAACTCAGGGGCGGAGCGGAGGAGTGTGCTCTGGACTGTGCTGGGCATCATGTCATTCAGACCTGGTGTGTTATTTCTGTGTAGTCATGCACTACCTGTACTACTCTGTATCAAAGGTGAATAAGGCCTGTTATGCGTTTGTTTACAAGGAGACCACAGTGGACACTGCCATTGTCGATATACAGGGTCGATATACAGGAATTACAGGAATTACACGGGGGGGGGGGTGCCGCAAGTTGAGAAGCGGGGGGGGGTGCCGCGAAATGAGAAGCGGGGGTGCCGTATGTCCCCCCTAGAATTAATGGGGGGGCTTTGGGTGCTGACGAAAAAAAAAAAAAAGGGGGGTTGCCATCCGGGCCCCTTACAAGAAGAATAGATAAATAAATAATAAAAAAGGGGGGGTTGCCATCCGGGCCCCTTACAAGAAAATAAATAAAATAAAAAAGGGGGGTTGCCATCTTGGCCCCTGGGGACCATGTGTACTGCCTGTACCCCCCTGATGGCGGCCCTGTGGATATATGTTGGCGGTGTGTGCCAACTGTGGAGAACCAACTTGAGAAATGGCACCTTGGGCTTGCTGCAGAGCTTGTCAGGTTTTCCTTTTTGAGGTGCTCCCCGGGAGTGAAGCACCATGTGAGCGAAGAGTGCCATGGGAGATGTACATTATATGGGTGGCTATGGGGAGTCCCAGTGGTTCCCTTCATAAACCAGAGGATTGCCACCTAGGATCTCTGGCCCTGGTGCAGGACAGGTCGAGGTAGGAGGTGGATGTGCAGGACCGGTAGAGCGTTCCCCCAAGGACAATGGAGTTGGACTCTTGAGAACCCAAAGAGGAGGAACAGGAGTCCGCCCTTATGATTTCTGCAGAGGAACTGGTACCGTCCAGCGATACTGGAGACATGTGCTGCAGCGCTGACTGTGGAGTGACAGTCTAAACCACCAGAGCTAGATCCTCCAAGTCTGGCAGGAGAGGAGGCTAAGCCTGCAACAGGTGTCACAAAGGTATGGTGCTAGGGTGTCTGTTGAGCTCCAGAAGGACTCAGTGAGTGAGTTGAGGAGTGCCCCAGAGGAAGTAGGGGCTGTTGGGAGGGGACAGTACTGTAAGGTCCTAAATCCCTGGGAAGACTGGTGTTCTTACATGAGTGAGGATGAAGATGACATTGGCACCTCAGGAGATATGCAGACTGTGCAACCTGGGTCCCGTATCTGCCTCCAGGAAGGGGTCAGAAGAGGCCCTGAGGCCATGTCCAAAGTAATAGAGGCCAAGTGGCAGCATATTTATCAAAACAGCAGTACAGGAACACATGAAGGATTTCTGGAGGGCCACCCCGCCACTGTGGCGGAGTCCCATCATGTCTATAGGGAGTGGAAATGTTTGTGCCACAAACACATGGACAAAATAGTGGTAGCCAAGCTTAATAGTAAAGACATACATTATGTTCGGTGGAAGCATACGGGAACCAGGGAATGGCGAGAGTACCCCAAATCATATTTCTACCTTTAACTTTACAGACTACTGCTGTGCATAGTTGGTAAAAATTCTTAAATAACAATAAAAAACAAAAACAAAAAAAAACACTGTATTTTATGATAAACAAAAACTTGTACAGTTCTTTAGGTGGCTAAATGTAGTTTGATGCGCTTTAAAAGCGAATCTATGCTTTTTAGTGGGTCTAAAACACTTTGTATAAACAGTGGGATGCTTACCTTGCCTTGATTTATTACCGTACATTTCTTCTGGAGACTGAATCCAACCACTGATATATGATGTTTGCTTTTTTAGACTCTCTAAATCAGAAATCGAATGTAAAATTTTAAAAAACGCTTTTTTACCCAAAAAAGAGAGTAAGAAAAATTCCCCTTTAATAGTATACATGTTATGAATACTGCTCATTTAACTCATATTCATTTCCTTCAAATGAATTAAGATTTGGAAGGGCATAAAACTGAAAAGAAGCACACAACCACAATACAAAAGATTCTTAATATAGAAAGACAGAACTTTAATGGTTTGTCCTTTATGAAGAGCAGAGATTGCAGTCTGTCTTATGTGAAGCCCAGGGTGGAATGTGCACACTGTGCTTTGTTAATGGTATCTAAAAGCCTATTTCTTACAACAGTACATTGTCACGTAAATATTAAATTGTACTTTCTACAAATACATAAATGCCTTGCATTCTCTCTCGTCTTCAGTGAAACAAGTCATTCACTGAGCAAGCACAGCGGTTGTTGGCTTCTACAATGCTGCATGCAATACATGTCTGAGGGATTTTGCTCTATAGCTAATTAAAACACCAAGACAACAAGTCATTTCACAGTAAAGATGTATTATATTTTCTTCACTCAGGAAAAGCAGGGAGAATAAGTGTCTGAATTCAGCTGTATACTTGACTAGTTCATCTAGATATAAGCAGCTCACTCATGGCTGACCTATATTTCTTAAAATGTAGCATCTCCTGAAGGAATAGAACAAAGCACAAACCAGTTAAAGCGGAGCTCCGCCGGGAAAAAAAAAATTAAAAGCCAGCAGCTACAGCTACAGCAGCTGCTGGCTTTTAATATTTGGACACTTACCTGTCCTGGAGTCCAGCGACGTCCGCAGCAGAGGACGAGCGACCGCTCGTCGCTCTGCTGCTCCCTCCGCCATCCTCGCTTAGGGAACCAGGAAGTGAAGCCCTGCGGCTTCATGCCCGGTTCCCTACGGCGCATGCGCGAGTCGCGCTGCGCCGTTCTGATTGGTGCTCCTGTGTTCTGGGAGCCGAGTGTCTCCCAGAACACCAAGGGAAGTCTGCGGGAAGTGACGTAACTCCCGCAGATTCCCGGAGACAGGACTCCCGGATGTGGGTGAAAATACCTGTCTTAGACAGGTATCTTCACCCCCCTCCCCCCTGAAAGGTGTCAATTGTGACACCGGAGGGGGGGAGGGTTCCAAATAGCAAAAGTTGCTATTTAGGGTGGAGCTCCACTTTAAGCCTTTTTTTTTTTGCAATAGGAAGTGACTTATTTCATATGGTGGTGTATCTAGCAATGATGACTAATAACGCACATGAACTCATAATAAAAGATTTCAATTTACCAAAGTCTATTAGGTTGCAGTGGTTGACTACACTTTGTTCTTTGCATTTCTCCATTATCTTTAACCCTCCTCCCAGGAAAGATAATTATGGATAGGGAAATAACTATGAATATGGATATCAGATTATCACCATCCAATACTTGGGAATTGTGTGCGGACTGGATATCTACACTATTTCAACAATTCTTCTTGCATATATTTGCAAATACATGTAAAGCCACACTGATGTATTAAGGCATTACTGAGAAGTGTGGTTCCTAACTTAAAAAAAACTTACATATATATATATATATATATATATATATATATACACACACACACATACACACACATATGCACACACACACCCACACACACATACACATACACCCACACACACACACACACAGTGGGGAGAACAAGTATTTGATACACTGCTGATTTTGCAGGTTTTCCTACTTACAAAGCATGTAGCACTAACAAGAATCCATAAAAAAATCACATTGTATGATTTTTAAGTAATTCATTTGCATTTTATTGCATGACATAAGTATTTAATACATCAGAAAAGCAGAACTTAAAGGGGTTGTAAAGGTTTGTTTTTTATTTTCTAAATAGGTTCCTTTAAGCTAGTGCATTGTTGGTTCACTTACCTTTTCCTTTGATTTACCTTCTAAATGTTTTTTTTCTTTGTCTGAATTTCTCACTTCCTGTTCCTCCTCAGTAAACTGTTCAGTAAGCTGTTCTGGCTGACTAAACACCACTCGGATGATGGTGTGAAGTTTGCTGAGGAGAAACAGGAAGTGAGAAATTCAGACAAAGAAAAAAAACATTTAGAAGGTAAATCAAAGGAAAAGGTAAGTGAACCAACAATGCACTGGCTTAAAGGAACCTATTTAGAAAAAAAAAAAATGAACCTTTACAACCCCTTTAATATTTGGCACAGAAACCAAATTGTTTGCAATTACAGAGATCATACGTTTCCTGTAGTTCTTGACCAGGTTTGCACACACTGCAGCAAGGATTTTGGCCCACTTCTCCATACAGAGCTTCTCCAGATCCTTCAGGTTTCAGGGCTGTCGCTGGGAAATAAGGACTTTCAGCTCCCTCCAAAGATTTTCCATTGGGTTTAGGTCTGGAGACTGGCTAGGCCACTCCAGGACCTTGAGATGCTTCTTACGGAACCACTCCTTAGTTTCCCTGGCTGTGTGTTTAGGGTCGTTGTAATGCTGGAAGACCCAGCCACGACCCATCTTCAATGCTCTTACTGAGGGAAGAGGGTCGTTGGCCAAGATCTTGCGATGCATGGCCCCATCCATCCTCCCCTCAATACATTGCAGTCGCCCTGTCCCCTTTGCAGAAAAGCATCCCCAAAGAATGAGGTTTCCACCTCCATGCTTCACGGTCGGGATGGTGTTCTTGGGGTTGTACTCATCCTTTTTCTTCCTCCAAACACGGCGAGTGGAGTTTAGACCAAAAAGCTCTATTTTTGTCTCATCAGACCACATTACCTTCTCCCATTCCTCCTCTGGATCATCCAGATGGTCATTGGCAAACTTCAGACGGGCCTGAATATGCGCTGGCTTGAGCAGGGGGACCTTGCGTGCACTGCAGAATTTTAATCCATGACGGCGTAGTGTGTTACTGTCACAATGGTACTGAAGTGAGCCCACAGGCGAGCAGGTGACACGGGATCCCCCAGGGCGTGGAATCTAAGGGCCAGCCGGTATTCTGCCAGGGACCCCCTCACGAGGTTTTGGGCTTAGCTGCGTGCTGACCCCAGGTCACGACCCCTAGGTTCACCCTGCTCGCGAGGAGAGTACCAGAAGACACAGAGGGATGGATGGATAAAGCAAAAGGAGAGCCGGATATCGAGCCAAGGTCGGGGCGGGCAGCAGACAACGTAAACAGGAGGACTAGCCGATTCGGTACACAAGAAGTCTGGTTAAGTAGGTTACAGGCAGGGAGCTCTGAAACAAGTGTTGCTCAAGCAACCAGAAACTGAGTGCAATTTAAATAGTGAGGCACATGGGAGGCTGGACAGGAAGTAGCAGGAAGGAAGGATATATTAAGCCAAAGGTCAAGCCGGTGACATCCATAGCTGCTGAGTGCAGCCAGAGCTGAACACAAGCTTGTGGAACAACAGGTGCCAGCCGACCTACAGCAGTAGTAAGACACAGATCAGCTCCGCAGCTGATCTGTGACAGTTACTATTGGTTTTCTTTAAGATTGTGGTCCCAGCTCTCTTCAGGTCATTGACTAGGTCCTGCTGTGTAGTTATGGGCTGATCCCTCACCTTCCTCATGATCATTGATGCCCCACGAGGTGAGATCTTGCATGGAGCCCCAGACCGAGGAAGATTAACCGTCATCTTGAACTTCTTCCATTTTCAAATAATTGCGCGAACAGTTGTTGCCTTCTTACCAGGCTGCTTGCCTATTGCCCTGTAGCCCATCCCAGCCTTGTGCGGGTCTACAATTTTATCCCAGGTTGAGAACCACTGCCCTATATCATTTATAAAGATATTAAAAAGTAATAAAAGTAATTCTAGAGGCCTTTAGCTCAGATGCTGAGAAACTTACATTTTGCAGCTAGATACAAATTCACCAGCTTCAGTAGCTAATTATTGCAACCCCTGAAGATCAGAATGCACCATCAAATTGTAGCAACTTAGACAAGGAGTGTAGCCTGCTGTTTGTACTACTGCACAAACACAAGTGAGGTGGATGCAAGAATCCTCCCTGCAATGCAATTGTATTCTGACAGCAAGACTCCTCCGCCACTTTCATATTTGGGGAAATACATTGCACACACACGTGTGACATTAATTGCTGACAGAGAAGTCATTAGTGATTTCAAGCATACAACCATTCACTCGAATGGGTGGCTGTATGCAGCACCTATGGCCAGGGCCGCTGATAGGCCAGTACAACTGGCCCTGTTGTACCGGGCTTGGCCAGCAGGGGGGCCCGGTCAACCTGAACAGAGAACTAATTAATGTTAAAAAATAAAATAAAATAAAAAATACTCCAGCCACCTTGACCAAACATCGTCTGTCCGAGTACACCAAACCAACTGAACTCCTCCGCGCCCGCTCCTCATGCTGACTAAAGTCCTGGCCAGTGCGTCATCTATTGTTCCCCCCCTCTGCTCTGTTCTTCACTCAGCCTGAGAGAAGAAGCAGAGAGGCGAGCGGCGGCGGCGGCGGCAGAAGTAAAAAAAAAGAAGCAGCTGGAGCTGGTATCTGACTGGAATAGTTTGTGGACACTCGCACTCCAGTCCAGGCAGCAGCAGGATCAGGGAGGAAGTGACTCCTGGGGCCCGGCTAACACAGAACACAGGTGTGTGCTTGCTTGGAGGGGGGGGGAAGGGGGTGGATTGAAGATCTACTACTACTGCAGCAGCCTCTTTACATTATGGCATTGGCAGCATGGGTGGCACTGTCTGCAGGTAGCACATGCATAATGGTCCATAACGCATGTGCTGCCTGCAGAGACAATCCCACCCATGCTGCCAATGCCGTAATGTGCTACAGACGGTGCCACCCATGACACTAATGCATAACACATGTGCTGCCTGCAGAGATAGTGCCACCCAAAAGAGGGACCAGGGGAGGAGCTGAAGGGGGCCCCGTCAGGTAGGCTGTATGGGGCCCCATGATTTCTATCAGTGGCCCTGCCTACGGCTCTCTGTGCGCGGAAAAATAGTGCATCGCATACTAGCTCATTATGAAATACTTACCTTAGAACGAAGCCTACCAGCAGCACCCACATACCACTGAGACGGCTGGCATCTTTCCCAGAGTTACCTCCGCTGCATGTCACATAATATCTCACACGATACACATTTAGGAGATATTTACACTACCTATAGGTAGGCCTTATTATAGGCTTACCTATAGGTAAATATCAGCAGAGGAAGTTTACTTCCGCTTTAAATTTCAGTATTTATTAACTTTTTCTTATCTGTATCAGGGTTCATTCACACAGCCCACAAGGCACGGTTTACCTTTCTGTATCTGTTTTAACACAGAATGCCACTAAGATTATTACAGTTTATTGCTTTCAAGAGTCATATGTTTTTTAGCATAGATTTCATTTTTTACATTTATATAATCTGTCATTTGAGTATATACTTTTTACATTTTTATATTCTGCGTTGCATAACAGAGACACAACAGACAACACCTGTCTTCTAGCTCTGAATGATTCTGTTACATATTAATTATTAATTATATGATTAAGGCCAAGACATATGCATGTTACACTACAACTATCATGCTTATCAAATTTACACAAAGTATATATTTGCATAACATTGACTTAATCAAAGACAAAAATGAACACGTGCAAAAGCATGTAAACATCGGTGTGCATGAGGCCTTATTGTACATATTTACTACGTTGTATATTTCTTACTGAAATGAAAGGGACATCTGATATCAAACTAAACTTGATTACCTGAAGCTCTAAATAAATCTTAAGATGATTAGAAAATGGTGTAATATTAGAAAGAACCTCTCTACAACCCAGTGTATGTTAAATACCGTATTTATCGGCGTATAACACGCACAGGCGTATAACACACACCCTAACTTTAAGAGGGAAGTTTCAGGAAAAAAACGTTCCACAGACCCCTGCGTATAACACGCAGGCACAGTTTACCCTCTATTTTCAGGGTAAAAAAGTGAGTGTTATACGCCAATAAATACAGTAATAAACCTTTAAGCATTTCCCAATTTTGTGCTTACCTTTGTAGGAGGTCTCCACCTCTCTCCTTAGTGACAGTGACCCCCAGAGTTGTGCAGGGAATGCCAATGATCTCCCACCTCGCTGCATGATTTTAGTAATAAAACACACTGAAGTCCTAATTCATAACAATTGAGCATTAGATGTGTCACACACAGGTGTATGCTTCCCTACCACGAGTGTTATGTGACCTTAATGCTGGGGGAGACTGTCCTGCCCTTGGGAAATTAAACCCAGGCAAAGGAGGTTTCAGTTACAGCAGTAAACTAATAAGGTTCATGTACCATATGTGTCCTGAAAAAAACCCATCATTGGATTACAGTGTCAGTTCTTTTTCTAATTCATTTCCCTAATACTTTTTATTGCTTTTTTTAAAGTACGTAGAATGTCTTTATTCAATGACCATACACAGTATAATAATGTGCACTAATCTATTAGCAGCCAACCTTCAGGAGTTAGAACATACGAGTTTAGATTGACTTCTGAAAGACTGCACATTGCTCTGTTTTATTAAACAAAAGCCAAATATCAGCCGCATAAGAACTAAAGCTAAAGTCATATAACACTGGTAGAGGTGTGTATATTCAGGAGTTATGATCTGCTTACTTTAGAGCTCACGTGCAATGATAAGAATCTGCATGTTCACAATCCACAACTCTGACACCTGTCAATGGAAGTAGAACAGCTTCATTCACTACTACAGTAAACGGAGACGGTCGTACCCATGCAAGTGCTTCAATACCAGTTTGTTGAATAAAAAAGGGTTTATTCCACTGCTATACATCATGAAACACTTTGTGCCTCCACACAGCAATGGGGCAACTAGCTTCCTATGATCAATTTATTTAACTAAACTTTAAAAGTAGCAGTAGCTACATACAGTATCTCACAAAAGTGAGCACACCCCTCACATTTTTGTAAATATTTTATTATACCTTTTCATGTGACAATACTGAAGAAATTACACTTTGCTACAATGTAAAGTAGTGAGTGTAGAGCTTGTATAACAGTGTACATTTTCTATCCCCTTTAAAATAACTCAACACACAGCCAGTAATGTCTAAACCGCGACAACAAAAGTGAGTACACCCCAAAGTGAAAATGTCCAAATTGGGCCCAAAGTGTCAATATTTTATGTGGCCACCATTATTTTCCAGCACTGCCTTAACCCTTTTGGGCATGGAGTTTACCAGAGCTTCACAGGTTGCCGCTGGAGTCCTCTTCCACTCATCCATGAGAACATTGCAGAGCTGGTGGATGTTAGAGACCTTGTACTCCTTCATCTTCCGTTTGAGGATGCCCCACAGATGATCAATAGGGTTTAGGTCTGGAGACATGCTTGGCCAGTCTATCACCTTTACCCTCAGCTTCTTTAGCAAGGCAGTGGTGGTCTTGGAGTTGTGTTTGGTGTCGTTATGTTGGAATATTGCCCTGTGGCCAGTCTCCGAAGGGAGGAGAACATGCTCTGCTTCAGTGTTTCACAGTAAATGTTGTCATTCATGGTTCCCTCAATTAACTGTAGCTTCCCAGTGCCGGTGGCACTCATGCAGCCCCAGACCATGACACTCCCACCACCATGCTTGTCTCCCACCACCATGCTTAACTTGTCTTTGTACTCCTCACCTGGTTGCCACCACACACGCTTGACACCATCTGATACAAATACGTTTATCTTGGTCTTATCAGACCACAGGACATGGTTCCAGTAATCCATGTCCTTAGTCTGCTTGTCTTCAGCAAACTGTTTGCAGGTTTTCTTGTGCATAATCTTTAGAAGTGGCTTCCTTCTGGGACGACAGCCATGCAGACCAATTTGATGCAGTGTGTGGCTTAATGGTCTGAGCACTGACAGGCTGACCCCCACCCCTTCAACATCTGCAGTAATGCTGGCAGCACTCATACGTCTATTTTCCAAAGACAACCTCTGGATATGACGCTGAGCACGTGGACTCAACTTCTTTGGTCGACCATGGTGAGCTCTGTTCTGAGTGGAATCTGTCCTGTTTTCAACCGCTGTATGGTCTTGACCACCATGCTGGAGCTCAGTTTTAGGGTCTTGGCAATCTTCTTATAGCCTAGGCCATCTTTATGTAGAGCAACAATTCTTTTTTTTCAGATCCTCAGAGAGTTCTTTGCCATGTTGAACTTCCAGTGACCAGTATGAGAGTGAGAGTGATAACACCAAAATTTAACACACCTGTTCCCCATTCACACCTGAGACCTTGTAACACTAAACGAGTCACATGAGACAGGGGAGGGAAAATAGCTTATTAGGCCCAATTTGGACATTTTTACTTAGAGGTGTACTCACTTTTGTTGCCAGCGGTTTAGACACTAATGGCTGTGTGTTGAGTTTTTTTGAGTGGACAGCAAGTTTGCACTGTTATACAAGCTATACACTCACTACTTTTCATTGTAGCAAAGTGTAATTTCTTCAGTGTTGTCACATGAAAAGATATAATAAAATATTTACAAAAATGTGAGGGGTGTACTCACTTTTGTGAGATACTGTATATGTAGATTTCTGACACTTTTTGCGTGAACAAGATTTCCAGCAATATAGACATATCAGGACTCCCAACTGTCCCTCATTTGAACAGACTACTCCTATTTTGAGACCAAATACCTCTGTTGCACATTCAGCCTCAGTTGTCCCTCTTTTTGGTCTGATATGTATATCTCCATACAGAATGTACTAGTTTACTAACAATGCTGTACTAAACTTGGCGCAAGTTCCCATCTCACTTCTTCTAGAATAGAACACCAACCCACCTACTTGTAGCCTTCTACCCTGCCATATTGTGGCCATCTCCTTGCCAGAGGCATTTCCACAACATTACTGGCCATGAACCTTTATATTCAAAGAAAGGAATGTCCACACAAAAGATATTCAGTCGTTTCCGCACTTTACTGGTGTTCTTCAGAGCAGGGCCATGACACATAACATCACATCACACAGACATACAATCCGGGGTTGTTTGACATTACTTTTCCAATCACAAATATGGTGGACCTACCATTGCAGTCATTATGTGAAAGCAGTACATTATACAGCACTCTTTAGCCATTTTCCCTTTTGAATAGTCTGTCTCCTTGGGAGCACCACAGTGTTGAGACCCATCTCCCTGTATACTACTGTTTATCGAGAAAGTGAACCATCCTGCTTTGTCAGCCAAGATTACCAAGGCTCCTTCTATAGTATACCAGTCTATCCTTCCACATCTCACTCCATAGCTCTACTCAGCCTGATATGCCCCCTAAAGTCACTCTCTTGTTCTCAGAGTCATTAGTACTCGCTCAAATGGCTCTGACTTGCCATTAGGCATTGAGCAACCAGCTCACGGCTCTCCTCTAGTCATTCCAGAAGCAGGACTGCTGCTGTTGCTCCCACTGAATTCTGTACCCTTCTCCTGGGACTTGTGCCATGAGCATGGTCTTGGCTGTGCTGACTACATCTTCATAGGTATGAGTTAATTGGCTCTCATGCCCCACCTACACTAAGGCTCCTCTCAACCTGCACTATCTCCGCCTTTACATCACTACAGACAGCTTCATCTTAAAAAGGGACCCAATAGTGAATTGCATTATTCACTGTTACCATCTACTATTTCGGGACACAGCCACCTAGTGACAGACTGGCTAACTATACCTGTTTACATACAGAGGTATGAAAGTATTCAAAGCAAGATGTGCCTGCGCTGGGAAGCTGTCATCAGGGGCGCATCAACGGGTTAGCGAGACCGGCGCCCGCCAGGGGAGCAGGCCGAGGGGGGTGCCAATTGGCAGTGCTCTTCACTTCAGCTGCAGCAAAGCAGCGGTGGGCGGCGCCGAGCACTATTGCTGGGCTAGCCCAGGGCTGGTACAAGGGGTGGGCAGAAGGGGCGGATCCATTTACTGGAGTAGGGGGGCGCAGTAGAGGCCACGCTACATAGCATATCAATGTTGTCATATATATGTGCCGAGTGCCAGTGACGTACTGAGTGGGGGGCGGGCCGCCCCGGGTGCCACACACTGGGGGGTGTCAAGCTGGCACCCCACTCCGCGATTGAAGCGGAGACAGTGGGCGGGTTTAAGCAGCGACAGGGCGCGGTGACAGGCAGCAGCGGCAGGTAACACACACACAGAGAGCCTCAGACTGGCTTTGCAAGGGGGGTGCGAGCCATTCCCGAGTGACACCCGGCGGCACACCCAGGACCCGGCTGCAACGATCCCCTTCTCTCGTGGCCGCGCCGCGGCTCTGATAAGTCTTGGTTGTCTTACACAGCCGAGCAGAGTGAAGCCGCCTCCCCCTCCGTTATGTCTACACGTGCTGTCTGTCCATGTCCCGCGCTGATCATCATCTGAGCTCTGCCGAGGTACACTATGGGTCTGTACTGTAGGAGGGGGGTCTGCACTGTAGGAAGGGGAATCTGCACTGTAGGAGGGGGGTCTGTGTAACATACAGGAGTCTAGAGCTGTGGGGGGCTGTGTAACGTAAAGGGGTCCAGAGGTGCAGGATGCTGTGTAATGTAAAGGAGTCCAGGAGGTACAAGGGCTGTGTAATGTAAAGAGGTCATTAGGTGCAAGGTGCTGTGTAATGTAAAGGGGTCCAGAGGTGCAAGGTTCTGTGTAATGTAAAGGGGTCCAGAGGTGCAGGGTGCTGTGTAATGTAAAGGGGTCCAGAGGTGCAGGGTGCTGCGTAACGTAAAGGGGTCCAGAGGTGCAGGGTGCTGCGTAACGTAAAGGGGTTCAGAGGTGCAGGGTGCTGCGTAATGTAAAGGGGTCCAGAGGTGCGGTGCTGTGTAATGTACACAATAGTGACAAAGAGATATTGAAGGATGCAGAGGTATGCAGGGGGCACAGTGGGGTGTTTTTAACATTTTAAGGTGGGGGGTGCAGATGTAGGATCTGCCCCGGGTGCCAAATGCACTAGGTATGCCACTGCCGAGTGCGCTCCTGCACCCAGCAGAAGCCTGAGACTAGCCCCACCTGCCCTTCCCTATCAGGCAGAGTAATCTCCGCCCGACAGCGCTTCCTAGTCACGGCTGGCGTGTCATCACTGAGAGGCTAGCCGGGAGACAGGATGGAAAAATGAGCATGGAGTGCTGCCCCCCGCCGGAGCTATGAATTGGGAGTGCAATCAAGGAGGAGGAACCAAGCAGGACATCATCACACAAGTAAGCAGATTGCCATCTGCAAATGGCATAATTAACTCTGAATGGGGGGAGGCGGCCAGGGGTGAGTTTGCTTAATTAGCAATGGTATTGGTAATATGCAGCAGGAAGGGGATTAATGCACTGTCACTGATGCATTAGTGTAGATCCCATCGTCTGTAGGCGCTGTAGCTTTTCACAGTGGGGGCGCCGATACAGATTCTCGCCAAGGGCGCTGGAGACCCTAGGTACGCCTCTGGCTGTCATGTATGTGATAGATTCTCACACAGGGCTGTATCTCCGGCTTCATTTAGCTGTTGACCAGGAGATTACCCAGTCAAAAACTAAATGTAAGCAAAAAGGCCGGGGATACAGCTGAGGTCATTACCCAAACATGCAGTGGGCGCATTTGAAAGCAGCTATTGTACTGAATAGCAGCTATGGATCTGCCCACTCCTATGCACTGTCAATCAAAAGTGAAGTGGCCCTGATGAGGAACGAATCTTTCAGTTTCCCTTCAGGCTTCGCCCACTCCTAGTAAGAAGCTCCCCAACCATGCACTTGTCAGTGTGAGGGCCACAGTGACCAGGGAGGGAAAGTGGGAGTAAGTGCACTGAGGTAGGGGTGTCCTCGAGGCAGACAAGGACTGTGATGGAATCCGGAAAACCTGACTGGGTATCTCCGCCAAGAAGCTTCTTCACAATGCTCTAGAACACGAGTTACCCTCATTAAACCAAAAGAAGAACTGTTTATTTGAACAAAAATACAGGCTTTTATACACTTGAGAAGGAGGTCGCTCACCACATTAACAATGACCCAAATATTTGCCCAAAACATCACACAATGGTTTAGCTAATGAGGCACAGCTGACTCATGGCTAATCCCATCACAGAGGATCCTTAATTAACCACTTGGATGACTCGGATGTCACATTGCAGGTCAGACTTGCCGACTCCAATTTTACACAGCTCAATACACATGTAGCGGTACCCCGTAGGGGCTGCTGAGTGATTGTGGCCCACCTGTCACCCTTCCCAGCCCAGCATTCACTTCCAGACACTCAAAGACAATGAACAAGTCCATCAGCTTTGTTTTTGTATTTTTATTGAGGGATTAGAACGTGGATGGGGTTAGGGAATTCATGGGATGCCCGGGACAAAAGATTCTTGCATGGTTTGGGACATTCAGATACTCTTCTCCTGCACAACACTTGCTCCAGGCTATCTCTCCTTCTCCCTCCAGCACACTTCTTCAGGTTCAGGTAGCACATGGTTGGGCCCAACTCTGGTTTCAGCCAGGCCTTAGCAAAGTTCCCTATTACAGGCAGGGACCGCGGGCCCCTATAGCATAGCAAAAGAAAGTTCTGGTGCTAGCTGCCCTCTTTGGTGGACTTCTGCTCCCAGTCAACCCCTTGCAGACCCCGACAGCCCTCCCAGCTACAGCGGCCCGACTTCACCACCAGTAACATCACAGTATCTCCTGCTGGCTCTACATCCCTCTCAGACTGCACACTCCTAGTCAGCTCCTGCATGCCTCTCCCAGCTCTCCCAACTGTGCCTGCCACTCACCAACACCTGGTGGATCCCACCTGGAGACTTGCCTGCTTTCAGCTAGGCCTGCTTAAAATGTATCTGCACTACAAAAACCTCACTCTAGCATGTACACTAGGTAGAGGGTGCGACACGCATTATCATAAGTATAAACACAGAACTCCTTCAGACAGACAATAGCAGACCTACTTACAATAAAAACACATTATGGCAGGGGGCCCCAGTCAGGTGGCTTGCTGATGACAACAGCATCTGCCATGAGTCCCACACTGGCAGAGACCATCATGGCATTTTTAATAATATCCTTTTGCATTACATAAAAGAACATTTTCCTAAATTCTTGTAGCTGTCAAATGCCAATAGTCGGTAGGCAAAAGGCTAGCATTTAGTCCCCTGCAAAAGCCTCTGTTCTGGGTGAGTCTATCACATTTCTCCCCCATCAAAAGTCGAGTAACAAGGTCCCAGATATCCACCTGGTCTGGACATGTGTTAGTTGGGCAGAGTAAACTCACATAGTCAGTCCGCATGATCTCCATTCCTGGCTGCAAGGAATAGTGCAAGGAAAATTTGTCATCAGTAAGTGTGGGGCAGAGGTCATTGACTCTGTCCCGCTGCCAGCGCTTCTGCTGGGTGGTTTGCAACATTCCGAGGCTCAGTCTGCTGCTGGGGATAGGGGCCGATCGCCCCAGCTTCCTGAAGCTGTGGAGGCACTGTAGGTGCTAGGCAGAGGCCAGTGGCATTCTGCTGTGTTGCCAGCGATTCAGCTGGGAGTAGAAGCTTCATAACATCAGCTTGTTGCAGGAGAGAGGGGCTGACTGCCACGGCTCCCTGGAACTCCACAGTTGTTGCCGTGCTGGGCAGAGGATGACAGCACATCTGCTGGGGACTCCCCATAATCTGCTCCGGCTAACCGTTGGGACGGTAGGCTAGCTTTCTCCACTCCCAGACTGTGGATCTGCTGCTGGGGAGGAAGGATGACCTCCGTCTCTCCCAAACTGTGGGAAGGGAGTTACCGCTCCAGGTGAATATACTAAGGCAATCAATGCTCTCTCAGGAAACCAAGGGTGCTGGCAATGCACGATACAAGCAAAAGAAAATTGATGATATGTACAGCCGCACTCCAAAAAATACATACATTGGCATTTTTATTTATTATAGTTATATTCATTGCCGATTGGTTCACTATAATATCGCAATCCTATAGATTTACTAGTTATCACATTACTTATTTTCTCATTATTTACAATGCTTATGATTTGGGACCTTTTATTGGTTCCTCACGTAGGGAATTAATTTATTCACGTGGTGAAATAAGTTTGCACCATTCTTCTTGATCAATCAAGTATTTATTTATTTATTACTTTACATGGCACATTGAGTTTACCCACCTTTCTCTCCCAAACTGTGTAGCTGCCATTGAGGTGATCCGGCTGCTTCCTCTTCCGTTCCCTCATCTTGATGCTGGGATGACATTTCTCTGTCACCGTCTCCCAGGTGCATGGATCCTGGCTGGGGAGTGAAGGCAACTTCCTCCACTCTGACTGTTGGGAAGGGAGGAAGGACGACAACGTCCTCTCCCTTCTCCCCTTGGATCCTGATCTGCTACTGGGAAGTAAACATCTCCTCCTCACCCTGGGCCACCGGAACTGCCGCAGGTGTGGGGCAGAGGTCTTGAACCCTCTTTCTGATTACCAGAGCTTCAGCTGGAGAAGTTTCTTGTAACTCCACAGATGCTGCTGGCAGGATTTCCAACAACGCCCGTCGTTGCTCTGGGGTTGAAAAGCACTTGCCGTGTTGTATACCAGCGACCTGGAGGGCTTTAATCCAGAGTCCTACTCGAATCTGTTGCCTGAGCTCCGGGTATTCATCCACAGACACAGTCCTGGAGTATGCTGAAAGGACGATCCGCAGCAGCCCAGGAAAATCTGATGTCAGGTCCATATCTCCGCTGGGGTGACTGAAGTCTGCTATCCTGATCTTGGATCCCGGTGGAGGTTTGGATGTCCCAGACTTCAGGAAGCATCCCAATGCTTGCCACCAAATGTGACGGAATATGGACACCCTGACTGGGCATCTCCGCAAAGAAGCTGCTTCCCAATGCTCTGGAACACGAGTTACCCCAAGAACTAGGCAACACCAGCTTTGGAGTAAACCAGAATAAGAACTGTTTATTTGAACAAGAATACAGGCTTTTATACACTTGAGAAGGAGGTCACTCACCACATGAACAACGACCCAAAATATTTACCCAAAACATCACACAATGGTTTAGCTAACCAGGTACAGCTTACTCATGGCTAATCCCATTACAGAGGATCCTTAATTACCACCTGGATGACTCAGATGTCACATTGCAGGTCAGACTTGCCGACTCCAAGCTTACACATTATCATAAGTGTAGCGGATGGTTGCTACTAGTTACTAACATCTACCATATCACCCTGCTGCCAGACCTCCATCTATCACCTCAGAGACAATGAACAGTCATCTGCGTTGTTTTGTTTTTGTTTATTGGGGGATATAACTTGGTTGGGGGAAAGGGAATATGGGATGCCCATAGAACATGTTGCTTTGCCATCATTTAAGTAAATGAAAGAATAGTTTGAGCTTTGAAGAACTGATGAACCCTAACATTTACAGTCACTTCCCCTGCATAACCCATGCAGACTATAGCTCCTCCTCTGTGTCAACTCCTGCAGACTGTTGCTCCCAGGAATTCTCTCCTCCTGCACAAAACTTCCACTGTAAACTGCTAGTCTTCCTGTCCCATCATCTTCACTTGACAAAAGAGATCACTCCGAATAATTCCAGATTGCTGGCTGTAATGTTACTAGGCCAGAGGTCTGCAGTACCTCTCCCGGCGGCCTAGTAATTTAGCAGCTTGAATTGGTTGGTGGACTACTGATCCCAGCTAGCCTGAACTGCAAATCCTGTGCCCGCAGGCCACATCAATTTGACACGAATCCCACAGTCTCTCCTCTGGCCTCGCACCCAGCTCCACTGGCATGCCTCTTCCAGAAATCCACTGTGTCACACTCACCGACCTTCACCTGCCCCGAGTCCATGATGGAGAACTTTAACTGGACATGCGTTCCAATAGCTTCTCCAGCCTCTCTGTTCCAGGACACCTCCTCCATGACTGTGTAAGGATGAGGCTCCCCTCCAGCTCTCCCAGGCTCCTCTGATGGGGCCCCTGTTGCTATCTAGCTCTCCATTCTCCATGTCTCCTGGCCGACAACTCCCCTCCAGTGGGCTGGACCTAAACCTATATGGGAGGCCTGCCCCCTGCCAATACCAGGTGGTGATTGGTTAGGGCTCCTCACATGAGCTCCTTGTCACTCCAGTAGGGGTGTTGAAAATGATTGCCGCATCGATGCATCACGATTTTGCCCTTCCCGATTCGGCATCGATGCGGTAGCCAGTGTTAATCGATTATGCTCCTCCCCCTCCCCCCGCACAGCAGTGTCTTTCACGGATTGGCTGGCTGAGCCTGGTGCCGTTCCCCAGTCAATGGATGATATAGCCTCAGCATGCTGCCCCCACCCAGGCTCTCCCCCCCTCCTCAGGATTTGTACCTGTGGACACACGGACAGTGACCCCTCATCTCCCCGATGGGCGGGCGCAGAGCCAGAGCCGCACGGAGCTGTGAGACAGATCAATGTAGCTGTCATCACATCCGTGAGAGTGGCCGAACAATCAGTGTTGCCGAAGTCCCTGAAGATCCTGCACTGTGGGGGGGCAATGCAGTGTTTCCAGCCTCCCATTATAGCTGTGACAGTTTGAGAAAACAAACTGATTTCTCCCATCCGTAAGACAGGAGAATCAGTCTGTCCATTTAGAGGCCAGTGGCTGCAGCTGTGTGGAGTGTCTTCTCTGACACTCGTCTCACACACAGCCCAGCAAAGTTCACTCCCCCTTCCAGCAACGGAACAATGCATTGCATACAGCTGCCCCTCCTCCTCCTCCTCCTCCTCCTCCTCTCTCCCCCTGTGTCTGCCCGGCCCGCCCACTCTCCTATCCCGATGTACAGCTGTGAAGGAGAGAGAGGAGAGGGGGGAGATGTGCGCGGGAGATATGAAGAACAACACAGTCAGCAGCTACACATTCCAAGCTGTGTGAAGTTCCAGCCTCGTCCCTGAATAAGTGAGCACTGCATTTTTCATTACACGTTGAACACTGAGCTGTGCCTTTCTCTCCCCTATCTGTCTCCCTCCCCCACTCTGTTCTTCCAAGATCCAGTTAGCACCAAGCCACTTATGCAGCCCATATAGTGATCGCTTTTTTTTTTTTTTTCGTTTGGTCATTACACTGGAAAAAAAAAATATGATCCAATTCCCCCATCTACACATTCCAGGTGGATGGGGGAATCCTCCGACAGTGGACCAATGGGCGAACAACCAGGGTTGCTGTCCTGGCACCGCTATTGACAGCGCTGGTCTCTGTCTCCATGGCAGCAGCAGCGCATTAGAAACCAGTGCTGGCTACTTGGCACATCATGTCTGCAGTCTCTGATCATCTCCTGTACTATTTCCGCAGTCTCTGATCATCTCCTGTATCCTGTCTGCAGTCTCTGATCATGCCTGCAGTCTCTGACCATATCCTGCATCATGTTAGCAGTCTCTGACCATCTCCTCTAGTATTTTTTTTTGGGGGGGGGCCTGGAACTCCTCTAAGTTGTTGTTTGCTGTGTTAAGACTTTGCTGCATGCAGGGAGTGTTGTCTTTTTTTTTTTAAGAACAGATAAAATAAAAAAAATGGAGTTCTCCTGACTGCTTGAATTTTTTTTAATGAAAACCGCGCGCAGTAATCTTGATGCATCGCGGAATCGAATCGAATTGTCGACATGATAATCGTAATCGAATCGAATCGAATCGTGAGGCCAGTGAAGATGCGCACCTCTACACTCCAGTCCTGTGCCCTGCCTCTCTTCTAGAACATTCTCCCTGGAAGCAGGGGAGGCGCCCCAGAACTAAAGTACAGGTGATCACACCCACTGCTACACTAACCACTCCCTGCCCCCAGATCAAAACAAGCAGTTCTAGCCTGAAGCATAGGCATGCCTAAATTTACCTGCGCTGGCAGCTTTACCTCACAAAAATCCTCACTCTAGCACCTACCTATGGTAGAGGGTGCTACATAAGTATAAACACAGAACTTCTTCAGACAATAGCAGACCTACTTGCAATTAAACATTTAGGCAGGGGTCCCAGACAGGTGACTTGCTGATGACATAAGCATCTGCTATGAGTCCCACACTGGCAGAGATCATCATAGCCTTTTTAATACTGTCCTTTTGCAATACGTAACAGAACATCTTCCTAAATACTTGTAGCTCCCTCAAATGCCAGGGCCCATAGTTGGTAGGCAAGAGGCTAGCATTCAGTCTCCTCCAAAAGCCTCTGTTGCGGGTGAGTTTATCACAAGGACAATGTACCGTATTTATCGGCGTATAACACGCACAGGCGAATAACACGCACCCTAATTTTAAGAAGGAAGTTTTAGGGAAAAAAAACTTTTTTTAAATAAACAACTTTGAAGCAAATTAAGGCTCAGTGCTCATGAATGTCCATCTGCAGCCTGATCAATGCCCTCAATGCAGCCTGCATCTGCAGCCCATCAATGCAGCCTGATTAATGCCATTTTATTAAACCTCATCTGCAGCCTCACCATCTCCTTTATCAAAGCAGCCTGAACATCTGGATACACTGAGCCGTCATCTCCTGTTTACTCGGCTCTCACACACACAGTCCCGCCTCCGCCATCGGCATTGGACCAGCTCCTGTGATAGACAGAACACTGGTTTAATTCCGATGGTGGGACTGTGTGTGTGTGACGCGAGAGCCGAGTTAGAGCCTAGTAAACAGGAGATGGCGGCTCGTGAATTCCGACGGCACTCGTTCTCCTCCTTCCCCTCCGAGGTACGCTGTCGGCGTATAACACGCATCAGTGATTTGCCCCCTATTTATACGCCGATAAATAGGGTATGTACCCGTCTGTGGCCGGTCTATGAATTTGGTACAAGCACCAGCACTTTCAGTATCTATGATGCCCCTTATGAATTCCCCAGACTGTGTGCTAAAATGTGTCCCTCTATCAGAAAGTTGGGATTTAAGTAATATAGCTTCCTGCTATCACACCTGTAATTTCACGAAGGAATTTCCCTTATGCTCCTGTGTATACAGACGTCAGCACTCCAATCCTTGTTAATTATAAGCTCTTTGCGCCTGTTTTCCTCCTCGTCTCAGGTCGAGTAGTCGAGCTGCAGTGGTTTCGAATGTTTACTGGAGCAAAAAATACATCTTGTTGGGCAGACTGAACTCATGACATCTAAACTTGCAGTAAATATGCTGTTTTTGTTTGTCTGCCTCTTTTCTAGAAGTAATACCAGTTTGAAAAAAACAGAGATCAAATTGTGAAAAGGGTAACTTTTGTATTTTTAACCAAAACAGTTTTTTGCCCACTTGCATAACCCTTGAGCTCTGTTTTTACTGAAAATTATAATTGAGCTTCCTTTTGTGAAAAACAGGGATGAATTGACTAAACCATGATTCCATGAAATACAACTGCATATGTTGTTTTTAAGGTTTTACAATGGGCTACTTACACAATAATTGCTGAGGTTTAGTTTTGGGGGGGGGGGGGGTTATACATTACATTTGCTTTTTATACATCGACAGAATGAGAGTGTAAATTGCAAAAAAATATATATTTATTAGCCCATCATAAAAATGTTACAACCCAGTCTTTGGTATGTTCTGTTCCCCAGTGGCACACCTGGGGAAGGGGACCTACCCCAGATACCAACATTGGAGGGTGTTGCAGCCCCCACCGATTACTCATCTTGGATTAGGTGGATCTCATTTATATAGAGATGCATGTAGCAAGCAATATATGCTGATCATGTGCAGCCCTTTTCTAGGCAGACATCAAATTTTGGCCAGTGTGGGTACCGCAGGTATCCTTCAGATAGTTAGAGATTATATCAGTATGCTGCGTGAGAGGAAGGCCTGCAGCCTCAGCTATCCAAATCCTAAGGAAGCTCAAAGACATGTCAGTGCTGGGACAAGGTCATTCGGGGCCCAGGGCGAAGATGGCAAACTGCGCCCCCCCCCCGGTGTAAAGAACGAGTCAGTGTCAGTTTCCGATCCCGCCTCCTGGCCGGCCTCTCGGTGAGTCCCCGCCTCTCGGCCGGGACTAGGAATTGCCTGTCGGGCGCAGTGGCTACTCTAGGAACAATATATAATATATACACACACACACACAAAAGTCGAGAGTAATGTGGTATTTTTATTGTCTTATTGTGGAACCACACCAGCAATGTTAGAACTCATTAACACAAGTGGTGAGGGGGACTGTTAAACCCTGCAGTAGGGGCCAAGTTTTTACCCCCCCCCCCACTGCTACTCCCGTTAGCTGTATACAGGCAGTGGCTGGGGGTGTACACATATGTTTAGTGTCATGGCAGGAATTACACCCTGTGTTGCTTTTGGCAGGTGCTTCCACCCACTGTGTACAACCCCTTCAACTGAATGAGGATGCTCTGCAACAGCCCTACGAGTGTGTGTGCAATACACAAGTGTGGGGGATAAAGAGGTTGAAGCAGGTGGTGAGGCGGTGATACAACACCTCCTCACTGCCTGTTTAATGCTTTCTAAAGAGTGATCTGCATGTGGATTGCTCTTCAGAAAGCAAAACTAGTGTGAATAAGCCCTAAGGCTTTAAGGTGAAGCAGAGAGACAGAACACACAGACCTTGCATTATTTTCTCCCAGGTAGAGATCTAATGTAAGAAACATGATTTCTGCTGGTTTAAAGAAATGTAAGTCTGTGTTCTGTCCCTCTGATGATGAAGATCTTTCACAGCCTGGTGTCAGGATGAACATGAACATACTGGAAGAGCAGGCCTTCCTCGGATCCTGTTCCCCTCTCTCTCTCTGCTGCCTGCACTAAACAACCAACCTACCATGCTGATGCCCCTTTCCCTATCACTGACTATCCATGCTGCTGCTTTCTATTCCTGAAGCAAAGGAAAAAGACTCACTGTGACTCAGAGCAGAGGGGTCATTTTAGCCACTTCCTCCTCATCTGGAACTGCTGCTTAAAGTTGTCCAAATCTGGCGGCAAGAGAAAGGGGAGGTGCTGGAGTAGCATGATTGGATAAGAACTGGCATGTGACTGCACAGATCCCTCCCTATGGTCACTGGTATGACATCATCCTGCATCTCTGTGCTGTGAGTTTTGCCAGCATAGCTTTCTGAGCATACAGACAGGGGCGGGCTGGGGGGCGGGAGCGCTGCTCGCTTCAGTCATTATGACAAGCAGGAGACCCAGTCTATGCTTCAATTGGGAGCAGATGGGCGGCCTGGCTGTGTGAGCACTACTCGCATTAACATTGGAGTCAGCGAGGAGAGGGAGGGGGGAAGAAATCACCGCAGGAGCTGACAGGTGTTCTCTCTTGTGAGATTACTCTGCCCGATAGAGAAGTGAGGGGCAGGGCGGGACTGGTCTCAGGCTTGTGCCGGGTGCAGGAGCGCACTCAGCACATGCTGTTATCTATGTAGCGCGGCCAGTACACCAGCACTTCTACTGCGCCCCCCCTTCCTCCAGTAAATGGTCCCGCCCAGGGCATCCGCCCCCCCCCTGTACCGGCCATGGGTGGGGGGTGTATGAGGAATGGTAAACCGAGCCTGCATTTTGCATCAGTGGCCAGCTCACCTGGCATTGCTGCGCATGAGTCACCTCTGACTGTGCAGTAAGAGGCATGTGTATGGCACACACTCTTCTGGTGACATCTGTAAGCCACAGGACTCCCCCACAGAAATCAGAGGAGCACAAGCCATATAGTAATAGCCGAGCTCCTGTCCTAAACCCTATGCAATTCATCAATATTCTCTGAACAGCCTTCCCACACTGCAGGACACCCTAGGAAGTAGCCACATGTCAGTCTGTGGTGACATGACAGCTGTGTGTTAGTCTGGCTGCACAACAGCATAGTTGAAAACAGCACCTGTTCCTGAGGGACAGTCCTGGTACTGCTTGTCCTGCAGGCTGTCCCAGAGGATCTGCGGCAACAATGCAGAGTGCAACTGGAGTGCATCCGGCACTGAAATACCAACCAAACAATTTATAGTTCTGACCCAACAGGACGATAGACAGCAGTGTGGGAATGTGTGCACTGGAAAGTAATAACAACCAAAAGCCAGTGCTGGGGGTTGTTATTGCTGCCATGGTTGTTATCCTAGGGATTATTATTGCTCACATCGACATCAAAGATGGGGCTCATTTTACTCCCACTTTCTCTTCTAAAACATAGCAAGGCAAAAGGGGGAAAAGTGCCAAACCTCAAGTCCGATGCTGTGAAACAATACCCTCGTTGTTGGCCATGCCCACTTTTTGGCCACACCACCACATTTAGCATTTTCCCTCTCTGAACATTTAAGTTGTGCCTCTCATTTTGAAATATGGTATTACTTAATACTTCTGTGTAAAAATTGTAATGAATTAATTTGAAGCAGCACAGGCCCTAGGTTGCGGCAGTGCCTGGTGATAAGTAAACCCATTACTTAATGAGGAACTTCACCCTTCCTGCTATGATTTTTTTTTTCCTGCGCACCTGACGATAGGTTCCTCACAGTTCAGATAATCACCTACCCAATGGATCTAGCATTGATCTGCAGAGATCCTCTTCGTTGCAGCCACCACTTGGGTCCTGCGCTGCCGTGTTCCCCTGTGACACCATCAGGAGGCCACGGCTCATCCTGGTTCAGGTAAAGCCTCTTGATAATGTGCTGCTAATCGCGCCCCCTCCTCCTTTAGTGAATGGAATGAAATGCAGTTCTCCCGATGTCTCCAGGGATATGCACATCACATATTCCAGGAGGCAACAGGATCACTGACGTCATTCTCTTAGACAATCAGAGAGAATGGGGGGTGGGCCGAAACCTATTTATAAAGAAAAACGAGTAAACAAAAAATAAGGATATTTGTGTGGTGGAGGGTGGAGGGTGGAGGGAGGGAGGGAAGAGAAGGTGGTGGAGGGTGGGATAGAGGGGCGGAAAGTTGTTTTGAAGAGTGAAGATCTGCATCAATATTTGTGTAATGGAATAAATCAGTTGTGGGGCTGCATCTTTTAAAAGCAGAAATTATTTATGGTGAAGGAAGGGAGGGGGAGTGTTAAAAAAATTAATAAAATTTGTTCCGCCCCAGGAAATACGCTGGCTACACCACTGCTCCTCTCATTTCACATACGTGTGTGAGAAGTACTTTATAGCACTATTTCAGCAATAAACCCTTGGCTTTATGTGTTGGTTCTGTGGCTTGGCACAACATTCACCGATTTTCTAAGCAATCTTTAGATCGGAGGCCCCTTAAGGCATTTCGGAGCAGCACTGGTATTTGTCTGCGGATGGGACCAAAGAATAAGAAGGAGCCAGCAAGCATTCTGCACATCCTTAAGCATTGCATAACACTCATAAGCACGTTATGCATATATTCAGGCAAAGAAGGACAAGTCTGCACAGCTCTGTAGAGTGGAATAGCAATATTTAATAATGAGGTATTGAAATGGTGAATGTGTGTACGTTTCATGTTTTCCATGCGCCAGTCCTAACCCATGCGTGGGCAGTCTAGGTGCCTCTGACATTATTGTATGTTTTTTATGCCATATCTATAATAAAAAATATTTGAACCAGAAATGGTGAATGTGTTTTAATTCTAAACTGTAATGCACACACCAGCATGATTTATAATTGAATTCAACTCTATCCAGTGGTTAAAAAAATTTTTTTATATGCCGACAAGGTAAAGATGTTTAGATTTGGCTCAGCCTACACTTACTGTACATGCACTGTATCCCAAGCATCTTAGGGATCATAAACAGAAACAAGGGAAGTTTATATAGGGACTTTTCAGGTGCTACAATACAAAACTTTTGTATAAAGGTATGTCGTCATCGCTGTAGCACATGAAGAGTACCCATAGAAACGTTCCTGTTTGTGCTTTTGTCTCTACTTTGTATACAGTATCTCACAAAAGTAAGTACACCCCTCACATTTTTGTAAATTTTTTAAATATCTTTTCATGTGACAACACTGAAGAAATTACACTTTGCTACAATGTAAAGTAGTGAGTGTACAGCTTAACAGTGTCAATTTGCTATCCCCTCAAAATAACTCAACACACAGCCATTAATGTCTAAACCGCTGGCAACAAAAGTGAGTACACCCCTAAGTAAAAATGTCCAAATTGGGGCCAATCAGCCATTTTCCCTCCCTGGGTCATGTGACTCATTTGTGTAACAAGGTCTCAGGTGTGAATGGGGAGCAGGTGTGTTAAATTTAGTGTTATCACTCTCACTCTCTCATACTGGTCACTGGAAGTTCAACATGGTACCTCATGGTAAAGAACTCTGAGGATCTGAAAAGAATACATAAAGATTGCCTAGACCCTAAAACTGAGCTGCAGCATGGTGGCCAAGACCATACAGCACTTTAACAGGACAGGTTCCACTCACAACAGGCCTCCCCATGGTCAACCAAAGATGTTGAGTGCACATGCTCAGCGTCATATCGAGAGGTTGTCTTTGGGAAATAGACGTATGAATGCTGCCAGCATTGCTGCAGAGGTTGAAGGGGTGGGGGTCAGCCTGTCAGTGCTCAGACCATATGCCGCACACTGCATCAAATTGGTCTGCATGGCTGTCATTCCAGAAGGAAGTCTCTTCTAAAGATTATGCACAAGAAAGCCCACAAACCAAGATAAAACTTATTTGGCTCAGATGGTGTCCAGGTGAGGAGTACAAAGACAAGTGTGTCTTGCCTACAGTCAAGCATAGTGGTGAAAGTGTCATGGTCTTGGACTGCATGAGTGCTGCCGGCACTGGGGAGCTCCAGTTCATTGAGGGAACTATGAATGCCAAGGGCAGTATTCCAACATGATAACTACCCCAAACACACCTCCAAGAGGACCACTGCCTAACTAAAGAAGCTGAGGGTAAAGCTGATAAACTGGCCAAGCATGTCTCCAGACCTAAACCCTATTGAGCATCTGTGGGGCATCCTGAAACGGAAGGTGGAGGAAGCGTAAGGTCTCCAACATCCACCAGCTCTGTGACGTCGTCATGGAGGAGTAAAGAGGACTCCAGTGGCAACCTGTGAGTCTCTGGTGAACTCCATGCCCATGAGGGTTAAGGCAATGCTGGAAAATAATGGAGGCCACACAAAATATTAACACTTTGGGCCCAATTTGGCCATTTTTACTTAGGGGTGTACTCACTTTTGTTGCCAGCGGTTTAGACATTAATGGTTGTGTGTTAAGTTATTTTGAGGGGACAGCAAATTTACACTGTTACACAAGCTGTACACTCACTACTTTACATTGTAGCAAATTGTCATTTCTTCAGTGTTGTCACATGAAAAGGTATAATAAAATATTTACAAAAATTTGAGGGTGTACTCACTTTTGTGAGATACTGTATGTTGATCTTGGATTCTGATTGAATGAATGATTGAGGTTATTTGGCAGGTATACCCTTGTCTGATCATGTATTCTTATGCGACAGGTATTCCAAGGTAAAATGATTATTTTGAAGATTGTACAAATAAATAAAATTATGTCCATCAATAAAACCATAAAACGAGGCCTCTTTGTAGCAACCATTGGCAAGAAAACAATGTATACAAGCATTGTCAAAGCTCTCAACAAACTTACTGCCATAGAGCTGATAGAGAAAAAAAAAAACAAATTCATCTGTTCTTGGGACCAGAAGTCCTGTGTCAGTAGTTTTTAGCTGAAGGCTTCTGGCTTTGAGATCAAGTGTAAAATCTGAAGCCCCCCAACCATAAACCAAAAATTTGTTATTTCTGATGCCGCGTACACACGATCGTTTTCAATGTCATTGAAAAAAACATATTTTTTCTCAACGTGATTTTTCGGGTTTCCTCTCAAGCCTGCCTTGCCTACACACTATCGTGGAAAAAAATGTTCGAGTAAAGCGCGGTGACGTACAACGGCACTATAAAGGGGAAGTTCCATTCGGATGGCGCCACCCTTCATGTTAGTAAAGTTTGTTGAGAGACAATTCGCGCTTTTCAGCCTTGTGCTTTTCCGTCCGTTACAGCGTGACGAATGTGCTATCGCTATTACGAACGCTAGTTTTACCAGAATGAGCGCTCCCGTCTCATACTTGATTCTGAGCATGCGCATTTTTTTTCACGTCGTTAAAGCCCACACACGGACGTTTTTAATGACGAGAAAAACGACAATGTAAAAAACGACATGAAAAATTAGAGCATGTTCCAATTTTTCTCGTCGTGATTCTCTGCGTTTTTCTCGTCGGGAAAAATGCTGGAAAGCCCACACACGATCATTTTTAAATGACCATTTTAAAAAATTTCATTTTTCTCGTCATTAAAAACGATCGTGTGTACGCGGCATCACATTACAGTACCCCATGAACGTATATTCTTCCCCTACCTTGACTCTCACCTTCAGGGAAAAGTACAATATATAGCAGACCTGAATCCAATATACAACCGTCACTAGCGCCTAATCTTTATTCTTTTCCCACCAACTCTTATATCCTAAAACAATGGACTACTAAGCCCTAAAATGAATTATCTCCTATTCTGCTACATGCCTTTAGCATAAGCCTTTAGTTAGCCTTTCAATGTTATTTTTTACTTAATTATTTTATGAAGGCAGCAACAAAGCTCACAATATTTGTATGATCTGCCCCATTATACTGTTAGTATATTTTACTGAGAAACTACCATGTCATGTGACCGATAAACGGTCCAGGTCTTTTCATCAATATTTTAACCATTAGGCTTTAGGTTGTTTTGCACCCACTAAGAATAAGTGTTCATATTTTCAACTGGATCTCTAAACATCAACAAATGACAAATACATTTACATTGTGTGTTCCTCGAACATGGTGCCAAACAGAATCCCAAAACAGTGGACATGTGCAGAAGCACTAATGGAATGGACAGACTAGATAGATTCTGATTTGTCAGCACCATCTATGTGACAGTGATGACCAATTAGAATCTGCCTGGTCTGTACTGGCAGCACTGGATGGAATGTAGAGAAAGCAGCTGGCATTTCAAATTCCTGGACTGGTGGAGCGGCTTGCTGGAGCTTTGACAGCTCAGTATAGCAGAAGGTCAGTGCAGTGGGGACCCTTTAAGGGGGGGGGGGGGTCGTTGTGTTAGTTCACTTCTTTTTTTTTTTTACAGAAAATCTGTAAAGGTGACCTAACACTTTAAAGCGGAGCTCCAGGCTTCTTAAGAAAAAATGAAAAGGTAGCAGCTACAAATACTGTAGCTGCTGACTTTTAATATTAGGCTCTAGGTTGCTGCCGCTGCCATCTCGGGTAAGGGATCCCGGCAGTGAAGCCTTTACAGCCGGTTCTGCGCACACGCGAAGTGTGCTGCGCTTTGTGAATGGCACGGCGAGGGGGAACGAACTTCCAGATGACTGTCAAAACCAAGTACCCGCTCCCCCCGAAAGGTGTCAAATGTGGCAGCCGAAAAGGGGGGGGGGGAAATAAGCGGAGCCTCCATTTTTGGGTGGAGCTTCACTTTAAGTACATACTTGTTGAATTGCTCTGTAGATTAAAAATGTAAGAAATCCGATATCTAGTTTTCAGTCCAGCATGGCAATAAACAAAGGATGTATGAAAGCCCAGGGTCCCTTATATTTAAATCTGCATCCACCATATGTTGTTGTCTAATACTATTCCAGAAATATAACAGGGGGGAAAGATACAGGGTTCTGGATCCAAATGATCGTTTGGACTTCTAGATTACACCATATACTGTACAAATATACCAGTTACAACTTCAAACATATTTATCAAGAGATATTTCATTTACTGTTTACTTTGTAGCATTTTGTCTGGAGTCCACCGTAGTAGGGAACCAGGAAGTGAAGCCGAAAGGCTTCACTTCCTGATTCCCTTACCGAAGATGGTGGCACCTCCACCCGGGAGCCGAGGGACAGATCGGCTTCGGGTGAGGACATCCCAAGCGCCCTGGACAGGTAAGTGTCCTAATATTAAAAGTCAGCAGCTGCAGTATTTGTAGCTGCTGACTTTATTCTTTCGGCGGAACTCCGCTTTAATTTAATTTATCCTTTCTCCCAAAAGGCAACAAAAAACTGTTTGATGAATGGCTTATAAAAGTATTAGCTGGAATTCAGCTTCAGTTTGCTAGTTTAATTTAATCTGCTAGTACATCTAACACTTCCTTTCCCCCATTAACTGACAATGCTGCTGTTCAAAAGTGCCCCTTTGCTCATTCATCCAGAGTGAAGGCACTCTGATACAGGTGGTGTGTTATTGGTCAGATCACCCGGTAAAAACAAAAGGGAAAAAAAAAACATTAAAAAAAGAAAACTAATGTAGCCACCACACTGAAGGATTGGTAAACAGCAACATAAATACCACTTTAAAGTGGAGCTCCACTCTAAAGTGGAATTTCCGCTCATCGGAACCCTCCCCCCCCTCCGGTGCCACATTTGGCACCTTTCAGGGGGAGGGGGGTGCAAATACCTGTCTAAGACAGGTATTTGCACCCATTTCCGTGACTCCTCTCTGCGGGTATTCTGCAGGTAGTGCGTCACTTCCCGCCCCCGCCCGTTGTGTTCTGGGAAACACACGGCCCCCAGGACACAACGGGGACCAGTGAGGACGGCGCTGCGCAACTCGCGCATGCCCAGTAGGGAACCGGGCAGTGAAGCCGGAACGCTTCACTTCCTGATTCCCTCACCGAGGATGGCGGTGGGGGCAGCAGATAGACGAGCGACTGCTCGTCTTGTGCTGCAGACGTCGCTGGACTCCAGGACAGGTAAGTGTCCATATATTAAAAGTCAGAAGCTGCAGTATTTGTAGCTGCTGGCTTTTAATAATTTTTTTTACCGGCGGAGCTCCGCTTTAAAGGAGTGAAATTAGGCTTCCTAAAATGCCTTGCATCTTGCTACATTCACTATGCCAGGGGAGGGCTAAAGAAACAGGCACATTGTTTTCCACAAAGGTGGCGCCTAGGGTCTTTAATAGAAAGCTTATCAGAGGCTAGCTGATAAAATCATGCATTAAGCAATTAGCAATGACCAACTGGTGATAACACACACGGTTTCCTTAGAATAGCTTACAGACAGAAGAATGGCAGTCAGTTAACTTTATAGCACAGCTATGCTGTTTTTCATGTTACATTTTCTTTGTATTGAACAATAATATATATTTAAATATTGTTTTTTTCTTTTTTTGAGCACTTGATATTGTTAGCATTATGATAGACACTCACTGCAGGCTGCATGGACCGCTACTCTGGCAGCACAGGGTATCAGGGTTCCTAGGTGCAGAGGGGTCTGGAGGGGTAGTCAGGATATTTGGAGTTTGTTCACCTTTTCATTTTTCATGAAAAGATAAAAACGTACCCTTTAACTATTGTAGTTGATACATAGAAAACACGTCTCTTTAACAAGAGACATGTCAGAAGCATGCTATATATGTGCATTCCCGGGATACGTCACTATGGTGCGTACCAAACAAACTAAAAGTTGCTATACATAGTCATTCCTGAATATTTTTAGCATAGCATGAGTGGTCCAGCTTCTGCACTGCTAAAAAACACTGTCATTTAAATGAACATATATTTTTAAAGAGATGCCTTATGAATTTTTCAGGAATTTACATTTGAGATCAGCTCATTTTCATAATTCATAATATTACATCACATGTACACAGAAAACTAGTTAGGATAGTCCGTAAGACTGAAATTCCCTTGCTGAACTTCACTGACATCCTGAAAAAAAAATGAACACATGGGTTCATGGGTATATTCATAGAAGTATAAAGTTTTCATATTTTTATTGTTCTCCATTTGACAGGGCCATGACAACTCTTTGCAGGGTAAAAAAAACCTAGTCACCATAGGCGTGTGCAGAGGGTATGCCGGATGTGCCTGGGCACACCCTAATCCCCCTGTGTGGCGCATATTCCCCCTGTTTAAAATCCGATTTCTTTCTCGTACATCACGGGACACAGAGCGACATAGTCATTACTAATGGGTTATATAGATACCGTCAGGTGCTGGCACTGGCAACTTCCAAAACCGGAAGTACCCTCCCCTATATAAGCCCCTCCCATCCGGGAGCACCTCAGTTTTTTGCCAGTGTCTAAGGTGTTGGCCAAGAAGAAACATGTGTTTTTCACTGAGCTTGCGTACAGGTTCTTTTGGGCCTCAGTAAGCTATTCCGGATCCGACCAAAAAAGCTTCATAGCTAAACGGTCGGTACCCGGGCCTTGCAGAGAAGAGCAAGGTTTTGCCTGTAATGCTTCTCTTAGGAGAGCTGGACCCTGGGATCCAGAGCTCTGGTCATACCCACGACCAAGATGTTTTCTGTGCAGGGTGCTATACAGGTCCAGGGGAGTGGAATCCTTGGGAACCCGGTCCCTGAAGGTTTGATTACAATGCCTGCCGTGATAGGTGAAGTTTGGGCTTTTGTGGACCAAACAAAGTCCTGCGGCGGGGAACAGGTAAGTGGGGGCTCCCAGGAACTTGGTTCTATTGGGGGACCCCCAAGCCTAATTTGTCTTTCTGTCTGTTACCTAATGGTATTCCCGCAAAATTCTGTGCATGCCTGTAACTACTAAAAAAATGTAATAATTTTTAATGGTGGTCAAGAAAAAAAATAATAAAATTTTTATATATATATTTAATATATTAGACTGCGGTACCTGTGTTTGTCCACTAGAGGCCGCTGTGGAATGTTTTCTTGTCATGTGGACTAGCTTCTTCTCAGCAGAGCAAAGTCCAGGCAGATGGGGAGTTCTCTTATAGGAAACTGCTTCCTCTGCCATGTTGCAGTGCTCGTCCATCCCCCGGCCTGCGGCAAAGAGGGGCCCTGGCTCCTGTCCCTTGTTACCATTTTTTGAAATTAGCGCCGAAGGCGCACGTGGCCGCGCGCGTGCGCATGCACGCGCCTCTATATATAGAGGTGAGCCGGGAAAGGGGGCGGAGCCTGGGGGATGACGCTCTGTGCGCGCCGCAGCGCTTCTGCGCATGTGCGGGCGTCCCAGCAGTTTAAAAAAAACACAATATTGTAGTGAGCTGGCTATGAAGTACAAAGACAGAGCTGGCAACATTTAAAGGCATACAGCAAGCGGTTGATACAGGCATCCCCTAGAAAGGCACATTAGTAGACACCAACTGTTTCTTATAGCAGCATTTATGCTAGACTATTATCAGTAACTGGTGTATTTCGGCTGGAATACCTCAGCTTTGTGGCTTAGGAATATGCCGTCTAAAAACTCCGGGACTAGAAATTCCAGGAGGAATAGGGGGTCTCCATCGGGCTCTGAGGATCTTGGGCATGCTTTGGCTGCACCAGTCTCCCCTGAAGAATCAGAGGTTAGTGACCGTAGAGCACCCTCAGGAGTACCTGGTACTGTGGCTGTCCTCAGTTCACCTGCTCCTGTGTATGTAACAGAGGAGGTTTTTTCCTCAGCTCTGGGAGGGCTGGAAGAGAGATTGTCAGCATTGATCGCTGCTTCCCTGTCACAGGAGAAAAGCGCTCGATCTCCGTCTCCCCCCTCAGAGTGCCTGTTAACAGAGCAACAGTCCCATACAGAGGTCGACCTACCTGAGGGGGATCAGGATGAGGTCGATTCGGTTGCAGAGGAATCAACAGTGGAAGAGCCGTTCTCAGCATCACATGCTGAAAGGTTATGGGTTCAGTCCCTGACTAATATGGTCCGATCAGCATTTAAAATGCCACTTGCGGAGCCATCCTCCACTTCTGTGTCCTCGTTGGGGTCGCTAAAAGCTCCCCAGACTGTTTGTTCCTTTCCGATCCATCCTTTACTGGAGGGGCTCATTTACCAGGATTGGGAGCATCCTGACAAAATATTTACTCCCCCCAAGAGATTTCCGGTGGTCTATCCCATGGAGGATAAGTTCATCAGAAAATGGAGGGTCCCTACAGTGGACGCAGCCATCTCTTGTGTGAATAAATCACTGACATGTCTGGTGGAAAATGTCCAAATGTTCAAGGACCCAATAGATAAAAAATTGGAGTCCTTATTAAAATCTGCTTTTTCTACAGCAGGATTGGTGACACAACCAGCAGTGGCAGCTATTGGGGTCTGCCAAGCAGTGAAGGATCAGTTGAAACAGGTCTTAAGGGACTTGCCGGATCAGCAGGCTCTTGCCCTAACTGATCTACCTAGAGCCTTATGCTTTGCGGTGGACGCTATAAAGGATTCAATCCATCAGGCCTCCCGCCTTACGCTGTCTGTAGTACATATGCGCAGGCTTCTATGGCTCAAAAACTGGTCTGCTGAAGCTCCCTGTAAAAAATTGCTGGTTAGCTTCCCATTTCATGGTGAGCGCTTATTCGGGGAAGACCTGGACAAGTATATCCAGAGAATTTCCAGCGGTAAAAGTACACTTTTGCCGGTTAAAAATAGAGTTAGAGGTCCCTCTTTTAAGAGGCCGGCTTCTCCAGTCCCTAGGACATCGGCTGTGAAACAGTTCCGACGGCCTCCTCGGTCAAATCCCGGAGGTAGAAATCAGGGACAGTTGCAGGGTAACAAAAAGCCCTGGAGCAGGAGAGGTACAAAACCTCCCCCAAAGTCAAATGCATGAAGGGTTGCCCCCACCCAATCGGGTGGGGGGAAGACTTCAGTTGTTCACAGAGACCTGGCGGGACACGATCCGAGACAGATGGGTGCTCTCCGCAGTAAATCTGGGATACAAATTGGAGTTAAAAAACTCCCCTTCTTCCCGCTTTATAAGGTCAAACGTGCCAAGGGATCCCCAGAAGAGAGGATCCCTCCTGTTGGCACTAGAACAATTATTGCTTCAAGCAGTAATTATAGAGGTTCCCCTGGAAGAGTGGGGGTTCGGGTTTTACTCAAACCTCTTTACAGTTCTGAAGCCAAACGGGGACGTGAGGCCCATACTAAATCTAAAAGGGCTAAACAAATTCCTGCATATCAGGACTTTCCGGATGGAGTCGATCCGATCGGTAGCCACTGCCCTACAAGGGGAGGAATGGTTAGCCTCGATCGACATCAAGGATGCTTATTTGCATATTCCCATCTTTCCAGCCCACCAAAAATTTCTACGCTTTGCGGTAGAAGGCCGCCATTTTCAGTTCAGAGCCTTACCCTTCGGTCTGGCCACAGCACCAAGAGTGTTCACAAAAATTTTGGCCCCATTATTGGCCAATCTAAGAACACGAGGTGTAACGATAATGGCATATCTAGACGACTTGTTGCTGATAGACCACTCAGTGGAAAAACTAGAAGTGGTTGTTCACGAGACAATCAAGTATCTGGAATATCACGGTTGGATTATCAACCGAGACAAGTCAGCCCTAAAGCCAGTCAAAAGTCTGGAATACTTGGGGCTAAGGCTGGATTCAGACCAGAGAAAAATTTTCTTGCCTCAAGAAAAGGGGTCGTCTTTGAGAGATTTGATCCACTTAGTGGGCTCAAAAAGACAGCCATCCATACGCCTGTGCATGAGGCTGCTGGGAAAGATGGTGGCATCATTCGAAGCAGTACCCTACGGTCAATTCCATTCAAGGAAGTTGCAAAGGGCCATACTGTCAGCCTGGAACAAAAAAGTTCAGGCTCTGGACTTACCAATGTCCTTGTCCCCTTCCGTTCGCAGGAGCCTCCGCTGGTGGTTGGTTCCCCAGAATCTGGAAAGAGGGAAATCCTTCAGTCCGATTTCCTGGAAGGTGGTCACTACAGATGCCAGCCTTGTAGGCTGGGGAGCAGTACTGGAGCAATGGTCTCTCCAGGGCAAGTGGTCAGAAGCAGAAAAGGCCCTGCCCATCAATCTCTTAGAGATACGAGCAGCCCGGTATGCCCTAGTAGCATGGACATCCAAACTCCAAGGGTCCCCTGTCAGAGTTCAGTCAGACAATGCCACAGCAGTGGCATATATCAATCGTCAGGGGGGCACCAGGAGTCGTGCAGCCCAAAGGGAGGTAAATTACATCCTGAGATGGGCAGAAAGATATGTCCCAGCCATATCTGCGGTATTCATTCCAGGGGTGGAGAATTGGAAGGCGGACTTTCTAAGTCGCCAACAATTATGCCCAGGGGAATGGTCCCTTCATCCCGAGGTTTTCCGGACAATATGTCAGCGGTGGGGAACACCGGATGTAGATCTGCTAGCATCCAGATTCAACGCAAAGGTGGACAGGTTTGTCTCTTGGACAAGGGATCCCCTAGCTTGCGGCTCGGATGCCCTAGTGTTCCCTTGGGATCAGTTCAAGCTGATATATGCATTCCCACCGCCACAATTGTTACCTCGATTACTCCGCAGAATCAGGGTAGAAAAGAAACCAGTGATTCTGGTGGCTCCAGCGTGGCCCCGAAGAGCATGGTACGCGGAGATTGTAAAAATGTCTGTGGGGAGTCCTTGGACCCTCCCACATCGTCCGGACCTGCTTTCGCAGGGACCGATATACCACCCTTCCTTACCAGCCCTAGGTTTGACGGCCTGGCTATTGAAGCCCACATTCTAAAAAAGAGAGGGCTCTCTAATGCTGTGGTGTCTACCATGATCAATGCCAGGAAACCGGTATCCAGGCAGATCTACTATAGAATCTGGAAGGCGTACATCGCCTGGTGTGAGGCCAGGAAATGGCATCCACGTAAATACGTAATAGGTAGGATTCTGGACTTCCTACAATGGGCTGTAGATAGGAAGCTTGCCTTGAGTACTATCAAGGGTCAGATTTCGGCCTTGTCAATATTTTTTCAAAGGCCCTTGGCTTCGCATTCACTAGTCAAAGCCTTTATACAAGGAGTGATGCGTATTAGTCCTCCGGTTAATATTCCCATATGTCCATGGGATCTAAACTTGGTTCTGTCGGTTCTACAGAAACAACCATTTGAACCATTACAGCATATTTCCTTGGTGCTTCTCACCAGGAAATTGATTTTTCTAGTAGCCATTTGTTCGGCTAAAAGAGTATCGGAATTAGCAGCTATGTCCTGTAAGGAGCCATATCTGGTTATCCATAAGGACAGAGTAGTGTTACGTCCTCATCCAGCCTTTCTTCCTAAGGTGGTATCGAGTTTTCATTTGAACCAAGATGTGGTTCTTCCTTCTTTTTTCCCCAAACCTACTTCGGTAGAGGAAAAGTTATTGCATTCTTTGGATGTAGTAAGAGCAGTTAAAGCTTATCTAAAAGCCACTGCTCAGATTCGCAGAACGGATACTTTGTTTATTCTGCCGGAAGGCCCCAGAAAGGGTCAGGCAGCGTCAAAATCTACTTTAGCCAAGTGGATTCGACAGGTCATAATACAAGCCTATGCCTTGAGAAGTAGACCGCCTCCGTTCAAAGTTAGGGCGCACTCCACGAGAGCAGTTGGAACTTCATGGGCAGTGCATCACCAGGCCTCCCTGGCTCAAATCTGTAAGGCCGCAACATGGTCTTCGGTACACACGTTTACTAGGTTCTACCAGGTGGACGTTAGAAGTCAGGAGGATGTCGCCTTTGGGCGCAGTGTGTTGCAGGCCGCAAAAGATCCTCATGTCTGATAGCGCTCAGCTTATATATGGTGTATCCCCCCCCTCATTTGGCATTGCTTTAGGACATCCCATTAGTAATGACTATGTCGCTCTGTGTCCCGTGATGTACGAGAAAGAAAATAGGATTTTTATAACAGCTTACCTGTAAAATCCTTTTCTTGGAGTACATCACGGGACACAGAGCTCCCGCCCCTCTTTAGGGACACTTATTGCTTTGCTACAAAACTGAGGTGCTCCCGGATGGGAGGGGCTTATATAGGGGAGGGTACTTCCGGTTTTGGAAGTTGCCAGTGCCAGCACCTGACGGTATCTATATAACCCATTAGTAATGACTATGTCGCTCTGTGTCCCGTGATGTACTCCAAGAAAAGGATTTTACAGGTAAGCTGTTATAAAAATCCTATTATTTCACTAAAGACCCCTAACAGGGCACCTAAAAAATTTGTAAATAGATATATATAAAAAAAAAAAATAGACTACTTCTGTAATATAGTAGATTAATATGATTGGGAGCACATAAATACCCAAGTATAGATTGTTAAACTAGCTTCACTTTGCTGTACGGTGGGAAGCCTCTTCTGGGTATATTGTGTATGATTCCCATAGGCATGCGCACAGGGTGATTCCCATAGGCGGTGCCGATTCCCCCTGCTTTCTATCTCCCCCCTGAAGTGCTGCCAGTTTCCCTCCTCTCCTCTCAGGAATGGGGAAGGGGCTGGTAAATATTTCCTTAATCGCCCCTTCCTTTTCCGAATGAACACAGTGAGTGATCTGTACTGATCGCTTTCGTCTTCATTCTTAACTAGGGTATCTCTTTCCTCGGTTTCTTTATCTGTCTCAAAAGTGAGACCCTTGATATTTCACCAAAGCCCCATTAAAAAATGGTAAAAAAAGTAATAAAAAATACTGTAAAAAATAATTTTAAAATAAAAAAAACGACTAATACCATCCACTGCCCTACTGTTACCAATCTTTGCTCTACTGACACCGTCCACTGCTCTGCTGATATACACTCATAGTTTAGTGTTAGGACCACAGATTCCAGGGTGCCGTGGCGTGGCTCTGTGGCTCATGCATGCATTTGCAAATGCGTGCGTACCAAATCCCTGTTTTTAACGCATACTGTTAGGCCCCTTTCACACTGGGGCGGTTTGCAGGCGCTATTTTGCTAAAAATAGCGCCTGCAAACCGAGCCTAAACAGCGGCTGCTGTCTCTCCAATGTGAAAGCCCCGAGGGCTTTCACACTGGAGCGGTGCGCTAGCAGGACGGTAAAAAAAGTCCTGCTAGCCGCATCTTTGGAGCGGTGAGAGGAGCGGTGTGTTTACCGCTCCTACACCGCTCCTTCCCATTGAAATGCATGGGACACCGCGGTAATACCGCCCGCAAACCGCAGCTGTAGCCGCGGTTTGCGGGTGGTATTAACCCTTTTTCGGCCGCTAGCAGGGGTTAAAACCGCACCGCTAGCGGCCGAATACCTCAGCAATCCCGACGGTAAAAATAGCGGCGCTATACCGCCAGCGCACACACCGCCCCAGTGTGAAACCGGCCTAAGACAGGTTAATTGGTTGTCTGCGAGCTAGTCGGTAAGTAGGCTTGGGTTTTTCCTGGGCATTCCTCAGGCTTTGTTGTTATGACATCATGCACAGCTCTCTCTCGCTCACTCTCGTTCGAGTTTGCCAGACAGGGAGGGGGTGAGACATAAGAGGGCCAATGAGAGCTGCAGAGCTGGACGTGTGCCTGTGTGTCTGTGTAAATCCAGGAAGTGAACAGGCAGCAGCTTCAGCTGCCCACAGTTAAAATGGATGCAGCCAGACTCAGCGGAGGGAGATTTCTGCAGCATATTTGGCAAGTACAGAATCCCAGTATATATATATATATATATATAAAATAATATGCAAAGTGGTTGGAGGGAAGCTTCAGAATGGCAAAGATGTTTTTATTACAAATTATGTGAGCCGACTGCAGTTCCTCTTCAAGGGCCTGTTTTTTACACTGCATGGGAGTGCGCTACCCTCTTTAGATGTGCACTGGTGCCATTAATTGGTAATGGTGCTCCTATGTGTAGCAAAGTCCTGGGGCCCCTGAGGCCTAATGGTGACCTCCAGAGTTAGGGACAGCTGACATACTTTTGTGTAGGGTGGGTTACAAGGCATGGTGGGTGTAATGCAAGATGAAATGGTGGGCGCCAGACACTTTTTGAATGCAAAGAGATTTATTGTCACTTAAACAGAACTGAGGGGGAAAGGGTTAGGGCAGGACACCCTTAAGTAGTTGCAATGATAATTAGCAGACTTCGAGGCTTCTATAGGTAGACAGCTTTACAGGTGAAGGCCTCCAGCCGAACACCACTTCTGTATAGGTAAGACCGCTGTCTCCTATGGCAACAATCTTGCAGTAGTTACTAACTGTAATTGTATTCAACTATTTACAACATGAACAGTTCTCAGCTTACTCCACAATCACTCACTGTGGGTCTTCATTCAACGAACTCCTAGTCTTTCACAAGACTTTGGATCCAATAGCCACTGGATCCCCTGTGCTCTTCCACTTCTAACACTCAGTATCTTCCTCAAGCATCAACCCCGCTTCCCTGCTGGGTCCCTGGCTTGTTACTCACAGATACTCTTCAAGCGTCACCCCCGCTGACACGCTAGGTCCCTGGTTTGGCACTCACTGATGCGTCGGCAAGAGTCACCTCTGCTGTCCCGCTGGACCCCTGGCTTGGCACTTGCTGAGGTATTTCCACTTCTTCACCGTCCCCGGCTGTGAGAAGTCTGCTCTGGTACTGTCCTCAGCTTGTCCTCCAGTAACAAGGTGTATGGTCCCTTAGTGGCGACAGCTTCCCCTTTCTACCTCTGACCACATTGGTTCCCCGTCTGGCTGAACCACTTCGGGTTGGACCACAAGCCAGTAGTCCCAACCCTACGCTGCTCTCCTGCTCCTGGATAGGCCCTGAAAACCTAGCAGCCAGATGTCCCCAGGATAGGCCTCGGGCATACGGCCTAGCCGCCAGGGGCAGCATTACACACATCCACCCAGACAGACGTCCAGGTGGCACAGAACCCTGATTACCTAACTCCGCCCAAATAAATAGGCTCTCCCAGCAGGCCAAGGGACTTAAAAGAAATCCCTGCCAATTGGCTGAGACACCCCATCCACTCATAATCTGTCCTTGCTATGCCCTTGTCTTATCCAATGTCATCAGTTACAATGCCACCTAGTGACAGAAGAGAGAAGTGCAGCAAATTCCAAAATTAGGGGGAAACCAATTGATCTCCTAACAATTGGCCAAGGCAACTAAATTTGATAGCAACCCTGCCTACACATCAGGGTGCTACATTTGCATCTGGCAAATGCAGATGTGTTTGCTTCCACCAAACCGCATGATACCACAGTACCATACGGTTTGGTGTGGCACAATTTTAAAAATCATGCCTGCCTTACTTTTTGCACATACCCACGCATTTAGCAGCCCACTGAAATAAATGGGCTGTCAAAAACACACTGCCTGCAATTGTGCAGGCACCTGCAAAACCACAAGGGTGAATGCATGTGTTCTATTGTCAACCAGCCCTAATAGAAGACTGAAAAGCAAGCAAGGCGCATCTATTTTTTATGTTGAGAAGGCGTCCCAGGCTACAATCAATTGCACTCAGAGAAACCTAGGCCATGGCAAGCATTTGTCTTTATGAACTGCGGACCTAACATGGGTCTACAACACAGAGAGACAAAACATTCTAATCTAAACACACAGCTTCTTAAAGTGGTTGTAAACCCATTACAACCACTTTAACCTACAGGTAAGCCTAGATTAAGGCTTACCTGTAGGTGTAACAAATATCTCCCAAACCTAAAAGGTTTAGGAGATATTTGCAGAAATCGCAGCACCGATGTCTACGGCGCATGCACTGTAGACATCGGGTGCAGGCGCACTGAGCGTGCCGCTTCCAACGACGATCATGCCGTTAGTGGCGGCACCCGCACGCATGCGTGGGAGTGACGTCATCGCTGCTCCGGCCAGTCACAGCGCCGGAGCAGCGATACCCGGAAGTCACTCCGGGTATCATGGCAGCGACGGAGGAGGTGACCGAGGACCGCTGCGGGGGCTTCGATCTCAGGTAAGTAATTCATAATTCATGCTATGCATACTAGCTCATTATGCCTTTGTCTTGCAGGGTGTTTTTTTTATTTTATTTTTTAGAGAGGGTTTACTTCCTCTTGTTGTTGAATTTATTTATAATTGTATGTTGTCAGATGTCCCCCAGTGTCGGTTTTGCTGTAATGCGCTCGTGTGAGCGTATTCGCACACATACAGACATTGGTGGAAGACCGGTGGCGCGAAAATCTTCCTGTGGACACAGCGATGTTTGCTCTTTTAGGGATGTTTGTTTTATGCCTCGCCAAGGGACTGGCCACTTCTTGGCATTGGCATTAAATAACTCAGCGCGGACAGATCTGCGTTTACGAGAACTATAGCATAACTATACAACAATTGTGGCCAATGAGCCATAATTTTCATATGGTTCCCGTCATTGGAAGCAGTGCACGTCACTGCTAGTCTATTTGAATGTATACATGTCTGTGATTGGTTCTTTTGTTGTATTCATGTATTGTATTGTATTAGCTGTATTTAACATATCCTTATATGGTCATCTGTTGGGTGGAGCTCATGCCCTGTGAGCTCACTTCCTATAGAGGAGGTCACATGCTGTGACATCACTTCCGGCTGGGATGTTATTAAAAGATCGAGAGAGGCGGCTCCTGGGCAGTGTTTGCTGGGATGCTGAGATGAACCTAACAGTGTGGTGATGCTTCTTGATTTGAATGAATGGTTATCGAATGGAAGGTGAGTAAATTTTAGCTTAAGATGCATTATATCATTGAGACGAAAGGTGTGGTTATTAGCACAAGGAGAAATGGCTGTGTGCTCTGCAAACAGAATGATATCTCCATATCTTTAAGGTGTAATATCCTTTCAGCCTTACGTGGCAATTCAACCAATATGTGGGTTGTGCGGGAAGTGAGTTGCCATTAAATACGAAGACTCAAAGCAGAAATTCGATAACTCCTTGGTATTATCCTTTATTTGGCTACATAATATACACAACATTGATCCTGTGTATGTGATGTAGCCAAATAAAGGATAATACCAAGGAGTTATCGCATTGCCGGCTAAATTTCTGCTTTGGATTATCGAACAAAAGAGGGGGGATCCCCCAGCCTGAGCAATCTCAGCAAATATTTTTTCAATTGTGTGGTTGAGCTTGGGTATCTTCTAGTTTGTAAACACGGAGGCTGTCTTGCCCAGCAAGTGCAGAGTGGCTATAAAATGTAGCCATTCTCATCTGCTGTACGCATGAACCTTTCTAAAAATCATTTAAGTTTACCCTGATCTTGCCTAATTCTGACCAGACAAACTTAAAAGGACTACCCCATTTTTAGAAAATGGGCTTCTCTCCAGAGGTAGCATGCCCCTGTTCATCAGACCTATAGCTCTGCAATCAGCAAAGCTCATGCTCCATCTGACTTAGCAGATGAACCTCTGCAGAGACCACTGCTTACACACAAAAAGCAAGGATCTTTCTCTGCAGCATGCTAGGGGGATGAACTTTTCTGCTTAGGCTGTGGCCATGGGCGCCCGCAGAACTTTTTTCAGGGGGGGGGGGGCATCATTTTAAGGTCACCCATGCATTCTCTAGGCTATATTTATATGGGCATGGTACGCCTGGACTGAGTAATTTCCAATACAAAGTGACGCTGAATTCCAGTGGAAAGATCTATGTGTTATATAAGAGATAATTCAGCTTTACTTTGTATTGGAAGTTACTCAGGCCAGGCGTACCATGTCCATATAAATATAGCCTAGAGAATGTACATCTTTTTATATTGCAATGTATTGCAATACATCTGTTGTGGCCATATTTTGATCTTGATGAAAACAGCCTATAATCTCATTACCCATTCATGGGTTTTTCCTGTATTGTTAAGCACAGCAAAATTGATGTAAATGCTGAAAGCGTGAATACAGGGAAACTTGTCCAAAACATACAATCATTTTGACTGATGAAATTCCTAGGCATCTTGTTGGGTCAAGTTGGCTGAATAAGCAGGTCATATATGCATAAGTGCTTTGGAGTTCAGGAACACTTTTCTTCTATGGGTATAAAAAGCATCCTGGATATAGAAGAGCTGTTAGGCATTTTTGTCACATGATTGACAGCCAGGAATGTTTGTTCTTTCCATTCCGTGCTTTCTTGGTGGTAAATAACTCTTTATATGCCCCCTAGTGGCTACCTGTGCAGGCTTGCTTTCCTTCGTTCTATGCGTTTTCAGTTTGGCAGTTGACAAGCAACATTGAAATTCTGTTATGCAAGTTATTTGCCTACAGATTCTGTACAGACAGACAATAAGCTGGTATGTGATGCAGTGTGTTTGAGATATTAAGATATTTATACACAAAACAAATGAATAACTGTTCACATCTTGACATTGCAGCAGTTACAACTACTAAAGACCATATAACATGAAAATTAATATATCCTCACTCAGGCTTGACTAATTTCTCCAGAAAGTCCCCACTCTGTCTCCGTCACACACCTGAACTGTATTTATAACAAAAGGTACATTCAGAGCAAACACCTAAAGTGACAATACTTGCTCAAAGAAATATGAAAATAACTAAACAATTTGGTTATAAGGTTTATATTCCTACCATATGGTTTCTCTTGGTGCTATAGCCCTCCAAAGGGTACATGTGACAATCCAGCCACAATTCTATAGCCAGTGCCAATTACCATAAGGTGACCAGATTGTAGGGGCAGGTAGTACAAAGGGGGCAGTTGATGGTGTGGGCAGGCAGTACAGAAAGGGCAGTTGAAGGTGGGACAGGCAGTACAAAGGCGAGTAGTTGATGGTGGTGATGGGCAGCACAGAGGGGATAGGCAGTATAGAGGGAGGAGGTTGATGGTGGGTACAGAGGGAACAGTTGATGGTGGAGATGGGGCGTACAGAGGTAGGCAGTTAATGTTAGAGAGAAGGGCTTGATGGTGGGGACAGGCAGTACAAAGGGGCAGGGGTTGGAGGGGATAGGCAGTATAGAGGGGAGGTTGATGGTGGCTACAGGAAGTACAGAGGGAACGGTTGATGGTGGAGATGGGGAGTACAGAGGGAGGCAGTTAATGTTGGAGACAGTTAGTAGGCCTGTTCAGTGTAATTACTGGTTTATTTCCTTCGTTCGGGTGCAGCGAACAGCCTGCCATTGACAGGAATGGTTGTGTACTGCTACAGTGCCTTGAAAAAGTATTCATACCCCTTGACATTTTCCACATTTTGTCATGTTACAACCAAACACGTAAATGTATTTTATTGGGATTTTATGTGATAGACAACACAAAGTGGTGCATAATTGTGAAGTGGAAGAAAAATTATTAATGGTTTCCAATTTTTTTTTACAAATCGATATCTGAAAAGTGAAGCATGCATTTGTATTCAGTCCCCTTACGTTATGATGCTACAATGAATGATATCTGTGGATACTGACAGTGAATATGACCAGTGGCTGTGATCAATGTATGCAATACATGTGAATCAGCAATAGGGATGAGCTCGGTGTTCGACTCGAACATCGGCTGTTCGATCGTTCGACGAAGATCGAACGATTTGGGCCGTTCGCGCCTAATTCGAGTGACGCGAACGGCCCACAATGCACTACGCCATCGCAGTGTCATCCAGGCGCTGTGATTGGCCAAGCATGCACTGTGACCCCGCATGCTTGGCCAATCACAGCGCCGGCAGCGAGGAGAGCAATGATTGGCCACAGGCAGGATGCCTGTGGCCAATTATTGCTGAGGGTGTTTAGTACACGCCCCACACTATAAAAGGCCGCCAGCACGGCGGCCTAGTGTAGTGTGTTCCGGAGCAGGGAAAGAGAAGCATAGGCAGGGACAGTGACATTTTTTTTTCTTGCTTAACCTGGATTCCTTTAGTTTAGGGAAAGAGAAGGATAGGTAGGGAGAGTGTCAGTGTGTTTTACTGTGCTAATCCTTGTTTCTAGGGACAGGGAAGGACAGTGAGGGAAATTCTCCTTGTGCTATAGTGTGCTAAAGCATTGATCATCAACCATCTTTAAAAAAACATTTTTTCTAGGGACAGAAAACTATAGGTAGGGAGAGTGTCATTTTCTTTCACTGTGATAATCCTTGTTTCTAGGGACAGGGAAGGACAGTGAGGGAAATTCTCCTTGTGCTATACTGTGCTAAAGCATTGATCATCAACCATCTTTAAAAAAACATTTTTTCTAGGGACAGAAAACTATAGGTAGGGAGAGTGTCATTTTCTTTCACTGTGATAATCCTTGTTTCTAGGGACAGGGAAGGACAGTGAGGGGAATTCTCCTTGTGCTATTCTGTGCTAAAGCATTGATCATCAACCATCTTTAAAAAAACATTTTTTCTAGGGACAGAAAACTATAGGTAGGGAGAGTGTCATTTTCTTTCACTGTGATAATCCTTGTTTCTAGGGACAGGGAAGGACAGTGAGGGAAATTCTCCTTGTGCTATACTGTGCTAAAGCATTCCTCATCAACCATCTTTGAAATCCTTGTTTTTTGGCCAGTCAGGGAAATTGTTGTTGTGCTATTCTGTGCGAAAGCAATCATCCTCAACCATATTTAGAAATCCTTAAGTAAAGGGACAGAGAAGGACACCTGAAGGTAGCCCTTATTGCTTTTTTCCCATCTCCCTGCAGGCCATCTATTAGAATGTCTGGAAGGCAAACAAGGAGAGGCAGACAGTCAGGAGGCAATAAAAGAGGGCAAGCAGGCTCTGTGTCTGGGGGCAACAGTGCTGGTCGTGGACGCGGTGCATTGTCATCAGCACATGGCCATGGGACACGCTTGTCCTTCTTTTCGGCAGCTGGACATGTTGAGCCACATCATGCCGAAGACTTGGTAGAGTGGATGACCAAGCCCTCCTCCTCCTCATCCTCTCTCACCCAGGCTCAGGGTACTGGCAAAGCAGCTGCCAAAGCGTCCTCTTCCCTGGTATCAATGTCAGACTCATCATCAGTCACTCCTTCCCTAGACCCACCATGTCCTCCTCCTGAGGAGTCCCCCGAACTGTTTGAGCACAGTGTTGGGTACATGCTCCAGGAGGATGCCCAGCGTTTCGAAGGGTCTGATGATGAAACCCAGCTACAGGAAGGCAGTAGCGTGAGAGCAGACAGAGGGGATGCTCAAGAAGGACACCAATCTGGCAGTCATGTTCCAGCAGCTGCAGCATACTGCCAGATTGGCTCCAGTGATGAGGAGGGAGGGGATGATGAGGTCACTGACTCCACGTGGGTGCCTAATAGGAGAGAGGAGGAGGAGGAGGATGAGGAGGAGGCACATCTCCAATGAGGCAGGATGCCCTTTGGTGGCCAGCGTAAGGGCAGTACACCGACGGAATCACACCGCAGAGCTCCGCCTGTGCAGGGCGCTGCCTCTGCCCGTCATTCAAAAAGTTCTTTGGTGTGGGCCTTTTTTGAGGCTAGTGCATCAGATCGCACAGCTGCTGTTTGCAACATATGTCTCAAGCGTATATCGCGTGGCCAAAACATCAGCCGCTTGGGTACCACATGCCTGACCAGACATATGTTGACCTGCCATGCAGCTCGTTGGCAAGCCTACCTCAAAGACCCACACCAAAGAACAAAGTGGACCTCTCCTTGCACCGCATCAGCTGGGATCTCCAACCCCACTATAACTTCATTCCTCTCTGAAACATGCACTGAGAGGAATGAAGGTGTAGAATTAGGTGTGTCACAGCCAAGTACTTGCGGCCACTCTGCTAGCAGTACACCGACGTCCGATTCTAGCAGGCAAATTTCCCTGCCCCAGCTGCTGGACCGTCGAAAGAAGTTCACTCCCAGCCATCCACATGCCCAGCGGTTGAATGCTAGCTTGGCTAAATTGCTAGCGCTTCAACTGCTGCCTTTTCAGTTGGTAGACTCGGCCCCCTTCCGTGAGTTTGTGCAATGTGCGGTTCCTCAGTGGCAGGTTCCCAAACGCCACTTTTTCTCACGGAAGGCTATTCCGGCTCTCTACCGGCATGTGGAAGGCAATGTCTTGGCCTCGCTGGACAGGGCGGTCAGCGGTAAGGTGCATATTACCGCTGACTCATGGTCCAGCAGGCATGGACAGGGACGTTACCTTTCTTTCACGGCCCATTGGGTCACTCTTTTGGCAGCTGGGAAGGATGCAGGACAAGGTGCAGTAGTGTTGGAGGTTGTTCCACCGCCACGCCTCCAAAATGCTACTACTGGTTGTGACACACCTCTCTCCTCCACCCCCTCCTCTTCTTCTTCCTCCATGGCCTCTTCCTGTGCTTTGTCCTCTGAACCAGCGGTGCTCCGTAGCCGTTCAAGGGGCTACGCAAGTACGCAGGCAAAAAGATGCCATGCCGTGCTTGCGCTGGTGTGTTTGGGGGACAGAAGCCACACTGGGGCAGAGGTCCTGTCTGCTCTGCAGGGCCAGGCCGAGAGGTGGTTGACGCCACGCCAGCTTAAGCCAGGAATGGTGGTTTGCGACAATGGCACCAACCTCCTCTCCGCCCTCCGACAGGGACAACTGACCCATGTGCCCTGTGTGGCTCACGTCCTTAACCTGGTGGTGCAGCGGTTCTTGGGCAGGTACCCGGGCTTACAGGATGTCCTGAGGCAGGCCAGGAAAGTCTGTGTGCATTTCCGCAGATCTTATAATGCCAGTGCTCGCCTGGCTGAGCTGCAAAAGGAGTTGAACCTGCCCAAGAACCTCCTTATATGTGACATGCCCACCAGGTGGAACTCAACGTTGGCCATGCTGCAGCGGCTGCACACGCAGCAGAGGGCCATCAATGAGTACCTGTGCGACTACGGCACCAGGACAGGGTCAGGGGAGCTTGGTTTTTTTTCTCCACGCCAGTGGGGCATGATCAGGGATGCATGCACTGTCCTGGCACCATTTGAGGAGGCCACGAGGATGGTGAGCAGTGACAGTGCATGCATCAGTGACACTGTACCTCTTGTCCACCTGTTGGAGCACACGCTGCGTGGAATAATGGACAGGGCACTTGAGGCAGAACAGAGGCAGGAAGAGGAGGACTTCCTTGCCTCTCAAGGCCCCCTTTACCCAGACAGTGTTCCTTCTGTCCCACCCATCGCACAGGAAGAGGAGGAGGAGGAGGAGGAGGATTGTGTCAGCATGGAGGTGGAGGCTGGCACTCAGCATCATCAGCAGCAGTCTTTTAGGGATGATTTACAGTCCCAAGAAACCAGTGGACTTGTACGTGGCTGGGAGGAGGTGGCTGCGGATCATGTCATCCTTAGTGACCCAGAGGACTCCGGAACCAATGCCTCAGCAAACCTACGCTGCATGGCCTCCCTGATCCTGCAAAGTCTGCGGAAGGATCCTCGTATTCTTCGGATCAAGGAGAGGGACCATTACTGGCTGGCCACTCTCCTTGATCCACGGTACAAGGGTAAGGTTGCGGACCTTATGTTACCGTCGCAGAGGGAGCAGAGGATGAGACAACTCCGGGAGGCCTTGCAGAAAGGTCTGTGCAACGCGTTCCCAGAGACTGGGAGGTTACAAACTCCTGGTCCTGGACAACGAGTTGCTGAGGCTTCGGCCAGTCAAAGAAGGAGCGGTGGGGAAGGTGGCCGTCTGACCGATGCGTTCAGACAATTCTTTAGTCCGCAGCCCCAAAGTATGATCGGTTCCAGCAACCATCGCCAGCGTCTGATAAACATGGTGCAGGAATATCTAGGGGCAAGGTCAGACTTGGACACCTTCCCCACCGAAAATCCTCTGGCTTACTGGGTCTTGAGGATGGGTCACTGGCCAGAGCTTGCACAGTATGCAATTGAGCTACTGGCCTGTCCTGCATCCAGCGTTCTTTCAGAACGCACATTCAGTGCTGCTGGAGGATTTGTCACGGATCACAGGGTGCGCCTGTCCACCGACTCGGTTGATCGACTGACTTTCATCAAGATGAACCAGTCTTGGATCACCACCAGCTACCACACACCTGATGCTGATATAACAGACTAATTGATTTTAACATGTCACATCCCTTCAAGACTGATGCTGAGTGCCTGTGCTGTTATGTTGACTGGCTATCCTCCTCCTCCGAGTCCTCAATGATACGATTGATGATGATAGCTTGGAAGATCATTTTTGTTTATGGGTGCCGCCACCAGTGGCTAAGGCCCAATTTTTCAGCCCCTGTTTAACAGGGGCGTGTAATTACAATTTTTGAAGCAATAATTTGCCATAGGGCTCATTGCTGTGCTCCAAGTACAGTATCTGTGAGGGGTTGGAGTGTTGTGGCACCGGTGCCTAAGGCCCAATTTTTCAGCCCCTGTTTAACAGGGGCGTGTTATTACAATTTTTGAAGCAATACTTTGCAACAGGGCTCATTGCTGTGCTCCAAGTACAGTATCTGTGAGGGGTTGGAGTGTTGTGCCACCAGTGCCTAAGGCCCAATTTTTCAGCCCCTGTTTAACAGGGGCGTGTCATTACAATTTTTGAAGCAATACTTTGCAACAGGGCTCATTGCTGTGCTCCAAGTACAGTATCTGTGAGGGGTTGTAGTGTTGTGCCACCAGTGCCTAAGGCCCAATTTTTCAGCCCCTGTTCAACAGGGGCATGTAATTACAATTCTTGATCTAATAATTCACAGCAGGGCCCATTGCTGCACCCACCAAGAGTAATTGTCAGGGCTTACAGTGTTGTGGCACCAGCACCACCATCAAAGGCCCAATTTTTACTACCACTGTTCAACAATTATATGTAATTAAAATTCCTGATATAATAGTTGACAGCAGGGCGTTCCATCACCAACCAAGAGTAACTGTGAGTGCTTACAGTGTTGTGCCAACACCAACAACTAAGGGGCCTATTTCTGCAGAGTATATACGGCAGGTCCCTACTTTCAAACATCCAACTTACAAACGACTCCTACTTGCAAACGCAAGAAGACAACAGGAAGTGAGAGGGAATCTACCCCTTGGAAGGAAAATTCTCTCCTGTAAGAATTAATATGGGAGAAAGGTGTCTCCTCTGTACTGATGCTTTATCACCAATCCTTGTTTCAAGAAAAACACCACATTTCAAAAACAGTTGTCATTGGGACGGAAAGTGAGGTGAAATGTTCTGAACAGGGGCACAGACAGCAAAACAAATGTTACAGGGGTGATAACCCTTACCTATGTTTTCCAAAAAGTTTAAAAATAGATTTTTGGGCTGGAGCTACACTTAAACAATGTACCTGTTCAAAATTACAAACAGATTCTACATAAGAACAAACCTACAGTCCCTGTCTTGTATGCACCGCCTGTATACGGCTGTTCAGAGTATATAGGGCCTTTTTTATTTTATGTGCGGGGTTCCCCTTAATATCCATACAAGACCCAAAGGGGCTGGTAATGGGCTGGGGTAGGGGGGGGTCATGGGGTAGCTATGCCATTTTTCTTAAAGATTTTCATCCATATTACCGGGACCAGACATTACATTAAAGCCGCAAGCAGTTTTAAATGGCTTTTTTTTCCTTTAGAAGTGTCATTTTGTGCAGGGACAGTTCTAAACACGGGAAACACGTGGCACTTCACAGGCATACTTTAGACACCCCCCAGGTACGATATTTAAAGGAATATTTGACTTTTTTTTTTTCACTTTATGCATCATTAAAATGACTGCTCCCGAAAAACGACCGTTTTTAAAACTTATTTTTGCATTGATACATGTCCCCTGGTGCAGAACCCGGGTTCCCAAACCCTTTTTAGGACAATAACATGCATAATAGTCGTTATAATTAGCACTTTAGAATTCGAACTTTCGCATCCATTGTATTTAATAGGGTTCTAATGTTCGTACGAACTTTCGGTCCGTTCGCGGGTTCTGGTGCGAACCGAACCCGGGGGTGTTCGGCTCATCACTAATCAGCAATGTTCCCTGTAACAGGATGAGCTCTCTTTGAACTCTATTGATACTGAAAGGTCTGTTTATTTTGATCTACATTAGGTGTGGAGAGTGGTATTCCTCCCGCCATAGTGTGTGATATATCTGCTTTGAGAACCATCATGGTTTGCCAAGTAAAAAAATCCATCCTATGAAAGTGTAGCAATACCCCCTAGAGGGCCGCTGGTTAATTTTGGGTTTTGCACGTTACCTCTTCAGCTTCGTTGTCTGGGTAGGAGAGTCTGTAGTAATGCAATGTCCACACAGATGTAAAGCCTCAAACAGTAAGGCTTTATTTTCTTATGCAGTAAACGTTGAGAAAGTAGAAGGTAGAGAAGAGTAGGGGAAGGTTCAGGCACTCAGCAATACTAGCCAAAGATATCAGCTCACAGTCACTTACCACTCTTATTGTTAAGAGTGGGTATAGGTCACCCGGATAGTCCCCTCTCTCACATGGCCTAGCAGCCGGGATGACACACGAATCAGTAACGAACAGTCTCAGCCACAGACTGCCCAAGATGAAACGGGTCTCTGCCACAGACCTTTTTAAGTTGAGAAAATGGATAGTCCAGGAATCCTCTGCCACAGGATTTCAAAGTCCCAAACTTCCAGCCGTACAGTTAAGGAGCCTTTAAGCCAATCCGGCGAACTGCAGGGCTTGTAGTATAGTGGATACCTCCTTAATAAAGTTGCCAGGCCTCGCCCGAGATCGGAGTACTTTGCCGGTCTCCTCCAGGGCAGGTCCTCCCCTGGTCTCCTTCATCAAGACAGCTTCCTCCCATTTGGACGGACAGCGTGCGATTCCCTCACAGTATGCAGGCCCCAGCCAGACTAGCTGGATAGCGATGTGGCCCTGAGACCACCACTACCACCACCACCACCACCACACACACACACACACACACACACACACCGCGCCCAGAGGGCGGCGGGGCGAAAACGGACCCCAATCAATGGTGTCTGCCCCTTAAGTACCCCCTCCCAGCAGGCACAGCGGGTTGACCACTCCCGCTGCCGAGAAGGGCCACTCAATGTACCATGGTTTGCCCGTGTTCCAACAGGTGCCTGAGGTGGTAGCGCCACCTACAGGCAATAATGGAAAATGCTATCGGGCAAACCACAGCTAGAACAGAGGTCAATTTCAATGTAATTCACCCGTCTGAGCCCAACTACTGGCTCAGACATCCCTCTATATTTTAAATAGCGTCCCAACCTTTTGGGGAGGGCGCTACAAAAGCTTTGTACAGAATATACTAGCGGGAGTATGTTTTGCTGAAGACGAAATCTGTGGCTACATTCTATGGAAACTACTGATAATCTTTGAAATTAACTGATTACATACACAGTCACTTGGATTGTACTTTGGCTCTTCGGACTCTTCCTTGGAACTATGTAATATGGAAGTATTCACTTCTAAAAATGATAACATGAATTCACTAGTCTAATTTCTGACACTTACAGGAGTCACTGAAGCATTACTGTATACATTGAGTAAGGTGTCCCTGCCATGGTTTAAATGGTCTGATACTGAAGGGACCAACCAAACTTGGAGTCTGGAAACATTTGTATATATTCGCCTATGTTCCAGGAAGGTATTGAATATGACCTTACATTGTTGCATCTATCAACATTATAGAGCTTAAAAATAGTTACAAGGATCCTGGGATAATAGGAGGAGCTATATGTTTGTTTTTTTTCACAATTATTGTATATTTAAAAAGGAGGATCTTAGGTGAGAGGGCTTCTAATAGTGATAGGCATACCATTGTGTTTTTAGTTTTTGTATTGTAATTGTTTATTTTTTGGAATCCGGCTGCTCGCTGTGTTTGATTTTTTTTATATATGGTATACAGTATGTATTGTCTGTGGCAGTCCACTAACAGTAGTATTTTGTTAGTTGAATTTTTGGTTTATCTACTGACTGCCAATTATGAGGTGGCTTTGAGGCCTCCTTATCAGTGTAAAAATAGGATTTTTGTACTCACCGTAAAATCCTTTTCTCTGACGTCCATTGACTGACACAGCTCTAATACTGAAACACGTAGGTATATATCCCTGCTCGCAGGAGAAGATCTAGGCAGAATGTTAGATACATACATTCTAGAAAAAAACAGAGCTGAACAGCCCCGCCCAGGGGGGCGGTCCCTCCAGACATAACCCTCCTACCTGCAGCTAGCAGCCTCAGTTCGTAACAAAGCAGTACAAACCTTAAAGAAGGGTGGGTGCTGTGTCAGTCCATGGACGTCAGAGAAAAGGATTTTACGGTGAGTACAAAAATCCTATTTTCTCTTATCGTCATCCATGGACTGACACAGCTCTAATACTGCTTTGGGACGTCCCACGTGTTTCAGTATCAGAAAAGGGTGGCTCCGGAGCAGTAGTAAAGGAAAAACCAAACTTCACTCCAAACAAGCAGAACTCCTCAACGGAGGAGATGCAACTTTAAATAGCGGCCTGCAACCCTTGCGGCCGAAGGAAGCATCTGAAGATGCAGCCATATCAACCTTATAGAACTTAGAAAAGGTATGAATGGACGACCAGGTCGCCGCCTTGCACACATGTGCAACCGACGCTTGATGTCGGAAAGCCCAGGAAGCACCAATTGCCCTGGGGGAATGCGCCGGAAAGGGAGGCGTCCGCCCTTAAGGGCATAGGCCTGTATAATGGTCTGTCTGATCCACCTAGAAAGGGTGGCAGACGACACCGCTTGGCCCCGTTTTGGACCAGAGACAGACACAAACAGTGAGTCAGACTTCCGAATGAAAACAGTAGCAGACAGGTACACCCGTAAGGCCCGTACCACATCCAATGTATGAAGCGCAAACTCTCAGGGATGCGATGGGTGAGGACACAAGGACTGAAGAACAATGTCCTCATTAAGGTAAAAGGCCGAGACCACCTTTGAAAGGAAAGACGGTCGTGGGCGCAACACCGCCTTATCCTTATGAAGGACCAAGTAAGGCGACTTGCGGGACAAGGCCGCCAACTCAGACACCCGTCGAACAGAAGAAATGGCCACTAAGAAAGCCACCTTCTGGGACAAGGTCAAGAGAGGACAACACAGGGGGTTAATCAAGCGCACTCCAGATAGAGGTATATGAACAAACTAGCATATAGGCAGAGGATTGGGAAGGGTGTTTAGGAGGACAATGTTTTTTAAAAGTCCATGACCCTCGATGGTACGCAAGGCCAGCTTTTGGGTCACATCACGCTGCAAGAACAGCAAAATCTTGGGAACGGAATATGTCCATGGACGCCATCAAGCTCCTCGCACATAGCGATGTAAGCCTTCCAGGTACGGTGATAAATCTTTCTGGAGGAAGATTTCCGTGCCCACAACAGATGAGATGACCGAATCCGAGAGACCTCGGTCCCTCAGCACCTGGCTGTTAACAGCCATGCCATTAAAGCCAAGGACTGTAAAGCAGGATGAAGCATGGGACCATGAGACAGAAGGTCCACCCAAATAGGCAGTCGCCAAGGAACGTCTGCGACTAGCCAAACTAGATCGGCGTACCAATGTCGCCGTTCCGGAGCAATGAGGATCCCCGGAATGGCCTCGACCACTACTCTGCGAAGCAGGCGAGGCAACAACAGTAGTGGAGGGTAAGCATACATCAGGCCATACTGCCCCCACGGGCCACCAACGCGTCTGCCCAGGGATCCCTGGACCTGGCCATGAATCTCGACATCTTGCGAGTGAGTCGAGAGGCCAAAAGGTCCACATCCGGTGCCCCACCTCCGGTAAAGGAGGTGAAAACACCTCCGGATGTAAGGACCCTTCCCCTGGAATGCACACGGCCGACAGGACCGTCCTGCAGATGGATGGGTATGATAATCCCAAGGAGACCCCGCAATGTATCGGAGAAGGGAGGCCCCGGCTTACGGGGTGCCTCAATTGTTGGCCAAAAAAGGCAACCTCACAGAGCTTCCCTAGAAACTCGGTCAGTGGACCAGTAACTCAGCCTCTACAGGTGGCACAGACCCACCTGGACACAGAGACCCTAGAGGCTAAAGCAGTTGCAGTGCACCTGCTGGTCGACTGATAGATGAACAGAGGCTTTTGCCCAGTAATTGAGCTTCAGAAATGCCAGAGACGCAGCCACTACCGGGCGTAACGCTAACCTCAGCATGGCGAACACAGTCCAAGCCAGCGCTCCCGATCACCACCGAAGGGCAGGTGGAAGGTGGTACCCCTGATACCAGGGATCCCTATGACAATGCTCCATCCAGCAGCTACTCCATTGATAAGTGCTGATTGTACAAACACATAGTTTATATTGTGTATTGCGTCAAAACGTGCAATTAGAGCGTGGGAGGAAACCCCCTCAGCCACAAAGAGCATAGTACAACCACATACGGCGTATGTAGTTTAGTATGTGTGGATAAACATATTAAACACGTTTATATTGTGCCAGCGACGAAGGCTCGCACATCATTGGGGCGTGGGCGGAAACCAGCCACGCAGACTGCGTACACAACCGTGTAGGCATGTTAGCATGCGAATAAACAAATTGCACATGTTTATGCTGTGCACAGCGCTAAAAATGCGCACACCATTGGAGCGCGGGGGAAAAACCGGAGCACCCGGATGAAACCCACGCAGACTGCATACGCATACCGTGTAGGTACTATAGTATGTGTGATAAACATTTTGAACATGTCTATGTGTGCATAGCGCCGAAGGCGCAGACACCGTTGGCGCGTAGGAGGAAACCGGAGGACCCGGAGGAACCCCACGCAGAGCCAGAGAATACAATACATACATCTACTGTGAATGTATTTAGTGTTGTGTATAAACATAATGTATATGTTTATACTCTGCATGGCACCGAAGGCGCGCATGTCATGTAGCGTGGGTGGAAACCGGAGGACCCGGAGGAAACCCACGCAGACTGCATACACATACCGCGTAGGTATTATAGTATGCGTGATAAACATATGGAACATGTTCAAACTGTGCAGAGAGCCAAAGGCGCACATACCATCAGAGCGAGGGAGGAAACCGGAACACCCGGAAGAAACCCACGCAGACAGCACACAGATACCGTGTAGGAATGATAGCATGTGAATAAACATATTGCACATGGTTATGCTGTGCATTACCCTTGGAGCGTGGGAGGAAACCGGAGTACCCGGAGGAAACCCACGCAGACAGCATACACATACTGTAAGTATTTACAGTATGTGCAATAAACATATTGAACATGTTTATACTGTGCAGAGAGCCGAAGCGCACATACCGTGAGAGGACACCGGAGCACCCGGAGGACACCCACGCCGACCCAGAGAGTATAATACATACATATACTGTGAATGTATTGTGAATGTATTATGAGTCGTGTATAAACATAGTGTATGTTTATATCGTGTATGGCACTGAAGACACAGCATTGGAACGTGGGAGGAAACCCACTCAGACACAGAGATCAATAATACATGCATACACTGTGAATGTATCCAGTGTAGAGTTATAAGAGAAGTTTTAATTATGGCGCCGAAGTGCATAATCTTCTCTGTATCATTCCAACCTGTTTAAATGTGCTGCCGAAGCAGTATGCAGGTAAAAGGTAACCTCTGACACCCCAGACCGTGGTCCTGTCAGAGCTCAGAGCGTTCCCCAGGAAATGGCGGGAAACCACAGGTGCAGAGACCCTGTTTTTGCCGCAGAGACATCATACAGAAGGCTCACAGGGACTATAGAAATAAATGAATAAAGTCCCCCCCCCCACCATGCTGCACCGACCGGGGGGGGGGGGCACTGTGTACCACTGTATCATCCATGCTGCTCTCGACGCAGCGTGTAAGGAAACAGTGAGGAAGCTGTGTAAAAGAAAAGCTTGAAAAGAACCAAAGGAAACAGCATTCCGCCTGAGGTACCTCAGCCACAGCATCCAGCTTGAGAGTGTCCCTCACAGCATCAATGAGTTCACTTACAAGCGCCCTGTCATTTACTGACTCAGAACTGGAGTCTTCCTCACAAGGAATGTCCTGTTCACAAACATTAAAATATTCAGAACTAGGGTCCTGAGCAGCAGCAGCTAGGCCCATATCTGAATCAGAGCACTCCCCATGTGGAGATTGTGTGGGGAGAGGGCGCTTTATAGCTCTCTTGCGCTCGCACACCGCTTCCATCCTGACAATAAATGTTTCCAGGACTGCCGACAACTGGTCCATAGGGACCGCAGGTGCTGGAGCACTGCCAGTTGCCTCTGACAAGAGTGGGGAAGCAGGTGAACCAGACTCCATATTCTCCACCCTCTGAGACCTTATGCACAATAAAGTGAATAAACAGTCCACCCACTGACTGAGGAGGGGACACCCAGAGGCCCCACCAACCCTTCAGAGGACTGCTCAGCTCCGCTGTATGCACCGCACTGCCAGCGCGAGTGAAGCCTGAGAACAGTGTGAGGAGATTCGTGCCGCAGCAGCGGCGATAGAGGCCAAAAACTAAAGTGAAAGCGCCGCGGCTTCAAGAAAATGTGTAATACTGCGCCATTGATCCGCGGCAAGATGGCCGCCGAGCGCAGCAAAATTACAGCCAAAGCGCCTAATGGCGTCTTCAAACACCCCACGTTTCCTCAGCCCCAGCACACAGACATGAGCACCCCCCCGCCAGGCCAGAGTGACCCCCAGGTACCCCAACACAGCTCAGCGCCAAATTAGGGTGCAGAGAGCAGCATACAGGAGGGAGACAGGGAACAACCCCCCATACAGAGAAACACAGCCAGCATGTACTCACCTGATGCAGGAGAGACTACTTACCCGTCCCAAAGGGACCCACTGGCGTGTTTCAGACAGACCTATCACAGAGTAGTACTGAGTAGCTGTCGGCCCGGTCCACCGCGAAAGATACAGCAGGCACTGTTCAATCTTGTGAGGACCGCAGGAGCATAAAAGCCCACCGGCCACCCCTGGAGTCATGGGGCATGTCGTGAACTGAGTCTCACGCACACAAGGCGAGGATCAGCACGCTCGATGGTCGGACAGGGAAGACTACGAGAATACTAGTGTACCCAACCTGTTGCCCAGCCGACAGTTGATTGAAGGTCTCAAAAATAAAATAATAAAATTCTCAAAAGGAATAAAAAAAATTAAAATCTTCCAGGAGACTGGCTCCTGAGAGAGCCACGTCTTCTCCTTCTGCTAGGCAGAAAAAAACTGAGGCTGCTAGCTGCAGGTAGGAGGGTTATGTCTGGAGGGACCACCCCCCTGGGCGGGGCTGTTCAGCTCCGTTTTTTTCTAGAATGTATGTTTCTAACATCTAACATTCTGCCTAGATATTCTCCTGCGAGCAGGGACATATACCCACATGTTTCAGCATTAGAGCTGTGTCAGTCCATGGACGATAAGAGAAATAATTTTTCCACATATAAAGACGGAACGATTTATTTATTAATCTTCAATGACTGCATTGAGGGAAATAAGGTAGACTTCTATCAGTGTGGTCAAATACATATGCTTTGTTCATGAATTTCACTTTCATAATCTGACAGCCATAAAAGATGATGACATGGTTCAGTCACACGTTTCTGAGAGATAAAGAACTGCACATCAGTATGGTTACAGTTAGAATATCCTATGGCTCAGTTCTGTAGATGTCAAGACCTTCTGATTGAAACTATTATGCCTGTAGAACACCATTAGGGATGAATCTTCTGATTACATAGTTTACTACTATGCTCTGCCATTATTCAATCCTCCATCTCACCCACAGCTCTTTATGTTTTCACTTTGCATTTGGCACATTTTCGTATTAAAAACAGTTTACAAATGTCTTCCTTTCTTCAGCCACTAATTAGCAGCAGATGTTTTGTTACCATAAACAGAGGCCTGTTAGATAGGCCCCGTGGTTTTCAATTCATTTTGAAAGACAACAAAAAATGCTAAGGATTTTTATTACGGTCTTAACAATAAAATGAATGAATTATTAAAATAATTGAAACCAGAGAATAAAAACACAAAGGGTAGCAAAAAAGGAAAGGACCTTAACTGCTGGTTACTTCTAGTTCTCTTTGTGCACGTTATGATGTTTCTATAAACAGTCAGCAAGATGATCCTCAGGAGATTCTAAAAATATGAAACCGAAGCCTTAAAACAGGGGTGCCCAACCTTTTGAAGAGCGAGGGCCACGGAAGCGACTTGGTAACCGGTCGCGGGCGAAAAAAGGGATTTTTATAACAGCTTACCCGTAAAATCCTTTTCTTGGAGTACATCACGGGACACAGAGCGACTTAGTCATTACTAATGGGTTATATAGATTACCTTCAGGTGTTGGCACTGGCCAATTCCAAACCGGAAGTACCCTCCCCTATATAAGCCCCTCCCATCCGGGAGCACCTCAGTTTTATAGTCAAGCAATAAGTGTCCCAAAAAGAGGGGTGGGAGCTCTGTGTCCCGTGATGTACTCCAAGAAAAGGATTTTACAGGTAAGCTGTTATAAAAATCCCTTTTTCTTTTTCGTACATCACGGGACACAGAGCGACTTAGTCATTACTAATGGGACGTCCCAAAGCAATGCCAAATGAGGGGAGGGATACATAAGCTGGGCGCCATCAGGCATGAGGATCTTTTGCGGCCTGCAACACACTGCGCCCAAAGGCGACATCCTCCTGACTTCTAACGTCTACCTGGTAGAATCTAGTAAACGTGTGTACCGAAGACCATGTTGCGGCCTTACATACTTGAGCCAGGGAGGCCTGGTGATGCACTGCCCATGAAGTTCCAACTGCTCTTGTGGAGTGCGCCCTAACTTTGAACGGAGGCGGTCTCTTTCTCAAGCCATAGGCTTGTATTATGACCTGTCGAATCCACTTGGCTAAAGTGGATTTTGATGCTGCCTGACCCTTTTTAGGGCCTTCCGGCAGAATAAACAAAGTATCCGTTCTGCGAATCTGAGCAGTGGCTTTTAGATAAGCTTTTACTGCTCTTACTACATCCAAGGAATGTAATAACTTTTCCTCTACCGAGCTAGGTTTGGGGAAAAAAGAAGGAAGAACCACATCTTGGTTCAAATGAAACCTCGATACCACCTTAGGAAGAAAGGCTGGATGAGGACGTAATACTACTCTGTCCTTATGGACAACCAGATATGGCTCCTTACAGGACAAGGCGGCTAATTCCGATACTCTTTTAGCCGAACAAACGGCTACTAAGAAAATCAATTTCCTGGTGAGAAGAACCAAGGAAATGTGTTGCAATGGTTCAAACGGTTGTTTCTGTAGAACTGACAGAACCAGGTTTAAGTCCCATGGACATATGGGAATACTAACCGGAGGGCTAATACGCATCACTCCTTGTATGAAAGCTTTGACTAATGAATGCAAAGCCAAGGGCCTTTGAAAAAATATTGACAAGGCCGAAATCTGACCCTTGATAGTACTCAAGGCCAGCTTCCTATCTACAGCCCACTGTAGGAAGTCCAAAATCCTCCCTATCACGTACTTACGTGGATGCCATTTCTTGGCCTCACCCCACGTAATGTACGCTTTCCAGATCCTATAATAGATCTGCCTGGATACCGGCTTCCTGGCATTGATCATGGTAGATACCACAGAATTAGAGAGCCCTCTCTTTTTCAGAATGTGGGCTTCAATAGCCAGGCCGTCAAACCTAGGGCTGGTAAGGAAGGGTGGTATATCGGTCCTTGCGAAAGCAGGTCCGGACGATGTGGGAGGGTCCAAGGACTCCTCACTGGCATTTTTACAATCTCCGCGTACCATGCCCTTCGGGGCCACGCTGGAGCCACCAGAATCACTGGTTTCTTTTCTACCCTGATTCTGCGGAGTAATCGCGGTAACAATTGTGGCGGTGGGAATGCATATATCAGCTTGAACTGATCCCAAGGGAACACTAGGGCATCCGAGCCGCAAGCTAGAGGATCCCTTGTGCGAGACACAAATCTGTCCACCTTTGCGTTGAATCTGGATGCTAGCAGATCTACATCCGGTGTTCCCCACCGCTGGCATATTGCCTGGAAAACCTCGGGGTGAAGAGACCATTCCCCCGGGCATAATTGTTGGCGACTTAAAAAGTCCGCTCTCCAATTTTCCACTCCTGGGATGAAAACCGCGGATATGGCTGGGACATATTTTTCTGCCCACTCCAGGATGCAATTTGCTTCCCTCTGGGCTGCACGACTCCTGGTGCCACCCTGGTGATTGATATATGCCACTGCTGTGGCATTGTCTGATTGAATTCTGACAGGGGACCCTTGGAGTTTGGATGTCCATGCTACTAGGGCATACCGGGCTGCTCGTATCTCTAAGAGATTGATGGGCAGGGCCTTTTCTGCTTCTGACCACTTGCCCTGGAGAGACCATTGCTCCAGTACTGCCCCCCAGCCTATGAGGCTGGCATCTGTAGTGACTACCTTCCAAGAAACCGGACTGAAGGGTTTCCCTTTTTCCAGATTCTGGGGCACCAACCACCAATGGAGGCTCTTGCGAACGGAAGGGGACAGGGACATTGGTAAGTCTAAAGCCTGAACTTTTTTGTTCCAGGCTGACAGTATGGCCCTTTGCAAATTCCTTGAATGGAATTGACCGTAGGGTACCGCTTCGAATGAAGCCACCATTTTTCCCAGCAGCCTCATGCAGAGGCGTATGGATGGTTTTCTTTTTGTACCCACTAAGTGGGTCAAATCTTTTAAAGACGACACCTTCTCTGGAGGTAAGAAAATCTTTCTCTGATTTGAATCCAGCCTTAGCCCTAAGTATTCCAGACTTTTGACTGGTCTTAGAGCTGACTTGTCCCGGTTGATAATCCAACCGTGATATTCCAGATACTTGATTGTCTTGTGAATAGCTACTTCTAGCTTTTCCACTGAGTGGTCTATTAGTAGCAGGTCGTCTAGATATGCCATTATCGTTACACCTTGTGTTCTTAGATTGGCCAATAATGGGGCCAGAATTTTTGTGAACACTCGAGGTGCTGTGGCCAGACCGAAAGGTAAGGCTCTGAACTGAAAATGGCGCCCTTCTACTGCAAAGCGTAGAAATTTCTGGTGGGCCGGAAAGATGGGAATATGCAGATAAGCATCCCTTATGTCGATCGAGGCTAACCATTCCTGCCCTTGTAGGGCGGTGGCCACCGATCGGATCGACTCCATCCGAAAAGTCCTGATATTTAGGAACTTGTTTAGCCCTTTTAGATTTAATATGGGCCTCACGTCCCCATTTGGTTTGGGGACTGTGAAAAGGTTCGAGTAAAACCCGAATCCGCTTTCTTCCAGGGGAACCTTCATGATTACACCTTGGAGCAATAGTTGTTCTAGTGCCAGAAGGAGGGATCCTCTCTTCTGGGGATCTCTTGGCACGTTTGACCTCATAAATTGGGCAGGAGGAGTGCCTTTTAACTCCAGCTTGTATCCCAGACTTACTGCGGAGAGCACCCATCTGTCTCTGATGGTGTCCCGCCAGGTCTCTGTGAACAACTGAAGCCTTCCCCCCACCCGATTGAGTGGGGGCAACGCTTCATGACTTGGGGGGAGGTTTTGTACCTCTCTTGATCCAGGGCTTCTTGTTACCCTGTGATTGTCCCTGATTTCTGCCCCCTGAATTTGACCGCGGAGGCCGTCGGAACTGCTTCCCAGCCGATGTGCCCGGGACTGGAGAAGTAGGCCTCTTAAAAGAAGGACTTCTACCCTTGTTCTTAACCGGTAAGAGTGAACTTTTACCGGCAGAAATTTTCTGGATATATTTGTCCAGATCTTCTCCAAATAAGCGTTCTCCATGAAATGGGAAGCTAACCAGCAGTTTTTTACAGGGAGCTTCAGCAGACCAGTTTTTGAGCCACAGAAGCCTACGCATATGTACTATAGACAGCGTAAAGCGGGAGGCCTGTTGGATTGTATCCTTTATGGCGTCCACCGCAAAACACAAGGCTCTAGGCAGGTCAGCTAGGGCAAGAGCCTGCTGATCTGGTAAGTCCCTTAAGACTTGTTTCAACTGATCTTTCACTGCTTGGCAGACTCCAATCGCTGCTACCGCAGGTTGTGTCACCATGCTTGCTGTAGAGAAAGCAGATTTTAGTAAAGACTCCAATTTTTTATCTATTGGGTCTTTGAACATTGGAACATTATCTACTGGACATGTCAGTGATTTGTTAACAGAAGAGATGGCTGCGTCCACTGTAGGGACCCTCCATTTTTTTATGAACTTATCCTCCATGGGATAGATCACCGGAAATCTCTTGGGGGGAGCAAATATTTTATCAGGATGCTCCCAATCCTGGTAAATAAGCCCTTCTAATAAAGGGTGGATTGGGAAGGAACAGACAGCCTGGGGAGCTTTTAGCGACCCCAGCGAGGAAACCGTAGTGGATGGTGGTTCCGCCAGAGGCATTTTAAATGCTGATCGGACCATGTTAGTCAGAGACTGAACCCATAATCTTTCAGCCTGAGATGCTGAGAAAGGTTCTTCCACTGTTGATTTCTCCATAACTGAATCAACCTCATCCTGATCCCCTTCAGGTAGGTCGATCTCTGTGTGGGGCTGTTCCTCCACTAACAGGCACTCTGAAGGAGGAGACGGAGATCGGACGCGCTTTTCCTGTGACAGGGAAGCACCGATCAATGCTGTTAATCTCTCTTCCAATCCTCCCAGAGTTGAGGATAAAACCTCCTCTGTTATATATACAGGAGCAGGTGGACTGGGGACAGCCGCAGCACCAGGCACTCCTGCGGGGTTTCTACGGCTACTGACCTCTGAATTCTCAGGGGAGATTGGTGCAGTACAAGCATGCCCAATATCCTCAGAGCCCGATGGAGACCCCTTTGGCTTCCTGGAAGACCTATTTCCGGAGCGTCTGGACGACATATCCTTTAAGCACAAAGCTGAGGTATTCCCGTCGTCATACACCAATTTTTGCTGGTAATAGTCTAACACAGTTGCTGCTATATACCAGCTGGTGTCCACTAAAGTGCCTTTCTATGGGGATGCCTGCATCAACCGCCTCTGTGTGCCACTGTTTGTTGCTAGCTCTGTTTGCATCCAGCTGACACTTGTACTGTGTCTTTTATCCATGCTGGGACGCCTGCACATGCGCAGAAGCGCCGCGGCGCGCATCGAGCGTCATCCACCCGCCCCGCCCCTTTTTTTTTCATAGGAGGCGCGTGCACGCGCCCGTGCGCGCGCCCGTGCGCCATTGGCGCCCTTTTCGAAATCAAACAGGGACTAGGAGCCAGGGCCCTTTTTGCTGGAGGGCCTGTGCGGTGGATGAGCGCAGCAACAGGGCAGAGGAAGTGGATTCCCACAGAGAAACTTACCAACTGCCTGGATCTTTTGACTTGAGAAAACCAAAGATCCACATGACAAGAAAAATGGACTACAGCGGCCTCTAGTGGTTTAACACAGGTACCGCGGTCCCTTTTTTTTTTTTCTTGACTACTATTAAAATTTTACATTTTCAGTAGTTACAGGCATACACAGATATTAGCGGGAATACCGTTAGGTAACAGACAGAAAGACAAATTAGGCTTGGGGGTCCCCCAATAGAACCAAGTTCCTGGGGGCCCCCACTTACCTGATCCCCGCCGCAGGACTTTGTTTGGTCCACAGAAGTCCAAACTTCACCTATCACGGCAGGCATTGTAATTAAACCTTCAGGGACCGGGTTCCCAAGGATTCCACTCCCCTGGACCTGTATAGCACCCTGCACAGACAACATCTTGGTCGTGGGTATGACCAGAGCTCTGGATCCCAGGGTCCAGCCCTCCTAAGAGAGGCATTACAGGCAAAACCTTGCTCTTCTGCTGCAAGGCCCGGGTACCGACCGTTTAGCTATGAAGCTTTTTTGGTGGGATCCAGAACAGCTTACTAAGGCCCAAAAGAACCTGTACGCAAGCCCAGTGAAAACACATGTTACTCTTTGGCCAACACCTTAGACACTGGCAAAAAACTGAGGTGCTCCCGGATGGGAGGGGCTTATATAGGGGAGGGTACTTCCGGTTTGGAATTGGCCAGTGCCAACACCTGAAGGTAATCTATATAACCCATTAGTAATGACTAAGTCGCTCTGTGTCCCGTGATGTACGAAAAAGAAATTAGTGGAATGGGCAGATTGACAGGTCTGTGTCCATGCTGCATATGCTAAACAGACACAGCCCACGCTACTCTATGGGCCCTCCAATTCAATCGGCCCAGATGGAAGGGGATGGATCCCCTTCTGTTTTAAGCGGATCGGATTGGAGGTAAGCTGGGGTAAATGGACAGAGGTGAATGGAGGGTCCGATTGGGTCCTTAGGCTGCTTTCACACTGATGCACTACATGCACCTGTGGCTTTCCTGCAGGTTAGCTGCACTTTGCCATGGACTTCTATTATATCCTGCAGGTGTGGTGCAATTTCTGAAAGCGCACCAAACCCACAGGTAACAGAAATCTATGGCTCAGTGCAGGTAACCTTCAGGTGCACTGCACTGCGCTGCGCCTGCGGATTAGTTTGAAAGCAGCCACTGCAAAACAGATATGCCCATATATACACTGTAATTTCAGTAATAAACGTACCTTTAATAACAGGCTTCCATTCTGTTGCTGTTGCTGGCCCAGGCAGAGTGCATTTGGTATCGATTGTGACAGGAGCTGGCGCTATACAGGAAGCATCAGCTTATGTGTCTCTGCAGCTGCTTGCTTTCTCCATCACCGGCTTCATTCAGAACACTGATGACGAGTCAGCAACCTGCGATCTGGGCTTGCCAAACCACCATCCCAGAGCAGGAGGTCGCGGGCACATCAGAAGGCTCCGTGGGCCACTGGTTGGGCACCCCTGCCTTAAAACATATCTAAACCCAAAATCCAAAATATATTATGTTGCAGCTTACCACTCCTTGGATGAGGTGGCTTCATTTAATTTCCAAATGGTGATGCTGCCAGAAACACGCTTCTTGACCCTGGATGGCTGAAGTCACTCCTCCACTGTATCTATGGAGGAAACCATGGTCGCTACCCAAGCTGGACCCAAGCTTACATGGAGGATAGGGAGATTCATAGTTCACAAAAGGAAGATAACCCTTTTAGTTCAGCTTGCAGGACGTGACAAGGCCACAGCATTTCTGTCAATATCTTTTTTTTTTCTGTACCTGCTGAAAATGTTCTGCGTCTGGAGGGAAAAAAAAAAAAAAAAAGCATCCTCCACCACATCTAAGGACTGGTAAGCAACAATATATTATATATTTTTTCTTGGACTTAGTTATTCTTTTTTCCTCCTGGAGGCCATGTAACATTAGAGATTTTTGGCAGAGAGCAAAAATGTACAGGCAAAAATCAGCACTGAAGCTTAAGTGTAGCCAAGACAAAAACATCAGCACAAGGGATATAGCTTACAGTCAGTAGGATGTGCTGATGCCTCTAATCATGCAACCCCCCCTTCCCCCACCACCATAATCTTCTGGTTCAATGGTGGCTAATAGAACCAAGAGGCTGTCACAGGCTTTCATCAAGAGAGCCCAACTATGCCTGCCTTTTCCTCCTACCTGCTCCATTTACAGAAGCCATTACTACAGCTTTATGAATGAAACACGATTTATGAATGGAGGGGGCAGATGAAACCATAAAAGTGGATAGACAAACCAGTTGCACACTGGGTTTTTCCTGCAGCAATGAGAGAGAAGTGTTGGAAATCCTCTACGTAGTGGTTAGTGTACATCAGGTATGTTTTTAGAATGACAATGACCTCAAATAAACGTAGCAATGGTAAAGTATACATGTAGGCAGCTGAATTAATGACATTACTAAATTACTTTGTCCTATAGCTAGCGCTCCAATTTCCACATGCTCCGAAAGGTAAATCACATTTAAAAACTCAGATGCACAGAGCACAGCTAGCTGCCATCACCCTTGGACATAAACTTATTAAATAGCCTAAAAATGGAAACTGCTAAAATTCTGATTTACACTGTAAGCTGACTGGACTCCTTCAGCCATTTGAAGTTATTTCCCTTTTATTTAGCCAACATTATGATATTCTGTATATAGAAACCTGGTCTATCTTTGTCCAGTGGATTTGTAATGAATTTTCTATGTGGTAAATTATTCTGTACATAATTATTGTGTCATAAACCACATACTTAATCATAAGATAACAGTTAAACCATTTTCAGAATCAGATATAATACTGTTCTTTTGTCATAGAACAAAAAACAAAATGTTGAAGGCATCCAATAAAAGGGGAAAAATACTAGTGTCATCTTCCCAGGACCCCGGCTTCCTGTCTTTGCCTCTTGCTCAATTGCTATTCCATATTGAAGAAAAGAAAATCATCTTATCAAGGGGGGAGACTTTGCCAAATGTATCAAGCTTCTGCATTTCCAGTCCTACTCCTCCCAGTTACTTCTCACTCTTGAAATTCTCCATTTTCAGTTCACTGTGCATAAGCAAAGCATTAAAAATATGTAACCTCGGGTCATATTCCAACATGGACTTAATTAGCCAAGTATAATAATAGCGTCCAGTCACAACTTTCCCATAAGAAAACGTCTGGGATTCAGGGGACGAGTGACTGTACATTTGGCATCTGACAGATACCGAATTTATTGGTTCATCTTAAAAAATTCTTGAGGTCTAGAAGTTATGTGTGTAATAAGAGCGAAAACATAATAAGCCAACAGCACTAAGGGGGAATTGCAGTTTTACCATGCTTTTTTAAATGAAACAAAGGGGTTGATTTTCTAAAGGCAACCCGTTTTTTCACTCTGCAAGTGCAGTTGGCCCAGGACTTAGTAAATGAGGTTAAGCTTCACTTTGCAAAGAATACTGAATCACGGGGAAGGAAAAGAAAAAAACAGCATTTTTTCTTGCACAGGGTTGGGTGATGGAAGTCAATAGAGCTTCCCCTCGTTTATTAAGTTCTGGAGCAACTGTACTTGCAAAGTGCACAGTTTATTTGCCTTTGGTAAATCAATCCCAAAGTGCCAAAACTAACAAGGTGTAATCGATATGGGAATAAATGAAATGAGTTTACAACAAGATATAACATTAATTATACCTCTAGGATCCATTTGTACTGTTAACTGCTTCGCTGGAACCAAGCCTGGTTGCTGCTGTCCAGATCTGCCCCATGTGGCCTCTCCCTCCCAGCTTCTAAAGCTTTAAAAGTTGTCTGCATATTTATTAAACAGTAGTCTTTTAATTGTGGAGAGGTCCAGATAGAGGATTAAATAATGGCAGTATTTGTAAAGTAGAAAAAAATCTTAAAAAATGGATAGATCTTAGCCGGAGGAAGAATTTATCAGAACAGATTAAATCATCTAGGATAAGTGCACATTGTTTGCACGCGCTTCATATACACACGGGTGTCCAAAATCATCTATGAATGCTCATATTTTTAAAACAAGTTATGTCTTTGATAAATTAAATGGAAACCCCAACTAAAAAGCACTGTGCATCATACAGAGTTTTAAAACAAAATACTTGGTTTTATAATTATTTAATTTTTTTATCAGTTGTTGCATCTCTGTGCTGCTGATCTCTTACAGTCTCTTTACAACCACGTCATGTTAAATGCATGGTGTTGTCACCCTATAGTGGGAAATGGCTGAACAGGGACCTATATAGCAGGATCATTAGGCATTCATTTAAAGTCAAATTCAGAAGAAAAAAAAAAAATCGACCTTTGCAGTGCCCTCCAACCTTTTCTGCCTGGGCTGTAGGTGGTTCTGGGGTGCCATCACAAACAATGCAGGGCTTTTCTACCTGCATGGTTTTGTGGAGGATGCAGGAGTGTGACCATGGTAGGGTGTGCCTTAAAGAGGAGGCTTCACGGGACTGGTCATAACAATGAAGGGACCCTACTGGAGCACAGAATAAGGGAAATATTACTTCTTATTTCTGCACTCTAAGACTGAACAAGCAGTTAACCTTTGCCATGTGGAGTCAGGGAAAAGGGTGCCCACTGCAAGGGAAGATTTTGTTTCATTCCTGGAGTTGGGCTTTAATGAAAGCTGCAGATATAAAAATATTGAAAATTGCATTTTAGTAATTTAAATTAACATCTTAAAGCTAAACTCGAGGAATTCAGCCACTTTCCAAAATGTGCCAGATTACTATAGGTTAAGTCCAACAAGGTGATGCCACCTCATGAACCTATCTCTTTAAGTTGCCGTTTACATTTTTATTAAGTGCATGGAGAATAGCTATTACTACACTTCCAGCGCTCTGACACTGGACTATTTTGTCTCAGCACCAACAGCTGCAGAGTCGAGTGCAACGATTCTGCCCATCCCTCCCCTTCACTCCTCTTGCCCAATCACAGAGCACTTTGAATTATGTAAATCCATTTATGAAATACTAAGTCTTCTTTGAATGGACAGCAGAGGGGTGGGGCAGGCAGAGCTGCTGTTGTGCGAGAATGCAGGGTCTCTCCTGTCTGAGCATCAGGACTATAACAATAGCTGTACTCTCAGTGCTCAGTAAAATTGTCAGCGCTAAATAACAGAGATAAGTCCACAAGGTGGCATGCACCTCATTGCACTTAACCCATAGTAAGCCAGCACAGTTTAGAAAGGGGCTCAGTTCAGCTTTAAAGTTTATATGGGATTATAGTTATTGGGTTTACATATACTTTAAGGTTCCATTACATTATTCAGAAATTATAGTACTTAAAGTGTTTGTTACCCTAAAAAAAATAAAAAAATAGATCCTGTTCCCTTAAAGCATGTTATGCAGCACAGTGCTTGCGCTGTGTAATTTGGCCCTCTGTATCGCCTGAAATACCTGGTTGATCCTGCCAGGTTATGCCCTCCCCTTTGTAAACTGACCACTGTATATCATGACTGCTGAGCGCAGACACCGTGGTCAGTTTATGTGCATCCATCATCCGCAGCTCTCCTGTCCTCCTCTCCCCCCTCCCTCCCTGCCAGATCGTGACAGTGCAACTCCTGCTGCTATAAAAACTATCGTACTGTCATGTCATCCCATCTGTGTCTCCCGGCACTCATGCGACTCCTCTGCTCTCTCCTCCCGGCTGATGTCAGAGGGAGTTCTTGGCCCCGGCCCACTGGAGCTGTCAGCCCAGGAGAGGAGAGAGCCGAGGAGTCGCATAAGCGCTTGGAGATGCTCTGAAAGAAGGTAGCAATCAGGATCTCTTTTATAAAACACATAATGTGCCACACATGACTATTTAACAGAGGGGATGGCATGATAGTATGATAGTGGCTTTACAACCACTTTAAACATTATTAATAATGTCATAACATTTTTTTCATTCCATTTTAATGTTCTATTCATCAAACTTCACATTTAACACTTAAATTTTAACCCTCGCTTTATATTTCTCAGAGGTGCAGCTGGCTTGTAGGGAATTTGTCTCTGACCGCATGGTGACAAAAAAAAAAAAAAAAGAGATCTGCCAGTGGGTATAAAATGCAGTTAGTCTGTAGGTAAGTGCAATTCTAGCTATCTCTTATGAACACATCTGGTCTAACATATTTCTATTGGCCAGCATGGCAGCCCATCACAATGATGCCAATAGGAGAGCGGGAAAGCAGTGACACTACCTGGATATCCACTATTCATCTGCAGCAGAGGATGAAAATGGTGCTGCAGGTATGTGCAGACCCTTCTGATTTGGTTCCCATGCACAACTGGAAGCCAAACAGACCATCAATTCTGCAACTTTTAATCATTTCAAAACAAGGATCCATCTTTAGTTGCATTTTTTTAGAGAAATCACGTTTTTACAGTAAGCTTCAGAAAAAAAAGGAGACATCTGACTACAAGCAACATGGCTACATTTAATTTATATTAGTATTAGCAAAAAAAAAGCGACACAATTTACAGGGTTGACAATAATTGAAACACTATAAAACACTTGTTAAATTAAAGCGACTGCCACCACATAAGGAAAACTCCCTGTAAAGAAATTAGTTATACTTACCTTACCTGTCCTGCTGCTCATTTGTTGGATCTTCACTTTCTTGATGAGCTAACTGGCAGAAGAATCTTCACCATCCGAAACATATGACTTTAGCAGTAAGAATGTCATAAATTTTGATTTAGACATGTTTTTTTATTGAATATTTGTCAATTAAACTTTTCTCTCAATTTAGACAATACAAATGAGTGCATACCAATATGTCTTGCCGTAACTAAATGCAGCATAATTGCATGCTTTTGATTATTTTCTCCTTCGCTTCATTCTCTCAGAATCCCTGCCTACAATTTTTGAAAGTTAGAGTGCTCTATGATTTTTACCATGACGTCCCCATCCTAAACGTAGTAAAGAATTCTCAGTAAAGCTTTCCGACGCATCATGGCAGCACACACACTGGGTTGTGACTCCGCCCTCACAACCTGATAGGACTGATTAGCTATAAAAGTGTTGAAGAGGAGCCCCCCGCCACATTCTCCTTTTTTTCCTCATCTGTTAAGGACTGACAGACAATCAAGTAGCAGACCTCTTACCGGTTTTCACACGAGCTAGGTTCAGCCTCTCCTAGTTTGGAAGCCCTGACTGTACAGCCTCTAAACAAGCTTTATGCGGGGACCCCACTCTTATGGTCTCAGGGGAATTGTGAGTATATCTTACTTTATCACAAGCCTTAAACAGGCTTTAAAATCATTCGGCACGGCCTCCACTCTCTCCATGTTCCTTTTCTTTTTCTTTCCTCTCATTCTCAGCACTTGCTGGGCTCTGCGATCCTGACCCATTCCATCATGGCGGCGGGCGCTTCGGCGTCGTGCAGGAAGTGATAACAGAACTCTTCTCACCTCGCCAGTTACAAAGATGGCGCTCAGTGCAGCAAACCGCTAGTGCGCATGCGCGGCGCCGTGTCATCCCAACAGCGATGGCGGCTTATTTAAAAGAGACTGAAATGTCAGTATTATGGCCGCACATATGACCGCACACACCACGCTTGCAGACACGCGGCTGCCAATTACAAAACAAGCTCCTTAACCTGGTAGGTGACGTTTTAAGCTGCATATATCTTGTGCAAGGATACCCCTTGGGAAACCTTCCTTTACTAGAATCTATCCGCTCCTCCTCCTTCAGGTACACTCTCTCCTACTCCTATGGAGGCCGCTGCCCCAGCAGACCATCCACAGCCAGTAAGGTAAGAGGCATTGAAGTGGTAAGTAGTGAAGAGGAGACAAAAAAGAGAAGCTAAGCCATTAATATCACTTTTTTGATAGCCCTGGCAGATCTTCAAGATCATCTCAATCCAGACTTAGGGAACGATCTCCCTCCAGACACTCGCATTCCAGAAGAAGCAGGTCAAGAACCTCCTCTCACCACCATAATAAACAATCATCCTCCCACAAAGCAAGGGACAGCCATCAAACCCGTCCTGTGGCTAATGCCTGCTGGGTATGCAGGGCACAGGCTCTGCCCAATAAATTGGCCTGCCAATCCTGTGCTGACAAAGCCACCAGAGACAAGGAGTCGGGTGCAATCGAGGTATCAAATATTATCAGAGATTCTGTTAAAGAGTCGATTTTGGAAGCCTCTGTCACAGAACCGGTGAGGTTGGCCCAGGCAACACCAACATCAACCTCTTACATTCCGCAAGGATCAGACGAGTCCGTAGCTGAAGAGGTTTCTCCAGTATCGATTTTGCCCTAATAGATCCCTTTACAAGATCAGTAAAAGAAACAATTGGCTGGGATGAATATAAAGAAACACTTTGTAAGCTCAGGAAATATTTCCCTAACCTAAAGAGTGACCCTGAAACTTTTCCCTTCATTGACGAACTCGAGGAATTAATTAAGGATGAGTGGGAAAAACCTGACAAAAAAAACAAGTCTTAACAATAGGATAGAAAAGCTATATCCTTTAAAAGAGCCAGCAGTAAATACCCTCATCTCAGATCCTATAGTAGACATGTGCATTCGTTTTCGTCCGAATGCATTTTCGTCCGAATTTCAGGTATTTTTGTTATCGTTTTAACAAACGAAAACGAAAAGGCAGAATCCGAAAACCGAAAGATCCGACATAAAAAAATGCTTAATTTTTATTTTCGTTGCAACAACAGTTCGATATAGATAGGAGATTCGACATGAGGCTGACAATAACAATCTGTGTCCATCGAACCTGTGGTCGAATGTGCCTAACCTTAACTCTATTAGTCCAAGATTATTCTACATAGAGAGAAAAGATTTGACATTATAGAGAGAAAAGATTCGACATTATAGAGAGAAAAGATTCGACATAGAGAGAAAAGATCACTGCTGGAATTGGGTGGGGGAAGTAAAATAAAAAAATTATGATGATGAATGTTATTGGCTGATTGTAACCAAAGAGGAGGAGCAGTAAAATAGCTAGAAGTAACTCGACAAATTCGAAAAATCTATGGGAGAAATCTAAAGTGTTAATTATAAAGGCTTATATGCAAGTTATTGTCCTAAAAAGTGTTTGGGGACCCGGGTCCTGTCCCAGGGGACATGTATCAATGCAAAAAGAAGTTTTAAAAACGGCCGTTTTTTCGGGAGCAGTGATTTTAACCACTTCAGCCCTGGAAGAATTTACCCCCTTCCTGACCAGAGCACTTTTTGCGATGCAGCACTGCGTCGCTTTAACTGACAATTGCGCGGTCGTGCGACGTTGAACCTAACCAAAATTGACGTCCTTTTTCCCCCACAAATAGAGCTTTCTTTTGGTGGTATTTGATCACCTCTGCGGTTTTTATTTTTTGTGCTATAAACAAAAGAAGAGCGACATATTTGAAAAAAATGCAATTTCTTGTTCATACATCACGGGACACAGAGCAGCATAGTCATTACTATGTGGGTTATATAGATTACCTTCAGGTGCTGGCACTGGCAACTTCCAAAACAGGAAGTACCCTCCCCTATATAAGCCCCTCCCATCCGGGAGTACCTCAGTTTTTTGCCAGTGTCTAAGGTGTTGGCCAAGGTTAACATGTATTCATCTGGGCTTGTGTACAGGTTCTCTGGGCCTTAGCAAGCTATTCCGGATCCGACCAAAAAAGCTTCATAGCTAAACGGTCGGTACCCGGGCCTTGCAGAGAAGAGCAGGGTTTTGCCTGTAATGCCTCTCTTAGGAGGGCTGGACCCTGGGATCCAGAGCTCTGGTCATACCCAAAACCAAGAGGCTATCTGTGCAGGGTGCTATACAGGTCCAGGGGAGTGGAATCCTTGGGAACCCGGTCCCTGAAGGTCTAGTACAATGCCTGCCGTGAGAGGTGAAGTTTGGGCTTCTGTGGACCAAACAAAGTCCTGCGGCGGGGAAAAGGTAAGTGGGGGCCCCTCAGGAACTTGGTTCTATTGAGGGGACCCCCAAGCCTAATATGTCTTTCTGCCTGTTACCTAAAGGGTATTCCCGCTAATAGCTGTATATGCCTAAGAAATCCTAGAAATGTTTTTTCATAAGGGAAGTTTTAAAAAAACTGTAAACCTGGAAATGTTTTTTCATAAAGGAGGTTTTAAAAAAAAAAAAAAAAAAAGACAAAGGTGCGGTACCTGTGTTTGTCCACTAGAGGCCGCTGTGGAACGTCTTTTTTCTTGGGACTATTCCTTCCATGGTGAAAGTCCAGGCAGATGAGTGAGCTCTCTATCAGGGAAGCTGCATTCCTCTGTCATGCTGCCAAGTAGTTTCCTTCCATCCCCGAGTCCTGGTGAAACAGGGACCCTGGCTCCTCTCCCTACATGGCGCCAAGAGCGCACACGTGCACGCGCGCGCACACATGCTTTCCTTTTATAAGGTTTAGCTTAAAAAAAGGGGGCGGAGCCTGGCGGATGACGCGCTCTGTGCGCCCAGCGCTTCTGCGCATGTGCGGGCGTCCCAGCAAGATAAAAGGACTCAGTCCACGCTGCTTGCTATGGACACAGAGCATGAAAAGGAGCTGGTAGCATGGTATAGGGGCTTACAGCGGGCGGTTGATACAGGCATCCCCAGAAAGACGCATTAGTAGACACCCACTGATGTACATAGCAGCAAATTGCATTAGACTATTTCAGTAAGGGGTGTATTACGGCTGGAATACCTCAGCTTTGAACTAAGGAATATGCCGCCTAAAAAACTCTGAGATATACCTCTCAGGAAGTGTAGGGGGTCTCCATCGGGCTCTGAGGATCTGGAGCAGTCATCTGCACCCTCCTCCCCTGAGAAATCAGAGGTTAATACCCATAAGGAACCCCCGGGAGTGCCAGGTACTGCGGCTGTCCTCAGTCCACCTGCTCCTGCATATATAACAGAGGAGGTTTTTTCCTCAACTCTGGAGGGATTGGAGCAGAGATTGGCAGCATTGATCGCTTCTTCTCTACAGGAAAGAAAGCGCGCCAGATCTCCATCACCTCCATTAGAGTGCCTGTTGGCAGAGCAACAGTCCCAGGAAGGGACCGACCTACCTGAAGGGGATCAGGAGGAGGTTAGCTCTGTTTTTGAAGAATCGACAGTAGATGAACCATTTTCAGCATCGCAGACTGAAAGATTGTGGGTCCAGACCCTAACTGACATGGTTCGATCTGCATTTAAAATGCCTCTTGTTGAACCATCAACTACTGCTGTCTCCTCATTGGGGTCGCTAAAAGCTCCCCAGGTTAATTGCTCCTTTCCAATACATCCATTATTGGAAGGACTTATATACCAGGACTGGGAACATCCTGATAAACTATTTGTTCCGCCTAAAAGGTTTCCGGTGATCTATCCCATGGAGGAAAAGTTCACCCAGAGATGGAATGTTCCTACGGTGGATGCAGCCATCTCTTCTGTGAACAAATCACTGACATGTCCAGTAGATAATGTTCAAATGTTCAAAGATCCAGTGGATAAAAAATTGGAATCTTTATTAAAATCTGCTTTTTCCACAGCAGGGGCTGTTACACAGCCAGCAGTGGCAGCTATTGGGGTCTGCCAAGCTTTAAAGGATCAAATGAAAATGGTCCTGAGGGATTTGCCAGACCAGCAGGCCCAGGCTCTGGCTGATCTGCCTAGAGCATTATGCTTTGCGGTTGACGCCATCAAGGATTCTATCCATCAGGCCTCCCGCCTCACGCTGTCTTTGGTACATATGCGTAGGCTTCTGTGGCTCAAAAACTGGTCTGCTGAAGCTCCCTGTAAGAAGCTCTTAGTTAGCTTCCCATTTCATGGGGAACGCCTTTTTGGCGAAGACCTGGATAAGTATATCCAGAAGATTTCCAGTGGTAAAAGTACTCTCTTACCGATTAAAAAGAGGTCTAGGGGTCCATCTTTTAAGAGGACTACCTCTCCTATCCCTGCGACGTCTGCTACTAAGCAGTTCCGACGGCCTCCTCGGTCAAACTCAGGAGGTAAAAATCAGGGACAGCCACAGGGTAATAAAAAGCCCTGGATCCGAAGAGGTACTAAACCAGCCTCCAAGTCAAGCCTATGAAGGGCTGCCCCCACTCAAACGGGTGGGGGGAAGACTTCAGTTGTTCGCAGAGACCTGGCGGGAGACGATCAAAGACAGATGGGTGCTCTCCGCAGTAACTCTGGGATACAAGTTGGAGTTAAAAGAGTCTCCTCCGTCCCATTTTATGTGGTCAGGCATGCCAAGAGACCCTCTAAAAAGAGGGTCTCTCCTATTGGCGTTAGAACAACTATTGCTCCAAGGAGTAATTATGGAGGTTCCTATGGAAGAGTGGGGGTTGGGTTTCTACTCAAACCTTTTCACAGTCCCGAAGCCAAACGGGGACATAAGACCCATATTGGACCTAAAGAGTCTAAACAAATTTCTAAACGTCCGGTCTTTCCGGATGGAGTCGATCCGATCGGTCACCGCTGCCCTACAAGGGGAGGAATGGTTAGCCTCGATCGACATCAAAGATGCTTACTTGCATGTTCCCATCTTTCCAGGTCATCAAAAATTCCTACGCTTTGCAGTAGAAGGGCGCCATTTTCAGTTCAGAGCCTTACCATTCGGTCTGGCCACAGCACCACGAGTGTTCACAAAAATTCTGGCCCCACTGTTGGCCGATCTAAGAACACGGGGTGTAACGATAATGGCATACCTAGACGACCTGTTGTTGATGGACCACTCAGTTGCCAAGCTAGAAGTGGTAATTGTCGATACAATCAAGTATCTAGAGTCTCATGGTTGGGTCATCAACCTGGACAAGTCAGCCCTACAGCCAGTGAAAAACCTGGTATATCTAGGGCTACGGCTGGATTCAGACCAGAGGAAGATTTTCTTACCTCTAGACAAGGTATCCTCTTTGAGGGCCTTGGTCCGTCTGCTTTGTGCAAAAAGACAGCCGTCCATACGCCTGTGCATGAGGCTGCTAGGAAAGATGGTAGCATCATTCGAAGCTGTACCATACGCCCAATTCCACTCAAGGAATTTACAAAGGGCCATATTGTCAGCCTGGAACGGAAAAGTTCAGGCTCTAGACTTCCCGATGGCTTTGTCCCCTTCCGTTCGGAAGAGTCTCTGCTGGTGGTTGATCCCCCAGAATCTCCAGAAGGGAAAACCCTTCAGCCCGATATCTTGGAAGGTGGTCACTACAGATGCCAGCCTTATAGGCTGGGGGGCAGTACTGGAGCAATGGTCTCTCCAGGGCAGATGGTCAAATGTAGTAAAAACCCTGCCCATCAATCTCTTAGAGATACGAGCAGCCCGGTACGCCCTAGTAGCCTGGACATCCAGACTCCAAGGGTCCCCTGTCAGAATTCAATCAGACAATGCCACAGCAGTGGCATATATCAATCATCAGGGAGGCACCGGGAGTCGTGCAGCCCAGAGGGAAGTAAGTCACATCCTGGAATGGGCAGAAAAGCATGTCCCATGTATATCAGCTGTCTTCATTCCAGGGGTGGAGAATTGGAAGGCGGACTTTCTGAGTCGCCAACAGTTATGCCCAGGGGAATGGTCCCTTCATCCCGAGGTCTTCCGAGCAATATGTCAGCGGTGGGGAACACCGGATGTAGATCTGCTAGCTTCCAGATTCAACGCAAAGGTGGACAGATTTGTCTCCCGGACAAGGGATCCCCTCGCTTGCGGCTCGGATGCTCTGGTGTTCCCTTGGGATCAGTTCAGACTGATATATGCATTCCCTCCGCTACAAATGTTGCCTCGACTCCTTCGCAGAGTCAGGTTGGAGAAGAAGCCGGTGATCCTGGTGGCTCCAGCGTGGCCCCGAAGGGCCTGGTACGCGGAGATCATCAAAATGTCTGTGGGGAGTCCTTGGACCCTTCCACGTCGTCCGGACCTGCTTTCGCAAGGACCGATATACCACCCTTCCTTACTAACTCTAAGTTTAACGGCCTGGCTATTGAATCCCACATCCTAAAGAAGAGAGGTCTCTCTAACTCTGTGGTATCAACTATAATCAATGCCAGGAAGCCTGTATCCAGGCAGATCTACTATAGAGTTTGGAAGGCGTACATCACTTGGTGCGAGGCCAGAAAATGGCATCCACGTAAGTACGTTATAGGCAGAATTCTGGACTTCCTGCAGTGGGCTGTAGACAGGAAGTTTGCCTTAAGTACTATTAAGGGCCAGGTTTCGGCCTTGTCAATACTATTTCAAAGGCCCCTGGCTATGCATTCACTTGTCAAATCCTTTATGCAAGGTGTGACTCGTATTATTCCACCGATTAAGGCTCCCATATGCCCATGGGATCTAAATTTGGTTCTGTCGGTTCTGCAGAAGCAGCCATTTGAACCTTTGCGGCACATTTCCTTGGTTCTACTCACCAGGAAATTGATATTTTTAGTAGCCATATGCTCGGCTAGAAGAGTGTCGGAATTAGCCGCCATGTCCTGTAAAGAGCCATATCTGGTTATCCATAAGGACAGAGTAGTATTACGTCCTCACCCAGCCTTTCTTCCTAAGGTGGTATCGAGGTTTCACTTGAACCAGGATGTGGTTCTTCCTTCTTTTTTCCCCAAACCAAGCTCGGTAGAGGAAAAGTTATTGCATTCTTTGGATGTAGTAAGAGCAGTTAAAGCTTATCTAGAAGCCACTGCTCAGATTCGTAGAACGGATTCTTTGTTTGTTCTGCCGGAAGGCCCCAGAAAGGGTCAGGCAGCATCAAAATCTACTTTAGCCAAGTGGATTCGACAGGTCATAATACAAGCCTATGGCTTGAGAAGTAGACCGCCTCCGTTCAAAGTTAGGGCGCACTCCACGAGAGCAGTTGGAACTTCATGGGCAGTGCATCACCAGGCCTCCCTGGCGCAAATTTGTAAGGCCGCAACATGGTCTTCAGTACACACGTTTACTAGGTTCTACCAGGTGGACGTTAGAAGTCAGGAGGATGTCGCCTTTGGGCGCAGTGTGTTGCAGGCCGCAAAAGATCCTCATGCCTGATGGCGCCCAGCTTATGTATGGTGTATCCCCCCCCTCATGTGGCATTGCTTTGGGACGTCCCACATAGTAATGACTATGCTGCTCTGTGTCCCGTGATGTATGAACAAGAAAGTAGGATTTTTAAAACAGCTTACCTGTAAAATCCTTTTCTTGGAGTACATCACGGGACACAGAGCTCCCACCCCTCTTTTGGGGACACGTATTGCTTTGCTACAAAACTGAGGTACTCCCGGATGGGAGGGGCTTATATAGGGGAGGGTACTTCCTGTTTTGGAAGTTGCCAGTGCCAGCACCTGAAGGTAATCTATATAACCCACATAGTAATGACTATGCTGCTCTGTGTCCCGTGATGTACTCCAAGAAAAGGATTTTACAGGTAAGCTGTTTTAAAAATCCTACTATTTTTTACTTTTTGATTTAATAAATATCACAATTTTTTTTTTTTAAAACAATTTTTTTTCTAAGTTTAGACCGATACGTATTCTGCATATTTTTGGTAATTTTTTTTTGCAATAAGCGTATATTGATTGGTTTGCGCAAAAGTTATAGCGTCTACATAATAGGGGATAGATTTATGGCATTTTAATTTTTTTTATTTTTTTTACTAGTAATAGCGGCGATCTGCGATTTTTATTGTGACCGTGACATTGCGGCAGACACATCGGACACTATTGGCGCGTTTTTGGGACCATTCACATTTATACAGCGATTAGTGCTATAAAACTGCACTAATTACTGTGTAAATGTGACTGGCAGGGAAGGGGTTAACACTAGGGGGCGATCAAGGGGTTAATATGTTCCCTATTGAGTGATTGTAACTGTAGGGGGAGGGGACTCACAAGGGGAGGAGACCGATCTGTGTTCCTCTGTACTGGGAACACACATCGGTCTCCTCACCTCTGACAGGAGGTGGATCTGTGTGTTTACACACACAGATCCACACTTCTGCCGTGATCGTGGGCAATCGCGGGTGCCCAGAGGACATCGCGACCGCCGGGCACACTCACCGGGTCACGAGCGTTGCCGCGGGTGCGCCCCATAGACGGCCGGGAAAAAAGGACGTCATATGACGTCCGCCCGGAGGGAGGGAGGGTTCCTGCCGGCGTCATATGTCTATGACCCGGTAGGAAGTGGTTAATAATGCTTAAAATGAAAAAATAAAAGTGAAATATTCCTTTAAATTTCGTACCTGGGGGGTGTGTATGATATGCATGTGAAGTGGCGCATGTTTCCCGTGCTTAGAACTGTCCCTGCAAAAAATGTCATTTTTGAAAGAAAAAAAGTCATTTAAAACTCATTCGCGGCTATTAATGAATTGTCGGCTCCCGGCAATACATACAAAAGTCATTGATAAAAAAAAAAAAAAAAAGCGTGGGGGTTCCCCAGAATTCAATTACCAGGCCCTTCAGGTCTGGAATGGATATTAAGGGGAACCCCGCCGCAAATTTAAAAAAAATTGACGTGGGGTTCCCCCAAATATCCATTCCAGGCCTTTCAGATCTGGCATGGATTTTAAGGGGAACTCCACCCCAAATTAAAAAAAATGGCGTGGAGTCCCCCTAAAAATCCATACCAGACCCCTTATCCGAGCACGCAACCTGGCCGGCTGCAGGGGAAGAGGGGGGGACGAGAGAGCGGCCCCCCCTCTCTCCTGAACCGTACCAGGCCACATGCCCTCAACATGGGGAGGATGTCCCCATGTTGATGGGGACAAGGGCCTCATCCCCACAACCCTTGCCCGGTGGTTGTGGGGGTCTGCGGGCGGGGGGCTTATCGGAATCTGGAAGACCCCTTTAACAAAGGGGACCCCCAGATCCTGGCCCCCCCTATGTGAATTGGTAAGGGGTACATTGTACCCCTACCATTTCATGAAGAAAGCGTAAAAAAAATGTTTAAAAAAAACACACAAACACCATGAAAAAGTCCTTTATTTAAAAAAATAAATAAAAACATTCCAGCGGTGAAATCCAGTGTCCCGCGGCGATCCCGATGTCCAGCGCTGTCCTTCATTGGTTGTGCCTGAGGGGACCTGATGGGGAACTCCCTCTCAGAATTTTAAATGTATAGACCCGCCCCTTCTAAAGTTCCCCATCAGGTCCGCTCAGCGGACCAGATGCGGAACATGAGAAGGGGCGGGTCTATACATGTATTACCAAAGTGAGAGCAGTTCCCCATCAGGTCCACCCCCTCGGTATGTCGGACCCGCCTACGTCATTGGCTTGAGCGGGGAACTTCCTTCACTGTGTAATTTAAATCTCGTCCCCCCCTCTTCCCCTGCGGCCGGCCAGGTTGCGTGCTCGGATAAGGGGTCTAGTATGGATTTTTAGGGGGACTCCACGCCATTTTTTTTTTAATTTGGGGTGGAGTTCCCCACGCTTTTTTTAATTTTTTTATCAATGACTTTTGTATGTATTGCCGGGAGCCGACAATTCATTAATAGCCGCGTGTCAGTTTTAAATGACTTTTTTTCTTTCAAAAATGACATTTTTTGCAGGGACAGTTCTAAGCACGGGAAACATGCGCCACTTTCCATGCATATCATACACACCCCCCCAGGTACAAAATTTAAAGGAATATTTCACTTTTATTTTTTCATTTTAAGCATTATTAAAATCACTGCTCCCGAAAAAACGGCCGTTTTTAAAACTTTTTTTTGCATTGATACATGTCCCCTGGGGCAGGACCCAGGTCCCCAAACACTTTTTAGGACAATAACTTGCATATTAGCCTTTATAATTAACACTTTAGATTTCGAACGTTCGAGTCCATTGTATTTAATAGGGTTCTAAAGTTCACACTAACATTTTGTCTGTTCGCAGGTTCTGGTGCGAACCGAACAGGGGGGTGTTCGGCTCATCCCTGTTGACTAGTAATAGTAATTAAAAAATATAATTATTACTAGTCATACAATAGAATTCATCTATAGCTTGTAGGCGGAACATTCGACCGGAAATTTATGATTGCAGCGTCGTACAGTTTCGATGCTCCGTTGAATCTTCTTTGAACATTCGACAGACACCATAAGCCTTCAATGACAGATTCGACCTTAATTAATTCAGATTTTCGGACGAATGCAATTTCTAACGAAAAACGAAATAAATAAAAACGAATTTCGGGAGTAAATAAATAATAGGATTTTTATAACAGCTTACCTGTAAAATCCTTTTCTTGGAGTACATCACGGGACACAGAGCGACATAGTCATTACTAATGGGTTATATAGATACCGTCAGGTGCTGGCACTGGCAACTTCCAAAACCGGAAGTACCCTCCCCTATATAAGCCCCTCCCATCCGGGAGCACCTCAGTTTTGTAGCAAAGCAATAAGTGTCCCTAAAGAGGGGCGGGAGCTCTGTGTCCCGTGATGTACTCCAAGAAAAGGATTTTACAGGTAAGCTGTTATAAAAATCCTATTTTCTTTCTCGTACATCACGGGACACAGAGCGACATAGTCATTACTAATGGGATGTCCTAAAGCAATGCCAAATGAGGGGGGGGATACACCATATATAAGCTGAGCGCTATCAGACATGAGGATCTTTTGCGGCCTGCAACACACTGCGCCCAAAGGCGACATCCTCCTGACTTCTAACGTCCACCTGGTAGGACCTAGTAAACGTGTGTACCGAAGACCATGTTGCGGCCTTACAGATTTGAGCCAGGGAGGCCTGGTGATGCACTGCCCATGAAGTTCCAACTGCTCTCGTGGAGTGCGCTCTAACTTTGAACGGAGGCGGTCTCCTTCTCAAGCCATAAGCTTGCATAATGACCTGTCGAATCCACTTGGCTAAAGTAGACTTTGACGCTGCCTGACCCTTTCTGGGGCCTTCCGGCAGAATAAACAAAGTATCCGTTCTGCGAATCTGAGCAGTGGCTTTTAGATAAGCTTTAACTGCTCTTACTACATCCAAAGAATGCAATAACTTTTCCTCTACCGAAGTAGGTTTGGGGAAAAAAGAAGGAAGAACCACATCTTGGTTCAAATGAAACCTCGATACCACCTTAGGAAGAAAGGCTGGATGAGGACGTAACACTACTCTGTCCTTATGGATAACCAGATATGGCTCCTTACAGGACATAGCTGCTAATTCCGATACTCTTTTAGCCGAACAAATGGCTACTAGAAAAATCAATTTCCTGGTGAGAAGCACCAAGGAAATATGCTGTAATGGTTCAAATGGTTGTTTCTGTAGAACCGACAGAACCAAGTTTAGATCCCATGGACATATGGGAATATTAACCGGAGGCCTAATACGCATCACTCCTTGTATAAAGGCTTTGACTAGTGAATGCGAAGCCAAGGGCCTTTGAAAAAATATTGACAAGGCCGAAATCTGACCCTTGATAGTACTCAAGGCAAGCTTCCTATCTACAGCCCACTGTAGGAAGTCCAGAATCCTACCTATTACGTACTTATGTGGATGCCATTTCTTGGCCTCACACCACGCGATGTACGCCTTCCAGATTCTATAGTAGATCTGCCTGGATACCGGCTTCCTGGCATTGATCATGGTAGATACCACAGCATTAGAGAGCCCTCTCTTTTTTAGAATGTGGGCTTCAATAGCCAGGCCGTCAAACCTAGGGCTGGTAAGGAAGGGTGGTATATCGGTCCTTGCGAAAGCCGGACGACGTGGGAGAGTCCAAGGACTCCCCACTGAAATTTTACAATCTCCGCGTACCACGCTCTTCGGGGCCACGCTGGAGCCACCGGAATCACTGGTTTCTTCTCTACCCTGATTCTGCGGAGTAATCGAGGTAACCATTGTGGCGGTGTGAATGCATATATCAGCTTGAACTGATCCCCAGGGAACACTAGGGCATCCGAGCCGCAAGCTAGGGGATCCCTTGTCCGAGAGACAAACCTATCCCCCTTTGCGTTGAATCTGGATGCTAGAAGATCTACATCCGATGTTCCCCACCGCTGACATATTGTCCAGAAAACCTCGGGGTGAAGGGACCCTTCCTCTGGGCCTAATTGCTGGCGACTTAGAAAGTCCGCCTTCCAATTCTCCACTCCTGGAATGAATACCGCAGATATGGCTGGGACATATTTTTCCTGCCCATTTCAGGATGTAATTTACTTCCCTCTGGGCTGCACGACTCCTGGTGCCCCCCTGATGATTGATATATGCCACTGCTGTGGCATTGTCTGATTGAATTCTGACAGGGGACCCTTGGAGTTTGGATGTCCATGCTACTAGGGCATACCGGGCTGCTCGTATCTCTAAGAGATTGATGGGCAGGGCCTTTTCTGCATCCGACCATCTGCCCTGGAGAGACTATTGCTCCAGTACTGCTCCCCAGCCTATAAGGCTGGCATCTGTAGTGACCACCTTCCAAGAAATCGGACTGAAGGATTTCCTTTTTTCCAGATTCTGGGGAACCCACCACCAACGGAGGCTCTTCCGAACGGAAGGGGACAAGGACATTGTAAGTCTAGGGCCTGAACTTTTTTGTTCCAGGCTGACAGTATGGCCCCTTGCAAATTCCTTGAATGGAATTGACCGTAGGGTACTGCTTCGAATGATGCCACCATTTTTCCCAGCAGCCTCATATACAGGCGTATGGACGGCTGTCTTTTTTGTACCCACTAAGTGGATCAAATCTTTCAAAGACAACACCTTTCCTCGAGGCAAGAATATTTTTCTCTGGCCTGAATCCAACCTTAGCCCCAAGTATTCCAGACTTTTGACTGGTTTTTAGGGCTGACTTGTCTCGGTTGATAATCCAACCGTGAGATTCCAGATACTTGATCGTCTTGTGAACGACCACGTCTAGTTTTTTCACTGAGTGGTCTATCAGCAACAAGTCATCCAGATATGCCATTATCATTACACCTTGTGTTCTTAGATTGGCCAATAAAGGGCCAGAATTTTTGTAAACACTCGTGGTGCTGTGGCCAAACCGAAGGGTAAGGCTCTGAACTGAAAATGGCGCCCTTCTACTGCAAAGCGTAGAAATTTTTGGTGGACTGGAAAGATGGGAATGTGCAAATAAGCATCTTTGATGTCGATCGTGGCTAACCAATCCTCCCCTTGTAGGGCAGTGGCCACCGATCGGATCGACTCCATCGGAAAGTCCTGATATACAGGAATTTGTATAGCCCTTTTAGAATTAATATGGGCCTCCCGACCGCGTTTGCTTCGGGACTGTAAAGAGGTTTGAGTAAAACTCGAACCCTCATTCTTCCAGGGGAACCTCCATAATTACTCCTTGGAGCAATAGTTGTTCTAGTGCCAACAGGAGGGACTCTCTCTTCCGGGGATCCCTTGGCACGTTTGACCTAAAAAATGGGAAGGAGGAGAGTCTTTTAACTCCAAACTGTATCCCAAACCTACTGCGGAGAGCACCTATCTGTCTTGATCGTGTCCCGCCAGGTCTCTTGCGAACAACTGGAGTCCTCCCCCCACCCGACTGAGTGGGGGCTTCAATGAATTTAACTTTGGGGGAGGTTTTGTACCTCCCCTGACCCAGGGTTTCTCATTACCCTGCTACTGTCCCTGTTTTTTACCCCCGGGATTTGACCGAGGAGGCCGTCGGAACTGTTACACAGCCGATGCCCCAGGGACTGGAGAAGCAGGCCTCTTAAAGAGGGACCTCTAACTCTGCTTTTAACCGGTAAGAGCGTATTTTTACCGCTGGAAATTTTCTGGATATATTTGTCCAGGTTTTCCCTGAATAAGCGTTCACCATGAAATGGGACGCTAACCAGCCATTCTTTACAGGGAGCTTCAGCAGACCAGTTTTTGAGCCATAGGAGCCTACGCATATGTACTATAGACAGCGTAAGGCGGGAGGCCTGATGGACTGAATCCTCTATGGCGTCAACCGCAAAGCCTAAGGCTCTAGGTAGATCAGCTAGGGCAAAGCCTGCTGATCTGTCAAGTCCCTCAAGACCTGTTTCAACTGATCCTTCACTGCTTAGCAGACCCCAATAGCTGCTACTGCTGGTTGTATCACCAAGCAGATTTTCATAAGGACTCCAATCTTTTATCTATTGGGTTCTTGAACATTTGGACATTATCCACTGGACATGTCAGTGATTTATACATACAAGAGATGGCTGCGTCCACTGTAGGGACCTTCCATTTTTTTTTTTTTTTTTTGATGAACTTATCCTCCATGGGATAGACCACCGGAAATCTCTTGGGGGAATAAATATTTTCTCAGGACGTTCCCAATCCTGGTAAATGAGCCCTTTCAGTAAAGGGTGAAGTGGAAAAGAACAAACAGTCTGGGGGCTTCTAGTGACCCCAACGAGGATACAGTAGTGGTTGATGGTTCCGCAAGGTGCATTTTTAAATGCTGATCGGACCATGTTAGTCAGAGACTGAACCCATAATCTTTCAGCTTAAGATGCTGAGAAAAGGTTCCCCCACTGTTGATTCCTCTATAACAGAATCAACCTCATCCTGATCCCCTTCAGGCAGGTCGATCCCTGTATGGGACTGTTGCTCTGCTAACAGGCACTCTGAAGGAGGAGACGGAGATCGGGCGTGCTTTCCCTGACAGGGAGGCAGCGATAAATGTTGACAATCTCTCTCTAATCCTCCCAGAGCTGAGGAAAATCCTCCTCTGTTACATACACAGGAGCAGGTGAACTGAGGACAGCCACAGTACCAAGTACCCTGCGGGGTCTCTACGGTCACTTACCTCTGAACTTCAGGGGAGACTGGTGCAGCAGGAGTATGCCCAAGATCCTCCGAGCCCGATGAGACCCCCTTCGCTTCCTGGAAGATTCAGTTCCGGAGCTTCTGGACGGCATATTCCTAAGCCTAAAGCTGAGGTATTCCAGCCGTAATACACCACTTTTACTGAGAATAGTCTAGCACAATTGCTGCTATATCACAGTTGGTGTCTACTAGTGTGCCTTTCTAGGGGATGCCTGTATCAACCGCTTGCTGTATGCCTTTAAATGTTGCCAGCTCTGTCTCTGTACTTCATAGCCAGCTCACTACAATATTGTGGTTTTTTTAAACTGCTGGGACGCCCGCACATGCGCAGAAGCGCTGCGGCGCGCACAGAGCGTCATCCCCCAGGCTCCGCCCCCTTTCCCGGCTCACCTCTATATATAGAGACGCGTGCACGCGCGCCTTCGGCGCTAATTTCAAATATGGTAACAAGGGACAGGAGCCAGGGCCCCTCTTTGCCGCAGGCCGGGGGATGGACGAGCACTGCAACATGGCAGAGGAAGCAGTTTCCTATAAGAGAACTCACCATCTGCCTGGACTTTGCTCTGCTGAGAAGAAGCTAGTCCACATGACAAGAAAACATTCCACAGCGGCCTCTAGTGGACAAACACAGGTACCGCAGTCTAATATATTAAATATATATAAAAAAATTTTTTTTTTTTTTTCTTGACCACCATTAAAAATTATTACATTTTTTTAGTAGTTACAGGCATGCACAGAATTTTGCGGGAATACCATTAGGTAACAGACAGACAAATTAGGCTTGGGGGTCCCCCAATAGAACCAAGTTCCTGGGGGCCCCCACTTACCTGTTCCCCGCCGCAGGACTTTGTTTGGTCCACAAAAGCCCAAACTTCACCTATCACGGCAGGCATTGTAATCAAACCTTCAGGGACCGGGTTCCCAAGGATTCCACTCCCCTGGACCTGTATAGCACCCTGCACAGAAAACATCTTGGTCGTGGGTATGACCAGAGCTCTGGATCCCAGGGTCCAGCTCTCCTAAGAGAAGCATTACAGGCAAAACCTTGCTCTTCTCTGCAAGGCCCGGGTACCGACCGTTTAGCTATGAAGCTTTTTTGGTCGGATCCGGAATAGCTTACTGAGGCCCAAAAGAACCTGTACGCAAGCTCAGTGAAAAACACATGTTTCTTCTTGGCCAACACCTTAGACACTGGCAAAAAACTGAGGTGCTCCCGGATGGGAGGGGCTTATATAGGGGAGGGTACTTCCGGTTTTGGAAGTTGCCAGTGCCAGCACCTGACGGTATCTATATAACCCATTAGTAATGACTATGTCGCTCTGTGTCCCGTGATGTACGAGAAAGAAAAATTTATTTTTCTAACGAAAACGAAATTCCGAAACGAAATATTTCAGTGTGCACATGTCTATCCTATAGTAGATTCTTCTCTAATAATATTGGCTAGACACGTGACCCCACCAATAGAGGATGCTGTAACTTTCAGAGATGTCTTGGACAGAAAAATTGACCTTGAACTAAAAAAAGCCTATTCATCGGCAGGGGGCGCCTGAAAGGCCAGCTATCGCCCTAGCTGCGGTAGGCAGAGCAATTACCAGCTGGACATCAAATGTCGAGAAACTACTATTGGAAGCAGCGGATCAGGACAGAGTAATTTCTGCACTACAAGAGCTTAGTCTTGCAGGGGACTTCGTAGCCGAAGCATCGGTGGACATTATTAGATCATCAGCGATAGCAATGCTAGCATCAGTTACGTCCAGAAGATCCCTCTGGCTAAAACCGTGGGTCACAGACGGAACATCCAAGTCAAACTGGTGTAAGATTCCTTACGATGGAACCAACTTATTTCGGTCCCAAATTAGACCTAGCTATATCAAAGGTCACAGGTGGGAAATCGGGCCTGATTCCGTCAGATAGAAGGCCGAAACAGCAAAAGCCTCCTCCCTTTAGAAGAAATCTCCCGGAAAGATACAGGGAAGCAGGATCATATAGACCGGGCAAAGAGTTCAAACGAAATTGGAGAAATACCCAATCATCTTACTTAAGAACACAGAAACCCAAGCTTGCCATTACAGGAGAGCAACAGAAGTCGTTTTGATGGATCGGTCACCCAGCCCGTACAAGTGGGAGCCAGGCTCAAACTATTTACACGGGTATGGGCAGACCATACAAAAAGGACCCATGGACAATATCCACGATCACAGAAGGACACAGATGGGGTTTCAAAAGCAGAACCTCCAAAAGACCATTTTCAAGTTACCCGGATTCCGTCATCCCTACTAAAAAGAAAACTGCTAATCAAATACGTATTGGAGTTAACTCAGAAGCAAGCAGTGGTGGAGATACCCCAACACCAAAAGGTTTTTATTCCCCTCTCTTTCTCGTAAAGAAAAAGATGGGGGATCTGAGATCTAAAGAACCTCAACAGATCGATACGAGTGGAATCCTTCAAAATCGAGAGAGTCTCCAATCCATACTACTGGCGATCAATACAAAACATTGGATGTTATCAATAGATTTATCCGACGCCTATCTCCATATTCCTATACACCAAGACTTCCAAAAGTACCTCCGCTTTGCGATAGGACATCAGCCCTTCCAATTTCGGAGTCTTCCGTTTGGAATATCGACGGCCCCCAGGACGTTTACGAAGGTTCTGCTTCTGGTGATAGCATATCTGAGAGAGAAAGGACTCAGAGTCCACCACTATCTCAAGGATATCCTCCTCCTGGCCGTCAGCCAGCAGCTATTACTCCAGCATCGAGAGATACTAATATCCACCTTACAACACTTCGGTTGGATAATAAACTGGAAGGAAAGCAGTCTAGAACCAACCCAGTCTATGATCTTCCTAGGCGTGGAAATCAACACCAATGCCAACACTGTGGGTCTACCTCAGGAGAAAATAGGACCGCCGATACAAAAAATAAAAAGACTAATGGCAGTGACACATCTGCAAGCCAGAACATGCCTAAGCATTCTAGGTTCCATGTCCTCCACCTTCCCGGTGGTCCAGTGGTCCCAGTGGCATACATTCCAGGTTTCGTTTCTGAAGCAATGGAACGGAACATTAACCCAACGGATCCTCATCAGCAGATCGGTGAAACAGTCGGTATGGTGGTGGACACGAGTCAACAACCTAAAGCGTCATCGACACATCGTACCCCCTCGGGCAGAAATAGTCACATCAGATGCCAGCCTCCAGGGCGGGGGTGCACATTACCAGGATCTGGCAGTACAGGGTTGCTGGTCCTTCCGTCCTCAGGGAGTAGTCTCGAACACCCTGGAACTCAGGGCCGCTTTTCAAGCGCTACTAGCGTTCAGACCATTTTTCACAGGAAAGAGTGTTATATTGCGCATTGACAACTGTAGCAGTGAACTACATCCGCAGACATGGCGGAACGAGAAGCAACTCTTATACAGGAGGTGCACCCTATTCTCGAGTGGGCCCAAGTTCACCTAGAAGACTTGAAGGGGGTATACGTTCCAGCGGCTCAGAACCAGCTTGCGGACCATCTAAGCAGGATATTTAGCTCAAACAACGAACGGTCGCTGAGTCACCGAGCATTCTCCCTTATAACACAGAAGTGGGGAATTCCCGACATCGATTTGGCAGCAACACCGATGAACAACAAATGTCCCAAGTTTTTAGCGCAAACTGCTTATCCAATGGCAGAGGGGGTCGACTGTCTCCTTAACCCTTGGAGGTTTCGTCTGGGTTATATATTTCTTCCCATTCCCTTGATAGCCAGGTTCCTGGCCAGACTGAGGAACTCAACGTCTACGGTGATACCTTTTTGGCCGAAGAGGCCGTGGTTCACGACCAACCTACAGCTGAGTATAGAAGATCCACTGATTCTTCCAGTGACACCGGACCTACTTTCACAAGGTCAGTTCCTACACCCAGCACCAGAAAGGCTCCACCTTATGGCTTGGAAATTGAGAGGGGGAGGCTATTAGATCAAGGATGTTCCCTAAGAGTAGTGGCTACATTGCAACAGGCCAGAAATAAAAAATAAACTAACAGCATTTATAGCAGGGTTTGGGAAAGATACACTGCGTTAGCGCAACAGCAGTCATGGGACACACTTTCTCCTACGGTGGCACAAGTTCTTGAATTCCTTCAGCTAGGCCTGGATAGAGGCCTAAGTTCAAGCACCTTAAAAGTTCAAACATCTGCTTTGTCAGCCATGACGGGAATCGAATGGGCATTTAATCCTCTCATAATTCAATTTCAAAGAGCATGCTTAAAGATAAGACCACCAAGAAAACCGACCTTCCCAACTTAGGACCTGTCAATAGTTCTAGAAGCCTTATCGAAACAACCCTTTTTTCCTTTAGAAGAGATATCTTTAGTGGACTTAACACTTAAGTTGTTTGTTTTTTTTTGGTCGCAATAACCTCCGCAAAGAGTATCCGAACTGCAAGCACTGTCTATGAAAGAGTCTCATTTAATCTTCTATCCCGACAGTCGTTCTAAGGCATCTGAACAATTCATACCGAAGGTAGCATCTGCCTTCCATTTCAATCCAGATATCAATCTACCAGTTTTTCTCACTAGCCAGGGGGATCCGCATCCATTGGATATCAAGTCCATTATATCCTCATATCTGGAGGTTACTAACCCATTTAGAAAATCGGAGAGTCTGTTTGTCATACCAAACGGCCCCAAGAAAGGCCAAGCAGCCTCTTCCAGGACAATAGCATCTTGGCTGATTAAAATAATCAAAAGAGCATATGCAATTCAACTCCTTCCAATACCCAATGACTTAAAGGCTCACTCGACCAGGGCAGTGGCGACATCTTGGGCAGCATATTGTAGAGTGTCACCAGAAACGATATGTCCCACTACAGAATAGACCCGGCGCGGTTAACGACAGTGGAATTTGGAAGAGCGGTCATTGAAACTAATTCTTCCATATCTTGTGGATAAAAAAATAAAAATAATAATAATAATAATATACGTGTTTAAAAGCACCCACCCTTGTTGCGAGTTATTTCCCAGTGTGTGTGCTGCCATGATGCGTCAGGAAAATAGAAAATTGTATACTCACCTTTCTGTAATTCTCCTTTTCTGACGCATCTCATGGCAGCACACAGATACCCACCCATATGAGGTAATATATACTGAGAATTTGTCGGGGGGCTCCTCTTCAACACTTATAGCTTATCAGTCCTATCAGGTTGTGGGAGCGGAGTCACAACCCAGTGTGTGTGCTGCCATGAGATGCGTCAGGAAAGGAAAATTACGGAAAGGTGAGTATACAATTTTCCATTTTTATTAGCATGTTAACTGTCGTGTCGCGACGCTCGTTTTAGTGGCACTTTAGCACTGTTTAAGCAGTGCTTTACGGACGCTAGCAAGACGCTTTTAACCCCGTTGCAGCGCTTTTCAGCCAGGGCGTTTTGGGAGCGCTGTATACAGCGCTCCCAAACCGCCCCAAAGATACTGCTTGCAGGATATTTCCTAACGTCCTGCAAGCGCACCGCCCCAGTGTGAAAAGACACACTGAAATGAAAGGGAGGCGGTTTTCAGGTGCTATATAGAGGCTATTTCTAGCGCTAAATCGCCTGAAAACCACCTCAGTGTGAAAGGGGTCTTATACAGAAGTTAACATAGAGCCGATAGGGCTCTATAGGGTTTCAATAATGCCCACCATTCTCACACACACACACACACACACACACACACTCCTGTTCTAGCAGCAGAAATTGTAGGTGGGTGGCGTTAAGCAAACCCAGTACAGGACAGGGAATCAAACCCCAGACAAGATGGAGAGGAGCAGGCTTATTTGCACATTTGTTACACTTAATTCAGATCAAACTAATTTTAATATTACACAAAGATAACCCGAGGAAATACAAAAAATTCAGTTTTTATATGAGGATTTCATTTATTAATGGCAAAAAGCTGTCCAAACCTGCCTGTCCCTGTGTGAAAAAGTAATTGCCCCTCCTTGCTAAATCATGAATGAACTGTGATTAACTAAATTTTTTGAAAGCAGAATTAGATTTCACTTGGCACACCCAGGCCTGATTACTGCCAGACCTGTTGAATCAAGAAATCACTTACATACCGTGTTTCACCAAAAATAAGAACTACCTTGAAAATAAGACCTAGCGTTATTTTCCAGGAGGGCTGCAATAGAAGCCCTACCCCGGAAATAAGCCCTAGTTTAAAATGCTTGTAAAATCCTATAATCCACTCTATTACAGTAGTATATAAAGTACAATGTGTGTGTTTCTGTAATATAATTGTGGGGAAGAGAGCTCCGGCGGGTCGCAGAAGGCGCTATAACGAAGGTATTTGGCACAATTATATTACAGAAACACACACATTGTACATTATATACTACTGTAATAGAGTGGATTAAAGGATTTTACAAGGATTTTAACTCCGTTCACACTGGGGATTCCTGTCAGGTAGGGATGAGCTTCGTGTTCGAGTCGAACATACGTTCGACTCGAACATTGGCTGTTCGATCGTTCGACGAAGATCGAACGATTTGGGCCGTTCGCGCCAAATTCGAGTGACGCGAACGGCCCACAATGCACTACGCCATCGCAGTGTCATCCAGGCGCTGTGATTGGCCAAGCATGCACTGTGACCCCGCATGCTTGGCCAATCACAGCGCCGGCAGCGAGGAGAGCAATGATTGGCCACAGGCAGGATGCCTGTGGCCAATTATTGCTGAGGGTGTTTAGTACACGCCCCACACTATAAAAGGCCGCCAGCACGGCGGCCTAGTGTAGTGTGTTCCGGAGCAGGGATAGAGTAGCATAGGCAGGGACAGTGACTGTTATTTCTTTCTTGCTTAACCTGGATTCCTTTAGTTTAGGGAAAGAGAAGGATAGGTAGGGAGAGTGTCAGTGTGTTTTGTGCTTCTGCTATAGTGTGCTTAAAAAAAACATTTATTCTAGGGACAGAAAACTCTAGGTAGGGACAGTGTCAGTTTCTTTCACTCTGCAAGTCCTTGTTTCCAGGGACCTGTAAGGACAGTGAGTTAATTGTCCTTGTGCTATATTGTGCTTAAAAAAAACATTTATTCTAGGGACAGAAAACTCTAGGTAGGGACAGTGTCAGTTTCTTTCACTCTGCAAGTCCTTGTTTCCAGGGACCTGTAAGGACAGTGAGTTAATTGTCCTTGTGCTATATTGTGATTAAAAAAAACATTTATTCTAGGGACAGAAAACTCTAGGTAGGGACAGTGTCAGTTTCTTTCACTCTGCAAGTCCTTGTTTCCAGGGACCTGTAAGGACAGTGAGTTAATTTTCCTTGTGCTATATTGTGATTAAAAAAAACATTTTTTCTAGGGACAGAAAACTGTAGGTAGGGAGAGTGTTTTTTTTCTTTCACTCTGCAAGTCCTTGTTTCCAGGGACCTGTAAGGACAGTGAGTTAATTGTCCTTGTGCTATATTGTGCTTAAAAAAAACATTTATTCTAGGGACAGAAAACTCTAGGTAGGGACAGTGTCAGTTTCTTTCACTCTGCAAGTCCTTGTTTCCAGGGACCTGTAAGGACAGTGAGTTAATTGTCCTTGTGCTATATTGTGATTAAAAAAAACATTTATTCTAGGGACAGAAAACTCTAGGTAGGGACAGTGTCAGTTTCTTTCACTCTGCAAGTCCTTGTTTCCAGGGACCTGTAAGGACAGTGAGTTAATTTTCCTTGTGCTATATTGTGATTAAAAAAAACATTTTTTCTAGGGACAGAAAACTGTAGGTAGGGAGAGTGTTTTTTTTCTTTCACTCTGCAAGTCCTTGTTTCCAGGGACCTGTAAGGACAGTGAGTTAATTGTCCTTGTGCTATATTGTGCTTAAAAAAAACATTTATTCTAGGGACAGAAAACTCTAGGTAGGGACAGTGTCAGTTTCTTTCACTCTGCAAGTCCTTGTTTCCAGGGACCTGTAAGGACAGTGAGTTAATTTTCCTTGTGCTATATTGTGATTAAAAAAAACATTTATTCTAGGGACAGAAAACTCTAGGTAGGGACAGTGTCAGTTTCTTTCACTCTGCAAGTCCTTGTTTCCAGGGACCTGTAAGGACAGTGAGTTAATTTTCCTTGTGCTATATTGTGATTAAAAAAAACATTTTTTCTAGGGACAGAAAACTGTAGGTAGGGAGAGTGTTTTTTTTCTTTCACTCTGCAAGTCCTTGTTTCCAGGGACCTGTAAGGACAGTGAGTTAATTGTCCTTGTGCTATATTGTGCTTAAAAAAAACATTTATTCTAGGGACAGAAAACTCTAGGTAGGGACAGTGTCAGTTTCTTTCACTCTGCAAGTCCTTGTTTCCAGGGACCTGTAAGGACAGTGAGTTAATTGTCCTTGTGCTATATTGTGATTAAAAAAAACATTTATTCTAGGGACAGAAAACTCTAGGTAGGGACAGTGTCAGTTTCTTTCACTCTGCAAGTCCTTGTTTCCAGGGACCTGTAAGGACAGTGAGTTAATTTTCCTTGTGCTATATTGTGATTAAAAAAAACATTTTTTCTAGGGACAGAAAACTGTAGGTAGGGAGAGTGTTTTTTTTCTTTCACTCTGCAAGTCCTTGTTTCCAGGGACCTGTAAGGACAGTGAGTTAATTTTCCTTGTGCTATATTGTGATTAAAAAAAACATTTATTCTAGGGACAGAAAACTCTAGGTAGGGACAGTGTCAGTTTCTTTCACTCTGCAAGTCCTTGTTTCCAGGGACCTGTAAGGACAGTGAGTTAATTTTCCTTGTGCTATATTGTGATTAAAAAAAACATTTTTTCTAGGGACAGAAAACTGTAGGTAGGGAGAGTGTTTTTTTTCTTTCACTCTGCAAGTCCTTGTTTCCAGGGACCTGTAAGGACAGTGAGTTAATTGTCCTTGTGCTATATTGTGCTTAAAAAAAACATTTATTCTAGGGACAGAAAACTCTAGGTAGGGACAGTGTCAGTTTCTTTCACTCTGCAAGTCCTTGTTTCCAGGGACCTGTAAGGACAGTGAGTTAATTGTCCTTGTGCTATATTGTGATTAAAAAAAACATTTATTCTAGGGACAGAAAACTCTAGGTAGGGACAGTGTCAGTTTCTTTCACTCTGCAAGTCCTTGTTTCCAGGGACCTGTAAGGACAGTGAGTTAATTTTCCTTGTGCTATATTGTGATTAAAAAAAACATTTTTTCTAGGGACAGAAAACTGTAGGTAGGGAGAGTGTTTTTTTTCTTTCACTCTGCAAGTCCTTGTTTCCAGGGACCTGTAAGGACAGTGAGTTAATTGTCCTTGTGCTATATTGTGCTTAAAAAAAACATTTATTCTAGGGACAGAAAACTCTAGGTAGGGACAGTGTCAGTTTCTTTCACTCTGCAAGTCCTTGTTTCCAGGGACCTGTAAGGACAGTGAGTTAATTTTCCTTGTGCTATATTGTGATTAAAAAAAACATTTATTCTAGGGACAGAAAACTCTAGGTAGGGACAGTGTCAGTTTCTTTCACTCTGCAAGTCCTTGTTTCCAGGGACCTGTAAGGACAGTGAGTTAATTTTCCTTGTGCTATATTGTGATTAAAAAAAACATTTTTTCTAGGGACAGAAAACTGTAGGTAGGGAGAGTGTTTTTTTTCTTTCACTCTGCAAGTCCTTGTTTCCAGGGACCTGTAAGGACAGTGAGTTAATTGTCCTTGTGCTATATTGTGCTTAAAAAAAACATTTATTCTAGGGACAGAAAACTCTAGGTAGGGACAGTGTCAGTTTCTTTCACTCTGCAAGTCCTTGTTTCCAGGGACCTGTAAGGACAGTGAGTTAATTTTCCTTGTGCTATATTGTGATTAAAAAAAACATTTATTCTAGGGACAGAAAACTCTAGGTAGGGACAGTGTCAGTTTCTTTCACTCTGCAAGTCCTTGTTTCCAGGGACCTGTAAGGACAGTGAGTTAATTTTCCTTGTGCTATATTGTGATTAAAAAAAACATTTTTTCTAGGGACAGAAAACTGTAGGTAGGGAGAGTGTTTTTTTTCTTTCACTCTGCAAGTCCTTGTTTCCAGGGACCTGTAAGGACAGTGAGTTAATTGTCCTTGTGCTATATTGTGCTTAAAAAAAACATTTATTCTAGGGACAGAAAACTCTAGGTAGGGACAGTGTCAGTTTCTTTCACTCTGCAAGTCCTTGTTTCCAGGGACCTGTAAGGACAGTGAGTTAATTTTCCTTGTGCTATATTGTGATTAAAAAAAACATTTATTCTAGGGACAGAAAACTCTAGGTAGGGACAGTGTCAGTTTCTTTCACTCTGCAAGTCCTTGTTTCCAGGGACCTGTAAGGACAGTGAGTTAATTTTCCTTGTGCTATATTGTGATTAAAAAAAACATTTTTTCTAGGGACAGAAAACTGTAGGTAGGGAGAGTGTTTTTTTTCTTTCACTCTGCAAGTCCTTGTTTCCAGGGACCTGTAAGGACAGTGAGTTAATTTTCCTTGTGCTATATTGTGATTAAAAAAAACATTTATTCTAGGGACAGAAAACTCTAGGTAGGGACAGTGTCAGTTTCTTTCACTCTGCAAGTCCTTGTTTCCAGGGACCTGTAAGGACAGTGAGTTAATTTTCCTTGTGCTATATTGTGATTAAAAAAAACATTTTTTCTAGGGACAGAAAACTGTAGGTAGGGAGAGTGTTTTTTTTCTTTCACTCTGCAAGTCCTTGTTTCCAGGGACCTGTAAGGACAGTGAGTTAATTGTCCTTGTGCTATATTGTGCTTAAAAAAAACATTTATTCTAGGGACAGAAAACTCTAGGTAGGGACAGTGTCAGTTTCTTTCACTCTGCAAGTCCTTGTTTCCAGGGACCTGTAAGGACAGTGAGTTAATTTTCCTTGTGCTATATTGTGATTAAAAAAAACATTTATTCTAGGGACAGAAAACTCTAGGTAGGGAGAGTGTTTTTTTTCTTTCACTCTGCAAGTCCTTGTTTCCAGGGACCTGTAAGGACAGTGAGTTAATTTTCCTTGTGCTATATTGTGATTAAAAAAAACATTTATTCTAGGGACAGAAAACTCTAGGTAGGGAGAGTGTTTTTTTTCTTTCACTCTGCAAGTCCTTGTTTCCAGGGACCTGTAAGGACAGTGAGTTAATTGTCCTTGTGCTATATTGTGCTTAAAAAAAACATTTTTTCTAGGGACAGAAAACTGTAGGTAGGGAGAGTGTTTTTTTTTTTTCACTCTGCAAGTCCTTGTTTCCAGGGACCTGTAAGGACAGTGAGTTAATTGTCCTTGTGCTATATTGTGCTTAAAAAAAACATTTTTTCTAGGGACAGAAAACTCTAGGTAGGGACAGTGTCAGTTTCTTTCACTCTGCAAGTCCTTGTTTCCAGGGACCTGGAGAGACATTGAGTGAATTGTCCTTGTGCTATATTGTGATTAAAAAAAACATTTATTCTAGGGACAGAAAACTCTAGGTAGGGACAGTGTCAGTTTCTTTCACTGTGAAAGTCCTTGTTTCAAGGGACAGAGAAGGACACCTGAAGGTAGCCCTTATTGCTTTTTTCCCATCTCCCTGCAGGCCATCTATTAGAATGTCTGGAAGGCAAACAAGGAGAGGCAGACAGTCAGGAGGCAATAAAAGAGGGCAAGCAGGCTCTGTGTCTGGGGGCAACAGTGCTGGTCGTGGACGCGGTGCATTGTCATCAGCACATGGCCATGGGACACGCTTGTCCTTCTTTTCGGCAGCTGGACATGTTGAGCCACATCATGCCGAAGACTTGGTAGAGTGGATGACCAAGCCCTCCTCCTCCTCCTCATCCTCTCTCACCCAGGCTCAGGGTACTGGAAAAGCAGCTGCCAAAGCGTCGTCTTCCCTGGTATCAATGTCAGACAAATCATCAGTCACTCCTTCCCTAGACCCACCATGTCCTCCTCCTGAGGAGTCCCCCGAACTGTTTCAGCACAGTGTTGGGTACATGCTCCAGGAGGATGCCCAGCGTTTCGAAGGGTCTGATGATGAAACCCAGCTAGAGGAAGGCAGTAGCGTGAGAGCAGACAGAGGGGATGCTCAAGAAGGACACCAATCTGGCAGTCATGTTCCAGCAGCTGCAGCATACTGCCAGATTGGCTCCAGTGATGAGGAGGGAGGGGATGATGAGGTCAATGACTCCACGTGGGTGCCTAATAGGAGAGAGGAGGAGGAGGAGGATGAGGAGGAGGCACATCTCCAACGAGGCAGGATGCCCTTTGGTGGCCAGCGTAAGGGCAGTACACCGACGGAATCACACCGCAGAGCTCCGCCTGTGCAGGGCGCTGCCTCTGCCCGTCATTCAAAAAGTTCTTTGGTGTGGGCCTTTTTTGAGGCTAGTGCATCAGATCGCACAGCTGCTGTTTGCAACATATGTCTCAAGCGTATATCGCGTGGCCAAAACATCAGCCGCTTGGGTACCACATGCCTGACCAGACATATGTTGACCTGCCATGCAGCTCGTTGGCAAGCCTACCTCAAAGACCCACACCAAAGAACCAAGCGGACCTCTCCTTGCACCGCATCAGCTGGGATCTCCAACCCCACTATAACTTCAGTCCTCTCTGAAACATGCACTGAGAGGAATGAAGGTGTAGAATTAGGTGTGTCACAGCCAAGTACTTGCGCCCACTCTGCTAGCAGTACACCGACGTCCGATTCTAGCAGGCAAATTTCCCTGCCCCAGCTGCTGGACCGTCGAAAGAAGTTCACTCCCAGCCATCCACATGCCCAGCGGTTGAATGCTAGCTTGGCTAAATTGCTAGCGCTTCAACTGCTGCCTTTTCAGTTGGTAGACTCGGCCCCCTTCCGTGAGTTTGTGCAATGTGCGGTTCCTCAGTGGCAGGTTCCCAAACGCCACTTTTTCTCACGGAAGGCTATTCCGGCTCTCTACCGGCATGTGGAAGGCAATGTCTTGGCCTCGCTGGACAGGGCGGTCAGCGGTAAGGTGCATATTACCGCTGACTCATGGTCCAGCAGGCATGGACAGGGACGTTACCTTTCTTTCACGGCCCATTGGGTCACTCTTTTGGCAGCTGGGAAGGATTCAGGACAAGGTGCAGTAGTGTTGGAGGTTGTCCCACCGCCACGCCTCCAAAATGCTACTACTGGTTGTGACACACCTCTCTCCTCCACCCCCTCCTCTTCTTCTTCCTCCATGGCCTCTTCCTGTGGTTTGTCCTATGAACCAGCGGTGCTCCGTAGCCGTTCACGGGGCTACGCAAGTACGCAGGCAAAAAGATGCCATGCCGTGCTTGCGCTGGTGTGTTTGGGGGACAGAAGCCACACTGGGGCAGAGGTCCTGTCTGCTCTGCAGGGCCAGGCCGAGAGGTGGTTGACGCCACGCCAGCTTAAGCCAGGAATGGTGGTTTGCGACAATGGCACCAACCTCCTCTCCGCCCTCCGACAGGGACAACTGACCCATGTGCCCTGTGTGGCTCACGTCCTTAACCTGGTGGTGCAGCGCTTCTTGGGCAGGTACCCGGGCTTACAGGATGTCCTGAGGCAGGCCAGGAAAGTCTGTGTGCATTTCCGCAGATCTTATAATGCCAGTGCTCGCCTGGCTGAGCTGCAAAAGGAGTTGAACCTGCCCAAGAACCGCCTTATATGTGACATGCCCACCAGGTGGAACTCAACGTTGGCCATGCTGCAGCGGCTGCACACGCAGCAGAGGGCCATCAATGAGTACCTGTGCGACTACGGCACCAGGACAGGGTCAGGGGAGCTTGGTTTTTTTTCTCCACGCCAGTGGGGCATGATCAGGGATGCATGCACTGTCCTGGCACCATTTGAGGAGGCCACGAGGATGGTGAGCAGTGACAGTGCATGCATCAGTGACACTGTACCTCTTGTCCACCTGTTGGAGCACACGCTGCGTGGAATAATGGACAGGGCACTTGAGGCAGAACAGAGGCAGGAAGAGGAGGACTTCCTTGCCTCTCAAGGCCCCCTTTACCCAGACAGTGTTCCTTCTGTCCCACCCATCGCACAGGAAGAGGAGGAGGAGGAGGAGGAGGAGGAGGAGGAGGAGGAGGATTGTGTCAGCATGGAGGTGGAGGCTGGCACTCAGCATCATCAGCAGCAGTCTTTTAGGGATGATTTACAGTCCCAAGAAACCAGTGGACTTGTACGTGGCTGGGAGGAGGTGGCTGCGGATCATGTCGTCCTTAGTGACCCAGAGGACTCCGGAGCGAATGCCTCAGCAAACCTACGCTGCATGGCCTCCCTGATCCTGCAAAGTCTGCGGAAGGATCCTCGTATTCTTCGGATCAAGGAGAGGGACCATTACTGGCTGGCCACTCTCCTTGATCCACGGTACAAGGGTAAGGTTGCGGACCTTATGTTACCGTCGCAGAGGGAGCAGAGGATGAGACAACTCCGGGAGGCCTTGCAGAAAGGTCTGTGCAACGCGTTCCCAGAGACTGGGAGGTTGCAAACTCCTGGTCCTGGACAACGAGTTGCTGAGGCTTCGGCCAGTCAAAGAAGGAGCGGTGGGGAAGGTGGCCGTCTGACCGATGCGTTCAGACAATTCTTTAGTCCGCAGCCCCAAAGTATGATCGGTTCCAGCAACCATCGCCAGCGTCTGATAAACATGGTGCAGGAATATCTAGGGGCAAGGTCAGACTTGGACACCTTCCCCACCGAAAATCCTCTGGCTTACTGGGTCTTGAGGATGGATCACTGGCCAGAGCTTGCACAGTATGCAATTGAGCTACTGGCCTGTCCTGCATCCAGCGTTCTTTCGGAACGCACATTCAGTGCTGCTGGAGGATTTGTCACGGATCACAGGGTGCGCCTGTCCACCGACTCGGTTGATCGACTGACTTTCATCAAGATGAACCAGTCTTGGATCACCACCAGCTACCACACACCTGATGCTGATATAACAGACTAATTGATTTTAAAATGTCACATCCCTTCAAGACTGATGCTGATGCTGAGTGCCTGTGCTGTTATGTTGACTGGCTATCCTCCTCCTCCGAGTCCTCAATGATACGATTGATGATGATAGCTTGGAAGATCATTTTTGTTTATGGGTGCCGCCACCAGTGCCTAACGCCCAATTTTTCAGCCCCTGTTTAACAGGGGCGTGTAATTACAATTTTTGAAGCAATACTTTGCAACAGGGCTCATTGCTGTGCTCCAAGTACAGTATCTGTGAGGAGTTGCAGTGTTGTGCCACCAGTGCCTAAGGCCCAATTTTTCAGCCCCTGTTTAACAGGGGCGTGTCATTACAATTTTTGAAGCAATACTTTGCAACAGGGCTCATTGCTGTGCTCCAAGTACAGTATCTGTGAAGGGTTGCAGTGTTGTGCCACCAGTGCCTAAGGCCCAATTTTTCAGCCCCTGTTCAACAGGGGCATGTAATTACAATTCTTGATCTAATAATTCACAGCAGGGCCCATTGCTGCACCCACCAAGAGTAACTGTCAGGGCTTACAGTGTTGTGGCACCAGCACCACCATCAAAGGCCCAATTTTTACTACCACTGTTCAACAATTATATGTAATTAAAATTCCTGATATAATAGTTGACAGCAGGGCGTTCCAGCACCAACCAAGAGTAACTGTGAGTGCTTACAGTGTTGTGCCAACACCAACAACTAAGGGGCCTATTTCTGCAGAGTATATACGGCAGGTCCCTACTTTCAAACATCCAACTTACAAACGACTCCTACTTGCAAACGCAAGAAGACAACAGGAAGTGAGAGGAAATCTACCACTAGGAAGGAAAATTCTCTCCTGTAAGAATAAATATGGGAGAAAGGTGTCTCCTCTGTACTGATGCTTTATCAGCAATCCTTGTTTCAAGAAAAACACCACATTTCAAAAACAGTTGTCATTAGGACGGAAAGTGAGGTGAAATGTTCTGAACAGGGGCACAGACAGCAAAACAAATGTTACAGGGGTGATAACCCTTACCTATGTTTTCCAAAAAGTTTAAAAATAGATTTTTGGTCTGGAGCTACACTTCAACAATGTACCTGTTCAAAATTACAAACAGATTCTACATAAGAACAAACCTACAGTCCCTGTCTTGTATGCACCGCCTGTATACGGCTGTTCAGAGTATATAGGGCCTTTTTTATTTTATGTGCGGGGTTCCCCTTAATATCCATACAAGACCCAAAGGGGCTGGTAATGGGCTGGGGTAGGGGGGGGGTCATGGGGTAGCTATGCCATTTTTCTTAAAGATTTTCATCCATATTACCGGGACCAGACATTACATTAAAGCCGCAAGCAGTTTTAAATGGCTTTTTTTTCCTTTAGAAGTGTCATTTTGTGCAGGGACAGTTCTAAACACGGGAAACACGTGGCACTTCACAGGCATACTTTAGACACCCCCCAGGTACGATATTTAAAGGAATATTTGACTTTTTTTTTTTCACTTTATGCATCATTAAAATGACTGCTCCCGGAAAACGACCGTTTTTAAAACTTATTTTTGCATTGATACATGTCCCCTGGTGCAGAACCCGGGTTCCCAAACCCTTTTTAGGACAATAACATGCATAATAGTTTTTATAATTAGCACTTTAGAATTCGAACGTTCGCATCCATTGTATTTAATAGGGTTCTAATGTTCGTTCGAACTTTCGGTCCGTTCGCGGGTTCTGGTGCGAACCGAACCCGGGGGTGTTCGGCTCATCACTACTGTCAGGCAGGGAGAGAGAGGTGGAGAGAAGACGGCACATTACATGGTAAGACTTACCCTGAAAATAAGCCCCACTGTGTCTTTTGTTGCCAAAATTAATATAAGACCTGGGCTTATTTCCAGGGAACCAAGGTAGAAGCTGTCTGAGTGAAGCACGCTAAAAGATCTCAAAAAGCAACACATCATGCTGCCATCTAGAAAAATTGAACAGGTGAGAAACAAAGTAACTGACATGTATCAGTCTGGAAAGGGGTACCAAGCCATTTCTAAGGCTTTGGGACTCCAGCAACTCCAACAACTGGAGAAAACTTGGAACAGTGGTGAACCTTCCCAGGAGTGGCTGGCCTACCAAAATCAATCCAAGAGCACAACAATGACCCATTCAAGAGGTCATAAAAGAACCCAGAACAACATCTAAAAGAACTGCAGGCCTCACTTGCCTCAGGTAAGATCAGTGTTCATTATTCAACTATAAGAAAGATTGGGCAGAAATGGCACCAAATGGGAGAGTTCCAAGACCAAAGCCACTGCTGACCAAAAAGGACACAAAGGATCTCACATTTATCAAAAACATCTCGATTATCCCCAAGACTTTTAGGCAAATATGTAGACTGATGAGACAAAAAAATTATTTTTGTAAGTTGTGCATCCTGTTGCATCTGGCATTAAACGAATACAGCATTTCATAATAAGAACATCATACCAACAGTCAGACATGGTGGTGGTAGCGTGATGGTCTGAGGCTGCTTTGCAGCTTCAGAACCTGGACGACTTTCCATAATTGATGGAACCATGAATTCTGAGCTCTACCAGAAAATCCTAAAGAAGAATGTCCGGCCATCAGTTTGTGACCTCAAGCTCAAGTGCACTTGGGTTATGCAGCCGGACAATGATCCAAAACACAACAGCAAGTCCACCTCCAAATGTTTCAAACAAAGCAAAATTTAGGTTCTTGAGTGACCTAGCCAAAGCCTGGACTTAAATCCAATTGATATGCTGTATCATGACCTTACACAGGCCATGCATGCTGGAAAACCCTCCAATGTGGCTGAATTTAAACAATTCTGCAAAGAAGAGTGGGCCAAAATTGCTCCACAGCAATGTGAAAGACTCATTGCCAGTTATCGCAAACGCTTGATTGATTGTTATGAGGTTTAGGGGCAATTTCTTTTTCGCATAAAGCCAGGCAGGTTTGGACAGCTTTTTTGCCTTAATAAATGAAACCATAATTTAAAAACTGCATTTTGTATTTACTCGGGACATCTTTGTGTAATAATACAATTTGTTTGATGATCTGAGTCATTTAAGTGTGAAAAATATGCAAAAAAAAAATAAAAAATTTAATCCGAAATTGGCAAATACTTTTTCACAGCATTGTATATATACAGTTGTGCTCATAAGTTTACATACCCTGGCAGAATTTATGATTTCTTGGCCATTTTTCAGAGAATATGAATGATAACACAAAAACATTTTTCACTTATGGTTATTGTTTGGCTGAAGCCATTTATTATCAATCAACTATGTTTACTCTTTTTAAATCATAATGACAAAAGAAACTACCCAAATGGCCCTGATCAAAAGTTTACATACCCTGGTGATTTTGGCCTGATAACATGCACACAAGTTGACACAGCGGGGTTTGGTTTGAATGGCTATTAAAAAGGTAACCATCCTCACGTGATCTGTTTGCTTGTAATTAGTTTGTGTGTATAAAAAGGTCAGGGAGTTTCTGGACGGACTCCTGACAGACCCTTGCATTTTTCATTCAGTGCTGCACTGACGTTTCTGGATTCAGAGTCATGGGGAAAGCAAAATAATTGTCAAAGGATCTGCGGGAAAAGCTAGTTGAACTTTATAAAACAGGGTATGACATATAAAAAGATAGCCAAGGAATTGAGAATGCCAATCAGCAGTGTTCACACACTAAGAAGTGGAAAATGAGGGGTTCTTTTGAAACCAAACCTCGGTCAGGGAGACCAACTAAAATTTCAGCCACAACTGCCAGGAAAATTGTTCGGGATGCAAAGAAAAACCCACAAATAACTTCAGGTGAAATACAGGACTCTCTGAAATCATGTGGTGTGGCTGTTTTAAGATGCACAATAAGGAGGCACTTGAAGAAAGATGAGCTGCATGATCGAGTCGCCATTACTATGCAAATGCCACAAAGTATCCCGCTTACAATACACCAAACAGCACAGAGACAAAAAAAAAATTCTGATTGGCTCACAATAAGTATGGCGGAGACCTCCGCGCATATATAAGGATCTTCTTTGACCGGAGATGATGTCCTTGATGATGCCCTGGAGGAGGGGCAAAATGCATTGACGAATTTCCGGTCAACACTAAGAACCAGTGACGCTGCTTCCGGTTCTTGTGGAACGCACGCCGTTGTGAACCCGGAACACACTGACGCTCGGTTATCATTGAAGGCTTGTGAGTTTTCCCAATAACAGCGTATTGTTAATCTGTTCCTAAGCGGTACTTCACAAGTTGCTTTTTCTTTTTATTCCCCACATGGTCCTCTGATCTCTGCTGTTATTGAGCCAACTGTTGAATTTCACCGAACATTATCGGTCCTAGATGTCGGATGTTGTGTGACTTATTTTATTTTAAATCAATTTTTTTCCTTCCTTCTATATTGCAACCACTGTTGCATATGGGACATTATTTCTTTGATGTTGAAAACCATCTGTAGTACTGTGACTTACTCCTAGAGCTATTTGCCTGGTTGTTCAGTTCATTTAATGTTTTGCACAGTATATTTTCTGGTTTTACTTAGTTGATCACTTTTTAGTGGTAACATTTAGTATTACATCTACTGCATTTCTGGTGACACCAATCACTGGTGTATAATCTTTTCACTAATAGTTTGTACCATCATCCCGAAAGGTTTAGATGGTTGACATTCACACATACGTTTGTATTGAGCACATTTATATTCGCTAGCGCTGCATTTTGTAATTTTTTTATCTCTCAAGGTGTTAGTGCCTTATGCTGTAGCAGCTGCGCATATAATAATTTCTTTTCACTTGTCATTTATTTTTGTATGTCTCCATAAGCGCGAGTTTTCGTTTTTGTTTATTTAGCACAGAGACAAGCCTCAAACCTTCTGGCACAAAGAAATTTGGAGTGACGAGACCAAAATTTAGCTTTTTGGCCACAACCATAAACGCTACATTTGGAATGGAGTCAACAAGGCCTATGATGAAAGGTACACCATTCCTACTGCCAACATGGAGGTGGATCGCTGATATTTGGGGATGTGCGAGCTACAAAAGAGGCACAGGAAATTTGGTCAAAATTTATGGCAAGATGAATGCAGTACGTTATCAAAAAATACTGGAGGAACATTTGCATTCATCAGTCAGGAAGTTTCGCATGGGACGTACTTGGACGTCCAACATGACAATGATCCAAAACACAAGGCCAATCGACCTGTCATTGGCTACAGAAGAATAAAGTGAAGGTTCTGGAGTGGCCATCTCAGTCTCCATATCATTGAGCCACTCTGGGGAGATCTCAAACGTGCAGTTCCTGCAAGACAGCCCAAGAATTTACAGGAACTGGAGGCTTTTTGCCAGGAGGAATGGGCAGCTTTACCATCTGAGAAGATAAAGAGCCTCATCCACAAATACCACAAAAGACTTCAAGCTGTCATTGATGTTAATGGGGGCAATACACTGTAATAAGAACTGGGGTATGTAAACTTTTGATCAGGGTTATTTGGGTAGTTTCTGTTGTCTTTACGATTTAAAAAGAGTAAACACAGTTGATTGATAACAAATGGCTTCAGCCAAACACTAACCATGAGTGAAAGAAAAGCTTTTGTGTCATCATTCATATTCTCTGAAAAATGGCCATGAAATCATAAATTCTGCCAGGGTAAACTTATGAGCACAACGGTATATATATATATATATATATATACACACACACACACACACACAGTATCTCACAAAAGTGAGTACACAGTCACATTTTTGTAAATATTTTACTATATCTTTTCATGTGACAACACTGAAGAAATTACACTTTGCTACAATGTAGTGAGTGTGGGGGAGTGATCGGATGAGGATGTGTGTGCGAGAGCCTCTGTGCGGTCTTCCTTCCCTTCCTCCCTCTCCTAAATTTACCCCTGACCATCCCCCGGATGCTGGGCTTACCGATGAATCGGCTGCTGGGCTGGTGGTGGGGTGAGCTGGCTATGTCCATGGCAGGGCTCGAGTGACATCTTGCAACGCACACCTCGGAGATGGCAGTGGGTGGGTACAGGAGGAGTCGGGCTTCCCCCCTTCCAGCATGCTGTGCAGTATAGCGCTGTGGTGATGGCAGTAGTACGGAAGTAAAGTGTCTCTCTCCCTCTCCCTCCTCTGGTGAAGCTGACTGGAAGGATTGGCGGTGGGGTGAGAGGCCACGCCATGCTTCCCCCCCTGAAGGGACAGAGATCCAGCGGACTGTTGATGGTGGCAATGAAAGAGTGTGAGGCCCCCCTTTGAGCCCCCCCACTCTTTGCTTTGGAAAGTGGCATAAGAGGAAGAGTGACTGTCCCTGCCTCGGCATTCATAGAACTGCACATTGTGGATGGGTGAGAGATTTCCATTTCTCTAAATTATTATTGCAAGCACACAGAATAAGGACACTGGGAGATGAGAAGGAGACAGTATACTGTATGAAGACCAGTAATGTTTTGTTTTTGTATTGGCTGTTAAAACCAGCTTGCGCATTTATATAATTAAGAACTGTACTGTGGTGAACTGTGGTGCGGTCTGCAAGTGCAAACCTAGCCTAGCCCGGCCCAGTCCCCTACCCACCCCCCCTGCATAGCTGCTTGTTTGGCTAAATAACAGGATATAAGTGGAGAGAGGGTAGACTTTTAAATAGTGATCTGGATACAAGGCAAAGGATGTCAAAGGGGGGAAAAAAAGAGGAACAGTCTAACTTGGAGGGCGGGGGCCCCCAGACAACGCGATCGGAAAAAGAGAAAGCAACGCAGGCAGCAGCAGCAGCTAAACTGGAGAAATTTGCTCATACAAATCGGCAAATTCGCCAGGTAAGGGGACTCAACAAGTACAGGCGAAAACCCAAGCAGGAGCATCGGCAGATGGGAAAAAGTTATGGCCATGGTTCATCAGCCCCAAAAACGACAAGTAAAAAGGGCCCCACGGGAGAAATCTCGGGGTCTGTGACTGTATCTGTAACAGCTCCTATAGACACTCCAGTAGTGGCTATGGCTGTTGATCTATCGGTGGAGGAAGAGCCAACACTGAAAGAAATACTAAGTGCCATAAACGCATGCAGAGGATCATTGAATAACCTATCCGGTCAGAAAAAAGGAATTAAGGAAGAGCTAGTGTCAATGGGCCAGGAGCTGCAGAGAACTGTGCTAAGGACAACAGCAGTAGAGGAGAGATTGAGTCAAGTGGAAGACGAGGTGTACCCCTTAAAACAGGAGATGAAAGCGATGAAGGAACAAATGGGGTGGCAGGCATCCAAACTTGATGAAATCGAGAACAGGCTATGTAGAAACAACATACGGGTAGTGGGTCTCCCGGAACGAAGTGAGGGTACCCACCCCATAAGTTTTCTTGAGAATTGGTTCAGAGACATTTTTGGGGAAAACGCCTTTTCACCGCTATTTGTGATAGAAAGGGCCCATAGAGTTCCATTCAGAGCCCATCTGAAGGATGGATATCCTCGGCCCTTACTCATTACTCAACTATAATAAGGTAACAGCACTGCAAAAAGCAAGAGAGAAGGGGACATTTTTTACAATGCGTCAAGAATCTCCTTGCATCCAGATTTTTCTCCAGAATTAAGCAAACGCAGATCTGAGTTCACACCAATCAAACGTAGCCTTTTAAAAAGCAAAATTACATATGCATTATTGTACCCAGCACATCTTCGGATAATGACCTCAGAGGGACCCCAGTTTTTTGACTCACCGGTAAAAGCAGCACAGTGGCTGGAAGAGAATAAAATACAATCACAGACTACAAACTGATTGAATATTCATGGAGAGGAAGATACAAGTGTTAAATTTTAAAAGGATACTTGGGCTCCCCCCTTCTGTTTTTTCTTCCTGGGGACACATTATTATTTTTTTTCCTCCTGGAGGGAGGGAAGGGGAGGGGGGTGATTCTAAACATTTCCCCTCTGATTTTTTCTTGTGCCATTTTTGTTTTTTGGCCTTTAAAAGTAGGGGAAGGAGGAAATTATTTTTATTTTTTTTGCCAATGCAATTTAAGATACAAATGGATGGAATGGGGAGTCACTTTTAAGCACTAAAATGTATACACTAATAAGAAGCATTTTGATGTACATATATCTTTCTTAGAAAGGGAGGGGAAAGGGAGAGGGGGGCAAGAAGGAAGGAGTATGTAGGGTCACAAGTGGGTATGGAGATTGAGGGGTATGTAAGGGAGGATTGGCAGGTATTGGTCACAAGTATAGCCCTTAGGGTGGGCCTAGATAGGCAGGGGAAAGGGGAGGAAGGGAGTTTGGGGGTTGGTTCAAGGGGTGGGAGGGGGGGGGGTAAAGTTGCACAAAATCACGAATATCACATTTCAAATTAAAAGATGGGGGGGGTAAAGTTGCACAAAATCACAAATATTACATATCAAGCACAAGAAAACAGGAAATTCAAGCCTGAGGAACCCAGGGGACACTCAACAAATATGTTTAAAGAAAGTAATTTTTTGATGGACCAAGGGCAGGGATGGAAAGTTAGAAGGCGAAGTATAGATTTTTTTTCCCTTGGCCTTCCTTTTTTTCCTCCTCTTTCTTTGTATCAAGGATTTTGTATGTGTCTGTTTAGTACCGCTTACTTTTTGTGACTACTGGATGCAGCACTTTTTTCTTTTTGCTTCAGTAACCTATGGAGCTCAAATGGGTCTCTCCTCTTTAGGCATTTCTTTTTTTAGTATGTTCCCTTCTCTGGTAGGCGGCCTAAAACATTTAATACAGGCTCCTGGAATGTCCGGGGGATGGGGGACCTGGTTAAAAGAGCTGCAATTTTTTCCACGCTTGAATGGTACGGGGTGGAATTTGCATACAAGAGACTCGTTTAACAAAGGAAACAAAGCTAAAATTGTCTAATAGAAAATATCAATGTCAGTACCACTCAGTTCACTCCTCCTATTCTAGGGGGGTGAGTATAATGGTAAAAAAGGGGATGTCTTTTTTATGTAAAAAGTCTAGATTGGATGAATTGGGTCTCTATATTTTTTTGCACTGTTTAATAGAAAATGAACCATATGTATTGGCTAATATCTACCGTATGTATCGGCGTATAACACGCACAGGCCTATAACATGCACCCTAACTTTAAGAGGGATGTTTCAGGAAAAAAACTTTCCACAGCCCCTTGCGTATAACATGCAGGCACAGTTTACCATCTATTTTCAGGGTAAAAAAGTGAGTGTTATACGCCAATAAATACAGTATATTCCTCCGTCTTTTAAAATGGAGATCCTGTATAAACGAATGGCGTTCGCAGTAAATAAGGAAAATATCCCAGTAATAGTGGTGGGGGATTTTATTGCAGTATTGAACAAAACTATGGATAGATTCCCGCCAGGGGTACAGACTGATAGAGAAGGTGAGGGACGCCTAACCCAGTTTTTGGAGGAAGTTGGATGGTGTGATATTGGTGTGATATTTGGAGAACGGGACACCCGGATGAGCGACAGTACTGTTTTTGAAGCACATACTCTACACTATCTAGAATAGATATGGCCCTAGGCAATTGGGTAAGCCTACAGTTAGTTAGTAAAATGCTTACTATCCAAGAGGGGTGTCAGATCACTCTCCACTGGTGCAGTGAAAAAGTGTCCTTCAGGTAATTGGAAAATAAGCACCTTCTGGTTGGAACTGATGGGTAAACCGGAGGAGAAAGGTATAAAACTGCGAGAGTTTCTGGACTTTAATTCGGAGACAGCACCAGAAGGAGTGATATGGGAAGCCCTAAAGGCCTTCCTTAGGGGGTATTGATTCAGCAGGTGGCCAAGATTAAGAGAAGCTCTAGAGAATGGGAAGAGAAGATTAGGAAAGAGGTGTTGGAGGCAGAAAAAAGATATGTGGAGGATCCAACCCTGACGAAACAAAGGAGATGGCTTGAGAAACAACAGAAGTATAAAATGCCAGTCAATAGAAAAATTGAGAATAAGCACCTCTTTCAAGGGCAGAGTGCCTTTGCGGAAGGGGAGAGTGTAGGTCATACATTAGCTCTTTTAACCAAAACTAACTTGGCTCCCTCTAATATCCCCGCAGTTAGGACCTTGGGGGGTGAGATATCCTCTCAAACATCTGTAATATTGGAAACATTTGGACATATTATCAGGACCTATATAAATCAAAAAGAAGGGATGAGATGCCACACATGGATGAGTTTTTGGGGGGAATAAAAACACCAGTTTTGTCAGAAGAGGACAGAAACAGTATAGAAGCCCCAATAACCTCAGCGGAACTGCAACAGGCAGTGGTGGGGATGGCGAATCAGAAGTCCCCTGGGCCAGATGGCTTACCAGTTGAGATTTACAAACGGTATGGTAAGGTATTTCTCCCGGAACTATTAAAGGTGCTGAACTGGGCGGTAGAAGGGGGGAGGTTGCCTGCCTCAATGTCAGAAGCCGTTATAATAGTACTCCAGAAAGAAGGGAAAGACCAATTAGATACATCATCTTATAGACCGATATCATTGCTATGCTCGGATGTTAAAATATTGGCCAGGGTGCTGGCGGCTAGGATGAATAAATACATTCAAAAACTCATACATCCGGATCAGTCCGGATTCATCCCGAATAGATCTACCAGTACCAATATCAGAAGGATGTATTTGAACTTACAGATGCCAACTGAGAATACAGGTGACAGATCCATTCTATCCCTAGATGCCACCAAGGCTTTTGATAGCCTAGAGTGGGATTATCTCTGGCATGTCTTAGAAAAATTTGGGTTTGGCCCCGTTTTCATTAAGTGGGTAAAAACACTTTATAACTCCCCAAGTGCAAAAATAAAAATCAACAACGAATATTCAAAGCAGGCAGGGATGTCCTTTGTCCCCCCCTTCTTTTTTCCTTGGCAATAGAGCCACTAGCAATTGCGATCAGAACACAGGGCATACAGGGATTCCAGAGAAGGGTAGGGGAGGAAAAAACGTCACTCTATGCGGATGATGTCCTCCTTTTTTTGGGGGATTCTACAACATCCTTAAAAACGGCAAAGAAGACAGTGGAGACATTTGGACAATTTTCGGGCCTGGTGATAAACTGGGAAAAGTCTGTTCTTCTTCCGGTAGATCCAGTAGGTAATGCCGTAGTTACAGGAATCCCCCAATTAAAAATAGCGGAGAAAAGAGATCCAACAATCTCCCCTGGTCCCAGGTAATATCCAGAATGAGAAATATTCAGTTATCCGAAAGAATTCATCACACACTATTTGATAGCATCCCCACCTTTAATTCGAAATGGATGTTCTGGTCCAATGAATGATCCATATGCCTCCCGGATCTTTTGTATATTTTTATGTGCTGACCTTTTCTGGGTTCCCACACTCCCCATGACACCTCCTACTCTGAATGGTATCAACTCCAACTGGCACCTTTTCCACATATTGACATATTATCTTATCTTCTGCTCTTACTTGAACCATCACTTAATCACCATTGTTTATCTTGTACTGCTTTATATCTTCTTCTGAAGAGTATCCTCGCAACTCTGTAACGTATTTTTCTTTCAAATCTTCCAAATAAAACTTTTGTAAACAAAAAAAAAAAAAGAAAAAGAAAATTGATTATCTGGGGATAGTGGTAACACGAGACCCAGAACAATACATTAGTAATAATTTAGTGCCACTTTTAGTCAAGTTTAAACATAAAGTTGACATTTGGGGACAGCTTCCTCTATCGGTGGCTGGACGAAGCAATTTAATTAAGATGATCTGGATGCCACAGTTACTTTATGTTCTCCACAATTCTCCAGTGTGGATAGGTAAAGTTTGTTTTAAAAAATTAAGACCCTCTTCAGGGAATTAATCTGGAAGAAGGGAAAGGCGAGGATTAGTCTCGAAACATTACAACTGCCAATAAATAAGGGAGGCTTGGCCATCCCACATCCTCGTAGCCATTTCTTAGCAGCGCAGTTACAGCACCTGGGGGGGGGGGAGAGTATCAGAAGGAGGAGGGAGTGCCAGTGGGAAAATTATGTTAATGGTGGCCCCACATAACTCCATAATAGAAGCCCTAGAGGCCGATTCCTTCCCTGTCAAGAATCCAACATTAAGGATGGTTATAAGAATATGGCAGGCAGGAAAGTTAGCACTGGGGTACAAGGGACCAACGGAATACTCCCCACTTTGGGAAAACTAACACCTGCGAGAAATGCTAGCTATGGGGAAGTTAAAAGAATGGGAAAGACTAGGTATAACCAGACTGGCGCAATTATACGTAGATAATATATTGGTATACTTTTCAGAACGAAGCAGAGAGTATGCTATCCCAAATTCCTTGTTTTATACCTACTTGCAGATTAGACATGCCCTTCAAGCCCAATTCAAAACCCATCCGGTAAGATGGCAAAAAATCCCCCACCTTCAATGGCTAATTAAGTTAGGAATTTCTAAAGGCCTTATTTCAGAATTATATACGCAGATTAGTGGTGGTTCTATATCGAGAGAGAGGGTGGAAAAAAACAAACAAAAATGGGAGGAGGATATAGGACCGATAACAATGGAACAATGGGAACAGATTTTGGGACACCGGTATCACTTTCCCCGTCACAGAGAGTGTCCCACCTGTTTCTAGTGCATAGAGTTTATTACACCCCAAAAGAGACTACACAGGTTTGGAAAGAAGCCGGATGATAAATGCCCTAGGTGTCAAAACACAGGAGACCTTATACACATGATGTGGAAATGCCCAAAGTTACATAGATACTGGGTAAAAGGTATTAGATATCATAAATACGACCTTTGGGATCACTCTGGAACCGGAGGCCAGGGTGTTTTTATTAGGTTGTATAGAAGAGAGGCATGAGCAGAAGGGCATTACAGTAGCGGCAATAAGGTGTCTATTCCAGGCCAGAAAACTGATAGCACAAAACTGGCAATCTCAGAAAGCTCCATCATCGGCGGAATGGGTTAATGTAATAAACGCGACAGTGTGGAAAGAAAAAGTAGCTCTAACCAGAGGTGGCAACTTTAATGAATTCAAACTACTTTTGGAGCCCTGGCTGAACAGAATGGGGTGCCCACCCTAGAAAGGGGAGAGGAATCAAAATTGAGAACTAGAGATCAGCCTGAGGGGAGAGCAAGAGCAAATAGGAAATAGCTGTATATGATAGATAAGCTGGACAAACCCAATTGGAAAGTAGGAGTTGTAAGAGGGAGAGGGAAAGAAACATATTGCTGTAGTAGTTGGAAGTGGGATATGGGTATATGGTTATAGTGGGTACCTTAAAATCTATGTAATGTGTTATATTTATAAAAAATTATGTATTTTAATCAGATCTTTTTATAACAAAGAAAAATAATAAAGAATATATAAAATAAAATAAAAAAAGTAGTGAGTGTACAACTTGTATAACAGTGTAAATTTTCTGTCCCCTCAAAATAACTCAACGCAAAGCCAATAATGTCTAAACCTCTGGCAACAAAAGTGAGTACACCCCTTAGTGAAAATGTCCAAATTGGGCCCAATTAGCTATTTTTCCTCCCCGGTGTTAAAAGGTCTTGGATTAATGAGACCAAGATAAACTTATTTAGTTCAGATGGTGTCAAGCGTGTGGGCGGCGGCAACCAGGTGAGGAGTACAAAGACAAGTGTGTCTTGCCTACAGTCAAGCATTGTGGTGGGGATGTCATGATCTGGAGCTGCACGAGTGCTGCTGGCACTGGGGAGCTACAGTTCATTGAGGGAACTTTGAATACCAACATGTACTGTGATATACTGAAGCACAGCATGATCCCCTCCCTTTGGAGACTGGGCCGCAGGGCAGTATTCCAACATAACGGCCCCAAACACACCTCCAAGATGACCACTGCCTTGCTAAAGAAGTTGAGGGTAAAGATGATGGACTGGCCAAGCAGACCTAAACTAAGCCCTATTGAGCACCTGTGGGGCATCCTCAAAACGGAATGTTGAGGAGCGCAAGGTCTCCAACATCCACCATCTCCGTGATGTTGTCGTGGAGGGGTGGAAGAGGACTCTAGTGGCAACCTGTGAAGTAACCTGTGAAGCTCTGGTGAACTTCATGCCCAGGAGGGTTAAAGCAGTTCTGAAAAATAATGGTGGCCACACAAAATTTGGACATTTTCACTTGGGGGTGTACTCGCTTTTGTTGCCAGTGGTTTAGTTATTAAGTGCTATGTGTTGAGTTATTTTGAGGGGACAGCAAATTTACACTGTTATACAAGCTGCAAACTCACTAAATTTACATTCTAGCAAAGTAATTTCTTCAGTGTTGTCACATAAAAAGATATATTAAAATATTTTCAAAAATGTGAGGGGTGTATCTAGATCTAGATATATATATTGTGACAGCAGGCAGGTAAAATCACCAGGTTGCCAGGTTGCATCCAGGATGGTACGTATGTATGCCCTAGATTCAGGCTTTATGCAAGTTCATACCACTAGGGGGAGTGCTGGGAGTCTTGCAGGGGAAGAGTTAATGAGCCCAGCTGAATCAAGTGGCTCATTAAGGCCTCTACAAGAACTCCCAGCATGCTAAGGGAGATGCTCCATCCTGGAACCAGTTCTGTGTTGTGCAAGACTGGGGAGTGTGTTTCTGTCCTGTGCGGTGAGACAAAGCCTGTGTGGCTAAAACCTTAAAAAAACAGGGAGATAGGGGCTGGGGCAGCACAAGGCTGCACACATATATATATACACACACACACACACACACTTATCAAAAAAATTAAAGGAACACTTTTTAATCAGAGTATAGCATCAAGTCAATTAAACTCCTGGGATATTGATCTGGTCAGTTAAGCAGGGGTTTATTAATACATTTCAGCTTTAGTGTTAATGAAATTAAAAACAGGTGCACTAGATGGGCAACAATGAGACGACCTCCAAAACAGGAATGGTTTTACAGGTGGAGGCCACCGACATTTTTTTTCCCTACTCTAGTTTTGCATTTGGCTAGGGTTGGTGTCACTACTGGTAGCATGAGGCAATACCTGGACCCTATAGAGGTTGCAGGCAGCCCAACTCCTCCAGGATGTCACATCAATACGTGCCATTGCCAGAAGGTTTACTGTGTCTCCCAGCACAGTCAAGAGCATTTAGGAAATTCCAGGAGACAGGCAGTTACTCTAGGAGAGCTGGACAGGGCCGTAGAAGGTCCTTAACCCATCAGCAGGACTGGTATCTGTTCTTTTGTGCAAGAGGATGACTATTGCCAGAACCCTATAAAATCACCTCCAGCAGGCCACGGGTGTGAATGTCTCTGACCAAATAATCAGAAACAAACTTCATGAGGGTGGCCTGAGGCCCAGACGTCCTCTAGTGGGCCCTGTGCTCACTGCCCAGCACAGTGGAGCTTGATTGGCATTTTCCATTAAACACCACTGCCACGGGTGCCCTGTGCTTTTTACAGATGAGAGCAGGTTCACCCTGAGCACATGTGACAGATATGAAAGGGTCTGGAGAAGCTGTGTAGAACGTTATGCTGCCTGTAACATTGTTCAGCATGAACGGTTTGGTGGTGGGTCAGTGATGGTATGTGGAGGCATATCCATGGGGGGATGCACAGACCTCTACAGGCTAGACAATGGCACCCTGACTGCCATTAGGCATCGGGATGAAATCCTTGGACCCATTGTCAGACCCTACTCTGGTGAAGTGGGTCCTGGGTTCCTCTTGGTGGACAACATTTACCGACCTATTGTGGCGAGAGTATGCAGCTAGTTCCTGGAGGATGAAGGAATTGATACCACTAAATGGCCCCCACGCTCACCTGACCTAAATCCAATAGAACAACTCTGGGACATTATGTTTCGGTCCATCTGATGCCACCAGGTTGCACCTCAGTCTGTTCAGGAGCTCAGTGATTCCCTGGTTCAGATCTGGGAGGAAATACCCCAGGACTGTCAGAAACCATGAATCAGCCAAGACAGAAGTACAGTTAAATCACACTTGTTAAATAATAATAAAAATAAATGTAGTCAAAACATAGCCAGAGTTCAGGAATCGGATCGGATAGTCAGCCAAGCCAAATGTCAGAGAGCCAGAGAATAACGTGTAGAACAGCAAGCGGGATCAGGAGCCAGAAGGAAAGCCAGCCATGCAAGTCTTCAACAGGAACTCGGGATAGTCTCTGTGATGTTGACCAAGGCGAAGGCAGAGAGCAACTGAGCTGGTAGGCAGGACTGACGAGCAGGATCATCAATAGGTGAGTCACTGTGGAGAGATAGGAGCTGGCGATTAGCCGACAGCTAAGCGGCCAGCTCAGATAAGGAAGGGCTGAGCCCAGCCCTGAAAAGGACACCACCCGTCGTCTCATCCTTCGACGTTGTCAGGCATGCATACAAGCACGTGGGGGCCATACAAAAATACTAAGTACCATTTTGAGTTGCTGCAATGAAATTTCAGCAAAATGGACTAGCCTGCTGCATAATTTTTTCACTTTGATTTTCGGGGCGTCTTTGAATTCAGCCCTTGATCGTTTTCAAACAATGTGGCATTCTTTCGTTCCTAACACATTACCCAATCCATATCAGTATAGATATCCAGCATGATATTTTTCCCCATTGAGATCTGATGGGTTTTCAAAATGTTTCTTTAATTTTTTTGAGCAGTATAAACTGTATATACAGTATCTCACAAAAGTGAGTCCACCCCTTACAAGAGCCTTTGTTAGAAAATCTACTCGTATATAATCAGCTCCATGTAGGCAGACATCCTTTAGCCCAGCTTTCTCTGGATATACAGTACACTTCAGTAGGGCAGCTACATTGCTGGGCCTCCGGGACATGCCCCAGCTGAGGCAAGGTCCAAAAAGAAATCACTCCAGGCAGAAGCTTGAGTAGAATAGATCAGTTTGGTAAGCTACATTGATAACTTCGAACAAAGACTTCAGGGATTGATTGGGTCAGATAAATATTTATTACTCAGTGACCGTCCTTCACACACTGATTACCAGAATTTCCCCAATAGAAAGAGGCAGTAGCGATGACACACAGAGCTGAGGACAACCAGCAAAAGTCCAGAAAAATGTAAATAGAGCTTAGGCCCATGTGCACATCTAACCACCGCAGAGCAGCGCTTTTTAAAATGTTTCTACCGCATTTTTGGAGCAGCACCATTTATCTGAATGTGCTGCTCTCTGCTCCAAAAACGCACCAAAGTAGCTCCTGTGCCTTTTTCTGGAAAGCGTGGTTTAGAGCATTGTGCATGTTTTGTTATGCACCAAAACCCCCATTTTTTATGCTTTTGGGGTGCCATTTACAATAATGGCACCCAAAAGTGCATTGCACATTTTGCTGCGATTTAACTGCTTTCCAGAATCTCGTGCAGAATTGTGCCATTCTGCCATCCATTCTGGAACACATGAATGGGACCTTAGGCCAATTACAGCCTAACTGCAAAACACACAAATTTTAATTAAGGACACTCCAACTGGGAAAAGGTCCCTACACTATGAATCTAGAAAAATAACTAACTATTGATCCTGCTGGCAATCCAGTGCCTTTGTTACTTTCTGTATACTGAACTGAAATCCAAACCAATGTTATCAGATATTCTCTTCTTTTTACCTGCAGAACAGGTATAATATACGTACAGTATATCAACAAGGAGAGGGGAGGTCTTTTACAGTTTTTACACACTTCCTATCCTAGGGTGACAACACTCTTCCTCTATAAATACAGAGCAGTGTAGCGTTAGCAGTTTCACCCGAGAACAGGAAGGGGTTGATTTACTAAAACTAAAGACTGCAAAATGTGGTGCAGTTGTGCATGGTAGCCAGTACCATTGCGCGGCATTGTTTTTATGCAGGATTAAATGTGTATTCTTTATAGCAATGGTCTATTGGTCATTTCGTGTTTGCCAGTACTAACTCATTAGTCTTTGTGATATGTTTTAAGTGGGATGAGACCCCCATTTGGTTCATTCCACTTCTTTTTCCCTACTGTGGCGAATGATTTACTCAGACCCAGAAAATAATTTTGCTGGCACTTCACAGTGGGCCCTATATATATGACATTGCTAGAGGCCTACTTCATTGCAACTGGCATTGTGGGATCATATTCCCAAAATGCTGCTATCTTGGCGGTTTCTCTTTTAGCATACAGTACTTATCTTTTATTGTTAACAATTTTTGGCTGTACTGTCCTAATGAGTGAATAATCAACTGGATCCTGAGAAAGCTCCTTTTGGGCGAAACGTGTCAATCCATCTGTTCCATCTCATGCTTGTTGTATTGTAAACTCTCATGTTGGTACTGCAGTTGATGACAAAAGTTTTTATTACCTTTATATTTCAATATGGAAATAAAAATGTGCTTTTATTGATTTTATTTTCCGTTTGAGTGATATTCTGGCACACTAAAATCCCCACCATGGTCTTTTATAGGACATGGTGGGAACACTTTTTTTTCAACAATCAGCTTCTAACTTCAGCTTGTTCAGTTATGCGTTGCTAAAAAAAAAATTACTAAGGACTAATGTCAGAAACACGTAGGTTGTTTTTACAGTGCTGTATATGTCTTTTCAATAAAGGAATACCATTTTTTGGATGTCATCCTGAATGCCGACCATCCCTTTCCTTACTCTGGTACGTTGGAGGTGTCAGCAGCCGAGGTCTGGGCACTGGGCGAAGCTGTTATGTGGAAAGGTTGTAGTGCCTAGACACCCATTTTCCCTTGTTGCTAAAAAAAAAACTGAAAGCCGATTGGTTTCTACGCAGAGCTACACCAGATTGAGCATTTTTCAGTTTTAGTAAATCAACCCGAATTGTTTTACTGACAGGTTCTTCAGGTGAAAAGAAAAGGGAACAATCCTGGAAAAAAAAATTAAAGGAATGCGGCCAGCAGAGCCGGACTAGATCACATTTGTGTTCTTGGGAACAGATTAGAGCTGCACGATTAATCGTGAAGACGTGAAGAATTGAAATCGCAATCTTTTTCCCTTCCCGATCTTCAAAACAGCATGTCACGGTTCTCTCTAACAAGTGCAGAGAGTTCTCACAGCTGGATAAACAAAATCCAGGCAGCCTGCCAAGTTTTAATACAACACGCTAATAAGTGGAAACAAAATATCTCTTTGTTATTTTATTAAAGGAAAGAACTCCAGGGAGTAGATGAAGGAAGTTTAACCATTTAAAGACCAAACCTTTTCTGATATTTGTTGCTTACATGTAAAAAATCATTTTCTGCTAGAAAATTACTTGGAACACCCAAACATGATATATATATATTTTTTTATCAGAGAGCCTAGAGAATAAAATGGTGGATGTTGCAATATTTTATGTCACACCGTATTTGTGCAGCGGTTTTTCAAACGCAATATTTAAAAAAAAAAAAAGGATTATTGTTGTAGCAAAATACTGAAACTGAGAATATGGTGGGGATCACTTCAAAGGGGATAGTAAATATTCATTCCAGGAAATGTAGAGACAGAATGTCTACTGATGTCTGAATAAGTAAATTGGGTTAATTGGGGTCTGAGTTAGCTTTCCATTCATCTATTGTCAGTGTGTTAATGACCCTATTATCTGCTACGGGATGTAATTACACTCCTAGTAATGTGTCTGGCACGGTTTCATTGTTATGGGTAAATATGTGGAGACAAACGTCTCACGCATACCAAGTGTGTTAGAAATAGTTCCAGGTAATTAAATCACTGTCATCTGTTAGTTGCTGAAGGGAATGCCCCTGGAAAATTAGTTAAGAAACCCCTTGCATGGGGAAGGATATAAAAAGCCAGCTGTGGCTAAATAAAGGGTTGATTTACTACCAGAACTGTGTGTCATCCAGTTACTGGGGGGATAACAGGTTGCCTTGGATAAGTTAGTACTTCCTCAGCTTCAAGGATTTCCCAGCGGACTTTGGAGTTCCGCAACATTTGTACTCACCGTAAAATCCGTTTCTCTGACGTCAATGGACTGACACATTTGGATACTGTAAAACGTGTGGGTATATGTCCCTGCTTGCAGGAGAAGATCTAGGCAGAATGTTAGATGTTAGAAACATACATTCTAGAACAAACCAGAGCTGAAAAGCCCCGCCCAGGGGGGCGGTCCCTCCGAACATTACCCTCCCACCTGCAGCCAGCAGCCTCAGTTCTTAACAAAGCAGTACAAACCTTAAAGGAAGGGTGGGTGCTGTGTCAGTCCATGGATGTCAGAGAAACGGATTTTACGGTGAGTACAAAAATCCTATTTTCTCTTATCGTCCATGGACTGACACAGCTGGATACTGTAAACGTGTGGGACGTCCCAAAGCAGTATCAGAAGGGTGGGAGCAGTAGTAAAGGAACAACCAAAACTTCACTCCAAACAAGCAGAGCTCCTCAACTAGTGATGAGCCGAACACCCCCGGGTTCGGTTCGCACCAGAACCCGCGAACGGACCGAAAGTTCGAACGAACATTAGAACCCTATTAAATACAATGGATGCGAACGTTCGAATTCTAAAGTGCTAATTATAAAAACTATTATGCATGTTATTGTCCTAAAAAGGGTTTGGGAACCCGGGTTCTGCACCAGGGGACATGTATCAATGCAAAAATAAGTTTTAAAAACGGTCGTTTTCCGGGAGCAGTCATTTTAATGATGCATAAAGTGAAAAAAAAAAAGTCAAATATTCCTTTAAATATCGTACCTGGGGGGTGTCTAAAGTATGCCTGTGAAGTGCCACGTGTTTCCCGTGTTTAGAACTGTCCCTGCACAAAATGACACTTCTAAAGGAAAAAAAAGCCATTTAAAACTGCTTGCGGCTTTAATGTAATGTCTGGTCCCGGTAATATGGATGAAAATCTTTAAGAAAAATGGCATAGCTACCCCATGACCCCCCCCCTACCCCAGCCCATTACCAGCCCCTTTGGGTCTTGTATGGATATTAAGGGGAACCCCGCACATAAAATAAAAAAGGCCCTATATACTCTGAACAGCCGTATACAGGCGGTGCATACAAGACAGGGACTGTAGGTTTGTTCTTATGTAGAATCTGTTTGTAATTTTGAACAGGTACATTGTTGAAGTGTAGCTCCAGACCAAAAATCTATTTTTAAACTTTTTGGAAAACATAGGTAAGGGTTATCACCCCTGTAACATTTGTTTTGCTGTCTGTGCCCCTGTTCAGAACATTTCACCTCACTTTCCGTCCTAATGACAACTGTTTTTGAAATGTGGTGTTTTTCTTGAAACAAGGATTGCTGATAAAGCATCAGTACAGAGGAGACACCTTTCTCCCATATTTATTCTTACAGGAGAGAATTTTCCTTCCTAGTGGTAGATTTCCTCTCACTTCCTGTTGTCTTCTTGCGTTTGCAAGTAGGAGTCGTTTGTAAGTTGGATGTTTGAAAGTAGGGACCTGCCGTATATACTCTGCAGAAATAGGCCCCTTAGTTGTTGGTGTTGGCACAACACTGTAAGCACTCACAGTTACTCTTGGTTGGTGCTGGAACGCCCTGCTGTCAACTATTATATCAGGAATTTTAATTACATATAATTGTTGAACAGTGGTAGTAAAAATTGGGCCTTTGATGGTGGTGCTGGTGCCACAACACTGTAAGCCCTGACAGTTACTCTTGGTGGGTGCAGCAATGGGCCCTGCTGTGAATTATTAGATCAAGAATTGTAATTACATGCCCCTGTTGAACAGGGGCTGAAAAATTGGGCCTTAGGCACTGGTGGCACAACACTGCAACCCTTCACAGATACTGTACTTGGAGCACAGCAATGAGCCCTGTTGCAAAGTATTGCTTCAAAAATTGTAATGACACGCCCCTGTTAAACAGGGGCTGAAAAATTGGGCCTTAGGCACTGGTGGCACAACACTGCAACTCCTCACAGATACTGTACTTGGAGCACAGCAATGAGCCCTGTTGCAAAGTATTGCTTCAAAAATTGTAATTACACGCCCCTGTTAAACAGGGGCTGAAAAATTGGGCGTTAGGCACTGGTGCCGGCACCCATAAACAAAAATGATCTTCCAAGCTATCATCATCAATCGTATCATTGAGGACTCGGAGGAGGAGGATAGCCAGTCAACATAACAGCACAGGCACTCAGCATCAGCATCAGTCTTGAAGGGATGTGACATTTTAAAATCAATTAGTCTGTTATATCAGCATCAGGTGTGTGGTAGCTGGTGGTGATCCAAGACTGGTTCATCTTGATGAAAGTCAGTCGATCAACCGAGTCGGTGGACAGGCGCACCCTGTGATCCGTGACAAATCCTCCAGCAGCACTGAATGTGCGTTCCGAAAGAACGCTGGATGCAGGACAGGCCAGTAGCTCAATTGCATACTGTGCAAGCTCTGGCCAGTGATCCATCCTCAAGACCCAGTAAGCCAGAGGATTTTCGGTGGGGAAGGTGTCCAAGTCTGACCTTGCCCCTAGATATTCCTGCACCATGTTTATCAGACGCTGGCGATGGTTGCTGGAACCGATCATACTTTGGGGCTGCGGACTAAAGAATTGTCTGAACGCATCGGTCAGACGGCCACCTTCCCCACCGCTCCTTCTTTGACTGGCCGAAGCCTCAGCAACTCGTTGTCCAGGACCAGGAGTTTGCAACCTCCCAGTCTCTGGGAACGCGTTGCACAGACCTTTCTGCAAGGCCTCCCGGAGTTGTCTCATCCTCTGCTCCCTCTGCGACGGTAACATAAGGTCCGCAACCTTACCCTTGTACCGTGGATCAAGGAGAGTGGCCAGCCAGTAATGGTCCCTCTCCTTGATCCGAAGAATACGAGGATCCTTCCGCAGACTTTGCAGGATCAGGGAGGCCATGCAGCGTAGGTTTGCTGAGGCATTCGCTCCGGAGTCCTCTGGGTCACTAAGGACGACATGATCCGCAGCCACCTCCTCCCAGCCACGTACAAGTCCACTGGTTTCTTGGGACTGTAAATCATCCCTAAAAGACTGCTGCTGATGATGCTGAGTGCCAGCCTCCACCTCCATGCTGACACAATCCTCCTCCTCCTCCTCCTCCTCCTCCTCCTCCTCCTCCTCTTCCTGTGCGATGGGTGGGACAGAAGGAACACTGTCTGGGTAAAGGGGGCCTTGAGAGGCAAGGAAGTCCTCCTCTTCCTGCCTCTGTTCTGCCTCAAGTGCCCTGTCCATTATTCCACGCAGCGTGTGCTCCAACAGGTGGACAAGAGGTACAGTGTCACTGATGCATGCACTGTCACTGCTCACCATCCTCGTGGCCTCCTCAAATGGTGCCAGGACAGTGCATGCATCCCTGATCATGCCCCACTGGCGTGGAGAAAAAAAACCAAGCTCCCCTGACCCTGTCCTGGTGCCGTAGTCGCACAGGTACTCATTGATGGCCCTCTGCTGCGTGTGCAGCCGCTGCAGCATGGCCAACGTTGAGTTCCACCTGGTGGGCATGTCACATATAAGGCGGTTCTTGGGCAGGTTCAACTCCTTTTGCAGCTCAGCCAGGCGAGCACTGGCATTATAAGATCTGCGGAAATGCACACAGACTTTCCTGGCCTGCCTCAGGACATCCTGTAAGCCCGGGTACCTGCCCAAGAAGCGCTGCACCACCAGGTTAAGGACGTGAGCCACACAGGGCACATGGGTCAGTTGTCCCTGTCGGAGGGCGGAGAGGAGGTTGGTGCCATTGTCGCAAACCACCATTCCTGGCTTAAGCTGGCGTGGCGTCAACCACCTCTCGGCCTGGCCCTGCAGAGCAGACAGGACCTCTGCCCCAGTGTGGCTTCTGTCCCCCAAACACACCAGCGCAAGCACGGCATGGCATCTTTTTGCCTGCGTACTTGCGTAGCCCCGTGAACGGCTACGGAGCACCGCTGGTTCATAGGACAAACCACAGGAAGAGGCCATGGAGGAAGAAGAAGAGGAGGGGGTGGAGGAGAGAGGTGTGTCACAACCAGTAGTAGCATTTTGGAGGCGTGGCGGTGGGACAACCTCCAACACTACTGCACCTTGTCCTGAATCCTTCCCAGCTGCCAAAAGAGTGACCCAATGGGCCGTGAAAGAAAGGTAACGTCCCTGTCCATGCCTGCTGGACCATGAGTCAGCGGTAATATGCACCTTACCGCTGACCGCCCTGTCCAGCGAGGCCAAGACATTGCCTTCCACATGCCGGTAGAGAGCCGGAATAGCCTTCCGTGAGAAAAAGTGGCGTTTGGGAACCTGCCACTGAGGAACCGCACATTGCACAAACTCACGGAAGGGGGCCGAGTCTACCAACTGAAAAGGCAGCAGTTGAAGCGCTAGCAATTTAGCCAAGCTAGCATTCAACCGCTGGGCATGTGGATGGCTGGGAGTGAACTTCTTTCGACGGTCCAGCAGCTGGGGCAGGGAAATTTGCCTGCTAGAATCGGACGTCGGTGTACTGCTAGCAGAGTGGGCGCAAGTACTTGGCTGTGACACACCTAATTCTACACCTTCATTCCTCTCAGTGCATGTTTCAGAGAGGACTGAAGTTATAGTGGGGTTGGAGATCCCAGCTGATGCGGTGCAAGGAGAGGTCCGCTTGGTTCTTTGGTGTGGGTCTTTGAGGTAGGCTTGCCAACGAGCTGCATGGCAGGTCAACATATGTCTGGTCAGGCATGTGGTACCCAAGCGGCTGATGTTTTGGCCACGCGATATACGCTTGAGACATATGTTGCAAACAGCAGCTGTGCGATCTGATGCACTAGCCTCAAAAAAGGCCCACACCAAAGAACTTTTTGAATGACGGGCAGAGGCAGCGCCCTGCACAGGCGGAGCTCTGCGGTGTGATTCCGTCGGTGTACTGCCCTTACGCTGGCCACCAAAGGGCATCCTGCCTCGTTGGAGATGTGCCTCCTCCTCATCCTCCTCCTCCTCCTCTCTCCTATTAGGCACCCACGTGGAGTCATTGACCTCATCATCCCCTCCCTCCTCATCACTGGAGCCAATCTGGCAGTATGCTGCAGCTGCTGGAACATGACTGCCAGATTGGTGTCCTTCTTGAGCATCCCCTCTGTCTGCTCTCACGCTACTGCCTTCCTCTAGCTGGGTTTCATCATCAGACCCTTCGAAACGCTGGGCATCCTCCTGGAGCATGTACCCAACACTGTGCTGAAACAGTTCGGGGGACTCCTCAGGAGGAGGACATGGTGGGTCTAGGGAAGGAGTGACTGATGATTTGTCTGACATTGATACCAGGGAAGACGACGCTTTGGCAGCTGCTTTTCCAGTACCCTGAGCCTGGGTGAGAGAGGATGAGGAGGAGGAGGAGGGCTTGGTCATCCACTCTACCAAGTCTTCGGCATGATGTGGCTCAACATGTCCAGCTGCCGAAAAGAAGGACAAGCGTGTCCCATGGCCATGTGCTGATGACAATGCACCGCGTCCACGACCAGCACTGTTGCCCCCAGACACAGAGCCTGCTTGCCCTCTTTTATTGCCTCCTGACTGTCTGCCTCTCCTTGTTTGCCTTCCAGACATTCTAATAGATGGCCTGCAGGGAGATGGGAAAAAAGCAATAAGGGCTACCTTCAGGTGTCCTTCTCTGTCCCTTGAAACAAGGACTTTCACAGTGAAAGAAACTGACACTGTCCCTACCTAGAGTTTTCTGTCCCTAGAATAAATGTTTTTTTTAATCACAATATAGCACAAGGACAATTCACTCAATGTCTCTCCAGGTCCCTGGAAACAAGGACTTGCAGAGTGAAAGAAACTGACACTGTCCCTACCTAGAGTTTTCTGTCCCTAGAAAAAATGTTTTTTTTAAGCACAATATAGCACAAGGACAATTAACTCACTGTCCTTACAGGTCCCTGGAAACAAGGACTTGCAGAGTGAAAGAAAAAAAACACTCTCCCTACCTACAGTTTTCTGTCCCTAGAAAAAATGTTTTTTTTAATCACAATATAGCACAAGGAAAATTAACTCACTGTCCTTACAGGTCCCTGGAAACAAGGACTTGCAGAGTGAAAGAAAAAAAACACTCTCCCTACCTACAGTTTTCTGTCCCTAGAAAAAATGTTTTTTTTAATCACAATATAGCACAAGGAAAATTAACTCACTGTCCTTACAGGTCCCTGGAAACAAGGACTTGCAGAGTGAAAGAAACTGACACTGTCCCTACCTAGAGTTTTCTGTCCCTAGAATAAATGTTTTTTTTAAGCACAATATAGCACAAGGACAATTAACTCACTGTCCTTACAGGTCCCTGGAAACAAGGACTTGCAGAGTGAAAGAAAAAAAACACTCTCCCTACCTACAGTTTTCTGTCCCTAGAAAAAATGTTTTTTTTAATCACAATATAGCACAAGGAAAATTAACTCACTGTCCTTACAGGTCCCTGGAAACAAGGACTTGCAGAGTGAAAGAAACTGACACTGTCCCTACCTAGAGTTTTCTGTCCCTAGAATAAATGTTTTTTTTAAGCACAATATAGCACAAGGACAATTAACTCACTGTCCTTACAGGTCCCTGGAAACAAGGACTTGCAGAGTGAAAGAAACTGACACTGTCCCTACCTAGAGTTTTCTGTCCCTAGAATAAATGTTTTTTTTAAGCACAATATAGCACAAGGACAATTAACTCACTGTCCTTACAGGTCCCTGGAAACAAGGACTTGCAGAGTGAAAGAAACTGACACTGTCCCTACCTAGAGTTTTCTGTCCCTAGAATAAATGTTTTTTTTAAGCACACTATAGCAGAAGCACAAAACACACTGACACTCTCCCTACCTATCCTTCTCTTTCCCTAAACTAAAGGAATCCAGGTTAAGCAAGAAAGAAATAACAGTCACTGTCCCTGCCTATGCTACTCTATCCCTGCTCCGGAACACACTACACTAGGCCGCCGTGCTGGCGGCCTTTTATAGTGTGGGGCGTGTACTAAACACCCTCAGCAATAATTGGCCACAGGCATCCTGCCTGTGGCCAATCATTGCTCTCCTCGCTGCCGGCGCTGTGATTGGCCAAGCATGCGGGGTCACAGTGCATGCTTGGCCAATCACAGCGCCTGGATGACACTGCGATGGCGTAGTGCATTGTGGGCCGTTCGCGTCACTCGAATTTGGCGCGAACGGCCCAAATCGTTCGATCTTCGTCGAACGATCGAACAGCCAATGTTCGAGTCGAACGTATGTTCGACTCGAACACGAAGCTCATCCCTATCCTCAACGAAGGAGTTGCAACATTAAACAGCGGCGTGCAACACTTTGCGGCCAAAGGAAGCATCCGAAGATGCAGCCACATCAACCTTATAGAACTTAGAAAAGGTATGAGCGGACGACCAGGTCGCCGCCTTGCACACTTGTGCAACCGACGCTTGATGTCGGAAAGCCAAGGAAGCACCAATTGCCCTAGTGGAATGCACTGTAACCGGAAAGGGAGGCGCCCGACCCTTAATGGCATAGGCCTGAATAACAGTCTGTTTGATCCACCTAGAAATAGTGGCAGACAAAACCGCTTGGCCCTGTTTTGGACCCGAGATGGACACAAACAGTGAGTCAGACTTCCGAATGGAAGCAGTAGCAGACAGGTACACCCGTAAGGCTTGTACCACATCCAAATTGTGAAGCGCAACCTCTCTAGGATGCGATGGATGAGGGCACAAAGACGGAAGGAAGGACAATGTCCTCATTAAGGTGAAAAGCCGAAACCACCTTTGGAAGGAAAGATGGTCGCGGGCGCAACACCGCCTTATCCTTATGGAGGACCAGGTAAGGCGACTTGCATGACAGAGCCGCCAACTCAGACACCCTTCTAACAGAAGTGATGGCCACTAAGAAAGCCACCTTCTGAGACAAGGTTAAAGGAGGAATATCTCTGATCTTTTCAAAAGGAGGTTCCTGAAGAACCGAGAGCACCAAGTTCAGATCCCAAGGAGGGAGCGGGGGCTTGACAGGGGGAATCACATGGCGAACCCCCTGCACAAAAGTGCTAACTAAAGAATGACCTGTTAGGGGTCGTTGAAAGAAAACAGCCAAGGCCAAAATCTGACCCTTAATAGTGCTCAAAGCCAGCCTTTGGGCTACACCACGCTGGATTTTGGGGACAGAGTACGTCCGTGGACGCCAGTCTAGCTCTTCGCACATAGCGATGTAAGCTCTCCAGGTACGGTGATAGATCTTTCTAGAAGACTTCCGTGCCCTAAGCATGGTTGAAATCACCGAATCCTCGGTCCTTCAGCACCTGGCTCTCAATAGCCATGCCGTTAAAACCAGAGACTGTAAAGCAGGATGAAAGATAGGACCTTGAGACAGAAGGTCCCCCCTTATGGGCAGTCGCCAAGGGACGTCCGCGATGAGACGTACCAGATCAGCGCTAACTCCCTCTACCTAGGACTACCCAAATACCAGATTGCACGTCTACAAGTCATCCAAAGCACAGCAGCCAGACTGGTAACAGGGAAAAAAACGTGGGAATCAATCACATCATCCCTGAGAAGCCTCCACTGGCTATCCATAAAGGATCGGGTCACATTCAAGACCCTTTGCCTCACCCACAAATGTGCACAAGGAAAAGCACCTCAATATCTATGTGAAAAAATAAAAAACTACACCACTACTCGCGACCTTCGATCAACCAACCAAAACCTCCTCCACATCCCCAAGACGCGCTACAAAGCCAAGGGAGAACGAAGGTTTGCTGTCCTAGGACCAAGGCTATGGAATGCGCTACCCACAAATATCCGCATGGAAGAAAACCATCGGGCCTTCCGGAAAACACTAAAGACCCATCTCTTCTAACGATCTCAACGACACTGGATGCCAAGCGCCTTGAGGCGATTTAGTTCGCAATTGCAGCGCTATACAAGTTCTCACTCACTCAGCGTACCAATGACGCCGAGGCCAATCCGGGGCAATGAGGATCACCGGAATGCCCTCGGCCGCTACCCTGCGCAGCAGACGAGGAATCAACTGCAGAGGAGGGTAAGCGTATATCACGCGATACTGACCCCACGAAGCCACCAACGCGTCCGAGGCATCCGCCCAGGGGTCCCTGGACCTGGCCACAAACCTCGACACCTTGCGATTGAGTCGAGATACCATCAGGTCCACATCCGGTGTGCCCCACCGCCGACAAAGGAGTTGAAACACCTCCGGATGCGAGGACCACTCCCTCTGGTCCAAGGACTGGCGACTCAGATAGTCCGCCTGCCAATTTTCTACGCCCGGAATGTAGACGGCCGACAGCGCCGGCACGCTTTTTTCCGCCCACCTTAGGATGTGGGCGACCTCAGATGCCGCAGCCGCGCTCCGAGTGCCCCCCTGATGGTTGACATACGCCACGGCTGTGGCGTTGTCTGACTTAATTCTGATGGAGCGGCCCTGTAGTCTCTTTGACCACGCGGAGAGACAGTCTGATCACTCGCAATTCCAGAACGTTGATTGGGAGACAAGATTCGTCCGGAGTCCAGAGACCTTGCGCTGACAGGACTCCCCAAACTCCTCCCCAGCCCATCAGGCTGGCGTCCGCCGTGACCACCGTCCACTGAATGGGGAGAAACGACTTTCTGGCCCGAAGAGCCGGGGATCTCAGCCACCACGTCAGGGATGCCTTGACTGAGTGACTCACTCGGATCTGAAGATCCAATGACAATGGGGACTTGTCCCAAACAGACAAAATTCTCTTCTGCAATGCCTGAGTGTGTGATTGGGCATACAGGACCGCCTCGGAGGAGGCCACCATTAGTCCCAGAACCTTCATGCAGAAACGGATAGACGACCAATTTTGGGCGGTCAGGACCCGAACCGCCGACTGAAGTGTCAGTAACTTCTCCGTGGGTAGAAACACCTTCGCTGCCGAAGTGTCCAGGATCAGACCCAGATACTCCAAATGTTGAGTTGGGACTAGAACTGACTTCTGCATGTTCAGAAGCCACCCGAAGTCCCGGAGGGTATGACTGACTATTGTCACATTTTCCTTCAATTCTGAGCCAGTTTCTGCTCTTAGAAGGTCGTCGTCCAGATAGCCCACGATAACAATTGCTCACTGTCTCAGCAAAGCTAGAACCGGGGCAAGCACTTTGGTGAAAACCCGTGGTGCCGATGCTAGGCCGAAGGGAAGAGCCACGAACTGATAGTGGACTTCGCCTATGGCAAAGCGCAGAAACCTCTGGTGACCTGCGCAGATTGGGACGTGCAAGTAAGCGTCCTTGATATCCAAGGACGCCAGGAAATCCCCTTGGTGGAGGGTCGCAATGACCGTGCGAATGGATACCATCCGGAATTTTTGTACCTTCACATAGGCATTCAAAGCCTTGAGGTCCAGGATTGGCCGTACCCCGTCCTTCTTCGGGACAACAAACAGGTTTGAGTAAAACCCCTGAAACCTCTCCTGTGACGGAATTGGCACAATCACTCCGCATCCGAGCAAATCCTGTACGGCCCCCAAGAGGGCCGCCCGGCGGGCAGGAAGGAGAGGGAGGTTTGAGGGAAAGAACCTGTTTGGGGGCCATGAGCGGAACTCTATCCTGTATCCGGAGGTGACCACCTCGCACACCCACCGGTCGGAGATCCGGGAGGTCCACCGAACCGTGAACCTGCAAAGACGTCCCCCCACCCCAGAGTTGGGCAGGGGCAAGACTTCATGCGGTGGCGGGGGCTTTGGAGCTTGCTTGGTAGGCTTACGCACCTAGGGACAGTTGTGTCCCCCCGCCGCACTTTTTTCAGTCTGGGCGGGCTTACCCCTGGATTCTGACTGACGGAAAAACTTCTTCGCCGGAAAGGAAGGGCCCGACCTGCGGAGGGGCTCCTTTCCCTTAACAGACTGAGGGAGGAAGGTGCTCTTACGCCCTGTGACATCCTTAATAATGTCATCCAGGGCGACCCAAAACAGTCTACCGCCCTTAAAGGGTAAGTCAGCCAGGAGCCTTTTGGAAGCTAGGTCGGCCGACCAGCATTTTAGCCAGATAAGGCGACGCAGCACCACAGCAGAGACCCCAGATATTAAAGGGGCCGCATCCAAAGTGGCATCGCACACATAGACCAGCCCCTTTACAAGTTGATGAGCCAGGGCAATGGTCTCAGGAGGGAGATTATGCTCCTGTACCGTCTGGTGCAAAATCTTTGCCCATCCCGTAAATGTCTGAGACACAAGTGTCGCCGCCACAATAGGGCGTAAGGCAGACCCCAATAAGGCAAACATAGTTCTACTCACCACCTCAGATCTCCTGTCAGTGGGATAAATAAATGCAGGAGTCCCTTCCATTGGGAGCGTGGTAGCCTTATTCAAACGGGCGACTGGGGGGGTCGACCACTGGGGGGTGAGCCCACTTCTTAACCATTTCCTCCTCAAAAGGGGTACCTTATGGCTAGGCGCCGCGGGACCGTCAAAGTCTTCTGCAGCTTATTCCAGATTTGGTCAATGAATGTATTAAGAAAAGGCACATATGGAAAGACCTTTTTTGAAGAGACGGGTTTAAAAGGAACCAAAAGGAGACAGTTTCTACCTGGGGTTCCTCAGTCTCAAAATTCAGCTTGAGAGTGTCCCTCACAGCATCAATGAGTTCACTTACAAGCACCCCGTCAGTTACTGGTTCAGGACTGGAGTCTTCCTCACAAGGAATGTTCTGTCCAAAGACATCAAAATCCTCAGAGCTAGGGTCCTGAGCGGCAGTAGCTAGGCCCATATCTGAGACAGAGCACTCCCCTACAGGAGAATGTGTGGGGAGGGGCGCTTTACAGCTCCCTTGCGCTCACACACCGCTTCCATTCTGACAAGGAATGATTCCAGGACTGCCGACAACTGGTCCATAGGGACCACAGGTGCAGGAGCACTGCCAGTTACCTCAGGCAAGTGTGAAGAAGCAGGTGTACCAGACTCCATATCACCACCCTCTGAGACCTTGTACACTACTACAGTGAATATACAGTCCACCCACTGGCTACGCTGAGGAGGAGGGGATACCTGGAGGACTCACCAACCCTTAAGGACCGCTCAGTTCTGCTGAATAAACCGTGCTGTAAAGCCTGAGGAGAGTGAAGAATCTGTGGAGGAGATTGTGAGGAGATTCGAGCCGCAGCGCCGCCGCTAGAGGCCGAAACCGAAAGTAAAAGCAACGCGGCTACAAGAAAATGGCCGCCGGCCGCAGATATAACTGCGCCATTGAACCACGGCAAGATGGCTGCCGAGCGCAATATTCAAAAAGCAAACAGCGCTAATGGCGCACGCAATAAGTCCCCACCTCACACACCAGAAAAACTGCTCCTCTCCCCAGAGTCCACTACAGACATGAGCGCCCCCAGCCAGGCCAGAGTGACCCCCAAGCCTCCCCACAGCACAGCACCAGTACATGGTGCAGAGAGCAGCATAACAGGGGGGAGACAGGGAGAACCCCCCCCCCATATAAAGAAACACAGCCAGCATGTACTCACCTGAAGTAGGAGAGATTACTTACCCGTCCCAGAGGGACCCACTGGCTTGTTTCAGACAGACCTATAACAGAGCAGTACTGCGTAGCTGTCGGCCTGGTCCACCGCGAAAGATACAGACAGTCAGGTACTGTTCAATCTTGAGAAGACCGTGGGAGCATAAAAGCAACCCGGCCACCCCTGGAGTCATGAGGCATGTCGTGAACTGAGTCTCACGCACACAAGGCGAGGATCAGCACACTCGATGGTCGGACAGGGAAGACTACGACGATACCAGTGTACCCAACCTTTTGCCCAGCCGACAGTTGATTGAAGGTCTCAAAAATAAAATAATAAAATTCGCAAAGGAATAACATTTTAAAGTAAAATCTTCCAGGAGACTGGCTCCTGAGAGAGCCACGTCTTCTCCTTCTGCTAGGCAGAAAAAAACGGAGGCAGCTGGCTGCAGATGGGAGGGTAATGTCCGGAGGGACCGCCCCCCTGGGCGGGGCTGTGCAGCTCTGGTTTGTTCTAGAATGTATGTTTCTAACATCTAACATTCTTCCTAGATCTTCTCCTGCAAGCAGGGACATATACCCACACGTTTACAGTATCCAGCCGTGTCAGTCCATGGACGATAAGAGAAATACACTTTAATGAATAAAAAAAAACTAAACAGCAAAGTTAGCCCAATTTGTTTGTATAATGTGAAAGAAGATGTTACACACGAGAATCGTGAGGGAATCGTGATCTTTATTCTAAGCAAACAAATCATGATTCTCATTTTAGCCAGAATCGTGCAGCTCTAGTACAGATACATTTTATTAATCTGATAAATGTATATTTCCAGTACTAGTACTGCACTCACTTTCAATGAAACTAGAGAGATAGCACATTTATACAACAACAAGGCCCTCAATCGAATCTAGCAGTTCAAAGAATCAAATTCCAGACAGCATCAAGTATTAAAATGAAAAAGTGCCAATATACAGCATGTTGATTTTTTAATTTTTTTTACAGTTCTTTGTGTACAGCCTACTAGGAGATAGAGGCTCACCAGTCTATCCAAACCATTATGCCATCACTCTGAGCACCAAGCAAGTGAGCATGTTATATAATTACCTTCATAATAACATTTAAAAAAAAAAAAAAACTGAAGGAAAATGCTGGTAACACTTCAGCATGAAGCAGAGTGTTCCATTAGGAAAGCCTCCTTTTAGGCACTGAGCTAAATAATGGATTGGGGTAATTACACTCCGTGTGCACAGCTTATTGAAAGGCCTATTTTTAGTTCTGTAACACAAGCAGCATGCAGGGGTGTTGCTTAGGAAACCATCAGACATCCAGCACTGGTTGCATGGATAGATTTTTTTTCTCTAACAATGCTACTGCCTTTGGGACAGAATAAATAAATGCATCAAGCAAAGTCTTCTAAGGGCACCCAGGGGACAGAAATCAAACTTTTCAAGTTTAATATTAGAGAACTTTTTCTCCAGTCAACATACAGTCGACATACATTTTACAGCCAGGAGATCCATTGTTCAATGTACATAGTTTATAGGACATCAATTTTATTTCAAAGAAAGAAGACAAAGGATTTATGCCTCATTTAAATTCTATGTAAAGCCCAAACTCTAAAGCCTGGTACACACTACAGGTTTTATATTTTTCGTGCAACCCAGCAGGTTGCACAAAAAAAAAAAAAATCTGACAGCACTGGTCGGAGCCGCTGTACTAACCATGTGAGGTTAGTCCAGTGATTTCTGCCCCCGCCAGAATACTCTGATCAGCACTCTCTGCCATTGGCTGAGAGCGCTGATCAGGAGTCAAACGGATGCAGCATGCACGGCCAGCTTCTTTCAGACAGACTGATATACACATACGTGACAAATGTCGGCTGTTTTTTTTTATTTTTTAAACCGGCCGTTGTCTCCCGACATTTGTCCCGTATGTACATGGCTTAAGTTTAGATTTAAAAAGGAGTAGGGGAAGGTTAAAACCCCTATCAATAAATTTTTTGCTGTCTCTGTCCCACTGGGGAGATTTCCTTCACTTTCTGTTCCAGATGTAGCGTACCCCCAAGGAGCCGCTGGCTTTGATGGTCCCGTTTCCTCAAACTCAGTGCACACACAGCCAGGCTGTATTTTCTTCTTTCTCACTGTCTCAAATTAATAGTCATGGGGTGATTTTTGTATGTAGATTTCTGAGTTTTAGAAGTTTTATTGCCGAGTTGAGCTTGGGTGGGTGAGAGGGGAAGCATGGGATCCCCCGATAGCACTGAATTGACTGAGGACACTTCTCTTCACTCTATCCTGGCAGAGAGCTTTCACAAAGTGCACTACTGGGAAAATGCTCAGGATATGCTTTTGTAAAACCTGGGAACTGCACACAGCATTTAGGGCACAGGATTTAGGTCAGTGCTCAGAATTCCACAGGATCATCAGTTGCCTCCTTCTGATATGCACCTGGCACTTTTTAGTGAGGGAAACACAGACTCACAATACCACTGGACACTCTTCCTTCTAGCCTCCACCAGGCATCCTCCAGTGAGCTTCTCCAGACCGTAAGGGAAAAATACCAGACTTTAGAACATAAGGCCCCAGCATAGATTATAGCTGGGACCTCCAAGCAGTGTCTTTAGCAGACTGCCCAGAGGGGCAGAGCTCCTAATACAGGGATATCCTCTGGCAGGGCTGAATCCAGGATCCAACCCATGAACCCTCTTATTTAAGGGATGCCTTTGTACTTCCTGTTTGCCAGATTATTGAGCTTTCTCCAGCCAATATCTTGCTCTTGCCACTCCTGCTGCCGTCCACATCTTCAATATCACTTGTTACTGGCTTTTTCCTCTACTATGTTTCCGCTTGATACCAACTTGCAAAACCTTGATACCAGCCTTTGGCTTATTCCTCGGCTACGTTTCCAATTAATTCCAACCTGCAACCACTTGTTACTAACTTTTGGCTTGTTTACTGACTATGCATCTGCTTGATCTTTCTACATCATTTCAAAAACTGCTGATCTATTGGGATTTTCACACACAACCATCTTTAGGGTTTACAGAGTTTGGTCCGAAAAAGAGAAAATATCCAGTGAGCGGCAGTTGTGTGGATGAAAATGACTTGTTGATGTCAGAGGAGAATGAGCAGACTGGTTTGAGATGATAGAAAGGCAACAGTAACTCAAAATAACCACTCGTTACAACCAAGCTATGAAGAATTCCATCTCTGAACGCACAACACATCGAACCTTGAACCAGATGGGCTACAGCAGCAGAAGACCACACTGGGTGCCAGTTTTCTAATGTCAGGAGATTTCTAGATATTTTAGTCAAGCTGGCCAATATCTCTGATCAATCTTCTGCAGTTGGCAGAGCCAGAGGTCTTCATCCCAGTGTATTTGTTATATGGTTGGAGTGATTTTCTGATGGGATGTAATTGAAAAAGTAAATTGTGGGTATTACTTCATTCGTTTTTTTGCAGACTAGAGATATATACCTTTCCTGCACCTACGTTTTAAACGCATTAGCTAGTGGGAATTAGTCCTAAGAAAAAGAGCCAGTGAGGTTGTGATCTACTATATCCAGTGTAGCCTAAAAGGACAACAGAACTGAAATGTGTAGCAGGGCTATTGGAGCAAAGTTTTCTGCCATGTAATAGTTTATGTTCAGTACCTCCAGCCTCTTTTCTGCTTTTAGGCAGTATATAGGTACATTTTTGGTCTGGTTTAGCCAAATATAAACTCGAATGCCGCGTACACACGTTCATGAAAAAAAACGCTTGAGCAAAGCGTGGTGACGTACAACACGAACGACGGCACTATAAAGGGGAAGTTCCATTCGGATGGTGCCACCCTTTGGGCTGCATTTGCTGATCCTCGTGTTAGTAAAGTTTGGTGAGAGACGATTCGCGCTTTTCAGCCTCGTGCTCTTCAGTCAATTACAGCATGACGAATGTGCCCTCTCCATTCTGAACACTAGTTTTACCTGAACGAGCACTCCCGTCTCATACTTGATTCTGAGCATGCACGTTTTTTTCCCCCCCTCGTAAAAGCGTACACACGACCGTTTTTCACGACGTGAAAAACGACGAGAAAAAATAGAGCAGGTTCTAATTTTTTTATGGGCATTTTTCTCGTCATGAAAAACGGTCGTGTGTACGAGGCATAACATTTTGTGTTTTGGAACTGTTGCTGTCAACAGCGATCAAAGGGATCTAGAAGACATAAAAAGTAGGTAAGGTTTTGCTCTTATTTTTACTTACCGTACCTATGAAATGCAAAATTATTTCTATGTCTCCAGGATGCCCTCTAGTTGCCTCAGTACAGGAAGAAAATTGGCATTTCATGTTGAGGTTAAGGCCTAAGTCAAGTTAGTCCAAACGTATTATTTAAAGTGAAAGAAACATGTAATTCAGCTTTAGGATAATTCCATGATGAGGGAGAGTTGAAAACCAGGAACAATGGTAGATTTCCCATTGTACAATGTCCATGGTGTTTTATTGGATTTGTTTATTTTCAGACATGAGACTACTGCAAAATGTTTTAAAGGTCAAAATTAGGATAGGTTTATAAAAAAAGCCACATAGGGTTGTTAAGAATGGTGGGGTGTCATCGGCAAACAGGGGCATTTTCTTTTCTGAGTTTTTCATTTCTTCTCACTTAATGTCCATTTGTTGTCTTGTATCTCCTGCTAAAGGATCCAGTGCAGACCAGCAAAATTGTGTAGCTTAGTCGTTTTTTTATATTGTTTTCCATGTTGTTTTTTTTTCCCTTTTTCTCTTTTTGCATTTATGTAATATAGAATAATAAGAGAACAATAAAAAAAAAGAAAAAAAAAGAAAAAGGTTCTAGATAAGGATAGCAAGGCCTGAAATAAAAAAAAAAAAAAGGAAACATTGGGGAATTTTATTTTCTCCTTTTTTTCCCAGAAAAATTGGGGGAAACAAAAGAAACAAGTGTGGAATGTTCTTTAAAATGATAAATACTTTATCTATGACATGGTATTCAAACTATTTAACATGAAGACCTTAATGAAAGATTTGAGACTTTATGTAAAGTCTGTAATTATTGCAAGTTCACTCAGCTGAAGACAAGGACATCCTGGAATACAGTTCAAGTACCACTGTACTTCTCAATGCAGTTCTTAAACCCGAGAAATAGGCACTTCTGCCACTTTGGGGCATTGCAGGGTAAAGGCTGCAGTTTAGTTTGCTTGAGGGCTCTATCTTGTACATCTTACAGCTGGGTGCTTGTTGAAATACATTTTGTAAAGCGCTGTGCAAACTGTTGGAGCTATATAAATCCTGTATAATAATAATAATAATAATAATAATAATAATACAGTAGATGATAGTGTGTCAGATAAATTTTACCCTCTTATTATTCAATTAAGGCTTGAGAGGACAATTTTGTTTATCTTTATAACCTTAAATGATTCCCAATAATGTTCCCCACCATCACAGCATAATGTTTACCTAATGTCTGCTCAGTAATTTTTTTATTTTTTTTTCCTCCTCTCAGTAAAAATGGTGGGACCAATATCTAGAGTTTGGAAACATTTCCACTGTGCAATTTCTGCAGAGAGCAAAGCTGCAATTTGCAGATATTGTGAGAAGATATATTAATTTCCCAAATGCTACACGGATGACAAAACACATCCTTGCATGCCAGAGGTGCCCTAAAGACATTAACCACTTAACGACCCGCCCATAGACAAAAGAGTGTCTACAGGGCGGTTTGTTAACTCTGGGAGGGCGTAAATAGACGTCCTCCCAGAATCGTGCTCCCCCGCACCCCCTGGGGCGCGCACATGGTAGTGTCCGTGACCGCAGGGTCCAGACGACCCGGTGTATCACGGATCGTGGTAAATAGCCGCTGATAGCGGCTGTTTACCACGTGATCGCTCCGTCAAATGGCGGATCGATCACTTGTAAACGAACCGACGTCATATCATGACGCCGGTTCCTCTCTCCCCTCTCTGTACCGATCAAACATTTTTTTTCCTCAGTTTAGGCCGACACGTATTCTTCTACATATTTTTGGTAAAAAAAAAAAAAAATTGCAATAAGCGTTTATTGATTGGTTTGCGCAAAATTTATAGCGTCTACCAAATAAGGGATAGTTTTATTGCATTTTTATTAATATTTTATACATTATGGCAGACACATCGGACACTATTTTGGGACCATTGTAATTTTTATAGCGATCAGTGCTATAAAAATGCACTGATTACTGTGAAAATTACACTGGCAGTGAAGGGGTTAACCAGGAGGGGGCGCTGTAGGGGTTAAGTGTGCCCTGATGTGTGTTTCTTACTGTGAAGGGCGTGGCTTAGCATGTGACGTCACTGATTGTCGTTCCCTATGACAGGGAACAGACGATCAGTGACAGGCTCACTAGGAAACACGGGGAGAGGTTTGTTTACACTTACCTCTCCTCGTTCTTCCTCTCTGTGACCCGATCGCGGGACACCGGCGGCGATTGGGTCCGCTGTTCCCGCAGGGACGGTCACAGAGAAGAGGACCGGGTCGCGAGCGCGCCGCCGGAGGCCTGCTCGCGACCTACGGCTGGGATCTTAAAGGGGACGTACCTGTACGCCCTTGTGCCCAGCCGTGCTATTCTGCCGACGTACATCGGCGTGCGGGGGTCCTTAAGTGGTTAAAATAGTTTTTTTTATTTTATCTTATATTTATACTTACCTAGGTGGATGCTGCATCTGTCCCCTGCCAGCTCTGCACTGAGAACCAAGCCACGAACACCGCCGATAGCTCGGTTCTCTCACCTCTCCGAGCGGAGAGCTGCTGACCGTCAGCATCTCTCCTGCTCTGCTCCTCCACGCTCATTGGAGAGCTGAGCTGTGGAGGGGCAGGGTGCGGCTGTCTCAGTGGCTCGCTGAGAGGCTAAGACGCCTATCAGTCCAGGCACCTGGTGGACCGATCTGTGTGATGTCAGCAGAGAGCGGACTTCAGACCGCTCTCTGCTGAAAACGGGTCACAGGAGTGCAAAACGAATTGCACTACTGTGACCCTTAGGAGAAGTCCAGCCAAATGAGCTCAGGCTGGACTTTAAAGGCCTACTAAATCAAAAGTATCTAAAAGGAATAGTTGTAATTATGCACTCATTCACAAAGGATACATTTCTATGCACTTTGTGACATTTTTTCACTGCAATAAAAATGCATAGTCATCAGAAAAACCTTTGTTTTATGTGGAACATTAACATTTACACCAACACATTGGGTGCTGCATTTATGTGTGCATTTTGTAGCTGAGGTCAATTAAAATGAGAGACTCATTTCACAAATCTAGCAACTAAGTAACTTATTCATAAACAAAAAGTGAGTTATTTTCAGCGGAGTCCAAAGAAGTCTGACTTGTGTGGAGTTACTTGTGTTGAAGCTTTGTGAATTGAGTCTAATGTGTCTAAATTGTGTAGCAATTAAACATGCCTTAAAGCATGCATTTTAGTGTAATCAAACCTTCCGTGTTCCAAAGAACATTTATTTCATTATACCATTTCAGATGTGACAATGAAAAGAAAAATCTCATTAGCAGCAATAGGCAGCAGAGATAGTTCTTTCTGACACACACACATGAAACAACCATATGTCAAACCTTGCTTTTTTCAATTTGTACTTTAACAAAATAAAGTACTTGTAGCTGACTGGATGAAGAAGTTTGCATGAGAATCATGCTCCACCAAGTGGTAGAACAAGTTGCTGCAAACAAGTTTTTGATGAAATGATTGCCCAAAACAAAATGGTAAAACGTAGGTTCCTTACAAAAATGGGCTTAGAAAAATGAGAACCTTAGGTGGCCCTCCATATCCTTTGTTAGCATAACACTAGATGATAAGTTTCTTTACTGTAAGCAACTTGAAGTACAGAAGATTTCTCCAAAGACTCCAACATTAATCCAGGTTAGCATTTTTCCAGTTCAGGATGGGGGAAGCAGATTATAGTTTTAGTTCCACTCGTTTTTGTGTTTATTAAAAGTCAGCAGCTACAAAAAGTGTAATTGCTGACTTTTAATAAACACACACTTACCTGTCCCACGGACCAGGGATAAGGCCGCCCGAATCCTCGCTCCTCTCCATCTCCTCACTGCAGCACCAGCATTACTACTGTGGGCTCTCAGCCGTGACAGCTTGCGCCTTCACAACCGGGTTCGCACTGTGCATGTGTGAGTCGCGCTGTGCGTCCTGAGTGGCCGGGCAATCTTCTGGGACCTGTAACGCGTCTCAGAAGATTGCTGGGAGGGAGAGGAGGAGTTGCCTAGGCGGCTCAAGGCGGAAGTGGGAGCTGGGTACCTGTGAAAACTAGGTAACCAATCCCCCCTCCCAAAAAATTATTACATATCAAATGTGGCATGTCAGGGGGTCAGGATTAAGTAAAGCGGAAGTTCTACTTTTCGGTGGAACGCCGCTTTAAACACTTCAGGACCAGCATGAACGACCACAGGCAATGTAGCCCCCCAGAACTTCTTTTGTGTGTTGGATAAATTAGCTTTTCACTTTTGTAATCTATTCTATCAAATTATGCATTTTTTTTTGTCAATAAGATTGAGCTGTCATCTGGTATTAGATCTGAGATAAAAGATTCACATTTTAAATTTTAATTAGAGAAGTGGAGAAAAAAAAAAAAACATCATCCTGTTGTAGTTCCTAAAGCTAGGTATGATTTTGAGTTTTCAAAGTTGAAGAATACCTTATCAGAGGAACAGTTTCACTTAACTGCCGGCTTTCCTAGCAGCTTGGAGGCGCCTTCCTCCCAACCCTGGAACTCTGTTTTGCGCGCTGGAGCAAAGAGAATGGAACCAATGTCATAGTCTTGCATTGTCTGCTCAAGTACCCAGCACTGTATCATGCAAAAAAGAAGGAATGGGTTATATGCTCTCCATTACCAGAAAAACTAGTGGCTTCTGATTGATTTGTGTGCTTAACAGAGGTGGGCGAAAAAATGGGTGGGTGGCAGTTAAGTGAACCTGTTTCTTTGCCTTATAAGTTAAATAAAAAATTAAAAATTAAGTACACATTAAGTACATGTGCCTGGGGTCTGGTGACTTCTCTCTGGTACCTGAAGAAGAAAGTTTATGTAGCCATAAGGCTCATTACACAAATATTTAAGAAAAGTGCTGGCTTTGTCATGTCAAAATTGGTAAGGAGACATCCATTGTAGTGCATGATACAACCAAGCCGATTTATTCCTTTTTCGTCTTTCTCTGAATACAAATTTTGGGTAACTGCAGCCTTGATCTCAAAGTGGGTTGGATTATGCTGGGCTTCATTAAACCTGGAAGAGGAATATCACTGAGGAGATGAGTATAGCAGTATTTTTAACTCAAGCCAAGAACTCACATTTTTTTATTCTTCGCTTTAAAACAGGAGGTACATGCATGTCCCCCTTCTATCATAAATCCATAAAATAAGGTATTTATATCTCATTTTAGGATAATGGGCTGAGCCATCCAAATCATTTATTTTTCCCCTGTACCAACTGTGCATCCAGAACTGTGGAAATATAAATGTAATAGTATATTAGTAGTATAGCTTTGTGAAGTACACCTGGACGAAACTGATACAAACATGGGAAGAACATGTAGGATCTATATAGCTAGCCTGCCTGACCAACCCTGTTGCTGACACTATGAAAAGTAGCTTTCAGAAGTACATATATAGACTTGTGCAAGAGTTGTATTCACCATTCCTTGTACCAAAAGGGAAATGGTAACTGTAAAAGCTACATTGTTTAAACAGGTCAGTTTAAAGAATAGTGGGGCCCATGCAGGTAACAGAAGATCAGTAAAAGAGTCTGCTGTAACTCAGTTTAGTCTATTGAGAAATGTTATGCTAAAGTAGTGACATCAGTTTCATGGGGCCCACCATAAGGATTTATTAAAAACGTCATTGTATATGACTATATAATCTGTAAGAAAATGGTTTTCAATTACAGACACAAGAGCAAACGACGTATACATCTATATCACTGATGTAATGGTGGACAAGCCGTTTCCAGCTGGAGGACATTAAAATAGACAGTCCTCTAGAGTTTACTACCTGAAATTAAGGCAAGCTTTTACATCTTGGAATGTCCAAGAACTACTTTTTATGTGGTATCTTAAAAAACAGAGGTGCTCATTAAATTTTATATCAGCCAGTATAAGCATTCTGAAACTGTAAATGTCAATTTGTCATTGTTTTGAAAATTAATGTTTCTCCGTACATTCTTATTAAAGGAGAAGTAGGGCCAAAGCTATTTTGGCCCCACTTCTCCTGTGGTTCACTGGGGTGCACATAGTTCTGCACTCCTGTACCCATTTTCAGCCAACTGTTCTGTGTTCTGGAGAGCTTGTGACTTACAGTATGTGGGGATCCACCAAAAACCCTGGATTGGAAGCTTGCCAAGCCTCTCAGAAAGCCACTGAGAGCCTGAGCCAGCCCCTCCTACCTGCCGATCCCCCACAGCCCCGCACTCAAGGGTGGAGAGCAAGTGACTGACAGTCAACGGCTCTCTGCTCACTGAACACCGGGAACTGAGTGATCGGCAGTCTTTGATTGATCAGTTCTTGGTCTAGAGGCGGCAGGGACAGCTGCAGCTGGGATCGATGCTGCAGCCGTCTAGATGAGTACGATTGATTGTCATTCTCGATTCCCAAACTTCTCTTTTAAAGGAATGTCATTTCTAACATTCTGGGAGCCACAATGAACTACTTGTGTTGCCTCACTTTAACTCTTTGTCCATGAGTTGCACATCTTGACCTCAGAGCAATGAGGAAAAACAGCTAACATAGGTAGCAAGGATGTATACTTATGTCACACTAGAGGTAAAAAACATGTACTGTAAATCGGCCCCTGAGAAGTCGGTAAGCAGCCCTGAGCTTGTGTATGGGACTTTCTATAAGACCTTATCTGCTTTCACTGGGTAAAAAATCAGTTTTCAGATGAAAATGTACCTCGACTTGTCAAAGACATGTTAATGCATGCTGTAGAAAATATTAAGCAACATTAGCAGAGGTTTATTCTCCAGCCTGATGCATACAGTAATGAGAACCATGAGAAAAATTAACAGGAAGCTAGCCAAAATGGTTTAGTGACATTCTTCTGTAGTATACAGCCAATCCATGTTTTCAAAAACAAAATGTAGCTAAAAAATAATTACAAAGTGCAATTTATGATCACAGAGCCTAGGAAAAGGACCCCCCCCCCCCCCACCCTCAGAAAAATTTAAGACTAGATGGAAAATCTGGCCACACGCAAGACCACTGTGCCCCATTCCTTTGGTTCCTGCATTACTTGAATACTCTACAGATACTCCTCGTTTAAGGACTTACCTTTTTAAATGACCACTCGAACTTACATCATTGTATTGTACAGTACAGAATTTTAGTTTGTGTACTGTACTTATGCAAATTAAAACAACGTTATTGAGCTGGAGTTTTGTGTTGACATTTTTTTCACAATACAGTACAGTAGTTAAGAATGCTTAAAATTTTGATTACTTGAGGCTCCTCGTTTAACAACCAATTAGTTTAGTGACATCGTCGTTGGAACGGAACCTGGTCGTTAAGTGAAGAGTACCTGTATATCAAACATTCAGATCCATATAACTTGGCTATACCTATAAATTGCCAATTTTAGCATCCTCTAGGATTAGGCCCATTTGATATAACAGGTTAGGGGCTGGTCCTGGGAGGTGGGACCATGTGGTTAAACTTGTTGACCGATTAAAGTTTTTCCTATAAAGACATCCTTGGTGTGCAACTTTTCTTATGGAATACACCAAAATCTTTTAGAAACTGGTGAACTGCTTCTAAGCGGTTTAACCGTTAACCTCTTAATTTCTTGTCAAAACATCTCCTACCATATTCAATGTTGACTCCTTTGCTGATGTGTAGCTGGTAAGGACCTATTTTAAAAAATCTGTAAAGTTAAAGAAATTCAAACACATTTAGATTCTGAAGTGGCGTTTGTTTTTATCGGTACAGTTTTCCACTGGCACAAACTCGTATGCTTTCTACAGTGTTGGCAGCGGAGTGTAAACATGCTTCTTTTATTTAACGACCTTTGGCTGCAGACAAACTTATCAGAGGTGGTGTGAAAGGCAGCACCCATTCAAATACTTGTTAGAAATCTGGCACCTGAAATCGAAAGACAGGAAGGGGGCATGTAAGGGGAAAAGGCCGCGCAATACTTTATCTTAAAAGGATACAGTTATTGAGCTCTGGGAAAGCAGACAGCTTGTCTGTGTATGTCTGCTGGTATTTTAGAAAACTTCTGTTGAATAAGCATTCAAAGATTTACAGTAAGAAGATAAGAATGGACAAGATGGGCTATTTTTATCCATGAGAAAATGTTTCGCTTTAGGAAGACTAGTGTTGTGTGGAGAAAGACAACAACGCCCGTGCAAGATGAAACAATGCTGAAAACAAGTCTTTTTTCACCTGCTAGATCTTTTCCATACAAGAAAGGCCATATTTCTCTAGCAAAAAAAAAAACACCTTATTTTACGCACTACATGTAAAAATTTCCTGTTCGCTACAGTATACCTGTGCTCAGAAATGATAGACAACTAGCAGAAAACTCATTATTTTTAACCTTTACAAACCAAGTGTAAAAAAACCTAAGAAGCTCAATTATGGAAATATCTCCAACAGTTATGCCGCATACACACGATCATTATTCACGGCGGTTAAAAAACCGCCGTGAATAATGTCATTAAAAACGAGGGAACAGCTTGTTCCCCACACACGGTCGTTTTTCACGTCGTTTTTTCTCTTGTCGAGAAAAACGACCGTCTGTGGGCTCCGCGGCAGTGTTTCCCTATGGGAAACACTGCAGCGGAAAACATGTCAAAAAAACTACGAGAAAAATTAGAACATGTTCTAATTTTTCTCGTTGTTTTTAATGCCGTTTTTCTCGTCGAAAAAAACGACAGAAAGCCCACAGACTATTGTTTTTCTCGTCGAATGGGAAAAATGTCGTTTTTCTCGACGAGAAAAACGGCCGTGTGTACGCGGCATGAGGTGTGGGATGCAGGAAGGGGCATGATAGCGCTTTATTCTGCATGCTGAAGTTGGGATATGTACAAAGGAGTACCCAAAGATGAGGGCTTCTTGGGTGTTTAGAGCCATGTAACAGTAAGTGCAGTCACACCAGATCCCTGGTTGTCTGTCCCAATAGAGATTTAAACAGACTGTTAATAAAGGAGAAGTATAGCCAAGGCTATTTTGGCTTTACTCCTCCTGGGGATTACAGTTTGTTCTGCCCTCCTGTGACCCATTTTCAGCGGACAGCAGCTAAAGCCCTCTGTTGACTGACGTCACTCAGCTGGTCCAGGCTCTGAAATATGGTCTAAATCTACCCAGAAGTCAGGACTGGCACCTGGCTCAGCCTCTGAGAGCCTGAGCCAGCCGCTCCCACCTCCTCCACAGCCCAGCGCTCTAGTGAGCGTGGGGGGGGAAGGTCAGAGCAGAGAGCTGGTGACTGACAGTGCTCAGAGCAGAGGGGAGAACTGAGCAATCAGTGGTGTTTGATAGTTCAGTTCTCAGTGCAGAGCTGGCGGGGGACAGATGCAGCATTGGATCAATGCTGCATCCACCTAAGGGAGTATACATTTTTATTTTTTTACAAAAGCCATGATTCTCTTTTAAAATGATATGTGCTCAGTTTTCCTAAGCGCTTTCTGCAGCTGAGTAAATACTTACTGAGTAAGGTCAGCCATAGTCTATTCGAATCTGTTCAACAGCAACCAGCCAAGACACGAACCATGAATGGGCAGGCTGAATGTACCAAATTGATCAATTGGTCAACTTGAGTACAACATGAATGTACCAAGTCGATCAATTGGTCAACTTGGGTACAGAGTATGAATCATTAATCACTATTCTCAGAATACGGTCTTTTATCATTAATATTATTATACAGGATTTATATAGCGCCAACAGTTCGCGCATCGCTTCACAACATGAGGGCAGATAGTACAGTTACAATACAATTTAATACAGGAGGAATCTGAGGTCCCTGCTCGTTAGAGCTTACAAACTAGAAGGCAGGGTCAAGTGAAACAAAAGGTAATACGTGTGGGGGGATGAGCTGATGGAGAAAATAAACATATAGTTGTTAGGTGTGGGTAGGATAGGCTTCTCTGAAGAGGAGGGTTTTCAGGGATCGTATAAAAGCTAATAGAGCGGGAGATAAATTGGACAGATTTGGGTAAAGAGTTCCATAGGATTGGAGAGGCTCTGGAAAAGTCTTGGAGGTGAGCATGGGAGGAGGTGACGAGGGAGCTAGAGAGCAGGTCTTGAGAGGAACAAAGAGAACGATTAGGTTGGTATTTTGAGACTAGGTTAGTGATGTAGCTGGGGGCTAAGTTGTGGATGGATTTGCAAGTAGTTGTCAGTATTTAGACCATTGCCACCAGTTTGTGATGGAGGTGTGGGTAGAACAGAAGAGAACACAAACAGAGAGCAGAAGGGATTTCAGGGCCCCTGACCAAGGGGTTCTATATTTTGGGGGGTAAAAAAATAGGATTTTTTATACTCACCGTAAAATCCTTTTTCTCTGTCGTCCATGGACGGACACAGCCTTCTTAAGTTTTGACAGTTGGGTTATGTTCCTGTTCATAGGAGAGGACTAGGCAGACATGTTAGATATTTCAATACATGTTACTTTAACAGAGTTGAACAGCCCCGCCCAGGGGGCGGTCCATCTAGACATAACCCTCCGCCTTGCAGCATGCAGCCTCAGTTTGTAACAAGCAGTACAAACCTAAAAAGGAGAGGTGGGTGCTGTGTCCGTCCATGGACGACAGAGAAAAGGATTTTAAAGGAGAGTGCAAAAAATCCTATTTTCTCTTTTCGTCCATGGACGGACACAGCCTTAAGTCTTGACAGTTGGGACGTCCCAAAAAGGAGGGGTAGGAACAGTAATCAAAAAAACAATTTCACCCCAAGCAAGCAGAGCTCCTCAACAGAGGGGTTTCAACCTTAAACAGTTGCCTGCAAAACCTTGCGGCCGAAGGAAGCATCCGACGATGCACTCACATCATCCTCGAAAAATGTTGGCGAAAGTGTGCACGGACGACCAAGGAGAGAGAGAGAGAGAGAGAGAGAGAGAGAGAGAACACACTTGATGTCAGAAAGCCCAGGAAGCACCAATTGCGACGTGACCGGAAAGGATGGCGCACGCCTCGTAAGGGCATAGGCCCGCACAACGGTCTACCTGATCCACCTAGAAAATGGTGGCCGACGAGATCGCCAGGCCTTTTTGTGGACCAGACACCGACACAAACAGCGAGCCAGACTTCCGAAACGAAGCGGTAGCAGACAGGTACACCCGCAAGGCACGTAGCACGTCTAAAGTGTGAAGCGCAGACTCTCGGGGATGCGATGACCGAGGACACAAGGATGGAAGTGCAATGTCCTCATTCAGGTGGAAAGCCAAAACCACCTTTGGAAGAAACGAAGGTCGCGGGTGTAGTACCGCTTTATCCTTATGGAGGATCAAATATTTGGACTTGCAAGGCAACGCCGCCAATTTAGAAACCCTTCTGACAGAAGTAATGGCCACTAGAAAGGCCACCTTCTGAGATCACGTCAAGAGAAGAATCTCTCTGATGTTCTCAAAAGGGAGGTTCCCGAAGAACTGAGAACACCAGGTTCAAATCTCAAGGAGGGAGAGGTGGTCTAATTGGGGAAAGCCCCAGTCGAACCTCCTGTACAAAAAAAAAAAAAAAAAGGTACCCACCAGGGAATGGGACGCCAAAAGGACATTGAAAGAAAACAGCCAAGGCTAAAACTGACCTTTAGTGGTGCTTAAAACAAGCTTTTGATCCACTCCATGCTGCAAAAAACAGCAGGACCCCGGAAACTGAAAACGTTTGTGGACGGCACAAGATGTAGGCCTTCCAAGTGCGATGGTAGATCTTCCAGGAGGAAGATTTTTGTGCCCTCAGCCTGGTCGAGATGACCGAATCCGAAAGACCTCAGTCCCTTAGTACCTGGATGTCAATAGCCATGCCATAAGGCCAGCGGCTGTAAGGCAGGATGAAGTATGGGACCTTGAGACAGAAGGTCCTCCCACATTGGCAGCCGCCAGTGTGTTCGCCACTAGGCGTATGAAGTCTGCGTACCAAGGACGCCGAGGCCAATCTAGAACGATTAGGATCACCGGGAGCCCCTCGATCTGCACATTGAGGAGCAGACGAGGAAGCAACATCAGTAGGGGATAGGCATAAATTAGCCGATACTCACCCCACGGGGCCACCAACGTGTCTGCCCAGGGATCTATGGACCTGGCCACGAATCTTGACACTATGCGATTGAGTCAAGAAGCCAGGAGGTCCATGACCGACGTCCACCTCCGGCAAAAAGGAGTAGACACCCCTCCGGATGGAATGAGCATTCCCCTTGGTTCAGCAACTGGCGACTCAAATAGTCCGCCAGTTAGAGTTCTACACCCTGAATGTAGACGGCCGACAGAGCTGGCACGCTTCTTCCAGTGTACCACAGGATGTCCAGATGGTTGACATAAGCCACAGCCATGGCATTGTCTGACTGGATCCTGATGGGGCGCCCTTGTAGTCTCCACGACTACGAAGAGAGACATATCCTAATCGCCCGAAGTTCTAGAACATCGACCGGCAGACAGGATTCGTCCAGAGTCCAGCGACCTTGGACCGACTGGACCCCCCAGCCTGTGAGGCTGGATCATAATCACAGTTCAATAGAAAAAGGAAAAAACTTCCCGGACAGAAATGCCAGGAATGTCAGCCACCAAGTCAGAGAGGCCCTGATTAGGCGATTCACCTGAATCTGATGATCCAGAGATAATGGGGATGTGTTCCAATAAGACAGAATCTCCCCTCCAAATGTGGACCTGGGCAAACGGTACTGCCTCGAAGGAGGCCATCATGCGATCCAACTCACTGCAGTCTGGAGCATCCGCAACCTCTCTGGAGGGAGAAAACTCTCGCCTCTGATGAGCACAGAGCCAGCCCCAGGTATTCTAGGCGCTGAGTCTAAACTAGTACCGACAACTGGAGGTACAGCATCCACCCGAAGTCTTGGAGAGTCTGACTGATTATAGACACATCTTTCTCTAATTCTAACCTGGAAACAGGTTATAAAAGAAGACCATGCAAAGAACCAACGATGACAATGCTGCGCTGACTCAGCAAGGCTAGAATCTGGGCGAGCACCCTGGTGAAACTCTTGGTGCTACCACTAGGTCAAAAGGGAGAGTCATAAATCAATAGTGGTTCCCCTTGACCGCTAAACGCAGGAACCTCTGGTGGCTGTCGCATCTGGGGACCAAGCACTCGTCCCTGAAGTCCAGGGACGTCAGAAGGTCCCTTGGATGGAGCGAACCGACTCCATCCTGAATTTCCGAATCCCCAACAAGCCTTGAACTGCCCCATCAGGGCAGTCCGATGAGATGGTAGGGCAAAGAAACCATTCGGTGAACAAGAAAGAAAACATCGATCTTGTATGAAGAGACCACTTCACAAACTCCGTGGCCGGAAAAAACGGAAGGCTACACAAAGGCATTAAGGGCCTTGAGGCCTAAGATTGGACGACTCCGTCCTCTTCTGGGACCATGAATAGATTTGAGCAGAATCCCTGAAAGCTGTCCTGCGGCGGTATGGGTATGACACCCTCAAAAACACTGCAATATATTTGGGAAGGAAGGTCTCGGCTTACAGGGCGCCCCTACTCTTAGCCGTTGAAAGGCAAATCTGCCAGAGATTCCATAGAAACTCAGTCAGCGGACCAGTATATCAGCCCCTCAGGTGGCGCACCTGCTGGTCGGCCAGTGTCACAACTTTTAGAGGAAGCTGAAGCTCCTTCACTGTCTGGTACAAAAGTTTTGCCCATTCAGTGAGTGTCAGAGACACCAGAGACACAGCCACTAACGGGCGCAATCGATGACCTCAGCGTGGCGAACACGGTCCGAGTCATTGCTCCTGATCACCTCCTAAAGGCAGGTGTCCCCCTATCAGGATAGTGGTACCCCTGATACCAGGGGGTCAACTTCATGGGAAAAAACCCATATCTTTTTTTTTCTTTTTTTAAATGCTCTACAAAAGGAATAATGGACCGCCGTGCGCTGAGGGACCAAAAAGGACCTCTGCGGCAATCCCCAGTCCTTAAAAACCTATATAGAGCGGGTCGGTCAAGGCGACCCCCCCCAAAAAAAAGAACTGACACCTCAATGGATGTTCCAGCAGCTACTACATTGATAAGTGCTGATTGTACAAACACATAGTTTATACTGTGTATTGCGCCAAATTGCGCAATTGGAGCGTGGGAGGAAACCGGAGTACCCGCAGGATACCCACGCAGACACAGAGTATAGTACATACACATACCTTGTATGTATTTTAGTATGTGTGAATAAATATATTGAACATGTTTATGCTGTGCATAGCGCCAAAAGGTGCGCATACCATTGGAGCATGGGAGGAAACCCACGCAGACACAGAGAGTAATAATACATACATACATACATACATATACTGTGAATGTATATAGTGTAGTGTATAAACAGATTGTGTATGTTTAAACTATTGCGCCGAGGGCGCTTAATCTTCTCTGTATCGTTCCAATCTGAGTATATGTTCTGCAGAAGCAAGCACCAAACTGCAGGTAAAAGGCAACCTCTGACACCTCAGACCGGTGGTCCTGTCAGAGTCAGAGCATTCCCCAGGATATGGCGGGAAACCACAGGTGCAGTGGCTCTGCTGTTGCCTCTCAGATACTGACTCCATGTTACACAGAAAGCTCTCAGGGACTAGACAAAATAAATGAATAAAGTCCCCCCACCATGCTGCACTGACCGGGAAGGGTCACCCAGGGGACTCACCAGCCAGTGTTGCCAACCGTCCGTAGATTTACGGACAGCACGTAAAAACAAGGCACTTTTTCCCTGTACGTGAAAGTCCGTAGTAAGGGAAAAGTGCCAGTAAATATGGCGGCGATCGGCTCGGGTCAGAACTGCGCATGCGCAATTCGGAAATCCTCGAGAAGATCCGAATCTGAGCCACAGAGTCTGACTCCCGCATGGCCTCGGCCCAGCCCACCGCCGCGCAGCCAATGATCTCAGCGCATTTTCGCGCCAACACTGCCGCCAGCTTTAAAAACAGTCAGGCAGGAGCAGACGGAGGAGCCTAGTGGAGAGCAGACGTCCGCTGTGCGTGAGAGCTGAGCCGTGGGACTCGGGAGCCTGAGAGTAAAGGACCACACAGTACACATACCCCCACCGGACCGGAGCAATGAACAGACAGTCCCCTGCCTGCCTGCCCGCCCGACTGAGTGTGTGGACTGTGGAGCCTGCTGGCTGCTGCCTGGTGTGTCTCTTTGGACCTGGTGAGGTGAGTCCAGCAGATTAGTCTTGTAGTCGGACTGACAGTGACAGACTGACAGTCAGTGTGACCACACAGAGTGACGTGTGACTGAGGCACAGCCCCCCTGGAGATCAGCAATCAGTGCAAGAATAGCTGTGACAGCTAGGCAGGTACTGGGAGTGACGTCATCACTATACCCCTTGCCCTTCCCTGACACTGCTTGCTATGTAAAGCTGAGCCTGCACTGTGAGTACTCTGCCCTCTGGGCATCATCATCATCACCCCTTTCTGCTGCCATGCTTCTGGCTTCCCTCTGATCTCCCTCTTTCTCCCTGTCCACCTCTTTTTTTTCCTTCTACCACCATCTCTGTCTTATAGTGACTGCTCACATGCATGTTACAGCAGTACTGGCTGCTTCTATAAAAAGGCATGCCAAAACAGGGGCTAGGCTGACTGACACATTACTAGCTGTCATGCTAGGAAGAGGCACTGGAAGACTCTAGGAAACCTGTAGCCAGAGAACCAGGCACAGTGCCATGGCTGATCTGAGATAGCTACTTGCCTGGTGTAGTCTGAAATTCGCTTTGGTTTGACTTGCACAGTGCCTCACAGAGAATCAAAGCCAGAGACAGCCAGGCAGCCAACATTTTTAGATCTTGGTGAGTAATGATGGGGCTTGCAGTTCCCAGCCAGATGCATTAAATTTACTAAGACTAGAGCAGCTGTGCATGGCAACCAATCAGCTTCTACTTTTAGCTTGTTTAGTTAGGCTTTGACAATAATATCTAGAAGCCGATTGGTCCGCAGCCTCTGTCCCCCTCCTGTGTCATGTCCGCAGCCTCTGACCATCTCCTGTCTTTTATCATGTCTGCAGTCTGAGGGGATCCTAGAAAGAAGTCAAGAGTGGGCGCGCTGTGATGGGGGTTACGGGAAGAAACAGACGTGTGGACTGTGGAGAGGAGGTCAAGCTGGAGCCGTCTGACTGAGCCCCGCACTGTGCACCTGAGAGGAGGTCAGTGACACCGCCGCCAGGCCAGTCTGAGGGGGGTCATTGATCTAAGGAGGGGGAGTGAATACAATAATGTAAGGGGGCACTGATATAAAAGGTCCCCCCCTATATTAGTAACCCCCCCTTACCTTAGTGTATTCACGCTGCGGAAGGTTGTCTCTATTCACCAGAGCCCCCCTCCACATCAGAGTTCCCCCTTACATCATGATCTGCAGCGTTCCCCTTTACATAAGAGTTCCCTTGCACTGTAAGGGAGAATACTGCAGACTCTGATGTAAGATGGAACTCTGCGCTGGCTGGGTTATAGTATCCTGACCTTCATGTAAATTGAGAAATATGTTTTTTTACTTTTGTTTAACTTAAACACATTGATAATAGCATTAGGGTTGTCCCGATACCACTTTTTTAGGACCGAGTACAAGTACCGATACTTTTTTCCAAGTACTCGCCGATACCGATTACCGATACTTTTTTTTCAATGTCATGTGACAGTTTGAAAGATGGGGACTGATAGGTGGCACTGACTGGTGACTGGCTCTGATGGGCACTAATAGGTGGCTGGCACTGATAGGTGGCACTGATTGCACTGAAAGGTGGCACTTGTGGGCACTGATATGTGGCACTTGTGGGCACAGATATGTGGCACTTGTGGGCACAGATATGTGGCACTTGTGGGCACTGATAGCACTGATAGTGCAATCAGTGCCACCAAGTGCCACCTATCAGTGCTGTCAGTGCCCACAAGTGCCATCTATCAGTGCCACCTATCAGTGCCCACAAGTGCCACCTTTCAGTGCTATCAGTGCCCACAAGTGCCACATATCAGTGCCCACAAGTGCCACCTATCAGTGCCCACAAGTGCCACCTATCAGTGCTATCAGTGCCCACAAGTGCCACATATCAGTACCCACAAGTGCCACATATCAGTGCCACCAAGTGCCACCTATCAGTGCAATCAGTGCCATCTACCAGTGCCACCTGATAGGTGGCACTGGTAGATGGCACCGATTGCACTGATAGGTAGCACTTGTGGGTACTGATAGGTGGCTGGCACTGAAATGCTGCGGGGAAAAAAAATTACAGGATTTAAAATAAAAAAAACTGCTGCAACGCCCATCTTGGTACACCCTGCACTCGGCTGAAGTAAGCAGCAGCAGACATCTTGTTACACCCAGCCCATATAGCTCGGGCTGGGTGTAACAAGATGTCTGCTGCTGCTTACTGCAGCCAAGTGCAGGGTGTACCAAGATGGGTGTGGGGACGTTCAGCCGCTGACGGCGACCGAATGCGGCAAATGCTTGGTATCGGCCCCGATACCGATACTAGTATCGGTATCGGGACAACCCTAGTTCAAATATTGATATTTGCACTGTTTATCAGTAAAAACAGTAATTTGCACTGTTTATCAGTAAAAACAGTAATTTCAGTTTATTTTTTTACATTGTCAGTAAAAAAGCGCGTCTGCCAGTAAATTGCATGTTTTGTTTTTTTTTTAGGGCAAAAAAAGAAAATCTATTTTGGTGTCGTTCGTAAATTTTGTCGTTCTGCCAGTAAATTTCACTTTGGGGGGTTGGCAACACTGTCACCAGCCCAGAATGAGACCGCTCAGTGCCACTGCCCGCCTCTATACACTAAGACTGTGTATCACTGTATTATCCATGCTGCTCTAAAATCAGTGTGTGAGGAAACAGTGAGGAAGCTGTGAGGAGAATCGTGCTGCGCCATCCAGGAGCCAGCACTAGAGGCCAAACCTCCACCAAAGATGGCCGCTGGACGCATCAGGTAGAAGGAAAGGGCGCGACCACAAGAAAATGGCCGCCCGCAATAACAACTGCGCCATAGCGCGGCCATGGCAAGATGGCGACCAATGGGCAAATCAATGCAATAGAAAACACACCTCGAAAATGGCGGCAGCACTGCCAAAATGGCGCCCGAGCACCGCGATGTGGACGAAAAGGCCCAGCATGGCTACCCTGGAGCAGAGTATCCCCCCATAGAGAAACGGGCCCTGACACCCCCGGACCCCCACCAGGACCTGGAGTTCCCACAGGTACGCCCCGGTCGCAGCCAGCCCCGTTAGGACAGAGGGAGTAAAGGTGACAGAGAGCAGGGAAAGGGGAGGACAGGAGAACCCCCTATTCCTAGGAACACCCAGCTGTTCCCACCTGCCGAGGCAGGAGGAACTGTACTTACCCGTCCTAACGAGGACCTGCTGGTGCGTTCCTGACAGGCCTACAACCGAGCAGTACGGAGTAGCTGTCGACCCGGTCTACTGTGATTGAGACAGCAAGCAGCCCAGTCATATGTGGACCCCAGAGCACAAGCTCACCGGCCACCCCTGGAGCCATGGGGTATGTCGTGACAGACCCAACGCCTATTTGCAAGGGACAGTACACGCTCGCTGGCCAGACTGGGAAGACTACAAGGATCTATATATCCAGCCTGTCGCCCAGCCGACTGTTGATAGAAGAATCACAAAATAAAATAAATTTAAATAAAATAAAAGAAAAATACAAATTTTCCTCAGGACTCTGGGCCCAAAAGGGAGCCATGTCCATCTCCTCTGCTAGGCAGAACAAAAACTGAGGCTGCATGCTACAGGGCGGAGGGTTATGTCTGGAAGGACCGCCCCCTGGGCGGGGCTGTTCAACTCTGTTAAAGTAACATGTATTGAAATATCCAACATGTCTGCCTAGTCCTTTCCTATGAACAGGAACATAACCCAACTGTCAAGACTTAAGAAGGCTGTGTCCGTCCATGGACGAAAAGAGAAAAACAACAGGGAGTCAGGTAAGGGTAGGCCACAAGGCAATAATTCCAACACCACGAGAGACATGCAAAAATATAACAGGGTGGAAATAGGGAACATCAAGGGATAAGTCTAGGGGCACAGGACAGCAATTTAGTACAGCAGGGGCTTAGTTCAGGATCACAGGGCACAATCAGGGCACAGAGAGTAGCAGGCCCCAAATCTAGCCAAGCAAAGTCCAGTTTTCTATCCATTTGCAAACTGATTTTTCCAAGCCTGTAGACTTTACCTTATGTATTAGCTGTGTGCAGGGAACAGAGTTAAATTCTTTGGCAAAATCCAAGTATACCACGTCCATAGCCACTCCCTTGTCTAATGCCGCGTACACACGGTCATAATTTCCGAGGAAAAAAAGTCAGACGAAATTTTTTCACCGGATATTTCGACCGTGTGTATGCCCCATCTGACTTTTTCCGTCGGAAATTCAGATGGAGTTAGAAAGAGAACATGTTCTCTTTTTTTCCGACGGTATGGAACTCCGGAGAAAAAAAAAACATGCATGCTCAGAATCAAATCGACGCATGCTCAGAAGCACTGAAATTCATTTTTCTTGGCTCGTCATAGTGTTGTACGTCACTGCGTTCTTGACGGTCGGAATTTGGTGTGACAGTGTGTATGCAAGACAGCTTGAACGGAGTTTATCCCGACTGAAAATCCGACCGTTTGTACAAGGCATAAGGTTTTACTTACCACCTCATAAAAAGGAATCAGATTTGACTAACTATTTCAGGCCAACAGTGTATGACGTACATATATTTCTAGATCCTTTGCCATCACCGTCACCCTGTTTTACCCTACGCTAACTGTATTTCCAAGTAACTGCCCAATCAGTGTGTTTACATTTGCAAGCTGGAAACATCTTCTTTGGGTTGTGTTACAGTACATAGCTTTGTATGATCTGCAACCATGGAAATAGTACTTTTAATTCCAAACTTGTATATCATTTATAAACAAGTTAAACAGTCATGTTTGTTTAACAAAATCTGTCTTTCATAAATTCATGAAATCATTTACAATATTTTCTATTACATATTGCTGTATGTGGTCCAATAAAAAAACCCTCAAAAATCTTTCCTACAAAATGTAGTAAAATTAGAAATAATTAACTAACAGGTGTCTTCTGACTACATCAACATTTTTAAAAACTTGCGTTTGTATGTCATTGTGCCAATATCATTGTTATTCTGACCATCAACACCATAATGTACCTTTCTATAGCATTCAATATATATTTGTAGTCTTGTTGATCTTCCCGAATGACGCAGCGAATGACACAGCGGCTTTGCTATTTTTAGGGCTGGTTCATGCCAGATGCATTGGGTTGCACTGGGTAGCCTTGCCCAATGCATAGTAAAGTAGAAAAAGGCAAAAAGTCTTATTCCCTATAGTGGCAGCATTTTTTTATTTTTATTTTTTTTTAGCTAAGAGTGGTGCGATGAAGTTTACCACATTGTACCGAGCTACGGCCAATGAAATGTTACTTTGTGACACCTCAATAAAGTTAATAAAAAAATAATAATAATCACACTGTTGACCTCCAGCTGTTGCGGAACTACAAGTCCCATCATGCCTCTGTCTGTGGGAGTCATGCTTGTAACTGTCAGCATTGCAATGCCTCATGGGACTTGTAGTTCAGCAACAGCTGGAGGGCTGCCAGTTTAACATCTGTGCTTTAAGGGTAGCAACATACTAAACTTTATCTTTTGCTGCTGCTATTGCTACTGTATGTCTCTTTGAGAATTGAAATTGGATATCCTAGATATAAATAGATGGTGTGCACAAAGCACCTCTAAAGCCCAACTGAACCCTGGGTACATATACCTGTACTGCAGGGACTCTGCCCTAGGTAGCAACGTCCCTAACATAAGTTTAAAACCACAGAGTTGTAGTCAGCCTAAGCTCTAATTGTTTTAGTTCTGCTTTTGTTAGGTTTACAGTTTTATTGTTCCTGACAATAGTGTGGGAGATACAATAATTCGGAGTTATGAATATTTATGCCACCCCGGCCAACCAGTAGGAGTTTTAATGCCAGTGGTGCATGCTGGGGAAGAATTTAAACATGTGGAGTAACGGTCTGTCAGCCTTTGTGCATCCTGCTGCCAGAATCATAGGGTGTATTCAGCCCCCTTTACTCTATTACCCCTAACTAAAATCTAGTGGAACCAATTGCCTTCAGAAGTCACTTAATTAGTAAATAGGAGTCCATCTGTGTGTAATTTAATCTCAGTATAAATACAGCTGTTCTGTGAAACCCTCAGAGGTTTGTTAGAGAACCTTCGTTAACAGCATCATGAAGACCAAGGAATACACCAGACAGGTCAAGGATAAAAGTTGTGGAGAAGTTTAAAGAATGGTTAGGTTATAAAAAATATCCCAAGCTTTGAACATCCAACAGAGCACTGTTCGATCCATCATCCGAAAATGGAAAGTGTATGGCACAACTGCAAACCTACCAAGACATGGCCATCCACCTAAACTGACAGGCCAGGCAAGGAGAGCATTAATCAGAAAAGCAGCCAAGAGGCCCAAGGTAACTCTGGAGAGATCCACAGCTCAGTTGGGAGAATCTGTTATCAGGACAACTATTAGTTGTGCACACTACAAATTTAGCCTTTATGGAAGAATGGTAAGAAATCTATTGTTGAAAGAAAACCATAAGAAGTCCCATTTGCAGTTTGCGAGAAGCCACGTGGGGACACAGCAAATATGTGGAAGAAGGTGCTCTGATCAGATGAGACCAAAGTGTAACTTTTTGTTTTCAATTTTTTTTATTTATCTTTTTTCAAATACAAAAAAATTTTTTTTTTACATTTATACAAGATTCACTTACAAATACATTGTTCCCATTAATTATTCTATATACCGAATCTTGATATATATAAGTTACTTATCGTTTAAAAACAATATACCTTCCATCAATCAACTACATTGTTCCTTTTATCTTCCATATCCATTTGTCCTATTATTCATTCACACTAGAAAAATAAAATTATTTAATTTAAAAAAAAAAAAACATTTAATCCCCCCCCTTTTCCTCTACCATTTTCCGTTTCATTCATCTTTCCCCTTCGTATTTCTCCTTATTTTCCAATTATATATATTTTTTCATTCCTTCCGAGAGCCAAAATTCATCCCATTTTTCCCATATTTCTGGCATTTGACTATTTATATATCCTTCTTCTCTTATCTGTCTTTCCATATATTGTATTTCGTTCATTTCACATATCCATTCTACTATATTTGGGCTTCTATTTTCTCTCCATTTGCGCGCTATTATTGTTCTCGCTGCTGTTATCATATGATGTAAAATATATTTTTTAATACTCTTTATTGAGTCTATAAAATTAAGGATAACAAGGAAATGTCTATGTTTAAGTTGATCTTTACTGCCGACTCTTTCCAATATATCCCATGAACTTTTTCCCCAAAATTTCTCATTAAGTGACAACTATACCAAATATGGTCCATAGTCCCCTTTTCGGCCCTACATCTCTAACATATATCCGTTTGTCCACTATTTATTTTATTTAGCGCTACTGGGCTCCAATATTATCTCATTGCTATTTTATAGTTTCTTTCTTGGTATTTGGTCGCTAAAGATGTTTTATGGGATTATTGAAAATATTTTCTCCCATTCTAACTCTGATATTGACCTCCCTATTTCCTTTTCCCATTTTTCCATTCCTGTTAGTTCTCTAAGTGGTCCAGATGGGAGTAATAAACCGTATATCTTGGCTAGTTTTTTAGTTGATTTTTGTTCGTCTATTAAGATTTGTTCAAATTTCTTTTTGGGTCTGTTTATTAAGGGTAATTCTATATTTGTTGCAATGTATATTTTTAATTGGTGATATTGCAGCCATTTGTATTTATGTTCGGGTCCCAGGTCTTGCATTCTTGGTATTTTCCCTTCCACTAGGATCTGGGCCACCCTTGCGTTCTCCAGTATATTCCAATTTTAAGTATTTTGTGGTTGCTAAGGCTGGCGGAAATTCTGGATTGGAGAACAATGGGGTCATTGGACCCATCATAGTGGATAGGTTCCCCTTTTTTTTTTAATTATGCGTCCCATATTTTTAATGTGGCTCTTAAAAATATTGTTAATTTTTTGTTTCCAGGTCTTAAATGGGGTTTTATCCAAGGGAGCGCTTTGAGTTTAATACCTATAATGTCTTCTAATTTAACCCATTGTTTATCCTCCATATTTTGATACCAGTCTACTATCCTAGTCAGGGAGGCTGCTTGTAAATATTTTGAGAAGTCAGGTAGTGCTAATCCTCCCTTTCTCTTTGTTCTAATTAAAGTCTCCCTTTTGATTCATGGAGTTTTATGGGCCCAAATAAAGCTCCCTATTGCTCTTCTTAGTTCAATCATGATTTTCTTTGGAACAGCTAACGGAACGGTTTGAAATATATACAAAATTTTGGGTAGTATATCCATTTTTATTATATTGATTCTTCCCATCCATGAGTACGTTGTTCTTTCATATTTTTTTAATTGTTTTATTACTTTTCGGATTGCGCATTGTAATTCAATTCTTGTAGCTTATTCAAGTCTTTTGGGATATAGATTCCAAAATATTTAATTGCTACTTTCTTCCATTTAAAACGGAAAGTCTTTTTGTAATACTGTCTGTATTTTTTCTGTTAGTGATACATTTAACATTTCAGATTTATCATAATTAACTTTAAAATTACTTAATTTCCCAAATCTTTTAAATTCTTTTATTAAGTTAGGTATTGTTATAATGGGGTTAGTCACATATATTAATAAATCGTCTGCATAGACTGCTGTTTTATATTCTTTAATATTAATTCCTTGTAGGTCTTTATTTTTTCTTATTGCTTGTATGTATGTACAAGCAATTGTATGTATCACTAGTACATATAATAAGGGAGATAGTGGGCATCCCTGCCTCGTTCCATTTGATATTTCTATATATTCTGATAGCATGCCGTTCGTTCTTACTTTGGCCCGTGAATTAGAGTACAATGCAACAATCCTACTGAGCATCTTTGGGCCCATTCCTATCTGGACCAATGCTATCCTATGCTTTGGGCCCATTCCTATCTGGACCAATGTTTACTCTAAGAAATGCCATCCCACTCTATCAAATGCTTTTTCAGCATCAATAGATAGTAAGCATGTTGGCATGGCAGTTTTTATTATATTATCCATTGTTTCTCGGCCTTTCGTAAAACCTGTTTGGTATGTATTCTGGTAATATGGATGTTAATCTATTGGAGATAATCTTTGAATATAACTTTATATCAATGTTAGCCAAAGAGATTGGACGGTAGTTGTTACATAGTGTGTGATCTTTCTCGTTTTTTACTTTGTGTTGTGAAAGTTTTTAACTTTTTGACCTAAAAGCAAAGCGCTATCTGTGGCGGACAACTACCACCACACATCACCCTGGACACACCATCCCCACAGTGAAACATGGTCGTGGAAGCATCATGTTGTGGGGATGCTTTTCTTCAGCGGGTACAGGGAAGCTGATCAGAGTTGATTGGAAGATGGATGGAGCCAAATGCAGGGCAATCTTAGAAGAAAACCTGGTAGTGTCTGCAAAAGACTTAAAACTGGGGTGGAGTTTCACCTTCCAACAGGACAGTGACCCTAAACATACAGCCAGAGCTACAATTGAATGGTTTAGATCAAAGCATATTCTTGTGTTAGAATGCCCCAGTCAAGGTCCAGACCTAAATCCATTTGAGAATCTATGGCAAGACTTGAAAATTGCTGTTCATAGACACTCTCCATCCAATCTGACAGAGCTTGAGCTTTTTGCAAGGAAGAGTAGGCAAAAATGTTCACTCTCTAGATGTGCAAAGCTACTAGAGACATACCCAAAAAGACTTGCAGCTGTAATTTAAGTGAAAGATGGTTCTACAAAATATTGACTCAGAGGGGCTGAATACAAATGTTCACCACACTTTTCACATATTTATTGGTAAAAAAAATAGAAAACCATTTATAATTTTCCTTCAACTTCACAATTATATGCCACTTTGTGTTGGTTTGTCCAATACATTTATGTTTTTGGTCGTAACATGACAAATTGTGGAAAGTTTCAAGGAGTATGAATACTTTTTCAAGGCACTGTACTGCTTAAAATCTGCTATACAGTCTGAAGAGTATAGTGTCAATTTGGACTTAAAGGCTCTTCTGTATTGACTGAAAGTAGAGTTGGAAGTCAGCATTTTTGATAATTTTCAGGTATCCTGTGCCCTATTCCCTCTCTCTCTCTCCTATAATAAACTCCCTAAAGTGACTGGTACTCAGTTTCTTTCACCCCACAAAGAGACCTTACAGCAATAAAGAGGGTTTAGTTGGGATTTAAAGTAGAACTAAAAAAGGCAAAAACTTTTTCTTTTTCATTTTGTATAGAGTAAGAGAGGGCTATAATCTGTCAGGTTTATTTTTGTCATCTGTGTTCCATTGGGGAGATTTCTCTTCACTTCCTGTCACAGACAAAACTGGAAGTGAGGGAAAATCCCTCTAATCTTATGGAATCCCTGGTTGTCACCAGAACTAATGTTCTGTAATAATGGTAAACAAAAAATGGACAAAAAGAGAGGATAAATATCCCTGACAAGGGCATAGACAGCAATAAAAACATGACGTGTTCCAATTCCTCTCCACTCCATCCAAAACTATATAAAAAAGTTGCATTTTAGTTATACATCTAAAATGGGCACGCCACAATCCCAGATTTACCTGGAGATGGTGCTGATGTTGAAACTGAGGACGTTTTCAAGCAGTTGGGAACCTCCATGTAGTGAAACAACTGAACATTTTTACACAGTATTCCTGGTATGACTTTTAGTTTAATAAAGGGCTTACAGTCTTACTTAGCATGCACATAGCAATGATAACAGCCAGTAATATTAGGTGTAGATATGTTCTAGTTCCAGGCGGATGAAGCTGGCTTGTTCTGAATACAGAAGGTCAGTCCCGCTCCAAGCGGGAAATATAGGGGAAAGAAGGATTGTTTATAAACTGAACTAATCCTGATTTAAAGCCTGAGACTCAATGTTTATGAATATCTGATTTTTTTGGTTCAGTTTTGAAATGCTTAGAGTAAAAATGTCAAAACAATGTAGATATTTGCAGAAATCAGTATAAAATAAAGGATTTAACCATAGGTTAAAATATACCAAAATATAAAATATTTTAAAGATATTTTATTTTGGCTGCAAGAATCCTTTGTTAGCATTTTTGGAACCTCTAGAGATTTATTATAAATAGGCTTACATGAGCTATGATTTTGAAAAAAAAGCATGAAAGCAGATTTCACAAGATCAAAGTTATAGACTTCATTTGATAAAATGCAAAGTAAGTAGATGGCATTAAAGAACAGCTTCAGTCAGTACAAAAACACTAATGGTCTTATATAACATTAGGTTAATTGAACTTTTTATTTGACATCCATTAGAATCTGTTGAAAATTGAAGGGAGTCTGAACGGAAAGACGGGGAATGTGAAGTAAAAGCAGAGCCATTATTAAAGTGAACCTGTTGCATATCCCTGCTATGACAAAGCAGACGCGCTTTTAAATTTTAAAATTTTACCAAAATTAATAGCAATGGAAAATTACAATAATATTTTTAGCAAATAAAAGTACCTCTTGCTTGCCATAAATAGAACAATCCAGTCCTACACAGCCTAGATCACATCATTCCTAGCTAATATAAACATTCTGGTATTATTATTTTTTCCCCAAATAGTAGCAAGATAGGAGAATCAAAAATCTTGCCCTCATGTACATAGAAAATGAAAAAAAAAACATATAAAAATAAGATAAATGATTAAAGTTCTCCTGGGTTTTCAATTTTTACAAAGCATGGCAGTGGGTGGATCCCCAGGGTTTATCCAGAGGTTGCTATAGGGCAGAGGTATTGAATTAAAATGAATGGAGGTCCGATTAGTAAAATTTTCTTCCAGCAGAGGTCCAAATCGCATTTTTGTGCGATGATTCTTCACATCACAGCCCAGGTGTGCAGGCATGACAGCCCATTCATTTGAATGGGCTGCTGTGCCTGTGTTTTCTGCTGGAAAATGGCCCTGGCACCTTTTAAAAAAATGCAACCACATGGAAACTGCATGGTGCTTTTGTACCATGCTATTTCCATGTGGGGGAAACTGCATCTTGTATTTCAGTGTGTTTAAGAGTCAATGGTACCCCTGCACATTTTCTGTGCAGCTGCTTGTCCCCCTTCACATCTTCCCCACCAGAGCACTGCCCCCACTCACATATCTACCCCACAGCACTGCCCTTTTCACTTCCCCCGCACAGCACTGTCCCACTTTATATCACCACTCCCCACGCAGCACTGTCCCCTTCACATATCACCCCAAAGCACTGCCCCTGTTAGGAACGAGTATGGAGATCGAGATGCTAAGAGGGCTCCCCTTGCGGGGGAGTGCAGCACGACCCTGGAGTTGGGAACAGTAAGCGCGGTGCCCACAGAAGCACAGTTGGCCAGGTGCTTGCTTGCAGTCTGATGAGCTCAGCCACTGAGGGATGGCCGAGGCAGGCAGAACTGAGGTTGTTGTATTTAAATGAACGGAGATACCAGAAGCCAGGCCGGGGGTCAAACACAGGTAGGTCAGTCCAGAGCATATACAGGGGCGAGCCAAGGTCATACACGAGCAGGGTCCAGGTACAAGCCGAGGGTCAAGTCGGGTGGTCAGGAAGCAGGAGCAGAGTCCAGAAGCAGGCCGAGAGTCAATCAGGGGGATCAGGAAGCGAGGTCAAGGCAAGCCGGGTCACAACGGATAAGCACGGATCAGGAAACAAGGTCAAGGTACACATGATACTGAAGAGATAATCCAGCAATGAGCAGCTCCAGCAGCAGGCTTAAATAGACCAGGAAGTTAGTCATGTGATCTGACCTTAGTCACCATGGCGGCCATGATTGTCTTGGGCAGAATTGCCAGTCCTTCTTCGGCCATTTCCCTGACAGCCCCCTTCATATATCCCCCCACAGCACTGCCCCCTTCATATATCCTCCCACAGCACTGCCCCTTCATATATCCCCCCACAGCACTGCCCCCTTCATATATCCCCCCACAACACTGCTCCCTTCATATATCCCCCCCACAACACTGTCCCCCTTCACATATCACCCCTAAAGCACTGTCCCTTTCACATCCCGCTCACAGCACTGCCCCCTTCACATATCCCCCTCAAAGCACTTCCCCCTTTCACCCCCCCACCACAGCACTGTCCCACTTCATATATTCCCTCGCACATCACTGTCCCCTTCATAAATTCCCCCCCACAGCACCGCCCCTTCAATTCCCCCCCAAAGCACTGCCCCTTCATATATCCCCCACAGCACTGCCCCCTTTATATACCCCCCCACAACACTGTCCCCCTTCACATGTCACCCCTAAAGCACTGCCCCTTTCACATCCCCCTCGCAGCACTGCTCCCTTCACATATCCCCCCAAAAGTACAGACCCCTTTCACCCCCCCACAACACTGCCCCCCTTCATATATCCCCCCCCACAGCACTGCCACCTTCATATATCTCCCTACAACACTGCCTCCCTTCAAAAACCCCCCAAAGCACTGCCCCTTTTACATCCCCCTCACAGCACTGCTCCTTTCACATCCCTGACAGTATTGCTACCCTCTACATGACCCGCCCACACATAGCACTGCCCCCCCCTGTACATGACCCCCGCTCCCCATCCTGCCATGTTCTTTCCTCCTTTCACTCTCCTACCTTTCACAGAGCGGAGAGTAGGAGGCGGGACAACCCCAAACTGAAGGCAAAAGGCAATGCAGCACTGGATGGGACGTGGGAGCTGTTGGGTAACTTTTTATATTAGCAAGCTGGTGATTTGTGTATACACTGCTCCTAAAGCGCCTCAAAAGAAGCTGCTTGCAGGACTTTTTTTGATGTCCTGCCAGCGCAGCGCCCAAGTGTGAAAGCACTCCGGGCTTTCACACTGGGATTGCAGATGAGCCATTTTTCAGGGGCTTTACCGGCGCTATTTTTAGTGCTAAAGTGCCAGAAAAACGCCTCCAGTGTGAAAGGGGTCTTAGTGAGCTCATAAAACGTAGAAAACACAGACAAGAGATCCTCTCATTGTATAGGTATACCTCTTTATTTGATAATAACTTGTCTTATATAAAAAGCACAAAGAAGGAATATGATTTCCTACAAGTGGCAGTAGCTAATAGGAAAACCTTCATAGCATCCACAATGTCCAGACAGTGGAGAGAAATTTCCCTAAGATGTTTTGGAACAGAACATAGGGGAAGAAGAAGAATATCCTGACTAGGGAGGAAAGCAGGAACCTCCTTTAGGAGGGAGGAGGCCTTAGGCACCAAGACAACTTTGTCCTTGTGCAACACCAAGAAAGGCTACCGAGGCACTCCTCACAAAAGGTGATATGCACAAGTGCCACCTTAAGAGTAAGGTCAGACAGATAAGGGAATATGTATGGTTAATAAGTTCAAATGGTGGCTTCTGAAGAGCCAAAAGAAGCAGACTGAGATCCCAAGGGGACACAAGGAACAGGAAGACAAATGTGAGCCACTCCCTAGGGCTTAACTAGAGAGTGAGAGGCCAATGATCTTTGAAAAAGAACAGCCAAGGCTGAGATTTGTCCCTTAATTGTACTCAAGGCATATGTCCCATGAAGTACTTTTTAGGATGAAAGTTCTTTGACTTGCAACAGGTAGACCTTCCAGATGGGTTGGTAGACTACACAAGAAGTTGACTTCCTAGACTATATTATTTTTATTATTATTTTACAGGATTTATATAGTGCCAACAGTTTACGCAGTGCTTTACAAAAAAAAAAAGGGAGACAGTACAGTTACAATATAATAAAATACAAGAGGGTTAACCAATTGCCCACTGGGCACTTATACCCCCTTCCTAACCAGGCCAATTTTCAGCTTTCAGTGCTCTCACACTTTTAATGACAATTAGTCATGCAACACTGTACCCATATAAAATATGTGTCTTTTTTTTCCACACAAATAGAGCTTTCTTTTGGTGGTATTTAATCAACACTGTGTATATTTTTTGCGCTATAAATGAAAAAATATAAATAAAAAAAAATGAAAATTGCATTTTTCTTTGCAAATTAGTAAATTTCTTCGTACATTTTGGCCAAAAGTTAAACTGCTACATATCTTTGGTAAAAATAACCAAAATCAGTGGATATTATTGTCTTTTTGAAGGTTATAGATTCTACAAGCTATGGTGACAATCATTAAAAATGTATCACACCTGATGTACTAATGCTCGATCTCATTTCTTGAGACACTAACAAGCCAGGAAAGAAACAAAATCACCCCTTTTTGAATAGCAGACAATCCAAGGTATTTAGTAAGAGGCATGGTATGTTTTTTTAAGTTGTCATTTTTTTCCCACAATTCTTTGCAAAATTAAGATTTTTTTTCCCACAAAATCATCATATGAACAGGTTATTTCTCGCACACGGCATATGCATACTTGCAACTACACCCCAAAACACATTCTGCTACTCCTCCTGAGTATGGCGATACCAAATGTGTGAGGCTTTTACACAGCCTGGCCACATACAGAGGCCCAACATGCAAGGAGCACCCTCAGGTGTTCTAGGGAAATAAATTACACATCTAATTTTTTGACTACCTATTACACTTTTAAAGGCCCTGGAGCACCAGTACAAAGAAAATGCCCACAAAATGACACCATTTTGGAAAGTAAACACCAACATATATTCTATGAGGCATAATGAGTCTTTTGAACGTGTCATTTTTTTCCACAAGTTTTTGGAAAATGTGGTTAGAAAATGAAAATAATTTTTTTCTTTTTTTTACGCATTCTTTACTAAATTTTACGGCACTGGTAGGCGCTGAGGAGGATCCACTGATAAGCACTCACTGATGGGCACTGATGTGCACAATTGGGCACTAATAGGGCACTGATGGGCACACTAAATGCAGCCGTCTCATGCAGCTGTACTGTGTCTCCCCTCTCTCCTCACACGCTGTATCAGTGTGAGGAGAGTAGAGAGCTGAAACGGAAATGATGCCAGTTTGACAAAGTGATTGCTCCATCATTGGATGGAGTGATCACGTGGTAAAGGGCCGCAGTGATTGGCCCTTTACCCCGATCTGTGATGTGCTGGGTCCCGTGGACCCAGCCATCACGGACACTTCAGGGTGCGTGCCCCAGGGAATGCGCGAGAACCGAAAGCATGGGAGGCCATCATTGGAGGTTGAGTGGACAGTTTGGGTGATTTTTGGAGACAAGATTGGTGATGTAGCTTGGAGCAGAGTTCTTAATTGCTTTGTATGTTCTTGTTAGTATTTTGACTTTAATTCACTGGGCAATCGGAAGCCAGTTTAGGGATTGGCGGAGAGGGGTGGCAGACAATGAGCAATTGGTAAGGTAGAGGAGTCTGGCAGCAGCATTCATGATAGACTGAAAAGGGGATAGCCTATGGAGAGGTAGACTTATGAGAAGGGAGTCAAGGCAAGAGATAACAAGGGAGTGAATGAGTAGCTTGGTGGTTTCATTAGTAAAAAGGGGCACATTTTAAAGATGTTACAGAGGTGAAGTTTACAAGCTTTTGACAATGATTGTATTTGGGGCTGAAAGGACAGGTTAGAGTCTAGGATTACACGTAGTACCCTGGCATGAGGGGAGGGATTGATGGTTGCATTATTGATCTTGATGGAAAAGTCATGGAGGGGGGCATGGACGGGTGGGATATTATCAGCTTAGTTTTAGAGAGATTTTGTTTTAAGGAAGTGGTGAGACATCCATGCTGATATGTCAGTTAGTAATGCGAGAGGAGACTCAAGGAGTGAGTTGAGTAGAGAGATAGATTTGGGTCTCATCGACGTAGAGATGGTATTGAAATGCATGGAAGGTTATCAAGTGACCAAGGGAGGAGGTGTAGATAGAGAAGAGAAGGGGTCCAAGAACAGAGCCTTGGGGGACCCCTACAGAAAGTGGAGAGAAGACAGTTGTAGGTAACACTGAAGGTGTGATGTGATAGGAAGGAGGAGAACCAGGATAAAGCAGAATGAAGGGAGTGGAGTTTATTGAGAAGGAGCGGGTAGTCAACAGTATCAAAGCCGGCAGAGAGGTCTAGTAATAATGAGTATGGAGTAGTGGCCATTGGTTTTAGCAGTTAGTAAATAGTGAGTTTTAGTAGGGCAGCTTCTGTGGAGTGCTACAAGTGAAAGCCAAACTGTAAGGGGTCAAGAAGGTTGTTTTCAGTGAGGTAGGAGCCAAGACAGTTGTAGACTAATGCCCCGTACAAACTATAAGAAAATCGGGCGAACGATCGACCGGTTTTCCTCAAGTTTGTCAGGGCTGGGCTCAGCCCTTCCTTCTTCGAGCTGGCCGCTCAGCTGTCGGCTAATTGCCAGCTCCTTTCTCTCCACAGTGACTCACCTGTTGCTGATCTGTTCCGTCAGTCCCGCCTACTTAAAGCCATCCAGCTCACTTCATCTCTGCCTTCGCCTTGGTCAAAATCAGAGAGACTTTCTCCTGCGTTCCTGTTGAAGACTTGCTTGGCTGACGTTCCTTCTGGCTCCTGATCCTGCTTGCTGTACTACTACGTTTATCTCTGGCTCTCTGACATTGGCTTGGCTGACTACCCGATCCGGTTATTGAACTCTGGCTATGTTTTAACTATGCTTACTGTTTACCTTTTTATTATTATTAAATAAGTGTGGTTTAACTGTTCTTCTGTCTCGGTCTGATTCATGGTTTCTGTCAATGTTAGAGCCAAGGATAGAAATAATGTATGAAAATTATCGTACGACAAAGGCTTTTTTTTGTTATTTGTTGTTTCTGATCCTGCACAGTCTTTCCCACCTGATATTTCTCATATGAAAATGGTACACATTAAAATTAAAATGGTTTGTTCTGTTCCCAAATGTTCGCCTGTTTTTCTTATAGTGTGTACAGGACTTTATGAGATGGGTCTTAAGTTAATCAGGTTGGTGGGGTATAGGGAGGGCTTTTTAACCACTTCTCCACCAAGGACGTCATATGACGTCCTTGAATTTGATGCCGCGTACACACGATCATTTTTCCCGTCGGGAAAAATTACATTTTTTTTTTTCGCCGAGAAAAACGATCGTCTGTGGGCTTTATGCCGTTTTTCTCGTTGAGAAAAACGGCAGGAAAAACGACGAGAAAAATTAGAACATGTTCTAAATTTTCTCATCGTTTTTTCCATCATTTTTTTCCGCGGCAGTTTTCCCATAGGGAGACACTGCCGCGGAGCCCACAGACGGTCGTTTTTCTCGTCAAAGAAAAAAATGACGGGAAAAACGGTCGTGTGTGGGGGAACATGCCGTTCCCTCGTTTTTCATTTTTTTTCATGCCGTGATTCACGGCGGTGTTTTCACCGCCGTGAATCACGATCGTGTGTACGCGGCATGAGTGGGGATATCTGAATGAGTGAGTGAGTGAGTGAAAAACTTGTATAGCGCTAACAAATGCGAACTAAATCGCCTCAAGGCGCTTAGCATCCAGTAGCTTCATGATCCATCAGAAGAGGTGGGTCTTAAGTTTTTTCCTAATGGCCCGATGGTTTTCTTCCATACGGATATCCGTGGGTAGCGCGTTCCATAGCCGTGGTCCTTGGACTGCAAATCTTCGTTCTCCCTTTGATTTGTAGCGAAATTTGGGGATGTGAAGGAGGTTTTGGTTTGTTGATCGGAGACTGCGTTTGGGGGTGTAATGCTTTATCTTCTCACATAAATATTGCGGAGCGATTCCTTGTGTGCACTTGTGGGTGAGACCGAGGGTCTTGAATGTGACCCGATCCTTTACGGTTAACCAATGAAGGGTCCTCAGTGCAGGGGTGATGGATTCCCAGGTTTTTTTTCCTGTTATCAGTCTGGCTGCCGTGTTCTGGACGACTTGTAGGCGTGACATTTGGTATTTGGGTAGTCCGAGGTAGAGGGAGTTTGTGTAGTCGAGTCGGGAGTTGATAATTGATCCAACTACTACTGCTGTGTCCTCTTCTGGGATGAAGGGAATGAGTCTACGCAGCAGGCGGAGGAGATAATGAGATCCGCTGATTACTGATCCGATTTGAGCGTCCATCGACATCTCCGAGTCAAAGATGACTCCGAGACTTTTGACTTTGGTGCTCGGGGTGATGGTCTGTCCAAGAATGGTGGGTGGTGTCCAGGAGGTTTTAGTTTTTGTCTTTCGATTAGCGTGGAGGAGAAGCAGTTCTGTTTTGGATCCGTTGAGTTTAAGTGAACTCTCAGTCATCCAATCATCGATCAATGTGAGGCATTTTTCCAATCCGTGATATTGGTCTTTTTTTCCAGTGATACGAAAGTAGAGTTGGGTGTCGTCCGCGTATGAGTGGTAGCATAAGTCCTGTTTGCTAATGATTTTTAGGAGTGGGCGGAGGTAGATGTTAAAGAGCAGGGGTGACAGTGGTGATCCTTGAGGGACTCCCCAAGAAATTGCGCGAGTTTTAGAGGTGAAGGCACCTAATTTCACTGTCTGAGAACGAATCTCAAGAAAGGAAGCGAACCAAGGAAGGTCAGGGTCTGCGACTCCTGCTACTTCTTTAAGACGAATGAGTAGAGTTTTGTGGTCTACTGTGTCGAACGCTGCACTGAGGTCCAGCAGCACCAGGAGACATGATTCTCCGTCATCTGCGGCTTCGAGGACGTCATCCCATATTTTGAGAAGTGCCGTTTCTGTGCCATGGCCTGGACGGAAGCCTGATTGTAGTGGATCCAAGAGTTTGTAAGTGTCCAAATGGCCTTGTAGCTGTTGTATTACTGCTTTCTCCATGATCTTGGAAATGGTGTTGAGGCTTGTTACCGGTCTGCGGTAATTTGGGTCCTTAGGGTCAAGATTGGGTTTCTTTAGGAGGGGTTTGATTATACCTTGCTTGAGGGAGTTCGGAACCATACCTTCTTTGAATGAAAGATTTACGATGTGTGTAATGGTAGGAGCTAAAATGTCGGTACATTCTTTCAGGAGTTTTGTGGGAATTATGTCATTTGACGATGTAGTGTCTCTGAGGCTTCTGATGATGTTTTTGGTAGTGTCAATGGTGATCGGGACCAGCGAAAATTTTGCTAGTTGTATAATGTTCGTATTGATTTTCTCTGTTTGCTTTGGCTGTGTGAAGTTGGTTGTTTTTTTCTGTTGAATTATTTCCCGAATATTTTCGATTTTGTCGATAAAAAAATCCGATAGCTCATTGCAGAACTCTTGGGTTTCGTTTGCTGGAGGCTCTAGACAGGTAGGGTTCATGGTCCGAGTGACCAGTTTGAAGAGTTCACGAGGCCGGTTTAGGGCTTTTTTTATGGTGTTTGAGAAATGTTCCTTTTTTGCTTTAAAAATTGCTTTGTGATATTTCTTAGTGAGTGCTTTGTAGTTTGTGTGGTTTTCCTCCGTTGGGTTTCTTCTCCAGGCTCCTTCAGCTCTTCTGCGTTCTTGCTTCAGTAGCGTAAGAGTGTCACTAAACCAGCCCGAGTTGTTTTTACGGATGTGTGCTCTGCGTCTCGGAGCGACTGTGTCCGCTGTTTGTAGTAATATTTTGTTTAAAGGAGTTGAGTGTTTGTTCCGTTGAGCGGTTATGCTTTAGCGTTCCTATTTTTTTGATGGAATGGTTTTGAAAAGTTTTGAGTGTAGTTTCTTCTGAGATCTTGTCCAGTATGTTTTTGTTGAGTCTTCCGGTTTTTGGGAGATGGTGCTGGTGGTAAATTTGAATTTGATAGCGTGGTGGTCCGTCCATGGTAACGGCATGTTGTCCAGTATGTTGATGTCCATATTTTGTTTGAAGATGAGGTCAAGAATGTGACCCGATCCATGCGTGGGTGCATTTATTAGTTGCTGCAACCCTAGTTCTTCCAATTGGTTGATACAGGCGGTGGCGATGGGGTCCTGAGTGGTGTTAGCCCAGAGGTTAAAGTCCCCGAGTAGTAAAAACTTTTTGGTTTTTAAGGTGTATGTTGAGAAGAATTCGGTGAAGGGTGTGAGGAGATTTGTCTTCGGTCCTGGTGGTCTGTAGCATAGCAGTATGTGAATGGTGTCATGGGGTGTTTGGAGTTGCAGGGTGAGTGTTTCCATGAATGGCAATGAGTTCTGTAGGGTTGGTTTGGTAAGAGAGAGGTGCGATTTGAAGATAACTGCTAGGCCTCCTCCTCTTTGTCCTATTCTGTGCTCAGTTAGGATGCGGTAGTTCCCAGGTACTAGTTCCGTTAGGACGGTGTTACAATCCGGTGTTAGCCAGCTTTCCGTGATAAAGAGGCAATCTATGTCGTTTTGCGTGATGAAATCGTGAATTTCCTGTCTGTGCTTGACTGCCGATCTGGTGTTAATCAAGGCGCATGATAAATCTTGTAGATGAAGTGGTGTCTTTGTGGTTTTGATAGTCGATTGTCGATTGATCCTAAGCAGTTGTTCTTTTTGTAGGATTTTTTGGGTGGCGGTTGGAAGTGTTGGGGCGGTATTCCTTAGCCTGTGGAGGGTGTCCGCTGAGTATTTAAAGATGCACATGATGGGAGGAAAAAGGTGATGGGGATGATGGATGGGGCCCAATGACCTAAACCGCCCTCCCGTTGGTCCAGAGGAAGGCAAAAACCACCAGCCGAGTCTGGCCAATTGCTGCAGCAGGGGAAAAATTCCTTCCTGACCCCCCGAGGGGCGATCGGGTAAACCCTGGATCAACTCGCTACTACAGCTACAGGCATCATTCAGATATCATTCTGTCATGCCGGCGATTCTGCGCACCATAAGAATGATCATAGCGGAAGTTCTGGCACGTGATCGTTCTTATAGGCGGCGGGAGGGGACATCCCCCTCCCTCCCGCTGCCATCCGGTGCTCTCCGGCTCCCCCGTGCCATCGGGGGCCCGGAGAACGAATCGGCCGGTGTCACATGAAGATCATAGAGATTTCCGGTGACCAGATGGTCACCAGTCACCTCTATGACCGCCGGTGTCCCGGGCGCAATGTTGTGACGTCACGCCCGGAAGTAAACAAAGCCGCAATTGCGGCTGTCAGCATGAGATCGGTGAATTTTTTTTCACCGATTTCATGCTTTCCAGCCTGGAAGAGAGATGTGGGGTCTTATTGACCCCGCATCTCTCCATAAAGGGGGACCTGTCATAATGATTCCTATTACAAGGGATGTTTACATTCCTTGTAATAGGAATAAAAGTGATCCAAAAAAAAAAAAAGTGTCAAAATAAAAAAAATTCTGTAAAATAAAATGAAAAAAAAAATAAATAAAAAAAAAAATGTTAAAACGCCCCTGTCCCCGGTAGTTCGCACTCAGAAGCGAACACGCATGTAAGTCCCACCCACATATGTAAACGCTGTTCAAACCCCACATGTGAGGTATCGTCGCGTGCGGTAGAGTGCGAGCAACAATTCTAGCACTAGACCTCCTCTGTACCTCGAAAATAGTAACCTGTAAAAATATTTCAAGCGTCGCCTATGGAGATTTTTAGGTACCGAAGTTTGGCGCCATTCCATGAGTGTGCGCAATTTTAAGGCGTGACATGTTAGGTATCTATTTACTCGGCGTAACAGCATCTTTCACATTATACAAAAAAAATGGGGCTAACTTTACTGTTTTGTTATTTTTTAATTCGTGAAATGTTTTTTTTCCCCCAAAAAAAAGCGTTTGAAAAATGATTGCGCAAATACCGTGCAAGATAAAAAGTTGCAATGACCGCCATTTTATTCCCTAGGGTGTCTGCTAAAATGTTTTTATATTATATATATATATATATATATATATATATATATATATATATATAATGTTTGGGGGTCCTGATTAATTTTCTAGCAAAAAAAAAAAAAAAATGGGATTTTTGTACTCACCGTAAAATCCTTTTCTCTGATGACCATGGACTGACACAGCTCTAATACTGAAACACGTGGGTATATGTCCCTGCTCACAGGAGAAGATCTAGGCAGAATGTTAGATGCTAGAAACATACATTCTAGAAAAAAACAGAGCTGAACAGCCCCGCCCAGAGGGGCGGACCCTCCAGACATAACCCTCCTACCTGCAGCTAGCAGCCTCAGTTCGTAAAAAAGCAGTACAAACTTTAAAGAAGGGTGGGTGCCGTGTCAGTCCATGGACGTCAGCGAAAAGGATTTTACGGTGAGTACAAAAATCCAATTTTCTCTTATCGTCCATGGACTGACACAGCTCTAATACTGAAACACGTGGGACATCCCAAAGCAGTATCAAAAAAGGGTGGGAGCAGTAGTAAAGGAAAAACCAAACTCCACTTCAAACAAGCAGAACTCCTCAACGGAGGAGTTGCAACTTTAAACAGAGGCCTGCAACCCTTGTGGCTGAAAGAAGCATCCGAAGATGCAGCCACATTAACCTTATAGAACTTAGAAAAGGTATGAACGGACGACCAGGTCGCCGTCTTGCACATATGTGCAACCGACGCTTGATGTCGGAAAGACCAGGAAGCACCAATTGCTCTGGTGGAATGCGCCTGTAACAGCACCCCTAATATGAAAGGGGTTAACGCCGTCTAAGACCTTCCCTCTCCTGGACACACATTCGCTACCGATCCTCCACAGTCAGGCGACCACTTCCCATAGGATTAATCCTTCCAAAAGAACGAGACAACGCTCTGTATCTTTCCAGAATAGATTGACTCTTTATTGAGAAAACACAGGTCTTTTTATACACACAGAGGGTAGTTTCTTAATTTCTCTCACAATGCATCTTTGACCAGAGCTAATTTACATGAGCTACTTAACTACAGCTGATGACTCAGACATATGACAGTAGGCTAGCTTTTGTCTCCCAATCCACATTTCAGATAAAATGATTATGCATAACCTTTTGGGTTCCCCAGCCATATGGTCTGCTAAGCTCCAATCCACATCATTACAGTAGCAGACTTAATTACCACAAGCCACAATAGACAATAGAATGCAATCACACCCCATCACAGCAATTATTACATAACAGCCCACACACAGTATACACGCAATCTATACAATCTATATACAGCATTGAATCTGATTAGCACAGATCATACTGGGGTTCTCATTCACCCTGTGCCCCTAATAGAGACACAGGGTGGTTTACACACAAGAGGCATTGGGGAAGCTGAAGCAAGGGTATCTCATACTTTCTAGGAGATTCTGGGTTCCCCGGGCCCTCCCGTTACAGCGCCGTAACCGGAAAGGGAGGCGCCCGCCCCTTAAGGGCATAGGTCTGTATAACGGTCTGCCTGATCCACCTAGAAAAGGTGGCAGACGACACCGCTTGGCCCTGTTTTGGACCAGAGACAGACACAAACAGTGAGTAAGACTTCCGAATGGAAACAGTAGCAGACAAATACACCCGTAAGGCTCATACCACATCCAATGTAAGAAGCGCAAACTCTCAGGAATGCGATGGATGAGGACACAAGGACGGAAGAACAATGTCCTCATTAAGGTGAAAGGCCGAGACCACCTTTGAAAGGAAAGACGGTCGTGGGCGCAACACCGCCTTATCCTTATGAAGGACCAAGTAAGGCGACTTGCGGGACAAGGCCGCCAACTCAGACACCCGTCGAACAGAAGTAATGGCCACTAAGAAAGACACCTTCTGGGACAAGGTCAAGAGAGGAATCTCCCTGAAATTTTCAAAGGGATGTTCTTGGAGAACCGAGAGCACCAAATTCAGATCCCAAGGAGGGGGAGAACACAGTCTTATCAATGTAAGCCTTCCAGGTATGGTGATAGATCTTTCTGGAGGAAGATTTCCGTGCCACAACATAGATGAGATGACCGAATCCTAGAGACCTCGGTCCCTCAGCACCTGGCTTTAACAGCCGTGCCAAAGCCAAGGACTGTAAAGCAGGATGAGGTACGGGACCATGAGACAGAAGGTCCACCCAAATAGGCCGTCACCAAGGAACGTCTGCTACAAGCCGAACTAGATTGGCGTACCAATGTCGCCGTCCCGGAGCAATGAGGATCACCGGAATGGCCTCGACCACTACTCTGCGAAGCAGGCGAGGCAACAATAGTAGCGGAGGGCAAGCATACATCAGGCGATACTGCCCCACAGGCCACTAACGCGTCTGACGCGTCTGCCCAGGGATCCCTGGACCTGGCCACGAATCTCTACATCTTGCGAGTGAGTCGAGAGGCCAAAAGCTCCACATCCGGTGCCCCACCTCCGGTAAAGGAGGTGAAAACACCTCCGGACGTAAGGTCCCTTCCCCTGGAATGCACACAGCCGACAGGACCGTCCTGCAGCGGGATGGGTATGATAAACCCAAGGAGACCCCGCAATGTATCGGAGAAGGGAGGCCCCGGCTTACCTCAATTGTTGGCCAAGAAGGGCAACCTGACAGAGCTTCCCTAGAAATGGAAAAGAAAGGAGCCCTGGACTGCCGCACTCTGTATAAACGATTTATTTTCAAAATAAAATCCAAAAATAATCCATAAATTAAAAAAATCCAAAAACAGGCAAAACAGAAAACTGACATGCAGGGATGGATGGCTGACGCGTTTCACATCAAAGTAGATGCTTACTCATGCTATAGTACCGTGTAGGTACTATAGTATGTGTGATAAACATTTTGAACATGTCTATGTGTGCATAGCGCCGAAGGCGCGCACACCGTTGGCGCGTGGGAGGAAACCGGAGTACCCGGAGGAACCCCACGCAGACCCAGAGAATACAATACATACATCTACTGTAAATGTATTTAGTGTTGTGTATAAACATAATGTGTATGTTTATACTGTGTATGGCACCGAAGGCGCGCATGTCATGTAGCGTGCGCGGAAACCGGAGGACCCGGAGGAAACCCACGCAGACAGCACACAGATACCGTGTAGGAATGATAGCATGTGAATAAACATATTGCACATGGTTATGCTGTGCATTACCCTTGAATTGTGGGAGGAAACCGGAGTACCCGGAGGAAACCCACGCAGACCGCATACACATACTGTAAGTATTTATAGCATGTGCAATAAACATAGTGAACATGTTTATACTGTGCAGAGAGCCGAAGCGCACATACCGCGAGAGCGTGAGAGGACACCGGAGCACCCGGAGGACACCCACGCCGACCCAGAGAGTATAATACATACATATACTGTGAATGTATTTAGAGTCATGTATAAACATATTGTGTATGTTTATATTGTGTATGGCACTGAAGACACAGCATTGGAACGTGGGAGGAAACCCACGCAGACACAGAGATCAATAACCCATACAAACACTGTGAATGTATGCAGTGTAGAGTTATAAGATAAGTTTTAATTATGGCGCCGAGGCGCATAATCTTCTCTGTTATCATTCCAACCTGCTAAAAATGTGCTGCCGAAGCAGTATGCAGGTAAAAGGTAACCTCTGACACCGCAGACCGTGGTCCTGTCAGAGCTCAGAGCGTTCACCAGGAAATGGTGGGAAACCACAGGTGCAGAGACCCTGTTGTTGCCTCAGAGACATCACACAGAAGGCTCACAGGGACTATAGAAATAAATGAATAAAGTGCCCCCCACCATGCCGCAACGACCGGAAGGGGGGGGGAGGCACTGTGTACCACTGTATCATCCATGCTGCTCTTGATGCAGCGTGTGAAGAAACCGTGAGGGAGCTGTGTAATAGAAAAGAACCAAAGGAGAAAGTGTCCGCCTGAGGTACCACAACCACAGCATCCAGCTTGAGAGTGTCCCTCACAGCATCAATGAGTTCACTTACAAGCGCCCTGTCATTTACTGACTCAGAACTGGAGTCTTCCTCACAAGGAATGTCCTGTTCAAAAACATTAAAATATTCAGAGCTAGGGTCCTGAGCAGCAGCAGCAGCTAGGCCCATATCTGAATCAGAGCACTCCCCGTGTGTGAGATTGTGTGGGGAGAGGGCGCTTTATAGCTCCCTTGCTCGCACACCGCTTCCATCCTGACAATAAATTTTTTCCCAGGACTGCCGACAACTGGTCCATAGGGACCGCAGATGCTGGAGCACTGCCAGTTGCCTCTGGCAAGAGTGGGGAAGCAGGTGAGCCAGACTCCATACTCGCCAGCCTCTGAGACCTTATACACTATAAAGTGAATAATACAGTGCACCCACTGGCTGTGCTGAGGCTGAGGAGGGGATACCCATAGGACTCACCAACCCTTGTAAGGACCGCTCAGCTCTGCTGTATGTCACCGCGCTGCCAGCGCGAGTGAAGCCTGAGGAGAGTGTGAGGAGATTTGCGCTGCAGCAGCGGCGATGGAGGCATAAACCGAAAGTGAAAGCGTTGCGGCTTAAAGAAAATGGCCGCCGGCCGCGTGTAAGCAGTGCTATTGATCCACGGCAAGATGGCCGCCGAGCGCAGTTTAAACAGTAAAAGCCATGCCAGCTAGTGGCTTCTCCAAACACTCACACCTCACAGCCCCAGCACACAGACATGAGCGCCCCTCGCCAGGCCAGAGTGACCCCCCAAGTACCCCCACACAGCACATCGCCAGTACAGGGTGCAGAGAGCAGCATAACTGGGGGGAGACAGGGAGAAACCCCCCAGACAGAGAAACACAGCGAGCATGTACTCACCTGAAGCAGGAGAGACTACTTACCCGTCCCATAGGGACCCACTGGCTTGTTTCAGACAGACCTATCACAGAGTAGTACTGAGTAGCTGTCGGCCCGGTCCACCGCGAAAGATACAGCAGGTACTGTTCAATCTTGTGAGGACCGCAGGAGCATAAAAGCCTTCCGGCCACCCCTGGAGTCATGGGGCATGTCGTGAACTGAGTCTCACGCACACAAGGCGAGGATCAGCACGCTCGATGGTCGGACATGGAAGACTACGAGGATACCAGTTTACCCAACCTGTTGCCCAGCCGACAGTTGATTGAAGGTCTCAAAAATAAAAAAATTAGTAAAATTCCCAAAGGAATAAAAATAAAATTTTCCAGGAGACTGGCTCCTGAGAGAGCCACGTCTTCTCCTTCTGCTAGGCAGAAAAAAAACAGGCTGCTAGCTGCAGGTAGGAGGGTTATGTCTGGAGGGACCGCCCCCTGGGCGGGGCTGTTCAGCTCTAGTTTTTTCTAGAATGTTTGTTTCTAACATCTAACATTCTGCCTAGATCTTCTCCTGCGAGCAGGGACATATACCCACGTGTTTCAGTATTAGAGCTGCGTCAGTCTATGGACGATAAGAGAAATGATAATTTTTACATGAAGGAGAGAAGTGCCAGAATAGGCCCGGTGGAGAAGTGGTTAAGTATGGGAGTGATCTGTGCATGCTTTAGAGGGGGAGGGAAAGGTACCAGTAGAGAGGGAGATATTCAAGATGTGAGGGAGCAAAGGATAGAATAAAGTTTCTTGAAATAATGGCTAGGCTATAATATAATAATGCACCTCATCCCTAAATTGATAACAGTAAAAGGAATGACTAATGGGTAGTGATTAGGAATGGGCCCGGTGCTCGATTCGAACCCATGTTCGAATCGAGCACCGGGCGTTCGCTCGCTCGTCGAGCCCAGAACTATTTGGGCCGTTCGCATCACATTTGTGTGATGCGAGCGGCCCCGCAATGCATTGCGGCCGGCGCGGCCGGCGCAGTGCATTGCTGGCTGATGATTGGCCAAGCATGCACTGTGACCCCGCATGCTTGGCCAATCACAGCGCCCGAAACTCGGAGAGCAATAATTGGCTACAGGCAGGACGCCTGTAGCCAATTACAGCTCAGGGGCTTTAGTACATGCCCCACCATTTAAAAGGCCGCCACGCCATCGGCCCCGGTCACATGAGTTCCGGCTTTAGGAGAGATCAGTCTGCTGATTCTGTCTTTGCTTGATACTGAAAGATTTGCTCTTCTTTGCTAAACCATTGGCTATTTCTTTGCTAAACCATTGCTACCTAAGTCATTGATCGTTCATTGCTGCTGATTGCACAGTTAGCGTGTTATTAGCTGCTGCTGGGGATTAGTCTGGTGCGTGCTTACTGTTAGTACAGTATTGCAGTAGTACCAACCGCAGTGCTGTTAGCACAGCATTGCACCCCAACAGCACCCATAGGACTTCTAGTGTGTTAGTGGCAGCAAACAGAGCTCCTATATTTTCTTCTCAGCAGCACCCATAGGACTTCTAGTGTGTTAGTGGCAGCAAACAGAGCTCCTATATTTTCTTCTCAGCAGCACCCATAGGACTTCTAGTGTGTTAGTGGCATCACACAGAGCTCCTATATTTTCTTCTCAGCAGCACCCATAGGACTTCTAGTGTGTTAGTGGCAGCAAACAGAGCTCCTATATTTTCTTCTCAGCAGCATCCATAGGACTTCTAGTGTGTTAGTGGCAGCAAACAGAGCTCCTATATTTTCTTCTCAGCAGCACCCATAGGACTTCTAGTGTGTTAGTGGCATCACACAGAGCTCCTATATTTTCTTCTCAGCAGCACCCATAGGACTTCTAGTGTGTTAGTGGCAGCAAACAGAGCTCCTATATTTTCTTCTCAGCAGCACCCATAGGACTTCTAGTGTGTTAGTGGCATCACACAGAGTTCCTATATTTTCATCTCAGAAGCACCCATAGGACTTCTAGTGTGTTAGTGGCATCACACAGAGCTCCTATATTTTCTTCTCAGCAGCACCCATAGGACTTCTAGTGTGTTAGTGGCATCACACAGAGCTCCTATATTTTCATCTCAGAAGCACCCATAGGACTTCTAGTGTGTTAGTGGCATCACACAGAGCTCCTATATTTTCTTCTCAGCAGCACCCATAGGACTTCTAGTGTGTTAGTGGCAGCAAACAGAGCTCCTATATTTTCTTCTCAGCAGCACCCATAGGACTTCTAGTGTGTTAGTGGCATCACACAGAGCTCCTATATTTTCTTCTCAGCAGCACCCATAGGACTTCTAGTGTGTTAGTGGCAGCAAACAGAGCTCCTATATTTTCTTCTCAGCAGCACCCATAGGACTTCTAGTGTGTTAGTGGCATCACACAGAGCTCCTATATTTTCATCTCAGAAGCACCCATAGGACTTCTAGTGTGTTAGTGGCAGCAAACAGAGCTCCTATATTTTCTTCTCAGCAGCACCCATAGGACTTCTAGTGTGTTAGTGGCATCACACAGAGCTCCTATATTTTCTTCTCAGCAGCACCCATAGGACTTCTAGTGTGTTAGTGGCAGCAAACAGAGCTCCTATATTTTCTTCTCAGCAGCACCCATAGGACTTCTAGTGTGTTAGTGGCAGCAAACAGAGCTCCTATATTTTCTTCTCAGCAGCACCCATAGGACTTCTAGTGTGTTAGTGGCATCACACAGAGTTCCTATATTTTCATCTCAGAAGCACCCATAGGACTTCTAGTGTATTAGTGGCATCACACATAGCTCCTATATTTTCTTCTCAGCAGCACCCATAGGACTTCTAGTGTGTTAGTGGCATCACACAGAGCTCCTATATTTTCATCTCAGAAGCACCCATAGGACTTCTAGTGTGTTAGTGGCATCACACAGAGCTCCTATATTTTCTTCTCAGCAGCACCCATAGGACTTCTAGTGTGTTAGTGGCAGCAAACAGAGCTCCTATATTTTCTTCTCAGCAGCACCCATAGGACTTCTAGTGTGTTAGTGGCATCACACAGAGTTCCTATATTTTCATCTCAGAACTTAGCACCCATAGGACTTCTAGTGTGTTAGTGGCATCACACAGAGCTCCTATATTTTCTTCTCAGCAGCACCCATAGGACTTCTAGTGTGTTAGTGGCATCACACAGAGCTCCTATATTTTCATCTCAGAAGCACCCATAGGACTTCTAGTGTGTTAGTGGCATCACACAGAGCTCCTATATTTTCTTCTCAGCAGCACCCATAGGACTTCTAGTGTGTTAGTGGCATCACACAGAGCTCCTATATTTTCATCTCAGAAGCACCCATAGGACTTCTAGTGTGTTAGTGGCAGCAAACAGAGCTCCTATATTTTCTTCTCAGCAGCACCCATAGGACTTCTAGTGTGTTAGTGGCATCACACAGAGCTCCTATATTTTCTTCTCAGCAGCACCCATAGGACTTCTAGTGTGTTAGTGGCAGCAAACAGAGCTCCTATATTTTCTTCTCAGCAGCACCCATAGGACTTCTAGTGTGTTAGTGGCATCACACAGAGCTTCTATATTTTCATCTCAGAAGCACCCATAGGACTTCTAGTGTGTTAGTGGCAGCAAACAGAGCTCCTATATTTTCTTCTCAGCAGCACCCATAGGACTTCTAGTGTGTTAGTGGCATCACACAGAGCTCCTATATTTTCTTCTCAGCAGCACCCATAGGACTTCTAGTGTGTTAGTGGCAGCAAACAGAGCTCCTATATTTTCTTCTCAGCAGAACCCATAGGACTTCTAGTGTGTTAGTGGCATCACACAGAGCTCCTATATTTTCTTCTCAGCAGCACCCATAGGACTTCTAGTGTGTTAGTGGCAGCAAACAGAGCTCCTATATTTTCTTCTCAGCAGCACCCATAGGACTTCTAGTGTGTTAGTGGCATCACACAGAGCTCCTATATTTTCATCTCAGAAGCACCCATAGGACTTCTAGTGTGTTAGTGGCATCACACAGAGCTCCTATATTTTCTTCTCAGCAGCACCCATAGGACTTCTAGTGTGTTAGTGGCATCACACAGAGCTCCTATATTTTCATCTCAGAAGCACCCATAGGACTTCTAGTGTGTTAGTGGCATCACACAGAGCTCCTATATTTTCTTCTCAGCAGCACCCATAGGACTTCTAGTGTGTTAGTGGCAGCAAACAGAGCTCCTATATTTTCTTCTCAGCAGCACCCATAGGACTTCTAGTGTGTTAGTGGCATCACACAGAGCTCCTATATTTTCTTCTCAGAAGCACCCATAGGACTTCTAGTGTGTTAGTGGCAGCAAACAGAGCTCCTATATTTTCTTCTCAGCAGCACCCATAGGACTTCTAGTGTGTTAGTGGCATCACACAGAGTTCCTATATTTTCATCTCAGAAGCACCCATAGGACTTCTAGTGTGTTAGTGGCATCACACATAGCTCCTATATTTTCTTCTCAGCAGCACCCATAGGACTTCTAGTGTGTTAGTGGCATCACACAGAGCTCCTATATTTTCATCTCAGAAGCACCCATAGGACTTCTAGTGTGTTAGTGGCATCACACAGAGCTCCTATATTTTCTTCTCAGCAGCACCCATAGGACTTCTAGTGTGTTAGTGGCAGCAAACAGAGCTCCTATATTTTCTTCTCAGCAGCACCCATAGGACTTCTAGTGTGTTTGTGGCATCACACAGAGTTCCTATATTTTCATCTCAGAAGCACCCATAGGACTTCTAGTGTGTTAGTGGCATCACACAGAGCTCCTATATTTTCTTCTCAGCAGCACCCATAGGACTTCTAGTGTGTTAGTGGCATCACACAGAGCTCCTATATTTTCATCTCAGAAGCACCCATAGGACTTCTAGTGTGTTAGTGGCATCACGCAGAGCTCCTATATTTTCTTCTCAGCAGCACCCATAGGACTTCTAGTGTGTTAGTGGCAGCAAACAGAGCTCCTATATTTTCTTCTCAGCAGCACCCATAGGACTTCTAGTGTGTTAGTGGCATCACACAGAGCTCCTATATTTTCTTCTCAGCAGCACCCATAGGACTTCTAGTGTGTTAGTGGCAGCAAACAGAGCTCCTATATTTTCTTCTCAGCAGCACCCATAGGACTTCTAGTGTGTTAGTGGCATCACACAGAGCTCCTATATTTTCATCTCAGAAGCACCCATAGGACTTCTAGTGTGTTAGTGGCATCACACAGAGCTCCTATATTTTCTTCTCAGCAGCACCCATAGGACTTCTAGTGTGTTAGTGGCAGCAAACAGAGCTCCTATATTTTCATCTCAGAAGCACCCATAGGACTTCTAGTGTGTTAGTGGCATCACACAGAGCTCCTATATTTTCATCTCAGAAGCACCCATAGGACTTCTAGTGTGTTAGTGGCATCACACATAGCTCCTATATTTTCTTCTCAGCAGCACCCATAGGACTTCTAGTGTGTTAGTGGCATCACACAGAGCTCCTATATTTTCATCTCAGAAGCACCCATAGGACTTCTAGTGTGTTAGTGGCATCACACAGAGCTCCTATATTTTCTTCTCAGCAGCACCCATAGGACTTCTAGTGTGTTAGTGGCAGCAAACAGAGCTCCTATATTTTCTTCTCAGAAGCACCCATAGGACTTCTAGTGTGTTAGTGGCAGCAAACAGAGCTCCTATATTTTCATCTCAGAAGCACCCATAGGACTTCTAGTGTGTTAGTGGCATCACACAGAGCTCCTATATTTTCATCTCAGAAGCACCCATAGGACTTCTAGTGTGTTAGTGGCATCACACATAGCTCCTATATTTTCTTCTCAGCAGCACCCATAGGACTTCTAGTGTGTTAGTGGCATCACACAGAGCTCCTATATTTTCATCTCAGAAGCACCCATAGGACTTCTAGTGTGTTAGTGGCATCACACAGAGCTCCTATATTTTCTTCTCAGCAGCACCCATAGGACTTCTAGTGTGTTAGTGGCAGCAAACAGAGCTCCTATATTTTCTTCTCAGAAGCACCCATAGGACTTCTAGTGTGTTAGTGGTATCACACAGAGTTCCTATATTTTCATCTCAGAAGCACCCATAGGACTTCTAGTGTGTTAGTGGCATCACACAGAGCTCCTATATTTTCTTCTCAGCAGCACCCATAGGACTTCTAGTGTGTTAGTGGCATCACACAGAGCTCCTATATTTTCATCTCAGAAGCACCAATAGGACTTCTAGTGTGTTAGTGGCAGCAAACAGAGCTCCTATATTTTCTTGTCAGCAGCACACATAGTACCTATAGTGTGTTAGTGTCAGCACCCATAGGACCTACAGTGTGTTGTGAGCACACATAGGAGTTCTATTTTTTATACTATATACACTACCGACTACAATGGCTGGAAGACCGCCAAGGAGAGGCAGAGCGTGCCGAGGCAAGAACACAGGGCAGGCAGGCTCTGTTTCTAGAGACAACAGTGCTGGCCGTGGACGTGGTCGTGCATCGTCATCAGCACGTGGCCATGGGACACGCTTGTCTTTGTTTTCGGCAGCTGGACATGTGGAGCCGCATCATGCCGAAGGCTTGGTAGAATGGATGACCAAGCCCTCCTCATCCTCCTCATCCTCTCTCACCCAGGCTCAGGGTACTGGCAGAGCAGCTGCCAACGCGTACTCAATGGCATCATCAGCCACCCCTTCCCTAGACCCACCATGTCCTCCTGAGGAGTCCCCCGAACTGTTTGAGCACAGTGTTGGGTACATGCTCCAGGAGGATGCCCAACGATTCGAAGGCTCGGATGATGATACCCAGCTTGAGGAAGTCAGTAGTGTGCGCGCAGAGAGAGGGGATGCTGAAGGACAGCAATCTGGCAGTAGTGTTCTACCAGCTGCAGCTTACTGCCAGGCTTGCTCTAGTGGTGAAGAGGGAGGGGATGATGAGGTCACTGACTCCACGTGGGTGCCTGAAGGGAGAGAGGAGGAGGAGGAGGAGGAGGATGCAGCGTCACATGTCCAACGAGGCAGGATGCCCCCTGGAGGCCAGCTAGAGGCCAGCACAGCAACTGTACCACACCGCAGAGCTCCGCCTGTGCAGGGCGCTGCCTCTGCACGTTATCACAAAAGTTCTTTGGTGTGGGCCTTTTTTGAGACGAGTGCATCAGATCGCACCACTGCTATTTGCAATATTTGTCTCAAGCGTATCTCGCGTGGCCAAAACATCAGCCGCTTGGGCACCACAAGCATGAGCAGACATATGTCGACCTGCCATGCAGCTCGTTGGCAAGCACACATAAAAGACCCACACCAAAGAACAAAGCGGACCTCTCCTTGCTCCTCATCAGCTGGGATCTCCATCCCCACTATATCTTCAGTCCTCTCTGAAAGCTGCTCTGAGAGGACTGAAGGTGTAGAATTAGGTGTGTCACAACCAAGTACTTGCAGTACACCGACGTCCGATTGTAGCAGGCAAATTTCCCTGCCCCAGCTGCTGGACCGTCGAAAGAAGTATACTCCCAGCCATCCACATGCCCAGCGGTTGAATGCTAGCTTGGCTAAATTGCTAGCACTTCAACTGCTGCCTTTTCAGTTGATAGACTCTGCCCCCTTCCGTGAGTTTGTTCAATGTGCGGTTCCTCAGTGGCAGGTTCCCAAACGCCACTTTTTCTCACGGAAGGCGATTCCGTCTCTCTACTGGCATGTGGAAGGCAATGTCCATGCCTCGCTGGACAGGGCGGTCAGCGGTAAGGTGCATATTACCGCTGACTCATGGTCCAGCAGGCATGGACAGGGACGTTATCTTTCTTTCACGGCCCATTGGGTCACTCTATTGGCAGCTGGGAGGGATGCAGGACAAGGTGCAGTAGTGTTGGAGGTTGTTCCGCCACCACGCCTCCAAAATGCTACTACTGGTTGTGACACACCTCTCTCCTCCACCCCCTCCTCTTCTTCTTCCTCCATGTCCTCTTCGAGTGCTCTGTCCTCGGAACCAGCGGTGCTCCGTAGGCGTACAAGGGGCTACGCGAGTACGCAGGCAAAAAGATGCCATGCCGTGCTTGCGCTGGTGTGTTTGGGGGACAGGAGCCACACTGGGCCAGAGGTTCTGGCAGCTCTGCAGGGGCAGGCCGAGAGGTGGTTGACGCCACGCCAGCTTAAGCCAGGAATGGTCGTTTCTGATAATGGCACCAACCTCCTCTCCGCCCTGCGACAGGGGCAGCTCACCCATGTGCCCTGTATGGCTCACGTCCTCAACCTGGTGGTGCAGCGGTTCTTGGGCAGGTTCCCAGGCTTACAGGATGTCCTGAGGCAGGCCAGGAAAGTCTGTGTGCATTTCCGCCGATCTTATAATGCCAGTGCTCGGCTGACTGAGCTGCAAAAGGAGCTGAACCTGCCCAAGAACCGCCTAATATGTGACATGCCCACCAGGTGGAACTCAACGTTGGCCATGCTGCAGCGACTGCACACGCAGCAGAGGGCCATCAATGAGTACCTTTGCGACTACGGCACCAGGACAGGGTCAGGGGAGCTTGGCTTTTTTTCCCCACGCCAGTGGAGCATGATCAGGGATGCATGCACTGTCCTCTCACCATTTGAGGAGGCCACGAGGATGGTGAGCAGTGACAGTGCATGCATCAGTGACACTGTACCTCTTGTCCACCTGTTGGAGCATACGCTGCGTGGGATAATGGACAGGGCACTTGAGGCAGAACAGAGGCAGGAAGAGGAGGACTTCCTTGTCTCTCAAGGCCCCCTTTATCCAGACAATGTTCCTTCTGTCCCACCCATCACACAGGAAGAGGAGGAGGAGGAGGAGGAGGAGGATTGTGTGAGCATGGAGGTGGAGCCTGGCACTCAGCATCAGCAGCAGCAGTCTTTTAGGGATGATGTACAGTCCCAACAAACCAGTGGACTTGTACGTGGCTGGGAGGAGGTGGCTGGCGATCATGTCATCCTCAGTGACCCAGAAGACTCCGGACCGAATGCCTCAGCTAACCTACGCTGCATGGCCTCCCTGATCCTGCAAAGCCTGCGGAAGGATCCTCGTGTTCTTCGGATCAAGGAGAGTGACCATTACTGGCTGGCCACTCTCCTTGATCCACGGTACAAGGGTAAGGTTGCGGACCTTATCTTGCCGTCGCAGAGGGAGCAGAGGATGAGACATCTCAGGGAGGCCTTGCAGAAAGGTCTGTGCAACGCGTTCCCAGAAACTGGGAGGTTACAAACTCCTGGTCCTGGACGACGAGTTGCTGAGGCTTCGGTCAGTAGCAGAAGGAGCGGTGGGGAAGGTGGACGTCTGACCGATGCGTTCAGACAATTTTTTAGTCCGCAGCCCCAAGGTATGATCGGTTCCAGCAACCATCGCCAGCGTCTGATATACATGGTGCAGGAATACCTAGGGGCAAGGTCAGACTTGGACACCTTTCCCACCGAAAATCCTCTGGCTTACTGGGTCCTGAGGATGGATCACTGGCCAGAGCTTGCACAGTATGCAATTGAGCTACTGGCCTGTCCTGCATCCAGCGTTCTTTCCGAACGCACATTCAGTGCTGCTGGAGGATTTGTCACCGATCATAGGGTGCGCCTGTCCACCGACTCGGTTGATCGACTGACCTTCATAAAAATGAATCAGTCTTGGATCACCACCAGCTACCAGACACCTGAAGCGGATATAACGGAATAATTTATAATGTCACATCCCTTCAAGACTGCCTATGCTGATGCTGAGTGACTGTCCTGTTATGTTCACTGACTATCCTCTTCCTCCTCCTCAATGATCCATGCCACCACACCAGTGCCTAAGGCACAATTTTTCAGCCCCTGTATAACAGGGGCGTGTAATTACAATTTTTTAAAAAGATGCTTCGCAACAGGTGTGACTGCTGTGCTCAGAGTACAGTATCTGTGAGGGGTTGCAGTGTTGTGGCACCAGCACCAGTGCCTAAGGCACAATTTTTCAGCCCCTGTTGGGGCGTGTAATTACAATTTTTAGGCAATGCTTTGCAACAGGTCTCATTGCTGTGCTCAGAGTACAGTATCTGTGAGGGGTTGCAGTGTTGTGGCACCAGCACCAGTGCCTAAGGCACAATTTTTCAGCCCCTGTATAACAGGGGCGTGTAATTACAATTTTTTAAAAAGATGCTTCGCAACAGGTGTGACTGCTGTGCTCCAAGTACAGTATCTGTGAGGGGTTGCAGTGTTGTGGCACCAGCACCAATGCCTAAGGCACAATTTTTCAGCCCCTGTTTAACAGGGGCGTGTAATTACAAATCTTGATCTAATAGTTCACAGCAGGGCCCATTCCTGCGCCCACCAAGAGTAACTATGAGGGCCTACAGTCTTGTGGCAACACCGTCCACCACCACCACCACCACCAAAGGCCCAATTTTTCTGCCCTGTTCAACAGGTGCATGCAATTACAAATCTTGATCTAATAACTCACAGCAGGGCCCATTCCTGCACCCACCAAGAGTAACTGTGAGGGCTTACAGTCTTGTGGCAACACCGTCCACCACCACCACCACCACCACCAAAGGCCCAATTTTTCTGCCCGGTTCAACAGGTGCATGCAAGTACAAATCTTGATCTATTAACTCACAGCAGGGCCCATTCCTGTGCCCACCAGTCTTGTGGCTACACCAACATCTAATAGGGCAAATTTCTGCAGAGTATATACGGCAGGCCCCTACTTTCAAACATCCAACTTACAAACGACTCCTACTTGCAAACGGCAAGAGAAAACAGGAAGTGAGAGGAAATCTACCCCTAGGAAGGAAAATTCTATCCTGTTAGATTTAATTTGGGAAAAAGGTATCTCCTCTCTACTGATGCTTTATCACCAATCCTTGTTTCAATTAAAACCCCACTTTTCCAAAAACATTTGTCATTGGGACGGAAAGTGAGGTGACATGTTCTGAACAGATGTGCAAAGACAGCAAATGTTACAGGGGTGATAACCCCTCCCTATGTTCTCCAAAAAGCTTAAAAATTGATTTTTTTGGGATGTAGCTACACTTCATAATGTACCTGTTCAGATTCTACTTAAGAACAAACCTACAGTCCATGTCTTGTTTGCACCACCTATATACTGCTGTTCAGAGTATATAGGGTTGTAGGTATAGGGTTTTATTTTGGGTGCGGGGTCCCCCTTAGTATCCATACAAGACCCAAAGGGGCTGGGGTGGGGGGGGGGGGGGGGTGATGGGGTAGCCATGCCATTTTTCTCAAGGATTTTCAGCCATATGGCGGCCAGGACAAGACATGACATTAAAGCCGCAAGTGGTTTTAAATGGCTTCTTTTTTTCCTTTACAAATGTCATTTTGTGCAAGGACAGTTCTAAACACGGGAAACACATGCCACTTCACAGGCATACTTTAGACACCCCCCAGGTACCATATTTAAAGGAAAATTTCACTTTTTTTTTTTTTCACTTTATGCATCATTAAAATGACTGCTCCCGAAAAAACTTTAGTTTTTAAAATTTCTTTTTGCATTGATATATGTCCCCTGGGGCAGGACCCGGGTCCCCAAACCTGTTTTATGACATTAACATGCATATTGGCCGTTGTAATTAGCAATTTTGATTTCGAACGTTCGCGTCCATTATAACGAATAGGGTTCGAAAATTCGCGCGAACTTTCGGTCCGTTCGAAGGTTCTGGTGCGAACCGAACCCGGGGGTGTTCGGCTCATCCCTAGTAGTGATGAGCCGAACACCCCCGGGTTCGGTTCGCACCAGAACCCGCGAACGGACCGAAAGTTCGTACGAACATTAGAACCCTATTAAATACAATGGATGCGAACGTTCGAATTCTAAAGTGCTAATTATAACAACTATTATGCATGTTATTGTCCTAAAAAGGGTTTGGGAACCCGGGTTCTGCACCAGGGGACATGTATCAATGCAAAAAGAAGTTTTAAAAACGGTCGTTTTTCGGGAGCAGTCATTTTAATGATGCATAAAGTGAAAAAAAAAAAGTCAAATATTCCTTTAAATATCGTACCTGGGGGGTGTCTAAAGTATGCCTGTGAAGTGCCACGTATTTCCCGTGTTTAGAACTGTCCCTGCACAAAATGACACTTCTAAAGAAAAAAAAGCCATTTAAAACTGCTTGCGGCTTTAATGTAATGTCTGCTCCCGGTAATATGGATGAAAATCTTTAAGAAAAATGGCATAGCTACCCCATGACCCCCCCCCTACCCCAGCCCATTACCAGCCCCTTTGGGTCTTGTATGGATATTAAGGGGAACCCCGCACATAAAATAAAAAAGGCCCTATATACTCTGAACAGCCGTATACAGGCGGTGCATACAAGACAGGGACTGTAGGTTTGTTCTTATGTAGAATGTGTTTGTAATTTTGAACAGGTACATTGTTGAAGTGTAGCTCCAGCCCAAAAATCTATTTTTAAACTTTTTGGAAAACATAGGTAAGGGTTATCACCCCTGTAACATTTGTTTTGCTGTCTGTGCCCCTGTTCAGAACATTTCACCTCACTTTCCGTCCCAATGACAACTGTTTTTGAAATGTGGTGTTTTTCTTGAAACAAGGATTGCTGATAAAGCATCAGTAGAGAGGAGACACCTTTCTCCCATATTTATTCTTACAGGAGAGAATTTTCCTTCCTAGGGGTAGATTTCCTCTCACTTCCTGTTGTCTTCTTTCGTTTGCAAGTAGGAGTCGTTTGTAAGTTGGATGTTTGAAAGTAGGGACCTGCCGTATATACTCTGCAGAAATAGGCCCCTTAGTTGTTGGTGTTGGCACAACACTGTAAGCACTCACAGTTACTCTTGGTTGGTGCTGGAACGCCCTGCTGTCAACTATTATATCAGGAATTTTAATTACATATAATTGTTGAACAGTGGTAGTAAAAATTGGGGCTTTGATGGTGGTGCTGGTGCCACAACACTGTAAGCCCTGACAGTTACTCTTGGTGGGTGCAGCAATGGGCCCTGCTGTGAATTATTAGATCAAGAATTGTAATTGCATGCCCCTGTTGAACAGGGGCTGAAAAAATAGGATTTTTATAACAGCTTACCTGTAAAATCCTTTTCTTGGAGTACATCACGGGACACAGAGCGACATAGTCATTACTAATGGGTTATATAGTTACCGTCAGGTGCTGGCACTGGCAACTTCCAAAACCGGAAGTACCCTCCCCTATATAAGCCCCTCCCATCCGGGAGCACCTCAGTTTTGTAGCAAAGCAATAAGTGTCCCCAAAGAGGGGCGGGAGCTCTGTGTCCCGTGATGTACTCCAAGAAAAGGATTTTACAGGTAAGCTGTTATAAAAATCCTATTTTCTTTCTCGTACATCACGGGACACAGAGCGACATAGTCATTACTAATGGGATGTCCTAAAGCAATGCCAAATGAGGGGGGGGATACACCATATATAAGCTGAGCGCTATCAGACATGAGGATCTTTTGCGGCCTGCAACACACTGCGCCCAAAGGCGACATCCTCCTGACTTCTAACGTCCACCTGGTAGAACCTAGTAAACGTGTGTACTGAAGACCATGTTGCGGCCTTACAGACTTGAGCCAGGGAGGCCTGGTGATGCACTGCCCATGAAGTTCCAACTGCTCTCGTGGAGTGCGCCCTAACTTTGAACGGAGGCGGTCTACTTCTCAAGCTATAGGCTTGTATTATGACCTGTCGAATCCACTTGGCTAAAGTAGATTTTGACGCTGCCTGACCCTTTCTGGGGCCTTCCGGCAGAATAAACAAAGTATCCGTTCTGCGAATCTGAGCAGTGGCTTTTAGATAAGCTTTAACTGCTCTTACTACATCCAAAGAATGCAATAACTTTTCCTCTACCGAAGTAGGCTTGGGGAAAAAAAGAAGGAAGAACCACATCTTGGTTCAAATGAAAACTCAATACCACCTTAGGAAGAAAGGCTGGATGAGGACGTAACACTACTCTGTCCTTATGGATAACCAGATATGGCTCCTTACAGGACATAGCTGCTAATTCCGATACTCTTTTAGCCGAACAAATGGCTACTAGAAAAATCAATTTCCTGGTGAGAAGCACCAAGGAAATATGCTGTAATGGTTCAAATGGTTGTTTCTGTAGAACCGACAGAACCAAGTTTAGATCCCATGGACATATGGGAATATTAACCGGAGGACTAATACGCATCACTCCTTGTATAAAGGCTTTGACTAGTGAATGCGAAGCCAAGGGCCTTTGAAAAAATATTGACAAGGCCGAAATCTGACCCTTGATAGTACTCAAGGCAAGCTTCCTATCTACAGCCCACTGTAGGAAGTCCAGAATCCTACCTATTACGTACTTATGTGGATGCCATTTCTTGGCCTCACACCACGCGATGTACGCCTTCCAGATTCTATAGTAGATCTGCCTGGATACCGGCTTCCTGGCATTGATCATGGTAGATACCACAGCATTAGAGAGCCCTCTCTTTTTTAGAATGTGGGCTTCAATAGCCAGGCCGTCAAACCTAGGGCTGGTAAGGAAGGGTGGTATATCGGTCCTTGCGAAAGCCGGACGACGTGGGAGAGTCCAAGGACTCCCCACTGAAATTTTACAATCTCCGCGTACCACGCTCTTCGGGGCCACGCTGGAGCCACCGGAATCACCGGTTTCTTTTCTACCCTGATTCTGCGGAGTAATCGAGGTAACCATTGTGGCGGTGTGAATGCATATATCAGCTTGAACTGATCCCAAGGGAACACTAGGGCATCCGAGCTGCAAGCTAGGGGATCCCTTGTCCGAGAGACAAACCTGTCCCCCTTTGCGTTGAATCTGGATGCTAGAAGATCTACATCCGATGTTCCCCACCGCTGACATATTGTCCAGAAAACCTCGGGGTGAAGGGACCCTTCCTCTGGGCCTAATTGCTGGCGACTTAGAAAGTCCGCCTTCCAATTCTCCACTCCTGGAATGAATACCGCAGATATGGCTGGGACATATTTTTCTGCCCATTTCAGGATGTAATTTACTTCTCTCTGGGCTGCACGACTCCTGGTGCCCCCCTGATGATTGATATATGCCACTGCTGTGGCATTGTCTGATTGCATTCTGACAGGGGACCCTTGGAGTTTGGATGTCCATGCTACTAGGGCATACCGGGCTGCTCGTATCTCTAAGAGATTGATGGGCAGGGCCTTTTCTGCATCCGACCATCTGCCCTGTAGAGACTATTGCTCCAGTACTGCTCCCCAGCCTATAAGGCTGGCATCTGTAGTGACCACCTTCCAAGAAATCGGACTGAAGGATTTCCTTTTTTCCAGATTCTGGGGAACCAACCACCAACGGAGGCTCTTGCGAACGGAAGGGGACAAGGACATTGTAAGTCTAGGGCCTGAACTTTTTTGTTCCAGGCTGACAGTATGGCCCCTTGCAAATTCCTTGAATGGAATTGACCGTAGGGTACTGCTTCGAATGATGCCACCATTTTTCCCAGCAGCCTCATATACAGGCGTATGGACGGCTGTCTTTTTTGTACCCACTAAGTGGATCAAATCTTTCAAAGACAACACCTTTCCTCGAGGCAAGAATATTTTTCTCTGGCCTGAATCCAACCTTAGCCCCAAGTATTCCAGACTTTTGACTGTTTTTTAGGGCTGACTTGTCTCGGTTGATAATCCAACTGTGAGATTCCAGATACTTGATCGTCTTGTGAACGACCACGTCTAGTTTTTTCACTGAGTGGTCTATCAGCAACAAGTCATCCAGATATGCCATTATCATTACACCTTGTGTTCTTAGATTGGCCAATAAAGGGCCAGAATTTTTGTAAACACTCGTGGTGCTGTGGCCAAACCGAAGGGTAAGGCTCTGAACTGAAAATGGCGCCCTTCTACTGCAAAGCGTAGAAATTTTTGGTGGACTGGAAAGATGGGAATGTGCAAATAAGCATCTTTGATGTCGATCGTGGCTAACCAATCCTCCCCTTGTAGGGCAGTGGCCACCGATCGGATCGACTCCATCGGAAAGTCCTGATATACAGGAATTTGTATAGCCCTTTTAGAATTAATATGGGCCTCCCGTCCGCGTTTGCTTCGGGACTGTAAAGAGGTTTGAGTAAAACCCGAACCCTCATTCTTCCAGGGGAACCTCCATAATTACTCCTTGGAGCAATAGTTGTTCTAGTGCCAACAGGAGGGACTCTCTCTTCCGGGGATCCCTTGGCACGTTTGACCTCAAAAATGGGAAGGAGGAGAGTCTTTTAACTCCAAACTGTATCCCAAACCTACTGCGGAGAGCACCTATCTGTCTTGATCGTGTCCCGCCAGGTCTCTTGCGAACAACTGGAGTCCTCCCCCCACCCGACTGAGTGGGGGCTTCATGAATTTAACTTTGGGGGAGGTTTTGTACCTCCCCTGACCCAGGGTTTCTCATTACCCTGCTACTGTCCCTGTTTTTTACCCCCGGGATTTGACCGAGGAGGCCGTCGGAACTGTTACACAGCCGATGCCCCAGGGACTGGAGAAGCAGGCCTCTTAAAGAGGGACCTCTAACTCTGCTTTTAACCGGCAAGAGCGTATTTTTACCGCTGGAAATTTTCTGGATATTTGTCCAGGTTTTCCCTGAATAAGCGTTCACCATGAAATGGGACGCTAACCAGCCATTCTTTACAGGGAGCTTCAGCAGACCAGTTTTTGAGCCATAGGAGCCTACGCATATGTACTATAGACAGCGTAAGGCGGGAGGCCTGATGGACTGAATCCTCTATGGCGTCAACCGCAAAGCCTAAGGCTCTAGGTAGATCAGCTAGGGCAAAGCCTGCTGATCTGTCAAGTCCCTCAAGACCTGTTTCAACTGATCCTTCACTGCTTAGCAGACCCCAATAGCTGCTACTGCTGGTTGTATCACCAAGCAGATTTTCATAAGGACTCCAATCTTTTATCTATTGGGTTCTTGAACATTTGGACATTATCCACTGGACATGTCAGTGATTTATACATACAAGAGATGGCTGCGTCCACTGTAGGGACCTTCCATTTTTTTTTTTTTTTTTTTGATGAAATCTCTTGGGGGAATAAATATTTTCTCAGGACGTTCCCAATCCTGGTAAATGAGCCCTTTCAGTAAAGGGTGAAGTGGAAAAGAACAAACAGTCTGGGGGCTTCTAGCGACCCCAACGAGGATACAGTAGTGGTTGATGGTTCCGCAAGGTGCATTTTTAAATGCTGATCGGACCATGTTAGTCAGAGACTGAACCCATAATCTTTCAGCTTGAGATGCTGAGAAAGGGTTCCCCCACTGTTGATTCCTCTATAACAGAATCAACCTTATCCTGATCCCCTTCAGGCAGGTCGATCCCTGTATGGGACTGTTGCTCTGCTAACAGGCACTCTGAAGGAGGAGACGGAGATCGGGCGTGCTTTCCCTAACAGGGAGGCAGCGATAAATTTTGACAATCTCTCTCTAATCCTCCCAGAGCTGAGGAAAAAACCTCCTCTGTTACATACACAGGAGCAGGTGACTGAGGACAGCCACAGTACCAAGTACCCCTGCGGGGTCTCTACGGTCACTTACCTCTGAACTTCAGGGGAGACTGGTGCAGCAGGAGTATGCCCAAGATCCTCAGAGCCCGATGAGACCCCCTTCGCTTCCTGGAAGATTCAGTTCCGGAGCTACTGGACGGCATATTCCTAAGCCTAAAGCTGAGGTATTCCAGCCGTAATACACCTCTTTTACTGAGAATAGTCTAGCACAATTGCTGCTATATCACAGTTGGTGTCTACTAATGTGCCTTTCTAGGGGATGCCTGTATCAACCGCTTGCTGTATGCCTTTAAATGTTGCCAGCTCTGTCTCTGTACTTCCTAGCCAGCTTACTGCAATAATGTGGCTTTTTAAAAACCTGCTGGGACGCCCGCACATGCGCAGAAGCGCTGCGGCGCGCACAGAGCGTCATCCCCCAGGCCCCGCCCCTTTTTCCGGCCACCTCTATATATAGAGGCGCGTGCACGCGCACGCGCGCGGCCACGTGCGCCTCGGCGCTAATTTTCAAACATGGAAACCAGGGACAGGAGCCAGGGCCCCCTTTGCCGCAGGCCGGGGGATAGACGAACACTGCAACATGGCAGAGGAAACAGTTTCCTGTAGGAGAACTCACCAGCTGCCTGGACTTTGCTCTCTGAGAAGAAACTAGTCCATATGACAAGAAAAACATTCCACAGCGGCCTCTAGTGGACAAACACAGGTACCGCAGTTTAATATACTAAACATATATAAAAAAACATTCTTTTTTTTTTTTTTTTTCTTGACCACCATTAAAAATTATTACATTTTTTTAGTAGTTACAGGCATGCACAGATATTAGCGGGAATACCGTTAGGTAACAGACAGAAAGACAAATTAGGCTTGGGGGTCCCCCAATAGAACCAAGTTCCTGGGGGCCCCCACTTACCTGTTCCCCGCCGCAGGACTTTGTTTGGTCCACAAAAGCCCAAACTTCACCTATCACGGCAGGCATTGTAATCAAACCTTCAGGGACCGGGTTCCCAAGGATTCCACTCCCCTGGACCTGTATAGCACCCTGCACAGAAAACATCTTGGTCGTGGGTATGACCAGAGCTCTGGATCCCAGGGTCCAGCTCTCCTAAGAGAAGCATTACAGGCAGAACCTTGCTCTTCTCTTTGCAAGGCCCGGGTACCGACCGTTTAGCTATGAAGCTTTTTTGGTCGGATCCGGAATAGCTTACTGAGGCCCAAAAGAACCTGTACGCAAGCTCAGTGAAAAACACATGTTTCTTCTTGGCCAACACCTTAGACACTGGCAAAAAACTGAGGTGCTCCCGGATGGGAGGGGCTTATATAGGGGAGGGTACTTCCGGTTTTGGAAGTTGCCAGTGCCAGCACCTGACGGTAACTATATAACCCATTAGTAATGACTATGTCGCTCTGTGTCCCGTGATGTACGAGAAAGAAATTGGGCTTTTCGTGGTGGTGGTGGTGGTGGTGGTGTTGCCACAACACTGTAAGCCCTCAGAGTTACTCTTGGTGGGTGCAGGAATGGGCCCTGCTGTGAATTATTAGATCAAGAATTGTAATTACATGCCCCTTTTGAACAGGGGCTGAAAAATTGGGCCTTTCGTGGTGGTGGTGGTGGTGGTGTTGCCACAACACTGTAAGCCCTCAGAGTTACTCTTGGTGGGTGCAGGAATGGGCCCTGCTGTGAATTATTACATCAAGAATTGTAATTGCATGCCCCTGTTGAACAGGGGCTGAAAAATTGGGCCTTAGGCACTGGTGGCACAACACTACAACCCCTCACAGATACTGTACTTGGAGCACAGCAATGAGCCCTGTTGCAAAGTATTGCTTCAAAAATTGTAATGACACGCCCCTGTTAAACAGGGGCTGAAAAATTGGGCCTTAGGCACTGGTGGCACAACACTACAACCCCTCACAGATACTGTACTTGGAGCACAGCAATGAGCCCTATGGCAAATTATTGCTAAAAAAATTGTAAGTACACGCCCCTGTAAAACAGGGGCTGAAAAATTGGGCCTTAGCCACTGGTGGCGGCACCCATAAACAAAAATGATCTTCCAAGCTATCATCATCAATCGTATCATTGAGGACTCGGAGGAGGAGGATAGCCAGTCAACATAACAGCACAGGCACTCAGCATCAGCATCAGTCTTGAAGGGACGTGACATGTTAAAATCAATTAGTCTGTTATATCAGCATCAGGTGTGTGGTAGCTGGTGGTGATCCAAGACTGGTTCATCTTGATGAAAGTCAGTCGATCAACCGAGTCGGTGGACAGGCGCACCCTGTGATCCGTGACAAATCCTCCAGCAGCACTGAATGTGCGTTCCGAAAGAACGCTGGATGCAGGACAGGCCAGTAGCTCAATTGCATACTGTGCAAGCTCTGGCCAGTGATCCATCCTCAAGACCCAGTAAGCCAGAGGATTTTCGGTGGGGAAGGTGTCCAAGTCTGACCTTGCCCCTAGATATTCCTGCACCATGTTTATCAGACGCTGGCGATGGTTGCTGGAACCAATCATACTTTGGGGCTGCGGACTAAAGAATTGTCTGAACGCATCGGTCAGACGGCCACCTTCCCCACCGCTCCTTCTTTGACTGGCCGAAGCCTCAGCAACTCGTTGTCCTGGACCAGGAGTTTGTAACCTCCCAGTCTCTGGGAACGCATTGCACAGACCTTTCTGCAAGGCCTCCCGGAGTTGTCTCATCCTCTGCTCCCTCTGCGACGGTAACATAAGGTCCGCAACCTTACCCTTGTACCGTGGATCAAGGAGAGTGGCCAGCCAGTAATGGTCCCTCTCCTTGATCCGAAGAATACGAGGATCCTTCCGCAGACTTTGCAGGATCAGGGAGGCCATGCAGCGTAGGTTTGCTGAGGCATTCGCTCCGGAGTCCTCTGGGTCACTAAGGACGACATGATCCGCAGTCACCTCCTCCCAGCCACGTACAAGTCCACTGGTTTCTTGGGACTGTAAATCATCCCTAAAAGACTGCTGCTGATGATGCTGAGTGCCAGCCTCCACCTCCATGCTGACACAATCCTCCTCCTCCTCCTCCTCCTCCTCCTCCTCCTCTTCCTCTTCCTGTGCGATGGGTGGGACAGAAGGAACACTGTCTGGGTAAAGGGGGCCTTGAGAGGCAAGGAAGTCCTCCTCTTCCTGCCTCTGTTCTGCCTCAAGTGCCCTGTCCATTATTCCACGCAGCGTGTGCTCCAACAGGTGGACAAGAGGTACAGTGTCACTGATGCATGCACTGTCACTGCTCACCATCCTCGTGGCCTCCTCAAATGGTGCCAGGACAGTGCATGCATCCCTGATCATGCCCCACTGGCGTGGAGAAAAAAAACCAAGCTCCCCTGACCCTGTCCTGGTGCCGTAGTCGCACAGGTACTCATTGATGGCCCTCTGCTGCGTGTGCAGCCGCTGCAGCATGGCCAATGTTGAGTTCCACCTGGTGGGCATGTCACATATAAGGCGGTTCTTGGGCAGGTTCAACTCCTTTTGCAGCTCAGCCAGGCGAGCACTGGCATTATAAGATCTGCGGAAATGCACACAGACTTTCCTGGCCTGCCTCAGGACATCCTGTAAGCCCGGGTACCTGCCCAAGAACCGCTGCACCACCAGGTTAAGGACGTGAGCCACACAGGGCACATGGGTCAGTTGTCCCTGTCGGAGGGCGGAGAGGAGGTTGGTGCCATTGTCGCAAACCACCATTCCTGGCTTAAGCTGGCGTGGCGTCAACCACCTCTCGGCCTGGCCCTGCAGAGCAGCCAGGACCTCTGCCCCAGTGTGGCTTCTGTCCCCCAAACACACCAGCGCAAGCACGGCATGGCATCTTTTTGCCTGCGTACTTGCGTAGCCCCGTGAACGGCTACGGAGCACCGCTGGTTCATAGGACAAACCACAGGAAGAGGCCATGGAGGAAGAAGAAGAGGAGGGGGTGGAGGAGAGAGGTGTGTCACAACCAGTAGTAGCATTTTGGAGGCGTGGCGGTGGGACAACCTCCAACACTACTGCACCTTGTCCTGCATCCTTCCCAGCTGCCAAAAGAGTGACCCAATGGGCCGTGAAAGAAAGGTAACGTCCCTGTCCATGCCTGCTGGACCATGAGTCAGCGGTAATATGCACCTTACCGCTGACCGCCCTGTCCAGCGAGGCCAAGACATTGCCTTCCACATGCCGGTAGAGAGCCGGAATAGCCTTCCGTGAGAAAAAGTGGCGTTTGGGAACCTGCCACTGAGGAACCGCACATTGCACAAACTCACGGAAGGGGGCCGAGTCTACCAACTGAAAAGGCAGCAGTTGAAGCGCTAGCAATTTAGCCAAGCTAGCATTCAACCGCTGGGCATGTGGATGGCTGGGAGTGAACTTCTTTCGACGGTCCAGCAGCTGGGGCAGGGAAATTTGCCTGCTAGAATCGGACGTCGGTGTACTGCTAGCAGAGTGGCCGCAAGTACTTGGCTGTGACACACCTAATTCTACACCTTCATTCCTCTCAGTGCATGTTTCAGAGAGGACTGAAGTTATAGTGGGGTTGGAGATCCCAGCTGATGCGGTGCAAGGAGAGGTCCGCTTTGTTCTTTGGTGTGGGTCTTTGAGGTAGGCTTGCCAACGAGCTGCATGGCAGGTCAACATATGTCTGGTCAGGCATGTGGTACCCAAGCGGCTGATGTTTTGGCCACGCGATATACGCTTGAGACATATGTTGCAAACAGCAGCTGTGCGATCTGATGCACTAGCCTCAAAAAAGGCCCACACCAAGGAACTTTTTGAATGACGGGCAGAGGCAGCGCCCTGCACAGGCGGAGCTCTGCGGTGTGATTCCGTTGGTGTACTGCCCTTACGCTGGCCACCAAAGGGCATCCTGTCTCGTTGGAGATGTGCCTCCTCCTCATCCTCCTCCTCCTCTCTCCTATTAGGCACCCACGTGGAGTCAGTGACCTCATCATCCCCTCCCTCCTCATCACTGGAGCCAATCTGGCAGTATGCTGCAGCTGCTGGAACATGACTGCCAGATTGGTGTCCTTCTTGAGCATCCCCTCTGTCTGCTCTCACCCTACTGCCTTCCTGTAGCTGGGTTTCATCATCAGACCCTTCGAAACGCTGGGCATCCTCCTGGAGCATGTACCCAACACTGTGCTCAAACAGTTCGGGGGACTCCTCAGGAGGAGGACATGGTGGGTCTAGGGAAGGAGTGACTGATGATGAGTCTGACATTGATACCAGGGAAGAGGACGCTTTGGCAGCTGCTTTGCCAGTACCCTGAGCCTGGGTGAGAGAGGATGAGGAGGAGGAGGAGGGCTTGGTCATCCACTCTACCAAGTCTTCGGCATGATGTGGCTCAACATGTCCAGCTGCCGAAAAGAAGGACAAGCGTGTCCCATGGCCATGTGCTGATGACAATGCACCGCGTCCACGACCAGCACTGTTGCCCCCAGACACAGAGCCTGCTTGCCCTCTTTTATTGCCTCCTGACTGTCTGCCTCTCCTTGTTTGCCTTCCAGACATTCTAATAGATGGCCTGCAGGGAGATGGTAAAAAAGCAATAAGGGCTACCTTCAGGTGTCCTTCTCTGTCCCTTGAAACAAGGACTTGCACAGTGAAAGAAACTGACACTCTCCCTACCTACAGTTTTCTGTCCCTAGAAAAAATGTTTTTTTTAAGCACACTATAGCACAAGGAGAATTCACTCACTGTCCTTCCCAGTCCCTAGAAACAAGGACTTGCACAGTGAAAGAAACTGACACTCTCCCTACCTACAGTTTTCTGTCCCTAGAAAAAATGTTTTTTTTAAGCACAATATAGCACAAGGAGAATTCACTCACTGTCCTTCCAGGTCCCTGGAAACAAGGACTTGCACAGTGAAAGAAACTGACACTCTCCCTACCTACAGTTTTCTGTCCCTAGAAAAAATGTTTTTTTTAAGCACAATATAGCACAAGGAGAATTCACTCACTGTCCTTCCAGGTCCCTGGAAACAAGGACTTGCACAGTGAAAGAAACTGACACTCTCCCTACCTACAGTTTTCTGTCCCTAGAAAAAATGTTTTTTTTAAGCACAATATAGCACAAGGAGAATTCACTCACTGTCCTTCCAGGTCCCTGGAAACAAGGACTTGCACAGTGAAAGAAACTGACACTCTCCCTACCTACAGTTTTCTGTCCCTAGAAAAAATGTTTTTTTTAAGCACAATATAGCACAAGGAGAATTCACTCACTGTCCTTCCAGGTCCCTGGAAACAAGGACTTGCACAGTGAAAGAAACTGACACTCTCCCTACCTACAGTTTTCTGTCCCTAGAAAAAAAGTTTTTTTTAAGCACAATATAGCACAAGGAGAATTCACTCACTGTCCTTCCAGGTCCCTAGAAACAAGGACTTGCACAGTGAAAGAAACTGACACTCTCCCTACCTACAGTTTTCTGTCCCTAGAAAAAATGTTTTTTTTAAGCACAATATAGCACAAGGAGAATTCACTCACTGTCCTTCCAGGTCCCTGGAAACAAGGACTTGCACAGTGAAAGAAACTGACACTCTCCCTACCTACAGTTTTCTGTCCCTAGAAAAAATGTTTTTTTTAAGCACAATATAGCACAAGGAGAATTCACTCACTGTCCTTCCAGGTCCCTAGAAACAAGGACTTGCACAGTGAAAGAAACTGACACTCTCCCTACCTACAGTTTTCTGTCCCTAGAAAAAATGTTTTTTTTAAGCACAATATAGCACAAGGAGAATTCTCTCACTGTCCTTCCAGGTCCCTAGAAACAAGGACTTGCACAGTGAAAGAAACTGACACTCTCCCTACCTACAGTTTTCTGTCCCTAGAAAAAATGTTTTTTTTAAGCACAATATAGCACAAGGAGAATTCTCTCACTGTCCTTCCAGGTCCCTAGAAACAAGGACTTGCACAGTGAAAGAAACTGACACTCTCCCTACCTACAGTTTTCTGTCCCTAGAAAAAATGTTTTTTTTAAGCACAATATAGCACAAGGAGAATTCACTCACTGTCCTTCCAGGTCCCTGGAAACAAGGACTTGCACAGTGAAAGAAACTGACACTCTCCCTACCTACAGTTTTCTGTCCCTAGAAAAAATGTTTTTTTTAAGCACAATATAGCACAAGGAGAATTCACTCACTGTCCTTCCAGGTCCCTAGAAACAAGGACTTGCACAGTGAAAGAAACTGACACTCTCCCTACCTACAGTTTTCTGTCCCTAGAAAAAATGTTTTTTTTAAGCACACTATAGCACAAGCACAAAACACACTGACACTCTCCCTACCTATCCTTCTCTTTCCCTAAACTAAAGGAATCCAGGTTAAGCAAGAAAGAAATAAAAGTCACTGTCCCTGCCTATGCTGCTCTATCCCTGCTCCGGAACACACTACACTAGGCCGCCGTGCTGGCGGCCTTTTATAGTGTGGGGCGTGTACTAAACACCCTCAGCAATAATTGGCCACAGGCATCCTGCCTGTGGCCAATCATTGCTCTCCTCGCTGCCGGCGCTGTGATTGGCCAAGCATGCGGGGTCACAGTGCATGCTTGGCCAATCACAGCGCCTGGATGACACTGCGATGGCGTAGTGCATTGTGGGCCGTTCGCGTCACTCGAATTTGGCGCGAACGGCCCAAATCGTTCGATCTTCGTCGAACGATCGAACAGCCGATGTTCGAGTAACACGAAGCTCATCCCTACTAATGGGATTATAATGGTGCCAAAAACACCTTGATGGATTCTGTTTTTGGCACCGTTATAATCCCACTAGTCATTCCTTTTACTATAAAGGATAGAATAAGAGGGTGACCGTAGTAGCTGCAATGGAACAGAATGCAGGGGACAATTGGTTAGGTGGGCATCTGAGAAAAGATTTGTAACCTATTCAGTAGTAGCCATTTCAAAAGAGTAAAGTGTTTACTGTGATGTTAGACAAGGTATGTTAAGTGGGAAAGATGGAGTGGAGGTGTCCTCACGTATTGCATCAATCTTGTCTTTGAAGTGATTGGCAATCTCTTGGGCAGTGAGTGAAATAGTGGGTAAAGGGGGTGGCGGACAAAGCAGAATTAAAAGGTAGAGATGAGCCGATGAGGATTGGATGACAAGGTATTAACCACTAGATTTACTGCTACATGGCAGCCGTGCTGCGCAGGATTTTACACATCGTGAGCTGATTTGTAGGTCCCGCAGACCCGATGTTCGCTGGCACCTGCTGATCGTTCGGTACACAGACAGAATGGCAGTCTGCCTATACAGTGGGTCAAACAAGTATTTAGTCAGCCACCAATTGTGCAAGTTCTTAAAAAGATGAGAGGCCTGTAATTATCATAGGTATACCTCAACTATGAGAGACAAAATGTGGAATCAAATCCAGACAATCACATTGTCTGATTTGGAAACAATTTGCAAATTATGGTGGAAAATAAGTATTTGGTCAATATCAATATCATTTGTTATATATCCTTTATTGGCAATGACAGAGGTCAAAACGTTTTCTGTAAGTCTTCACAAGGTTGTCACACTGTTGCTGGTATGTTGGCCCATTCCTCCATGCAGATGTCCTCTAGAGCAGTGATGTTTTGGGGCTGTCGCTGGGCAACACGGACTTTCAACTCCCTCCAAAGGTTTTCTATGGGTTTGAGATCTGGAGACTGGCTAGGCCACTCCAGGACTTGAAATGCTTCTTACGAAGCCACTCCATTGCCCGGGCGGTGTGTTTGGGATCATTGTCATGCTGAAAGACCCAGCCACGTTTCATCTTCAATGCCCTTGCTGATGGGAGGAGGTTTGCACTCAAAATCTCACGATACATGGCCCCATTCATTCTTTCATGTACACGGATCAGTCGTCCTGTTCCCTTTGCAGAAAAACAGCCCCAAAGCATGATGTTGCCACCCCCATGCTTCACAGTAGGTATGGTTTTGTCACGTACCTGATGGTTTGGAACCCGAATTGCAGAGGAAGGTCAGCCTTACGGCTCCCACTCACGGCCCCTGGTAAGGTAACAGATGGTACGGAAGTAAGGAGTGGCACGGGTGCCTGGCAGGATCAACAGAGGTGGAGGTGGATCCGAAGCCCAACACTTACTTACAGGAACTGAAGCAGTTGACTGTCCAGCAGACAGAATCAGGAACAGCTCAGCAGACTGCATCAGCTCAGCAGACCGCATCAGCACAGCAGACCGCATCAGCACAGCCGACCGCATCAGCACAGCAGACCGCATCAGAACCAGGAACAGATAGGACCAATACAGGAGTAGTCAGACAGGCCAGGTCAGATCTCAGGCGGGCAGCAGAAGTGCTGGCAAAAGATTTTGTCACAAACAGGCCGGGGTCAGGTGCAGGCAGATAACTGGATGGTCACAGGCAAGCCGGGTCTTATTACAGGTAAAAGGTATCAGATCAGGTTTTTAAGCACACAATGCTGTAGAGCAGACAGCGGGGACTGTATGTGACAGACAGGCTTAAATAGCCCGCCTGGTGCCAACAGAGGTGCGCCGCGATCGGGAACGGGAGAGTCTGAGCCGCCTGTTTCTGGCAATATCTTCATGACAGGTGTTCTTTGGTTGCAACTCAGCATTCTCTCTCCTCCAAACATGACGAGTTGTGTTTCTACCAAACAGTTCTACTTTGGTTTCATCTGACCATATGACATTCTCCCAATCCTCTTCTGAATCATCCAAATGCTCTCTAGCAAACCTCAGATGGGCCCAGACATGTACTGGCTTAAGCAGGGGGACACGTCTGGCACTGCAGGATCTGAGTCCCTGGCGGCATAGTGTGTTACTGATGGTAGCCTTTGTTACATTGGTCCCAGCTCTCTGCAGGTCATTCACTAGGTCCCCCCGTGTGGTTCTGGGATTTTTGCTCACTGTTCTTGTGATCATTTTGACCCCACGGGACGAGATCTTGCGTGGAGCCCCAGATCGAGGGAGATTATCAGTGGTCTTGTATATGTCTTCCTTTTTCTAATTATTGCTCCCACAGTTGATTTCTTCACACCAGCTGCTTGCCTATTGCAGATTCAGTCTTCCCAGCCTGGTGCAGGTCTACAATTTTGTTTCTGGTGTCCTTCGACAGCTCTTTGGTCTTCACCATAGTGGAGTTTGGCGTGTGACTGTTTGAAGTTGTGGACAGGTGTCTTTTATACTGATAACAAGTTCAAACAGGTGTCATTAATACAGGTAATGAGTGGAGGACAGAGGAGCCTCTTAAAGAAAAAGATACAGGTCTGTGAGAGCCAGAAATCTTGCTTGTTTGTAGGTGACCAAATACTTATTTCTTTCTCGTACATCACGGGACACAGAGCGACATAGTCATTACTAATGGGTTATATAGATACCGTCAGGTGCTGGCACTGGCAACTTCCAAAACCGGAAGTACCCTCCCCTATATAAGCCCCTCCCATCCGGGAGCACCTCAGTTTTTTGCCAGTGTCTAAGGTGTTGGCCAAGAAGAAACATGTGTTTTTCACTGAGCTTGCGTACAGGTTCTTTTGGGCCTCAGTAAGCTATTCCGGATCCGACCAAAAAAGCTTCATAGCTAAACGGTCGGTACCCGGGCCTTGCAGAGAAGAGCAAGGTTTTGCCTGTAATGCTTCTCTTAGGAGAGCTGGACCCTGGGATCCAGAGCTCTGGTCATACCCACGACCAAGATGTTTTCTGTGCAGGGTGCTATACAGGTCCAGGGGAGTGGAATCCTTGGGAACCCGGTCCCTGAAGGTTTGATTACAATGCCTGCCGTGATAGGTGAAGTTTGGGCTTTTGTGGACCAAACAAAGTCCTGCGGCGGGGAACAGGTAAGTGGGGGCCCCCAGGAACTTGGTTCTATTGGGGGACCCCCAAGCCTAATTTGTCTTTCTGTTACCTAACGGTATTCCCGCTAATATTCTGTGTATGCCTGTTACTACTGAGAAAATGTAAAAATGTTAATAGTAGGCAAGAAAAAAAAAAAAAAAATGTAAGACCGCGGTACCTGTGTTAGACACTAGAGGCCGCTATGGTTCTTTTTCTTGTAATGTGGATTTTTTTCTTCCAGAATCAAATCCAGGCAGTTGGTATGTTCTCTGCTGGGAAGCTGTCTCCTCTGCCCTGTTGCTGCGCTCATCCATCCCCGGGCCCTGCGGCAAAGGGACCCTGGCTCCCATCTAGCTCCTTGTTGTTTTCAAAAAAGGCGCCGAAGGCGCACGTGCCCACGCGCGTGCGCGTGCACGTGCCTCTATTCATAGAGGCGATCTGGAAAAAGGGGCGGAGCGGGTGGATGACGCTCAGGTGTGCGCCGCGGCGCTACTGCGCATGTGCGGGCGTCCAGCGTGTTTTGAAGCACATTATAGCTGGCTGTTGAAGTGCACAGACAGAGCTAGCAACAATATAAAGGCACATAGAGGCGGTTGATGCAGGCATCCCCTAGAAAGGCACTTTAGTAGACACCAACTGTGATATAGCAGCAATTGTGCTAGACTATTCTCAGTAAAAGTGGTGTATTACGGCTGGAATACCTCAGTTTTAGGCTTAGGAATATGCCGTCCAGAAGCTCCGGAACTGAATCTTCCAGGAAGCGAAGGAGGTCTCATCGGGCTCTGAGGATCTTGGGCATACTTCTGCTGCACCAGTCTCCCCTGAAGTTCAGAGGTAAGTGACCGTAGAGACCCCGCAGGGGTACTTGGTACTGTGGCTGTCCTCAGTTCACCTGCTCCTGTGTATGTAACAGAGGAGGTTTTTTCCTCAGCTCTGGGAGGATTAGAGAGAGATTGTCAACATTGATCGCTGCCTCCCTGTCAGGGAAAGCACGCCGATCTCCATCTCCTCCTTCAAAGTGCCTGTTAGCAGAGCAACAGTCCCATACAGGGATCGACCTGCCTGAAGGGGATCAGGATAAGGTTGATTCTGTTATAGAGGAGTCAACAGTGGGGGAACCTTTTCTCAGCATCTCAAGCTGAAAGATTATGGGTTCAGTCTCTGACTAACATGGTCCGATCAGCATTTAAAAATGCACCTTGCGGAACCATCAACCACTACTGTATCCTCGTTGGGGTCGCTAGAAGCCCCCAGACTGTCTGTTCTTTTCCACTTCACCCTTTACTGAAAGGGCTTATTTACCAGGATTGGGAACGTCCTGAGAAAATATTTATTCCCCCAAGAGATTTCCGGTGGTCTATCCCATGGAGGATAAGTTCATCAAAAAAAAAAAAATGGAAGGTCCCTACAGTGGACGCAGCCATCTCTTGTATGTATAAATCACTGACATGTCCAGTGGATAATGTCCAAATGTTCAAGAACCCAATAGATAAAAGATTGGAGTCCTTATGAAAGTCTGCTTCTTTCTACAGCAAGCTTGGTGACACAACCAGCAGTAGCAGCTATTGGGGTCTGCTAAGCAGTGAAGGATCAGTTGAAACAGGTCTTGAGGGACTTGACAGATCAGCAGGCTTTGCCCTAGCTGATCTACCTAGAGCCTTAGGCTTTGCGGTTGACGCCATAAGGATTCAGTCCATCAGGCCTCCCGCCTTACGCTGTCTATAGTACATATGCGTAGGCTTCTATGGCTCAAAAACTGGTCTGCTGAAGCTCCCTGTAAAGAATGGCTGGTTAGCGTCCCATTTCATGGTGAACGCTTATTCAGGGAAAACCTGGACAAATATATCCAGAAAATTTCCAGCGGTAAAAATACGCTCTTGCCGGTTAAAAACAGAGTTAGAGGTCCCTCTTTAAGAGGCCTGCTTCTCCAGTCCCTGGGGCATCGGCTGTGTAACAGTTCCGACGGCCTCCTCGGTCAATTCCCGGGGGTAAAAAACAGGGACAATAGCAGGGTAATGAGAAACCCTGGGTCAGGGGAGGTACAAAACCTCCCCCAAAGTTAAATTCATTGAAGGGTTGCCCCCACTCAGTCGGGTGGGGGGAGGACTCCAGTTGTTCGCAAGAGACCTGGCGGGACACGATCAAGACAGATAGGTGCTCTCCGCAGTATGTTTGGGATACAGTTTGGAGTTAAAAGACTCTCCTCCTTCCCATTTTTGAGGTCAAACGTGCCAAGGGATCCCCGGAAGATAGAGTCCCTCTTGTTGGCACTAGAACAACTATTGCTCCAAGGAGTAATTATGGGAATGTAAGAATGAGGGTTTGGGTTTTACTCAAACCTCTTTACAGTCCCGAAGCAAACGCGGACGGGAGGCCCATATTAATTCTAAAAAGGGCTATACAAATTCCTGTATATCAGGACTTTCCGATGGAGTCGATCCGATCGGTGGCCACTGCCCTACAAGGGGAGGATTGGTTAGCCGCGATCGACATCAAAGATGCTTATTTGCACATTCCCATCTTTCCAGTCCACCAAAAATTTCTACGCTTTGCAGTAGAAGGGCGCCATTTTCAGTTCAGAGCCTTACCCTTCGGTTTGGCCACAGCACCACGAGTGTTTACTAAAATTCTGGCCCTTTATTGGCCAATCTAAGAACACAAGGTGTAATGATAATGGCATATCTAGATGACTTGTTGCTGATAGACCACTCAGTGAAAAAACTAGACGTGGTCGTTCACAAGACAATCAAGTATCTGGAATCTTACGGTTGGATTATCAACCGAGACAAGTTAGCCCTAAAAACCAGTCAAAAGTCTGGAATACTTGGGGCTAAGGTTGGATTCAGGCCAGAGAAAAATATTCTTGCCTCGAGGAAAGGTGTTGTCTTTGAAAGATTTGATCCACTTAGTGGGTACAAAAAAGACAGCCGTCCATACGCCTGTGCATAAGGCTGCTGGGAAAAATGGTGGCATCATTCGAAGCAGTACCCTACGGTCAATTCCATTCAAGGAATTTGCAGGGGGCCATACTGTCAGCCTGGAACAAAAAAGTTCAGGCCCTAGACTTACAATGTCCTTGTCCCCTTCCGTTCGCAAGAGCCTCCGTTAGTGGTTGGTTCCCCAGAATCTGGAAAAAGGGAAATCCTCCAGTCTGATTTCTTGGAAGGTGGTCACTACAGATGCCAGCCTTATAGGCTGGGGAGCAGTACTGGAGCAATAGTCTCTCCAGGGCAGATGGTCGGATGCAGAAAAGGCCCTGCCCATCAATCTCTTAGAGATACGAGCAGCCCGGTATGCCCTAGTAGCATGGACATCCAAACTCCAAGGGTCCCCTGTCAGAATTCAATCATCAGGGGGGCACCAGGAGTCGTGCAGCCCAGAGGGAAGTAAATTACATCCTGAAATGGGCAGAAAAATATGTCCCAGCCATATCTGCGGTATTCATTCCAGGAGTGGAGAATTGGAAGGCGGACTTTCTAAGTCACCAGCAATTAGGCCCAGAGGAAGGGTCCCTTCACCCCGAGGTTTTCTGGACAATATGTCAGCGGTGGGGAACATCGGATGTAGATCTTCTAGCATCCAGATTCAACGCAAAGGGGGACAGGTTTGTCTCTCGGACAAGGGATCCCCTAGCTTGCGGCTCGGATGCCCTAGTGTTCCCTTGGGATCAGTTCAAGCTGATATATGCATTCACACCGCCACAATGGTTACCTCGATTACTCCGCAGAATCAGGGTAGAAAAGAAACCAGTGATTCCGGTGGCTCCAGCGTGGCCCCGAAGAGCGTGGTACACGGAGATTGTAAAATTTCAGTGGGGAGTCCTTGGACTCTCCCACGTCGTCCGGACCTGCTTTCGCAAGGACCGATATACCACCCTTCCTTACCAGCCCTAGGTTTGACGGCCTGGCTATGGAAGCCCACATTCTAAAAAAGAGAGGGCTCTCTAATCCTGTGGTATCTACCATGATCAATGCCAGGAAGCCGGTATCCAGGCAGATCTAATATAGAATCTGGAAGGCGTACATCGCGTGGGTGTGAGGCCAAGAAATGGCATCCACATAAGTACGTAATAGGTAGGATTCTGGACTTCCTACAATGGGCTGTAGATAGGAAGCTTGCCTTGAGTACTATCAAGGGTCAGATTTCGGCCTTGTCAATATTTTTTCAAAGGCCCTTGGCTTCGCATTCACTAGTCAAAGCCTTTATACAAGGAGTGATGCGTATTAGTCCTCCGGTTAATATTCCCATATGTCCATGGGATCTAAACTTGGTTCTGTCGGTTCTACAGAAACAACCATTTGAACCATTACAGCATATTTCTTTGGTGCTTCTCACCAGGAAATTGATTTTTCTAGTAGCCATTTGTTCGGCTAAAAGAGTGTCGGAATTAGCAGCTATGTCCTGTAAGGAGCCATATCTGGTTATCCATAAGGATAGAGTAGTATTACGTCCTCATCCAGCCTTTCTTCCTAGGGTGGTACCGAGGTTTCATTTGAACCAAGATGTGGTTCTTCCTTCTTTTTTCCTCAAACCTACTTCGGTAGAGGAAAAGTTATTGCATTCTTTGGATGTAGTAAGAGCAGTTAAAGCTTATCTAAAAGCCACTGCTCAGATTCGCAGAACGGATACTTTGTTTATTCTGCCGGAAGGCCCCAGAAAGGGTCAGGCAGCGTCAAAATCTACTTTAGCCAAGTGGATTCGACAGGTCATAATACAAGCCTATGGCTTGAGAAGGAGACCGCCTCCGTTCAAAGTTAGAGTGCACTCCACGAGAGCAGTTGGAACTTCATGGGCAGTGCATCACCAGGCCTCCCTGGCTCAAATCTGTAAGGCCGCAACATGGTCTTCAGTTCACACGTTTACTAGGTTCTACCAGGTGGACGTTAGAAGTCAGGAGGATGTCGCCTTTGGGCGCAGTGTGTTGCAGGCCGCAAAAGATCCTCATGTCTGATAGCGCTCAGCTTATATATGGTGTATCCCCCCCCTCATTGGGCATTGCTTTAGGACATCCCATTAGTAATGACTATGTCGCTCTGTGTCCCGTGATGTACGAGAAAGAAAATAGGATTTTTATAACAGCTTACCTGTAAAATCCTTTTCTTAGGAGTACATCACGGGACACAGAGCTCCCGCCCCTCTTTGGGGACACTTATTGCTTTGCTACAAAACTGAGGTGCTCCCGGATGGGAGGGGCTTATATAGGGGAGGGTACTTCCGGTTTTGGAAGTTGCCAGTGCCAGCACCTGACGGTATCTATATAACCCATTAGTAATGACTATGTCGCTCTGTGTCCCGTGATGTACTCCTAAGAAAAGGATTTTACAGGTAAGCTGTTATAAAAATCCTATTTTTCCACCATAATTTGCAAATAAATTGTTTCCAAATCAGACAGACAATGTGATTGTCTGGATTTGATTCCACATTTTGTCTCTCATAGTTGAGGTATACCTATGATGACAATTACAGGCCTCTCTCATCTTTTTAAGTGGGAGAACTTGCACAATTGGTGGCTGACTAAATACTTTTTTGCCCCGCTGTATAAACAAGGCAGATTGCCATTCTGTCAGTACAGAAGGCATGGATCCTGTGTTTCTGTAAAGCAGAAACACTGATCCATGCCTTCCACTAGTAAAAGCACCTCCCCCACTACACTAACATTAGCTAGGCACAATCCTTTGATCGCCCCTGAAGTTAACCCCTTCCCTGCCAGTGTCATTAGTACAGTGACAGTGCATATTTTTAGCATTGATCACTGTAATAGTGTCACTGGTTCCCAAAAAGGTCTAAAAAAAAAGTGTTAGTTAGGTAGCCCCTGAGACGGAGTCCAGACAATTTGGAAAGTGCCCATGGAGTGTCTGCCAAGAGCTTGAGTATGTCTGAATATTATGACCTCTTGGGCCATTTTATTGCGTTGAAGATGAGGAAATAGGCGAGGGAGAATATACAGGTATAGGAAGGTGGAGTTCAGGTTGAATTGCTCCTATGCCATCATTGGAGTGTCCACTGCATAGGCCCAAGGGTGTTTGGACATGGCGACAACCTGTCCAGTTTGTTGTTTAATCAAATCTGGATTACCAGTTGCAAAGGGCTTATAAGACCTCCGGATGAAGAGCCCATTCCCCCAAATCCAGAAGCTGATGACGGAGAAAGTCCACGTGCCAATTTTCTACACCTGGGATGTGAACGGCAGAGAGGGCTTAGACGTGCTTCCCTTAGAGTGGTACAACTTCTGGTGCTTTCTTGGTGCTTGATGTAGGCCATGACAATAGCATTGTCCAAAAGGATTCTATTCAGTAACCTCACAATAAAGTCTAGTGTTGAACAACCAAACCGCCCCAAGTTCCATATTGTTGAATAAAAGGTAAGCTTCCTCAGAAGACCAAGTCCCCTGCATGGGGCAGTCCAAGAAACTTTGTCCCGTGTGGCCAGAATATTGAATTGCAACAGTCTGGAGTGAAAGGTGCAGCCTTGGAAGAGGCAATCATGACACCCTAGACCTTCATACAAGCACAATCAAGAGCGTCCACATGATTACAAAGGGAAAGAAGTTTGTCCCAGGAATATGTCCAGGATTAGACCTGGGTACTCCAATCTGTGAGCCAGCAATGATTTTTTTAGCATGCAACCGAAAATATGCAGAGACTGTACCATCTGTTTGATGTTGGCTGACAGGGACAGGGAGGACCAGTCATCAAGCAGATCATCCAGGTACCCAATTGAACACAGAGCAAAACTGTGACAATAACTTTGGCAAAGACCCGAGAGCAATGGACAGGCCAAAGGGAAGGGCAAAAAATTTGTAATGCCGATTGCCTACCACAAAATGCAGATAGAGGTGATGAGGCCATAAGATTGGAATGTGCAGATAAGAATCTTGGATGTCTCTTGAGACCAGAAAATCGCCTGGAAGGAGGAAATTACTAACCTGGCTGCTGGACAGCAGCAAACAAATCCACTCACTTTTATGGGAAAGGCAACAAGTTAGAAAGCATAAAATGCAGAGGAGGCAGAATGGGAGAGGAGAATACTCCTACTTCCCCTGATCTCCTTAATGTACTTTCCAATGGACGACAGGAGTTTACCTTCAACCACTCAAGGCATTTCTTAGGTACTTTACCTGGCCAGCATTACGACCAGAGAATTCTGTGCCTGTGGTAAGAGAGATGCCTGATCCTTGAGATTTGGTAAAGTGTATCTGCCAAGCTATTCAAGCAGTAGTGTAAGGCTCTAGGTCATGTGTGTCAAACACAAGGCCCGTGGGCCGAATCCGTCACACTAGGCCAGTGGTTCTCAATCTTCTAGTGCCGTGACCCCTTAATAAAATTTCCCATGTTGTGGGGACCCCCAACAGTAAAATTATTTTGGTAGCATGGGTTTTCAGCACCCAAGGCAAGACAAGTAATTTGCGCCCCTAACCCACGGACATTTAGCGCTTCCTGACTCCCTTCCACTCTTACAGTATTAAAACCCCTTGTGGAACATTTTAGGATTAACCATTCTCTCTCTCTTTGTTATCCTCTCTTTCCCTTTTTATCTTTCTGTATCCTAATTTCTTGGTTTTTTTTCTCCCACCCCTCTCTCTAGCTGTGTTTCTTGTTCTGTCTCTTATTCTCTCTCCCTTTTTCTTTGTTCTCCCCCTTCCATGTATTCTTTATTTTTATTCCTTCTCTTACACCTTGGTGGGGGGGGGGAACAGGATGAGTGGCAGTGCTGGCGGGGAGTTGGGATGAGTGGCAGTGCTGGCGGGGAGTTGGGATGAGTGGCAGTGCTGGCGGGGAGTTGGGATGAGTGGCAGTGCTGGCGGGGAGTTGGGATGAGTGGCAGTGCTGGCAAGGAGTTGGGATCAGCCAACTTGGGTGCTCTTAATCAATGTCATCTGCTGATCTGAGAACTGTAGTGGGGACTTTTAATGGCAACTATAATCACAGGCAGTGTTACTCACGGTGTCTCCGGCTTTGTGGTGTCTCGTAGCAGTGACCCCTATGCCGAAATCTGGAGATAGGGTCTCCTCCAGCCCCTCCCACTTCACATTCCTCACCAGTCAGCTGACCTCTGGAAGAGCGGTGAGGGCTTCAGGAACAACCCAGGATTCGGAGACCCCTGGCAAATCATCATTCGAACCCCAAGGGGTCCCGACCCCCAGGTTGAGAACCACTGCGCTAGGCCATTTAATTTGGCCTTCGCACCTCTCCGGCAGATGAGGGCAACTCTAATGCTGAGTAATTGAGTTTGACATCCTTGCTCTAGGTAACAGGTATAACTGATGGCAGACAGGGGCGCCTAAGAACGGAACTAGGATTTTGGGCCGTAACTTAATACAGAGAGCAATGGTCTGACAGACTGCCATAGACACATTAATGCCATGGTTCAAGAAAACAGCCTTAGGAAGGGCCATTAACCTCTTATCTATAGGGTCTTTGAACAATGATTATCCTTCAAAGGCGCCATGAGTCATATTAAGGCAAAAAAAATTCAAGATCTGCCCCAGAAAACACTTATTTCCTTAGGAAATATTTCTCAATAGGATACTGTTGGGTGAAACATTTTGGAATAGTAAAAATTTCCTCTAGATAAGACCAGTCTCCATACAGCAGAGGTTCCATAAGCGAGTGGACCAGGAAAGTCTTTGCTGTTCTGGGGAGTTTAGGAGACGGTATACTGGAAACCATAAGGTGAGCAGCTCTAACGCCAAACAAGAGCTTACAGCATCAATAAGCATGTGGGTAAGTGCCGCAAGGTGCTGCAGCAATACCAAACACACAGTCCAGGTGCAATTAGTAAAAACTTGTATTGAAGTAAAGGCAAAACAGTTCATAACAAACCCAGTGGGAGAAGGCCCAACCGGGAAAGCTCTCAGATGCCAACAGTGTGTAGCAGAGCAGGTATCAGCCAAACTGACAGCGTCTCTCTGGAGGGGCAGAATATGGCCTGGCTGTTCTGTGTCCAAACAGGAAGTTGTCCAAGGAGATTGCGGAGCACTAAGCTTTCCCTACTCATCTGGAACCTTTCATGCCCTGAACTGAATGGGTATGAAAGGTTCCAGATGCCATTACTGTCCCTACCAGATGGGTTGACCAGTCCCTTCACTACCCACAGGTGCATGCATACCAAACCCAGGGTCCAGGGTCTTAAATAGACTCTGCCACATTCAAGATGGCTGCCACAGTCACATGGGAGACAAGCATCCAATCTGATCACTGCCTTGGTGACTCTGGAAACCAAGACTTCCACTTCCTCTGCATTGCCATTGCGGTTGAGCGTCACCTGCAGTGGAGACAACAGACTGTACCTGCCTACAAGCATAGCAAGGGTCTCATTTAGTTTGGAAGAAATCTCTGTGGCAGGCATGTTATCCTGTCCAGACTCCTTCACTGACACCTCCTCCCCAGGCACTGCATCTGAATCAAGGGTGAAATCATGAAATGATGACAATTACAGGCCTCTCTCATCTTTTTAATTGGGAGAACTTGCACAATTGGTGGCTGACTAAATACTTTTTTGCCCCATTGTATAAAGTGAGAAAACTTTCAAATATTGTTGTGTGAATCACATGCGTGAAACCTTAAAAATAGTGAGCAATGTGATTGTCCACAAATATGGATATGGACTATCCTTGAAACTACTAAATTACACCAATAATAGTGAGCAATGTGATTGTCCACAAAAACTGGATGTTGAATATCCTCACAGTTTGTGAAAATATTTATCACAAATGTGTCAAACAGTCTTTCAACAGAGATGACAAAAACGTAGGTTGACAAAACACCCAGGAGTGCTTTCACCGTCCGAATGGGGAATAAAGATAGGTACTCTTACTGGATGGTGTGGATCCAACTCACCGTACGGTGGTGGATCTTACAAGCATGGGAAGCTAGCCAGCGCTTCAGCGAAAATCCCAATCGGTCTTTCGGATTCCTCCTTAGTGGATCGGTGGTGTATTACATGCACTATCCAATGCATGCAGCATTCGATCACAGACACGATAATAATGGGGGGGAAATCCAAGATGGGTTTTTCCTCTCACCGATAATTAGTGTGTTATAAAAGGAAAAAGGAAAAAAGATGCCTCCTCATAGCGTAAAAAGGTGGGTAAATATTTATTCCCATAAAAGATGCCTCACAACCAGGTACAAATCGAATAAAATACATATGCTGGCCCCAACCATCTCAACACTGCGCTCTTAATTTTATCGATTATTTTGGTTGCCTGTTTTGGGTGTTTTTACTTTGAAATTTGAAGTTTTTTACTTTATTTTATTCGATTTGTACCTGGTTGTGAGGAATCTTATGGGAATAAATATTGTGACGCACAAGGGACTCAACTCATACTTTTCAATATCTTGAATGGTTTTTTATCTTTGAACATTTTGTTTATTTTGCTGTATTTTTTGTAATAAATATATTTTTTGCGATTTCTATTGTTGTTGTTTTGCCTCTAAAGTCCGACCATTGGTTAACCCTCCTGAGTAATCTTAAATGTTTTTCTCTCATTAATACGGATGTGGCATTGTGAGTGCTTCCTCCTTCCCTTCAGTATTCATTAGCTACATATACTGTAACTCCCCAAAAGTGGTTTTGTCAAATATTTACAATTTAAGTCCGAAATTACTGGACACAGCAGGAAGGTTGCACCCACCAGGATAAACTTGTACAACTTTTCTAGCAAACGCAAGACCCAAAGTTGCCCAGGCCTAACTTCTCTCTTGGGGCTCAATTCAGGGTTATGGCAAAAAATTGCACTCAACAAAATCTGGCAAACTTCCAGGGGAGAACAATAAAATGTACCTCCCGTCTTCTTCACGCAGAAATCACATGACAGACTGCCTGCATCCAGGACTTATCACTCACCTGTGCTCACGGCATGAAATATTAGATGTGAGTGGGCGCAACTAGCTTCGGGAGCCAGCAGCCTCCCATTACTTTCAATGGGGCTAATTCTCATAGATAACTGCAGTAACCCCATCTGGGGTTCTCGCATCTAATCGCCAAGCTGGGGGCATTTGCAAGTGTGACTGCACTGGCTCCATGCACACTGGCTTAACCACTTCCATACTGGGCACTTATACAGCTTCCTGCCCAGACCAATTTTCAGCTTTCTGCGCTGTTGCACTTTGAATGACAATTGCGCGGTTGTGCTACACTATACCCAAACTAAATTTTTATCATTTTGTTCCCACAAATAGAGCTTTCTTTTGGTGGTATTTGATCACCTCTGCGATTTTTTTTTTTCCTGCTAAAATTTTTTAAAAAGACCGAAAATTTTGAAAAAAAAAAAAGTTTTTTTTTGTTTCAGTTACAAAACTTTGTAAATAAGTAACTTTTCTCCTTCACTGATGGGCACTGATGGGGCTGCACTGACGGGCACTGATAAGGCGGCACGGATGGGCACTGATAGGCGGCACTGTACTGTACTGTAATGTGTTACTAATGGATGTCAATCAGTGCCAAACAATAATGCCTGCCAATCAGTGATGCCCATTGTGAGCACTGATTGGCATCCATTAGGGGCACTGAATGGCATCCCTGGTGGTCTAGGGAGGCATACCTGGTGGTGGGCATCCCTGGTGGTCCAGTGGCATCCCTGGTGGTCCAGTGTGGGCATCCTCGGGGGGGGGGCTGCGCTGATAATTGATCAGTACAAACCCCCCCTGTCAGAGGAGCAGCCGATCGGCTCGCGTCTGACAGACAAGAGTGAGGAAAAGCCGATGACCGGCTTTTCCTGTTTACATCGTGGTCAGCCGTGATTGGACAGGGCTGATCACGTGGTAAAGAGTCTCCGTCGGAGACTCTTTATCTAGATCGGTGTTGCGGGGTGTCAGACTGACACCCTGCAACAACGATCGCCGCGATGCGCGCCCCCGGGGGCGCGCAGTGGCTCAAAATCCTGAGGACGTCATATGACATCCAGTCAGGATTTTGAAACCACTTTGCCGCCGTCAATCCGCTATAGGGCGGGCGGCAAGTGGTTAAAAAAAAAAAAATCGCTGCTTCTACAAGAGTTTTGCATTTTGCCTGTAGAAGCAGCTCAATGTTATCCTGTTATCCTATGCTAAGCCTTTTTCTGACACTTGTTGCTTACAAGTTAAAATCAGTATTTTCTGCTAGAAAATTACTTAGGACCCCCAAACATAATATATATATTTTTTTTTAGCAGAAACCCTAGAGAATAAAATGGTGGTTATTGCAGTATTTTATGTCACACTGTATTTGCGCAGCAGCCTTTCCACTGCAATTTTTTGGGAAGAAATGCACTTCACTTCAATTAATAAAAAAAAAAAAAACTAAAAACAGTAAAAAGTTAGGCCAATTTTTTTTGTATAATGTCAAAGATGAGGTTACACCACAAGAATCGTGATCTTTTTTTTTTTTTTTTTTTTAAACTTGTTTTTATTATAGATTTCCAAACAGACAGAGACACAGAAAACAAAGAAAAAAACAAAAAACAAAAACATTGCTCAGGCACATACAACATCCTCATAGAACAGGTGTATATCATAAATTATAGCAATACAGGCAGGGCTTCACATTGTATTGTATAGCAAGTGCAAAACAGCTAGGCCTCAAATCACAGCTAAACTCATCCTGCCTCACATCAGCCAGCAGTTTCCGGTTCTGCCAACCATGCGTGCCATATCTTATCGTATTTCAGAAAACACCCCCTATTGGCATATGTGTCTTTATAAAGGGGAAGGCTGGCGTTTACCAAGCGTTTCCACTGTAGCACTGACGGGGGGGGTGGGATTTTTCCAACGCATGGCAATATTTTTCCTAGCATAAAAGAGCAGAAGGCTGACTAGAATACGTCCTGCAGAGGACGGGACAATAGGATCAATGATTCCCAAGAGACAAACCTCCATCTTCAATGGAATGGAGGCCGAGGCCACCTTATTAATTAGGTCTAATAACATGATCCAGTATTGTTGGATCCCGGGGCACTGCCAGAAAATGTGCGAGAAGTCGCCTGGGGAGGCGCTGCATCTCCAACACTCCGACGAGTGCGCAGGGTCTATCTTGTTGAGCCTATGTACAATTTTGTACTGTACCACCCTATCACGGATGGATACCAGGGATCTGAAAGGTAGGTCCCAGACATCATCCCAGTCATCTGAGTCTAGAGTAGGGATGTCTTGCAACCAGCTGGACCACAGCCTGTCAAGGGGCGGGAGAGACACACGGAGCAAATATGAGTACAAATGTGACGTGGGCTTTTCTGCACAGTTAGACCGCAGTGTTCTCTCCAGCTCCGACTGGGCCATGATACAGGAGGAGCGCGGGAATTGTGCCGCAAATGCATGGGACAGCTGACCGTATCTAAAGAGGTAATAGTCAGGCAGATTGAAATTGGATGAAAGGTCAGAAAAGGGAAGTAGGGCATTTTCTTTTTCGTACATCACGGGACACAGAGCGACATAGTCATTACTAATGGGTTATATAGATACCGTCAGGTGCTGGCACTGGCAACTTCCAAAACCGGAAGTACCCTCCCCTATATAAGCCCCTCCCATCCGGGAGCACCTCCGTTTTTTGCCAGTGTCTAAGGTGTTGGCCAAGAAGAAACATGTGTTTTTCACTGAGCTTGCGTACAGGTTCTTTTGGGCCTCAGTAAGCTATTCCGGATCCGACCAAAAAAGCTTCATAGCTAAACGGTCGGTACCCGGGCCTTGCAAAGAAGAGCAAGGTTTTGCCTGTAATGCTTCTCTTAGGAGAGCTGGACCCTGGGATCCAGAGCTCTGGTCATACCCACGACCAAGATGTTTTCTGTGCAGGGTGCTATACAGGTCCAGGGGAGTGGAATCCTTGGGAACCCGGTCCCTGAAGGTTTGATTACAATGCCTGCCGTGATAGGTGAAGTTTGGGCTTTTGTGGACCAAACAAAGTCCTGCGGCGGGGAACAGGTAAGTGGGGGCCCCCAGGAACTTGGTTCTATTGGGGGACCCCCAAGCCTAATTTGTCTTTCTGTCTGTTACCTAATGGTATTCCCGCAAGATTCTGTGCATGCCTGTAACTGCTAAAAAAATGTAATAATTTTTAATGGTGGTCAAGAAAAAAAAAAAAAAAAATTTTTTTTTATATATATATTTAATATATTAGACTGCGGTACCTGTGTTTGTCCACTAGAGGCCGCTGTGGAATGTTTTCTTGTCATGTGGACTAGTTTCTTCTCAGCAGAGCAAAGTCCAGGAAGTTGGTGAGTTCTCTTATAGGAAACTGCTTCCTCTGCCATGTTGCAGTGCTCGTCCATCCCCCGGCCTGCGGCAAAGAGGGGCCCTGGCTCCTGTCCCTTTGTTTCCATTTTTGAAATTAGCGCCGAAGGCGCACGTGGCCGCGCGCGTGCGCGTGCACGCGCCTCTATATATAGAGGTGAGCCGGAAAAGGGGGCGGAGCCTGGGGGATGACGCTCTGTGCGCGCCGCAGCGCTTCTGCGCATGTGCGGGCGTCCCAGCAGGTTTAAAAACCACAATATTGTAGTAAGCTGGCTATGAAGTACAGAGACAGAGCTGGCAACATTTAAAGGCATACAGCAAGCGGTTGATACAGGCATCCCCTAGAAAGGCACATTAGTAGACACCAACTGTTTCTTATAGCAGCATTTATGCTAGACTATTATCAGTAACTGGTGTATTTCGGCTGGAATACCTCAGCTTTGTGGCTTAGGAATATGCCGTCTAAAAACTCCGGGACTAGAAATTCCAGGAGGAATAGGGGGTCTCCATCGGGCTCTGAGGATCTTGGGCATGCTTTGGCTGCACCAGTCTCCCCTGAAGAATCAGAGGTTAGTGACCGTAGGGCACCCCCAGGAGTACCTGGTACTGTGGCTGTCCTCAGTTCACCTGCTCCTGTGTATGTAACAGAGGAGGTTTTTTCCTCAGCTCTGGGAGGGCTGGAAGAGAGATTGTCAGCATTGATCGCTGCTTCCCTGTCACAGGAGAAAAGCGCTCGATCTCCGTCTCCTCCCTCAGAGTGCCTGTTAACAGAGCAACAGTCCCATACAGAGGTCGACCTACCTGAGGGGGATCAGGATGAGGTCGATTCGGTTGCAGAGGAATCAACAGTGGAAGAGCCGTTCTCAGCATCACATGCTGAAAGGTTATGGGTTCAGTCCCTGACTAATATGGTCCGATCAGCATTTAAAATGCCACTTGCGGAGCCATCCTCCACTTCTGTCTCCTCGTTGGGGTCGCTAAAAGCTCCCCAGACTGTTTGTTCCTTTCCGATCCATCCTTTACTGGAGGGGCTCATTTACCAGGATTGGGAGCATCCTGACAAAATATTTACTCCTCCCAAGAGATTTCCGGTGGTCTATCCTATGGAGGATAAGTTCATCAGAAAATGGAGGGTCCCTACAGTGGACGCAGCCATCTCTTGTGTGAATAAATCACTGACATGTCCGGTGGAAAATGTCCAAATGTTCAAGGACCCAATAGATAAAAAATTGGAGTCCTTATTGAAATCTGCTTTTTCTACAGCAGGATTGGTGACACAACCAGCAGTGGCAGCTATTGGGGTCTGCCAAGCAGTGAAGGTTCAGTTGAAACAGGTCTTAAGGGACTTGCCAGATCAGCAGGCTCTTGCCCTAGCTGATCTACCTAGAGCCTTATGCTTTGCGGTGGACGCTATAAAGGATTCAATCCATGAGGCCTCCCGCCTTACGCTGTCTGTAGTACATATGCGCAGGCTTCTATGGCTCAAAAACTGGTCTGCTGAAGCTCCCTGTAAAAAATTGCTGGTCAGCTTCCCATTTCATGGGGAGCGCTTATTCGGGGAAGACCTGGACAAGTATATCCAGAGAATTTCCAGCGGTAAAAGTACACTTTTGCCGGTTAAAAATAGAGTTAGAGGTCCCTCTTTTAAGAGGCCGGCTTCTCCAGTCCCTAGGGCATCGGCTGTGAAACAGTTCCGACGGCCTCCTCGGTCAAATCCCGGAGGTAGAAATCAGGGACAGTTGCAGGGTAACAAGAAGCCCTGGAGCAGGAGAGGTACAAAACCTCCCCCAAAGTCAAATGCATGAAGGGTTGCCCCCACCCAATCGGGTGGGGGGAAGACTTCAGTTGTTCACAGAGACCTGGCGGGACACGATCCGAGACAGATGGGTGCTCTCCGCAGTAAATCTGGGACACAAATTGGAGTTAAAAAACTCCCCTTCTTCCCGCTTTATAAGGTCAAACGTGCCAAGGGATCCCCAGAAGAGAGGATCCCTCCTGTTGGCACTAGAACAATTATTGCTACAAGCAGTAATTATAGAGGTTCCCCTGGAAGAGTGGGGGTTCGGGTTTTACTCAAACCTCTTTACAGTTCCGAAGCCAAACGGGGACGTGAGGCCCATACTAAATCTAAAAGGGCTAAACAAATTCCTGCATATCAGGACTTTCCGGATGGAGTCGATCCGATCGGTAGCCACTGCCCTACAAGGGGAGGAATGGTTAGCCTCGATCGACATCAAGGATGCTTATTTGCACATTCCCATCTTTCCAGCCCACCAAAAATTTCTACGCTTTGCGGTAGAAGGCCGCCATTTTCAGTTCAGAGCCTTACCCTTCGGTCTGGCCACAGCACCAAGAGTGTTCACAAAAATTTTGGCCCCGTTATTGGCCAATCTAAGAACACGAGGTGTAACGATAATGGCATATCTAGACGACTTGTTGCTGATAGACCACTCAGTGGAAAAACTAGAAGTGGTTGTTCACGAGACAATCAAGTATCTGGAATATCACGGTTGGATTATCAACCGAGACAAGTCAGCCCTAAAACCAGTCAAAAGTCTGGAATACTTGGGGCTAAGGCTGGATTCAGACCAGAGAAAAATTTTCTTGCCTCAAGAAAAGGGGTCGTCTTTGAGAGATTTGATCCACTTAGTGGGCTCAAAAAGACAGCCATCCATACGCCTGTGCATGAGGCTGCTGGGAAAGATGGTGGCATCATTCGAAGCAGTACCCTACGGTCAATTCCATTCAAGGAAGTTGCAAAGGGCCATACTGTCAGCCTGGAACAAAAAAGTTCAGGCTCTGGACTTACCAATGTCCTTGTCCCCTTCCGTTCGCAGGAGCCTCCGCTGGTGGTTGGTTCCCCAGAATCTGGAAAGAGGGAAATCCTTCAGTCCGATTTCCTGGAAGTAGTGATGAGCCGAACACCCCCGGGTTCGGTTCGCACCAGAACCCGCGAACGGACCGGAAGTTCGAACGAACATTAGAACCCTATTAAATACAATGGATGCGAACGTTCGAATTCTAAAGTGCTAATTATAACAACTATTATGCATGTTATTGTCCTAAAAAGGGTTTGGGAACCCGGGTTCTGCACCAGGGGACATGTATCAATGCAAAAAGAAGTTTTAAAAACGGTCGTTTTTCGGGAGCAGTCATTTTAATGATGCATAAAGTGAAAAAAAAAAAGTCAAATATTCCTTTAAATATCGTACCTGGGGGGTGTCTAAAGTATGCCTGTGAAGTGCCACGTGTTTCCCGTGTTTAGAACTGTCCCTGCACAAAATGACACTTCTAAAGGAAAAAAAAGCCATTTAAAACTGCTTGCGGCTTTAATGTAATGTCTGGTCCCGGTAATATGGATGAAATTCTTTAAGAAAAATGGCATAGCTACCCCATGACCCCCCCCCCCTACCCCAGCCCATTACCAGCCCCTTTGGGTCTTGTATGGATATTAAGGGGAACCCCGCACATAAAATAAAAAAGGCCCTATATACTCTGAACAGCCGTATACAGGCGGTGCATACAAGACAGGGACTGTAGGTTTGTTCTTATGTAGAATCTGTTTGTAATTTTGAACAGGTACATTGTTGAAGTGTAGCTCCAGCCCAAAAATCTATTTTTAAACTTTTTGGAAAACATAGGTAAGGGTTATCACCCCTGTAACATTTGTTTTGCTGTCTGTGCCCCTGTTCAGAACATTTCACCTCACTTTCCGTCCCAATGACAACTGTTTTTGAAATGTGGTGTTTTTCTTGAAACAAGGATTGCTGATAAAGCATCAGTACAGAGGAGACACCTTTCTCCCATATTTATTCTTACAGGAGAGAATTTTCCTTCCTAGTGGTAGATTTCCTCTCACTTCCTGTTGTCTTCTTGCGTTTGCAAGTAGGAGTCGTTTGTAAGTTGGATGTTTGAAAGTAGGGACCTGCCGTATATACTCTGCAGAAATAGGCCCCTTAGTTGTTGGTGTTGGCACAACACTGTAAGCACTCACAGTTACTCTTGGTTGGTGCTGGAACGCCCTGCTGTCAACTATTATATCAGGAATTTTAATTACATATAATTGTTGAACAGTGGTAGTAAAAATTGGGCCTTTGATGGTGGTGCTGGTGCCACAACACTGTAAGCCCTGACAGTTACTCTTGGTGGGTGCAGCAATGGGCCCTGCTGTGAATTATTAGATCAAGAATTGTAATTACATGCCCCTGTTGAACAGGGGCTGAAAAATTGGGCCTTAGGCACTGGTGGCACAACACTGCAACCCCTCACAGATACTGTACTTGGAGCACAGCAATGAGCCCTGTTGCAAAGTATTGCTTCAAAAATTGTAATGACACGCCCCTGTTAAACAGGGGCTGAAAAATTGGGCCTTAGGCACTGGTGGCACAACACTGCAACTCCTCACAGATACTGTACTTGGAGCACAGCAATGAGCCCTGTTGCAAAGTATTGCTTCAAAAATTGTAATTACACGCCCCTGTTAAACAGGGGCTGAAAAATTGGGCGTTAGGCACTGGTGGCGGCACCCATAAACAAAAATGATCTTCCAAGCTATCATCATCAATCGTATCATTGAGGACTCGGAGGAGGAGGATAGGCAGTCAACATAACAGCACAGGCACTCAGCATCAGCATCAGTCTTGAAGGGATGTGACATTTTAAAATCAATTAGTCTGTTATATCAGCATCAGGTGTGTGGTAGCTGGTGGTGATCCAAGACTGGTTCATCTTGATGAAAGTCAGTCGATCAACCGAGTCGGTGGACAGGCGCACCCTGTGATCCGTGACAAATCCTCCAGCAGCACTGAATGTGCGTTCCGAAAGAACGCTGGATGCAGGACAGGCCAGTAGCTCAATTGCATACTGTGCAAGCTCTGGCCAGTGATCCATCCTCAAGACCCAGTAAGCCAGAGGATTTTCGGTGGGGAAGGTGTCCAAGTCTGACCTTGCCCCTAGATATTCCTGCACCATGTTTATCAGACGCTGGCGATGGTTGCTGGAACCAATCATACTTTGGGGCTGCGGACTAAAGAATTGTCTGAACGCATCGGTCAGACGGCCACCTTCCCCACCGCTCCTTCTTTGACTGGCCGAAGCCTCAGCAACTCGTTGTCCAGGACCAGGAGTTTGCAACCTCCCAGTCTCTGGGAACGCGTTGCACAGACCTTTCTGCAAGGCCTCCCGGAGTTGTCTCATCCTCTGCTCCCTCTGCGACGGTAACATAAGGTCCGCAACCTTACCCTTGTACCGTGGATCAAGGAGAGTGGCCAGCCAGTAATGGTCCCTCTCCTTGATCCGAAGAATACGAGGATCCTTCCGCAGACTTTGCAGGATCAGGGAGGCCATGCAGCGTAGGTTTGCTGAGGCATTCGCTCCGGAGTCCTCTGGGTCACTAAGGACGACATGATCCGCAGCCACCTCCTCCCAGCCACGTACAAGTCCACTGGTTTCTTGGGACTGTAAATCATCCCTAAAAGACTGCTGCTGATGATGCTGAGTGCCAGCCTCCACCTCCATGCTGACACAATCCTCCTCCTCCTCCTCCTCCTCCTCCTCTTCCTGTGCGATGGGTGGGACAGAAGGAACACTGTCTGGGTAAAGGGGGCCTTGAGAGGCAAGGAAGTCCTCCTCTTCCTGCCTCTGTTCTGCCTCAAGTGCCCTGTCCATTATTCCACGCAGCGTGTGCTCCAACAGGTGGACAAGAGGTACAGTGTCACTGATGCATGCACTGTCACTGCTCACCATCCTCGTGGCCTCCTCAAATGGTGCCAGGACAGTGCATGCATCCCTGATCATGCCCCACTGGCGTGGAGAAAAAAAACCAAGCTCCCCTGACCCTGTCCTGGTGCCGTAGTCGCACAGGTACTCATTGATGGCCCTCTGCTGCGTGTGCAGCCGCTGCAGCATGGCCAACGTTGAGTTCCACCTGGTGGGCATGTCACATATAAGGCGGTTCTTGGGCAGGTTCAACTCCTTTTGCAGCTCAGCCAGGCGAGCACTGGCATTATAAGATCTGCGGAAATGCACACAGACTTTCCTGGCCTGCCTCAGGACATCCTGTAAGCCCGGGTACCTGCCCAAGAACCGCTGCACCACCAGGTTAAGGACGTGAGCCACACAGGGCACATGGGTCAGTTGTCCCTGTCGGAGGGCGGAGAGGAGGTTGGTGCCATTGTCGCAAACCACCATTCCTGGCTTAAGCTGGCGTGGCGTCAACCACCTCTCGGCCTGGCCCTGCAGAGCAGACAGGACCTCTGCCCCAGTGTGGCTTCTGTCCCCCAAACACACCAGCGCAAGCACGGCATGGCATCTTTTTGCCTGCGTACTTGCGTAGCCCCGTGAACGGCTACGGAGCACCGCTGGTTCATAGGACAAACCACAGGAAGAGGCCATGGAGGAAGAAGAAGAGGAGGGGGTGGAGGAGAGAGGTGTGTCACAACCAGTAGTAGCATTTTGGAGGCGTGGCGGTGGGACAACCTCCAACACTACTGCACCTTGTCCTGAATCCTTCCCAGCTGCCAAAAGAGTGACCCAATGGGCCGTGAAAGAAAGGTAACGTCCCTGTCCATGCCTGCTGGACCATGAGTCAGCGGTAATATGCACCTTACCGCTGACCGCCCTGTCCAGCGAGGCCAAGACATTGCCTTCCACATGCCGGTAGAGAGCCGGAATAGCCTTCCGTGAGAAAAAGTGGCGTTTGGGAACCTGCCACTGAGGAACCGCACATTGCACAAACTCACGGAAGGGGGCCGAGTCTACCAACTGAAAAGGCAGCAGTTGAAGCGCTAGCAATTTAGCCAAGCTAGCATTCAACCGCTGGGCATGTGGATGGCTGGGAGTGAACTTCTTTCGACGGTCCAGCAGCTGGGGCAGGGAAATTTGCCTGCTAGAATCGGACGTCGGTGTACTGCTAGCAGAGTGGGCGCAAGTACTTGGCTGTGACACACCTAATTCTACACCTTCATTCCTCTCAGTGCATGTTTCAGAGAGGACTGAAGTTATAGTGGGGTTGGAGATCCCAGCTGATGCGGTGCAAGGAGAGGTCCGCTTTGTTCTTTGGTGTGGGTCTTTGAGGTAGGCTTGCCAACGAGCTGCATGGCAGGTCAACATATGTCTGGTCAGGCATGTGGTACCCAAGCGGCTGATGTTTTGGCCACGCGATATACGCTTGAGACATATGTTGCAAACAGCAGCTGTGCGATCTGATGCACTAGCCTCAAAAAAGGCCCACACCAAAGAACTTTTTGAATGACGGGCAGAGGCAGCGCCCTGCACAGGCGGAGCTCTGCGGTGTGATTCCGTCGGTGTACTGCCCTTACGCTGGCCACCAAAGGGCATCCTGCCTCGTTGGAGATGTGCCTCCTCCTCATCCTCCTCCTCCTCCTCTCTCCTATTAGGCACCCACGTGGAGTCATTGACCTCATCATCCCCTCCCTCCTCATCACTGGAGCCAATCTGGCAGTATGCTGCAGCTGCTGGAACATGACTGCCAGATTGGTGTCCTTCTTGAGCATCCCCTCTGTCTGCTCTCACGCTACTGCCTTCCTCTAGCTGGGTTTCATCATCAGACCCTTCGAAACGCTGGGCATCCTCCTGGAGCATGTACCCAACACTGTGCTGAAACAGTGGGTCTAGGGAAGGAGTGACTGATGATTTGTCTGACATTGATACCAGGGAAGACGACGCTTTGGCAGCTGCTTTTCCAGTACCCTGAGCCTGGGTGAGAGAGGATGAGGAGGAGGAGGAGGGCTTGGTCATCCACTCTACCAAGTCTTCGGCATGATGTGGCTCAACATGTCCAGCTGCCGAAAAGAAGGACAAGCGTGTCCCATGGCCATGTGCTGATGACAATGCACCGCGTCCACGACCAGCACTGTTGCCCCCAGACACAGAGCCTGCTTGCCCTCTTTTATTGCCTCCTGACTGTCTGCCTCTCCTTGTTTGCCTTCCAGACATTCTAATAGATGGCCTGCAGGGAGATGGGAAAAAAGCAATAAGGGCTACCTTCAGGTGTCCTTCTCTGTCCCTGGAAACAAGGACTTGCAGAGTGAAAGAAAAAAAACACTCTCCCTACCTACAGTTTTCTGTCCCTAGAAAAAATGTTTTTTTTAATCACAATATAGCACAAGGAAAATTAACTCACTGTCCTTACAGGTCCCTGGAAACAAGGACTTGCAGAGTGAAAGAAAAAAAACACTCTCCCTACCTACAGTTTTCTGTCCCTAGAAAAAAATGTTTTTTTTAATCACAATATAGCAAAAGGACAATTCACTCACTGTCCTTCCAGGTCCCTGGAAACAAGGACTTGCAGAGTGAAAGAAACTGACACTGTCCCTACCTAGAGTTTTCTGTCCCTGGAATAAATGTTTTTTTCAGCACAATATAGCACAAGGACAATTAACTCACTGTCCTTACAGGTCCCTGGAAACAAGGACTTGCAGAGTGAAAGAAAAAAAATACTCTCCCTACCTACAGTTTTCTGTCCCTAGAAAAAAATGTTTTTTTTAATCACAATATAGCAAAAGGACAATTCACTCACTGTCCTTCCAGGTCCCTGGAAACAAGGACTTGCAGAGTGAAAGAAACTGACACTGTCCCTACCTAGAGTTTTCTGTCCCTAGAATAAATGTTTTTTTTAATCACAATATAGCAAAAGGACAATTCACTCACTGTCCTTCCAGGTCCCTGGAAACAAGGACTTGCAGAGTGAAAGAAACTGACACTGTCCCTACCTAGAGTTTTCTGTCCCTAGAATAAATGTTTTTTTTAATCACAATATAGCACAAGGAAAATTAACTCACTGTCCTTACAGGTCCCTGGAAACAAGGACTTGCAGAGTGAAAGAAAAAAAACACTCTCCCTACCTACAGTTTTCTGTCCCTAGAAAAAAATGTTTTTTTTAATCACAATATAGCAAAAGGACAATTCACTCACTGTCCTTCCAGGTCCCTGGAAACAAGGACTTGCAGAGTGAAAGAAACTGACACTGTCCCTACCTAGAGTTTTCTGTCCCTAGAATAAATGTTTTTTTTAATCACAATATAGCACAAGGAAAATTAACTCACTGTCCTTACAGGTCCCTGGAAACAAGGACTTGCAGAGTGAAAGAAAAAAAACACTCTCCCTACCTACAGTTTTCTGTCCCTAGAAAAAAATGTTTTTTTTTATCACAATATAGCAAAAGGACAATTCACTCACTGTCCTTCCAGGTCCCTGGAAACAAGGACTTGCAGAGTGAAAGAAACTGACACTGTCCCTACCTAGAGTTTTCTGTCCCTGGAATAAATGTTTTTTTCAGCACAATATAGCACAAGGACAATTAACTCACTGTCCTTACAGGTCCCTGGAAACAAGGACTTGCAGAGTGAAAGAAAAAAAATACTCTCCCTACCTACAGTTTTCTGTCCCTAGAAAAAAATGTTTTTTTTAATCACAATATAGCAAAAGGACAATTCACTCACTGTCCTTCCAGGTCCCTGGAAACAAGGACTTGCAGAGTGAAAGAAACTGACACTGTCCCTACCTAGAGTTTTCTGTCCCTAGAATAAATGTTTTTTTTAATCACAATATAGCAAAAGGACAATTCACTCACTGTCCTTCCAGGTCCCTGGAAACAAGGACTTGCAGAGTGAAAGAAACTGACACTGTCCCTACCTAGAGTTTTCTGTCCCTAGAATAAATGTTTTTTTTAATCACAATATAGCACAAGGAAAATTAACTCACTGTCCTTACAGGTCCCTGGAAACAAGGACTTGCAGAGTGAAAGAAAAAAAACACTCTCCCTACCTACAGTTTTCTGTCCCTAGAAAAAAATGTTTTTTTTAATCACAATATAGCAAAAGGACAATTCACTCACTGTCCTTCCAGGTCCCTGGAAACAAGGACTTGCAGAGTGAAAGAAACTGACACTGTCCCTACCTAGAGTTTTCTGTCCCTAGAATAAATGTTTTTTTTAATCACAATATAGCACAAGGAAAATTAACTCACTGTCCTTACAGGTCCCTGGAAACAAGGACTTGCAGAGTGAAAGAAAAAAAACACTCTCCCTACCTACAGTTTTCTGTCCCTAGAAAAAAATGTTTTTTTTTATCACAATATAGCAAAAGGACAATTCACTCACTGTCCTTCCAGGTCCCTGGAAACAAGGACTTGCAGAGTGAAAGAAACTGACACTGTCCCTACCTAGAGTTTTCTGTCCCTGGAATAAATGTTTTTTTCAGCACAATATAGCACAAGGACAATTAACTCACTGTCCTTACAGGTCCCTGGAAACAAGGACTTGCAGAGTGAAAGAAAAAAAATACTCTCCCTACCTACAGTTTTCTGTCCCTAGAAAAAAATGTTTTTTTTAATCACAATATAGCAAAAGGACAATTCACTCACTGTCCTTCCAGGTCCCTGGAAACAAGGACTTGCAGAGTGAAAGAAACTGACACTGTCCCTACCTAGAGTTTTCTGTCCCTAGAATAAATGTTTTTTTTAATCACAATATAGCACAAGGAAAATTAACTCACTGTCCTTACAGGTCCCTGGAAACAAGGACTTGCAGAGTGAAAGAAAAAAAATACTCTCCCTACCTACAGTTTTCTGTCCCTAGAAAAAAATGTTTTTTTTAATCACAATATAGCAAAAGGACAATTCACTCACTGTCCTTCCAGGTCCCTGGAAACAAGGACTTGCAGAGTGAAAGAAACTGACACTGTCCCTACCTAGAGTTTTCTGTCCCTGGAATAAATGTTTTTTTCAGCACAATATAGCACAAGGACAATTAACTCACTGTCCTTACAGGTCCCTGGAAACAAGGACTTGCAGAGTGAAAGAAAAAAAATACTCTCCCTACCTACAGTTTTCTGTCCCTAGAAAAAAATGTTTTTTTTAATCACAATATAGCAAAAGGACAATTCACTCACTGTCCTTCCAGGTCCCTGGAAACAAGGACTTGCAGAGTGAAAGAAACTGACACTGTCCCTACCTAGAGTTTTCTGTCCCTAGAATAAATGTTTTTTTTAATCACAATATAGCAAAAGGACAATTCACTCACTGTCCTTCCAGGTCCCTGGAAACAAGGACTTGCAGAGTGAAAGAAACTGACACTGTCCCTACCTAGAGTTTTCTGTCCCTAGAATAAATGTTTTTTTTAATCACAATATAGCACAAGGAAAATTAACTCACTGTCCTTACAGGTCCCTGGAAACAAGGACTTGCAGAGTGAAAGAAAAAAAACACTCTCCCTACCTACAGTTTTCTGTCCCTAGAAAAAAATGTTTTTTTTAATCACAATATAGCAAAAGGACAATTCACTCACTGTCCTTCCAGGTCCCTGGAAACAAGGACTTGCAGAGTGAAAGAAACTGACACTGTCCCTACCTAGAGTTTTCTGTCCCTGGAATAAATGTTTTTTTCAGCACAATATAGCACAAGGACAATTAACTCACTGTCCTTACAGGTCCCTGGAAACAAGGACTTGCAGAGTGAAAGAAAAAAAATACTCTCCCTACCTACAGTTTTCTGTCCCTAGAAAAAAATGTTTTTTTTAATCACAATATAGCAAAAGGACAATTCACTCACTGTCCTTCCAGGTCCCTGGAAACAAGGACTTGCAGAGTGAAAGAAACTGACACTGTCCCTACCTAGAGTTTTCTGTCCCTAGAATAAATGTTTTTTTTAATCACAATATAGCAAAAGGACAATTCACTCACTGTCCTTCCAGGTCCCTGGAAACAAGGACTTGCAGAGTGAAAGAAACTGACACTGTCCCTACCTAGAGTTTTCTGTCCCTAGAATAAATGTTTTTTTTAATCACAATATAGCAAAAGGACAATTCACTCACTGTCCTTCCAGGTCCCTGGAAACAAGGACTTGCAGAGTGAAAGAAACTGACACTGTCCCTACCTAGAGTTTTCTGTCCCTAGAATAAATGTTTTTTTTAATCACAATATAGCAAAAGGACAATTCACTCACTGTCCTTCCAGGTCCCTGGAAACAAGGACTTGCAGAGTGAAAGAAACTGACACTGTCCCTACCTAGAGTTTTCTGTCCCTAGAATAAATGTTTTTTTTTAAGCACAATATAGCACAAGGACAATTAACTCACTGTCCTTACAGGTCCCTGGAAACAAGGACTTGCAGAGTGAAAGAAACTGACACTGTCCCTACCTAGAGTTTTCTGTCCCTAGAATAAATGTTTTTTTTAAGCACACTATAGCAGAAGCACAAAACACACTGACACTCTCCCTACCTATCCTTCTCTTTCCCTAAACTAAAGGAATCCAGGTTAAGCAAGAAAGAAATAACAGTCACTGTCCCTGCCTATGCTACTCTATCCCTGCTCCGGAACACACTACACTAGGCCGCCGTGCTGGCGGCCTTTTATAGTGTGGGGCGTGTACTAAACACCCTCAGCAATAATTGGCCACAGGCATCCTGCCTGTGGCCAATCATTGCTCTCCTCGCTGCCGGCGCTGTGATTGGCCAAGCATGCGGGGTCACAGTGCATGCTTGGCCAATCACAGCGCCTGGATGACACTGCGATGGCGTAGTGCATTGTGGGCCGTTCGCGTCACTCGAATTTGGCGCGAACGGCCCAAATCGTTCGATCTTCGTCGAACGATCGAACAGCCAATGTTCGAGTCGAACGTATGTTCGACTCGAACACGAAGCTCATCCCTACCTGGAAGGTGGTCACTACAGATGCCAGCCTTGTAGGCTGGGGAGCAGTACTGGAGCAATGGTCTCTCCAGGGCAAGTGGTCAGAAGCAGAAAAGGCCCTGCCCATCAATATCTTAGAGATACGAGCAGCCCGGTATGCCCTAGTAGCATGGACATCCAAACTCCAAGGGTCCCCTGTCAGAGTTCAATCAGACAATGCCACAGCAGTGGCATATATCAATCGTCAGGGGGGCACCAGGAGTCGTGCAGCCCAAAGGGAAGTAAATTACATCCTGAGATGGGCAGAAAAATATGTCCCAGCCATATCTGCGGTATTCATTCCAGGAGTGGAGAATTGGAAGGCGGACTTTCTAAGTCGCCAACAATTATGCCCAGGGGAATGGTCCCTTCATCCCGAGGTTTTCCGGACAATATGTCAGCGGTGGGGAACACCGGATGTAGATCTGCTAGCATCCAGATTCAACACAAAAGTGGACAGGTTTGTCTCTTGGACAAGGGATCCCCTAGCTTGCGGCTCGGATGCCCTAGTGTTCCCTTGGGATCAGTTCAAGCTGATATATGCATTCCCACCGCCACAATTGTTACCTCGATTACTCCGCAGAATCAGGGTAGAAAAGAAACCAGTGATTCTGGTGGCTCCAGCGTGGCCCCGAAGAGCATGGTACGCGGAGATTGTAAAAATGTCTGTGGGGAGTCCTTGGACCCTCCCACATCGTCCGGACCTGCTTTCGCAGGGACCGATATACCACCCTTCCTTACCAGCCCTAGGTTTGACGGCCTGGCTATTGAAGCCCACATTCTAAAAAAGAGAGGGCTCTCTAATGCTGTGGTGTCTACCATGATCAATGCCAGGAAACCGGTATCCAGGCAGATCTACTATAGAATCTGGAAGGCGTACATCGCCTGGTGTGAGGCCAGAAAATGGCATCCACGTAAATACGTAATAGGTAGGATTCTGGGACTTCCTACAATGGGCTGTAGATAGGAAGCTTGCCTTGAGTACTATCAAGGGTCAGATTTCGGCCTTGTCAATATTTTTTCAAAGGCCCTTGGCTTCGCATTCACTAGTCAAAGCCTTTATACAAGGAGTGATGCGTATTAGTCCTCCGGTTAATATTCCCATATGTCCATGGGATCTAAACTTGGTTCTGTCAGTTCTACAGAAACAACCATTTGAACCATTACAGCATATTTCCTTGGTGCTTCTCACCAGGAAATTGATTTTTCTAGTAGCCATTTGTTCGGCTAAAAGAGTGTCGGAATTAGCAGCTATGTCCTGTAAGGAGCCATATCTGGTTATCCATAAGGACAGAGTAGTGTTACGTCCTCATCCAGCCTTTCTTCCTAAGGTGGTATCGAGGTTTCATTTGAACCAAGATGTGGTTCTTCCTTCTTTTTTCCCCAAGCCTACTTCGGTAGAGGAAAAGTTATTGCATTCTTTGGATGTAGTAAGAGCAGTTAAAGCTTATCTAAAAGCCACTGCTCAGATTCGCAGAACGGATACTTTGTTTATTCTGCCGGAAGGCCCCAGAAGGGGTCAGGCAGCGTCAAAATCTACTTTAGCCAGGTGGATTCGACAGGTCATAATACAAGCCTATGGCTTGAGAAGTAGACCGCCTCCGTTCAAAGTTAGGGCGCACTCCACGAGAGCAGTTGGAACTTCATGGGCAGTGCATCACCAGGCCTCCCTGGCTCAAATCTGTAAGGCCGCAACATGGTCTTCAGTACACACGTTTACTAGGTTCTACCAGGTGGACGTTAGAAGTCAGGAGGATGTCGCCTTTGGGCGCAGTGTGTTGCAGGCCGCAAAAGATCCTCATGTCTGATAGCGCTCAGCTTATATATGGTGTATCCCCCCCCTCATTTGGCATTGCTTTAGGACATCCCATTAGTAATGACTATGTCGCTCTGTGTCCCGTGATGTACGAAAAAGAAAATAGGATTTTTATAACAGCTTACCTGTAAAATCCTTTTCTTGGAGTACATCACGGGACACAGAGCTCCCACCCCTCTTTGGGGACACTTATTGCTTTGCTACAAAACTGAGGTGCTCCCGGATGGGAGGGGCTTATATAGGGGAGGGTACTTCCGGTTTTGGAAGTTGCCAGTGCCAGCACCTGACGGTATCTATATAACCCATTAGTAATGACTATGTCGCTCTGTGTCCCGTGATGTACTCCAAGAAAAGGATTTTACAGGTAAGCTGTTATAAAAATCCTATTATGTGCTACTATGTGTGATAGAGTTTTAACACCATATTTTGTCCACGCATAGGGGTCTGGGAGATTGTAAATATGTGACAAGCTGGGATTTAACCAGATTGGGGCATTAGGGGAAACTTCTTGTGGTTTACATTTTTCAATGGCCAGGCTGGCCTTCCACGCCCGCAGGGTGGTGAGCATGGACAGGGTCAGCAAATAAGGAGCGCGGGGGACCCGAAAAAGCAGAAATTGGAGGGCTTCCAGCGAACCCACCACTGTGGCTTCAAGCACCGTGGATGGGTTTGTCTTGTCCGGCTGTAACCACCACGCCGCAGTTACCAGCTGTGCGGCGAGGAAGTATTTATAGCAGTCCGTAAATGCCATGCCACCCTGCGTTCGTGGTCTCATCAGTGTTGTAAGCTTGTATCTAGGCGGCGACGGCCCCCAGATAAAGGCAGAAAAAATTTGGTTCAGTTTCTGAAAGAAGGATTTTGGGATCCATTGTGGGGATTGACGGAATAGGTATGCAAGCTTAGGGACAATTTTCATTTTTAGTAAGTTTATTCGTCCCCAGACGGAGAGGGGTAGGTTACTCCAAGATTTAAATCTGGATTGGGCCTCCAGGAGCACCGGGGTCATATTCAGCGAGACATAGTCAGAAGTCCTGATGGAGACATGGACTCCCAAATATTTAAATGAATCAACCCATCGTAGGGGAGTCCCGGGTGAAGAGGTGGAAGTGGCCTCACGGTCGATCGGAAATAGGAGGGACTTGGACCAGTTAACCCTGAGCCCAGTGACCGCTGCGAAAGTGTCAAGGACTGATAAAGCCCCTTGTAATGATGGACCTGCATCATTGAGAAAAAGGAGCATGTCGTCTGCGTACAAGGCTACCCTCTCCTCCAGCTGACCCACACGGAGACCTTTGATGTGCGGCGAGGTGCGCAGGGCCTCAGCCACCGGTTCTATAGCTAGAGCGAATAAAGCCGGGGAGAGAGGGCAGCCCTGTCTGGTTCCTCTAAAAAGCCTGAATCGGACAGAAAACCATCCACCCAGACGCACCGAGGAGGTGGGACATTTATAAATTATCTATAGCCAATTAATGAATACTAAAAGGAAAGCCCATTCTACGCAGGGTTTCCCACAGGAAGGGCCATTCGACCATGTCGAAGGCCTTTTCCACATCTAACGATGCCACCGCCCGGAACCCCATGTTAAAATGTTGGGTATGTATGTTGGTGAAAAGGCGTCGCAAATTAACATCGGTGGACCTCCTGGGCATGAAACCCGTTTGGTCCGGGTCTATCACCGAGGGCAACATGGGATACAACCTAAGGGCCAAGAGCTTAGTCAGAATCTTTAAATCTGTGTTCAGGAGCGCTATGGGTCTGTACGAGGCACACAAGGTGGGATCCTTAGGGGGCTTGTAGATCAGCGTCAAATGAGCATGATACATAGAGGTAGGTAGGCTGCCGCTAGACAGACAGTCAGTGTAGAGCTGTGCCAGTAGGGGGGCCAATAGGTTCAGATGTGCTTTGTAGAAGTCTATCGGGAGCCCGTCCGGCCCAGGGGCCTTGCCAGGGGGAAAGGAACGGATGGCGTTCCGAACCTCTAGCGCTGTGAAAGGTTGGACCAAAGTCTCGCTTTCGCTGTCGGAGAGCCAGCCAAGCGCCAACGGGTCCAGCATCTCCGGCTGGAAATCCAAGGGCAAACCAGAGGAGTATAGACTGGTGTAAAAGTCATTAAAGGCCTGCAGAATGTCCGATGGGGAGGAGACCAATCCACCCCCCGGGACCTGTAAAGAGGACACCAAAGTGAGAGGCTGGTCGTGCTGGGCCATCATGGCCAGAAGACGGCCATTCCGATCACCCTGTTCAAAAGCTCTCTGTTTGCCTTTGTATGTCTCGAGTCTCGTGACCTCTGCCAAATGTAACTGCAGGTCCCTCTGAGCCGCCATAAGCAGGTCAAAGTGAGCTGGGGTGGGGTCCCTGCTATATATGTCAGTATGGTCTGTAACGTTTTGTTCCAAATTCAGAGTTGCAGCTGAATGCTGCCTCTTTATACTCGCAATGGACGATATGTACTGACCCCTAGTATAAGCTTTGAAGGCATCCCAGGTAACATCCGGAGGGGAGGACCCGGCATTGTGGTCCCAGAACTCCGCCAGTAAGGGGGGTAAACTCTCCGAGAGATCCGGGTGGGAGACCCACTGAGCACCCAACCTACAAAATTGAACCTTGCCCGGAAGCCGGGGAGCGGAGAACCACTGCCAAGGGGCTGTGATCGGACAGACCGCTCGGCAGATAGGCAGCATCCAACACATCCGCTAACAGTGCGGGGTTGGAGAAAGCCAGATCTATCCGCGATGCGGTCTTGTACGATGCTGAATAACACGAGTATGCCCGTGTAGCAGGGTGCTTCCACCTCCAGATCTCCTCCAGAACCACCGCCTGAGCCCAGGCTGACAGGTCTAGACAGTGCCTCTTGGAAGGCGTGGGTCTATCTAGGTCTGGTGACAGAGTGGCATTAAAGTCGCCCATCACCAGAACTTTACCCGGGCAAAACGGGGTTACCTTTTCTAGCACATCATAGAGTAGACCTGGTGAAAAGGGGAGAGGAATGTATACATTGACAACAATATACCTTTGCGACCATAGTGTAAACACCAAGATAACATATTTGCCCTGAGGGTCAGTGCGGACCTCTTCAATCACACAAGGAAAATTTTTGTGAATAAGTATCGATACACCTCTAGCATATGTGGAGTACGTGGCATGTACTGCCCTCTGAATCCATGGTTTTTTCAAAGTCAGGATTTTGCAGCCCACAAGGTGGGTTTCCTGGAGGAGTATAAGTTGGGGGGATTGGGACTTTAAGTACTGGAAAAGAAGGGCACGTTTGAACTTAGAATTAAGGCCCCTGACATTCCAAGAAAGGATGGTAAAGGAAGGAGGCGGGCGATCAGCCATTGGGCATGTATGGCATAGAACAAAGCGGGCAAGCTATATTCACCCTAATGGACCTTAGGGGCGTCAAAACCACTGTTGCATTGCATAGAACATCGACAGCATCCGAGCATTGTACAAAAACAAAACAGAAAAAGGAAAGTAAACCAAACCAAAAACAGACACATAAATCACAATTATCCGTGAACTTCCCAGGCACCAAGTGCCTATCCTACTATGTCCCTTCCCTCCACTAAACATGTGGGGGGGGGCGGGAATAGTCTAGACCCCTAACAAAAAACAAAACAAAAAACCTATGGATTAGGTGGTGTGAATGAGCCCCGAACTAGGGGCCCCACACAACCGGAGCCAGCGAACTCACTCCGCTTCTAGGCAATGTCCCAGGGAGTGGTGATATGTGACACCAGCACTGGCCACCAGCTACGGGGGGGGGGGGGGAGAGCAGTCTCTAACTTGGTGAGGAAAGTAGTGTGTGTCCAGTTCAGAGCTCTGAGCAAACCGAGAAAAAACAGAAACCAAGCAATGTTCCATAGTACATGTTCTGATCCATAAGAGCAGCGGAGGCCACGGAGATCAAACCCAGGGCCAGGGATCTTCCCCCCCGGAAATCACAAGCAGCAATCAATGGCAGTTCAGCAGCGGGGGGGGGGAGGATAGCAACCGTGACCCCCCGAGAGGGAAGGGAGAGAAAAAAAGAGAAGGCAAACAGTGCATCCCACCCCATGAATAAAAACAGAAAAACAAAAAACAGGGGTAAAAAATATGGGGGGGGGGACAGGAGGCAACTTGCAGAGTGTCAAATACTTGCTGCTGGGGGAGTCATCTACCGGCCATCCAACCAGGACATCGCCGCCTCTGGATCTGTGAAGAATCTTGTGCGGTCACCATCAATTACGCGAAGTTTGCTGGGATAAAGCAGGCTGAACTTGAGGCCTTTATCTCTCAGGCGCTTCCTAACCTCGGTGAAGCCGCGGCGGCGGTGTTGGACCTCCGGAGAGTAATCAGGAAAGAGCATGATGCGGGCACCATTATAGTCCAGGTCCCGTTTCTCCCTGGCAGCTGTCAGGATCCGATCCCTGTCCCTATAATTAAGCAGCCGGAGCAAGAAGGGTCTAGGAGGGTTACCAGGGGGCGGAGGGGTAGGGGGAACTCTGTGTGCTCTTTCCACCACAAATGTGGGAGGCATGGCAGGCAAATCCAGGAGTGAGATCAGGAAGGCCTCAGTAAACTCTGCAGGCCTCACGCCCTCCGCCTTCTCAGGGAGGCCCAGGACACGGATGTTGTTCCTCCTGAGCCTATTCTCAGTATCAATGGACTTGTCCTGTAAGGCTTTAACCTGTAAGGCATGGAGTTCCCTAGAGTCCGCCCTGGTAGAATCCTCTAATTGGGAGATGCGGCTAGGTGGTCTATCTTGACCATCACTGAGTCCCGACCCTCCCTGATCGCTGCAAGGAGCTCGGCATGAGAGGTGGCCTGGGATGGGGATGGATCGAGATGGGAAGGAGAGCTGGCTGACATGGTCAGATCCCGGGGCCTCGTGGGCAAGATGGCGGCCGCGGACCGGTCGGCTGGCACCGAGGACGAGCGGAGCTTACCCGGAGACAGCTGGGATAGCCTCGGGGTGGTGGATGCCTTCTTCCGCCCCAGGGTGTCAGGTAAGTGGCTGCTGGAAGGAGGAATCTGCGCTGGAAAACGGTAAGGATTCGGGCAGGAGCGGAGCTCAGCGGTCACACGTCCTCTCCTGTTCACATCCCGGCCACGCCCCCAAGAATCGTGATCTTTACTTTAAAAATTGTGATTCTCATTTTAGCCAGAATCGTGCAGCTCTAGTGTCCATGCACATAAGAACCCTGTCACACTGAGGCAGTTTTCAGGCATTTTAACGCCAGAAAGTGCCTGTAAAGCACCTGAAATTTGCCTCCCATTCTCTGCAATAGGTGCTTTCACACCCGGGCAACGCACTTGTGGGACGTTAGAAAAAGTCCTGCAAGCAGCATCTTTGGGTCAGTTTGGGAGCAATGTACAGAGCCTATACAGCGCTCCCAAAATGTCCCTGCTCATTGGAATGAATGGGTGGCGCTTCCGAAGTGCCTGAAAAGCGGTTCGGAAGCTCCGCAACACAGGAGTTTTTAACCCCCTCTTTGCGGTTAAAAAGCGCCCCCCCTAGCGCCCCAAAAGCGCCGCTTAACCACTTGCCACCCAGGGCAATTCTGACATTTCTCTCCTACATGTAAAAATAATCATTTTTTTGTTAGAAAACTACACAGAACCCCCAAACATTATATATTTTTTTAGCAGAGACCCTAGAGAATAAGATGGCGGTTGTTGCAACTTTTTATCTCGCACAGTATTTGAGCAGCGATTTTTATTTATTTTTTTTATGCAAGAAAAAACAGTAAAGCTAGCCCAATTTTTTTGTATAATGTGAAAGATTAAAGGTTTAAAAAAACACCAGCGCTGCTGCCAGGAAAAAAAAGCAGTGTTTGAATAGTGTTTCTGGGCTTTTTTTTTTTTCAGTAAAAACACTTCCTATAATGTAAAAACGCCAAACCCGGCTAACAGCTTTTTACAGGGAAGTTTTTCATATTTACAGCTCCTGGACGCACAGGCTGTCGTTTTTCTCTACTACCCCTAAATGCTTATGCCTCCAAACGCCTCTGACAGACGCCCCCAACAGCAGTTGTAAAAACGTTCTGTGCGCATGAGCCTTAAGGGCCAGTTCACACCAGACGCAGTTCCGTTCAGTTCCATGTGCTTTTTTTCTGCAAAAAAATGCATGCAGTGTTTTCCATGTATTCCAATGGCTCTAGTTCACACCATGCAGTCAGTTTCCGGTCAGTTTCTGCACCGGAAACTGACTGCATGGTGTGAACTAGAGCCATTGGAATACATGGAAAACACTGTGCATGCATTTTTAGTGCAGAAAAAATGCGCACAAAACTGTACGGAACTGCGTCTGGTGTGAACTGGCCCTTAGGCTCAACGTTTAGAGGCAGAAAAAAAAAAAAAAATTCTAATTTGCATTTCTGATTGGAGCTTTCTGGCAGAAAAAAAAAAAAAAAACGCAAAACTTTCCTAAACTATGTGCACAAAAGTATTTTTTCTTCAAGAAAACTGGCGTTTTTTAAAGCCCAGAATGCATGGAGCCTTATGCCGCGTACACACGACCGCTTTTCTCGACGTGAAAAACTGCATTTTTTTTTTTCGCCGAAAAAAACGATCGTCTGTGGGCTTTATGTCGTTTTTCTCGTTGAGAAAAACGGCAGAAAAAACGACGAGAAAAATTAGAACATGTTCTAAATTTTCACGCCGTTTTTCAGGTCGTCGTTTTTTTCATCATGAAAAATTATCGTGTGTAGGCTTTAACGACGTTAAAAAAGCGCGCACGATCAGAAGCAAGTGAGGAGAAGGGAGCGCTCGTTCTGGTAAAACTACTGTTCGGAATGGAGATGGCACATTCGTCATGCATGAAATTATTACATCGTTTAATGCAGCGCATTCTTTTCTTCGTTCTAATGCTGCAATATTCCAATTCTCTTGCTGCTGATATTCTCCCAGAGTTAGGACAATCTTTGGTCTTTATGATTTATTGTTTTATCATGATTAATCTCTATTTTGGGGAGCCAGATCTCCCTAAATACCCAAAACTTTTAAAATTTATTTTTATATATATTTTTTTTTTTTGCTTTAATTTGTGGTCTTAGATTTTAGACTGTTTTTACATATTATTTGCTATTTTGGAGTGTGTCAAGTTACCACAACATTATTCTTTATTCTAATTTTGCCTCAATGAGGTTAGTGTCCCTTGTTAATTTCTCAAATTTTTATCCACTGTCCCTGCCTACTCACTTACAAACTGGCTATTTAGAAGAAAAACACATGTTAATTTTGTATCTTCAAAAAAAAATCCAATTTATTATGGCCTAATAACAAATTAAAAGGTAAGCCAAAACAAAACCATATGTAAACTACAAATCAAGAAGCCAGGAAGACAGCACTGGAGACCCTGCTGAAATTAGTGCACACCCAGATCACCACAGCAAACACCAAAGCATCTGAAGACCAAAACTAGCCCCATGTGAGGCACATATCCTGGGTTCATTTTCCTCTTTTTTGTTTGACCTTCCCTGCAGCCTTCCTTGGAGGCTGTGTCCGTGGAGGAGGGACTGGAGCAGGAGCAGGGTCTGGAACAGGAGCAGGGACTGGGACGGGAGCAGGGCCTGGGACGGGAGCATGGAGTGGGGCAGGAGCATGGAGTGGGGCAGGAGCATGGAGTGGGCCAGGAACTTGGGCAAAAAAATAGGAAAGGTCCACAACATCTGTGAACTCCTTTAGTTTGTTCAACAGGCCCATATTGACCACCTTCAATATAAGTGTTTCACACTTCAGCCTCTGGTCCAGTCCCATTTGTGGCAGTTTCTCCCCAATAAGGGCAGCAAATCCCTCTGCAGCGGTGGGGGGCTCTCGGAGTGCAGCAGTAGCCTCCCTAATTAGGGCCTGTGTCTCCTCCTCCATTTGAACCAGCCTCCTAGATCTTTTGGCAGGAATCCGCAGCAGAGGGATCTGGGGCCTGGTGTTGTGCTGGGTCCCACTGGGGCCTGCCTCTTCCTGGGTCCCACTGGGGCCTGCCTCTTCCTGGGTCCCACTGGGGCCTGCCTCCTCATCCTGTAAAAAAAAGGTACATCGAGTTAGTTTTGCCTTCATCTTTCACACACATTTGTCACCTCATGACATTTGGTAATTGAATGCTACTAAATATTAAAGTCAATCATTCTGACACCAGTATATTTCTTTTTGGTGCCCTTAATTTGTGGCCACTGCTGTCTATTGATATGTCAGACACTTTTTTTAAACTGTTAACATTTTACACACTTTTTTTGAAATGTTTACAACATTCAACTTTTATTACTCTAAATATTTTGTGAAATATTATACCTGGCTCCAAATATTTAAATCCGGCTCCTCCAGGACTTGAGGTTGTTCCTCCAAAGAGACCTCAACTTGGCTGGAGGCTTGGCTGCATGGAATGCTGGAGGGAAGGCTGGAGGGTTGGCTGGAGGGTTGGCTGCAAGGAAGGCTGGAGGTCGTTCTGGGTGGAAGGCTGGAAAGGGATTCCCTGGATTCCAGATGTTCATCTAGGAAACTCAGGTGCTGATAGTACCACAGATTTGGTATGTATCGGCCCTCTGCACCTGCTCCTGACCGCAGGGATTTTTGAACCTTATTCCTTTGAGCCCGGTATGTGCCCCTAATGGTCCCAATTTTGTTCTTCAGATCCTGTAGTGTTGCTGTGGGGATCTGAGTTTTCACAAATTCCAGCAAGGTCTCCAGTGCTCTCTTCCTGGCTTCTTTATTTTTATTATTTTTATTTTTAGTCTCCCATAAAATTGGAAGATTCTTCCATCTTTGGAGGAATTCCAGCATAAAATCGGGGTCCTTAAAGGGGTTGCTCCACCGGAAAAAAAAAATTAAAAGCCAGCAGCTACAGCTACAGCAGCTGCTGGCTTTTAATATTTGGACACTTACCTGTCCTGGAGTCCAGCGACGTCCGCAGCAGAGGACGAGCGACCGCTCGTCGCTCTGCTGCTCCCCCCGCCATCCTCGCTGAGGGAACCAGGAAGTGAAGCCCTGCGGCTTCATGCCCGGTTCCCTACGGCGCATGCGCGAGTCGCGCTGCGCCGTTCTGATTGGTGCTCCTGTGTTCTGGGAGCCGAGTGTCTCCCAGAACACCAAGGGAAGCCTGCGGGAAGTGACGTAACTCCCGCAGATTCCCGGAGACAGGACTCCCGGATGTGGGTGAAAATACCTGTCTTAGACAGGTATCTTCACCCCCCTCCCCCCTGAAAGGTGTCAATTGTGACACCGGAGGGGGGGAGGAATCCGATCCGCGGAAGTGAAAAATTAGGGTGGAGCTCCGCTTTAAATGCCTTCATTATCTGTGCAATTCAAAAACCAAAACCAAAAAAGGAATGTCAGTCAGGACTACTCCAAATCTTTCTAACCATATATAGGCCACTAACGTAGCAATTGATCAGTCATCATAGAGTTGAGTGGACACCTGGATGTTTGTGTTGAGCTCTTTTTAGCTAACTTTGTAAAAAGCTAGAGTTCGTGACCTGACTTTACCCGAACCCAAACCACATTTAAGTAAATTAAGCCCTGTAAAGAGGGTGAATAAAAGGACACCCCAAAAATAAAGGAGTACCTCGAACTGTCCCTGCACCAAGTGTCATATTTTATTAAATTTTAATTAACCCTAAATTCACTCCTGGGTATAATTAATTGTTGTCTCCTGTCAATTGCAATACATAGAAAAGTCATTGATACAAACATTAGGAAAGCATTGTGGTTCCCCCAAATATCCATATCAGGTCTGTCAAGGATTTTAAGGGGAACTCCCCCACAAATTCCATTAAAAAATGGCGTGGAGTCCCCCCCCCCAATCCATAACAGACCCTTATCCGAGCACGCAACCTGGCCGGCCGCAGGGGAAAAGGGGGGGACGAGAGAGCGGCCCCCCCTCCCTCCTGAACCGTACCAGGCCACATGCCCTCAACATGGGGAGGATGTCTCCATGTTGATGAGGACAAGGGCCTCATCCCCACAACCCTTGCCCGGTGGTTGTGGGGGTCTGCGGGCGGGGGGGCTTATCGGAATCTGGAAGACCCCTTTAACAAAGGGGCCCCCCAGATCCCGCCCCCCCCCTATGTGAAATGGTAATGTGGGACATTGTACCCCTACCATTTCACCTTAAAAAATGGCATTATCTGAAAAATGACACTACACGGTTTTTGACAATTCCTTTATTATTGGTTTTGTTTTTCAACCATCTTCTTCCTTCTTCTTTTCTGCATTGGAGTTTCTTCCTCCATCTTCCTCTTCATCTTCATCTTCCTTCTTGCTTCGGGCTTCTCGTCCGCATCTTGCTTCGGCTTCTTCTTTGTTCTCCCGCTGCTCCGTTTGAATTTCCCGTTGTGTGACGCAAAGTTAGGCAGTTCTCCTCTAGGTCCGCTGCGAGCCGGGGGACCCGCCCCCCTCTGACTGCACGGGGAAAGTACCTGTGAAATCTCTGTGCGTCAGAGGGGGGCGGGGTCGCCGGACCAAGAGATGAACTGAGCGTCCCACAGCGGGAACCTCCAATTCAAACGGAGCGGCCGGAGAAAGAAGAACCCGGAGCAAGATGCGGACGAGAACACCGAAGGAAGATGAAAAGGAAGAGGAAGATGGAGGAAGAAACACGAAGCGAGAAAAGAAGAAGGAAGAAGATGGAAGAAAGACAAACTAAAAATTAAAGGAATTGTCAAAAACTGACTCTTGTCATTTTTTACATTTTGTACGCTTTCATCGTGAAATGGTAGAGGTACAATGTACCCCTTACCAATTCACATAGGGGGGGGGGGCCGGAATCTGGGGGTCCCCTTTGTTAAAGGGGTCTTCCAGATTCCGATAAGCCCCCCGCCCGCAGACCCCCACAACCACCGGGCAAGGGTTGTGGGGATGAGGCCCTTGTCCCCATCAACATGGGGACATCCTCCCCATGTTGAGGGCATGTGGCCTGGTACGGTTCAGGAGGGAGGGGGGGCCGCTCTCGTCCCCCCCTCTTCCCCTGCGGCTGGCCAGGTTGCTTGCTCGGATAAAGGGTCTGTTGTGGATTTTGGGGGGGACTCCACGCCCTTTTTTTTCCTGATTTGGGGGTGGAGTTCCCCTTAAAATCCTTGACAGACCTGAAGGGCCTGCAACTCGAATTTGGGGGAACCCCACGTTTTTTTTTTTCAGGTACAAATCAGTTTTCAATGTCTTGCCATTTGCCGGGAGGCAAGAATTCATTTAGAGCCGCGATTGACTTTTCAAAGTTTATAGTCCCAATTCAAAAATGACACTTTGTGCACGGCCAGTACTAACAGCACGGGAAGCAAGCGCCAAGTTACATGCATATTGCCCAACTCCGGCCCCGAACATACAGTGAATGAATGTTTATAGGTTTAATGCTCCTGGACACAGCCATATCAAGTAAGAAAAATGTTACGTACCCGCGATCTACACGTTCGTCTCCTCCGACCTTCTTCCACTCACTGAACGTCGCTTTCAACGATGTTTTTTGGAGTTATATACAGTGCGCATGCGTGACGCTCCGCACGCTTTCCCGCCCCTGACGTTCGTTACACTACTTTCCCCGCCCCTTCTCGCTACTCCTTAATGATGGAGAGTGTAAACATGTCGGCGAATCACCAACATGATGTGGAAAGTGGGGAAGAAAGCAGGCCCCGACACAGAAGGTATAAAGCCACTAACATGAGCTTTGAGGAGATGGTGGAGATGGTCACCATATTGCTCCGGGATGATTACGACGCCAAACATGGGCCCTACAAAAAGCCAAATCAAGTGAAGTCCAAGATCATGGATAAAGTGGTCAAAGCGCTATGGCAGAAATTTGGTGTTCGCAGGTCGCGGGAACAGATCCGGAAACGATGGTCGGACATTAAGTTGCGTGAGCCGGATCAATATAAAAAGATTAAAAAAGTCATCAAAAAAAGTAAGTAGATTAACATTAAAATGTGATTTTGCCTAATAACGTGGTGTTGCATGTGCTTTTTAAATAATGTATGTATTACAGTGAAAAATGTCATGTTTCATGTTTTTGGCCACACGAATCGATCGTATAAATGGTCGTTCAAACGTTCACTCAATCACAAGCTTTTGCCACGATTCATCATTGTTCGCACGACATTTTATCAATCACAAAATAATAGGCATGTTCAAATGTTTTTAGCAATGTATTCCACCAAAACATCGTTTGGGTGGTATTGAACGAGGATTTCAACGTTGGATTCTTGTGCCCAAGAACATGAAACAGGACATCATGAAATGTTTATGTGAGAAGTAATTATAAACATGTTTGTGTAGTTGTTGGTAATTATATTTGGCTAATGTAACTAGATTCAGTGTACGTTTACAAGAGTATATGCTCAGCAGCTGCTTACACATCTGGACTCATTAGCACAAGAACAACCTTTTGATGGTGTCACACACAGGTGATCCAGTGGATACCTGGTGTGTTTCCATGTGTGAAACATGACCTAAAGAGATTAATCTACCATCTTGGGAAATGGATACAATCATGTGTTCATCTTCTCCAAAATTATCAGTAATACAATTGTAACACACTTCCCAAGAATGATTAATATTCCTCTTTCACGCCTAAATATATTTAGTTACACAAGTCGACCTTTTGGTTATATCTCCTAGGGCTTCAAAGAGCTAAGAGACACGAGGCTGCAAACCCCGCACCACCAACTCAAGACCCACAACTGCAGGATGTGGCAGAAGAGGGAAATGGCAACTCACCAGGTCAGTGTCATACACCACAGCCTCACGTAATAGATGTTGGCCTGTATATTTAGTAAGACATTTTCTTTTCACAACTTAAAGGGACTTTAATGCCTGCGGCAACAGCAACCTTCACCAGAGCCACTGCCCAGATGTTGCTTGAAGAAGTGAGGGTCTGCTCTCGGGAGGTTCAAACCATAAAACACAACCTGGTCCAGATGTACCAAACAAACAAAATGATGGAGAAAAAATTACTAAAAATTGAGCATATTCTTGGGAGTGTTTAAAACTTGTATATATTTTTTTTTTTAAAAAAAATTTTTGGGGGGGAAATGTTTTATTTCTATAAAGGGATATTGTTCGTGTTGTACAGTTTTGTACTGAGTTGTAAAAAGCAAATATTTTTGAAATTCCTCCAAAAATTGGGGTTATATTTTGATACAAACCTTACCAATTTTATACTCATAAATTTTTTTAAACAGTAAACAATGTGTGGCTTCTTATATCAATGTTGACCCCCCCCCCCCCCCAACAAAAATGTGTGTGTTTAGACTCTATAAATGCTTGTAATTTACTTGTTAGGAAAAAACATGGGACTACAACTGCACTAGTATAACCAAGGACAGTGATGGTGAACCTTGGCAACCCAGATGTTTTGGAACTACATTTATAATGTTGCTCAGGCACTCTGCAGTGTAGTTGAGCATCATGGAAAATGGAGTTGAAAAACATCTGGAGTGGCAAGGTTCACCATCACTGACCTAGAAGAAAGAACAAATACAACAAAAGAAAAGCAAACAAGATGTTTTCAAGATATTATTTTTTATTATGAGCAACATTGATTTAAAACTGATCAGGCATTGCAATGGCCCCCCTACCCATAAAATATTCGACATAGCGTTGCCGCACATCACGGCCGCTTTGGGGGGCCAAGCCTGTAAGGCCAGCTAACTGGGCTGGCAATGGTCCATCCAAACCCTGTGTGCCCTGAAGGTCAAGTGTAGCAAGATAATTTGTGGAGTGTTTGATTAAAAAATTGTGCAGTATGCAACAACACATGACCAAATGGTTCCATTTATACTCCGCCATGTTTATTGCAGTCAGAAAAAGCCGGAAGCGACTGGCCATGATGCCAAAGGCGTTTTCCACCACCCTTCACCCTCTGGCCAGACGATAGTTAAACACCCTCCTCTCAGGGGTGAGGGACCTTTGGGGAAAAGGCCTCATCAAATGTGGTCCAAGCGCAAAAGCCTCATCTGCCAGGAACACAAAAGGGAGGCCATGTTCATTATCTTCAGCAGGTGGCAATGCCAGGTCCTCTGAAAGAAGCCGGTCTGCAAACTCGGTCTGGGCGAAAACACCACCATCAGACATCCGCCCATTTTTCCCAACATCAACAAATAGGAATTCATAGTTCGCAGACACCACCGCCATGAGCACAATACTGTGGAAGCCTTTGTAATTCCAAAAAAAAGACCCAGAATGGGCTGGTGGCACGATGCGGACGTGCTTGCCATCAATGGCTCCTCCACAGTTGGGAAAGTTCCACCGCTGAGAAAAATCAGATGCCACATTCTGCCATTCCTGTGGCGTCGATGGTAACTGTGGAGTCAAAGGAAAAAAAAACAAATATATACTTTACTACCTATACATTGCAAGCATGTTAGCACAAAACACTCTGGGCAAAACATCAGGATAGCATTAATTTGGAAGGAGGATTTTAGAGCGGAGCTACGCAGCCAAAATACTATAAAATAACACAGCAGCTCCAGCTACAGCAGCTGCAGAGGTTTGCTAATTGTACACTTACCTGTCCTGGAGTCCAGCAACGTCCGCAGCAGAGGACGAACAATTGCTCGTCACTCTGCTGCCCCCTCTGCCATCCTTGGTGAGGGAACCAGGAAGAGAAGCCTTGCGGCTTCACTGCCCGGTTCCCAAACGCACATGCACGAGAAGCGCTGCGCAGTTCAGACTGGTCCTCCTGTGTTCTGTGAGACAAGTGTTTACAAGAACACTACGGGTCTTCTGCGGGAAGTGACTTGGCTCAGGCAGATTTGCCGCAGAGATGACTCCCGGATGTGGGTGAATATACCTGGCTTAAACAGGTATCTTCACCCCCCTCCCCCCTGAAAGGTGTCAATTTTGACACCGGGGGAGGGTTACAATGAGCGGACCCACAAAATTTAGGATGGAGGTCCGCTTGAATAAGATAGAAAAATAAGCAACAAAAACATCACCCACTCTGATGGACCTGAGAAATTCGGAGAGGGTGGAGGGTTTGAGATGAGTTGGGGACATCATAATTAAAATCTATAGTACGATGTAATTTATTTGGGTAGATTAGACAAACTTAAAAAATTAGGGGGGGGGGGGGTGGGAATCAGGCAATCTAAGCACTGCAATGGAGCGTACAAAACAAAAATGAGGATTGACTAGGCTAGGTGTGTTTGGGCCCAGGATCTAATGCTGGAGATTGCTTGACCAAAAAATATGCATGTAGCCCAAAAACATAGAACATTCAAAGCTTACAACATGCAGGGGGACAAAGGGGACATTCACAGCATATTCAAATCATGGTAATTAGAGACAGTTCAAAATATACTATACATTAGCAAGCATAAAAAAACATAGATTGTGATGTTTATAAAGGAGAAAACTTACCTTAAGATAGTCCTCCTGAAGGACCTGGATAATGGCAGAGCAGGTCTCTGGGATAATGACGCCCAGAGCCTGGGGGGAGATGCCTGTCGAGAACTTGAGGTCCTGCAAGCTTCTCCCAGTCGCAAGGTATCGCAACGTGGCGATGAGCCTCTGCTCAGCAGTGATGGCTTCCCGCATAACGGTGTCCTGCCTGGTGATATAGGGGGACACCAAAGCCAAGAGCTGCTGAAAAACGGGGTCAGACATCCTAAGAAAATTCCTGAAATCATCAGGGTTATTCTCCCGGATCTCCCGCAGCAGAGGCATATGACATAATTGGTCCCTCTGGAGCAACCAATTCTTGGTCCATGAACTCCTCCTCACCCTCCTCATGGACCGGATCTGGGACATAGCAACAAGCCCAGCAGCAAGCACAGCACGATCTCGGCGACAAGAACGTACGCGCAACATGGCTTAGAAACGGTCGTCTAATCAGAACGAACTAAAAGAACGCACTGAAGAACAGCAAGGCCTATGAAGAACGAGCTGAAAAACAGTAACGCGCGGACAAGAACGCACTGCAAAAACAGATACGAACTCACTACACGCACTGAAAGCCAGATACGAACCCACAAGCACAAACTGAACTCCCGAAAACGATCTTTAAAGCACGAAGACTGAAAAGCGCGAATCGTCTCTTCCCAAACTTTTACTAACACGCGGAAACACGAAATCAGCAAAAGCAGCCAAAAGGGTGGCGCGAACAGAATGAAACTTCCCCTTTATAGTGCCGTCGTACGTGTTGGACGTCACCGCGCTTTGCTAGATCAGTTTTTTTCACGATCGTGTGTAGGCAAGGCATGCTTCAGAGGAAACAAGAAAGATAACGTCGAGAAAATCGACGTTTTTTTTCTTGACATGAAAAGCGGTCGTGTGTACGCGGCATTAAGCTACAAGCCTGAATTCAAGTTCTTCTAAATTACTGATATCGGGCCTGAAAACCCTGACGTGAGAAAAAACTTTTTTTGGAGAACTGGCACCATCTAGTGTTTGCAACAAATGTGTTACTTAAAAAAAAAAAAAAATTACATTAAACACACAGTATATATTATATATATATATATATCTATTTTGATGATTATTGTTTTGGCATAACAATATAGTAAACTTTTAGACCACGATATAAAATAGCAGGGTGCTGTGAAAGGTCTGCAAAGAGTAATAGTGAAAATAAAATAAGGAAGAACACTGAGCAGCAGCCATAAGAAAATTGATAAAATTTGTAATAAATTGTCAAATTATTAATAAAAAAAACAAATATAGGAAGTGCATGTTTTAAATATGTAGGACCTCTCTCGTGCAGCCAGTGTGCAGTGTTTGTCTGGGTAAAGGTCTGATGCTGAATAAAGTCCACCGCCATAAATTATGCAAACATTTCAAACTGAATGGAAAAAACACTTTTTTTTTTTTTTTTATTATTTAAGGTTAGTGAAAGAGGTTTTCTTACAATGAAAGTGTAAAAGTTACCCAGTTACCTTCTCTTCTGCTGAGTGACAGGCATCTTCCCACTTATCTATTACCTTTATAAGCGATGGAGGAGGTTTCAATGCAATTTGGAAAAGCAAATTTTGTTTACTATTGCGCAAAGGAAATACAGTATTTCAACAATTTATTTTGATAGAAGTAGACACTTAGACTTCATTCACACCTGAGCGTAGCGCTTCGAGCGTTTTTACCGGCGTTTTGTCGCGCAAATTTGCGCCCGTCGAAACGCTTGAATCGAGCGTTTCCATTACATTCTATGACTCCTAAAACGCCCAAATCTGCCCGATTCGCGCAACAGAAAGGGGTCCGGAACTTGTTTGAGCTTCAGGCGTTCGGCTTCAGGCGTTTTGGAGTGGAGATGTGAACCATCTCCATAGAGAATAATGGTTTTTTCCCCCTCTAGCGTTTTGTAGCTTCAGGCTTCAGGCTACAAAACGCTCAGGTGTGAATGCAGCCTAAGAGGATATATTATTTTAAAAAATGCTGTGTGATTATCTCAAGCATTCACACAGTTGTAACGAAGAATCCCTGTAATGTGTGGAATATGTTTACTTCCTATAAATCGCCAGATTCTGGTATTTCAGGAAAATATCACATTATAGCCACAAGATGGCGCTGACAATCACAAGAAGTAAACATAATACACAAATGATGGGGAATAATTTGTGACAGCTGTGCCTGAGACATCGGCACAGCTATTTATTTATTTTATTACCAGGCCCCTTTGTACATTGTTTGTGACACTTTTTTTATGTTATTTAGGTTTGTTTCAGTGCCAGGTTACACCTTAAATAAAACTAATGCACATACTTTCCTGCTTTTCAACCCAGACTCCATATTGGGTGGCGCGCACTGTCCCAGTGCCCCCCCCCCCCAAGGATTGAGCATTTGGGGTTTTATAAGTGGTGGTAGTGTTTTTAATATATTGGCTGTGGCTTCACATATTTCTTCCTCCTGTGTTCGCATGAAGAAGTCGACCTTGGGTTCATAAAACGCATAACATGCGTGACTGACTATAGGAGATGACAGATCGTGGTTCCCAGCTAGTAGGAACTCACGATCTCTCTCTCTCTCCTCTCAGAACAGGGATGTGTGTGTTTACACACACACGTCCCTGTTCTGCCTCTTGTACCTGAGACCGCTGGGCACGAGCATTGGCACCCCACGATGCCTGCTTAAAAGGAGCCGACGTACAGCTATGATGGCTCGCGGGATCGTGCCAACCAGAATAATGACGGTGGCTGGTCGGCAAGGGGTTAAATTTCGTTTTTAAACTATACCTTGTCTAAAGCCCCATACACACGGTCAGACTTCCATCAGACTTTTCCTTGGATTTTTGTCCGAACGGAGTTGGTCGGGAACACCCATAGCATACACACCACAGGACTTTTCTGCAAACTTTCCCAAAACTTTTTGCAACATCACGTGGTTTTTCTGCTCTTTACCGCCACCCTTTGGTCAACTTCTGCTATTGTTGGTTGATTTTAACATTAGTTGTTTTGTCCATCGGACAAAAGTCCTATGGTTTTCTGTACACACAGTAGGACTTTGCTCCATAGGACTTTTGTTGGGCAAAAGTTTGTCCGTTCGCAGACCCAACTTTTGTCCGATGAAAACAAAACCAAACTCAAAAAAGTTTGTCTGATGGAGCGTACACACGGTCGGATTGTTGGTCCAACTTACTCAAAACGAAGTTTGTTGGGCAAAAGTCTGACCGTGTGTATGGGGCTTAAGTCCTTGAGATACCGAGATAGTCCAAACCTACCTTCCCCTTGCCAGGGGCACATCTGAGGTGACCCCAGGCTCCCTTTTCTATATAATATGGATGATGGTACCCTCCCCTATCTCCAAAATATCTCATTTAAGGCATAAACTCTTCAAATAATCAGATAATATGATTGAATCTATTGATTATTGAAAAAGCACATACCGCGCCATCAATTTCAAGCAAAACTGTTTGATTTAATAGAAATTATTCTGATCAGTCCGAACAGAAAACCCGATTGTGGGAAAGTACGTCATTCAATATGAACGTTTTGTATATGGCGCATTGATTGATCTTTTCAATCTTCCATTGTATTTGTGATCAGATCTATGGAAAATACAATCGTATATAAAATCGCTCTGTTTATGTCCATAATAATAGCCAAGTGCATCAAACCCACAACAACCAGAACTAAAAGGGAAAAATAAAATCTTTTACTAAAGGATCTAAACATACAAATCAAGCAAAAATGTATTCACATGAAAGTAGAAATGGTTACTATGTCTGTGTATGTGTTCTATGTCAGCGTGGATCATTTCCATGTTTTATCCTGTCTAAAGGTAAATAAACTAGATGTGTCCTCGTGTTTACCCTGCTGTCACCTATGTACAGTACATATGTCTGATCTTCTATGGCTGCCCTCTGCTGGCAGAAGGAGGGAACAGCGTCAGCAGTCTTACCCTTGTCACAGGTCATGTGATGTCTTGGTCCGGGCACGCTCTCCTCGTTCCCCATGAGTAGTGTGCGGCGGCGAGTTGCAGGTTCCGAAGGAGCTGTGGTGTTGGCCGGTCAGTTCCAGTCTGTAGTATGGCGGGTAATACACCTGGCAGCTCTTCTGTCTCCTCATCTCCCGCCGCCAGGTTTAAACTGCAGTCACGTGTCCGCCGAGTCCAGCCTTCCAGCGCTGTGTACACTTCTATGTATGTCTGCTCAGCACACACACACACACAATGCTGGACACACAATATGACACACACAATTCTGCACACACAACACTGGATACACACAATACTACACACACAACTGGACACACAACACTGGACACACAACACACACACAATGCTGCACACACAGCACTGGACACACAATATGACACACACAATGCTGCACACACAACTGGACACACAACACTGGACACAATACTACACACACACAATGCTGCACACACAGCACTGGACACACAATATGACACACACAACTGGACACAATACTACACACACACAATGCTGCACACACAGCACTGGACACACAATATGACACACACAACTGGACACAATACTACACACACACAATGCTGCACACACAGCACTGGACACACAATATGACACACACAACTGGACACAATACTACACACACACAATGCTGCACACACAGCACTGGACACACAATATGACACACACAACTGGACACAATACTACACACACACAATGCTGCACACACAGCACTGGACACACAATATGACACACACAACTGGACACAATACTACACACACACAATGCTGCACACACAGCACTGGACACACAATATGACACACACAATACTACACACAACACTGGACACACACACACAATGCACACACAGCACTGGATACACACAATACTACACACACAACTGGACACACACACACACAATGCTGGACACACAATATGACACACACAATGCTGCACACACAGCACTGGACACACAATGCTGCACACACAACTGGACACACACAATACTACACACACAATGCTGGACATACACAATACTACACACACAACTGGACACACAATGCTACACACACAACTGGACACACACAATGCTGCACACACAACACTGGACACACAACACTGGACACACACAACACTGGACACACACAACACTGGACACACAACACTGGACACACAATGCTGCACACACAACACTGGACACACACAATATGACACACACAATGCTGCACACACAACACTGGACACACAACTAGACACACAAAACTGCACATACAACTACACACACACACAATACTGGACCCACAATACTACACACACACAATACTGGATCCACAATACTGCACACACAACTACACACACACACAATACTGGCCTTTTTCGTCCGCTAGCGGGGGGGGGGGGGATAAAACCGCACCGCTAGCGGCCGAATACCGCCACAAAATTAGAGGTAAAGTGCCGCTAAAAATAGCGGCGTTTTACCGCCACCGCCGCTCCCACCCCAGTGTGAAAGGGGCCTAACCGTCACATTGGCTTGTGTCTTCAACTAAACTGTCAAACCATCAAATGGCTGGTGTCATAACTGCAGCACTGCAGATCGAACAGAAGCAGCTTCCTTGGCTATTAACCGCTTAAGGACCACCTCCTGTATATTTACATCGGCAGAATAGCACGGACAGGCATAGGTACGTACAGGTACGTCCCCTTTAAGATGCCGCCGTGTGGTCATGCGCGCACTGCCGCCGGCGCGCTCGCGACCCTGTCGCTTTCTCCGTGAGCCCGACCGGGGGTCCCGCAGACTCGATCGCCGCTGGGACACCCGCGATCATCTCACGGAGAGATAGAGCGGGGAGATGCTTATGTAAACAAGCATCTCCCCGATCTGCTTAGCGACAATGACACTGATCTTCCCTCCGTGTAATCGGAAGTGGAGATCAGTGTCATGTGACACACAGCCCATCCCCCCTACAGTAAGAAACACTCACTAGGAAACACTTAACCCCTACAGCGCCTCCTACAGGTTAACCCCTTCACTGCCAGTGTCATTTTCACAGTAACCAGTGCATTTTTATAGCACTGATCGCTGTAAAAATGACAATGGTCCCAAAAATGTGTCCGATGTGTCTGCCATAATGTCGCAGTCATGATAAAAATCGCTGATCGCCGCCATTACTAGTAAAAAATAACTTTTGCGCAAACCAATCAATAAATGCTTATTGCGATTTTTTTTTTTTTACCAAAGATATGTAGAAGAATACGTATCGACCTAAACTGAGGAAATTTTTTTTTAATATATTTTTGGGGGATATTTTTTATAGCAAAAAGTAAAAAATATTGAATTTTTTTCAAAATTGTCGCTCTATTTTTGTTTATAGCGCAAAAAATAAAAACGTAGAGGTGATCAAATACCACCAAAAGAAAGCTCTATTTGTGGGAAAAAAGGACGTACATTTTGTTTGAGAGCCACGTCGCACGACCGCGCAATTGTCAGTTAAAGCGACGCAGTGCCGCATCGCAAAAAGGGGCCTGGTCCTTTAGCAACAAAATGGTCCGGGGCTGAAGTGGTTAAAGGAACACTAAAGGTACAATAATTTTTTTTTTTAAATAACAAACATGTTATACTTACCTCCACTGTGCAGCTCGTTTTGAACAGAGTGGCCCCGAACCTGGTCTTCTGGGGTCCCTCGGCGGCTGTATCGGCTCCTCCCCGCAAGAACTTTCCTCCTTCATGCGAGCTCTCTCGCATGGTGGAAAGTTCTTGCGGGCGCGCTCCTGTGATATAGCCGGCGGCCATAGCCGCTCACTGTATCACTCGGCCCCGCCCCCCGGCATGCCGCGTCATTGGATGTGATTGACAGCAGCGCAAGCCAATGGCTGCGCTGCTTTCAATCAACCAATGAATGACCCGAGAAGCCAGCGCGTTCACGGCGCGGGATTTTCGAGGGGTCAGGTAAGTAAACGGGGGCTCGGGGGTGCCGCAAATACTCGGATGTTGTTTCACCTCAATGCATAGAATGCATTAGGCCCCTTTCACACTGGCACGTTTTTCAGGCGGTTTAGCGCTAATATTATCGCTGTTATACCGCCTGAAAAAATCGTGCCCTGTATTCTTCAATGTGAAAGCCCGAAGGCTTTCACACAGAAGCGGTGCGCCTTTCAACCCTTTTTCGGCCGCTAGCGGGGGTTAAATTCACCCCGCTAGCGGCCGCATACCGTGGTGATAACGACGGTATAGCGGCGCTGAAAATCGCGCCGCTATACCGCCACCGCACCTGCCCGCCCCAGTGTGAAAGGGGCCTTAAGGTGAAAAAACTTTTACCTTTACAACCCCTTTAAGTATAAGAGGGTTTAATTCTGCTTTAAACCAAAAGTACACCCATAGATTTAAGAGTTTCAAAAAACAGTTACTTTTTCGCCACATGCTGGGAATGGAACTGTCAAATTGAATGTGCTCTCAACCAAACTGTCACACTGGTTATGCTCTCAACCAAACTGTCAAACCATCAAATGGCTGGTGTCATAACTGATCACATTGACAGCACCATGGCAGTTGAAGATTAAACAGGCTAAGATGGTAGCTTCCTTGGCTGAAAACGATAGGAGGGTTTACTTACATTTCTCTCCTCTTTGACTGAGACACAGCAGAGATGTGGATATTACAGGGGGGGGGGGGAGATGTGGATATTACAGGGGGGGGAGATGTGGATATTACAGTGGGGAGAGATGTGGATATTACAGTGGGGGAGATGTGGATATTACAGTGGGGAGATGTGGATATTACAGTTGGGGGAGATGTGGATATTACAGTGGGGGGAGATGTGGATATTACAGTGGGGTGAGATGTGGATATTACAGTGGGGTGAGATGTGGATATTACACTGGGGGAGATGTGGATATTACAGTGGGGTGAGATGTGGATATTACACTGGGGGAGATGTGGATATTACAGTGGGGGAGATGTGGATATTACAGTGGGGGAGATGTGGATATTACAGTGGGGAGATGTGGATATTACAGTGGGGGAGATGTGGATATTACAGTGGGGGAGATGTGGATATTACAGTGGGGAGATGTGGATATTACAGTGGGGAGATGTGGATATTACAGTGGGGGAGATGTGGATATTACAGTGGGGTGAGATGTGGATATTACAGTGGGGTGAGATGTGGATATTACAGTGGGGAGATGTGGATATTACAGTGGGGGAGATGTGGATATTACAGTGGGGGAGATGTGGATATTACAGTGGGGTGAGATGTGGATATTACAGTGGGGGAGATGTGGATATTACAGTGGGGGAGATGTGGATATTACAGTGGGGGAGATGTGGATATTACAGTGGGGAGATGTGGATATTACAGTGGGGGGAGATGTGGATATTACAGTGGGGGAGATGTGGATATTACAGTGGGGAGGTGTGGATATTACAGTGGGGGAGATGTGGACATTACAGTATGGGGGGGAGATGTGGATATTACAGTGGGGGAGATGTGGATATTACAGTGGGGGAGATGTGGATATTACAGTGGGGGAGATGTGGATATTGCAGTGGGGGAGATGTGGATATTACTGTGGGGAGATGTGGATATTACAGTGGGGTGAGATGTGGATATTACAGTGGGGTGAGATGTGGATATTACAGTGGGGTGAGATGTGGATATTACACTGGGGGAGATGTGGATATTACAGTGGGGTGAGATGTGGATATTACACTGGGGGAGATGTGGATATTACACTGGGGGAGATGTGGATATTACAGTGGGGTGAGATGTGGATATTACACTGGGGGAGATGTGGATATTACACTGGGGGAGATGTGGATATTACAGTGGGGTGAGATGTGGATATTACAGTGGGGTGAGATGTGGATATTACAGTGGGGGAGATGTGGATATTACAGTGGGGGAGATGTGGATATTACAGTGGGGAGATGTGGATATTACAGTGGTGGAGATGTGGATATTACAGTGGGGGAGATGTGGACATTACAGTGGGGGGAGATGTGGATATTACAGTGGGGGGAGATGTGGATATTACAGTGGGTTGAGATGTGGATATTACAGTGGGGGAGATGTGGATATTACAGTGGGGGAGATGTGGATATTACAGTGGGGAGATGTGGATATTACAGTGGGGAAGATGTGGATATTACAGTGGGGGGAGATGTGGATATTACAGTGGGGGAGATGTGGATATTACAGTGGGGAGGTGTGGATATTACAGTGGGGGAGATGTGGACATTACAGTATGGGGGGGAGATGTGGATATTACAGTGGGGGAGATGTGGATATTACAGTGGGGGAGATGTGGATATTGCAGTGGGGGAGATGTGGATATTACTGTGGGGAGATGTGGATATTACAGTGGGGTGAGATGTGGATATTACAGTGGGGTGAGATGTGGATATTAGGCTTGTGCAATTCGTTTCGTAACGAATCGAAATTCGTCCGAATTTAGCAACTTTCGGACATTCGGAAGCATTCGAATTTCCGAACAGAGCAATTACGAATAAAACCGAATCCGAAATAAATTATACCGCAAAATAGCGAATGCCCGAAGGTCTTCGGCATAATTCGTTATGAAAAAAGTTACGAATGTACGAATCCATTCGAAGCACAATAACACTCTGCTCTGCTCTCTGCTTCTCCCTCACCATGCTGAACTCCCTCTCAAAATGGTGTACAGGGGGCGGAGGCTATAGCCGCATGAAAAAACGAAAGTAAAATACGAGATTTCGAATCCATTCGAAGCACAATAACACTCACTCTGCTTTGCTCTCTGCTTCTCCCTCACCGTGCTGAACCCTCTCAAAATGGTGTACAGGGGCGGAGCCTATAGCTGCATGTAAAAAACGAAAGTAAAATACGAGATTTCAAATCGTTACAAATAACCGCTATGTATTTAGAAAAGTACAAATCCATTCGAAGCACATTAGGCATAATAGGCAGCGTCGTTGTGAGAGAGACACGGAAAATTACGAATCAACGAACCCAAAAAAAGTTACGAAAGTAGGAGTTGTGTCCAGAATCAACAAAAAACAATGTACCCTACCGAAAGTACGAATTATAAATCAACAAAAAATTCAACGAAAAATGTCGCTTGCAAAAATACGAATGAGTCCGAACACGAAAAATCCCGTCTAGCAAAATTACGAATGATTACGAATCAACAGGACCGGAAAGAAACGAACCGAAACGGAACTAATTTTTCCGTTGTGCACAAGTCTAGTGGATATTACACTGGGGGGGATGTGGATATTACAGTGGGGGAGATGTGGATTTTACAGTGGGGGAGATGTGGATATTACAGTGGGGGGAGATGTGGATATTACACTGGGGGAGATGTGGATATTACAGTGGGGGGAGATGTGGATATTACAGTGGGGTGAGATGTGGATATTACAGTGGGGTGAGATGTGGATATTACACTGGGGGAGATGTGGATATTACAGTGGGGGAGATGTGGATTTTACAGTGGGGGAGATGTGGATATTACAGTGGGGGGAGCTGTGGATATTACAGTGGGGTGAGATGTGGATATTACAGTGGGGGAGATGTGGATATTACAGTGGGGTGAGATGTGGATATTACAGTGGGGGAGATGTGGATATTACAGTGGGGGGAGATGTGGATATTACAGTGGGGTGAGATGTGGATATTACACTGGGGGAGATGTGGATATTACAGTGGGGTGAGATGTGGATATTACACTGGGGGAGATGTGGATATTACACTGGGGGAGATGTGGATATTACACTGGGGAGATGTGGATATTACACTGGGGTGAGATGTGGATATTACAGTGGGGAGATGTGGATATTACAGTGGGGTGAGATGTGGATATTGCAGTGGGGGAGATGTGGATATTACTGTGGGGAGATGTGGATATTACAGTGGGGGAGATGTGGATATTACTGTGGGGAGATGTGGATATTACAGTGGGGAGATGTGGATATTACAGTGGGGGAGATGTGGATATTGCAGTGGGGGAGATGTGGATATTACTGTGGGGAGATGTGGATATTACAGTGGGGGAGATGTGGATATTACAGTGGGGGGAGATGTGGATATTACAGTGGGGTGAGATGTGGATATTACACTGGGGGAGATGTGGATATTACACTGGGGGAGATGTGGATATTACAGTGGGGTGAGATGTGGATATTACAGTGGGGGAGATGTGGATATTACAGTGGGGGAGATGTGGATATTACAGTGGGGAGATGTGGATATTACAGTGGGGGAGATGTGGATATTACAGTGGGGGAGATGTGGATATTACAGTGGGGGGAGATGTGGATATTACAGTGGGGGGAGATGTGGATATTACAGTGGGGGAGATGTGGATATTATAGTCAGGGGCGGATCCAGAGTCTTTTCTCGGGAGGGGCACTGCCAAAAAATATGTTTTTTTGTGGGAAATTTATTGGGGAAATGGCTGGTGTCGGCGCTTCAATCATCCCGGCACCATGGTTGTTATGGTGTGAGGATGATTGAAGCGCATTATTTCTATTATTACACTGTAATATAAAATTAAATAGTTCAATGCAGAATCAGTGGGAGTCCCCAGTGTGTCACTTGTCACCGTCGCCTGCAATTAGTGGGAGCCCTGAGCGTGTCACTTGCCACACGTTGCGGATTGTCACTTGCCACGTCACCTGCCACATCTTGTGGATTGTCACTTGCCACGTCACCTGCCACATCTTGTGGATTGTCACTTGCCACACCTTGCAGATTTTCACTAGCCACACCCTGCGGATTGTCACTTGCCACATCACCTGCCACACCTTGCGGATTGTCACTTGCCACGTCACCTGCCACACCTTGCTGATTGTCGCTTGCTTGCCACCAGATGCAGATTGTCATTTGCCACGTCACCTGACACAATTTGCGGATTGTCACTAACTTGCCTGCTAAGGTGTCGTTTTGGTTGTCTCTTGCTGTGTCCCAGAGTCAGGCAGCAGAGAGATAATGTAATCTCTCTGCTGCCTGCACAGTGAGGGCGGAAGTCACTGCAGGAATGCAGGGCAGGTACGGGCGGTGAGAGATGATCCCATCTCTCTGCTCCCCTGCTCCCGGCTAGCTAATTGGCCAGCTGCCACACTGAGCCTGCTCTCTCACTCTCACCTGCGCTGCCAACACACTGAGCAGCGCGGTCTGCCCACGAACCGCGCTGCCCGCCCACAAACCACGCCGTAAGCGGAGCCGCCCGCTTTCTTACCCGTCTGTGGAGCCGCACGCTATCGCACCTGCCCGCAGAGCGGCCCGACGTGACTCACTGACGTCACTCGTTGCTTGACGCCAAGCGGCCCAGGCGTTAGCAACGAGTGCAGGGAAGAGGCTCCACCCACCTCCTCCTCCACTCCAGGTATCGTGTCAGTGCGCCGCGTAACTACATTAGACGAGTCTCTCTCTCGGCGCCGCTGATCGGCTGATGTGAGAAACTGAGAGAGAGACTCAGAGAAGCAGCGGCAGCCGCAGAACAAGTACTGTATATACTCAAGTATAAGCCGACCCGAATATAAGCTGAGGCACCTAATTTTACCCCAAAAAACTGGGAAAACGTATTGACTCGAGTATAAGCCTAGGGTGTCCATCTGCATGCCTCACTGTGCCTCACTTTGCCTCACTGTGCCCATGCCTCACTGTGCCCATGCTTCACTGTGCCCATGACTAGACTGATGTTTAACATGGGAGTCTATGGAAGGAGTGCCCGGCTTTGAAAAATCGGTCCTCGCCGGCTGTAGGTCCCCCAGACACCAAACTTTGCACACTTGTAGAGGAGAGATGGGGCTACATGTGTGCCAAGTTTGGGGTCCAGGGGACCTACGGCCGGCCAGTACCTGGTCCCCAAAGTCCGGGAGATCAGGCGAAAAAAATTAAAAAAAACTGAGCAAGCAAGTGAGTGTGACAGATGGTCTCTGGGGGGGGGGCAATTGCCCTGTTGCCCCCCCTGGATCTGCCCCTGATTACAGTGGGGTGAGATGTGGATATTACAGTGGGGTGAGATGTGGATATTACAGTGGAGTGAGATGTGGATATTACACTGAGGGAGATGTGGATGTTACAGTGGGGGAGATGTGGATATTACAGTGGGGAGATGTGGATATTACAGTGGGGGAGATGTGGATATTACCGTGGGGAGATGTGGATATTACAGTGGGGGAGATGTGGATATTACAGTGGGGGGGAGATGTGGATATTACTGTGGGGAGATGTGGATATTACTGTGGGGAGATGTGGATATTACAGTGGGGAGAGATGTGGATATTACAGTGGGGGGAGGTGTGGATATTACAGTAATATCCACATCTCCCCCCACTGTAATGTCCACATCTCCCCCACTGTAATATCCACTTCTGCCCCACTGTAATGTCCACATTTCCCCCACTGTAATTTCCACATCTCCACACATCTCCCCCACTGTATATAGCCCCACTGTATAGGAAGATTGTCTGCTCTTACCAGCAGGCGGGTGATGATGACGTCAGCGCGCACTCTAGGGGAACTCACCTAAGCCGCCGTCGGGTGTACTAAGATGGCCACCGCTCCGGAGCTAGGCCGAAGCCACGGCCTTTCCTAGGAGCTCAATCCGCGGATCGCGTGGTCCGCGGATCGCGATGCAAACAGGTTGACCCGGATCAATCCGTTGCACCACTACTGGATGATATGACTGATTATAAAGTGACTCTGTGGGGCTTTTAAAAAAAAAATACTTTGTTAAAGGTGTCTGTGCTTATTTGTTAAGGAGTAACACGGGGTACTCCTATACTGGTAACTCATTTACATAGGAAAGTAAATATCTGGGCCCCCCAATTTTAAAGGTGGCTTCCAGATTATTTCCCCCTCCCCTCCCCAGATGCCTACATCCGCTGGAACAGTAATGTAGGGAAAAGGCCCTTGTCCCTCTGGCAAGGCACCCTCCCCATGTTAAGGTAGTGTGGCCTGGCTTGTTAGAGCCATGTGTGCTGCCTCTCCTTTTCCTGAAGGTTCAGATAAGGGTATGGTTTGGATTTTGGAGAGGGGGGCCACACACTGTAATTTTTTATTTCTTTTTTGAATTGGGTTCCCCCTGAAAGTCCATACCAGGGGCTCTTCCAAGTATATAGGTCAGGTATAGATTTTGGAGGGAACCTATGCCATTTTTTTGTTTCTTGCATAGAGTCCCCCTTAAACTTCATACCACCCCCCATATCCTGGATAAGAGTCTGGTATAGATGTTGAAATGGATCCCCTGGCTGCTTTGTTTACAAACGGAACAAAGCCTGCTGGGAAATGTCATTTAGCACCATTCATTTTTTTTTCTAAATGTAATTTTTGCCATAGTACATCACATGTGCAGGTTTAAAACATCCCCAGATATGTTATTTGAAGAAATTATATCATTTTAATGTTTCCCTTTAACACTTTAAGGGCCCTTTCACACGGGACGTATCCGTGATGATCCTCCCCGTGAACCTGCGCTTGCTCAGCGGGGATCGCTCCGTTGATCCCCGCATGACAGGGCGGTCCCTGCACACTGTGCAGGGACCGCCCTGTCAGATCTCCGCTCTCCCCTATGGGGGGATCGGATGAACACGGACCATCTGTCCGTGTTCATCCGATCCGCTCTGCAGACGGATAGAAAAATAGGATTTTCCTCCGTCTGCAGAATCGGAGAATTGCGGACACGGATGATATCGGGTGTCAGCGGATGTTCATCCACTGACACCCGCTATCCCATAGGGATGCATGTATGTCCGTATTTCATCCGAAAACGGGTGGATGAAATACGGACATACTGTCCGCAAGTGTGAAAGGGGCCTAAGGCTGGGTTCACACCATTGTAAATTGGATGCAGCTTACACCGCATCCAATTCTCATAACATTTTAAAATCTGTTCTTTTCAATGGGTCTGGTTCACATATGTGCGTTGCATCCGCACTCCCCATTGCCCAAAAAACATGTGCATTTTCTATGCAGTGCGGTGCAAATTGCAGGCACATAATCTTCAATGTCAACGCATCTGATTCGCAGATGTGTTCCATTCTGAACACAAATTCTCTCCCCCTCCTCACTACACCTCCCCCTCTCCCTGGTCAGCTGATCTGCAGCTACAACAGAGAGGAAGTGCTGAACAACTGATTTTTATCCTCGCAGGGAAACCGGAGCTGCAATTCACACCGGACTAGTGAACCCAGCCTTAAAAAGAATTGCTCTTTGCTGCCTGCGTAGAACAGAGCAAATAATTTTGACAGTCAAAATTACTTGCGCTACCAGGTCTAGCCATTCCCAGGTCTACGTGCAGGAGGCCAGGAGCGTGACCTAAGTGCCTGGGTCTAGCTATGACTATGCACCTTGACGTAGGTGTAAGGCTGAGCGGACCTGATGGGGAACGTGAGAAGGGGAGGGTCTATTCATTTTTTTACACTGCGGAGGAAGTTCCCCATCAGGTCCACTCAGCCAATGATGTAGGCGGAGTCTGAGATACGAGGGAGCCCCCACCCCCTCGTACCTCAGACCCCGCCTACATCATTGGCTGAGCGGACCTGATGGGGAAATTCCTCCGCAGTGTAGGTCTGCTCAGCCAATGACGTTTCGTGTGGAGTGGAGACTGCAGCGCTGGACATCGGATCGCCGCGGGACACTGGATTACATCGCTGGAATGGGTTTTTTATTTTTTATTTTTTTTATTTTAAATAAAGAACTTTTCCAAGGTGTCTGTGTGTTTTTTTAATTTTTTTTGACACTTTCTTTGTGAAATGGTAGGGGTACAATGTACCCCTTACCAATTCACATAGGGGGGGCCGGGATCTGGGGGTCCCCTTTGTTAAAGGGGTCTTCCAGATTCCGATAAGCCCCCTGCCCGCAGACCCCCACAACCACCGGGCAAGGGTTGTGGGGATGAGGCCCTTGTCCCCATGTTGAGGGCATGTGGCATGGTACGGTTCAGGAGGGGGGCGCTCTCGTCCCCCCCCTCTTTTCCTGCGGCCTGCCAGGTTGTGTGCTCGGATAAAGGGTCTGGTGTGGATTTTTGGGGGAACTCCACGCCATTTTTTTTTATTTGGGGTGGAGTTCCCCTTAAAATCCATACCAGACCTGAAGGGTCTAGTATGGATATTTGGGGGGAACCCCACGTCATTTTTTTTTATTTGATGCAGGGTTCCCCTTAATATCCATACCAGACCTGAAGAGCCTGGTAATTGAATTGGGGGGGACCCCCACGCATTTTTTTTTTTTTTATCAATGACTTTTCTCTGTATTGCCAGGAGCCGACAATTCATTATAGTCGCGAGTGCTTTTAAATTAGTTTTTTCCCTTCAGAAATTACATTTTGTGCAGGGACAGTTCTAAGCACGGGAAACAAGCGCTGCTTTACAGGCACACACCCCCCCAGGTACGAAATTTAAAGGAATATTTCACTTTTATTGTTTCACTTTAAGCATTATTAAAATCACTGCTCCCGAAAAAACGGCTGTTTTTAAAACTTTTTTTTGCATTGATACATGTCCCCTGGGGCAGGACCCTTTTTAGGACAATAACTTGCATATTAGCCTTTATAATTAGCACTTTAGATTTCGAACGTTCGAGTCCATTGTATTTAATAGGGTTCTAAAGTTCACGCAAACTTTATGTCTGTTCGCAGGTTCTGGTGCGAACCGAACAGGGGGGTGTTCGGCTCATCCCTACTGCTAATGCTCCATAGGAATATGTGTCATTCACTGCTCAAAAACACAACATGCCTGTCACTGCTGTCTGTCACCTCTTCTCATACACATGTACTAGCAACTGCTGAAATACACAGTGGGGGTTATTTACGAAAGGCAAATCCACTTTGCACTACAAGTGCAAAGTGCACTTGAAATTGCACTTGGAAGTGCAGTCGCTGTAGATCCGAGGGGGACATGCAAGGAAAATAAAAAACAGCATTTTAGCTTGCACATGATTGGATGATAAAATCAGCAGAGCTTCCCCGCATTTCAGATCTACCCCTCAGATTTACAGCGACTTCACTTCCAAGTGCACTTTCAGTGCAATTTCAAGTGCATTTTACAATTGTAGTTTGCACTTGTAGTGCAAAGTGGATTTGCCTTTCGTAAATAACCCCCAGTGTCCCTACCACTGCTGTCAGTTACCATTTCTAGACTTGTGTACCACTTAGCAACACAACATCCCTGTCACTGCTTTCCTTAAACCCTTCCTGAATATATATTCCATCAACTTCTCAAAAACACAGTTGGGGACATTTATTAAAGCAGTTGCGTAAATATAAAAATGTTAGCATTAACCTTTGGGTCTGTTTTGCAACCAAAGCAACAGATGTAGCACGTTCACGCAGCCAAAAAGCAACTGTACGATTTTTTTTTTCAGTCACGCTGCAACTGTGAAACGTATTTAGCAATAAATTAACCTCCTAAATGTCACAGAACTTAAACACATAGCAGACATATTCATTTTTAACCATGTCTAATTTGTTATTCTTATTGCATACTGCCACTAAATCTGCCCCTAACTTGAATTAAAAATAAAAAAAGGTGACAGATTTGCTAATGCAAACAATAAAGCCCTGTACACACGATCGGATAACCTATGGATTTTCGTTCCGATGGATTTGTCCATCGGAAATCCGATGAAACTGTTTTTCATCAGTCTTGGCCACACACCATCAGTTAAAAAACCGACCGTTCCAAACGCGGTGACATAAAACACTCCGATGAGCCAAGAAAAATGAAGTTTAATGCTTCTGAGCATGCGTCGACTTGATTCTGAGCATGCGTGGGTTTTTTAACCGATGGACTTGCCCATAGACGATCGGAAATTCCCATCGGTTTTTTATCCATCGGAAAATTTTAAAACAAGTTCTATTTTTTACAACCGATGGAAAAAAGACCGATGGGTACCATACACGATCGGTTGGTCTGATGAAAACCATCCATCGGACGGTTTTCATCAGTCAAACCGATCGTGTGTACGGGGCTTTAGACATATTTTTTTAATTTGTTCAGTAAATATCCCTGTCACTACTGTCTGTCACCACTTCCTATGTATGTATACCATCCATTCCTCAGTAGCACAACGCCTGGGATATATACATATTATAAGTATATCATTGCTTATGTTTTTTTTTACATTTCTGTATTTACTTTGTCTTACAATTCTGCTGCTATCCTGTAGAGGGAGCTCTTCACACATACTACAGATGACTGTTAACAATTTACTCAAAAGACAGCCAGAGAAAAGGCCTATCAAAAAAAATCAGCTCCTACATGATTACAACACACAAGAAAAGGTTTACAAAATATATACTATATATGCTACAGTTTTATCCCACCAAACTAAAAGGAGCTCTTTTTAAGTTGCTGATAACTTATAGATGAAAATAAATAGGGGTTTCCACCGTGCCTGTATTTTATTGGCCGGGGGGTCAATTTACTAAGACATAAATACTGCATGATTGCCCTACTCATGCTGAATTTATCTCAAAAGTAGCCAATTCACTGAAAAACATGTTTTATTTACTATTTACCAAATGCGTTAAATATTTATGTTTTGTTATATTTCGCACTTAAATCTAATGTTGTTTTTATATTTTATTGCAGTTTTTTTTTTTTTTGTTTTCATTGGCTGACAGAGGTGGCTCTAGGCTTTGTGAGGCCTTAGGCAAAACTTGACATGGGGCCCCACTCACACCCATGATGGGAAAAATAATTCAAGGACAAGAGCCTCTTCCCCCACAACTCTGGTCGGTGGATGTGGGGGTCTGCGTGCAGAGGCGTTATCGGAATCTGGAAGCCCCCTTTAACAAGGCGGCCCCCAGATCCTGCTCTTTAATAACTAAGGGGCAGGGGGCACCTGGTACCACCTGGTGAACCCGCCCCCTTGTGATGTCATTGACGTCACAAGGGGTGGTGTCACCGATATTCACTGGTTGTTAGGGACGCTGGCGGCCCCGCTCCTGAGTCAGGGCTCTTAACGCTGCCTGAGCACAACAGCGTTAAGGTCCGCTGTTCCTCAAAACTGGGGTAATGCATTGGGTAAGTTAGGTGGTCGCGAGGCCCCTGTGAGTGCGAGGCCTTAGGCAACCGCCTAATTTACCTAATTAAAGAGCCGCCTCTGTTGGCTGACACTGCAGCAGAGGGGGATTGTTCTGTGAATGAAACCATACTTTAGTGTGCCTTCATTAACAGAACAATCTCCTTCTGGCGCAATGTTAAATGTATTGCGGTATTTGCCTCAAATTTAATATTTTTCTTTGATGAATTGACTCCTTTATTATTTCCAGAAAGAACACAAATATTGCATGCGGTAATCATTAGTGAATTGAAGTAAGTATAGAAAAATACCTGTTGATCCTGCCAAAAATCTAGCATCCTTCTGCATTTCCTGTGCACCGAACTGAATTCTCAAACAATGTTATCAGCTTTCCAGTCTTCTTTTATGAACTATGGAACAACTTCCTAGGTTCAGTGCCATCTTAAAGCGGAGCTCCACCCTAAAGTGGAACTTCCGCTCATCGGAACCCTCCCCCCCCTCCGGTGTCACAATTGACACCTTTCAGGGGGGTGAAGATACCTGTCTAAGACAGATATTTGCACCCACTTCCGGGAGTCTTCTCTGCGGGAAATCTGCGGGAAGCACGTCACTTCCCGCAGAATACCCGTAGTGTTCTGGGAGACACTCAGCTCCCAGAACACACAGGGTCCAGTCAGAACGGCGCAGCGCGACTCGCGCATGCGCCATAGGGAACCGGGCAGTGAAGCCGCAAGGCTTCACTTCCTGGTTCCCTCACCGAGGATGGCGGTGGGGGCAGCAGAGTGACGAGTGATTGCTTGTCCTCTGCTGCGGACATCGCTGGACTCCAGGACAGGTAAGTGTCCTAATATTAAAAGTCAGCAGCTGCAGTATTTGTAGCTGCTGGCTTTTAATAAAAAAAAAAATCGGCAGAGCTCTGCTTTAAGAGCATTATAGGCCCCCAGGCAATACAATGCACTGGGGCCCTGTCTACACAATCACACACGAGAATAAAAAGGAATAAGCTTCTGCACGTTTTGTCAGTGCAGGAATTAGAGAATCCAGAACAGGAAGGAATGTTTCCACGTTAAACTTTTCACTTTTACTAAGAAGTACCTCTTCTTCTGATCTGTCATATCTAGTGAGGCGTACGCTTTCGTTCCCGTTTTTACTTATAATCTGAATCTGGACACCTACTCCTGGCTTTCAATACATATGCGATGCTTCCTGTATCTGTCACAGGCGGAGTGCATTTGATATCACACCTCCTGTGAAGAGCCGGAACTACACAGAAAGCATCGGCTCTGTTCTTTACAATGACAGCTGACTCACACTGCATACTGTTCGCCGCTGAGTCGCTGACTGATATCGGGACTGATCACGCGGCACTCTGTCTCTGTGAGGGAGCCGCACCGCATGCACTGGCACAATGCGCAGCGAACTTTGTGACATCTGAATGATGCTTGGCTGGGGCAGGAGCGGATCAAGAGTCTAGTCTCGGGAGGGGCACTGCTATAAAATACGTTTTTTGGGGGGCAATTTATCGGGGAAATGGCTGGTATTGGTGCTTCAATCATCACGGCACCATGGTTGTTATGGTGTTAGGATGATGGAAGCGCATAATTTCTATTATTAGATTGTCATGTCGCCTGCCCCCAAATGCGGATTGTCACTTGCCACGAGACCTGTCACACATTGCGGATTGCCACTTGCCATGTCACCTGTCAGATGTGGATTGTCACTTGCCACGTCTCCTGTCAGCAGATGTGGATTGTCACTTGCCACATCACCTGCCACACATTGCGGATTGTCACTTGCCATGTCACCTGCCACACATTGCGGATTGTCACTTGCCACGTCACCTGCCACACATTACAGATTGTCACTTGCCACGTCACCTGCCATACATTGCGGATTGTCACTTGCCACATCACCTACCACACATTGCGGATTGGCACTTGCCACGTCACCTGTCAGCAGATGCAGATTGTCACTTGCCACTTCGCCTGTCAGCAGATGTGGATTGTCACTTGCCACGTCACCTGTCAACAGATACGGATTGTCACTTGCCACGTCGCCTGCCACACGTTACGGATTTTCACCTGCTGTGTCACTTTCCTGCTAAGGTGGTCTTTTCCTGTGTCCCAGAGTGAAGTCAGGAAGCAGAGAGATGATCTAATCTCTCTGCTGCCCACGTCTTCCCGCACAGTGAGGGCGGAACTGCAGGGATGCAGGGCGGTGAGAGATGATGTCATCTCCCTGCTCCCATGCCCGCTGGCTCCCTGATTGGCCAGCAGCCTGCTCAAACACCAAGCTGCCCAGCTGCCCCCCCCCTCTCACCTGGCCACTTACCAACCGAGCCGCCCACGGAGCTGCCCGCGCTGTCACCCGCGGGGCCACCGGCATTCTCGGAGGGGGCAAGTGCCCCGTTGAACCCCCCTGGATCCGCCCCTGGGCTGGGTCACTGGGCAGGTGGGGCGCCCCCACGCAAGTGGGGCCCCCGGGCATCTGCCCAGCGTGCCCATGCAAAAAGACGGCCCTGCCTAGGTTATGGAGATAAGCTGGCTACAAACAGCTCAAAGTTTTGCTGATTCCTACTGGTGCCATCAGGCTCAACAAAAGTCTATTTAAAAATCGGCTGAGCCGGGTGGAAAATTGTTTGCCGAACAGTGACCGCATTCCTATGAGATGTAGTCGCTGTGTGGGTGTCAGGGTTGTACGTACCTGATCAGCGAGTCCGTTGGAGCAGAGGAAGGTCCCCCGTACGGATCCGACTCGCGGCCCCTGGTAGTGCAGACAGGAGGCACGGGAGTGCGGAAGGGTAAGAGAGCCTGAGAGTGGTTACTGGAAGGCAGCTCCGGATCCGGGTTCAGAAGAGTAGCTGAGCCGGGCTGGCTGCAGGCAGGTGTGTAGAGCAGCGCAGCTGGGCAGGTGCAGAGAGAGTGGTCAAGACAAGCAGGGTTCGGCAACGTTCAGGCAGTATGGTACAGCGGGGTAGGCAAGTTCAGAGTCAAAGACAGGCCGAGGTCGGATGCAGGCGGATAGCAGGAAAAGTCCAGTAACAAGCCGGGTGGTCAGAAGATCAGGTTTCAGGCAATTAACAGGAGCAGGATACACAGGGGACTGTAGATCAGACAGCACCGGTCTGAAGTGTTCCAGGAGTTTAAATGGGCAAACCGGTGCGCAATGGCGCATCGGCGCATCAGCGTGCACAATGGCGCACGCAACGTGCGCACATGCACCCGCGCGTACAGGCACACCATCGCGCATAGGCGCGCGCCCCCGCAGTCCAGGAAGTGCACCAGCGCGCACAGGCACATGCCCAACATCAGCACGCGCGAACGCACACCAGAGCGTCCACCAACACGCCCGGCAAGGTACGTTCTCTGACAGTGGGTATTTAGGCAGCCCTAGGGTGCTGCAGCTACCTGAATACAATAGCTGGCAGTGGATATTTTTTCATCCAAACTGTTGGTGTAGATTAGGGAATAGTCTAGCCATGTATAGCTGAAAAAAAGAAAACATAAAGTAGAACTATGGACACATTTTTTTATTTTGGATAGTGCAAGGGAGGGTTATGACCCCTGTCACTTTTTTTCACCATCTGTGTCCCATTGCAGAAATTTCCCTTCCCTTCCTGTCCCATAGCCACAACAGGAAATGAGAGGAACTCCCTGAAAATTAAGAGACTTTCATGGAGACCCCTAGGTCACCAGAACTAGTGTCCCCATTGTAAGATTTCCTATCTTACTTTTCTGAGGACAACCCAAAATTTGGGATTTTCTTTTACTTTTACTTTCAATGACAATAGTAAACAGGACATATAGAGAGGGTTAACTTCCCCTAACAGGAGCACAGACAGAAAAACCTGACAGGTGTTCTAATCTCTCTCCACTCCATCCAAAACTAAAAAAATAAGTTTTCCCTTAAAGCGGAGCTCCATCCAAAAGTGGAACCTCTGCTTATCTGCTTCCTCCCACCCTCTGGTGCCACATTTGGCACCTTTCAGCAGGGGGGGGGGGGGGATAACAGGTAGCTGTTTTTGACAGGTACCCTTCCCCACTTGCGTGAAAGTTCGGCCCCCCTCCTCCTTCCTCTGTCGCCGGGCCAGTTAGTGCAGCATGCTTCAGGCATGCACAGTAGGGAACTGGCTGCGAAGCTGAAAGGCTTGACTGACAGTTTCTCTTAGTGGAGATGGCGATGGCAGCACCCGACAGCCATTCAGGAAATTGGCTGGGGTGCCAATATCGCGGGCTTCCTGGAGAGTAAGTGTCCATATATTAAAAGTTAGAAGCTGCCGTATTTGTAGCTGCTATTTAAGCAGCAGACAGCATGGATTCATGAAAGACAGAAGTTGTCAGACAAACCTGATTTATTTTTATGAAGAGATAAGTAAAACCTTGAACAGAGGGGTGGCTGTGGACGTGGTATACTTGGATTTTGCAAAAGCGTTTGATACAGTTCCCCACACACGGCTCATGTGTAAGGTAAAGTCTACAGGATTGGAAATATCAGTTTGTAAATGGATAGAAAACTGGCTAAAAGACAGAATTCAGAGAGTAGTGGTTACTGATTCTTACTCTGAATGGTCTAAGGTTATCAGTGGTGTACCCCAAGGTTCAGTGCTGGGACCCTTACTTTTTAATATCTTTATAAATGATATTGTGTCTGAGATCAAAAGTAAAATTTCTGTCTTTGCAGATGACACTAAGCTATGCAGTGGAATAACGTCCTTACAGGATGTCTCCAATTTACAAGCCGACCTCAATGCTCTAATTGGGCAACTATGTGGCAGATGAGGTTTAATGTTGTAAATCTAAAATTATGCACTTGGGGATTAAGAATATGCATGCATCATACATAGTAGGGGGAGTACAACTGGGGGGATCCATAGTGGAGAAGGATCTGGGGGTTTTGGTAGATCATAAGCTCAATAATGGCATGCAATGCCAAGCTGCTGTTTCCAAAGCGGGCAAAGTCCTTTCTTGTATTAAGTGAGGTATGGACTCTAGAGAGAGAGATATAATTTTGCCCCTGTACAAATCATTAGTAAGACCTCATCTGAAATACAGTCAGCTCCATAAATATTGAGACCTCGACACAATTCGAATCTTTTTTGCTCTATACACCACCACAATGGATTTGAAATGAAACAAACAAGATGTACTTTAACTGCAGACTTTTAGCTTTAATTTGAGGGTATTTCCATCCAAATCAGGTGAACGGTGTAGGAATTACAACAGTTTGTATATGTGCCTCCAACTTTTTAAGGGACCAAAAGTAATGGGACAATTGGCTGCTCAGCTGTTCCATGGGCAGGTGTGTGTTATTCCCTCATTATCCCATTTACAAGGAGCAGATAAAAGGTCCAGAGTTCATTTCAAGTGTGCTATTTGCATTTGGAATCTGTTGCTGTCAACTCTCAATATGAAAATAAACAAAAACTAAAACTCGCGCTTATGGAGACATACAAAAATAAATGACAAGTGAAAAGAAATTATTATATGCGCAGCTGCTACAGCATAAGGCACTAACACCTTGAGAGATAAAAAATTATAAAATGCAGCGCTAGCGAATATAAATGTGCTCAATACAAACGTATGTGTGAATGTCAACCATCTAAACCTTTCGGGATGATGGTACACACTATTAGTGAAAAGATTATGCACCAATGATTGGTGTCACCAGAAATGCAGTGGGTGTAATACTAAATGTTACCACTAAAAAGTGATCAACTAAGTAAAACCAGAAAATATACTGTGCAAAACATTAAATGAACTGAACAACCAGGCAAATAGCTCTAGGAGTAATTCACAGTACTACAGATGGTTTTCAACATCAAAGAAATAATGTCCCATTTGCAACAGTGGTTGTAATATAGAAGGAAGGGAAAAAAAAAAAAAAAATGCTTTAAAATAAAATAAAAGTCACCCAACATCCAACTTCTAGGACCAATAATGTTCGGTGAAATTCAACAGTTGGCTCAATAGCAGCAGAGATCAGAGGACCATGTGGGGAATAAAAAGAAAAAGCAACTTGTGAAGTACCGCTTAGGAACAGATTAACAATACGCTGTTATTGGGAAAACTCACAAGCCTTCAATGATAACCGAGCGTCAGTGTGTTCCGGGTTCACAACGGCGTGCGTTCCACAAGAACCGGAAGCAGCGTCACTGGTTCTTAGTGTTGACCGGAAATTTGTCAATGCATTTCGCCTTGATGATGCCCTGGAGGAGGGGCGAAATGCATTGACAAATTTCCGGTCAACACTAAGAACCAGTGACGCTGCTTCCGGTTCTTGTGGAACGCACGCCGTTGTGAACCCGGAACACACTGACGCTCGGTTATCATTGAAGGCTTGTGAGTTTTCCCAATAACAGCGTATTGTTAATCTGTTCCTAAGCGGTACTTCACAAGTTGCTTTTTCTTTTTATTCCCCACATGGTCCTCTGATCTCTGCTGCTATTGAGCCAACTGTTGAATTTCACCGAACATTATTGGTCCTAGAAGTTGGATGTTGGGTGACTTTTATTTTATTTTAAAGCATTTTTTTTTTTTTTTCCCTTCCTTCTATATTACAACCACTGTTGCAAATGGGACATTATTTCTTTGATGTTGAAAACCATCTGTAGTACTGTGAATTACTCCTAGAGCTATTTGCCTGGTTGTTCAGTTCATTTAATGTTTTGCACAGTATATTTTCTGGTTTTACTTAGTTGATCACTTTTTAGTGGTAACATTTAGTATTACACCCACTGCATTTCTGGTGACACCAATCATTGGTGCATAATCTTTTCACTAATAGTGTGTACCATCATCCCGAAAGGTTTAGATGGTTGACATTCACACATACGTTTGTATTGAGCACATTTATATTCGCTAGCGCTGCATTTTATAATTTTTTAACTCTCAATATGAGATCCAAAGAGCTGTCACTATCAATGAAGCAAGCCATCATTAGGCTGAAAAAAACAAAACAAACTCATCAGAGAGATAGCAAAAACTTTAGGTGTCGCCAAATCAACTGTTTGGAACATCCTTAAAAAGAAAGAACGCACCGGTGAGCTCAGCAACACCAAAAGACCTGGAAGACCATGGAAAACAACTGTGGTGGATGACCTAAGAATTCTTTCCCTTGTGAAGAAAACACCCTTCACAACAGTTGGCCAGATCAAGAACACTCTCCAGGAGGTAGGTGTATGTGTGTCAAAGTCAACAATCAAGAGAAGACTTCACCAGAGTGAGTACAGAGGGTTCACCACAAGATGTAAACCATTGGTGAGCCTCAAAAACAGGAAGGCCAGATTAGAGTTTGCCAAACAACATCTAAAAAAGCCTTCACAGTTTTGGAACAACATCCTATGGACAGATGAGACCAAGATCAACTTGTACCAGAGTGATGGGAAGAGAAGACTATGGAGAAGGAAAGGAACTGCTCATGATCCAAAGCATACCACCTCATCAGTGAAGCATGGTGGTGGTAGTGTCATGGCGTGGGCATGCATGGCTGCCAATGGAACTGGTTCTCTCGTATTTATTGATGATGTGACTGCTGACAAGAGCAGCAGGATGAATTCTGAAGTGTTTCGGGCAATATTATCTGCTCATATTTAGCCAAATGCTTCAGAACTCATTGGACGGCGCTTCACAGTGCAGATGGACAATGACCCAAAGCATACTGCGAAAGCAATCAATGAGTTTTTTAAGGGAAAGAAGTGGAATGTTATGCAATGGCCAAGTCAATCACCTGACCTGAATCCGATTGAGCATGCATTTCACTTGCTGAAGTCAAAACTGAAGGGAAAATGCCCCAAGAACAAGCAGGAACTGAAGACAGTTGCAGTAGAGGCCTGGCAGAGCATCACCAGGGATGAAACACAGCGTCTGGTGATGTCTATTCATTCCAGACTTCAGGCTGTAATTGACTGCAAAGGATTTGCAACCAAGTATTAAAAAGTGAAAGTTTGATTTATGATTGTTAATCTGTCCCATTACTTTTGGTCCCTTAAAAAGTGGGAGGCACATATACAAACCATTGTAATTCCTACACCGTTCACCTGATTTGGATGTAAATACCCTCAAATTAAAGCTGCAAGTCTGCAGTTAACGCGCATCTTGTTAGTTTCATTTCAAATCCATTGTGGTGGTGTATAGAGCCAAAAAGATTAGAATTGTGTCGATGTCCCAATATTTATGGACCTGACTGTATGCAGTTCAGTTTTGGGCACCAGTTCTCAAAAAGGATATTGGGGAACTGGAGAAAGTGCAGAGAAGGGCAACCAAACTGATAAGAGGCATGGAGAAGCTCAGCTACAAGGAAAGATTAGAGGAACTGAATTTATTCACTCTTGAGAAGAGGAGAATATGGGGGGATATGATCAACATGTACAAATATATAAAGGGTCCATATAATGAACTTGGTGTTGAGTTATTCACTTTGCGGTCAACACAAAAGACAAGGGGGGCACTTTTTAAGTCTAGAGGAAAAAAGATTTCATCTCCAAATACGGAAAGGTTTCTTCACAGTAAGAGCTGTGAAAATGTGGAACAGACTCCCTCCAGAGGTGGTTCTGGCCAGCTCAGTAGATTGCTTTAAGAAAGGCCTGGATACTTTCCTAAATGTACATAATATAACTGAGTACTAACAGTTATAGGTAAAGTTGATCCGGGGTAAATCCGATTGCCTCTCAGGGGATCAGGAAGGAATTTTTTCCCCTGCTGTAGCAAATTGGATCATGCTCTGCTGTTTTTTTTTGCCTTCCTCTGGATCAGCTGTGGGTATAGAATTGGGTATATGGGATTGTACGATATTTTTAATTTTTTTTATTTATTTTTTTATGGTTGAACTGGATGTCTTTTTTATGTTAAAGTGACACTAAACCATATCCTTATTGTCCCAAAATAATCCATTCACATCCACTACTTGATGGCCCTGTAATCTAATTTTCATCAAATAATTTCTGATGCCTCGTACACACGTACGGGATTCCTGGCGGTAAAAAGTCAGCCGGGAATCCCGAGGGGAAAACCGAGAACCTGCTCGGTAACTTTCCCCCTGTACACACGGGAGGTTTTCCCATTGGGAAAACTGCGGTGAGAGCTTTGGCCGGGAATCCCGGCCGTGTGTATGCTCCATCGCAGTTTTTCCCATAGGAAATGCCAAGAAAAAGACCGCCGGGAATCACGGCGGGAAAAAAGAGAACATGTTCTCTTTTATTTCCTGCAGTTTTCCTGTCGGGTACACACGGCCGGGAATCCCGGGCAAAAGCTCTCATGGCAGTTTTCCTGCCAGGAAAACCAGTCGTGTGTACAAGGGATGACTGTGTTTTTCTGCCTTCTTTAATGCCTATATTCTTCCAATCCTCCTCTCACTTCCCTTTGTTTGGAAGGAGCAGTGCATGTTAGTTGAAGTCATGTGTATTGCTCCCGTAGTCCATACAAATCCCATAGTCCATCTTGGGAACAAGTTACATACAGTGGGACAATGGAGAAATAATGTAGCCACCCTCTAACAGAAAGTCAGATCAAAGCAAAATAAAAATAAAAATATTTGCAGCAATCCTTCACACATTATACCAGACTGAAAATTTTGGGGAAAAAAACAGGTAATTTAGCTCCTTCACTGATGTGCGCTGATGAGGCTGCACTGATAGGGGGCACGGATAGGTGGCACTGATGGGCACTAAAGAGGTGGCACTGATGGGCACTGAAGAGGTAGCACTGATGGACACTGAAGAGGTGGCACTGATTGGCAGCACTGGTGGGTACTGATAGGCGGCACTGATGGGAACTAATTGGTGGCACTGATGGGAACTGATTGGCAGCACTGGTGGGCACTGTTATGACTGTACTGATAATCAGGACACTGATAATCAGTGCCGATGTCCCTTTCATACAAGTTAGTTATTGGTTCTTCTCTCCTCACAATGTCAGTATTAGGGAAAGGAATGCGGATAACCGGCTTGTGTTTACATCGTGATCAGCTGTCATTGGACACAGCTGATCACGTGGTAAAGGGCTGCTGTAATTGGCCCTTTACCCCGATCTGTGATCAGCTGTGTCCAAAGGAAGCAGCGATCACAGAGTGCACCACCCGTGTGCCTCCAGGAGAGCGTGGACAACGCAATCACGGGAGGACATCCATGGACACCATCCCGGCAATGTAAGCCCCAGGTATAGCACGGGCAAGAACTGGTTAAACCCTAATTTTTAAGTACTTTCAGCAGCTGATTTAATCACTTATTGGCTGTGAAGCTTCTTCACCTTGTAATCCTTGTCTGATCAACTACCCTGCCGACCGGTGCTGTGATTGAACACAACATGAGTTTGGCAGCAGATTTCAGCTGAAATCAGCCAATCGGCTGTGTCCAATCACACAGATTTCTGTGTACAAACAGCGATCTGGCTATTTCTTCTCCCTGACAAAAAAAAGGGAGAAAAAACAGTCAGATCAGAAAGTAAAAACAGCAGACATTACACATTTTTTTTTTATATATAAATTTTTATTTGGTTTTATAGAATATAACAAATGAGATCGTTGCATTCAATATATAACATTTGTAATACAATCACCTTGTACAGGCAAACATTTAACAAACAATTGTTTAGAACTTGATGACCTAGGCCAGCCTACCCCTAATGGGTACATACTGTAGGACTGGGAGGTCACGGCACACAGTTAACCTCTTGATTGGCCCCAGATGTTAACCCCTTCCCAGCCAGTGTTATTAGTACTGTGTCAATGTACAGTATCATCACTGATCACTGTATTAATGTCACTAGCCACATCAGTGTCAGTTAGTGATCCTTCCAGCCAGTGTTTTGGCGCCAGATTGCCTGCCACCATATCACAGTCCCACGTTAAGTCGTTGATCACTGCCACAGTATAGTCTCTATAGCTGCGTAAATTCCAGTATATATACCATAGTTTGTAGATGCTACAACGTTCACACAAACCAATTAATATACACTTATTGGGATTTTTTCCCCCCAAATACATGTAGCAGAACACATTTTGACCTGAATTTATGAAGAAATTTGATATGTTTTATAACGGAAAGTTTACAGTTTGTATAATGACAAATAAAAACCCAGCGGTGATCAAATACTTCCAAATGAAAGCTCTATTTTTGTGAAAAAATTATATCAATTTCATTTGGGTACAGTGTTGAATGACTGCGCAATTACCAGTTAAAGTAGCCCATTGCTGAATAGCAAAAAATTGCTTGGTCATGAAGGGGCTCTACACACCTGAAGGAAACCCTTTCATCTGCTTACCAGCAGCCTGTGCTCCATTCAAATTATCTTACTGTTGTCTATTATGATTTTCACTTACCCAACTGCCCATTCTCTATAGATAAATTGCCAGTGTATTGGTATTCAGAGCCGCTTTGCATCTTTAATACGGCCTGTTTACTATTATGCTCCTGAAGAAGCGTTACGACACGCGAAACATGTAGAGCAGAGCAAGACTACGTTTCTACACACCGGACCCAGGAATAAGGCTCTTCCTATATAGACTGTTCTATCAAATGCAATGTTTGATTGTTGGATATGTGTCTCTTATTACAATTTTAAACCTATCTATACTGTTGTATTTTTTGGAAGTGAGATGTTAGCACTACTCCGGGTCATGTACTAATGATCATTATAATGACATTTTTTGTATAAATGTAATTTTATATATTTTTTCCACCAATAAAAACCCCTAGATTTTTACTTTATTTACCTATGTGCCGTTAAAAGTCCATCTTTTAGTTTAAATCAGTGTTCCTCCATGAAGGGGGTAAAACCTTCCAGGGGTCAAATGGTTTAGAGTTTCCTGTTTACCAATAGCAGTTCCAAAATGATCACTAAAATTAGTGGGAAACCTGCTACACACTCTTACAATTCTACTATTGCTGCCCATAGTAAATTTAATCTCAGGCCACCAGAATGTCAAATGATAGTAAAGTAAATAAGATGACAATCAGATCTGTGGGCCAACCTGTGCTGTTTGTCAGCCTCAAGACAATGTCCTCTTTGTCCTTCCTCAGTGGTTGTCCTAAATTGTTAAAAGCAGCTGCTCTGGCTGTAGTAAAGTCACTTTCTATGTATAAGGTGTGGATTGCTTAGAAGCCCAGGGAGCTGAAATTCCTAATAATAGCTAATTGTATCTAGATGTGTTGATGAAACCTTTACACTCCATGGTGTAAATTTCCCAGTGGATTCAATAAGGTTTCACACAGTCTCTCTTTAGCAGTATCTCATCTATGACAAGGTTTTATCTCCCTGGCTTTAAAATGATTCCATGACACATGCTCACTATTTCTGATTCTCCCTTATATCCGTGGGACCCTGATAAGCGCTTGGGCTGCTGGCCAGGACATGAAGGTCATTGTTTATTTGTCTCGTTCTGCGTAAACGGTTGAGGTATGCACCTCCAGTCGTATCGGTATAGGCCTTCAACACTTCATTTAACAAGGGTCTTGTCCCACAGGAAAGTGACTAAGGTGTTCTGGGCTGCAGTGGATATGCCTGGAGCTGCTCAGGGTATTTACAAATGAAATTATCTGGAAGATTAATATTTGTTCTGCAGAAATTAAGAATAAATAAAGCTGACCTTGGCTACTATGTTATAGAATACACTAAACTTGAGGGCGATAGGGACCGTTTCCAGCAGTTTGCTTATATGATCACGTCCTGCCCCTCACTGGCTGTAAACAGGCAATGCAGCTTCAAGGATCACACTGCATGCACAGTTACAAAGCCTCTACAATATCTTGGCAGGAAAAATCTTAGACAAATAAAACATTCCTGTATTTTTCCACTGAGTACAGGCTAGTGGAATCAGCCATAGGTCCTAAGGGCATGGCTGTATCTAAATGATTTGCTAATCCGTTAAATTAAAGTACTGTTTTTAATATGTGCTTTTGTTTTATTCTGTTAAAACATGGAAATTTCCAGTACTTGTCTCACACACACACTGAGATTTCATAACTTTATAAATGCACAGTCAGCAGCCTTTTTTAAGAGCTCAGTCTGTGCATGAGATGATTTGTAAACTTCGCTGGTAAATATACCACATTTACAATCATTAGGCAACGTTAAAGTTGATCTATGCTGCAATAAGGCCTCCTGCCCACCCTGCTCCCATAAAGAGCCCATAAAATGTATGTAACCCCCAACAATAAGCCATTCTTATTTGCTCCTTTTTGGTCTTTTAAATATACTATTGAAAGTGTTTTGTTATATCTGCTCAGTGAATACAATAATATCTGTTGATTTTGCCAGAAATGTAGAAACCTTGCTGTGCTCTCTGCATGTGATCGTATCAGTTAGCATTGTTCCCAAAGACCTCTGTGGACTTCAATCCCCCCATACTATGAAGAGGAAGAGAGGGAGGTGATCTATAATTGTAACACACTTCCTGTCAAGGGTGACAACACTGCTTTTCCGTAGATTAGTGATGAGCCGAACACCCCCGGGTTCTGTTCACACCAGAACCCGCGAACGGACCGAAAGTTCGCACGAACTTTAGAACCCTATTAAATACAATGGATGCGAACGTTCGAAATCTAAAGTGCTAATTATAACGACTATTATGCATGTTATTGTCCTAAAAAGGGTTTGGGAACCCGGGTTCTGCACCAGGGGACATGTATCAATGCAAAAAGAAGTTTAAAAAACGGCCGTTTTTCTGGAGCAGTCATTTTAATGATGCATAAAGTGAAAAAAAAAAAGTCAACTATTCCTTTAAATATCGTACCTGGGGGTGTCTAAAGTATGCCTGTGAAGTGCCACGTGTTTCCCGTGTTTAGAACTGTCCCTGCACAAAATAACATTTCTAAAGGAAAAAAAGCCATTTAAAACTGCTTGCGGCTTTAATGTAATGTCTGCTCCCGGTAATATGGATGAAAATCTTTAAGAAAAATGGCATAGCTACCCCATCACAGCCCCCCCCCCCCCACCCCAGCCCATTACCAGCCCCTTTGGGTCTTGTATGGATATTAAGGGGAACCCCGCACACAAAATAAAAAAGGCCCTATATACTGTACTCTGAACAGCCGTATACAGGCGGTGCATACAAGACAGGGACTGTAGGTTTGTTCTTATGTAGAATCTGTTTGTAATTTTGAACAGGTACATTGTTTAAGTGTAGCTCCAGCCAAAAAATCTATTTTTAAGCTTTTTGGAAAACATAGGGAAGGGTTATCACCCCTGTAACATTTGTTTTGCTATCTGTGCAGTGTGCACCTGTTCAGAACAGTTCACCTCACTTTCCGTCCTAATGACAAAAGTTTTTTGAAAATTTGTGGTTTTTATTGAAACAAGAATTGGTGATAAAGCATCAGTGGAGAGGAGACACTTTTTTCCCCATATTAACTCTTACAGGAGAGAATTTGCCTCCCTAGGGGTAGATTTCCTCTCACTTCCTGTTGTATCCTTCCGTTTGCAAGGAGGAGTCGTTTGTAAGTTGGATGTTTGAAAGTAAGGGCCTGCCGTATATACTCAGCTGAAATTTGCCCCTTTCATGTTGTTGTTGCCACAACACTGTGAGCCCTCACAGTTACTCTTGGTGGGCGCAGGAATGGGCCCTGCTGTGAATTATTAGATCAAGAATTGTAATTACATGCCCCTGTTGAACAGGGGCAGAAAAATTGGGCCTTAGGCACTGGTGCCACAACACTGCAACCCCTCACAGATACTGTACTTGGAGCACAGCAATGAGCCCTGTTGCAAAGTATTGCATCAAAAATTTTAATTACACGCCCCTGTTAAACAGGGGCTGAAAAATTGGGCCTTAGCCACTGGTGCTGGTGCCACGACACTGCAACCTCTCCCAGATACTCTAGTTGGAGTGCAGGAATGAGCCCTGCTGCAAAGCATTGCATAACATTTTTTAATTACATGCCCCTGTTAAACAGGAGCTGAAAAATTGGGCCTTAGCCACTGGTGGCGGCACCCAGAAACAAAAATGTTCTTCCAAGCTATCATCATCAATCGGATCATTGAGGAGGAGGAGGATAGTCAGTCAACATAACAGGACAGTCTCTCAGCATCAGCATCAGTCTTGAAGGGATGTGGCATTTGAAAATAAATTAGTCTGTTATATCAGCTTCAGGTGTTTGGTAGCTGGTGGTGATCCAAGACTGGTTCATCTTTATGAAGGTCAGTCGAACAACCGAGTCGGTGGACAGGCGCACCCTGTGATCCGTGACAAATCCTCCAGCAGCACTGAATGTGCGTTCTGAAAGAACGCTGGATGCAGGACAGGCCAGTAGCTCAATTGCATACTGTGCAAGCTCTGGCCAGTGATCCATCCTCAAGACCCAGTAAGCCAGAGGATTTTCGTGGGGAAGGTGTCCAAGTCTGACCTTGCCCCTAGGTATTCCTGCACCATGTATATCAGACGCTGGCGATGGTTGCTGGAACCGATCATACCTTGGGGCTGCGGACTAAAGAATTGTCTGAACGCATCGGTCAGACGGCCACCTTCCCCACCGCTCCTTCTTTGACTGACCGAAGCCTCAGCAACTCGTTGTCCAGGACCAGGAGTTTGTAACCTCCCAGTCTCTGGGAACGCGTTGCACAGACCTTTCTGCAAGGCCTCCCGGAGTTGTCTCATCCTCTGCTCCCTCTGCGACGGTAAGATAAGGTCCGCAACCTTACCCTTGTACCGTGGATCAAGGAGAGTGGCCAGCCAGTAATGGTCCCTCTCCTTGATCCGAAAAATACGAGGATCCTTTCGCAGACTTTGCAGGATCAGGGAGGCCATGCAGCGTAGGTTAGCTGAGGCATTCGGTCCGGAGTCCTCTGGGTCACTAAGGACGACATGATCCGCAGCCACCTCCTCCCAGCCACGTACAAGTCCACTGGTTTCTTGGGACTGTAATTCATCCCTAAAAGACTGCTGCTGATGATGCTGAGTGCCAGGCTCCACCTCCATGCTGACACAATCCTCCTCCTCCTCCTCTGCGATGGGTGGGACAGAAGGAACACTGTCTGGGTAAAGGGGGCCTTGAGAGGCAAGGAAGTCCTCCTCTTCCTGCCCTCAAGTGCCCTGTCCATTATTCCACGCAGCGTATGTTCCAACAGATGGGCAAGAGGTACAGTGTCACTGATGCATGCACTGTCACTGCTCACCATCATCGTGGCCTCCTCAAATGGTGCCAGGACAGTGCATGCATCCCTGATCATGCCCCACTGGCGTGGTGAAAAAACCCTGAGCTCTACTGACCCTGTCCTGGTGCCGTAGTCGCACAGGTACTCATTGATGGCCCTCTGCTGCGTGTGCAGCCGCTGCAGCATGGCCAACATTGAGTTCCACCTGGTGGGCATGTCACATGTAAGGCGGTTCTTGGGCAGGTTCAACTCCTTTTGCAGCTCAGCCAGGCGAGCACTGGCATTATAAGATCTGCGGAAATGCACACAGACTTTCCTGGCCTGCCTCAGGACATCCTGTAAGCCCGGGTACCTGCCCAAGAACCGCTGCACCACCAGGTTAAGGACGTGAGCCACACAGGGCACATGGGTCAGTTGTCCCTGTCGGAGGGCGGAGAGGAGGTTGGTGCCATTGTCGCAAACCACCATTCCTGGCTTAAGCTGGCGTGGCGTCAACCACCTCTCGGCCTGCCCCTGCAGAGCAGACAGAACCTCTGCACCAGTGTGGCTCCTGTCCCCCAAACACACCAGCGCAAGCATGGCATGGCATCTTTTTGCCTGCGTACTTGCGTAGCCCCTTGAACGCCTACAGAGCACCGCTGGTTTCGAGGACAAAGCACAGGAAGAGGCCATGGAGGAAGAAGAAGAGGAGGGGGTGGAGAAGAGAGGTGTGTCACAACCAGTAGTAGCATTTTGGAGGCATGGCGGCGGAACAACCTCCAACACTACTGCACCTTGTCCTGCATCCTTCCCAGCTGCCAAAAGAGTGACCCAATGGGCCGTGAAAGAAAGGTAACGTCCCTGTCCATGCCTGCTGGACCATGAGTCAGCGGTAATATGCACCTTACCGCTGACCGCCCTGTCCAGCGAGGCCAAGACATTGCCTTCCACATGCCGGTAGAGAGCCGGAATCGCCTTCCGTGAGAAAAAGTGGCGTTTGGGAACCTGCCACTGAGGAACCGCACATTGCACAAACTCACGGAAGGGGGCCGAGTCTACCAACTGAAAAGGCAGCAGTTGAAGCGCTAGCAATTTAGCCAAGCTAGCATTCAACCACTGGGCATGTGGATGGCTGGGAGTGAACTTCTTTCGACGGTCCAGCAGCTGGGGCAGGGAAATTTGCCTGATAGAATCGGACGTCGGTGTACTGCTAGAAGAGTGCCCGCAAGTACTTGGCTGTGACACACCTAATTCTACACCTTCATTCCTCTCAGTGCAGGTTTCAGAGAGGACTGACGGTATAGTGGGGTTGGAGATCCCAGCTGATGCGGTGCAAGGAGAGGTCCGCTTTGTTCTTTGGTGTGGGTCTTTAAGGTAGGCTTGCCAACGAGCTGCATGGCAGATCAACATATGTCTGGTCAAGCATGTGGTGCCCAAGCGGCTGATGTTTTGGCCACGCGATATACGCTTGAGACATATGTTGCAAACAGCAGCTGTGCGATCTGATGCACTCGACTCAAAAAAGGCCCACACCAAAGAACTTTTTGAATAACGGGCAGAGGCAGCGCCCTGCACAGGCAGAGCTCTGCGGTGTGATTCCGTCGGTGTGCTGCCCTTACGCTGGCCCCCCGAGGGCATCCTGCCTCGTTGTATATGTGCCTCCTCCTCATCCTCCTCCTCCTCATCCTCTCTCCTATTAGGCACCCACGTGGAGTCAGTGACCTCATCATCCCCTCCCTCCTCATCACTGGAGCCAATCTGGCAGTATGCTGCAGCTGCTGGAACATGACTGCCAGATTGGTGTCCTTCTTGAGCATCCCCTCTCTCTGCTCTCACGCTACTGCCTTCCTCTAGCTGGGTATCATCATCAGACCCTTCGAACCGCTGGGCATCCTCCTGGAGCATGTACCCAACACTGTGCTCAAACAGTTCGGGGGACTCCTCAGGAGGACATGGTTGGTCTGGGGAAGGAGTGACTGATGATGACATTGATACCAGGGAAGAGGACGCTTTGGCAGCTGCTTTGCCAGTACCCTGAGCCTGGGTGAGAGAGGATGAGGAGGATGAGGAGGGCTTGGTCATCCACTCTACCAAGTCTTCGGCATGATGCGGCTCAACACGTCCAGCTGCCGAAAAGAAGGACAAGCGTGTCCCATGGCCACGTGCTGATGGCGATGCACCGCGTCCACGACCAGCACTGTTGTCTCTAGACACAGAGCCTGCTTGCCCTCTTTTATTGGTTCCTGACTGTCTGCCTCTCCTTGTTTGCCTTCCAGACATTCTAATGGCCTGCAGGGAGATGGGAAAACCAGCAATAAGGCCTAGCTTCAGGAGTATATTTTGCAGGAATCACACTCCGCCCGCTGTAAGTGCTGCAAATGCCTGTTGGTGTAACACACCAGGAAAACACAGCAATACAGGCTACCTTCAGGTGTATAATGTGCAGGAGGCACACTCCGCCCGCTGTAAGTGCTGCAAATGCCTGTTGGTGTAACACACCAGGAAAACACAGCAATACCGGCTAACTTCAGGTGTAATATGATCAGGAGGCACACTCCGCCCGCTGTAAGTGCTGCAAATGCCTGTTGGTGTAACACACCAGGAAAACACAGCATCACAGGCTAACTTCAGGTGTATAATGTGCAGGAGGCACACTCCGCCCGCTGTAAGTGCTGCAAATGCCTGTTGGTGTAACACACCAGGAAAACACAGCAATACGGGCTAACTTCAGGTGTAATATGATCAGGAGGCACACTCCGCCCGCTGTAAGTGCTGCAAATGCCTGTTGGTGTAACACACCAGGAAAACGCAGCAATACAGGCTAACTTCAGGTGTATAATGTGCAGGAGGCACACTCCGCCCGCTGTAAGTGCTGCAAATGCCTGTTGGTGTAACACACCAGGAGAACACAGAAATACAGGCTAACTTCAGGTATATAATGTGCAGGAGGCACACTCCGCCTGCTGTAAGTGCTGCAAATGCCAGTTGGTGTAACACACCAGGAAAACACAGCAATACGGGCTAACTTCAGGTGTAATATGATCAGGAGGCACACTCCGCCCGCTGTAAGTGCTGCAAATGCCTGTTGGTGTAACACACCAGGAAAACGCAGCAATACGGGCTAACTTCAGGTGTATAATGTGCAGGAGGCACACTCCGCCCGCTGTAAGTGCTGCAAATGCCTGTTGGTGTAACACACCAGGAAAACACAGCAATACGGGCTAACTTCAGGTGTAATATGATCAGGAGGCACACTCCGCCCGCTGTAAGTGCTGCAAATGCCTGTTGGTGTAACACACCAGGAAAACACAGCAATACAGGCTAACTTCAGGTGCATAATGTTCAGGAGGCACACTCCGCCCGCTGTAAGTGCTGCAAATGCCTGTTGGTGTAACACACCAGGAAAACACAGCAATACGGGCTAACTTCAGGTGTAATATGATCAGGAGGCACACTCCGCCTGCTGTAAGTGCTGCAAATGCCTGTTGGTGTAACACACCAGGAAAACACAGCAATACGGGCTAACTTCAGGTGTAATATGATCAGGAGGCACACTCCGCCCGCTGTAAGTGCTGCAAATGCCTGTTGGTGTAACACACCAGGAAAACACAGCAATACAGGCTAACTTCAGGTGTATAATGTGCAGGAGGCACACTCCGCCCGCTGTAAGTGCTGCAAATGCCTATTGGTGTAACACACCAGGAAAACACAGCAATACGGGCTAACTTCAGGTGTAATATGATCAGGAGGCACACATTACGCCCGCTGTAAGTGCTGCAAATGCCTGTTGGTGTAACACATCAGGAAAACACAGCAATACGGGCTAACTTCAGGTGTATAATGTGCAGGAGGCACATTCCGCCCGCTGTAAGTGCTGCAAATGCCTGTTGGTGTAACACACCAGGAAAACACAGCAATACGGGCTAACTTCAGGTGTATAATGTGCAGGAGGCTTAGCAACAATGACACTGACACTGTCCCCTGCCTATCCTTCTCTCTCCCTGCACACAAGGTTTATCAAAGAATATGACACTGACACTCTCCCTGCCTATCCTTCTCTCTCCCTGCACACAAGGTTTAGCAAAGAATATGACACTGACACTGTTCCCTGCCTATCCTTCTCTCTCCCTGCACACAAGGTTTATCAAAGAAAATGACACTGACACTCTCCCTGCCTATCCTTCTCTCTCCCTGCACACAAGGTTTAGCAAAGAATGTGACACTGACACTGTCCCCTGCCTATCCTTCTCTCTCCCTGCACACAAGGTTAAGCAAAGAATATGACACTGACACTCTCCCTGCCTATCCTTCTCTCTCCCTGCACACAAGAATAGCACAAAGAATATCACACTGTCCCTGCCTATCCTTCTCTTTCCCTGCGCCAGAACACACTACACAAGGCCGCCGCGCTGGCGGCCTTTTATAGTGTGGGGCGTGTGCTAAACCCCCTGAGCTATAATTGGCCACAGGCAACCTGCCTGTGGCCAATTATGGCTCTCCTAGCTGCGGGCGCTGTGATTGGCCAAGCATACGGGGTCACAGTGCATGCTTGGCCAATCACAGCGCCGGGATTGCACTGCGATGGCGCAGTGTATTGTGGGCCGTTCGCGTCACTCAAATTTGGCGCGAACGGCCCAAATCGTTCTATGTTCGCCGAACGGTCGAACAGCCGATGTTCGAGTCGGACTTATGTTCGACTCGAACACCGAGCTCATCCCTACTGTAGATACAGTGGGAGAGTTGTCACCACGGGACAGGACAAGACAAGATCATCGGGTACAAATAAAGGGGAATAAAAAGCTTAAATAAAGAAAAATTAATGCAGCCACCACATCACACCAATGATTGATAAATTACAATATATTACATTTTTGTTCTTGGATCATGATACACTTTAACCACTTAAGCCCCGGACCATTTTGTTGCTAAAGGACCAGGCCACTTTTTGCGATTCGGCACTGCATCGCTTTAACTAACAATTGCCCGGTCGCGCGACGTGGCTCCCAAACAAAATTGACGTCCTTTTTTTCCCACAGATAGAGCTTTCTTTTAGTGGTATTTGATCACCTCTGCGGTTTTTATTTTTTGCGCTATAAACAAAAATAGAGAGACAATTTTGAAAAAAATGCTATATTTTTAAGTTTTTGCTATAATAAATATCCCCAAAAAATATATAAAAAAACATTTATTTTCCACAGTTTAGTCCGATATGTATTCTTCTATATATTTTTGGAAAAAATAATATAATAATAATAAGCGTTTATTGATTGGTTTGCGCAAAAGTTACAGCGTCTACAAAATAGGGGGTAGTTTTATGGCATTTTTTATTAATATTTTTTTTTTTACTAGTAATGGCGGTGATCAGCGATTTTTATCATGACTGTGACATTATGGCGGACACATCGGACACTTTTGACACATTTTTTGGACCATTGTAATTTTTACAGCGATCAGTGCTATAAAAAATGCACTGATTACTGTGAAAATGACACTGGCAGTGAAGGGGTTAACCAGAAGGTGGCGCTGTAGGGGTTAAGTGTTTCCTAGTGAGTGTTTCTTACTGTAGGGGGGATGGGCTGTGTGTCACATGACACTGATCACCGCTCCGATCATACGGAGCGGAGATCGGTGTCATTGTCACTAGGCAGAGCGGGGAGATGCTTGTTTACATAAGCATCTCCCCGCTCTATCTCTCCGTGAGACGATCGCGGGTGTCCCCACGGCGATCGAGTCCGCGGGACCCACGGCGGCATCTTAAAGAGGACATGCCTGTCAGTGCCATTCTGCCGACGTATATATACAGGAGGTTAAATAAATCATTTGAGATTGATTATTGATGCATGTTTGTATTATGTTGATGACTGTGAGAACGTACAAAAACTCACCAGTTTACTTACAAAAAGGAGAGGAGCTCCGTTGTATCTAAATATTGCTCTCTCCTCTCACCACAGAACCAGGGGGTACCTGTTTTTCCTTTTGCTCTTCTTCCCTCCCATTTTCCTAGTCACTAGCTCTCCTGCCTCTATCCTGCTTCTTTTCTTTTTACTTTTTATGTACTTGACAGCTTCCCTTGCACCCTTCAACTGCGGCCCAATCATTCAGTATCCTCTGCATATCTTAACCACATCTTCAAAAAAAACACAGGTTGTTCTCGTACTCTCATCCTAAAGACATTCTATGCAGTACATACCTAGTTCATGTTTACCATTGTTTTTATTGGGGGGGGGGGGGATTTCATCTTGAAACGACACTATGGTAAATCCAGTAAATGCATAGTTACAGATTGACACGTTCATTGATACTATATTTAACCTGCGCTATGACGTTCTTATACTGTACATTTGTCCACAGCTATAAGAGGTTGCATTCCAGGATATTATTTAAGTAGGGAAGAGATGGAGTGGTGAACTATATAAACCTGTATGAAAAGCTAGGCTACAAAGTGATTTCCTTTCATGAAACAATAACATACCTTTGCTGTAGAACCTGCAGCTCTAGGGTCTCACAGCATCCCCTCATACCAACAAATACATACGTGTAGCGGGGTGTTGTTTGAGGAACCCAGAGGCTACCATACCCAGGATGCATTTCCCCGCGCAAGGACTGCTGGGGTGGGGTATTTAAGAAAGGGGCGGACCGGAGTACGGTCTCTTTGGACATCGCCCGCCCAGCAAGTGGAACTCTCTGCTGAGTCTGCTGTTCCGGACAGGGCCTGAAGCCTAGGCCCTGTATTTCCAAAGAGCCTTCCATTTCCACTAAGGAGCCTGAGGGACATCTCATCCTGCCATCCATCTGCTGCTGCCAGGAGGACCGAAGACCCGGGTGTCGTGGAACCTGTGTGCCGAGACACAGCAACGGAAGATACGGACGTGGACTGGTCCGGTTGGGTGAGAGAGCACCTGCTCAGAGATTAGTGCAGGACCTCTAGGCCTAGTGTTTGTTGTTCAGGACTCACCCGCTAGAGTTTGCATATGCACACCGGAGGGACAGTGCATTGAATAGCATTAGTGACTTTATCTTTATTTACCAAGTTTGTCAACTTTCATTCCTGTGGATTACGATTTGTCTCCAAAAGTGCACCACCATTTGCTAGCAAAGATTCTTCTCTGCGGAACTTACACATAGTTACAGTCAGGCCTGACTTATCAGTGTAGACATTGCTGGGCGCCATCTTGCCCACGAGGGAGGAGAGTTGCAAAGGGGGGCCTATTAGTTATCTTTGTAAAGGATTGTATATCTGCCTATTGTTGAACACCCTTTCATTGCAGGGCTCTGCATATGCTAAAGTATACTGTATTAATCTGTTCAATTATTTCCTTTAGTAAAAGTACCAGGATTAATCAGACTAGTTGTCAGTGTTATTACTGTGCAGAAGGAACGGTCAATGTTCGCTATATCACTGTGTGTGTTTTTGTTGCGGGATTGTGTTGCCTAAAGTTGCAGGCCTCACAATCCTATCATCCCCTACTAACTGTGCCAAGGGAGGGTAGAGCCAATTGCTGGGGGTTGACAGCGGTGTGTTACAGGCCCGAAAATCATATCAGCGGCTCCCTTAGCTGGGGGTATCGCTACATAGGCATTTGGCTATATTATGTCTACTGAAGGGAACAGTTGTTGCTTATGGGTCTATTGGTAAACTTTGCTCGCTCATTACACTTATTATAAATAGATTTTCTATATATTCCTAGGAATAGGAATAGTTCTAGCAGATCAGCAAATGCTGTTGTTTCCTGTCCTTGGAAGATTCTCCTAAAGAATATATAAAGAATCCATTCCAGAAAGGGAAACAATATAGTTCAATATATGAGGGGCATCCCAAAAGTTCATGGCCTGACACAGAAGCTACTCTTCCAGATGTTCGGCACTGAAAAATGGTGCATGCACGCTATATAGTTTTCCTGCACTCCTTGCAAACTACGGGTGGAGTCCCAATTGTTTGCAAGGAGCACACGAAAACCATATAGTGCACATGCGCCATTTTCAGCATCTAGCATCTGGAAGACTGGCTTGGTGTGGAAACAAAGTTTTATGTCTGTGTGGTCACTTCTTCTGTGAAATTTTGGGACACCTCTTGTAGAACCTGAATGATAATATTAAGTAGTTATGCCTATGCATTGAATGGGGAAGAATTCAGAAGCCTTAGTGCTAAGAAAAACGTCTATGTGCCAAAACTGTATATAATGTACAGCACACCATTCAGAGTCAAGTTATGTAGAGTATGTATTGCACTGCACAATCTATAGCACCCTTTTTCAACCAGGGTACTTTCAGGTGTCTGCAAGGGTTACTTAGCAAAATACCTGGAAATTGCCCAAAAACTGTATACACGTCAGTGGGTGGATCAAGCCTGCCTATTAACTACACAAAGCCACAGGTTTTCATTGTGCACCATTACAACCTTCCAGCCGCCAGTGTCCTAACAACCAATGATGTCATCGGTTGATAAGGAGGATGTCAGGCACTTTGTTGCCCTTCCCCTGCCCCACTCCTTCAGCACTGGTCACATTAGCTAATTGAGGGAGAGAAACCAAGGTAGAAGAGAAACAATAGAGTACAAATCAGTACCAGCGTGCAAAGGTGTATTTACTTTGGAAGGATAAATCACTAATGTTGGGTGTCCTGCGCATGTGAATGTTGCTACATCATCCAAAACTATTAGTTTATTTTTTTACATTTTAGAATGGGGTGCCTCGAGATTGTGAGGAATTTGAAAAGGGTGCCTTGACTGAAAAAAGGTTGAGAAACACTGATGTACAGAATAGGAGCAGTCGGGAAAATGTCAGGTACAACAGTTGGATGGTTCGGGACTTGTAACAATAAGTGAACATGGAGGTTTGCTGCACACATCATGCAACATATTGTCACTTATGAGCTGGACTACCTCTCATTTCCTTTACTGTAACTGTAATGCCTTGTACATACGAGCGGAATTTCCGTCGGAATAAACTCAGATGGGTTTTTCAGACGGAGTTCCGACGGAATTCCGGTCAAGCTGTCTTGCATACACACGGTCACACTAAAATCCGACCGTCAAGAACGCGGTGACGTAAAACACTACGACGAGCCAAGAAAATTAAGTTCTATGCCTCCGAGCATGTGTGTTTTTTAGTCCGTCAGAATTGCATCCAGACGAACGTAAATTCCGATAGAAATTTTTTTCATCGGAAAAATTGAGAACATGTTCTCTATCTAATTCCGTCTGAATTTCCGACGGAAAAGTCAGATGAGGCATACACACGGTCGGAATATCTGATGAAAAAATTCCGTCTGACTTTTTCCATCGGAAATTCCGAGCGTGTGTACGCGGCATAAGGGAAGTGTTTTCATGTTAGACTATAGTCTACTTTCAAAGTATTGAACTTTGTTGAACAACCTGTTTGTATATGTTATCAATAATTTTAGCAGTGGTGGCTTTTTCATTAGGGGCGCATGGGCGCCGCACCCCTATCCATACATGGATTTCAATGTTTTTTTTTTTTTTTTTTCTTGAAGCACATGATTAGAGCCTGAAGTTCTAATTGGCTTCAAAAAAGGGTGTCACTTGTGTGACAATAGCGAATTAATATTTGCTATTGTCTTCCTGATTCTCCTCCCGGCAAATCAGGAAGCAGTTCCTAAGACCCGATTAGCCAGGGAGTCTTAGGACTACCGGACAATTGCGTCTCAGTCAGGACACACTTATTGTTTGGCCTGGAGGAGAAGCGATGGCCAAAGAGCGAGGAGCTTCAGCCCGGATCCATGTTTGCCTGATCTGCCTCCTTCATAAGGTAAGGAGGCCTCTGATCACTGTCCCCTTCCAGTCTGTCTCCTGCAGGGGAGGGATCACTGAATTTCCATCCGTCTCCCACGGTGGGGGGGGGGGGGGGGGGAGTATGTGTTGGTTTGCCATCCCCTCCCCAAAATATTGAGCACCAACCGCCACTGCATTTTAGGATTAGCTCTGTTCCTTTTCTGTAGATGCAGGCAGGGGACAGTTTTTCTACCTGGAATGTATTTAGCTTCTTAAAACTGAGTGTTCAATGTTCAAATGTCCTTATTCCCACTCTGTAAATGAAGGATGAAGCCTAATAAGTTGCTGTAGGTAACAGCTCAATTTTATCCCAGTATTTATAAATCAGTGCCACTGTTTCCCTCCTATTCTCTCTTCTTCATTCTCTGTCACCATCTCTCCTATTTTCTGCTTTTTTTCAGGCCTTCAGCACATCTCTCAGCTTGTTATGTCTCTGACACTCGACGGCGATCTTAAAAGCTTCAGCCACATAGATTAGAAAAGCGCTGACAGTCAAGTGCGTGGGTGGAGTGTTTGCAGCACACTGTTTGCTGTTGCTATGAAGAGTTTTGTTGGCTCGAAGAACTACCTCTTAGCTCTGACGCCAGCTCTGCAAATGTGTGGTTGATTTCCTATGCAACCCTGGCATAACAGGCTGTATGAATGAGATAGACAGAGACAAGGACATCAGAGGGCATCCTCTAAAATCAAAACACAACAGTGTCATTTAATTCATTAGCAAAGAAAAAATGAAACCTTCTTCATAATTACCACATGTAAGATGAAATGTACAGCAATGCTGGCAAATCCACTCATGTAATCCTTGACTAAACGTAGGTCTGTCAACCAAACAGCACATATATTAAATCTCTCACATACCTTACTGCACTGTAAGGCAAGAGTAGCAAGAGTAGGAGAGACAATGTAACTACAACCACAATTCCAAAAAAGTTGGGATGCTATATAAAATCTACATAAAAGCAGAACGCAATGACTTGCAAAGAACATTTCAAGTGTTTAAACTGATAAAATGTACAATTTTGAGGGGAAAAAAAGCCAATTTTGAAATTGATGGCAGCAACACATCTCTATAAAGTTGGGACAGAGAAACAAAAAACAGGCAAAGTAAATGGTGCTAACAATGAAAAGCTGAAAGAACATTTTGCAACTAATTAGGTTAATTGCCAACAGGTCATTAGCGTGATTGGGTATAAAAAGAGCATCTTAGAGAGTCAGAGTGTCTCAGAAGTAAAGATGGGCATAGGTTCACCAATCTGTGAAAATCTGCATCTAAAAATTTTTGATCAATTGATTCAAAATAATGTTCCTCGACATAAAATTTACTTTAAATATATCATCATATACAGTACATAATATCATCATGAAAAGATCACTGTATGGGTTCAAGAATACTTTCAAAAATCACTGTCTGCGAACACAGTTGGCCGTGGCATCCAAAAATGCAAAGTTAAACTAACTCTATCATGCAAAGAAGAAGCCATATCTGAACTTGATCCAGAAACGTTGCAATCTTCTCTGTGCCAAAGCTCATTTAAAATGGTCTGTTGCTAAGTGGAAAACTGTTCTGTGGTCAGATCAATCAAAATGTGACATTCTTTTTGTCACTTAAGAGAAGAGGGACCTTCTGGCTTGTTATCAGCACCCAGTTCAAAAGCCTGTATCTCTGATGGTATGGCGGTACATTAGTGCGTATGGAATGAGCAGCTTGAACATTTGGAAAGGAATCATCAATGCTGTAAGATATAGCCAGGTTTTAGAGCAGCATATGCTCCCATCCAGATAATGTCTTTTTAAGAGAAGGCCTTGCATATTTCAGCAGGACAATGCTAAACCGCATAGTACATCTACTGTATAACGCATGGCTTTGTAGTAGAAGAGTCTAGGTGCTTAACTGGCCTGCCTGCAGTCCAGACCTTTCACCACATGAAAATATTTGGCGCATACTCAAACAAAAAACATGAGAAAGAAGACCCAGGAATGCTGAGCAGTTAGAATCCTCTGTTATGCCGCATACACACGATCGGATTCTCCATCGGAAAAACCTTGGATGGTTTTTCGGAAGGAATTCTGCTCAAGCTTGGCTTGCATACACACGGTCACACAAAAGTTCTCTGAACTTTCGACCGCCAAGAACGCGGTGACGTACAACACTACGACGAGCCGAGAAAATTAAGTTCAATGCTTCCGAGCATGCGTCAAATTGTTTCTGAGCATGCGTCGGAATTTTGCGCGTCGGAATTGCTACAGACAATCAGAATTTTTTTCCGTTGGAAAATTTGACAACCAGCTCTCAAATTTTTGTTGGCAGAAATTCTGACAGGAAAAGTCCGATGGAGCCTACACACGGTTGGAGTTTCCGACCAAAAGCTCACAACTGACTTTTCTTGTCGGAAAATCCGATCGTGTGTACGCGGTATTAGGCAAGAATGGGACAACAATCCTCTCCCAAAACTCCAGCTACTGATCTTAATTCCCAGAAGTTTACAGAGTGTTGCTAAAGAAAGAGGGGATGCTACACTGTGGTGAACATGGCCTGTCCGAACTTTTTTGAGATGTGTTGCTGCCATCAATTTCAAAACGACCTTATTTACTTTTTAAAATGGTACATTTTCTCAGTTTTTAAACATTTGATATGTTTTCTATTTTCTATTATGTTTTTATGTTTCTATTTTGTTTTTATGTAAATTTTACGCAGAGTCCCAACTTTTTTGAAATCGGGGTTAAAACCATGTGTAAAAAGTTGCAAACTATCAGTTAGCAAAATGTACAGTTAATCCAGTTTAAAAGAAAATATTTATAGCAAGTTACATTTCAATCAAAATAGTCCAAACAAGGACCCAGAACGTAATAAACGCTTATGATGGTTCTAACACTTCTTCACTGTATCTTAAACTAGAAGCTAGAGTTTGAGTTTTTTAAAGGTAAAATTCAGGCAAAAGGTTAAAGTACCACTGCACCTTTAGTGCAGATGCACTTATGAAGTAATGTTCCCTGCCTTTAGGCCCCTTTCCTGAAATTTCCTAGTCACCTGTTCCCGATCCAGTGAGAAATTGTCCACAAAGCTTGTCACAGTTTTGTAAGCTAGACCTGCACATGTGCAGTGCACTTTCTATATAATCCTATAGAAAGTTCATGCTCTCTGTTCCAGCATAGGATTGAATGGAGCGTGTAATGCGCATGTGTAGCGCCCTCACCTCTCCCCCTACCTGCCTTTTTTGTGTGTTTTCGGCTCCTCGCAGGGAGGGGAGAGGCACACCGCACCACAAGCCTGTACCCTCTTGAGTAAGGAGGTTGAGCGGTGTTAGTTCTCGGGCCAGCCTGCGGCTGGATTTCAATCTTCTCGAGGATGATTCTCACCTCTACCTTAGGTAGAGGCAAGTCCTTATATTTTCCCCAGTAATGTAACTGTCCACACCAACTGAAAGTCCAACTTCTATATTTATTTCACACGGATAATAAATATGCCTCTTTGACAGCAGACAGGTTGGAACAAGACACAGGACAGCTTAGGTGGGAGGAGGTCCAGACACAAACTTGAATCAGGTTCTTTGACTGTTTAGGCTTCACAAACAGTTTTGGCGCACGGTCTCTGCCACAGACCGGGTGAATAGGGCACGGCCCTATGAAGTCACTGCCACTGACTTGAAGCGAGTAGGGTCACTGCCACTGACCGGGAGAACTACCTTCTTAAAGTATTTGGCCCATGTCAAGGAGAAAACCATCCCTCCGGAGAGTTACCAGAGGCCCTCACTGTCACCACGACTCTGCGCTGGGTCTTCGGAAAGGGTTACCTCCCTGGCCTCCTCATCTCAGATACGGGTCCCCTCGCAAGGCGGCACCCTGGGAGCTCTCGATCCCCGATGGAACCCAGCCGAAGGTGCTGGGCTCCGGGCCTCCAAATTAGTATCTCACCCCAGACTGAAGGTGTCTGGGATGGAACAGGAACTCGGCCTCCGGGCCTAGGGCACCCGGAGATGACACACACACACCCAGGCCGAAGGTACCCTCTCCCGACAGGCACAGCAGATTCCCCGCCCCACCGTACTGCTGCTGAGAGGGGACAAGAAAAGGCACAACCTTGTACTGTGGTTCAACCCGGACCTATGGCGACAGCGCCACCTGTAGGCCCCATGGAACTATACACCAATACTAACTCCCATGGCACAGAAATGGTCCATTAACCCTAACAATAGTGTGTCTGAGCCTAACTACCACTCAGACACTCCCCTAAATTGAACACCCCGCTACACATTCCCCCCACTAAATAGACAATGGTCCCCAGTGTCTGGAGTAAACCTATGCCTCTCATGTCTGAGTCAGCATAAGCCCAATCCAAAGACTAACAAAAAAAAGGACAATTTAAAAACCGTCAGTTTGTGCGGGAACCTAACATGGGGAAAGCAGGTGAAAAACATAGGAGGGAAAGGAGAAATCACACATGTGCACATTAACCCCTTAACGACCGCTCACTGTATATATACGTCGGCAGAATGGCACGGACAGGCACAACCACGTACCTGTACGTGCCTGCCTTCGTATAGTTGGAGGGTCCCATCGGACCCCCCTTCTATACAGTGAGTGGTCGGCATCGTTCCAGGAGCGATCCGTGATGAGGGGACGGCCATTCGTTTGCGGCCACCCCCTCGCGATCGCTCCCGGCGAATGAGAATCTTCCTCACATAGGCACACGATCGCCCCCCAGGCCCCCCCAGACACCCCCAGATCACCCCCCAGCCCCCAGTCACAGTGTCACTGATTGCAGTGACCATTTATTTACTGATCACTGCAATCAGTGACATTTGTGACTGTAAAAGTGTCAGGGCAGTTAGTTTTAGGTCCAGTGTAGCCCCCTAACCCCCCCTAATAAAGGTTTAACCCCTTGATCGCCCCCCAGGTAACCCTTTCACCCCCTAGCACCATTGTCACTAAGCGATCGTTTTTCTGATCGCAGTCTTAGTGTCGGTGGTGCCGATAGGTAGCCAGTTATTTTTTTTAGGATCGCCGCAGGTTTTTATAGCGTCAGGTACCCCCATATATTACCTAATAAAGGTCTAACCCCTTGATCGCCCCCCAGGTAACCCTTTCACCCCCTTTTGCCAGTGTCACTAAGCGATCGTTTTTCTGATCACTGTATTAGTGTCGGTGGTGCCGATAGGTAGCCAGTTATTTTTTTTAGGTTCGCCGCAGTTTTTTATAGAGTCAGGTACACCCATATATTACCTAATAAAGGTTTAACCCCTTGATCACCCCCCAGGTAACCCTTTCACCCCCTTTTGCCAGTGTCACTAAGCGATCATTTTTCTGTTCGCTGTATTAGTTATGCTGGTGCCGCTAGGTAATCAGTTATTTTTTTTAGGTTCCCCGTCAGGTTTTTATATAGCGTCAGGTACCCTCATATATTACCTAATAAAGGTTTAACCCCCTGATTGCCCCTAGTTAACCGTTTCACCAGTGATCACCATATAAGTGTTATGGGTGACGCTGGTTAGTTAGTTTGCTTTTTATAGTGTCAGGGCACCCGCCGTATATAACCCAATAAAGGTTTAACCCCCTGATCGCCCGGCGGGTGATATCAATTAGGTTTTAGCGTCAGAGAGGGTCTGCGTCGCCCCAGGCAGCGTCAGGTTAGTGCCAGTAACGCTAACACCCACGCGTGAAGCATACACCTCCCATAGTGGTATAGTATCTGAACAGATCAATATCTGATCTGATCAGATCTATACTAGCGTCCCCAGCAGTTTAGGGTTCCCAAAAACGCAGTGTTAGCGGGATCAGCCCAGATACATGCTAGCACCTGCTTTTTGCCCCTCCGTCCAGCCCAGGCCACCAAGTGCAGTATCGATCGATCACTGTCACTTACAAAACACAACACACATAACTGCAGCATTCGCAGAGACAGGCCTGATCCCTGCAACTCCAGTGCTGTAGGAGGTGATTTCACCACCACAGTTAAAAAAAAAAGCATATATGCCGAAGCTTGGGGGTAGCAGGGGCGGAGGAGGGGAGGAGCGATTTTGCTCCTAATGCCGCGTACATACAGTCAAAATTCCGACGGAGGCTTGCCCGTGGAAAAGTCCGACCATGTGTACGCGGCATAACTTTTGCGGGAAGATGCCCCCATGCTTCGGCATATATAAATGGTGCATGTATGCCCATCATTAGGAGTGGGTGGATGAAGGGAGGTATTCTAATGGTGGGCATACCCACCGATCAATCTCTTTTTTTTCGTTCAGCCAACAGGCTGCATGAAAAAAAAGATTACAATACATGTCCAACAAGGACCAGCAACGTACTGGTATGTTGCTGGAATTTGAATGGTTATACCAGATTGATGCCTGCGGGTTTAGGTATCATCTTGGTATCATCCTTTTCAGCCAGCGGCCGGCTTTCATGTAAAAGCAATCCTAGTGGCTAATTAGCCTCTGGACTGCTTTTACAAGCAGTGTGAGGGAATGTCCCCCCCCCCCGGATATAAAAAGCGCCATTAAGAAATTGGGAAAGCATTTTATCACACCGATCTTGGTGTGGTCAGATGCTTTGAGGGCAGAGGAAAGATCTAGGGTCTAATAGACCCCAGTTTTTTCAAAAAAAGAGTACCTGTCACTACCTATTGCTATCATAGGGGATATTTACATTCCCTGAGATAACAATATAAATGATAAAAAAAAAAAAATATCGAAGGAACAGTTTAAAAATAAAATAAAAAAGCAAAATTAATAACAATAAAAAAAAAAAAAGCACCCCTATCCCGCCCTGCTTTTGCGCAATGGCGAACGCAAGCATTGGTCGGGCGTCATATGTAAACAGCAATTGCATCATGCATGTGAGGTATCACCACGAAGGTCAGATCGAGGGCAGTCATTTTAGCAGTAGACCTCCTCTGTAAATCTAACGTGGTAACCTGTAAAGGCTTTTAAAGGCTTTTAAAAATGTATGTAGTTTGTCGCCACTGCGCGTTTGTGCAAAATTTTAAAGCATGTCGTGTTTGGTATCTATGTACTCGGCCTAAGATCATCTTATTTATTTCATCAAACATTTGGGCAATATAGTGTGTTTTAGTGCATTAAAATTTAAAAAAGTTAATTTTTTCCCCAAAAAATGCGTTTGAAAAATCGCTGCGCAAATACTGTGTGGAAAAAAAATGCAACACCCACCATTTTAATCTGTAGGGCCTTTGTTTTAAAAAAATATATAATGTTTGGGGGTTCAACATAATTTTCTTGCAAAAAAAAAAAATGTTTTTCATGTAAACAAAAAGTGTCAGAAAGGGCTTTGTCTTCAAGTGGTTAGAAGAGGAAAGTTCAGTTGTCAAGTTGTCACTAAATTATATATTGCTCAAACATGCCATGGGCATATGTGGAATTACACCCCAAAATACATTCTGTTGCTTCTCCTGAGTACGGGGATACCACATGTGTGAGACTTTTTGGGAGCCTAGCCGCGTACGGGACCCCAAAAACCAAGCACCGCCTTCAGGCTTTCTAAGGGTGTAAATTTTTGATTTCACTCCTTACTGCCTATCACAGTTTCGAAGGCCATGGAATGCCCAGATGGCACAAACCCCCCCCCCCCAAATGACCCCATTTGGAAAGTAGACACCCCAAGCTATTTGCTGAGAGGTATTGTGAGTATTTTGCAGATCTCGCTTTTTGTCACAAAGTTTTGAAAATTGAAATAAAAATAAATAAATATAAAATAATTTTCTTTCTTCATTTTCAAAAACAAATGAGAGCTTGAAAATACTCACCATGCCTCTCAGCAAATAGCTTGGGGTGTCTACTTTCCAAAATGGGGTCATTTGGGGGGGTTTTGTGCTATTTTGGCATTTTATGGCCTTCGAAACTGTGATACGTAGTGAGGAGTGAAATCAAAAATTTGTGCCCTTAGAAATCCTGAAGGCGGTGCTTGGTTTTTGGGGTCCCGTACGCGGCTAGGCTCCTAAAAAGTCCCACACATGTGGTATCCCCGTACTCAGGAGAAGCAGCAAAATGTATTTTGGGGTGCAATTCCACATATAACCATGGCATGTGTGAGCAATGTATCATTTAGTGACAACTTTTTGTAATTTTTTTATTTTTTTGTCATTATTCAATCACTTGGGACAAAAAATAAATATTCAATGGGCTCAACATGCCTCTCAGCAATTTCCTTGGGGTGTCTACTTTCTAAAATGGGGTCATTAGGGGGGTTTTGTACTGCCCTGCCATTTTAGCACCTCAAGAATTGAAATAAGCAGTCATAAATTAAAAATTCAGAAAATGTACCCTAGTTTGTAGACGCTATAACTTTTGCGCAAACCAATAAATATACACTTATTGACATTTTTTTTACTAAAGACATGTGGCTGAATACGTTTTGGCCTAAATATATGACTAAAATTGCGTTTATTCGATTTTTCTTATAACAAAAATTAGAAAAAAAGAGTTTTATGTGACATTTAATGTTTTAACCACTTAAGCCCCGGACCATTACGCAGCTTAATGACCAGAGGTGTTTTCACAATTTGGCACTGCGCTGCTTTAACTGGAAATTGTGCGGACATGCATTAGCTAAGATCCACCCCATTCTCAGTAATCTTGCTTGGAGTCCGCCTGCAGGGGAAGAGAAGAAAACATACACAAGAAAACTGCATTTTGTTAGAATGAGAAGATTCTCCCCTAGAGGAAAATCCCTTCCTTCTAAAGTAAAACTGCACCACATCATTAGCAAGGCAATAGTTGCATAACACCGCCACCTAGTGGTAGTGCCAACATCAGAACACCCATCCCAAAAGAAACTCTTCTTCTTTTTCTTGGGGTAAAACTTCCTCTTCTTCTGTACTGTGACCCTGAACTATTTACTCCCCAAAGTCCTTGTATCTTTGTGGTAGGGGCGGAGAGGGGAGGAAAAGAACAACAGCTCCCGCTTCTCCAAAGAGTAGAATACCCTTTCAACTAGGGCAAAAGTTTCTGGGCTCCAAAGAGCGCACTCAAAAAAAGAAAGCAACACCAGAGTCTTGTCTCTCACAGGTAGTAGTGTGGGTTTGGCAACACCAACGGCTTCCAATGCCTATCAAACGTGTCTATATGGTACTCAACGTCACCTTTGTCCTTCCTACAAATGAGTACCTTGTCCACATAAATGTGCCGACCCAACATCCAGGCAGCCTTACAGTCTTTGAATCTCTGGGTGACTGCAGGTGAACATGAAAAGTATCTTCGGGCCTGGGGTACTTTAATGTGTGTCCATATAAAGTCCTCGTACCACCGGTGTCTACAGGCCTCCACTTCAAATAAAAGTTCTTTAGGCAGGTACGGGTACTCCCACCCATACTCACTGGCAACTCTCTGGTTGAAAAGTCTCTGCAACCGGGACAATGGTGGCATGGTAGCACAGTCTCCCGTGCCAGGCAAGACGATGGCACCGGATGCCGAGGTACTTTAACTACCTCAGGATTAGAAACAGGGGTCCGCAGCGACACCCGTCTCGTCTCGGTAGCTGATGCAGGTGTCTCCAACGGTGAAAGGGCAGACAAGGAGACAGATCCCTCCTCAGGCTCCGAGGCCACCACCCGGGGTGTATTTTCCCCAATGGACATGGGTGAGTCCCTAGCACTACGGGACAAGGACAGGGGCTTCTTATCCCAGCCCTTCCGTTCAAAAAGTTCATCTAATGCGGCTTCATCTCCCGCATCAGAGATGGACTCCTGATCGGAGGTGTCACATTCCTCCGCAGGCAGGTAACTCTTAATGGAGGACGAGTCACCGCCTCTGGTTAATTCACGGGCATGTGAATCCCCAACACTCGGGACCTTTGACAGAGTCTCTTACCCCGGCTTACCTCGGCTTGTAGCTGAACCAGAACGTCCGGGAATTTTCCCTTCGGATGCATCCGTTCTGAGTAAGTGCTGGGGCGTAGCTTCACCACGGCCGCGGGAAGCTTTCACGAACCCGATCTTCCTCTTGGGCGGTGGGAGAAAGGACTCTGTGGTGACCGAAGCAGCATCCTCCGGTTCCTCACTCACTGACACAATGTCCTCTGTGACTTCCTCCGAAGTCTCGGCAGTGCGCGCAGGGGTGGCTGTGTAAGCTCTGATTCCTCCCTCCAGAGTGGTGGCGCCTGAAAGGCAATTGAGGTGGAAAGCCAGAGGCTTTTCCGTAGGTTGCTCCACCTCAAACAGGAACTCCTTACAGTGCTCGCATCGCCCGAATGGCTTCAGATGAACCACCAGTCAAGAGCAGCCAGGACAAATCACTCCGAGGGCCTCCACATCTTTGCAAACGTAGAGGGCAAATCTTCCCCGGGGCTTGAGTCGAATCCCTGTATCCGTCAAGGGAGCAGCAAAGGAAGTCATCTTCGTAGTAGTAGGCGGAACCCATGAGGCATGAGACACCATGTTATCCATTCGCTGCTCCATCGCGCACTGTCCTTTTCGCGCCAAAGTCCCCACGCGCACCTCCACACATGGCCGGACTCCTCCCATCTCCTGCATTGTTCGCAGGCTTTCTCTCTGTCACGCCCACGAACTACGCAGTCAGGGTTCTCCTCGTGGTGCAGTTCTCAATATGGCCGACCTCCACGGAACTTCACTGGAGAATAAAGTTCAAACTCTGGGGGGGTTTTCACACTTTACAACCGCAGACACATCCCGGACTCGAGCCCCCACGTGTAGCACCCTCACCTCTCCCCCTACCTGCCTTTTTTGTGTGTTTTCGGCTCCTCACAGGGAGGGGAGAGGCACACCGCACCACAAGCCCGTACCCTCCTGAGTAAGGAGGTTGAGCGGTGTTAATTTTCGGGCCTGCCTGCGGCTGGAGTTGAATCCTCCCGAGGATGATTCTCACCTCTACCTTAGGTAGATGCAAGTCCTTATATTTTCCCCAGTAATGTAACTGTCCACACCAACTGAAAGTCCAACTTCTATATTTATTTCTCACGGATAATAAATATGCCTCTTTGACAGCAAAGAGGTTGGAACAAGACACAGGACAGCTTAGGTGGGAGGAAGCACAAACTTGAATCAGGTTCTTTGACTGTTTAGACTTCACAAACAGTTTTGGCGCACGGTCTCTGCCACAGACCGGGTGAATAGGGCACGGCCCTATGAAGTCACTGCCACTGACTTGAAGCGAGTAGGGTCACTGCCACTGACCGGGAGAACTACCTTCTTGAAGTATTTGGCCCATGTCAAGGAGAAAACCATCCCTCCGGAGAGTTACCAGAGGCCCTCACCGTCACCACGACTCTGCGCTGGGTCTTCGGAAAGGGTTACCTCCCTGGCCTCCTCATTTCAGATACGGGTCCCCTCGCAAGGCGGCACCCTGGGAGCTCTCGATCCCCAGCGGAACCCAGCCGAAGGTGCTGGGCTCATGGCCTCCAAATTAGTACCTCACCCCAGACTGAAGGTGTCTGGGATGGAACAGGAACTCGGCCTCTGGGCCTAGGGCACCCGGAGATGACACACACACACACCCAGGCCGAAGGTGCCTGGGCGCGGACCCCCCATGGAAGATGGCCGCCCCTTGTTATACCCTCTCCCGTCAGGCACAGCAGGTTCCCCGCCCCACCGTACTGCTGCCGAGAGGGTACAAGAAAAGGCACAACCTTGTACTGTGGTTCAACCCGAACCTATGGCGACAGCGCCACCTGTAGACCCCAGGGAACTATACACCAATACTAACTCCCATGGCACAGAAATGGTCCATTAACCCTTACAATAGTGTGTCTGAGCCTTCCTACCACTCAGACACTCCCCTAAATTGAACACCCCGCTACACATGCATAGACCCAATTTAGAAGATTTTGACAACTGGTTATTCAGCTTTGTGGGCGATAGCTCCCTGGATCAGGGACAGGTAAATATAAGACTGGCAGGGGGCAGTACATTACAAGTGTAATTGCAGTAGATTATTGTACTATGTTAGTCAATGATTAATGCAGAAAGTTTGGAGTTTAGGTTATACCAACGCTGTATCCTGGCCTAGGCCAACAAGGCCCAGGCCTAGGGCAGCACTTTGCAGGGGGGCAGCACGGAAAGAGTCCCCACCGGCTTGCGCTACACTGTTAGTGTAACGCAAGCTGCTTCTAATTTTGAGTGTTCTATTGTCCTGGACCACAAACCTTCCTCGCTGTGCTACATGTTTCTGCTGCACTATTGACATGGTTATATCTTCTTAGTCCTCTCCATAAAATTATCAGAAATTTGTGCTTAAAGTAGAACTATAGGCAACACTTTTTATTTTTAATTTGGATAGAGAAAGGGAGGGTTACAGCCCCTGTCAGTTTATTTTTTACTATCTCTGTCCCATTGCAGAGATTTCCCTTCACTTCCTGCCCCATAGCCAAACAGGAAGTGAGAAGAAATCTATGCAAATTAGGGGAATCCAATGCCAGCCCCCCCCCAGTGTCCCCACTCGAAAAGGGGTGGGTCTTAAACAGAAAAGTGTGTGGCCTTGACAGGAAGGGGTGGGTCATATTTAAATTAGGGGGTTAGTCAGGCCTAGGGCAGCACAAAACCTAAATACACTACTGGGTTATACCCTTTATTGGATGATCAAATCAATTAATTTACATTATCAAATTAAAATATGCAGATAAAATGCATGTAATCGAGCCTGTTCCTAGATTTGCACAGCCAGGGGGGATGCCACCACCTTTTTATGTTACAGCTAAGGAATATAATATTGTCATCTCCCCTGCTGACCAATCTGCTGAATGGACAGTGAAAAAGTAGCACCCCACTGAGGAGGTACGGTAATCCCTTTGCTCACTGTGTTATCTCCTCCTATCTGTATGCTCCTTGTCAACAAATTTACATGAAGCACACCTGATTTTCTCCCAGTGCTGCCCCTCCCTTTCCTAGTCTGATTGCAACTGTACAGGGCAATAAAAGAGGCAAGAATCTGGTGTAGCGGGGTGGCCATTTTTTGTTCTCAGGGGATAATGCTGGTGATGAGTTCCTTGTGGCCTGCGGGTGGCGCTGCCATTCTGGGCCGGGGTTGAACCATGAGCGTAGTGCTGTGCCTTTTGTGTCTCCTCTCGGTGGCCGTACAGTGGGGCGGGGAACCTGCTGTGCATGCCGGGAGAGGATATAAAAGGGGCAGACATCTCCTGATCGGGGTCCACCCCCAGGCACCTTCAGCCTGGGAGTTCGTGCGGTTGATCTCCGGGTGCCCTAGGCCCGGAGGCTGTGTTCCTGTTCCATCTCAGGCACCTTCAGCCTGGGGTGAGGTACTACCCTGCCGTCCTGATCGCCTGGGTATGAAGACCCAGGGGATGCGGAGAAGGCCCGGGGCCCAGCACCTTCGGCTGGGGTCCACTAAGGATTGAGGAGTCCAGGGTGCCACCTTGCGAGGGGACCCGCACTCTCAGAGAAGGGAGGATTCATTCCAAAGGACCGATGCAGAAGTCACGGTGAAGGAAGGGTCTGTTGAATCTCTGGGGGGGACATCTTCTCCTTGAAAGGGGCCATGTTCTAAGAAGGAGGAGACTAAGGTTCACCAGGTCAGTGGCAGTGACCTTATCCACCCGGTCAGTGGCAGTGGCCTAGTTCGCCAGGTCAGCGGCAGTGACTTTAGTTCACCAGGTCTGTGGCAGAGACCAACCTCACGGTCTGTGGCAGAGACCGTGCGCCTAAAACTGTTTTGAGAAAACCGAACAGTCAAGAGTTTGAGTTACGTTTGTGCCTGGACCTCCTCCAAATCTTAAGCTGTCCTATTTCCTTGCTCCAACCTTTCCTCTATCCAAGAGAATGTTTATGTTTATGTTTATTTCAAAGTGAGAATAAATATTGAGTTGGACTTTCAGCTGGTGTGGACAATTACCATATCTCCCAACTGGCACGGATTGTGCGGGTTTTACCCCCCCCCGCTCAACAACTCAAAGCTGGGAGGTATGTGCAATTACGTTGCTGGGGAAGTCCAGGACTTGCCTCTACCCACGGTGGAGGTGAGAGTCATTCTCAGGAGGACTTTGACTCTGGCTGCAGACAAGACCCAAAAATAACACCGCTCAACCTCTTTACACAGGAGAGTACGGGCTTGTGGTGCGGTGTGCCTTTCTTCCTCCTGCGAGGAGCCAAGTTAATGCAGGTAGTAGTGAGGTGTGTGCGCTACACGGGTAATATACAATACTCACAATTTTTTGTCTTTTATAGCTTCTTGTACGTCAGTTTTAACTTGTCAGAATTGAGACCACGCTTTATCCATTCCTGTGAGCCCCGGCCTCCTCAAGGTGATGGGTAGTGGTGGATGCCCTATACCCTACTGTCTAGACATACATATGGGGCAGAAGCTGCAACTAACATTCCTGCCAGCAAGTCAGGGACACCAGCCAGCGAAAGCTTTTGCTTACAGAAATGTGGGATGAAACAGTCCGTTTCACTGCCAAATAAATAAGCAGATATGAACAGTTCCCTGTACCTAATCTTTTCAGGAAAATGCTATTTGTCTGGCTGTCTTGTTGGCTTCATTTAGAATAGGTTTGACCCCCAAAAAATATGCAGAACAAAAGATCTTACTTAACTGGTTGCAAACTTGTTTCAGGTGAGTAACTCAAAGTGTTCAGCATAACAACCAGGTAACCAGTATTCTCATGCCGCGTACACACGATCGATTTTTTTGACGGTGAAAACACTGTCGAGAAAATCGACGTGAAAAACGTCACACACGGCCGTTTTAAATGACATTTTTTTTCTGGTCGAAAAAAACGACCGTGTGTGGGCTCCCAGGCAGTGTTTCCCTATGGGAAAACTGCAGCGGAAAAAAACGACGGGAATCACGACGAGAAAAATTAGAGCATGTTTTTTCTCGTCGTGATTAATGCCGTTTTTCCCGTCGAGAAAAACGACAAAAAGCCCACAGACGATCGTTTTTCTCATCCAAAGGAAAAAATTAAATTTTTCTCGACGGGAAAAATGATCGTGTGTACGCGCCATTAGAATTAGGATAGAGATGGCAGCATACGTTATCTCAACACTAGGGATGAGCTTCGTGTTCGAGTCGAACATACGTTCGACTCGAACATTGGCTGTTCGATCGTTCGACGAAGATCGAACGATTTGGGCCGTTCGCGCCAAATTCGAGTGACGCGAACGGCCCACAATGCACTACGCCATCGCAGTGTCATCCAGGCGCTGTGATTGGCCAAGCATGCACTGTGACCCCGCATGCTTGGCCAATCACAGCGCCGGCAGCGAGGAGAGCAATGATTGGCCACAGGCAGGATGCCTGTGGCCAATTATTGCTGAGGGTGTTTAGTACACGCCCCACACTATAAAAGGCCGCCAGCACGGCGGCCTAGTGTAGTGTGTTCCGGAGCAGGGATAGAGTAGCATAGGCAGGGACAGTGACTGTTATTTCTTTCTTGCTTAACCTGGATTCCTTTAGTTTAGGGAAAGAGAAGGATAGGTAGGGAGAGTGTCAGTGTGTTTTGTGCTTCTGCTATAGTGTGCTTAAAAAAAAACATTTATTCTAGGGACAGAAAACTCTAGGTAGGGACAGTGTCAGTTTCTTTCACTCTGCAAGTCCTTGTTTCCAGGGACCTGGAAGGACAGTGAGTGAATTGTCCTTTTGCTATATTGTGATTAAAAAAAACATTTATTCTAGGGACAGAAAACTCTAGGTAGGGACAGTGTCAGTTTCTTTCACTCTGCAAGTCCTTGTTTCCAGGGACCTGGAAGGACAGTGAGTGAATTGTCCTTTTGCTATATTGTGATTAAAAAAAACATTTATTCTAGGGACAGAAAACTCTAGGTAGGGACAGTGTCAGTTTCTTTCACTCTGCAAGTCCTTGTTTCCAGGGACCTGGAAGGACAGTGAGTGAATTGTCCTTTTGCTATATTGTGATTAAAAAAAACATTTATTCTAGGGACAGAAAACTCTAGGTAGGGACAGTGTCAGTTTCTTTCACTCTGCAAGTCCTTGTTTCCAGGGACCTGGAAGGACAGTGAGTGAATTGTCCTTTTGCTATATTGTGATTAAAAAAAACATTTTTTTCTAGGGACAGAAAACTGTAGGTAGGGAGAGTATTTTTTTTCTTTCACTCTGCAAGTCCTTGTTTCCAGGGACCTGTAAGGACAGTGAGTTAATTGTCCTTGTGCTATATTGTGCTGAAAAAAACATTTATTCCAGGGACAGAAAACTCTAGGTAGGGACAGTGTCAGTTTCTTTCACTCTGCAAGTCCTTGTTTCCAGGGACCTGGAAGGACAGTGAGTGAATTGTCCTTTTGCTATATTGTGATTAAAAAAAACATTTTTTTCTAGGGACAGAAAACTGTAGGTAGGGAGAGTGTTTTTTTTCTTTCACTCTGCAAGTCCTTGTTTCCAGGGACCTGTAAGGACAGTGAGTTAATTTTCCTTGTGCTATATTGTGATTAAAAAAAACATTTATTCTAGGGACAGAAAACTCTAGGTAGGGACAGTGTCAGTTTCTTTCACTCTGCAAGTCCTTGTTTCCAGGGACCTGGAAGGACAGTGAGTGAATTGTCCTTTTGCTATATTGTGATTAAAAAAAACATTTATTCTAGGGACAGAAAACTCTAGGTAGGGACAGTGTCAGTTTCTTTCACTCTGCAAGTCCTTGTTTCCAGGGACCTGGAAGGACAGTGAGTGAATTGTCCTTTTGCTATATTGTGATTAAAAAAAACATTTTTTTCTAGGGACAGAAAACTGTAGGTAGGGAGAGTATTTTTTTTCTTTCACTCTGCAAGTCCTTGTTTCCAGGGACCTGTAAGGACAGTGAGTTAATTTTCCTTGTGCTATATTGTGATTAAAAAAAACATTTATTCTAGGGACAGAAAACTCTAGGTAGGGACAGTGTCAGTTTCTTTCACTCTGCAAGTCCTTGTTTCCAGGGACCTGGAAGGACAGTGAGTGAATTGTCCTTTTGCTATATTGTGATTAAAAAAAACATTTATTCTAGGGACAGAAAACTCTAGGTAGGGACAGTGTCAGTTTCTTTCACTCTGCAAGTCCTTGTTTCCAGGGACCTGGAAGGACAGTGAGTGAATTGTCCTTTTGCTATATTGTGATTAAAAAAAACATTTTTTTCTAGGGACAGAAAACTGTAGGTAGGGAGAGTATTTTTTTTCTTTCACTCTGCAAGTCCTTGTTTCCAGGGACCTGTAAGGACAGTGAGTTAATTGTCCTTGTGCTATATTGTGCTGAAAAAAACATTTATTCCAGGGACAGAAAACTCTAGGTAGGGACAGTGTCAGTTTCTTTCACTCTGCAAGTCCTTGTTTCCAGGGACCTGGAAGGACAGTGAGTGAATTGTCCTTTTGCTATATTGTGATAAAAAAAAACATTTTTTTCTAGGGACAGAAAACTGTAGGTAGGGAGAGTGTTTTTTTTCTTTCACTCTGCAAGTCCTTGTTTCCAGGGACCTGTAAGGACAGTGAGTTAATTTTCCTTGTGCTATATTGTGATTAAAAAAAACATTTATTCTAGGGACAGAAAACTCTAGGTAGGGACAGTGTCAGTTTCTTTCACTCTGCAAGTCCTTGTTTCCAGGGACCTGGAAGGACAGTGAGTGAATTGTCCTTTTGCTATATTGTGATTAAAAAAAACATTTTTTTCTAGGGACAGAAAACTGTAGGTAGGGAGAGTGTTTTTTTTCTTTCACTCTGCAAGTCCTTGTTTCCAGGGACCTGTAAGGACAGTGAGTTAATTTTCCTTGTGCTATATTGTGATTAAAAAAAACATTTATTCTAGGGACAGAAAACTCTAGGTAGGGACAGTGTCAGTTTCTTTCACTCTGCAAGTCCTTGTTTCCAGGGACCTGGAAGGACAGTGAGTGAATTGTCCTTTTGCTATATTGTGATTAAAAAAAACATTTATTCTAGGGACAGAAAACTCTAGGTAGGGACAGTGTCAGTTTCTTTCACTCTGCAAGTCCTTGTTTCCAGGGACCTGGAAGGACAGTGAGTGAATTGTCCTTTTGCTATATTGTGATTAAAAAAAACATTTTTTTCTAGGGACAGAAAACTGTAGGTAGGGAGAGTATTTTTTTTCTTTCACTCTGCAAGTCCTTGTTTCCAGGGACCTGTAAGGACAGTGAGTTAATTGTCCTTGTGCTATATTGTGCTGAAAAAAACATTTATTCCAGGGACAGAAAACTCTAGGTAGGGACAGTGTCAGTTTCTTTCACTCTGCAAGTCCTTGTTTCCAGGGACCTGGAAGGACAGTGAGTGAATTGTCCTTTTGCTATATTGTGATAAAAAAAAACATTTTTTTCTAGGGACAGAAAACTGTAGGTAGGGAGAGTGTTTTTTTTCTTTCACTCTGCAAGTCCTTGTTTCCAGGGACCTGTAAGGACAGTGAGTTAATTTTCCTTGTGCTATATTGTGATTAAAAAAAACATTTATTCTAGGGACAGAAAACTCTAGGTAGGGACAGTGTCAGTTTCTTTCACTCTGCAAGTCCTTGTTTCCAGGGACCTGGAAGGACAGTGAGTGAATTGTCCTTTTGCTATATTGTGATTAAAAAAAACATTTATTCTAGGGACAGAAAACTCTAGGTAGGGACAGTGTCAGTTTCTTTCACTCTGCAAGTCCTTGTTTCCAGGGACCTGGAAGGACAGTGAGTGAATTGTCCTTTTGCTATATTGTGATTAAAAAAAACATTTTTTTCTAGGGACAGAAAACTGTAGGTAGGGAGAGTATTTTTTTTCTTTCACTCTGCAAGTCCTTGTTTCCAGGGACCTGTAAGGACAGTGAGTTAATTGTCCTTGTGCTATATTGTGCTGAAAAAAACATTTATTCCAGGGACAGAAAACTCTAGGTAGGGACAGTGTCAGTTTCTTTCACTCTGCAAGTCCTTGTTTCCAGGGACCTGGAAGGACAGTGAGTGAATTGTCCTTTTGCTATATTGTGATTAAAAAAAACATTTTTTTCTAGGGACAGAAAACTGTAGGTAGGGAGAGTATTTTTTTTCTTTCACTCTGCAAGTCCTTGTTTCCAGGGACCTGTAAGGACAGTGAGTTAATTTTCCTTGTGCTATATTGTGATTAAAAAAAACATTTATTCTAGGGACAGAAAACTCTAGGTAGGGACAGTGTCAGTTTCTTTCACTCTGCAAGTCCTTGTTTCCAGGGACCTGGAAGGACAGTGAGTGAATTGTCCTTTTGCTATATTGTGATTAAAAAAAACATTTTTTTCTAGGGACAGAAAACTGTAGGTAGGGAGAGTGTTTTTTTTCTTTCACTCTGCAAGTCCTTGTTTCCAGGGACCTGTAAGGACAGTGAGTTAATTTTCCTTGTGCTATATTGTGATTAAAAAAAACATTTATTCTAGGGACAGAAAACTCTAGGTAGGGACAGTGTCAGTTTCTTTCACTCTGCAAGTCCTTGTTTCCAGGGACCTGGAAGGACAGTGAGTGAATTGTCCTTTTGCTATATTGTGATTAAAAAAAACATTTATTCTAGGGACAGAAAACTCTAGGTAGGGACAGTGTCAGTTTCTTTCACTCTGCAAGTCCTTGTTTCCAGGGACCTGGAAGGACAGTGAGTGAATTGTCCTTTTGCTATATTGTGATTAAAAAAAACATTTATTCTAGGGACAGAAAACTCTAGGTAGGGACAGTGTCAGTTTCTTTCACTCTGCAAGTCCTTGTTTCCAGGGACCTGGAAGGACAGTGAGTGAATTGTCCTTTTGCTATATTGTGATTAAAAAAAACATTTTTTTCTAGGGACAGAAAACTGTAGGTAGGGAGAGTATTTTTTTTCTTTCACTCTGCAAGTCCTTGTTTCCAGGGACCTGTAAGGACAGTGAGTTAATTGTCCTTGTGCTATATTGTGCTGAAAAAAACATTTATTCCAGGGACAGAAAACTCTAGGTAGGGACAGTGTCAGTTTCTTTCACTCTGCAAGTCCTTGTTTCCAGGGACCTGGAAGGACAGTGAGTGAATTGTCCTTTTGCTATATTGTGATAAAAAAAAACATTTTTTTCTAGGGACAGAAAACTGTAGGTAGGGAGAGTGTTTTTTTTCTTTCACTCTGCAAGTCCTTGTTTCCAGGGACCTGTAAGGACAGTGAGTTAATTTTCCTTGTGCTATATTGTGATTAAAAAAAACATTTATTCTAGGGACAGAAAACTCTAGGTAGGGACAGTGTCAGTTTCTTTCACTCTGCAAGTCCTTGTTTCCAGGGACCTGGAAGGACAGTGAGTGAATTGTCCTTTTGCTATATTGTGATTAAAAAAAACATTTATTCTAGGGACAGAAAACTCTAGGTAGGGACAGTGTCAGTTTCTTTCACTCTGCAAGTCCTTGTTTCCAGGGACCTGGAAGGACAGTGAGTGAATTGTCCTTTTGCTATATTGTGATTAAAAAAAACATTTTTTTCTAGGGACAGAAAACTGTAGGTAGGGAGAGTATTTTTTTTCTTTCACTCTGCAAGTCCTTGTTTCCAGGGACCTGTAAGGACAGTGAGTTAATTGTCCTTGTGCTATATTGTGCTGAAAAAAACATTTATTCCAGGGACAGAAAACTCTAGGTAGGGACAGTGTCAGTTTCTTTCACTCTGCAAGTCCTTGTTTCCAGGGACCTGGAAGGACAGTGAGTGAATTGTCCTTTTGCTATATTGTGATTAAAAAAAACATTTTTTTCTAGGGACAGAAAACTGTAGGTAGGGAGAGTATTTTTTTTCTTTCACTCTGCAAGTCCTTGTTTCCAGGGACCTGTAAGGACAGTGAGTTAATTTTCCTTGTGCTATATTGTGATTAAAAAAAACATTTATTCTAGGGACAGAAAACTCTAGGTAGGGACAGTGTCAGTTTCTTTCACTCTGCAAGTCCTTGTTTCCAGGGACCTGGAAGGACAGTGAGTGAATTGTCCTTTTGCTATATTGTGATTAAAAAAAACATTTTTTTCTAGGGACAGAAAACTGTAGGTAGGGAGAGTGTTTTTTTTCTTTCACTCTGCAAGTCCTTGTTTCCAGGGACCTGTAAGGACAGTGAGTTAATTTTCCTTGTGCTATATTGTGATTAAAAAAAACATTTATTCTAGGGACAGAAAACTCTAGGTAGGGACAGTGTCAGTTTCTTTCACTCTGCAAGTCCTTGTTTCCAGGGACCTGGAAGGACAGTGAGTGAATTGTCCTTTTGCTATATTGTGATTAAAAAAAACATTTATTCTAGGGACAGAAAACTCTAGGTAGGGACAGTGTCAGTTTCTTTCACTCTGCAAGTCCTTGTTTCCAGGGACCTGGAAGGACAGTGAGTGAATTGTCCTTTTGCTATATTGTGATTAAAAAAAACATTTTTTTCTAGGGACAGAAAACTGTAGGTAGGGAGAGTATTTTTTTTCTTTCACTCTGCAAGTCCTTGTTTCCAGGGACCTGTAAGGACAGTGAGTTAATTGTCCTTGTGCTATATTGTGCTGAAAAAAACATTTATTCCAGGGACAGAAAACTCTAGGTAGGGACAGTGTCAGTTTCTTTCACTCTGCAAGTCCTTGTTTCCAGGGACCTGGAAGGACAGTGAGTGAATTGTCCTTTTGCTATATTGTGATTAAAAAAAACATTTTTTTCTAGGGACAGAAAACTGTAGGTAGGGAGAGTGTTTTTTTTCTTTCACTCTGCAAGTCCTTGTTTCCAGGGACCTGTAAGGACAGTGAGTTAATTTTCCTTGTGCTATATTGTGATTAAAAAAAACATTTTTTCTAGGGACAGAAAACTGTAGGTAGGGAGAGTGTTTTTTTTCTTTCACTCTGCAAGTCCTTGTTTCCAGGGACAGAGAAGGACACCTGAAGGTAGCCCTTATTGCTTTTTTCCCATCTCCCTGCAGGCCATCTATTAGAATGTCTGGAAGGCAAACAAGGAGAGGCAGACAGTCAGGAGGCAATAAAAGAGGGCAAGCAGGCTCTGTGTCTGGGGGCAACAGTGCTGGTCGTGGACGCGGTGCATTGTCATCAGCACATGGCCATGGGACACGCTTGTCCTTCTTTTCGGCAGCTGGACATGTTGAGCCACATCATGCCGAAGACTTGGTAGAGTGGATGACCAAGCCCTCCTCCTCCTCCTCATCCTCTCTCACCCAGGCTCAGGGTACTGGAAAAGCAGCTGCCAAAGCGTCGTCTTCCCTGGTATCAATGTCAGACAAATCATCAGTCACTCCTTCCCTAGACCCACCATGTCCTCCTCCTGAGGAGTCCCCCGAACTGTTTCAGCACAGTGTTGGGTACATGCTCCAGGAGGATGCCCAGCGTTTCGAAGGGTCTGATGATGAAACCCAGCTAGAGGAAGGCAGTAGCGTGAGAGCAGACAGAGGGGATGCTCAAGAAGGACACCAATCTGGCAGTCATGTTCCAGCAGCTGCAGCATACTGCCAGATTGGCTCCAGTGATGAGGAGGGAGGGGATGATGAGGTCAATGACTCCACGTGGGTGCCTAATAGGAGAGAGGAGGAGGAGGAGGATGAGGAGGAGGCACATCTCCAACGAGGCAGGATGCCCTTTGGTGGCCAGCGTAAGGGCAGTACACCGACGGAATCACACCGCAGAGCTCCGCCTGTGCAGGGCGCTGCCTCTGCCCGTCATTCAAAAAGTTCTTTGGTGTGGGCCTTTTTTGAGGCTAGTGCATCAGATCGCACAGCTGCTGTTTGCAACATATGTCTCAAGCGTATATCGCGTGGCCAAAACATCAGCCGCTTGGGTACCACATGCCTGACCAGACATATGTTGACCTGCCATGCAGCTCGTTGGCAAGCCTACCTCAAAGACCCACACCAAAGAACAAAGCGGACCTCTCCTTGCACCGCATCAGCTGGGATCTCCAACCCCACTATAACTTCAGTCCTCTCTGAAACATGCACTGAGAGGAATGAAGGTGTAGAATTAGGTGTGTCACAGCCAAGTACTTGCGCCCACTCTGCTAGCAGTACACCGACGTCCGATTCTAGCAGGCAAATTTCCCTGCCCCAGCTGCTGGACCGTCGAAAGAAGTTCACTCCCAGCCATCCACATGCCCAGCGGTTGAATGCTAGCTTGGCTAAATTGCTAGCGCTTCAACTGCTGCCTTTTCAGTTGGTAGACTCGGCCCCCTTCCGTGAGTTTGTGCAATGTGCGGTTCCTCAGTGGCAGGTTCCCAAACGCCACTTTTTCTCACGGAAGGCTATTCCGGCTCTCTACCGGCATGTGGAAGGCAATGTCTTGGCCTCGCTGGACAGGGCGGTCAGCGGTAAGGTGCATATTACCGCTGACTCATGGTCCAGCAGGCATGGACAGGGACGTTACCTTTCTTTCACGGCCCATTGGGTCACTCTTTTGGCAGCTGGGAAGGATTCAGGACAAGGTGCAGTAGTGTTGGAGGTTGTCCCACCGCCACGCCTCCAAAATGCTACTACTGGTTGTGACACACCTCTCTCCTCCACCCCCTCCTCTTCTTCTTCCTCCATGGCCTCTTCCTGTGGTTTGTCCTATGAACCAGCGGTGCTCCGTAGCCGTTCACGGGGCTACGCAAGTACGCAGGCAAAAAGATGCCATGCCGTGCTTGCGCTGGTGTGTTTGGGGGACAGAAGCCACACTGGGGCAGAGGTCCTGTCTGCTCTGCAGGGCCAGGCCGAGAGGTGGTTGACGCCACGCCAGCTTAAGCCAGGAATGGTGGTTTGCGACAATGGCACCAACCTCCTCTCCGCCCTCCGACAGGGACAACTGACCCATGTGCCCTGTGTGGCTCACGTCCTTAACCTGGTGGTGCAGCGGTTCTTGGGCAGGTACCCGGGCTTACAGGATGTCCTGAGGCAGGCCAGGAAAGTCTGTGTGCATTTCCGCAGATCTTATAATGCCAGTGCTCGCCTGGCTGAGCTGCAAAAGGAGTTGAACCTGCCCAAGAACCGCCTTATATGTGACATGCCCACCAGGTGGAACTCAACGTTGGCCATGCTGCAGCGGCTGCACACGCAGCAGAGGGCCATCAATGAGTACCTGTGCGACTACGGCACCAGGACAGGGTCAGGGGAGCTTGGTTTTTTTTCTCCACGCCAGTGGGGCATGATCAGGGATGCATGCACTGTCCTGGCACCATTTGAGGAGGCCACGAGGATGGTGAGCAGTGACAGTGCATGCATCAGTGACACTGTACCTCTTGTCCACCTGTTGGAGCACACGCTGCGTGGAATAATGGACAGGGCACTTGAGGCAGAACAGAGGCAGGAAGAGGAGGACTTCCTTGCCTCTCAAGGCCCCCTTTACAAAGACAGTGTTCCTTCTGTCCCACCCATCGCACAGGAAGAGGAGGAGGAGGAGGAGGAGGAGGAGGATTGTGTCAGCATGGAGGTGGAGGCTGGCACTCAGCATCATCAGCAGCAGTCTTTTAGGGATGATTTACAGTCCCAAGAAACCAGTGGACTTGTACGTGGCTGGGAGGAGGTGGCTGCGGATCATGTCGTCCTTAGTGACCCAGAGGACTCCGGAGCGAATGCCTCAGCAAACCTACGCTGCATGGCCTCCCTGATCCTGCAAAGTCTGCGGAAGGATCCTCGTATTCTTCGGATCAAGGAGAGGGACCATTACTGGCTGGCCACTCTCCTTGATCCACGGTACAAGGGTAAGGTTGCGGACCTTATGTTACCGTCGCAGAGGGAGCAGAGGATGAGACAACTCCGGGAGGCCTTGCAGAAAGGTCTGTGCAACGCGTTCCCAGAGACTGGGAGGTTGCAAACTCCTGGTCCTGGACAACGAGTTGCTGAGGCTTCGGCCAGTCAAAGAAGGAGCGGTGGGGAAGGTGGCCGTCTGACCGATGCGTTCAGACAATTCTTTAGTCCGCAGCCCCAAAGTATGATTGGTTCCAGCAACCATCGCCAGCGTCTGATAAACATGGTGCAGGAATATCTAGGGGCAAGGTCAGACTTGGACACCTTCCCCACCGAAAATCCTCTGGCTTACTGGGTCTTGAGGATGGATCACTGGCCAGAGCTTGCACAGTATGCAATTGAGCTACTGGCCTGTCCTGCATCCAGCGTTCTTTCGGAACGCACATTCAGTGCTGCTGGAGGATTTGTCACGGATCACAGGGTGCGCCTGTCCACCGACTCGGTTGATCGACTGACTTTCATCAAGATGAACCAGTCTTGGATCACCACCAGCTACCACACACCTGATGCTGATATAACAGACTAATTGATTTTAAAATGTCACATCCCTTCAAGACTGATGCTGATGCTGAGTGCCTGTGCTGTTATGTTGACTGCCTATCCTCCTCCTCCGAGTCCTCAATGATACGATTGATGATGATAGCTTGGAAGATCATTTTTGTTTATGGGTGCCGCCACCAGTGCCTAACGCCCAATTTTTCAGCCCCTGTTTAACAGGGGCGTGTAATTACAATTTTTGAAGCAATACTTTGCAACAGGGCTCATTGCTGTGCTCCAAGTACAGTATCTGTGAGGAGTTGCAGTGTTGTGCCACCAGTGCCTAAGGCCCAATTTTTCAGCCCCTGTTTAACAGGGGCGTGTCATTACAATTTTTGAAGCAATACTTTGCAACAGGGCTCATTGCTGTGCTCCAAGTACAGTATCTGTGAGGGGTTGCAGTGTTGTGCCACCAGTGCCTAAGGCCCAATTTTTCAGCCCCTGTTCAACAGGGGCATGTAATTACAATTCTTGATCTAATAATTCACAGCAGGGCCCATTGCTGCACCCACCAAGAGTAACTGTCAGGGCTTACAGTGTTGTGGCACCAGCACCACCATCAAAGGCCCAATTTTTACTACCACTGTTCAACAATTATATGTAATTAAAATTCCTGATATAATAGTTGACAGCAGGGCGTTCCAGCACCAACCAAGAGTAACTGTGAGTGCTTACAGTGTTGTGCCAACACCAACAACTAAGGGGCCTATTTCTGCAGAGTATATACGGCAGGTCCCTACTTTCAAACATCCAACTTACAAACGACTCCTACTTGCAAACGCAAGAAGACAACAGGAAGTGAGAGGAAATCTACCACTAGGAAGGAAAATTCTCTCCTGTAAGAATAAATATGGGAGAAAGGTGTCTCCTCTGTACTGATGCTTTATCAGCAATCCTTGTTTCAAGAAAAACACCACATTTCAAAAACAGTTGTCATTGGGACGGAAAGTGAGGTGAAATGTTCTGAACAGGGGCACAGACAGCAAAACAAATGTTACAGGGGTGATAACCCTTACCTATGTTTTCCAAAAAGTTTAAAAATAGATTTTTGGGCTGGAGCTACACTTCAACAATGTACCTGTTCAAAATTACAAACAGATTCTACATAAGAACAAACCTACAGTCCCTGTCTTGTATGCACCGCCTGTATACGGCTGTTCAGAGTATATAGGGCCTTTTTTATTTTATGTGCGGGGTTCCCCTTAATATCCATACAAGACCCAAAGGGGCTGGTAATGGGCTGGGGTAGGGGGGGGGGGGTCATGGGGTAGCTATGCCATTTTTCTTAAAGAATTTCATCCATATTACCGGGACCAGACATTACATTAAAGCCGCAAGCAGTTTTAAATGGCTTTTTTTTCCTTTAGAAGTGTCATTTTGTGCAGGGACAGTTCTAAACACGGGAAACACGTGGCACTTCACAGGCATACTTTAGACACCCCCCAGGTACGATATTTAAAGGAATATTTGACTTTTTTTTTTTCACTTTATGCATCATTAAAATGACTGCTCCCGAAAAACGACCGTTTTTAAAACTTCTTTTTGCATTGATACATGTCCCCTGGTGCAGAACCCGGGTTCCCAAACCCTTTTTAGGACAATAACATGCATAATAGTTGTTATAATTAGCACTTTAGAATTCGAACGTTCGCATCCATTGTATTTAATAGGGTTCTAATGTTCGTTCGAACTTCCGGTCCGTTCGCGGGTTCTGGTGCGAACCGAACCCGGGGGTGTTCGGCTCATCACTACTCAACACAGGTTTCCTTTATCTATTCTGAATATTCCTTGCATCTGATCTTTTGTTTGGTGAATGTGACTGATCATATATCAGTTTTAATGGTTCACCCCTAAAAAATTTATTTTTCGTATTACTATATTTTCAAGGCTTATGCACACTTGTGCCTGGAGTGGCACAATGCAAAATGTAGGCATATTTTTCACCCTGGAGCCACAGATGGTATGTACAGCTGTCCATAGAAATTAATGGCTGTAGACACCAGTGTTTGCATAAAAAATGCACATGCATACAGACGTTCGCCACTGGATGCAGAAAGTCTGCGTATAAGCACATATAGCCAATGATGTCTATGGGCAGCTGTACGCGGCACCTGTGGCTCCCAGGTGGAGAAATTCTTCTGAATTGCCTGTGTTGTGAACTTTAAAGGATAAAAAAAGATTGCATTTATTATTATTTTTGCTTTAGAAGCCTGGACAGCATTGCACCCGCAATTATGCAACCTCAGGCTCCTCCAGACTGTCTATGTAGCTCTCTCCCTTTCCCCCGTACAGGCAGGAAGTTACTGAATAACAGGAAGAATCAGTGAACTACCTAGAGCGCTCACCAGTGCACTGGTAGTTCAGTGAGAACTAAAAGTGGTCAGCTGCAAAGACTGTTGGTACTTGTAGTTAATTCATTCACAGAACACTGTCAATGAATGACTTGGCCATTTGGGTGGAGCCACGTTCTTTTTAAATTGTGACAGTGTGTGCGGGGAGAATATCCCTGGCCTGCTGTCACAAATAGAAGGGGGGTCGGAGGGCAGCTGCAGGAGCGGGAACATGTTACATGTTCCACCCTAAAAATGGACGGAAAATATAACATGTTCCCAAAGGTGAACTTGTCCTTTAAAGCCTGACTCCATGAAAAGTAAACATCCTCCTTTGCAGAGAAGCCTGCAGGAACACAGGATCAGGTAAGAAAAACTGCCTTACCCGTTTCCCTAGACATAAACAAGCAGGTAAGCCCTGCAGTGTGGGCGCAGCCCTACAAGGAAGGACTTCTACTTTTTTTTGGAGTTCAGCTTTAAAGGAACACTAAAGACACTTACCTCCACTGTGCAGCTCGTTTTGCACAAAGTGGACCAGAACCTGGTCTTCTGGGGTCCCTCGGCAGCTGTCTCGGCTCCTCCCCACAAGAACTTTCCTCCTTCATGCAAGCTCTCTCACATGGTGGAAAGTTCTTGCAGGCGCGCTCCCGTGATACAGCTGGCGGCCATAGCCGCTCACTGTATCACTCGGCCCCGCCCCCGGCGCGCCGCATCATTGGATGTGATTGACAGCAGCGCGAGCCAATGGCTGCGCTGCTTTCAATCACCCAATGAATGACCCGAGAAGCCGACCGAGAAGCCAGCGCGTTCACGGCGCGGGATTTTCGAGGGGTCAGGTAAGTAAATGGGGGCTCGGGGGTGCCGCAAATACTCTGATGTTTTTTCACCTTAATGCATAGAATGCATCAAGGTGAAAAAACTTGTACCTTTACAACCCCTTTAACAACGTTCCCATGCTTACAGATACAGCAATGAATGAGCGCATTTACTGCTTGTTAATAGAATATGCATGATCTGGAAACAGGTTCACTTTAAATTTATAATTGATAGAAATTTGTTGTATCTGTTTTATAACAAAAAAATGTAGACTATGTTAGAAATTTAAAGCTGAGGAAAGTGGAAAAATTGCTCTGGACCCATAAGGTCATCTTATTGGTATGTTACTACCAGGGTGACGTAAATAATCAATGAAGAGGGTATTTTTGGACCCCTGAAACGTGTTGGATACTTTTTAGATTGTCCCTCTTTTAATGGAATAATATTGTATCTGGACCTCTCAGCAGTTCTGTGCATACTTCCTTTGTTATCTCAAGGAGTCTATTTACCCCTTTTTGTTCTAATTTGGACTACAGAACAATTCGTTTCTATGTTGTGGACATGAGGGGAGGGGATACAGTAGTAGTAGTGTCAAAAGACACATGGGCAGGGTGTACACCATCAAGTCCACAAAAACGCTGTCTGTTGTATACCCATGACAAGAAACAGAAGCTAAAATCGATTTCTGGCAGATCAGCGGGTATTTTTTAGTTCTTAAAGCTGTTGTATACCCTTTTTTTAACTTTTACCTACAGGTAAGCCTATAATAAGGGTTACCTGTAGGTAAAAAGAATATCTCCTAAACCTGTACGGTTTAGGAGATATTCCCCTTGCATGCAGCCGCTGACTTGTTCAGCGGTGCATAAGCTCTGAGTTTCTCGGCTGGAAGTCCAGCAGACGCCGGACCTTTGCGGAAAGAAGTCTCCCGTGCGAATGCCAAAGGAAAATGTCCACTCCCTCGGCGTGGAACGAGATCACCTGCCGACGCCTCGTTCTAAGGTAAGTATTTCCTAATGAGCTAGTATGCGGTGCATACTAGCTCATTATACCTTTTGCCTTACAGGTTTAAAAAAATAAATAAAAATCTGCGGGTTTACTACCGCTTTAAATTTAAAGCATTTTACCCCGACACTTCATATTCCTGATATTTGCCTGCTGTACCATGTACTTGTTTGAGAAAGTATCCTGTTCTATTTGTATAACTTCCTTTATGTCAAATCCCTGGTCTTCCTGCTAGTCCCCTTGCTTTCCTATTGAGAACTGACCACACTAAGCAGAAGAACACACCGTGGTCAGTTCTCTAGCTATGCTGGGAACTCAGCCTGCTCTCCTCCAATCAGACCAGACTTGTCCTAACATGAGCCCGCTGCACAGCCATTCACTAGGAAGCTCAGTGTGCTGCTGCTTCTCCTCCCCCCAGCCCTTATGCAGCTGAGAACAAAGGAATGTGATTACTTATAAAAAGGGGAAAAAAGGTATTTATAATGTGTGTGTATGTGTGTATATATACAGTGTGTGTATATATATATATATATATATATATATATATATATATATATATACATATATATATAAAATACAAAAAATTTTTTGCCTTTAATTTCTATTATAAACGGACGGGATTGTTTTACAAGGTGATTGTTTACAATCACTTTAATCAGTAAAGACCATCACTTAAACTACAAACTCCGGCCCCCCATGCTGAGCTTGAGTTGATGGGCTTATTTGAATACATCCAATTTCCCAAGCTGGAGGACTCCCACAGACTTAGTTTGGATAAACCCCTGACAATTGAAGAAATCACATAGGCCATATACTCTCTCCCTCCAAACAAGACTCCGGGGTTGGACGGCCTATCAGCAGAGTGGTGCAAGCACTATGTGGAATACCTTGCAAAAAAACTACACCCTCTGTTTGAGGCTGCATTGGAGGGGGGGAGCTTCGATGTGCGAAGCTTTGATCGTTGTACTCCCCAAACCCGACAAAGACAAATTGCTATGCGGATCCTATCGCCCAATCTCACTTTTGAATAGTGATTTCAAAGTGCTGGCCAAGCTATAAGACTACAGAAGGTTATTCTTCACCTCGTCCATCAGGACCAAACATCAGGACCAAACAGGGTTCATGCCTGGTAATAGCACATACGATAACATTCAACGTCTTTATTTACATGTTCACAGGGCGGCCACTGACCAAAAAAGCGGACTGGTGTTATTCCTGGATGTACTGAAGGCCTTTGACACCGTTGACTGGTCTTTCCTTTGGAAAGCCATGCATCGGATAGGTTTCAGCCTTCACTACAATTGGGTTTGCCTGCTCTATACTAACCCTAGGGACAGAGTATGCACCAACAAGGACATATCTGATGTTTTTTCTTTGCAGCGGGGTACGAGACAAGGCTGCCAGCTCTCGCCGCTTGCTTGCACTGGCCATAGAGCCCCTTGCTCTGGTAGTGCGACAGTCGGTCGACGGTGGGGGGCATAGGTTGTTGTGGAGAGCGAACGGAAAAGATCTCTCTCTATACTGATGACGCATTAATTTACCTAGATGGCTTGGAGCAGTCCTTTGTGTCATTAATGGAAGTTGTGGAGGAATTCGGGAAGGTCTCTGGGCTACGGGACGGTTGGGAAAAATCTGTTGCGTTTCCCATTGGCCCTACCCTCGATTACACATTTTATGACTTGCTCCAAACTGGTCATTCAGCCCATTTTTAAGTATCTCTGGATCTAAATCAACGCAGACCTGTCTACGCATGAATCCCTTAATGTAACTCCAATTATAACACACCGCATCTGGGCTTCCTTGCCTCTCAATCTGACCGAATCTTGCTGCGTGAACATCTTTAAAATGATATACCTACCCAAATTCTTATATGTTTTTCGTGCATCCCCGTTTTTTGGTTAAAAAAACGTTTAAAAAAATTAGACTCCATTCTGTCCACCTTCCTCTGGCAGGGGGCACGACCACGTATTGCAAAAGCATCTCTCCAAGCTGCTAAAGCAGATGGTGGATTGGCTTGTCCGAACCTAAGACACAATTTTTTGGCATCACAACTTACCTACGTCTATGAGATGTTCCTGGAGACCTCCTCATCTCCCTCCACCACTCTGCTGACTGCACTCTATGGTTCTAGGGCCTCAGCTGTTGATGCACTACACAGGTCGATACCTAAACGCTGCTCTCGTTGCTCTCCGATAGAGGTTGGCTGGCTTGCCTGGCATGAGGCAAATAGAGCGTTGACAACATCGAGGGGGGGGGGGGTTCTCCAAATGCCCCTCTGTGGCAAAATCCCAATTTCTTAGAGGTCCAGGGTCACCCAAACTCCCTATGGTGGACACGACTGGGGGACACCCATATATCTCACATTTTTGTTCATAACATTTTTGCTTCTTTTGACGAGCTGAAGGCCAAATGTGGCGTGACCAATAAATTCTTTTTTTAAATACCTCTTGTTACGACATGCCATCCGGGCACAGTTTGCCGGTTTGACCCAGGAGCTATCAGAATCACCTTTTGGAGATGCTGCTATCCTATCCAGATATCGAGAAACTGGTAACGACTGTCTATACACATTTTCAGTCTGCTGGGGTTAATCCCTTCCAGCTGGCTCAACGAAAATGGGAGGGTCTGATTCCTGGGCTGTCTGAGGAGGGGTGGGAAGAGGCCTCTGAGGTCTGCTTCCAAGACCTTATAAGTTCTAATGACCGCTATACACAGTTCAAATATATACACCTACTACATTACACTCCTGCTAGATTGGCCCGCATGGGCTTTGACTCTGCATTCTCCTGTCCCAGATGTGGGTATACGGAAGCCGATTTACTTACACATGTTTTGGTCTTGCCCTGCGTTGTCAGAATATTGGAAGGACTTATTTTATTTTTTCACAACACTCTACATGTTCCCTGTACCTCATACTCCTGAAGTTGGTTTACTTGGTGTGTTAAATGACCTTATCCACAAGACACATGCTCGTACCCTTGTACATATACTGTTATTCTATGCCAGGAAATGTATTCTGTTACAATGGAAAAGTGCTGTGGCTCCGGATATACAAACCTTTTACCGCACAGTGAATAAAGTACTGCCCATTTTCAAGCTCATTTACCATGGTAGAGCCTGCCCCAAAAAGTTTTTCAAGATCTGGCAGCCATGGCTGGATATTGGTGACTGGATATGGAAACTCAGGGAAACTTAAACATTCATACATTATGCCAATTCCAAAAAAAATAAAAAACAGAGCTTCAAGACCCGAATAATCTAAGACCCATTTCTAACATTCATTTTGTGGCAAAGATTATGGAAACCATCGTTCTTGAGCAACTTCAGGAATACTCTGAAGGGGAGGGCCTATTCCACGATGTCCAGTCTGGGTTCCGACCGGGCAGGGGAATAGAGCTCCCCATGATGGCCATGAGGGAACAGCTGCTGAGGGTCAGGGACGCTGGGGAATCGGCGGCCTTAGTGCTATTGGACCTCTCTGCGGCTTTTGAAACCATTGATCACAACATTCTGATCTCGCGCCTTCATGACCAGTTTGGAATTCGAGGTGCTGTCCTGTTATGGATCCAGTCTTTTCTACAAGATCGTACCCAACAGGTTAGGCTGGGACCTTTCAGGTCAGCCATAAGCCCAGTGCCCTGGGGAGTACCACAGGGCTCTGCCCTCTCTCCATACCTTTTCAATTGTTATATGCGCCCCCTACCCGATATATTGCAGTTACATGGCCTTCAAGGCCAACTATATGCCGATGACATCCAAATCCTAGTCAACACTTCCAAAAATGACAGACATCCCCAGACCCTAGCTGAATGCATGACTCACATCCATTCCTGGATGAATAGAAACTGGTTGAGCCTTAATGGCTCCAAAACAGAAATACTCCAATTGGGCGAACCTCTAGCCTCTCCCATTCTATCCCGATGGCCATCTGACCGAGGTACCTGCCCAGAACCTAAAAGACAAGTCAAGAACCTTGGAATCATTTTTGATGCAAAGCTTACCTGGATTCCGCAAATCATGAACTGTATGAAAAATGCCTCATTCTATTTGCAAATTATTCGAAAGATCAGACATCTACTTTCATATCGACACCAAATCACACTTACTTTGGCTCTAGTACAATCCAGACTAGACTTTGCCAATGGTGTTTGCCTTGGCCTTGCCCTTAAGTGGGTTAAAAAAATCCAAATTATACAGAATCAAGCAGCACGCACTATTACGGGTACACCATATAGACATCACATCACCCCCGTGCTGGCACAGCTACATTGGTTACCTATAGTGCATAGAGTACAATTTAAAATCTTGGTTCTGATGTTTATAGCATATTGGGGCTTGGGCCCACTATATCTCACGGAAATGGCCCCCCATTACACACCAATTAGAGCATTGCGGTCAGGGCTTCAAAATAGGATCATCCAAGCACCCGCCCGACTCCAGTCCTTGGGAGGTCGACGAATGCAGACTATGGGCACGGCCCTTTGGAACCAACTCCCCGACCATCTCCGGCTCCCAATGCCCCAAGCTCTTTTTAAAAGGCAATTAAAAACCCACCTTTTTAAAAACGCTTTTTCCTAACTACGGATGTAGAGACATTAAATTCTGTAATAATTAACGTCAACTTTGTTTTTCTACTCCCCTCATGAGCCTTCCTTCTTTTTTTTCTCCCCTCCCTTTTTCTCAAGTATTTTTTTTTCTTTTCCCAAGGCTGATTGGTGAATTTATGGTACAGCGCGCTTAGTTGCAGTCCTCCATGACATTATTTGGCGCGATATAAATTAACATATCAATCAATCATAACACTAACTAGGTACTGTGGAGATGCGACCCCATGTCACAGGTGCATATGAGCAGTATATGCCTGATTTTGGTTGGCTTGCTAATTGCACACCTGTGCGCTGGCTTCATAATCAACCCAGCAATAGAGGTCAGTGCTCATCCTTGGAGAAAGCTCCGCACGGCAGACAGGAGTTCTAGCCTAGGAGTTAGGAGGGAGCCATTTCAGCACGAAGCTGCAAGCACAGAGGTGCTGAGTGTCAGATCTGGGGAGACAGACCAAGGCCTAAGGTGTAAGTCCTGAGCAGGAGTGCTGTGTTTTAGCCAGGAAGGCTGAATGCTGTTTGTTCTGAAGCAGACTGTAATGCTGAACACCCCTGCAAGGGAATCTGATGTTTGTTTTTGAACTTTGTTTCTTTTGAATAATAGTGGGCAAAATCAGCCCTGAAATCGAGAAAAGCGAGTGTTGCAGTCCTTAAAGCTCTACAGTTGGAGTGAACCACTGACAGTACCTATCAAAGGTTCAGAGGGGGGCCCTCATGTGGCTGGGGAGGGGTGGCGGGGCATGTGTGAGTGTTAGTACGAGAGACTATTTTGGTTGTTGGTTAAATAAGTTTGAAAATTCCCCTGTACTGAACTGAACTGTACTGTTGTAGCATGGGGTCCCACATGGTCCCTAACAAGCAATATTGTGATCTCACAATGGGGCACTTCCCTCCCATTTGGGAACTGGAGGTGCTGATTCTGATATGTTAATATGCTGGCCATGTTGGGCCAAGAGTTCTATGACATTCAAATGTATTCCCGCTGTACCCTTCCGGGGGTCAAATGTATGTTAACATTGTTTTGTGGAAAATTCAATAAACAAATACTTTAAAAAAAAAATACAAACTTTCAGTTTTTAGCATAATATTGCATATAATTTAACATTCTGTAAAGGCTCATTTTATTTTAAAATGCTTTATATAATTGAGCTTGTTATATGAAATCTTAGACATACATAGCCATATGTGTATTAACATAAATAACAAGGGTGGTGGCTTTTGGTCAAATTGCCGGATGAAGTCTGCAATACTTAATGCCTCAATGTGACTGCCTCTATAAACTTGGCAGATGCTCAACAGTCGTTTGGGTTGGTCTGATAATGTTTGGGTGTGATTTGGGAGGTGACCAAAGACACTGGCACAGTACATGTGAACCTTGTAAGAGCTACCTTACCCATGTCCCATCCACCTTCCCTATATTGTTTTTAATTTCGTATAATTATACTTCTCCTTTTACAGTCACAGATTTGGGTGCTGATGTTTTTCTCAGCCTTATTTTATGTAATCACTAGGAAGGCCTTGTCTGGTCCTTGTTCTAGTACATGATCCTTATATTCAGTGGCTGGCATAAGCTGAGTTTGTTTGGGGCATATTTAAAGTGATACTTAACTCTGGCTTGAAAGAAATACATGTAGCACCCTGGAGTTTAGTTAGGGAGATCCTCACAAATTTACTTGCCAAGAGAAGTTATCTTGGTCGATTGATAGGGATCTATTGATTTCTCCCTAAGATTGAGTACTAACTTTTATAGGTAAAGTTGATCCAGGGTAAATCCGATTGCCTCTCGGGGGATCAGGAAGGAATTTTTTCCCCTGCTGTAGCAAATTGGATCACGCTCTGCTGGGGTTTTTTGCCTTCCTCTGGATCAACTGTGGGTATAGAATTGGGTATATGGGATTGTACGATATTTTTTTTTATTTATTTTTTTTTTTTTATGGTTGAACTGGATGGACTTGTGTCTTTTTTTCAAGCTGATTAACTATGTAACTATGTAGCTTGGCCTTGTTGCACGTTCCTCTTCTACCACTAGGTGGCCAGGTACTTGGTGGTACTAGATACGAGAAGGGCAACTCAAGGTCAGGTTATGGGTATGTGGGTGTCCCAGCCAATGGGCAGGGGTTTTATTTAATCCCTGGGATTGCTGGGAGAGCCTATATATTCGGGTGAGGTCAGGTGATCTGTGTTCTGTGCCACCCGGACTACCATCTGGGTGGACGTGTGTCGTCTGCTCTGGGCTTGTAGGCCGGAGATTGGGCCTATCCTGGAGGCATCTGGCTGCCAGGCTGTGTGAGGGCCTATTCAGAAGTAAGAGGGCAGCGCAGGGTTGGGACTGCGGCTTGAGGTTCAACCAAAAGTGACGGTTCTACCGGCCGGAGAACCGGTCAGTGGTCGAAAGTAGAAGGGAAGCTGTTGCCACAAAGGGACCAATCGCCTTTATCAGGGACCACAGTGAGTAACTGAAGCAAGTACCGGAACCATATTCTCACCGAAGGGCACGGTGGAGAATCTGGAAACTTCAGGCGGTGATCAAGTCTGGGACCCAACCAGTGGAGGAGACGCTTGCAGAGCAGCCTTGTGTGTCAAGCCAGGGATCGAGCTGGTTAGCAGGGGTGAAGCTTGAGGACTATCTGGAGTGCCAAGAAAGGGACCCAGCAGAGAAGTGGGGGTGACGCTTGAGGGGATACCACCGCAAACCTTGGAGGAGCTCAAGGGATTCATAGTCGGTGAATCAGTGGGGCTAGTGAGAGACCAGGAGCTCAGTAGAAGAACTACAAGGAGCAGTTGTAGTGGAGCTGAAAGAACTGATACGTTTGAGTGTGTTGTTAAAGGACTGTTACCATAAGAGACAGCAATCCTGCACATGCAGAAGTGGCGCCTTGCTGGGGCCTTTCCCTGTACGGCTGTCCTCCTATTGAAGTCTTGGAGTCTGCCAATTGAGTTTGTAACTATCTAAGGGTGTCCTGGCCCTAACTCTCTTTCCCCCAAAATTTATAAAAAGGACTGTCAAAAGAAATTAAACCTCTTTTACATCCAAGAAGTGTCTGGCGCCCAATGACTTTCACCATCTTTGCACCCACTTTGCCTCACAACCCACTACATACAGTATTGAAGGATGTCAGCTATCTTTGGCCTTGGAGGTTTTCATTTGACCAAAAGAGGTAAAACACATACAATTTTTGTATTCTTTACTCAAAAAGTACCTTATATTGCTCTAAGCTTCCTCCAGAACTGAAATTCCTTTTTTTTTTTTTTTTACTGCTGTGATCTCTGACTTCCTGTTAGATGGTGGCTACGTTCATCATCCATGGTCCTACTGTATGTAGGAATTTGGCCACCCTCTACTGCTCACTCCCAAATGGACTAGGCTAGGGATTATGGACTATGGGATTTGCAGTGTATGTAGAGAAGCCACATGACTCCAACTAAAGTGCACTGCTTGCTCTGAACAGACAGAAGTTATTGTGAAAATAGGATTTTCCTCCGTCACACTTTTTCGGAGCGGAGCGGAGCGGATGTCAGCGGACATGTCACCGCTGACATCCGTGCTTCCATAGGGGTGCATGGATGATCCGTTTCAGGTCCGCCTAAAAAACTGACAGGCGGACCTGAACGGACCTCCGTGTGAAAGAGCCCTTACTCTGCCAAAAAGCACTTTTATTTTTGCATTGAAGATTATTCTTCACTTCCTGTCTGTGACAGTGACAATGAGAGGAAACCTCTGTAACTGAGCAATTTATATCTATAAATCCCCAGCAGGGATTTCTAATCCTCCTCCACTCTATCCAAAGTGGTAAAAAATGGCGAAATATATATTAATGCAAAGTTCAGTTATCGTTTAGGCTGCAATCACACTATAGAAGTCCGTAAAATTGTGATTTTGCACGCATTAATGAAATACGAAAATATCAGGTGTTGCGCGTGCGGTGAACAAAATAAACGCACCACACTCAACCAAGGTGGTCCATTGGAGTTGTGAGGAGGATTGGTGCTGCGACTAAAGCTCCTGTGAGTTGTATGTAACACGTGTATAATGAAAGCCGGCACACCACTGCTGGACTGTACAAACCACTTTACTGTAGACAGGGTAATACATCCATAAAGTGCAATTCCACTATGATTAGGGCCTCTATTGGCTGAAACGCGTTAGTGGAGTTGCACTGTATGGATGTATTACCCTGTCTACAATAAAGTGATTTGTACAGTCCAGTGGTGGAGTGCTGGCTTTCATCTTACACTTGTCCAGTGGCGGCTGGTGATATATTTTGGGGGTGGCGTCCTCTTCCACCCCAACCCCCCCCCGGTCAGTCAGGTTTGCACTTACCCCACCTAGGTTGCCGTCTTCACCCTGCATCTCCTCCTTCCTCTGCTGCTTCAAGGCGCGTGGCTTCCCCTGCGTCTCCTCCCTCTTTGGCAGCCAATAGGTTCGCTTCTCCTCTCGGTCACTCTGGCCTCAGGACCCGCTTCCTTGGCCCGGGATTGGCCGAGAAAAGAATCAGGAAGACAATAGCAAATATTAATTTGCTATTGTCACACAACTGGGCTGGCTCAGGGCGCAGTGCTATGCACCCCAAGCCCACCCTTTTTTGAAGCCAATTAAAACCTCCGACTCTAATCATGTGCTTTAAAAAAAACAAAAAAACAATTGGAATCCATGCGTCCAGCACCTGAATGTAGATTAGGGGCCGGGCGCATGGGCAGGCTGCCGCTGCACTTGTCACATGTGTGGTGCCATTTATTGTTAATGGCAACCCAAACATAGCAAGCAAGAAGTGTTTTTTGCGTGTGAAAAAAAATGGCAAATGCTGAAAAACAAATTTTTTTAAAGTTCAAAAAAAGCTTGAAAAGAATGGGCTGCCTTATGCATGAAGCACACCAGCACACAAAAGAACACACTTATGCACAACGCCTGATGTCGCCCTAACATAGTGTGAATAGGGGCCTAAAGAGATGGTGTTCTGAATTCATGCTACTGTATGATTGATTCCAAGGTCATATTGTTTTCCTCTGTGTCCTATGCTGCAGTAATGTGCCCTTAGGCCCCTTTCACACGGGCGGGGTCCGCCTGTCAGTTTTTTTGGCGGACCTGAACAGGCGCTCCATGTAAGTCTATGGAGCGACCATGTCTGCTGACATCCGATCCGGTCCGATCCGCTAAAATCAGACATATGGCCATCCGTCCTGGCGGATCAGATCGGGTGAGATCTGATGAAAACGGACATGCTGTCTGTTTTTGTCCGATCTCTCCATAGGAATCAGTGGCGCTCGACAAGCCCCCCCAGCTCAGTGAGCAGAGAGGGACCTGTCATCCGCCGGCTCAGCGGAGATCAACGGAGAGATCTCCCGCTGAACTGGCGGACTCCGTCGCAACGGATCCATCTCATGTGAATGAGGCCTTACATTGAAAAAGTATGTTTACTGTTGTGGTTTGAAAGGGCTGTCGCCATACTTTTTAGCATTTATTCTTTACAAGTGAATGAACTCTTTTTTTAAAACAGTGAGTTGGCCTTCCAGGGTTCAATAGCGAGCGGCGACAGTATGAATTTAGCTCTTCAAAAGAAGAATTACATTGTATTTTCAGTAAGCACATTTTTATTTCTAATGACATTTTTACCAATAAAGCACAATGGTTAGGAAGCATTACAAAGCAGAATGTAGAGCCTGTGTGTAATGAGTAAATATAACTGCTCCAATTACATAAACTAAACAGAATGCATTATATAACATTTTTTATTTGTAATAAGTTTCTAAACTATTGTTTTCTGTAGTTAAACTGTAAACTTTGTAACAAATGCATGACAAAGGGAGTAAAGGAAAAGTTGCTACTGATCATAGGGACCAGATTTGGGGCTCATTCCAATAGCGGCTGTTTGATGACAAGAATCAGTATTGCGGCGGATAGCACAGGTGTTTGCGACAGCTGCAGCCAGTTGCCTGTACAAGTCAATGACAGGCCAAGACCCCTTTCACACTGGAAGTGTTTTTCAGGCGTTTTAGCGCTAAAAATAGTGCCTGTAAAGTACCTGAAAAACTTATCTCAATGCTCCCCCATGTGAAAGCCAGAGTGCTTTCACACTGGGGCGCTGCGCTGGAAGCAGCGTCTTTGGGGCGGTGGGGGAGCAGTGTATACACCGCTCCTCCAACTCCCCTGCCCATTGAAATGAATGGGCACCACTACCGAAGCGCCTGCAAAGCGCTTCGGCAGCAGCGCTACGCGGGCGATATTAACCCTTTCTTCGGCCGCTAGCGGGGGTTAAAAGTGCCCCGTTAGTTGGCGAAAAGCCCGGCTAAAACGTCAAAGTGCCGCTAAAACTAGCGGCACTTTACAACTAACGTGGCAGGCGACTCAGTGTGAAAGGGCTCTTAAGGGTGCCAAGGTAGTCTGCAGCTGTTCACACATTACCACACATTGATTGGTTACATATGGTCATGGACAGATAAGCAGCCCTGGATGCAAACGGTCTGTGTCTCTCTGTCATATGTAACTGTTCCATGTGCAGTTACATGCAGCAGCCACAACACCTGTAATCCAGGAGTGCTCAACCTGTGGCCCACGGAGTCCTCTGATGTGGCCCTTGACCTCGAACCAGGAAAGCGCATGCCCGGTGTCAGAAACCCATTCATCGTGAACTGGTCTTGCTGGCCCACCATCCCAGAGCATCAGAGTGCATCAAGCTGGCGCCGGCAGTGGAGGAAGCTAGCAGCCATGGAGGGAGCAGGAGCCACATAAGCTCATGCTTCCTCTGTAGTGCTAATTCCTGTTCCAGGCAGTGGGATACCAAGTGCTCTTCACCTGGCTGGGACCTTTCAAGCAGCCAGGAGACAGAGTGATGCCAGAACAGGCTGGAGGAGGAAAGGAAGGTCAGTGTATTAAACAACTTATACACTGTGCTTTTGCAATGAGATTGGTGCGATTTCTGAAAGCACAGCAAAACTCCTGAATGCAGGAGTTTGGGCGTGCTTTCAGAAAGTGCACCACACCCACAAGATATAATAGAAGACTATGGCAAAGTGCAGCTAAACCCCAGGTGCACTGCGCTGCACCCGTGCTGCGGGTAAACCGCAGCGCATCAGTGTGAAAGCAGCCTTATAGGGGGCTCAGGATAGTAAAGGCTCATTTACATTTGTGGTTTTGGGGTGTTAAATCCCCATAGTTGAGACATGTCTTTAGCACTCCCCCCCCCCCCCAACCACTGGTGTAGTAGCATCAGGGGTCGCAATGGCGACCCCACCCCATGCTCCAGGGGGCTCGTGCTGCCTCCCTGTCACATTCTGCTTTACACTTGGACAGGCAGTATTGCGGGGGGGGGGGGGCAGCATATACAGGAACCGATCCTCTCCATTTTTGTTTTTGAAACCGCTGAAAGATGGCTTCTCCTCCTCTCTCACCCACCAGCATTCAGCGGCTGCAGGAGGAAAATGTTCATTATGCTATTCATATGCTATTATGCTATTCATGCCCGGCGCATCACTGAGATGCCGATGCGCGTGCCTGGCGGCCGCGATGTCTGCCAGGTACCCGCGATCGGCCGGTACACAGACAAGGACATGGAGCTGTGTGTGTAAACACACAGCTCCATGTCCTGTCAGGGAGAGAGGAGACCGATTCTGTGTCTCTTGTACATAGGGGCACAGATCGGTCACCTCCCCCAGTCAGTCCCATCCCCCCACAGTAGCAATCACTCATAGGTCACACATTTAACCCCTTCCTCGCCCCCTAGTGTTAACCCCTTCCCTGCCAGTCACATTTATACAGTAATCAGTGCAGTTTTATAGCAGGGATCGCTGTATAAATGTGAATGGTCCCAAAAATGTGTCAAAAGTGTCCGATGTGTCTGCCGCAATATCGCAGTCCTGACAAAAATCGCAGATAACCGACATCACTAGTAAAAAAAAAAAATAATAAAAAAAAAAGGCAGAATTCTATCCCCTATTTTGTAGACGCTATAACTTTTGCGCAAACCAATCACTATACGCTTATTGGGATTTTTTTTAACCAAAAATATGTAGAAGAATCAGTATCGGCCTAAACTGAGAAAAAACATTTTTTTTTTTAAAACAATTGGGATATTTATTATAGCAAAAATCAAAAAATAATACGATTTTTGTACTCACCGTAAAATCCATTTCTCTGACATCCATGGACCGACACGGCGTGTCTTACACTTTACACGTGGGTATATGTCCCTGCTTGCAGGAGAAGACCTAGGCAGAATGTTAAATGTTAAAACATTCCAGAACAAACCAGAGCTGAACAGCCCCGCCCAGGGGGGCGGTCCCTCCGGACATAACCCTCACACCTGCAGCTAGCAGGCTTCAGTTCGTAACAAAGCAGCACAAACTTAAAGGAAAGGTGGGTGCCGTGTCGGTCCATGGATGTCAGAGAAATGGATTTTACGGTGAGTACAAAAATCCTATTTTCTTTTATCATCCATGGACCGACACGGCGTGTCTTACACTTTACACGTGGGATGTCCCAAAGCAGTGTCAAGAGGGATGGGAGCAGTATAAATGGAAAAACCAAAAAACTTCACTCCAAACAAGGCAGAGCTCCTCAACGGAGGAGTTGCCACTTTAAACAGCGGCCTGCAACCCCTTGCGGCCGAAGGAAGCATCCGGAGATGCAGCCACATCAACCCTATAAAACTTAGAAAGGGTATGAACAGACGACCAGGTCGCCGCCTTGCACACTTGTGCAACCGACGCTTGATGTCGGAAAACCCAGGAAGCACCAATTGCCCTGGTGGAATGCGCCGTAACCGGGAAGGGAGGCGCCCGCCCCATGAGAGCATAGGCTTGAAAGCCGGTTTGTCCGATCCACCTAGAAAAAGGTGGCAGACGAAGCCGCTTGACCCTGTTTCTGACCAGAGACAGTCAACCAGAGAGTAGACTTCCGAATAGAAGCAGCAGACAGGCACACCCACAAGGCTTGTACCACATTTAAAGTGTGCCACGCACACTCTCTGGGATGCGATGGACGAGGACTCTAGGACGGGAGGACAATGTCCTCATTTTAGGTGAAAGGTCGAGATCACCCTTGACAAAAGAGAAAGTCGCGGATGCAACACCGCCTTATCCTTATGGATGACTAAACATGGCGACTTGCAGTACAAGGTCGCCAATTCAGATACTCGTCTAACAGAAGTGATTGCTAGACTTGTGCACAACGGAAAAATTCGTTCCGTTTCGGTTCGTTTCTTTCCGGTCCTGTTGATTCGTAATCATTCGTAATTTTGCTAGACGGGATTTTTCGTGTTCGGACTCATTCGTATTTTTGCAAGCGACATTTTTCGTTGAATTTTTTGTTGCTTTATAATTCGTACTTTCGGTAGAGTACGTTGTTTTTCGTTGATTCTGGACACAACTCCTACTTTCGTAACTTTTTTTGGGTTCGTACTTTCGGTAGAGTACGTTGTTTTTCGTTGATTCTGGACACAACTCCTACTTTCGTAACTTTTTTTGGGTTCGTTGATTCGTAATTTTCCATGTCTCTCTCACAACGACGCTGCCTATTATGCCTAATGTGCTTCGAATGGATTTGTACTTTTCTAAATACATTGCGGTTATTTGTAACGATTCGAAATCTCGTATTTTACTTTCGTTTTTAACATGCGGCTATAGGCTCCGCCCCTGTACACCATTTTGAGAGGGTTCAGCACGGTGAGGGAGAAGCAGAGAGCAGAGCAGAGTGTTATTGTGCTTCGAATGGATTCGAAATCTCGTATTTTACTTTCGTTTTTTACATGCGGCTATAACCTCCGCCCCTGTACACCATTTTGAGAGGGAGTTCAGCACGGTGTGGGAGAAGCAGAGAGCAGAGCAGAGTGAGTGTTATTGTGCTTCGTATGGATTCGTACATTCGTAACTTTTTCATAACGAATTATGCCGAAGACATTCGGGCATTCGCTATTTGCGGTATAATTTATTTCGGATTCGGTCTTATTCGTAATTGCTTTGTTCGGAAATTCGAATGCTTCCGAATGTCCGAAAGTTGCTAAATTCGGACGAATTTCAATTCGTTACGAAACGAATTGCACAAGCCTAGTGATTGCCACTAAAAGGGCCACCCTCTGAGACAAAGTGAAGAGGGGAATATCCCTGATAGTCTCAAAAGGAGGTTCCTGGAGAACCGAGAGTACCAATTCCGATCCCACGGGGGGAGAGGAGACTTGACAGGAGGGAGCCCATGGCGAACCCCCTGCACAAGGGTGCCAACCAAGGAATGACCCGCTAGTGGTCACCGAAAGAAGACGGACAAGGCCGAAACTGACCCTTAATGATACTCAAAGCAAGCCTTTGGGCCACGCCATGCTGTAGGAAACGCAGGATTCTAAGGACGGAATACGTCCGAGGATGTCAGTCCAGCTCTTCGCACATGGCGATGTAAGCTTTTCCAGGTACAGAGATAGTTCTGGAGGAAGACTTCCGTGTCCTTAATATGGACGAAATGACCAAGTCCGAGAGACCTCGGTCTCTCAACACCTGGCTTTAAACAACCATGCCGTTAAGGCCAGAGACTGTAAAAGCAGGTGAAATATATGACTTTGAGACAGAAAGTCCTCCCTTATTGACAACCATCAGGGAACGGCCGCGACAAGACGTACCAGATCGGCGTACCAGTGAAGCCGAGGTCAATCCGGAGCAATGAGGATCACCGGAATTCCCTCGGTCGCCACCCTGTGCAGCAGGCGAGGAAGCAACTGCAGCGGAGGATAAACGTGTATCAGGTGATCATGACCCCATGGGCCACTGATGCCTCTGAGGCATCCGCCCAAGGATCCCTGGATCTGGCCACAAATCTTGACAACTTGCAATTGAGTCGAGAGGCCATCGGGTCCACCTCCGGCGTGTTCCACCGTCTGTGTGGCAAAGGAGTTGAAATACCTCCGGGTGCAAGGACCACTCTCCCTGGTCCAACATCTGGCGACTCAATAGTCCGCCAGTTCTATGCCCGGAATGTAAGCGGCTGACAGAGCCGGCACGCTTCTTTTAGCCCCCTTCAGGGTACGGGGGACCTCGGAAGCCGCAGCTGAGCTCCGAGTCCCCCCTTGATGGTCGACATACGCCATCACCGTGACTTGTCCGACAGGATCCTAATGGAACGATCCTGCAATCTCTCAGACCACGAGGATAGGCACAGTCTGATGGCCCGTATTTCCAGAACATTGATCGGAAAACGGGCTTTGTCCGGAGTCCAAGCCCTTGGGCCAACAGGACTCCCCAGACTACACCCCAGCCCTTCAGGCTGGCATCCGTAGTGAACACCGTCCATTGGATGGGGAGGAACGACTTCCCGGACCGAAGAGCCGGAGACCCAAACTCCATGTCAGGGACGCCCTGACCAGGTGGCTCACCTGGATCGGAAAATCCAAAGACAACGCGGATTTGTCCCAAGGGAACAAGATCTCCTTCTGCAATGCCCTGGTGTGTGATTGGGCATACGGAATGGCCTCGAAAGAGATCACCATGAGTCCCAGGACTCCCATGCAAAAACGGATTGACGACCATTCTTTGGGATGTCAGCATCCGCACTGCAGACTGAAGTGTCAGTAGCTTCCCCGGAGGTAGGAATACCTTTTGCCTCCAAGGAGTCCAGAATCAGACCGAGATTCCAGATAGCCCACGACAGCAATGCCTTGCTGTCTCAGCAAGCTAGAACCGGCACAAGCACCTTGGTGAACACCCTCAGTGCCAGGGCTAGGCCGAAAGGAAGAGCCACAAATTGATAGTGGACTTCGCCGATTGCAAGCGCAGATCGGAACATACAAGTAGGCGTCCTTGATTTCCAAGGTCGCCAGAAAATCCCCTTGTTGGAGTGTACTGACCACCGTGCGAATGGATTCCATGCGGAACTTTTGCACCTTCACGAAGGCATTCAGGACCTGGAGGTCCAAGATAGGCCGAACCCCGTCCCTTTTTTGGGCCGACAAACAATTCGAGTAGAATCCCTGAAACGTCTCCTGTGACGGAACCGGCTGTCAGGGAAATCTTCCGTCCAACAGCGCCAATCAGCGCCCAATGCGCACGTGCGGCGGAATGACGCTTTGGCGCATGCGCGTGCGCGGGACGGCGCTATTACGTTCTCGGGTGCGCGCGCCGTCGCAGCGGCGCACACGCATGCGCGGAGGCGCACCAATAGGAATCCAGGCGGGCCTATTTAAAGAAACCCAGTTGCACTGACAAGTTGCTGGTTTGTCAGCTTTCCTGTGTACCCAAGACTCTGGAAAACTACCTTGAAAATCTTCTTGTGACCCGGACTGGCTTGATTCCTCTGATCTCTCTCCTGGACCTGACCCTCAGCTTGTTATACGGACTTCTGCCTTCTCTTGTGTTTGACCCTCGGCCTGTGACTCGGATCTGCTGCCTGTCTACAATCCTCGACCTCCTGCTTGTACCTTTGGACTTCCACGTTTCCTTTGAACTCCTGCCTTGATCCCGGTATGTTCTGGACTTGTTACCTTTTGCTGTGCTAGACCCCCAGCCGGGACTGTTACCTCTGCAGTTGCAAAACAGACTCAGCCTGCACCGGCTTCTATTGACTCTTGCTGTTTGAACTATACCGATCCAGCTAGTTCCTGCTAGAAGCCTGCTCTTCAGTCTACTCAGCACTACCGGACCGTCTACAAGTACCCACCACCTGCTGGTAGCTGGTGCCGCTTCTCGCCATCCACTCCCTGTCTCACCTCCAGGGAGTGGAGTGCGTCAAGTCGCAAAGGTGAACCACTCTCGGCATCTCGGCCTCGGTAAGTACATACCCTAACACTGGCACAATCACTCCGGACCTCAAACCTGAATAGGCCCCATAGGGCCACCCGACGGGCAGGAAGGAGAGAAAGATTCGAGGGAAGAATCTGTCTGGAATTAGGAACGGAACCTATCCTGTAACCTGAGGTGATCACCTCGCACACCCACCAGTAGGAGATCCGGGAGGTCCATTGATCCGTGGACCTGCAAAGTCGTCCCCCCTACCCCAGAGTCGGGAGGGGGCAAGACTTCACGCGGAGGCGGGCTAGGGAGCCGGCTTGTTCGGCATACGCACCCAGGGGCGCTCGTGTCCACCAGCCGTACCGCTGTCAGTCTGGGAGGGCCTCCCCGTTGATTGACGAAAAAAAAACCTTTTTTCTGGAAAGGAAGGACCCTGCTTATAGCGGCCTCCTTGCCAGCCTGAGGAAGAACAGTGCTTTTACCTCCCGTGACATCCTTGATGATGTCATCCAGCGCAGCACCGGAAAGCCTACCACCTTTCAATGGTAAACCCTTCGGAGGCTTTTTAGAAGCTAGGTCAGCAGACCAGCATTTCAACCAGATCAGACAATGCAATACCCTGAGTTATAAGTGGCCGCGTCAAACGTGGCGTCGCCACATAAACCAGGCCCCACACCATTTGTGGGCCAGAGCAATAGTGTCTGGAGGAAGATCATGCTCCTGTATTAGTTGCCCATCCCGCAAATGTTGGAGACACAAGGGTCACCGCTACCACAAGCCGTAGGGCGGACCCCAACAAGGCAAACATAGCTCTACTCACCACTTCTGACCTCTTGTGATTGGGGTCCTTTAATGCAGGAGTCCCCTCCACCGGGAGAATGGTGGCCTTGTGCAACCGGGCGACTGGAGGGTCGACCACTGGGGGAGAAGCCCACGTTTTAAGTAGGGCATTTTCAAAGGGGTATCTATAGGCAAACGCTGCGGGACCATAAAAGTCTTCTGCGCCTTTTTCCCCAGACCTTGTCAGTGAGCTGGTCAAAGTAAGGTACATATTGAAAAAAACACTTTTTAGAAGGCCCGGCCCTAAGGAACCAGAGGAGACCGTCCGCCTGAGGTTCTGCATCCGCAGCATTTAGCTTGCGAGTGTCCCTCACTGCATCAATGAGTTCACAAAACAAGCACCCTGTCATTTACTGACACAGAACTGGAGTTTTCCTTGCAAGGAATGTCCTGTTCAAAACCATCAAATATATATTCAGAGCTAGGGTCCTGAGCGGTAGTGGCTAGGCCCATATCTGAATCAGCGCACACCCCCCTTTTTTTTTTTGGTGGAAAAAAAGTGGGGATAGGGGCTTTTTTGCTCCCTTGCGCTCACACACTGCTTCCTCCCGGTCAGATTAATGATACCAGGACTGCCGACAACTGGTCCCTAAGGACCGCAGGTGCAGGAGCACTGCCAGTTGTCTCTAACAGTGTGAAGAAACAGGTGAACCAGACTCCAATACTGCCACGCTCTGAGACCTTATTCACCATTACAGTGAATAATACAGCCCACCCACAGGCCGTGCTGGGGCTGAGGAGGGGATACCTGGAGTACTCACCACCCCTAGGGACCGCTCGGTACCGCTGTATGAGCCGCGCTGTAGCGCTGTATGAGTCGCGCTGTAGCGCTGTATGAGTCGCTCTGTAGCGCTGGTGCAGCCTGAGGTGAAGAATCTGTGAGGATGTGTGTATTTCGCGCCGTACAGCAGCGCTGCTAGAGGCCGAAAACTAAAGTGAAAGTGCCGCGGCTACAAGAAAATGGCCGCCGGGCACCAGTATAACTATGCATTAAGCCCCAGCCAAAATGGCCGCCAATGACACACTTTAAAAAAAAAAAGAAAACAACACAGAAAACAACAGAAAACAACACAGCCAGTCCCCCAGAACACTTCCCAAACCAAATAACAGTCATGGAGCGGCCCCCCCAGGGCAGAGTGACCCCCCCAAGCATCCCTACACAGCACAACAGCACAACAGGGTGCAGAGAGAAGCATAACAGGGGGGAGACAGGGAGAACCCCCCACACACAGAAACACAGCCAGCATGTACTCACCTTGCAGCAGGAGAGACTACTTACTCGTCCCGCAAGCACCTTGGAGAACACCCCCGGTGCCCATAGAGGGACTCACTGGCTTGTTTCAGACAGGCCTATCACAGAGTCGTACTGCGTAGCTGTCGGTCCGGTCCACTGTGAAAGATACAGTAGGCACTGTTCGATCTTGAGAGGACCGCGGGAGCATGAAAGCAACCCGGCCACCCCTGGAGCCATGGGGTATGTCGTGAACTGAGTCTCACGCACACAAGGCGAGGATCAGCACGCTCGATGGTCGGACAGGGAAGACTACGAGGATACTAGTGTACCCAACCTGCTGCCCAGCCGACAGTTGATTCATACCTCCCAACTTTGTAAAGTCCCATCGCGGGACATTCCGATGTCCCCTCTCCCCTGCCAACCAGAGTTGTTGAGGGGGGGGGGGGGTGCGGGACATTGCCAAAAAAAATCGGGAATTGCCACTAAAGTTGTTGAGCGGGTGATGGTTGGAACATTTTGAAAAAAAAAAGAGGACATGCATAAAAAATCGATCGGGGGGGGGGCCATACTAGTCCGCCGACCGCACGGGGGGGGGCTCTTACCTGCTGCTGCTGCTGCTCCTCTTCTTCTGTTCATGTTTCCTGCTGTGCGGGAAACATGATAGTCTCGCGGGAGTGCGGGAAGGAGGAGCCTCTGCGGGTAAAACCCGCACAATCTGTGCCAGTTGGGAGGTATGTTGATTGAAGGTCTCAAAAATTAAATAATAAAATTCCCAAAGGAATAAAAATTAAAAGTAAAATCTTCCAGGAGACTGGCTCCTGAGAGAGCCACGTCTTCTCCTTCTGCTAGGCAGAAAAAAACTGAGGCATGCTAGCTGCAGGTGTGAGGGTAATGTCCGGAGGGACCGCCCCCCTGGGCGGGGCTGTTCAGCTCTGGTTTGTTCTGGAATGTTTTAACATTTAACATTCTGCCTAGGTCTTCTCCTGCAAGCAGGGACATATACCCACGTGTAAAGTGTAAGACACGCCGTGTCGGTCCATGGATGATAAGAGAAATTGTGTTTTTTTTTCAAAATTGACGCTTTTTTGTTGTTTATAGCGCAAAAAATAAAAACCGCAGAGGTGATCAAATACCACCAAAAGAAAGCTCTATTTGTGGGGAAAAAGGGACGTCATTTTTGTTTGGGAGCCACGTCGCACGACCGCACAATTGTCATTCAAAGCGTGACAGTGTCGAAAGCTGAAATTTCCCCTGGGCAGGAAGGGGGTTTATGTGCCCAGTAAGCAAGTGGTTAAAGATACACATAAGAAATATTGGGACTTTGTGTCTAGTTTTATTTATTTATTCAAACATATTGATATACACAGTGGTATAATACACTTTTGCTATTTACACTGTTTATGTTTGCTCTATGTAGTAATTGCATTATTTATTTGTAACATTGTGAATCACTTTTTGATCCTGCACATGCGATACATATTTGCCGAAAGCACTTTCAAGCACTGACTTTTTTTCTATACAGAGTTTAAAGTTATATTAAACCTTCAGGTTTTTTTATTAAAATAACAAACATGTCTATACTTACCTGCTCTGTGCAATGCTTTTGCACAGAGCAGCCCTGATCCTCCTTTTCTGGGGTCCCCCAGCGGTACTCCAAGCCCCTCCTCTTTGGTGGTGCCCCCACGGAAAAACCTTAACGCCGTGTACACACGACCGTTTTTAATGACGAGAGAAATGCAATTTTTTAAACTGGTCATTAAAAATGATCATGTGTGGGCTTCAGAGCATTTTTCACGATGTGAAAAATGGCCATGAAAAAATTGGAACATGCTCTAATTTTTCTCTTCGTTTTTCACATCGTCATTTTTCTCGTTATGAAAAATGGCCATGTGTAGGCTTTAACGACGTGAAAAAAAATGTGCATGCTCAGAATCAAGTATGAGACGATAGTGCTCGTTCTGGTAAAACTAGCGTTCGTAATGGAGATAGCACATTCGTCACGCTGTAACGGACTGAAAAGCACGAGGCTGAAAAGCACGAATCGTCTCTCAACAAACTTTACTAACATGAAGGGTGGCGCCATCCGAATGGAACTTCCTCTTTATAGTGCCGTCGTACGTGTTGTACGTCACCACGCTTTACTCAAGCATTTTTTTTCCACGATAGTGTGTAGGCAAGGCAGGCTTGAGAAGAATCACGTCGAGAAAAATGCAGTTTTATTCAATGACATTAAAAACGGTCATGTGTATGCGGCATAAGGCTTTGGAACCACTTTTTAAAAGGTTAAAGTGGTTTTATAGCCTTAAAGTTTTTCACCTTATTGCATATAACATTAAGGTGAAAAACCTTCTGTGCTGCAGCTCCCCCCCTTTTTCTTACCTGAGCCCGATCTGATCCAGTGATGTGCACAAGAGCAGCGGCTCCCGACACTGTCTCCCTCTTCATTGGGCAGATTTATAGCAGCGGGAGCCTTTGGCTCCCACTACTGTCAATCAAATGCTGTGACACAGGATCGGGGTCAGGTCTAAGTCCTGCTGTCTGTGTCAATGGAATGCTAAAGAGGAGAGGCCTGGAGCGCCAGCGGGGTACCCCAGAAGAGAGAATCGGGGCTGCTCTGTGCAAAAGAGCAGGTAAATATAGACATATTTAAATTTAAAAAACCTGAAGGTTTAAAATCACTTTTAACTACTCTGGATCTGTTCTATCAAAAACGCTAATTATACAGAGTATGTTGTTTGTTTTACAAAAAATAAAAATTGTTAATACAGGTAAAATATAAAAATATTTTTTTCATGCAAATTTTGCCTAAGCAGCTCAGCGAGCGAAATTGAGAATTGGCATTTTGATGGAATTCCCCAAGAAAAAATGATTATGCCAAAATGATTCTGCTCATCCCAAGCAATAATATGATGTGTCACAGAGGTGTGGTCAGATAGGTGCCAAGATATGTATCTTCCCTCTTCCATAGCAAATGAATGATGTTCCACGTCTTTCAAGTATAAATGACATTTTATGTTATATGGTTCCTTTAAAGGACTGGAAAGGTAGCACCTTAAGAAAGAATTTGGCACTGGCAATATACATATGTGTATCCTGACAGGTTGCTTTTAAATGAACAGTTCTGTATTATGGCACTGTCTGATGCCCTCGTTCTGTGCAGTTGTTTATGTTTAAGCCGTCTCATTAGTACTATGTTTTGCTCTGGTTACTTGGCTGTTATTGGCGTTACCATGGCACTATGGTGACTAATTTTGTCCAGTGTTCTTGCTTCTGTTGCATGCGTTAGTTCTGTACATAGAAACAAGCCGCCAGCTGCAGAAGGAAGCCAACAAAGTTAGCAGAAGCCACAGAAAGCCCCAGTTCTGTGTTTCAGAACTGTGACTAAAATGTGCCTATTCAATCGTAGTATTGTCAAAGGGGTAACTCTAGCTGGAAAGGTAGGAACCTGGTAAAACACATATACTGTATAAGGGAACTGTAATAGGCCTCATGTACATTGACATTTATAAACCTAAAACTCCTCAAGCATAATATCCTTGGTGCTTTCTCACACCCCAGAAGCTGCAGGTGCCACATACAGTCACCAATGCAAGTGAAGTGCTGTACGTGGCCGTATTTGGGTAAGCTTTTATGCCTTCAGCATCAGTGTTTACCTGCGCATGTGTGCACGTCGTATTCCCAAAAATGCTGAAGTGGTGTGTTTGGGGAAATGCTGGGGTAAACAGTGATGCAGAAGCTGTCAGCATCTACCTGCGTACAGCCATTCACTTGTATTGGCAACTGTATGTGACACCTGCCACTCCCCAGGTATGGGAAGGCTTTGGTGATTTTATTATCTGGGGCCCTTCTAAAAGTTGAATGCAGACTCTTGTGATCCGTGACCCACCCATTCTGCCCTATGTCAAACAACACTTACAGAACAGGTAGCCTCATTTCAAATATCTGATTTGAAATAATTTTATATATTTAATAAGAAATACTTTACACAAGTGTAGCGACCTCACCCCTCTCACCCCTTCTCATCAGGGCCAGATTAAGAACATCATGGGCCTGGTGCTGAGGATTTTGGTGGGCCTTTTATAAATAATAAATAAATAAATATGCAAACAATTTTTTGTTATAACAAATTAAATTAAAGAGAGAGAGGGAGGATGAGAGAGAGGGAGGATGAGAGAGAGGGAGAGAGAGAGAGAGAGAGAGAGAGGATGAGAGAGAGGATGAGAGAGGAGTGAGGGGTAAGGGAGGGAGGATGAGAGAGAAAGGGGGGATGAGAGAGAGAGGATGCGCATGAGCATGCGTGGGAATGACATCAACGCAGCCCAGCCAAGGTAAGTAACCGAAGGCACAGAACCCAGAAGGAAGACCGGGTGAAAATGGAAGCACCCAGGACCCACCGGATTGATCACAGTGCAGTGATCGGACGGTATAAACCTGGGAAGTATGTGCAGGTAATGGAGAGGAATGTGGAGGGTCTAGCAGTGGGCACTATGTACAGGAGAGGAGTGTGGAGGGTATGGCAGTGGGCAGCATGCACAGCAGAGGAGTGTGGAGGGTATGACAGAGGGTGGTATGTACCAGAGAGGAGTGTGGAGGGTATGAAAGTGGGCAGTATGTACAGAAGAGGAGTGTGGAGAGTATGACAGTGGGCAGTATGTACAGGAAAGGAATGTGGAGGGTATGATGGGGGTGGTATGTACAGGAGAGGAATGTGGAGCGAAAGATAGTTGGCAGTATGTACAGGAGAGGAGTGTGAAGGGTAAGGTTAGGTTACAGTATGTACAGGAGAGGAGTGTGGAGGGTAAGGTTGGGTTACAGTATGTACAGGAGAGGAGTGTGGATGGTATGATAGTGGGCAGTATGTACAGGAGAGGGGTGTGGAGGGTATTATGGGGGCAGTATGTACAGGAGAGGAGTGTGGAGGGTATGATAGTGGGCAGTATGTACAGGAGAGGAGTGTGGAGGGTATGACATTCGGCACTATGTACAATAGAGGAGTTTATGAATGTGGGCAGTATGTACAGGAGAGGAGTGTGGAGGGTATGACAGTGAGCAGTATGTACAGGAGAGGAGTGTAGACAGTATGATACTGAGCAGTATGTACATTAAATGAGTATGGAGGGTAAGACAGTGAGCAGTATGTACAGGAGAAGAGTGTGGAGGGTATGACAGTGGGCAGTATGTACAGGAGAGGAGTGGGGAGGGTATGACAATAGACAGTATGTACAGGAAAGGAATGTAGAGGGTATGAGAGCGAGCAGTATGTAAAGGAGAGGAGTGTGGAGGGTATGACAGCCGGCACTATGTACAATAGAGGAGTTTATGAAAGTGGGCAGTATGTACAGGAGAGGAGTGTGGACGATATGATACTGAGCAGTATGTACATGAGATGAGTGTGGAGGGTAAGACAGTGAGCAGTATGTACAGAAGAGAAGTGTAGAGGGTATGACAGTGGGCACTATGTATAGGAGAGAAGTGTGGAGGGTATGACAGTGAAGAGTGGGGAGGATATGACAGTGGGCAGTATGTACAGGATAGAGGTGTGGAGGGTATAACAGTGGGCACTATGTATAGAAGAGAAGTGTAGAGGGTATGACAGTGGGCAGTATATACAGGAAAGGAATGTGGAGGGTATGATTGGAGCAGTATGTACAGGAGAGGAATTGGAGAGAAAGATAGTTGGCAGTATGTACAGGAGAGGAGTGTGAAGGGTAAGGTTAGGTTACAGTATGTACAGGATAGGAGTGTGGAGGGTAAGGTTGGGTTACAGTATGTACAGGAGAGGAGTGTGGATGGCATGATAGTGGGCAGTATGTACAGGAGAGGGGTGTGGAGGGTATAATGGGGGCAGTATGTACAGGAGAGGAGTGTGGAGGGTATGATAGTGGGCAGTATGCACAGGAGAGGAGTGTGGAGGGTATGACAGTCGGCACTATGTACAATAGAGGAGTTTATGAATGTGGGCAGTATGTACAGGAGAGGAGTGTGGAGGGTATGACAGTGAGAAGTATGTACAGGAGAGGAGTGTAGACAGTATGATACTGAGCAGTAGGTACATTAAATGAGTGTGGAGGGTAAGACAGTGAGCAGTATGTACAGGAGAAGAGTGTGGAGGGTATGACAGTGGGCACTATGTATAGGAGAGGATTGTGGAGGGTATGACAGTGAGCTGTATGTACAGGAGAGGAGTGTGGAAAGTACGATAGTGGGCACTATGTACAGGAGAGACGTGTATGACAACAAGCACAATGTACAGGAGAGGAGTGTGTAGGGTATGACAGTGGGCACTATGTATAGGAGAGAAGTGTGGAGGGTATGACAGTGAGCAGTATGTACAGGAGAGAAGTGTGGAGAGTATGTACAGGTGAGGAAGATGAAGGGAATCTGGGAAGGAAAAATGTAAAGGTTTGTGGAAGGATGTTTAGGGACTGCGTAGTGGTTAAGCGAGCCATACATGGATTGAAATTACGCCAATTAAGCAGAGACCAGCCATAGTCGATCTATGTATGGGCTAGCTGGTTTTTCACAAGTCAATCTATTATCTGACTTGAGTACAACCAGCCTGTCAGGTTTTTACCAAAACAATCAGTGCTGCCAGCTATAGTTAGCAACACTGATCATTGTATTCGCAGGCAGAACACAATAACACTGCAGGAGTGATTCCCCCATCCACAGGTCAGCAGGTGAGAGGGTGTGTGGGGACAGGCTGGGGAGAGATACTTGTCAGTGGCTGGGTAGGCCCTGGCTAGTATCAGAGCCAGATACACACAGGTTACATACGCCACGATCGTTAGAGCGAGAACAATAATTCTAGCACTAGACCTCCTCTGTAACTCTAAACATGTAACCTGTAAAAAAAATGAAAGCATCGCTTAGTATACAAAAAAAAATCGTGCTAACTTTAGTGTTTTTTTTTTATGAATGAAACAGTTTCTTTCAAAAAAAAACACGTTTGAAAAATTTCTGCGCAAATACCGTGTAACATAAAAAGTTGCAAAGACCACCATTTTATTCCATAGGGTGTCTGCTAAAACAATATATATAATATTTGAGGGTTCTGAGTAATTTTCTAGCAAAAAACAAATGATGATTTTTACATGTAGGAGAGAAATGTCAGAATTGGCCTAAGTGGCAAGGGGTTAATTACTATAAGACCCCTTTCACACTGAGGGCATTTTGCAGGCGCTATAGCGTTAAAAATGGCCCCTGCAATCTGCCCTTAAACAGCTGCTCTATTCACTCCAGTGTGAAAGCCCGAGGGCTTTCACACTAGAGCGGTGCGCTGGCAGGGCGTCAGAAAAAGTCCTGCCAGCAACTTCTTTGGAGCGCATTAGGAGCGGTGAAATCAATGGGCAGCACCGCCGTACCGCCGGCAATACGCCGCTGTAGCGGCGCATCTCGAGCGGTTTTTACCCTTTCTCGGTCGCTAGCGGGGGTTAAAAGCGCCCCGCTAGCGGCCGAAATGTGCCACAAATCCGACTGTAAAATAGCAGCGCTTTACCGCTATTTTACCGCCAACGCTCGGAGCGGCATAGTGTGAAAGCAGTCTTAGTAACATACAAATAATTATGATAAGCACTGTGAGCTCATCCTCTCTGCTGCAGAGTGTGTCAGCTTGTATTTAAACTGGCCTTTCTGTATATAGTTTCTGACAGGCTGCGCAAGCAGCCCCGTATCTCCGGAACCATAAATGATAGCAGCCCCATATTTTGATCGGTGGTGGGGTGGGTCTTCATCTAAATACCCCCCAAATATGGGGTCTCTGTGGGCCCTGGTCGCCGAGCTACAATCCTCGAAGTCGATCTTTTTTTTTTGAGATTTTTTTTGAGATTTTTTGTTTTTGGGCAAATGGGCCTATCTTGGGGAAGGGGCCTGGAGCTGCAGCTCCAATAGCCCCTATGTTAATCTGGCCCTGCTTCTCATTCACGGCTTGTCTGTCTCGTCTAGGGGTTAGTACTGGGGGGAGGGATGAGATACACCACGGCCCATGTCCTCCAATGCGTAGAGGTGAAAGCCAGAACTGTCGGGTTTTGTGTATGTGTCCCAGAGTCAAATCATCTCCTCGGATTGACTCCCCTTTGCTCCTAGTAACCAGAGTTCCACACACTGAAAAGGTCCAACTCGTATTTATTCTTCTCAATAAATAGTCAAACAGCACAGACAGGTTGAGACCCATATAACACTTCAGTCTTTGTGGGGAGTAGGCCAAGGCACAATTCTTTTAGATAGAGCTAACCACTGTGGTGTCACCAATGGCGAATAGTCACTGCCACTGACTCTATTGAACAGAACATGGATTACCTTCGCTAACGTAGCCCCTATCAGGGGAAGGACATCCGTCCAAGAGAGTTACCGGAGGCCTCTCCGTCACCAGTAGTGATGAGCCGAACACCCCCGGGTTCGGTTCGCACCAGAACCCGCGAACGGACCGAAAGTTCGTACGAACATTAGAACCCTATTAAATACAATGGATGTGAACGTTCGAATTCTAAAGTGCTAATTATAACGACTATTATGCATGTTATTGTCCTAAAAAGGGTTTGGGAACCCGGGTTCTGCACCAGGGGACATGTATCAATGCAAAAAGAAGTTTTAAAAACGGTCGTTTTTCGGGAGCAGTCATTTTAATGATGCATAAAGTGAAAAAAAAAAAGTCAAATATTCCTTTAAATATCGTACCTGGGGGGTGTCTAAAGTATGCCTGTGAAGTGCCACGTGTTTCCCGTGTTTAGAACTGTCCCTGCACAAAATGACACTTCTAAAGGAAAAAAAAGCCATTTAAAACTGCTTGCGGCTTTAATGTAATGTCTGGTCCCGGTAATATGGATGAAAATCTTTAAGAAAAATGGCATAGCTACCCCATGACCCCCCCCCCCCCTACCCCAGCCCATTACCAGCCCCTTTGGGTCTTGTATGGATATTAAGGGGAACCCCGCACATAAAATAAAAAAGGCCCTATATACTCTGAACAGCCGTATACAGGCGGTGCATACAAGACAGGGACTGTAGCTTTGTTCTTATGTAGAATGTGTTTGTAATTTTGAACAGGTACATTGTTGAAGTGTAGCTCCAGCCCAAAAATCTATTTTTAAACTTTTTGGAAAACATAGGTAAGGGTTATCACCCCTGTAACATTTGTTTTGCTGTCTGTGCCCCTGTTCAGAACATTTCACCTCACTTTCCGTCCCAATGACAACTGTTTTTGAAATGTGGTGTTTTTCTTGAAACAAGGATTGCTGATAAAGCATCAGTACAGAGGAGACACCTTTCTCCCATATTTATTCTTACAGGAGAGAATTTTCCTTCCTAGTGGTAGATTTCCTCTCACTTCCTGTTGTCTTCTTGCGTTTGCAAGTAGGAGTCGTTTGTAAGTTGGATGTTTGAAAGTAGGGACCTGCCGTATATACTCTGCAGAAATAGGCCCCTTAGTTGTTGGTGTTGGCACAACACTGTAAGCACTCACAGTTACTCTTGGTTGGTGCTGGAACGCCCTGCTGTCAACTATAATATCAGGAATTTTAATTACATATAATTGTTGAACAGTGGTAGTAAAAATTGGGCCTTTGATGGTGGTGCTGGTGCCACAACACTGTAAGCCCTGACAGTTACTCTTGGTGGGTGCAGCAATGGGCCCTGCTGTGAATTATTAGATCAAGAATTGTAATTGCATGCCCCTGTTGAACAGGGGCTGAAAAATTGGGCCTTAGGCACTGGTGGCACAACACTACAACCCCTCACAGATACTGTACTTGGAGCACAGCAATGAGCCCTGTTGCAAAGTATTGCTTCAAAAATTGTAATGACACGCCCCTGTTAAACAGGGGCTGAAAAATTGGGCCTTAGGCACTGGTGGCACAACACTACAACCCCTCACAGATACTGTACTTGGAGCACAGCAATGAGCCCTGTTGCAAAGTATTGCTTCAAAAATTGTAATGACACGCCCCTGTTAAACAGGGGCTGAAAAATTGGGCCTTAGGCACTGGTGGCACAACACTACAACCCCTCACAGATACTGTACTTGGAGCACAGCAATGAGCCCTGTTGCAAAGTATTGCTTCAAAAATTGTAATGACACGCCCCTTTTAAACAGGGGCTGAAAAATTGGGCCTTAGGCACTGGTGCCACAACACTCCAACCCCTCACAGATACTGTACTTGGAGCACAGCAATGAGCCCTATGGCAAATTATTGCTAAAAAAATTGTAATTACACGCCCCTGTAAAACAGGGGCTGAAAAATTGGGCCTTAGCCACTGGTGGCGGCACCCATAAACAAAAATGATCTTCCAAGCTATCATCATCAATCGTATCATTGAGGACTCGGAGGAGGAGGATAGCCAGTCAACATAACAGCACAGGCACTCAGCATCAGTCTTGAAGGGATGTGACATGTTAAAATCAATTAGTCTGTTATATCAGCATCAGGTGTGTGGTAGCTGGTGGTGATCCAAGACTGGTTCATCTTGATGAAAGTCAGTCGATCAACCGAGTCGGTGGACAGGCGCACCCTGTGATCCGTGACAAATCCTCCAGCAGCACTGAATGTGCGTTCCGAAAGAACGCTGGATGCAGGACAGGCCAGTAGCTCAATTGCATACTGTGCAAGCTCTGGCCAGTGATCCATCCTCAAGACCCAGTAAGCCAGAGGATTTTCGGTGGGGAAGGTGTCCAAGTCTGACCTTGCCCCTAGATATTCCTGCACCATGTTTATCAGACGCTGGCGATGGTTGCTGGAACCGATCATACTTTGGGGCTGCGGACTAAAGAATTGTCTGAACGCATCGGTCAGACGGCCACCTTCCCCACCGCTCCTTCTTTGACTGGCCGAAGCCTCAGCAACTCGTTGTCCAGGACCAGGAGTTTGTAACCTCCCAGTCTCTGGGAACGCGTTGCACAGACCTTTCTGCAAGGCCTCCCGGAGTTGTCTCATCCTCTGCTCCCTCTGCGACGGTAACATAAGGTCCGCAACCTTACCCTTGTACCGTGGATCAAGGAGAGTGGCCAGCCAGTAATGGTCCCTCTCCTTGATCCGAAGAATACGAGGATCCTTCCGCAGACTTTGCAGGATCAGGGAGGCCATGCAGCGTAGGTTTGCTGAGGCATTCGCTCCGGAGTCCTCTGGGTCACTAAGGACGACATGATCCGCAGCCACCTCCTCCCAGCCACGTACAAGTCCACTGGTTTCTTGGGACTGTAAATCATCCCTAAAAGACTGCTGCTGATGATGCTGAGTGCCAGCCTCCACCTCCATGCTGACACAATCCTCCTCCTCCTCCTCCTCCTCCTCTTCCTGTGCGATGGGTGGGACAGAAGGAACACTGTCTGGGTAAAGGGGGCCTTGAGAGGCAAGGAAGTCCTCCTCTTCCTGCCTCTGTTCTGCCTCAAGTGCCCTGTCCATTATTCCACGCAGCGTGTGCTCCAACAGGTGGACAAGAGGTACAGTGTCACTGATGCATGCACTGTCACTGCTCACCATCCTCGTGGCCTCCTCAAATGGTGCCAGGACAGTGCATGCATCCCTGATCATGCCCCACTGGCGTGGAGAAAAAAAACCAAGCTCCCCTGACCCTGTCCTGGTGCCGTAGTCGCACAGGTACTCATTGATGGCCCTCTGCTGCGTGTGCAGCCGCTGCAGCATGGCCAACGTTGAGTTCCACCTGGTGCGCATGTCACATATAAGGCGGTTCTTGGGCAGGTTCAACTCCTTTTGCAGCTCAGCCAGGCGAGCACTGGCATTATAAGATCTGCGGAAATGCACACAGACTTTCCTGGCCTGCCTCAGGACATCCTGTAAGCCCGGGTACCTGCCCAAGAACCGCTGCACCACCAGGTTAAGGACGTGAGCCACACAGGGCACATGGGTCAGTTGTCCCTGTCGGAGGGCGGAGAGGAGGTTGGTGCCATTGTCGCAAACCACCATTCCTGGCTTAAGCTGGCGTGGCGTCAACCACCTCTCGGCCTGGCCCTGCAGAGCAGACAGGACCTCTGCCCCAGTGTGGCTTCTGTCCCCCAAACACACCAGCGCAAGCACGGCATGGCATCTTTTTGCCTGCGTACTTGCGTAGCCCCTTGAACGCCTACGGAGCACCGCTGGTTCAGAGGACAAACCACAGGAAGAGGCCATGGAGGAAGAAGAAGAGGAGGGGGTGGAGGAGAGAGGTGTGTCACAACCAGTAGTAGCATTTTGGAGGCGTGGCGGTGGAACAACCTCCAACACTACTGCACCTTGTCCTGCATCCTTCCCAGCTGCCAAAAGAGTGACCCAATGGGCCGTGAAAGAAAGGTAACGTCCCTGTCCATGCCTGCTGGACCATGAGTCAGCGGTAATATGCACCTTACCGCTGACCGCCCTGTCCAGCGAGGCCAAGACATTGCCTTCCACATGCCGGTAGAGAGCCGGAATAGCCTTCCGTGAGAAAAAGTGGCGTTTGGGAACCTGCCACTGAGGAACCGCACATTGCACAAACTCACGGAAGGGGGCCGAGTCTACCAACTGAAAAGGCAGCAGTTGAAGCGCTAGCAATTTAGCCAAGCTAGCATTCAACCACTGGGCATGTGGATGGCTGGGAGTGAACTTCTTTCGACGGTCCAGCAGCTGGGGCAGGGAAATTTGCCTGCTAGAATCGGACGTCGGTGTACTGCTAGCAGAGTGGCCGCAAGTACTTGGCTGTGACACACCTAATTCTACACCTTCATTCCTCTCAGTGCATGTTTCAGAGAGGACTGAAGTTATAGTGGGGTTGGAGATCCCAGCTGATGCGGTGCAAGGAGAGGTCCGCTTTGTTCTTTGGTGTGGGTCTTTGAGGTAGGCTTGCCAACGAGCTGCATGGCAGGTCAACATATGTCTGGTCAGGCATGTGGTACCCAAGCGGCTGATGTTTTGGCCACGCGATATACGCTTGAGACATATGTTGCAAACAGCAGCTGTGCGATCTGATGCACTAGCCTCAAAAAAGGCCCACACCAAGGAACTTTTTGAATGACGGGCAGAGGCAGCGCCCTGCACAGGCGGAGCTCTGCGGTGTGATTCCGTCGGTGTACTGCCCTTACGCTGGCCACCAAAGGGCATCCTGCCTCGTTGGAGATGTGCCTCCTCCTCATCCTCCTCCTCCTCCTCTCTCCTATTAGGCACCCACGTGGAGTCAGTGACCTCATCATCCCCTCCCTCCTCATCACTGGAGCCAATCTGGCAGTATGCTGCAGCTGCTGGAACATGACTGCCAGATTGGTGTCCTTCTTGAGCATCCCCTCTGTCTGCTCTCACGCTACTGCCTTCCTGTAGCTGGGTTTCATCATCAGACCCTTCGAAACGCTGGGCATCCTCCTGGAGCATGTACCCAACACTGTGCTCAAACAGTTCGGGGGACTCCTCAGGAGGAGGACATGGTGGGTCTAGGGAAGGAGTGACTGATGATGAGTCTGACATTGATACCAGGGAAGAGGACGCTTTGGCAGCTGCTTTGCCAGTACCCTGAGCCTGGGTGAGAGAGGATGAGGAGGAGGAGGAGGGCTTGGTCATCCACTCTACCAAGTCTTCGGCATGATGTGGCTCAACATGTCCAGCTGCCGAAAAGAAGGACAAGCGTGTCCCATGGCCATGTGCTGATGACAATGCACCGCGTCCACGACCAGCACTGTTGCCCCCAGACACAGAGCCTGCTTGCCCTCTTTTATTGCCTCCTGACTGTCTGCCTCTCCTTGTTTGCCTTCCAGACATTCTAATAGATGGCCTGCAGGGAGATGGGAAAAAAGCAATAAGGGCTACCTTCAGGTGTCCTTCTCTGTCCCTTTACTTAAGGATTTCTAAATATGGTTGAGGATGATTGCTTTTGCACAGAATAGCACAACGACAATTTCCCTGACTGTCCAAAAAACAAGGATTTCAAAGATGGTTGATGAGGAATGCTTTAGCACACTATAGCACAAGGAGAATTCCCCTCACTTTCCTTCTTTGTCCCTAGAAACAAGGACTCGCACAGTGAAAGAAACTGACACTCTCCCTACCTAGAGTTTTCTGTCCCTAGAAAAAATGTTTTTTTAAAGCACACTATAGCACAAGGAGAATTCCCCTCACTTTCCTTCTTTGTCCCTAGAAACAAGGACTCGCACAGTGAAAGAAACTGACACTCTCCCTACCTAGAGTTTTCTGTCCCTAGAAAAAATGTTTTTTTAAAGCACACTATAGCACAAGGAGAATTCCCCTCACTTTCCTTCTTTGTCCCTAGAAACAAGGACTCGCACAGTGAAAGAAACTGACACTCTCCCTACCTAGAGTTTTCTGTCCCTAGAAAAAATGTTTTTTTAAAGCACACTATAGCACAAGGAGAATTCCCCTCACTTTCCTTCTTTGTCCCTAGAAACAAGGACTCGCACAGTGAAAGAAACTGACACTCTCCCTACCTAGAGTTTTCTGTCCCTAGAAAAAATGTTTTTTTAAAGCACACTATAGCACAAGGAGAATTCCCCTCACTTTCCTTCTTTGTCCCTAGAAACAAGGACTCGCACAGTGAAAGAAACTGACACTCTCCCTACCTAGAGTTTTCTGTCCCTATAATTTTTTTTTTTTTAAAGCACACTATAGCACAAGGAGAATTCCCCTCACTTTCCTTCTTTGTCCCTAGAAACAAGGACTCGCACAGTGAAAGAAACTGACACTCTCCCTACCTAGAGTTTTCTGTCCCTAGAAAAAATGTTTTTTTAAAGCACACTATAGCACAAGGAGAATTCCCCTCACTTTCCTTCTTTGTCCCTAGAAACAAGGACTCGCACAGTGAAAGAAACTGACACTCTCCCTACCTAGAGTTTTCTGTCCCTAGAATTTTTTTTTTTTTAAAGCACACTACAGCACAAGGAGAATTCCCCTCACTTTCCTTCTTTGTCCCTAGAAACAAGGACTCGCACAGTGAAAGAAACTGACACTCTCCCTACCTAGAGTTTTCTGTCCCTAGAAAAAATGTTTTTTTAAAGCACACTATAGCACAAGGAGAATTCCCCTCACTTTCCTTCTTTGTCCCTAGAAACAAGGACTCGCACAGTGAAAGAAACTGACACTCTCCCTACCTAGAGTTTTCTGTCCCTAGAAAAAATGTTTTTTTAAAGCACACTATAGCACAAGGAGAATTCCCCTCACTTTCCTTCTTTGTCCCTAGAAACAAGGACTCGCACAGTGAAAGAAACTGACACTCTCCCTACCTAGAGTTTTCTGTCCCTAGAAAAAATGTTTTTTTAAAGCACACTATAGCACAAGGAGAATTCCCCTCACTTTCCTTCTTTGTCCCTAGAAACAAGGACTCACACAGTGAAAGAAACTGACACTCTCCCTACCTAGAGTTTTCTGTCCCTAGAAATTTTTTTTTTTTAAAGCACACTATAGCACAAGGAGAATTCCCCTCACTTTCCTTCTTTGTCCCTAGAAACAAGGACTCGCACAGTGAAAGAAACTGACACTCTCCCTACCTAGAGTTTTCTGTCCCTAGAAAAAATGTTTTTTTAAAGCACACTATAGCACAAGGAGAATTCCCCTCACTTTCCTTCTTTGTCCCTAGAAACAAGGACTCGCACAGTGAAAGAAACTGACACTCTCCCTACCTAGAGTTTTCTGTCCCTAGAAAAAATGTTTTTTTAAAGCACACTATAGCACAAGGAGAATTCCCCTCACTTTCCTTCTTTGTCCCTAGAAACAAGGACTCGCACAGTGAAAGAAACTGACACTCTCCCTACCTAGAGTTTTCTGTCCCTAGAAAAAATGTTTTTTTAAAGCACACTATAGCACAAGGAGAATTCCCCTCACTTTCCTTCTTTGTCCCTAGAAACAAGGACTCGCACAGTGAAAGAAACTGACACTCTCCCTACCTAGAGTTTTCTGTCCCTAGAATTTTTTTTTTTTAAAGCACACTATAGCACAAGGAGAATTCCCCTCACTTTCCTTCTTTGTCCCTAGAAACAAGGACTCGCACAGTGAAAGAAACTGACACTCTCCCTACCTAGAGTTTTCTGTCCCTAGAAAAAATGTTTTTTTAAAGCACACTATAGCACAAGGAGAATTCCCCTCACTTTCCTTCTTTGTCCCTAGAAACAAGGACTCGCACAGTGAAAGAAACTGACACTCTCCCTACCTAGAGTTTTCTGTCCCTAGAAAAAATGTTTTTTTAAAGCACACTATAGCACAAGGAGAATTCCCCTCACTTTCCTTCTTTGTCCCTAGAAACAAGGACTCGCACAGTGAAAGAAACTGACACTCTCCCTACCTAGAGTTTTCTGTCCCTAGAAATTTTTTTTTTTAAAGCACACTATAGCACAAGGAGAATTCCCCTCACTTTCCTTCTTTGTCCCTAGAAACAAGGACTCGCACAGTGAAAGAAACTGACACTCTCCCTACCTAGAGTTTTCTGTCCCTAGAAAAAATGTTTTTTTAAAGCACACTATAGCACAAGGAGAATTCCCCTCACTTTCCTTCTTTGTCCCTAGAAACAAGGACTCGCACAGTGAAAGAAACTGACACTCTCCCTACCTAGAGTTTTCTGTCCCTAGAATTTTTTTTTTTTTAAAGCACACTATAGCACAAGGAGAATTCCCCTCACTTTCCTTCTTTGTCCCTAGAAACAAGGACTCGCACAGTGAAAGAAACTGACACTCTCCCTACCTAGAGTTTTCTGTCCCTAGAAAAAATGTTTTTTTAAAGCACACTATAGCACAAGGAGAATTCCCCTCACTTTCCTTCTTTGTCCCTAGAAACAAGGACTCGCACAGTGAAAGAAATTGACACTCTCCCTACCTAGAGTTTTCTGTCCCTAGAAAAATTTTTTTTTAAAGCACACTATAGCACAAGGAGAATTCCCCTCACTTTCCTTCTTTGTCCCTAGAAACAAGGACTCGCACAGTGAAAGAAACTGACACTCTCCCTACCTAGAGTTTTCTGTCCCTAGAAAAAATGTTTTTTTAAAGCACACTATAGCACAAGGAGAATTCCCCTCACTTTCCTTCTTTGTCCCTAGAAACAAGGACTCGCACAGTGAAAGAAACTGACACTCTCCCTACCTAGAGTTTTCTGTCCCTAGAAAAAATGTTTTTTGTAAAGCACACTATAGCACAAGGAGAATTCCCCTCACTTTCCTTCTTTGTCCCTAGAAACAAGGACTCGCACAGTGAAAGAAACTGACACTCTCCCTACCTAGAGTTTTCTGTCCCTAGAAAAAATGTTTTTTTAAAGCACACTATAGCACAAGGAGAATTCCCCTCACTTTCCTTCTTTGTCCCTAGAAACAAGGACTCGCACAGTGAAAGAAACTGACACTCTCCCTACCTAGAGTTTTCTGTCCCTAGAATTTTTTTTTTTTAAAGCACACTATAGCACAAGGAGAATTCCCCTCACTTTCCTTCTTTGTCCCTAGAAACAAGGACTCGCACAGTAAAACACACTGACACTCTCCCTACCTATCCTTCTCTTTCCCTAAACTAAAGGAATCCAGGTTAAGCAAGAAAGAAATAAATGTCACTGTCCCTGCCTATGCTTGTCTTTCCCTGCTCCGGAACACACTACACTAGGCCGCCGTGCTGGCGGCCTTTTATAGTGTGGGGCGTGTACTAAACACCCTCAGCAATAATTGGCCACAGGCATCCTGCCTGTGGCCAATCATTGCTCTCCTCGCTGCCGGCGCTGTGATTGGCCAAGCATGCGGGGTCACAGTGCATGCTTGGCCAATCACAGCGCCTGGATGACACTGCGATGGCGTAGTGCATTGTGGGCCGTTCGCGTCACTCGAATTTGGCGCGAACGGCCCAAATCGTTCGATCTTCGTCGAACGATTGAACAGCCGATGTTCGAGTCGAACGTATGTTCGACTCGAACACGAAGCTCATCCCTAGTCACCAGCAATGCTGCGCTGGACTCTCCGGAGAAGTTCCGCTCACCGGCCTCCTCGTCTCAGACACGGGCACCCAAGGAGTTGGAGCCCCCTCGGATTCCTCCACCCTCGCGGAACTCAGTCGAAGGTACTGAGCTCCAGGCTTCCGCCATAGTACCTCACCCCAGGCTAAAGGTGCCTGAGATGGACTCCATCTCCCGCTCCGGCCAGGTCAAGGGCACCTGGGCCCGGAACTCCGGAACGCCAGCACCCAGGCTGAAGGTGCCTGGGCACGGCTGCGTGCTCCGACTCTGAACCCTGAGGTCAGGGCGTCCGCCCCTTTTATCTCCTCTCCCTTTGCGTCACAGCAGGTCCCCCGCCCTGCTGTACCAGCGCCAGGAAAGGACAAAAAGGGAAGCAGTTTTGCGGTGAGTGTTCAGCTCCGGCCCAGGGCGACAGCGCCACCTGCAGGCCGCAGGGAACCTAACACCACCAGAGTCTTCCAAGAACCACAAAAGGATCTCAGATCCCCTAACAATCAATGCATCTGGGTTACACTACTACCCAGATGCCTCCCCTAAATTCAAATACCCGCTACACTCTCCCCCTGGTGATTTGACACTGGTCCCAGTGTCTGGCGCAAACCCATGTTTCCCAAGGAGTGGTAGCATAAGTTCGACCCAGAGACCAAACTCAATAATTTGGTCATAAATTGTGCCAGGACCTAAAATGGGAAAGGGAAACCAGAATATAAAACAATGAACTTGGTATCAAAAAAACTTTGAATGACTTTACACATTGAAATTCCCCTTACTCACTATCTAAGGACCACCCCATTCTCAGCAGCCTTGATAGGCGAAATCTCCTGCAGAGGGGAAAAAAAAAACAAAGAAACACACATTCTAACATATTGTATGTGTTTTCTTGGAAGGAATGGGTCTATCCGTAAAGAAACCCATTCGCTCCAATAAGTACAGTGCAGAGTGTGAAGCAAACAATCGTTGCGCAACACCGCCACCTGGTGGCAATGCTGCGGTAAAGGCACTTGTCAGATCCAGATGAACTTCTGCTTCTCTGTGCTGTGACCCTATACTGGCTAAACCCCAAAGTCACTGATTTATTTTACCTTGATGGGGGGAGAAGGAGGGAGAACAAAACAACAACAGCTCCCATTTCTCCAAAGAGTTAAACATCCCAAAAAAAAAAAGTTAGAGCACAGTCCCTGTAATTTAGCAATAAAAGAAATGGAAAGGAGTCTCTTTCTCCTATAAATAGAACTTTGGATCTGGCAAGAACAAAGGCTTTAAGTGCTGGTCAAAAGCCTCCACATTGTACTCAATGTTCCCTCCATCCTTCCGACAAATTACCACCTTGTCTGCATGGATGTGCCTTCCCACCATCCACTCCGCCTTACAGTCCTTGAACTTTCGGGTGACTGTAGGTGAGCATGAGAGGTATCGGCGTGCATGAGGTACTTTCAGCTTTGTCCAGACAAAATCATTGTACCACCGCTGCCGAAAAACTTCCACCTCGTAGAGCAATTCTCGCGGTAGATACGGGTATTCCCACCCATATTCTCGGGCAACTTTCTGACAAAAGAGAGGCTGCAGCCTAGCCAGAGATGGCATTGTGGCACGGTCTCCTACTCCAGGTAGAACAATGGACTCCGGATGGCGAGGTACAGTCACCATCTCTGTAGATTTGGGCCTAGGAGCCCGCAGTGATGCACGTTGCACTCCCGCAACAGGAGCAGGTGAAACAGCCGCTGGCTCAAGAAGTGGGATCACAGACAGGGAACCAGATTCCTCCCTAGGCTTTGAGGCCTCCACCCGGGGTGTACTATCCCGAATGGACATAGGTGGGTCCCTTAAGACACGGGACGAGGGTAACTTCATCTTGTCCTATCCCTTCTTGTGGAAGATCTCATCTATCTCCCCATCATCACCGGCATCAGATAGTGACTCTAGGTCGGAGGTGTCATAACACTCTGCGGGCAGGTAATTCCCCGTAGACACGGAATCACCCCCCTCGAGGGGCTCCACTGACTCTGGGCTTCCGACACCTCCAATCACACACAGTCCCAACCCCTGGCTCACCTGGGCCTTTTGAAGAACAGGGATGTCCAGGGCTCTTCCCTCCGGATCCATCCAGGCCAGGCAAGCGACGGGGCGAAGCTCTTCCACGACCACAGGATGCCATCACCAGGCCAACTTTCCTCTTCGGCGGTGGGAGCAGGGAGCTTGTGGTGACCGAGGTAGCATCCTCGGATTCCTCTCTCTTTGTCTCCGCTTGCGCTGTCACGTGGCCTGGTCAGTGCGCGGAGGAAATGCATAGGCATCGATCTCTCCCTCCGGAGTGGAAGTACCTGTGAGGTAGTTGAGGTGGAAGGCGCGAGGCCTTCCTGTGGATGGCTCCACCTCGAAGAGGAACTCTTTGCAGACCTCACATTGCCCGAACGGCTTCAACTGCACCACCAGTCCCGAACAGCCGGGACAGATCACACCGTGGGCCTCTATGTCTCTGCAGGTATACAGAGCCAACCGCCCCCGGGGCCTTAGTCTTATTCCTGTATCCGTAATCGGGGCAGCAAAAGAAGTCATCTCCGTGATGGAAGAAGCAGAAATCCACGGGGTATTTGAAGTCATCCTGACTGTTTGCTGCTCCAATGCGCACTGACCCCTTCGCGCCGGAATCTCCACGTGTGTCTTTCCACATGGCCAGACTCCTCCCACACTCTGCATTTGCTATGGTGTGCCTCGTGGCGCGTTGGCCAATATGGCCGACCTACTCGGAACTCCTCCAGGCAGAAAAGTTCAAATTCAGACACAATACACAATACACATCCCGGACACGTTGCCCCCACGTGTAGCGACCTCACCCCTCTCACCCCTTCTCATTTACGGCTTGTCTGTATCGTCTAGGGGTTAGTACTGGGGGAGGGATGAGATACACCACGGCCCATGTCTTCCAATGTGTAGAGGTGAAAGCCAGAACTATCGGGTTTTGTGTATGTGTCCCAGAGTCAAACCCTCTCCTCGGATTGACTCCCCTTTGCTCCTAGTAACCAGAGTTCCACACACTGAAAAGGTCCAACTCGTATTTATTCTTCTCAATAAATAGTCATACAGCACAGACAGGTTGAGACCCATATAACACTTCAGTCTTTGTGGGGAGTAGGCCAAGGCACAATTCTTTTAGATAGAGCTAACCACTGTGGTGTCACCAATGGCGAATAGTCACTGCCACTGACTATATTGAACAGAACATGGATTACCTTCGCTAACGTAGCCCCTATCAGGGGAAGGACATCCGTCCAAGACAGTTACCGGAGGCCTCTCCGTCACCAGCAATGCTGCGCTGGACTCTCCGGAGAAGTTCCGCTCACCGGCCTCCTCATCTCAGACAGGGGCACCCAAGGAGTTAGGGCCCCCTCGGATTCCTCCACCCTCGCAGAACTCAGTCGAAGGTACTGAGCTCCAGGCTTCCGCCAAAGTACCTCACCCCAGGCTAAAGGTGCCTGAGATGGACTCCATCTCACGCTCCGGCCAGGTCAAGGGCACCTGGGCCCGGAACTCCGGAATACCAGCACCCAGGCTGAAGGTGCCTGGGCGCGGCTGCGTCCTCCGACTTTGAACCCTGAGGTCAGGGCGTCCGCCCCTTTTATCTTCTCTCCCTTTGCGTCACAGCAGGTTCCCAGCCCCGCTGTACCAGCGCCAGGAAAGGACAAAAAGGGAAGCAGTCTTGCGGTGAGTGTTCAGCTCCGGCCCAGGGCGACAGCGCCACCTGCAGGCCGCAGGGAACCTCACACCACCAGAGTCCTCCAAGAACCACAAAAGGATCTCAGATTCCCTAACCATCAATGCATCTGGGTTACACTACCACCCAGATGCCTCCCCTAAATTCAAATACCCACTACACAAGTATACTAAATAGCTTTTCTACCCATTCAAACTATTGATAGGAGGACTTTTCTTTGTTTACTCTCTTTTAATGTCTGCATATCTCTGGCCATTAAATGGAAGGTCGTGGTTCAATATTAGAGTTGGTGGCTTTAGTAATCATTTTCTAACCTGTTAGCCATTAGGGAGGTAAGAAGGACAGAAAGATGTGAAAAAACAGTGACCATGGTAGAGCTGGTCTCCTTTTCTCAAATAGAACCCCCTGGATTTTAAGGTTTCTTCTTAAAATGATCTCTCCTTCTGAAAATGTTAGTTGCCTGGTTGTCCTTCTTGCCTCAGTGCTTTTGAGTTAGTGACCCAAAACGACGTAGATCATTATTGATGTGGCCAGATTATAATGGATGCAAATATGCTGCCCTTTCAAACCGCTTCCCATTAAAGTGAATGTCCACACAAAGCTAAAACTCCAACTCAGAGTTTATTTTCTCTTAGCAATAACACAGTCTCTGATAGAAGAAAGGTTGGAGCAAAAAACAGAATAGCACAAGGTGTGGATAAGGTCCAGGCACAAACGTTACGGATGTTCGCTCAGCTCATCGAGCAAAGTTTACTAGGCGCACAGTCTCTGCCACAGACTGTGAGGTTGGTCTCTGCCACAGACCTGGTGAAAACTGATTCCCTTCTGTAGCTATGGCCCTTGTTTAGGAGAAGACATCCCTCCGGAGAGTTACCAGGCCCCTACCGTCACCATGACTCTGCACTGGGTCTTCGGAGAGTTCCTTCCCGGCCTCCTCATCCTAGATACGGGTCCCCTTGCAAGGCGGCACCCTCAGATTCCTTGAACCCTGGCAGACCCCAGCCGAAGGTGCTGGGCCCCAGGCCTCCACTGTGGTTCCTGGGCTTACATGCCCAGGGCGGACAGGAACAACACGATAGTACCTCACCCTGGGCTAAAGGTGCCCAGGATGGAACCGGAACACTCCCTGGGAGTAGGACTCCTGGCAACTGGACCAACGACAACCCGCCCCCGGACCAAAGGTTCCCGGGGCGGACAGGAACAACACCTGGGGTAGGACCCCGCTGACAGAACCCGGAACAGGCAGCGTCTGCCCCTTTTATATCCTCTCCCAGCATGCCCAGCAGGTAGAACACACCCACCGTATGGCTGCCGAGAGGGGACACACAAGGCACAACACTGTATCAGTGGTTCAACCCTAACCTACTATGGCAGCGCCACCCGTAGGCCACAGGGAACTACACACCGACACTCTACCTGTGGATAGAAATGGTTGTAAAAACCCTGACAAATTAGGGTGTTTGAGCAAACTACCTCTCAAACACTTCCCTTAAATTGAGGACCTCGCTACATACTCCCCCTACTAATGGACACTGGTCCCCAGTGTCTGGATCAAACCTATGCCTCTCAATCCTGAGTCAACATAGACTTACTCCAGAGACTTTCTAAAAACAACAATTTGGAAAAAAAAAAATTTGTGCCGGGACCTAAACATGGGGAAAAGGGAGTTAAAAGCAGAGTTGAAAGAAGAGTAGAGAAACATATGTATACATCACATTCTCAATGACACAATAAACCACATTTATAATTTACATTTCCCTCCCGACTACCATAGCTAAGCCATTCTTTCTCAATGACTTGCTCGACGTCCACCTGTAGAGAAGGAAAAACACAACCAATATGCACATTCTAACTTTGGAACATTTAGAATGAAAAGATTTTCCCCGAGGGAAAAAAATCCCTTCCTTCCAAAAAGAAAACACATTCAAATAAACTACAATGCAAAAGTTACGTAACACCGCCACCTAGTGGAAGTGCTACCGTCAAGACACCCGTCCCCAAAAAATGTTTTTCTTTTTCTGAGGGGTAAATCTTCCTTCTTCTTCTCTGGCCCTGCTCTGAACTACTTCTACCCCAAAAGTCAATGTCTTTCAGGTGCTGTGAGCAAAGAAAAAAAAACTGCTCCCGCTTGTAGCAAAGTAGACTACCTCTTTGGTGAGGGCAAAGTTCTTGGGCTCCAGGAGAGTACACTCCGAAATTAATAAAAGCAAACAACAACAAAAAAAAAAGTCCAGTCTCTTAGAGGTAGTACTGCGGATCTGGCAACACAAGTGGTTTCCAATGTTTGTCAAAGGTGTCTATGTGGTATTCAACATTGTCTTTATCTTTTCTACAAATGATCACTCTATCCGCATGTATGTGTCTACCTAGCATCCAGGATTCCATACAGTCTTTAAACCTCTTAGTAGCAGCAATGGAACAAGAGTAGTACCTTCGGGTCACGGGTACCTTCAAATGAGTCCAGACAAAGTCCGCGTACCATTGACATCTATAAACTTCCAATTCAAATAAAAGTTCCTTGGGCAGATACGGATATTCCCACCCGTATTCACTGCCCACTCTCTGATTAAACAACCGTTGCAGCCGAGACAATGGTGGCATGGTTGCTTGATTTCCCGCTCCTGGCAGAACGATGGCATCCGGGTGTCGAGGCACTTTCACTGCCTCTGGGCTAGACACAGGAGCCCGTAATGACACTCTCGATACCACACTAGCAGGTGTAGATTTCACAAAGGATGGAAGGTCAGACGGTGAGACAGATCCCTCGTCAGGCTCTGGGGCCTCCACATGGGGTGTAGTATCCCCAGTAAGCATGGGTGAGTCTCTTTTCCTACGAGACGAGGACAGGGGTACCTTATCCCAACCCTTCTTCTCAAATACCTCATCAATAGCAGCATCATATCCCGAATCGGAGACTGACTCCAGGTCGGAGGTATCACATTCCTCCGCTGGCAGGTAACTCCGGGTAGACGACGAGTCACCGCCATGAACAAGTTCAATAACTCTGGGATCCCCGACACTTTGGACCTTGTCCAAGGCCCCTTTCCCCGGCTTACCTCGACTTGTAGCTGAAGCAGTGTGTCCGGAACTTTTTCCCACGGAAGCATCCGATCCGAGCAAGCGCTGTGGTGTAATTCCACCACGACCGCAGGAAGCTTTTACAAAGCCAATCTTCCTCTTGGGCGGCGGAAGCGAGGATCCAGTGGCTACCGAAGCAACATCCTCCAGTCTCTCCAACTCCGGTTCCTCAATCACTGGAACATTCCGAAGTCCCGACAGTGCGCGTAGGGGTGGCCGCAGAAGCTCTGGTTTCTTCTTCTTCCAAAGTGGTGGCGCCTGTAAGGCAGTTCAAACGAAAGGCCCGAGGTTTCTCAGTAGGCTGCTCCACCTCAAACAGGAACTCCTTGCACCGTTCACATTTTCCGAACGGCCTAAGATGCACCACCAGTCCCTGGCATCCGGGACAAACCACTCCAAGGGCCTCCGTCTCTTTGCAGACATAAAGAGCGAAATGACCCCAAGGCTTCAGCCAAATCTCTGTGTCAGTCACAGAAGCAGCAAACAAGGTCACATTCATGGTAGAAGTAGCCGGAACCCATGAGGCATCAGACGCCATGTTACCCGCTTGCCGATCCATGTCGCACTGTCCCTTTGGCGCCAAAGCCACCACGTGCAACTCCTCACATGGCATGGCTCCTCCCGTCTCTCTGCAATGTTCGCGGGCTTCTTCTCTGTAGACACGCCCACAAACTACGCAGCATGGGTTCTCCTCGTGGCACAGACACTTTTCTCTCAATATGGCCGACCTCCACGGAACTCACAGGGAATAAAGTTCAAACTCTGGGGGGTTTCCAACACTTTTTCACACTTTTCTGCCGCAGAAAATCCCGGACGAGCCCCTACGTGTAGCGCACAGACCCCTTTCTTTACCTGCATTAACATTGGCTCCTCGCAGGAAGAGAGAGGCACACAGCACTAACAGCCTGTACCCTCCTGTGCAAGAGGTTGAGCGGTGTTGTTGTTGGGTCTTTCTACGGTCAGAACATGAAAACCTCCAGAGCCTGATGCTCACCTCTATGTTAACTAGAGACAAGTCCTTGACTTCCCATTAAAGTGAATGTCCACACAAGCTGAAACTCCAACTCAGAGTTTATTTTCTTTTAGCAATAACACAGTCTCTGATAGAAGAAAGGTTGGAGCAAGAAACAGAATAGCACAAGGTGTGGATAAGGTCCAGGCACAAACGTTAAGGATGTTCGCTCAGCTCATCAAGCAAAGTTTACTAGGCGCACAGTCTCTGCCACAGACTGTGAGGTTGGTCTCTGCCACAGACCTGGTGAAAACTGATTCCCTTCTTTAGCTATGGCCCTTGTTTAGGAGAAGACATCCCTCCGGAGAGTTACCGGGCCCCTACCGTCACCATGACACTGCACTGGGTCTTCGGAGAGTTCCCTCCCGGCCTCCTCATCCTAGATACGGGTCCCCTCGCAAGGCGGCACCCTGAGATTCCTCGATCCCTGGCGGACCCCAGCCGAAGGTGCTGGGTCCCAGGCCTCCACTGCGATTCCTGGGCTTACATGCACAGGAACAATACAACAGTACCTCACCCTGGGCTAAAGGTGCCCAGGATGGAACCGGAACACTCCCTGGGAGTAGAACTCCCGACAACTGGACCAACGACAACCCGCCCCCGGGCCAAAGGTGCCGGGGCAGAGTGGAACAACATCTGGGGTAGGACACCGCTGACAGAACCCGGAACAGGCAGCGTCTGCCCCTTTTATATCCTTTCCCAGCATGCCCAGCAGGTAGAACACACCCACCGCATGGCTGCCGAGAGGGGACACACAAGGCACAGCACTGTATCAGTGGTTCAACCCTAGCCTACTATGGCAGCGCCACCTGTATGCCACAGGGAACTACACACCGACACTCCCTGACAAATTAGGGACGCTTCCCTTAAATTGAGGACCTGCTACATATATATATATATATATATATATATACATGTATCCTGGATGGGAAGTGGTTATACAAGGAACATAGCTGCAGCCGCAGCCATGATCCTGTTATAAAAAAAATTCAGCTAGTAATTGACTTTCATGTAAAAGTGATCTGAGAGTTCTACAGGCCTCATCACTTTTACAGGGCTTGAAGAAGCACCCCCCTACTGGTGCCACCCTTCGCCATTCCCAGACTCTTCCATTCCATCAGGGAGCCCAGGACCGCTACACACTGTTGGACTGACTGCTGACAGAGGACAAGAAGGAAGCCAGTTCCAGTTTAGATTCTTTGTTTACTGGTCGTTACCGGCCAGTGAAGCAGCCAAATAAACTGATTAGTTTTGGAGGGCAGAGAAGGTATCGGGGTCTAATAGAATACCTTTCACTGCCCCAGTTATCACAAGAGATGTTATTCATCCCTTGTGACAGCAATAAAGTTAGATTTAAAAAAATGTAAAGAAAAAGTGCAAAAAAAATAAAAATCCTTTTAAATAAAATAAATAATTAAAAACATTTTTAAAACGTCCCGTCCCTCCATGGTCACACGCAAATGCAAATGCGCATGTAGGTTCCACATGCATATGTAAACAGTGATAGCACCACACATGTCAGGTATTGCCATGAACCTCAGAGTGAAAGCTCTAGCACCAGAGCTTATGTTTAAATTTAAACTGGTAACCTGGAAAGGCTTTAAAGTGGTTGTAAACCCATGGAAAAAATAAATAAATAATAAAAAACCTGCAAGACAAAGGCATAATGAGCTAGTATGCATAGCATACTAGCTCATCATGAAATACTTACCTTAGATCGAAGCCACAGCAGCGGTCTCGGCACACCACTGTGGCCAGCGACATGTCTCCCGGATTTATTTCCAGGTATCGCGGGATGTGCGTGGGAGCCACCGGTAACGGCACAGCAGCTGAAGAAATGGCACGAGCGAGACTTTTCTTCAATGCGCATGTGCCGATGATGTAATTCACGGTACCTACAGGTAAGCCTTATTATAAGCTTACCTGTAGGTAAAAGTGGTGTGTAAGAGTTTACAACCACTTAAAAGCATCACCTATGGAGATATTTAGGTGCCGTAGTTTGTCAACATTTCATGGGCATGCAATATTTTAAATCTTTACATATTTGGTATCTATTTACTCGGCACATCATCTTTTATATTTTACCAAAAAAATTGGGTATCATATGGTGTTTGTATGCACTAAAAGCAAAGGTCTGCCCACCACTGCAAAAATTTAAAGTCAGCAGCTGCACATACTGCAGCTGCTGACTTTTAATAATCGGACACTTACCTGTCCTGGAGTCCAGCGATATCGGCACCACAGCTTATGTTTCCATCAGCTGTCGGGTGCATGCCGACTTCATTGCGAGTAAGGGAACCCGTCAGTGAAGCCTTATGGCTTCACACCGGGAACCCTACTGTGCGTGCGCGAGGCTCCGCTCCTCTCTCCTTCTGGCCCGACGGCTGGGGAAGGGAGGAGGAGGGAGCCAGGGGCGGGTGACGTCAATACCTGCAGCTGAGGCTCCCGGAAGTGGGATATGGCACCGGGGGGGGGGGGGGGGGGGGAGTAAAACGAGCGGAAGTTCCACTTTTGGGTGGAACTCTGCTTTAAGTGTATTTTTGCCTTAAAATTTGCATTGGATAATTTGGCTGTGCAAATATCACGCAGCATAAGAAATTACAACAGACTCCCATTTTATTTTCTCGGGCCTCTGCTTTCAGAATATATATAATATATGAGAGTTACGAAGTTTGCTTGCAGCATGATCTCCTAAGCTCCAACAATTTAACAATCCATCTCCCAGCAATGAATCAGGGGGACTATTTAAAACAAGATTTTCAGCTATCAAAAAATATGGAGTCATTACTATTTCTTAAGAAACTGAGAAAGTATGGGGTATTGTTTTCTTAGGTCTACATGCCTTTAAACTGCTGTCATCCCACACAGATTTTAGCTGTTACATGCTTGGATCTTGTTGCTGTACAGTGTGTCCCTCCCTCCAGCGTTGGGTGGTATGCACATATGTACTTAATATTTTATCATGTTGGACAGATTTCCTCATTTTGGTAAGTCATACTCAGAATAACAGTACTTTTTTTTAGAACAGTACAGTACAAAAAGTACAATATTTTTTCCGCGTTATGTTTTTGTTTTAAAATACTGTTTTCTCACCTGAATCAAGGATACAAACCACTGACGTGAGTTGGGAATAAAGTGTGCTAAGGCTGGATTTTCTGGTTAGAAAGCTATGTAAATGCAACTAAATACGTCTATTTTATGAGCACAGCTTGTACAGCTGCTGCTACATCTAAACAACCAGAACAGATTACATAAGAGATAAACCACAAATGGCATAATAAGCATAAGTTGAGACTCACAGATATGAGCTTTAACATACACTTAATATTTCTCTTAAACATTACTGAAATTTTATGTAACCATTTTTTTTTGCAATCCATTATTATAATGAATAGGCAATAAAGGATTTCTTAGTTTAAAGGGACATTTGATTTAAAGGCTAAGTCTACCTTTTACAAAAAAAATATATAATAATTGCACATATATGTATTTATTTTTTTATTTTTTGCAAATCTGCCTGCAGAGCATTGCAACTGTGATCCGTGGATCATAAATGCATTGCCAGGCTCCTGCAGGCTCTTCCTCTATCTCCCTGTGTGTACCAAAGTACAAGCTTTCAATTAGAAAGAAAAGCCCGGAGCAAAAGTAAAAATTACATAGGCGAAGGGCTGGCATGACTAAGGGAACAGGGGACTGAGAGAGAGAGCCAGCCATTGGTTAGTAAGAGGGGGGGGCAGGATTGGCTGAGCTGGAGTGGGGGGGGAGGGCCAGGGGGAAAACAGTTAAAAGGTTGAGTCCCCTCCCCCCCCTGGCAACACAGCGGGGTGAAGAGGAGCTCGTGGGTAAGTTTGAGAGGCAGAGCAGTGCCCCTGTTAGCCCGGCAGCGGCGTGGGTTCCGCCGCAAGATGGTGATGGGGGTCTGGGGGTGATTGCGACGGCGCCAGCGGTTTCGGTGGCGGCGGTGCAGACAACAGCAGTGGAGGACGCGCTGCAGGCGGCGGTTGAAAAGGGGGATGCGGCCAGACAAGACATTGTCAGGTTGGCGGATTCAGCTAGGTGCGAGATGTACATTTGTTTTGCGGGGCCGTTGGGGGCACATTTGAAGTCGGAAGTTCGGGAGAAGATTTGGAAAGGTGAGTACGTGGAGATTTTCTCGCTGCTTCCGCTGGGGAAGTTTAATTTGGATAGGGTCAAGCCGGACGATTCCAAGAAGGAGGATGAAGAAAAACGTAGGTATCGCCTGATCCCGCGGACGTTCATGAATTGGCTGCAGGCATTCGCCATCCTTGCTAGCGTAATCGGGCAAAAGAAGCCTGAACATTGTTCGGGTCTTTTTTGTTATCAGGATGCGGTTGGGGAGGCCTACAGGGTGTATGGGGGTTCAGCCTGGTTGAGATACGATGAGGAATTCAGACAAAGGATGTCGGTGCGTTCGGAGTTGAGGTGGGACCACAAGGACATTAGTTTGTGGATGCGTTTGATGAACGCGCCGAGGGCTCCGAATCAGTTTTTTCAGGGGGGGGGGGGGGGGGGGCGGTGGATCGTCATCCCCAGGACAACCGGCCAGTAAGGCAAAAGGGGTCTGTTGGCAATACAATTCGGGATCTTGCAAGTTTGGAGGGTCGTGCAGATTCAAGCATGAATGCTCCGGTTGTGGGGGTGCACATACCTTGTCCAGATGTTTTAGGAAAGGGAGAGCTGGTGAGTCTTCGAACAAGAGGGAGGACTCCGGTGATGGTGGCAAGGATGCGCCCGTTTCTCGGTAGGTATCCGGATAGGCAGGCAGCTCATTTATTAGAAAAGGGTTTTACAGAAGGGTTTGAAATTCTGTGCGTTTTGGGGGCGGTTCCACCGGTGGCTCGTAATCTGCGCTCAGCTTTGCAATACCCGGAGGTGGTTTCAGAGAAACTGCGGAAGGAAGTTGCATTGGGCCGCATGAGTGGCCCTTTTTTCGGTAGCTCCACTGGCGGATTTGGTGGTGTCTCCGCTGGGAGTGGTGCCGAAGAAGGAACCTAACAAATTTCGACTTATCCACCACCTGTCTTTTCCAAAAGGAGGGTCTGTGAACGATGCTATCGATCCTCAGGCTTGCACGGTGGGATATACGTCTTTTGATGCGGCGGTGTTTTGGGTTAGGTACTATGGGCAGGGGGCATTGATGGCAAAAGCGGATGTGGAGGCGGCGTTCCGCCTGCTGCCAGTGCACCCCGATAGTTTCCGTTTTTTGGGTTGCTCGTGGAATGGAGAATTCTATGTGGATCGCTGCTTACCGATGGGATGCTCCGTATCCTGCGCGTTGTTTGAGAAGTTTAGTTCTTTTCTAGAATGGGTGATTAGGGATGTATCGGGGGTAAGTTCGATCATACACTACCTGGATGACTTCCTCTGCGTGGGCCCAGCCTCATCCAAGATCTGCGCGGTGCTGCTGGCAACGCTGGAACACATCGCGGAACGCTTTTGGGGTGCCTTTGTCGCCCGACAAGACGGAAGGGCCGAGCACGGTCATTACGTTCTTAGGGATTACGTTGGATTCGGACGCAATGGAATGCCGTTTGCCCGTGGAGAAATTGGTGGCGTTGAAGGCGGAGATCAGAGGTATGTTGGGTTTACGGAAGGTGCAGCTGAGGACGTTGCAGTCATTACTGGGAAAACTCAACTTCGCTTGTCGCATTCTGCCAATGGGCAGGGTATTTTGCCGACGGCTGTCGGCAAGTACAGCGGGGGTACAGTCACCACGGCATTTTGTGCGCTTGGTAAAGGCTCACAGGGAGGATCTACAGGTCTGGCATGCGTTCCTGGAATCTTTTAATGGCAGAGCATTGTGGATGACGGGCCCTGTCAGTAATTTTGACATGGAACTTTTCACGGACGCGGCTGGCTCCACTGGTTTTGGAGCTTTTTTCCGAGGCAGGTGGAGTGCTGGCCCATGGCCGGTGTGTTGGGTGGAAGCTGGCTTCACAAAAAACCTGGTGCTGCTGGAATTGTTTCCGGTGGTATTGGCGGTCGAACTGTGGGGTGAGGCGTTCAGGGATCTGAAGGTACGCTTCCACGGGGACAACTTGGGGGTGGTGCAGGTGATCAACAGAGTGTCGGCTTCATCACCTCCGGTAGTTAGGTTGCTTCGGCACTTGGTGCTGCGGTGCCTACAATTGAATGTTTTCATATATGCAGTTCATCTTCCCGGGGTAGAGAACGTTATTGCTGACGCTTTGTCTCGGTTCCAGTGGGACAGATTCCGAGAGTTGACGCCGGAAGCGGAGCAACTGGGGGTGCCTTGTCCGGACTGGCTGTGGAAAATTGCGTTAGTGTAGTCTCCGGATGGATCAGAAGGTCGGTGAGTGAGACGACGTGGGTTGCGTATAACAAGGTATGGCAGGAATGGGAGGCTATGGGTCGGATGACGTATGTGGATACATTAGGACCTGAAGCGAAGTTGTTGTTGTTATACTTTCTATCCCGGCAGATGGAAGGGGGGGTGTCCGTCTCGACGTTGGCGAAGAAGTTGGCTGGGTTGGCCTTTTTATTCAAGTGGCAGGGTGGCCCGGACCTTACTAAAGACTTCTGGGTGCGACAGGCGCTTAGAGGTTATAGACGATCCAGGCCAGGTAGGGACACCAGGCGTCCAGTGTCTTTTGACGTTCTGCAGGGAATTTTGGCTTGGTTACCGGAGATCTGCGCCTCAGTATACGAGATTTGCTTGTTTAGAGCTGCTTTTGCGTTAGCATTTTTCGGGGCATTTAGGATTAGCGAGCTGGTCAGCCCTTCTAAGAAGGTTCATGGGGGTATTTGGGGTTCGGAGGTGCGTTGCCAAGGTGAGAGTGTGGCGGTATGGTTACGGAGGTCCAAAACAGACCAAAAAGGGAAGGGTAGGTCGGTGCAGGTCTTTTCGCTGCCGGGCTCCCCGCTTTGTCCAGTAGGGGCCGTGAAGGGGTTCATGGGGGTGCGACCGCCGGATGAGGGGTCGTTTTTGATCCATGCCGACGGGTTCCCATTATCAAAATTTCAATTTGTGTCTGTGTTCAAGAAATGTTTGACGGTTCTCGGGTTAGACGATAGGGAGTTTGCGTCGCATTCTTTCAGGATAGGGGCGGCTACTGAGGCGGCTCGGTGGGGGTTGGACTCTGAGGCGGTAAAGCGCATTGGCAGGTGGGAGTCCAGCAGATTTCGCCTATACATTCGTCCCCAGCTAGTAATGGGGTTGGGGGCGGGGGGAGGCGTTTGTCAATCGTTTTGGGGGGGATGGTCTGCTGGGCTTTCGTTGGGTCTGCTGTTGGTTACGGTGGTGTGCTTGTTTTTTTTTTTTTTCTTTCAGGTGCAGTGCCGGCCCTGGTCTGGATTTTGGGCCATTCCTATGTGTTCTGGGGGGCAAAGAGGGCAGATGTTAGGCCGGAGGGCCGGCAATTGGGGTTTCCTAGACAGGAGGCCTGTGTTCGCTGGTTGGGAGTGCCGGGAATGTTATGGAGTAGAATGGTCCCGGAGGTGCTGACGTTATAGTCTTGCACGTAGGCGGCAATGACCTAGGAGCCAGATCTATGTTGGACGTGACAAAGGATATCAAGTTTGATATACTGCGTCTGCGCATGGCATTCCCGGACATGGTAATTGTTTTGGTCCGCCATGGTGGCTAGGACATCATGGAGGATGGCTAGGTCATTGGAAGGCATCAACAGGGCCCGGAGAAAGGTCAACAGGGATGTGGCTAGGTTTGTAGTGAGGAATGGGGGGCTGGTAATACGGCACATGGAGTTGGAGGTGGACACATGGCGCTACCTTCGGGGCGATGGGGTTCACCTGAATGACGTGGGTATAGACCTGTGGGCGTTGGGGATACAAGATGGCATCCAAAGGGCTCTTAGGGTGTGGAGGAGCACCCAATTGTAAAGGTTTTTCCAATTGGGTGCTGTGGCGGGTGTCTGGTCTTTGCAGGGGAAGGAGGATACCTCGGGAAGAAGAGTTCAGGACCCGTCGTTGGTATGGGTCCTGATTGGGGGGTTTACAGTTAACGGAGGTTAGCTGTAAGCATGGGTAAAGAGGGCACTGCGGTCATGGTTGTCTCTGAGCCAGCATGTCGGCTTGAGGCCTATTAACAGATTCAAGAGGTACCGCAGTGCAAGAGTTACACAGATGGTAATCGAGGTTCCTGCAAAGATCGTCACTGGGATTTTTTGACTGATGGGTTTTTTCATAACAGATGTTTTTAGGTTATTGTTAATGAAAATATTATTTTAATAAATAAGGCTGCTACAGCCTATGTTTTCCCCAACGCCAGTGTGGGCTTGTTTACTTAATGTAAGGAGGGTTAACGTGGGATTGTGTAAGGTTAAAATGTTAAGAAAAGGTACCTCTGTTATACGATAATCAAGAAAAGCCCGGAGCAAAAGTAAAAATTACATAGGCGAAGGGCTGGCATGACTAAGGGAACAGGGGACTGAGAGAGAGAGCCAGCCATTGGTTAGTAAGAGGGGGGGGCAGGATTGGCTGAGCTGGAGTGGGGGGGGGAGGGCCAGGGGGAAAACAGTTAAAAGGTTGAGTCCCCTCCCCCCCTGGCAACACAGCGGGGTGAAGTGTGAGAGTTCCCGCCCACCCTCCCTTGTTTAGGTGATTGGGAGATAGGACGGTTTTGGTTGTATATTTACAGGAATGGTTTGTGACGGTGTGGAAGTCGTGGTAGCGGCGGGTGTCTGGTCTTTGCAGGGGAAGGAGGATACCTCGGGAAGAAGAGTTCAGGACCCGTCGTTGGTATGGGTCCTGATTGGGGGGTTTACAGTTAACGGAGGTTAGCTGTAAGCATGGGTAAAGAGGGCACTGCGGTCATGGTTGTCTCTGAGCCAGCATGTCGGCTTGAGGCCTATTAACAGATTCAAGAGGTACCGCAGTGCAAGAGTTACACAGATGGTAATCGAGGTTCCTGCAAAGATCGTCACTGGGATTTTTTGACTGATGGGTTTTTTCATAACAGATGTTTTTAGGTTATTGTTAATGAAAATATTATTTTAATAAATAAGGCTGCTACGGCCTATGTTTTCCCCAACGCCAGTGTGGGCTCGTTTACTTAATGTAAGGAGGGTTAACGTGGGATTGTGTAAGGTTAAAATGTTAAGAAAAGGTACCTCTGTTATACGATAGTCAAGCTTGAAAAAGTGTCCGTGAACTACGAGTGTTGTGACCATATCCTATTGACAACTATACTGTAAGTCCGTTTGCTGCAGTAGAAAAGGGAACTTGTAGTTCCTTCTTTCAAAGATCTCTGTGTGCTTGGGGTGGAGGTGGGGCTCCCATTTGCACCATGTTACACCCTAATTACAGGTTTAACATGTAACATGGTACAAAAGGTGGAGTCAGCCTTTAATTTTCTGTGAGCCCTTACTGTTGAGGTATTCGTGCAATTTTTACATTAAAATAAATTGTCTCACTTTGGTGGATGGTGGCTGTCACACTTTCAGATGCCTGGTCTCCTGCTGCATACTGTGGTTCCATCAGCCAGTGGAATGATCCACAGCGCACAAAAGGAGTGCAGTGATCTGACTCAACTGCTAATTTCGAATGTAGAAGATAACTAAAGCGGTTCTAAAACCTTAAAGTGGAATTTTACCCATAACTTGATAAAAAATAATGTGCTTTAGCAAGGAAGCTACATTCCACATTAATAATTATGTTACCAAAGTTAGTGTATGCTGTAAATTGTTCCTGTTTCTTTTTGCTGGAGGCTGCCATTTTACTGAAGTCCAGAGCCCCTGAGCAGCAGTAAATCATAAAGCTGTCAGCACATTGCCTCTAGTGGCTCTCATTTTTGGCACAATGCCAAAAATGGAGAGCAACTAAGCATGTGCAGAACAAAGTGAGACAATTTATTACTGGATTGTAAACATTATTTGCACTTATTTTTAATTTATTTATTGCTATATCTGCAAATGGGGCCAGGATTTCATTTTCACTAAAGTTCCACTTTAAGTTTTTTTTACCTTTTAACTACTTCAGGCCCACAGGCCATCATATGACATCCTCAGCTTTGTGGGGGTATATCTGAATGATGCCTGCAGCTACAGGCATCATTCAGTTATTGCCGGTTTTAGCCGGCGATTCCCTGCACCATGAGAATGATCATAGCGGCTGTTCTGCCGCTTGATCGTTCTTACGGGCAGCGGAATGGGACGCCCCTCCCGCCACCCTCCGGTGCTTTTACCGACTCACCTGTGCAATCGGTGAGTCGGTGACAGGATCCGCCGGCCCCGGATGTTGATCACAGAGATTTCCGGTGGACCAGATGGTCGCCGAAGTCTCTATGATCGTCGAAGGCTGGGCGCGATGTTATGAAGTCACGCCCAGCCTCTGCATTCAAAAAAATGGCGCCGCTTCGGCTTTGAAGCGGTGATCGTTTTTTTTGTTTTTTTTAAGGCTTCCCAGCCTAGTGGTGAGATGTGGGGTCTTATTGACCCCATATCTCACTGTAAAGAGGACCTGTCATGTCATATTCCTATTACAATCGATGTTTACATTCCTTGTAATAGGAATAAAAGCGATCAAAATATATATATATATATATATATATATATATATATATATATATATATATATATATTTTTTTTTTTAAAGTGTCAAAATAAAAATAAAAAAGTAAAATTAACAATAAAAAAAAAAATAGGATTTTTTACTCACCGTAAAATCCTTTTCTCTGAGTCCATGGACCGACACAGCTTCTCTATTGAAAAAGTGGGTATTATCCGTTAATTAGGAGTGACTAGGCAGAAAACTTGTAAAAAGTGTTGCATCACACCTTCTACAGCACCGCCCAGGGGGCGGACCCTCTGGGTATATCCCCTCAGTCTGCATCTCGCAGATCAGTTCGTCAAAAAGCAGTACAAACTTAAAAGGAGGGGTGGGTGCTGTGTCGGTCCATGGACTCAGAGAAAAGGATTTTACGGTGAGTAAAAAATCCTATTTACTCTTTCGTCCATGGACCGACACAGCTTCTCTATTGACAAAGTGGGACGTCCCAAAGCAGTGTCAGAGAAAAAACGAGGGGTGGTAACAGCATAAAAATAAACTTCACCCCAAACACAAAACAGCACTCCTCCAACGGAGGAGTTGCAACTCTAAACAGCCGCTTGCAAAACCTTGCGGCCGAAAGAGGCATCTGAAGATGCACCTACATTAACTTTGTAGAATTTTGTGAAAGTGTGAGCGGACGACCAAGTCGCCGCTTTACATAATTGGGAAACAGACGCTTGATGTCGGAAAGCCCAAGAGGCACCTATTGCCCTGGTCGAATGCGCCGTGACAGGAAAGGGGGGCGCTTGACCCTTTAAGGCGTAAGCCTGGATTACTATCTGTCAGATCCACCTAGAGATGGTGGCCGACGAGACTGCTTGGCCCTTCTTGGGACCAGCCACCGAAACAAACAGTGAGTCTGACTTCCGGAACAGGGAAGTAGCAGATAGGTATACTCTCAAAGCTCGGACAACGTCCAAGGAATGCAACGCCGACTCCTTAGGATTCGACGGATGAGGACACAAGGATGGAAGTACAATGTCTTCGTTGAGATGAAAAGCCGAAACGACCTTCGGAAGAAAGGAAGGCTGCGGCCGCAGCACCACCTTATCCTTGTGGAAAACCAAATAGGGAGCCTTGCAGGACAAGGCTGCCAGCTCAGAGACTCGTCTAACTGACGTAACAGCCACCAAAAAGACCACTTTCTGAGAAAGTGTCAACAGGGGAATATCTCTAATATTCTCAAACGGTGCCTTCTGAAGCACCGAGAGGACCAGGTTCAAGTTCCACGGAGGTAGCGGGGGACGGACCGGAGGGGCCACATGTCGAACCCTCTGCACAAAAGTACTCACGAGAGAGTGAGCCGCCAGGGGTCGCTGAAAAAAGACAGCCAGGGCAGATATCTGTCCCTTAATCGTACTTAGGGCAAGCCTTTGGTCCACCCCATGCTGTAAAAACAGCAGGATTCTGGAAACCAAATAGGTACGCGGATGCCATTTCATTTCCTCACACATGGAGATGTAGGCCTTCCAAGTGCGGTGATAAACCTTCCTAGAGGACGGTTTTCGAGCACTTCTCATCGTAGAGATTACTGAATCTGACAGACCCCAGTCTCTCAGTACCTGGTTCTCAACAGCCATGACGTTAAAGCCAATGACTGTAAAGCAGGATGGAGTATGGGACCTTGCGATAGCAGGTCCTTCCGTAGTGGTAGGCACCAGGGGACGTCTGCTACCAGACGTACTAGATCGGCGTACCAAGGACACTGAGGCCAATCTGGAGCGATTAGGATCATTGGAATTCCCTCTGCCTCCACTCTGCGGAGCAGAAGAGGAAGAAGCCTTAAGGGAGGGAAGGCATAGATTAGCCGATACTGACCCCACGATGCCACCAACGTGTCCGTTGCGTCTGCCCATGGGTCTCTTGACCGGGCCACAAACCTCAATACCTTCCGATTGAGTCGGGAAGCCAGAAGATCTACGTCTGGTGTGCCCCATCTTTGGCAGAGGAGTTGGAACACCTCCGGGTGTAAGGACCATTCTCCCTGGTCCAGCATCTGGCGGCTCAGGTAGTCCGCCTGCCAGTTTTCCACACCCGGAATGTACACGGCCGACAGTGCCGGTATGCTCCTCTCTGCCCACTTCAGGATGCGAGCGACCTCCGATGCTGCAGCTGAGCTTCTTGTTCCTCCTTGATGATTGACATATGCCAATGCTGTGGCGTTGTCTGACTGGGTCCTGACTGGACGCCCTTGCAGCCTCTAAGACCATTTGAAGAGGCACAGCCTGATCGCCCGGATTTCCAGGACATTGATCCGCAGGAGGGCTTCCTCTGGGGTCCAGCGACGTTGCGCCGACTGAACACCCCAGACTCCCCCCCCAACCTGTAAGGCTGGCGTCCGTCGTGATCACTATCCAGTAAACCGGAAGAAATTACTTCCGGCCATAAGAGCCGGTGCTGTCAGCCACCATACCAGGGATCTCCTGACTAGGTGGCTCACTCGGATTTGATAATCCAGAGATGAAGGGCATCTGTTCCATCTGGACAGAACTTCCTTCTGTAACACTCGAGTGTGGTATTGAGCATATGGGACCGCCTCAAAGGAGGCTACCATGAGGCCCAACACTTGCATGCAAAAACGGAGTGACGACCAATTCCTAGAAGTCAGCTGCCGTACTGCAGCCCGGAGGGTCTGCAACTTCTCCACAGGGAGGAATACCTTTGCCTCTGAGGAATCCAGAATCAACCCCAGGTACACTAGGCGTTGAGTGGGCACCAATACTGACTTTTGCCTGTTTAGTATCCAACCACAGTCTCGAAGAGTCTGACAGGTAATAGACACGCTTACCTCTAATTCTGAGCTTGAAGGGGCCTTCAGTAGAAGGTCGTCCAAGTAGCCCATGATAGCGATACCCTGCTGTCTTAGAAGTGCCAGAATCGGAGCGAGCACCTTGGTGAACGTCCTGGGTGCTGAGGCAAGGCCAAACGGGAGGGCCACAAACTGGTAGTGGTTCTTCCCGATGGCAAATCGCAGAAACCTCTGGTGTCTGGAGTATATGGGGACATGCAGGTATGCGTCCTTGGTGTCCAAGGAGGCCAGAAAGTCCCCTGGATGGAGAGCCGTGACTACAGATCGAACCGACTCCATCCAAAATCTTTGTACTTTCACAAAGCAATTGAGGGCTCTGAGATCCAAGATTGGACGAACCCCCTCCTTCTTCGGCACAATGAACAGATTTGAGTAAAAACCCTGACCCCGTTCCTGTTCTGGAACTGGAATAACTACCCCGCGTTCCAGTAGACCCTGGACCGCCCCATACAGGGCCTCCCGACGGGTCGGTAGTAGCTGGAGATTGGAGGTGATGAATCTGTCCGGTGGACAAGAGAGAAATTCTATCTTGTAGCCTGAGGAGATTACTTCGCAAACCCACCTGTCGGAGACTAGAGCTGTCCACTGAGTCGCGAATTTGCGAAGACGTCCCCCCACCCGAGAGCTGGGTGGTGGCGGACCTTCATGCGGACGCAGATTTGTCCGCAGGCTTGTTGGGTGCGGGACCAAGGACGCTTTTGTCCTTGGGCAGGCGCTTTATCGGCCTGGGGTCTTTTCCCTGTCGCCCTAGGGGGACGAAAAAAACCGCTTGCGTGCAGTAAAGGAGGGCCCTTGCCCTTGGCGTGGCCCCTTACCCTTGCTAGTTTGGGGAAGCAAAGTGCTTTTACCTCCTGTGGCATCCTTGATGATGTCATCCAGAGAAGCCCCAAAAAGTCTGTCGCCCTTAAAAGGCAGATCCAACAGGGCTTTCTTGGAAGTCTGGTCCGCAGACCAGCCCTTTAGCCAGATCAGGCGGCGTATTGCTACTGCATAAACCAAAGCTTTTGACAGCAGGGGAATAGTATCCATGTCTGACTCGCAGACAAACTTAAGGCCCTGGACCAACTGGTCGGCCAAAGTTATCTCATTAGGAGGAGCATCTCGCTCCTTTAACCCCTGGAGTAGCAATTTTGCCCATTCATTAAGTGTCTGAGACACTAGGGCCCCCGCCAATGCCGGGCGTACTGCCGAGCCTACCACTGAGTATAGGTAGCGAGCGAGTGCTTCAGCCTTCTTATCCACAGGGTCCTTGAAAACAGGAGCCCCTTTTACTGGAATAGTGGTGGCTCTATTAAGTCTGGACACCGGAGGGTCCACTATAGGGGGAGAGGTCCATTTCTTCAGAAAACTCTCCTCAAAGGGGTACCGTACCGCAAACCTCTTTGGGGCTGTAAAGACCCTCAGTGGGTTCTCCCATTCCTTGTATAAGAGTTTGTCAAACTAAGACACACAAGGGAACACCTAAGCAGTGCGGGCAGGTTTACGAAACCCAAAGGGGACTGGAGTTTCTGCTGCTTCTGCAGTATTTTCCAACTTTAGCATATCCCGCACTGCAGTAATAAGGTCAGATACCAAAGCCGTCTCGCGTACTGATCTGGACTTGGAGTCACCCTCACTGTCCGATCGGTCACGGTCTGCAATCTCTGATGCGTCCGAATCTGGGCCATGAGCCGTAGCTGGTTCTGCATCAGAATTATCCCCGGAAGATTGCAGGAGACGGGGGCGTTTACTACCCCCTGTATTCCCATGTGCTGCTTCCACCTTGGCAGCAAACGCCTCTAGGATTGCCGACATAGCGTTCATAGACACCTCAGGGGCACCAGCTGCTAAATCTGGTGTTTCAGGGGAGAAGACATCTGGCTCAGATGCCATGCTGACCACACGCTGACACCCACAGGGCTCCAGGCAAGATATCAATAGGCCACCCTCCTGCGCTGCAGAGATGCTGGGTTACCCAGAGGACTCACCACCCTGGACCGGTACTGCTATGCTGCCGTGTGCTGCGCCTGTGATGCTGTCCCACTGCTGCTGTGTCAGTCTGCTTCTTTTATCAGCACTTCCTGTGTGAATTTTCGTGCCAGTGTAATGCACCCTAGAGGCCGGAGACTCTCGCAAAATGGCCGCCAAAAACGTCTGTATGGAAGATAATGTGGGCTTTAAGAAAATGGCCGCCGAGCCGAAGATAGAGGCCAAGCAACCGTAGCCCACAAAAAGATGGCCGCCGAACGGCAATATATACATACAGGGTGGACAAACATGGCCGCCGATCAGTTGATAGGGGCCAGTGGGTGTGGACTACAATAAAATGGCGCCGAAACCACAGGAAGATGGCCGCCGGGCAGTCACTAGAGGCCGAACCCGGCATGGACCACCCCAAAATGGCCGCCGACAGCATGGAGGAGGAAGCACACACAGGTAAGCAGAAATGACATTTCTTTTAAATGTTAGTTACAGCCAGCCCCACTCCAGTGGAACCCCTTAGGTGACCCCCAGCACCCAGCAACCTTTAGCTAGAAGCCCAGGGAGGAGGGAAAGGCAGGGAGAGAGGGAAGAAAGGGGCCACAACCACTTACTTGATCTCTCCAGGAATGTCCAGCTAAATCACCCAGCTGAGGCAGGGGAGTTTACTTACCTATCCTGCATGTATTATGCTGAAAGACATTCCAAACAGATCATCGTCCGCGCACGAAAGGTGACTGTTGGCCAGGCATGCTGTGATTGGACCCAAAAGGGACGATCATATGTATGCCCTGGAGCGTGACGCTCACCGAACAGGCTGTTGCGACTCGGCCGTAAGGTCAGCCGAAGCTGAGCGGTCCGATGCAAGCCTTGGAGCGTAAGCTCACCGGCCAGGCTGCTGCGACTCGGCCGTAAGGTCAGCCGAAGCTGAGCGGTCCGATGCAGGCCCTGGAGCGTAGGCTCACCGGCCATCCATGGAGCAACGGGCATGTCGTGGAAAACCCAGCGCGTAGCTAGGGTCGGCACACGCTCGATGGCCGAAACTGGGGAGACTACAAGGATCGAGGATCCAGCCTGTCACCCATTCGGCAGTTGAACGAAGATCGCAGGAAACAAAAAATGTAGCAAAAAAAATATCTTTTTCCCCCGGACCAATGGGCCCGAAGGGAGCCATGTCCTACTCCTTGCTAGACAGAAAAAAACTGATCTGCGAGATGCAGACTGAGGGGATATACCCAGAGGGTCCGCCCCCTGGGCGGTACTGTAGAAGGTGTGATGCAACACTTTTTACAAGTTTTCTGCCTAGTCACCCCTAATTAACGGATAATACCCACTTTGTCAATAGAGAAGCTGTGTCGGTCCATGTACGAAAGAGTAACATTTTTTACAGTGCCCCTGTCCCCGTGTGCTCGCATGCAGAAGCGAACGCATACGTAAGTCCCACCCACATATGAAAACGGTGTTCAAACTACACATGTGAGGTGTCACCACAAACAATAGAGCGAGAGCAATAATTCTAGCCCTAGACCTCCTCTGTAACTCAAAAAATGTAACCAGTAAAAATGTTTAAAGCGTCGCCTATGGGGATTTTTAAGTACCGAAGTTGGCGCCATTCCACAAGCGTGTGCAAATTTGAAGCGTGACATGTTAGGTATCTATTTACTCGGCGTAACTTCATCTTTCACATTATGCAAAAAAAATGGGCTAACTTTACTGTTTTGGCTTTTTTTAAAGCATGAAACTGTTTTTTCCCAAAAAAAAAAACATATATAATGTTTGGGGGTTCTGTGTAATTTTCTAGCAAAAAAATTATGATTTTTACATGTAGGAGCGAAGTGTCAGAATTGGCTGGGGCCTGAAGTGGTTAATGCATTCTATGCATTAATATAAAAAAAAAAAAAACCTTCTGTGCTGCAGGAAGATTTCGACAAGTAGTTTATATAGTAAGGATACCACATGAGAGAGAGCTGACTTAGATTTACAGCATTCCTCAAAGGCTTTTAGTTCTTTGTTTAGATCCCCTGTCTTTGCAATGTGTTTTTTAAAATGAAACAGCTGGAGATATTTATTATATAATCACTGCTCAACAGAATAAAGGTGTAATTTATCCAAATGTCAGATATTTTTTTTTTTTCGTTTTGTAACCCCTTTACTTTCCGGGGATAATAACTGAGTATAGCAATATGGAGTCCAATAGAATGACAAATCCTGTATTGCTGAGTAAGTTTATCCCATAATTGTTAAGTGACAGTAATAAAAGAAAGTGATTCAAAGAATGATGATCTGTATTAAGAAAAAAAACCATGCCCATGGTAAATGTGATAAGGTGACACCTTGATATTATTTACTTACATTAGGGACACGTGTATCTAGAACACATTGCAAGAACTAAGTAATTTGATGTTTTTTTTCTGCCTCTGAATGCCTCTCTACGTTAAGCCTAGTACACATGTAGCGCTACCCTCAACTAAGAGAGCCGCAGATTTGGTCTGGGCCCTGAGTACAGCTCCGCCAACCCCCGGCAATCTACTCGACCCTTTCTGGCACAGTTAGTTTAGGGGTATACACATTTAATACTTATACTTTATGAGAGACTCAGACACGGAGTAGTTATAAAGGAATAACAGATTTTTTACTTTCAGCTATGCAAAGGGAATGAACAGTGATAACAACTTGACCATTTGAATATTCACAGAGCCCTGCAATATTAAAATATCAGTCACACTACACCATGGGGAAAGGGGGGGGTGGATAAGGAGACGCCACGTGGGGCGACTGTTAACTAGGCGCCCTGTGGCGCAATAACTAAACTAGGTGCCTAATGAATCAGGCCTGATTCCTAACTCTAGAACTCAGTCCTGTATGAATGATGGATTCTTCACCGGCATCTGTAGAGGTGGTGCACTTAAGAATAAACAACAATTGTAATCCAGGAAAAGGGAAAGTTGATAACTGACAACACTTCACTGGAGATCCTCTGGATCAGTCCTGCTGTGAATCTCCAGTGAGAGTCTTTAATATGAGGTAGTATGCCTCGGCAGTTTATAGGCACAGTACTAGCAAACAGGTTAGGGAATGAGCTTACGCTCGCTCACCCGCCGGACACGATCTCCGTCCGGAACTTCCACCGGTTGTGACTTCACTCGCCCACAGCGGTTGCTGCGATCGGGTCCCCGATCCCATCCAGGCTGTAAGTAGAGATGTCGGATGCCACCCAGGCTCGCAGTGGGGTGGAAGGCTCTTTGGTCGGCTGCGGAAGGCCCCAGGCTTCAGGCCTTACCCAGCACAGGTCCGCACAGGTGTATCAGTCTCTGCCGTCCCGCGTCCAAAGAGGCCGAGCCAGGCCTCGCCCCTCCCTTATATATCCCCACCCATGAGTCTCTGGGGCAGAAGCAAAACATCCTGGGAACCAGTGGGGTTCTGGGAATAGTAGTTCGAGAGCATTTATAGGAACCCCGCTACACACTCCCCCCACTTAAACTCTTTGGTCCCCAAAGATAAACTTCAACAAATACTGTTTACCATTTTGGACAATGTCGAGCATGATGTTGGCATAGGGAATTCCCACCAAAACTTTGGGATGGAACTCTCTTGCCCACAGGTCACACTACCATGAGTGGCCTGCCTAACTGTGCCAGAGAGTGAGCTGGGGTTTCCCTCCACCAAATGGACAGTGGAAGGATCAGGTTGTTCAACACTTCTCCTAGCCGTTACAACAGAGTCCTCTGAGCTCGTCCCCATTTGGGGGTAAGTTAGTTTCTTGGGAGGCCTGATGACTCTGCGAGCCCTCTGTTCTCTTGGTGCTTCTGACTCTGGCACCACAGGCTCTTCTTCAGGAGTAAGTTCAGGTAACATTGCTGGTTCTGGAACCTCTGATTCAGAAGTCGACTGATGTATGGAATCTCTAGGGTCCTCCTCTGCGCAAGTGTCAGGAACATCTTCCCAGTAATCAGCTGAGGGGCTGAAGGGTATGAATTCAGTAGCCTCCGGATTCAGCGTTGCATCTGGGGTATCCCCTCCATTTGGGAGATCTATGGCGGACGTTCCCAGAGTCGAGGGAGGCCACAGCCAGTCCAGTTCTCCACCTTCATCTGTACTCAATTGGGAGGCCTGCCCATCTTCAACTCTAGAAGTCTGGGACCGAGTGCTCGGCCTAGGAGTATCCAGAATAGAGGCCGGTACAGGGGAGTCTCTCACGGGAGGCATTCTGACTGCCTCAGCAAGTGGGAGCAGGTGGTTTCGATGCCACGTCCTCAGTGGACCCACCTTTCCTTCTGGCTTTAGTTTGTAGACAGGCAAACCAGGCAACTTCCTGCAGACGACATAGAGTTCAGATCTCCATCTGTCGGCAAGCTTGTGTTTTCCAGGGACCCCCAGATTGCGTAGCAGTACTCGGTCCCCGGGCTGCAGATCTTGCACTCGAACCTTCAGATCGAAATTTCTCTTGTTGCGGGCTCCCCTTTGATCTGAAGCCGCCTGGGCTTGTTCATAGGCCAACTGTAAGCTACGTCTAAGTCTGTCCACGTATCCCTTGTGGGTTGTAGCTGAGGTATTGTCTAAAGAAGTGCCAAAGGCCAGGTCCACGGGTAGCCTTGCTTCTCTCCCAAACATAAGTCGATAAGGGGAGTAGCCAGTGGCGTCACTTGTGGTACAGTTATAGGCATGCACTAGGGCTGATATGTGTTGACTCCAGTGCTGCTTCTTCTCTGTTTCTAAGGTTCCCAACATGTTGAGCAGGGTCCGGTTAAATCTCTCCGGCTGAGCATCTCCTTGTGGGTGATAAGGCGTGGTTCTGGTCTTCTTTATTCCCAATGAATCCAAAACTCTTCGGATCAACCGACTCTCAAAGTCCCTTCCTTGATCTGAGTGGAGTCTCTGTGGTAGTCCGTAATGGACAAAATACTTGTCCATAAGTATCTTGGCCACGGTGGATGCCTTCTGGTCTTTGGTTGGGAAAGCTTGAGCATAGCGGGTGAAATGGTCGGTTATTACCAGAACATTCCCCAATCCACTCAGGTCGGGTTCGAGGCAGAGAAAGTCAATGCATACCAGATCCATTGGGCCCTGACTCTGTAAGTGGCCCATTGGGGCAGCTTGATGGGGTAGGGTCTTTCTCTGAATGCATCGTGCACAGAAATGGCAATACTCCTCTACTTCTGCCCTCATGCAGGGCCAATAGAACCGATTTCTAACAAGCTGGAAGGTCCTTTCTGCCCCTAGGTGACCATGGTGGTCATGCAGGGCAATTAGTACAGTCTCTCGGTGCTTCTCTGGAAGGAATAACTGCCACTTATCTTCTGAGTCATCAGAGGGGCCCCTTCGGTAGACCACTCCCTGATGTACCTGCAGCCTGTCCAATTCCTTCCTCAACAGGCGAGCCTCCTTTGAGGGGTGATGTAGGAGTTTGTTGGGATCCTGATTCTCCAGGGCTTCGAGGACCAATCTCCCCATGGGGTCTTCTAATTGGTCACACCTCAACTCCTTCTTGGACAGTCTCGGTAGGTTGTCTTCCTCCAGTTGAGTTACTCCACAATAGTGTTTGGGGACTCCTACCATGGTAACCCCTATTTCTTCTGCTCTGGAGCCTCCTCTGGCTTGGAATTCAGCCCCTTGACAAAGGGCCCGCACCCCGTCCGGTGCCACTTGGGTCCAATCTTCCCAGTCATTTGTCGTGGCATGAGACCTCCGGGACAGGGCATCTGCATCCCTATTTCCAGCTCCTGGTCTGTACTTCAGACTGAAGTTGAATCCAGACAATGCGGCCAACCACCTGTGTCCGGTGGCATCTAGTTTTGCGGTGGTGAAGAGGTAGGTCAGGGGGTTGTTGTCTGTCTTCACAGTAAACTCTGCCCCATACAGGTAGTCTTTTAGCTTGTCTACTACCGCCCATTTGAGGGCCAGGAATTCCAGCTTATGAGTGGGGTAATTCTTTTCTGAGGGGGTCAGGCTCCTGCTCACATAGGCCACTGGTCGCAGTTGTCCTTCATGTTCTTGGTAAAGCACACCGCCTAGACCCTCATGGCTGGCATCCACATGTAATTCATAAGGTCTGGTACGGTCGGCGTAGGCCAGGACTGGGGCAGTGGTTAAGCTCCTCTTCAGGGCCTGAAAGGCCTCTTCACACCTTGGGTTCCACTGATCTTGAACTGACTCACCAGGCCTCCTGGGCCCTGAGTCATCCTCTTCCCCTTCTGCCTTTAGCAATTCATTTAACGGGCGGGCAATCCGAGCAAACCCCTCCACAAACCTCCTATAATAGGAGCAGAACCCCAGGAAGGATCTGAGCTCTGTTACTGTGGTGGGTCGTGGTCAGGAAGTGACTGCTTCCAACTTCTCAGGATCTGTGGCCACCCCTTCTTCAGACACTATGTGCCCCAGATAGTTCACAGAAGACTGGTAGAACCGACACTTCTCGGGGGAAAGCTTAAGTCCCTCTTCACTGAGTCTTCTCAATACTTTCTCCAGCCGGGCTTCATGTTCTTCCAAGGTTCTCCCGAAGACAATGACATCGTCCAAGTACACAAGGACTTCTATAAGATTCATGTCTCCAACAGTCTTCTCCATAAGGCGTTGAAAGGTAGCAGGAGCTCCAGATAGACCCTGAGGCATCCTATTGAATTCGAAGAATCCCACCGGGGTTATGAAGGCTGTCTTCTCCCTGTCTTCTGGGTGCATAGGAATTTGATAGTACCCACTCTTGAGGTCCATCACACTGATCCATTTGGCTCCAGACAAACTTTGTAAGGCATCTTCTATCCTTGGCGTGGTGTATTGGTCAGGGATGGTTCTCCTGTTGAGAGTCCTGTAATCGATACAAAGCCTCAACGATCCATTCTTCTTTCTGACCACTACGATTGGGGAGGCATAGGGGCTTCTAGACTCCCGGATCACACCAGTCTTCTTTAGTTCTACAAGTTGTTCCCTCAGATCCTCCAGATCTGCCAGGGGGACCCGCCTGACTCTCTCTCGAAAGGGCTTATCTTCTTGGAGGCGGATCCGATGGGTGGCACTTCTTGCACACCCCACATCGATTTCATCTTCGGAAAAGATCTTCTCCCACCTGATCAGCTGGGCCTTGGCTCTTTCTTTCCAAGCCCTGGGTAGGTTCGGGTTTTCCACGGACAGCTTCTCCCAAACATCTCCTCCGTCACCCGTCCCTTTGACTTCGGACCAAGTGACCGGGGCAGCAGGGCTCACCTGACCCAGCAACACTCTGGCAGGAATCTCCATGGGCCCTCCCGTAGTGTTCCTAACACTCACCGGAACTCTGCCATGGGCCTTCTTCAGGGCCTTGAACGGAATCACTTCTGGTATCACTTCCAGACCTGAGGACTCTTCCCTTGGGTCGGATTCCAGCATGACAAAGGGGCCAGGTTGTTCCCACGTAAGCTTCACAGTGGCCCTAAGACAGGATACTTCTCCGGGCTGTAGCACTACTCCTTCTCTGCCAAGTCTCCACACCTTCCCTATCCCCTCTCCCGGGGTCTTCTGCTCTAAGACCAGTCGTTGGTAGGCCGTCTTTAGCATGGGATGGATTTTGGTGGCTGAATGGTTTCTCTCTTTCACTAGAGGGGTCAGGAGTCTCCTGACTAGATCCGTGTTTGTCCCAATGATCAGAGAAATCTTGCTGGCTCCAGGCGGCCGAGGACACACAACTGCCAGGGTGTCAAACACTTCAGCCTTCCCAGCCATGGATGGGTCGAAAGTCATCTTTATGGGCAGGTACCCATCGTAAGGGAAACTCTGGGTTCCAAGTCCCCATATCTCCAGCTCTTCTATCTTCTGGATAGGCAGATGACTCAAGTGCCTATCATAGAAGTCCCGGTATAGTAAAGTCACCTGTGCTCCGGTGTCCAGAAGAGCTTTAGTATAGACTCCTTCCACTTGAATGGGCACAGTAGGAGACGGGCCCACCAGTTCCTTTGGGTATGGTTGGACTGGGGTCACTTTCTTCTTTGGGCTTTTCCTTGCCCTGCTCCTTTTGGACTTTAATTTTTCCTGAGCCTGGCATGCATTGACTTTCTGCCTCTCAATGGGGGCACAAACCCGCTGAGGGATGTTATTGTTCCTCTTAGGTGGATGTTCCTTCTTTGGGGTGCTGTATTTCCACTGAGGGGTCTTGCCCCCTCCCTCTGGGGTACATCTTGGTGGGGGGGTACTATACCTCCTCCTAGGAGTTTTTTCTCCTCCATTCTTGGCCTTTTTTTTTAGTTTGGAGCGCACTGAAGATGATGGGCACCCGGTTGACTCCTTCACCGGGGCCCTTTGGAGTTTCCCGCCGGCTTGCAATTATCTGTTCTCTTCTTCTTTGGGCTGGAGCATACGTTAGCAAAGTGGCCACTCCCTCCGCAGTTATAGCAAATCACCTCTTCTCGGTCCTGTAGGGAGGCCGGTGCTGAGGTGTTCGGGAACAACTCCTTTCTTGGGCTTGGTTTCTCTGGTCTTCTCTGATCTTTCTCCATCAAAGAGGTCAGCATCTCCAACACTTGGGCCATTTGCGATTTCAAAGTGTCAACCTCCGCATCTCTTTCCGGGCTCTTGACCGAATGGACCAACACTGGTACAGGTGTGACATTCGCCTTGGCCACCTGCTGATCTTCCTGCAGCGCCTCTTCGTCCCTAATAATTTTTATTAGATCAGAGTAGGTTAGTGACATTCCTCCTCCTGAGGTTTTCAGGTGCAGCCAGAGCGGGTCTGAGCGCCACGCTCCCCTCATGATCTGCTTCATGCGTGCTTCATCTGCATCTTTGGGCAGCATTCCCTTCTTCAGTACAATCTTGCATAACTGCCTGTTCAGCCTTCTAACATATTCTGACAGTTTCACATTCGGCTGCTGGAGAGTGTGTTCAAATTGATAGATCATCTCTGACACCTTCTCCAGTTGACCAAACTCTTCCTGCAGCATGGCCAGGCAATCTTGAGCTGTACAGTTTTCATTTCCAAACCGGAAGCTCTTCACCGCTTCTGCCGCCTTCTGTTCCACCCAAGTGTCAAAATCTTCCTCCCCCGCAGGGACGGGGAGCTTCCCCGAGAATGCTTTTAGTCTCCGGTAGCTAGTCTCTACGTGCACCGTGCTTGCCTTCTGACAGTTTGTTAGTAGGTCCCCAAGCGCCTTTATCAGTTCGGGTGATATGGCCATGGCAGGCGCAGGCGTCACCGGAGGTATCGCTCCATCTCTCCTCTCTGGTGAGGTACGGGCCGCAGTCCGCGGTGGTCCCATTAGGGGTGGCTCCTTCTTAATAGCATGCGCCAGACTATAAGATCTGTTATCCGATGTCTGCGTATATTTGCGCTTGCAAACTTCTGGCTTCCCATCTGAATACTCCACTAGTGCATACTGGTGTGAGGTGTCTGGGTCTAACTTTGTTCCCATCACCCACGGTGTACCATCTGGGGTCACTGACTTCATTAATCCTTCCACCGTCTCGGTCGACCATTCCTGACCGGGCATGTTAATGACCACTGACTGGATCTGTCTTAGCTACTCCACACCACGTTCTGATGTCTTTCGGGTCCATGCCGGTACCTCTTGGCGGGTTTTCTGTTCTATCAGGATCCCGGACGAGAACCCCCACGTGTAGCGCTACCCTCAACTAAGAGAGCCGCAGATTTGGTCTGGGCCCTGAGTACAGCTCCGCCAACCCCCGGCAATCTACTCGACCCTTTCTGGCACAGTTAGTTTAGGGGTATACACATTTAATACTTATACTTTATGAGAGACTCAGACACGGAGTAGTTATAAAGGAATAACAGATTTTTTACTTTCAGCTATGCAAAGGGAATGAACAGTGATAACAACTTGACCATTTGAATATTCACAGAGCCCTGCAATATTAAAATATCAGTCACACTACACCATGGGGAAAGGGGGGGTGGATAAGGAGACGCCACGTGGGGCGACTGTTAACTAGGCGCCCTGTGGCGCAATAACTAAACTAGGTGCCTAATGAATCAGGCCTGATTCCTAACTCTAGAACTCAGTCCTGTATGAATGATGGATTCTTCACCGGCATCTGTAGAGGTGGTGCACTTAAGAATAAACAACAATTGTAATCCAGGAAAAGGGAAAGTTGATAACTGACAACACTTCACTGGAGATCCTCTGGATCAGTCCTGCTGTGAATCTCCAGTGAGAGTCTTTAACATGAGGTAGTAGGCCTCGGCAGTTTATAGGCACAGTACTAGCAAACAGGTTAGGGAATGAGCTTACGCTCGCTCACCCGCCGGACACGATCTCCGTCCGGAACTTCCACCGGTTGTGACTTCACTCGCCCACAGCGGTTGCTGCGATCGGGTCCCCGATCCCATCCAGGCTGTAAGTAGAGATGTCGGATGCGACCCAGGCTCGCAGTGGGGTGGAAGGCTCTTTGGTCGGCTGCAGAAGGCCCCAGGCTTCAGGCCTTACCCAGCACAGGTCCGCACAGGTGTATCAGTCTCTGCCGTCCCGTGTCCAAAGAGGCCGAGCCAGGCCTCGCCCCTCCCTTATATATCCCCACCCATGAGTCTCTGGGGCAGAAGCAAAACATCCTGGGAACCAGTGGGGTTCTGGGAATAGTAGTTCAAGAGCATTTAAAGGAACCCCGCTACACACACAATAAGATTATCGGACAAATGATCATCGTTTTTTTTTTCTTCATGCTAGTCTCCCTTTCGAATGTGAATACTGAACATTTTGGAAAAAACACAGTTTTCTTAGTTTCTGTTATAACATTTTGCAAATAAATAATCGTTCTTCATAAATTTAGGCCAAATGTATTCTGGTACATTTCTTTGGTAAAAATAACCCAAATCAGTGTATATTATTTATCCTGTTTATAGAGTCCACAAACTATGGTACAGTGGGGCAAAAAAGTATTTAGTCAGCCACCAATTGTGCAAGTTCTCCCACTTAAAAAGATGAGAGAGGCCTGTAATTGTCATCATAGGTATACCTCAACTATGAGAGACAAAATGTGGAAACAAATCCAGACAATCACATTGTCTGATTTGGAAAGAATTTATTTGCAAATTATGGTGGAAAATATGTATTTGCTCACCTACAAACAAGCAAGATTTCTGGCTCTCACATACCTGTATCTTCTTCTTTAAGAGGCTCCTCTGTCCTGCACTCATTACCTGTATTATTGGCACCTGTTTGAACTTGTTATCAGTATAAAAGACACCTGTCCACAACCTCAAACTGTCACACTCCAAACTCCACTATGGTGAAGACCAAAGAGCTGTCGAAAGACACCAGAAACAAAATTGTAGACCGACACCAGGCTGGGAAGACTGAATCTGCAATAGGCAAGCAGCTTGGTGTGAAGAAATCAACTGTGGGACCAATAATTAGAAAATGGAAGACATACAAGACCACTGATAATCTCCCTCGATCTGACTAAATACTTTTTTGACCCACTGTATATATATTTGAAAATGTATCAATCCTGATTAGGGATGAGCTCGGTGTTCGAGTCGAACATACGTTCGACTCGAACATCGGCTGTTCGATCGTTCGCCGAACAACGAACGATTTGGGCCGTTCGCGCCAAATTCGAGTGACGCGAACGGCCCACAATGCACTACGCCATCGCAGTGTCATCCAGGCGCTGTGATTGGCCAAGCATGCACTGTGACCCCGCATGCTTGGCCAATCACAGCGCCGGCAGCGAGGAGAGCAATGATTGGCCACAGGCAGGATGCCTGTGGCCAATTATTGCTGAGGGTGTTTAGTACACGCCCCACACTATAAAAGGCCGCCAGCACGGCGGCCTAGTGTAGTGTGTTCCGGAGCAGGGAAAGAGAAGCATAGGCAGGGACAGTGAAAATTTTTTTTCTTGCTTAACCTGGATCCCTTTAGTTTAGGGAAAGAGAAGGATAGGTAGGGAGAGTGTCAGTCTGTTTTACTGTGCTAAACCTTGTTTGTAGGGACAGGGAAGGACAGTGAGGGAAATTCTCCTTGTGTTATACTGTGCTAAAGCATTCATCATCAACCATCTTTAAAAAAACATTTTTTATAGGGACAGAAAACTATAGGTAGGGAGAGTGTCAGTGTGTTTTACTGTGCTAATCCTTGTTTGTAGGGACAGGGAAGGACAGTGAGGGAAATTCTCCTTGTGCTATACTGTGCTAAAGCATTCATCATCAACCATCTTTAAAAAAACATTTTTTATAGGGACAGAAAACTATAGGTAGGGAGAGTGTCAGTGTGTTTTACTGTGCTAATCCTTGTTTGTAGGGACAGGGAAGGACAGTGAGGGAAATTCTCCTTGTGCTATACTGTGCTAAAGCATTCATCATCAACCATCTTTAAAAAAACATTTTTTTATAGGGACAGAAAACTATAGGTAGGGAGAGTGTCAGTGTGTTTTACTGTGCTAATCCTTGTTTATAGGGACAGGGAAGGACAGTGAGGGAAATTCTCCTTGTGCTATACTGTGCTAAAGCATTCATCATCAACCATCTTTAAAAAAACATTTTTTATAGGGACAGAAAACTATAGGTAGGGAGAGTGTCAGTGTGTTTTACTGTGCTAATCCTTGTTTGTAGGGACAGGGAAGGACAGTGAGGGAAATTCTCCTTGTGCTATACTGTGCTAAAGCATTCATCATCAACCATCTTTAAAAAAACATTTTTTATAGGGACAGAAAACTATAGGTAGGGAGAGTGTCAGTGTGTTTTACTGTGCTAATCCTTGTTTGTAGGGACAGGGAAGGACAGTGAGGGAAATTCTCCTTGTGCTATACTGTGCTAAAGCATTCATCATCAACCATCTTTAAAAAAACATTTTTTATAGGGACAGAAAACTATAGGTAGGGAGAGTGTCAGTGTGTTTTACTGTGCTAATCCTTGTTTGTAGGGACAGGGAAGGACAGTGAGGGAAATTCTCCTTGTGCTATACTGTGCTAAAGCATTCATCATCAACCATCTTTCAAAAAACATTTTTTATAGGGACAGAAAACTATAGGTAGGGAGAGTGTCAGTGTGTTTTACTGTGCTAATCCTTGTTTGTAGGGACAGGGAAGGACAGTGAGGGAAATTCTCCTTGTGCTATACTGTGCTAAAGCATTCATCATCAACCATCTTTAGAAAAACATTTTTTATAGGGACAGAAAACTATAGGTAGGGAGAGTGTCAGTGTGTTTTACTGTGCTAATCCTTGTTTGTAGGGACAGGGAAGGACAGTGAGGGAAATTCTCCTTGTGCTATACTGTGCTAAAGCATTCATCATCAACCATCTTTAAAAAAACATTTTTTATAGGGACAGAAAACTATAGGTAGGGAGAGTGTCAGTGTGTTTTACTGTGCTAATCCTTGTTTGTAGGGACAGGGAAGGACAGTGAGGGAAATTCTCCTTGTGCTATACTGTGCTAAAGCATTCATCATCAACCATCTTTAAAAAAACATTATTTATAGGGACAGAAAACTATAGGTAGGGAGAGTGTCAGTGTGTTTTACTGTGCTAATCCTTGTTTGTAGGGACAGGGAAGGACAGTGAGGGAAATTCTCCTTGTGCTATACTGTGCTAAAGCATTCATCATCAACCATCTTTAAAAAAACATTTTTTATAGGGACAGAAAACTATAGGTAGGGAGAGTGTCAGTGTGTTTTACTGTGCTAATCCTTGTTTGTAGGGACAGGGAAGGACAGTGAGGGAAATTCTCCTTGTGCTATACTGTGCTAAAGCATTCATCATCAACCATCTTTAAAAAAACATTTTTTATAGGGACAGAAAACTATAGGTAGGGAGAGTGTCAGTGTGTTTTACTGTGCTAATCCTTGTTTGTAGGGACAGGGAAGGACAGTGAGGGAAATTCTCCTTGTGCTATACTGTGCTAAAGCATTCATCATCAACCATCTTTCAAAAAACATTTTTTATAGGGACAGAAAACTATAGGGAGGGAGAGTGTCAGTGTGTTTTACTGTGCTAATCCTTGTTTGTAGGGACAGGGAAGGACAGTGAGGGAAATTCTCCTTGTGCTATACTGTGCTAAAGCATTCATCATCAACCATCTTTAAAAAAACATTTTTTATAGGGACAGAAAACTATAGGTAGGGAGAGTGTCAGTGTGTTTTACTGTGCTAATCCTTGTTTGTTGGGACAGGGAAGGACAGTGAGGGAAATTCTCCTTGTGCTATACTGTGCTAAAGCATTCATCATCAACCATCTTTAAAAAAACATTTTTTATAGGGACAGAAAACTATAGGTAGGGAGAGTGTCAGTGTGTTTTACTGTGCTAATCCTTGTTTGTAGGGACAGGGAAGGACAGTGAGGGAAATTCTCCTTGTGCTATACTGTGCTAAAGCATTCATCATCAACCATTTTTAAAAAAACATTTTTTATAGGGACAGAAAACTATAGGTAGGGAGAGTGTCAGTGTGTTTTACTGTGCTAATCCTTGTTTGTAGGGACAGGGAAGGACAGTGAGGGAAATTCTCCTTGTGCTATACTGTGCTAAAGCATTCATCATCAACCATCTTTAAAAAAACATTTTTTATAGGGACAGAAAACTATAGGTAGGGAAAGTGTCAGTGTGTTTTACTGTGCTAATCCTTGTTTGTAGGGACAGGGAAGGACAGTGAGGGAAATTCTCCTTGTGCTATACTGTGCTAAAGCATTCATCATCAACCATCTTTCAAAAAACATTTTTTATAGGGACAGAAAACTATAGGTAGGGAGAGTGTCAGTGTGTTTTACTGTGCTAATCCTTGTTTGTAGGGACAGGGAAGGACAGTGAGGGAAATTCTCCTTGTGCTATACTGTGCTAAAGCATTCATCATCAACCATCTTTAGAAAAACATTTTTTATAGGGACAGAAAACTATAGGTAGGGAGAGTGTCAGTGTGTTTTACTGTGCTAATCCTTGTTTGTAGGGACAGGGAAGGACAGTGAGGGAAATTCTCCTTGTGCTATACTGTGCTAAAGCATTCATCATCAACCATCTTTAAAAAAACATTTTTTATAGGGACAGAAAACTATAGGTAGGGAGAGTGTCAGTGTGTTTTACTGTGCTAATCCTTGTTTGTAGGGACAGGGAAGGACAGTGAGGGAAATTCTCCTTGTGCTATACTGTGCTAAAGCATTCATCATCAACCATCTTTAAAAAAACATTATTTATAGGGACAGAAAACTATAGGTAGGGAGAGTGTCAGTGTGTTTTACTGTGCTAATCCTTGTTTGTAGGGACAGGGAAGGACAGTGAGGGAAATTCTCCTTGTGCTATACTGTGCTAAAGCATTCATCATCAACCATCTTTAAAAAAACATTTTTTATAGGGACAGAAAACTATAGGTAGGGAGAGTGTCAGTGTGTTTTACTGTGCTAATCCTTGTTTGTAGGGACAGGGAAGGACAGTGAGGGAAATTCTCCTTGTGCTATACTGTGCTAAAGCATTCATCATCAACCATCTTTAAAAAAACATTTTTTATAGGGACAGAAAACTATAGGTAGGGAGAGTGTCAGTGTGTTTTACTGTGCTAATCCTTGTTTGTAGGGACAGGGAAGGACAGTGAGGGAAATTCTCCTTGTGCTATACTGTGCTAAAGCATTCATCATCAACCATCTTTCAAAAAACATTTTTTATAGGGACAGAAAACTATAGGGAGGGAGAGTGTCAGTGTGTTTTACTGTGCTAATCCTTGTTTGTAGGGACAGGGAAGGACAGTGAGGGAAATTCTCCTTGTGCTATACTGTGCTAAAGCATTCATCATCAACCATCTTTAAAAAAACATTTTTTATAGGGACAGAAAACTATAGGTAGGGAGAGTGTCAGTGTGTTTTACTGTGCTAATCCTTGTTTGTTGGGACAGGGAAGGACAGTGAGGGAAATTCTCCTTGTGCTATACTGTGCTAAAGCATTCATCATCAACCATCTTTAAAAAAACATTTTTTATAGGGACAGAAAACTATAGGTAGGGAGAGTGTCAGTGTGTTTTACTGTGCTAATCCTTGTTTGTAGGGACAGGGAAGGACAGTGAGGGAAATTCTCCTTGTGCTATACTGTGCTAAAGCATTCATCATCAACCATTTTTAAAAAAACATTTTTTATAGGGACAGAAAACTATAGGTAGGGAGAGTGTCAGTGTGTTTTACTGTGCTAATCCTTGTTTGTAGGGACAGGGAAGGACAGTGAGGGAAATTCTCCTTGTGCTATACTGTGCTAAAGCATTCATCATCAACCATCTTTAAAAAAACATTTTTTATAGGGACAGAAAACTATAGGTAGGGAGAGTGTCAGTGTGTTTTACTGTGCTAATCCTTGTTTGTAGGGACAGGGAAGGACAGTGAGGGAAATTCTCCTTGTGCTATACTGTGCTAAAGAATTCCTCATCAACCATCTTTGAAATCCTTGTTTTTTGGACAGTCAGGGAAATTGTCATTGTGCTATTCTGTGCGAAAGCAATCATCCTCAACCATATTTAGAAATCCTTAAGTAAAGGGACAGAGAAGGACACCTGAAGGTAGCCCTTATTGCTTTTTTCCCATCTCCCTGCAGGCCATCCATTAGAATGTCTGGAAGGCAAACAAGGAGAGGCAGACAGTCAGGAGGCAATAAAAGAGGGCAAGCAGGCTCTGTGTCTGGGGGCAACAGTGCTGGTCGTGGACGCGGTGCATTGTCATCAGCACATGGCCATGGGACACGCTTGTCCTTCTTTTCGGCAGCTGGACATGTTGAGCCACATCATGCCGAAGACTTGGTAGAGTGGATGACCAAGCCCTCCTCCTCCTCCTCATCCTCTCTCACCCAGGCTCAGGGTACTGGCAAAGCAGCTGCCAAAGCGTCCTCTTCCCTGGTATCAATATCAGACTCATTATCAGTCACTCCTTCCCTAGACCCACCATGTCCTCCTCCTGAGGAGTCCCCCGAACTGTTTGAGCACAGTGTTGGGTACATGCTCCAGGAGGATGCCCAGCGTTTCGAAGGGTCTGATGATGAAACCCAGCTACAGGAAGGCAGTAGCGTGAGAGCAGACAGAGGGGATGCTCAAGAAGGACACCAATCTGGCAGTCATGTTCCAGCAGCTGCAGCATACTGCCAGATTGGCTCCAGTGATGAGGAGGGAGGGGATGATGAGGTCACTGACTCCACGTGGGTGCCTAATAGGAGAGAGGAGGAGGAGGATGAGGAGGAGGCACATCTCCAACGAGGCAGGATGCCCTTTGGTGGCCAGTAGTGATGAGCCGAACACCCCCGGGTTCGGTTCGCACCAGAACCCGCGAACGGACCGAAAGTTCGTACGAACATTAGAACCCTATTAAATACAATGGATGCGAACGTTCGAATTCTAAAGTGCTAATTATAACAACTATTATGCATGTTATTGTCCTAAAAAGGGTTTGGGAACCCGGGTTGTGCACCAGGGGACATGTATCAATGCAAAAAGAAGTTTTAAAAACGGTCGTTTTTCGGGAGCAGTCATTTTAATGATGCATAAAGTGAAAAAAAAAAAGTCAAATATTCCTTTAAATATCGTACCTGGGGGGTGTCTAAAGTATGCCTGTGAAGTGCCACGTGTTTCCCGTGTTTAGAACTGTCCCTGCACAAAATGACACTTCTAAAGGAAAAAAAAGCCATTTAAAACTGCTTGCGGCTTTAATGTAATGTCTGGTCCCGGTAATATGGATGAAAATCTTTAAGAAAAATGGCATAGCTACCCCATGACCCCCCCCCCCCTACCCCAGCCCATTACCAGCCCCTTTGGGTCTTGTATGGATATTAAGGGGAACCCCGCACATAAAATAAAAAAGGCCCTATATACTCTGAACAGCCGTATACAGGCGGTGCATACAAGACAGGGACTGTAGGTTTGTTCTTATGTAGAATCTGTTTGTAATTTTGAACAGGTACATTGTTTAAGTGTAGCTCCAGCCCAAAAATCTATTTTTAAACTTTTTGGAAAACATAGGTAAGGGTTATCACCCCTGTAACATTTGTTTTGCTGTCTGTGCCCCTGTTCAGAACATTTCACCTCACTTTCCATCCCAATGACAACTGTTTTTGAAATGTGGTGTTTTTCTTGAAACAAGGATTGCTGATAAAGCATCAGTACAGAGGAGACACCTTTCTCCCATATTAATTCTTACAGGAGAGAATTTTCCTTCCAAGGGGTAGATTTCCTCTCACTTCCTGTTGTCTTCTTGCGTTTGCAAGTAGGAGTCGTTTGTAAGTTGGATGTTTGAAAGTAGGGACCTGCCGTATATACTCTGCAGAAATAGGCCCCTTAGTTGTTGGTGTTGGCACAACACTGTAAGCACTCACAGTTACTCTTGGTTGGTGCTGGAACGCCCTGCTGTCAACTATTATATCAGGAATTGTAATTACATATAATTGTTGAACAGTGGTAGTAAAAATTGGGCCTTTGATGGTGGTGCTGGTGCCACAACACTGTAAGCCCTGACAGTTACTCTTGGTGGGTGCAGCAATGGGCCCTGCTGTGAATTATTAGATCAAGAATTGTAATTGCATGCCCCTGTTGAACAGGGGCTGAAAAATTGGGCCTTTCGTGGTGGTGGTGGTGGTGGCGTTGCCACAACACTGTAAGCCCTCAGAGTTACTCTTGGTGGGTGCAGGAATGGGCCCTGCTGTGAATTATTAGATCAAGAATTGTAATTACATGCCCCTTTTGAACAGGGGCTGAAAAATTGGGCCTTTCGTGGTGGTGGTGGTGGTGGCGTTGCCACAACACTGTAAGCCCTCAGAGTTACTCTTGGTGGGTGCAGCAATGGGCCCTGCTGTGAATTATTAGATCAAGAATTGTAATTACATGCCCCTGTTGAACAGGGGCTGAAAAATTGGGCCTTAGGCACTGGTGGCACAACACTACAACCCCTCACAGATACTGTACTTGGAGCACAGCAATGAGCCCTGTTGCAAAGTATTGCTTCAAAAATTGTAATGACACGCCCCTGTTAAACAGGGGCTGAAAAATTGGGCCTTAGGCACTGGTGCCACAACACTCCAACCCCTCACAGATACTGTACTTGGAGCACAGCAATGAGCCCTATGGCAAATTATTGCTAAAAAAATTGTAATTACACGCCCCTGTAAAACAGGGGCTGAAAAATTGGGCCTTAGCCACTGGTGGCGGCACCCATAAACAAAAATGATCTTCCAAGCTATCATCATCAATCGTATCATTGAGGACTCGGAGGAGGAGGATAGCCAGTCAACATAACAGCACAGGCACTCAGCATCAGCATCAGTCTTGAAGGGATGTGACATGTTAAAATCAATTAGTCTGTTATATCAGCATCAGGTGTGTGGTAGCTGGTGGTGATCCAAGACTGGTTCATCTTGATGAAAGTCAGTCGATCAACCGAGTCGGTGGACAGGCGCACCCTGTGATCCGTGACAAATCCTCCAGCAGCACTGAATGTGCGTTCCGAAAGAACGCTGGATGCAGGACAGGCCAGTAGCTCAATTGCATACTGTGCAAGCTCTGCCCAGTGATCCATCCTCAAGACCCAGTAAGCCAGAGGATTTTCGGTGGGGAAGGTGTCCAAGTCTGACCTTGCCCCTAGATATTCCTGCACCATGTTTATCAGACGCTGGCGATGGTTGCTGGAACCGATCATACTTTGGGGCTGCGGACTAAAGAATTGTCTGAACGCATCGGTCAGACGGCCACCTTCCCCACCGCTCCTTCTTTGACTGGCCGAAGCCTCAGCAACTCGTTGTCCAGGACCAGGAGTTTGTAACCTCCCAGTCTCTGGGAACGCGTTGCACAGACCTTTCTGCAAGGCCTCCCGGAGTTGTCTCATCCTCTGCTCCCTCTGTGACGGTAACATAAGGTCCGCAACCTTACCCTTGTACCGTGGATCAAGGAGAGTGGCCAGCCAGTAATGGTCCCTCTCCTTGATCCGAAGAATACGAGGATCCTTCCGCAGACTTTGCAGGATCAGGGAGGCCATGCAGCGTAGGTTTGCTGAGGCATTCGCTCCGGAGTCCTCTGGGTCACTAAGGACGACATGATCCGCAGCCACCTCCTCCCAGCCACGTACAAGTCCACTGGTTTCTTGGGACTGTAAATCATCCCTAAAAGACTGCTGCTGATGATGCTGAGTGCCAGCCTCCACCTCCATGCTGACACAATCCTCCTCCTCCTCCTCCTCTTCCTCCTCTTCCTGTGCGATGGGTGGGACAGAAGGAACACTGTCTGGGTAAAGGGGGCCTTGAGAGGCAAGGAAGTCCTCCTATTCCTGCCTCTGTTCTGCCTCAAGTGCCCTGTCCATTATTCCACGCAGCGTGTGCTCCAACAGGTGGACAAGAGGTACAGTGTCACTGATGCATGCACTGTCACTGCTCACCATCCTCGTGGCCTCCTCAAATGGTGCCAGGACAGTGCATGCATCCCTGATCATGCCCCACTGGCGTGGAGAAAAAAAAACAAGCTCCCCTGACCCTGTCCTGGTGCCGTAGTCACACAGGTACTCATTGATGGCCCTCTGCTGCGTGTGCAGCCGCTGCAGCATGGCCAACGTTGAGTTCCACCTGGTGGGCATGTCACATATAAGGCGGTTCTTGGGCAGGTTCAACTCCTTTTGCAGCTCAGCCAGGCGAGCACTGGCATTATAAGATCTGCGGAAATGCACACAGACTTTCCTGGCCTGCCTCAGGACATCCTGTAAGCCCGGGTACCTGCCCAAGAACCGCTGCACCACCAGGTTAAGGACGTGAGCCACACAGGGCACATGGGTCAATTGTCCCTGTCGGAGGGCGGAGAGGAGGTTGGTGCCATTGTCGCAAACCACCATTCCTGGCTTAAGCTGGCGTGGCGTCAACCACCTCTCGGCCTGGCCCTGCAGAGCAGACAGGACCTCTGCCCCAGTGTGGCTTCTGTCCCCAAAACACACCAGCGCAAGCACGGCATGGCATCTTTTTGCCTGCGTACTTGCGTAGCCCCTTGAACGGCTACGGAGCACCGCTGGTTCAGAGGACAAACCACAGGAAGAGGCCATGGAGGAAGAAGAAGAGGAGGGGGTGGAGGAGAGAGGTGTGTCACAACCAGTAGTAGCATTTTGGAGGTGTGGCGGTGGAACAACCTCCAACACTACTGCACCTTGTCCTGCATCCTTCCCAGCTGCCAAAAGAGTGACCCAATGGGCCGTGAAAGAAAGGAAACGTCCCTGTCCATGCCTGCTGGACCATGAGTCAGCGGTAATATGCACCTTACCGCTGACCGCCCTGTCCAGCGAGGCCAAGACATTGCCTTCCACATGCCGGTAGAGAGCCGGAATAGCCTTCCGTGAGAAAAAGTGGCGTTTGGGAACCTGCCACTGAGGAACCGCACATTGCACAAACTCACGGAAGGGGGCCGAGTCTACCAACTGAAAAGGCAGCAGTTGAAGCGCTAGCAATTTAGCCAAGCTAGCATTCAACTGCTGGGCATGTGGATGGCTGGGAGTGAACTTCTTTCGACGGTCCAGCAGCTGGGGCAGGGAAATTTGCCTGCTAGAATCGGACGTCGGTGTACTGCTAGCAGAGTGGCCGCAAGTACTTGGCTGTGACACACCTAATTCTACACCTTCATTCCTCTCAGTGCATGTTTCAGAGAGGACTGAAGTTATAGTGGGGTTGGAGATCCCAGCTGATGCGGTGCAAGGAGAGGTCCGCTTTGTTCTTTGGTGTGGGTCTTTGAGGTAGGCTTGCCAACGAGCTGCATGGCAGGTCAACATATGTCTGGTCAGGCATGTGGTACCCAAGCGGCTGATGTTTTGGCCACGCGATATACGCTTGAGACATATGTTGCAAACAGCAGCTGTGCGATCTGATGCACTAGCCTCAAAAAAGGCCCACACCAAAGAACTTTTTGAATGACGGGCAGAGGCAGCGCCCTGCACAGGCGGAGCTCTGCGGTGTGATTCCGTCGGTGTACTGCCCTTACGCTGGCCACCAAAGGGCATCCTGCCTCATTGGAGATGTGCCTCCTCCTCATCCTCCTCCTCCTCCTCTCTCCTATTAGGCACCCACGTGGAGTCAGTGACCTCATCATCCCCTCCCTCCTCATCACTGGAGCCAATCTGGCAGTATGCTGCAGCTGCTGGAACAGGACTGCCAGATTGGTGTCCTTCTTGAGCATCCCCTCTGTCTGCTCTCACGCTACTGCCTTCCTGTAGCTGGGTTTCATCATCAGACCCTTCGAAACGCTGGGCATCCTCCTGGAGCATGTACCCAACACTGTGCTCAAACAGTTCGGGGGACTCCTCAGGAGGAGGACATGGTGGGTCTAGGGAAGGAGTGACTGATGATGAGTCTGACATTGATACCAGGGAAGAGGACGCTTTGGCAGCTGCTTTGCCAGTACCCTGAGCCTGGGTGAGAGAGGATGAGGAGGAGGAGGAGGGCTTGGTCATCCACTCTACCAAGTCTTCGGCATGATGTGGCTCAACATGTCCAGCTGCCGAAAAGAAGGACAAGCGTGTCCCATGGCCATGTGCTGATGACAATGCACCGCGTCCACGACCAGCACTGTTGTCCCCCAGACACAGAGCCTGCTTGCCCTCTTTTATTGCCTCCTGACTGTCTGCCTCTCCTTGTTTGCCTTCCAGACATTCTAATAGATGGCCTGCAGGGAGATGGGAAAAAAGCAATAAGGGCTACCTTCAGGTGTCCTTCTCTGTCCCTTTACTTAAGGATTTCTAAATATGGTTGAGGATGATTGCTTTTGCACAGAATAGCACAACGACAATTTCCCTGACTGTCCAAAAAACAAGGATTTCAAAGATGGTTGATGAGGAATGCTTTAGCACACTATAGCACAAGGAGAATTTCCCTCACTGTCCTTCCCTGTCCCTAGAAACAAGGATTATCACAGTGAAAGAAACTGACACTCTCCCTACCTATAGTTTTCTGTCCCTAGAAAAAATGTTTTTTTAAAGCACACTATAGCACAAGGAGAATTTCCCTCACTGTCCTTCCCTGTCCCTAGAAACAAGGATTCGTACAGTAAAACACACTGACACTCTCCCTACCTATAGTTTTCTGTCCCTAGAAAAAATGTTTTTTTAAAGCACACTATAGCACAAGGAGAATTTCCCTCACTGTCCTTCCCTGTCCCTAGAAACAAGGATTCGCACAGTAAAACACACTGACACTCTCCCTACCTATAGTTTTCTGTCCCTAGAAAAAATGTTTTTTTAAAGCACACTATAGCACAAGGAGAATTTCCCTCACTGTCCTTCCCTGTCCCTAGAAACAAGGATTCGTACAGTAAAACACACTGACACTCTCCCTACCTATAGTTTTCTGTCCCTAGAAAAAATGTTTTTTTAAAGCACACTATAGCACAAGGAGAATTTCCCTCACTGTCCTTCCCTGTCCCTAGAAACAAGGATTCGCACAGTAAAACACACTGACACTCTCCCTACCTATAGTTTTCTGTCCCTAGAAAAAATGTTTTTTTAAAGCACACTATAGCACAAGGAGAATTTCCCTCACTGTCCTTCCCTGTCCCTAGAAACAAGGATTCGCACAGTAAAACACACTGACACTCTCCCTACCTATAGTTTTCTGTCCCTAGAAAAAATGTTTTTTTAAAGCACACTATAGCACAATGAGAATTTCCCTCACTGTCCTTCCCTGTCCCTAGAAACAAGGATTCGCACAGTAAAACACACTGACACTCTCCCTACCTATAGTTTTCTGTCCCTAGAAAAAATGTTTTTTTAAAGCACACTATAGCACAAGGAGAATTTCCCTCACTGTCCTTCCCTGTCCCTAGAAACAAGGATTCGCACCTTAAAACACACTGACACTCTCCCTACCTATAGTTTTCTGTCCCTAGAAAAAATGTTTTTTTAAAGCACACTATAGCACAAGGAGAATTTCCCTCACTGTCCTTCCCTGTCCCTAGAAACAAGGATTCGCACAGTAAAACACACTGACACTCTCACTACCTATAGTTTTCTGTCCCTAGAAAAAATGTTTTTTTAAAGCACACTATAGCACAAGGAGAATTTCCCTCACTGTCCTTCCCTGTCCCTAGAAACAAGGATTCGCACAGTAAAACACACTGACACTCTCCCTACCTATAGTTTTCTGTCCCTAGAAAAAAAGTTTTTTTAAAGCACACTATAGCACAAGGAGAATTTCCCTCACTGTCCTTCCCTGTCCCTAGAAACAAGGATTCGCACAGTAAAACACACTGACACTCTCCCTACCTATAGTTTTCTGCCCCTAGAAAAAATGTTTTTTTAAAGCACACTATAGCACAAGGAGAATTTCCCTCACTGTCCTTCCCTGTCCCTAGAAACAAGGATTCGCACAGTAAAACACACTGACACTCTCCCTACCTATAGTTTTCTGTCCCTAGAAAAAAAGTTTTTTTAAAGCACACTATAGCACAAGGAGAATTTCCCTCACTGTCCTTCCCTGTCCCTAGAAACAAGGATTCGCACAGTAAAACACACTGACACTCTCCCTACCTATAGTTTTCTGTCCCTAGAAAAAATGTTTTTTTAAAGCACACTATAGCACAAGGAGAATTTCCCTCACTGTCCTTCCCTGTCCCTAGAAACAAGGATTTGTACAGTAAAACACACTGACACTCTCCCTACCTATAGTTTTCTGTCCCTAGAAAAAATGTTTTTTTAAAGCACACTATAGCACAAGGAGAATTTCCCTCACTGTCCTTCCCTGTCCCTAGAAACAAGGATTCGCACAGTAAAACACACTGACACTCTCCCTACCTATAGTTTTCTGTCCCTAGAAAAAATGTTTTTTTAAAGCACACTATAGCACAAGGAGAATTTCCCTCACTGTCCTTCCCTGTCCCTAGAAACAAGGATTCGCACCTTAAAACACACTGACACTCTCCCTACCTATAGTTTTCTGTCCCTAGAAAAAATGTTTTTTTAAAGCACACTATAGCACAAGGAGAATTTCCCTCACTGTCCTTCCCTGTCCCTAGAAACAAGGATTCGCACAGTAAAACACACTGACACTCTCCCTACCTATAGTTTTCTGTCCCTAGAAAAAATGTTTTTTTAAAGCACACTATAGCACAAGGAGAATTTCCCTCACTGTCCTTCCCTGTCCCTAGAAACAAGGATTCGCACAGTAAAACACACTGACACTCTCCCTACCTATAGTTTTCTGTCCCTAGAAAAAATGTTTTTTTAAAGCACACTATAGCACAAGGAGAATTTCCCTCACTGTCCTTCCCTGTCCCTAGAAACAAGGATTCGTACAGTAAAACACACTGACACTCTCCCTACCTATAGTTTTCTGTCCCTAGAAAAAATGTTTTTTTAAAGCACACTTTAGCACAAGGAGAATTTCCCTCACTGTCCTTCCATGTCCCTAGAAACAAGGATTCGCACAGTAAAACACACTGACACTCTCCCTACCTACCCTTCTCTTTCCCAAAACTAAAGGAATCCAGGTTAAGCAAGAAAAAATAAATGTCACTGTCCCTGCCTATGCTTCTCTTTCCCTGCTCCGGAACACACTACACTAGGCCGCCGTGCTGGCGGCCTTTTATAGTGTGGGGCGTGTACTAAACACCCTCAGCAATAATTGGCCACAGGCATCCTGCCTGTGGCCAATCATTGCTCTCCTCGCTGCCGGCGCTGTGATTGGCCAAGCATGCGGGGTCACAGTGCATGCTTGGCCAATCACAGCGCCTGGATGACACTGCGATGGCGTAGTGCATTGTGGGCCGTTCGCGTCACTTGAATTAGGCGCGAACGGCCCAAATCGTTCGATCTTCGTCGAACGATCGAACAGCTGATGTTCGAGTCGAACGTATGTTCGACTCGAACACCGAGCTCATCCCTAGTGGCCAGCGTAAGGGCAGTACACCAACGGAATCACACCGCAGAGCTCCGCCTGTGCAGGGCGCTGCCTCTGCCCGTCATTCAAAAAGTTCTTTGGTGTGGGCCTTTTTTGAGGCTAGTGCATCAGATCGCACAGCTGCTGTTTGCAACATATGTCTCAAGCGTATATCGCGTGGCCAAAACATCAGCCGCTTGGGTACCACATGCCTGACCAGACATATGTTGACCTGCCATGCAGCTCGTTGGCAAGCCTACCTCAAAGACCCACACCAAAGAACAAAGCGGACCTCTCCTTGCACCGCATCAGCTGGGATCTCCAACCCCACTATAACTTCAGTCCTCTCTGAAACATGCACTGAGAGGAATGAAGGTGTAGAATTAGGTGTGTCACAGCCAAGTACTTGCGGCCACTCTGCTAGCAGTACACCGACGTCCGATTCTAGCAGGCAAATTTCCCTGCCCCAGCTGCTGGACCGTCGAAAGAAGTTCACTCCCAGCCATCCACATGCCCAGCGGTTGAATGCTAGCTTGGCTAAATTGCTAGCGCTTCAACTGCTGCCTTTTCAGTTGGTAGACTCGGCCCCCTTCCGTGAGTTTGTGCAATGTGCGGTTCCTCAGTGGCAGGTTCCCAAACACCACTTTTTCTCACGGAAGGCTATTCCGGCTCTCTACCGGCATGTGGAAGGCAATGTCTTGGCCTCGCTGGACAGGGCGGTCAGCGGTAAGGTGCATATTACCGCTGACTCATGGTCCAGCAGGCATGGACCGGGACGTTACCTTTCTTTCACGGCCCATTGGGTCACTCTTTTGGCAGCTGGGAAGGATGCAGGACAAGGTGCAGTAGTGTTGGAGGTTGTTCCACCGCCACGCCTCCAAAATGCTACTACTGGTTGTGACACACCTCTCTCCTCCACCCCCTCCTCTTCTTCTTCCTCCATGGCCTCTTCCTGTGCTTTGTCCTCTGAACCAGCGGTGCTCCGTAGCCGTTCAAGGGGCTACGCAAGTACGCAGGCAAAAAGATGCCGTGCTTGCGCTGGTGTGTTTGGGGGACAGAAGCCACACTGGGGCAGAGGTCCTGTCTGCTCTGCAGGGCCAGGCCGAGAGGTGGTTGACGCCACGCCAGCTTAAGCCAGGAATGGTGGTTTGCGACAATGGCACCAACCTCCTCTCCGCCCTCCGACAGGGACAACTGACCCATGTGCCCTGTGTGGCTCACGTCCTTAACCTGGTGGTGCAGCGGTTCTTGGGCAGGTACCCGGGCTTACAGGATGTCCTGAGGCAGGCCAGGAAAGTCTGTGTGCATTTCCGCAGATCTTATAATGCCAGTGCTCGCCTGGCTGAGCTGCAAAAGGAGTTGAACCTGCTCAAGAACCGCCTTATATGTGACATGCCCACCAGGTGGAACTCAACGTTGGCCATGCTGCAGCGGCTGCACACGCAGCAGAGGGCCATCAATGAGTACCTGTGCGACTACGGCACCAGGACAGGGTCAGGGGAGCTTGGTTTTTTTTCTCCACGCCAGTGGGGCATGATCAGGGATGCATGCACTGTCCTGGCACCATTTGAGGAGGCCACGAGGATGGTGAGCAGTGACAGTGCATGCATCAGTGACACTGTACCTCTTGTCCACCTGTTGGAGCACACGCTGCGTGGAATAATGGACAGGGCACTTGAGGCAGAACAGAGGCAGGAAGAGGAGGACTTCCTTGCCTCTCAAGGCCCCCTTTACCCAGACAGTGTTCCTTCTGTCCCACCCATCGCACAGGAAGAGGAGGAGGAGGAGGAGGAGGAGGAGGAGGATTGTGTCAGCATGGAGGTGGAGCCTGGCACTCAGCAGCATCAACAGCAGCAGTCTTTTAGGGATGATTTACAGTCCCAAGAAACCCGTGGACTTGTACGTGGCTGGGAGGAGGTGGCTGCGGATCATGTCGTCCTTAGTGACCCAGAGGACTCCGGACCGAATGCCTCAGCTAACCTACGCTGCATGGCCTCCCTGATCCTGCAAAGTCTGCGGAAGGATCCTCGTATTCTTCGGATCAAGGAGAGGGACCATTACTGGCTGGCCACTCTCCTTGATCCATGGTACAAGGGTAAGGTTGCGGAACTTATGTTACCGTCGCAGAGGGAGCAGAGGATGAGACAACTCCGGGAGGCCTTGCAGAAAGGTCTGTGCAACGCGTTCCCAGAGACTGGGAGGTTACAAACTCCTGGTCCTGGACAACGAGTTGCTGAGGCTTCAGCCAGTCAAAGAAGGAGCGGTGGGGAAGGTGGCCGTCTGACCGATGCGTTCAGACAATTCTTTAGTCCGCAGCCCCAAAGTATGATTGGTTCCAGCAACCATCGCCAGCGTCTGATAAACATGGTGCAGGAATATCTAGGGGCAAGGTCAGACTTGGACACCTTCCCCACCGAAAATCCTCTGGCTTACTGGGTCTTGAGGATGGATCACTGGCCAGAGCTTGCACAGTATGCAATTGAGCTACTGGCCTGTCCTGCATCCAGCGTTCTTTCGGAACGCACATTCAGTGCTGCTGGAGGATTTGTCACGGATCACAGGGTGCGCCTGTCCACCGACTCGGTTGATCGACTGACTTTCATCAAGATGAACCAGTCTTGGATCACCACCAGCTACCACACACCTGATGCTGATATAACAGACTAATTGATTTTAACATGTCACATCCCTTCAAGACTGATGCTGATGCTGAGTGCCTGTGCTGTTATGTTGACTGGCTATCCTCCTCCTCCGAGTCCTCAATGATACGATTGATGATGATAGCTTGGAAGATCATTTTTGTTTATGGGTGCCGCCACCAGTGGCTAAGGCCCAATTTTTCAGCCCCTGTATAACAGGGGCGTGTAATTACAATTTTTGAAGCAATACTTTGCAACAGGGCTCATTGCTGTGCTCCAAGTACAGTATCTGTGAGGGGTTGCAGTGTTGTGCCACCAGTGCCTAAGGCCCAATTTTTCAGCCCCTGTTCAACAGGGGCATGTAATTACAATTCTTGATCTAATAATTCACAGCAGGGCCCATTGCTGCACCCACCAAGAGTAACTCTGAGGGCTTACAGTGTTGTGGCAACGCCACCACCACCACCACGAAAGGCCCAATTTTTCAGCCCCTGTTCAAAAGGGGCATGTAATTACAATTCTTGATCTAATAATTCACAGCAGGGCCCATTCCTGCACCCACCAAGAGTAACTCTGAGGGCTTACAGTGTTGTGGCAACACCACCACCACCACCACCACCACGAAAGGCCCAATTTTTCAGCCCCTGTTCAACAGGGGCATGCAATTACAATTCTTGATCTAATAATTCACAGCAGGGCCCATTGCTGCACCCACCAAGAGTAACTGTCAGGGCTTACAGTGTTGTGGCACCAGCACCACCATCAAAGGCCCAATTTTTACTACCACTGTTCAACAATTATATGTAATTACAATTCCTGATATAATAGTTGACAGCAGGGCGTTCCAGCACCAACCAAGAGTAACTGTGAGTGCTTACAGTGTTGTGCCAACACCAACAACTAAGGGGCCTATTTCTGCAGAGTATATACGGCAGGTCCCTACTTTCAAACATCCAACTTACAAACGACTCCTACTTGCAAACGCAAGAAGACAACAGGAAGTGAGAGGAAATCTACCCCTAGGAAGGAAAATTCTCTCCTGTAAGAATTAATATGGGAGAAAGGTGTCTCCTCTGTACTGATGCTTTATCACCAATCCTTGTTTCAAGAAAAACACCACATTTCAAAAACAGTTGTCATTGGGACGGAAAGTGAGGTGAAATGTTCTGAACAGGGGCACAGACAGCAAAACAAATGTTACAGGGGTGATAACCCTTACCTATGTTTTCCAAAAAGTTTAAAAATAGATTTTTGGGCTGGAGCTACACTTAAACAATGTACCTGTTCAAAATTACAAACACATTCTACATAAGAACAAACCTACAGTCCCTGTCTTGTATGCACCGCCTGTATACGGCTGTTCAGAGTATATAGGGCCTTTTTTATTTTGTGTGCGGTGTTCCCCTTAATATCCATACAAGACCCAAAGGGGCTGGTAATGGGCTGGGGTAGGGGGGGGGGTCATGGGGTAGCTATGCCATTTTTCTTAAAGATTTTCATCCATATTACCGGGACCAGACATTACATTAAAGCCGCAAGCAGTTTTAAATGGCTTTTTTTTCCTTTAGAAGTGTCATTTTGTGCAGGGACAGTTCTAAACACGGGAAACACGTGGCACTTCACAGGCATACTTTAGACACCCCCCAGGTACGATATTTAAAGGAATATTTGACTTTTTTTTTTCACTTTATGCATCATTAAAATTACTGTTTTTAAAACTTCTTTTTGCATTGATACATGTCCCCTGGTGTCCCCTGGTGCAGAACCCGGGTTCCCAAACCCTTTTTAGGACAATAACATGCATAATAGTCGTTATAATTAGCACTTTAGAATTCGAACGTTCGCATCCATTGTATTTAATAGGGTTCTAATGTTCGTACGAACTTTCGGTCCGTTCGCGGGTTCTGGTGCGAACCGAACCCGGGGGTGTTCGGCTCATCACTAATCCTGATGTACTGACGGCCTATCTAATTTCTTGAGGCCCTAAAATGCCAGGACTATATTCCCCCCATATAACCCCCTTTTTGGAAAGTAGACAGTCTAAGGTATTTTGAAAGATGCATGGTGAGTTTTTTTGAAGTTGCAATTTTTTGTAAAAAAAAATTGGAAAATGAAGAAACTAAATATTTATTTTCCACAATAAATTTTGTTTTAAATACTGTCACCAGTGCAATACAGCGTCACCATATGACTAGTGGCGGTAATCAGGGACACTTACTGGTGACAGTTTGTAAAAAAAATAAAAATAAGTATATTTAATTTTCTTTCAATTTTTTAACTTTTTTCTTTTTATATCATTTTTTTACATACTGTCACCAGAATAGTAGTGTCACCATGTGTGATTCTATGGATTAAGGTGAAAATCCTTCTGTGTGCAGTTACCCTCCAGCCCCCCTTATACTTACCTGAGCCCATTCTCAATCCAGCACTGTGGTCAAGAGCAGTGGCCCTCTCAGCTCTCTCTCTCATAGGGCAGACTGATAGCAGCAGGAGCCATTGGGTCCTGTTGCTGTCAATCAAATCCTGTGACAAGGAAGTTGGGAGCATGGCCGAGCCACACTGTCTGTGTCAATGGACACAAACAGCGGGGCTAAGGCTTGAGCCCGCTGGTGTGCCACAATAGGAAAACGGTTTTCTATGGTGGCACAACAATAAGAGGAGAAGCCAGGAGCGCTGATGGGGGGACCGAGAAGAGAAGGATCGGGGTGCTCTGTGTAAAACCATTGTAGAGATCAGGTAAGTATAACATGTTTGTTATTTTTAAAAAAAAATAGGTTTACAGTCACTTTAATGTTGCAAGTCACCATGCAGAAAAAGTTGTGGATTTGGCAAAACAAGTATTCCCAGTTATATATTACCAGTTCAAGATAAACAGGGCTGTTGTGGTGTAACACTAACATCTAGTTAAAATACTAATTAAAAGATTAGATAGGAAAACCATGGGAAAACACAGCAGTGTGGGAACACAGGACTCATTGTTCAATTTTTGTATAATTATGGCAGTAATTATATGGTTTCTCCTCTTGGCATTGTGTCACAGCCTCACCTCCTACATTTACTTTGGACTGTATTGCATATTCCTAATCATTATCTACCTCATTTAAATTTGCAATATGTTGTAAACACTGTACAGTTCTCTTTGTAGGTTTTGTACCTGGGCATGAGAAATTAAAATTTGCACTGTGGAATTAACAAATAAGTAATTTTTGTGGATCTTCTTTATACATTATGCGAAAGTGAAAGCTAGCATATTACATTTTACCTTGCCTAAAAAAAAATACTAACTACCAAACTTATATCCCTAATACATTTTTGAGTGTAATACTACTCTTTGAAGGTGTTGTGTGTCCCTGTTATCTGCTTGTGGCAAATTACATCTCTGATCTACTAGGTTGCAGGAAGGATTCTGACCATGAACTGTATTGGAAGAACAATCAAGTCTATTTGTCTCTACCAATTCATTTAATTCTCTCATACAATCATGCATGAAGGAAAGGGGATCTGATCAGTTGCAATGGTCATCAAGAAATGTGTAATTCTGATCAAAAGTATTGGATGGCAGGGATAACAAAACAAAGGTCCCTTAGAATTCAGGAAGTGACTTTTTCGAACAGTTTGATGTGGATGTGGGGCAAATGGTTTCAAAAACATATTTTTGTTATCAATAGTTTTCTAGATAGAAGTGTGTGTATGTATATATGTATGTACAGTATCCCACAAAAGTGAGTACACCCCTCACATTTTTGTAAATATTTTATTATATCTTTTTATGTGACAACACTGAAGAAATGACACTTTGCTACAATGTAAAGTAGTGAGTGTACAGCTTGTATAACAGTGTAAATTTTCTGTCCCCTCAAAATAACTCAACACACAGCCATTCATTTCTAAACCTCTGGCAACGGGGAATCCGCAAGCAATTCACAATAGTGTGAACCCAGCCTTAGGTTTTTGACATGGAAATGTGTGCTGAGCAATGGTAATGACTTCAAAAACAGTATATAAAATTCAAGCCTTTTCATGTACGAAACTGTATACAAAAGTCTTTTCAGATAAGATTAAATGCACAGAATAGTTTCTTCTTTTTATCCAAACATTTACGTACACAGTCACATAATAGGAAATTCTTCTTCCAATTCTTCCAACAATTTTTCCAGAGCCTGTAGATCGTTTATCTAGATAGTTTCCAACTTTCTCCAAGCAGAGATTCTATTTTCCTTCTGTACTAAAAGCTAGTGAGGCCTCAATAGGTAGATGTTACCTGCAATTGTTACAAATAGAAATCTGTAGAGCAGTGACCTGGTGGTGTCCGCGTTTCTTTGTGGAACACTACAGGATATGGAATAAATTTCACACGAAACAGTCTTGAATTTGAAGAATTTGAAACTATCATTGTTGCTTTGTTTTTTGTTTTTTATACTGTACGATGAAGAGAGAGATTTAATTGTGCTTGTTGAAATGTTGATGTCCTTGACCTAAAGGCAGCAGAGTTATCCTGAACATATATTATTGTATAGATGTAATGACACAAGGGTGGGAGGTATAGGATATGCTTATAACTAAAGACATTTCCTAGATTTCAGGATAGAGTGTTCAAGACAACTCATTTCAGCCCTCTCCCACTCTGTTCATCCCACCCACCCAGTTAGCTGAACGGTTGGCTTAATAGGTATGACTTAAGCCCCGTACACACGGTCGGACTTTTGCCCAACAAACTTTGTTTTAAGCAAGTTGGACCAACAATCCGACCGTGTGTACGCTCCATCGGACAAACTTTTTTCGTTTGGTTTTGGATTTCATCGGACAAAAGTTGGGTCTGCAAACGGACAAACTTTTGCCCAACAAAAGTCCGATGGAGCAAAGTCCGACCGTGTGTACAGATAACCATCGGACTTTAGTCCGATGGACAAAACAACTAATGTTAAAATCAACCAACAATAGCAGAAGTTGACCAAAGGGTCAGATCAGAAAAGAGCAGAAAAACCACGTGATGTTGGAAGAAGTTTTAAGAAAGTTTGCAGAAAAGTCCTGTGGTGTGTATGCTATGGGTGTTCCCAACCAACTCCGTTCGGACAAAAATCCACGGAAAAGTCCGATGGAAGTCCGACCGTGTGTACGAGGCTTTAGGATGAGGCATCTCAGAATGGTGCAGAGTGACAACTGCTTCCAAACAGAGAGCAAGGGTTGTTTCCATGCTGCATTTTACCCCTTATCAATAAATTCCCTCAGATTCCCTTAATAGGTAGTCAATAAATTCCTTTAAAGTGTAAGGCTATGGTTTGATGCTCCGAGGATGTTTTTAGCTAATTTAAACTGGAAATTTGAATCTTCTTGTCCCATATGCTTCTGGACTTGACAAAATAATATGTGTGAGTAAAATTTTTATAGCATCAGGATAATCATTCATTTGTGCTGTAAAAGGATTTTTTTTTTTTTTTGCAGAAATGTGAACTGATCACAAGAACTCTTTGTGTAGGATCAAGGGCCAAGTCTGTGATTTACTTTATGTAAGCTCCTATCCTCACTCACATTCCTAACAGTGTATTCCTAATGCTAATTAAAGCCACAAACTGCTCATGCTGAAGCCAATCCCTGGGGCATGTAATGCCTGTGGAAATTAAACATTATAAACACAAGCCCCTCAGTTTGTTCTGTTATGTGTCTGATGATCCTGCCACTCCTGGCATTCAGCTGAAGATTACTTGATCAAACAACACATGCTGTGTCTTTGAGTCACATTACTGATATGGATCTGCAGGAGCTATACTGACATTGCAATGCCACTGCTGGTTAAAGAAGGATACCATACTCTGGAATGTACTAAGAGGGTATGCTCATTTCATTAGTGCAAGCATAGTTAAAACAATCAAGGTGCTTACATAATAATTAATAGCTCCTATTTGGCAGTGATTCCTGTGAACATTCCAAAAGAAAAAGGTTGCTTTAAATGGACTATAGTGAACACATATTTTTTCACAGTAACATAAAACATACTGTATATGTGTAAAAAATGGCAATAAAATCTCAAATATAAAATAAGATATGCCCACCAATAGTGCAGTAAAAATAAAAGAAATATATAAATGTTTAAAAGCATGAGTAGAATAAATAGCATAAGGAGTTAATTAGATGGGCATTGCCACTCTTACTGCATCTATGATGCAACTTCAGAGATGAATATAGTCATGGCTAGTTTACCTGAACTTTGGGAGGTGACTACTGACCATTTATTTTTACATTTGCAGGCAAAGTTTAATAAATGCAAATCACTATTTCATATAACAACCCCAAGCAGATTATTATTATTAACATTCAGGATTTATATAGCGCCAACAGTTTAGAGAGCGCTTTACAACATGAGGGCAGACAGTACAGTGATGCCGCGTACACACGATCGTGATTCACGGCGGTGAAAACACCGCCGTGAATCACGACATGAAATAAAATGAAAAACGAGGGAACGGCATTTTCCCCCACACACGACCGTTTTTCCCGTCATTTTTTTCTTTGTCGAGAAAAACGACCGTCTGTGGGCTCCGCGGCAGTGTCTCCCTATGGGAAAACTGCCGCGGAAAAAAATGATGGAAAAAACGATGAGAAAATTTAGAACATGTTCTAATTTTTCTCGTCGTTTTTTCTGCCGTTTTTCTCAACTAGAAAAACGACATAAAGCCCACAGACGATCGTTTTTCTCGGCAAAAAAAAATGTCATTTTTCCCGACGGGAAAAATGATCGTGTGTACGCGGCATTACAGTACAATTCAATACAGGAGAAATCAGAGGGCCCTGCTCCTTAGAGCTTACACTCGAGAAGAGAGGGTCAAGTTAAAGTGGAGCTCCACCCTAAATTTTTACTTCTGCTAATCAGAACCCTCCCCCTCTCCGGTGTCACAATTGACACCTTTCAGGGGGGAGGGGGGTGAAGATACCTGTCTAAGACAGGTATTTTCACCTACATCCGGGAGTCCTCTTTCCGGGAAATCTGCGGGAGACACGTCACTTCCCCCAGACTTCCCGTAGTGTTCTGGGAGACACTCGGCTCCCAGAACACAGGAGGACGAATCAGAACGGCGCAGCGCGACTCGCGCATGCGCCGTAGGGAACCGGGCATGAAGCCGCAAGGCTTCACTTCCTGGTTCCCTCAGCGAGGATGGCGGAGGGGGCAGCAGAGTGACGAGCGATCGCTCGTCCTCTGCTGCGGACGTCGCTGGACTCCAGGACAGGTAAGTGTCCAAATATTAAAAGCCAGCAGCTGCTGTAGCTGTAGCTGCTGGCTTTTAATATTTTTTTTTCCGGCGGAGCTCCGCTTTAAATAAAAGGTAATACTTGTGGGGGAAGAACTGATAGTGAAAATGAAAGTACAGTTGTTAGATGTGAGTAGAATAAGCATCTCTGAAGAGGAGGGTTTTCGGGTTATCAAGTTATTGTAACCAGAGGGTGTAAAAGATGGGATGTTGAACTGAATAGGTTATTGCACTTAGCACTACCATAATACCATATTAAATCTGCCTGAATATGTTAATGAAAATCTTTCTCCCATAGCCTATCATTTCCAGCACAAAATCTGATCATAAATTAACTAACATTTCCAACTTTTTTGTGTTTCTGTGCTTGCATTACATGAATCATCCTTTCTTTTACCAACACATACGTAGTTATATCAGGAGAGCCTTAAAATGTATGTAAACTCTAATGCCGCGTACACACGACCGTTTTTCACGACGAGAAAAATAGCATTTTTTAAATTGGTCATTAAAAACGATCATGTGTAGGCTCCAGAGCATTTTTCTCGACAATGGCCATTAAAAATTTAGGACATGCTCAATTTTTTCTCGTAGTTTTTCACGTCGTCGTTTTTCTCATCGTGACGGGGAAAAAATGCGCATGCTCAGAAGCAAGTTATGAGATGGGAGCGCTCGTTCTGGTAAAACTAGCGTTCGTAATGGAGATAGCACATTCGTCACGCTGTAACGGACTGAAAAGCACGAGGCAGAAAAGCGCAAATCGTCTCTCCCCAAACTTTACTAACACGAGATCAGCAAAAGTAGTCCAAAGGGTGGCGCCATCCGAATGGAACTTCCCCTTTATAGTGCCGTCGTACGTGTTGTCGTACATGTTGTATGTCACCGCGCTTTGCTCGAGCATTTTTTTTCACAATAGTGTGTAGGCAAGGCAGGCTTGAGAAGAATCACGTGGAGAAAAACTGTGTTTTTTTCAATGACATTCAAAATGGCCATGTGTACGCGGCATAAGGCTGGCTTTGAATGGTGGTAATGCACCAATGTGTGTTAGTATACTGCCATACCACATATTCTTAATGACAACCCAACACTGTTTTCCAATGCATCTGAATTTGAATGGGTTCCTCAAAGCACCAAAAAATCTAGATTTAATACATTTTCAGTATTTATGACATCATTTCTCATGCATACACTATTCTTAAAGTAATAGTAAACCGCGCCTTTTAAAATTTTTTTTTAAAAATAAGCAAGACAATGGCATAATGTACTAGTATGCACATTATGAATGATCTTACCTTAGAATGAAGCCCTCCCGTGGCAAGCTGTCACCGCTGACAGGTCTTTCATCCTTCACCAAGTATTCCTTCCAGGTTCGCGTGCTCCGGCTGTCTGATTGGCTGTCCCATGATGACATCACTCCCGCACATGCTCGCAGGAGTCACAGAGCTCTGAAGGAGTGGTACGGGTATGCCGTCCATTCAGAGCGCATGTGCCGGTAACATCACCGACTGCATGCAATGTGAATATCTCCTAAACAGTGCACGTTTAGGAGATATTCACTGGACCTACAGGTAAGCCTTATTATAGGCTTACCTGTAGGTACAAGTTAAAAAAAAAAAGAGTTTACTAACACTTTAAGCAAATCATTTTTGTGACTGTCGCAAAGTTTCTTACCTGAGATCCTGCCAGTAACAGAACTTAATGTTGCAGGCTGACAACACTGAGCCATTGCACTTCTTATAGGAGTAGCTGCTCAGTACTGGATTAAGGGAGAAGTACAGCCAAAGCTTGTTTGACTGGGCTTCTCCTATGGATCACAGGAATGCAATTCGTTTTGCACTCTGTGACCCATTTTCAGCAGAGAACGGACTGAAGTCCGCTCTCTGCTGATGTCACAGAAATCAGTCCAGGCACCACGTCATCCCGACAATGGAAGTCTGGATCCGCCAGGTGCCTGAACTGACACCCGTCTCAGCCTCTCAGCGAGCCGCTGAGAGCCTGAGCTGACCAATCCCTGTCCCTCCACAGCTCAGCGCTCCAGTGAGCGAGGAGGGAGCTGAGAGAGGCTGATCGACAGTCAGCAGCTCTCTGCTCGGGGAGCTGTGAGAACCGAGCCATCGGCAATGTTCGATCACTCGGTTCTCAGTGTAGAGGCGCCAGATGCAGCATTAGACTGATGCTGCATTCACCTAGGTAAGTATGATTATGTAAAAAAAAAACAACCCATACTTCTCTTTTAATGCTTGCCCCCTCACTACAACCGAAAGTAGAGGACCCTTTTGTGAGGTCACTGAATCGGCTCAAATAATGTGAGAAAAAAGTATGTCAATTCTTTTTACCTTGAAAACATCTAGAGGTGCTTTGGGGGTGTGAATTTTCCGCTATAAGAAGATCTGCTATAAGAAAACTGTATGCCGTAAGGGATGATGCAAATTTAGAATTAGGGCATACATACATATTTTTTCTATATGAAAGTAATAACTATGATAAAAGAACAGTAAAAAGACTACAAGTACACTATAAAAAGGAATAGTGTCACATACACATAAAAAAATAAAAGAACTCAGCAAACTTCACTGGAACAGCATATTTTAGTATAGATTGCTTATTCATACTGATTTGAGTCATTGAAACTGAAACTTTTAGCATATACGCATTTCACATAACAAGAATTCAGCTTTTATTTTTCATGTCTCTATCAATGTTCAAATCTGCATAGCTTTTCTGGGCATCAGTGGGATATGCTGGTACCCCCTGCATCTCTGATTGCAAGGCAGGACCCCAGTCTTAGCGGAGCTAAATTGAGAAATGAATGGAATGTGGGAAGGAGTCTTAAGAACACAGCGTTCCTTCCTGATATGGGGGACTGACGTCATGCAATAACTGCCTGGAGCTCAGGCAGGAAGCACAGACTGACTCCCAGCCTGCCCCTTTCTTGTCTTGACTTCTTTGTTTGGCATGAAAGGGAAAATACAGTACATTAAACATCAACATAATTGTACTCTTTTAAACCTTAAAATTGCTACGGATGAAAGCATTCAGTCCTAGTTGCTCTATTTGAGCTCAAAGAATTGAAATGCATACAAAGGATTACAGTCATTTATTGTGCATTATGTCGGAGCTGTCAGAATGCATTAAAAAGAGAATGGAACAGAGCAGGGATTGGAACCATTCTGCTTTTAGTTATCTCAATACCAGCAATGCAAATGTCACCTGAATTGCTTCAACATCTTTCTTTAGACGAGGACAACACAATTATATTCTTTCGGAAAATTCAGTCAAGGTTGATTTGGTTGTCAACATACAGTATACCGAATTAGTAAAATTTACTGTACATGGTACATTCTTTGACCGTTTGTTAGCAATGAGCCTACCACTGGAAGGTAATATGGAAGGCTCTTATGACAGACACATGATCTGTGCAATGTATGAATGGGGAACCACTCACATCTTGTACAAAAACTTGAAAACGTTTTTAAATTTTTTACACATTAATTGGCACAGGCTGTTTGTCTTCAGGCTTTCTCTCTCTGTTAATTAATAGGGCCATTATTAACATAGTTAAGGGACCCTAAATAAGAGAACCAGATCCTTTGCTAAGTGAAAGAGTGGGATTGATAATAAAGTTTGCAGTGCATCCAGGCAAGGCCCCTGTGAACAGAGGGGACTCCCTTCCAGGGAAATAAACCAATAATCTAAACAAAATAATTGGGAGCAGAAAGACTACTGCAACCAGCATATATATATTTTTTTTGTAATTCCTTTATTTAGCCAACAGTTTCATTATACAAATGAAGATATAAGTAATGCAGGCAACAATGACGTATGCTAAAAACAAATAATGAATGTCCGCTTTAACTTCAAAGGCAACTCAACAGATTCAAAGCATACAAAATGTATCAAGTTATATGGCATGTCAAATATTCTGGACTGGGAGGGCGTGATAGTAATTTTCACCAACTTTCCACGTCCGTGTAAAAGCCCTAACTTAATAATGCAATCCTGTGGGTTAAAAAAAATAAAAAGAGTCGGGTCAAAGGGGATTCCTGGCACCCAACATAACTAAGTGTAGCACTTACCCCCGAAGGAGCTGCTGGTAATTGATTGGGCCTTTACTCTGCTCTCCTACCCCAAAATAAATCTGCTCAGCCCGCTTGACACAGCTGTGTGTTGATGTGAAGCTTTTAAACAAGGAACAATCCCACAATAACAATGTGCATATAGTGTACCTTTACCGTTATCTGGGCATCCGTTGTTCCACCTGTTAGGATAATGAACAAGCCTCACACCAATTGTGATTAACCAGAATGTAAGTTTACTGAAACTGGTATAAAACAGTGGTTATAATAACTGTATCAATATGCAAACTTACTACAATAGTGTAATGAGTGTTCGCAAATTATTAACACTTAAAGGTTCCTTGAATCTCTACTGCAGGCGCATCTCCAAGTGGGACTAGTGCTCAGAGTGACAATGCCTTGACACTGGCCACCCTCCCACTTCCAGTACGGCCGCACTAAACACACTAATGCAAGGGTATCAAACACAGCACAATACAGTTTCTCAAGAGCTCCCCCTGAGGTATAATGCAGTCCTTTTTACTGTAACCGAAGCACAAAACCTCCCCAGTGAGAAGTGTAGTCTCTGGTCTTCTTTCTTCTGCTAGCTATTATACTGCAGTGTTTGTAATCCAAGGGTTTAACAAGCAATGAAGTAACATAAAATGAAGAGTGATAACAATTCCTGCTATGCAACACACTTGTAGATGCCTCAGGTGTAGGTATCCCTTAACCGTCAGTCAACCCTCAATGAAGTATAGGCTTTGAGGCCTGATTGAACTCAGTCTATTTGAATGAGACCTCCCTGTAGGACTACAGGTCTCAGCAACTCTGTGAGCTGAGTCTGAGGCCTCGTACACACGACCGTTTTTCTCGGCAAGAACCAGCAAGAAACTTGCTGGCAGAGAGGTCTTGCCGAGTAAATCGGTCGTGTGTACGCTGCTATCGGGTTTCTCGTCGAGAAAACCGACAAGAAACCTCGACGAGAAAATAGAGAACCTGCTCTCTATTTTCTCGTCGAGATTCTCCTCGGCATGTTTCTCGACGAGAAAAGTGAGTGTGTGTACACTTACCTGTCCTCCCGGAAGCCCGCGCATGTTCAAAATGAATTCGACGCATGCGCGGTAGCTTCCTAGGCATACGTAGGGTATACCAAGATGGCGGCGACGGCATCGAATGTGACGAGCGCATGCTCGACGTAGTCGATGACGTCACCGTGTACACTCCTTTCAAAGAACCGCGGGTTCTTTGAAACGAGCGTGTGTACACTCGGCCGGGACAAGTTTCTTGTCCAAGAATCTCGTCGAAAAAAACGACATGTTTTTTTCAACGAGAATCTCGGCCGTGTGTACGAGGCCTCAGTGTGTGAAGTGTGTTAAATAACTTCTGGGCGACAACCCCCTCACCACACCAGGCCTGGAAAGTTGGGAACCTCCGCTCCGGTTGTCTCAGCCCTGCTGCAAGTCAGCACCGTCACGCTGCTCCGCTCCGCAAGATGACCCGGACCCTCACTTGGCTCCGTCAGGGGTTCTGGATCCTCAGACCCGATCACACAGCTTCTCCAGCACACTGTGGTAAGGCAGAGTCCATGGTTGCTGTTCCACTCCGCGCGATGTAGGCCCTCTTCTGGAAAACTCCTTCACAGATCCCTGCAGGCAGGCCATGCATCCAGGAGAGACAGAAAATGTCTGCACTTTTATTACCTACCCAGCATGCAGTTCAGCCACCTAGGGTTCATGGGTAGGTGGATGTGCATTGTGGGTAAGTGAGTCCTTTCACAGAATAAATAAGTCACTTACTGCATAGGTTTTTATGTGGAGAATAAACAAGTCTCATTCACACTATACGCCACCAGAGGGAGCCAAATACCAATCTTTAGCATTGTCCATTATTTAGCATTACATGGCAAAAATACCAGCGCTACATACTCCCCCTGCTTTAAGTCTTTGGTCCCCAAAGATATTCAAAATCTTAGCTCTATTATCCTTTTTTTCCTCTAGGCGATTGCACAGTACTGACAGAGGAGCCTCCCACCAGTTCTCATGTGATGGGAGACTGTTCTGTGCACTCACAGCTGACACCGTGGTGTCTGGTACAGATGTGTCAAGGGGTGAGATGGGGTTGTCCCTTTCTGAATTGACAGTAGAGGGACCAGGCATTTCAGAATTTCTTTTGGCGGTAAATCGAATCTGTTCGGAGCATTCACCCAGCTCATCATAAATTAATCTTTTGGGTGGATGAATCTCTCTTTTAACTCTCTGTCTTTTGGGTGTAGGCACTACCTTCGGGCAGGTACTATCCTCTTCCACTTCGAACTCTTGTACTTCAATGTCATTAAAGGACGAGTGATCCTCAGAGCAGAGGCGTAACTAGAAACTTCAGGGCCCCGGTGCAAGAAATCATGAAGGCCCCCCCGAAAGCATGATTTTGATACTTTTTTTTTTTTTACACTGTACAACAAAGTAAAACATTTATTGATCATTGGAGGAGAGCACACGGAGTTACCAGCCTAACTAGAGTACTGACCATGCTGTGCGCTCCTGCCCAGTGTGGTAAGTTTTTAATAGGAAAGCAGAGGGACTGGCCATATCACCAGGGATTTCACATAAATGAAGCAATACATTGGATCAATTAAATCTGACCTGGGGAATGGGATCAGTAACAGTGCTGGTGGGGAGCAGGGATCGGATCAGTGTAAGTGCTGGTGTTGAGGGGGGGTGGCAGCGGTTGTACTTGAGGGGGGGGTGGCTGTGGTGGCAGTGCCATCCTCTCCCACCACCACCTGTGCCTCTTACTGATCCCATCCCCCCACCACTGATCTCATCCCTATCCCCCCCATCACCTCTGTTGTAGAAGTAATGGGGGGGGATAGGGATGAGATTAGTGGTGGGGGGATGGGATCAGTAAGAGGCACAGGTGGTGGTGGGAGAGGATGGCACCACCACTGCCACCACCCTCAAGTACCACTGCTACCACCCCATTTAAGTACCACTGCTGCCACCCCCCCTCAAGTATCACCGCTACCACCCCCCTCAACAGAGGCGGCTCTAGGCTTTCTGAGGCCTTAGGCAAATATTAGACATGAGGCCCCATTCACTCCCATAATGGGGACAATAATTCAAGCGATAGAAATTAACTGTATAAATTGCATATATTAACCACTTAAGCCCCGGACCATTTGGTAGCTAGAGGACCAGAGGTGAATTCAGAATTTTGCACTGCGCTGCTTTAACTGTAAATTGTGCGGACATGCAATATTGTACCCAAACGAAATTTGCGTCCTTTTCTTCCCACAAATAGAGCTTTCTTTTAATGGTATTTGATTGCCTCTGCGATTTTTATTTTTTGCGATATAAACGGAAAAAGACCGAAAATTTTGAAAAAAAATGATATTTTCTACTTTTTGTTATAAGAAAAATCGAATAAACTCAATTGTAGTCATACATTTAGGCCAAAATGTATTCAGCCACATGTTTTTAGTAAAAAAAATGTCAATAAGCGTATATTTATTGGTTTGCGCAAAAGTTATAGAGTTTACAAACTAGGGTACATTTTCTGAAATTTACACAGCTTTAAATTTATGACTGCCTATCTCATTTCTTGAGGTGCTAAAATGACAGGGCAGTACAAAACCCCCCCAAATGACCCCATTTTGGAAAGTAGACACCCCAAGGAAATTGCTGAGAGGCATGTTGAGCCCATTGAATTTTTTATTTTTTTGTCCCAAGTGATTGAATAATGACTAAAAAAAAAAAAAAAAAATTACAAAAAGTTGTCACTAAATGATATATTGCTCACACATGCCATGGTTATATGTGGAATTTCACCCCAAAATACATTTTGCTGCTTCTCCTGAGTACGGGGATACCACATGTGTGGGACTTTTTGGGAGCCTAGCCGCGTACGGGACCCCGGAAACCAAGCACCGCCTTCAGGATTTCTAAGGGCGCAAATTTTTGATTTCACTCCTCACTACCTATCACAGTTTCGAAGGCCATAAAATGCCAAAATAGCACAAAACCCCCCCAAATGACCCCATTTTAGAAAGTAGACACCCCAAGGAAATTGCTGAGAGGCCTGTTGAGCCCATTGAATATAATTTTTTTTGTCCCAAGTGATTGAATAATGACAAAAAAAAAAAAAAAAAAATTACAAAAAGTTGTCACTAAATGATATATTGCTCACACATGCCATGGTTATATGTGGAATTACACCCCAAAATACATTTTTCTGCTTCTCCTGAGTACGGGGATACCACATGTGTGAGACTTTTTAGGAGCCTAGCCGCGTACGGGACCCCGAAAACCAAGCACCGCCTTCAGGATTTCTAGGCACAAATTTTTGATTTCACTCCTCACTACCTATCACAGTTTCGAAGGCCATAAAATGCCAAAATCGCACAAAACCCCCCCAAATGACCCCATTTTGGAATATAGACACCCCAAGCTATTTGCTGAGAGGAATGGCGAGTATTTTACAGCTCTCATTTGTTTTTGAAAATGAAGAAAGAAAATATATATATATATATATTTTTTTTTTTTTCAATTTTCAAAACTTTGTGACAAAAAGCGAGATCTGCAAAATACTCACAATACCTCTCCGCAAATAGCTTGGGGTGTCTACTTTCCAAAATGGGGTCATTTGGGGGGGTTTTGTGCTATCTGGGCATTCCATGGCCTCCGAAACTGTGATAGGCAGTGAGAAGTGAAATCAAAAATTTACACCCTTAGAAAGCCTGAAGGCGGTGCTTGGTTTTTGGGGTCCCGTACATGGCTAGGCTCCCAAAAAGTCTCACACATGTGGTATCCCCGTACTCAGGAGAAGCAACAGAATGTATTTTGGGGTGTAATTCCACATATGCCCATGGCATGTTTGAGCAATATATCATTTAGTGACAACTTTGTGCAAAAAAAAAAAAATTGTCGTTTTTCCGCAACTTGTGTCAACATATAAAATATTCCATGGACTCGACATGCCTCTCAGTATATAGCTTGGGGTGTCTGCTTTCCAAAATGGGGTCATTTGGGGGGGTTTTGAACTGTTCTGGCATTTTATACACAACATTAGGAAGCTTACATCCACTCTTCTAACCACTTGAAGACAAAGCCCTTTTTGACACTTTTTGTTTACATGAAAACATTTTTTTTTTGCAAGAAAATTATGTTGAAACATTATATATATATTTTTAAAGCAAAGGCCCTACAGTTTAAAATGGTGGGTGTTGCATTTTTTTTTCTACACAGTATTTGCGCAGCGATTTTTCAAACGCATTTTTTGGGTTAAAAAATACACTTTTTTTAATTTTAATGCACTAAAACACACTATATTGCCCAAATGTTTGATGAAATAAAAAAGATGATCTTAGGCCGAGTACATAGATACCAAACACGACATGCTTTAAAATTTCGCACAAACGCGCATTGGCGACAAACTACATACATTTTTAAAAGCCTTTAAAAGCCTTTACAGGTTACCCCAGTAGATTTACAGAGGAGATCTACTGCTAAAATGATTGCCCTCGATCTGACCTTCGCGGTGATACCTCACATGCATGGTGCAATTGCTGTTTACATATGACGCCAGACCGACGCTTGCGTTCGCCATTGGGCAAGAGCAGGGCAGGACAGGGGTGCTTTTTTTTTTTTTTTTTATTATTAATTTTGCTTTTATATTTTATTTTTAAATTGTTCCTTCCAAGTATTTTTTTTTTAATCATTTTTATTGTTATCTCAGGGAATGTAAATATCCCCTATGATAGCAATAGGTAGTGACAGGTACTCTTTTTTTGAAAAAACTGGGGTCTTCTAGACCCTAGATTTTTCCTCTGCCCTCAAAGCATCTGACCACACCAAGATCGGTGTGATAAAATGCTTTCCCAATTTCCCAATGGCGCTTTTTATATCCGGGGGGGGGCATTCCCTCCCACTGCTTGTAAAAGCAGTCCAGAGGCTAATTAGCCGCTAGGATTGCTTTTACATGAAAGCCGGCCGCAGGCTGAAAAGAATGATACCAAGATGATACCTAAACCCACAGGCATCATTCTGGTATAAACATTCAAAGTCCAGCAACATACCAGTACGTTGCTGGTCCTTGTTGGACATGTATTGTAATCTGTGGGTATGCCCACCATTAGAATACCGCCCTTCATCCACCCACTTCCAATGATGGGCATACACGCACCATTTATATATGCCGAAGCATGGGGGCATCCTCCCGCAAAAAAGTTATGCCGCACATACATGGTCGGACTTTTCCACGGGCAAGCCTCTGTCGGAATTTCGACCGTATGTACGCGGCATTAGGAGCAAAATCGCTCCTCCGCCCCTGCTGCCCCAATGCATCGGCATATTTGCTTTTTTTTTTTAACTGTGGTGGTGAAATCACCTCCTACAGCACTGGAGTCGCAGGGATCAGGCCTGTCTCTGCGAACGCTGCAGTTATGTGTGTTTTTGTTTTGTAAGTGACAGTGATCGATCGATACTGCACTTGGGTGGCCTGGGCTGGACGGAGGGGCAAAACGCAGGTGCCAGCAGGTATCTGGGCTGATCCCGCTAACACTGCGTTTTTGGGAACCCTAAACTGCTGGAGACGCTAGTATAGATCTGATCAGATCAGATATTGATCTGTTCAGATACTATACCACTAAGGGGGGTGTATGCTTCACGCGTGGGTGTTAGCGTTACTGGCACTAACCTGACGCTGCCTGGGGTGTGACTCAGACCCTCTCTGACGCTAAAACCTAATTGATATCACCCGCCGGGCGATCAGGGGGTTAAACCTTTATTGGGTTATATACACGGCGGGTGCCGACACTATAAAAAGCAAACTAACTAACCAGCGTCACCCGTAACACTTATATGGTGATCACTGGTGAAAGGGTTAACTAGGGGCAATCAGGGGGTTAAAACCTTTATTAGATAATATATGGGGGTACCTGACGCTATAAAAACCTGCGGCGAACCTAAAAAAAAATTACCAGCTACCGATCTGCATCACCGACACTAAGACAGCGTTTAGAAAAACGATTGCTTAGCGACAGTGGTGATGGAGGTGAAAGGGTTACCTGGGGGGGCGATCAAGGGGGTTAAACCTTTATTAGATAATATATTGGGGTACCTGACGCTATAAAAACATGCGGCGAACCTAAAAAAAAATACTGGCTACGATCTGCATCACCGACACTAAGACAGCGTTAAGAAAAACAATTGCTTAGCGACAGTGGTGATAGGGGGTGAAAGGGTTACCTGGGGGGCGATCAAGGGGGTTAAACCTTTATTAGATAATATATTGGGGTACCTGACGCTATAAAAACCTGCGGCGAACCTAAAAAAAATTACCGGCTACCGATCTGCATCACAGACACTAAGACAGCGTTTAGAAAAACGATCGCTTAGTGACAGTGGTGATAGGGGGTGAAAGGGTTACCTGGGGGGCGATCAAGGGGGTTAAACCTTTATTAGATAATATATTGGGGTACCTGACGCTATAAAAACATGCGGCGAACCTAAAAAAAATTACTGGCTACGATCTGCATCACCGACACTAAGACAGCGTTTAGAAAAACAATTGCTTAGCGACAGTGGTGATAGGGGGTGAAAGGGTTACCTGGGGGGCGATCAAGGGGGTTAAACCTTTATTAGATAATATATTGGGGTACCTGACGCTATAAAAACCTGCGGCGAACTTAAAAAAAATTACCGGCTACCGATCTGCATCACAGACACTAAGACAGCGTTTAGAAAAACGATCGCTTAGTGATAGTGGTGATAGGGGGTGAAAGGGTTACCTGGGGGGCGATCAAGGGGGTTAAACCTTTATTAGATAATATATTGGGGTACCTGACGCTATAAAAACCTGCGGCGAACCTAAAAAAAATTACTGGCTGCCGATCGGCATCACTGACGCTAAGACAGCGATCAGAAAAATGATCGCTAAGCGGCAGTGGTGATAGGGGGTGAAAGGGTTATCTGGGGGGTGATCAGGGGGTTAAACCTTTATTAGGGGGGGTTAGGGGGCTACACTGGACCTAAAACTAAACTTTGGTGACACTTTTACAGTCACAAATGTCACTGATTGCAGTGATCACTAAATAAATGGTCACTGCAATCAGTGACACTGTGACTGGGGGCTGGGGGGGTGATCTGGGGGGTGATCTGGGGTGTCTGGGGGGGCCTGGGGGGGCGATTTATGTCCCTATGTGTCCTGGTGTCAGTGTAGTGTTGTGTGCACTGACCTGATATCTTCTCTTGTACGGCGCTCGGTATATGTGAGCGCCGCACCAGAGATGACATCACTTCCTCCTGCTCCCTCTGTCTGACACAGACAGAGGGGGCATTTCTATTCGCCGGGAGCGATCGCGAGGGGGTGGCCAGAAACGAATGGCTGCCCCCTCATCCCGGAACGCTCCCGGACACTTTGCCACCGCTCACTGTATAGAAGGGGGGTCCGATTGGACCCCCCAACTGTACAAAGGCAATCACGTACACTCTACGTGATTGTGCCTGTCGGTGCCATTCTGCCGACGTATATATACAGTGAGCGGTCGTTAAGTGGTTAAGAGCCTTAAATTCTATAAACTATGAATTCACAGTTTCTAAAACTTTCTCTAACCCAGTACTCTTTAATCAAATATCATTAAACGTAGATATATATTACACAAACACAAATATAGATACAATTTGTGCAGATCCTACTAGTAATGTGTTTAAGTTAAAACAAAAGGTCAAAAAACATATTTCTCTATTTACATGAAGGTCAGGGTAATATAACCCAGCCATCACATAGTTCCCCCTTACATCAGAGTCTGCAGGATTCCCCCTTACAGTGCAAGGGGTACTTTTATGTGAATGTTGGGGATCATGATGTAAGGGGTAATGCTGCAGACTTTGGTGTATGTAAGGGGGGGGGCTCTGGTGACCATAGATCACCTTATATCAGTTTAGCGCACCCACCTCCCTCTTACCTGCATTAACTTTGGCTCCTCACAGGAAGAGAGAGGCACACCGCACTAACAGCCCGTACCCTCCTGTGTGAAGAGGTTGAGCGGTGTTGTTGTTGGGTCTTCCATGGCCAAAACAGGAAAACCTCCAGAGAATGATTCTCACCTCTATGTTAAGTAGAGACAAGTCCTTGACTTCCCCAGTAAAGTGAAACCACCAGCTGAAACTCCAACTCAGAGTTTATTTTCTCTTAGCCATAACTAGGGATGAGCTCGGTGTTCGAGTCGAACATACGTTCGACTCGAACATCGGCTGTTCGATCGTTCGACGAAGATCGAACGATTTGGGCCGTTCGCGCCTAATTCGAGTGACGCGAAGGGCCCACAATGCACTACGCCATCGCAGTGTCATCCAGGCGCTGTGATTGGCCAAGCATGCACTGTGACCCAGCATGCTTGGCCAATCACAGCGCCGGCAGCGAGGAGAGCAATGATTGGCCACAGGCAGGATGCCTGTGGCCTATTATTGCTGAGGGTGTTTAGTACACGCCCCACACTATAAAAGGCCGCCAGCACGGCGGCCTAGTGTAGTGTGTTCCGGAGCAGGGAAAGAGAAGCATAGGCAGGGACAGTGACATTTATTTTTTCTTGCTTAACCTGGATTCCTTTAGTTTAGGGAAAGAGAAGGATAGGTAGGGAGAGTGTCAGTGTGTTTTACTGTGCGAATCCTTGTTTCTAGGGACAGGAAAGGACAGTGAGGGAAATTCTCCTTGTGCTATAGTGTGCTTTAAAAAAACATTTTTTCTAGGGACAGAAAACTATAGGTAGGAAGAGTGTCAGTTTCTTTCACTGTGATAATCCTTGTTTCTAGGGACAGGAAAGGACAGTGAGGGAAATTCTCCTTGTGCTATAGTGTGCTTTAAAAAAACATTTTTTCTAGGGACAGAAAACTATAGGTAGGAAGAGTGTCAGTTTCTTTCACTGTGATAATCCTTGTTTCTAGGGACAGGGAAGGACAGTGAGGGAAATTCTCCTTGTGCTATAGTGTGCTAAAGCATTGATCATCAATCAGCTTTAAAAAAACATTTTTTCTAGGGACAGAAAACTATAGGTAGGAAGAGTGTCAGTTTCTTTCACTGTGATAATCCATGTTTCTAGGGACAGGGAAGGACAGTGAGGGAAATTCTCCTTGTGCTATAGTGTGCTAAAGCATTGATCATCAATCAGCTTTAAAAAAACATTTTTTCTAGGGACAGAAAACTATAGGTAGGAAGAGTGTCAGTTTCTTTCACTGTGATAATCCTTGTTTCTAGGGACAGGGAAGGACAGTGAGGGAAATTCTACTTGTGCTATAGTGTGCTAAAGCATTGATCATCAATCAGCTTTAAAAAAACATTTTTTCTAGGGACAGAAAACTATAGGTAGGAAGAGTGTCAGTTTCTTTCACTGTGATAATCCTTGTTTCTAGGGACAGGGAAGGACAGTGAGGGAAATTCTCCTTGTGCTATAGTGTGCTTTAAAAAAACATTTTTTCTAGGGACAGAAAACTATAGGTAGGAAGAGTGTCAGTTTCTTTCACTGTGATAATCCTTGTTTCTAGGGACAGGGAAGGACAGTGATGGAAATTCTCCTTGTGCTATAGTGTGCTTTAAAAAAACATTTTTTCTAGGGACAGAAAACTATAGGTAGGAAGAGTGTCAGTTTCTTTCACTGTGATAATCCTTGTTTCTAGGGACAGGGAAGGACAGTGAGGGAAATTCTCCTTGTGCTATAGTGTGCTTTAAAAAAACATTTTTTCTAGGGACAGAAAACTATAGGTAGGAAGAGTGTCAGTTTCTTTCACTGTGATAATCCTTGTTTCTAGGGACAGGGAAGGACAGTGAGGGAAATTTTCCTTGTGCTATAGTGTGCTAAAGCATTCCTCATCCACCATCTTTGAAATCCTTGTTTTTTGGACAGTCAGGGAAATTGTCGTTGTGCTATTCTGTGCAAAAGCAATCATCCTCAACCATATTTAGAAATCCTTAAGTAAAGGGACAGAGAAGGACACCTGAAGGTAGCCCTTATTGCTTTTTTCCCATCTCCCTGCAGGCCATCTATTAGAATGTCTGGAAGGCAAACAAGGAGAGGCAGACAGTCAGGAGGCAATAAAAGAGGGCAAGCGGGCTCTGTGTCTGGGGGCAACAGTGCTGGTCGTGGACGCGGTGCATTGTCATCAGCACATGGCCATGGGACACGCTTGTCCTTCTTTTCGGCAGCTGGACATGTTGAGCCACATCATGCCGAAGACTTGGTAGAGTGGATGACCAAGCCCTCCTCCTCCTCCTCATCCTCTCTCACCCAGGCTCAGGGTACTGGCAAAGCAGCTGCCAAAGCGTCCTCTTCCCTGGTATCAATGTCAGACTCATCATCAGTCACTCCTTCCCTAGACCCACCATGTCCTCCTCCTGAGGAGTCCCCCGAACTGTTTGAGCACAGTGTTGGGTACATGCTCCAGGAGGATGCCCAGCGTTTCGAAGGGTCTGATGATGAAACCCAGCTACAGGAAGGCAGTAGCGTGAGAGCAGACAGAGGGGATGCTGAAGAAGGACACCAATCTGGCAGTCATGTTCCAGCAGCTGCAGCATACTGCCAGATTGGCTCCAGTGATGAGGAGGGAGGGGATGATGAGGTCACTGACTCCACGTGGGTGCCTAATAGGAGAGAGGAGGAGGAGGAGGATGAGGAGGAGGCACATCTCCAACGAGGCAGGATGCCCTTTGGTGGCCAGCGTAAGGGCAGTACACCGACGGAATCACACCGCAGAGCTCCGCCTGTGCAGGGCGCTGCCTCTGCCCGTCATTCAAAAAGTTCTTTGGTGTGGGCCTTTTTTGAGGCTAGTGCATCAGATCGCACAGCTGCTGTTTGCAACATATGTCTCAAGCGTATATCGCGTGGCCAAAACATCAGCCGCTTGGGTACCACATGCCTGACCAGACATATGTTGACCTGCCATGCAGCTCGTTGGCAAGCCTACCTCAAAGACCCACACCAAAGAACAAAGCGGACCTCTCCTTGCACCGCATCAGCTGGGATCTCCAACCCCACTATAACTTCAGTCCTCTCTGAAACATGCACTGAGAGGAATGAAGGTGTAGAATTAGGTGTGTCACAGCCAAGTACTTGCGGCCACTCTGCTAGCAGTACACCGACGTCCGATTCTAGCAGGCAAATTTCCCTGCCCCAGCTGCTGGACCGTCGAAAGAAGTTCACTCCCAGCCATCCACATGCCCAGCGGTTGAATGCTAGCTTGGCTAAATTGCTAGCGCTTCAACTGCTGCCTTTTCAGTTGGTAGACTCGGCCCCCTTCCGTGAGTTTGTGCAATGTGCGGTTCCTCAGTGGCAGGTTCCCAAACGCCACTTTTTCTCACGGAAGGCTATTCCGGCTCTCTACCGGCATGTGGAAGGCAATGTCTTGGCCTCGCTGGACAGGGCGGTCAGCGGTAAGGTGCATATTACCGCTGACTCATGGTCCAGCAGGCATGGACAGGGACGTTACCTTTCTTTCACGGCCCATTGGGTCACTCTTTTGGCAGCTGGGAAGGATGCAGGACAAGGTGCAGTAGTGTTGGAGGTTGTTCCACCGCCACGCCTCCAAAATGCTACTACTGGTTGTGACACACCTCTCTCCTCCACCCCCTCCTCTTCTTCTTCCTCCATGGCCTCTTCCTGTGGTTTGTCCTCTGAACCAGCGGTGCTTCGTAGCCGTTCAAGGGGCTACGCAAGTACGCAGGCAAAAAGATGCCATGCCGTGCTTGCGCTGGTGTGTTTGGGGGACAGAAGCCACACTGGGGCAGAGGTCCTGTCTGCTCTGCAGGGCCAGGCCGAGAGGTGGTTGACGCCACGCCAGCTTAAGCCAGGAATGGTGGTTTGCGACAATGGCACCAACCTCCTCTCCGCCCTCCGACAGGGACAACTGACCCATGTGCCCTGTGTGGCTCACGTCCTTAACCTGGTGGTGCAGCGGTTCTTGGGCAGGTACCCGGGCTTACAGGATGTCCTGAGGCAGGCCAGGAAAGTCTGTGTGCATTTCCGCAGATCTTATAATGCCAGTGCTCGCCTGGCTGAGCTGCAAAAGGAGTTGAACCTGCCCAAGAACCGCCTTATATGTGACATGCCCACCAGGTGGAACTCAACGTTGGCCATGCTGCAGCGGCTGCACACGCAGCAGAGGGCCATCAATGAGTACCTGTGCGACTACGGCACCAGGACAGGGTCAGGGGAGCTTGGTTTTTTTTCTCCACGCCAGTGGGGCATGATCAGGGATGCATGCACTGTCCTGGCACCATTTGAGGAGGCCACGAGGATGGTGAGCAGTGACAGTGCATGCATCAGTGACACTGTACCTCTTGTCCACCTGTTGGAGCACACGCTGCGTGGAATAATGGACAGGGCACTTGAGGTAGAACAGAGGCAGGAAGAGGAGGACTTCCTTGCCTCTCAAGGCCCCCTTTACCCAGACAGTGTTCCTTCTGTCCCACCCATCGCACAGGAAGAGGAGGAAGAGGAGGAGGAGGAGGAGGATTGTGTCAGCATGGAGGTGGAGGCTGGCACTCAGCATCATCAGCAGCAGTCTTTTAGGGATGATTTACAGTCCCAAGAAACCAGTGGACTTGTACGTGGCTGGGAGGAGGTGGCTGCGGATCATGTCGTCCTTAGTGACCCAGAGGACTCCGGAGCGAATGCCTCAGCAAACCTACGCTGCATGGCCTCCCTGATCCTGCAAAGTCTGCGGAAGGATCCTCGTATTCTTCGAATCAAGGAGAGGGACCATTACTGGCTGGCCACTCTCCTTGATCCACGGTACAAGGGTAAGGTTGCGGACCTTATGTTACCGTCGCAGAGGGAGCAGAGGATGAGACAACTCCGGGAGGCCTTGCAGAAAGGTCTGTGCAACGCGTTCCCAGAGACTGGGAGGTTACAAACTCCTGGTCCTGGACAACGAGTTGCTGAGGCTTCGGCCAGTCAAAGAAGGAGCGGTGGGGAAGGTGGCCGTCTGACCGATGCGTTCAGACAATTCTTTAGTCCGCAGCCCCAAAGTATGATCGGTTCCAGCAACCATCGCCAGCGTCTGATAAACATGGTGCAGGAATATCTAGGGGCAAGGTCAGACTTGGACACCTTCCCCACCGAAAATCCTCTGGCTTACTGGGTCTTGAGGATGGATCACTGGCCAGAGCTTGCACAGTATGCAATTGAGCTACTGGCCTGTCCTGCATCCAGCGTTCTTTCGGAACGCACATTCAGTGCTGCTGGAGGATTTGTCACGGATCACAGGGTGCACCTGTCCACCGACTCGGTTGATCTACTGACTTTCATCAAGATGAACCAGTCTTGGATCACCACCAGCTACCACACACCTGATGCTGATATAACAGACTAATTGATTTTAACATGTCACATCCCTTCAAGACTGATGCTGATGCTGAGTGCCTGTGCTGTTATGTTGACTGGCTATCCTCCTCCTCCGAGTCCTCAATGATACGATTGATGATGATAGCTTGGAAGATCATTTTTGTTTATGGGTGCCGCCACCAGTGGCTAAGGCCCAATTTTTCAGCCCCTGTTTTACAGGGGCGTGTAATTACAATTTTTTTAGCAATAATTTGCCATAGGGCTCATTGCTGTGCTCCAAGTACAGTATCTGTGAGGGGTTGGAGTGTTGTGGCACCAGTGCCTAAGGCCCAATTTTTCAGCCCCTGTTTAACAGGGGCGTGTCATTACAATTTTTGAAGCAATACTTTGCAACAGGGCTCATTGCTGTGCTCCAAGTACAGTATCTGTGAGGGGTTGTAGTGTTGTGCCACCAGTGCCTAAGGCCCAATTTTTCAGCCCCTGTTCAACAGGGGCATGTAATTACAATTCTTGATCTAATAATTCACAGCAGGGCCCATTGCTGCACCCACCAAGAGTAACTCTGAGGGCTTACAGTGTTGTGGCAACGCCACCACCACCACCACCACGAAAGGCCCAATTTTTCAGCCCCTGTTCAAAAGGGGCATGTAATTACAATTCTTGATCTAATAATTCACAGCAGGGCCCATTCCTGCACCCACCAAGAGTAACTCTGAGGGCTTACAGTGTTGTGGCAACGCCACCACCACCACCACCACGAAAGGCCCAATTTTTCAGCCCCTGTTCAAAAGGGGCATGTAATTACAATTCTTGATCTAATAATTCACAGCAGGGCCCATTCCTGCACCCACCAAGAGTAACTCTGAGGGCTTACAGTGTTGTGGCAACACCACCACCACCACCACCACCACCACGAAAGGCCCAATTTTTCAGCCCCTGTTCAACAGGGGCATGCAATTACAATTCTTGATCTAATAATTCACAGCAGGGCCCATTGCTGCACCCACCAAGAGTAACTGTCAGGGCTTACAGTGTTGTGGCACCAGCACCACCATCAAAGGCCCAATTTTTACTACCACTGTTCAACAATTATATGTAATTAAAATTCCTGATATAATAGTTGACAGCAGGGCGTTCCAGCACCAACCAAGAGTAACTGTGAGTGCTTACAGTGTTGTGCCAACACCAACAACTAAGGGGCCTATTTCTGCAGAGTATATACGGCAGGTCCCTACTTTCAAACATCCAACTTACAAACGACTCCTACTTGCAAACGCAAGAAGACAACAGGAAGTGAGAGGAAATCTACCCCTTGGAAGGAAAATTCTCTCCTGTAAGAATTAATATGGGAGAAAGGTGTCTCCTCTGTACTGATGCTTTATCAGCAATCCTTGTTTCAAGAAAAACACCACATTTCAAAAACAGTTGTCATTGGGACGGAAAGTGAGGTGAAATGTTCTGAACAGGGGCACAGACAGCAAAACAAATGTTACAGGGGTGATAACCCTTACCTATGTTTTCCAAAAAGTTTAAAAATAGATTTTTGGGCTGGAGCTACACTTAAACAATGTACCTGTTCAAAATTACAAACAGATTCTACATAAGAACAAACCTACAGTCCCTGTCTTGTATGCACCGCCTGTATACGGCTGTTCAGAGTATATAGGGCCTTTTTTATTTTATGTGCGGGGTTCCCCTTAATATCCATACAAGACCCAAAGGGGCTGTTAATGGGCTGGGGTAGGGGGGGGGGGGGTCATGGGGTAGCTATGCCATTTTTCTTAAAGATTTTCATCCATATTACCGGGACCAGACATTACATTAAAGCCGCAAGCAGTTTTAAATGGCTTTTTTTTCCTTTAGAAGTGTCATTTTGTGCAGGGACAGTTCTAAACACGGGAAACACGTGGCACTTCACAGGCATACTTTAGACACCCCCCAGGTACGATATTTAAAGGAATATTTGACTTTTTTTTTTTCACTTTATGCATCATTAAAATGACTGCTCCCGAAAAACGACCGTTTTTAAAACTTCTTTTTGCATTGATACATGTCCCCTGGTGCACAACCCGGGTTCCCAAACCCTTTTTAGGACAATAACATGCATAATAGTTGTTATAATTAGCACTTTAGAATTCGAACGTTCGCATCCATTGTATTTAATAGGGTTCTAATGTTCGTACGAACTTTCGGTCCGTTCGCGGGTTCTGGTGCGAACCGAACCCGGGGGTGTTCGGCTCATCACTGGCCATAACACAGTCTCTGATAGGAAAAGGTTGGAGCAAGAAACAGGACAGTACAAGGTGTGGAGGAGGTCCAGGCACAAACGTTACAGATCTCTGCTTAGATTCTCAAACAGATTTTACCTAGGCGCACAGTCTCTGCCACAGACATGTGAAGTTGGTCCCTGCCACAGACCTGGTGAAGCTGGTCTCCTTCTTCTAGCTATGGCCCCTTTTTAGGAGAAGACATCCCTCCAGAAAGTTACCGGGACCCTTCCGTCACCATGACGCTGCACTGGTTCTTCAGAAGAGTTCCTCCCCCAGCCTCCTCATCCCAGATACGGGTCCCCTCGCAAGGCGGCACCCTGAGATTCCTCGATCCCTGGTGGGCCCCAGCCGAAGGTGCTGGGCCCCAGGCCTTTGCTGCAGCCCCTGGGCCTACATACCCAGGGCAGACAGGAACAGCAGGTAGTACCTCACCCTGGGGCTAAAGGTGCCCAGGGTGGAACAGGAACCACACACGCACCCCCGGAAGTAGGAGATACAAGAGCAACCCTGCCCTCAGGCTTAAGGTGCCCGGGCAGGCCGGAACAAGAACCCCGAACAGGCAGCGTCTGCCCCTTTTATATCCTCTCCCAGCATGCACAGCAGGTAAACTCCGCCCCACTGCACGGTTGCCGAGGGGGGACACACAAGGCACAGCACTGTATCGGTGGTTCAACCCTGGCCTACCATGGCAGTGCCACCTGTGGGCCACAGGGAACTGTACACTGATACTCCTCCTGTGGATAAAATGGTTGCAAGACCCCTGACAAATTAGGGTGTTTGAGTAAATTACCACTAAAACACTTCCCCTAAATTTAGCACCCCGCTACATCAGAGTGCACAGCATTCCACTTTACATCAGGGTCCACAGAGTTCCAGCTTGCATTTAAAATGGGAACTGTAATGTGAGGGGACTCACCTTCCACAGAGTGAATGCACTAAGGTGGGGGGGTTACTGATATAAGGGGGAACCTTTATATAAGTGCCCTCCTTAACTTACTGTATTCACTCCCCCCTTACATCAGTGCCCCCCCCCTCATACTGGCCTTGCGGACATGATATAAGAGTGTTACAGATGACTGGAACCTCCATGGCTTTACCCCAGTGTGTGCCGGCTTGCTTGCTCACCCCACCATCCTGGGGACACCCAGGGCCATATTTAATATTCATTGGACCCTGGGCAAACATTTTCCTGGGCTCCCACACCCCTAGCAATATCGCTCTCCACTCCAATATCCCAAAAAACAAACAAGGACATAGACTTATCTAAAAAAAAATACTTTAATAATGTATACATAAAGATCTGGTTCACACTCGCTGATTGCTCCAAGCTCACTGATTGGTTGCTAGAGGTTACTGCACAATATTACCACTCAATGATTGGTGCTAGAGGTTACTGCACATCTCTACCTCTCACCAATTGGTTGCTAGAGGTTACTGTACATCATTACTGCCTACCCATTGGTTGCTGGAGGTTACTGCACATCATTACCACTCATTGATTGGTTTCTAGAGGTTACTACACATTGATTGGTTGCTAGAGGTTACTGCACATTATTACCTCTCACTGGGTAGCAGGGCAGTATTGTGGTCTGTGATGCAACTGTTGGGGTACAGTTGGTTGGATGACAGGATGCAGTTTGGGATGATGGTGGCAGCATTGGGGTAAGAGGCTGAGATCATATCTCTCCCATAATGATAGGAGGTAGGGTGATAGAATGCCAGAGGTGGGGTACAGGAGGGATGAGGATGATAATGACAGGAGGCAGGGTACAGGGGGATGATGACAGGTAATGGAGTGGTAGGATGCCAGAGGTGGGGTACAGGGGGATGATGACAGGTAATGGGGTGGTAGGATGCCAGAGGTGGGGTACAGGGGGATGATGATGACAGGGGGTTGGGTGGTAGAATGCCAGAGGTGGGTTATAAGGGAATGATGACAGGGGGTGGGGTGGTAGGATGCCAGAGGTGGGGTTCAGAGGCATGATGATGACAGGAAGTGGGGTGGTAGGATGCCAAAGGTGGGGTAAAGAGGGATGATGGGGATGTTGATGACAATGAATGGGGTAGTAGAATATCAGGAAGCTGTTACAGGGGGGATGATGATGATGGGGGTAGGATGGTTGGATGCTAGAGGTGGGGTACAGGGGGGTGATGGGAATGTTGATGACAGGGGGAGGGTGGTAGGATGTGAGAGGTGGGGTATGGGGATGATGATGATAGTGGGTGGGGTGGTAGGAAGCTGGCAGTGGGGTACAGGGGGGGTGAAGATGACAGGGGGTGGGGTGGTAGGACACCAGGGGTGATAAGGATGGAGATAATGATGACAGGATGTAGGTTGGTAGGAAGCTGTCAGTGGAGTAAAGGGGGGTGAAGTAAAAGATGATGATAACAGGGGTAGGGTGGTGGATGCTAAAGGTTTAGTACAGGGGGATGATAGGGATGTTGATGACAGGAGGCAGAGTGGTAGGATGTCAGAGGTGGGGTATGCGGGGGATGAAGAGGGGGTGGGCGGAAGGAGCTGGCAGAGCGGTGTGGGGGAATGAAGATGACAGGGGGTGGGCGGAAGGAGCTGGCAGAGTGGTTCGGGGGATGAAGATGACAGGGGGTGGGCGGAAAGAGCAGACAGATCGGCGCAGGGGGGTGAAGATGACAGGGGGTGGGCGGAAGGAGCAGACAAATCGGTGCGGGGGGATGGAGATGACAGGGGGTGGGCGGAAGGAGCTGGCAGTGCGGTGCGAGGGGGATGAAGATGACGGGGTGGGCAGAAGGAGCTGGCAGAGCGGTTTGGGGGGGATGAAGATGACAGGGGGTGGGCGGAAGGAGCTAGCAAAGCGGTTTGGGGGGGATGAAGATGACGGGGTGGGCGGAAGGAGCTGGCAGAGTGGTTCAGGGGGATAAAGATGACAGGGGGTGGGCGGAAGGAGCAGACAGAGCAGTGCGGGGGGGATGAAGATGACAGGGGGTGGGCGGAAGGAGCTGGCAGAGAGGTTTGGGGGGATGAAGATGACAGGGTGGGCGGAAGGAGCTGGCAGAGCGGTTCGGGGGGATGAAGATGACAGGGGGTGGGCGGACGGAGCAGACAGAGGAGTGCGGGGGATGAAGATGACAGGCGGTGGGCGGAAGGAGCTGGCAGAGAGGTTTGGGGGGGATGAAGATGACAGGGTGTGGGTGGAAGGAGCTGGCAAAGCGTTTTGGGGGGGGATGAAGATGACGGGGTGGGCGGAAGGAGCTGGCAAAGCGGTTTGGGGGGGATGAAGATGATGGGGTGGGCGGAAGGAGCTGGCAGAGTGGTTCAGGGGGATGAAGATGACAGGGGGTGGGCAGAAGGAGCTGGCAAAGCAGTTTGGGAGGATGAAGATGATGGGGTGGGCAGAAGGAGCTGGCAGAGCGGTTCGGGGGGATGAAGATGACAGGGGGTGGGTGAAAGGAGCAGACAGAGCAGTGCGAGGGGGATGAAGATGACAGGGGGTGGGCGGAGGGAGCTGGCAGAGCGGTGCGAGGGGGATGAAGATGACAGGGGGTGGGGTATTAGGATGCCAGGCACAGGGGATTATGATGAGGATAGAGATGATGACAGGGGGTAAGTTGGTACGAAGCTGACAGTGGGAAATATGATGACAGGAACAGGGGGATGATGAAGAGGATAATAATGACTGTGACAAGGTGTCAGTAGGTGGCATCATTTGCCGGATCATGGCATACAGCACATCACTCAGGGCTGTGAGGTCACGTGCGGCTGACACCAGTGATTTTTGGGGTGCCCTCGGTCAGGACAAAGGTGACATCACGGGATGCTGGCAGCTTGTGAGTGTCATGCAGTACCTTGAGGCTGGGGAAGACTGTGTCCTCGATGACGCACCAGCTCTGGTAAGTCCTCTATTACAGGCCGTCCATCCCAGAGAGTAGAGCAGAGAGCTGCTCAGTAGGGATGAGCTCGGTGTTCGAGTCGAACATACGTTCGACTCGAACATCGGCTGTTCGATCGTTCGACGAAGATCGAACGATTTGGGCCGTTCGCGCCTAATTCGAGTGACGCGAACGGCCCACAATGCACTACGCCATCGCAGTGTCATCCAGGCGCTGTGATTGGCCAAGCATGCACTGTGACCCCGCATGCTTGGCCAATCACAGCGCCGGCAGCGAGGAGAGCAATGATTGGCCACAGGCAGGATGCCTGTGGCCAATTATTGCTGAGGGTGTTTAGTACACGCCCCACACTATAAAAGGCCGCCAGCACGGCGGCCTAGTGTTATGTGTTCCGGAGCAGGGAAAGAGAAGCATAGGCAGGGACAGTGACATTTTTTTTTTCTTGCTTAACCTGGATTCCTTTAGTTTAGGGAAAGAGAAGGATAGGTAGGGAGAGTGTCAGTGTGTTTTACTGTGCTAATCCTTGTTTCTAGGGACAGGGAAGGACAGTGAGGGAAATTCTCCTTGTGCTATACTGTGCTAAAGCATTGATCATCAACCATCTTTCAAAAAACATTTTTTCTAGGGACAGAAAACTATAGGTAGGGAGAGTGTCAGTGTGTTTTACTGTGCTAATCCTTGTTTCTAGGGACAGGGAAGGACAGTGAGGGAAATTCTCCTTGTGCTATAGTGTGCTAAAGCATTGATCATCAACCATCTTTAAAAAAACATTTATTCTAGGGACAGAAAACTATAGGTAAGGAGAGTGTCAGTGTGTTTTACTGTGCTAATCCTTGTTTCTAGGGACAGGGAAGGACAGTGAGGGAAATTCTCCTTGTGCTATAGTGTGCTAAAGCATTGATCATCAACCATCTTTAAAAAAACATTTTTTCTAGGGACAGAAAACTATAGGTAGGGAGAGTGTCAGTGTGTTTTACTGTGCTAATCCTTGTTTCTAGGGACAGGGAAGGACAGTGAGGGAAATTCTCCTTGTGCTATAGTGTGCTAAAGCATTGATCATCAACCATCTTTAAAAAAACATTTTTTCTAGGGACAGAAAACTATAGGTAGGGAGAGTGTCAGTTTCTTTCACTGTGCTAATCCTTGTTTCTAGGGACAGGGAAGGACAGTGAGGGAAATTCTCCTTGTGCTATAGTGTGCTAAAGCATTGATCATCAACCATCTTTAAAAAAACATTTTTTCTAGGGACAGAAAACTATAGGTAGGGAGAGTGTCAGTTTCTTTCACTGTGCTAATGCTTGTTTCTAGGGACAGGGAAGGACAGTGAGGGAAATTCTCCTTGTGCTATACTGTGCTAAAGCATTGATCATCAACCATCTTTAAAAAAAAAAAATTCTAGGGACAGAAAACTATAGGTAGGGAGAGTGTCAGTGTGTTTCACTGTGCTAATCCTTGTTTCTAGGGACAGGGAAGGACAGTGAGGGAAATTCTCCTTGTGCTATAGTGTGCTAAAGCATTGATCATCAACCATCTTTAAAAAAACATTTTTTCTAGGGACAGAAGACTATAGGTAGGGAGAGTGTCAGTTTCTTTCACTGTGCTAATCCTTGTTTCTAGGGACAGGGAAGGACAGTGAGGGAAATTCTCCTTGTGCTATACTGTGCTAAAGCATTGATCATCAACCATCTTTAAAAAAACACTTTTTTCTAGGGACAGAAAACTATAGGTAGGGAGAGTGTCAGTTTCTTTCACTGTGCTAATCCTTGTTTCTAGGGACAGGGAAGGACAGTGAGGGAAATTCTCCTTGTGCTATACTGTGCTAAAGCATTGATCATCAACCATCTTTAAAAAAACACTTTTTTCTAGGGACAGAAAACTATAGGTAGGGAGAGTGTCAGTTTCTTTCACTGTGCTAATCCTTGTTTCTAGGGACAGGGAAGGACAGTGAGGGAAATTCTCCTTGTGCTATAGTGTGTTAAAGCATTGATCATCAACCATCTTTAAAAAAACATTTTTTCTAGGGACAGAAAACTATAGGTAGGGAGAGTGTCAGTTTCTTTCACTGTGCTAATCCTTGTTTCTAGGGACAGGGAAGGACAGTGAGGGAAATTCTCCTTGTGCTATAGTGTGCTAAAGCATTGATCATCAACCATCTTTAAAAAAAACTTTTTTTCTAGGGACAGAAAACTATAGGTAGGGAGAGTGTCAGTTTCTTTCACTGTGCTAATCCTTGTTTCTAGGGACAGGGAAGGACAGTGAGGGAAATTCTCCTTGTGCTATACTGTGCTAAAGCATTGATCATCAGCCATCTTTAAAAAAACACTTTTTTCTAGGGACAGAAAACTATAGGTAGGGAGAGTGTCAGTTTCTTTCACTGTGCTAATCCTTGTTTCTAGGGACAGGGAAGGACAGTGAGGGAAATTCTCCTTGTGCTATAGTGTGTTAAAGCATTTATCATCAACCATCTTTAAAAAAACATTTTTTCTAGGGACAGAAAACTATAGGTAGGGAGAGTGTCAGTTTCTTTCACTGTGCTAATCCTTGTTTCTAGGGACAGGGAAGGACAGTGAGGGAAATTCTCCTTGTGCTATAGTGTGCTAAAGCATTGATCATCAACCATCTTTAAAAAAACATTTTTTCTAGGGACAGAAAACTATAGGTAGGGAGAGTGTCAGTTTCTTTCACTGTGCTAATCCTTGTTTCTAGGGACAGGGAAGGACAGTGAGGGAAATTCTCCTTGTGCTATACTGTGCTAAAGCATTCCTCATCAACCATCTTTGAAATCCTTGTTTTTTGGACAGTCAGGGAAATTGTCGTTGTGCTATTCTGTGCAAAAGCAATCATCCTCAACCATATTTAGAAATCCTTAAGTAAAGGGACAGAGAAGGACACCTGAAGGTAGCCCTTATTGCTTTTTTCCCATCTCCCTGCAGGCCATCTATTAGAATGTCTGGAAGGCAAACAAGGAGAGGCAGACAGTCAGGAGGCAATAAAAGAGGGCAAGCAGGCTCTGTGTCTGGGGGCAACAGTGCTGGTCGTGGACGCGGTGCATTGTCATCAGCACATGGCCATGGGACACGCTTGTCCTTCTTTTCGGCAGCTGGACATGTTGAGCCACATCATGCCGAAGACTTGGTAGAGTGGATGACCAAGCCCTCCTCCTCCTCCTCATCCTCTCTCACCCAGGCTCAGGGTACTGGCAAAGCAGCTGCCAAAGCGTCCTCTTCCCTGGTATCAATGTCAGACTCATCATCAGTCACTCCTTCCCTAGACCCACCATGTCCTCCTCCTGAGGAGTCCCCCGAACTGTTTGAGCACAGTGTTGGGTACATGCTCCAGGAGGATGCCCAGCGTTTCGAAGGGTCTGATGATGAAACCCAGCTACAGGAAGGCAGTAGCGTGAGAGCAGACAGAGGGGATGCTCAAGAAGGACACCAATCTGGCAGTCATGTTCCAGCAGCTGCAGCATACTGCCAGATTGGCTCCAGTGATGAGGAGGGAGGGGATGATGAGGTCACTGACTCCACGTGGGTGCCTAATAGGAGAGAGGAGGAGGAGGAGGATGAGGAGGAGGCACATCTCCAACGAGGCAGGATGCCCTTTGGTGGCCAGCGTAAGGGCAGTACACCGACGGAATCACACCGCAGAGCTCCGCCTGTGCAGGGCGCTGCCTCTGCCCGTCATTCAAAAAGTTCTTTGGTGTGGGCCTTTTTTGAGGCTAGTGCATCAGATCGCACAGCTGCTGTTTGTAACATATGTCTCAAGCGTATATCGCGTGGCCAAAACATCAGCCGCTTGGGTACCACATGCCTGACCAGACATATGTTGACCTGCCATGCAGCTCGTTGGCAAGCCTACCTCAAAGACCCACACCAAAGAACAAAGCGGACCTCTCCTTGCACCGCATCAGCTGGGATCTCCAACCCCACTATAACTTCAGTCCTCTCTGAAACATGCACTGAGAGGAATGAAGGTGTAGAATTAGGTGTGTCACAGCCAAGTACTTGCGGCCACTCTGCTAGCAGTACACCGACGTCCGATTCTAGCAGGCAAATTTCCCTGCCCCAGCTGCTGGACCGTCGAAAGAAGTTCACTCCCAGCCATCCACATGCCCAGCGGTTGAATGCTAGCTTGGCTAAATTGCTAGCGCTTCAACTGCTGCCTTTTCAGTTGGTAGACTCGCCCCCTTCCGTGAGTTTGTGCAATGTGCGGTTCCTCAGTGGCAGGTTCCCAAACGCCACTTTTTCTCACGGAAGGCTATTCCGGCTCTCTACCGGCATGTGGAAGGCAATGTCTTGGCCTCGCTGGACAGGGCGGTCAGCGGTAAGGTGCATATTACTGCTGACTCATGGTCCAGCAGGCATGGACAGGGACGTTACCTTTCTTTCACGGCCCATTGGGTCACTCTTTTGGCAGCTGGGAAGGATGCAGGACAAGGTGCAGTAGTGTTGGAGGTTGTTCCACCGCCACGCCTCCAAAATGCTACTACTGGTTGTGACACACCTCTCTCCTCCACCCCCTCCTCTTCTTCTTCCTCCATGGCCTCTTCCTGTGCTTTGTCCTCTGAACCAGCGGTGCTCCGTAGCCGTTCAAGGGGCTACGCAAGTACGCAGGCAAAAAGATGCCATGCCGTGCTTGCGCTGGTGTGTTTGGGGGACAGAAGCCACACTGGGGCAGAGGTCCTGTCTGCTCTGCAGGGCCAGGCCGAGAGGTAGTTGACGCCACGCCAGCTTAAGCCAGGAATGGTGGTTTGCGACAATGGCACCAACCTCCTCTCCGCCCTCCGACAGGGACAACTGACCCATGTGCCCTGTGTGGCTCACGTCCTTAACCTGGTGGTGCAGCGGTTCTTGGGCAGGTACCCGGGCTTACAGGATGTCCTGAGGCAGGCCAGGAAAGTCTGTGTGCATTTCCGCAGATCTTATAATGCCAGTGCTCGCCTGGCTGAGCTGCAAAAGGAGTTGAACCTGCCCAAGAACCGCCTTATATGTGACATGCCCACCAGGTGTAACTCAACGTTGGCCATGCTGCAGCGGCTGCACACGCAGCAGAGGGCCATCAATGAGTACCTGTGCGACTACGGCACCAGGACAGGGTCAGGGGAGCTTGGTTTTTTTCTCCACGCCAGTGGGGCATGATCAGGAATGCATGCACTGTCCTGGCACCATTTGAGGAGGCCACGAGGATGGTGAGCAGTGACAGTGCATGCATCAGTGACACTGTACCTCTTGTCCACCTGTTGGAGCACACGCTGCGTGGAATAATGGACAGGGCACTTGAGGCAGAACAGAGGCAGGAAGAGGAGGACTTCCTTGCCTCTCAAGGCCCCCTTTACCCAGACAGTGTTCCTTCTGTCCCACCCATCGCACAGGAAGAGGAGAAGGAGGAGGAGGAGAAGGAGGATTGTGTCAGCATGGAGGTGGAGGCTGGCACTCAGCATCATCAGCAGCAGTCTTTTAGGGATGATTTACAGTCCCAAGAAACCAGTGGACTTGTACGTGGCTGGGGAGGAGGTGGCTGCGGATCATGTCGTCCTTAGTGACCCAGAGGACTCCGGACCGAATGCCTCAGCAAACCTACGCTGCATGGCCTCCCTGATCCTGCAAAGTCTGCGGAAGGATCCTCGTATTCTTCGGATCAAGGAGAGGGACCATTACTGGCTGGCCACTCTCCTTGATCCACGGTACAAGGGTAAGGTTGCGGACCTTATGTTACCGTCGCAGAGGGAGCAGAGGATGAGACAACTCCGGGAGGCCTTGCAGAAAGGTCTGTGCAACGCGTTCCCAGAGACTGGGAGGTTACAAACTCCTGGTCCTGGACAACGAGTTGCTGAGGCTTCGGCCAGTCAAAGAAGGAGCGGTGGGGAAGGTGGCCGTCTGACCGATGCGTTCAGACAATTCTTTAGTCCGCAGCCCCAAAGTATGATCGGTTCCAGCAACCATCGCCAGCGTCTGATAAACTTGGTGCAGGAATATCTAGGGGCAAGGTCAGACTTGGACACCTTCCCCACCGAAAATCCTCTGGCTTACTGGGTCTTGAGGATGGATCACTGGCCAGAGCTTGCACAGTATGCAATTGAGCTACTGGCCTGTCCTGCATCCAGCATTCTTTCGGAACGCACATTCAGTGCTGCTGGAGGATTTGTCACGGATCACAGGGTGCGCCTGTCCACCGACTCGGTTGATCGACTGACTTTCATCAAGATGAACCAGTCTTGGATCACCACCAGCTACCACACACCTGATGCTGATATAACAGACTAATTGATTTTAACATGTCACATCCCTTCAAGACTGATGCTGATGCTGAGTGCCTGTGCTGTTATGTTGACTGGCTATCCTCCTCCTCCGAGTCCTCAATGATACGATTGATGATGATAGCTTGGAAGATCATTTTTGTTTATGGGTGCCGCCACCAGTGGCTAAGGCCCAATTTTTCAGCCCCTGTTTAACAGGGGCGTGTAATTACAATTTTTGAAGCAATACTTTGCAACAGGGCTCATTGCTGTGCTCCAAGTACAGTATCTGTGAGGGGTTGGAGTGTTGTGCCACCAGTGCCTAAGGCCCAATTTTTCAGCCCCTGTTTAACAGGGGCGTGTCATTACAATTTTTGAAGCAATACTTTGCAACAGGGCTCATTGCTGTGCTCCAAGTACAGTATCTGTGAGGGGTTGGAGTGTTGTGCCACCAGTGCCTAAGGCCCAATTTTTCAGCCCCTGTTTAACAGGGGCGTGTCATTACAATTTTTGAAGCAATACTTTGCAACAGGGCTCATTGCTGTGCTCCAAGTACAGTATCTGTGAGGGGTTGGAGTGTTGTGCCACCAGTGCCTAAGGCCCAATTTTTCAGCCCCTGTTTAACAGGGGCGTGTCATTACAATTTTTGAAGCAATACTTTGCAACAGGGCTCATTGCTGTGCTCCAAGTACAGTATCTGTGAGGGGTTGTAGTGTTGTGCCACCAGTGCCTAAGGCCCAATTTTTCAGCCCCTGTTCAACAGGGGCATGTAATTACAATTCTTGATCTAATAATTCACAGCAGGGCCCATTGCTGCACCCACCAAGAGTAACTCTGAGGGCTTACAGTGTTGTGGCAACGCCACCACCACCACCACCACGAAAGGCCCAATTTTTCAGCCCCTGTTCAAAAGGGGCATGTAATTACAATTCTTGATCTAATAATTCACAGCAGGGCCCATTCCTGCACCCACCAAGAGTAACTCTGAGGGCTTACAGTGTTGTGGCAACACCACCACCACCACCACCACCACGAAAGGCCCAATTTTTCAGCCCCTGTTCAACAGGGGCATGCAATTACAATTCTTGATCTAATAATTCACAGCAGGGCCCATTGCTGCACCCACCAAGAGTAACTGTCAGGGCTTACAGTGTTGTGGCACCAGCACCACCATCAAAGGCCCAATTTTTACTACCACTGTTCAACAATTATATGTAATTACAATTCCTGATATAATAGTTGACAGCAGGGCGTTCCAGCACCAACCAAGAGTAACTGTGAGTGCTTACAGTGTTGTGCCAACACCAACAACTAAGGGGCCTATTTCTGCAGAGTATATACGGCAGGTCCCTACTTTCAAACATCCAACTTACAAACGACTCCTACTTGCAAACGCAAGAAGACAACAGGAAGTGAGAGGAAATCTACCCCTAGGAAGGAAAATTCTCTCCTGTAAGAATTAATATGGGAGAAAGGTGTCTCCTCTGTACTGATGCTTTATCACCAATCCTTGTTTCAAGAAAAACACCACATTTCAAAAACAGTTGTCATTGGGACGGAAAGTGAGGTGAAATGTTCTGAACAGGGGCACAGACAGCAAAAAAAATGTTACAGGGGTGATAACCCTTACCTATGTTTTCCAAAAAGTTTAAAAATAGATTTTTGGGCTGGAGCTACACTTAAACAAAGTACCTGTTCAAAATTACAAACACATTCTACATAAGAACAAACCTACAGTCCCTGTCTTGTATGCACCGCCTGTATACGGCTGTTTACAGTATATAGGGCCTTTTTTATTTTGTGTGCGGTGTTCCCCTTAATATCCATACAAGACCCAAAGGGGCTGGTAATGGGCTGGGGTAGGGGGGGGGGGGTTGATGGGGTAGCTATGCCATTTTTCCTAAAGATTTTCATCCATATTACCGGGACCAGACATTACATTAAAGCCGCAAGCAGTTTTAAATGGCTTTTTTTTCCTTTAGAAGTGTCATTTTGTGCAGGGACAGTTCTAAACACGGGAAACACGTGGCACTTCACAGGCATACTTTAGACACCCCCCAGGTACGATATTTAAAGGAATATTTGACTTTTTTTTTTGTCACTTTATGCATCATTAAAATGACTGCTCCCGAAAAATGACCGTTTTTAAAACTTCTTTTTGCATTGATACATGTCCCCTGGTGCAGAACCCGGGTTCCCAAACCCTTTTTAGGACAATAACATGCATAATAGTCGTTATAATTAGCACTTTAGAATTCGAACGTTCGCATCCATTGTATTTAATAGGGTTCTAATGTTCGTACGAACTTTCGGTCCGTTCGCGGGTTCTGGTGCGAACCGAACCCGGGGGTGTTCGGCTCATCACTACTGCTCAGCCGATGCATGGCAGGAGATTCGCAGAGCCCGGCAGAAGGGGAGGAGAGTACATGGCGCCACCCACCGACCCTGGGATCTCGGGCAGTGCTCAGGTGCTCAGTCCGTCCGGCTGGGACACCAGTGACAATCAGGTGGGCGGCGGGCCATTCACACGGGCGGCAGTCGGGCTCCTCTCACGGATGGGTGGCGGGCCCCTGGGACTTGGCGGAATTACAGGGCCCAGTCGCAACTGCGACTGTTGCGACTCTGAAAATTCCGCCACTGCCTCAGAGTGTCCATTTTGTGGCACAAATTCTGGGGCTTCTGGCCTAAGAGTTTCATTGTCCTATCCTCTTGTGTGGGGTGGACAGTTTGCATCAGCTCCTGGCATTTCAGATGACCACAACCAGCTTATCTCCATTTCCTCCTCCTCACTATCTTCTGTGGCTAGGGATCCAGACTGAGACCTAGTTACTGGTTGAGGTACAGCAGTAGACGTAGATGGTAGTTCCTGTCATGGAGTTATTCGGACTGCTTCTTTGAGAGGTAGGAGGTGGTTCCGGTGCCAAGTTTTTAATGGTCTCGTACTCCCTTCCGGCCTAATCTGATATACCGGCAGTCCTGGGAGTCGTTTGCATACAATCTACGGCTGTGACTTCCACCGATCAGCCAGCTTGTGTTTCCCTGGTATGCCCGGGTTTCTCAACAAGACTCGGTCACCAGGTTGTAGATCCTGAATCCGTACCTTGAGGTCGAAGTTCCTCTCGTTTCTACTTCCTTTTGTGTCCGACGTGGCTTGAGCCTTTTCATATGCGGCCTTCAAACTTCTCTGCAATCTGTATACATACCCTCGGTGAGAAGTCTCTGACGTGTGGTCCAGAGAAGTGCCGAAAGCCAAATCCACCGGTAGTCGGGCTTCTCGTTCAAACATCAGACGATAGGGCGAATACCCTGTAGCATTACTTATGGTGCTATTGTAGGCGTGTACCATGGCTGTGATGTGTTTACTCCCCTGTTGTTTTTGTTCAGAGGCCAGAGTCCCCAACACGTTGAGGAGGGTTCGGTTAAACCTCTCTGGTTGAGGGTCTCCTTGTGGATGGTAAGGAGTAGTCCTGGATTTTTGAATGCCTAGTAGATCCAACAGTCGTCTAATAAGGGTACTCTCAAAGTCTCTTCCCTGATCTGAGTGGATCCGTTGAGGCAAACCATAGTGAATGAAGAATTTTTCCACTAGGGTCTTTGCCACTGTAGATGCCATCTGATCCCTGGTAGGAAATGCCTGAGCGTATCGGGTGAAGTGATCAGTGAATACCAGGATATTTCCTTGCCCACTCAGGTCAGATTCCAAATATAGGAAATCTATGCATACTAGATCCATTGGCCCTTGAGTCTCTAAATGGCCCATTGGGGCGGCTCGCTGGGGTAAGGTCTTCCTTTGTATGCACCTGAGACAGGAATGACAGTAGCTTTCCACTTCAGTCCTCATGTATGGCCAATAGAACCTGTCCCTCACCAGTTGAAGAGTACTTTCTGATCCCAGGTGGCCATGGTGATCATGCAGGGCGATTAATACTTTCTCTCTATGTTTCTCTGGCAGAAACAACTGCCACTTCTCTTCAGGATCTTCAGAGGGGCCCCTTCGGTAGACCACTCTTTGTTGCAGCTGCAACCGATCCCACTCTTTACGTAGCAGACGAGCTTCCTTCTGAGTGCTCTGGAGAAGTAGATCAGGGTGTTGGCTCTCCAAGGCCTTCAATGCCAGGCCACAGAGGGGATCTTCCTGTTGGTCTCTCCGAAGGTCCTTCCGAGATAGCTTAGGTAGACCCTCCTCCACAATTTGAGTGACATCACAATAGCACTTAGGCACCCCGCAGCGGACACTCCGACTTCTTCAGCCCTGGCTTCACCTTTCACTTGTTATTCCGCCCCTTCCCAAAAGGGCTCTTACTCCCTCAGGGGTAAGCTGAGTCCATCCTCCTGAGTGGCCCTGGGAACAGTGGGGCCTTCTTGACAGTGCATCTGCGTCTCGGTTCCCAACCCCTGGTCGATATTTCAGGCTGAAGGTAAATGCAGAGAGGGCAGCCAACCATCTATGGCCTGTGGCATCCAATTTTGCTGTAGTGAGCAAGTACGTGAGAGAGTTGTTGTCCGCCTTGATCATGAATTCGGTGCCATATAGATAGTCTTTTAGTTTGTCTACTACTGCCCACTTCAAGGCCAGAAATTCGAGCTTGTGAGTTGGGTAATTCCTCTCAGCAGGTGCCAGACTCCAGCTCACATAAGCAATGGGCCTTAAGTGTCCGTCATGCTCCTGATAAAGCACTTCACCCAGCCCCTCTCGGCTGGCATCCACATGCAGTTCGTAGGGTCTGGTAGGGTCTGCATAGGCCAAGACTGGGGCAGTGGTAAGGCTCCACTTTAGCTGTCTGAAGGTCTCTTCGCATTGCGGAGTCCACTGGTCTTCGAACAGAACCCTAAGAATGACCTAAGCTCGGTAACATTCGTGGGTCTGGGCCAAGAGGTGACAGCTTCCAGCTTCTGAGGGTCTGTGGCCACTCCTTCGGCGGACACGATGTGGCCCAGGTAATTCACTGAAGGTTGATAGAATTGGTACTTCTCCATGGAGAGCTTCAGGCCTTCATCATGGAGTCTCTTCAAGACTTTCTCCAGGCGCTCTTCGTGCTCTTCCAATGTTCTGCCAAAAACTATGACATCATCCAAATATACCAGAACCTCAATCAGGTTCATGTCGCCCACAGTCTTCTCCATCAATCTCTGGAAAGTGGCTGGGGATCCAAACAGACCTTGTGGCATGCGATTGAATTAGAAGAATCCTACAGGGGTAATGAAAGCAGTCTTCTCCCTATCTTCGGGGTGCATGGGGATCTGGTAGTACCCACTTTTTAAATCCACTACACTGAACCACTTCGCCCCAGACAGGCTCTGTAAAGCATCTTCTATTCGGGGTGTGGTGTATTGGTCGGGAATGGTCCTTCGGTTCAGTGTCCTATAGTCAATACACAACCGTAATGACCCATTCTTCTTCCTCACTACCACTATTGGGGAAGCATATGGACTCCGAGACTCTCAGATGATTCCTGTCTTCTTCAGCTCAGCCAGCTGTTCCCGCAGGTCTTCCAAGTCTCCCAGTGGAATCCGTCTGACCCTCTCTCAGAAGGGTTTATCTTCCTCCAATCGAATCTTGTGCTCAGCACTTTTTGCAAGCCCCACATGGAACTTCACTTTTTGAATAGGCAGTTCTCCATCTCAGGAGCTGGGTTTTTGCTCTCTCCATCCAAGCAGGTGTAAGGGGAGTGTTTTTCGGGTAGAATTCTTCCATTGGAATCTCTCCCTCTTCTCCTCCCACGATACCACACGGTGAGACTGGGGTTGCTTGATTCACCTGCCCCAGCAACACTCTAGCTGGCATCTTCACAGGTGAGGTTGTGGTGTTTCGGACACTGACTGAGACCTTCCCTCCGCTTCTCTGAAGCGCCTTGGTCGATAACACTTCTGGGATTATTTCCAACCCCTTATCTTCCTTCTCTCAGTCCGTCTCAAGGATGATGTCTAGGCGCCAAATTTTTCCCACTCCTTCTGACGGGGCTTTCTGCTTGTGCACTAGATTCTGGTACACTTGTACTTGTGCTAGCATTGGGTGTACCCTCATGGCTGGAGTGCTCTGTTCTTGGATATGCGATGTCAGAAGTCTTCGGACCATGTCAGTATTGGTCCCAATGATGAGAGAACTTCTATCAGCCCCTGGGGGGCAAGGACGCACCACTGCCAGGGTATCAAAGGTTTCGGCCTTTCCCGCCACACTCGGGTCGAAGGTGAGCTTAATGGGTAGGTAGTCATCATAAGGGAAATTCTGGGTCCCTAGGCCCCATATCTCTAATTCCTCCAGCTTCTGCAGTGGCAAGTGTTTGAGATGTTTTTCATAAAAGTCTCTGTAAAGTAGAGTCACTTGGGCTCCAGTATCCAACAGGGCTTTAGCGTAGATCCCTTCCACTTGGATGGGGACAATTGGGGAAGGTCCCACTAGCTTAGGAGGGAATCCATGGGGAGTGGTAGGTTTAGCCTGTTTGGTAGTTTGTACTTTTACGCCTCGCTTCCGTGGGTTCTTGCCTGGATTCGGCCTAACTGTGGCCCCAGGGACCTGGTATGTATGGGTATGGTATGGTATGGTATGTATGGGGTTGTTTGGAGCTGGCTGTTGTAACAGGGTGCCCAGTTGACTCCTTCACTGGGGCCTCTGAAGTTTTCCGCTGGCTCTTGACGTTTTGTTTCAGGCTTCGTCGGGCTCGGACATACTTGACGGTAATGTCTAACTCCCCCGCAGTTGAAACAGGTCTTTTGCTTCGCCGGTTTCTTGGTCTGAGCGGCTGAAGGACCCGTCTGGGTCTTAGGTGCCAGGACTTCCTCCTTCTGTGGTCCAACCAGTTTAGCAGTCAACAGGGCCATCATTTCCAACATCTCCGTCTGCATCTGAAGCAATTTTCCTAATTCAGACTTTGGCAGATGTTGTGTGAGGTAAGGACCAGGACATTTGATCAGTGTTCACTGTCAGGACACTAGGTTCTCGAGAGCCCTGTAGAATATCGGATTGATGTCCTTTGGTTCTTGCTGTGTTGCTGGACTGGATTTTCCTTTGTTTCTTCTCCCTTTCTATTTCCATCTTGGCTGCTTCATTAGTCTCTTTAATGAGCACCTCATCTGGAATGGAGGGATCGTCCAAGTACTGCCTTAACTGGAACTTGACATAGTCACTCCTCAGTCCTGTAGCCACAGACCTCAGGAATTTCTTCTGGATCAGTTCAGCACCAAAGTGTTCATCTGAATCTTCTCCTTTCGAGACAGACAACAGGCGGTCTTTGTATTCAATGGCCCTAAATAAGAAATTCTGGGGAGTCTCCTGACTGCTCTGTGCCATATTTATCAGTTGATGATATAGTTCAGCAGCATCTTCCTCTTTGTAGTAGCTCTTTAATATTCTCCTGAGTTGTACTAAAGTCAGTCCATTTTTCATTTCCAGCATGCCTCTGATACTTAGGCCTGGGCTAATGGTGTTGACTACAGCCTCTACAATTTCAGATTCAAGATATCCTCTTTGAAGGCCCAGGTCAATCTGATGCAGAAGGTTTGTGTAGGACAGTTTGTCTTTCTGTTCCTTCTCTACTATATGACCTTCGATCTTGAAATCTTTCCGGATCGTCACCTCTGGCAAGTGGCTATGAGTGCATCTCTGGATGACTGAAGCAGGTCTTTGCCTTTGCTTACCACCGCTCGAGTCCTTGCACGTGACACTTAGCTCTTTAATGTGTTCCGCGATCATGCCGGAGGTCTCCTGGAATCTTTGCTGTATATCGTGGTACTGCCGTTTTAGATCAGCTAGTTGTTGTTCTGACTGGGAACCTCTCCTGTGAGCCTTGAGCATGTCAACCACGGCCTCTTCCTTCTTCAAAGGGGGCCCACTTCTGCTTTTGGTTGGAGTTGACCCAAAACTAACTTCCCGCGTTGTTGGTTTAACATGTCTAGAGTTGGCTGAGCTCCCTCCGAGCCCCTCTGGGTGTGTCAGGTAAAACTTGGTCTTGCCAGCTAGCTGCACACTCGAGCCTCTAAAGTTCTCCGGAATTCCCTTTCTCCATTCCAATAGGGCATAAGCGTTCTTCCTTGCCTGATGAACAGCTGAGACGGGCTATCTTCTCCAGGATTCGGATGTGAAGATCCCTTCCTCCATCTAGGAAAAAGTGATCGTTGTTGGAGCCGGCAGGCTGATGCACACGCTTCTGTGATCTCTATAATTTGAGATCCCAACTATCCGGTAAGCGGCAGTAATATCATTTATCTTGGCTGTACAGTAATTAAGGCTTCTGAATATTTCCATCGATTGTCCTATATTTGAGTTGAACTCCAGAGATCATCTATTTTTGAACAAAATTTCTATCCATTTGGGACACGTTTATTTTGGTTGCACTGCACTGTTTTTCCATTATTCAGTTATCTGGGCTATATTAGTGCTTGCACTTCACAAACATTTACTATTTTTAGTTATTTGGATTATTAGTGATTGCACCTCACAATAATTTGGATTGAGTTATATACACATTTTTTTTGTGTGGTCATTTGCATAGTGATTATTGATTTATTCTCTTGTTTTTTGCACTTGTGGTATTTGCAAGAGGATCATTCTTGTTGCAAACATATTTTTTGGTGATTGCGCACTTTTTTCTTTTTATTGCACATAAGTTGGTTGGTCTTAAGTATTTAGGCCTTTTTTTGAAGTTGCTGCATGTTGTTAAAACAAAACACCAGAGTGTTATAAGGTTAAGCGCAGAATCAGTTTTATTCTTTTTTGCATAAGTGTGAGAGGTCCCACAATATGGTCTGACGGCGACCACCCAGGCCTTTCTATCTGGGGACAATGCCTTTACATTCTGGCTGACCTGTTCTTCCTCCCAAGCTTCTCTTGGGAGTTTAATTGCCACGCTCGCTTCTGAGCGAGCGCCTTCCGCTTCACACCACTGGACCACTGTGATGGGGTCCATACTGGTGCCAAGAGGGTGGGATTGATTGCAGAGTAACAGAATCCCGGACGACCCTCCACGTGAAGGAGCTGCTGGTAATTGATTGGGCCTGTACTCTGCTCTCCTACCCCCAAATAAATTGGCTCAGCCCGTTTGACACAGCTGTGTAACAGTGTTGATGTGAAGCTTTTAAACAAGGAACAATCCCACAATAACAATGTGCATATAGTGTACCTTTACCGTTATAATACCTTTACCGTTATCTGGGCATCCGTTGTACCACCTGTTAGGATAGTGAACAAGCCTCACACCAATTGTGATTAACCAGAATGTAAGTTTACTGAAACTGGTATAAAACAGTGGTTATAATAACTGTATCAATATACAAACTTACTACAATAGTGTAATGAGTGTTCGCAAATTATTAACACTTAAAGGGGTTGTAAAGGTTTGGTTTTTATTTTCTAAATAGGTTCCTTTAAGCTAGTGCATTGTTGGTTCACTTACCTTTTCCTTAGATTTCCCTTCTAAATATTTTTTTCTTTGTTTTCTTTGTCTGAATTTCTCACTTCCTGTTCCTCCTCAGTAATCTGTTCAGTAGGCTGTTCTGGGTGACTCAACACCACTCGGATGATGGTGTGAAGTTTAGTGAGGAGAAACAGGAAGTGAGAAATTCAGACAAAGAAAAAAAACATTTAGAAGGTAAATCAAAGGAAAAAGGTAAGTGAACCAACAATGCATTAGCTTAAAGGATCCTATTTAGAAAATAAAAAACAAACCTTTACAATCCCTTTAAAGGTTCCTTGAATCTCTACTGCAGGCGCGTCGCCAAGTGGGACTAGTGCTCAGAGTGACAATGCCTTGACACTGGCCACCTTCCCACTTCCAGTACGGCCGCACTAAACACACTGATGCAAGGGTATCAAACACAGCACAATACAGTTTCTCAAGAGCTCCCCCTGAGGTATAATGCAGTCGTTTTTACTGTAACCGAAGCACAAAACCTCCCCAGTGAGAAGTGTAGTCCCTGGTCTTCTTTCTTCTGCTAGCTAGTGTAGCGGGTATTTAAATTGGGGGGGAGCATCTGGGTTATTTAACCCAGATGTACTAATTGTTAGGGAATCTGATAATCCCTTTTTGTGGTTCTTGGAGGACTCTGGTGGTGCAGGGTTCCCTGTGGCCTGCTGGTGGCATTGTCACCCTGGGCTGGAGTTGAACCCGCACCGCAAGACTGCTCCCTTTTTGTCCTTTCCTGGCGCTGGTACAGCGGGGCGGGGAACCCGCTGTGACGCAGGGGGAGAGGAGATAAAAGGGGCGGACGCCCTGACCTTGGGGTTCAGAGTTGGAGGACGCGGCCGCACCCAGGCACCTTCAGCCTGGGTGCTGGCGTTCCGGAGTTCCGAGCCCAGGTGCCCTTGACCTGGCCGGAGCGAGAGATGGAGTCCATCCCAGGCACCTTAAGCCTGGGGTGAGGTACTACTGCCGGAGCCTGGGGCCCAGTAACTTCGACTGGGTTCCGCGAGGGTGGAGGAGTCCGAGGGGCCCAAGGGTGTTGGGACCCGTATCTGAGGCGAGGAGGCCGGGGAGTGTAACCCTTCTGGATAGTCCGGTACAGCATTAACCCGGTGACAGGGGGGCCTCTGGTAACTTCCTTGGAGGGATGTCTTCCCCCTGACAGGGGCTGCAATGTAGTGAAGGTAACTCCAGTTCCTGCTCACTAGAGTCGCTGGAAGAGACTCTGAAGCCAAAAATTCCATTTAACAGCCACTGTGCTTAGCAACCGTTGGTGAAACCTCAACGGTTTAGTTTTCTTTGAGGATTGTGCCTTGACCTACTCTCCACCAATACTGAACTGTTCTATGGGTCTCAAACTGTCTGCTCGCAAAGGACTATTTGTTTGCCGTTATGGAATAAATAAGTGTTGGACCTTTTCAGTGTGTGGTACTCCAATTACTGAGAGCAAAGGGGGTTATCAGCAGAACAGACTTGGCTCTAAGCGTATACACAGGCCCGAATACAACTAGATACAGCCCCCTCACCACACCAGGCCTGGAAAGTTGGGAACCTCCGCTCCAGTTGTCTCAGCCCTGCTGCAAGTCAGCACCGTCATGCTGCTCTGCACCGCAAGATGACCGGGACCCTCACTGGGCTCCGTCAGGGGTTCTGGATCCTCAGACCCGATCACACCGCTTCTCCAGCACACTGTGGTAAGGCAGAGTCAATGGTTGCTGTTCCACTCCGCGCGATGTAGGCCCTCTTCTGGATTACTTCTTCACAGATACCTACAGGCTGCCATGCGTCCAGGAGAGACAGAAAATGGCTGTACTCGACCTTTTATTACCTACCCAGCATGCATTTCAGCCACCTAGGGTTCATGGGTAGGTGGATGTGCATTGTGGGTAAGTGAGTCCTTTCACAGAATAAATAAGTCACTTCCTTCATAGGTTTTTATGTGGAGAATAAACAAGTCTCATTCACACTATATGCCACCAGAGGGAGCCAAATACCAATCTTTAGCATTGTCCATTATTTAGCATTACATGGCAAAAATACCAGCGCTACATAAGTAAGAAAACGAATTTTTCCTATATGGTCAAATACAGATGAACAGCAAGGAAACAACCGAGAAGGGGTCTCCAAGCTGAAGGTATACACTTAGTAGGAGGGGGGGAGAACAGTAGTAAAGGTAAAGGGTGGGATAAATGGAGGGGAATAGGGACAAGAAAACACATACAAGAAGAAAGGAAAAAGGGAGGCAGCAGAGAAAAGGTTAGAGTTTAGAGAGCCAGAAGAAACAGAAAGATGGAGTCTCTCACCCAGAGCCTAGCAACAGTCCTAGAGAAATCAGCCATGTTGCGAGACCTCCTGCAGATAGGCATTGGTGAAGACAAAGTTTTGCCACGTCTCCATGTGTCATGGAAGAACTCCTCCCGGTTATGGAAAGTGGCCATAAGGTCCTCCATGTCCTTCAGTTCATTGATTTTAGAGAACCAAAGTGACCTCGTGGGCGGATGCACAGACCTTCAGCACAGTGGAATGCATGCCTTAGCTGCGATTAAGAGCTGAATGGTAAGAGAGGCCTTGTATTTTTTGATGGGTCGCCGTGTGAGGTGCAGCAAGCATGCTGCAGGATTGTCCACTAGATCAACATTAGTCAGATGCTTAATAGTGCTGGCCACCTCTCGCCACCAGCATATATATATTTTTTTCTTTTACTTTCACTTTCAATGATTATGGTAAACAGGACATATAGAGAGGGTTAAGCTCCTTAACGGGGGCACAGACAGCAATAAAAACTGATAGAGGTTCTAATCCCTCTCCACGCTATCCAAACTATTGAATGGATGCAGGTTTTCCAGCAGGGGTGCTGGGACACTTGGAAACATTCTATCCCCCAGTTTATTTCAGTCATCAAACCCTAAATATACTTGGTTAAATACGTATGGCTCCTTTCAATGTGGTTTAAAAACATGCCGCTATTGCAATAAACATGACAGGAATAATAAGGCTGTCGTCTCGTTTTCTACAGCCAAGGAGCTCAACATTCGTAGCTTCATCAACTGCAGCACAAAATATGTAGTGTACAGGTCCTTCTCAAAAAATTAGCATATTGTGATAAAGTTCATTATTTTCTGTAATGTACTGATAAACATTAGACTTTCATATATTTTAGATTCATTACACACAACTGAAGTAGTTCAAGCCTTTTCTTGTTTTAATATTGATGATTTTGGCATACAGCTCATGAAAACCCCAAAATCCTATCTCAAAAAATTAGCATATTTCATCCGACCAATAAAAGAAAAGTGTTTTTAATACAAAAAAAGTCAACCTTCAAATAATTATGTTCAGTTATGCACTCAATACTTGGTCGGGAATCCTTTTGCAGAAATGACTGCTTCAATGCGGCGTGGCATGGAGGCAACCAGCCTGTGGCACTGCTGAGGTGTTATGGAGGCCCAGGATGCTTCGATAGCGGCCTTAAGCTCATCCAGAGTGTTGGGTCTTGCGTCTCTCAACTTTCTCTTCCCAATATCCCACAGATTCTCTATGGGGTTCAGGTCAGGAGAGTTGGCAGGCCAATTGAGCACAGTAATACCATGGTCAGTAAACCATTTACCAGTGGTTTTGGCACTGTGAGCAGGTGCCAGGTCGTGCTGAAAAATGAAATCTTCATCTCCATAAAGCTTTTCAGCAGATGGAAGCATGAAGTGCTCCAAAATCTCCTGATAGCTAGCTGCATTGACCCTGCCCTTGATAAAACACAGTGGACCAACACCAGCAGCTGACATGGCACCCCAGACCATCACTGACTGTGGGTACTTGACACTGGACTTCAGGCATTTTGGCATTTCCCTCTCCCCAGTCTTCCTCCAGACTCTGGCACCTTGATTTCCGAATGTACTTTGGACCACTGAGCAACAGTCCAGTGCTGCTTCTCTGTAGCCCAGGTCAGGCGCTTCTGCCGCTGTTTCTGGTTCAAAAGTGGCTTGACCTGGGGAATGCGGCACCTGTAGCCCATTTCCTGCACACGCCTGTTCACGGTGGCTCTGGATGTTTCTACTCCAGACTCAGTCCACTGCTTCCGCAGGTCCTCCAAGGTCTGGAATCGGTCCTTCTCCACAATCTTCTTCAGGGTCCGGTCACCTCTTCTCGTTGTGCAGCGTTTTCTGCCACACTTTTTCCTTCCCACAGACTTCCCACTGAGGTGCCTTGATACAGCACTCTGGGAACAGCCTATTCGTTCAGAAATTTCTTTCTGTGTCTTACCCTCTTGCTTGAGGGTGTCAATGATGGCCTTCTAGACAGCAGTCAGGTCGGCAGTCTTACCCATGATTGCGGTTTTGAGTAATGAACCAGGCTGGGAGTTTTTAAAAGCCTCAGGAATCTTTTGCAGGTGTTTAGAGTTAATTAGTTGATTCAGATGATTAGGTTAATAGCTCGTTTAGAGAACCTTTTCATGATATGCTAATTTTTTGAGATAGGATTTTTGGGTTTTCATGAGCTGTATGCCAAAATCATCAATATTAAAACAAGAAAAGGCTTGAACTACTTCAGTTGTGTGTAATGAATCTAAAATATATGAAAGTCTAATGTTTATCAGTACATTACAGAAAATAATGAACTTTATCACAATATGCTAATTTTTTGAGAAGGACCTGTATATGGTAGAATGTACCACATGTGCCCTATTGAAGAAATACAACCTATACAGTGCTGACAGCAAGCCCAATGTTAGTGAATGAGATAGTTTGTTTAGACCAGCTTGCCAGTTACCCCAACATTTCATATTCCTAATATTTGTGTCTTGTACCATGTACTTGTGTTAAAAAGTATTCTTTGTTCTCTTTGCATTGCTTCCTTCTTATTTCAAACAGACCACTCCAGGCTTGAAAGCAAGATTCCAGCATGGTGAGTTTTCTGGCTGTGCTGGGAGCTCAGGCTGCCTGCTTTCTAATGGCCAAAACTTGTGCTGACATGCCCCCCTGCACAGCTCTTTACTGCAAAGATAAGTGTCCTGTTGTTTCTCTGCCTCCTCCTGACATGCCCCCCCCCCCCCGGCTCTCTAAGCTCCTTATGCATCTGATAACAGACGTGATGTGATCACAAAAAAAAATATTAATACATTTATGTATATATATATATGTAGCGCCCTCCTCACTCCCCTCTCTTTCTTCAGCTCGTCTCTCTCTTGTCTAGGGGTATCTTTCAGAGGGGAAGGGAGCGGGGACACCACGCTTGGCCTTCACCACAGGTGTCAGTGTGATACAAGCAAAGTTCTTTTACCTTCGGGTCAGTGTTGAGCACCTGGAGCCTCCACCGAGAGTTACCTTGAACAATGTCTGTCAGGAAATGAGCCCCACACAGGTAAAGTTCAACACTCCTTTATTCTTCTTGAATGAACACAATCAGTTGAACTCCCTTGGTAGAAACAGAACAGAAAAGGAGGTGTGGATGCCAGTAGGCCCAGACACAATGTATTCTCCGCTTTCCTTCCTGAAAGTGGGTTGCGGTCTCCGAGCGAGGGGGAATTTCCTTCCAGGCGGTCTCCGATGAGAGGCTCACCCGTCACTGGCAATCTGCTGCACCAGGTCTTCGAGTGAGGAGCTCCCCCCGGTCCATTACGCCTTCCGGATTCGGGTACCCACTCCCGGGGTTCCCTAGGATCTCCTTCCCTCGCGGAACTCAGTGTTGGGCACTGAGCTCCAGACCTCCATCTGAGTACCTCACCCCAGGCTAAAGGTGCCTGGGATGGAACACGACCTCCGGCTGTCCTCTAGGCCTAGGCCCGCCTAGAGAACCGACACGAACCACCGTCCACAGGCTGAAGGTGCCCTGGACTCCCCGTGACAAAGATGGCCGGCCCCCTTTATACCCTCTCCCAGCAAGCACGGCGGGTTCCCCGCCCCACTATACCGCTGCCGAGGGAGGACAAAAAGGAGGTGCGACACACAGCAATGATTCAACCCCAGCCCAGGGCGACAGCGCCACCTGCTGGGCTGCAGGGAATTACACATCACCAATGTCTCTGCCAAGTTCAAATTTACACCCGGGAAAGTACATACCCGCTACACTCTCCCCCTGGTGGTTTGACACTGGTCCCCAGTGTCTGGAGTAAATCATGCCCTCAACGGCTGACATAATCCAATCCAGAAACCGACTAACAATTGTACAAAATAAAACTTTTAGAAAAAACTATCCAACTAAAACCTGTCTGAGCCCTGTAAGAAAAAGGGAATAAAGACAGAAGAGGAACAACAGCATTGACTCATAACTTTGAATCACATCTTCACATTTTACTCCCCCCCCATCCTGACCAAGACCCACCCCATCCTCAGTGGTCTTGATGGGATGCTCTCCTGCAGAGGGAAAAGAAAGGATTAACACATATAACCCTGACACCTGTATTCGTGTGAGAGAAAAGAAACTTCTCCGGGAAGAAATCCCTTTTCTCCAAAGAGTGAGTGCGTGAAAAGTGTTTTAACGTTGCGCAACACTGCCACCTGGTGACAGCACCGCGGTAACTGCACTCGTGGAACTTTCCTCTTTTCTTTGGCCCTATCTACCCAGAGTCCATGATCTCTTACAGAAAGTGAAGAACAACAGGAACAGTCCTTCATTTCTTTGGGCACAAAAGCAACGGGCCCCAGAAAGTTCAGCAGCATGATAAGAACGGAGTCTCTTCTCTCCTACAGGTAAAAACAGGGATGCGGCAGAACAAGTGGCTTCAAGTGCTGATCCATAGTCTCCAGATGATACTCCACATCTTCTCCTTCCTTGCGCCGGATCAACACCTTGTCTGCTTGGATGTGCCGTCCCAACATCCATTCTGCCTTGCAGTCTTTAAAACGTTGAGAGGCCTTTGGAGAGCATGCCAGGTACCTGCGGGCGTGGGGAACCTGAAGGTGGGTCCACACAAAGTCATTGTACCAGCGCTCCCGGCACACTTCCGCCTCATAAAGCAGTTCCTTCGACAAGTACGGATACTCCCATCCGTAGTCCGTAGCAACCTTCTGGCCAAATAGGCGTTGTAGTCTCGCCAAAGGAGGCATGGTAGCTTTGTCATCTTCGCCAGGCAAAACTATTGAGTCCGGGTGGCGAGGGACCTTGATCACATCTGATCTGGGCATTGGTGCCCGCAGTAACAGTCTCTTTTCCCCAGTCTTCGGTACAGGTGGCACCGGGGATGTAGAGACAGGCTGGGGATGGGACCTCTCTTCAGGCGCTGGTGCCTCCACCCGGGGTGTACTTTCCCCTGTAGACATGGGTGGATCCCTGGTCCTCCGGAATGAAGCGAGAGGTACTTTGCCCCAGCCCTTTTCTGCAAACAGTTCATCTATTGCAACGTCGTCTCCCATGTCCGAGAGCGACTGCAGGTCAGAGGTGTCACACTCCTCCGCAGGCAGGTATCCTGTAGTGGAGACCGAGCTTTCACCTCTTCCCACACACCAAATCTCCCCGCCAGGCTTACCTCGGCCTTTACTTGAAACAGGGCGTCCGGAACTCTTGTCGATGGATTCATCTGGGCCGGGCATAAGCAGGCGAGACGGTCCACCACAACCGCTGGTCGGGGCTACCATGCCGGTCTTTCTCTTCGGTGGTGGACGCTGCGAGATCGTGGTGACTGAGTCAGCATCCTCGGATTTCTCCCGTTGAGTTTTTACGACCTCCTCCGCGGTCGCTGCAGTGTGCGCAGGGATGGCTGTCACAGCGGTGATTCCTCCTCTCTGAGTGGTGTTGCCCGTAGCACGGCCAGGGTAGATGGTCCTCGGCTTCTCAACCGCCGGATCCACTTCGAACAGGAACGCCCCACAGGCCTCACATCGCCCGAATGGCTTCAGTTGGCACACCAGTCCCGAACAGCCGGGACAAATCACACCCAGGGCCTCAACGTCCATGCACAAATACAGGGCGAATCGACCCCTTGGCTTTAGCCGGATCCCCGTATCTGTTACCGGAGCAGCAGCAGTCAATGTCGTGGTGGAAGGGTGAACTGGAATCCACGATGTATGTCCAAACATGGTGACCTGTTGCTGATCCATCGCACACTGCAAAGTTTTTGTGCCAACGTCCCACGTGTAGTCCTTCACACGTATTGGACTCCTCCCCTTTGCTCCAGTTCGCGGGCTTTTCTTCTTTTCTGTTTCTGAGTCACGCCCACGAACTAAGCAATGGGGGTGTGCCTGGTGGCGCAGTGCAATAGAAGCCCCCACGTGTAGTACTTCACACGGCTGAACTTCCCCCTTTTTCCACTCTTCTGCGCGGGCCTTTCCCTTCATTGGGTCATGTCCACGTCTTTGAGCAGGGATGCACTTCGGCCAATGACGGCCTGCCCACTCGCGTAACTCTTCCAGCAGACACGTTCAATACTGTGGTGCACAAAAACTATACCGGACCTGAGCCCCCACGTGTAGCGCCCTCCTCACTCCCCTCGGGTCAGTGTTGTGCACCTGGAGCCTCCACCGAGAGTTACCTTGAACAATGTCTGTCAGGAAATGAGCCCCACACAGGTAAAGTTCAACACTCCTTTATTCTTCTTGAATGAACACAATCAGTTGAACTCCCTTGATAGAAACAGAACAGAAAAGGAGGTGTGGATGCGAGTAGGCCCAGACACAATGTATTCTCCGCTTTCCTTCCTGAAAGTGGGTTGCGGTCTCCGAGCAAGGGGGAATTTCCTTCCAGGCGGTCTCCGATGAGAGGCTCACCCGTCACTGGCAATCTGCTGCACCAGGTCTTCGAGTGAGGAGCTCCCCCCGGTCCATTACGCCTTCCGGATTCGGGTACCCACTCCCGGGGTTCCCTAGGATCTCCTTCCCTCGCGGAACTCAGTGTTGGGCACTGAGCTCCAGACCTCCATCTGAGTACCTCACCCCAGGCTAAAGGTGCCTGGGATGGAACACGACCTCCGGCTGTCCTCTAGGCCTAGGCCCGCCTAGAGAACCGACACGAACCACCGTCCACAGGCTGAAGGTGCCCTGGACTCCCCATGACAAAGATGGCCGACCCTCTTTATACCCTCTCCCAGCAAGCATGGCGGGTTCCCCGCCCCACCATACCGCTGCCGAGGGAGGACAAAAAGGAGGCGCGACACACAGTAATGATTCAACCCCAGCCCAGGGCGACAGCGCCACCTGCTGGGCTGCCGGGAATTACACATCACCAATGTCTCTGCCAAGTTCAAATTTACACCCGGGAAAGTACATACCCGCTACATATATATATATATATATATATATATATATATATATATACACACATACACAAACATTTTAACTTGCATTTTTATTATAACTGAATGGGTTGTTTTACAAGGTAAGTGTTTCTATATATATTGTGAGGGGGTTAGCTCGGCAGCGGGTGTGTGTGACCCCCGGGATGGGCTCCCCAGACAAAAACAGGCCCAGCAAACGGAGGTTGTGGTTTTCAAAATCAAAAAAGGTGCGGTTTATTTTCTATTTACAGTGACAAAACACAGCAAAGCAAAAGAAACATAACCAAAATAAATCCTGGTCAAGTTGACCTCTGACTAAACATACAGGTTTCCTAACTAACAACTGGGATCAGCCTAGTGCTGTCCTAGTCCCTAAGTCCCTGGTTTAGTAAAAGTCCAAACAAATAGCCACACAGGCTTTGCCTCACCGCACAGGGGTTCACTCTCCCTAGACAGTCCACACAGGTCTGGTTCCAGGCATGAGCTAACATCTAATGAAGCTGGGAGTTCTTATAGAGGCCTAAATGAGCTGACAAGGTTCAGCTGGTCTCCTCATCTCTGTCTGCACGACGCCCCACACTCTCCCTAGAGGTATGAGTCATCCATGAGCCCACTAGCCTTATACAACTCTCCACCTAGTTGTATAAGTCGGCGTAAAGCCTGAATCTGGGCGAAATATATCTACCCCCCTGGATGCAACCAGGTGACTTTACCTTCCTGCTGTCACATACCCCCCCCTCTTGTTTTAACCTCGGGGTTGGAACACCAGCAATCAGGCATTCATGTACTCGAGACAAAGCATCCACATTCCCCATTTGAACGCCAGGGCGATGCTTTACTGTGAAGTTGAATTCCTGGAGGGCCAGGAACCACCTATTCACTCTTCTATTTGTTTCCTTGTTTTGAGCCATCCACTTTAACGGAGCGTGATCCGTAACCATGTCAAAGTGCCTACCTAGCAGGTAGTACCGAAGGGAATCTAGAGCCCACTTCACCGCTAAACACTCCTTTTCAACGGTGGCGTAATTTACCTCATGGGACTTCAACTTCCTGCTGAGGTAAATGACTGGGTGCTCTTCCCCGTTCCAGACCTGGGACAATACTGCTCCTAACCCCACATCTGACGCATCACTTTGTACGACAAAGTCTTTAGAGAAGTCGGGTGAGTACAACACTGGCTGGCTACATAAGGCTTGTTTCAAGAATTGGAATGCTGCCTCAGCCTCGGGGGTCCATTTAATCATGACCGACCCTTTCCCCTTCGTCAGGTTGGTTAGGGGCACAGCCTTAGAAGCAAAGTGGGGAATGAATCGCCGATAATACCCAGCGATTCCCAGAAAGGCTCGTACCTGCTTCTTGCTGTTGGGACGTGGCCAACTCTGGATGGCCTCGACTTTGTTGAGTTGGGGTTTTATTACTCCCCTCCCAATGGTGTACCCAAGATATTTGGCCTCCTCCTGCCCAATGGTACACTTCTTGGGGTTAGCCGTAAACCCCGCTTCCCGAACAGAGTCCAGGACTGCTTGCACTTTTGGCAGATGTGAGGCCCAATCTGTGCTATGGACAATTACGTCATCCAGGTAAGCCGCAGCATACTCCCGATGGGGCCTCAGCATCTGGTCCATTTTCCGCTGGAATGTGGCCGGCGCATTCTGTAACCCGAACGGCATTCTTTTATATTGGAACGCCCCGTCTGGGGTTACAAATGCGGTTTTCTCTTTGGCCGACTTGGCCAGGGGGATTTGCCAATACCCTTTTGTGAGGTCAAGAGTCGTCATGTATCGGGCTGTTCCCAGCCGGTCGATCAACTCATCTATACGTGGCATGGGGTAGGTGTCAAATTTTGTAACTTTGTTCAACTGACGAAAATCGTTACAAAATCGCCAGCTCCCATCCGGTTTAGGCACCAACACAATGGGACTAGACCAATCACTTTGGGACTCCTCTATCACCCCTAAGTTCAGCATTTTCTGTACTTCCTCCCGTATTGCCTCCCGTCGGGCCTCTGGGATCCGATAGGGTTTTAACTTCACCCTTTCACCGGGCGGGGTAATGATGTCATGCTCTACCCCAGATGTTTGTCCCGGCAGCTCAGAGAATACCTCCTTGTTGCGAAGCACAAACTCCTTAACCTCCTGTTGTTGGGGTTGTGACAAGGTGGCTGCTATTCCAACCTCAGGAATCACGCAACCAGTTTGAGCTGGTGACCAAGTGTCTGCGACTAGGGACACTCTATCCCTCCAGGCTTTCAACAGATTAACGTGATAGATCTGTTCGGGCTTTCGCCTTCCTGGTTGTCTGACCTTGTAATTCACTTCGCTCACTTTTTCCATTATCTCATAGGGGCCTTGCCATTTGGCAAGGAATTTACTTTCAACCGTTGGGACAAGTACCAGTATCCTATCCCCCGGGGAAAAGGTACGGGTCTTGGCTCCACGGTTGTACACTCTCTGCTGTGCTAACTGCGCTTGGGCCAAATGTTCCTTCACGATGGGCATTACCTGTGCAATTCGGTCTTGCATCAGGGCGACATGCTCAATCACACTCCTGTGGGGAGAACTCTCACTTTCCCAAGTTTCCTTGGCAATATCCAACAGCCCTCTTGGGTGTCTCCCATACAGTAACTCAAAGGGGGAGAATCCCGTAGAGGATTGGGGCACCTCCCTAATAGCAAACATCAGATAAGGAAGTAGACAGTCCCAATCCTTTCCATCTCTATCCACCACTTTCTTCAACATTTGTTTTAGGGTTTTGTTGAATCTTTCAACCAGCCCATCGGTTTGGGGGTGATACACAGATGTACGTAATTGCGTCACTTTGAACAATTTACACAGCTCCTTCATAACCCGGGACATAAAGGGTGTACCTTGGTCCGTAAGCAGTTCTTTACAAATACCCACCCGGCTAAACACAAGAGATAGCTCTTTGGCTATGGTCTTGGCCGAGGTATTTCGGAGAGGGATCGCTTCTGGATAACGGGTGGCATAGTCCATTATAACTAATATGTACTGGTGCCCCCTAGCGGACTTGATTATAGGCCCTACCAAATCCATGGCGATCCTCTCAAACGGGACCTCAATGATGGGTAGAGGGACCAGCGGGCTACGGAAATGTGGCATCGGGGCCGACCTCTGACACACAGGGCAGGAGGAACAATAATTTTCTATGTCCTTCATCACCCCCGGCCAATAGAATCTCTGTAATACCCTCTCTCGGGTTTTCTCTGTCCCCAGATGACCTCCAAGAATGTGCCCATGGGCCAACTCCAACACCAACTTCCTGTAAGGTTTGGGCACCACAAGCTGCTCAACGGTTTCTTCTGCCCTTTTTGCCACCCGATACAGTAGGTCCTTCTCTACGCTGAAGTATGGGTAAGTGCAGGTATTATCTGGGTTCACTAACTCGCCATCTATTTTCACTACGTTTTCCCGTGCCTTTATTAGGGCGGGGTCTTTCAACTGTTCTGTGGCAAAGTTTTCCCTGTGAACCTCAAGATCAGAAAACTCCACAGACGGTAGGTTTTCGTCTGAGGAGGTGGGCTCCTCTCCAGTTTCTTGAGTCTCCCCTGCCAATACTGATAAGGGAAATTCCGGAGAGTCCTCACCACTCTCAGGGGAGTTCTGGCTATCACATTCCTGGTACATAGGGGCACCAGTGGGGGGCTCAGGATCATCCCACAGTTCCCAGAACTTCGGAAAATCCCTTCCCACAATGGCGTCATGCGGTAACTGAGATACTAAGCCCACTGGATGAGAGAGGGTACCTTTGGGGGTCTCGAAACACACTGTAGTCACTGGATACTCTCGGGTGTCCCCATGCACACAAATAACAGCTACCTTGCTATTCCCAAAGACCTCTGTTTTAACTAACTCAGCCTTTATCAGGGTCACAAGGCTACCTGAATCCAGCAATACCACAACATTTCTACCATTAACACACATTTTGCATAAATGTTTCTCAGTTCCTCGAATGGCAGTGCATGCGACTGTCGCACACAGCGACTGACGTCTGCCCGTCAGAAAGTCACACTGCATGGGTTCCTCCACAACCGGGCAATTGGCTGCAATATGTCCCGCTTGCCGGCAGCGGTAGCAAACGATCCTTCTTGCCGCCTCTTGAGCCGCTGATTTCCCAGGCTGTTCTCGCCAAACTTGGGGTAGAGCTCCCACCCTCTCACTCTCTCCACCCTCACCCCTTGGAATCCTCTTATCCGCCCCTGGGGATGGTCTGGTCTTAGGGTGGAAAGTCTGAGTGTCTCTGGAAGAGGCCGTCAGGTTCTCTGCAGCCAAGTATCTCTCTACCCGATCCACAAGTTTACCGGCCGTTTCTGGGTCTCCATGGCTTACCCACTTTTGGATGGCAGTAGGAAGAGCTCTCAAAAACCGATCCATTACAACACGTTCCACAATCTTTGGTGCGGACAAAGTCTCTGGCTGTAGCCACTTTCTGCTCAGGTGAATGAGATCATACATTTGAGACCTGGGGGGTTTTCCAAGCTGGAAAGTCCAGTTATGCACACGCTGAGCCCGGACAGCCTGGGTGACACCCAGCCTTGCCAAAATTTCAGCTTTTAGCATCACATAGTCTTTTGCTTGGTTAGGCTCTAGGTCATAGTAAGCTTTCTGCGATTCACCAGTTAACAGAGGAGCCACCAGTCCAGCCCACTGCTCCTCAGGCCACTTTTCTCTTTCAGCGGTCCTTTCAAATGTGGTCAAAAATACCTCTGGATCATCCTCTCCAGTCATTTTTGTCAATAAACGACTCACCCCAAAGGACGCGGTATTAGTGGGACGGCTTTCCTCACTGGTCTGCGGACGTTGCTGCATTACTGCTTCCATTTGTTGTAGTCTCTGCTCTTGCTTCTGTAACAGGTCTATGAAGCGGGCCTCAGATTGCTGCTGGGCTTCCAGACTCTGTTGGTGAGCTTGCTGCTGGGCTGCAAGGCTCTGTTGATGAGCTTGCTGCTGGGCTGCAAGGCTCCTTTGCAAACCTGCATTTGTCTGCTGTTGATTGGCATTTGCTAGAGTCAGCTGTTTCAGTATCTCCTCCATGCTGGCTTAAAAAAAAACTGCCACTGGTTCTCCACCAACTGTGAGGGGGTTAGCTCGGCAGCGGGTGTGTGTGACCCCCGGGATGGGCTCCCCAGACAAAAACAGGCCCAGCAAACGGAGGTTGTGGTTTTCAAAATCAAAAAAGGTGCGGTTTATTTTCTATTTACAGTGACAAAACACAGCAAAGCAAAAGAAACATAACCAAAATAAATCCTGGTCAAGTTGACCTCTGACTAAACATACAGGTTTCCTAACTAACAACTGGGATCAGCCTAGTGCTGTCCTAGTCCCTAAGTCCCTGGTTTAGTAAAAGTCCAAACAAATAGCCACACAGGCTTTGCCTCACCGCACAGGGGTTCACTCTCCCTAGACAGTCCACACAGGTCTGGTTCCAGGCATGAGCTAACATCTAATGAAGCTGGGAGTTCTTATAGAGGCCTAAATGAGCTGACAAGGTTCAGCTGGTCTCCTCATCTCTGTCTGCACGACGCCCCACACTCTCCCTAGAGGTATGAGTCATCCATGAGCCCACTAGCCTTATACAACTCTCCACCTAGTTGTATAAGTCGGCGTAAAGCCTGAATCTGGGCGAAATATATCTACCCCCCTGGATGCAACCAGGTGACTTTACCTTCCTGCTGTCACAATATATTTATACTTAAAGCGGAGCTCCGCCGGAAAAAAAAATATTAAAAGCCAGCAACTACAGCTACAGCAGCTGCTGGCTTTTAATATTTGGACACTTACCTGTCCTGGAGTCCAGCGACGTCCGCAGCAGAAGACGAGCGATCGCTCGTCGCTCTGCTGCTCCCTCCGCCATCCTCGCTGAGGGAACCAGGAAGTGAAGCCCTGCGGCTTCATGCCCGGTTCCCTACGGCACATGCGCGAGACGCGCTGCGCCGTTCTGATTCGTCCTCCTGTGTTCTGTGAGCCGAGTGTCTCCCAGAACACTACGGGAAGTCTGGGGGAAGTGACGTCACTCCCGCAGATTCCCGGAGAGAGGACTCCTGGATGTGGGTGAAAATATCTGTCTTAGACAGGTATCTTCACCCCCCCCCCCCTGAAAGGTGTCAATTGTGACACCGGAGGGGGGGAGGAATCCGATTAGCAGAAGTGAAAATTTAGGGTGGAGCTCCACTTTAAAAACTCAATGAATCTTTAACCACCTCAATAGCCCAAGCCATTTTTCAGCTTTCAGCGCTGTCACACTTTGAATGACAATTGTGCAGTCATGCAACACTGTACACAAATGAAATGTTTACCATTTTCCCCCCACAAATAGAGCTTTCTTTTGGTGGTATTTGATCACCTCTGTCATTTTTATTTATCGCGCTATAAACAAAAGAAGAAGGACAAGTTTTAAAAAAACACAATATTTTTTACTTTTTGCTATAATAAATATCCATAATAAATATTCTTCTACATATTTTTGGTAAAAAAATTAGCAATAAGCGTATATTGATTGGTTTGCGCAAAAGTTATAGCGGCTACAAAATAGGGGATAGATTTATAGCATTTTTATTATTATTATTTTTTTACTAGTAATGGCTGAGATCTGCGGTTTTCATCGCGACTGCGATATTGCGGCTGACACATCGGACACTTTTGACACATTTTTGGGACCATTCACATTTATACAGCGATCCGTGCTATAAATATGCACTGATTACTGTATAAATATGACTGTCAGGGAAGGGGTTAACACTAGGGGCCGATAAAGGGGTTAAATGTGTATCCTAGGGAGTGATTCTAACTGTGGGGGGAGGGGACTGACTGGGGGAGGTGACCGATCGGTTTCCCTATGTACAAGGGACACACCATCGGCCTCCTCTCCCTAACAGGACGTGGATCTGTGTGTTTACACACACGGATCCACGGTCCTGCTTAGTTACTGGGCAATCGCGGGCACGCGCATCAGGCCCCCAGTGACGTGGCTGGCGCGCGCACGCTCCCCCTAGTGGCTCAGGAAGGCGAAGACGTCATATGACGTCCGCCCATAACGAGAGCCTCATCGGGCGGTAGGCTAGTGGTTAAAGTTAGGCTTTAAATCTGAACTGCAGCTGACACTTTTTAAGCAGCAACAGCAACCATTTTTTCCTTTTGGGATAAAGGTTTTACATAAATGAATAAAAGCTGACCATTATAAGCACCACTGTCAGTGTTAAATGGTTTGTTTCAACCCTCTAACTGCCATTTTTGCTGGACAGCTTGGTCTGTTAAAGGAAGTTGCTTCACTTCCTGGATCACCAGGTGAAAAAAAAAGGAAAAAAGTCTAAACAATAACCAAAACAATTAATGCAGCCAACACATCAAATTGGTAAGCTGCCATATAATGATGAATATGATTTGGGGATTTAGGTATACAATACTTTTAGGTATGCAGCTTCCATACATTAATGTTATGTAGGTGTCTGAATGATCTATTTTTTTTTTTTCTTCCTGGATGGGCTTCATTTGTAATATCATAGTTTTTGAGTTGAAATATAATACTTTGGAAGAAGTCTTTCTTCCTAAAAGTTCCTGATGCCTAATTGGAAAACTTTTACGCTACCAATTCATTTTTTAGTTTTGTTATATTGTTGTTTTGAGTGCACTTATGGTTTTAAGCCTTGAATGTAATCTCAACGACTTTTCCCAAAGAATGAATATTTGTTCCCCATTTTAGTTTGGGTAAATTTCTTTCTTAACAGTCTATACATGACAAATTTTTGTTGCTCAAATTAGACAAGTTCTGTTTCGAAATGAGGTCTGGATAGTACGTGTCTAACCATGATTTTTATACTGTGTAACAGCATTCATGGGCAGCTTTTCCCCATTTTAATCTTCGATGCATTATTAAAAGTTAATGTCTACATTAGTGGCTCTTAGCCTTGATGCATTTTTCACATTACCTTAGACCCCTTTGTCAGTTTGCTGTTTGATTTTGAGGTCCTCAAAATATTCTCTAAAACAGAATAGAATAATACCTAATCTGCATACCTAAAATGTATGAAAACCATATAGCTAGCTTCTAGATACTCAAAGCCTTCGATAAATGATTGATTTCTTTCCTGATCAATCTCTTCTACCCCCTGCCCACAGTTTCAATAACCAGTGGACCAGGGATGCTGGGAACAAGCCTGTGTCCTTTTCAACATGCGGACAAGGGGCTTTGCCAAGGTTGGGGGCATGTGGACTGGGCATATAGTGAAAGTGGTTGTAAACCCCATTCATTGAAGTTGAACTAAGCACATATATCTGTAGTGCTTACTTATGTCTCTCTCCAAAGCTCTAAAGCCCTGTACACACGATCGGATATCCTATGGATTCTAATCCGATGGTTTTTTCCATCAGAAATCCGATGAAACTGTCTTCCATCAGTCTTGCCCACACATCATCAGTCAAAAAACAGACCGTTAAACACTCCGATGAGCCGAGAAAAATGAAGTTCAATGCTTCTGAGCATGCGTCGACTTGATTCTGAGCATGCGTGGGTTTTTTATCCGATGGAGTTCCCCACAGACGATAGTAATTTGCTATCGTTTTTTTTTTTCCTCTGTTATCAGCATGAGTCACTTCTGACAAGCTCTCTGACACTTGAGCTGAAAATTTGTGTTGGAAAGGGTGATTAGAGGGAGATAAGCTCAGAGCTTGTCTATTCAGACTGCAGCTCTGCATGTTCCTTCATTCCTCTGCCTATGTGGAGGTGGGGGTGTGTCCCTTTCCTCCAATCAGCTCTCACACAGTGTTAATCCAGTATACCCACCCACCCCTATGTGCTTCTGAAAGAGGAATAAAGATTTGTAACACGATCTGCACTTTCCAAAGAGTGTAGAAAGAGGAAGACAGCAGAAAAGTAAAACTTATGTAGAAGGATTTGTTTCATCTCTGTATTGCCTGAGTCTATTCAGTTCACTGGATATAGGTGAGAGTTTACAACCACTTTAAGGAAGTTGGGGGGAGGGCATATTTTCGGGTAAGGGTCTGGTATGGTTTTTTGGAGAGCCCTCCATGTTTTTTTTCTTTATTAAGTAGGGTTCCCCCCTAAACATCAGGTTGGGTATGTATTTTTAGGGGGAACCCCATGATGTTTTCTTTTTATGGGGGTTCCCCATTAAAATCTATACCAGATGGGAGAAAGGTCTGCTATAGATGAAGAAAATCCCCAGCTGCTATGCTTACAAACAGAAGTAATTGGCATGTGACTGGCCTCATCCTAAAAAAATTGTCAGTACCCTATGGAGGAGGGGTTCCTAAAGAAATGGACTGTCCCAGTGGTGGAACCAACTACTTCCTGCTTTAGCAAAACCTTAAAAATCCCTAAAAGTCAAGAGGTCTAAGAGGAAGATGGGATTTTAACAGTATGACCCCTCAGCAAGTGATTCACACATAGAAGGATTAAAGGGGAAGTATGGCCAAAGCTTTTTTGGCCATATTTCCCCTATAGATCACAGGAGTGCAGTTCCTTCTCCTCTCCTGTGACCTGTTTTCAGCTGACAGCTATCTGGTCTAGGCTGGGGAAAGATCCCAACTGTAAAGCCAGGGGCTGGTCTACCATTCTGCTTCTAGGTCACTGACTTTAATAGCTTGGCTGTTGAAGGGCTCAGGTCATGAGGGGAAGCCTACCAGATTTGGCTGTCCCTACACGCTTACAAACCAGGAAAAAGACTGGCTATGTCAACATAACACTTGGTAGGCTTACTTTGTACAAGGCTAGGAAATTCCACCCCTGAAGCAGCAGTCAAAGGTGTACACATGCCGCAGCAGGAATTAAACTCCCTGTTGCTTTTGGTGAGTGCTTACGCCTGCCAATCAGGCGATGGTTGTGGGGGTCTGCAGGCATGGGGCTTATCAGAATTTGGAAGCCCCCTTTAACAGGAGGGCCCCTAGATCCCCCCCCCCCCCATGGGAATGAGTATGGTGTAAAGTACCTTGAAAGAGTATTCATACCCCTTAGAATTTTCCACATTTTGCCATGTTACACCCAAAAACTTAATTATAGTTTATTGGAATTTTATGTGATAGATAGTGTTGAGCGAACCCGAACTGTAAAGTTCGGGTCCGTACCGAACTTTAGCTTTTTCCCGAACCCGGACTTTGCGCAAAAGTCCGGGTTCGGGTTCGGGTTCGGCAATCTAATTACACATTTAGAAATGCTTCAGGGGCCAGCCAATCACCTTTTGATTAGCTGGTGTGCCCTTAGAAGCCATCATAGCCATGCCTACTAATGGCATGGCTGTGATTGGTCAGTGCAACATGTGACCCAGCTTCTATATAAGCTAGAGGCACACAGCACACACGTCACTCTGCTTCAGAATAGATAGGGAGAGGATCTTGTCTGCTGCTGCTGCTTTTAGGGAGAGATAGAAAAATACATGAGTTAGTCCTGATTCTGGAATCTGAGGGAAAAGATAGTGTAGTGTAGGGCCAGGTTCCTGTTTTTTGCTTTTAGGGAGAGAGATATATTATATAGGAATAGGAGTCCAGATTCAGAGATATAACTCAGCGATCTGCATAGGTTTACCTGTTTGTGTTGCAGTGCAGTCTTTTTACACTGCTATGAGCCCAGTGTCAGAGAAAATCTACCTTTTATCTGCAAGCTCAGTGCACCAGCACTGCATATATTACGTTGAGAGATACACCGTTTCCATACTGTGGGTGTATTCTGCTCTTGGAAAAAGATCCATTTAGGACAAAAAAAAAAAAAGGCACTTTATTGTGCTCTTTTCCAAAAGACCCATTGGGCAAAAAAAATAAAAAATTTCCATTTTATTTTGCTCGTGCAAAAAAAGACCCGTTTAGGGCAAAAAAATAAATAAAAAAAATTTGCACTTTAATGTACGCTTGCAAAAAGAGCCATTTAGGGCCACAAAAAATATTTTGCAGTGTGTTATACATATGTGGAGGTGTGTGAAAAACAATTTCTAAATAGTTTTCTTCTACTGTGCTATACTAAAAAAACAACATTTTTTTTAATAGCATTTTCTGCAGTTCTGTAGCTGTGCGATTCAGCGGTTACGTACTGTGGGTGTATTGTGGTCTTCCAAAAAACGCCATTTAGGGCCACAAAAAATATTTTGCAGTGTGTTATACATATGTGGAGGTGTGTGAAATAAACAATTTCTAAATAGTTTTCTTCTACTGTGCTATACTAAAAAAAACAACATTTTTTTTGAATAGCATTTTCTGCAGTTCTGTAGCTGTGCGATTCAGCGGTTACGTACTGTGGGTGTATTGTGGTCTTCCAAAAAACGCCATTTAGGGCCACAAAAAATATTTTGCAGTGTGTTATACATATGTGGAGGTGTGTGAAATAAACAATTTATATATAGTTTTCTTCTACTGTACTATACTAAAAAAACACATTTTTTTTTTAATAGCATTTTCTGCAGTTCTGTAGCTGTGCGATTCAGCGGTTACGTACTGTGGGTGTATTGTGGTCTTCCAAAAAACGCCATTTAGGGCCACAAAAAATATTTTGCAGTGTGTTATACATATGTGGAGGTGTGTGAAATAAACAATTTATATATAGTTTTCTTCTACTGTGCTATACTAAAAAAAAAAAACTTTTTTTTGAATAGCATTTTCTGCAGTTCTGTAGCTGTGCGATTCAGCGGTTACGTACTGTGGGTGTATTGTGGTCTTCCAAAAAACGCCATTTAGGGCACTGGCAGCACCTCAGAAGGCAGGGTTAGCATGGCCGAAATGTGGAAAAGCTTTGTCAGCACGCCACAACAACCAGCACCACCAGCTGAGATGGAACGTCTTAGCAGGAGGCAGCATTTCACCAACATGGTTGAGCAGTATGTGTCCACAGGCCTACACGTATTGGATGACGGGTCTGCCCCCTTTAACTTCTGGGTCTCCAAATTGAGCACATGGCCTGAGCTTGCCCTTTATGCCTTGGAGGTGCTGGCCTGCCCTGCAGCCAATGTATTATCTGAACGTGTATTTAGCACGGCAGGGGGCATTATCACAGACAAGCGCAGCCGCCTGTCCAGAGCCAATGTGGACAAGCTCACGTTCATTAAAATTAACCAGGCATGGATCCCACAGGACTTGTCCGTACCTTCTGCAGAATAGACATGTATACCGGTGTTGTGACAAAAACTGTCCGGCCATCGGATTGTGTCCGGCCCGTACTGCGAAGGCGCAGCGCTTGCGCAGTACAGAGGACAAGGAGATTCACAAAATCTCCGAAGATGAACGGCGCCTGCGCTGTGAGTGCAGGTTCAAGCCCCACCATCCAAGTGGACATACGGTAGCACATAGTAACAGGGCCCCTCACAGGCTCGCTTCGATCGCCACGCTTCGGGCATGGCCTCACTTGGCTCGGCTTGAACCATGGATGGTGTGGCCTTCACCTGAACTCACCACGCAGGCGCCATTCGTCTTGGGAGATTTTCGAAATCCACTTGTCCTACATACTGAGCAAGCGCAGTACAGGGTGGACACTATTTGACGGGGGACAGAATTCGACACATCACTGGCCTTACCCAGCCATTGTTGTATTTTTGAACCAGTGTTGGCTAGCTCGTCCTCCTCCACCGCCGCTTCCACCTACACAGCCACATCCACCGCCACCTCAACCTCCTACTCCATATGGACCTCGTCCTCCTAGGTCAAGATTATAATTTTTATTTTATTTTTTTGTAGCGCACAGATCCTTTCCCCCTTACCTGCCTTTATGTTGTTGGCTCCTCACAGGAGGGAGAAAGGCACACCGCACTACCAGCCCGTACCCTCCTATATAAAGAGGTTGAGCGGTATACTTGACGGGCCGTGTCCACAGCCGGAGTCAAAACTCCTCCAGAGGATGATTCTCACCTCTACTGTAGGTAGAGGCAAGTCCTTTAATTCCCAGTAAAGTCAATGTCCACACCAACTGAAATTACAACTCTTATTCTCTCATGGCAAAATAAATTGTACTCGGATAGAAAATGTTAGAGCAAAGAAACAGGACAGCTTAAGGTGTGGAGGAGGTCCAGGCACAAACGTAGCACATTCACTTCACTGCTTAGGTTTCTCAAACAGTTTTAGGTGCACGGTCTCTGCCACAGACCTTGAGGTTGGTCTCTGCCACAGACCAGGTGTACAAGGCCCCTGCCACGGACCTGGAGAACTTTGGTCTCTGCCACAGACCAGGGTGTATAAGGCCCCTGCCACGGGCCGGGTGAATAAGGCCTCTGATACAGTCAAGATGACCTTGAGCTTCTCCTTCTACGAACCTAGCCCATATCAAGGGGAAGACATCTCTCCAGGGAGTCAACAGACCCTTCCTTCACCGTGACTCCTGCATCGGTCCATCAGAATGATCTCCCTTCCCTGGAACAGGGTCCCCTACATGAGGCGGCACCCTAAGACTCCTCAACCCTTAGACTCCAGACGAAGGCTCTGGACTTCAGGCTTTACTCCCACACCTAGGCCTCCATACCCAGGGCAGCAGGAACTCCAGGATAGTACCTCACCCCGGGCTAAAGGTACCCGAGATGGAACAGGAACACATGTACCCAGGCCGAAGGCACCTGGGCGCGGACCCCACTGAACATCAGCCCCCAGGCCAAAGGTCTGCCCCTTTTATATGCTCTCCCGGCATGCACAGCAGGTTCCCCGCCCCGCTGTACTACTGCCAAGAGGGGACACAAAAGGCACAGCACTGTATCGGCGGTTCAACCCTAGCCTAACATGGCAGCGCCACCTGTAGGCCGCAGGGAACTGCACACCAATACTGTCCCCCGAGGACAAAATGGTCCATGAATCCTACAGAATTAGGGTGTTTGAGCCTATTTACCACTCAAACACTTCCCTTAAATTTAGCACCCCGCTACATATTTTTACTTCAAAGTATTTTATTTTCCCACTAGCTTATCCATTAAATTGAATAATTTATTCCAGAAAAGGCGTATTCTGGGGCATTCCCACCATATGCGTGGCATCGTGCCGTTGAGTTTCTGAGGTTCTTAATGACTTCCTGTACCTCTTCTGCTGAAAAGGGGGCCTCCAGCATATTTTTTTTATTTTTTTATGTTATTTTAAGTTATTTCCCTATCCACATTTGTTTGCAGAGCACTTGCCATGCTCTTAACAACATTTTGCTGCCATTTGCAGCCCTCTAGCCCTTTCCATTACTTTTTTAGAGCATTTTTAGTCCTTAGAAGTCCGGGTCCCCATTGACTTCAATGGGGTTCGGGTTCGGGTTAAAGTTCAGTCCCGAACCCGAACTTTTTTCCGAAGTTCGGCCGAACCCGTCGAACCCGAACATCCAGGTGTCCGCTCAACTCTAGTGATAGACCAACACAAAGTAGCACATAATTGTGAAGTGGAAGGAAAATGATAAATGTTTTTCAACATTTGTTTCAAATAAATATGTGAAAAGTGTGGCGTGGCTCGCACATGCGCAGTGGGGCAGGTGAGTGACTTTTACCTTTACAACCACTTTAACTGATCTAGGCTTCAGGGTGGGCAAGTTCTATCAGGCTAGCAAAATGTTTGCCTTCCTATGTAGTGAACAACAGGCAGCTAGTATTCGTAACACTTAAATATTTACATGAGTACATCATCATGCATTGCAATAGTCATACCAGAGTTAAAGCAACATTGTAACTGATCTGAATGGTGCATTGTTTCTAGCGTGCTCTAATGTCTAAAAGTAGCTGAATTACCAACACACATAAACTGAGGCCCAGAACAATGGTGATAACATTCCCAGGCACAACGCTTACAATGCAAGGACTGTACGATCATTGTGAAACTGTTAATATTATGCAATAGGGTATTCTATTGTAGCACTACAGAAGAAGCTAATAGAGCTGCAAATATTTTCCTCTTCCCACACACTCACTTATTTCAATAAGTCAGAAAATAGGTATTCATTCTTGGTAAAAGATCTATACATACAAAGATAATGTACAAACATAATATGCAAGCTAAAATAAGAGAGGCATTGTAGAACATTTGTAGACCATTTTATGCACAATGATGAAAAGAAATTGCGTGTAAATGCCATTTAAAATATCATAATGCTGGCTACACTTAGCAGAACATGCTGATTGTCAAAAGTATAATTTTCGGGTTTTAAAATATGTCTTTATTTATTTTGTTATTTTTTTCTCATTCCCAATCAGGGCTGGATTTACATATCAGGAGCTTATAGGCAGAGAATTCTGAACCACCCCCCCCCCCCCCAAAAAAAAAAAAAACAGCACTAGACAACACTTTCACCCCTAAGCATAAATTCCTTCTGCAAGTTAAAATTCCCCCAAACAAAAAAGCAAAAAGTCCCAATCCCCACAGTCCACATATCTTTGCCCCCCAATCCCACCTTCCAGCTCAAATCCCCCCCACAATTCCCCACAAATCACCCCTCATAGCACACATCCTTTTTTCTTCCAAATCCTCCCTCCTAGCATCAATTCTCCACCAAACCCCCCCCCCCCTTTTAGCACAAATCCTCTCCCACAAATTCCCACTTCTAGCACAAATCCTCTCCCCCAAATACTCCCTCCTGGTTTAAATCCTCCCCCCAAATCCTCACTCCTAGCATAAACACTCCCCCCAGATCCCCGCTTCTATTGTAAATCCTCCCCAATTCCCCCCTCCTTGTACAAATCCTCTCCCCCAAATCCCCCCACCCAGCACAAATCTCCCTTCCCCAAATCCCCCTCCTATTACAAATCCCCCCCCCCCAACTCACCCTTCTAGCACAAATCCCCTCAAATTTGTCCTCTTAGCACAACCTTCTCCAAGTTACCCTTCCCAGCACAAATCCCTGCCCCCCCTGCCCATTTCTCCCCTCCTAGCACAAATCTTCCCCACTTCTGCCCCCTAACCCAGCTACTTTGCTCCCCACCCCCCACCCATTCCTCCTTTTAGCACAAATTCCCCACCGTTACTCTTCCCTTCCCAGCACAAAAAGCCCCCTCCAATCTTACAGGGGTAGTGAGGAGGTGCTGGCTGTCTGTGACCCCCCCTCCAGACCGGCCCACATGAACATTGTACCAACGCTCGCTGCAAGTCCAGACAGGAGAAAGAGCTGGGATAACAGCGCTCCTCCATATAGCAGATAACATAGGATCCTCTTAGATTGGACAGCACATGGCTTAATTACCTGTCCCCTACCTCCTCCAAGTACTGCTTATCTCCCAGAAATGTGGGTAGGGGGTGGGTAATCAAGCCGTGCACCGTGTGATCTAAGAAGATGGAGGAGTGCTCCACTGACAGGAGCAGGGAGAGCACAGAAAGCCCATACCTCCTCCCAGCTCTCTTCTTCTTGACAATTCTGTTTGGACTTGCAGCAGGCATGGGTACAATCAGTGGCTGAATTTTCAGGGTCGCAACAGTCGCAGTTGCGACTGGGCCCTGTAATTCCGCCAAGTCCGGGGGGCCCGCCACCTGTCCGTGAGAGGAGCCCGCCCGCTGCCCGTGTGAATGGCCCACCTGATTGACACTGGTGCGGTGTGCAGTGCGCGGTGCGTTCTGTGCTTTCGCCGCTGAAGGAAGACAGAGCGGAATGCAGAGCAGGCTGACTGGCTGAGGCACAGAGGCAACACTCATCACTGACTGAGCCTGTGGACCGCCCCTGCCTATCCAAAGACACAGCGATGTAGGGAGGCGGGGCGGACTCTGAAAAATTAAGTCAGCAGTCAGCAGACCAGTTTCACCAAATGAGAGAAGGGGGGAGGAGCTTTCCCCTCTGCGTGGAGTACCTACCCGGTGTCTACCCAGGCATGAGGCAAGGCATCCTGGCGGGAGAAGGCCTGGCACAGTGAAGAAGACTCAGTCACACGCACCCTGACCCACGGAACAGATCGGAATTCCCGGGCCACGGAATCGATTGATTGACGGTAAGTCAAAAAAAGAAGTGACAGAGCTCAGCTCAGCAATCGATGCCATTCCAACCTTCGTCCACCTCCTGTGTGCCTCTTACTGATCATCCCCCCACGGCCCCACCGCTGATCTCATCTCATCATCCCTATCCCCCTCATTACTTCTACAACAGAGGTGATGGGGGGGATAGGGATGAGATCAGTGGTGGAAGGATGGGATCAGTAAGAGGCACAGGTGTTGGTGGGAGAGGATGGCACCACCACTGCCACCCCCCCAAGTACCACCGCTGTCGCCCCCCCTCAAGTACCACCACAGCCACCCCCTCTCAAGTACCACCGCTGCCGCCCCCCTCAAGTACCACCGCTGCCGCCCCCCTCAAGTACCACCGCTGCCGCCCCCCCCTCAAGTACCACCGCTGCCGCCCCCCCCCCTCAAGTACCACCGCTGTCACCCCCCTCAAGTACCGACGCTGTCACCCCCCCTCAAGTACCACCGCTGTTGCCCCCCCTCAAGTACCACTGCTGCCGCCCCCCCACAAGTACCACCGCTGGTACTTGAGGGGGGTGGTAGCGGTGGTACTTGAGGGGTGTGGCTGCGGTGGTACTTGAGGGGGGGTGGCTGTGGTGGTACTTGAGGGGGGGTGGCTGTGGTGGTACTTGAGGGGGGGTGGCTGTGGTGGTACTTGAGGGGGGGTGGCAGCGGTGGTACTTGAGGGGGGCGGCAGCGGTGGTACTTGAGGGGGGCGGCAGTGGTGGTACTTGACGGGGGCGGCAGCGGTGGTACTTGAGGAGGGGTGGCTGTGGTGGTACTTGAGGGGAGGCGGCAGCGGTGGTACTTGGGGAGGTAGCTGCGGTGGCAGTGGTGGTGCTATCCTCTCCCACCACCACCTGTGCCTCTTACTGATCCCATCCCCCCACCACTGATCTCATCCCTATCCCCCCATTACTTCTACAACAGAGAGAGGATGGGAGAGGATGGCACCACTACTACCACCGCAGCCACCCCCTCAAGTACTACCACCCCCCTCAAGTACCACCGCTGGTACTTGAGGGGGTGGTAGCGGTGGTAATTGAGCGGGGTGTAAATTAAGGGTATGCTGTGTGGTAGGGTACATTTCTTGGATACAATTGTAAGTGAGCAATACATTTATTTTCAATACTTAAAGCGGGGTTCCACCCAAAACTGACATGCCACATTTGGCATGTCATTTTTTTTTTTTGGGGGGTGGGGGGGAAAGCAGATACCCTCTTTTTAGAGGCATCCAGCTCCCGGGGCTCCGCAGCACCGGAAGTTCACTTAAGGGTGGTGGTGCCATCCTCTCCCACCACCACCTGTGCCTCTTACTGATCCCATCCCCCCACCACTAATCTCATTCCTATCCCCCCCATTACTTCTACAACAGAGGTGATGGGGGGGGGTAAGGATGAGATCAGTGGTGGGGGGATGGGATCAGTAAGAGGCACAGGTGGTGGTGGGAGAGGATGTCACTGCCACCGCAGCCACCCCCCCCTCAAGTACAACCGCTGCCACCCCCCCTCAACACCAGCACTTCCACTGATCCCATCCCTCCTCCCCACCAGCACTGTTGCTGATCCAATTCCCCAGGTCAGATTTAATTGATCCTATGATTGCTTCAAGGATCAGCAACCGTTGTATTGCTTCATTTATGTGAAATCCCTGGTGCTATGGCCAGTCCCTCTGCTTTCCTATTAAAAACTTACCACACTAGGCAGGAGCACACAACATGATCAGTACTCTAGTTAGGCTGGTAACTCCGTGTGCTCTCCTCCAATGATCAATAAATGTTTTACTTTGTTGTACAGTTTAAAAAAAAAAAAACTATCAAAATCATGCTTTTCGGGTAGGGGGGGCCCTTCATGATTTCTTGCACCGGGGCCCTGAAGTTTCTAGTTACGCCTCTGGGTACAATGTTCATGGGGCATGGGGGGAGGCCAGCCTGGGGGGGGGGGGACCTCAGCTCCCCCATAGATCCAACACCTGTAGACACCCCCTCTGGGAAGGGCATCTGTAGGTTAATGCCTACAGTGCCTATTAAGAAATCCAGCCCTGTTACCAATGATTATCACATTGGCTTTATTCCCTAAAGTAATTTTAGCTTCATACTGGTAACAATTGTTTTAAGAGTTTCATTGAGGTGCCTATTGAGGAGGGCAGCAAACGCAATAAAACCTCCCACTCCTAACTAGCCCCAGGTTTTTGCTAGTGTCCTTATGGATGGGCCTCTTCTATCTACTGAGTGAAGCTTACCTCTTTCCTTTAGAGGTATTATTCTTTAGGATGGGGTTCCAGTACATGCTACCCCTCTTGTCCAGGTTTCCCTTCCTTTGGCTGCAATGTTGATGGGGACAAGGGCCTTGGTTTTAGGGGTTTGCGGGCAGGGGGCTTATCAGAATCTGGAAGCCCCCTTTAACAGGGGGGCCCCCAGATCACCGCCCCCCCCCATATGAATGAGTATGGTGTAAAGTGCCTTGAAAAGTATTCATACCCCTTGAAATTTTCCAAATTTTGCCATGTTACACCCAAAAACTTAAATATATTTTATTGGAATTTTATGTGATAGACCAACTCAAAGTAGCACATAATTGTGAAGTGGAAGGAAAATGATAAATGTTTTTCAACATTTGTTTCAAATAAATATGTGAAAAGTAGGGATGAGCTTGGTGTTCGAGTCGAACATACGTTCGACTCGAACATCGGCTGTTCGATCGTTCGACGAAGATCGAACGATTTGGGCCGTTCGCGCCTAATTCGAGTGACGCGAACGGCCCACAATGCACTACGCCATCGCAGTGTCATCCAGGCGCTGTGATTGGCCAAGCATGCACTGTGACCCCGCATGCTTGGCCAATCACAGCGCCGGCAGCGAGGAGAGCAATGATTGGCCACAGGCAGGATGCCTGTGGCCAATTATTGCTGAGGGTGTTTAGTACACGCCCCACACTATAAAAGGCCGCCAGCACGGCGGCCTAGTGTAGTGTGTTCCGGAGCAGGGAAAGAGAAGCATAGGCAGGGACAGTGACATTTTTTTTCTTGCTTAACCTGGATTCCTTTAGTTTAGGGAAAGAGAAGGATAGGTAGGGAGAGTGTCAGTGTGTTTTACGGTGCGAATCCTTGTTTCTAGGGACAGGGAAGGACAGTGAGGGAAATTCTCCTTGTGCTATAGTGTGCTAAAGCATTGATCATCAACCATCTTTAAAAAATCATTTTTTCTAGGGACAGAAAACTATAGGTAGGGAGAGTGTCAGTGTGTTTTACTGTGATAATCCTTGTTTCTAGGGACAGGGAAAGACAGTGAGGGAAATTCTCCTTGTGCTATAGTGTGCTAAAGCATTGATCATCAACCATCTTTAAAAAAACATTTTTTCTAGGGACAGAAAACTATAGGTAGGGAGAGTGTCAGTTTCTTTCACTGTGATAATCCTTGTTTCTAGGGACAGGGAAGGACAGTGAGGGAAATTCTCCTTGTGCTATACTGTGCTAAAGCATTGATCATCAACCATCTTTAAAAAAACATTTTTTCTAGGGACAGAAAACTATAGGTAGGGAGAGTGTCATTTTCTTTCACTGTGATAATCCTTGTTTCTAGGGACAGGGAAGGACAGTGAGGGAAATTCTCCTTGTGCTATAGTGTGCTAAAGCATTGATCATCAACCATCTTTAAAAAAACATTTTTTCTAGGGACAGAAAACTATAGGTAGGGAGAGTGTCAGTTTCTTTCACTGTGATAATCCTTGTTTCTAGGGACAGGGAAGGACAGTGAGGGAAATTCTCCTTGTGCTATAGTGTGCTAAAGCATTGATCATCAACCATCTTTAAAAAAACATTTTTTCTAGGGACAGAAAACTATAGGTAGGGAGAGTGTCATTTTCTTTCACTGTGATAATCCTTGTTTCTAGGGACAGGGAAGGACAGTGAGGGAAATTCTCCTTGTGCTATACTGTGCTAAAGCATTCCTCATCAACCATCTTTGAAATCCTTGTTTTTTGGACAGTCAGGGAAATTGTCGTTGTGCTATTCTGTGCGAAAGCAATCATCCTCAACCATATTTAGAAATCCTTAAGTAAAGGGACAGAGAAGGACACCTGAAGGTAGCCCTTATTGCTTTTTTCCCATCTCCCTGCAGGCCATCTATTAGAATGTCTGGAAGGCAAACAAGGAGAGGCAGACAGTCAGGAGGCAATAAAAGAGGGCAAGCAGGCTCTGTGTCTGGGGGCAACAGTGCTGGTCGTGGACGCGGTGCATTGTCATCAGCACATGGCCATGGGACACGCTTGTCCTTCTTTTCGGCAGCTGTACATGTTGAGCCACATCATGCCGAAGACTTGGTAGAGTGGATGACCAAGCCCTCCTCCTCCTCCTCATCCTCTCTCACCCAGGCTCAGGGTACTGGCAAAGCAGCTGCCAAAGCGTCCTCTTCCCTGGTATCAATGTCAGACTCATCATCAGTCACTCCTTCCCTAGACCCACCATGTCCTCCTCCTGAGGAGTCCCCCGAACTGTTTGAGCACAGTGTTGGGTACATGCTCCAGGAGGATGCCCAGCGTTTCGAAGGGTCTGATGATGAAACCCAGCTACAGGAAGGCAGTAGCGTGAGAGCAGACAGAGGGGATGCTCAAGAAGGACACCAATCTGGCAGTCATGTTCCAGCAGCTGCAGCATACTGCCAGATTGGCTCCAGTGATGAGGAGGGAGGGGATGATGAGGTCACTGACTCCACGTGGGTGCCTAATAGGAGAGAGGAGGAGGAGGAGGATGAGGAGGAGGCACATCTCCAACGAGGCAGGATGCCCTTTGGTGGCCAGCGTAAGGGCAGTACACCGACGGAATCACACCGCAGAGCTCCGCCTGTGCAGGGCGCTGCCTCTGCCCATCATTCAAAAAGTTCTTTGGTGTGGGCCTTTTTTGAGGCTAGTGCATCAGATCGCACAGCTGCTGTTTGCAACATATGTCTCAAGCGTATATCGCGTGGCCAAAACATCAGCCGCTTGGGTACCACATGCCTGACCAGACATATGTTGACCTGCCATGCAGCTCGTTGGCAAGCCTACCTCAAAGACCCACACCAAAGAACAAAGCGGACCTCTCATTGCACCGCATCAGCTGGGATCTCCAACCCCACTATAACTTCAGTCCTCTCTGAAACATGCACTGAGAGGAATGAAGGTGTAGAATTAGGTGTGTCACAGCCAAGTACTTGCGGCCACTCTGCTAGCAGTACACCGACGTCCGATTCTAGCAGGCAAATTTCCCTGCCCCAGCTGCTGGACCGTCGAAAGAAGTTCACTCCCAGCCATCCACATGCCCAGCGGTTGAATGCTAGCTTGGCTAAATTGCTAGAGCTTCAACTGCTGCCTTTTCAGTTGGTAGACTCGGCCCCCTTCCGTGAGTTTGTGCAATGTGCGGTTCCTCAGTGGCAGGTTCCCAAACGCCACTTTTTCTCACGGAAGGCTATTCCGGCTCTCTACCGGCATGTGGAAGGCAATGTCTTGGCCTCGCTGGACAGGGCGGTCAGCGGTAAGGTGCATATTACCGCTGACTCATGGTCCAGCAGGCATGGACAGGGACGTTACCTTTCTTTCACGGCCCATTGGGTCACTCTTTTGGCAGCTGGGAAGGATGCAGGACAAGGTGCAGTAGTGTTGGAGGTTGTTCCACCGCCACGCCTCCAAAATGCTACTACTGGTTGTGACACACCTCTCTCCTCCACCCCCTCCTCTTCTTCTTCCTCCATGGCCTCTTCCTGTGCTTTGTCCTCTGAACCAGCGGTGCTCCGTAGCCGTTCAAGGGGCTACGCAAGTACGCAGGCAAAAAGATGCCATGCCGTGCTTGCGCTGGTGTGTTTGGGGGACAGAAGCCACACTGGGGCAGAGGTCCTGTCTGCTCTGCAGGGCCAGGCCGAGAGGTGGTTGACGCCACGCCAGCTTAAGCCAGGAATGGTGGTTTGCGACAATGGCACCAACCTCCTCTCCGCCCTCCGACAGGGACAACTGACCCATGTGCCCTGTGTGGCTCACGTCCTTAACCTGGTGGTGCAGCGGTTCTTGGGCAGGTACCCGGGCTTACAGGATGTCCTGAGGCAGGCCAGGAAAGTCTGTGTGCATTTCCGCAGATCTTATAATGCCAGTGCTCGCCTGGCTGAGCTGCAAAAGGAGTTGAACCTGCCCAAGAACCGCCTTATATGTGACATGCCCACCAGGTGGAACTCAACGTTGGCCATGCTGCAGCGGCTGCACACGCCGCTGAGGGCCATCAATGAGTACCTGTGCGACTACGGCACCAGGACAGGGTCAGGGGAGCTTGGTTTTTTTTCTCCACGCCAGTGGGGCATGATCAGGGATGCATGCACTGTCCTGGCACCATTTGAGGAGGCCACGAGGATGGTGAGCAGTGACAGTGCATGCATCAGTGACACTGTACCTCTTGTCCACCTGTTGGAGCACACGCTGCGTGGAATAATGGACAGGGCACTTGAGGCAGAACAGAGGCAGGAAGAGGAGGACTTCCTTGCCTCTCAAGGCCCCCTTTACCCAGACAGTGTTCCTTCTGTCCCACCCATCGCACAGGAAGAGGAGGAGGAGGAGGAGGATTGTGTCAGCATGGAGGTGGAGGCTGGCACTCAGCATCATCAGCAGCAGTCTTTTAGGGATGATTTACAGTCCCAAGAAACCAGTGGACTTGTACGTGGCTGGGAGGAGGTGGCTGCGGATCATGTCGTCCTTAGTGACCCAGAGGACTCCGGAACGAATGCCTTAGCAAACCTACGCTGCATGGCCTCCCTGATCCTGCAAAGTCTGCGGAAGGATCCTCGTATTCTTCGGATCAAGGAGAGGGACCATTACTGGCTGGCCACTCTCCTTGATCCACGGTACAAGGGTAAGGTTGCGGACCTTATGTTACCGTCGCAGAGGGAGCAGAGGATGAGACAACTCCGGGAGGCCTTGCAGAAAGGTCTGTGCAACGCGTTCCCAGAGACTGGGAGGTTACAAACTCCTGGTCCTGGACAACGAGTTGCTGAGGCTTCGGCCAGTCAAAGAAGGAGCGGTGGGGAAGGTGGCCGTCTGACCGATGCGTTCAGACAATTCTTTAGTCCGCAGCCCCAAAGTATGATCGGTTCCAGCAACCATCGCCAGCGTCTGATAAACATGGTGCAGGAATATCTAGGGGCAAGGTCAGACTTGGACACCTTCCCCACCGAAAATCCTCTGGCTTACTGGGTCTTGAGGATGGATCACTGGCCAGAGCTTGCACAGTATGCAATTGAGCTACTGGCCTGTCCTGCATCCAGCGTTCTTTCAGAACGCACATTCAGTGCTGCTGGAGGATTTGTCACGGATCACAGGGTGCGCCTGTCCACCGACTCGGTTGATCGACTGACTTTCATCAAGATGAACCAGTCTTGGATCACCACCAGCTACCACACACCTGATGCTGATATAACAGACTAATTGATTTTAACATGTCACATCCCTTCAAGACTGATGCTGATGCTGAGTGCCTGTGCTGTTATGTTGACTGGCTATCCTCCTCCTCCGAGTCCTCAATGATACGATTGATGATGATAGCTTGGAAGATCATTTTTGTTTATGGGTGCCGCCACCAGTGGCTAAGGCCCAATTTTTCAGCCCCTGTTTAACAGGGGCGTGTCATTACAATTTTTGAAGCAATACTTTGCAACAGGGCTCATTGCTGTGCTCCAAGTACAGTATCTGTGAGGGGTTGGAGTGTTGTGCCACCAGTGCCTAAGGCCCAATTTTTCAGCCCCTGTTCAACAGGGGCATGTAATTACAATTCTTGATCTAATAATTCACAGCAGGGCCCATTCCTGCACCCACCAAGAGTAACTCTGAGGGCTTACAGTGTTGTGGCAACGCCACCACCACCACCACCACGAAAGGCCCAATTTTTCAGCCCCTGTTCAAAAGGGGCATGTAATTACAATTCTTGATCTAATAATTCACAGCAGGGCCCATTCCTGCACCCACCAAGAGTAACTCTGAGGGCTTACAGTGTTGTGGCAACACCACCACCACCACCACCACCACCACGAAAGGCCCAATTTTTCAGGCCCTGTTCAACAGGGGCATGCAATTACAATTCTTGATCTAATAATTCACAGCAGGGCCCATTGCTGCACCCACCAAGAGTAATTGTCAGGGCTTACAGTGTTGTGGCACCAGCACCACCATCAAAGGCCCAATTTTTACTACCACTGTTCAACAATTATATGTAATTAAAATTCCTGATATAATAGTTGACAGCAGGGCGTTCCATCACCAACCAAGAGTAACTGTGAGTGCTTACAGTGTTGTGCCAACACCAACAACTAAGGGGCCTATTTCTGCAGAGTATATACGGCAGGTCCCTACTTTCAAACATCCAACTTACAAACGACTCCTACTTGCAAACGCAAGAAGACAACAGGAAGTGAGAGGGAATCTACCCCTTGGAAGGAAAATTCTCTCCTGTAAGAATTAATATGGGAGAAAGGTGTCTCCTCTGTACTGATGCTTTATCACCAATCCTTGTTTCAAGAAAAACACCACATTTCAAAAACAGTTGTCATTGGGACGGAAAGTGAGGTGAAATGTTCTGAACAGGGGCACAGACAGCAAAACAAATGTTACAGGGGTGATAACCCTTACCTATGTTTTCCAAAAAGTTTAAAAATAGATTTTTGGGCTGGAGCTACACTTAAACAATGTACCTGTTCAAAATTACAAACAGATTCTACATAAGAACAAACCTACAGTCCCTGTCTTGTATGCACCGCCTGTATACGGCTGTTCAGAGTATATAGGGCCTTTTTTATTTTATGTGCGGGGTTCCCCTTAATATCCATACAAGACCCAAAGGGGCTGTTAATGGGCTGGGGTAGGGGGGGGGTCATGGGGTAGCTATGCCATTTTTCTTAAAGATTTTCATCCATATTACCGGGACCAGACATTACATTAAAGCCGCAAGCAGTTTTAAATGGCTTTTTTTTTCCTTTAGAAGTGTCATTTTGTGCAGGGACAGTTCTAAACACGGGAAACACGTGGCACTTCACAGGCATACTTTAGACACCCCCCAGGTACGATATTTAAAGGAATATTTGACTTTTTTTTTTTTCACTTTATGCATCATTAAAATGACTGCTACCGAAAAAGACCGTTTTTAAAACTTCTTTTTGCATTGATACATGTCCCCTGGTGCAGAACCCGGGTTCCCAAACCCTTTTTAGGACAATAACATGCATAATAGTCGTTATAATTAGCACTTTAGAATTCGAACGTTCGCATCCATTGTATTTAATAGGGTTCTAATGTTCGTACGAACTTTCGGTCCGTTCGCGGGTTCTGGTGCGAACCGAACCCGGGGGTGTTCGGCTCATCACTAGTGAAAAGTGTGGCGTGCATTTGTTTTTAACCCTCCTGAGTCAATACTTTGTAGAACCACCTTTCGCTGCAATTACAGCTGCAAGTCTTTTTGGGGATGTCTCTACCAGCTTTGCACATCTAGAGAGTGGCATTTTTGCCCATTCTTCTTTGCAAAAAAGCTCAAGCTCTGTCAGATTGGATGGAGAGAGTCTGTGAACAGCAATTTTCAAGTCTTGCCACAGATTTTCAATTGAATTTAGGTTTGTACTTTGACTGGGCCATTCTTACACATGAATACGCTTTGATCTAAACCAGGGGTGTCCAAACTTTTTCAAAGAGGGCCAGATTTGATGAAATGAACATGCTTGAGGGCCGATCATTTTGCCTCATATTCTTTAAACCATTAAAATTTGGTCTAAGTGTGTTCGTCCGAGCACTAATACACTGCCCAACAAGAATTATCCTGCCTTTGTGGCTGTGTGTGGTGAAGAGATGAGCTTGGGCGTGTTATTTAGATATACCGTATTTATCGGCTTATAAAACGCACCTTAACTTTAAAAGGAAGTTTCAGGAAGAAATCTTAAATTTTGAATAAAGAACTGTGAAGCAAAATAAGGGTCAGTGCCCATCTGCAGCCTCACAAGTGCCATGAATGCAGCACCCATCGTATTGCCATGAATGCAGCACCCACCAAATTGCCATGAATGCAGCACCCACCAAATTGCCATGAATGCAGCACCCACCATATTGTCATGAATGCAGCACCCACCGTATTGCCTTGATTGCAGCACCCACCATATTGCCATGAATGCAGCACCCACCGTATTGCCATGAATGCAGCACCCACCGTATTGCCATGAATGCAGCACCCACCGTATTGCCATGAGTGCAGCACCCACTCCATTGCCATGAATGCAGCACCCACCGTATTGCCATGAATGCAGCACCCACCGTATTGCCATGAATGCAGCACCCACCGCATTGCCATGAATGCAGAACCCACCGCATTGCCATGAATGCAGCACCCACCGCATTGCCATGAATGCAGCACCCACCGCATTGCCATGAATGCAGCACCCACCGCATTGCCATGAATGCAGCACCCACTCCATTGCCATGAATGCAGCACTCACCGTATTGCCATGAATGCAGAACCCACTCCATTGCCATGAATGCAGCACCCACTCCATTGCCATGAATTCAGCACCCACTCCATTGCCATGAATGCAACACCCACTTTATTGCCATGAATGCAGCACCCACTCTATTGCAACTAATGCACCACTCACATTGACATGAATGCAGACTCACCATTGCCGTCAGTGCAGCCCGATTCATGTCCATCTGCAGCCTTGATGGAGACAGAGAGGGGGCGGGACGAGCACCAACAGACATACAGGAGAAACTCCTGTTTTCTCGGCTGCCTCTTTAATTGAAAGTCCCGCCTCCTATGATGGACAGAACAGTTGTCCAATGGCAGCGCAGGAGACGGGACTTCCTTTTACACAGGACGCCGTGTAAACAGGAAATACTCCTGTATGTACGGCGCTCGTCCCGTCCCCTCCAAGGCAGCCAGCATTTATAACTTTTGTGGCCCCCGGCGCTCGGGTATTCGTTGGGGGCCACAAAAGATATATATGTCAAAATTATCAGGCGGGCCGACCGGAACGCGGGTCGCGATTGGCCCGCGGGCCGGTCTTTGGACATGCCTGATCTAAACCATTCCATTGTAGCTCTGGCTGTATGTTTAGGGTCATTGTCCTGCTGGAAGGTGAACCTCCGCCCCAGTCTGAAGTATTTTGCAGACTCCAACAGGTTCTCTTGTAAGATTGCCCTGTATTTGGCTCCATCCATCTTCCCATCAACTCTGACCAGCTTTCCTGTCCCTGCTGAAGAAAAGCATCCCCACAATATGATGCTGCCACCACCATGTTTCATTGTGGGGAGGGTGATGGGAAGCGTTATTTTTCTGCCACACGTAGCGTTTTTCTTTTAGGCCAAAAAGTACAATTTTGGTCTCATCTGACCAGAGCACCTTCTTCCACATGTTTCCTGTATCGCCCACATGGTTTCTTGCAAACTGCAAACAGGACTTCTTATGGCTTTCTTTCAAAAATTGCTTTCTTCTTGCCACTCTTCCATAAAGGCCAGATTTATGGAGTGCACGACTAATGGTTGTCCTGAGTACAGATTCTCCCACCTGATGCCTCGTACACACGACCAGTTTTCCCATCGGAAAAACTGCAATGAGAGCTTTTGGCCGGGAATTCCGACTGTGTGTATGCTCCATCAGAGTTTTTCCCACAGGAAAACTGCCGGGAAAAAAAAGAGAGCAGGATCTCTTTTTTGGATATATAATTAGAAGGAACCCGCGCTTAGGACTATATGTATTGGGCTGCTGCCTCCCCGTAAGGCCAATGTACACAAGGGCTATAGGAAATTATTGATTTATGTGTGGGGTATGTGGCGCTCCCAAGTAGAGGGTAAGGGTTATATAAGTGAGAATGAAATTCCGTATAAAACCAGATAAAAGTACTAGAACAATTGGAAATTGTTACCAAATGTCCTAAAATAGTAGTGGAAGGGTCAACAGTTACCTCTCCCTGACCCCAGGTTTTTTATGTTATAGGATAAGTTGATGGTATATCATGTGTGTGGGTCACAAAGTGCTAAGTGCATGAGTACATATGTTTTTAGGCCACTGTTTGGGTGACAGAAAAAAAGGGGTAAGAGACCCCCGTGCTTAATTTGGCCAATCAACGGTCAATAGTATAATAAGCTATTGTAGTGCATAAAAGAAATGATAAAGTGAACAATCAAGTGAAGAAAGGAATAAAAATTCCCAGTATTAAACAAAATAAATAAAATAGACAATCAAGTGAGAAAATGTGAAATTTCCAATGTTAAAGTTTCAACTGTCCACCATACAACTGTGTATGGAAATCCAGATCAGTCATACTATAAGGTATATATTTTGTCCCAACAGTTTGAAAATTATCCAATCGGGAACAATTCAGCAGGTGACTTTTGTGTGAGTCCTATGCATTTACCACAATCCAGGTGACACTTGTGCTCCCCCTCAAGATACCCTACTCACCAGAAGATGAAACCCCTGCAGGGGTACACAGCATGTAGGTGAGTGGTTCGGTGGCTTGGAATGGTGTGATGTATCTCTCCTGGTCCTGGGGTTCCTATGCGTCCCTGGGCTGGCTGTACCGGCTTATGGTAGTGTTCCTCAGGATAAAAAAAAGGAGCCACCATAGCGTGATCCAGTTTTTATTTAAAATAGGAAAACATCCAAGGTAAAAGACATCCAAAATAAAGTAAAAAAGCAAAGCAAAAATCTAATAGCCTTCGCTACCTAGGGCTGCAGAAGGTAGGAGATTTGAAAGTCCCGCACTTGGTCCCTGAGTCTATCCGAGCAGCGGTGTGTAGTGGCGTGCGTTCCACCGCTCAGAACCAAGGAACCGGAAGTGACGTATCGGCGTGAGAGGACCAATCAACTGACGCGTTTCGTCATGTGACTTCTTCTGAGGTGATGTCTTTTTTCCCGTCAGGAGAAAATCCTAGCGGGAAAACCGTTTGTCTGTATGCTTTTCCGACGGGAAAAAACACGCATGCTCGGAAACAATTCAACGCATGCTCAGAAGCATAAAACTTCATTTTGTCGGCTCGTCGTAGTCTTGTACGTCACCGCATTCTTGGCAGTCAAAAGTTCACCGGACTTTTGTGTGACCGTGTGTATGCAAGGCAGGCTTTAAGCCCCGTACACACGGTCGGACTTTTGGCCAACAAACTTCATTTTGAGCAAGTTGGACCAACAATCTGACCGTGTGTACGCTCCATCGGACAAACTTTTTTATTTTTTTTGTGTTTTCATCGGACAAAAGTTGGGTCTGCAAACGGACAAACTTTTGGCCAACAAAAGTCCGATGGAGCAAAGTCCCACCGTGTGTACAGAAAACCATCGGACTTTTGTCCGATGGACAAAACAACTAATGTTAAAATCAACCAACAATAGCAGAAGTTGACCAAAGGGTGGCGGTAAAGAGCAGAAAAGAGCAGAAAAACCACATGATGTTGCAAAAAGTTTTGGGAAAGTTTGCAGAAAAGTCCTGTGGTGTGTATGCTATGGGTATGCCCGGCCAACTCCGTTCGGACAAAAATCCAGGGAAAAGTCAGATGGAAGTCCGACTGTGTGTACGAGGCTTAACACTAACCTATCTATCCCTGTAAAGAAGAAATAAGTATACATACCTTTTTTGATGCCACTTCGGTCCAGTCTCCAGCGGTGGAAGCTCTGTAGAGGACACAGCCGACAACAGCTGTGAAATGAATGGGGAGAGACATCACCCTTAGACTTACTATGGGGCTTTCGTTGTCAGCTGACTACTCTGCACCGCCTCCACAGCGAAGCAGCCGCTGACAGCTCAGCAGGGGATTGGTTCGGATCGGCTCCAGAAAAGGTATGTATACTAATTTCTTCTTTACAGGGATAGATAGGTTAGTGTTAGATCGTGGATGTCTATAGTTGTAGTGATTTTAGTGTTAGGCCTCGTACACACGGCCGAGATTCTCGTTGAAAAAAACATGTCGTTTTTTTCGACGAGATTCTTGGACAAGAAACTTGTCCCGGCCGAGTGTACAAACGCTCGTTTCAAAGAACCCGCGGTTCTTTGAAAGGAGCGTACGCGGTGACGTCATCGACTACGTCGAGCATGCGCTCGTCACATTCGATGCCGTCGCCGCCATCTTGGTATACCCTACGTATGCCTAGGAAGCTACCGCGCATGCGTCGAATTCATTTTGAACATGCGCGGGCTTCCGGGAGGACAGGTAAGTGTACACACACTCACTTTTCTCGTCGAGAAACATGCCGAGGAGAATCTCGACGAGAAAATAGAGAGCAGGTTCTCTATTTTCTCGTCGAGGTTTCTTGTCGGTTTTCTCGACGAGAAACCCGATAGCAGCGTACACACGACCGATTTACTCGGCAAGACCTCTCTGCCAGCAAGTTTCTTGCTGGTTCTTGCCGAGAAAATCGGTCGTGTGTACGAGGCCTGAGGCTGGACTTCTACTTTAATTCTCTAAGTAGCTTATTCCTGCAGTGCTGTTGAGCAGTTACATGATTTTCCCTGTTCTTTGGCATTAATAGGGAAAGATCCTTGGGAGGGGCTTCTATTACTCTTCTGATGTATACTCTCTACAGTATGGGTTTGTGTCTGGCCAGCCCTGATTGGTGCTGTGCCAATCACATGACTAAAAAAAAACTGCTTCAGAAGAGCAATTCGAATGAAATTATAAGTATCAAAAAACAGTTTTACAGCTTTTCTGTACATTTTTATTGAACATCAAATGTATGGTGTAGGCAGAGCCAAAGATGATTGACACTAGCTTTCATTTTGTTAAGATGGCCTCTGTATCCAAGGCTCTTTTTTACTTTACAGCTATTAGCAATCACATTTGATACTGTATATTTAATATTGATTTGTATTAAAACTAAGCTTTTTTGTGAGTTTCTTAGCAAATGTAATCAACCAGCAAACTGTACCCCGCCCCCATAGTGTTTAGCAATAGGAGGACATCGAGGAGGTGGGAGGGAGGGAAGTTTCATTTACGAGTGTGTATATGCCCACATGTGTGACTCTATAGCCATGTGGGCTGTACAGACGAGAAAAAAAGAGGAAATAAAGAACTTAGAAGGGAAGTGAATTATAAGCATGCTTCGTACAGGACACCAGCGGCTCTATAAAATATAAGCCAGCAGTGGGGACACAGAGAAGATGGGAAGGACAGCTAAAGGCAACCAGGTATATTTCACAAAAGGTATATACACAAAATAAATGCTTTAATGGTTTTGTGAGTATGCACAATCTGTTATATACAGGTCCTTCTCAAAAAATTAGCATATTGTGATAAAGTTCATTATTTTCTGTAATGTACTGATAAACATTAGACTTTCATATATTTTAGATTCATTACACACAACTGAAGTAGTTCAAGCCTTTTCTTGTTTTAATATTGATGATTTTGGCATACAGCTCATGAAAACCCAAAAATCCTATCTCAAAAAATTAGCATATTTCATCCGACCAATAAAAGAAAAGTGTTTTTAATACAAAAAAAGTCAACCTTCAAATAATTATGTTCAGTTATGCACTCAATACTTGGTCGGGAATCCTTTTGCAGAAATGACTGCTTCAATGCGGCGTGGCATGGAGGCAACCAGCCTGTGGCACTGCTGAGGTGTTATGGAGGCCCAGGATGCTTCGATAGCGGCCTTAAGCTCATCCAGAGTGTTGGGTCTTGCGTCTCTCAACTTTCTCTTCCCAATATCCCACAGATTCTCTATGGGGTTCAGGTCAGGAGAGTTGGCAGGCCAATTGAGCACAGTAATACCATGGTCAGTAAACCATTTACCAGTGGTTTTGGCACTGTGAGCAGGTGCCAGGTCGTGCTGAAAAATGAAATCTTCATCTCCATAAAGCTTTTCAGCAGATGGAAGCATGAAGTGCTCCAAAATCTCCTGATAGCTAGCTGCATTGACCCTGCGCTTGATAAAACACAGTGGACCAACACCAGCAGCTGACATGGCACCCCAGACCATCACTGACTGTGGGTACTTGACACTGGACTTCAGGCATTTTGGCATTTCCCTCTCCCCAGTCTTCCTCCAGACTCTGGCACCTTGATTTCCGAATGTACTTTGGACCACTGAGCAACAGTCCAGTGCTGCTTCTCTGTAGCCCAGTTCAGGCGCTTCTGCCGCTGTTTCTGGTTCAAAAGTGGCTTGACCTGGGGAATGCGGCACCTGTAGCCCATTTCCTGCACACGCCTGTTCACGGTGGCTCTGGATGTTTCTACTCCAGACTCAGTCCACTGCTTCCGCAGGTCCTCCAAGGTCTGGAATCGGTCCTTCTCCACAATCTTCTTCAGGGTCCGGTCACCTCTTCTCGTTGTGCAGCGTTTTCTGCCACACTTTTTCCTTCCCACAGACTTCCTACTGAGGTGCCTTGATACAGCACTCTGGGAACAGCCTATTCGTTCAGAAATTTCTTTCTGTGTCTTACCCTCTTGCTTGAGGGTGTCAATGATGGCCTTCTGGACAGCAGTCAGGTCGGCAGTCTTACCCATGATTGCGGTTTTGAGTAATGAACCAGGCTGGGAGTTTTTAAAAGCCTCAGGAATCTTTTGCAGGTGTTTAGAGTTAATTAGTTGATTCAGATGATTAGGTTAATAGCTCGTTTAGAGAACCTTTTCATGATATGCTAATTTTTTGAGATAGGATTTTTGGGTTTTCATGAGCTGTATGCCAAAATCATCAATATTAAAACAAGAAAAGGCTTGAACTACTTCAGTTGTGTGTAATGAATCTAAAATATATGAAAGTCTAATGTTTATCAGTACATTACAGAAAATAATGAACTTTATCACAATATGCTAATTTTTTGAGAAGGACCTGTAGCATGTATTGTGAGTTTTTCATAGTTTGGGTTCAATACCACTTTAAATCTGCCCCCGGGTGTTGGCATCCCTATACCCCAGTGTGTCACAGCCATCGAAGTGAGCCTCTGGCTGATCACATTTGGTGCAATTTTTGCGCTCAATCTGGTGGCATTGCATTCGGTGCTACTGGGCCTTTGCAGCCTAAGTCTCAGCCGCTCCACTGAGCATGTGCGCACCATTGTGTTTCTCTGAGCATGCGACTACCTCCATCAGAAGATGAGCGGGCGTGTAACACCCTTGGGTACTAGCAGCAGTACACATAATTCTTTGGTAGCACTGGAAGGCCTGCCTATGTACCAGAGTAAATAAAACCTTGTTTGAAACATCTGTAGCGGGTGGTTACATTTAGGGGGAAGCATCTCAGTGGTAGCCAGGCTCAGGTGTACCAATTGTTAGGTCTCAAGGACCATTTCTATCCCTGGGAGATAGTACTGGTGGTTAAGTTTACTGAGGCCTATGGGTGGCGCTGTTGCCGTGGGTCCGGGTTGAATTGCAGTACGAGGTTGTGTCCTTTTTGTCCCCTCTCGGCAGCAGTACGGCGGGGCGGGGAACCTGCTGTGCCTGTCGGGAGAGGATATAAAAAGGGGGCGGCCATCTTCCAGAGAGGTCGTCGGTTGCGCGCTCAGGCACCTTAAGCCTGGGTGCGGGTGTGTCGCCTCCGGGTGCCCTAGGCCCGGAGGCCTGTCGGGTGATTTCTGGGTGCTCTAGGCCCAGAGACGGAGCTGCTGTTCCATCTCAGACACCTTCAGTCTGGGGTGAGGTACTATGAGAGAGGCCCGGGGCCCAGTACCTTCGACTGGGTCCCACAAGGGATCGAGGGATCCTAGGGTGCCCCCCCTGAAGTGGGTGCCTGAATCTAGGACGAGGAGGCCAGGGAGGTGACCCTTCCCGAAGACCCAGCACAGTATCGCTGGTGACGGTGGGGTCTCTGGTAACTCTCCGGATGGATGTCCTTTTCCCTGACAGTGGTCATTACTTCTAGAAGGTAATTCATCGTGAATATGGTCGGTGGCAGAGACCCAACAACCGGGCCTGTGGCAGAGGCTCTATTCACCTGGTCTGTGGCAGAGACCCCTCATGTTCGGTGGTAGCGACCGTGCGCCAAGCCTGTTAGGCCCCTTTCACACTGGGGCGTTTTCCATGCGGTTTAGCGCTAATATTAGCGCTATTATACCGCATGAAAAATTCATGCCTGTAGCCTTCAATGTGAAAGCCCAAAGGCTTTCACACTGAAGCGGTGCGCTAGCAGGACCGCTCCAAAAGTCCTGCTAGCCGCTTTTTTACAGCGGTGAAGGAGCGGTGTGTTCACCGCTCCTTTACCGCGGCTGCCCATTGAAATCAATGGGACACTGCGGTAATACCGCCCGCAAACCGCGGCAATAGCCGCGGTTTGCGGGCGGTATTAACCCTTTTTCTGCCACTAGCGGGGGTTAAATTCTCCCCCCTAGTGGCCGCATACCGCGGTAAGAACGACAGTATAGCAGCGCTGAAAATCGCGCTGCTATACCGCCACCGCACCTGCCCGCCCCAGTGTGAAAGGGGCCTTAGTGCTATTCAGAACAGGAGAAACCTAAATTAAAGTTTGTGCCTGGACCTCCTCCCACCTTATCTGACCTGTGTTTGTCTCAACCCGTCTGCTCTAACAGAGACTGTTTATTGTGCAAGAAGGAATAAACAAGTGTTGAACCTTTCAGTTGGTGTGGACAGTTGCTTTCTGGGGAAAATTAAAGACTTGTTCTGATTACTGCAGAAACGAGGTCAGCACTGGAGGCTTTTTTACACCAGTCGCAGGCAGGCCCGAGAAACTAACACCGCTCAACCTCCCTATTCAGGAGGGTACGGGCTTGTGGTGCGGTGTGCCTCATTCTTTTCCTGCGGAGGAGCCAAGCAGAAGAAAATCAGGTAAAGTCTGGGGTTGGTGCGCTACACATGGGGGCTCGAGTCCGGGATGTGTTTGCGGGCATGGAGTGAAAACCCCCCAGAAGCTGAACTTTTATTCCCCAGTGAAGTTCCGTGGAGGTCGGCCATGTTTGGAACTGTGCCACGAGGAGAACCCTGACTGCGTAGTTCGTGGGCGTGTCTATTCAGAAAAGCCCGCGAGCGATGTAGGAGATGGGAGGAGTCTGACCATGTATGGAGTTACACGTGGGGACTTTGGCGCGGAAAAGGTCATGCGCGATGGAGCAGCAGATGATCAGCATGTCGTCTCATGCATCATGGGTTCCAGCTTCTACAACCGTGAAAATGACTTCATTCGCTGCTTCGATTACGGATACGGGGATTCGGCTCAAGCCCCGGGGAAGATTTGCCCTCTATGTGTGTAAAGACGTGGAGGCCCTTGGTGTGATTTGTCCCGGCTGCTTGGGACTGGTGATTCATCTGAAGCCATTTGGGCGATGCGAGAGCTGTAAGGAGTTTCTGTTCGAGGTGGAGTAACCTACAGAGAGGCCTCGGGCCTTCCACCTCAATTGCCTTACGGGCGCCACCACACTGGAAGGAGGAATCGAAGCTTGTACAGCCACCCCTGCGCGCACTGACGAGACTTCGGAGGAAGTCACAGAGGAGCTCGTTGTAGCGAGTGAGAAACCGGAGGATGCTGCTTCGGCAACGACAGAGTCTTTTCTCCCACCGCCCAAGAGGAAGATGGGTCTCATGAAGGCTTCCCGCGGCCGTGGTGGAGCAACGCCCCAGCGCTTACCCGGAATGGATGTCTCTGAAGGGAAAAGTCCCGGACATCCGAGTCCTTCTCCAAGCCGAGGTAAGCCAGGGGGAGAGACTTTGTTACAGGCCCCTAGCCCTGGGGATTCACATGCTAGTGAGTTGGCCAGAGGGGGCGAATCATCCTTCACCAGGAATTACTTCCCTGTGGAGGAGTACGATACCTCTGACCTAGAGTCCGTCTCAGATGCGGGTGATGATGCCGCGATTGACGAACTGTTTGAGAGAAAGGGACGGGATAAGATGCCCCTGTCCTTGTTCCGTAGGCCTACGAACCCACGCATGTCTACTGGGGAAAGTACACCCCGGGTGGTGGCCACCAAGCCTGAGGAGGGATCTGTCCCCTTGTCTGCCCTTCCACAATCGGGAGCACCTGCTTCCGCTACTACTACTACTACTGCTATGCCGGTGTCACTGCGGCCCCCTGCAACTGGCCCAGAGGCAGTTAAAGTGCCTTGACACCCGGATGCTGTTGTTTTGCCTGGCGCAGGAGACCGTGCCACTATGCCACCGTTGTCCCGCTTACAGAGACTCTTTGACCAGAAGGTTGCTTGTGAATATGGGTGGGAATACCCGTATCTGCCCAAGGAGCTTCTGATCGAGGTTGAGGCCTGTAGAGATCGGTGGTACTCAGAGTTTATGTGGACACACATTAAGGTACCCCAGGCCAGAAGGTACTTTTCGTGTTCGCCTCCCGCAACTCTGCGGTTCAAAGATTGCAAAGCTGCGTGGATGTTGGGTCGGCACATTCATGTGGACAAAGTGCTTGTCTGCAGAAAGGATAAGGATGATGTGGAGTATCACATAGATACCTTCGATAGACATTGGAAGCCGTTGGTATTGCCCGATCCACATTACTATTTGTGAGAGACCAGACTCTTGTGTTTGCGCTTGACTTTTTTTTCCTTCTCTTCAGGAACTTTGCCCATGTTAAAGGGTATTTTACTCTTTGGAGGAATGGGAGTTGTTGCTGTTGTTGTTCTCCCTTCTCTTCCCACCACAAAGATAACCAGGACTTTGGGGTCGTAGTTAGTGAGGGCCACAGTTCACAGAGAAGAGAATTCCCTCGCCATGAACAGGTGTTCTGACCGTGGCACTACCACTAGGTGGCGGTGTTGCGCAACGGTTACATTGAAGGCCTTACATTGCACTTACTGTTAGAGCGAGCAGGTTTTTCTCTAGGGAGGAACCTGTTCATTCTAAAGTACATATTGTTGGATTATGTGTTTTTCTTTCTTCCTCTGCAGGTGAACAACAAGCAAGACTGCTGAGTATGGGGTGGGTCTTAGCTAGTTCTGCGGGAAGAAATTGTTAATTTTTACTGTGAAATTTGAGTGATCTTAAAATGTTTTATATATCTGTACACCCTTATTCCCATCTGTGTTTTTCCTTTCCCATGTTAGGTTTTGGCACAAACGAACAAAATTTTAAATTGTAATTTTTTTGTTTGTCTCTGGATCTGGCTTATGTTGACTTAGGTTGAGGAGGCATAAATTGGTTTCAGACACTGGGGACCAGTGTTCACAAGTGAGGGGGATGTGTAGCGGGTGGTTACATTTAGGGGGAAGCATCTGAGTGGAAGCCAGGCTCAGATGTACCAATTGTTAGGTCTCAAGGACCATTTCTATCCCTGGGAGATAGTACTGGTGGTTAAGTTCACTGAGGCCTATGGGTGGCGCTGTTGCCGTGGGTCCGGGTTGAATTGCAGTACGAGGTTGTGTCCTTTTTGTCCCCTCTCGGCAGCAGTACGGCGGGGCGGGGAACCTGCTGTGCCTGTTGGGAGAGAATATAAAAGGGGCGGCCATCTTCCAGAGGGGTCGTCGGTTGCGCGCTCAGGCACCTTAAAGGGGTTGTAGAGGTTTGTTTTTTATTTTCTAAATAGGTTCCTTTAAGCTAGTGCATTGTTGGTTCACTTACCTTTTCCTTTGATTTACCTTCTAAATGTTTTTTTTCTTTGTCTGAATTTCTCACTTCCTGTTTCTCCTCACTAAACTTCACACCATCATCCGAGTGGTGTGGAGTCAGCCAGAACAGCTTACTGAACAGCTTACTGAGGAGTAGTGATGAGCCGAACACCCCCGGGTTCGGTTCGCACCAGAACCCGCGAACGGACCGAAAGTTCGAACGAACATTAGAACCCTATTAAATACAATGGATGCGAACGTTCGAATTCTAAAGTGCTAATTATAACAACTATTATGCATGTTATTGTCCTAAAAAGGGTTTGGGAACCCGGGTTCTGCACCAGGGGACATGTATCAATGCAAAAATAAGTTTTAAAAACGGTCGTTTTCCGGGAGCAGTCATTTTAATGATGCATAAAGTGAAAAAAAAAAAGTCAAATATTCCTTTAAATATCGTACCTGGGGGGTGTCTAAAGTATGCCTGTGAAGTGCCACGTGTTTCCCGTGTTTAGAACTGTCCCTGCACAAAATGACACTTCTAAAGGAAAAAAAAGCCATTTAAAACTGCTTGCGGCTTTAATGTAATGTCTGGTCCCGGTAATATGGATGAAAATCTTTAAGAAAAATGGCATAGCTACCCCATGACCCCCCCCCTACCCCAGCCCATTACCAGCCCCTTTGGGTCTTGTATGGATATTAAGGGGAACCCCGCACATAAAATAAAAAAGGCCCTATATACTCTGAACAGCCGTATACAGGCGGTGCATACAAGACAGGGACTGTAGGTTTGTTCTTATGTAGAATCTGTTTGTAATTTTGAACAGGTACATTGTTGAAGTGTAGCTCCAGACCAAAAATCTATTTTTAAACTTTTTGGAAAACATAGGTAAGGGTTATCACCCCTGTAACATTTGTTTTGCTGTCTGTGCCCCTGTTCAGAACATTTCACCTCACTTTCCGTCCTAATGACAACTGTTTTTGAAATGTGGTGTTTTTCTTGAAACAAGGATTGCTGATAAAGCATCAGTACAGAGGAGACACCTTTCTCCCATATTTATTCTTACAGGAGAGAATTTTCCTTCCTAGTGGTAGATTTCCTCTCACTTCCTGTTGTCTTCTTGCGTTTGCAAGTAGGAGTCGTTTGTAAGTTGGATGTTTGAAAGTAGGGACCTGCCGTATATACTCTGCAGAAATAGGCCCCTTAGTTGTTGGTGTTGGCACAACACTGTAAGCACTCACAGTTACTCTTGGTTGGTGCTGGAACGCCCTGCTGTCAACTATTATATCAGGAATTTTAATTACATATAATTGTTGAACAGTGGTAGTAAAAATTGGGCCTTTGATGGTGGTGCTGGTGCCACAACACTGTAAGCCCTGACAGTTACTCTTGGTGGGTGCAGCAATGGGCCCTGCTGTGAATTATTAGATCAAGAATTGTAATTACATGCCCCTGTTGAACAGGGGCTGAAAAATTGGGCCTTAGGCACTGGTGGCACAACACTGCAACCCTTCACAGATACTGTACTTGGAGCACAGCAATGAGCCCTGTTGCAAAGTATTGCTTCAAAAATTGTAATGACACGCCCCTGTTAAACAGGGGCTGAAAAATTGGGCCTTAGGCACTGGTGGCACAACACTGCAACTCCTCACAGATACTGTACTTGGAGCACAGCAATGAGCCCTGTTGCAAAGTATTGCTTCAAAAATTGTAATTACACGCCCCTGTTAAACAGGGGCTGAAAAATTGGGCGTTAGGCACTGGTGGCGGCACCCATAAACAAAAATGATCTTCCAAGCTATCATCATCAATCGTATCATTGAGGACTCGGAGGAGGAGGATAGCCAGTCAACATAACAGCACAGGCACTCAGCATCAGCATCAGTCTTGAAGGGATGTGACATTTTAAAATCAATTAGTCTGTTATATCAGCATCAGGTGTGTGGTAGCTGGTGGTGATCCAAGACTGGTTCATCTTGATGAAAGTCAGTCGATCAACCGAGTCGGTGGACAGGCGCACCCTGTGATCCGTGACAAATCCTCCAGCAGCACTGAATGTGCGTTCCGAAAGAACGCTGGATGCAGGACAGGCCAGTAGCTCAATTGCATACTGTGCAAGCTCTGGCCAGTGATCCATCCTCAAGACCCAGTAAGCCAGAGGATTTTCGGTGGGGAAGGTGTCCAAGTCTGACCTTGCCCCTAGATATTCCTGCACCATGTTTATCAGACGCTGGCGATGGTTGCTGGAACCGATCATACTTTGGGGCTGCGGACTAAAGAATTGTCTGAACGCATCGGTCAGACGGCCACCTTCCCCACCGCTCCTTCTTTGACTGGCCGAAGCCTCAGCAACTCGTTGTCCAGGACCAGGAGTTTGCAACCTCCCAGTCTCTGGGAACGCGTTGCACAGACCTTTCTGCAAGGCCTCCCGGAGTTGTCTCATCCTCTGCTCCCTCTGCGACGGTAACATAAGGTCCGCAACCTTACCCTTGTACCGTGGATCAAGGAGAGTGGCCAGCCAGTAATGGTCCCTCTCCTTGATCCGAAGAATACGAGGATCCTTCCGCAGACTTTGCAGGATCAGGGAGGCCATGCAGCGTAGGTTTGCTGAGGCATTCGCTCCGGAGTCCTCTGGGTCACTAAGGACGACATGATCCGCAGCCACCTCCTCCCAGCCACGTACAAGTCCACTGGTTTCTTGGGACTGTAAATCATCCCTAAAAGACTGCTGCTGATGATGCTGAGTGCCAGCCTCCACCTCCATGCTGACACAATCCTCCTCCTCCTCCTCCTCCTCCTCCTCCTCTTCCTGTGCGATGGGTGGGACAGAAGGAACACTGTCTGGGTAAAGGGGGCCTTGAGAGGCAAGGAAGTCCTCCTCTTCCTGCCTCTGTTCTGCCTCAAGTGCCCTGTCCATTATTCCACGCAGCGTGTGCTCCAACAGGTGGACAAGAGGTACAGTGTCACTGATGCATGCACTGTCACTGCTCACCATCCTCGTGGCCTCCTCAAATGGTGCCAGGACAGTGCATGCATCCCTGATCATGCCCCACTGGCGTGGAGAAAAAAAAACAAGCTCCCCTGACCCTGTCCTGGTGCCGTAGTCGCACAGGTACTCATTGATGGCCCTCTGCTGCGTGTGCAGCCGCTGCAGCATGGCCAACGTTGAGTTCCACCTGGTGGGCATGTCACATATAAGGCGGTTCTTGGGCAGGTTCAACTCCTTTTGCAGCTCAGCCAGGCGAGCACTGGCATTATAAGATCTGCGGAAATGCACACAGACTTTCCTGGCCTGCCTCAGGACATCCTGTAAGCCCGGGTACCTGCCCAAGAAGCGCTGCACCACCAGGTTAAGGACGTGAGCCACACAGGGCACATGGGTCAGTTGTCCCTGTCGGAGGGCGGAGAGGAGGTTGGTGCCATTGTCGCAAACCACCATTCCTGGCTTAAGCTGGCGTGGCGTCAACCACCTCTCGGCCTGGCCCTGCAGAGCAGACAGGACCTCTGCCCCAGTGTGGCTTCTGTCCCCCAAACACACCAGCGCAAGCACGGCATGGCATCTTTTTGCCTGCGTACTTGCGTAGCCCCGTGAACGGCTACGGAGCACCGCTGGTTCATAGGACAAACCACAGGAAGAGGCCATGGAGGAAGAAGAAGAGGAGGGGGTGGAGGAGAGAGGTGTGTCACAACCAGTAGTAGCATTTTGGAGGCGTGGCGGTGGGACAACCTCCAACACTACTGCACCTTGTCCTGAATCCTTCCCAGCTGCCAAAAGAGTGACCCAATGGGCCGTGAAAGAAAGGTAACGTCCCTGTCCATGCCTGCTGGACCATGAGTCAGCGGTAATATGCACCTTACCGCTGACCGCCCTGTCCAGCGAGGCCAAGACATTGCCTTCCACATGCCGGTAGAGAGCCGGAATAGCCTTCCGTGAGAAAAAGTGGCGTTTGGGAACCTGCCACTGAGGAACCGCACATTGCACAAACTCACGGAAGGGGGCCGAGTCTACCAACTGAAAAGGCAGCAGTTGAAGCGCTAGCAATTTAGCCAAGCTAGCATTCAACCGCTGGCCATGTGGATGGCTGGGAGTGAACTTCTTTCGACGGTCCAGCAGCTGGGGCAGGGAAATTTGCCTGCTAGAATCGGACGTCGGTGTACTGCTAGCAGAGTGGGCGCAAGTACTTGGCTGTGACACACCTAATTCTACACCTTCATTCCTCTCAGTGCATGTTTCAGAGAGGACTGAAGTTATAGTGGGGTTGGAGATCCCAGCTGATGCGGTGCAAGGAGAGGTCCGCTTTGTTCTTTGGTGTGGGTCTTTGAGGTAGGCTTGCCAACGAGCTGCATGGCAGGTCAACATATGTCTGGTCAGGCATGTGGTACCCAAGCGGCTGATGTTTTGGCCACGCGATATACGCTTGAGACATATGTTGCAAACAGCAGCTGTGCGATCTGATGCACTAGCCTCAAAAAAGGCCCACACCAAAGAACTTTTTGAATGACGGGCAGAGGCAGCGCCCTGCACAGGCGGAGCTCTGCGGTGTGATTCCGTCGGTGTACTGCCCTTACGCTGGCCACCAAAGGGCATCCTGCCTCGTTGGAGATGTGCCTCCTCCTCATCCTCCTCCTCCTCCTCTCTCCTATTAGGCACCCACGTGGAGTCATTGACCTCATCATCCCCTCCCTCCTCATCACTGGAGCCAATCTGGCAGTATGCTGCAGCTGCTGGAACATGACTGCCAGATTGGTGTCCTTCTTGAGCATCCCCTCTGTCTGCTCTCACGCTACTGCCTTCCTCTAGCTGGGTTTCATCATCAGACCCTTCGAAACGCTGGGCATCCTCCTGGAGCATGTACCCAACACTGTGCTGAAACAGTTCGGGGGACTCCTCAGGAGGAGGACATGGTGGGTCTAGGGAAGGAGTGACTGATGATTTGTCTGACATTGATACCAGGGAAGACGACGCTTTGGCAGCTGCTTTTCCAGTACCCTGAGCCTGGGTGAGAGAGGATGAGGAGGAGGAGGAGGGCTTGGTCATCCACTCTACCAAGTCTTCGGCATGATGTGGCTCAACATGTCCAGCTGCCGAAAAGAAGGACAAGCGTGTCCCATGGCCATGTGCTGATGACAATGCACCGCGTCCACGACCAGCACTGTTGCCCCCAGACACAGAGCCTGCTTGCCCTCTTTTATTGCCTCCTGACTGTCTGCCTCTCCTTGTTTGCCTTCCAGACATTCTAATAGATGGCCTGCAGGGAGATGGGAAAAAAGCAATAAGGGCTACCTTCAGGTGTCCTTCTCTGTCCCTTGAAACAAGGACTTTCACAGTGAAAGAAACTGACACTGTCCCTACCTAGAGTTTTCTGTCCCTAGAATAAATGTTTTTTTTAAGCACAATATAGCACAAGGACAATTCACTCAATGTCTCTCCAGGTCCCTGGAAACAAGGACTTGCAGAGTGAAAGAAACTGACACTGTCCCTACCTAGAGTTTTCTGTCCCTAGAATAAATGTTTTTTTTAAGCACAATATAGCACAAGGAAAATTAACTCACTGTCCTTACAGGTCCCTGGAAACAAGGACTTGCAGAGTGAAAGAAACTGACACTGTCCCTACCTAGAGTTTTCTGTCCCTAGAATAAATGTTTTTTTTAATCACAATATAGCACAAGGAAAATTAACTCACTGTCCTTACAGGTCCCTGGAAACAAGGACTTGCAGAGTGAAAGAAACTGACACTGTCCCTACCTAGAGTTTTCTGTCCCTAGAATAAATGTTTTTTTTAATCACAATATAGCACAAGGAAAATTAACTCACTGTCCTTACAGGTCCCTGGAAACAAGGACTTGCAGAGTGAAAGAAACTGACACTGTCCCTACCTAGAGTTTTCTGTCCCTAGAATAAATGTTTTTTTTAATCACAATATAGCACAAGGAAAATTAACTCACTGTCCTTACAGGTCCCTGGAAACAAGGACTTGCAGAGTGAAAGAAACTGACACTGTCCCTACCTAGAGTTTTCTGTCCCTAGAATAAATGTTTTTTTTAAGCACAATATAGCACAAGGACAATTAACTCACTGTCCTTACAGGTCCCTGGAAACAAGGACTTGCAGAGTGAAAGAAAAAAAACACTCTCCCTACCTACAGTTTTCTGTCCCTAGAAAAAATGTTTTTTTTAATCACAATATAGCACAAGGAAAATTAACTCACTGTCCTTACAGGTCCCTGGAAACAAGGACTTGCAGAGTGAAAGAAAAAAAACACTCTCCCTACCTACAGTTTTCTGTCCCTAGAAAAAATGTTTTTTTTAATCACAATATAGCACAAGGAAAATTAACTCACTGTCCTTACAGGTCCCTGGAAACAAGGACTTGCAGAGTGAAAGAAACTGACACTGTCCCTACCTAGAGTTTTCTGTCCCTAGAATAAATGTTTTTTTTAATCACAATATAGCACAAGGAAAATTAACTCACTGTCCTTACAGGTCCCTGGAAACAAGGACTTGCAGAGTGAAAGAAACTGACACTGTCCCTACCTAGAGTTTTCTGTCCCTAGAATAAATGTTTTTTTTAAGCACAATATAGCACAAGGACAATTAACTCACTGTCCTTACAGGTCCCTGGAAACAAGGACTTGCAGAGTGAAAGAAAAAAAACACTCTCCCTACCTACAGTTTTCTGTCCCTAGAAAAAATGTTTTTTTTAATCACAATATAGCACAAGGAAAATTAACTCACTGTCCTTACAGGTCCCTGGAAACAAGGACTTGCAGAGTGAAAGAAAAAAAACACTCTCCCTACCTACAGTTTTCTGTCCCTAGAAAAAATGTTTTTTTTAATCACAATATAGCACAAGGAAAATTAACTCACTGTCCTTACAGGTCCCTGGAAACAAGGACTTGCAGAGTGAAAGAAACTGACACTGTCCCTACCTAGAGTTTTCTGTCCCTAGAATAAATGTTTTTTTTAATCACAATATAGCACAAGGAAAATTAACTCACTGTCCTTACAGGTCCCTGGAAACAAGGACTTGCAGAGTGAAAGAAACTGACACTGTCCCTACCTAGAGTTTTCTGTCCCTAGAATAAATGTTTTTTTTAATCACAATATAGCACAAGGAAAATTAACTCACTGTCCTTACAGGTCCCTGGAAACAAGGACTTGCAGAGTGAAAGAAACTGACACTGTCCCTACCTAGAGTTTTCTGTCCCTAGAATAAATGTTTTTTTTAATCACAATATAGCACAAGGAAAATTAACTCACTGTCCTTACAGGTCCCTGGAAACAAGGACTTGCAGAGTGAAAGAAACTGACACTGTCCCTACCTAGAGTTTTCTGTCCCTAGAATAAATGTTTTTTTTAATCACAATATAGCACAAGGAAAATTAACTCACTGTCCTTACAGGTCCCTGGAAACAAGGACTTGCAGAGTGAAAGAAAAAAAACACTCTCCCTACCTACAGTTTTCTGTCCCTAGAAAAAATGTTTTTTTTAATCACAATATAGCACAAGGAAAATTAACTCACTGTCCTTACAGGTCCCTGGAAACAAGGACTTGCAGAGTGAAAGAAAAAAAACACTCTCCCTACCTACAGTTTTCTGTCCCTAGAAAAAATGTTTTTTTTAATCACAATATAGCACAAGGAAAATTAACTCACTGTCCTTACAGGTCCCTGGAAACAAGGACTTGCAGAGTGAAAGAAACTGACACTGTCCCTACCTAGAGTTTTCTGTCCCTAGAATAAATGTTTTTTTTAATCACAATATAGCACAAGGAAAATTAACTCACTGTCCTTACAGGTCCCTGGAAACAAGGACTTGCAGAGTGAAAGAAACTGACACTGTCCCTACCTAGAGTTTTCTGTCCCTAGAATAAATGTTTTTTTTAATCACAATATAGCACAAGGAAAATTAACTCACTGTCCTTACAGGTCCCTGGAAACAAGGACTTGCAGAGTGAAAGAAACTGACACTGTCCCTACCTAGAGTTTTCTGTCCCTAGAATAAATGTTTTTTTTAATCACAATATAGCACAAGGAAAATTAACTCACTGTCCTTACAGGTCCCTGGAAACAAGGACTTGCAGAGTGAAAGAAACTGACACTGTCCCTACCTAGAGTTTTCTGTCCCTAGAATAAATGTTTTTTTTAATCACAATATAGCACAAGGAAAATTAACTCACTGTCCTTACAGGTCCCTGGAAACAAGGACTTGCAGAGTGAAAGAAACTGACACTGTCCCTACCTAGAGTTTTCTGTCCCTAGAATAAATGTTTTTTTTAAGCACAATATAGCACAAGGACAATTAACTCACTGTCCTTACAGGTCCCTGGAAACAAGGACTTGCAGAGTGAAAGAAAAAAAACACTCTCCCTACCTACAGTTTTCTGTCCCTAGAAAAAATGTTTTTTTTAATCACAATATAGCACAAGGAAAATTAACTCACTGTCCTTACAGGTCCCTGGAAACAAGGACTTGCAGAGTGAAAGAAACTGACACTGTCCCTACCTAGAGTTTTCTGTCCCTAGAATAAATGTTTTTTTTAATCACAATATAGCACAAGGACAATTAACTCACTGTCCTTACAGGTCCCTGGAAACAAGGACTTGCAGAGTGAAAGAAACTGACACTGTCCCTACCTAGAGTTTTCTGTCCCTAGAATAAATGTTTTTTTTAAGCACAATATAGCACAAGGAAAATTAACTCACTGTCCTTACAGGTCCCTGGAAACAAGGACTTGCAGAGTGAAAGAAACTGACACTGTCCCTACCTAGAGTTTTCTGTCCCTAGAATAAATGTTTTTTTTAATCACAATATAGCACAAGGAAAATTAACTCACTGTCCTTACAGGTCCCTGGAAACAAGGACTTGCAGAGTGAAAGAAACTGACACTGTCCCTACCTAGAGTTTTCTGTCCCTAGAATAAATGTTTTTTTTAATCACAATATAGCACAAGGAAAATTAACTCACTGTCCTTACAGGTCCCTGGAAACAAGGACTTGCAGAGTGAAAGAAACTGACACTGTCCCTACCTAGAGTTTTCTGTCCCTAGAATAAATGTTTTTTTTTAATCACAATATAGCACAAGGAAAATTAACTCACTGTCCTTACAGGTCCCTGGAAACAAGGACTTGCAGAGTGAAAGAAACTGACACTGTCCCTACCTAGAGTTTTCTGTCCCTAGAATAAATGTTTTTTTTAAGCACAATATAGCACAAGGACAATTAACTCACTGTCCTTACAGGTCCCTGGAAACAAGGACTTGCAGAGTGAAAGAAAAAAAACACTCTCCCTACCTACAGTTTTCTGTCCCTAGAAAAAATGTTTTTTTTAATCACAATATAGCACAAGGAAAATTAACTCACTGTCCTTACAGGTCCCTGGAAACAAGGACTTGCAGAGTGAAAGAAACTGACACTGTCCCTACCTAGAGTTTTCTGTCCCTAGAATAAATGTTTTTTTTAATCACAATATAGCACAAGGACAATTAACTCACTGTCCTTACAGGTCCCTGGAAACAAGGACTTGCAGAGTGAAAGAAACTGACACTGTCCCTACCTAGAGTTTTCTGTCCCTAGAATAAATGTTTTTTTTAAGCACAATATAGCACAAGGACAATTAACTCACTGTCCTTACAGGTCCCTGGAAACAAGGACTTGCAGAGTGAAAGAAACTGACACTGTCCCTACCTAGAGTTTTCTGTCCCTAGAATAAATGTTTTTTTTAAGCACACTATAGCAGAAGCACAAAACACACTGACACTCTCCCTACCTATCCTTCTCTTTCCCTAAACTAAAGGAATCCAGGTTAAGCAAGAAAGAAATAACAGTCACTGTCCCTGCCTATGCTACTCTATCCCTGCTCCGGAACACACTACACTAGGCCGCCGTGCTGGCGGCCTTTTATAGTGTGGGGCGTGTACTAAACACCCTCAGCAATAATTGGCCACAGGCATCCTGCCTGTGGCCAATCATTGCTCTCCTCGCTGCCGGCGCTGTGATTGGCCAAGCATGCGGGGTCACAGTGCATGCTTGGCCAATCACAGCGCCTGGATGACACTGCGATGGCGTAGTGCATTGTGGGCCGTTCGCGTCACTCGAATTTGGCGCGAACGGCCCAAATCGTTCGATCTTCGTCGAACGATCGAACAGCCAATGTTCGAGTCGAACGTATGTTCGACTCGAACACGAAGCTCATCCCTACTGAGGAGGAACAGGAAGTGAGAAATTCAGACAAAGAAAACAAAGAAAGAAAACATTTAGAAGGAAAATCTAAGGAAAAGGTAAGTGAACCAACAATGCACTAGCTTAAAGGAACCTATTTAGAAAATAAAAAACAAACCTTTACAACCCCTTTAAGCCTGGGTGCGGGTATGTCGCTTCCGGTGCCCTAGGCAGACGGAGCTGCTGTTCCATCTCAGACACCTTCAGTCTGAGGTGAGGTACTGCGAGAGAGGCCCGGGGCCCAGTACCTTCGACTGGGTCCCACAAGGGATCGAGGGATCCTAGGGTGCCCCCCCTGAAGTGGGTGCCTGAATCTAGGACGAGGAGGCCAGGGAGGTGACCCTTCCCGAAGACCCAGCACAGTATCGCTGGTGACGGTGGGGCCTGTGGTAACTCTCCGGATGGATGTCCTTTTCCCTGACAGGGATCATTACTTCTAGAAGGTAATTCATTGTGAATATGGTCGGTAGCAGAGACCCAACAACCGGGCCTGTGGCAGAGGCTCTATTCACCTGGTCTGTGGCAGGGACCCCTCATGGTCGGTGGTAGCGACCGTGCGCCAAGCCTGTTAGTGCTATTCAGAACAGGAGAAACCCAAATTTAAGTTTGTGCCTGGACCTCCTCCCAACTTATCTGACCCGTGTTTGTCTCAACCCGTCTGCTCTAACAGAGACTGTTTATTGTGCAAGAAGGAATAAACAAGTGTTGGACCTTTCAATTGGTGTGGACAGTTGCTTACTGGGGAAAATTAAAGACTTGTTCTGATTACTGCAGAAACGAGGTCAGCACTGGAGGCTTTTTTACACCAGTCGCAGGCAGACCCAAGAATCTAACACCGCTTAACCTCCCTATTCAGGAGGGTACGGGCTTGTGGTGCGGTGTGCCTCATTATTTTCCTGCGGAGGAGCCAAGCAGAAGAAAAGCAGGTAAAGTCTGGGGTTGGTGCGCTACACATCCAAGGAACTATTTAATCATAGGTTTTTCTGCATGCCCTTGTTTGGCCCTGCATATCCACGTGGGAATGTTTTTAAGCCGGCACATAGAGTCACAAAGGAAATGGCATATAATTCCATTTGTCTGGGAAACATGTCCAGCTTCAATTTGCCGACCTACCCTATACTGCATCGGTCATTTTGAATAATTGAAACATTTGTATAAACAGGACTGACACACATGTATAGCAAGTTCTACCGACTACCAGATATAATTAGAGGCAGGACTAAAACCATGTGCCCCGGGCGCCAACTTGAGAGGGGTGCTGACGGCCCAGGATCCAAATTGAGAGGACTGCAGTGCTGTCACTAGCTTGGGATTTCGGAGGTTGGATCAGGCTGGACAGTCACTGACCTGAGTTGCATTCACAGGGAGCTGAGCTCCCACGCCACCGGCTGCACAGTGTGAGCCTGCGCTGTCTGCTGCTGATCGCAGGGGGGGGAGCCAGGATCTGGACCCCAGCTGGGTATTCAGCCTAGCCCAGATCTGCCTGAGACCCTGAGGGAGTCTGAGTAAGGCTTGTTAACCACAGCATGCTAAGCATGCTGCATTACTACTCTCCTTGGGGCCCTCAAAGGTGTCCCAGGTCTTTTATAATCCTATAGTACAGGGGTCTCAAACTGGCGGCCCTCCAGCTGTTGCGAAACTACAAGTCCCATCATGCCTCTGCCTGTGGGAGTCATGCTCGTAACTGTCAGCCTTGCAATGCATCATGGGACTTGTAGTTTCGCAACAGCTGGAGGGCCACTAGTTTGAGACCCCTGCTATAGTACATACTCCAAAAAAGATTGCTGTGCGCCGCTAAAGTGTTTGGCTTGAAGAAAAGGTGGCAACCCTATCAGAAGAAAGCAGCAGCGCTTTATGAGGTGATTTCAAACCTCACCTCTGCAGCGGATTAGGAGGGGCGCCTCTGCTACAAAAGAAAAGAGCCCAGAAGCGGGTATTTAATAATTTACTTTCCCGGGGGCGCCACTCTTAATTCGCACCACAGGTGAGGCTTGAAAGTGCCTCATTCAAACCTCACCTATGCAGTGATTGTGTAGGTCTTCACGCTACATGCAAGTCACTATTACCAAAACTATGAAATTACATATATTATTATTACCATCCTATGGCTTATTTATTTATTAATTTATGTATTACATTTGGACTTTTCTCTCTGGCAGGAGGCTGGGGTGTGTGGATGGAGAACTTCTCTCTCGACAGGAGGTGGAAGGGGGGATGCGCCGAACAAACATGTCTTTGCCCCGGGTGAAAGAATGTCCAGCTACATCACTGGGTAGAGGCATATGGAAATGCATTGATTGTTAACAAAATGGAATGTGACTCCTAATTTATTTTAAGATATAGTGTTAATATAAATATTAAAAACTTAGTTCTTAAAGGGGTTGTAAACCCTCGTGTTTTTTAAACCTTAATGCATCCTATGCATTAAGGTGAAAAAACTTCTGACACTGACCGGCCCCCCAGCCCCCCCATTTTACTCACCTGAGCCCGTTCGTTCCCTCGGCAGAGACGCGCTGTACCTCTCTGCCCAGGGTTCTCGGCTCTTGATTGGATAGATTGATAGCAGCGCAGCCATTGGCTCCCGCTGCTGTCAATCAAATCCAATGATGTGGGGAGCGGGGCCGAGTCTGGCATTCTGTGTCTATGCACGCAAATGCTGGACTCGGGAGTGCGCCCGCAAGGTAACCCCCAGGGAGAGCACTTCTCCCAGGGTGTTTACCAATGCGAGGAGGAGCCGCGAGTGCCACCGGGGGACCCCTGAAGATGAGGTTCAGGGCCACATTGTGCAAAACTAACTGCACAGTGGAGGTAAGTATGTGTTTGTTATTTAAAAAAAACGAAGGTTTACAATCACTTTAATAGAAATTCTTAATAGTGCATATTTGTCAAAATCATTGATCGACTTAAAACAACATATATGCACCTAAAAACAAAGTCCCCTTTTTGTTTCAGCTTGTCATATAATATAAGGTCCCCCTTTTTTTTCCATCCCCCTAAAGTTGTATGCTCAGCATTCCCTAGTGTACATGTTTGAATGAATTCAGTGAAGAGAAGTAAGGAATACAGTTTCCAACATCAGTGGAATCAGTAACGATAAGCATGATTTTCAAATGTCAACAATTCTGGCAATCCTGGCTGGCAATCATCGGCTGTTGCCATAGATAGGAGATTGTCGCCCAATTTCCCTGGAAATGTGCTAGATCTATATCTTTATCTATATCTTTAAAAGACCACTAGTGTGAAAAATATTGCATATCTTGAATATTGAATATCTTTCACTTGAATGTTATAAGTTGTAAATACAGCTGGATAAAACAAAAACGACGTCTGTCTTCATTTCAGGCTGCACATGAACAAAATACGATTATTTTAAAGGGGGAAGGGGGGGGGGGTTCTTTTCTATACCCACTGTATGTATACCTGATCTTCTTTCTTCCTAGATCCTGAACACATATTCTGAATTAATTAATCTGCTTCTTTGTAGATTGGCTCACTGTCCAGTGCAGCTAAGGCTGAGAGAAAGGCATGCTTTGGGGTGCACACCCTAATGCAATAGGCTGCACACAACTATGTGTATGTGGGTGCAAATGTGGTAGTAGCATTAGAATATAAGGGACTGATGGTGTAGGAAATAATTGTTCAAGGACAAATAATGCAGGGAATGGTGTGTAAGGTAAACGTATCTAGAGGATGCTGTGTTGTTGCTATAGAACTATAAGAAATAATATATTCTGTTTACAATAACAGTATTGTCACTAAATAGTTTCCAGATCTACATACATTTGTGAATGAGTCAGTTCACCTTTTGTTATATGAGCCTAATATGGTCTATTTCAATATTTCGATATTTAGTGGAAGCAAGACATCATATACAAAGAATTTCTAGCAAGTTCTGTGTTGCAAGACACATTTGCTTTCTTAGAGAAATGGAATGTGTTGGCTGAAATATTATGCACAGAGCTCAGCCCTAGCCTTTTTGCCTAGAAAGCCATTATTAAATTGCTGGCACATACACGTTCCCTGCTGTGTCTCTTTTATTATTACTGACTTAAAGCCGCCAGACATGTGTTTCTCATTAAGGAAAATAATCCACTTTTTTTTATAGCTCAAGAAGTTCTGAGGAACAAAGGGGGCTATATTTGGAATCTAGCCTTTTTTGTACAGAAATAGCTCTGTATCACACCTGGAAATCTCTGGCTGTATGCTCGCCACATGTGCCGCTAATACCGGATGCTGCCTGTTCCTTCTGCGATTCTTCAGTACATGCATGACCATTCCTTCATGTTACACTTCAAAGGCTGATAATAGCAGGATTCTTGAGTCATTACGTGATACCGTGAGCCTATACTCTGTCTAGAAGTGTTCCGTTTTTGTTATAAAATTGTTAAAGTAGAAATAAACCTTTTTTGTAAACTTCTACCAACAGGTAAGCCTATAATAAGGCTTACCTGTAGGTACTGTGACAGAGTTGCCCCACCAGGGTAATGATGCAGGATTCTCAACCCAGCAGGTTGAGGGGCTCCAGGGGACTTGCGTATTTGGGAGTAAATTGGCTTTTCAGTTTCCTCATTTCTTAGAAAAGTCCATTTTGGGACCTGGAGCCTGGGGATTTCTTAGAGATCTGGGTGGGATGAAATCCCCAGTCCTGGGTCCTCATTTTGAGAATCACCAGCACACTGACTGATCAGGTGTGTGCTGGGCTATTTGTAGACACCTAACCATGGTTCTGGGCTCCACCCTTGCAGACAGGAAGTTTGGCCCAGGAGTGCTCCACGTGGGAGCCAGTGCAGCAAGAGGCTGCCAGACGTGTGCACCAAGTTGGTCGGTGAACAGTCTGTAGGACACAGACAAGGGCCTGGAGTGTAAGGCCAGAGCAGCAGGGGTGCAAGTGAGAGCCAAAAGGGCTGAATGTCATTTATGTTATTATTATTTCAGGTACCTATCTAGCGCTTGTGGTGATGCCCCTAGTGGGTTCTTGACCTGTAGTGCCACACCGTCATCATACAGCTATGTCTGTGAGTATTTTAGAATGTGGGGGCCTTTATGGGTTCTATTCTTTATTTTTACCTCTAACTACCAATCCCCTTTTCCTTGGCAGGGTCAGACCATATAGATACTTTCATACACTACATACCCCAAGTCACGCGCATGCTCCTGAAGATTGGATCAATCCAGGAAATGCGTAGAGCTGTTCAATGCCGTGTTTCTATCTGTTATACCTTTCATATATGCATCATGTGATGGTCTATTGTAAATTCAAATGTCTGAATTTGTATGTATATACCTACTGTACTGATTCCATCATGCATTATGATTGCCATTATATTATTACCAGAATATTGTTTTTAATATTACTGCTATTAATAAACAAATTTATCTTTATATACCTATGTGCCTAAATTCAAAGTCCCACCGCCATTTTGCTCATTCACCTATTAGCGCTACAATTTACGCAGCGCTTTACATATACATTGTACATTCACATCAGTCCCTATCCTCAGGGAACTTACAACCTAAGGTACCTAACTCACATTCATACTAGGGTCAATTTAGATAGGATCTAATTAACCTACCAGCATGTCTTTAGCATTTGGGAGGAAACCAGAGTACCCAGAGGAAACCCATGCAGGCACAGGGAGAACATGCAAACTCCAGGCAGATGGTGTCATGGTCAGGATTTGAACCAGCAACCCTTTTTGCTGGTAGGTGAAAGTGCTAAACACTACACCACTATGTTGAAGGAGAAGGTATGCTGAAAACCCCTGCGAGGGAAACCTGTGTTTATGTTTGCTGAACTTTCTTTTAATAAAAATGGGCAAACAAAAACAGCGAGTGGCGGTGTCCTTAAAGTTCTACACTTGGAGTGAACCCCTTACAGTACTTTGAATATCTCCTAAACTTGCACTGTTTAGGAGATATTCATATTGCATGCAGCCGGTGATGTCACAGCTGCATGCGTTCTGAAGATACCTCATTCTCGTGCTATCCCTTCAGAGCTCCGTGCCGTGGTCTGTGACTCCCGCACCTATGTGCGAGAGTGACGTCATCGTGGCATGGGCCAATCGGACGGCCCGGAGGATGCAAACCCAGAAGGAAGACCGGGTGAAGATGGAATCGTCTTCAGCGGTGACAGCGTGCCGCTGGAAGGCTTCGTTCTAAGTTAAGTATTTCAGAATCTGCTAGTATGCATATGCAATTGTCTTACAGGGTTTGAAAAAAAAATGCGGTTTACTACCGCTTTAAGTTGCTCCACATAGAAAACTGTGTTGTTTGTGTATGTGTATATATTTAGTGTGCTGTTCCTAATATCTCACAGTACATGTTCAGGTATGGACAAAATATGTCAATGTCCCTCTGAGTTTAGGTATTACCAGTGAAGAATACTGTTATTGCTACAACATACAAATACATTTAGGATAATTGCTTATTCCAACCTTGTGGCTAGGGATGAGCCGAACACCCCCGCGGTTCGGTTCGCATTCAGAACATGCGAGCGGACCGAAAGTTTGCGCGAACTTTCGAACACCGTTAAAGTCTTAAAGTTTATGGGACTCGAACATGAGAAATCAAAAGTGTGAATTTTAAGGGCTAATATGCAAGTTATTGTCCTAAAAAGGGTTTGGGGACCCGGGTCCTGCCCCAGGGGACATGTGTCAATGCAAAAAAAAGTTTTAAAAACTGATGTATTGCCGCTCATCCCATTTCCCCCCCCCCCCACCAAGGAGTAAGAGAAGGAATAAAAATAGAGAATACATGGAAGGGAGAGGAAAATAGGGGAAGGAAGAAAGAAAAAGGGAGAGAAAGAATAAGAGAAAGAAGAAAGACGGCTAGAGAGATAGATAGGGGGAAAAAACAAGAAATTAGGATAGAGAGAGATAAAAGGAAAAGAAAAGAGAACAAAGAGATAGCGTGGTACATCCTAAAATGTACCATATGAGGTTTTAATACTGTACGAGTGGAGGGGACTCAGGGAGCGCTAAATTTCCGTGGGTTAGGGGCACAAATTACTTGTCTTGCCTTGGGTGCTGACAACCCACGCTACGAAAATAATTTAACTGTTAGGGGTCCCCACAACTTGGGAAATTTTATCAAGGGGTCATGGCACTAGAAGGTTGAGAACCACTGCCCTATATACTCTGAACAGCAGTATACAGGCAGTGCAAACAAGACAGGGACTGTAGGTTTGTTCTTAAGTAGAATTTGTTTGTAATTTGGAAAAGGTACATTTTTTAAGTGTAGCTCCAGCCAAAAAATCTATTTTTAAGCTTTTTGGAAAACATAGGGAAGGGTTATCCCCCCTGTAACATTTGTTTTGCTGTCTGTGCCCCTGTTCAGAAGATTTCACCTCACTTTCTGTCCCAATGACAATTGGATAAAGCATCAGTGGAGACACCTTTTTCCCATATTAACTCTTACAGTAGAGAATTTCCCTTCCTAGGGGTAGATTTCCTCTCACTTCCTGTTGTCTCCCTCCGTTTGTAAGTAGGAGTCGTTTGTAAGTCGGATGTTTGAAAGTTGGGGCCTGCCCTATATACGCAAAAATTTGGGCCTTAGGTGTTGGTGTTGCCACAACACTGTAAGCCCTCACAGTTACTCTTGGTGGGCGCAGGAACGGGCCCTGCTGTGAAATATTAGATCAATAATTGTAATTACATGCCCCTGTTGAACAGGGTCAGAAACATTGGGCCTTTGGTGGTGGTTGTTGCCACAACACTGTGAGGCCTCACAGTTACTCTTGGTGGGCGCAGGAACGGGCCCTGCTGTGAAATATTAGATCAATAATTGTAATTACATGCCCCTGTTAAACAGGGTCAGAAACATTGGGCCTTTGGTGGTGGTGTTGTGGTTGTTGCCACAACACTGTAAGCCCTCACAGTTACTCTTGGTGGGCGCAGGAACGGGCCCTGCTGTCAAATATTAGATCAAGAATTGTAATTACATGTCCCAGTTAAACAGGGGCAGAAAAATTGGACCTTAGGCACTGGTGCTGGTGCCACAACACTGCAACCCCCCACAGATACTCTAGTTGGAGCGCAGGAATGAGCCCTGCTGCAAAGTATTACAGCAAAAATTGTAATTACACGCCCCTGTTAAACAGGGGCAGAAAAATTGGGCCTTAGCCACTGGTGGTGGTGCCCAGAACCAAAAATGTTCTTACAAGCTATCAACATGAACATTGAGGAGGAAGAGGATAGTCACTCAGCATAACAGGATAGTCACTCAGCATCAGCATAGGCAGTCTTGAAAGGATCTCACATTCATAAAAAAATTATTCGGTTACATCAGCATCAGGTGCTTGGTAGCTGGTGATCCAAGACTGATTCATTTTTATGAAGGTGAGCCGATCGACCGAGTCGGTGGACAGGCGCACTCTGTGATCGGTTACAAAGCCTCCAGCAGCACTAAATGTGCGTTCCGAAAGAACGCTGGATGCAGGACAGGCCAGTAGCTCAATTGCATACCGTGCAAGCTCTGGCCAGTGATCCATCCTCAAGACCCAGTAACCCAGAGGATTGTCGGTTGGAAAGGTCTCCAAGTCTGATCTTGCCCCTAGGTATTCCTGCACCATGTAAATCAGACGCTGGCGATGGTTGCTGGAACCGATCCGACCTTGGGGCTGCGGACTAAAAAATTGTCTGAACGCATCGGTCAGACGGCCACCTTCTCCACCACTCCTTCTGTGACTGACCGAAGCCTCAACAACACGTTGTCCAGGACCAGGAATTTGTAACCTCCCAGGCTCTGGAAACACGTTGCACAAACCTTTCTGCAAGGCCTCCCGAAGAAGTTTCATCCTCTGCTCCCTCTGCAATGGCTGGATAAGTTCCGGAACCATACCCTTGTAACGTGGATCAAGGAGGGTTGTCAGCCAGTAATGAGCCCTCTCCTTGATACCACGAATCCGAGGGTCCTTTCGCAGGCTTTGCAGGATCAGGGAGGCCATGCAGCGTAGGTTTGCTGAGGCATTCGGTCTGGAGTCCTCTGGTCACTATGGATGACATGATCCGTAGCCACCTCCTCCCAGGAATGTACAAGTCCATGGGTTTCTGGGGACTGTAAACGATTCCTTGAAGACTGCTGCTGATGCTGAGTGCTAGGCTCCACCCCCATGCTGACACAATCCTCCTCCTCCTCCTCCTCTTCCTGTGTGATCGGCGGGCCCGCAGGAACACTGTCTGGATAAAGGGGGCCTTGAGAGGTAAGGAAGTCCTCCTCTTCCTCCCTCTGTTCTGCCTCAAGTGCCCTGTCCATTATTCCACGCAGCGTGTGCTCCAACAGGTAGACAAGAGGGACAGTATCACTGATGCATGCACTGTCACTGCTCACTATCCTCGTGGCCTCCTCAAATGGTGACAGGACAGTGCATGCATCCCTGATCATGAGCCACTGGCGTGGCGAAAAAAAGCCAAGCACCCCTGACCCTGTCCTGTTGACATAGTCGCACAGGTACTCATTTATGGCCCTCTGCTGCGTGTGCAGCCTCTGCAGCATGGCCAACATTTGAGTTCCACCTGGTGGGCATGTCACAGATTAGGCGGTTCTTGGGCAGATTGTATTCCTTTTGGAGGTCAGCCAGCCGACCACTGGCATTATATGACCGGCGGAAATGCACACAGACTTTCCTGGCCTGCTTTAGGAGATCCTGTAAGCCCGGGTACCTGCACAAGAAGCGTTGCACCACCAAGTTAAGGACGTGAGCCAAACAGGGCACATGGGTCTGGTGTCCCTGTCGAAGGGTGGAGAGGAGGTTGGTGCCATTGTCGCAAACCACCATTCCTGGCTGAAGCTGGCGTGGCGTCAAACTTCCTCTGAGCCTGCCCCTGCAGAGCTGACAGAATCTCTGCCCCAGTGTGGCTCCTGTCCCCTAAGCACACCAGCTCAAGCACCGCATGGCATCTATTTGCCTGAGTGCTTGCGTAGCCCCTTGAACGCCTACGGAGCACCGCTGGTTCCGAGGACAAATCAGCAGAGGAAGAGGCCATGGAGGAAGAAGAAGAGGAGTGGGTGGAGGAAAAAGGTGTGGCAGAATCACCACTAGTAGGATTTTGGAGTCGTGGTGGTGGAACAAGCTCCAACAAGACTGCACCCTGTCCTGCATCCTTCCCAGCTGCCAGCAGAGTCACCCAGTGCGCCGTGAAAGATTGGTAACGTCCCTGTCCATGCCTGCTGGACCATGAGTCAGCGGTAATATGCACCTTACCGCTGACCGCCCTGTCCAGCGAGGTCAAGACATTGCCTTCCACATGCCGGTAGAGAGCCGGAATCGTCTTCCGTAAAAAAAGTGGCGTACAGGGCATGGAAGGGAAAAAGCTCCCCCTTCACCTTTCCCAGGCTCTCCAGTGCGATTGAAGGGTGCATGACTATTGCCTTCTGTCAGGTCAGCTGAGTACAGAAGAGAGGAAGGTATTTCCGCACCTTCCCCTCTTCTGTGACAAATTAAACCAGAAGCAAATTGAGAAAAGCCAAATTGGCAAGAAAATGATTAATGTAATATTATCATTAAATAGTCTACAAGGTATAACAGAATTTGAAAAATACTCAATCAAAGACGACCAACCACATGATAAATCTTTAGGAGGCAGGATCCACGATGTGCAGAGGTAATTCCAGCAGAATAACATGCCGGCGTGCCCGTGGAGCCACGCATTGCGTCGATCGTGAGTGTGGCGTGTCAGTCTGACATGCCGCATCTCTGATCGTGGTAAGAAGCCTCTGACAGAGGCTTCTTACCACGTGATCAGCTGTGACCAATCACAGCTGATCACAGCGTGAACCAGGAAGTGCCGTAAACGCCATTCCTCGGTTCGCCCTGACAGGGAGAGCCGATCGGCGGCTCTCCCTGTCAGAGGGGGGGTCTGTGCTGATAATCAGCACATTAATTATCAGCACAGCCCCCATCAATTGTACCCATCAGCTGCCAATCGGTGCCCAGTCTGTGCCCCATTATAACCCCCTCTCAGTGCCCAAAAAAGTGCCAATCAGTGCCCACCAGAGTGCAAATCAGTGCCCACCATAGTGCCAATCAGTATCCATCACAGTCCAATAAGTGCCCAGCAATAACACCTGTCCAGTACCTGCCCAATTAGTGCTGCCCATCAGTGCCATCTATTAGTGTCCATCAATGCCACCTGTCAGTGCCAATCAGTGCCGCCTATCAGTGCCCATCAGTGCTACCTGTCAGTGTCCACCAGTGCTGCCAGTCAGTGCCGCCTGTCAGTGCCCATCAGTGCTGCATATCAGTGCCACCTATCGGTGCCCATTAGTGCTGCATATCAGTGCAGCTTATCAGTGCCCATCAATTCTACATATCAGTGCCTCCTCATCAGTGCCCATCAGTGCCACCTTATCAGTGCCAACTCATCAGTGCCCATCGGTGCCGCCTCATCAGTGCCCGTCAGTGAAGGAGAAAGCTAAATTTTATAAGAGAAACAAAGAAAAAACGTTTTTGTTTTTTTTCAAAAATTTCGGTCTTTTTTAGTTTGTTTAGCAAAAAAAAAAAAACGCAGAGGCGATCAAATACCACCAAAAGAAAGCTCTATTTGTGGGAAGAAAATTATAAAAATTTTGTTTGGGTACAGTGTTGCGCAATTGTCATCCAAAGTGCAACAGCACTAAAAGCTCAAAACTGTCCTGGGCAGGAAGGGGCGAAAGTGCCTAGTATTGAAGTGGTTAATCATCAGTCAGAATCTAATTTTATGCACAATAGAAAATAAAGTTGCATTCTGTTTACTTACTTTTGAGTGCAGTAAATATCCATAGTCAAACTCACTTACTATTTATAACAGTCAACAGCAACATTTGTTCAGCTGAGCTATTTACTGTACATAATATCCATTTTGTTTATGCATTTTCTTGCCTCGTTTTTAACCACTTAACGACCGCTCACTGTATATATACGTCGGCAGAATGGCACCGACAGGCACAATCAGGTACAGTGTACGTGACTGCCTTTGTATAGTTGGGGGGTCCAATCGGACCCCCCTTCTATACAGTGAGCGGTCGTTATCCGGTGGGGTAGCGATCCGGGATGAGGGGACGGTCGTTCGATTCCGGCGAATGAGAAAGCTTCCTCTGCTGTGTAATGTTTACACAGGCAGAGGAAGTGATGTCATCTCTCATGTGGCGCTCACATATACCGAGCGCCGTACAAGAGAAGACACACAGGTTAGTGCACAAACAATACACTGACACCAGGACACATAGGAACATAAATCGCCCCCCCAGATCACCCCCCAGCCCCCAGTCACAGTGTCACTGATTGCAGTGACCATTTATTTACTGATCACTGCAATCAGTGACATTTGTGACTGTAAAAGTGTCACTACAGTTAGTTTTAGGTCCAGTGTAGCCCCCTAACCCCCCCTAATAAAGGTTTAACCCCCTGATCACCCCCGAGATAACCCTTTCACCCCCTAGCACCGCCGTCACTAAGCAATCGTTTTTCTGATCGCTGTTTTAGTGTCGGTGATGCCGATCGGTAGCCAGTTATTTTTTTTAGGTTCGCCGCAGGTTTTTATAGCGTCAGGTACCCCCATATATTACCTAATAAAGGTTTAATCCCCTTGATCGCCCCCCAGGTAACCCTTTCACCCCCTATCACTACTATCGCTAAGCGATCGTTTTTCTGATCGCTGTCTTATTGTCGGTGATGCCGATAGGTAGCCAGTTATTTTTTTCAGGTTCGCCGCAGGTTTTTATAGCGTCAGCTACCCCCATATATTACCTAATAAAGGTTTAACCCCCTTGATCGCCCCCCAGGTAACCCTTTCACCACTGTCACTAAGCGATCGTTTTTCTGATCGCTGTCTTATTGTCGGTGATGCCGATAGGTAGCCAGTTATTTTTTTTAGGTTCGCCGCAGGTTTTTATAGCGTCAGGTACCCCCATATATTACCTAATAAAGGTTTAACCCCTTGATCGCCCCCCCAGGTAACCCTTTCACCCCCTTTTGCCAGTGTCACTAAGCAATCATTTTTCTGATTGCTGTATTACTTATGCTGGTGCCGATAGATAGCCAGTTATTTTTTTTAGGTTCGCCACAGGTTTTTATAGCGTCAGGTACCCCCATATATTATCTAATAAAGGTTTTAACCCCCTAATTGCCCCTAGTTAACCCTGCGTTACACCCCAGGCAGCGTCAGGTTAGTGCCAGTAACGCTAACACCCACGCGTGAAGCATACACCTCCCTTAGTGGTATAGTATCTGAACAGATCAATATCTGATCTGATCAGATCTATACTAGTGTCCCCAGCAGTTTAGGGTTCCCAAAAACGCAGTGTTAGCGGGATCAGCCCAGATACCTGCTAGCACCTGCGTTTTGCCCCTCCGTCCAGCCCAGGCCACCCAAGTGCAGTATCGATCGATCACTGTCACTTACAAAACACAACACACATAACTGCAGCGTTCGCAGAGACAGGCCTGATCCCTGCGACTCCAGTGCTGTAGGAGGTGATTTCACCACCACAGTTAAAAAAAAAAAAGCATATATGCCGAAGCATTGGGGCAGCAGGGGCGGAGGAGCGGAGGAGCGATTTTGCTGATAATGCCGCATACATACGGTCGAAATTCCGACGGAGGCTTGCCCGTGGAAAAGTCCGACCATGTGTGTGCGGCATAATTTTTGCGGGAGGATGCCCCAATGCTTCGGCATATATAAATGGTGCATGTATGCCCATCACTAGAAGTGGGTGGATGAATGGCGGTATTCTAATGGTGGGCATACCCACCGATCAATCTCTTTTTTTTGTTCAGCCAACAGGCTGCATGAAAAAAAAGATTACAATACATGTCCAACAAGGACCAGCAACGTACTGGTATGTTGCTGGACTTTGAATGGTTATACCAGATTGATGCCTGCGGGTTTAGGTATCATCTTGGTATCATTCTTTTCAGCCAGCGGCCAGCTTTCATGTAAAAGCAATCCTAGCAGCTAATTAGCCTCTGGACTGCTTTTACAAGCAGTGGGAGGGAATGTCCCCCCCCGGATATAAAAAGCGCCATTGGGAAATTTTATCACACCGATCTTGGTGTGGTCAGATGCTTTGAGGGCAGAGGAAAGATCTAGGGTCTAATAGACCCCAGTTTTTTCAAAAAAAGAGTACCTGTCACTACCTATTGCTATCATAGGGGATATTTACATTCCCTGAGATAACAATAAAAATGATACAAAAAATTTTTTATGGAAGGAACAGTTTAAAAATAAAATAAAAAAGCAAAATTAATAATAATAAAAACAAAAAAAAAAGCACCCCTGTCCTGCCCTGCTCTTGCGCAATGGCAAACGCAAGCGTCGGTCTGGCGTCCTATGTAAACAGCAATTGCACCATGCATGTGAGGTATCACCGCGAAGGTCAGATCGAGGGCAGTCATTTTAGCAGTAGACCTCCTCTGTAAATCTAACGTGGTAACCTGTAAAGGCTTTTAAAGGCTTTTAAAAATGTATGTAGTTTGTCGCCAATGCGCGTTTGTGCGAAATTTTAAAGCATGTTGTGTTTGGTATCTATGTACTCGGCCTAAGATCATCTTTTTTATTCCATCAAACATTTGGGCAATATAGTGTGTTTTAGTGCATTCAAATAAAAAAAAAGTGTATTTTTTCCCCAAAAAATGCATTTGAAAAATCGCTGCGCAAATACTGTGTGGAAAAAAAATGTAACACCCACCATTTTAATCTGTAGGGCCTTTTCTTTAAAAAAAAATATATAATGTTTGCGGGTTCAACATAATTTTCTTGCAAAAAAAAAGTGTCAGAAAGGGCTTTGTCTTCAAGTGGTTAGAAGAGTGGATGTAAGCTTCCTAATGTTGTGTATAAAATGCCAGAACAGTTCAAAACCCCCCAAATGACCCCATTTTGGAAAGTAGACACCCCAAGCTATATACTGAGAGGCATGTCGAGTCCATGGAATATTTTATATGTTGACACAAGTTGCGGAAAAAATACAATTTATTTTTTATTTTTATTTTTTTTGCACAAAGTTGTTACTAAATGATATATTGCTCAAACATGCCATGGGAATATGTGGAATTACACCACAAAATGCATTCTGTTACTTCTCCTGAGTACGGGGATACCACATGTGAGACTTTTTGGGAGCCTAGCCGCGTACGGGACCCCAAAAACCAAGCACCGCCTTCAGGCTTTCTAATGCCGCGTACACACGACCGCTTTTCTCGACGAGAAAAACAGCATTTTTCTTTTCGCCGAGAAAAACGGCATAAAAAACGACGAGAAAAATTAGAACATGTTCTAAATTTTCTCGTCGTTTTTTCCAGCATTTTTTTCCGCGGCAGTTTTCCCATAGGGAAACACTGCCGTGGAGCCCACAGACGGTCGTTTTTCTCGTCAAGAGAAAAAATTACGGGAAAAACGACCGTGTGTAGGGAACCAAGCGGTTCCCTCGTTTTTCCTGTCATTATTCACGGCGTTTTTTTAACCGCCGTGAATAATGATCGTGTGTACGCGGCATAAGGGTGTAAATTTTTTATTTCACTTCTCACTGCCTATCACAGTTTCGGAGGCCATGGAATGCCCAGATGGCACAAAACCCCCCCAAATGACCCCATTTTGGAAAGTAGACACCCCAAGCTATTTGCTGAGAGGTATGGTGAGTATGTTGCAGATCTCGCTTTTTGTCACAAAGTTTTGAAAATTGAAAAAAAAAAAAAAAAAAAATTATTTTCTTTCTTCATTTTCAAAAACAAATGAGAGCTGTAAAATACTCAACATGCCTCTCAGTAAATAGCTTGGGGTGTCTACTTTCCAAAATGGGGTCATTTTGGGGGGTTTTGTGCTATTTTGGCATTTTATGGCCTTCGAAACTGTGATAGGTAGTGAGGAGTGAAATCAAAAATTTGTGCCCTTAGAAATCCTTAAGGCGGTGCTTGGTTTTCGGGGTCCCGTACGCGGCTAGGCTCTCAAAAAGTCCCACACATGTGGTATCCCCGTACTCAGGAGAAGCAGCAAAATGTATTTTGGGGTGCAATTCCACATATAACCATGGCATGTGTGAGCAATATATCATTTAGTGACAACTTTTTGTAATTTTTATTTTTTTTTGTCATTATTCAATCACTTGGGACAAGAAAAAAAAATTCAATGGGCTCAACAGGCCTCTCAGCAATTTCCTTGGGGTGTCTACTTTCTAAAATGGGGTCATTTGGGGGGGGTTTGTGCTATTTTGGCATTTTATGGCCTTCAAAACTGTGATAGGTAGTGAGGAGTGAAATCAAAAATTTGTGCCCTTAGAAATCCTTAAGGCGGTGCTTGGTTTTCGGGGTCCCGTACGCGGCTAGGCTCTCAAAAAGTCCCACACATGTGGTATCCCCGTACTCAGGAGAAGCAGCAAAATGTATTTTGGGGTGCAATTCCACATATAACCATGGCATGTGTGAGCAATATATCATTTAGTGACAACTTTTTGTAATTTTTAATTTTTTTTTGTCATTCAATCACTTGAGACAAAAAAAAAAGATTCAATGGGCTCAACATGCCTCTCAGCAATTTCCTTGGGATGTCTACTTTTCAAAATGGGGTCATTTGGGGGGGTTTTGTACTGCCCTGCCCTTTTAGCACCTCAAGAAATGAGATAGGCAGTCATAAATTAAAAGCTGTGTAAATTCCAGAAAATGTACCCTAGTTTGTAGACGCTACAACTTTTGCGCAAAAATATACGCTTATTGACATTTTTTTCACTAAAGACATGTGGCTGAATACATTTTGGCCTAAATGTATGACTAAAATTGAGTTTATTCGATTTTTCTTATAACAAAAATTAGAAAATATAATTTTTTTCAAAATTTTCAGTCTTTTTCCGTTTATATCGCAAAAAATTTAAAATCGCAGAGGCAATCAAATACCATTAAAAGAAAGCTCTATTTGTGGGAAGAAAAGGACGCAAATTTTGTTTGGGTACAACATTGCATGTCCGCACAATTTACAGTTAAAGCAGCGCAGTGCAAAATTCTGAAAACACCTCTGGTCCTTTAGCTACAAAATGGTCCGGGGCTTAAGTGGTTAAAGAATCCTCACATTACGCTCAGATTACGAATAGCAGAAACCTACAAACAAGCCTCTATGTGTCTGTATATAAACTGCCTTTTATTTCTGGCTTGATTTTTATATCTACAAATGGCACACATAAAAGGTTGTAATTTACTGTAATTGTATTTCCCTAGAAGTTCAGCTGTTATGTTGGTTTTGGTATGGTAATTGTATAAATGTTCTAGTCAATGACACCCAGGAACAGCACACTGACTGGATAAACTGTACAGTCATCTTACATAAAACAAAGGTCTTAAGGGATTAAGTATAATAAGAAATTATTAGGTTTTAGGTGTAATTCATCGTTCTGTTTTATTGTGCTTACATCCTCGTGAGAAAAAAATTCAAGATGTGAATGTACCTTTGCTTGGAGATGGGAGTAGTAATATCTATAACTGGCATTAATACTAGAGATATTTTATTCATATGGGGACTAGGGATGAGCTTCGTGTTCGAGTCGAACATACGTTCGACTCGAACATTGGCTGTTCGATCGTTCGACGAAGATCGAACGATTTGGGCCGTTCGCGCCAAATTCGAGTGACGCGAACGGCCCACAATGCACTACGCCATCGCAGTGTCATCCAGGCGCTGTGATTGGCCAAGCATGCACTGTGACCCCGCATGCTTGGCCAATCACAGCGCCGGCAGCGAGGAGAGCAATGATTGGCCACAGGCAGGATGCCTGTGGCCAATTATTGCTGAGGGTGTTTAGTACACGCCCCACACTATAAAAGGCCGCCAGCACGGCGGCCTAGTGTAGTGTGTTCCGGAGCAGGGATAGAGTAGCATAGGCAGGGACAGTGACTGTTATTTCTTTCTTGCTTAACCTGGATTCCTTTAGTTTAGGGAAAGAGAAGGATAGGTAGGGAGAGTGTCAGTGTGTTTTGTGCTTCTGCTATAGTGTGCTTAAAAAAAACATTTATTCTAGGGACAGAAAACTCTAGGTAGGGACAGTGTCAGTTTCTTTCACTCTGCAAGTCCTTGTTTCCAGGGACCTGTAAGGACAGTGAGTTAATTGTCCTTGTGCTATATTGTGATTAAAAAAAACATTTATTCTAGGGACAGAAAACTCTAGGTAGGGACAGTGTCAGTTTCTTTCACTCTGCAAGTCCTTGTTTCCAGGGACCTGTAAGGACAGTGAGTTAATTTTCCTTGTGCTATATTGTGATTAAAAAAAACATTTATTCTAGGGACAGAAAACTCTAGGTAGGGACAGTGTCAGTTTCTTTCACTCTGCAAGTCCTTGTTTCCAGGGACCTGTAAGGACAGTGAGTTAATTGTCCTTGTGCTATATTGTGATTAAAAAAAACATTTATTCTAGGGACAGAAAACTCTAGGTAGGGACAGTGTCAGTTTCTTTCACTCTGCAAGTCCTTGTTTCCAGGGACCTGTAAGGACAGTGAGTTAATTTTCCTTGTGCTATATTGTGATTAAAAAAAACATTTTTTCTAGGGACAGAAAACTGTAGGTAGGGAGAGTGTTTTTTTTCTTTCACTCTGCAAGTCCTTGTTTCCAGGGACCTGTAAGGACAGTGAGTTAATTGTCCTTGTGCTATATTGTGCTTAAAAAAAACATTTATTCTAGGGACAGAAAACTCTAGGTAGGGACAGTGTCAGTTTCTTTCACTCTGCAAGTCCTTGTTTCCAGGGACCTGTAAGGACAGTGAGTTAATTGTCCTTGTGCTATATTGTGATTAAAAAAAACATTTATTCTAGGGACAGAAAACTCTAGGTAGGGACAGTGTCAGTTTCTTTCACTCTGCAAGTCCTTGTTTCCAGGGACCTGTAAGGACAGTGAGTTAATTTTCCTTGTGCTATATTGTGATTAAAAAAAACATTTTTTCTAGGGACAGAAAACTGTAGGTAGGGAGAGTGTTTTTTTTCTTTCACTCTGCAAGTCCTTGTTTCCAGGGACCTGTAAGGACAGTGAGTTAATTGTCCTTGTGCTATATTGTGCTTAAAAAAAACATTTATTCTAGGGACAGAAAACTCTAGGTAGGGACAGTGTCAGTTTCTTTCACTCTGCAAGTCCTTGTTTCCAGGGACCTGTAAGGACAGTGAGTTAATTGTCCTTGTGCTATATTGTGATTAAAAAAAACATTTATTCTAGGGACAGAAAACTCTAGGTAGGGACAGTGTCAGTTTCTTTCACTCTGCAAGTCCTTGTTTCCAGGGACCTGTAAGGACAGTGAGTTAATTTTCCTTGTGCTATATTGTGATTAAAAAAAACATTTTTTCTAGGGACAGAAAACTGTAGGTAGGGAGAGTGTTTTTTTTCTTTCACTCTGCAAGTCCTTGTTTCCAGGGACCTGTAAGGACAGTGAGTTAATTGTCCTTGTGCTATATTGTGCTTAAAAAAAACATTTATTCTAGGGACAGAAAACTCTAGGTAGGGACAGTGTCAGTTTCTTTCACTCTGCAAGTCCTTGTTTCCAGGGACCTGTAAGGACAGTGAGTTAATTTTCCTTGTGCTATATTGTGATTAAAAAAACCTTTATTCTAGGGACAGAAAACTCTAGGTAGGGACAGTGTCAGTTTCTTTCACTCTGCAAGTCCTTGTTTCCAGGGACCTGTAAGGACAGTGAGTTAATTTTCCTTGTGCTATATTGTGATTAAAAAAAACATTTATTCTAGGGACAGAAAACTCTAGGTAGGGACAGTGTCAGTTTCTTTCACTCTGCAAGTCCTTGTTTCCAGGGACCTGTAAGGACAGTGAGTTAATTTTCCTTGTGCTATATTGTGATTAAAAAAAACATTTATTCTAGGGACAGAAAACTCTAGGTAGGGACAGTGTCAGTTTCTTTCACTCTGCAAGTCCTTGTTTCCAGGGACCTGTAAGGACAGTGAGTTAATTGTCCTTGTGCTATATTGTGCTTAAAAAAAACATTTTTTCTAGGGACAGAAAACTCTAGGTAGGGAGAGTGTTTTTTTTTTTTCACTCTGCAAGTCCTTGTTTCCAGGGACCTGTAAGGACAGTGAGTTAATTGTCCTTGTGCTATATTGTGCTTAAAAAAAACATTTATTCTAGGGACAGAAAACTCTAGGTAGGGACAGTGTCAGTTTCTTTCACTCTGCAAGTCCTTGTTTCCAGGGACCTGTAAGGACAGTGAGTTAATTTTCCTTGTGCTATATTGTGATTAAAAAAAACATTTTTTCTAGGGACAGAAAACTGTAGGTAGGGAGAGTGTTTTTTTTCTTTCACTCTGCAAGTCCTTGTTTCCAGGGACCTGTAAGGACAGTGAGTTAATTGTCCTTGTGCTATATTGTGCTTAAAAAAAACATTTATTCTAGGGACAGAAAACTCTAGGTAGGGACAGTGTCAGTTTCTTTCACTCTGCAAGTCCTTGTTTCCAGGGACCTGTAAGGACAGTGAGTTAATTTTCCTTGTGCTATATTGTGATTAAAAAAAACATTTTTTCTAGGGACAGAAAACTGTAGGTAGGGAGAGTGTTTTTTTTCTTTCACTCTGCAAGTCCTTGTTTCCAGGGACCTGTAAGGACAGTGAGTTAATTTTCCTTGTGCTATATTGTGATTAAAAAAAACATTTTTTCTAGGGACAGAAAACTGTAGGTAGGGAGAGTGTTTTTTTTCTTTCACTCTGCAAGTCCTTGTTTCCAGGGACCTGTAAGGACAGTGAGTTAATTGTCCTTGTGCTATATTGTGCTTAAAAAAAACATTTTTTCTAGGGACAGAAAACTGTAGGTAGGGAGAGTGTTTTTTTTTTTTCACTCTGCAAGTCCTTGTTTCCAGGGACCTGTAAGGACAGTGAGTTAATTGTCCTTGTGCTATATTGTGCTTAAAAAAAACATTTATTCTAGGGACAGAAAACTCTAGGTAGGGACAGTGTCAGTTTCTTTCACTCTGCAAGTCCTTGTTTCCAGGGACCTGGAGAGACATTGAGTGAATTGTCCTTGTGCTATATTGTGATTAAAAAAAACATTTATTCTAGGGACAGAAAACTCTAGGTAGGGACAGTGTCAGTTTCTTTCACTCTGCAAGTCCTTGTTTCAAGGGACAGAGAAGGACACCTGAAGGTAGCCCTTATTGCTTTTTTCCCATCTCCCTGCAGGCCATCTATTAGAATGTCTGGAAGGCAAACAAGGAGAGGCAGACAGTCAGGAGGCAATAAAAGAGGGCAAGCAGGCTCTGTGTCTGGGGGCAACAGTGCTGGTCGTGGACGCGGTGCATTGTCATCAGCACATGGCCATGGGACACGCTTGTCCTTCTTTTCGGCAGCTGGACATGTTGAGCCACATCATGCCGAAGACTTGGTAGAGTGGATGACCAAGCCCTCCTCCTCCTCCTCATCCTCTCTCACCCAGGCTCAGGGTACTGGAAAAGCAGCTGCCAAAGCGTCGTCTTCCCTGGTATCAATGTCAGACAAATCATCAGTCACTCCTTCCCTAGACCCACCATGTCCTCCTCCTGAGGAGTCCCCCGAACTGTTTCAGCACAGTGTTGGGTACATGCTCCAGGAGGATGCCCAGCGTTTCGAAGGGTCTGATGATGAAACCCAGCTAGAGGAAGGCAGTAGCGTGAGAGCAGACAGAGGGGATGCTCAAGAAGGACACCAATCTGGCAGTCATGTTCCAGCAGCTGCAGCATACTGCCAGATTGGCTCCAGTGATGAGGAGGGAGGGGATGATGAGGTCAATGACTCCACGTGGGTGCCTAATAGGAGAGAGGAGGAGGAGGAGGATGAGGAGGAGGCACATCTCCAACGAGGCAGGATGCCCTTTGGTGGCCAGCGTAAGGGCAGTACACCGACGGAATCACACCGCAGAGCTCCGCCTGTGCAGGGCGCTGCCTCTGCCCGTCATTCAAAAAGTTCTTTGGTGTGGGCCTTTTTTGAGGCTAGTGCATCAGATCGCACAGCTGCTGTTTGCAACATATGTCTCAAGCGTATATCGCGTGGCCAAAACATCAGCCGCTTGGGTACCACATGCCTGACCAGACATATGTTGACCTGCCATGCAGCTCGTTGGCAAGCCTACCTCAAAGACCCACACCAAAGAACCAAGCGGACCTCTCCTTGCACCGCATCAGCTGGGATCTCCAACCCCACTATAACTTCAGTCCTCTCTGAAACATGCACTGAGAGGAATGAAGGTGTAGAATTAGGTGTGTCACAGCCAAGTACTTGCGCCCACTCTGCTAGCAGTACACCGACGTCCGATTCTAGCAGGCAAATTTCCCTGCCCCAGCTGCTGGACCGTCGAAAGAAGTTCACTCCCAGCCATCCACATGCCCAGCGGTTGAATGCTAGCTTGGCTAAATTGCTAGCGCTTCAACTGCTGCCTTTTCAGTTGGTAGACTCGGCCCCCTTCCGTGAGTTTGTGCAATGTGCGGTTCCTCAGTGGCAGGTTCCCAAACGCCACTTTTTCTCACGGAAGGCTATTCCGGCTCTCTACCGGCATGTGGAAGGCAATGTCTTGGCCTCGCTGGACAGGGCGGTCAGCGGTAAGGTGCATATTACCGCTGACTCATGGTCCAGCAGGCATGGACAGGGACGTTACCTTTCTTTCACGGCCCATTGGGTCACTCTTTTGGCAGCTGGGAAGGATTCAGGACAAGGTGCAGTAGTGTTGGAGGTTGTCCCACCGCCACGCCTCCAAAATGCTACTACTGGTTGTGACACACCTCTCTCCTCCACCCCCTCCTCTTCTTCTTCCTCCATGGCCTCTTCCTGTGGTTTGTCCTATGAACCAGCGGTGCTCCGTAGCCGTTCACGGGGCTACGCAAGTACGCAGGCAAAAAGATGCCATGCCGTGCTTGCGCTGGTGTGTTTGGGGGACAGAAGCCACACTGGGGCAGAGGTCCTGTCTGCTCTGCAGGGCCAGGCCGAGAGGTGGTTGACGCCACGCCAGCTTAAGCCAGGAATGGTGGTTTGCGACAATGGCACCAACCTCCTCTCCGCCCTCCGACAGGGACAACTGACCCATGTGCCCTGTGTGGCTCACGTCCTTAACCTGGTGGTGCAGCGCTTCTTGGGCAGGTACCCGGGCTTACAGGATGTCCTGAGGCAGGCCAGGAAAGTCTGTGTGCATTTCCGCAGATCTTATAATGCCAGTGCTCGCCTGGCTGAGCTGCAAAAGGAGTTGAACCTGCCCAAGAACCGCCTTATATGTGACATGCCCACCAGGTGGAACTCAACGTTGGCCATGCTGCAGCGGCTGCACACGCAGCAGAGGGCCATCAATGAGTACCTGTGCGACTACGGCACCAGGACAGGGTCAGGGGAGCTTGGTTTTTTTTCTCCACGCCAGTGGGGCATGATCAGGGATGCATGCACTGTCCTGGCACCATTTGAGGAGGCCACGAGGATGGTGAGCAGTGACAGTGCATGCATCAGTGACACTGTACCTCTTGTCCACCTGTTGGAGCACACGCTGCGTGGAATAATGGACAGGGCACTTGAGGCAGAACAGAGGCAGGAAGAGGAGGACTTCCTTGCCTCTCAAGGCCCCCTTTACCCAGACAGTGTTCCTTCTGTCCCACCCATCGCACAGGAAGAGGAGGAGGAGGAGGAGGAGGAGGAGGAGGAGGATTGTGTCAGCATGGAGGTGGAGGCTGGCACTCAGCATCATCAGCAGCAGTCTTTTAGGGATGATTTACAGTCCCAAGAAACCAGTGGACTTGTACGTGGCTGGGAGGAGGTGGCTGCGGATCATGTCGTCCTTAGTGACCCAGAGGACTCCGGAGCGAATGCCTCAGCAAACCTACGCTGCATGGCCTCCCTGATCCTGCAAAGTCTGCGGAAGGATCCTCGTATTCTTCGGATCAAGGAGAGGGACCATTACTGGCTGGCCACTCTCCTTGATCCACGGTACAAGGGTAAGGTTGCGGACCTTATGTTACCGTCGCAGAGGGAGCAGAGGATGAGACAACTCCGGGAGGCCTTGCAGAAAGGTCTGTGCAACGCGTTCCCAGAGACTGGGAGGTTGCAAACTCCTGGTCCTGGACAACGAGTTGCTGAGGCTTCGGCCAGTCAAAGAAGGAGCGGTGGGGAAGGTGGCCGTCTGACCGATGCGTTCAGACAATTCTTTAGTCCGCAGCCCCAAAGTATGATCGGTTCCAGCAACCATCGCCAGCGTCTGATAAACATGGTGCAGGAATATCTAGGGGCAAGGTCAGACTTGGACACCTTCCCCACCGAAAATCCTCTGGCTTACTGGGTCTTGAGGATGGATCACTGGCCAGAGCTTGCACAGTATGCAATTGAGCTACTGGCCTGTCCTGCATCCAGCGTTCTTTCGGAACGCACATTCAGTGCTGCTGGAGGATTTGTCACGGATCACAGGGTGCGCCTGTCCACCGACTCGGTTGATCGACTGACTTTCATCAAGATGAACCAGTCTTGGATCACCACCAGCTACCACACACCTGATGCTGATATAACAGACTAATTGATTTTAAAATGTCACATCCCTTCAAGACTGATGCTGATGCTGAGTGCCTGTGCTGTTATGTTGACTGGCTATCCTCCTCCTCCGAGTCCTCAATGATACGATTGATGATGATAGCTTGGAAGATCATTTTTGTTTATGGGTGCCGCCACCAGTGCCTAACGCCCAATTTTTCAGCCCCTGTTTAACAGGGGCGTGTAATTACAATTTTTGAAGCAATACTTTGCAACAGGGCTCATTGCTGTGCTCCAAGTACAGTATCTGTGAGGAGTTGCAGTGTTGTGCCACCAGTGCCTAAGGCCCAATTTTTCAGCCCCTGTTTAACAGGGGCGTGTCATTACAATTTTTGAAGCAATACTTTGCAACAGGGCTCATTGCTGTGCTCCAAGTACAGTATCTGTGAAGGGTTGCAGTGTTGTGCCACCAGTGCCTAAGGCCCAATTTTTCAGCCCCTGTTCAACAGGGGCATGTAATTACAATTCTTGATCTAATAATTCACAGCAGGGCCCATTGCTGCACCCACCAAGAGTAACTGTCAGGGCTTACAGTGTTGTGGCACCAGCACCACCATCAAAGGCCCAATTTTTACTACCACTGTTCAACAATTATATGTAATTAAAATTCCTGATATAATAGTTGACAGCAGGGCGTTCCAGCACCAACCAAGAGTAACTGTGAGTGCTTACAGTGTTGTGCCAACACCAACAACTAAGGGGCCTATTTCTGCAGAGTATATACGGCAGGTCCCTACTTTCAAACATCCAACTTACAAACGACTCCTACTTGCAAACGCAAGAAGACAACAGGAAGTGAGAGGAAATCTACCACTAGGAAGGAAAATTCTCTCCTGTAAGAATAAATATGGGAGAAAGGTGTCTCCTCTGTACTGATGCTTTATCAGCAATCCTTGTTTCAAGAAAAACACCACATTTCAAAAACAGTTGTCATTAGGACGGAAAGTGAGGTGAAATGTTCTGAACAGGGGCACAGACAGCAAAACAAATGTTACAGGGGTGATAACCCTTACCTATGTTTTCCAAAAAGTTTAAAAATAGATTTTTGGTCTGGAGCTACACTTCAACAATGTACCTGTTCAAAATTACAAACAGATTCTACATAAGAACAAACCTACAGTCCCTGTCTTGTATGCACCGCCTGTATACGGCTGTTCTGAGTATATAGGGCCTTTTTTATTTTATGTGCGGGGTTCCCCTTAATATCCATACAAGACCCAAAGGGGCTGGTAATGGGCTGGGGTAGGGGGGGGGTCATGGGGTAGCTATGCCATTTTTCTTAAAGATTTTCATCCATATTACCGGGACCAGACATTACATTAAAGCCGCAAGCAGTTTTAAATGGCTTTTTTTTCCTTTAGAAGTGTCATTTTGTGCAGGGACAGTTCTAAACACGGGAAACACGTGGCACTTCACAGGCATACTTTAGACACCCCCCAGGTACGATATTTAAAGGAATATTTGACTTTTTTTTTTTCACTTTATGCATCATTAAAATGACTGCTCCCGGAAAACGACCGTTTTTAAAACTTATTTTTGCATTGATACATGTCCCCTGGTGCAGAACCCGGGTTCCCAAACCCTTTTTAGGACAATAACATGCATAATAGTTTTTATAATTAGCACTTTAGAATTCGAACGTTCGCATCCATTGTATTTAATAGGGTTCTAATGTTCGTTCGAACTTTCGGTCCGTTCGCGGGTTCTGGTGCGAACCGAACCCGGGGGTGTTCGGCTCATCACTAATGGGGACATTAAAAGCGGAACCATATGAAAATCAAAGACAAACAAAACTAGCCTTTGAACCAGTTTCCCATTTAAACGGGCGACTAAGAATCTCAAATATTTCAATTCGCACAACAGGAGAGTGCGATCGACTCTCAATGAAGCCAGTTCACACAGCTCCAGGGCAGCCGGTGGTCGAATTGCAGAAGAGTCCTGTGCGTCTTCTGGTCCGCTTCAGGTCTGGACCTGATTTGTACCTGAACCGGTGAACAGACCAGCACCAGACCCCATGCTGTAAGCCGGGGCGACAGCTAGTGTGAACCCAGCCTAAAACTTTCTCCTTGTGCTCTCTACCCTCCACAAAGATTTTCAGAAGTGGCGCCTCTCTTCATACACCTTGTCTGGTAGGAATAGTATACTAAAAATGAATATCCTCCCTTTACTGTTATACCTCCTTAAGAAGCTCTGGACTGCTATTCTCCCAAACTTTTTGCAACAGATCCGGAGAGAGTTCTTGTAGTTTCTCTAAGGCAGACTGCCCACCAAGGATAACAGTGGACTTCCTCAGCCTGTCAAAGTGTTTGGGGGACATGTGCTTTCTGGATTCCCGTCAGATTCCAACCATCCCTGTGGGGTCCTAGATTGGTGCAAACATGCTACCTCTAAAAGCTGGATGCCCTTAGAGTAGGCCCTCTCCCGGATCTCTTTACGTGCACTTCCCTGATTGCGGGGCTTGTACCCAGTTAGTATCAGAGACCATAACATTTTGGCTGCTACCCTCAAGTCTGTTCATAAGACTTTGTATACAAAAATCAGGGCATAGACACCCCAAAAAAGTAGTCACCATATAATGCACTGTAAGAATAAAACATTTTTTTTATTTTTTCCAATTAAAAACTGTTACAAAACACTCACACACCTTTCCTAAATCAAAGGGACTCTTTAATGACTAGCATAGTACCACTGGGTTGGCATAAAGCCAATGTGGTGCCTATTTTAAAAAAAGGATCAAAGTCTTTACCAAGTAACTATAGACCTGTTAGTTTAACTTCTATAGTTGGGTAGTTACTGGAGAGTTTAATAAAAGACCACATTGATGAGTTCTTGCTAGGAAAAAAATAAATACGTAACAGACAACATGGATTCACGAAAGACAGAAGTTGTCAAACAAATCAGATTTCTTTTTATGAGGAGGTAAGTAAAGCCTTAGACAAAGGAGTGGCTGTGGATATAGTATATTTAGATTTTGCCAAAGCGTTTGACACAGTTCCCCACACACAGGTAATGTGTAAGGTAATGTCTACAGGCTTGGAAGAATCAGTTTGTAAATGGATAGAAAACTGGCTAAAAGACCAAATTCAGAGAGTAGTGGTCAGGGGCGGATCCAGAGTCTTTTCTCGGGAGGGGCACTGCCAAAAAATATGTTTTTTTTGTGGGAAATTTATCGGGGAAATGGCTGGTGTCGGCGCTTCAATCATCCATGGTGTGAGGATGATTGAAGCGCATTATTTCTATTATTACATTGTAATATAAAATTAAATAGTTCAATGCAGAATCAGTGGGAGTCCCCAGTGCGTCACTTGCCACCGTCGCCTGCAATTAGTGGGAGCCCTGAGCGTGTCACTTGCCACACGTTGCGGATTGTCACTTGCCACGTCACCTGCCACATCTTGTGGATTGTCACTTGTCACACCTTGTGGATTGTCACTTGCCACATCACCTGCCACACCTTGCGGATTGTCACCTGCCACACCATGCGGATTGTCACTTGCCTGCCACCAGATGCAGATTGTCATTTGCCACGTCACCTGACACAATTTGCGGATTGTCACTTGCCACGTCGCTTGCCACACCTTGCGGATTATCACTTGCCACATCACCTGCCACACCTTGCTGATTGTCACTTGCCTGCCACCAGATGCAGATTGTCATTTGCCACGTCACCTGCCACAATTTGCGGATTGTCACTTGCCACGTCACCTGCCACACCTTGCGGATTGTCACTAACTTGCCTGCTAAGGTGTAGTTTTGGTTGTCTCTTGCTGTGTCCCAGACTCCCAGAGTCAGGCAGCAGAGAGATAATGTAATCTCTCTGCTGCCTGCACAGTGAGGGCGGAAGTCACTGTAGGAATGCAGGGCAGGCACGGGCGGTGAGAGATGATCTCATCTCTCTGCTCCCCCGCTCCCGGCTAGCTGATTGGCCAGCTGCCACACTGAGCCTGCTCTCTCACTCTCACCTGTGCTGCCAACACACTGAGCAGCACGGTCTGCCCACGAACCGCGCCGCCCACCCACAAACCGCACCACAAGCGGAGCCGCCCGCTTTCTTACCCGTCTGTGGAGCCACACGCTATCGCACCTGCCCGAAGAGCGGCCCGACGTGACTCACTGACGTCACTCGTTGCTAGACGCCAAGCGGCCCAGGCGTTAGCAACGAGTGCAGGGAAGAGGCTCCACCCACCTCCTCCTCCGCTCCTGGTATTGTGTCAGTGCGCCGCGTAACTACATTAGACGAGTCTCTCTCTCGGCGCCGCTGATTGGCTGATCTGAGAAACTGAGAGAGAGACTCAGAGAGGCAGCGGCAGCCGCAGAACAAGTACTGTATATACTCGAGTATAAGCCGACCCGAATATAAGCCGAGGCACCTAATTTTACCCCAAAAAACTGGCCGGTACCGGGTCCGCAAAATCACTGGAGAAATTACCGTTTAACATTGGAGTCTATGGAAGGGGTGCCCAGATTTAAAAAACAGTGCTCCCCGGCCGTGAGTCCCTCAGACATCAATCTTTGCACACTTGTAGAGGAGACATGGGGCTACATGTGAGCCACGTTTGGGGTCCAGGGGACCTACGACTGGCCGGTACTGTGTCCGCAAAATCACCGGAGAAATTACCATTTAACATTGGAGTCTAGGGAAGGGGTGCCGGGCTTTAAAAAATCAGTGCTCCCCGGCCGTAGGTTCCTCAGACACCAAACTTTGCACACTTGTAGAGGAGACATGGGGCTACATGTGTGCCACGTTGGAGGGTCCAGGGGACCTACGGCTGGCCGGTACCGGGTCCCCAAAGTCTGGGAGATCAGGCGCAAAAAAAAAAACCAGAGCAAGCGAGTGTGACAGATGGTCTCGGGGGGGGCAATTGCCCTGTTGCCCCCCCCTGGATCCGCCCCTGGTAGTGGTTAATAATTCTTACTCTGAATGGTGTACCCCAAGGTTCAGTGTTGGCACTCTTACTTTTTAATATATGTATAAATGATATAGGGTCTGGGATTAAAAGTACCATTTCAGCCTTTGCAGATGACACCAAGCTATGCAGTGGAATAACATCCTCACAGGATGTCTCCAACTTACAAGCCAACCACAATGTACTGTTTAATTGGACAACTATGTGGCAAATTAGGTTTAATGTTGATAAATGTAAAGTTATGCACTTGGAGGCTAAGAATATGCAAGTATCATACATACTAGGGGGAGTACAACTGGGAGATTCAATGGCGGAGAAGGATCTGGGTGCTCTGGTAGATCATAGGCTTAATAATAGCAAGCAATGTCAAGCTGTGGTTTCCAAAGTGAGCAAAATCCTTTCTTGTTTTAGGAGAGGTATAGACTCCAGAGAGAGATATATAATTTTGCCCCTGTACAAATCATTATTAAGAACTCATCTGGAATATGCAGTTCAGTTTTGGGCACCAGTTCATGAATAGGATATTGGGGAAATAGAGAAAGTGCAGAGAAGAGCAACCAAACTGATAAGAAAGAGGCATGGTGGAGCTCAGCTATGAGGAAAGATTAGATTAACTGAATTTATTCTCTTTTGAGAAGAGGAGAATAAGGGAGGATATGATCAGCATGTGTAAATACATAAGTGGTCCATACAGTGAACTTGGTGTTGAGTTATTCACTTTAAGGTCATCATAGAGGACAAGGGAGCACTCTTGACGTCTGTAGGAAAAGAGATTAATGCCGCGTACACACAATCGGAAAATCCGACAAGAAAAATTTTGATTTTTTTTCGACGGAATCTTGGCTCAAACTTGTCTTGCATACACACGGTCACACCAAATTCCCACCGTCAAGAACACGGTGACGTACAACACTACGACAAGCCGAGAAAAATTAAGTTCAATGCTTCCGAGAATGCGTCGACTTGATTCCGAGCATGCGTGGTTTTTGGTGCGTCAGAATTGCATACAGACAATCGGAATTTCCTCCAAGAACTTTTCTTGTCGGAAAAATTGAGAACCAGCTCTCAAATTTTTCTTGGCGGAAATTCCGACAGAAAAATTCTGATGGAGCCTACACGCGGTCGGAATTTCCGACCAAAAGCTTACTTCAGACTTTTCTTGGCGGAATTTCCGATCGTGTGTAAGGGGCATTAATCTCCAAATACAGAAAGGCTTTGAATCTTTATAGTAAGAGCTGTGAAAATGTGGTGGTTCGGGCCAGCTCAGTAGATTGTTTTGGGAAAGGCCTGGATTCTTTCCTAGATACACATGTAAAGTTGATCCAGGGAACATCCGATTGCCTCTTGGGGGAACAGGAAGGAATTTTTTCCCTTGCTGGAGTAAATTGGATAATGCTTTATTGGGGTCTTTTGCCTTCCTCTGGATTAACTGTGGGTATAGGATTGTATATATATGTAACGGGGTCCTAAATTTAGGAGAAGTGTTCGAGTGGTAGTTATGCTCAAACACCCCAATTGTCAGGATTCATTCAACCATTTTTGTCCGCAGGGAGAGTATCGGTGTATAGTTCCCTGTGGCCTGCAGGTGGCGCTGCCATGGCAGGCCAGGGTTGAACCACTGATACAGTGCTGTGCCTTGTGTGTCCCCTCTCGGCAGCCGTGCAGTGGGTGTGGTGGGCCTGCTGTGCATGCTGGGAGAGGATATAAAAGGGGCAGACGCTGCCTGTTCGGGGTCTGTCATGGTCGGGGGTCCTACCCCAGAGAGTGTGTTCCTGTCCGCCCTGGGCACCTTTGGCCCAGGGGCGGAGGTCGTGAACCAGTCCCAGGCACCTTTAGCCCTGGGGCTGCGGCAAAGGCCTTGGGCCCAGCACCTTCGGCTGGGGCCCATCAAGGATCGAGGAATCTTAGGGTGCCGCCTTGAAAGGGGACCCGCATCTTAGACAAGGAGGCCGGGGGAGGAACCGTTCCGAGGGACTGGTGAGAAGTCACGGTGAAGGAAGAGGCCCGGTAACTCTCTAGAGGGATGTCTTCTCCTTAACAGAGGCCAAGTTTTAAAGAGGAACCAAGTTCACCAGGTCTGTGGCAGAGACCGAGTTTACCAAGTTTGTGGCAGAGACTGCGGTTGGGTTAGAGCACCATTCTGGCTGCTAGTCCCTATCTAGGGAGACTATCCAAATGGGCTGAGTCTGTTCGAGAATCTGAGCAGTGAAGTGTTTTACGTTTGTGCCTGGACCTCTTCCACACTTTATGCTGTCCTGTTCTTACTCCAACCTTTCCTATCAGAGACTGTGCTTTAAGAAGAAAAATAAACTCTACGTTGGAGTTACAGCTGGTGTGGACCTTGAAGTTATTGGGGGAATATAGAGACTTATCTTTATTAACTATAGAGGTGAGAATCAGTCTCTGGAGGATTCTGGCTTTCTGGCTGTGGAGACCCACCAACAACACCACTCAACCTCTTCACATAGGAGGGTACAGGGTTGTAGCGTGGTGTGCCCTCTCTCCCTGTGAGGAGCCAAAGGCAGGTGAGACAGAGGGTAGGTGTCGCTACATTTGGAATTGTATAAAGACAACATCGTCTTAGTCAGAAAATAAAACTGTCCGGACACTCAAGATGAATTATGCTCAGACCAGAATACAAGCCTCATATAGTAAAGTGATCCAACCTACCTAGAAATGTTGTACACAAAGACTAAACTAAGCTCATCTAATTTAATCATGTGGACACAACTCTTTGTGGAGTGAAGTGATTTAAATCCGCTGTTCATAAGACTTACCTTACAGGTATAGTTGCCACCCCTAACTTGTCTATGTGTTCTGCTATAGGGAACCCTGGCTATCTTCCAGGGCTCTATGATGTGAGGTTTCATCCATTTATATCAGTAAATACGTTCAGGGCAGAATTTTTGGTATACCGGGGGCTGGAAAATGGTGACTGCTATTCAATTTCTGAACGTCCCTGCTCTGCCTCTATGGCAAGTGTGAATAAAAACAACTGTGATTTCATGCCGCGCTAAAACATTCAAGTGTATAATATTATATTGTGATAAATGTCAAGTGAATAATGGTATAAACAAAAGTCAAATAATCCACCACCGATTAAAAAATCCCACACAAAGTGCTGGTAGATCTTCTAATTTATCAAATGTGACGGAGAAAAACATAAAATGCTAATATCGCCAGTGTGTCTCCTTCCACCAACTTCTAAGTGTATATCCTACTCACCAGATGGAATTGACACCCATGACAGGTAGTCAATAACAGCAGAGCAAACAGATATCCAGAAACGTCAATTCAGAGATTGGCACGGTCACCGAATGGATATGGTGTATACATCAAGAAGACAAGAACAGACCCCTCATAGTGCAGTACCATTAAAAAAGATTTACCGGTATTTAAAAATACAGGTTGCACTTACAAAAGAAGAAGATAAAATCACATTCAAAAGAAATGGCAGGGATGCCGTCCGCATTCCACCTGCGTTTTAATGAGTGGCAAATATTTGTGCTCTGATCTGAAACTTGATAAATCTCTCCCTTGAGCATGATCCTCCAAACAAAAATATAGCCATTCTGTGGCTATTCATCTTATAAACTTGGCTAGGGCTTCCATTTTCATTCAGTGGAAGTTTAACTCAACCCCTAGGATAAGTCTAGTCTAGTCCCTTTCTACGGTTATGTATTTTTTGTGAATTAGTGCCCAAAACTGAACTGCATATTCCAGATGAGGTCTTACTAATGATTTGTACAGAGGCAAAATTATGTCTCTCTCTCTGGGGTCTATACCTCTTTTAATACAAGAAAATATTTTGCTTGCTTTACAAACTGCAGCTTGGCATTGCATGCTATTATTAAGTCTGTGATCTACAAGAACATCCAGATCCTTCTCCACCATTGACTCCCCCAGCTGTTCTCCTCCTAGTATGTATGATGTATACATGTTTTAGCCTCCAAGTGCGTTACTTTACATGAACCATTAAACCTCATTTGCCACATAGTTGCCCAATTTGCATTGAGGTCAGCTTGTAAGTTGGAGACATCCTGAAAGGACATAATGCCACTGCATAGATTGATATCATCTGCAAATACTGATGGTACTATTAATCCCATGGTAATGATAAACCCTCAATATGGTTGCCCGGAGCTAGAGTTTGTTGCCAACCTGGCTATTTAAACATGTCATCTTCAACAGTTATCTTGTATTCTGAGCTGGTCTGCTTTTGCCTGCTTCTGCCTATGCTCTGGGACTGTCCTAATTTGTTGTTTCTGGCTCCTGAGGTTTCCTTGCCACTAATTTTTAACTTGAACCTTTGCCTGTCCATTGCTGACCTCTGCTTGTACAATAACACTGTACCTACTAGACATGTGCACACTGAAATGGAATTTCGGTTCCGTCCAATTTTTTTATTTTATTTAGTTACTCCCGTGTCTGTCGGATGCTCTAAGAAGATTCGATGAAGCAGCTAAACTGCACGACACTACGATTGTACATTTACGGTCGAAAGCTCCACCCACAAGCTATAGTAGAATTCTAATGTTGTTTGACTAGTAATAACTATAATTATTAATTATTATTACTAGTCAAACAACATTGGAATTCTTCTATAGCCTAAGAGCGGAGCATTTGACCGTAAATGTCCGCTCGCGGTAATCGTATGTTTTTAGCTGCTTCGTCGAATCTTTATTTCGAACGGTATTATACATATTTTTGATCATATCGAATGATACAATACTTGTTTGTTTCTGTTCATGTCGAACGGTCTACCCCAACAGCCAATGGAATTGCGTTGTATCGAAATTCAAGCATATACCTTCCTTTCTTGTTCGCTCTGCGCTCCTAACGGTTCTGGTTCACACTGGCGATCATCATCATTTTACTTCCCCCACCCATTCCAACAGCAACCACTAACAGCTCTTTTATTCTTGTCTCTATAATGTTGAATCTTTTCTCTCCATGTTGAATAATCTTGGACTGATAGAATTAGGTTAGGCACATTCGACCGCAGGTTCGATAGACACAGATCGCTATTGTCACCGTCATGTCGAATCTTCTATCTATATCAAACTGTTGTCGCAGCGATATGAAAATATAATGGATACGAAAATAAAGCATTTTTTTATTTCAGATCTTTCGGATTTCAGATTCTGTGCGTCCGTCATCGTTTTGTTAAAATGAAAACACGAAAATCCCTGAAATTCGGACGATAACAAATGCGCATGTCTAGTACCTACCCACAGTACCTCATTGGCATCTGTTCTTGACTCTGGCCTGTTCCCTGACTCTGCTTTTGTGTGAGAATTGCCTTTATGTAACTGCGTACAGCTGGACTTGTTCCACTGGTTGCTAAAATCTCAGCTGCCCAGACCCTTAGGTGGTTTTGTTAAACATGTGCCCATAGGAGCCGACTTTGACATAATTCAATTATTACTTCAAATCACTACATCTTCTAAGCAAACAATGGCTGGAGCTTGGCAGATGCCTTTCACTTTGTCTCCTATCCACCAAGAACAGAATTACACAAGCTATGGTTCACGCTAATGTTGAAGCTACCCTGCAATATGTAAATACACAAAAGTCTGCTGGCACTGGGTGGACCAATTTCTCCCCCCATTTTTGACTCTCACATCTCGAGCCCTGATCCCTTGATGTAACATCTTGAGCAGTCACGAAAGCCACAAACCACAGCTTATATGTTCCCTGGGATGCCTTTTTCCCCTCTCCCCTTCCTGGTCTTTCCCCTTCTTGTTACCCCCCTTTTTTCACCTCTTTCTCCCCCACTTTTCTTATGCTTAATTTTTTTATTTTTCTCATGGCTTTATCCCCTTTTCCCTTTTGCTAATGTTTGTATGGTAACATAGGTGTAGCGGCCTCGCCCCTCTCACCCCTTCTCGTTCTCGGCTTGTCTGTCTTTGTCTAGGGGTGTTAGTACCGGGGGGAGGGATGAGATACACCACGGCCCATGTCCTCCATAGTGACGAGGTGAAGGCCTAGAAAGATCGGGCTTTGTGTAGGTGCCCTAGAGTCAAGTCCTGTCCTTCGTCCTTGACTCCCCCTTTGCTCCTAGTTACCAGAGTTCCACACACTGAATAGGTCCAAGACAGTTTTATTCTTCTCAGCGAATAAATATACAGCACAGTCAAGTTGGGACCTTTGTAACAGAATGGGAGTAGGTCGAGGCACAATCCTTCCCGATATAGCCAACCACTGTGGTGTCACCAGTGGCGAATAGTCACTGCCACAGACTATGTGAAATAGAACATGAATTACCTTCGCTAGCACGGCCCCTGTCAGGGGAAGGATATCCGTCCAAGGGAGATACCGGAGGCCTCTCTGTCACTAGCAATGCTGTGCTGGACTCTCCAGAGAAGTTCTGCTCACCAGTCCTCACGAACTCAGACACGGGCACCCAAGGAATTAGGGCCCCCATCGGATTCCTCCACCCTCGCGGAACTCGGTCGAAGGTACCGAGCCCCAGGCATCCGCCATAGTACCTCACCCCAGGCTAAAGGTGCCTGAGATGGACTCCATCTCCCGCTCCGGCCAAGTCAAGGGCACCTGGGCCCGGAACACCAGAACGCCAGCACCCAAGCTGAAGGTGCCTGGGTGCGGCCGTGTCCTCCAGACTCTGAATCCTGTGGTAAGGGCATCCGTCCCTTTTATCCCCTCTCCCTTTGCGTCACAGCAGGTTCCCCGCCCCGCTGTACCAGCGCCAGGGGAGGACAAAAAGGCACAGTCTTGTGGTGTAAGTTCGACCCCGGCCCCGGGCAACAACGCCACCTGTAGGCCTCAGGGAACCTCACACCACCAGAGTCCTCCAAGAACCATAAAAGGGTCTCAGATTCCCTAGCAATCAGTGCATCTGGGTTGCACTACCACCCAGCAGGTGAAATGGAAGTTGAATCCAGAAGAGGGATTTCAGACAGTGGACCAGATTCTTCCCTAGGCGCCGAGGCCTCCACCCGGGGTGTACTATCCCCCATGGACATAGGTGGGTCCCTTGTGACACGGGACGAGGGTAACTTCATCTTGTCCCATCCCTTTCGATGGAAGATTTTGTCTATCTCCCCATCATCACCATTGTCAGACAATGAATCCAGGTCGGAGGTGTCATAACACTTAGCGGGCAGATAATTCCCAGTTACAGAATCATCCCCCTTGACGGCCTCCACCGACAGTGGGCTGCCGACACCTCCAACCACACAGACAGTCCCAACAACTGGCTCACCTGGGCCTTCAGAAGAACAGGGATGTCCAGGGCTCTTCCCTCCGGATCCATCCAGGCCAGGCAAGCGGCGGGGCGAAGCTCTTCCACGAACACAGGAGGCCATTACCAGGCCGACTTTCCTCTTCGGCGGTCGGAGCAGGGAGCTGCTGGTGACCGAGGCAGCATCCTCGGATTTTTGATCTCCGCTTGGGCAGTCACTTCTCCCTGGTCAGCGCGCGCAGGAATACCCGCCATGGCATCGATCTCTCCCTCCAGAGTGGCAGTACCTGTGAGGTAGTTGAGGTGGAAAGCACAAGGCCTTTCTGTGGATGGATCCACCTCGAAGAGAAACTCCTTGCAGACCTCACATCGCCCGAATGGCTTCAATTGAACCACCAGTCCCGAACAGCCGGGACAGATCACACCGAGGGCCTCTATGTCTCTGCAGGTGTACAGAGCCAATCGCCCCCGGGGCCTTAGTCTGATTCCTGTGTCCATAATGGGAGCAGCAAAAGAAGTCATCTCCGTGAAGGAAGAAGCTGAAATCCATGGAGTGTTTGAAGTCATCTTCTCTGTTCACTGCTCCAATGCGCACTGACCACTCGCGCCGGAATCTCCACGTGCGTTCGTCCACACTCTGCACTTGTTCGCGGGCTTTTCCTTTTCCCCGCCCACGAACTACGCAGCTATGGTTTGCCTCGTGGCGCGTTGGCCAATATGGCCGACCTACTCGGAACTCCTCCGGGCAGCAAAGTTCAAATTCAGACACCATACACATCCCGGACATGATGCCCCCACGTGTAGCGGCCTCACCCCTCTCACCCCTTCTCGTTCTCGGCTTGTCTGTCTTTGTCTAGGGGTGTTAGTACCGGGGGGAGGGATGAGATACACCACGGCCCATGTCCTCCATAGTGACGAGGTGAAGGCCAGAAAGATCGGGCTTTGTGTAGGTGCCCTAGAGTCAAGTCCTGTCCTTCGTCCTTGACTCCCCCTTTGCTCCTAGTATCCAGAGTTCTACACACTGAATAGGTCCAATACAGTTTGATTTTTCTCAGCGAATAAATATACAGCACAGTCAAGTTGGGACCTTTGCAACAGAATGGGAGTAGGTCGAGGCACAATCCTTCCCGATATAGCTAACCACTGTGGTGTCACCAGTGGCGAATAGTCACTGCCACTGACTATGTGAAATAGAATATGAATTACCTTCGCTAGCACGGCCCCTGTCAGGGGAAGGATATCCGTCCAAGGGAGATACCGGAGGCCTCCCTGTCACCAGCAATGCTGTGCCGGACTCTCCAGAGAAGTTCTGCTCACCAGTCCTCACGAACTCAGACACGGGCACCCAATGAATTAGGGCCCCCTCGGATTCCTCCACCCTCACGGAACTCAGTCGAATGTACCGAGCCCCAGGCATCCGCCATAGTACCTCACCCCCGGCTAAAGGTGCCTGAGATGGACTCCATCTCCCGCTCCGGCCAGGTCAAGGGCACCTGGGCCCGGAACACCGGAATGCCAGCACCCAAGCTGAAGGTGCCTGGGTGCGGCCGCGTCCTCCAGACTCTGAACCCCGTGGTAAGGGCGTCCACCCCTTTTATCCCCTCTCCCTTTGCGTCACAGCGGTTTCCCCGCCCCGCTGTACCAGCGCCAGGGGAGGACAAAAAGGCACAGTCTTGCGGTGTAAGTTAGACCCCGGCCCCGGGCAACAACGCCACCTGTAGGCCTCAGGGAACCTCACACCACCAGAGTCCTCCAAGAACCATAAAAGGGTCTCAGATTCCCTAGCAATCAGTGCATCTTGGTTACACTACCACCCAGACGCTTCCCCTAAATTCAAATACCCGCTACATAGGTAACACCTATCCTCAACTACAGTAGGAAATTACCTATTGCTGAACGAATATGTTCTATTTCTGAGAAATTATCTTTCCTATACTCCTGTATGACCTATCCACCCTCCCTGCATGGAGGTCTGGTTAAACCAAATTATTTAGCAGGGGTCTTAATTCCCTATTTATTGTACTATACTCAGAATTGTCAATAAAACAGTTTGAACAAGAAAATATCAGCCTTCAATTTTGTCACAGACCTCTCTACTACTTTGCGGACCTCACACTACTTGTCCCGTCTTCCAGGGGTGTATTAACTACCCATGATCTCCAAGCAGGTACATGATGGCATATTACTTAGCATGGCATAGAGGTCAAAGGAGGAGCTTTCCACGGCAGTTGACATTTTCTTGTTAGGAAAAATAATATTGTATCAGTTCACAATGCTTGGAAAGATAATAATTTCAGACCATTTACTTTAAAACATCTTTGTAGGTTTATTAATATTAGAAAATATGGGTATTTTGTGTGCTTCTTCAAACAGATTGTTCAAAGAGAAAAAAAATGAGTTTTGGCTAATGCATCTCACCTCTTTGTTTCTGTACACAAAGGCTGAATATCACAATCATATGGCAATACCATCCCCCATTCTTGCCACTTGCTGGTGATATCTTACACTCCAAATTCCACACTGACATCATCCCACACGTTCTTGCTCTTGAAATATCAACAAGTGCCTTGTTCCCTCAAGTACCTGGCATAAACATACAAGAATAACTGAACTAGGCTTTTTCTGAACATTAAAGTGCAAAATGCCGAAAGCCAAAGCAACCAGTTGGAAATTAGTTTTCACCGACCTGACATCACTAAACTGAAGTTGTCTCAGTTGCTGTGGGTAACATTTCATTGCATGTCTCATACTGTCTCAATACTAAAGAAGCATTATTATTATTATTATACAGGATTTATATAGCGCCAACAGTTTGCGCAGCGCTTTACAACATCAGGGAAGACAGTACAATCACAATACAATTCAATACAGAGGGATCAGAGGGCCCTGCTCGATAGAGCTTACAGTCTAGAAGCTATAGCATACACATGAATAACAAACATCAACTCCAGCTATAGTGAAAGTAAAAAAAAAAAAACTGTCCTGATCATGTTATACACATGGTGAGAATTTCTTCAGATTGTGGCTACATTTTTTATTTTGTATTCTATGATTTTGTTTCCAAAGCTATGACGGTTTATCTGTCTGATTCAGTAAGGCAGAGATGGGTGTTCTGGAATGTCATTGGAGGAAGTGTGCTGTCTGTTTTATATGAAGACCAGCAAACAAAAGCAAGGAGAGATGGTTTCACATTTTCAGAACTTTAAAGAGCCTTCTGATGCATATCAGCATCCTCTGCACACACTTCCCCTTATAGTTCATTTTGCGAGTTTTACCACAAATGTCCTAAAGGTGTCCAGACTAGTCCATAAGTGTTGTTATGGTAATACAAGCCTGTGCCCCTTACAAGACTAGCTTCTGGTACATACTGTCAAATACTTCACAAGATAACAGACATTGGGTGTTTGTCTAGAAAAATAAACTGGCCTCCAAGCAAAGGCTGAAACGCATACTATGCACCATACAAAGAAAAGTAGGACTTTCAGTTCTCTTTGCATATCATTCCAACCAAAAACATCCTGACCAGGGATGAGCCGAACACCCCCCTGTTCGGTTCGCACCAGAACCTGCGAACAGACAGAATGTTCGCGCAAACTTTAGAACCCTATTAAATACAATGGACTCGAACGTTTGAAATCTAAAGTGCTAATTATAAAGGCTTATATGCAAGTTATTGTCCTAAAAAGTGTTTGGGGACCTGGGACCTGCCCCAGGGGACATGTATCAATGCAAAAAAAGGTTTAAAAAATAGACGTTTTTACGGGAGCAGTGATTTTAATAATGCTTAAAATGAAAAAATAAAAGTGAAATATTCCTTTAAATTTCGTACCTGGGGGGTGTGTATGATATGCATGTAAAGTGGCGCATGTTTCCCGTGCTTAGAACTGTCCCTGGACAAAGTGTCATTTTTGAAGGAAAAAAAGTAATTTAAAACTCGCGGCTATTAATGAATTGTCGGCTTTTATCAATACATAGAAAAGTCATTGATAAAAAAAAAAGCGTGGGGGTTCCCCCAAATTCCATTACCAGGCCCTTTAGGTCTGGAATGGATATTAAGGGGAACCCCGCCGCAAATTTTTAAAAAAATGGCGTGGGGTTCCCCCTAAATATCCATACCAGGCCCTTGAGATCTGGCATGGATTTTAAGGGGAACTCCACCCCAAATTTTTAAAAAAATGGCGTGGAGTCCCCCCAAAAATCCATACCAGACCCTTATCCGAGCACGCAACCTGGCCGGCCGCAGGGGAAGAGGGGGGGACGAGAGAGCGGCCCCCCTCCCTCCTGAACCGTACCAGGCCACATACCCTCAACATGGGGAGGATGTCCCCATGTTGATGGGGACAAGGGCCTCATTCCCACAACCCTTGCCCAGTGGTTGTGGGAGTCTGCGGGCGGGGGGCTTATCGGAATCTGGAAGACCCCTTTAACAAAGGGGACCCCCAGATCCCAGCCCCCCCTATGTGAATTGGTAAGGGGTACATTGTACCCCTACCATTTCACGAAGAAAGTGTCAAAAAATGTGAATAAAAACACACACACCTTGGAAAAGTCTTTTATTAAAAAAAAATAATAATAATAATAAAAAAAAACATTCCAGCGATGAAATCCAGTGTCTCACGGCAATCCCGATGTCCAGCGCTGTCCGTCATTGGTTGTGCCTGTGCGGACCTGATGGGGAACTTCCTCCGCTGTGTTTTAAATGTATAGACCCGCCCCTTCTAAAGTTCCCCATCAGGTCCGCTCAGCGGACCAGATGCGGTACGAGAGAAGGAGCGGGTCTATTCATGTATTACACACAGCGAATGAAGTTCCCCATCAGGTCCGCCCCCTCGGTATGTCGGACCCCGCCTACCTCATTGGCCTGAGCGGGAACCTTCCTTCACTGTGTAATTTAAATTTACACAGTGAAGGAAGTTCCCCAAACACTTTTTAGGACAATAACTTGCATATAAGCCTTTATAATTAGCACTTTAGATTTCTCCCATAGACTTTTCGAATTTGCCGCGAACACCCCAAATTGTTTGTTGTTCTGCGAACGGGCAATGTTCGAGTCGAACATGAGTTCGACTCGAACTCGAAGCTCATCCCTAATCCTGACTTGATGAAGGAGAGGAAGTTAGGCCTTGTGCTCTTGTCCACAACACCATGTCATTTCCAAATTAGCGTGTTACACTACACTCTGCTTTACTGTGCACTACATGTGTACTATGTGTAGCGGGTATTTGAATTTAGGGGGAGCATCTGGGTGGTAGTGTAACCCAGATGCACAAATTGCTAGGGGATCTGAGACCTTTTTCTGGTTCTTGGAGGACTCTGGTGGTGTGAGGTTCCTTGCGGTCCACGGGTGGCATTGTTGCCCTGGACTGGAGCTGAACTCGCACCGCAAGACTGTACCTTTTTTGTCCTCCCCTGGAGCTGGTACAGCGGGGCGGGGAACCCGTTGTGACGCAAAGGGAGAGGGGATAAAAGGGGCGGACGCCCTTACCACGGGGTTCAGAGTTCAGAGTCGGGAGGACGTGGCCGCACCCAGGCACCTTCTGCTTGGGTGCTGGCATTCCAGTGCTCCAGGCCTAGGCGCCCTTGGCCTGGCCTGAGCGAAGATGGAGTCCATCTCAGGCACCTTTAGCCTGGGGTGAGGTATTATGGCGGATGCCTGGGGCTCAGTACCTTCGACTGAGTTCCGCAAGGGTGGAGGAATCCGAGGGGGCCCTAACTCCTTGGGTGCCCGTGTCTGAGTTCGTGAGATCTGGTGTGCGGAACTTCTCTGGAGAGTCCGGCGCAGCATCGCTGGTGACAGAGAGGCCTCCGGTTTCTCCCTTGGACGGATTTCCTTCCCCTGACAGGGGCCGTGCTAGCGAAGGTAATTCACGTTCTAACTCACATAGTCCGTGGCAGTGACTATTCGCCACTGGTGATACCACAGTGGTTAGCAGGAGAAGGGAAAGGATTGTGCCTCGATCTATTCCCCATTACTACTCAGTAGAAGAAACTGTTTGTTGTTTGCCAAGAAGAATAAAACTGAGTTGGACCTATTCACTGTGTGGAACTCTGGTTACTAGGAGCAAAGTAGTCAGGGACTGGACTTGACTCTAGGACACCTACACAAAACCCAATCTTCTGGCCTTCACCTCTTAGCTATGGAGGACATGGGCCGTGGTGTATCTCATCTCTCCCTCCAGTACTGAGACCCCTAGACGAAGAAAGACAAGCCGAGCATGAGAAGGGGAGAGAGGGGTGAGGCCGCTACATATGTTTTATCTTCTCTAATATGTCTCATCATCTTTTACAACTTATCACTGCTTTTGAACTATAATGAACACAAAAATTGAACAAACTACAAGTCACAGCCTAGCCACCAAAATAAAATGTATGGTTATGACTTTGCATACTGCTACAGTAATTATATGGCATGCAGCTTCGGCAATGAAAGAACTGTAATAGCCATTGAAAATTACAAGTTTCCATTTAGAGGCATGGTCACATACATTTTCAGAAAGAGTAATACTAGTAAATAAAGCACTGTCTCTGCAAATCAGAAACATTTGGTTACTATACCCACCTGCACTAGACAGCCATTGTTGTCCATGCTGGCATCTCCTCCCTTGGTTTGGTCATGCCCTCCCTAGGCATACAATTTATGCTGGTTAAACATAAGAGACTGTATAAAAATAACACTGCAGTGCTTAAAAATATATATAATTAATATAACTAGAATATAAGCAACAGAATTAGTCAAATAAAAACAAAATAAGAACACAAACAAACGTTACAGGATTTGTTGATCCAAATAAGAAGCCCTATACAGACTCTGAAATCATGGAGTGACTGTTTCAAATTCACAACAGTGCAGTAGGACAGTTTCAGAGCAAGGTACCTGTTAGTTATTGCTTCTAGTAAATGTCCCCATAGTGGTAATTCTGGCTGAATGTCTTATGAAAAAAATACATGAGCAGTGTTTACCTTCAATAAAGCCCTGTACACACGATCGGATTTCCGATGGAATAAAATCCGATTGATTTTTCCATCGGATTTCCGATGAAGCTGACTTCCATCAGTCTTGCCTACACACCATCAGTCAAAATTCCGACCGTCCCAAACGCCGTGCCGTAAAACACTTCGACGAGCCGAGAAAAATTAAGTTCAATGCTTCTGAGCATGCGTCGACTTGATTCTGAGCATGCGTGGGTTTTTTCTGTCCGATGGAGTTCCACACAGACGATCGGAATTTGCTATGTTTTTTTTTTTCCATCGGAAAAAAGACCGATGGGGCACACACCCGATCGGTTTGTCCGATGAAAAAAGTCAATCGGTCTATTTTCATCTGTAAAACCGACAGGGCTTAAAAAATAAATGTTAGAACTATCAGTCAATTCAGCAATATAGGCAGCTGAGCTATATGCAGATTTAGACTTTTCCTTCAAAGTCAAGCTTGGTCAATCCTTTTCCATCTCCTGAGACTTTGATGTGATGGGTGAAGTTATTTAACAATAGGAAGGTTTAGGAGATCAAAATGTTCCTGACAAATGGAAATGTGCCTATACATTTAGCTACCTACCGTATATCTCTATATCTACTAACTATTTTAATGTGTTTTTAACTGAAGACAACCTATGCACATGCATTGAAAACTGCTCAGGTTTGTAAAAAGTTAACTCCACTTTCGCTAAAATAGTAATATACCATATATCATTGCCATTTTGGAATTTAACATTATTGAAAAATTATCTTTACAATTTAGTCTGCAGCTACTGTGATTTATTTTAACTAACCGTTCTGTACAACGAATGCTATTTTTCTGATGTGTGACTGGTTATTTGCTTTCTTCAAATCATTTCCTGCAAATTACAGACAAGCCCTACAAGAAGACTTTTATATTGGGTGAAATGCTTGAGAAAATTGGGGAAGTAGGTGTTGCGCTGTTCTATGTTATCTCATTGGGTTAATAAAGTGCAGTTGATGTGCGAGCAGATACAGTAAATACTACTGCTTCAATAGATAGTGATATGCCGTGAAAGTTAATATATAAACATTAATAAATAAACATGTGTGTTGATATGCAAAACTATTGTGAATAAAAACATATATTGATAATAGATCATCAAAACAGTACTAAAGAAATCCAAAAATTAAAAGTTGTAGTGTGACTTGAATCCTTAAAAGTTCATCATAATGGAAATATATGCCAAAAACTTTTGAAATTAAAATTAAAAATGAAAGCTCAAGTGCTTGATGAAAGTTCGTAAAGCGTGCCTTGTGGAAAAAAACGTTGTTGTATCTTTATAAGTGGTCACAGCAAACGTAGCTATCCGTGCTCTTATATAAGCTGCACTCACCAGATATTCCTTACCCTCTAGGGGTATGAGACATTCACAGTGTCTGCCACTGTGGGGCACTCTGGCGGTTCGCCTATCCCTGTTGCGCTGGTAGTGGAACTCCAATGGTAGCCAGTATAGCGATACCCTCAGTGTAAGAGGGCTGCTTGTTTGTTTTGGGCCTTGTAATGCACCGCTGTCAACCCCTGGCAATCGGGTCTAACCTCCCGTGGCACAGTTAGGAAAGGGGAAGGATGGTATAACTGTACTATCTCTATACTGTTATATGGCACAACCCCTTTATATCCCAGCACAGTAATTGACACTGACAACCAAATTACTTAACTATAACTTTTTACTATTGGTAAAAGTATAAAAGGTAATTTGTATACAATATCTCATGCAGATCCCTGCAATATAGGTGTACACATTAAAAGGGTAAAACATTCAGCAATACAATGATAATATAATGACCCCGCTGCAGCTATCCTTCCTCTTGAGCAAAAAAATGTCCTATACTACCCAGTCAGGCCTGACTATAACTTGGGGTATAGTTTGTGAAGAATCTTCGCTAGCAACTCTCGGTGGTGCACATAAAGTACAAACTGTAATCCAAAGGGATAGTGATGATCGCTAACTTGGTAAAGCTGGAGAGACTAATAAACTCAGTTCAGCAAACAGTCCCTCCAGAATATAACTGTAATCACTGATGGGCCTAGGCAAAGTTAGCAGGCAACAAAGTTAATCAGATGCGGTTCTGAGCTGGCGCTCTCTCACCCGACCGGACCGACTCCTGTCCGGTACCTCCGCTACTGTGAGTCGCTTCACAGTGCCCATGATGCGCCGGGTCTTCGGTCCTCCAGAAGATGGTGGCACCTCAGGTGGATCGGATGCTCCGCAGGCTTCTCGGTGGAGCAGAAGGCTCTCTGGAACAAACGCAAGGCCCAGGCTTCAGGCCTTGCACGCGCAGCAGGTAAGTGCAGGGATCCTCTTGCAGGGAGGGCGGCGTCCAAAGAGAAAGAGAGAGGCCCCTCCTCCCTCTTTTAAAGTCCACCCCAGCAGTCCTTGCACGTGAAACTGCACCCTGGGTGCCGCAAAGCGTGCTGGGAACTGTAGTCTATGGGTAGGAAACGATACCCCGCTACACCAGTATAAAGGAAGAAAAAAGGGGGGGACGCCCAATAGTGTGATACCGTTTGTACACAGCTTTATTGATTAAAAAGTACTCACATTTCGTACAATATAAAAGTGCATATACTGCTGACTATCGGAAGTGATGCGAGCCTGAGCTGCTTCCGCTCAATGCAAATGCTTATTAAGGCACATCTACATCTGACGGCATAAAAGAACTGTATCTTTTCTTATTACAATACTGAGGCTGCTCAGATTGATTGTTTTTTTCTTAAAAGTAGAACTAAAGGCAAAACATTTTTTTAGTTTTGGATAGAGTAAGGGAGGGTTATGTAGCGCTACCCCCATAGGAGCCACTGGAAAGGATTGGTCCTCTGTTCTTCACATTGACCTTCTCAAGAACCTCAGCCCCTTTGCCACACCAGGTACAAACGTACAATATCATAGGAAATCACTGAATGCAGTGCTTAGTACTTAATAGTATCGCTCTATCAAAGAAAACCAAACCAGGTAGTAAAGGCAAACTTAATATATTTATAGTTGGTAACTAGACGAGCAGTAAATGGATTCACAACTCTCTGGATCTGCATCTGACAAAAAAAAGGCGATCCTTTTTTTCCCCACTATATCAGTCTATGGTTGCGGGAGGTGCTTTGATTATTCCTTACATCGAGGATAAACACATGTTTGCCGTAACTAGGGTCACTAGTGCCAGTCTGATCTGTTCCTCAATCCACTTATTCCCTGGCACAATAATCACTACGCACAGCTCTGGTCGACCATTTTGCTTTTGACACCATTCAACAGCTGCAGCTGGATTCATGTTGACTTTTTCTGGCTCGTTATTCAGGACTGGCACTCAGAACAGAGGAATACCTGGATAAGCCCATGCCTGTAGCACTGCCCCCGTAGGAGCCACTGGATATGAGGGGTCCTCTGTTCTTTGCCTCTATCTTCTCAAGAACCTCAGCTGCTATGATACACCAGATTGAGTGTACAAACATACAATATCATCATATTACTAAAAGTAATACATACTACTCAATGGTAGCTCTATATCAAGGAAAAAGGGCACCAAACCAACTTATCAAAGAAAACCAAACCAGGTAGTAAAGACAAACCTAATATATTATTAACCAAAATGGTGGGTAACTAAGCATAAAATGGATTAGCAATGATACTAACACAATGTAGCATACAACAGTGAAGACTAGACATAGGATGACATTTGGCACCCAGATCAGCATAAACAAAAGCAAGGCCACCACAAGTGCAGCAGTGAGCAGCAGTGAAGTTTGTTCCATCAAGTGCTGGAACTATACTGCCAAAGCATATTTATGGTGGCAGTGCTAGTCCTAAATCGACTGGGTATGCACAGTCGAAAAGAAAAGGAGGATGGTAGAAAAGGCAGGGGAATAAAGGAGGGCTTGCAAAATAATTATTACGGGAGGAACAGTCCTTTGAGATGTTCTTCTGATGATTATCGTTGGGGCCCTTTAAGAGCTTCTTTGTCTATAAAGACAGACCCAGTTAACCTTCATGTAGTATCGGTACAGTATAGGTATGGTATAGTCTCAGCACAAGTGCAAGGTAGATGTGGTTCAGATGTGGTAAAGGTTTGGTATAATGAAGTGTAGGGTTGGTATAGATGCAGTCTTGGTTTGGGATTAGTGCAGTATTGGTGTGGTACGGATTGGGTACATTAGGTATCCTCTTCTCAGTGGCTCAGTCCCTGCTAGTGGTATCAGTAATGAGCAAATACCCCTCCCACCAGTCCCTGGGATGCTGCAGCAACCTCTCGCTGTAGAAGGATGGCCCCCTTGATCTCTTCCCCGAAAGCCCCCAGTGATCAGCGGTGGGAAGCAGAGGATGAGTGGATGCTCCAGTCTCACAGTGGCAGTGAAGCAGGTGCTGTGATGTGGGTAGTACTGCGCTGCATCCAGTTGTCCTCAATCCCAGTCTCAGGTTTGGATCTTCAGTGGTATAGTTTCCCACTGGCAGGCAATCCTGACAGTTGTTCTTTCTCCAACTCTCTTGGTGCCAAGAGAAAGAGCTTTCCTGGGCAGTTTAATAAAAATCATCTCTCCACACCTCCAACTGCACAGTGCCTCTTGGGATTTGTATTGTAAGAAATCTATTCGTCCCATTATATGGCTGCCGACTCAAACTACAACTCCCAGGATTCTCTCTGCATTAAGGTCTTAGGGCTTGCTTGACATTAGCTCTCCCCCTGCTGGCCAGAGATGAATGGTGCAGCATAACAACAGTATCCCAGCAGAGGGAAAGAAGTATAAAAGGCAATGTCTTCTCCTAGCACCTGGCTACAGTTATAAACCCTGTCAGATTGTTGTTTTTTTGCCATCTGTTTCCTATTGGGGAGATTCCCTTTACTTCCTGAGTGCAGAAAAATTCCTCTAATGGGACTTTTGAGGGCAGAAACTCCTTAATAATCAGACATTATTGAAAAAATATTCATATTTTATTTGAAAAGTAAAAAATCATAAAGGTAAAACATGGTAATAAAGTCAAAATGGATGCATATACAACCGTGGGTGCAATATCACACGGCATACAAACGACCACTGGACTCTTTCAAATGTGTGGTCAAGACAGGAGGTTCCCAACGCGTTTCAAGTTTTATGACAATGATCCTCTTCTTCAGGGACTAGTGGTTCTATAACAAACATTAGTTGTCTATAATTAACAGAGCGAAAGACAGTTAGCATTCATTTTTATATTCATTATGATATACTCTGTACAATTAAAAAAACTGTATACAGACGATACTATATATAAGCACCGACCATGTGTTTCAGATGAAATGTCACCAGTATTGCATCCCTGGAGGGGTCTATGTTAGCAAGCCTTTCCTTTGATTTTAATAGGATGCAATCCTGTGATTTTTAATTGTACAGAGTATATAATAATGAATGCTTACTGTCTTTCGCTCTCTGTTAATTATAGACAACTAATGTTCGTTATAGAACCACTAGCCCCTGAAGAAGAGGATTATTGTCATAAAACTTGAAACGCATTGGGAACATCCTGTCTTATCCACACATTTGACAGAGTCCAGTGGTCATTTGTATGCCATGTGATATTGCACCCACAGTTGTATATGCATCCATTTTGACTTTATTACCATGTTTTACCTTTATGGTTTTTAACTTTTCAAATAAAATATGAATATTTCTTCAATAATGTCTGATTACTAAGGAGTTTCTGCCCTCAAATGTCCCATTAGAGGGATTTTTCTGCACTTGGTTTGATTGGGGATGCGGGCAGCAACTCTTAATCTATAAATCTTTAGCACCTTTCTAAATTTACTTCCTGTGCCATAGCCAAAACAGAGAGTGAGCGAAAATCCCTCCATAGCGAGGGAATACCTGGTTACCATTGGAAGATTTTCTCTCCATTCCTGTTCTGGTGACAACCCCAAATTTTAGATTTTATTTCACTTTCACTCTTGGTGATAACCTTCACCAGGACAAATAGGAAGGTCTCACTAACGGGGCACAGACATCAATAAAACCTGCCAGGAGTTCTAATCGCTTTCCATTATATCCAAAAAAATAAAATAAATGCCTTTAGTTATACTTTAATAAACGTTGAGTTACAATTTAAGCTTTGGGAAGCAAGTATCCTGACCTGCAATGCTGTTAAAAACCTGTAATTTGTAATCTGTTTTTCTAACCTGTTAATGAATTAGCTTGTCTTGTGGTTTCTGATTGTCATTTTCTTGCTACCCAACCTGCTTTGATGCTGCTGCAATTGCTATATCTGACTGTGCCTGTACCATGGTCTGTAGTTTGGATTTCGCCTTTCATCATGAATGGGAATTTTGCTTGGTTTCCTGTCTGCGACATGGAGGTGGCACAAAGCCAAGTCCAACCATTCTTGCAAAGGGGCAAGATTGAATAAAGAGTCTTTTTATTCAGTGTCTTAAACACTGGTGACAGAGAATATTCTACCTTTTATATGACAACTGAATTTGAACATAGTTTTTGACCGGTTCCTTCATTTTATGTTCTACACTCAAAGAATTTGATTGTCATTGCCAGTATGGTCAGCTTTTTCTTTCTTGATCAACAGAAATAGTACTTGATATTAAAGTATAGCTACTGGTGCTAAGTAGACTTGTGCACAACGGAAAAATTCGTTCCGTTTCGGTTCGTTTCTTTCCGGTCCTGTTGATTCGTAATCATTCGTAATTTTGCTAGACGGGATTTTTCGTGTTCGGACTCATTCGTATTTTTGCAAGCGACATTTTTCGTTGAATTTTTTGTTGCTTTATAATTTGTACTTTCGGTAGAGTACGTTGTTTTTCGTTGATTCTGGACACAACTCCTACTTTCGTAACTTTTTTTGGGTTCGTTGATTCGTAATTTTCCGTGTCTCTCTCACAACGACGCTGCCTATTATGCCTAATGTGCTTCGAATGGATTTGTACTTTTCTAAATACATAGCGGTTATTTGTAACGATTCGAAATCTCGTATTTTACTTTTGTTTTTTACATGCGGCTATAGGCTCCGCCCCTGTACACCATTTTGAGAGGGTTCAGCACGGTGAGGGAGAAGCAGAGAGCAGAGCAGAGTGAGTGTTATTGTGCTTCGAATGGATTTGAAATCTCGTATTTTACTTTCGTTTTTTCATGCGGCTATAGCCTCCGCCCCTGTACACCATTTTGAGAGGGAGTTCAGCATGGTGAGGGAGAAGCAGAGAGCAGAGTGAGTGTTATTGTGCTTCGAATGGATTCGTACATTCGTAACTTTTTTCATAACGAATTATGCCGAAGACCTTCGGGCATTCGCTATTTTGCGGTATAATTTATTTCGGATTCGGTTTTATTCGTAATTGCTCTGTTCGGAAATTCGAATGCTTCCGAATGTCCGAAAGTTGCTAAATTCGGACGAATTTTGATTCGTTACGAAACGAATTGCACAAGCCTAGTGCTAAGTAAAGCTGAAAAGTCCCTATCAAGCATTAGATTTCTAAATTGGAATTTATATTTACAAGGACCTTTAGTTACCCATTCTAAAAGTGTACCCCAAAATATATGGTTGTAGAATGTGCAGGTGGCTTATTCAGAACAATGGGCTATGGCTCTTCTATCAACCACTATAGTAGTTTTTATTTACTTGACAGCTCCCTGATTTCTGTCCAAATAACCCCTTTTTGCATTTCTGCTTTCAGAATGTGTAACTGTTCATGGCTTACTACCTCAATAGTTCATTGACTAAACCACTCATCATCAAAAAATTCCTGTGTTGTATCAGTTCTCCATAAGAGGATTGTGTAAAAAGATACATTCTTTTACCGTTCGCTGTCATTTGGAACCTTGCATAAACTTCTGAAATCAGCCTAGTGCCATGATATGACACAACCACCATGGTAGCAGATTCAAGATTCATGGAAGAAAGTGGTAAATTGACCATTACTATTTGAATTACATTGGCCTCTGTTTCAGTATCAAGTTTGAATTTAATTTCAGGTTATTTTAAAGCTCAACTCCATCGAAAGCTGTTTATTTTGGATATAGCATGTAAGGGCACAAATAAAAAACACATATTAAGAACAGTAAGGAAGGGTTATAACATCTCACAATGTTTTTATGGCTTTCTTACCTTGCTTCCTGTACACTCCTTCTATATCTTGGAAGGGGGTTTCACCCGAACAAGATTTGAGGGAAAATCTCCTTAACGTGGTCATAGACCAGAATACAATCCTAACAGAAATGTTAGCTCTTCCCCAATGTATACCATACAAAATATTTTTTGTTAGGGGCTGGCGTTAAAATTACCTAAAATTTACCTTACCTCCATTTACTGTACTAGCACCCAACCTCATGAAAAATTGGCAGTTAAAAGTTTAAATAATAGCAGTAGAAAGAAAGAATACCTACCCCAGTCCCCACTCAACCTTCATGTAACACCCTGGGAAACCCAAGGATCCTAAATCTTGCCAGAATGTGTTCTATTACAGTTATGAATTTATTTATTTAGTGGGGTGGGACAGAATAATAAATGGTAGTAAGTTACATTTTAGTTTTAGGTTTTCTTTAAATCTGCATATTAGGTATCAGGTAAACTGTGGGGGAAAACATTGAGAAACCATGTTTCATATTTTTCACAGAATTTACAGTAAATACAAAAATGGAAACGTATAGTAGCATTATTGTACAAGTAATCACTTTACAGTAAATACAAAAATGGAAACGTATAGTAGCATTATTGTACAAGTAATCACTTTACTATAAACTGTATAACTCAGATCTACAGATTAGAGTGACTAATTAGAGTGTATTGCACTCCTCTGCCATGCCTAAGATGGGAGAGTTTACTAATCACTGCTCTGATTCAGACTTCCTTGTAAACCGAGCAAACCCAACAAGCGGTTTAAAGCCCAACACCAGACACAGAGATTTTTGTATAGTTTACGCATCAAAACTTACAAAAGTCTCTGTGCCTGGAGCTCTGCTTTAAGTATCAGTGATTTGTACACAGTAAGCTACTGTCCTAAGATAATTTATCTTCTTCATAAAGCACTAACCTTCCTTCACAATATGAATACAAGTCATTAAAATTGGCAATACACCATACGTATTTTGGCCGGTTCACAATAAATCAGTCAAGTCCCAACCTGCCTGACTTTCGACTAAAAATTGAAGGAGCCAGATAAAACATTTTGGCTGAACAACAATCAGGTGAAACCGCTACCTAGGTAGTTCGACAGCCCCTGCGACAATAGGCAGAGTGGGAATTTGACTATCTGTGCTGTGTAGCATGGATGGAGGAATCTGTTAGATTTCTTTTTTTTTCATAATTTTATTAATTAAATGTGTTTATTTTCTTTATTTATTTTATCCAGTTCACTTGTTCAGTAGGGTGTCATTGAGACAGGACGGTTTATGTAACAATGGGGAATCAAAAACCAAGTTATATCCATTCTGAAAAAATGTGCCAGTTCTGTAATATTTGCAAGTCAAGCACTGATTAGTACAATTAAATAAATGCTGCAAGGGTGATTCTTGGTACAAAGATGACTTTGGTGAGAAAATGAAGCCAGTTTTGGGAACAAAATGGACAAGGCCAAAACCTGTCCCTTAAGGGTATTCAATTCTGTCAAGTCCTGATTGTCCCCGTTAAACCAGCCGAGATTCAAACCGTCTATGGTCGGCTTTAGTATCCAAGGGGTTATAAAGAGACAGAGGAGAATTGCATGCAACAATGCCAAGGCTTTTGCATACAGCTGAAGTGGGCATATCAACATTGGCAAGTATATTGGGTAAAGTCATAACAACAGGTGTATGAGAGGCTGGGGTGAGAAATTTTCTTCGGCCTCTTTAACACTGCCTCTGGGTCCTCTTCATTCCCCTTAATATTTGTGTGCTCTAGGGAAGGCATTTCAGGCAGAGATGGTGGGAGTGGGTAAGGTGTTTGTTACCTTTGTGCTATAAATAGTGATGGCTGTATTAAATTCATTAATTCATTAATTGTCCAAGAAAGTTTCACGGTTGGCGAAAAATCCTCCTTGGTCAGATAGGCTGTTTGTTGCATGCCTAAAGCCTCGTACACACGGTCGGACTTCCATCGGACTTTTCCGTGGTTTTTTGTCCGAATGGAGTTGGTTGGGAACACCCATAGCATACACACGCTCGGACTTTTCTGCAAACTTTCTTAAAACTTCTTACAACATCGCATGTTTTTTCTGCTCTTTTCTGCTCTTTACTGCCACCCTTTAGTCAACTTCTGCTATTGTTGGTTGATTTTAACATTAGTTGTTTTGTCCATCGGACTAAAGTCCGATGGTTATCTGTACACACGTTCGGACTTTGCTCCATCTGACTTTTGTTGGGCAAAAGTTTGTCCGTTTGCAGACCCAACTTTTGTCCGATGAAATCCAAAACCAAACGAAAAAAGTTTGTCCGATGGAGCGTACACACGGTCGGATTGTTGGTCCAACTTGCTTAAAACGAAGTTTGTTGGGCAAAAGTCTGACTGTGTGTACGGGGCTTTAGATAGAGCTAGATTAAGATACAGAGACTGGTATGAAAATAGAGTCCTGCTCTGGTGCAAGAGAAGTGGTGTCACACTGAGTAGTGAGTGTTTTTCAGGCCTTCAGCAGAGCAAATGTTTGCCTGAACATTTGCCATGGTTCCCTTGCACCTGGTTTCCACCATTGCTACTGATGAGGGTATTCTTAATGGAGTATGGTTCAGGATTGGTGTAAGCATGTCTGAAGGAGTGCACAGCAACCCAGGTGTCGACCATCCTGTAACAAAGTCCTGTTGGCAAAAGAGCGGTAGGAAGTGTCTGAGTACCTTATAAAAAGCTCTAGGCGGAAGTGGTGGTAATATGTGATGTGGTGAGATGCAACACCTGGTCAACCACCTGAAACTATGATCTGAATGGTGGAATTTTTGATGTCAAGTGTTAAAAGTTTAACACTACACAAGTGACTATTTTTCAAAGACAGTTCCTGGTTTAGGAGTAGACTGTATACTATTCAGGAAGCCTGTAAAATATAAGGCTACAGTAACAGCATGGGTTGCTGGTCCCTAATTGGGGTCCAGGCTTTGCCTATTATGGTGGGCATAACCCCAGAGGGCCCTTTAGAGTCTGGGGTCCAAAGGAATAGACCATGCTGGTCTGTTACTGGACCTGTATAGCACCCTGTGGCTAACTGCACATTTTGTATTAAGTGCCAAGGTGAGTGCCCAAGCAGGATCCAATGCTTCAAGCAATCGATAGAGGCTATCTCCACAGCATGGGGACCAGGTATGGCTCACAAAGTGTTACTGAGGTTGCAATGATCCAGGTGAACTGCTTTTATTTCTGTAGAAGGCAGTAAAAAGGTTGACTAAAGAGTTGGATTGTTGGCGTAAGGAGACCTACGCAAAAAACGTAGGTCTTGCATAGTTGGGTAGGGTTATAGGGGGATGCCCAGGAGGCATGTCCAGCAAAGATTTGCCAGTGACCAATCACCTGAAACTACCAGCCTCTAACCCAGAGTCTATAAATATCCAGCCTGTATTGTGTACTGTAGGATTAAGATATTCCTTTTACCACTGTATAAATACTTTTATTCCTTATTCCTTATGTGCTGGATGAAAATGTTAACAGCAAGGGTCTCCTTGGTGTTTGATACATAATGACAATTAATTTACATAATGAGGTTCATGCAAAGAACGGCTCTAATAGTGTTAAAAATGCTGAAATGTTGAAAAGCCTCCATAGTCCAAACTCATGTATGTCTTTGTGTGTACTGTGCTTTAAGTGTTATTAGCACTTGGGTGAGGCTTTTTAAAGAAAAACCTTCTTCATTGAAACAATATTCGGGCTTCCATTTCTGACCTTTGGCTGAGAATGCAGATTTCCAAGCTTTCATTTTGTCGCTCTAACATCAGTATTTTCTGAGGTGCTGTCCCAGAACGAGTAAACAGGTTAGTAGTTCTAATTTTATTCTGGCTTTAATTTCAGCTTTCTTGTTTCAGGTCAGTGATTCTGAAAGCATTAAAGCTAGACTCAGCCAAGAATACATGTACAACTATACAAGTTTACTTTATTAAGCCACGTTTTTATATTGTTTTGCTTTCCGTCTATCTATTAAAGTTCTTATGGTAAAATCAAGGAAGCTTAAACTTCTGTAGTGTATCAATGCTTTACTAAACAAGGAAAAATCTGCACATACAACTGTAGGATGCACAATACAACACACTTATAGCTTACAAAATATATGCCTACAAATATATATAAGCATGTACAACATGTACCGTATACATTAAGTAAACTAAATAATTACTCAACTTAGAGGTCAAGATGTAATGTCCATAGTTAATTGCTCAGTCCAACTCCCAAAAGCGTCTTCAAAGTTATCCAGCTTCAGGCAGGCATGTCTACTTCCTTTCTTCCTTTGTCCTTCCCAAACACCAACTGTTGTTCAAAACACACATCTCTCCACCAAAAACCTTTTCAAACCCCCCCTTTCCTGTTTCCTGATCAATGAAGGGGGAGGGGCCCCTCGCACCCATTTCCAGCAAAGAACTTCCAGTCAATGGAGGGGGAGGGAAGGGGCTCTTTACACATCCTGTTACTACCTAAACTCTATATTATTATTATAAAGTCACCATAGAAATTGCCATAGCAACACATACCACCTCTTGACTATATAGAATAATATAGAAAACTTCTTAAAGCCTTTTGTCCAGAAAAGGGCGAAAACCCCCCTAAACGGGAGGAAAAAAAATCCCTTTTGACCCCCATCTGGGCGATCAGACTTTTGCTTCGTCCCTGGAAGGCTGCAACATTACTTTTGGGCAGGGTTAATGTCTTTGGCAGTTTGTGTAAAGAAAGTCCCAGATGAAAGTCTGTTTTCCGCTTGGTCATAAGGAAATGCTCAGATGAAAAGTCCACTCCAATTCAGCCACCTTTAGGACATCATCCGCATCTTCATCAAGCTCTCTTCTGGTCTTCCTCCTCCAAACCCAGCATGGTCATCTGCTCTGCCTGCTCCACCTCTCGATGCTCAATATCTGAAAAGAGTAAGAGACAAAAGCAGATTATATGTTCATTTCCAACTGTGCCAAAAACATAGCTCACTGCTCACATTTCTCTATCTGCCCATTTCTAACTGCAAAACTATTGTAGGGTGCCCACTGTTGCCTTGAAACACTTTCACGGAAAGGCATTGACTTCCAACGTAACGAATAAACTTGCATGTCTCTCCGTGCCGTCCTTGGAAGAACAGAGGCCTGCTGCTTCACAATATGGCAAATTTTTGCAAAATGCCCCATTTTGTGGCAACAGAAACACTTAATGTGACTGAATCTACCATTCCCAACCATTTGCTTCCACTTCTTAAACAATGCTGGTGTAGGAGTCCCATCTATTTCCTCTCTAGGGACCCCCACCTTAAGTAAATCAATCTACATGTGTCTCCTGGAGATCATAGGCCTTGTCTTCCTTGTATCTGAATCAACTCTGTAATTTGAGCTGATCAAATCCTCAGCTTCCCTCTTATGGGAAGTAACAGTGGCACATGTCCTACTTTTGCTTACAGGCTTTGGGCCTTTGTCCTTTGTTAGACCATCATTAGACTTGGTCATGGGGGCTGCATACCGCTCATTCAAATCTTCAGCTTGGCCTACAGTGGTTTGAACAAACTTCGAAGCCACTGCAGGTTTAACTTTGATTACCCTACTTTCTAAATTTTTTGCCCTGCTTGCAGTTTCTTCCAAACACTTGGATGCTACTGCAAGCTGCTCCTTCATTAAATCTCTTTCTAATTCTGCCTTTTCCCTCTTTTCAGACTCAATATGTAGAGCATGCAGGAAATGCAAACCAAACACAGCAACTGCCTGCATCTCTCCCTTACTGAACCCAAAACTTTTGAGACTAAAATCTGAGGAAAGATCAGAGACTCCATCCCCCCAAGCTCTGTTCAAAGGAGAAGCATATCCAGCCAGTTCCTTTGCAACAGACATCCACTGACTATTTCTGGCCCAGATAGGAAGGGTGCACGCCTTCAAGTCCTCCTGGACACCAGAAACCTTTGCAGCTTTACTCTTCCTAAACAGTGTACGCACCATTTTTCCCCCAGCACAAGCAACAAAACACACCACAGAAAACAGGTCAGCTTCTGTTGAAATTTTAGCACAAATTCCGGCTACGAGCCCCCATTGTTTTTGCTTTCTGTCTATCTATTAATGTTCTTGTGGTAAAATCAAGGAAGCTTAAACTTCTGTAGTGTATCAATGCTTTACTAAACAAGGAAAAATCTGCACATACAACTGTAGGATGCACAATACAACACACTTATAGCTTACAAAATATATGCCTACAAATATATATAAGCATGTACAACATGTACCGTATACATTAAGTTAACGAAATAATTACTCAACTTAGAGTTCAAGATGTAATGTCCATAGTTAATTGCTCAGTCCAACTCCCAAAAGTGTCTTCAAAGTTATCCAGCTTCAGGCAGGCATGTCTACTTCCTTTCTTCCTTTGTCCTTCCCAAACACCAACTGTTGTTCAAAACACACATCTCTCCACCAAAAACCTTTTCAAACCCCCCCTTTCCTGTTTCCTGATCAATGGAGGGGGAGGGGCCCCTCCCACCCATTTCCAGCAAAGAACTTCCAGTCAATGGAGGGGGAGGGAAGGGGCTCTTTACACATCCTGTTACTACCTAAACTCTATATTATTATTATAAAGTCACCATAGAAATTGCCATAGCAACACAATATTTGAAAGCCTAATTCCACTTTCCCACCTCCCAGTATTCCCTTTTCTCCCTGAATATCCCCCCACCCACCACCAGCATTTATTTTTTATTATTACCATTTACAGAAGGATTAATGCTGGTCATGTGAAGTAAAGTCTTCCTCTTTGGTTCTTCTCCAGTGCTGGACCTCAATCATGCAGCGAACATGGCTGGACTAATAATGCCATTCCCTCCATCATTAAATTATATTCTAAATATTTGCTTATAAGAGCTGTGCATTTATTGAAACCCTAAAAAACACTCTACTAGCCTTTTTAGTACTAATGTTATCTAAAATTATTTTATTTTTTAATATTACCAAAAACACTAAAATAATGTTTTCACATTAGTTTAGTGGCAACATTTATTTTTATGCAGCATTAGTTGTAGTAGAATATGTCAGGATGAGTTGAATAGAGATAGCAGATTAAAGATGGGCACCCGATGTTTCCTTCCATCTACACCAGTGGTTCTCAACTCCTGTCCTCAGGACCCACTAACAGGCCAGGTTTTCAAGATAACTGAAATACATCACAGGTGATATCTATTGCTGCTCAGTGATTGCAGTAATCTAGTCTGCCTCTCCCCAAGGTAATACTTAAAATCTGGCCTGTTAGTGGGTCCTGAGGACAGGAGTTGAGAAGCACTGATCTACACCTTCTCATTCTCTTTAAAGCAATCCAGTGTTTGTCTCTTGTATTTTGTAAGTAAGACAACAGACAAACACTGGAGCCAGTAATTGTAAATAACGCACTGGTTTGTCAGCTTCAGGAAGTGACATCACTGCCTTCCTCAAAGATGGGAAACTCCTTGTGGTTTGCAAGGCTAATCAGTGTCAAAGTTTTACATTTACAGAACAATCAGGAAGGTTCATAAGAGCGAAGAAAATCCTTGGAAGGATTACAGGGTATACAAATGAAGTGTAATAACGTGGTCTGTTTGTAATCTTTTCTGCAATACTTGTTTGCTGACACTCTTTACCAGCATTAATTAGAGTGACAACATAAGCATTTTCAATAACCCTATAATTAGTCACAGCTCTTAGCTGAGCCTGTTTTCTGTGTTAGTTTTTAGGAATAAAGATAATAAAGGTAGAAAGTCAGACTATGACAGCTAAACCTATAGGTTCCTCTTGACTCATTGGATGCTCAGAAAATGACAAGTAGAGGAGATGAGAGGTCTTTGTTGTCTGTAGTATGCTGACACAAAATTCCATCCAAGCCATTGTCTGCCACTTGCTCACGACAGCACATATCCTGTCTGAGTCACTGGACCTCAATTTGTTTATTATGCTGATATCATAGATCATTTTATCTTTCCTGAAATACAGTTGGTATAGTATAGCGATTTAAGTCTTTTTAATAGAGCTGAGATGGGTTAGAACTAATGTTGCTTTTATTTTGAAGGAAAAAATTCCAGCCTTATAAAAAAAAAAATCCCAATTAATAACATTGGTAACAAGGTCCATTTTTACCAGGCTTGGCCATTAAAATAGCAGTCAGGGTGCAATTCTAGTTGGAAGCTCTGTCAGGCTACTATGGCCAGTTGTGGAGATTTCTTTACTTTCAGTTATGTCACTGGGGCAGGAAATGGTGGTGAAGTTCTACAAGGACAACTATAAATATCTGGTAGAAGTTCTTACACTTGCCCGCTATATTCCGCACCTGGAGTTGTAAAAAAAGTATTGTGGTACCAATTTGACAAGGGCAGTGTCAACCACAAAGGTCAGTGAAAAGAAAAACATATAGAGTGTTCGGGTTTTATAAAATGTATAAAGTTGCTTGGATCTACAGGTCGAGAATTGTACTAATTCATGCTCCTGGGTTGGTTAATATGAAGTTCAAGTATTATTGTTTTTAGCCTGAATGGTTAATATGTTATTTGAGTAAGTCAGGGGTGCCAAACCAGTGGCCCGCGGAGCCCTCTGATGTGGCCCGCGACCTCCTGCTCTGGGATGGAATAGAATACTGTTATTAAATAAAGGTCAATTTCTAAAATCACAGTGTATTTATGGGCATAGTTCTGCAGTGGTTACTGGGCTGCTTTCAAACTGATCTGCAGGTGCAGTGCAGTTTACCTGCACTGAGCCATAGACTTCTGTTATTACCTGCGAGTTTGGTGAGCTTTCTGAAAGTGCACCAAACCTGCAGAATATAATAGAAGTCTATTGCAAAGTGGAGGAAAGCCAGAAGGTACACTGCGTTGCACCCAGCGGTGTGGGTAAACTGCAGCGCATCAGTGTGAAAGCAGCCTTGGGCCCCTTTCACATGGACAGTCCGACCAATTGGACCCTCCATTCACCTCTAAGTAGTGGCAGACTTGTGTCCTACCTCCAATCCGATCCGCTAAAAAATAAATTAAAGAGTAGAGTGGGCTGTGTCCGTGTCCGCTCTGCATATGCAGAGCGGACACGGACATGCCATCCACCCGCTCCGCTCATTGTGGCCCGTGATCGATTACCAAGTTGCTTAAGTGGCCCTCATGCCGCATACACACGGCCGTTTTTAATGTAATTTTTCTCGTCATGAAAAACGGTCGTGTGAACGCGGCATCACTCTTCAAAAGGTTGGGCACCCCTGGAGTAAGTCATGTTTTAAAAAATAACAAGACTATTAAACTTCAGTTAGGGTGGTTGAGCACTGGACTCCAATATTTATGAAGGTTCTGAACAAATCAGATGATTGGTAACACGTGCCAACTTTCTAATGCTGGTGAAATAAAAAGGATGAGAGTGCCAAGCCATAGAGATCGGTCTAGATATAATTTTATTTTCTACACAAAAAGAGTCTGTCAAAAAATGATAGTCAATTCGTTCATTTACAGAGGTTATACATAAGTCCCCTTTCATCAGAGCTTAGGTTTGGTGTGCAGGTGAAATCTGGTGCAGTAGTCTTTGGGTTTAACCACTTGACCTCTGGAAGATTTACCCCCCTTCATGACCAGGCCATTTTTTGCGATATGGCACTGCTTTAATTTAACTGACAATTGCGCAGTCATGCGACACTGTACCCAAATAAAATTTACGTCCCTTTTTCCCCACAAATAGAGCTTTCTTTTGGTGGTATTTGATCACTTCTGCAGTTTTTATTTTTGTGCGCTATGAACAAAAAAAATAACGACAATTAAATAAAATAAAAAAACAATATTTTTTTACTTTTTGCTTTAACCACTTAACGACCGCCCACTGTAATTATATGTCGGCAGAATGGCACGGACAGGCACAATCACGTGCCGGTACGTGACTGCCTTCGTATAGTTGGGGGGTCCGATCGGAACCCCCTTCTATACAGTGAGCGGTGGTTATTTGTTCGGGAGCGATCCGTGATGAGGGGACGGCCGCTCGCTCCCGGCGAATGAAAACCTTCCTCTGCCTGTGTAATGTAAACACAGGCAGAGGAAGTGATGTCATCTCTCCTCGTGGCAGTCTTTTCGATCCGGCGCGAGGAGAGAAGACATCTCACAGTAAGTGCACCAACAGCCCACTGACACCAGTACACGTAGGCACACTTTTCACCCCCCAGTCACCCCCAGATCACCCCCCAGATCACCCCAGTCACAGTGCACCGTTTGCAGTGATTATTTTTTTACTGATCACTGCAATCAGTGTCATTTGTGACAGTAAAAAGTTGCAGGGCAGTTAGGTTTAGGCCCCTTTAGGTCCAGGGTAGCCCCCTAACCCCCCCTAATAAAGGTTTAACCCCTTGATCGCCCCCAGGTAACCCTTTCACCCCCTAACGCCAGCGTCACTAAGCAATCGTATTTCCGATCGCTGTATTTAGTGCCGGTGGTGCCCTAGATAGCCAGTTATTTATTTTTAGTTTCGCTGCAGGTTTTTATAGCGTCAGGTACCCCCATATATTATTTTAACCCCCTGATTGCCCCTAGAGTTAACCCTTTCACCAGTGATCACCGTATAAGTTTTACTGGTGACACTGGTTAGCCAGTTAGTTATTTAGTTATTTAGGTTACCCGTCAGGTTTTTATATAGCGTCAGGTACCCCCATATATAACCTAATAAAGGTTTTAACCACCTGATTGCCCCTAGTTAACCCTTTCACCAGTGATCACCATATAAGTTTTACGGGTGACGCTGGTTGGTTAGTTTGCTTTTTATAGCATCAGGGCACCCGCCGTATATAACCCAATAAAGGTTTAACCCCCTGATCGCCCGGCGGCTGATATCAATTAGGTTTTAGCGCCAGAGAGGGTCAGCGTTGCCCCAGGCAGCGTTAGGTTAGTGCCAGTAACACTAACACCCACGCGCAAAGCATACACCTCCCTTAGTGGTATAGTATCTGAACAGGTCAATATCTGATCTGATCAGATCTATACTAGCGTCCCCAGCAGTTTAGGGTTCCCAAAAACGCAGTGTTAGCGGGATCAGCCCAGATACCTGCTAGCACCTGCGTTTAGCCCCTCCGCCCAGCCCAGCCCAGCCCACCCAAGTGCAGTATCGATCGATCACTGTCACTTACCAAACACAACACACATAACTGCAGCGTTCGCAGAGACAGTCCTGATCCCTGCGATCGCTAACAGTTTTTTTTGAAGCATTTGATACATTTGCTGACAGTCAGGTGCTTTTTTACCTGTGAATCTTACTAGTGTACCCCTAAATTTAGAGCCCAAAATGGCAAGACGAAGGTACACTAGTAAAGAGGCCTACGAGATTCTGAGCATGACAGATAGTGAAGAGGAGGTCACGCATCTGTCAGATTCAGGCTCAGAATATCTTCCCGTAGAAGACAGTGAAGTCAGCGGCTCCATGTCAGATAGCTCTGACGACGAAGATGAGGTCCCTGCTAAGGTCAGGCGTACCCGATCCCGATCTTCTGAGGTTGTTGAGGAGCAAGAACCGCAGGTCTCTCGTATCATGGAGCAGAGTAGTACTAGCGCCGCTATTCCTTCTGGTGAATTGGCAAGCACCAGCGGCCTAGTACAGCCTGGGCGTACATCCAGCACTGCAATATCACGTGGTGACGTGGCGAATCCCATAAGTGCAGTTCAAGCTGGCGAGGTGGCAAGCACAAGTAGTGTCCCGCTGCCACCAAGAAGACAAAGGCAGACCCGTCGTGCCCATAGTGCCCTTCCTGCAGAATTCGCCTATCCTGATTGGGTCCCCACCACTTCTGCAGAACCCGTACTTCCCCCATTCACTGCCCAACCCGGTATTCAGGTGGAAACAGCTGATTTTATGCCAATTGATTTTTATTCGCTGTTTTTCACGGAAGATCTCTATAGATCTATTGTGGACCAGAGTAATTTATATGCTGGTCAATTCATCACCGCTAGTCCCCAGTTGCCTTCCATTGCCAAAGATTGGAAACCAATTACGGTTTCCGAATTTAAGACCTTTCTGGGCCTTTCCCTCAACATGGGCACACATAAATTCCCGTCATTGCGTGCTTATTGGTCCACGCACCCAATTGACCACATGCCCGTGTTCTCTGCCTCCATGCCCAGGAAACGATACGAGCAGATTTTGCGGTTCATGCACTTCAACGACAATGAACTTTGTCGTCCACGTGGAGACCCTGAATACGACCGGCTCTACAAAATTCGGCCCCTCATAAACCACTTCAACAAACGTTTTGCAGCCTTGTTTATTCCCGATCAAGTTGTCTGCGTTGATGAGTCCCTGATTAAATTTTCTGCCCGCTTGTCTTTCAAGCGGCCTTCCCAGCAAGCGTGCCAGATACGGGGTCAAGCTCTATAAATGCTGTGACAGGGCAACAGGCTATATATGGAGCTTTATGGTTTATGAGGGAAAAGATAGTCAGGTTGAGCCGGTCAACTGCCCGGATTACATAGGGAGCGCTGGCAAGATAGTGTGGAACTTGGTGTCACCCATATTCGGAAAGGGGTACCACTTGTATGTGGACAATTATTACACGAGCGTGCCACTGTTTAGTCACTTGTTTGATCATCAGATTGGAGCATGTGGCACCGTGCGACCTAATCGCCGGGGCTTTCCCCAGAGGCTTGTAGATTCCCGTCTTAGGCTGGGGGAGAGAGCCGGCTTGAAGTGTAATAACTTGCTCGCTATGAAGTGGAGGGACAATAAGAATGTTTTCCTTCTTACCTCCCTTCATGCAGACACGACAGTCCAAATTCATACGGCGACTGGTGTTGTGGAGAAACCCCTCTGTGTCCACGAATATAAACAAAAATATGGGAGGGGTGGACCTCAACGACCAGTTGTTGGCGCCGTATCTAATTGACCGTAAGGCGAGACGCTGGTACAAAAAAGTGTCTCTATCCTTATTCCAATTGGCTTTGCTGAATGCTCATGTGCTATACAGAGCTTCAGGCGGGACTTTATCTCTTCTAAAATTCCAGAATGAGATAGTCACAGAACTCCTGTATCCAGGCAGTTCTGCACCTCACCATCCCCTACCAAATGCAGTAAGCCGGCTGCATGAGAGGCATTATCCGTATGTCCTCCAGAGTACCCCTACCCAACGAACCCCCCAAAAAAGATGTCGTGTCTGTAGCAATCGCGGATTTAGGCGTGACACCCGTTGTTTTTGTCCACTCTGTCCTGACAATCCTGGTCTTTGCATTGGTGAATGTTTTGAAAGCTTCCACTCAAAAGTGAAGTTTTAGCGTAGGGTACAGCATTTCACAGACTAGGACACACTTACACAGGGTCTCCCAAGATGCCATCGCATTTTGAGAGACCCGAACCATTACAGTTGTTAAAGTTAAAAAAAAAGTGTAAAAAAGAAAAAAAAAACTTAAAAACAAAAAACACAAAAAATAAATAAAAATTGTCGTTTTATTGTTCTCTCTCTCTCTCTCTCTCTCTCTCTCTCTCTCTCTCTCTCTCTATTGTTCTGCTCTTTTTTACTGTATTCTATTCTGCAATGTTTTATCATGCTTGCTTTTCAGGTATGTAATTTTTTGTTTTCAGGTGCGCCATTCAGCTGCAGCGCGTAATTATTTATCTTGACAGCAACAGCGTTTGCTCCCACGATACATAAAGCCGTGACTCCAGTGCTGTAGGAGGTGATTTCACCACCACAGTTAAAAAAAAGAGCATATATGCCGAAGCATGGGGGCAGCAGGGGCGGAGGAGCGATTTTGCTCCTAATGCCGCGAACATACGGTCGAAATTCCGACGGAGGCTTGCCCGTGGAAAAGTCAGACCGTGTGTACGCGGCATAACCTTTTATGCCGCGTACATACGGTCGAAATTCCGACGGAGGCTTGCCCGTGGAAAAGTCAGACCGTGTGTACGCGGCATAACCTTTTATGCCGCGTACATACGGTCGAAATTCCGACGGAGGCTTGCCCGTGGAAAAGTCAGACCGTGTGTACGCGGCATAACCTTTTATGCCGCGTACATACGGTCGAAATTCCGACGGAGGCTTGCCCGTGGAAAAGTCCGACCGTGTGTACGCGGCATAACTGTTTTGCGGGAGGATACCCCCATGCTTCGGCATATATAAATGGTGCATGTATGCCCATCATTAGAAGTGGGTGGATGAAGGGAGGTATTCTAATGGTGGGCATACCCACCGATCAATCTCTTTTTTTCGTTCAGCCAACAGGCTGCATGAAAAAAAAGATTACAATACATGTCCAACAAGGACCAGCAACGTACTGGTATGTTGCTGGACTTTGAATGGTTATACCAGATTGATGCCTGTGGGTTTAGGTATCATCTTGGTATCATTCTTTTCAGCCAGCGGCCGGCTTTCATGTAAAAGCAATCCTAGCAGATAATTAGCCTCTAGACTGCTTTTACAAGCAGTGGGAGGGAATGACCCCCCCCCCCGAATATAAACGGCGCCATTGGGAAATTGGGAAAGCATTTTATCACACCGATCTTGGTGTGGTCAGATGCTTTGAGGGCAGAGGAAAGATCTAGGGTCTAACCCCCCAATTTTTTTCAAAAAAAGAGTACCTGTCACTGCCTATTGCTATCATAGGGGATATTTATATTCCCTAAGATAACAATAAAAATGGTAAAAAAAAAAAAAAAAAAATATGGAAGGAACATTTAAAAAAAAAAAAAAGCAAAATAAATAATAAAAAAAAAAAAGCACCCCTATCCCCCCCTGCTCTTGCGTAAAGGCGAACGCAAGCGTCGGTCTAGCGTCATATGTAAACAGCAATTGCACCATGCATGTGAGGTATCACCGCAAAGGTCAGATTGAGGGCAGTAATTTTTGCAGTAGACCTCCTCTGTAAATCTAATGTGGTAACCTGTAAAGGCTTTTAAAGGCTTTTAAAAATGTATGTAGTTTGTCGCCGCTGCGCGTTTGTGCGCAATTTTAAAGCATGTCGTGTTTGGTATCCATGTACTCGGCCTAAGATCATCTTTTTTATTTCATCAAACATTTGGGCAATATAGTGTGTTTTAGTGCATTAAAAATAAAAAAAGTGTGTTTTTCCCCAAAAAATGCGTTTGAAAAATCGCTGCGCAAATACTGTGTTGAAAAAAAAAATTCAACACACACTATTTTAATCTGTAGGGCCTTTGCTTTAAAAAAATATATAATGTTTGGGGGTTCAAAGTAATTTTCTTGCAAAAAAAAATATGTTTTCATGTAAACAAAAAGTGTCAGAAAGGGCTTTGTCTTCAAGTGGTTAGAAGAATGGATGATGTGTGACATAAGCTTCCTAATGTTGTGCATAAAATGCCAGGACAGTTCAAACCCCCCCCCCCCCCAAATGACCCCATTTTGGAAAGTAGACACCCCAAGCTATTTGCTGAGAGGCATGTTGAGCCCATTGAATATTTTTTTTTTTTTTTGTCCCAAGTGATTGAATAATGACAAAAAGAAAAAAAATGTACAAAAAGTTGTCACTAAATGATATATTGCTCAAACATGCCATGGGCATATGTGGAATTGCACCCCAAAATACATTCTGTTGCTTCTCCTGAGTATGGGGATACCACATGTGTGAGACATTTTGGGAGCCTAGCCGCGTACAGGACCCCGAAATTCAAGCATCGCCTTCAGGCTTTCTAAGGGTGTAAATTTTTGATTTCACTCCTCACTGCCTATCACAGTTTCGGAGGCCATGGAATGCCCAGATGGCACAAACCCCCCTCCCCAAATGACCCCATTTTGGAAAGTAGACACCCCAAGCTATTTGCTGAGAGGTATCTTGAGTATTTTGCAGATCTCGCTTTTTGTCACAAAGTTTTGAAAATTGAAAAAAGAAAAAAATAAATGTTCTTTCTTAATTTTCAAAAACAAATGAGAGCTGTAAAATACTCACCATGCCTCTCAGCAAATAGCTTGGGGTGTCTACTTTCCAAAATGGGGTCATTTGGGGGGTTTTGTGCTATCTTGGCATTTTATGTCCTTCAAAACTGTGATAGGTAGTGAGGAGTGAAATCAAAAATTTATGCCCTTAGAAATCTTGAAGGCGGTGCTTGGTTTTTGGGGCCCCGTACGAGGCTAGGCTCCAAAAAAGTCTCACACATGTGGTATCCCCGTACTCAGGAGAAGCAGCAGAATGTATTTTGGGGTATAATTTTTCACATATGCCCATGGCATGTGTGAGCAATATATCATTTAGTGACAACTTTGTGCAAAAAAAAAAAGTTTGTCATATTCCTGCAACTTGTGGCAAAATGTAAAATATTCCATGGACTCAACATGCCTCTCAGTAAATAGCTTGGGGTGTCTACTTTCCAAAATGGGGTCATTTTGGGGGGTTTTGTGCTATTTTGGCATTTTATGGCCTTCGAAACTGTGATAGGTAGTGAGGAGTGAAATCAAAAATTTGCGCCCTTAGAAATCCTGAAGGCGGTGCTTGGTTTTCGGGGGCCCGTACGCGGCTAGGCTCCTAAAAAGTCCCACACATGTGGTATTCCCGTACTCAGGAGAAGCAGCAAAATTTATTTTGGGGTGCAATTCCACATATAACCATGACATGTGTGAGCAATATATCATTTAGTGACAACTTTTTGTATTTTTTTTTGTCATTATTCAATCACTTGGGACAAAAAAAAAATATTCAATGGGCTCAACATGCCTCTCAGCAATTTCCTTGGGGAGTCTACTTTCCAAAATGGGGTCATTTGGGGGGGTTTTGTACTGCTCTGCCATTTTAGCACCTCAAGAAATGAGATAGGCAGTCATAAATTAAAAGCTGTGTAAATTCCAGAAAATGTACCCTAGTTTGTAGACGCTATAACTTTTTCGCAAACCAATAAATATACGCTTATTGACTTTTTTTTTACTAAAGACATGTGGCTGAATACATTTTGGCCTAAATGTATGACTAAAATTGAGTTTATTCGATTTTTCTTATAACAAAAAGTAGAAAATATCATTTTTTTTTCTAAATTTTCAGTCTTTTTCCGTTTATATCGCAAAAAAAAAAAATCGCAGAGGCAATCAAATACCATTAAAAGAAAGCTCTATTTGTGGGAAGAAAAGGACGCAAATTTCGTTTGGGTACAACATTGCATGTCTGCACAATTTCCAGTTAAAGCAGCGCAGTGCCAAATTCTGAAAACACCTCTGGTCCTTTAGCTACAAAATGGTCCGGGGCTTAAGTGGTTAACCACTTGCCGACCGCCGCACGCCGATATACGTTGTCAGAATGGCACGGGCAAGCAAATGTGCGTACCTGTACTTTCTTTAAATTTGCCGCCTAGCGTGTGCGCATGCGCCTGCCGCGTGCCTCGTGAGTGTGCCCGCGGGTCCCGGGAACTCGATGTTCCCGGGCGGTCCGCGATTGCGTTCGGCAAAGGCAGAACAGGGGGATGACTTTGTAAACAAGGCATTTTCCTGTTCTGCCTAGTGACACGTCAGGGATCTACTGTTCCCTGTGTGTTCGGGAACAGTGATCGCTGACGTGTCATTGGTAGCTCCTCCCCTTTACAGTTAGAATCACTCCCTAGGACACACTTAACCCCTTCAGCGCCCCCTAGTGGTTAACCCCTTCACTGCCAGTGTCATTTTCACAGTAATCAGTGCATTTTTATAGCACTGATTGCTGTATAAATGACAATGGTCCCAAAAATGTGTCAAAATTGTCCGATGTGTCCGCCATAAAGTCGCAGTCACGATACAAATCGCAGATCACCGCCATTGCTAGTAAAAAATAAATAAAAAAAATGCCATAAAACTACCTCCATTTTGTAGACGCTATAACTTTTGCGCAAACCAATCAATATACGCTTATTGCGATTTTTTTTACCACAAATATGTAGAAGAATACATATCGGCCTAAACTGAGAAAAAAATTTGCTTTTTAAAAAAAAAAAAATTGGGGATATTTATGTAGCCGCCTCACCCTCTCTCTCTTCTTTAGTGGTTACTTTGGCTTCGGTCTAGGGGTACCTTGAAGGGGAGAGCGAGGTGCGCCACGGCCCATGTCCTCTAGATTACAGCATGTAGAGGTGAAGGCCAGCATCAGATTACATTCGGGCTGTGTATACGCTCAGAACCAAGTCTGTTCTGCTGATAACCCCCTTTGCTCCCAGTAATTTGAGTACCACACAATGAAAAGGTCCAACGCTTATTTATTCCATAACGGCAAACAAATAGTCCTTTGCAAGCAGACAGTTTGAGACCCATAGAACAGTTCAGTATTGGTGGGGAGTAGGTCAAGGCACAATCCTCAAAGAAAACTAAACCGTTGAGGTTTCACCAACGGTTGCTAAGCACAGTGGCTGTTAAATGGAATTTTTGGCTTCAGAGTCTCTTCCAGCGACTCTAGTGAACAGGAACTGGAGTTACCTTCGCTACGTTGCAGCCCCTGTCAGGGGGAAGACATCCCTCCAAGAGAGTTACCAGAGGCCCTGCCGTCACCGGATTAATGCTGTACCGGGCTATTTGGAAGGGTTACACTCCCCGGCCTCCTCACCTCAGATACGGGTCCCAACACCTTAGGGCCCCTCGAACTCCTCAACCCTCGTGGAACACAGTCGAAGTTACTGGGCCCCAGGCCTTGGTCATAGTACCTCACCCCAGGCTTAAGGTGCCTGGGATGGACTCCATCCCTCGCTCCGGCCAGGTCAAGGGCACCTGGGCCCGAAACGCCGGAACGCCAGCACCCAGGCTGAAGGTGCCTGGGCGTGGCCGCGTCCTCCAACTCTGAACCCCGAGGTCAGGGCGTCCGCCCCTTTTATCTCCTCTCCCCTTGCGTCACAGCGGGTTCCCCGCCCCGCTGTACCGGCGCCAGGAAAGGACAAACAAAGGAACAGTCTTGCGGTGCAGGTTCAACTCCGGCCCAGGGCGACAACGCCACCTGCAGGCCACAGGGAACCTTGCACCACCAGAGTCCTCCAAGAACCACAAAAGGGATTCTCAGATTCCCTAACAATTAGTACATCTGGGTTGAATAACCCAGATGCTCCCCCCCAAATTTAAATGGCCGCTACATTTATTATAGCAAAAAGTACAAAATATTGCTTTTTTTTCCCAAATTGTCGCTCTATTTTTGTCTATACCGCAAAAAATAAAAACCGCAGAGGTGATCAAATACCACCAAAAGAAAGCTCTATTTGTGGGGAAAAAAGGACGTCAATTTTGTTTGGCAGCCAAATGGTCCGGGGCTGAAGTGGTTAAAACACATCCAATAAAAAAAATAAAAAAATCGAATTTCTTCACAATTTAGGCCAAAATGTATTCTGCTACATATTTTTGTTAAGACAAAATCCAAATAAGCAGATACTGATTGGTTTGCGTAAAAGTTATAGCGTCCAAGAACTATGGGATATATTTATGGAATTGATATTTATTTATTTATAACATTTTTGCTTACACATGATTGAAAGATGGAAGTCAACAGAGCTTCTGTTCATTTACTAAGCTCTGGAGCAACTGCTCTTGCATTGTGCACAATTTATTTGCCTTAAAGCGGAGTTCCACCCAAAAATGGAACTTCCACTTTAAGGGAAGGTGACCCCCTGACATGCCACATTTGGCATGTCATTTTTTTTTGGGGGGGGGGGACGGAAACCCTCTTTTTAGAGGGTTCCAGCTCCCACTTCCTCCAGCGGCACCGCAGCGCCGGAAGGAAGTTCACCTTTCCCCCCTCCCTCTCAGCAATCATCTGGGACACGTCACAGGTCCCAGATGATTGCTCGGCCAGTCACATTGTGAAGTGCGGCTCGCGCATGCGCAGTGCGTGCCCGGCTGTCAAGCCCCAGCCAGGCGCCCACAGTGACAATGCCGGAGCCGCGCTGGACCCTGGGACAGGTAAGTGTCCAATTAATAAAAGTCAGCAGCTGCAGTATTTGTAGCTGCTGACTTTGAATTATTTTTATTTTTTTAATCGGAACTCCGCTTTAAGTAAATCAACCCCATTGGTTGTCAACTCTTGATAGACTGTTTTATTATAAGAACTAAAATCATATCTGGACTGATCCCTACGGTTTGCAGCTCTCATTCTTCCATGCCCATTCATTCAACTGGCAAATGATGTCTGGTGTCAGTTATTTGAAATACTGATTGAATAGTTAAATTATGGTGACTGGATGTATGAACTATGGTGATATGAAACTGGAGCATGTTAAACCAAGGACTGATTCATAGCTTGACGTCAGTTTTTACAGTGATAAGAGCTAGTGTCACGTGGAATAATTATTTAACCATCAACTAGCAGATGCTTTCTTTTCTGAAACAACTTGAATATAAGACTTTACAAATAAAGGCCTTGAGTTTGTTATTTCTAAGCACCATACTACCCATGAATCCACATCAGCCTCCTATACACACATTGGAGAGTGAGGCTTCACAGCAAAGAATTTTGCTACAAGAACCTTCAAGCCGCAATGGCCAAATTTTCCTGCCACTCCATTGTTTTACTGTATATCTACTTGGGGTTGATGATATCACCCCCAACGCTTGAGCACTGCATAATGGGAGAGGTATGTCAAAGTTGCTCTAACGGAGAAATGGAGCAGTTAGCTTTAATTAAAGAGACTCTGTCACTTTACCCTGAATGGACAAAGTGAGAGAGTATCTTTAAACATATGCTCCTTATAGAAATAGATTTGCATATAAGTGCAAGACTTACATGCGGTATATGAATATGATAATAAAAAAAACACTGTAGCACCTACACCCATACAACGCCCTACATTATAAAGCATGTGACTTGTCAGTGATATTTTGCCACAGACAACACCATATCCTGTTTATTAATTTAAATATTGTAGCCGATGAAGCTTATACATGTGCTCTGCAAAAAAAACTCTAACCTTCTTTTACAGCTGTGCTCATAAGTTTACATACCCTGGCAGAATTTATGATTTCTTGGCCATTTTTCTGAGAATATGAATGATAACACAAAAACATTTCTTTCACTCATGGCTAGTGTTTGGCTGAAGCCATTTATTATAATTCAACTGTGTTTACTCTTTTTAGATCATAATGGCAATAGAAACTACCTAAATTACCCTGATCAAAAGTTTACATACCCTGGTGATTTTGGTCTGATAACATGCACACAAGTTGACACAAAGGGGTTTTGAATGGCTATTAAAGGTAACCATCCTCACCTGTGATCTGTTTGCTTGTAATTAGTGTGTGTGTATAAAAGGTAAATACGTTTCTGGATCCCTGACAGACCCTTGCATCTTTCATCCAGTGCTGCACTGACATTTCTGGATTCTGAGTCATGGGGAAAGAAAAAGAGTTGGCAAAGGATCTGTGGGAAAAGGTAGTTGAACTGTATAAAACAGGAAAGGGATATAAAAAGATATCCAAGTAATTGAGAATGCCAATCAGCAGTGTTCAAACGCTAATCAAGAAGTGGAAAATGAGGGGTTCTGTTGAAACCAAACCACGGTCAGGTAGACCAACAAAAATTTCAGCCACAACTGCCAGGAAAATTGTTCGGGATGCAAAGAAAACCCCACAAATAACTTCAGGTGAAATACAGGACTCTGAAAACATGTGGTGTGGCTGTTTCAAGATGCACAATAAGGAGGCACTTGAAGAAAGATGGGCTGCATGGTCGAGTCCCCAGAAGAAAGCCATTGCTACGCAAATGCCACAAATAATCCCACTTACAAAATGCCAAACAGCACAGAGACAAGCCTCAAACTTTCTGGCACAAAAGTCATTTGGAGTGATGAGACCAAAATTTAGCTTTTTGGCCACAACAATAAACGCTTCATTTGGAGAGGAGTCAACAAGGCCTATGATGAAAGAAAGGTAAACCATTCCTACTGTGAAACACGGAGGTGGATCGCTGATGTTTTGGGAATATGTGAGCTACAAAGGCACAGGAAATTTAGTCAAAATTGATGGCAAGACGAATGCAGTATGTTATCAAAAAATACTGGAGGAACATTTGCATTCATCAGCCAGGAAGCTGTGCATGGGACATACTTGGACATTCCAACATGACAATGATCCAAAACACAAGGCCAAGTCGACCTGTCATTGGCTACAGCAGAATAAAGTGAAGGTTCTGGAGTGGCCAACTCAGTCTCCTGACCTAAATATCATTGGGCCTCTCTGGGGAGATCTCAAACGTGCACTTCATGCAAGACAGCCCAAGAATTCACAGGAACTGGAGGAATGAACAGCTTTACCATCTGAGAAGATATAGAGCCTCATCCACAAATTCAACAAAAGACTTTGACACGTACCTTGGAGGTGAGCCTGATGTGCAGAGGGAGACCTCTCGTACAACCCTGGTTCCCTGGTCACTGGAGTTGGGACAGTGAACGAAGGAGCACAGTGGGGTATGAGTGCCTGCTGGGTTCTCTTGGACTGGATATGAAGACCGCTGTGAGGGCAGGAACTGACTTGGAAGCTGAGGATGCAGGTCAGAGGATGCAGGTGTGCCAAGGAGCAACAGGTGCACTCAGATGCAAGCAGCAGGCAGAAGAAGGGTCAGACGAGCCAGGTAATGCACAGCAGATCAGATACAGGCAGGAGCAGCAGGCAGCGGATGGTCAGTGTTCAGGCAGGATCAGCAGCAGAGGATCAGGCAGACAAATGAGCAGCACAAGGTCAAGGAAGCCAAAGGTCAGGACTGGAGGTTAGGGAGCCGGGACAGAGTAACAACAGGTGCAGGTTCAGAATCAGGTCACAGGATAAGCTGCAGATCAAACAGCAAGGATCTGGACAGTGGAAGCCCCTTTTATAGGCTACTGCACGCCAAAGCAGCGTCACTGTGCGCGCGTGCACGATCTCCATGATCGGCGCATGCGCATTGGTGCACGTCTGTTTACCACTGGAAGCCTGCTAGCGGGGATGCGCTCGAGCTCTGTTACAGGTCTAAGAGGCGTGTGTCCATGACAGACTTCAAGCTGTCATTGATGTTAAAGGGGGCAATACACGGTATTAAACTGGGGTATGTAAACTTTTGATCAAGGTCATTTGGGTAGTTTATGTTGTCATTATGATTTAAAAAGAGTAAACAGAGTTGATTGATAATAAATAGGGATGAGCCGAACACCCCCCTGTTCGGTTCGCACCAGAACCTGCGAACAGACCTAAAGTTTGCGTGAACTTTAGAACCCTATTAAATACAATGGACCGGAACGTTTGAAATCTAAAGTGCTAATTATTAAGGCTAATATGCAAGTTATTGTCCTAAAAAGGGTTTGGGGACCCGGGTCCTGTCCCAGGGGACATGTATCAATGCTATTTTTTTTTTTTAAACTGCCGTTTTTTTCGGGAGCAGTGATTTTAATAATGCATAAAGTGAAACAATAAAAGTGAAATATTCCTTTAAAATTTATACCTGGGGGGGTGTATAGTATGCCTGTAAAGCAGCGCTTGTTTCGCTTGCTTAGAACTGTCCCTGCACAAAATGTCATTTCTGAAGGAAAAAAAGCCATTTAAAACCACTCACGGCTATAATGAATTGTCGGCTCCCGGCAATACAGAGAAAAGTCATTGATAAAAAAAATTTTAAAAATGCGTGGGGGTCCCCCCAAATTCAATTACCAGGCCCTTCAGGTCTGGTATGGATATTAAGGGGAACCCTGCATCAATTTTTTTTTAAAAATGACGTGGGGTTCCCCCCAAATATCCATACTAGACCCTTCAGGTCTGGTATGGATTTTAAGGGGAACTCCACCCCAAATTAAAAAAAAAAATAGCTTGGAGTTCCCGCAAAAATCCATACCAGAACCTTTATCCGAGCACGCAACCTGGCAGGCCGCAGGAAAAAAAGGGGGGACGAGAGAGCGACCCCCCCCTCCTGAACCGTACCAGGCCACATGCCCTCAACATGGGGAGGATGTCCCCATGTTGATGGGGACAAGGGCCTTATCCCCACAACCCTTGCCCGGTGGTAGTGGGGGTCTGCGGGCAGGAGGCTTATCGGAATCTGGAAGACCCCTTTAACAAAGGGGACCCCCAGATCCCGCCCCCCCCATGTGAATTGGTAAGGGGTACATTGTACCCCTACCATTTCACAAAGAAAGTGTAAAAAAAATGTAAAAAAAATTCACAGACACCTTGGAAAAGTCCTTTATTAAAAATAAAAAACACATTCCAGTGATGTAATCCAAAGTCCCGCGGCTATCCGATGTCCAGCTCTGCAGTCTCCACTCGAAATGTCATTGGCTGAGTGGACCTACACTGCGGAGGAAGTTCCCCATCAGGTCCGCTCAGCCAATGACGTAGGCTGGGTCTGAGGTACGAGGGGGCGGGGGCGCCCTCCTATCTCAGACCCCGCCTACGTCTTGGCTGAGCGAACCTGATGGGGAACTTCCTCTTTAGTGTAAAAAAATGAATAGACCCGCCCCTTCTCACGTTCCCCATCAGGTCCGCTCCTGATAGGGAACGTGAGAAGGGGCGGGTCTATTCTTTTTTTACACTGAAGAGGAAGTTCCCTATCAGGTCCACTTAGCCAATGACGTAGGCGGTGTCTGAGATACAAGGGTGCCCCCGCCCCCTCGTACCTCCAACCCTGCCTACGTCATTGGGGAACTTTCTCTTCAGTGTAAAAAAATTAATAGACCCGCCCTTCTCACGTTCCCCATCAGGTCCGCTTCTGATGGGGAACGTGAGAAGGGCGGGTCTATTCATTTTTTACACTGAAGAGGAAGTTCCCCATCAGGTCCGCTTAGCCAATGACGTAGGCGGGGTCTGAGATACGAGGGTGCCCCCTCGCACCTCAGACCCCGCCTACGTCATTGGCTGAGCGGACCTGATGGGGAACTTCCTCCGCAGTGTAGGTCCGCTCAGCCAATGACGTTTCGAGTGCAGACTGCAGCGCTGGACATCGGATTGCCGCGGGACATTGGATTTCTTCGTTGGAATGTGTTTTTTATTTTTTATTTTTAATAAAGGACTTTTCCAAGGTGTCAGTGTGTTTTTTTACATTTTTTTTACACTTTCTTCGTGAAATGGTAGGGGTACAATGTACCCCTTACCAATTCACATAGGGGGGCCGGGATCTGGGGGTCCCCTTTGTTAAAGGGGTCTTCCAGATTCCGATAAGCCCCCTGCCCGCAGATCCCCACAACCACCGGGCAAGGGTTGTGGGGATGAGGCCCTTGTCCCCATCAACATGGGGACATCCTCCCCATGTTGAGGGCATGTGGCCTGGTACGGTTCAGGAGGGGGGGACGCTCTCGTCCCCCCCTCTTTTCCTGCAAGGTTGCATGCTCGGATAAAGGGTCTGGTATGGATTTTTGGGGGAACTCCAAGCTATTTTTTTTTTAAATTTGGGGTGGAGTTTCCCTTAAAATCCATACCAGACCTGAAGGGTCTACTATGGATATTTGGGGGGAACCCCACGCATTTTTTTTTAATTTGCGGCAGGGTTCCCCTTAGTATCCATACCAGACCTGAAGGGCCTGGTAATTGAATTTGGGGGGACCCCACGCATTTTTTTTTTTTTTATCAATGACTTTTCTATGTATTGCCGGGAGCCGACAATTCATTATAGCCGCGAGTGAGTTTTAAATGACTTTTCTCTTATCATCCATGGACCGACACGGCGGCTCTTATTCACTGAACGTGTGGGTTATGTCCCTGCTTGCAGGAGAAGACCTAGGCAGAATGTGAGATGTTATACATACATTCTAAAAGCCAGAGTTGAACAGCCCCACCCAGGGGGGCGGTCCCCCTGGACATAACCCACCCCCTGCAGTCAGCAGACCTCAGTTTTTTTCTGCCTAGCAGAAGGAGAAGACGTGGCTCTCTCAGGAGCCAGTCTCCTGGAAGATTTTACTTTAATTTTTATTCCTTTGGGAATTTTATTATTTTATTTTTGAGACCTTCAATCAACTGTCAGCTGGGCAACAGGTTGGGTACACTAGTATCCTCGTAGTCTTCCCTGTCCGACCATCGAGCGTGCTGATCCTCGCCTTGTGTGCGTGAGACTCAGTTCACGACATGCCCCATGTAACGGCACCCCAAGTATGAAAGGGGTTAACGCCGTTTAGGATATTCCCTCTCCAGAACACACATCCACTACCGACACTCCACAGTCAGGCGACCGCTTCCCATAGGAATAATTCTTCCAGAAGTACGAGACAAACGCTTTGTATGAAGTTTCCAGCTGGTTTGACAATTTTAATGACAAACTCCAAGTTTTATACACACAGATAGGAGGTTCTTGCATTCTCCTCATTTTCCTCTGACAATACACCTTTGACCAGACCTAATTTACATGAGCTAATTAACTACAGCTGATGACTCAGACACATGACCTTTAGGCTAGCCTTACTGTCTCCTAAACTACAGTACCCATTATCAAAGGACTTCTTTACACAATACAGGGCCAATTACCACAATGAAAGATCTTTTAGAAGCTAGTCTGGATTCATTAACATTACACAGGCATCCAGGTGATTGGAGTTGAAGAAATCAGCATCTCTCAATTAACCTGTTGAGTTCAGGATCAACAAACAGTAAATATTGTGGATTAATATTACAGACCCATTTTAAAGCAATCTAAGACATATTCTCAATGTCCATTATTTCCTGGCTCACCCTGTGCCCAAAGTGACCCCTGTCACACATCTCCCCTTTCGGCAGGAGACTAACACAGGAGGAGACCCCAGACGGGTTGACTCCGAAGTTAGTCCATAGTTCCATTCCTCTAATGCCTGAACAACCCATCAGCTTTGCCATTTTGCTTACCGGGTCGGTAGCTGATGGTGAAGTTGTAAGGTTGCAGGACGAATAATGGAATTCAGTTCTGGAACAGTCACTTGCTTTGCTCTCTCAATGGCTCCCAAAACTTGTTGCTGATGCTCTTGTGAGAGGTGAGGCAAAACCTGGGCACAAATCCCATCTAACCTTTTGACAATTTCAGCCTGTTTGTGCATTTCAATGTTCAAGCCATGGGACATCTCATAATACATGACGTAGTGTCGTTGCATCTCCGATTTCTCCCTGGCCAACTTGTCACATTCCAATTCTAGACTGTGATATTTTGACTGATCTAAGGTACATGTCGGGGGAGATAGTCTTACCCAGTTCTCAGCCGCAAGCGGGCCGGTTCCAGCAGCATGGGTCTGGGCACAGGTAGTCACTGGGTTGGCTTCAGCGGGGCCCATCGGGGCGTAAGCAGAAACGAGGGGGGCCAAATCATTCCCCAGTAGTACATCCGCTGGCAAATCCTTCATCACCCCCACATTCACGTGTCCCGAACCAACCCCCCAATCCAGGTGAACACGGGCAACGGGTAGCCGGAAGACGGTGCCTCCCGCTACTCTTACGGCTACAGTGTCTCCGGTATGTTGGCTCTCTGGGATGAGGTTCTTCTGTAGTAGGGTCATGGTGGCACCAGTATCACGTAGGCCATTGGCTACCTTTCCATTGACCCAGACAGTCTGCCTGTGTTGCTGCCGGTTGTCCCGGTTAGCTGCTTGTATTGGATCAGCCTCATGCAGGACGTCCCAATGTTCTTCCTCCTCAACGCAGTGGGCCACAGGCATGGATGTGCGTGGGTTCCCCCCTGCTGGCTGTCTCCACAACTGGGACTGCCTGGCTGGATTCAATGGACAGTCTGTTTTTTTGTGCCCTAGCTGTTTACATCCGAAACACCTGATGGGTTGTGAGTAGTCCTGGGAGTTGAACCTGGGCTGCTGAGGATAAGTGGCCGCTGGAGGTGGTGCTGAAGTTGGGTTAGAGGCTGGTAAATTGGGCCGAGATAGTGGATAGCGTTCGCTTTCGCCTGACCTTCGAGAGTCCAGATATTCATCGGCCAAAGTAGCCGCTTGCTGTACAGTCCGTGGTCGCTTATCTCGCACCCAATCCCGTAATACCGGAGGGGTGTGGTTAAAGAACTGTTCTAGGAGTACTAGCTGGGTGATGTCCTCTATGGTATGAGCGTGGCTTCCCTGGAACCAGCCCTTAAGGTTTCGCTGCAGACGATGTGCCCACGCCACGTATGTTATGTTGGTTTGTTTCCGGGATTCTCAAAACTTAATCCGGCTGGCTTCGGGTGTAATGGAAAATCGGGCTAGCAGAGCTTCTTTTACCCGGTCATAGTCTTTAGCGTCCTCATCCTCCAGGGCCCGATACGCATTCGCCGCTCTGCCAGTTAAATTACTCGCCAGTAAGGCGACCCAATCTTGGGGCCGTACTTCATGTATCTGGTATAGTCTCTCAAAGTCCTGCAGGAACGCTTCAATTTCCTCCTCTCCTTCCTTAAATAGTTTGAACGCCCGAAAGGGCAACTTACGGAAAGGCGCTGCTTCTTTAGGTGTTGTCTCCGATTGCCGTATTTCCGCCATTCTCCACTCATGTTGCCACTCTAGTTCTCTCTTGTCGCTCATCCTGCAGCTGGATGTCTCTAATGGCATTCTGTATGGCGGTCTCTGATGGGTTAGCACCATATAATGCCAACCGCTCTCGAACTCGTTGCTGAAACAAGTCTTCAACTGACCGGGGTCCTGCATCCCCATCCCTCTGATCCATCTCGGCTAGCTCACTGATCAGGGTGGCCTTGTTCTTTGTCCCACCGGTCCCTCCACGGCTCTCAAGTAAGTCTTTCAGCGTGGCTTTCCTGCAGGCTGCATAGCTGGTCATTTACTGTGGTGGTTTGGAGTGTCCCTGTAACTGAAGAGAAAATCCCACCGCTGCCAACCAATGTAACGGCTCCCCAAGTATGAAAGGGGTTAACGCCGTTTAGGATATTCCCTCTCCAGAACACACATCCACTACCGACACTCCACAGTCAGGCGACCGCTTCCCATAGGAATAATTCTTCCAGAAGTACGAGACAAACGCTCTGTATGAAGTTTCCAGCTGGTCTGACAATCTTTAATGACAAACTCCAATTTTTATACACACGGAGAGGAGGTTCTTACATTCTCCTAATTTTCCTCTGACAATACACCTTTGACCAGACCTAATTTACATGAGCTAATTAACTACAGCTGATGACTCAGACACATGACCTTTAGGCTAGCCTTACTGTCTCCTAAACTACAGTACCCATTATCAAAGGACTTCTTTACACAATACAGGGCCAATTATCACAATGAAAGATCTTTTAGAAGCTAGTCTGGATTCATTAACATTACACAGGCATCCAGGTGATTGGAGTTGAAGAAATCAGCATCTCTCAATTAACCTGTTGAGTTCAGGATCAACAAACAGTAAATATTGTGGATTAATATTACAGACCCATTTTAAAGCAATCTAAGACATATTCTCAATATCCATTATTTCCTGGCTCACCCTGTGCCCAAAGTGACCCCCGTCACACCCCATGACTCCAGGGGTGGCCGGGTTGCTTTCATGCTCCCGCAGTCCTCTCAAGATTGAGCAGTACCTGACGGACTGTTTCTCTAGTGGTGGACCGGGCCGACAGCTACACAGTATGACTCTGTGATAGGTCTGTCAGAAACACACCAGTGGGTCCCTCAGGGGATGGGTAAGTAGTCTCTCCTGCCTGCAGGTGAGTACAAAATGCTGTGTGTGTTTCTCTGTGGGGGATTTTCCCTGTCTCCCCCTGTGTTTTATTGTCACTCTCTGTCACCATTGCTGGCGCTGTGCTGTGGGGGATGCCTGGGGGTCATACTGTCCTGGGGGGGGGGGCTCATGCTGGTCTGCATATCGCTGGGGGCCTTTTGTGTAATTTTCGGGCCTGGGCGCCGTTTGGCGCTGTGTGTGTGCTGTTTTAAAAAAAAAAAAGAATTTAGCTGCGCATGGTGGCCATTTCGCCGCAGATCGCCTCAGTGAAGTGCGGCGGCCATTTTCTTGTAGCCCGCGCGCTTTTCAGCACTAGTTTGGCCTCTATCGCAGCTGTAAACAGCGCACATCTCCTCACAATCTCCTCACAGCTCACTCGCGCTGACACAGTGCGGTACAGACAGACGTATCTGAGCGGTCCTGGTCCGGTCTGGTGAGTCCCCTGGCGCCCCTCCTCATTCAGCGCAGCATGTGGGTGGACTTTTTTTATCTGAGGAGTCTCAGAGAGGGGCAATATGGAGTCAGTGTCACAGCTTCCCCTTACATGTTGAGACAACAGGCAGTGCTCCAGCACCTGCGTTCCCTATGGACCAGTTGTCGGCAGTCCTGAAATCATTAATCTGACCAGGAGAGAAGCAGTGTGTGAGCGCAAGGGAGCAAAAAAGCCCCTCCCCCCACTTTATAAAAAAAAAGAAAAAAAGAAGGGGGTGTGCGCTGATTCTGATATGGGCCTAGCCACTACCGCTCAGGACCCAAGCTCTGAATAATTGATGGTTTTGAACAGGAAATTCCTTGCGAGGAAGACTCCAGTTCTGAGTCAGTAAATGACAGGGCACTTGTTAGTGAACTCATTGCTGCGGTGAGGGACACTCTCAAGCTGAATGCTGCGGATGCAGAACCTCAGGCGGACAGTCTCCTTTGGTTCTTTAAGGCCGGGCCTTCTAAAAAGGTTTTTCCATATGTACCTTTCTCTGACTAGCTCATTGATCAGGTCTGGGAAAAAGCCGCAGAAGACTTTTATGGTCCCGCGGCGTTTGTTTATCAGATACCCCTTGAAGATGCCCTACTTAAAACGTGGGCTTCTCCCCCAGTGGTCGACCCTCCAGTCGCCCGGTTGAACAAGGCCACCACCCTCCCGATGGAGGGGACTCCTGCATTTAAGGACCCCGCTGACAGGAGATCAGAAGTGGTGAGCAGAGCCATGTTTGCCTTGTTGGGGTCCGCCCTACGGCCTGGGGTAGCGGCGACCCTTGTGTCTCAGACACTTATGGGATAGGCAAAAATTTTTGCACCAGACTGTACAGGAGCATATTCTTCCTCCAGACACTATTGCTCTGGCCCACCAAATGGTGCAGGGCCTGGTTTAGGTTGCGACACCACGTTAGAGTGGTATTGCGTCATCTTATCTGGTTGAAATGCTGGTCTGCTGACCTAGCCTCTAAGAAGCTTCTGACGGATCTACCATTAAAGGTGGTAGCCTTTTAGGTGCTGCGCTGGATGACATCATCAAGGATGTCATGGGAAGTAAAAGCACTCTTCTTCCTCAGTCTAGCTAGGGTAAGGAGGCCCGCCGTAAGCAGGGTCCTTCCTTTCCAGCAAAAAAGGTTTTTTTTCATCAGTCAGAGTCCACGGGTAGGCCCTCCCAGACTGACAGCAGTGCGGCTGGTGGACACATGCACCCCTGGGTGCGTAAGCCAAACAAGCCGGCTCCCAAGCCTGCCTCCGCGTGAAGTCTTGCCCCCACCCGTCTCTGGGGTGGGGGGGTCGACTTTGCAGGTTCACGGATCGGTGGACCTCCCGGATCTCCTACCGGTGGGTGTGCGAGGTGATCACCTCAGGTTACAGGATAGAGTTCCGTTCCTGGTCCCAGACAGATTCTTCCCTTGAATCTTCCTCTCCTTCCTGCTTGTCGGGCAGCCCTATGGGGGCTATTCAGGATTTGATCAGGTCCGGAGTGATTGTGCCGGTTCCGTCACAGGAGAGGTTTCAGGGATTCTACTCTAATCCGTTTGTCGTCCCAAAAAAGGACGGGGTTCGGCCTATTCTGGACCTCAAGGCTCTGAATGCCTTCATGAAGGTGCAAAAGTTCTGCATGGAATCCATTCGCACGGTGATCGATACACTCCGTCAAGGGGATTTTCCTTGCAGCCTTGGACATCAAGGACGCCTACTGGCATGTTCCGATCTGCGCAAATCACCAGAAGTTTCTGTGCTTGGGATCGGTGAAGTCCACTATCAATTGGTAGCTCTTCCTTCGGCCTAGCCTTGGCACAGAGGGTGTTCACCAAGGTGCTTGCGCCTGTTCTAGCTTTGCTGAGACAGCGAGGAATCGCTGTCGTGGGCTATCTGGACGATCTTCTTCTAGAGCAGAAAGTGGCTCAGAATTAGAAGACAGTGTGACTATCGTCAGTCGGACCCTCAGGGACTTCGGGTGGCTCCTGAACATTCAGGAGTTAGTCATGGTCCCGACTCAGCGTCTGGAGTATCTAGGTCTGATTCTGGACTCCTTGGAGGCAAAGGCATTCCTACCTCCAGGGAAGTTACTGATACTTCAGTCTGCAGTGCAGGTGCTGACATCCCGAAAATGGTCGTCAATCCGTTTTTGCATGATAGTCCTGGGACTCATGGTGGCCTCTTTCGAGGCCATTCCGTATGCCCAATCACACAAGGGCATTGCAAAAGGAGATCTTGTTCTCTTGGGACAGATCCCCGTTGTCTTTGGATCTTCGGATCCAGGTGAGTCACCTGGTCAGGGCGTCCCTGATATGGTGGTTGGGGTCCCCGGCTCTTCGGTCCGGGAAGTTGTTCCTCCCCGACCAATGGACGGTGTTCACGACGGACGCCTAACAGGCTGGGGTGGAGTCCTGTCAGCCCAAGGGCTTTGGACTCTGGATGAAGCCCGTTTTCCGATCAATGTTCTGGAAATGCGGGCAATCAGACTGTGCTTCTCCGCGTGGTCTGAGAGATTGCAGGATCGCTCCATTAGGATCCAGTCGGACAACGTCACGGCGGTGGCGTATGTCAACCATTAAGGGGGGACTCGGAGCGCAGCTGCGGCTTCCGAGGTCACCCGTACCCTGGAGTGGGCTAAAAGAAGCGTGCCGGCTCTGTCGGCCGCTTACATTTCGGGCATAGACAATTGGCTGGCGGACTATTTGAGTCGCCAGACGCTGGACCAGGGAGAGTGGTCCTTGCACCCTGGGGTATTTCAACTCGTTTGCCGAAAGTGGGGCAGGTTGGATGTGGTCCTGATGGCCTCTCGACTCAATCGCAAGGTTTCGAGGTTTGTGGCCAGATCCAGGGATCCTTGGCGGATGCCTTGGATGCGTTAGTGGCCCCATGGGGTCATTATCACCTGATATACGTTTATCCTCCGCTGCAGTTTCTCCCTCGCCTGCTGCGCAGGGTGGCGACCGAGGGAATTCCGGTGATCCTCATTGCTCTGGATTGGCCTCAGCGTCACTGGTACACCGATCTGGTAAGTCTCGTCGCGGACGTTCCCTGGCGGTTGCCAGTAAGGGAGGACCTTCTGTCTCATCCTACTTTACAGTCTCTGGCTTTAACGGCATGGCTCTTGAAAGCTAGGTGTTGAGAGACCGAGGTCTCTCGGGCTCGGTCATTTTGACCATATTAAGGGCACGGAAGTCTTCCTCCAGAATGATCTATCACCGTACCTGGAAAGCTTACATTGCCATGTGCGAAGAGCTGGACTGACGTCCTCGGACGTATTCCGTCCCTAGAATCCTGTGTTTCCTGCAGCATGGAGTGGCCCAAAAGCTCGCTTTGAGTACCATTAAGGGTCAGATTTTGGCCTTGGCCATCTTCTTTCAGCGACCACTAGCAGGTCATTCCTTGGTTAGCACATTTGTGCAGGGGGTCCGCCATGTGCTCCCTCCTGTCCAGCCTCCTCTCCCCCCGTGGGATCTGAATTGGTACTCTCGGTTCTCCAGGAACCTCCTTTTGAGAATATCAGGGATATTCCCCTCTTGACTTTGTTTCAGAAAGTGGCCCTTTTAGTGGCAATTACTTCTGTTAGACGAGTGTCTGAGTTGGCGACTTTGTCCTGCAAGTCGCCATATTGGGTCATCCATAAGGATAGGGCGGTGTTGCGTCCGTGACCTTCTTTTTTGCCAAAGGTGGTCTCGGCCTTTCACCTAAATGAGGACATTGTCCTCCTGTCCTTGTGTCCTCACCCATCGCATCACAGAGAGTATTGTGCTTCACACATTGGACGTGGTACGAGCCTTGTGGGGGTACCTGTCTGCTACTGCTTCTATTCAAAAGTCTGACTCACTGTTTGTGACTGCCTCTGGTCCGAAGAGGGCCAAGCGGCTTCGTCTGACACCATTTCTAGGTGGATCAGACAAATCGTCATTCAAGCCTATGCTCTCAAGGTGCGGGCGCCTCCCTTTCCGGGCACGGCGCATTCCACCAGGGCAATTGGTGCTTCCTGGGCTTTCCGACATCAAGCGTCGGTTGCACAAGTGTGCAAGGCGGCGACATGGTCGTCTGTTCATACCTATTCTAAGTTTTATAAGGTTAATGTGGCTGCATCTTCGGACGCTTCCTTCGGCCGCAAGGTGTTGCAGGCCACTGTTTAGAGTTGCACCTCCTCCATTTAGGAGCTCTGCCTTGTTTGGAGTGAAGTTTTTAGTTTTTTCCATTTATACTGCTCCCATCCCTCTTGACACTGCTTTGGGACATCCCACACGTTCAGTGTATAAGAGCCGCCGTGTCGGTCCATGGATGATAAGAGAAAATAGGATTTTTGTATTCACCGTAAAATCCTTTTCTCTGACATCCATGGACCGAACTGAGGTCTGCTGACTGCAGGGGGTGGGTTATGTCCGGAGGGACCGCCCCCCTGGGCGGGGCTGATCAACTCTGGCTTTTAGAATGTATGTATAACATCTCACATTCTGCCTAGGTCTTCTCCTGCAAGCAGGGACATAACCCACACGTTCAGTGAATAAGAGCCGCCGTGTCGGTCCATGGATGTCAGAGAAAAGGATTTTACGGTGAGTACAAAAATCCTATTTTTTCCTTCAGAAATGACACTTTGTACAGGGACAGTTCTAAGCACGGGAAACAAGCACAACTTTACAAGCATACTATACACACACACCCTAGGTACGAAATTTAAAGGAATATTTCACTTTTATTGTTTCACTTTAAGCATTATTAAAATCACTGCTCCCGAAAAAACTGCATTTTTGCATTGATACATGTCCCCTGGGGCAGGACCCGGGTCCCCAAACACTTTTTATGACAATAACTTGCATATAAGCCTTTAAAATTAGCACTTTAGATTTCTCCTATAGACTTTTACATGGTGTTCCGCGGCTTTTCGAATTTGCCGCGAACACCCCAAATTGTTCGCTGTTCGGCGAACATGCAATGTTTCGAGCCGATCATGAGTTCAACTCGAACTCGAAGCTCATACCTAATAATAAATGGCTTCAGCCAAACACTAATCATGAGTGAAAGAAAAGTTTTTGTGTTATTATTCATAGTCTCTGAAAAATGGCCAAGAAATCATGAATTCTGCCAGGGTATGTAAACTTATGAGCACAACTGTATATTCTTAGGCCCTCGTTTTATAAGTAATTTATTAGGAACTACCTACATTGTTCATTGGCTATTGGCTACCAATAATAATAATATTTCTCTTTCCTGATGTTTTGAAATGCATATTAGTATATGTGACTATGGGCAAAGCATAGCCCATACTTTATATATTTTGATAAGTAACTACTTTGTCACTACTGTGTCCTATAATGACGTGGAGATTGGTGGGATGAACCAGTGAGTGCAGCGGAGAAACAAGAACAAACACACCCTCCTAGCAACGGGTCGGGGTCTTTGTATTGTACAAACATAACATTTCTTTATTTCACTAAAGATGCTTTTTTAGCAGCACCAGTAATGGCCCACCCCCTTCATAAAGGCATACTCTGGTGAAGAACAAGAAAACAACATCTGTGTGTCACCTTTAAACTGAGGATGTGGCATGTTTGAGCCACGAAACACGTCTTTGGTGAAAAAAAGAAATTTGATGTTTGTTCAGTATGATGACCCTGACCCATTTCTAGACACACCACACCACACATTTCTATGGGCGCCTCTGCTGTTAGAACTACCAATGGGTTCTTGTTCCTTCTCAAACAACAAGCTGAATATCCCTCTGATGGCCCCTCTAAAGGACCTAGGTCTGGGACCCCTGAGACATTGAGAATGACCAGCCCTATCCTGCATAGAGAAAGGAATATTCTCCATTTGTGTACTAGGTAGGCTACATGTCTTACCCAACAGGATCACTGCAACCTCACCAAGTGTAAGTTACAATTTTGAGTACTTCAACCCAAATCACTATTTATTAGTTCTACATGTATACTACACGATAAGGTCTCCCCCGCATCTCCTTTTTTCTCTGGGTACCCTGCGGTGCTCCTTGGACCTTCAGCTTACTCCCTTGGCTACATCACACTCGAGGATCACCACCACATGTCCACTTCCCCCCCCTTAGCAGACTTCAGAGGAAGATTTATTTTCAATAGAGCAGCATTCAGCAAAGCAGCATGATATGTATGTATTTTCTATTTTCTTTTGCAGGAACTAGTTTGTGGTCATTTTTAAAGTACCCTCTAGTTATGCCATTCCCTCTCTATGCTCAGTTATGGGACATGTTTCAATAATGTAATTGCCTGGAATTCAGATTTCACAACTTCTGCAATAGTGTTTAATGTAAAATTGCCAGACCACACTGAACTGTTGTGTTCCTGTATTTAAAGGGGTTGTAAAGGTTCGTTTTTATTTTCTAAATAGGTTCCTTTAAGCTAGTGCATTGTTGGTTCACTTACCTTTTCCTTAGATTTCCCTTCTAAATATTTTTCTTCTTTGTCTGAATTTCTCACTTCCTGTTCCTCCTCAGCTGTTCATTAAGCTGTTCTGGCTGACTCAACACCACTCGGATGATGGTGTGAAGTCTACTGAGGAGAAACAGGAAGTGAGAAATTCAGACAAAGAAAAAAAACATTTAGAAGGTAAATCAAAGGAAAAGGTAAGTGAACCAACAATACACTAGCTTAAATTAACCTATTTAGAAAATAAAAAACAAACCTTTACAACCCCTTTAAAGAGTATTTCCCTCCCCCTCAAAAAAAAATGATATACAGAATTGCAGCTTACTTGTCTTTAGTTATGGTGGCTGCATTCATTTTATTTTTATAAGCTTTTTCTGCTTTTTTTTCACCTAGTAATCCTCAAAAAAAAAAAAAAAAGTTTCTGTCCCTTCATGTCTACATTTACTGCTTACTGTATCATGGTTGTCACACAGGCTAAAATGTTAACCTGTCTGTCTTTGTTAAGCTACATTAAACTCCATTAAATGGGAGATGGGGAGATCTGTAGTTTACAAAAAAAAGATAACATTGTTTTTATTTCAGGTCTGCGCTTGGGAAGTGAAAAGGACTCTGGCATAATCAACAGGTATTTTCATTACTTGCTGAAAATTCTTCTAAACCTGAAAAATAAAAACTAATGTGAGTCACTGCATTTAACCTCCCTGGCGGTATGATTATGTCAGATTTTTGATGGTGAAAGCGGTACAATTATTTTGCATGGAAATTTGGCGTTTTATATTGTAGGCCTGTAATTCTAAGGAATAACTCACTTAAATCTGTCCAAACAGGAGTCTAGTAGACATCAGGGGTATGATAAAGTTTGAAACACAAAATCCTAAATTATAATATAATAAATAACTATAAATAATTATAACAAATAATAATATAATAATAAAAATAAAAATTATTCAATAATGTAATCAAATCAAAAATACTGGAATTTGCTCAGTTGCAGAATTGTCGCTGTCATTAGATTTAGCGTTTGATGACGAATTTCCCCACAAATCGCTATCGCTCAATTCTGCAAGTGAATCTAATTTATTATCGCTGTTTTCTAGATGGTCTAAAACCACTTTTGATGTAAAGGGACACTTTTTGGTTGCTATGGACAATCTCCAGTTTCCAGGCAGAAAGAACAGTTTTTATAATATAAAACTGGATGCAGGGCACTAGGAACAAAGGGGATGTGTAATTATTTGATACAGTGTACTCAGTGGCGGCTGGTGCTCAAATTTTTTGGGGGGGCGCAAACAAACTGAAAAAAAAAGAAAAATTATCAATTGCCGCCACTGTGCCCATTAAACGCAGCCACTGTGCCCAAACGCCACTAGTTTGTCCCCAAATGCAGGCAGTTTCTCCCCCATAATACAGCCAGTTTCTACCCCATAATACAGCCAGTTTGTCCCCCATTAATACAGCCAGTTTGTCCCCCATTAATACAGCCAGTTTGTCCCCCATTAATACAGCCAGTTTCTCCCCCATAATACAGCCAGTTTCTCCCCCATAATACAGCCAGTTTCTCCCCCATAATACAGCCAGTTTCTCCCCCAATAATACAGCCAGTTTGTCCCCCAATAATACAGCCAGTTTGTCCCCCAATAATACAGCCAGTTTCTCCCCCATAATACAGTCAGTTTCTCCCCCATATGCAGCCAGTTTGTGCCCCATATACAGCCAGTTTGTCCCCCATAATACAGCCAGTTTCTCCCCCATAATACAGCCAGTTTCTCCCCCATAATACAGCCAGTTTGTCCCCCATATGCAGCCAGTTTCTCCCCCATATGCAGCCAGATTCTCCCCCATATGCAGCCAGTTTCTCCCCCAAATGCAGCCAGTTTGTCCCCCCCCCCCCAGCCCTGCACTTTCCTTCCTCGAGTCAGCGCCGTCCTTCTTCCGTCCTCGATGTCTTCTCCCGCCCTCGATGTCACTTCAGCCAATCAGGTTACAGGTAACCAGACCCGGTGAACCTGATTGGCCAGGGAACGCACCCCTGTGCGTCCTCTCATTAGATATTTAGAAGCCGATTACAGCCCTCAGGCTGTAGTCGGGAAGCCTATCAGAGCCGCTGGCTCTGATAGGCACTTCTAAAGGCCAATCAGACACTGTTATTCAGATGGCGGGCGCTCAAGGGGCCGGCCATCTGAATAGTGGGCGGCAGCAATACATAGGTTCATGCAATGCATGAACCTATGTATTGTTGTGAGTGACGGCCGGGCGCAGAAGCGAGCGGTAGCGGCGCTTCTGCGCCCACTATGGTCGCGCCGCCATGTGTGAAAAAAAGACATTAAAGAAAAAAAAAAACTCTTAAAAGGGCCAGTTTTTTTTTTTCTCGTTTTTTTTTGGTGACCACAGGAGGGGGGGCGGCGCCCGGGCGCCCCCTATGGACGGGCCGCCACTGAGTGTACTGTATGTATACTGTGTTTTTCACTTTGTGAATTTGGCGCCGAGCTCTGTCCCCGTACGTCGCAACGCTCGCAGGGAAAGGAGCACGGCACTGTGAATCGAGCGGAGACACGGCTCGCAGACACAGCGGGGAGACATTGCAGGACCCATGGACAAAGTAAGTAAGAGCTGTACATGAATCCTGCGATGCAATCCCGAGTGTGGCTCGGGTTACCGCTTTTGGTACTGAAAATTCACCCTGAGCCACACTTGGGAATGCCGCCAGGGAGGTTAAAGTAGAATTAGAATGTATCTGAGCACCACAAACTAAAAATGCTATTTAATTCATGTTTAATATTCAAAGCAAATTCACCCATCAATCCATGTATCCATGTCTAGCGGGGTGTCATTTAGGGGGAGCATCTGAGTGGTAACTAGGCTCAGATGCACAAATTGTTAGGTTTCATGGACCATTTCTGTCCCTGGGAGATAGTACTGGTATGCAGTTCCCTGGGGCCTATAGGTGGCTCTGTTGCCATCGGCCCGGGTTGAACCGCAGTACAAGGTTGTGCCTTTTTTTGTCCCCTCTCGGCAGCAGTACGGCGGGGCGGGGAACCTGCTGTGCCTGTCGGGAGAGGATATAAAAGGGGGCGGCCATCTTCCAGAGGGGTTCGTTGGAGTCCACGCCCAGGCACCTTAGGCCTGGATGTGTGTGTGTCGCCTCCGGGTGCCCTAGGCCCGGAGGCCTGGTCGGTTCCACGCTCAGGCACCTTAGGCCTGGGTGCGGGTGGGTTGTCTTCGGGTGTCCTAGGCCCGGAGACGGAGCTGCTGTTCCATCCCAGACACCTTCAGTCTGGGGTGAGGTACTTTGGTGAGGGCCCGGAACCCAGCAACCTTCGGCTGGGGTCCGCTAAGGATCGAGGCTCCCAGGCATCTGCCTTGCGAGTGGACCCGTATCCAGGACGAGGAGGCCAGGGAGGTGACCCTTTCTGAAGACCCAGCGCAGAGTCGTGGTGACAGAGGGGGCCTCTGGTAACTCTCCGGAGGGATGTTCTTATCCTAAAAAGGAAGGAAGTGCGGGTTCTTTATGTCACAGTGGCAGTGACTCTACGCCCACCAGGTCAGTGGCAGTGGCAGTGACTTGCAACTATTCACCAGGTCAGTGGCAGTGACATGTTAAATGTGAAAAAATAATGTGCATCCTTAACTGAATCAATGAAGTGTATGAGACAATGGGGCTGATTTACCAAACGTTTGCGCCATGAGTATTGGCGCATCTGCGTGCGCAATGGCTGTTTTGGTATTTACAAAACATTAACGCCTGTAGCGCAGCCCTATTTCCCATTTACTATAGTGTTCTCTGCGCCCGGGAGGAGGCGCTCAGTGCGCTACTATGGACCTGGTGCACAGCATGTTAAAATCTAAATATAAAGAAGTTGGAAGTGAGAATATAATGGGGGTGATGTGGGGTGATGTGAGAAAGTGTAGTGACACCTGCCCAAATAACAAACATGGCCAAAATAGAGTGGGAAAGTAACTTTTTCAAATTCGAGCTGCGGGAGTTTTTTTTTAGCTCAGCGCGGGAATTTCAATGGTTTAAATGCGCCAAGACACTGCGCCGGCAAAATCTTAGTAAATGTCAAGTCACCTAAGTCAATTTGCATAAGTTGAACCGGTGCAGCTCTGAACTTGCCAGTGCGCCTGCAAAATGTCATTTCTAAAGGAAAAAAAACCCATTTAAAAGCAGCCACGGCAATAATGAATTGTTGGCTCCCGGCAATATAGAGAAAAGTCTTTGAAAGTATTTGCTAACCAAAAAAAAAAAGCGTGGGGTTCCCCCAAATTCCATAACCAGGCCCTTCAGGTCTGGAATGGATATTAAGGGGAACCCCGCTGCAAATTAAAAAAAAATGACGTGCGGGTTCCCCCCAAATATCCAAACCAGGCCCTTCAGATCTGGCATGGATTTTAAGGGGAACTTCACCCCAAATCCACACCAGACCCTTATCCGAGCACGCAACCTGGCAGGCCGCAGGGGAAGAGACATTAATAAAGGAATTGTCAAAAACCGGCTCTTGTAATTTTTTACATTTTTGACACTTTCCTTGTGAAATGGTAGGGGTACATTACCCCATTACCATTTCACACAGGGGGGGGCGGGATCTGGGGGTCCCCTTTGTTAAAGGGGTCTTCCAGATTCCGATAAGCCCCCCACCCGCAGACCCCCACAACCACCGGGCAAGGGTTGTGGGGATGAGGCCCTTGTCCCCATCAACATGGGGACATCCTCCCCATGTTGAGGGCATGTGGCCTGGTACGGTTCAGGAGGGAGGGGGGCCGCTCTCTCGTCCCCCCCTCTTCCCCTGCGGCCGGCCAGGTTATGTGCTCGGATAAAGGGTCTGGTGTGGATTTTTAGGGGGACTCCACGCCATTTTTTTTTTAATTTGGGGTGGAGTTCCCCTTAAAATCCATTCCAGACCTGAAGGGCCTGGTTATGGAATTTGGGGGAACCCCCACGCATTTTTTTTTTGGTTAGCAAAGACTTTCAATGACTTTTATCTGTATTGACAGGAACCAGCAATTCATTACAGCCGCAAGGACTTTTAAATGACTATTATTTTACTTTAGAAATGTCATTTTGCTCTCCAACTGTTATAAACATGGAAAACATGTGCTACTTTACAGGCATACTATAGACACCCCCCGGGGATGATATTTAGGGCCAGTTCACACCGGATGCAGTGCAGTGCGTTTTTTTGATGCCTGAAAAACGCAAAGAAAGTTGATCACATTAATGCCAATGGCATAGTCACACCACTGCAGTCCGTTCCAGTGCATTTCAGAAAGCCAAAAAATAATTGGTCATGCTGCATTTTTTAGGTACAAAACTGTACTGGACCCCAGTAAAACACATCAAAAACGCAACGGAACGTACCAAAAATGCACTGGAATGCACCGCAATGCACCTTAATGCACCAAAGACTGCAACACACTTGTCCTAAGTGAAAAGAGGCGGAAAAAAACACTGGACTGCATCAAAAACGCCTCAAAAATGCACTGGAATGTGTCAAAAATGCACATGCAGAAAAGCACCTGGAACGCAACCAGACTGCGTTTCTATAGTGTGAACTAGGGCCAGTTCACACCATAGAAACACAATCCGGATGCACTTTTTTCATGCGTTCCGGTGCATTTTTGGTAAGTTTTTGATGCAGTCCAGTGCTTTGTTTTCACCCCTCTTTTTTATTAACCATAGATAAGGACAAGTGTGTTCCAGTGCGTTTTTGGTGCATTTAGGTGTGTTCCTGTGCGTTCCAGTGCGTTTATGATGCGTTTTGATGCGTTCCAGTACAGTCCAGTGCAGGTAAAATGCAGCATGTTCTACTTTTTTGGTGGAACTGGAACACACTGGAACAAACACTGTCATTTAGAACCATATAACCAACTTTCCATGCATTTTGGATGCATAAAAAACGCAATGGACTGTATGTGGTGTGAAATGGCCCTTAAGCAATTTGGCATATTTAAAGGCACTTCTCCTTGTTTTGTTTTTGGTGTTTTCCAAATTGGTGACATTGAGATATGTCCCTTAGGGTGGGACCTGGGCCCCCATTTTAAGGCCAATAACTAGATAGAAGATAAGCCAGCCAAGTGGGGACTAGCAAAATTAACAAGTCAGTTCCCATAGACTGCAATAGTATTTCCTGGTGCCTCCATGGCAGCATACCTGTGATAGAGCTCCGCCTCGACTCCTCCTTCAGGACTAGTGAATAGCATAAATTAAAGGCATAGTCCCTCCCCCAACATTCTTCTTTTTTTCCTCATACCTTCTTGTGCTGGTGAAGAGTAGCAGTATGTCCATACCTCTGCAGTCGGCAGCGTCCGCCGGGTTTAGCCTTTCCCGTGCGCAGTCCCTGTTCTTGGGCCGCTCACAGCGCTGATAAGACTGGGAACCCCTCTGTGGATCTGTTGGGGTCATTTCGCAGAGTTTCCTCACAGGAACGCAGTCTGCTATCACATCCATGATGAATGCAGTGGAAGTCGCAAAAGGATCAGCTCCATCTTCCCAGGCTGGTGGTTTCCATTTTTTATTACAGGCATTTGTGTTTTTCCCCTTTCTTTTCCTCTCTTCCCCTCCCCCTCCCCTTTCCTTTGCTTGTTAGGCGCCTTTAAAATGATTATTGTCTTACTTTTTTGTTCCTTTAAAACTGTGCAACTGGATAGGGCAGGTGTCTCTCTGTGCAACAACATTGTGGTGCTTATTTCCGGGTTCGGGGGGACTACAGGTGCTCTGTACGTCCCGCCAGGTAGGAGAGTGTCACAGCGCGGTGTCCTTGCCGCCGTCTGCGCATGCGCGATTCGGGAGTGATACAGAGCCGTAGTTTCTCGGCTCTCTGTACTGGGCGACGCTGGATCTTCTGCGCGTGCGCATGCATGGTCGCTTGGTTCAGTGTCGGCCATCTTGGATTCTGGAAAGAAGGCTAGATTTGCCCTTTTTTTCAATCCATTCCAAATAGTGGTTTATGGGATTAGCCCACGCACCTTGAGCCTATTTAGGTTCAGATTCAGGGATTGCTGTCAGAGTCTCCTCAGCTGTGCCCTGCTAGGTCTCTCTGATGTTGCTTTGTGGTAGGTACTTTTTATTTTCTCAAAAAAAAAAAAATGTTGCCGATCAAAAATGTTTATGTTTAAAAAATAAAATAAAAAATAAAAAAAGATGACAATATAAAAATGTTTGTTTTAAAAAAAATAAAAAAAGTGACGCCAAAAACTCCTGATTCTTTTCCCTTTCTTTACTATATTTCCGGAGCTGATTCTTGTGCCCAACTCCGCAATGAGTCATTCATCTCACAGAAAAGATTCTCACACTTCTATTAGGTATGTGACCAACTATACGTGAGTATAAAAAAAAATAAAAAAAGGGCGCTCACTGGTTTAGCGTGAGTTCCTTACATCGTAGCCCTACCCACTCCAAGGGGTCCCGCTCATCAGGGCGTAGGTCCCATTCTTCACATCGTAGATCAGAGAGGTCAAGATCCAGAGGACATGATCGGTCCCCCTCTCCTAGGACCTATAGCAAGAGAAATGCTGGACATGTGGGGCTACACCGCTACCAGACAGAGTGGTCTGTAAGGACTGTTTTACGGACTATGCGTCCAACCGCGAGCTAGAAAATCAGCACGCTGTAGATCTGCTCAAGCGAACAATGAAGGACTCCTTCTCTGAGCTTTTGGCTTCGGTCCCCGCTCAACCACTTCAGCAGATATCCCAGGTTCAGGATATAGAACCTAATCTCCCTGGTCCGTCAGCAGTCAGTACACCTCTGCCACCGTCAGGCCGACCAGCTAGAGATTCACCACCTGAAGACTCTTCAGGGGACTCTTGAGAAGAGTCAGAAACTTCTGGCTTCAGTCTCTCCTTGGTAAAGCCATTCATCCAGGCAGTCAAAGCCGCAATCGCCTGGAAAGACGCAGATTAGCCTCCCCAAGAGTCTACAAGCTACTTCCCATTCCTCAAAAGAAAGCAGGTTCTTTTCCCGTTGATGGGCAAGATTAGTCAAGTCATTCAGAAGGAATGGTCAAAGACTGATAAATAAAAAAATGATTTATTTTTTTGGGTCGGTTCAATAAACTAAATACCCCTTACCAGAGTCGGGAACGCAGTCACTAAACTCCATGCCAGTGGTAGACGCGTTGGTGGTGCGACTCGCAAAAATATAACTTTGCCAATGGAGGATTCCGCTTCCTTCAAAGACCCTCTAGACAGGCGAATCGACCTGGAGCTGAAGAGGAGCTACTTGGCCGCGGGAGCAGCGTGTAAGCCAGCTATTGCCCTCACATCAGTATCAAATGCCATAAGATCTTGGACAGATAACATTGAGACGGCATTGCGTCAGGATGTCCCCATGGAGGATATAATTAAAGCCTTGGAAGAGCTTAGATTGTCGGCAGACTTTGTCGGGGTAGCGGCCATTGACACGATCAGGTGCTCGGAAAGATCCATGTTGCATTCAGTAATGGCGAAGAGGGCCTTGTGGCTGAAACCCTGAACGGCTGATTTATCTTCCAAACAAAATTAGTGCAAAATCCCGTTTGATGGGAAAGCACTATTCGGAGACAAAATGGATAAAGCTATCTCCAGGCTGTCAGGAGGGAAGTCTGGTATGCTTCCACAGGACAGAAGGATGCAAAGATTCAGAGGTGGCTCCTCTAGGTTCCGCCAGTCAAACCCAAGGGATTTTAGGCAGTCGAGACAGCCCAGGGACAACAAAAGACCTTACTCTGGGATCCTTTTTGTATAGGAAGATGAAAGCCCTTCCGGCTCCACAGGAGCAGAAGCAGTCTTTTTGACGCCAGAGGAACCTAGGCACTCCCGGTGGGAGCCAGGCTAAAGTCTTTTGTCCCAGTCTGGGCCACCTGCTGCCACGACCCCTGGGTTCTGTCAACAATTCAATGTTGGCACTTTTGGAATTTCTCTTACCCCCCCCCCCCCCACCTCGGAACTCTTTCAAAGGAACAGAGATTCCATTCTCTCCACTGAAAGCTCAAGCTCTAAAAAAACTTCCTAACGTCACTCCAGCTTCAGGGGGCGGCTGTTCCGGTTCCCTTGGCAGAGCGCTTGGCAGGCTTCTACTCCACCCTATTTCTGGTCCCAAAGAGGACAGGTGGGTGGAGGCCTGTGATAGACCTAAAGAGCTTCAGCCGGTATATCTGCCCCGAAAGCTTCAAAATGGAGTCCCTGCAGACGATTATTCAGGCAGTCCAGCCATCAGATTGGATGATTTCGGTTGATCTGCAGGATGCGTACCTACACGTGCCAATTCTACCTGCATTTCAAAAATATCTGAGATTTGCAGTGGGACGGACCCACCTACAGTTTCAAGCCCTGCCTTTCGGTCTGTGCACCTCTCCCAGGGTGTTCACCAGGATACTAATCTGCTTTGGTTCCCCTGGGGGAGAGGGGCTTGAGGATATACCAATACCTGGACGACATCCTCCTCCTAGCAAGCAATCCGGATCAGTTGGTACGTCACCGGGAAATTCTTCTACAGACCCTAAAAGAGCTAGGGTGGCTGGTGAATTCCGACAAGAGTCAACTAACGCCAACACAGCAGATAATCTATGCGCAACGTTCTACACTCAGGAGGGGACAGTGTCATTACCACCACCGAAGGCAAGGATTGTCATCCAGAGAATGATCAAAGTCATCCGGAGCCCGTATCTGACGGCTTCACAATGCCTGAGCCTCATTGGCACAATGTCTTCCTGTATACCCATGGTTCCTTCGGCACATTGGCACTTGAGGTATTTCCAGACTGGTTTCTTGGCGCAGTAGAAGAAACGACTATCTCAGACGATCCTGCTGACGGGAAAAATGCGCAGGAGCCTTCACTGGTGGACAGTTCTGGAAAACCTCTCCAAGCCTCATCACCTGGGCTCCCTTCCTTGGATCACAATTGCGTCCGCTTGCAAGCAGGCAGGGCTGGGGAGCCCATTGCGGGCAAACCAGAATACAGGGGAGATGGTCATACACCACCCAGGGAGTGGTATCCAACATCTTTGGAGATGAGGGCAGCCTTCTTGGCACTGACCTCTTTGGCACCCCAAATCAGAGGCCAGAGAATAGGGCAGCTGTCGCTTATCTGCAGAAGCAGGGAGGCAACAGGGCAGCTGTCGCTTATCTGCAGAAGCAGGGAGGCACTCGCAGCAGGTCACTCCTCAAGGAGGTAGAGCCGATCATGCTCTGGGCGGAGCAGAACCTCCTGGACCTCAGAGCAATGTATCTGCCAGGCAGGTTGAACACGGAAACAGACACGTTATCCAGAAACTTCCTGGACAACAACGAGTGGGCTCTCCACCCTCATGTCTTCCTTCAGATTGCCAACATATCGGATCCCCCTCAGGTAGATCTGTTCGCCTCCCCGAAGAACGCCAAGCTGGATAGGTTCTTCTCTCGGCTGCCGCACCCACAAGCCGAGGCAGTGGATGCCCTGTCATGTCCCTGGAGGTTCACCACGGCATATGCCTTTCCTCCCAGGCCATTAATATTCAAATTCCTCCTGAGGCTCCTCAGAGAGCCAGTCCAGGTGGTGGCAGTACTTCCGTATTGCGCCTCAGTGTGGGCTCTCCAATCAAGATCCCTCCTTTCCCTCAACTTCTGTCACAGGGCAGTCTAGTTCATCTAAACCCTCAGTTGAATCTTCGAATCTGGAGGTTGAGAGGCGAAGGTTCGAATCCCTAGGGTGTTCCCCAGGAGTCATAACAACCCTTCTAAAAACCAGGAAGCCTGCTACTAATGCCATATATTCAAAAATCTGGGACAAGTTCTTGTCATTTGCTTCCGGAAATGGATTTGATCCAATCCTTCCCTCTACTTCCCATGTTCTAGGATTCCTTCAGACAGGACTTGGCCTGGGACTTGGTCTGAGCTCCCTCAAAGTGCAGGTAGCACCAATCTCTGCCGCAACAAATAAGAGATGGGACGGAGGATCCTTTTGTAGTCACTTACCTCAGAGGTGTATTGAAGATTCACCCTCCTGTCAGACGATCATTTCCTAAGTGGGATCTGTCCCTAGTCCTGGAAGTTCTATCTGACCATCCCTTTGCTCCAGTGGAACAAGTAACAATATGGAACCTGACACTAAAGACGGCTTTCCTGCTAGTCATTACATCTGGCAAAAGGATCTTGGAACTTTACTCTTTAGGGATAGGTGACGACCACATCTCCTTCTTCCCCGACAGAGTGGAACGTCGCCCCCTTCGGGGGTTCACACCAAAGGTCACTACTCCAAGCCACCTGTTGGAACCCTGGGCACTACCAGTGTTTACAGACACGGATTCAGAGTCTTGTCACGAACTGGATGTATCCAGAGTGCTCAGGGCCTACCTAGAAGCCACCGGCCCCTTCAGAAATTCTGAGAGACTTTTCATCGTACCAATCGGTAAATACAGGGGCAAAGAAGATTCCATCAGAACTCTGGCATCTTGGGCTGTAAAGTTAATCCAGAAGGTCTACAGGTTGAAGAATATGGAGCCTCCATCCTGAGTGAATGCTCATTCTACAAGGGCAGTCTCAGCTACCTGGGCAGCAAGGGCTAATGTTTCGTTGGAGACGGTGTGCAGGGCTGCCACCTGGTCTTCTCACCATACGTTCCTCAGACACTACCATATTGATCCAGGAGCGCTCACGACTGTTGAGTTTGGAAGGAGGGCAGTTCAGGCTGCTATGTCCTCTTCTAATTAAACATTTATTGTTAAGCAATTATCCCATCCATGTCAGCTAGTTATTTATCACAGGTATGCTGCCATGGAGGCACCAGGAAAACGGAAAATTGTATCATACTTACCAGTAATTTTCCTTTCCTGGTGCCTATCCATGGCAGCATACAATCCCACCCTCGGTATTCTATATTACAGAGAATGTTGGGGGAGGGACTATGCCTTTAATTTATGCTATTCACTAGTCCTGAAGGAGGAGTCGAGGCGGAGCTCTATCACAGGTATGCTGCCATGGATAGGCACCAGGAAAGGAAAATTACTGGTAAGTATGATACAATTTTCCGTTTTGTTGGTGGGGGGGAGGGGTGATTGTCCCATCTCTAATTTTGTAGCATGCTGGATGATGTGCTTAATTTTGGATGGGGGGAGAGGGGGGGGGGTTATTTTTTGCTTGCTGCATTGGTGTTGTTCTGCACATGCCCAGCCAGTTATTTTTTTTTTGGCGTGCTTTTTGTGTGTGAACAGCGCCTGGATATTTCTGGGCATGCTCACTCAGAGAGTGTTTTTATGGGTTAGAAATTGAAGGACATCTTAACAGGTGTGCCCACTTTGAATTTCAGTCTCTACATTGGGAGAACTTGCATTCTGGGTGTTTCATGGACTGTACATGTGTTTTCAATTGCCTCATTAGCACACAAACATATATTATATAAAGCTCACAGAGCATTCGGTCGATTGCCTTAAGAAGAGGCAAGTGTGTGTGTGTGTGGGGGAAAATGTACATGTTGGTGTCCTTATCGCGTTTGTAACACATGTATTTTATTTTTTATGTCTTTGCAAAACAAGTGATTGGTTAACTTATGTGGATTGTATATTTTTGGTGTGGGGGAGATATGTTCCCCTGAAATAATTCTGATGTTGTTAATGTGTGTTGTTTGTTCACTTTGATTTAATTGTCTGCTGCATTTTTTTGGCCAAAAATTGCTCAAGATGTTGAGTCTGTAACTGTTTCAAATTGACCATGTTTTTTATTTTGCCTTCCTTTTTGTTTTGTTGAACAATAAAATTAGATGGGAAGTTTTGATGTTTGTTTTGTGTTTTCTTTGCAACAAATGTGACAGCTGATTGGCATGTCAAAACAAAACAGGTGTAATTTGTCTACCCTGGTGCCTTCATGGTAGTATATGCATGTATTGTATTGTGTGCTGCCATGGAAAGTCACCAGGAAAGGAAAATTACAGAGCGGTAAGTATTCAATTTTCCTTTTTTACTGCAGTGGTTCTCAGCCTCAGTCCTCAAGTACCCCCAACAGGACATGTTTTGTGAATTTATCTTATCGAGAATTGCTGTCCAAAAATCAAAACCATTGACTGTGATTTAAAGCACATGTGCAAGATGAAGGAAAACCTGCAAACATGGCCTGTTGGGGGTACTTGAGAAGCACTGATTTAGAGCACTGCACTTAAAAATAGCTCAAGGCCATACAATTCTAATTGTGGGCATTTTGAGGGAAACAAAGTAAGTGTTAGAACCCGTGTGTTTGTGTGTTTGTGTGTGTGTTTGTGTGTGTGTGTTTGTGTGTTTTTTTTTTTTTGTAGTTTGGCCTTTGTCTCCTTTTCTTAACATTGGCTTCACTTCCTGTTACACAGCTAAACAGGAAGTGAAGGTAAAACCCTACCAATGGCTTTTCTTGGGGACACACAGATCAATCTAACTAGTGTCCCCATTAAGCAAATTGCACTCTAGCACTTTGTTGTGTACACCCCAAATCATTGGGTAGTTTGGGGTTTAGTAAAGACAAATCCACTCTGCAGTAAAAGTGTAGCTGCTGAAAATCTGAGGGAAAGTACTGGTGATTGGATGTTACAATCATGTAAAAGCAAAGATGTTTTTTTTTTGGCTTGCATGTCCCCCTCAGATATACAGCAAGTGCACTTGTAGTGCAAAGTAGATTTGCCTTTAGTAAATAAACCCCACAGTCCAAACTACCTAATAATAATTTGTGGTGTACCCCGCAATATGCTCGAGTGCAATGTGCATAATGGGGAAAGTATTTAGACTGACCTGTGTGTCCCCAAGGAAAGACATTGTTAGGGATTTTCCCTCACTTCCTGTGTGGCTATGTGACAGGAAGTGAATTATTTGGAAGGATAAAGTGGCCAAATTATTTAGTTTAACTTTTCAAAGACTCATTCCTAAGTTGAATTGTGATGCATGTCAATGGCCCATTTTGACCCTCTTTAATCACTTGAGATCAGCGCTATAACTGATCGACGGCCACAGCATGGTCCTCAATTGCCGGGAGTCCGTCAATAAACGTCCTCCCCTTTGCGCGCGCTGTGGTCACAGAGTCACTGTGACTCGGGTGATGACAGATCCGAGTAAGTGGCCGATCCCTGCCCTTTACCATGTGATCAGCTGTCAGCAAATGACAGCTGATAACGTGATGTAAACAAAAGCTGGGTAATGGTTTTTGTTTTCTCCTTGTGCTGACAGAGTGAGCATAAAAAAAGGCAATCACCGGCTTATGTGCAAGGGACATGGTGCCCGAAGAGGAAGAGGCAATTCTGCATCATCTGTGACAATTAGTAGCCCCTGCCAGTGCCACCTATCAATGCCCACCACTGGTGCCAATCAGTGGCACCTAGCAGTGCTGCCAGTGCCTATCAGTGCCCATCACTGCCAACTATCATTGCCACCTAGCAGTGCCACTTCTCACTGCCCACCAGTGCTAAATAGCAATGCCACCTCTCAATGCCCACCCTTGCCACCTTATCGGTGCCCATCAGTGCAGTCTCATCAGTGTACATCAATGAAGAAGAAAAATTACCTTTTTTAAAAATATTAACCAGTTTCCTACCGCCCACCGTCAAATGACATCCTTGGCTTTGGGCGGGGACATCTGAATGATGCCTGCAGTTGCAGGCATCATTCAGATATCATTCTTTTCAGCCGGCGTTTCTGTGCACAATAAAAATGATCATAGTGGCAGTTCCGCCGCTTGATCGTTCTTATAGGCGGGGGAGGGGACGACCCCCCCCCCCCCTCTCTTGCCGCCATCCGGTGCTTCTCCGGGCTTTCCCGTGCCATCTGGGGCTCGGAGAAAGATTTGGAGATGACTGGTGACCAGATGGTCATCAGTCATCTCTATGACCGTCGGAGGCGCGGGCACGACGTTATGACATCATGCCGTGTTCCCGTATGTTAACCAAGCCGTGATCTTGGCTGTCAGCATGAGATTGGTGTTTTTTTTGGAACAATATCATGCTTTCCAGCCTGGAGGAGACATGCGGGGTCTTATTGACCCTGCATCTCTCCATAAAGAGGATCTGTCACACACATTCCTATTACAAGGGATGTTTACATTCCTTGTAATAGGAATAAAAGAGATCCCAAAAAACTAAAAAAATTAAAAAAGAGTAAGAAATACAAAAAAGTCAAAAAAACAAAAACCAAAGAAAAAACGCCCATGTCCCCGGTAGCTCGCGCTCAGAAGCGAACACACACGTAAGTCCCGCCCACATATGTAAACGCCGTTCAAACCACACATGTGAGTTATTGCTGCGTGCGTTAGAACGAGTGCAGCAATTCTAGCACTAGACCCCCCCTGTAATGCCAGGGAGATTTTTAATTACTGAAGTTTGGTGTCATGCCATGTGTGTGCGCAATTTTAAAGCGTGACGTGTTAGGTATCTATTTACTCAGCATAACAACATCTTTCACATTATACCAAAAAATTGGCCGTAACTTTACAGTTTTGTAATATTTTTAGCAAACAAAAGGCGTTTGAAAATTTATTGCGCAAATACCGAGCGAGATAAAAATTTGCAATGACCGCCATCTTATTCCCTAGGGTGTCTGCTCCAAACAAATATATAATGTTTGGTGTTTTGAAGTAATTTTATAGCCATAAATTTATGATTTTTACATGAAGGAGAGAAGTGCAAGAATGTGCCCAGTGCTGAACTGGGTAAAATATCCATTTTTTTTATTTTTTTTAAACTCGGTCTTTTGTATTTATAGAAAAAAATTAAAAATAAAACACAAAGGTGATCAAATAGCACCAAAAGCAAGCTCTATTTGTGTACCAACAAATAAAACATTTTCATTGGGTTACAGAGTTGTATGAGCGCGCAATTGTCATTAAAAGTGCATCAGCGCTGAAATGTGAAACTTGGTCTGGGCAGTGCGCAAGTGGTTAATATAAGGCTACATGCACACGGACGTTTTTCCAACCGCTTGTTTGAGTGTTTTTTGCAGCTTAAAAACATCTCTCCATGTTAGCTGTAAATGGCATAGGCGTTTTTAGGCCCCATGTAGACGGGACGCTGGTGCAAAGTGTTCTGAACTAAGGTTGAAAGTGGCGTTTAGAAAGGCGCGCTTTGTGGCGTTTGCATGCCGTGTTTTACCAGATGTGCATGTATATGATAAGGAGCCGCCCTAAGCTCCAAAAACAGTATTATTTATGATTTTAGCTATTTAGTGAGACCAGAGTGATATGAGCAGCTGAGAGCAGCAGTGTAGTTGTATTTAGGCTGGGTTCACACTAGTGCGACACGACATCTGTCCTACTTTGGATCCGACTTTGCCCAGCGACATGAAGCCGACATATGTCCGACTTCCAATGAACGGGGATCCGACTTGGATCCCCGCCAATAGCAGGCACTGTGTTTGGTATGAATCTTGAGGGGGAACTCCAGGCCAAATTTTAAATAAAAAACCGGCATGGGTTCCCCCTCCAGGAGCATACCAGGCCCTTGGGTCTGGTCTGGATTTGAAGAGGAAGCCCTACGCCGAAAAAACGGCGTGGGGGTCCCCATTAAAAATCCAAACCAGACTCTTATCCGAGCACACAACCCCGCAGTGGAAGAGGGGGGACGAGAGAGCGGCCCCCCCTCCCTCCTGAACCGTACCAGGCCGCATGCCCCCAACATGGGGGGTTTGGTGCCCCAGGTTGATGAGGACAAGGGCCTCTTCCCGACAACCCTGGCCGTTGGTTGTCGGGGTCTGCGGGCGGGGGGCTTATCGGAATCCGGGAGCCCCCTTTAATAAAGGGGCCCCCGGATCCCGGCCCCCCACTCTATGTGAATGAGTATGGGGTACATCGTACCCCTACCCATTCACCTGGTGGAAAAAAATTGCAATAAAAAAACCACACAGCTTTTTAAAGTATTTTATTGCACAGCTCGGGGGTCTTCTTCCGACTTTGGGGGTCTCCGGTGTCGTCGCCGCGCTCTCCGGTTTTCTTCTGCCGGGCCACTGCTAACTTCTTTAGCTCTTTTGCTAGCGGAGGCCCGGTCTTCTCCGTCGCCTTCTCCCCTCTTCTTCTCTCCGGTTCTTCCTTTGTTCTGCCGGGCCTCCGCTAACTTCTTTTAGCTCTTTTGCTAGCGGAGGCCCGGTCTTCTCCGTCGCCTTCTTCTTCTCCCGCTATCCGGTTCTTCTCCCGCTTCTTTCTTCTGCCGGCCCCTCCACTAACTTCTTTAGCTCTTTTGCTAGTGGAGGGGCGGGTCTTCTCCGTCGTCGGCGTCTTCTTCTCTCTTCTCCTCCTCGATGTTGACTCGTCGCTTCCTCTCGCAGTAATGCTAACTTTTCGGTCCACAGAGATTAATATAGGCTTCTCATGACGTCACAGTCACATGTTCCCATGACGTCACACTCACATGCTCCGGGGCCATGTGCCCCGGAACATGTGACTGTGACGTCATGAGAAGCCTATATTAATCTCTGCGGACCGAAAATTTAGCATTACTGCGAGAGGAAGCGACGAGTCAACATCGAGGAGGAGAAGAGAGAAGAAGACGCAGACGACGGAGAAGACCGGCCCCTCCACTAGCAAAAGAGATAAAGAAGTTAGTGGAGGGGCCGGCAGAAGAAAGAAGCGGGAGAAGAACCGGATAGCGGGAGAAGAAGAAGGCGACGGAGAAGACCGGGCCTCCGCTAGCAAAAGAGCTAAAAGAAGTTAGCGGAGGCCCGGCAGAAGAAAGGAAGAACCCGAGAGAAGAAGAGGGGAGAAGGCGACGGAGAAGACCAGGCCTCCGCTAGCAAAAGAGCTAAAGAAGTTAGCGGTGGCCCGGCAGAAGAAAACCGGAGAGCGGCGGCGACGACACCGGAGACCCCCGAAGTCGGAAGAAGACCCCCGGAGCTGTGCAATAAAATACTTTAAAAAGCTGTGTGGTTTTTTTATTGCAATTTTTTTCCACCAGGTGAATGGGTAGGGGTACGATGTACCCCATACTCATTCACATAGGGTGGGGGGCCGGCATCTGGGGGCCCCCTTTTTAAAGGGGGCGCCCTGATTCCGAAAAGCCCCCCGCCCGCATACCCCGACAACCAATGGCCAGGGTTGTCGGGAAGAGGCCCTTGTCCCCATCAACATGGGGGCAGGGTGCTTTGGGGTGGGGGGGCCGCAGGTCGCCCCCCTGCCCCGAAGCACCAAACCCCCCATGTTGAGGGCATGCGGCCTGGTACGGTTCAGGAGGGAGGGGGGCCGCTCTCGCCCCCCCTTTTCCCCTGCGGCCTGCCAGGTTGCGTGCTCGGATAAGGGTCTGGTTTGGATTTTGGGGGGACCCCCGCGCCGTTTTTCGGCTTGAGGGGTTCACCTTAAAATCCAGACCAGACCTAAGGGCCTGGTATGCTCCTGAAGGGGAACCCATGCCGGTTTTTTCATTAAAATTTGGCCTGGAGTTCCCCTTCATGATTCATACCAAAACATGGGACAGCGAGGCTGCCGAGGACCAGCGCGATGACATCGCGCTGGGCACATTCTCGGCCGGCTAGTCGCCTCTAGGACACGACTTGAGCAGCTGCTGCACGCTCAGGTTGTGTCCAGATCGCCTCGCAAAGTCACGCTGTCCCTGTGTCAGCCGGCACACAAGTCGCCCGCAAGACGGATCCGACTTCCCGGGCGACCTCTATTCAAATCAATGGGCTCCCATAGGGAACCATTCATTTTCAATAGAGCGCCGCTGACATTTCTATTTACTATAACAGTGCGCCGCTGCTTCCTGCGCCCAGTGAAGGAGTTATCCGGCACACCAATTAAGGTTAGAACCAGCGCAGCGCACTGTTATTAGTAAATCAGCCCCATTGTCTCATACACTTCATTGATTCAGTTAAGGATGCGCATTATTTTTTCACATTTTAACATTTCATTGTAGTTTATATTCTAACTATTAATAATTGCAGCACCATCACTTTTTTTCACTTATAGGGGATTTTTCCAATTTTTTTAGGATTTTGATCCTGCCCATTTTCACCATTTTTTTTCACTTGGATGTGAATTTAGGTGTTTCCTTTGGGGGTAGCGCGGATATTTCCACATTACACAGTGGCAGTGACAAACCTCATGGTCCGTGGCAGGGACCGTGCGCCAAGCCTGTTCGTGCAAATCAGAATAGGAGAAACCCTGAATTAAGTTTGTGCCTGGAACTCCTCCCACCTTATCTGACCCGTGTTTGTCTCAACCTGTCTGCTCTCAAAGAGACTATTTATTGCCTTTAAGAATAAATAAGAAGTTGGACTTTTCAGTTGGTGTGGACAGTTGCTTACTGGGGAAAATTTAAGGACTTGTTTCTGGCTACCCCGAACGAGAAACGAGGTCAGCTCTGAAGGTTTTAAACACTGGCTGCAAGCAGGCCCGAGAAAACTAACACCGCTCAACCTCCCCATCCAGGAGGGTATGGGCTTGTGGTGCGGTGTGCCTGAGTCTTTCCTGCGAAGGAGCCAACGTAATAGAAAAGCAGGTAAAGGCTGGGGTGGGTGCGCTACACATGGGGGCTCGAGTCCGGGATGTGTTTGTGGCCACAAAGTGAAAAAAAAAACCCCCAGAAGTTGAACTTTTATTCCCCAGTGAAGTTCCGTGGAGGTCGGCCATGCTTGGAACTGCGCCACGAGGAGAACCCTGACTGCGTAGTTCGTGGGCGTGCCTACTCAGAAAGCCCGCAAACGATGCAGGAGATGGGAGGAGTCTGACCATGTATGGAGTTACGCGTGGAGACTTTGGCGCGAAAAGGTCAGTGCGCGATGGAGCAGCAGATGGTCAGCATGGCGTTGCATGCCTAATGGGTTCCAGCTACTACAACCGTGAAAATGACTTCATTCGCTGCTTCGCTAACGGATACAGGGATTCGGCTCAAGCCCCGGGGAAGATTTGCCCTCTACGTATGCAAGGACGTGGAGGCCCTCGGTGTGATTTGTCCCGGCTGCTCGGGACTGGTGGTTCATCTAAAGCCATTTGGGCGATGCGAGAGCTGTAAGGAATTTCTTTTCGAGGTGGAGCAACCTACAGAGGGGCCTCGGGCCTTCCACCTCAATTGCCTTACGGGCACCACCACTCTGGAAGGAGGAATCGAAGCTTGCACAGCCACCCCTGCGCGCACTGACGAGACTTCGGAGGAAGTCACAGAGGAGATCGCTTCAGAGAGTGAGAAACCGGAGAATGCTGCTTCGGTTACAACAGAGTCTTTTCTCCCACCACCCAAGAGGAAGATGGGTCTTGTGAAAGCTTCCCGCGGCCGTGGTGAAGCAACATCCCAGCGCTTACCCAGAACGGATGCATCCGAATGGAAAAGTCCCGGACGTCCGAGTTCTTCTGCAAGCCGAGGTAAGCCAGGGGGAGAGACTTTGTTAAAGGCCCCTAGCCCTGGGGATTCACATGTTAGTGAGTTAGCCAGAGGGGGTGAATCATCCTTCACCAGGAACTACCTCCCTGCGGAGGAGTACGATACCTCCGACCTAGAGTCCATCTCTGATGCGGGTGATGACGCCGCAATTGATGAACTGTTTGAGAAGAAGGGATGGGACAAGATGCCCCTGTCCTTGTTCCGTAAGCCTAGGGACCCACCCATGTCTACGGGGGAAAGTACACCCCGGGTGGTGGCTTTCGAGCCTGAGGAGGGATCTGTCCCCTTGTCTGCCCTTCCACCGTCGGAGGCACCTGCTTCCACTACTGCTACAAGACAGGTGTCACTGCGGGCCCCTGCAACTAGCCCGGAGGCAGTTAAAGTGCCTCGGCACCCAGATGCCATTGTCTTGCCTGGCGCAGGAGACCGCTCTACCATGCCACCGCTGTCCCGCTTGCAAAGACTGTTTAACCAAAGGGTTGCCAGTGAGTATGGGTGGGAAATTTATTTTATTTTAACTACAACCATAATGAAAAAGGAACAACTGTTTTACATAGAAACAAAGAAACAATTTATACATTACAACAACGAAAACACTTCCCCTTCTATATTTAACACTAATTAAAGCAGACCCGACCCGGAGCCAACTGGATCAATGCCTACAGATCTTCATCTACTTCCCCCTCTGATGACAGAAACCCATCTAACAAAACATCCCAAGAGCTTGAGCCCCCACTATTCTTGGGTTCTGGCAAAGGACCAGGCTCAGGAACTTTCTTCTTCTTCTTCTTCTTTTTCCTCCCTGGCTTCCTCCTAACAGCCACCCAACTAGGGTCCTCCTCCTCATCATCAGATAATTCCTTAGGGCGTTTTGAAGTCCCTTTAACTGTCACCTCCATTTCTTCCTCTCCAGACTGCCCTTCACTAACAGAGGCATCAGAACTCAAAAAAACAGGGGGTAAGGAACCAAGAAGAACAGAACAACAAGGAGAGGAAAGCCCCTTAAGGGGAAGGGAGCGGGAGTCCCGAGAAGGACCCTCAGAGAGAAGAGGCGAGCAGGGTGGTTTTGAAATTCTCTTGCTCTTAGAAGAGCCTGAACCAGTATTCCCTGGAGCCCGAGCCCGAGCCCGAGCCTCCTGCTGGTCAGACTCTACACCCCCTGGGCCCTCAGACCGTCTCCTCCTCGCCGGCCTCTGCTCCCGAGGAGGTATCTCACCCCCCTCAGGCGCAGGTGCAGGTGCCCCACCCCCCCCAGGCACATCACCCGGAGGAGCCCCCTCTCTGTAAGCCCTGGGGCACCTACTAAAAGGGTGCTCATCTTGCCACAAACATTGCAGCAAATAAGATTACACGACTCACTCGAGTGCCCAGACCTATTACACTTGGTGCAACGCACCACTGTGCAATCCGCACTAAAGTGAATTATTAGGTTTCATGGACCATTTCTGTCCCTGGGAGATAGTACTGGTGTGCAGTTCCCCGGGGCCTATGGGTGGCGCTGTTGCCATGGGCCCGGGTTGAACCGCAGTACAAGGTTGTGCCTTTTTTTTGTCCCCTCTCGGCAGCAGTACGGCGGGGCGCGGAACCTGCTGTGCCTGTCGGGAGAGGATATAAAAGGGGGCGGCCATCTTCCAGAGGGATTCGTTGGAGTCCACGCCCAGGCACCTTACGCCTGGGTGCGGGTGGGTTGTCTTCGGGTGCCCTAGGCCCGGAGACGGAGCTGCTGTTCCGTCCCAGACACCTTCAGTCTGGGGTGAGGTACTTTGGTGAGGGCCCGGAACCCAGCAACCTTCGGCTGGGGTCCGCTAAGGATCGAGGCTCCCAGGGATCTGTCTTGCGAGGGGACCCGTATCCAGGACGAGGAGGCCAGGGAGGTGAGACCCTTTCTGAAGACCCAGCGCAGAGTCGTGGTGACAGAGGGGACCTCTGGTAACTCTCCGGAGGGATGTTCTTATCCTAAATAGGGCTAAGTTACTCAAGGAAGGAAGTGTGGGTTCTTTATGTCACAGTGGCAGTGACTCTACTCCCACCAGGTCAGTGGCAGTGACTTGCAACTATTCACCAGGTCAGTGGCAGTGACCAACCTCATGGTCCGTGGCAGGGACCGTGCGCCAAGCCTGTTCGTGCAAATCAGAATAGGAGAAACCCTGAATTAAGTTTGTGCCTGGACCTCCTCCCACCTTATCTGACCCGTGTTTGTCTCAACCTGTCTGCTCTCAAAGAGACTATTTATTGCCTTTAAGAATAAATAAGAAGTTGGACTTTTCAGTTGGTGTGGACAGTTGCTTACTGGGGAAAATTAAGGACTTGTTTCTGGCTACCCCAGAAACGAGGTCAGCTCTGGAGGTTTTAAACACTGGCTGTAAGCAGGCCCGAGAAAACGAACACCGCTCCACCTCCCCATCCAGGAGGGTACGGGCTTGTGGTGCGGTGTGCCTCAGTCTTTCCTGCGAAGGAGCCAACGTGATAGAAAAGCAGGTAAAGGCTGGGGTGGGTGCGCTACACATGCTTTTTTGTTGTTGTTGAGAAATCACTTTGAAAAACACCCCCTAGCATTTCTGTCCGTGGTCATCTTCAGTAAGGGCAGATGATTCATACAGCATTTGCTTCCTGGAATCTATCTGCCATTGGCTCAGACACGCAGGCAGGAGGGTGTGCTTAGCTGAGAAAACCCCTCCTCCCTTCCTAAAGACAATAGCAAATGCAAGCGCTTGGGAAGCCTGCACAGACAAACACTATTAATCCTAAATGTGTAAAGGATATTATACAAAGGTTGAAAATCAAAAAAACAAAAAAAGTATTCCAATCAGATGGACATAAAGTTATTACTGTTACCAAGGGATGGCAGGTAGCATAAGGTTTTGAAAAACTCTATAGTAACAATTGTGGATAGGAAGTCTTTAATAAAAACTCAGTTGCCCAGGGCAGCTCTTCTCCAAGTTGAAGCCGACTCAAGGAAAATGACATGAAAGGAAAAATAGAAAAGCGCCTCTTAGCAAAACAGATTTATTATGTAGCAGACAATTTGTATCAAACACTTACATCATGGTAAGTTTCAGGTGTCATCCAGTAGGATTAATGTTTATATTGCGTCCAGGATCTCTGACGCTACTCCACGGATTTCCCAGGTCCCGGTTATGGCGGCCGCAAGTAGCCGGGATACAGGCTGGCTTGTCCGTGATAGGAGACAGCAGCGAAAGATGGCAACGGTCGGTCCGGAGAGGAGCGTCTGACGTCAACTGGATGGTGCAGGGAACCACAACGCGTTTCAGAGCATGCACAGTTCTCGTACAGGGCATGCGCGCTCCTTTCTCAAGTGTACAAGGAGACAGGAAGGACGGATGTTTTAAAAGTAATTCTGCCCGTCAGCGCAGCAGAATTCAATAATTGCTATGACAAGTGTGTTGCATAAAACAAAACGGGAGTTTTAACCCCACTAACTTGGGATAGCTTAAATAGCAGAAAACTAATAATAAAATGTATAATAATATATTAATATATTAATATATTAAAAAATTAATAAAAAAATATATATTAATAAAATATATATATATATATATATATATAATAAAAATAATAATAATAATGATAATAAAGGTAATGAATAGTGATGAAATAATATTGCTCATAATAAAATAATTAAAGAAGTAATGAAATAATATTGCTCATAATAAAATAATTATGAAGTAATTAAGGCATAACGTTTATAATAGCAAAAAATTATTATTGTATGATAAAAGCTTTTTAAGGGAATGTCTATATAGACATTTTAGTGTTAATTTTTTTTTAAAAAAAATTAATATATGACAGGGATATGATGCCTGCCAACAAAATATTTGGGTGCAAGCTCTTAAATGTTACGATAAATACAATCAAAGTGATAAAATATAATGAGTATGATATAGGCACAGTGAATAATCATCAATCACTAGTCATTATAGAGGATTGTCAGCGTAGCTGTATACAAAACAAAAGGAAATAATAAGAATAAAATATATATATATATACACACATATATATATATATATATATATATATATATATATATGCTCGTGTGCCTATGTGTGCCCACGTGCACACACACGTATAAAGGGACACACATACACATATATGCTAGTGCACGCAAGCGCTCGCCCACACATGCGTGGAGGCTTGCGCTGTGTAACAGAAGAGCTAAAATTAAAAAATGATAATGGTAATAATGGTATTGTATAATTATAATAAATGATAATAAATGAAGGGATTATATATATGTAAATGTGTAAAAAGAAGAAGCCATAAGATTCCTTAATGGAAAAGCACACACATATAGGTGCTAACACTGGGTTAACCCACTAAGACAGCGTTTTGGCAAACATCGTCGCTTTGTGGAAACTGGTTGTGATGAACACAGTGTACCACGGCACTTCTTGGAATTTCATGGCCAGTCCACGGAGGGCCTACAGGTTTGGGTGATAGAAGCCATACCTAAAGGCCTATCTGAGGCCGAGCGTTTTTCCAGACTGTGTGAGCGCGAAACTTATTGGATTTTTACTCTGGATACCCTTGTGCCGAATGGGTTAAACGAGGAACTAGAGGTTAACACGATCCTCTAAAAAATGTTCCCCTTTTCTTATTTGCCCTCTCCTTATGATGCACGGTTGCAAGTGTGTATGTACATATTGTAGTGTTAGCACCTATATATGTGTGTGCTTTTCCATTAAGGAATCTTATGGCTTCTTCTTTTTACACATTTACATATATATAATCCCTTCATTTATTATCATTTATTATAATTATACAATACCATTATTACCATTATCATTTTTTAATTTTAGCTCTTCTGTTACACAGCGCAAGCCTCCACGCATGTGTGGGCGAGCGCTTGCGTGCACTAGCATATATGTGTATGTGTGTCCCTTTATACGTGTGTGTGCACGTGGGCACACATAGGCACACGAGCATATATATATATATATATATATATATATATATATGTGTATATATATATATATATATATTTTATTCTTATTATTTCCTTTTGTTTTGTATACAGCTACGCTGACAATCCTCTATAATGACTAGTGATTGATGATTATTCACTGTGCCTATATCATACTCATTATATTTTATCACTTTGATTGTATTTATCGTAACATTTAAGAGCTTGCACCCAAATATTTTGTTGGCAGGCATCATATCCCTGTCATATATTAATTAAAAAAAAAAAAAAAAAAAAAAAAAAATTTTAACACTAAAATGTCTGTATAGACATTCCCTTAAAAAGCTTTTATCATACAATAATAATTTTTTGCTATTATAAACGTTATGCCTTAATTACTTCATAATTATTTTATTATGAGCAATATTATTTCATTACTTCTTTAATTATTTTATTATGAGCAATATTATTTCATCACTATTCATTACCTTTATTATTATTATTATTTTTATTATATATATTTTTTATTAATATATATTTTTTTATTAATTTTTTAATATATTAATATATTAATATATTATTATACATTTTATTATTAGTTTTCTGCTATTTAAGCTATCCCAAGTTAGTGGGGTTAAAACTCCCGTTTTGTTTTATGCAACACACTTGTCATAGCAATTATTGAATTCTGCTGCGCTGACGGGCAGAATTACTTTTAAAACATCCGTCCTTCCTGTCTCCTTGTACACTTGAGAAAGGAGCGCGCATGCCCTGTACGAGAGCTGCGCATGCTCTGAAACGCGTTGTGGTTCCCTGCACCATCCAGTTGACGTCAGACGCTCCTCCCTGGACCGACCGTTGCCATCTTTCGCTGCTGTCTCCTATCACGGACAAGCCAGCCTGTATCCCGGCTACTTGCGGCCGCCATAACCGGGACCTGGGAAATCCGTGGAGTAGCGTCAGAGATCCTGGACGCAATATAAACATTAATCCTACTGGATGACACCTGAAACTTACCATGATGTAAGTGTTTGATACAAATTGTTTGCTAAGAGGCGCTTTTCTATTTTTCCTTCCCTTCCTAAAGACTCTTTGGATGTATGCCATCATTTGCCTAGACCTAAAAACCGGGAAGTAACTTAAAGGGGTTGCTCCGCCGGAAAAAAAAATATTAAAAGCCAGCAGCTACAGCTACAGCAGCTGCTGGCTTTTAATATTTGGACACTTACCTGTCCTGGAGTCCAGCGACGTCCGCAGCAGGGGACGAGCGACCGCTCGTCGCTCTGCTGCTCCCTCCGCCATCCTCGCTGAGGGAACCAGGAAGTGAAGCCCTGCGGCTTCATGCCCGGTTCCCTACGGCGCATGCGCGAGTCGCGCTGCGCCGTTCTGATAGGTGCTCCTGTGTTCTGGGAGCCGAGTGTCTCCCAGAACACCAAGGGAAGTCTGCGGGAAGTGACGTAACTCCCGCAGATTCCCGGAGACAGGACTCCCGGATGTGGGTGAAAATACCTGTCTTAGACAGGTATCTTCACCCCCCTCCCCCCTGAAAGGTGTCAATTGTGACACCAGAGGGGGGAGGGTTCCAAATAGCAAAAGTTGCTATTTAGGGTGGAGCTCCACTTTAAGAAATGTAAAAAAATTAAGTTTAAACACGTAAATATGATATATTTTCCTATCTATTTACTAATACTAGCAGCTTAATGATTACATATAGTCAATGCTGATTGAGAGAGGGTTCCAGTAGAAGGATGGTTATTATAAACTATAGCTACAAGATATACATTTTTTGTTCTTGGTTTTATTCTGCCTATATAAAAGTATTTTTGCAACTGTGTACTTTGTTTTGGAAAAACTCTGAAAAGCCCATCTAAATCTAACAGGAATAAACTACAGCCCTGACCAAAAGTTTTGAGAATGACACAAATATTAATTTTCACAAAGTCTGCTGCATCAGTTTTTATGATGCCAATTTGCACATACAGTAATGCAGAATGTTATGAAGAGTGATCAGATGAATTGCAATTAATTGCAAAGTCCCTCTTTGCCATCTTTTTTTTTTTTTCAGAAATCTTTTTATTTAATTTCTTTAACGGACAAACAGACAAGACAATCACCCTGCATAGCAACTATCAGTTCACAATAAGAATTCAGAATAACAAAACAACAACTTGAGACCTCATTCACACAGGGGCAACACGACTTCCAGTGCGACTTTGGGAGGCAACTTGGACACGAGTTTGAGTTTGAATCACAGCGCGACTTAAAACACGACTGAAGTCGCCTCCAGGACAGGAGGCTTTCCAGTGGCCACTCAAACAAGAATCAGCTCTGTGGGAGGGAGGGGGAGGGAGGGAGGGTTTTGCCTGAGAAATGTATGTTCCCTTCCTGGAAAGTTGCTTCTGTTAAGAGTGATCTGACTTCTGAGGCGACTTCCATTGAAATCAATGGGTACAATTCGCCTAGCAGTCGCCTAGAAGTCGGATTGAAGTAGTACAGGAACCTTTTTTGAAGTTGGAGCGACTGTAGTAGTGTGCATTAAGACGGATCCATTAACTTACATTGATTTTCTCATGCAGCGCGACTTGAGGCGACTTGGGGCGACTTGAAGTCGGATCCAAAGTCGTCCCTGTGTAAATGGGCTCTAAAGGAATATAATAATTAACAAAAATAAGTAGGGGAGTGGAGAAAGCAAATATTAATACCTTCTATCACCAATGGCCCCAAGCATCCCTTATACAGAAACACACATATTATGATTAATGACCCCCATCGTCGTTAGATGCCATGTACGGTTTGTCCAGCCACTTTTTCCAGACTTTATCATATTTACTAGGGCAACCCCTATTAATATAGGTGTCTCTATACAATGGGAGATTATTATTTATCAATTGTTTCCAGTATAAAAGTGTGGGAGAGCAAGGTTTCTTCCAATGCATAGCAATGGCTTTTCTTGTGTTGAATAATGTTGTATTAGTGAACACTCGCTCAGACACTGTAGGAAAAATAGCCTCTACCAGACCCATCAGGCAAACAGACATCGAGACCGGTAAAGGAGCAGAGGTAATAGTATTTGATAAATCGACCACTTCCCCCCAGAAAATAGCTATATACTGTATGGGCAAGTCTAAAAATTGTGTGTGAAATCCCCCTAAGATGCTCCACACCACCAACACTTGAAAGAGCACACAGGATTTATCTTTTGAAGTCTATACGGCGTAATATATGCCCTATGTACCAACTTGAATTGAATCATGTGGTCTCTCAAAGATACCAGAGATCGCAGAGGGAGATCCCACACACCCCTCCAGTCCTCCATATCCAAATCTGGTATATCTCGCATCCACCTAACTCTGAGACCTTCTAATGGCAAAATAGACATTAAAGTAAGCTGAGAGTACAGTCTCCAGGTGGGCTTATATAGGCACTGGACCCTGAGTACCGATTCTAAAGAGGATTGTATAATCATTAAACTGTCCTGTGGAAACTGTGCATGAAAAATATGAAGAAGCTGGAAATATCTAAATAGATAAGAACTAGGTGCGTTAAAGATTGAGGTAAGTGTAGAAAAGGTAGACAATTTCCAATCAGTGACCACTTAAGTGAGTAATTTAATATTATATTTAGTCCATGCAATAGGCTCTGATACTTAAAAAAATTGAGGGAGAGTAGGATTAAACCATAGAGGGGCATTTGGAGAAATCGCACCCTTTGGATATTACTCGCATCTAAGATCTAAGTACAGCCTACTGCCTACTGCCCTACAGCCCCTAAATAAACGTCCCTTAAGAGCTTCTATATAACCTATGACTGCTCCTTCCAGCGGAATGGAGGAGTTATATAGATCTGGGCTTAGCCACCATAAGGCCGTAACCAGCTGAGTGGCCAAAAAATATTTATATAAATCCAGAAAAGCTAACAAGGGTGCATCAAGGTAGTTAATTTGTGTCTGTGGTTCTTCGATCCCCATAAAAAAATACGAAAAAGCTGATTTAGTCTTGTAAAAAAGGATACAGGGAGCCACTGAGGAGAATGTCTAAATAAGTACATCAATTTTGGTATGAAAATTAACTTACTCCCAAAAAAACATTTTCATTGCATTTCAGCCCTGCCACAAAAGGACCAGCTGACATCATGTCAGTGATTCTCTCATTAACATAGGGGTCAGTGTTGACGAGGACAAGGCTGGAAATCACTCTGTAATGCTAACTGAGTTAGAATAACAGACTGGAAGCTTTAAAAGGAGGGTGGTGCTTGAAATCATTGTTCTTTCTCTGTTAACCATGGTTACCTGCAAGGAAACACATGCAGTCATCATGGCTTTACACAACAAGGGATTCACAGGCAAGAATATTGCTGCTACTAAGATTGCACCTAAATCAACCATTTATTGGATCATCAAGAACTTCGAAAGGAGAGAGGTTCAATTGTTGTGAAGAAGGCTTCAGGGCACCTAAGAAAGTCCAGCAAGCGCCAGGACCGTCTCCTACAGTTGATTCAGCTGTGGGATCGGGGCACCACCAGTGCAGAGCTTGCTCAGGAATGGCAGCAGGCAGGTGTGAGTGCATCTGCACACACACACACACATTAAGGCAAATACTTTTTTAAGGATAGCCTGGGGTCAAGAAGGGCAGTAAAGGAGCCACGTCTCTACCAGGAAGAACATCAGGGACAGACTGGTATTCTGCAATAGGTACAGGGATTGGACTGTTGAGGACTGGGGTGAAGTCATTTTCTCTGATGAATCCCCTTTCCGATTGTTTGGGGCATCCAGAAAAAACCTTGTGCGGAGAAGAAAAAGGTGAGCACTACCATCAGTACTGTGTCATGCCAACAGTAAAGCACCCTGAGATCATTCATGTGTGGGGTTGCTTCTCTGCCAAGGGAGTGGGTTCACTCACAATTTTGCCTAAGAACACAGCCATGAATAAAGAATGGTGCAAAACATCCTCCGAGAGAAACTTCTCCCAACCATCCAAGAACAGTTTGGTGATGAAAAATATATTTTCTAGCATGATGGAGCACATTGACATGAGGCAAAAGTGATAACTAAGTGGCTTTGGGAACAAAACATCAAAATTTCCAAGTCCATGGCCAGGAAACTCCCCAAACCTTAATCCCATTGAGAGCTTGTGGTCAATTTTCAAGAGGCGGGTGAACAAAAAAAAAACACAAATTCGGACAAACTCCAAGCATTGATTATGCAAGAATGGGCTGCCATCAGTCAGGATGTGGCCCAGACGTTGATTGACAGCATGCCACGGCGAATTGCGGAGGTCTGGAAAAAGAAGGGTCAACACTGCAGATATTGACTCTTTGCATAAACTTAATGTAATTGTCAAAAAAGCCTTTGACACTTATGAAATGCTTGTAATTATACTTCAGTATACCATAGTAACATCTGACAAAAAATATCTAAAAACACTGAAGCAGCAGACTTTGTGAAAATTTATATTTGTGTAATTCTCAAAACATTTGGCCAGGGCTGTACAACACTCAAGAATTAACTCAGAGATCCCAAGTCTCCCGCAAGTCGCGGGAGTCTCCCGCATTTGGCTGCGGGCTCCCCGACACCCGCGAATGTAGGGCGATCTCCCGGCTGGGCCTGTCACTCAGCCACAGACAGAGCAGTCCGAGCGGCCAAATGGAGTACAGCCGCTCAGGTGGCTCTGTCTCTGTCTGTGGCTGAGTGACAGGTGGATGCAGGGCTTTTTTTTCTGGCGGAATGGCGTTACCCCACCTCCAGCACGATCCCTCACTCCTCTGCTCACTGCTTCTTACAAGTGACAGGGCACAAAACCCTCTCTGCTCTGGTTAGCCTAATCCTGTCTCCTATGAGCAAACATCCCCCCTTTTAATCTCCTATTTCAACCAGCCCTACCCTGCAATCTACTGCCACTAGTCATCCTCTCTGTGCAATGTGAACGTCGCCTCTCAGCCCACAAACAGTGCACACACCCCTCTGGCTTCCGATTGGCTTTTGGTCCTGGGACACTGTGCCGCCTCCAGTTCGTACAGCAAGCTCCTCAGAGCTGTTTTCCTCTGCTGTTCCAGGGACAAATGTGCTGCTCTACCCCACCTGTAACAGACATGTCTGGAAATCTTCCCAATCTGACTGAGTACTCCAGGTAAACCAAGTGCACTCAACATTCACAGAACAGTCACACAGTGTACACTGCATGCATACACAGACATCACCCCCCCCCCACACACACACACACACACTTATGTCTTCTCTCTCCACATTGATCCCTAATGTCCCCTCTCTCCACACTGATTCCCAATGTCCCCTCTCTCCACACTGATTCCCAATGTCCCCTCTCTCCACACTGATCCCTAATGCCCCCTCTCTCCACACTGATCCCCAATGTCCCCTCTCTCCACACTAATCCCTAATGCCCCCTCTCTCCACACTGATCCCTAATGTCCCCTCTCTCCACACTGATCCCTAATGTCCCCTCTCCCCACACTGATCCCTAATGTCCCCTCTCCCCACACTGATCCCAATGTCCCCTCTCTCCACACTGATCCCCAATATCCCCTCTCTCCACACTGATCCCCAATATCCCCTCTCTCCACACTGATCCCCAATGTCCCCTCTCTCCATACTGATCCTTAATGTCCCCTCTCTCCATACTGATCCCTAATGTCCCCTCTCTCCACACTGATCCCTAATGTCCCCTCTCTCCACACTAATCCCTAATGCCCCCTCTCTCCACACTGATCCCTAATGTCCCCTCTCCCCACACTGATCCCTAATGTCCCCTCTCCCCACACTGATCCCAATGTCCCCTCTCTCCACACTGATCCCCAATATCCCCTCTCTCCACACTGATCCCCAATATCCCCTCTCTCCACACTGATCCCCAATGTCCCCTCTCTCCATACTGATCCTTAATGTCCCCTCTCTCCATACTGATCCCTAATGTCCCCTCTCTCCACACTGATCCCTAATGTCCCCTCTCTCCACACTGATCCCTAATGTCCCCTCTCTCCACACTGATCCCTAATGTCCCCTCTCTCCACACTGATCCCCAATGTCCCCTCTCTCCACACTGATCCCCAATATCCCCTCTCTCCACACTGATCCCTATTGTCCCCTGCTGAACCCTGCACTCTGTACGTAGCACACTCCTAAACCCTGAACTCTGTACTCAGTGCATGCCTGAGCTCTATTTCATGGGCACTGGTATAGCTACATTTAATTGGGGGGGGGGGTTGTCGGCGCCGGCGCAAAGCGTCACCTCCCTGAAATTAGTTTTTGCAGGTTGGGATGTCTGTTAACTTAAATGAAAAAGATGATCTGTTACTGCTTTCAGATAGGGATGAACAACATCTAAGGGATTTCAGAATCCAATACGCCTCCCTGCAAATCACAAAATCCTCTTGGGAACAGAATGAGGATCAATACTAGGCCACGTGCCTTCAACTTTAGGAAAGTATCTTGCGGGAGGTGAGGGTGATAAATCCTACCTCATGCAAGGCACCTTGTACCCTACACCTTGTATTAGGGCCTTATCCCCACATCCAATCCCTAATTTGATGTGGGGGTTTGCAGGGGGTGGAAATTTATCAGAATCTGGAATCCCCTTTAGAGTAGTATGACTTACACCCCTATACACCCCCCCCCCACCCACACCGTGAAAAGATGTAAATAAATAAACCATGTCCTCTAACGTATACCTAACCACAATCATGCCATCCAACAATGCAGGCCCTAATCACTCACAATGGTCTTCTGTCTGATGATGTGTCCTATCACTTGAATATAATTTCATGGTGCCATGATGAAACGCCAGCCACCAATGCTGCCCCTACACTACCCCTATTGCAAATGGCAGATCCAAAGCCAGCAGGTGTTTGTAAACAATCCAGCGGTGGATCCTGGGTGAAGTCATTGACCAAATATGATCATGACAATATTTGGTAATAACATCAGCAAGGATCCCCAGCTGGTTTGTTCACAGCAGATGTCGGCAGGGGTCTGTTATAAATGATAAAACCCTGGCTGTTGTTTTCCAACAAACCAGTCACTTTTAAAGGGTTAAATTGTACTGTTCTACAACTTCATTTACAGCTGCAAGGCATCACCCAGGTATGTTATTTAAAGTTTGTTTTGTATTTTTATTGTTGCCACATTAAAAGACCCTCTTACTTCTGAACAGCATTTAAAAAAATAATATTTTGCATTATTAAAATAACCCCAATGGCAGTGCCCATATTGTATGCAGGTGTTGTACATCTACTATCCTGCAGGTGGTGCTGTATGCTGTCAGTGTGCAAGGGGAAATGGTGACTAAGAGGAACATTGTTCCTCTGCAGACTCCATAGGTGTCATCGGGGGAGCTGGGATCTGACTGGACACTGCAGTCCTGAGTGATTTTGGTGGACATCTTTCGTATGGGCAGTGTTAATAAATGCGCTGCTGTGGTTGACAAGCATTTTGTGAGTGGCTAGAGAAGGGAAAGGAACCACGCTGGGGAGGGACAGAGAGTTAGCCCTAGGGACAGGTTCCTGCTTGAGGAGGAATATATTAGGGACCACTGCCTGCTTAATATCCTCTGATTTTCAGTGCTGTGTATTAGGATTTGCAACACTACCTTGCCTGTCATCCACCCTTATGCAGATGCCCTCCTGGAAACATACCCTATACCTGAGTGACTTTCGTATTGCTGGACTCTGTCAAGGTATCGCCAACATCTCTGAGAGCAATACTACTAGCTTCTCAACCATGTTGTCGTTTCACTGTTTGTGGATACCATACAGTTTAGAACTGTTACCTCAAGTGTATGCAACATTTGCAATAGCCATTGTACTAGTGCTCGTGATTGCGGATTACTGTTATTCTGTTGAAGCTACACCCTGTACAGGATGCCTAGGTTGGGTCCTGGACAGGTGCTATATAGCACCAATATTTGGGTTGTGGTCCCTTTAAGGAGTGGTGATGGTGTTCAGGAGGTCACCCAGAATGGGTGAGGAATTCCCGGCAAAAGAAGTAGTCCAGAGAGGACTGGTTCGCAGTCCTCTTTGTCTTGATAGAGAGTTATTTGGGGCCCTGAATTTTAGAGGCTCTAAAGTGATATTCGGTGGGGGGTAAGGCGCTACCACTCCTGACTACTGGGAGTCAGCACACAGGGGGTTAAAGGCTTCCAGGAAACAGCTCATAAAACAGAAAGTGGTGCAAGATGTGTTGTGAAGGAGTATAGGGATTGCACCTGTGAAGATGAGCTGTGTGTCTGCTGGGAGCTGTTAAGGATTCAGCAAGGGCTCTGGAAGCAGACAAAGGCATGGAGGAGGTCATCAAGGCTTTGGCACAAGCCACTGCGACCCAGCAACAAGCCACTGCGACCCAACAGCAAGCTTTAGCAGAGGCAAACCGTCGCCATGAGGAAAACACATGGCTGCTAACCACCCAGTTTACGGCCCAGCAGGAGTCCACTCAAGCACAGGTGGCTGCCTTGCAGGAGGCAGTACAGCGGCTGGCTCAGGGATGAGAGCAAGCGGTCGTTGCCGCTGGCAACCAAGTGTCTGTGAGAGCCACCCATTTTTTTACAAAAGCTAACACCCAGTGATGACGTAGAGTCCTTTCTCACTACCTTTGAAGGGATAGCAGAGAGAGAGGGGTGGCCCCGTGACCAATGGGCTGGCATTATCTCCCCTTTCCTCACCGGTGACCCGCAAAAAACCTCCCATCTGAGCACATCAGCGACTATGAGCGGCTGAAGGCAGAGATCCTGGCCCGCCTGGGAGTGACCACAGCCGTCCGGGCTCAGAGGGTGCATCGCTGGCGGTACAAATCTAACCGACCAACTAGGTCCCAAATACACGAACTAGTGCAGCTGGTGAAAAAATGGCTGCAGCCGGAAAAATTGTCGGGCCCACAAATGGTGGAACGGGTGGTGATGGACTGGTACCTGCGGTCCCTACAGCGCTGGGTAAGCCATGGAGACCCTGCAACTGCTGACCAGCTGGTTGAGTTGGTCGAAAGATATACCATGGTAGAGGACCTGCTTGGGCCTGCCAAACTTTGGCAACCCACACCAAGGGCAACCAGACCAGCCACAACACCTAGGAGAGAAGCCCTGCCTGACATTGAAACCCACAAACCTGCATCATCTTCCACAGAACCGCAAAGGTTGGTTCCTGTCCCAAGGATGGGGAACCTACAGTGTTGGCGATGTCGGTCCTGGGGGCAAACCCGGGCACAGTGCCCGCTGCAGGAGGAGCCTATGAACTGTGGGACTGGTCGGAGAAGCTTCTTCTATGTGCAAAGAGCGTGCGCCACTCATCTTGATCTGGCTGAAGGGCGGTTCGAGTGTGAAGTGTGGGTGAGTCACCTTCCTGCCAGGGCCTTACTGGACTCCGGTAGCATGGTAACTCTTGTACATGCCAGGGTGGTCGGGAGACTCGGCCCAGTAAATAAGACTCTACGGGTAGTGTGTATCCATGGGGACACCAGGGAGTACCTGTTACATATGCTGTTTATCATGTTTGTACTAGAACATTACCCCTGGTGTATGTATGCAACTATGTTTTTCTCATACCATGTCGATCATTGGTCCAATAAACATACATATGTTTGCACCTATGTGAATTTGTCTGGTCCCACCATGTACGCCTCATCTAAAGTCCCAAACTTCCCCCCTCCTTTCACTGGTCCCGGTGACGGTTTCCTATGGCCATACCTCAGTTACACAAGAGGTTTGGGTGGTAAAAAGTTTAATACATGACATCATAGTGGGGCGGGACTGTCCACTATTTCTCGAACTGTGGAACCAGGTACAGACGGGGCTGCCAGGAGAACTGGGGACACTGGGCCTGGAAGGGACAGAGTCTAAGGGGTCCGGGCCTGAAACCCCCACAACACACCCCGCTAATATGGAGATACCCGTCACTGACAATTAAATTACAGAGAATGCTAATTTGGATGATAATGTTCTTGTTCCAGGTCTCAAAACCGAGTTGATCTCTGAGGGGGGGAAGTTTTCCCATTTACAAGTTATGCTGGGGGAGGATGATGAGGAGCTCTCTCCGGTTGAGGAGGATGAGGGGGAAACATCCTCAAGGCCAGTGCATACAGACCTGGATGTATCCAGGGGTGCATTTGGCACCGCCCAGTTACAGGATCCTACCTTGATGAATGCTCAAGAGCAGGTTTCTGTTATTGATAGGGTCTTACAAATGCCAGGGGCAGATCAGAGGTTTCCTCATTTTGCGTTGAAGGGGGACTTGGTATATCGAGTAGCTGAGAGCCGAGGGGAAACTGTAGAGCAGTTGCTGGTTCCCCAACTGTATAGGCGGATGCTCCTTGATCTAGCACACAACGACTCACTGGGAGAACACCTGGGGGCGGAGAAAACAGAGGCCAGGATAACCGACCGGTTTTACTGGCCAGGGGTGAAGGCCGAGGTTAAAAGATATTGTGCATCTTGTCCCATTTGCCAGTTAACTGCCCCAGTGCCCCACTATAGAAACCCTCTAGTACCCTTGCCAATTATTGAGGTCCCATTCGAGCGGATCGCTATGGATCTTGTGGGACCCCTGGTAAAGTCGGCAAGGGGGCACCAATACATATTAGTCATCCTAGATTACGCAACTAGGTATCCAGAAGCAATCCCTTTGAGGTAAGCTTCCTCTAAGGCCATTGCCCGGTAGTTATTACAAATGTTCACGAACTGGGTTCCCCAAAGAGATGCCAGGGCCAGGGCACCCCTTTTATGTCAAAGGTGATGGCGGACTTGTGCAAACTGTTTCAGATTAAGCAGTTGCGGACGTCCGTCTATCACCCGCAGACCGATGGCCTAGTTGAGAGGTTTAATTAAACTCTAAAGTCCATGTTGAAAAGAGTGGTCCAGAAAGATGGGAAGGATTGGGATATGTTACTCCCTGCCTTGTTGTTTGCCATCCGGGAGGTTCCACAAGCATCCACGGGCTTCTCACCGTTTGAGGTAGTGTATTGACGAAGGCCCCAGGGGTTGCTCGATCTAGTAAAGGAAACGTGGGAAAGTGAGTCCTCACCACATAAAAATGTGGTAGAGCATATCTCTCAAATGCGAGAGAGGGTGGCTAAGGTGATGCCGCTGGTGAGGGAGCACATGCAGAAGGCTCAGGATGCCCAAAGAAGAGTGTATAACCGGTCGGCTAAAATTAGACAGTTTCAAGTAGGAGACCGGGTGGCTGTTTTAATACCCACGGTGGAGAGAAAATTCTTGGCCAAGTGGCAAGGCCCTTTTGAGGTAGTAGAGAAAGTAAGTAAGGTACAAGGTACACCAGCCAGGGAAAAGAAAACCCTACCAAATCTATCACGTAAATTTGTTGAAACCCTTGAGAGACAGAGAACAGGTATCCGCGGTGGTAGGGGTACAGTCAGGGGACCATGCAGGGATCGACCTAGTGCAGGTTGCTGCCACCCTAACTAGACCCCAAACCCAGCAAACCCAGCAAGCAAAAGAGTTTCTGCAAAGAAATAGGGTCATGTTTTCAGGATTGCCCGGTCTCACCAACAACATCAAGCATGAAATTGTAACCGAGCCCAATGTAAAAATCCGGTTGAAGCCTTACCGTATCCCAGAAGCTCATAGGGTGGCAGTATCTGAAGAGGTTAAAAGAACTTGCAATCATTGAAGAGTCACAGAGCGAGTGGTTGAGTCCAATCGTGTTGGTACCCAAACCCAACGGCACCCTCCGCTTCTGTAAAGACTTCTGAAAACGTAATGAAGTCTCCAAGTTTGATGCATATCCCATGCCACAGGTAGATGAGCTAATTGAGAGGTTGGGTCCTGCCAGGTATATTGCCACGCTGGACCTCACAAAAGGGTACTGGCAGATTCCCCTGACCAAGGAAGCCAGGGAGAAAACAACCTTCTCTACCCCGGAAGGCCACTTCCAATACAAAAGGATGCCATTTGGTCTACACTCTGCACCTGCCACGTTCCAAAGGGCCATGGACAAAACTTTACGTCCACATTAATGGTACACTTCCGTCTACTTAGATGACATAGTCATCTTCAGCACTGATTGGGAGTCCCATCTTCCCCGGGTTCAGGCAGTTGTAGACTCCTTGAGAAGAGCAGGGTTCACCATCAATCCGGAAAAGTGTGCCGTTGGGGTCGAGGAAGCCAAGTACCTAGGGTACATTGTGGGTAGGGGGCTGGTGAAGCCCCAAATGAGTAAGGTGGAAGCCATACAGGACTGGGCCCGTCCCCTAACCAAGAAGCAGGTCAGAGCATTTTTGGGCATAGTTGGCTATTATAGGAGGTTTGTTCCCAACTTCGCCACCATTGCTGCACCGCTGATTGACTTGACCAAGGGCAGAAAGTCAGTGATGATAAAGTGGAATGCCGAGGCCGAGAAAGCTTTTCAAAAGCTTAAGACGGAAGTGCGCATGCGCGGGGACTCGGAGAAGGACGTGTGCTGACCGAGCTCCCGGCACCCCGACCCACCAGAGCTAACGATAGCGCAGGCACTGAGGTCCGTGAGCCAGGACCGATCCCACACCAGCCCCGAAGTGGCGATGAACCGTAGGGCACAGGGGCAGCCGCGGAAAGGACACGATACGCAAACTACAGCCCAGAAGAGAGCAGGGCCTTCCCCTACAGCACAGCCGCGATCCAAGATGGCGCCGGGTAAGCCAGACACACGAGGCAGCACGGCAGCAGCCAGATCCGACGGCGCTACACAGAGAGGAGACAGGCAGCTAAATCTGGAGCCAACTAGGGATCCATTCTCCTCACAATCCTCGGGAGAGGTGGAGACCGGACAGCGGGGTGAGTCACTATCACATCCCCCATCCCCAGCCATATACGCTGATAGACATGACTCTCCAAACTCCCCTGCCTCCCCTGCCTCCTCCATGGATAGGAACATGGCAGACTTAGCAGAAGTCCTCATTAGCCAATCCAGCCAATCCAGCCAGGATATGCCAATTCCCCAGCTCTCACACTATTCCCCTGATGCTGTACTGTTGGGCAGATTCTCCACCATGCTGCAGCAGGAGCTCTCTAAGGCCTGCACATTAATCACCACTGACCTGAAAAAAGACATCCATAGCTTGGGAGAGCGTTTTGAGCTAATTGAAACCAAAGTGGATGGAGCCATCAAAAGGGTCAACCAGAACTCAGCCATGGTGACAGACCTCCAGGATAGATTAGAAGAGGCATTCACAAAAATTGAAGATTTGGAGAATCGTTCTCGTAGGTACAATATCCGCGTGCGTGGCCTCCCTGAAACTCACACAGATCTAGAGGGGGCTGTAAAAGACCTGATGAAAACTCTTATCCCTGATATAGCCAACCACCACATGGAAGTTGATCGCGTTCACCGAGCACTGACAGCCCCAAGGGCCGACGGCCTACCACGAGACATTATTGTTAAGCCACATCACTACCGCATTAAGGACAAGATGATGCTTGCGGCTCGCAACAGGCCGGACCTGTCGCTATTTGGAACACCAATACAGCTCTTTACAGATTTGGCGCCATCAACGGTCCAGAAACGCAGAAACCTACGGCCATTACTCCAGCAACTTATGGCCAAACAGATTAAGTATCGATGGTCGTTCCCTTTTAAGTTATCATTCACTTACAACGGAAAGTCCCACTCCTTTTCCACGTTCCAAGCAGGCGAAGACCTACTGCTTAGTCTCGGCATCATTGCACGGGACTCTCCGACTCCGATTTCATCTCCCCCTCGTCTGGATCATCGTCCCCTCTCCCCGATATGGCAGGATCGCACACGCTCACAGGCCAGAAATGCTCGCCGGAATACCTGAGTATTATTGCTCTTCTCTCTTTTTGCTTTTTTGCCCCCTTTTGGGAACTGTTAGTGCTTGATTGCACGGATTTGGCCTGGGCCCATGGTGGACTATGGGCCTGATGGGGCCATCGTTACCGTTCACAGTTCACAGGTTACAAAGTCACGGGTTACAAAGTTACTGGAGTTCCTGGTTCTTCGGACTGGCTGCCAGCCAAATATTTTACAACCCCGACGGGCCCAACCTGGTCGAAGAAATTTTGCTTTTTGCTTTTTAGCAGTCTGGGGGCCTTAGTCGGACCGCAATGTGTTCCCCTGTTGGGCTGTGGCTCGGGGGCCGGAACGACCGATGGGGACCCTTCCGGCCCCGGCGCCACTGGCCTTGGGAATGCATGTTCCTATAGACAGCCTGTTATGTTAAAACTGTATTGATTGATTTTGTCATTTCCGATATGACCTCGAATAGCCTGCTCGTACAGAGTGTAATCATATTTGGGTCGGGGTGGTCATGCTTGCCACCCAACTGCAAGACTACCTGTCCTACGACAAGGATGGTACCCTTGCACCTAATTTGCCGGATGTTGTCTCCGGCAGGGGTTATTCCCCATTCCTTCATTCATCAGCTAGGATTGAGTTATATTGGTTGTTTGGGCCTAAGGCCTATGTATATGTTTTTTTGCTTTTATTTTTGTTTCTCTTCTTCTCTAATGCCTTTTCCTTCTCTCCCTTCCCCCTCTTTCTTCGGAGCCTCGGTTCAGCGCCCTTCCCTTATGTCATGGTCTGAGAGGTCACATAGCCGAACAGTCATCATTATCGGGACCCTTCTCGCTTCATTCATTATGCAAGGTAAGAGTGCTCTGCCCCACCACGATGGCCACCACATATAACACAGACTATTCGATAGTTAGCCATAATGTACATGGATTTAACTCCCCTACTAAAAGAACTAAGGCTTTCCAGTTTTATCATAAACAGAAGGCTGAAGTCCTGCTATTACAGGAAACTCATTTCTCCAATGTCTCAGCGCCCCGTTACCTCAATGGGAAGTATCCACAGTTTTACTTGGCAGGGGGTCGGGAAAAGAAGGGCGGTGTAGCCATCTGCTTTTCGAAACGGACCCCCTTTACCCCCATCGCTATCGTTAAGGACAAGAGAGGTAGATATATTATGGCAGTGGGGCGGCTCCATGACCAGGAGGTGTCCTTTATATCATACTATGCCCCGAATACTGGACAGCCGGAATTCTTTAGCAAAATGCTGAAGATTCTTATGCCCAAAGTCCAGGGTCAGGTCATTATGGGAGGCGATAGTAATATTCCCTTGGACAGAATTATGGATAAATCAGACTCCTCTAGACCAACATTGAAACGCCCACCGACTGGAAGCAGCAAGGTTGCACGTCTGTTTCATTTCTATGACCTCATCGACGCCTGGCGAGAAAATAACCCTACGGTCAGAGACTTTACACACTTTTCACAAGCCCATCACACTTACTCGAGGATAGACCACGTTCTAGTACGTACGCCTTTGCTACCATTTATTAAGTCGGTTAAGATTTTATCTACCCCTTGGTCTGATCATTCCCCGATAAAACTCTCTACTTCAGGGCTATGGACTAAATCTAGACCCTCCCCGTGGAGACTTAATGTGAGCTTGCTGAATGACCCTACAATCTTTTTAGAGATTCAAAAGGAAATACAGGAATACTTTAGACTTAATAAGGCATCGGACACATCCCCCGCAATTAACTGGGTAGCTCATAAAGCAGCGATTAGGGGCATATTGTTACAAGTGGCAGCCAGGATTAAACGCAATAGGGAACAGGCAAATAAGATTCTGGAAACTAACTTAGATAACTTACTTAGTGAACAGCACAGAAATCCCCTGGTAGATATAAGGCATAAAATTGATGAGGCTCGACTAGCACTAAATCTTAGCTTGACTACTCAAGCGGAGAAACATATTAGTTGGTCTAAGCACAGGTTCTATACGATGGGTGATAAACCTACCACAATGTTAGCTAGAAAACTGGTTCCTCGACCGTACACACCGACTTTGCCTAAACTACGACTATCCACGGGCCTAACCTCCCAGAACCCCGAACGGATAATTGGAGAATTTCACAAATTTTATGCTAAGCTGTATGGAGTGCAGGACAAGTTCGATTCATCTGAAGCGAGCACATTCTTTCGCGACTTACAGCTGCCTAAATTGACACAAGCCCATGCGGAACTGATGGACGGTGCTCTTACAGAGCCTGAAGTCAGGGCTGCAATCAAAACCCTACACCCTACCAAGGCCCCTGGGCCAGATGGATTCCCGGGTCACTACTATAGGAAATATCACGATCTTCTGGCCCCACATCTCTGTACTTACTTTAATGACCTGAGAAGCGGCAGCAAGCTCCCCAGCCATGAAAATGTAGCCTATATAAGTGTTATCCCGAAACCAGGAAAGGACCATACAGACTGTTCCAATTATCGCCCAATTTCTCTGATCAATACGGATCTTAAGATTCTAACCAAAATACTGGCCCAGAGACTTAATACTTTTCTTCAGTGTTATATCCATCCTGACCAAGCAGGTTTTGTCCCGACAAGACAGGCATCGGACCAAACCCGCCGGATAATTAACCTTATCTCGGCGGTTCGGTCTGATTGGGATGGAAAGGGGACTAGGAGGGGAATGTTACTTTCATTGGATATCCGGAGGGCGTTCGATTCTATCTCCTGGGACTATCTTTTTGATGTTCTTACACGCTTTGGATTTGGGAGACGCTTTCTGGATCTCCTTCACATATTATATGATTCCCCCAGTGCCTCGCTAATGCTCAGAGGATATACATCCCAAACATTTCCTATCAGGAGAGGAACTAGACAGGGCTGCCCGTTGTCGCCACTATTATTCGCCCTGGCGATTGAACCACTAGCGCTCAAAATTCGCGCCTGCAGAGATATACAGGGCATTTATTGCGGAGACTATGAACACAAATGTTTACTCTTTGCGGACGACTTGTTGCTGACCTTGACCTCACCGATCACATCCCTGCCTAACTTGTATGCTATTTTGCAGCCTTTCTCCAACATTTCCGGGTTGGCAATTAATCATAGTAAGTCAAGAGCACTGAACTTATCTTTGCTAAGCTCCACTCAGGCTACGCTTGAAAAATCATTTCAATTCCGATGGGAATCCACAGCTCTCCCTTATTTAGGCATACAGCTGACCTCATCTATTGGTGAGTTGTACAAAGAGAATTATCCAGCCCTTTTCAAACGGCTAACAGCTGACATGGCTAAGTGGCAGGTTCACCCGCCATCGTGGTTTGGCAGACTTCACTCAATTAAAATGAATGTTCTACCTCGATTATTGTATTTCTTCCGTACCTTGCCAGTTTCATTGGCCCGTGATGACCTTAAACGATTCCAGAATAAAGTACTACAGTTTATTTGGGGTGATAAGAGACCCAGGGTGAATAGGAGCACTCTATACACGTTGAAGCGGAGAGGAGGACTTGGTCTTCCAGACTTATTAAAATATTTTTATGCTGCCCAGATAGCACAACTTACAAGGTTTCACTCCCAACAGGCACAGGCCATTTGGATGGCTATGGAATCTTATTCCTGCCGTCCCAAACCTATTTCTTATATTTTATGGCTCCCTATCAAGGAGCGACCTCCTATACTTTGCCCTACTTTATCCATGTCACTGGAACTATGGGACAGACTCTCCAGATCTCACAAATTCAAATCTCCTCATTCTCCACTGACACCTCTGCTTCAAAATAAAGCATTCACCCCGGGTCTCACTCCACTAGCGTTCGAATGGTGGACTAATAAGGGTTTTAAGTGTATTGCTGACTTGTGCGATCATAGAGGTATGCTGACCGAACGGACTATGGCTGACAGACATCAAATGCCTCCAGCGGAGGGTTATAGGTTCGCCCAAATCTCACATTATGTACAAACCCTGGCTCGCAAGAGCAACCTAGCAACCCAAACTCCCATGGAACATCTATGCAAAAATTATGATAAAATTAAAGGACATTTATCTGCTATATATTCGATATTGCTGAGTGTATCGACAAAGCTGACTTATATGGTCCAATGGGAGACCGACTTGCAGGAAACCCTGGATCTGGACGAATGGCATAGGATAGCCGAGACAGCATCTCGTTCGCTCGTCAATACTTCAATAATTGAGGCCAATTATAAGGTTCTACTGAGGTGGTATATGGTGCCGGTCAGACTGGCAACTTTTGTCTCAGGAGCTACCCCGTTGTGCTTTAGAGGATGTGGCCAGATGGGCACCACCTATCATATTTGGTGGACATGCCCAAAGGTCCGGAGGTTTTGGATCAGGGTGTATAATTTAGTTTACTCCCTTACCCAACTAAACCTAACTAAATCAGCTAAGCAAGCACTACTGGGGGGAGGGGATGTGGAAGCCTCCAAGTCCTGCAAGAGGCTCTTGACATTTATTTTTATTTCAGCCAAAATCACTATTGCTAGGAACTGGAAATCGGCAGCTCTACCATTCGATCAGCTTAAAGGCAAATTGTCTTGGTTGATGCTAAACGAACGCTTGACCGCTCTGGCCCAAGATAAAATGAAACTGTTTCATGGAGTTTGGGACCCATGGCTTCGTTACCTAACTAATGACCCGGGGATGTTTACAGCATAGCCTAGGGGATTAGGTTGAGATGTCTGGATGCTGAATCGGGGCTCCTCCCCCCCCTCCCTCCCCCCATTCCCCCCTCCTCAACTGTCCTTTCCTTACTCTGTCTCCTTCCTTCTATTCTTTGTCACTGTCCTCTTTCCTCTCTTTTGAAATTTGTTTATTGTTTATTTTTGGAGTCAGATCCAGACCTTAGAGGTTTGTGCTGCTCCCTGTTTTCTCAGCTCCTACGGGACCATTGTCAGTCTGATCAGACCTCTGGGCTGCCCACACGGCCGGCTGAGTTGCGCCCCCCCCGATAGATGGATGGGGGGGCGGCTCATCTGGGTGGACGGTTCAGATATGATCTGCGATGCTAATAGGGGTTAACGGCTCTACGGAGCTTCGGACTACTCCAAGGACCCCTACACTTGGTGATCTTCATTGTGTTACCCCAAATGTTGATTGTGACTGTACAATGTTATGTGGCGACTTTTATACATTTTGTATGACAAAACTTGAATAAAAAGATTGAAACACAAAAGCTTAAGACGGCATTGTGCCAGGATCCGGTGCTTGTAGCTCCGGATTTCGCAAAGGATTTTGTAGTGCAGACAGACGCTTCAAGTGAGGGGTTGGGAGCAGTCCTGTCGCAGGAAATAAATGGGGAAGAGCACCCCGTAGTTTTTCTTAGTAGGATGCTGATGGCAGCTGAGAAAAACTATGCTGTGGTAGAGCGGGAGTGTCTTGCCATCAAGTGGGCTTTGGACTCCCTACGATATTTCCTCCTAGGTAGGAGGTCTCGCTTGATGTTAGACCACACTCCCCTTACCTGGATGAGGCAAAACAAGCACACCAATGCCAGGGTAAGAAGGTGGTTCCTTTCTCTATAGGAGTTCAATTTTGTGGTAGAGCACAGACCCGGGAGACAACATCAGAATGCCGATGCCCTCTCCCGAGTCCATTGTATGATGTCGAGTGGTGCCTCCAACACCTCCGGGTTGAGGCAGAGGGGGGGATATGTACAGGACGCCAAGGTTGGGTCCTGGACGGGTGCTATATAGCACCAATATTTGGGTTGTAGTCCCTTTAAGGAGTGGTGATGGTGTTCAGGAGGTCACCCTGAATGGGTGAGGAATTCCCGGCAAAAGAAGTAGTCCAGAGAGGACTGGCTCGCAGTCCTCTTTGTCTTGATAGAGAGTTATTTGGGGCCCGGAATTTCGGAGGATCTAAAGTGATATTCGGGTGGGATAGAGCCTCCACTCCTGACCACTGGGAGTCAGCACACAGGGAGTTAAAGGCTTCCAGGAAGCAGCTCATAAAACAGGAAGTGGTGCAAGATGTGTTGTGAAGGAGTATGGGGATTGCACCTGTGAAGATGAGCTGTGTGTCTGCTGGGAGCTGTTAAGGATTCAGCAAGGGCTATGGAAGTTCTGGGGCGAAGACCCCTCTACAAAACTGTATGTGCCTTTTCTTTAATTTGTTTTGTGCTGAAGACAAGCAGGACTTTACTTTATGCTGGAGATAAGCAGACTTTGTTTTTATATTTTTTTCTGTGTGCTGAATGAAGCTTTATTTTTGGTTTATTTACAAATAAAAGCCTTTTTTTTTCAAGTTCAACGGTTTATGCACTTGGTCCCGTGGAGCTATAATCCCCAAAAGTTTACAACCCCTATACCTACAACACAAGGGTCATTGAACCCTGTTCTGGACTCTGTGGGGAAGATTTGCTGAAACTGATGCACATAGAATCTGGTGCAGCTGTACATAATACCCACTGATTCCTGACCCTCAAACTGAAGAGTCAATCCCATACCAAGAAAATAAAATTTAGTAAGGGGATAATTATTATTGTATTATTAATATTATTATTACAGGTACTTGTATAACAACATCAATTTATGCAGCGCTTTACATATATTGTACATTCAGACCAGTCCCTGCCCTCACAGTGCTTGCAATCTAAGGTCCCTAACTTACAATCATACACACGCATACTAGGGCCAGTTTAGTCAGGAGTCAGTTAACCCAGTGTTTCTCAACTCCAGTCCTCAAGGCGCACCAACAGGTCATGTTTTCAGGATTTCCCTCAGATGAAATAGCTGTGGTAATTACTAAGGCAGTCAAACTGATTACATCACCTGTGCAAAATAATGGAAAGCCTGAAAACATGACCTGTTGGGGCGCCTTGAGGACTGGAGTTGAGAAACCCTGAGTTAACCTACCAGCATGTCTTTGGAAAGTGGGAGGAAATAGGAGTATCCAGAGGAAACCCACACATGCACAGGAAGAACATGCAAACTCCAGGCAGGTAGTGCCATAGTTGGGATTGGAATGGATAATATAAATAAATCTGCTGAATTATAATAATTAAAGTGGTTCTAAAGGCTGTAGGTTTTTTACCTTCATGCATTCTATGCATGAAGGTAAAAAACCTTCTGTGTGCAGTAGTCCCCCAATGCTTACCTGAGCTCCCTCTGATCCAGTGATGTTTACAATAGCCTCGGCTGTCCCGGGACTCTCCCTCCTCATTGGCTGTGACAGCAGCGGGAGCCTATCATCACCCACCCTGTCAATCACAGCCAGTGAGCCAATGAGGAGGGTGGGGCCAAGCCGTGGCTCTGTGTCTTATGGATGGTTAGAGCCACGGCTCGGGAGCAGGCACGCAGCGGTGCCCCTAAGGCAAATGGCTTTCTCTGGGGGCACTGTTCGAGGGAGAGAAGCCAGGAGTGCCTGCGGGGGAGCCAAAAAGAAGAGGATCGGAGCTGCTCTGTACAAAGCCACTGCACAGAGCAGGTAAGTACAACATGTTTGTTATTTAAAAAAAATAACTAAAGCAAAAAACAAAGCTTTAATACCACTTTAACAACTGATTATGCCTAAGGCCAATGACAACTGGTTCTCTTCAATAATTTGATCCCACTGGCCACTACTAACATTCCTGAAGATACAATTCGTTCACATAGTAAAAGTCACTGTAAACTGAGTCAGTGCATCCACAGGGATTTATTAGTCCTAACAATAAATACCAGAAGTAGAGAATGGTATTATTACATGCGTAACATGCCGGGTTCTATAAAAGGCAGGGAATCCCTTGGTAGCTGCAACCATTCCATCCATGGAATAAGCACTTCCACTGCCACATCAATTCTGTTTCTTTTCAAATGTGATCATTCACATTCTAGAATGGTGCACGCATTGATTTCTCTTCACGTCCCACTAAAAAGTCAGTTTTTGTGAAAGTTTCTTTTTCATAGCCTTATAGGGAATGTCAGGCACATGCCTGAGCACTGCACCTCACATCATTTTCATCATATTGTGTGTGTGCTTTTTATTTCTCCATGGATAGTCTGCCAAGTTGTATTTTTCCCCAGCACAGCTGCTGTGGGTTAGCAAGGTGAATTCTTGAGCTGTTTATAGAAGTGCTGAGGTTACAACATAGCAGCACTGGTGCTTGTGGGGAGGAGCAGATATGAACTATATTGCGAAAGATGTTTGTTGCTCTGCCAGTATATTTCCAGAGAACCAGTGTTTTATAGCTATTTCCAGAATTTTCAGAGATAGGTTATTTTTTGCTTGTATTAATTAGATATTTATAGTTATTATAAACTGAAAATCATTTAACATAGGTTCAAAGTACCAAGTCTTGCATAATTATAATGCACACATAAGCTAATACAATTTATATATTTTTAATTAGCCCTAGCTGGTAACAAATATGTGTCCATTGCTTGATCAACTAATATAGGCTGGTAATTCATAGAAACCAGAAATAATTTCCTATCTCCAGTGAGCTGGACCTAATTTGGTTCTTTAGGCTACCACCTTTGCACATCTCCGTTGACCTTTTTACTGTTTATTTGTTTTAAAAAAGCCCAAAAGTGCATTAAGGTGATTGTAAAGTCTTCTTTTTCTTAATAACAAATATGTTATACTTACCTGCTCTGTGCAATGGAATTACACAGATCGGCCTTGAGCCTCCTCTTCTTGGGTACCCTGCCAGCGCTCCCGGCTCCTCCTCTTCTGCGAGTGCCCCCATAGCAAGCCACTTGCTATGCGGCACTTGTACGGGCTGAATCCCAAGCCACGCTGCATGAGTTCATAGATACAGACAGCATTGCTCAGCCTCTGCCCCACTTCCTCGTCACAAGACTTGACTGACGTCCCACTGCCTCTCCAAAGCCTGTGAGAGTGGGGAGCGAGGACAGGGCCACTACAGATGGGCATAGCGCTGGAATGAGTGAGGACTCAGGTAAGTGTGTGGGGGGGGGCATACTGCTAGCTAAACATTTTTTACCTTAATGTAGGGAATGCATTAAGATAAAAAAATAAACAAAAAATTAGGCATTTTTCATACTTATTGGACTCCAAAGTTGTTCAACTTTGGAGTACAACATTCGTGGAACTTTGATGCAACTTTGACATAACTTTGTATGGGTGTGACTTGTTGTCCCTCTGCAAAGTCGGACCCAATGTTGCATGTAAGACAGTCAGATACGACTTTCATGTAACTTTTGAGGGTTAACATTGAAGTCTATGGCCCTAAAAAGTTGCATAAAAGTTGGACCAAAGTAGTGCATGAACGTCGTTGAAGTCGCTGCGACTTTAAATCACACATATATGAACAGTTATCATTGGAAAACATGGGGTACGACTTGTCATGCGCCTTTGATGTCCAAAGCCGCATGACAAGTTGCACAAGTGTGGATGGGGTTTTAGGATTTAGAACCACTTTAATCCACATTTGGATTAAAGTGGTTCTCTGGCCAGACAGTCTGTTTTCTATCATGGTTCACCAGATCAATATATATATATATATATATATATATATATATATATATATATATTTATATATACCTGTATATTTGATACTGTAACTGCTTTAGGGCACATAGTAAACACTGGTGTGATGTGTGGGGTTGTTAAAAAAATGCAGACACGTGGGCCCCACAGGTCACCACATTGCAATGTGCTGCTCAGCAGAGACTATGAATGAAGTGTAAATTTGCCAAACTTTAATAAAGTAGAAAAAAACTGTGTGATGTAAAAAAAAACTGTGCATTACACCACCCTCAATGCCTGCAGGGCACATCAGACATGAGTCCACACCCTAAAACAGAGAGTTTAACATGTAACTAGTGCAAATGTATCCTAAAGAAATTGCTTTTAAAATGGAGATTAGGGGGATAGGAGGTCTATAATGGGTTTGCTATGGGGACCCACATATTTACAAATCTACCAGTATCCAAATTTTGCAGAATTTGAGGGTTGTAAAAAAATTTAGGATGAATGTTACCTGGTTCTGAGCAAAAATCTCTGTCATTTTATCGAAGAGATCATATTGTAGCGGTACCCTCAGTTTAAGAGTGCTGCTTGTTTGTTTTGGGCCCTGTAATGCACCGCTATCAACCCCTGGCAATCGGCTCTAACCTCTCGTGACACAGCTAGAAAAGGGGAAGGATGGCACAATTGCAATATCTCTATATTGTTGTATGGTACAACCCCCTTTCTGTATCCCAGCACAATAATTGACACTGACCACCAAATTACTTAACTATAACGTTTTACTATTTGTAAAAGTATAAAAGGTAATTTGCATACAATATCTCATGCAGATCCCTGCAATATAGGTGCACACATTAAAAGAGTATAACATTCAATGATGCAGTAACAATATTGTATCCCCGCTGCAGCTATCCTCCCTCGTGAGCAAAAAAAATGGCGCCCAGCAATGTCCTATACTACCTGCGGCTGAGCTCTGAGGAAGAAGACTCGTCTTTGAAACGCGTCAGCCAGCAGTGACCTTTGTCAATCCCTCCGTGACTGATTCGATTGGATTCGTTTTGGACGCATTGCTGCGACTCTGTGGTTCTTTGTAAATGCATGGCTTTCACGTTTGTTTGTAAGTAGGATTCTTTTATTCATTTTAAATAAATCCATCCAACGGTAATGCACGAGGCTGGTGCGCCTTTCTTTTTTTCTTCTTGTTATCTACCACTAGGATACCCCTATCCGTGAAGGCAGCAAAGCCAAGTGTCATCCATTTGTTCACTTTCAAACTGTTCGGTATTCCACTTGTGCGCAGGAGTTTTCGTTTGTCTTTCGTTTTCCAAGGTACTACCCAGTCAGGCCTGACTATAACTTGGGGTATAGTTCGTAGAAGAATCTTCGCTAGCAACTCTCGTGGTGCACATAAAGAAACAACACTGTAATCCAATAGGGGTAGCAAATGATCGCTAACTTGGTGAAGCTGGAGAGACTGATAAACTCAGTTCAGCAGACAGTCTCTCCAAAGTATCACTGTGGTCAATGGTGGGCCTAGGCAAAGTTAATAGGCAACAAAGGGTACTTAGATGTGGTTTTGAGCTGGCGCTCTCTCACCCAGACCGGACCGACTCCTGTCTGGTTCCTCCGCTACTGTGAGTGGCTTCACAGTGCCCACGATGCACCGGGTCTTCGGTCCTCCAGAAGATGGTGGCACCTCAGATGGGACGGATGCTCCGCAGGCTCCTCAACGGAATGGAAGGCTCTCTGGAACAAAGTGCGAGGCCCAGGCTTCAGGCCTTACACGCGCAGCAGGTGAGTGCAGGGATCCTCTTGCAAGGAGGGCGGCGTTCCAAGAGAAAAGTGAGGCCCCTCCTCTCCCTTTTAAAGTCCACCCCAGCAGTCCTTGTGCGGGGAAATGCACCCTGGGTGCCTCAAAGCGTGCTGGGAACTGTAGTCTTGCGGGTGAAAACGATACCCCGCTACAATAACAACAGGTTGCAATCCCACCCAGAAAATGCCTACTGAATCAAGTTCCAGTGGATGGTATAATGTAATCGGACTTAATATGTATAAAGATTTCTAACATATTTTATTATGCTGCCTTGTAGTCCTATGTTGTAAGAGTTGTTCTTATCCACCATAAATATAGCACCACTCTTGGCTGCTTTCTAGTGGTGGGTCACATTAACTATGACTAGTCATTGTCAAATGGTCTGTGCTAAATATGAGACTATAATAGTAAATGACATGAAAATATAAAGAAAGTACTAAAAGTATAGTACATCCTATTGCATAAAACAAAGTGAAGTCTTGTCCCCTACAGCACACATTTGCAGTAATAGGCATCTCACCAGGACAGGGTCAAATACCGGAAGGGAGTTAGGAAGAGGCCTTTATTCATTTCCATAGATCACAGGAATATTTATGTGATGGCTCCCTGCAGGCATGGAATGCTGTAATAAAGACAACAGATTTAGACACACTGATTGACAGATTCAAGAGATCAACACTGCTTGTCTGTTTGACAGAAAATTACTATGTGCTACCAGGTGGAATTCATGACATCATGCCCCCATGTTGTGCCGGCTCTAAATAGAGTTGTGCTACTGTAAGTATATCATATGACATTATAGAATAGGGGTAAGCCGCTGATTTTACCAAGGATACTTGCAGGGATGTTTCTACAGTTACAGATTGCAGAGCATTTTTCTGTCATGGAGTACAATGCATAATTCACAAACTGGTTGGTGTAACATATCTTCCATATGTGGGACCCAGTTGCAAGATGAGGTAATTTCAAGGCATGATTACTTCATCACTCTGCATCTGCAAAACTATCTTTTTGACACAAAGAGGCTTTTTAAAGCTGGTTATAGATGGTTAGTTTTTCTTTCTTTCATCCTGTGGATCCCACCATCCACACAACAGGGAATCGGCACATTTAGAACACGCTGATAAGCGGCTGCAGCTACCAATTGGCAAGAGTTTTCCAACTTGTTCACTCAGCAGAAGTCAACCTAATGCTGAAAATGCTGAAGTTTGATCCATCTATATTTATCTTAAGACTCACATTTGGATGGGTCATTAGAAGCTCTCCAAAGCTCAGAATTGACACCTCAAAATCCTTATTGGAGCACAGTGGGTGGATGATAATTTAAAACATATCTGGTGATCCGGCAAAAAGAAAAAAAAACACTTGTTCTGTATCAAATGCCACTTTATGCATTGACATACATAGTTAGTCAGGTTGAAAAAAGACACAAGTCCATCCTGTTCAACCATAAAAAAAATATGTAATATCACACAATCCCATATACCCAATTCTATACCCACAGTTGATTCAGAGGAAGGCAAAAAACCCCAGCAGAGCACGATCCAATTTGCTACAGCAGGGGAAAAAATTCCTTCCTGATCCCCCGAGAGGCAATCGGATTTTCCCCGGATCAACTTTACCTATAAATGTTAGTACCCAGTTATATTATATACATTTAGGAAAGAATCCAGGCCTTTCTTAAAGCAATCTACTGAACTGGCCAGAACAACCTCTGGAGGGAGTCTATTCCACGTTTTCACAGCTCTTAAGCCTCGTACACACAGCCGAGAATCTCGTCAGGAAAAAACTTGTCGTTTTTCTTGATGAGATTCTTGGACAAGAAACTTGTCCCGGCCGAGTGTACACACGCTCGATTCAAAGAACCCGCGGTTCTTTGAATGGAGCGAACGCTGTGACGTAATCGACTACGACAAGCGTGCGCTCGTCACATTCGATGCCGTCGCCGCCATCTTGCTACACCCTACCTATGCCTAGGAAGCTACCGCGCATGCGTCAGTCATTTCGAGCATGCGCAGGTTTCCACGGCGACAGGTAAGTGTACACACACACACTTTTCTCGTCGAGAAACATGCTGACGAGAATCTCGACGAGAAAATGGAGAATCCTGACGAGAAAATAGAGAGCAGGTTCTCTATTTTTCTCGTTGAGATTCTTGTCGGTTTTCTTGACGAGAAACCTGATAGCCGCGTACACACGACCGATTTACTCGGCAAGAAAGCTCTGCCAGCAAGTTTCTTGTCGTTTTTTGACGAGAAACTCGGTTGTGTGTACGCAGTGGCGTATCCAGGGTATGGCAAGACATGGCAAGTGCCATGGGCGCTAAATGAAGGGGGCACTGGTGAGTGGCTGGCAGTCTACACACTGCTCAGAGATGACCCCAAGCAAAGCACACAGTCGGTGCTCTCCTCTCCATGAAGGTCTGGGAAAGTGTTTAGTGTGTGGGTCAGGTGACTCCCCCCCTCGGCACATCCCAGCAATGTTCTCCCTGCAGGGTGGGCGCTCACTCTCCGTGTATACGGGTGGGCAGTGGGAGGAAGTTGCTGCACATGAGAAGAGCGGAGTTGTTGCACATCTGTGCCCATCCCCCCCTCCCCAATTACAACGAGAGTCACGGCAATTGCAGAGCGATTCTCTGTGTGTGTGTGTGTGTGTGTCTCCCTTCCCCTCCTGTAAGCTCTCAGCTGCTGGAGGGATAGACAGAGAATCGCTCTGTACTGTGTGAAGTGCTCACATGATGATATTTGAGTGTCCCGACTCCCGACCATCACAGGGAGGGGGGATATTTGCATCTCATCTCATCAGCCAATAAAACGTTGCTCATGTTGCAGCCCCTCCCACCCGCCACATTTTGACTTCACTTCCAGGAAGAAGCCAGAATCAGTCCTCAGTGTGCCAGCAGCCATGTGAGTTTTTTTCTTTATGTTTACTTAAGTTCAGGGAGGGGGAGAAGAAGGTTCTGCAGCAGATTTGTGCTTTTAATGCAGGTGATGGAGGAAGAGGGGATCAGGATCAGTATTCTTTTATCTAAGCATGTTGTCATATATTTACTTTGGCACTCTACCACCCTAACCAGGCACACTACCACCCTAACCAGGCACTCTACCACCCTAACCAGGCACTCTACCACCCTAACCAGGCACTCTACCACCCTAACCTGGCACACTACCACCCTAACCAGGCACTCTACCACCCTAACCAGGCACTCTACCACCCTAATCAGGCACTATACCACCCTAACACTACCACCCTAACCTGGCACTCTACCACCCTAACCTGGCACTCTACCACCCTAACCTGGCACTCTACCACCCTAACCAGGCACTCTACCACCCTAACCTGGCACTCTACCACCCTAACCTGGCACACTACCACCCTAACCAGGCACTCTACCACCCTAATCAGGCACTATACCACCCTAACACTACCACCCTAACCTGGCACTCTACCACCCTAACCTGGCACTCTACCACCCTAATCAGGCACTATACCACCCTAACACTACCATCCTAACCTGGCACTCTACCACTCTAGCCTGGCACTACTGTATATCACCTAACCTGGCACTTTGTGTTGGTCTATTACATAAAATCCCAATAAAATACATTTTTGGTTGTAACATGACAAAAGGTGGAAAATTTCAAGAGTTATGAATACTTTTTCAAGGCACTGTGTGTGTGTATATGTATGTGTATATGTATGTGTGTGTATATATATATATATATATATATATATATATATATATATTGTGAGGGGGTTAGCTCGGCAGCGGGTGTGTGTGACCCCCGAGATGGGCTCCCCACACAAAAACAGGCCCAGCAAACGGAGGTTGTGGTTTTCAAAATCAAAAAAGGTGCGGTTTATTTTCTATTTACAGTGACAAAACACAGCAAAGCAAAAGAAACATAAACAAAATAAATCCTGGTCAACTTGACCTCTGACTAAACATACAGGTTTCCTAACTAACAACTGGGATCAGCCTAGTGCTGTCCTAGTCCCTAAGTCCCTGGTTTTAAGTGTCCAAGCAAATAGCCACACAGGCTTTTTCTCACCGCACAGGGGTTCACTCTCCCTAGACAGTCCACACAGGTCTGGTTCCAGGCATGAGCCAACATCTAATGAAGCTGGGAGTTCTTATAGAGGCCTAAATGAGCGGACAAGCTTCAGCTGGTCTCATCAACTCCCTGTCTGCACGACGCCCCACACTCTCCCTAGAGGTATGAGTCATCCATGAGCCCACTAGCCTCAGCTGGGCTTATACAACTCTCCACCTAGTTGTATAAGTCGGCGTAAAGCCTGAATCTGGGCGAAATATATCTACCCCCCTGGATGCAACCAGGTGACTTTACCTTCCTGCTGTCACATACCCCCCCCCTCTTGTTTTAACCTCGGGGTTGGAACACCAGCAATCAGGCATTCATGTACTCGAGACAAAGCATCCACATTCCCCATTTGAACGCCAGGGTGATGCTTTACTGTGAAGTTGAATTCCTGGAGGGCCAGGAACCACCTATTCACTCTTCTATTTGTTTCCTTGTTTTGAGCCATCCACTTTAACGGAGCGTGATCCGTAACCATGTCAAAGTGCCTACCTAGCAGGTAGTACCGAAGGGAATCTAGAGCCCACTTCACCGCTAAACACTCCTTTTCAACGGTGGCGTAATTTACCTCATGGGACTTCAACTTCCTGCTGAGGTAAATGACTGGGTGCTCTTCCCCGTTCCAGACCTGGGACAATACTGCTCCTAACCCCACATCTGACGCATCACTTTGTACGACAAAGTCTTTAGAGAAGTCGGGTGAGTACAACACTGGCTGGCTACATAAGGCTTGTTTCAAGAATTGGAATGCTGCCTCAGCCTCGGGGGTCCATTTAATCATGACCGACCCTTTCCCCTTCGTCAGGTTGGTTAGGGGCACAGCCTTAGAAGCAAAGTGGGGAATGAATCGCCGATAATACCCAGCGATTCCCAGAAAGGCTCGTACCTGCTTCTTGCTGTTGGGACGTGGCCAACTCTGGATGGCCTCGACTTTGTTGAGTTGGGGTTTTATTACTCCCCTCCCAATGGTGTACCCAAGATATTTGGCCTCCTCCTGCCCAATGGTACACTTCTTGGGGTTAGCCGTAAACCCCGCTTCCCGAACAGAGTCCAGGACTGCTTGCACTTTTGGCAGATGTGAGGCCCAATCTGTGCTATGGACAATTATGTCATCCAGGTAAGCCGCAGCATACTTCCGATGGGGCCTCAGCATCTGGTCCATTTTCCGCTGGAATGTGGCCGGCGCATTCTGTAACCCGAACGGCATTCTTTTATATTGGAACGCCCCGTCTGGGGTTACAAATGCGGTTTTCTCTTTGGCCGACTTGGCCAGGGGGATTTGCCAATACCCTTTTGTGAGGTCAAGAGTCGTCATGTATCGGGCTGTTCCCAGCCGGTCGATCAACTCATCTATACGTGGCATGGGGTAGGTGTCAAATTTTGTAACTTTGTTCAACTGACGAAAATCGTTACAAAATCGCCAGCTCCCATCCGGTTTAGGCACCAACACAATGGGACTAGACCAATCACTTTGGGACTCCTCTATCACCCCTAAGTTCAGCATTTTCTGTACTTCCTCCCGTATTGCCTCCCGTCGGGCCTCTGGGATCCGATAGGGTTTTAACTTCACCCTTTCACCGGGCGGGGTAATGATGTCATGCTCTACCCCAGATGTTTGTCCCGGCAGCTCAGAGAATACCTCCTTGTTGCGAAGCACAAACTCCTTAACCTCCTGTTGTTGGGGTTGTGACAAGGTGGCTGCTATTCCAACCTCAGGAATCACGCAACCAGTTTGAGCTGGTGACCAAGTGTCTGCGACTAGGGACTCTCTATCCCTCCAGGCTTTCAACAGATTAACGTGATAGATCTGTTCGGGCTTTCGCCTTCCTGGTTGTCTGACCTTGTAATTCACTTCGCTCACTTTTTCCATTATCTCGTAGGGGCCTTGCCATTTGGCAAGGAATTTACTTTCAACCGTAGGGACAAGTACCAGTATCCTATCCCCCGGGGAAAAGGTACGGGTCTTGGCTCCACGGTTGTACACTCTCTGCTGTGCTAACTGCGCTTGGGCCAAATGTTCCTTCACGATGGGCATTACCTGTGCAATTCGGTCTTGCATCAGGGCGACATGCTCAATCACACTCCTGTGGGGAGAACTCTCACTTTCCCAAGTTTCCTTGGCAATATCCAACAGCCCTCTTGGGTGTCTCCCATACAGTAACTCAAAGGGGGAGAATCCCGTAGAGGATTGGGGCACCTCCCTAATAGCAAACATCAGATAAGGAAGTAGACAGTCCCAATCCTTTCCATCTCTATCCACCACTTTCTTCAACATTTGTTTTAGGGTTTTGTTGAACCTTTCAACCAGCCCATCGGTTTGGGGGTGATACACAGATGTACGTAATTGCGTCACTTTGAACAATTTACACAGCTCCTTCATAACCCGGGACATAAAGGGTGTACCTTGGTCCGTAAGCAGTTCTTTACAAATACCCACCCGGCTAAACACAAGAGATAGCTCTTTGGCTATGGTTTTGGCCGAGGTATTTCGGAGAGGGATCGCTTCTGGATAACGGGTGGCATAGTCCATTATAACTAATATGTACTGGTGCCCCCTAGCGGACTTGATTATAGGACCTACCAAATCCATGGCGATCCTCTCAAACGGGACCTCAATGATGGGTAGAGGGACCAGCGGGCTACGGAAATGTGGCATCGGGGCCGACCTCTGACACACAGGGCAGGAGGAACAATAATTTTCTATGTCCTTCATCACCCCCGGCCAATAGAATCTCTGTAATATCCTCTCTCGGGTTTTCTCTGTCCCCAGATGACCTCCAAGAATGTGCCCATGGGCCAACTCCAACACCAACTTCCTGTAAGGTTTGGGCACCACAAGCTGCTCAACGGTTTCTTCTGCCCTTTTTGCCACCCGATACAGTAGGTCCTTCTCTACGCTGAAGTATGGGTAAGTGCAGGTATTATCTGGGTTCACTAACTCGCCATCTATTTCCACTACGTTTTCCCGTGCCTTTATTAGGGCGGGGTCTTTCAACTGTTCTGTGGCAAAGTTTTCCCTGTGAACCTCAAGATCAGAAAACTCCACAGACAGTAGGTTTTCGTCTGAGGAGGTGGGCTCCTCTCCAGTTTCTTGAGTCTCCCCTGCCAATACTGATAAGGGAAATTCCGGAGAGTCCTCACCACTCTCAGGGGAGTTCTGGCTATCACATTCCTGGTACATAGGGGCACCAGTGGGGGGCTCAGGATCATCCCACAGTTCCCAGAACTTCGGAAAATCCCTTCCCACAATGGCGTCATGCGGTAACTGAGATACTAAGCCCACTGGATGAGAGAGGGTACCTTTGGGGGTCTCGAAACACACTGTAGTCACTGGATACTCTCGGGTGTCCCCATGCACACAAATAACAGCTACCTTGCTATTCCCAGAGACCTCTGTTTTAACTAACTCAGCCTTTATCAGGGTCACAAGGCTACCTGAATCCAGCAATACCACAACATTTCTACCATTAACACACATTTTGCATAAATGTTTCTCAGTTCCTCGAATGGCAGTGCATGCGACTGTCGCACACAGCGACTGACGTCTGCCCGTCAGAAAGTCACACTGCATGGGTTCCTCCACAACCGGGCAATTGGCTGCAATATGTCCCGCTTGCCGGCAGCGGTAGCAAACGATCCTTCTTGCGGCCTCTTGAGCCGCTGATTTCCCAGGCTGTTCTCGCCAAACTTGGGGTAGAGCTCCCACCCTCTCACTCTCTCCACCCTCACCCCTTGGAATCCTCTTATCCGCCCCTGGGGATGGTCTGGTCTTAGGGTGGAAAGTCCGAGTGTCTCTGGAAGAGGCCGTCAGGTTCTCTGTAGCCAAGTATTTCTCCACACGATCCACAAGACCATCGGCCGTCTATGGGTCTCCATGGCTTACCCACTTTTGGATGGCAGTAGGAAGAGCTCTCAAAAACTGATCCATTACAACACGTTCCACAATCTTTGGTGCGGACAAAGTCTCTGGCTGTAGCCACTTTCTGCTCAGGTGAATGAGATCATACATTTGAGACCTGGGGGGTTTTCCAAGCTGGAAAGTCCAGTTATGCACACGCTGAGCCTGGACAGCCTGGGTGACACCCAGCCTTGCCAATATTTCAGCTTTTAGCATCGCATAGTCTTTTGCTTGGTTAGGCTCTAGGTCATAGTAAGCTTTCTGCGATTCACCAGTTAACAGAGGAGCCACCAGTCCAGCCCACTGCTCCTCAGGCCACTTTTCTCTTTCAGCGGTCCTTTCAAATGTGGTCAAAAATACCTCTGGATCATCCTCTCCAGTCATTTTTGTCAATAAACGACTCACCCCAAAGGACGCGGTATTAGTGGGACGGCTTTCCTCACTGGTCTGCGGACGTTGCTGCATTGCTGCTTCCATCTGTTGTTGTAGTCTCTGCTCTTGCTTCTGCAACAGGTCTATGAAGCGGGCCTCAGATTGCTGCTGGGCTTGTTGCTGAGCCTCCAGACTCTGTTGCAAAGTTGCGTTTGTCTGCTGCTGGGCTGCAAGGCTCTGTTGATGAGCTTGCTGCTGGGCTGCGAAGTTCTGTTGTTGAGCTGCAAGGCTCTTTTGCAAACCTGCATTTGTCTGCTGTTGATTGGCATTTGCTAGAGCCAGCTGCTTCAGTATCTCCTCCATGCTGGCTTAAAAAAAAACTGCCACTGGTTCTCCACCAACTGTGAGGGGGTTAGCTCGGCAGCGGGTGTGTGTGACCCCCGAGATGGGCTCCCCACACAAAAACAGGCCCAGCAAACGGAGGTTGTGGTTTTCAAAATCAAAAAAGGTGCGGTTTATTTTCTATTTACAGTGACAAAGCACAGCAAAGCAAAAGAAACATAAACAAAATAAATCCTGATCAACTTGACCTCTGACTAAACATACAGGTTTCCTAACTAACAACTGGGATCAGCCTAGTGCTGTCCTAGTCCCTAAGTCCCTGGTTTTAAATGTCCAAGCAAATAGCCACACAGGCTTTTTCTCACCGCACAGGGGTTCACTCTCCCTAGACAGTCCACACAGGTCTGGTTCCAGGCATGAGCCAACATCTAATGAAGCTGGGAGTTCTTATAGAGGCCTAAATGAGCTGACAAGCTTCAGCTGGTCTCATCAACTCCCTGTCTGCACGACGCCCCACACTCTCCCTAGAGGTATGAGTCATCCATGAGCCCACTAGCCTCAGCTGGGCTTATACAACTCTCCACCTAGTTGTATAAGTCGGCGTAAAGCCTGAATCTGGGTGAAATATATCTACCCCCCTGGATGCAACCAGGTGACTTTACCTTCCTGCTGTCACAATATATATATATATATATATATATATATATAGTTGGGCCCCCTACTTTTGTTCCTGTCCCTCCGATGTGCCCCCCCCCTAAATATGAACGCCAGCGATACCACTGTTGCACAGAAGACAGAGTGACAGCGCAGCAACAGGAGATTCAGGGGCTACTTGTGCAGCAATCGGAGGCACAGCGCTGTCCCGGAGTGATCGGTGGGGACAGATGGTGCGGGGTGCCGGGCACTGATCGCACCGTTGCTCGAGTATCGCTATGTCCTGTGGCTCGGGATCATGCAGAAGAGTGTGTGCTATAAAGAGGGTTACACTCTGTACCTAGCTCTCCTGGCCTGCAAAGAGGGCACCAAGAGGGGGCAACTCACCAAGACCAACAGTTAGCATGACAAGTGGTTCTCCCTCTTCTGCTTCGAGGGAGAGCAGAGCACCTGACCCTCCAGGCTCTACATGCTGGAGGGTGCCAGCTGTGAGAGGATCCCACCCCACCCATAGTGGGCAGCGAGGGCAAGAAGAGCATGGAGAAGCAGGTATCCACCTACCAACGTCTACCTATATATACTGGGCTCCATTCCTGCCCAGGACACTAGCTACATGGAGTTAGCATGTTCTCCCTGTGTGGTTCCTCTCCTACTCCAAACACATGCAGGTAGGTGAATTGTACCCAGCAGTGTACATGGCTGATCACATTAAAAACTGACCCTACAATCATAGAGGACTCTACACATATCTATGTATACTTCCATTCAGTCCTGTCCAGCTCTTGGCAGATTTTAGGCCATTGCTCATCTTGGATCATTTTTCAGACATGGGGTGATCACCCATGTAGATTGCCACTTTATACAGACAGGGGACCATCACCTACCAACATGGCTTTGGAGTGTGCCCACACCAAGAGAACATGCAAACTACATGCAGATAGCTTCCTGGCCCAGATTCAAACCAAGTGAGGCAAGTCCCAACCACTAACCTACTGTTCTCACTATATACCTGTATATACTGACAGTATTATCTGAAAGACGGGTTTCAAATGTTTTGACAGGGGCGCAGTTTCAGTGTTTGCCATAGGCGCCATTTTCACTAGATACGCCTCTGTGTGTATGAGGCTTTACTGTGAAGAAACCTTTTCCGTATTTGATGAAATCTCTTTTCCTCTAGTCGTAAAGAGTGCCCCCTTGTTCTTTGTGTTGACCGTAAAGTGAATAACTCAACGCCGAGTTCACTATATGGACCCCTTATATATTTGTACATGTTGATCATATCCCCCCCAATCTCCTCTTCTCAAGAGTGAATAAATTCAGTTCCTCTAATCTTTCCTCATAACTGAGTTCCTCCATGCCTCTTATCAGTTTGGTTGCCCTTCTCTGCACTTTCTCCAGTTCCCCGATATCCTTTTTGAGAGCTGGTGCCCAAAACTGAACTGCATATTCCAGATGAGGTCTTACTAATGATTTTAACAGGGGCAAAATTATATCTCTCTCTCTGGAGTCCATACCTCTCTTAATACAAGAAAGGAATTTGCTCGCTTTGGAAACTGCAGCTTGGCTTTGCATGCCATTATTGAGCTTATGATCTACCAAAATCCCCAGATCCTTCTCCACTACGGATCCCCCCAGTTGTACTCCCCCTAGTATGTATGATGCATTCATATTCTTAGCCCCCAAGTGCATAACTTTACATTTACCAACATTAAACCTCATCTGCCACATAGTCGCCCAATTAGACAGAGCATTGAGGTCAGCTTGTAAATTGGCGACATTCTGTAAGGACGTTATTCCACTGCATAGCTTGATGTCATCTGCAAAGACAGAAATGTTACTTTTGATCCCAGACCCAATATCATTTATAAAGATATTAAAAAGTAAGGGTCCCAGCACTGAACCTTGGGGTACACCACTGATAACCTTAGACCATTCAGAGTAAGAATCATTAACCACTACTCTCTGAATTCTGTCTTTTAGCCAGTGTTCTATCCATTTACAAAATTATATTTCCAATCCTGTAGACTTTACCTTACACATGAGCCGTGTGTGTTGTGTTACACTATATGATTATTCTTGCTCTGTGTCTTTAAGATCTGTCCCCTTCTTTCTAGCTGAACTCTCTCTCTCACCGTAGTTCTTTATATATCTCCTCCACTTCCTGATTCTGGTCATTACTCCTGTATATCTTCCATGCTAAACATCTTACATGTGGCTTACAACTGCAACGTTTTTCTACCTATGAATATCCATCATTAAACGGAACATTCGAAAGGATTCATCGTCTGTCGTCCTAACTGTGAGTTTATTCATTGAGTTAAACTGCCTGTATCGATGCAAGGGATGAATATCAAACCAGCTTGAGTAAGGCCTACTTAAACCTGGAGATGAACTTTATCGCTTTGTAGTTGAGACAGAACAGTAGAAAAACTGAGTTTCACAGCCTAATTACAAGATTTCTGCATGTCAGTACTGAAACAGACAAGATTTACTGCCCTCATAGCAAGACAGAAGGGACAGAGCAGCACATGGCAGCCTGAGACAATCTGCACAGTGTCATATTTCAGCACACAGATCCTGCCTGCCTTCACAGTCAGTCTGCTATCATGAGTGACCAAGCTTCTGCATGTGAACTCACATCTACCTCCTCACAAGTTCCTGAAGAAACTGAGTTACCCAAACGCTCAGTTAAACCCACTTGGAAAGTAATGGAGAATTATGAAGCTTCAAGGACTAAATTGTTAAATAGCTTGGAATTAGTCTGGGAGAAAATCCTTGCTGAAGCCAATACAGTGTCTGTTGAACGTGAACTACTGACACTAGAGGGCGCCATTAAACAACTTTCTGCCTCATATGAGCTTTATCAGCTTACCAGCATCAAATTCACTAATGTCTTACAAAACATGAAGTCAGAAAATGCGATGATGCAATTAAAGCGCGTCAATGCTCTCAATATTGAAAGAGACAGTTTTATCCAGCAAACCAGATTAAAGGCAGAAGCAAAGATAAAGCTGTTACAGGACACTGCATCTCACAGATCTGTTTCCACCAGACGTTCTAAAAACTTGTCAAGATCCCATAGTTCAAGATACTCAACACTCAGTGAGCGACTTATTAATGCCCGCGCTGAAGTGGAAGCCAGCAAAGTGCAGGTGGCATATGCAGAAAAAAGAGCAGAGTTGGAAGCTCAAAGGGCAGAGTTGGAAGCGCAGTCAGCACGTCAAAGAGCAGAGTTGGAAGCACAGTCAGCACGTCAAAGAGCAGAGTCGGAAGCGCAGTCAGCACGTCAAAAAGCAACAATGGAAACCTTAAATGAACAGTGTAAACATGACGCAGCTATGGCAAAGCTAAGGGTCCTACAGCAAGCTATCAGTGCAGACGAAGGTGCAAGTGAGAAAGACAGCATTAACCTAAACATAGCAGATATGGAAGACCCCCTCAAACGCACTAAAGACTATGTCCTAAGCCACTGCAGTGCACACTCCATTGTCTCCAATGCTCCCGACTACATAGAAACTCCTTCACAGCTTCAAGTTAAAGAGGTTCCAGCAACTTCCTGCACTCAAAATCACTCCACTGCATTTCCTACCTGCCTACCTTGCCTGCCTTCATACGTCACAGAGCATCAGCGCAAGCTTCAATCAATCTCCAGTCATTGGTACAGCCTTGAATCAACGTACCATTGGAACAACTGACTTCAAGCAAGCAACTCACCTGGATGCATCTGCTGCACCATATTTCCCTGTGTCCTTTAACAACAATGTCAAAGATAACACAATCAGCACCATACAGCCAACAGCATCTCACATAAAGGCGGAGACAACTGAGACAGAAGAGTTTGTGAGGTACATGCTTCGCAGAGAGCTCACAAAGACTGGTCTTACAAGTTTTGATGACCAACCTGAGAACTACAGAAGTTGGAAATGTGCCTTCAGAACTACAATCAGCAATATTGGCATTACAGCTGATCAAGAATTGAATCTGCTGATCAAATGGCTTGGTCCTCTATCTGCTGCACGTGTTAAGCCATTAAGATCGGTTTTCATGGACAATCCTACTGCAGGCCTCACAGCTGCATGGGAGCGACTAGAGCAAAGTTATGGCAGTCCAGAAGCTATAGAAAATGCTTTGTTCATGCGTCTGGAAACTTTCCCAAAGATATCCGGTAAGGACAACAAGGAGTTCCAGAGACTGAGTGACCTTCTCCTTGAGCTTCAGCTAGCCAAGACAGACCCAAAACTACCTGGACTCAGTTACCTTGACACTCCAAGAGGGGTAAACCCAATTGTCTCCAAGCTCCCGTATAGTTTGCAAGAGAAATGGACTGCACTAGGGTCATCATACAAAAGAGAGAACAAGGTTTCCTTCCCTCCATTCTCTTTCTTCTGTGAATTCATCAGGAAAATTGCAGAGACCAAGAACGATCCAAGTTTTTCCTACGGTGAGTACAGCCTCTTCTCACCCTTTCCTAAGAGTACCAGTCTTCAGGGCAACTATAGAAACCATAGAGGCCCAGTGTCCGTGAAAAAGACTGACATCCTTCCCACTCCTACCACAGTTCTGGCCACGAACAAACAGAGTAGGAAGATTGAAAACCCTAACAGAGAGTGTCCCATACACAAGAAGCCACACCCCCTCAATAAATGTATCGGCTTTAGAAAAAAGCCTCTGGAAGAGCGCAAGGAGCTTTTAAAGACATTTAGGGTATGTTTCAGGTGCTGTGCTTCTACAGAACATTTTGCAAGGGACTGTAATGTGTCCATCAAGCGCATAGAGTGTGGCTCTGAAGAACATGTGCAAGCCCTCCATCCTCTTGAGCCCAGCTCTGCACAACCTGCCAACACTCCTCCCAGGTTAACGCATGGCGGGGAGAATACAGACCAAGTGCCTAATTCTACCATCATTTCTTCATCCTGCACTGAAGTTTGTGGAGAAGACCGCTGTGGTAAGTCCTGTGCTAAGATATGCTTGGTGAACATATACCACAAGGATCAACCAGAAAAGTCTCTAAAGGCATATGCTATCTTAGACGATCAGAGCAATCGATCACTTGCAAAATCGGAATTGTTCAATCTATTTGAAATAAAAGGCGAAGCTCATCCTTACACCTTGGGTACCTGTAGTGGAACTATAGAAGTTTCTGGAAGAAGGGCTCATGGACTCATGGTATCTTCTCTCAAAGGTAACTTGCAATTACCCTTACCTACACTTGTTGAGTGCAATCATATACCTGCTAACAGGGAAGAAATCCCTACTCCAGCTGCTGCTTTCCATCACCCTCACCTCAAGGTAATAGCAAATGAGATACCGCCGCTTGACAAAGATGCTCAGATCCTTCTTCTGTTAGGAAGAGACATTCTAAGAGTTCACAAGGTACACAGACAAGTCAGTGGACCCCCAGATGCCCCATTTGCCCAGCGCACGGATCTAGGGAGGGTCATCATAGGCAATGTCTGCATAGGCAAAATGAAAAGACCTACCAACATTTCGTCAATCAAGACAAATGTTCTGCCAAATGGCCGAAACACTTACTTTGAGCCATGCCCACATCACTACTGGGTGAAAGAGAAGATAGCCAGCCACGAATGGCAACATGGTATCTCAGGTGACACAAGCCCTCCTGCCATGATGGCGACTTCGGCTCTACAGTGTTTAATGCAACCAGTGAAGATGACATACTGGCTCCTTCAATGGAAGACAAGGAATTCATCAAGGTAATGGAGAATGAGTTCTTTCAAGATGACTCCAATAACTGGGTAGCACCCCTACCCTTTCGTCTCCCAAGAGAGAGATTGCCCAACAACTTACAGCAGGCCATCAGTAGATTCTCCTCCTTAAAGCGAAACTTAAGCAGGAAACCAGAGATGCAAAAGCACTTTGTGGACTTTATGCAAAATGTATTTGACAGAGATCATGCAGAGCCTGCTCCCCCACTAAAGGAGGGAGAAGAATGCTGGTACCTTCCATCCTTTGGCGTGTATCACCCACACAAACCAGACCAAATCAGAGTTGTCTTTGATTCCAGTGCTCAGCACGAAGGTGTTTCTCTTAACAACATGCTCCTTACTGGACCCAACTTGAACAACAGTCTTATAGGAGTCTTGATTAGTTTCAGACAAGAGCCTGTAGCAGTAATGGCCGACATTCAACAGATGTTTCACTGCTTCATCGTCAGAGAAGACAACAGAAACTACCTCAGGTTTCTATGGCACAAGGACAATGACCTCAACAAGAAAGTTATAGATTATCGCATGAAGGTACATGTCTTCGGTAACAGTCCTTCCCCAGCAGTGGCAACTTATGGGCTAAGGAAAACAGCTCAGACTGGAGAAGTTGAATATGGATCTGATGCCCGTCAATTTGTTGAAAGAAACTTGCTTCTTTAGCAGTTGATCTTCTCACCAGAACAAAGGAGATGCTGTCTGTAGCAAACCTTAGACTGCACAAGATTATATCCAACAGCCAGGAACTTATGAATGCCTTTCACTCTGAGGACTATGCCACTAGTCTAAAAAACCTTGACTTAGGTACAGATGTGCCTCCTGTACAGCGAAGTCTGGGTTTGTTGTGGAACATCAAGCAAGACAAATTCACCTTCCAAGTGTCAACTTGTGACAAACCCTTCACTAAGAGAGGAGTCCTGTCCGTGGTGAATAGCATCTATGATCCACTGGGTTTCCTTGCTCCAGTTACCATTCAAGGTAAGATTTTACTAAGACAGTTGTCTACTGAGAACATAGACTGGGATACTCCCTTGCCTAGTAAGAATCAACACAAGTGGGAAAGGTGGAGATATTCTTTGAAGTCACTAGAAAAACTTCAGATTCCCCATTGCTATGTTCCAGGTTCCACTTCAACTGCTAACCGGAGAGAGATTCATATTTTCTCTGATGCATCAGTTGAAGCTATTGCTGCAGTAGCCTATTTGAAGACCTCTGAACTGAATGGAGAATTACACTGTAGTTTTGTCCTAGGCAAGGCAAAACTCACTCCCAAGCCTGCGCATACCATACCAAGACTTGAACTTTGTGCAGCCGTGCTAGCAGTAGAAATTGCTGAGGTCATACGAAGTGAAATGGACACTAAAATTGATTCTTTCACCTTCTATACAGACAGTAAGGTAGTACTTGGTTACATAAACAACCAAACAAAACAATTTTATATGTTCGTCAGCAACAGGGTTGAACGTATCAAGAGATTCTCTCTACCAAGTCAATGACATCACGTTCCCACTGAACTCAACCCAGCTGACTGTGGGACCAGAGCCGTGTCACCTGCTGCTCTTCAGGACAGCTTATGGCTGTCACCTCCAAGGTTTCTGTGTGAGGACTCTTACTTACTCCCTATTGACACCACCTATGGGCTAGTAAACCCTGAAGATGATAAGGAAATAAGAACTGTGAACACCTTACTCCACACTTCTGTAAGTACAAAACAGGAGCTGCGGTCACACCATTACGAGCATCAATGGAAGCAGGTGCAGCATCTAGCCAATGTGTTCTGGCATCGCTGGAAGAAAAAGTATCTTCACCACCTTCAAGGTCGTAACAAATGGCAAGCATCTAAGCCGAATCTTAAGGTTGGAGACCTCATCCTTCTAAAAGACAAGGAAGTTTGTCGGAATGAGTGGCCTATGGGTCTTATTACTAAAAGTTATGCCCAGCGACGATAACAAAGTCCGGAAGGTAGAAGTCAAGGTAACTAAGGGAGGATCGACACAAACCTTTAGTCGACCAATTACAGAGTTAGTACTCCTTTTGCCAGGTGAGTGACTTGTGCAAGGACTAGCCATGCTGTTGGCACGGCGGGGAGTACATTGCTGCCATCTACAGGTTCTACTCAGAACTTTGGAATTATTTGAAGACATCATACTGTGACTTTATGTTCTTCATCCTGTTGAACTTACGTTTGTTATTTGCTTGTTGCATGTTTTTCATTACAGGTTCCAGGACATTTATCAGTATTGGACTTATTGAAAATATATATATTAGTTTAAGGTTATGAAATCTAAAGATTTCAGACGGGGAGTGTTGTGTTACACTATGTGATTATTCTTGCTCTGTGTCTTTAAGATCTGTCCCCTTCTTTCTAGCTGAACTCTCTCTCTCACCGTAGTTCTTTATATATCTCCTCCACTTCCTGATTCTGGTCATTACTCCTGTATATCTTCCATGCTAAACATCTTACATGTGGCTTACAACTGCAACGTTTTTCTACCTATGAATATCCATCATTAAACGGAACATTCGAAAGGATTCATCGTCTGTTGTCCTAACTGTGAGTTTATTCATTGAGTTAAACTGCCTGTATCGATGCAAGGGATGAATATCAAACCAGCTTGAGTAAGGCCTACTTAAACCTGGAGATGAACTTTATCGCTTTGTAGTTGAGACAGAACAGTGTGTGGGGATCTGTATCGAACACTTTTGCAAAATCCAAGTATACCACGTCCACAGCCACCCCTCTGTCCAAGGTTTTATTTACCTCTTCATAAAAAGAAATCAGGTTTGTCTGACAACTTCTGTCTTTCATGAATCCATGCTCTCTGTTGCTTAAAATATTTTTTTCCAGCAAGAACTCATCTATGTGGTCTTTTATTAATCTCTCCAGTATCTTCCCAACTATAGAAGTTAAACTAACAGGTCTATAGTTACTTGGTAAAGACTTTGTTCCCTTTTTAAATATAGGCACCACATTGGCCCTGCGCAAATCCAGTGGTACTATTCCTGTCATTATTGAGTCCCTAAAAATTAGATACAATGGCTTTAAAATTACAGAGCTCAATTCTTTTAGGATCCGTGGGTGTATGCGTCTGTAGACCAAGTGTGTTTGGACAGTGTGTTCACCTTCTGACTTGGTACCATTTACAGGCAGCCTTAAAATCGTGTAGCTGCTGACTTTTAAAAAAAGGGCACTCACCTGTCCAGGGATTCAGTGCTGTCCTTATCTGGGCTGGATCTTCACTAGCCTTCGGGTTCCTGACGCTGGCATCTCAACCGTGGGCTGTACTGCTCGCAGCTTCACAGCCACTGCTCACTGTGCTGTGCTTTGTGAATGGACCTGTGACGTGTCCCAGAAGACTGTGGATAGGGAGGGGGACTGGAGAACTTCTGCTCCGATCGCCTAGACGATCGGAGCAGAAGTGGGAGCAGGTACCTGTCAAAACTAGGTACCCAATCCCCTCCTTAAAAATATGACATGACAAACGTGACGGGGGGGGGGGGGGGGGGAGTAAGACTTAAAGTGGAACTTAACTCTTCAATAAGGCACAGAAGTTGAATCCAACAAAATTTTACTTCAGTTAATTGCAGTACAGAGGATGTTTTTCCAGTCTTCTGAAGTTTAAGTGGACAATGATTTTCCCGAGCCCTGTCTCTGAGAATAACTAACACTGATTGAGGGAACATGGAAGAAGAGGTTCTACTTTAGAAGGTCTAGATAGGACTAAACTAACTAGCACAAAACAGGAAGTGAAGACAGAGGAAGATTCCATAATCACAGTAGTAAACAAGTTGTAGGGACCCAAAACCACCACTGGATGTCAGTATACTACAAAACAATAACAACCTAATGCAGTGCAATACAAAACAGACAAATTACATGAAATAGGGGCTGAACCCTTTGTCCCCCTTCAACTTAGGTATTCATATTATAACCCCAACAGCTAGAGTGATCATGCAGGATGATGTCTGCATAGATCTTATAATTGTTAATGATTGTATCTTGTACTCAGGTCCTGTAGTCATTTATGCAGAATGTTTATAACTTCTGGAAAGCATTTGGGTGCACTTTCATTTCTATGTATTGTTATACATGTTTGTAGTTTGTTTAAAAAATTCTATAAAAATTATTGAAAAAATAGGCAGAAAAGTGGGGGCTGAACAACACTTCCTGACAACATTCACTCACTGTACTGTATCTCTAGAGAAGCAGAATTGTCCTGATTTAGACTACAAACACCTTACCCTCTCCTCATCTTTATTAGGCGGGGGTTCATACTGGTACGACAAACGCTCCGACATTGGGAGCTCATGTCGCATGACGTGTGAAAATCAATGTTTCCCTATGAAAGCCGTCTTAACTGGTCCGACACAAGTCGGTCCGACTTTGAAAATGCTCCCTGCTCTACTTTGGTCCGACTTTGACTTCAGCCCATTGAATATCACTGAAGTCGGATTGCTGTCTTAACTAACCCGACTTTGGCATGCGACTTGTGCTCTGATGATCCTGAAGAGGAACTCCACGCCAAATAAAAAAACAAAAATGGCATGCCTTTACCCCTCCAAAAGCATACCAGGCCCTTCAGTCTGGTATGGATTTTAAGGGGAACCCCCATGCCGAAAAACCGGCATGGGGTCCCCCCCAAAATCCACACCAGATCCTTATTCGAGCACACAGCCCGACAGTTTAGGACAGGGGGTGGGGACAAGCGAGCGCCCCCCTCCTGAACCGTACTAGGCCGCATGCCCTCAACATGGGGGGTTTGCGCCCCCCCACCCCAAAGCACCTTGTCGCCATGTTGATGAGGACAAGGGCCTCTTCCTGACAACCCTGGTTGTTGGTTGTCAAGTAAAACAGAACAAAACAAAAACAAAAAAGGCGCCACTTCGTTAAAACTGTTTTTACTTAAATAACACAGAAGTATTAAAGCACTCACTCATAGGTTGACTTTAGTAGGCACAATAAACGTCTGGTCTGTGGTCACATTCCGCTTGCCGGGAGTCTCAGTATTTAGTGATGACCTCCTCGTTTGTTTGTGATGAAATCCGGAATGTTATCCATGCAGGATGTTGCCGGAAGATTCTTCCCACGGAGCCAGAAGGAGGGCTGGAACACAAACGAAGGGTCCAGCTGAGACGCAACACGACGTTCAGCGGGGTGACGTCAGGACCGTCATGCAACGCGTTTCGATGTACAGAGCGGAGAGACGTTCTAGGTCCCTGCGCGCATCTTTTTCAAGCAAAGATTTGCTTGAAAAAGATGCGCGCAGGGACCTAGAACGTCTCTCCGCTTTGTACATCGAAACGCGTTGCATGACGGTCCTGACGTCACCCCGCTGAACGTCGTGTTGCGTCTCAGCTGGACCCTTCGTTTGTGTTCCAGCCCTCCTTCTGGCTCCGTGGGAAGAATCTTCCGGCAACATCCTGCATGGATAACATTCCGGATTTCATCACAAACAAACGAGGAGGTCATCACTAAATACTGAGACTCCCGGCAAGCGGAATGTGACCACAGACCAGACGTTTATTGTGCCTACTAAAGTCAACCTATGAGTGAGTGCTTTAATACTTCTGTGTTATTTAAGTAAAAACAGTTTTAACTAAGTGGCGCCTTTTTTGTTTTTGTTTTGTTCTGTTTTACATGTGTTTGGAGTCCGGCTTCGGCTCCCCCAGTAAGGCTGCCCAGTTATCTCTTGGACTGTTACAACTCACATCTAAGCTCGTCACACAGCTCAAAGGACTTATTTGGTAACTTCTCATATATACATTGTCTTTTTTAACTTGTAAGCGCCAATATTGTAATTTAGTTGGTTGTCAAGGTCTGCGGGCCTATTAACCTAAAAAAAAGTGTAAAAAAAAACAGTACAGAGGGTTTTAAAGTCATTTATTAAGGCAGCTCCGGCGTCGCTTCCAATTTCTTCTCCCCTCTCCGGCTGATCTGCCTCCTCCGCTGATGTCTTCTGTCTCTGCTGGTTCTTCTCCCCTGTCCGGCTCTTCTCTGCCGATGTCTTATAGCCCTCTCCAGTTCTTCTTCCTCTGTCCGTTGTCTTCTGCCTCTGCTGGGTCTTCTCCGCTGTCTCCTCCCTCTGTTCTTCTTCTGATGTTGACTCAACGCTCTCTCCCGCTCTAATGCTGGGTGCGCAGTGTGCCACTACTTAAATTGGAATGAGGCGGGGTCACCGGGTGACATCATCTGGAGGCCTCGCCCCCGTATGACGTCACCACCCCATAATGCCCGGGTGGTGACATCATAAGGGGTGGGGCCTCCAGATGACATCACCCGGTGACCCTGCCCCATGTCAATATAAGTAGTGGCACACTGCGCACCCAGCATTAGAGTGGGAGAGAGGGTCGAGTCAACATCGGAAGAAGAACAGAGGAGAAGACCCGACAAAAGAGCGAGAAGACAGCGGACAGAGGAAGAAGAACTGGAGAGGGCTAGAAGACATTAGCAGAGAAGAACAGACAGAGGCAGAAGACATCAGCGGAGAAGCCAGAGATGGGAGAAGAGTTCAGAAGCAACGCCGGAGCTGTCTTAATAAATTACTTTAAAAACCTGCGTACTGTTGTTTTTTTTTACACTATTTTTTGGTCAATGGGTAGGAGTATGATACTCATTCACATAAGGTGGGGGGCCGGGATCTTCCATATTCCGATAAGCCCCCCGCCCGCAGACCCTGACAACAAAGCACCCACCCCCATTGTTGAGGGCATGCGGCCTGGTACGGTTCAGGAGGGGGGGGGCGCTCGCTCGTCCCCATCCCCTTTCCTGACCTGCCGGGCTGCGTGCTCGGATAAGGGTCCGGTATGGATTTTGGGGGGACGCCACACCGTTTTTTGGCGTTGGATGATCCCCCTTAAAATCCATGCTAGACCGAAGGGCCTGGTATGCTCTTGGAGGGGGAACCCATGCCGTTTTTTTTTTATTTGGCGCGGAGTTCCCCCTAAAAATTCATACCAGACACAAAGTGCCTGCATTGTCGGGATCAAAGACGGATCCCCGTTCATTGAAGTCGGATGGATGTCGGACTTCAAGTCACAGGGCAAAGTCGGATCCACAGTCGTACGACTGTCGTGTCGTACCAGTGTGAACCTGGCCTTACATAAGGAGGAGCGATCTATAGTTCAAAGAAGGTATCTGGGAAGGCTGATAAGGTTATTTGAGGATTTGTTAAAGGAAGTGACAAAGACAAATTATTTTTGGCAGGATTAACACGTAATTCCTGTATTTGCAGGAAATGTTTTAGTCTGAAAAAAGAAAATGAATGCCACCACCACATCGATGGACTAGTAAGCTACAGTATTACATTTTTGTTCTTGGGTTTAGATACACTTGAAGCCTCATCCAGTCTTGATGGCACTAAAGTGGCTGCCCTTCCAACATCACCTGTAGTCACAAAGCTGGATAAGAGAAAACACAGATTGTTTAAAGTTTTACCATTTATCTCCATTTTGTATGTATAACAACAGTGTTTACTTTATAATGTATTGTAGATCCATTTATTTACTTTTGTATTATGCTTAGTGAGCTTTGTTTGTTTGCTGTTCGTTTATCATTATAACCACAATGGCATTGTGTAGTTTTGTTGGTGTTTGTAGCACATGATATTACGCCCCCTCATCTTGGCTGGAAAATGCACCTACTGTAAACATGTCAAACTCTTTCTCTGCATGCCAAACGTTTCAAATGCAGTAGTCGTAATTGTGTGTTTGCTTGTCACTGTGTGAGTTTGCTTGTCACTATGAGTCACTTTGGGATAACATGCTGGCTTCGGAAAACTGCTACGCAGGTTCTTTTTTTTTCATTAGTCTGCAGGGCTTGTCCGTGTTGTGATCTGGATGAGTCTGGCTCATAGTGGATGTAGCAGGTTCCCCTTGTTAAAAATAAGAGCAGCTTATCAGACAGCATTTGTCTCATGGTCACCCAGTCCCATGTTCTTCTAAGAACCAAGCCTTTTCACAGAAAATATTTAAACATCCACGCAATCGTTTTTTTCCTGACTTTTTCTGTTTTATTTTAGGAATGTTGTGTGTCATTAACTTAAGGTGGTGTAATGTGTGGTAAACTAATGTTACATTATAATTACTTTTTCTTTACTCTTTTCCTTCCTTTGCTTTTCCTCCCTCTTCTCTTCCCTCCTTTCTACTTTGCTTTTTCCTTTATTACTTTCCGCCTTCCTTCTTTTTTTTTTTCCTCTCTTTTCTTTCTTCCTGTCTTTTGTCTTTCTCCCTATTTTTTGCCTTTGTTTACTTTTTTTATTGACCAGTTTTCTTTTTCCTTCTCGCTATTTACTTTCTTTTTTTGATTTATCTTCTTTCGTATTCAAATAAAGAATTTTAACTTATCTCTGATTTCAGCATATATAATGTAATTAATTGTTCAGAGTAATGCTACAACTGGTGGCAAAATGTACAACTATCACACAGAGCAGTGGTCTCCACATTGCGGCCTTCTGCATACCTTTATCAGGCAGACACTATTTCGCCCACTGACACCAATGATGGGGCACTATTCCTCCCACTGGTGCCTACAATGTGACACTATTCCTCTTACTGACACCAATGACAGGGCACTATTCCTCCCACTCACACCAATGATGGGACATTATTCCTCCCACTGGCACCAAGGATGGGGCACTATTCCTCCCACTGACACCAAGGATGGGGCACTATTCCTCCCACTGGCACCAACAATGTGGTACTTTTCCTGTTACGGACACCAACGATGGGGCACTATTCCTCCCACTGACACCAATGATGGGGCACTATTCCTTCCACTGAAACTAATGATAGGACACTATTCCTCCCACTCATACCAATGATGGGCCACTATTCCTTCCATTAACACCAATGATGGGGCACTATTCCTTCCAATGACACCAATTATAGGACACTATTCCTCCCACTTATACCAATGATGGGTCACTATTCCTTCCATTGACACCGATGATGGGGCACTATTCCTCCCACTGACACCAATGATGGGGCACTATTCCTTCTACTGACATCAATGACTTGATGGGGCACTTATAATTCCCCTACCAAAGATGGGACATTGTTTACTCCCACTGACGTCGGGGCATTTTCTACTTTCGCTGGCCACAGTCTGGCCCCCCTAAAATCTGAAGCACAGTAAACTGGCCCTTTGTTTAGAAAGTTTGGAGACCCCTAACATAGGGTATGGCTATATTTTATATGCCTGTAGACAGACAGATCTCCCCTAACACAGATGAGTGGTGAAATATCTGCTCACCATCATTTGGAACTATCACTCTCCAAATTAACTGTAGCTTTTCTTGTAAAGCAGGGTGTTGCTACAGTATGGATGATACACCACAAGATTTATTGCCATTTCGATGAAGAAAATCAACAGCATTGTTAAAAGAGTATCAGGCATTTTTCTAAAATAAATTAAACACTTCCAACATTAGCATTGCTCACTGTCTCTTACAAGCTAACCCTCACACTACCCAGCTGCTGCAAATGATGCTCATATTGGTTACATCACTTGCAAACATCAGGCACCAAGAAATAACCAGCTATATTATATGTGGCTAATAAAGGCTTAGCACACTGAGGATCCTTTGGGAAGAAGCACAAATTGAACTTAATGAACTTGTAGACTGGAATTGCTCTCAAGCCTGACATCAAAAGGCTGGTGTGGGCCCTTTCCATACATTGTATTATAATACCATGATCATTTTGGTGTCCATTTAAACACACAATATACACAAGTTGAACTTCCTGAAATTGTGGACTGGGATCACTACCAACTCTGACAGTGAAAGGCTGGTGTGGGCCCTTTCCATACATTGTATTATAATACCATGATCATTTTGGTGTCCATTTAAACACACAAGTTGAACTTCCTGAAATTGTGGACTGGGATCACTACCAACTCTGACAGTGAAAGGCTGGTGTGGGCCCTTTCGATGCATTGTTTCATAATATCATGATCATTTTGGTATCCATTTAGGCACACAGATGCCAAATCTTACCCTGGGCACCCTGTGGCCTGGCCTTTTCCACTCTTCTCAGCCTACTATTGAACAATGGGGTCCCTCATCAGAACAGGGTAGACTACAGGGCACCCAAGAAGAGATCATTACTGCTAGTGTAATGGAGCACTGGAAATTCTGGGGTAATTCAGCACTCAAAAAAAAGCAAAATGTGCATGCAAGTACTGGTACATGCCTGTACTAGCCTCCTTTTGCTAGGCTTTCATAGTAATTTCAGACTACATGTACACGTTTTCCAGCCTCTCTAACTATAAAACTATATAACCCCTCCAGAAAAAAATGCTAATTTGTAAGTAAAGTAAAGTAAAACCTGCCCCACTTCAATGGTGTCACACAAGAAAAACATCAAAAACTGCTTTTTGTGTTTTGCCGCCTTTTGCCATTTGGACGTAAGTTGTCTTTATTACATTATGTCCCTGAGCTACTACGCAGAAGGCACATCCTGCATCCAGGGCAAAGCAATAAATATGTACTTGATTTCACGAGTTGTTAACTCCTAGGTTGTGTCTACAACGCCACATATCACGTATCAGCTACATAAACCACACTGGACAAACTTTGCGCTGCAGGCTTCATTCGTCATGAATACGTATTTGTGCAAATTTGTGCAACACAATTCAGTAAAAAAGTAACACTTAAGAAATATCACTGTAAATGCTCTGCTCCAAGAGTTTATCAGGCTTGGCTTGTATTTAGCATATTAACTATGGAACAGGCTGTTCTATATTACATAAGGGAAGTTTTTTCTGTATATAAATAGAAATGATTTTCCCTGAATTGGACAGTACAAGATACAATCAAGGTTTAGCTGACCTTGGAGGAAGCGGCCAAATGTAGATAGATTACACTGAGCATTACAAAACATTAATATTTTTGGCAAAAGGTTAAGGAAACCTGTACTGAAAGAATATGGAGGCAAAGGAAAATTGTACTGTGTACAAAGAGTGCTTTTGTAACCTACGATTAGCACATATTATATATTTATATATATATATATATATATATATATATATATATATATATATATAAAAAATAAAAGTGCCTAATAGTTTTAACAGTGGATACTTTATCCACTTCTAGCGAGAAGTGCAACTACCTGTATGTATAAAATACCTATAATAAATTGCATTGCTGTAGTTTGATGTAGTACACCTCATAATTTTATGGAGAATATACTGTATGTAATCAGCATGACAAGTTTTAATGCCTAGAACACCTGATGAGAAAATTGGAGGAAAAATACCGCCTTCTGAGTGATCGTCCAATAATCTGATCATTCGTGCACAGCTTTCAAGAGCTGATCACGACAGTTCATGTCGAAAATAACCAAAGGGACGAGCACAAAAAAAATTATTGTACGATAACAGAACAAATGATTTTGCTGTAATTTAGTATTGTATTTGTATGAAAAAAAATGTGTGACCAAGACCACACATGCTTGGAAATGAAAGAATACATTACAATAAAATACATTGTTTCCGAAGTTGTATTTTTCCGTACGAGAATTTTCGTAACTTTAGTAACCCATTGGTTTTCGATATGAGACTGGCATGCAAAAAAAAAAAAAGGACAATCTTTCATCATCCGATATTCTTATCATGTGTATGAGGCTTAAGTAATGATTACATAATGTGTAGATGTGACAGGGCCCATAAAGCTAAGGAGCTCAAACATATCACATGGCTATGAGGCTTGCTTAGCCTTCCTTGTAAACAGCTGGGCTTATTTGATAAGGAAGTGCAAAGTGCAGTGACTACATGGAAAGTGCATGAAACCACAGCATCTAATCAGATTACTGTTTACTGTCTTTATTTAAAAAAAAAAACATGAATTCTGATTGCTTAATTTTGGTTGGCGTGCTGTGTACACAGTGTTGATACTTTGCACTACTTTTTACATTAGTCCAAACACATACCGTATATGCTCGAGTATAAGCCGAGTTTTTAAGCACTTTTTTTGTGCTGAAAATGCCCCCCTCGGCTTATACTCGAGTCACCTTTTTGCGCCTGATCTCCCGGACTTTGGGGACCCGGTACCGGCCGGCCGTAGGTCCCCTGGACCCCAAACTTGGCACACGTGTGAAAAGTTTGTTGTCTGGGGAACCTACGGCCGGGGAGCACCGATTTTTCAAAGCCGGGCACCCCTTCCATAGAAACACATATTAAACAGTAATTTCTCAGGTGATTTTGGAGACCTGGTACCAGCCGGCTGTAGGTCTGCTGGACCCCAAACTTGGCATACTTGTAGCCCACTTTTTCCTCTACAAGTATGCAAAGTTTGTTGTCTAGGGAACCTATGGCCGGGGAGCACCGATTTTTCAAAGCCGGCACCCTTTCCATAGACTCCCATGTTAAACGTCAGTCTAGTCATGGGCACAGTGAGGCCTGGGCACAGTGAGGCATGGGCACAATGAGGTATGCACATGGACACAGTGAGGCACAGTGAGGCATGCAGATGGACACCCTAGGCTTATACTCGAGTCAATACGTTTTCCCAGTTTTTTGTGGTAAAATTAGGTGCCTTGGCTTATATTCGGGTCGGCTTATACTCGAGTATATACAGTAATTTACAGATAAAAGGGGGTGTTTACTAAAACTGGAGAGTGCAAAATCTGGTGCAGCTCTGTATAGAAACCAATCGGCCTCTTAATTATTTTTTTCTTGTCAAAGCTTAATTGAACAAGCTGAAGTTACGATTGGCTACCATGCACAACTGCACCCGATTTTGCCCTCTCCAGTTTTAGTAAATCAACACCATAGTGTTTATGACTGAATAACAGTCTAGTTTGTGAACTTGATATAAGATACTAATAGACCAATTTTCCTTTATTTATTAATTGACAACAGTTTGTCATGTTAGTTATTATCTGGTCACCATTCTGAGTTCTGTGTCTCATGCAACTAGAAATGAAAAATTGTAACTAAAAGCTTCAGCATATCTAGACAAGCATGCTGGGGGTTGTAGCTCTACGGCAGAGCAGCTAGTAAACAAAACCTCAATATTTTTGTGTATATTATATTGAAACGCATTTGGTAACTGCAGTATTTGTAAATTATGTGAATGCCCTTTGCATCAGCATAGCATGTATTTGCTAATTCCAAGTCTTTATTAGGAGACAGCAGATTTGCTATAGTTAAAGCGGAGTTCCACCGAGAAAAAAAAATATTAAAAGTCAGCAGCTACAAATACTGATTTGTCCCTCGGCTGGAGGCGCCGCCATCTTCGGTAAGGGAATCAAGAAGTGAAGCCTTGCGGCTTCACTTCCTGGTTCCCTACTGCGCATGCGTGAGACGCGCTGCGCGATCCCACTGGTCCCTGCTGTCTTCTGGGACCTGTGTGTCTCCCAGAAGACAGTGGGGGACGGAGTAGGTGCCGGATGTGGCGTAGGTCACTACAGTGATCTATGCCCGGAAGTGGGAGCAAATACCTGGATTACACAGGTATCTGCTTCCCCCTGAAAGGTGCCAAATGTGACACAGGAGGGGGGAGGATTCCAAAAAGCGGACGTTCCATTTTTGGGTGGAACTCCGCTTTAAGAGTGTATAATATGTCTAATCAATGATACTGCTGGGCACTGTGTGCAATCTACAAAGAGAAGATAAGTGATACTAATAGAAAATAACCCCTATGGTCGGCACATTACATACTCCTGTCCCTGCTATTCTTGCTATGAGGGCATGCTCACTTGTGTTGGTTTCAACCACACAGCTGAAGTGTCCATGATTGCGAGCACAGGTAGCCACTTTCAAGAATTGCTGGACTATTCAGATGGTAGACGTGCATGGAGCGCAGACCTGAAAAGACAAGGAGAAAAAGACAGATTCTAGATGAAGTAAAAGCAAGTATACCTAAAACATTCAGCTCTCATTTTGAAGCCAGGATATATATACATATAATCTACAAAAACTCAACTCTGCTATACATGCATTTTTTTTCTCATAAACCTTATTCACATCTCATTTCTACATGGCGCAGGCTTTGATAGTGTTATATGATCAACTAATGGTTTATAAATCATTTGGAATAAGCAATGTTTTTGTAATAATGTTTTCATTCCTACATGTTCAGTTCGAATCCCAGCCACGGCACTACCTGCCTGGAGTTTGCATGTTCTCCCTGTTCCTGCTCGGGCTTCCTCCGGGCACTATGGTTTCCTCCTATACTCCAAAGACATGCTGGTAGGTTAATTGGCTCCTGTCTAAACTGACCGTCGTATGTGTATGTATGAACCTTAGATTGTAAGCTCCTTGGGGGCAGGGACTGATGTGACTGTACATTATATATGTAAAGCGCTGCGTAAACTGATGGCGCTATATATGTACCTGTAATAAATAAATAAATAAAAATGTATGTTATTGTTGAAGCTCCTGCATGTCCTCTGTTTGTGAAGTGCTGCAGATAGGCTCTTGCACACAACTGTTTCTGATGTGCCAAGATGTATGATTCTTGCTGGGGGCACAGAGGTATAAAAGATGTATCCTCATGTTTGCCTTTTGCCTCATCAAGTATAGGCTCTCATACACACAGGATGGATGTATCATGCAGGTTAGAGTATTCTTCCATATGATCATGTACACTTTGCTCAAATATGCATCCCATGCATGGTATTTTTGGAAGGTCTCACTGTGACTTAGTTTAGATGGCATTATGTCCTGTATTTTCTACACCTCGCACCTCCATCTACAACGTTATATAGGCTATTTAAATTTTAAAAAATTGTAATGTTAATGACTCTTCTTTGCAATAGACCTAATTTAAAGTCATGCTGGTAGGTTAATTGGCTCCTGTCTAAATTGGCCCTAGTATATATGAATGCGAGTTGGGGACCATAGATTGTAAGCTCCTTAAGGGCACAGACTGATGAGAATGTATAATATACTGTATTTATTGGCGTATAACACTCACTTTTTTACCCTGAAAATAGAGGGTAAACTGTACCTGCGTGTTATACGCAGGGGGCTGTGGAAAGGTTTTTTCCTGAAACTTCCCTCTTAAAGTTAGAGTGCGTGTTATACGCCGATAAATACGGTATATGCAAAGCACTGCGTAAAATTTACAATTACCGTAAGTACATGTATAAAAACCAGGTACTGGCCCAAAGGAAACATACTGCTGCTGCCCTTATCTAAATTCCCATGTAATCTGGATCATTTGATTTTGTTCTGATGTTTACAAGGAAGCTCACGGTCACTGTAGATGGCATGACGTTTATAATCAATGTGATGAATTAGTTCAGATAGCCAATAGACCATTTGGCATTTATGTAATTTTAAATTACTTTATCTGACAGCCTTTACTTCTCATTTTATATCACACTTCCCCATTTGTTCTGTGGTAATCTTGTTTACACCAAATGAAAAAGCCTACAATTCATTTGCATAACATTTACTGCTATGTGTTTCTGAGAAGTGCTAACACAATCAACTATCTGCCTGTCATCGGTGTGAAATGTATACAGTGTTTCCACAGAGCAGACTGGCGTATGTGTCAACAAAATGTAGCATATAGGGCTGGGAATATGAATGACACATAAGCAAATGCAGGATAATGTTAAAACTAAGGAATTATGTTAAACAGACTAGAGCTGGATCATGTAACTGAATGTTTTAGAGATTTGTGGAAACAGAGGGGCAGAGTGAGTGTAGACTTATGTTATCTGTATAGAGAAATATGAAGTGTATGCTTATTTTACTGTATAAGTAAAAAATAAACCATATTATATTAGTCCTACGAGACAGTAAAAGAACTGTAATATGTCCATATTAATCTTTGTGTCCATTCCTAAGCAAACCATTATATCCCACCCGTCTTGCCTTCCTCATCCAATGTATCCATATACAGTAATTACAGATTTTGGATGAAAACAAATGTTTTCATTGCATATTGTGGCATTCTTGGTATGCTCTATAAATTGTGAATAGGCAGGGCATGCATGGAGAATAATAGCTGTATGTCAGCAGCTCAGTATAGGCCTCAGGATGGCCATATTGAGTATGGCCAGGCCCAGCACTGTGGTGTCTTTACTCAAAATGCTGGGAACATAGCATTGTCTAAAACACTGCTTGGCAGCAAAACAAAATATAGGTCTGCAGATAAGGTCTGTAATTAATTTTTACTTTTAGGCTGGGTTCATACTAGTGCAAATTGGATGTGGATTCCCCCCACATCCAATTCGCATGACAGGAGATTGTAACCGGCTCTCAATGGAGCCTGTTCACACTTCTCCGGGGGGACTGCGGAGCGAATTGCACAGGGGTCCTGTGTGTCTTTGGCTCAGTTTTAGGTCTGAATTCGGGCAAAAATTCAGGCCTGAAACGGAGAACAGAGATGCACCAGACCCATGCTGTCAGCCGCATCCGTTTTTTAGTGTGAAACCAGCCTTAAAAATTTGTTTAGGAAGGCAAGGTGGTTAAACGTTAATGGCTATATTTCTCTAAAGCAGCTCCAAAGTGTAATCACACTTGAACCTACTGTGCCAAAATTCATGGCTTAGTGACTCATTCCATTCTCAATATTTATTCTGCACTATATTCTCAGATCAAGGGTTGTATTGTAACAAATGATACTTCCACATATAATTTTGGGCTGTTTGGGAAAACTGAGAGTGTGAGTTTTTTTTTTTTTTTAAGTAATGCAAGACATAGAGGCAACATTAAGTACAAAGTCATAATTTATTCTATTCTGTATAAAAAAGGTCATAGTTTTGTATTAAAAAGTCTTCTCCCAGGAGAAGAAATATATTATTTTGCATCATAAATAAAATCATAGCATATATACATAGTCGTCAGCAAACTCAGAAGGCTTCGGCCTAGTGCTTTTTTTTCATCAGTGCTTTGGAAACTGAAGCTGGTCTTGAATTACAAACAGGAATTACAGTACCAAAAAAATACTGAGGTATTTCTCCTTTGCTTCGTAAAAAAAAAAAAAAAAAAAAAAAAAGCTGAAATCTTAGGCTTCTGAAGGCAGGACGAAGCTTGTAAAATAAATAATAGGACGTACATTTTGTTTTTACAGTTTATAGGCAGCAGTCTCTCTTTCACTTTCACCAGTACAAAAAAATTCAGGAATGGAAATACTGTCGAACCTCCCTTAAACGGAGGTTATAAACAAACAAAAATCAGACGTAAAAAGGCAATGGTGACCTGTCTTTTTTGAAATCCTTAGTGGTTAGGACAGACACTCAAAGTTTTAAAATGTCAAGTCAGTTTTAAGCTACTTGTGGTTTCACCAGTTCATATGGTTGCAAACACGTCACGCCTGGTTGACGATGATGGCTTAAAAATGACAAAAAAAAATAAAAAATTCTCATTAAAAGTTCTTAAAAATTATTGCACTTTGTATAACACAGTCCCATGTGCTTTAGCTTGTACCACCTCAGCAACTTGGTGATGTAGTGATAGGACTCTGTAGGTAGCTCAGAGAGCTTGCTGCAGGGTGAACAGGGATAGAAACTGGGAAGTTAAAGACCGTAGTAGTGGATGTTCCTCTGTCCAAAACTGATATTGTGGGACTGCCAGCCTCTGCTGAACATGAAGGTGCTAGTACTTGAGATTCAAACTGAAGGAGCTGTCCCATAAAGCTGAAATTTGGGGAAATGATGCTTCTTCGCTGCTTGACAAACTCAAAAGCTTCGTCCAGCTTTACACGGTTAGTCCTCATCAAATAAGCAAGGCAGATAGTAGCAGAACGTGAAATACCAGCTTGACAGTGCACAAACACTCTGCCACCATTATTCTTCACAGAATCTGAAAGATAAAATAAACAGTTTATTGTAAATAAATATTGTAAAAATTATACTGAAACATCTTTTGTTTAAGAAAAAAAAACTGTGGAATCTAAAATATTTATCTAACAAAAAAAGCAAACAGCAGAATCTGGCAATGTATGTTGATGGCCACTAGGGGGCAGCAACTGACTAACGCTTTTTCTATGTGCTTCGTTTTTTATTCTGCCTGTCTATTAGAGGAAGTGCTGCTTTCATACAAGAATCTGAGCACTTTCCTTACTCCTCAAACATTTTTGTCATTATTTTACAACAGTAGACGATCAATTCGGCACAAATAAATTAGCAGAGCTCCAATAAAAAAGGGTAAGACTAATCTGAGACGCAAAATGCTAATATAGGCCTAATGTTAAATCAAGGCTCTATAAAAAAGGTACCTGATGCTTGTAATCAGTATTAATCATATGTATTCTTCATACTAGGTTTAATGTTCTGTAACAATTTAGAGATATTTACCTATGAAGTCAATGGCTTCATTAAACCAGGAGCTGATGTCTGCTTTGTGGCTGTCCTCCACTGGGATACTCTTGTACTGGTAGTGTCCCTCAAAGTGATTAGGGCAGTTGGCAGACACGTTGATCAGGGCGGTAATGCCAAGGGTGTCCAGCATATCTTTTCTGGATGCATGATATGCACTTCCCAGGTAGAGAAAAGGCAGAATTTCTACTGGTCCTCCCTGTAAAACAATTACAACAGAAAAGATTAATCAACTGGAAATACATTTATACATAATTCATTCATAGGTACAAAAGGGAAGGCTTGAAATATGATGAGTTGTGTTATGTGTACATCTTGTATTCAGCCACGTAGGAATAATGTGTAAACACAGCTTATTGTCAGGGCTTGTGTTTGGGGAAGTACAATTGGCCTGGTGCTTTACAGCTCACTATTGTTTTAGTGCTTGGCTGGCTGGGAGTGGTGAGGGAGGGACAGCTTGCTTGGCAGGGGATTTTAACTCTTACAACACAAGGGAATACTGACCTGATCATATAATGGGGTGCCGCAGGGAGTGCAGTTGGAATCGGCGCTGCCTGGTACACTGTTGGCACTGAGGGGCAGGCTTAGTCCTGTCGGGGGAGAACATTTGTTGCAGAATTCAGGATATTCAGAAGAAAATGATTCATAGCCACCTGAAAGAGAAGAACAAAAATGACAGTCGTTAAATGGTATCCTTTGTGGAGCTCATTGACAGTTATCAGTAGGGGGGGTGGGCTTTAAGTGGACCCTATAGATGGAAGAGATTAATGTGTAAGAAAAGAGGGAAGAGTTAACAAAGGAAAGTTTAGGAGGGAAGCATCAATGTATGTTTATTGGCTGACATTTCTCAATGTGGGCTTAGAGATTTAAGGGACAGTTGTATGAAAAAGGGGGAGAGCTATTAGGTTTTAGGATGGTGGCATCTCTAAACCTTTACTGGCTGACATTTCTCAATGCGGGCTTAGAGATTTAAGGGACAGTTGTATTAAAAAGGGGGAGAGCTATTTAGTTTTGGGTGGGAGGCATCAATGTACCTTTATTGGCTGACATTTCTCAATGTGGGCTTAGAGATAGAAGAGATTGTGGTATAAAAACAAGGAAAAGAGCTATTAAGTTTTAGCAGAGAGGCATCAATGTACCTTTGTGGTTGACATTGATAACGAGCTATTGATTACTGTATAGGAAAAGGAGGAAGGGCTAACAAAAACAAGGGAAGCATGCATTTGTGATGACATTTCTCAATGGGGGGGTCTTAAGGGATTATTGTGTTAAGGGGGGGCTATCACATGTTTTAGGTGGGGATCATTCTACTTTTATGGTTGACATTTCTTAATGGGGGCTTTGAGTGAATCCAGTGGATGCCCGGGGATTATAAAAGAGGGGGACGAGCTAGGTTTTAGAAGGGATTATCTTCCTAGTTTTATGGTTGACATTTCCCAATGGCGACATTAAGTGGACCCAATAAGGGATTATTGTATACAAGGAGGGAGCGTTATCACAGGTTTTTAGGAGGGAATCATTATGGTTGACATTTCCCAATGGCGACATTAAGTGGACCCAATAAGGGATTATTGTATACAAGGAGGTGGCATTATCACAGGTCTTAGGAGCGAATTGTCTTCCTACTTTTATGATGGACCTTTCTCAACTGGGGCTTTAAGAAAACCTAATAGGTGCAAGTTTTTTTTAAGGGGGGAACGTTAGGTTTTAGGAACGAATCATCTTCCTACTTTTTTCCAATCTGGGCTTTAATTGGATCCAAGAGATTTAAGGGATAATTGTATTTGAAAAGAGGGAAAGCTTACAAAGGATCATGTACCCTTCTTGGTTTCATGTCTCGGTGGGGGTTTAAGTGATGGATCTAGAAGAGGGAAAGGGGGGGGGGGGAGCCACCAAAGGCAGGTTTAGTAGAGACTGATGATGATACCTTTTAGGAAGAAGATCCTGCTGCCTCGGGGGTCTCTGCACAGGGCACTGACAGCCAACATCATGGTGCTGTCCTTTCTGATGGTGTCTAGTTCGTAGGTCCTGTCATCCAGAAGTACCACAGCCTCATACAATCCAGCGATCAGCCGAGCCCTGTGCTCCTCGTTGGGGATGATGTGCTCCAAGCCCATGCTGCCTTTAGCCCTCCTCTTGACTATAGTGCTGAACCTGACATTGCTGGAGCCCAGGATGTGGGCAGAGCTGAAGGAGAAGAACGATCTGCAGTCCAGGATGAGCAGTTTGTGTGCTCTGTCTGCCAGGAGGGCTTTCACCGTGCTGCAATCCATGCCACTTATCTCCATATTGACCATAGCTAGGCGACACACGCTGCTTAGAAGGGTAGACAGCAAGTAGGAATCCGTGCTGCTTCGGGGTAACACTGCTCGGCTTGTAACAAAATCACGTCCTCCCCTTTCTGGTGCACTTGCCCTTTCCGGGCTACTTTGTCTAAAAAGAAATAAACTTAATAAAAACAAATGAAGCCTTCACGCAAAAGCCAGCCGCGTGTTTGTCTTTCTTGTGTTACTTTAGCTGTTGTTCCTTGTTCCTGGCCGGCTGGCTTGAGCTCAATGCTGCCGCGAGCACTGCGAGTTCCCTATTTATACAGAGCGGGAGGAGGCTGGCTTTTTTGTGAATGGTTTTGTACCACGTGGCTTCGCGGTGACATCTTTCCAACTGTAGCCGCGCCCCCTTGTGTGTGAGCCAAGAGCAACGACGTCGGCCAAAGCTGCAAAGTCAAACAGAGCAATATACACAGAGCGGGCCCAGCCCAGGCAGGAAATAAACTGCTGTAACCCTGAGCCAGCCGCAGCTCTGCTCTGGGGAGATCCGAGCCGACACACGAGGCACGCAATGTTCTCCTCAGAGCGCACACACACACAAATGATTCAATGGAGGCATTTTGGAGGCTTTTCAGAACATTTTCACTCAGAAAGCTGGAATGTGAATGGGAGCAACGTGAGCTCATGTGTCCGTCCCCCCCAGCCTGCAATCTGGAGTAGCCCGCCTAAAACCTTCACAGCACACTCAGCTCTTGTTAGGATACAGGGCTGACTGCTGTATACTTCTTGTCACCTACTTCTTTCTTCACACATGGAATTTCTAACATAGTTTATCCAGAAATTCCAAAATCTATTCACACTGGGCTGTGCTGGGAAACCAGCCTTCACCAGGACAGGAACACATATATACACTATATATATATATATATATATATATATATATACACACATAGTACTTCTATTCTTCCACCATGCGCTAACACAGCAGAAAATACCTGACATGTGTATAATATACAGTATATATTATAAGGAGTACTTCTATTCTTCCACCATACGCTAACACCACAGAAAATACCCGACAAGTGTATAATATATATAATACATATGGAGTACTTCTATTCTTCCACCATACGCTAACACCACAGAAAATACCTGACAAGTGTATAATATATATAATATACAGAGTACTTCTATTCTTCCACCATACACTAACACCACAGAAAATACCCGACAAGTGTATAATATATATAATACATATGGAGTACTTCTATTCTTCCACCATACGCTAACACCACAGAAAATACCTGACAAGTGTATAATATATATAATATACAGAGTACTTCTATTCTTCCACCATACACTAACACCACAGAAAATACCTGACAAGTGTATAATATATATATAATACATATGGAGTACTTCTATTCTTCCACCATACACTAACACCACAGAAAATACCTGACAAGTGTATAATATATATAATATACAGAGTACTTCTATTCTTCCACCATACACTAACACCACAGAAAATACCCGACAAGTGTATAATATATATAATACATATGGAGTACTTCTATTCTTCCACCATACGCTAACACCACAGAAAATACCTGACAAGTGTATAATATATATAATATACAGAGTACTTCTATTCTTCCACCATACACTAACACCACAGAAAATACCTGACAAGTGTATAATATATATATAATACATATGGAGTACTTCTATTCTTCCACCATACACTAACACCACAGAAAATACCTGACAAGTGTATACAATATATAGATTACTTCTATTCATTCCACCATATACTATCACTTTCCAGAAAAAAAAAACACCTGACAAGTGTATAATATATACAATATATAGACTACTTCTATTCATTCCATCATATACCAACACCTACCACAGAAAACCACATAAGTGTATAATATCTATATTACTTGTATTCATTCCACCATATACACATTTCACAGAAAATATCTAACAAGTGTAGTGTAGAATATATATCATAGACTGTATATAACTTTTTTCACTCCATCATATACCAGCACTTTTTGGAGAAAACATCTCACAAGTATACGATATATGTATATATGTAACACGCACATACTGTGTATATATATATATATATATACATATATATATATATATATATATATATATATATATATATATACACACACTCTCCGGCCACTTTATTAGGTACACTTGTTTAATTGCTTGGCAACACTAATTGCTAATCAGCCAATCACATGGCAGCAACTCAATGCATTTAGGCATCTAGACATGGCGAAGACGACTTGTTGAAGTTCAAACCAAGCATCAGAATGGGGAAGAAAGGGGATTTAAAGTGGTAGTAAACTCTGTACTACCACTTTTACCTAAAGGTAAGCCTATAAAAACCTGTACGGTTTAGGAGATATTCCCCTCGCAATGAGCCGCTGACTGCAGCGGGGCATGCGCAGCGGGGATTCTCGGCTAAAGGCCGGCACCCGCCGGACCTCGCCGGAAAGACGCATGCGTGGGAGTGATGAAATCGTCGCTCCAGCCACTCACAGCGCTGGAGCGGCAATACCCGGAAGACACGCCGAGGCAAAATGACATCTCCCGCAGCGTGGATCAGGTAAGTTCCCGACGCCTCGTTCTAAGGTAAGTATTTCATAATGAGCTAGTATGCGGTGCATACTAGCTCATTATGCCTTTTAGGTATGTAAAAAAAAAAAGCAGCAGTGGGTTTACTACCGCTTTAAGTGACTTTGAACGTGGCATGGTTGTTGGTGATGGACATGCTGTTCTGAGTATCTCAGAACCCACTGATCTACAGGGATTTCCATGCACAACCATCTCTAGGGTTTACAGAGAATGGCCCGAAAAAGAGAAAATATCCAGTGAGCGAAAGTTGTGTGGACAAAAATGCCTTGTTGATGTCAGAGATCAGAGGAGAATGGGCAGACCAGTTTGAGATGATAGAAAGGCAACAGTAACACAAAAAACAACTCATTACAACCAAGGTATGCAGAATATCATCTCTGAACACACAACACATCGAACCTTGAAGAAGATGGGCTACAGCAGCAGAAGACCACACCGGGTGCCACACCTGTCGGCTAAGAACAGGAAACTGAGGCTACAAATCGAACAGGTTCACCAAAATTGGACAATAGAAGATTGGAAAAATGTTGCCTGGTCTGATGAGTCTCAATTTCAGCTGGGACATTCAGATGGTAGGGTCAGAATTTGGCATAAAGCATCGATCCATCCTGCCTTGTATCAATGGTTCAGGCTGGTGGTGGTGGTGTAATGGTGTGGGGGATATTTTCTTGGCACACTTTCGGCCCCTTAGTATCAATTGAGCATTGTTTAAATGCCATGACCTACCTGAGTATTGTTTCTGATATCCATTCCTTTATGACTACAATGTACCCATTTTCTGATGGCTCCTTCCAGCAGGATAATGCACCATGTCACAAAGCTAAAATCATCTCACCACTGGTTTCACAAACATGACAATGAGTTCACTGTACTACGATGGCCTCCACAGTCACCAGATCTCATTCCAATAGAGCAGCTTTGGGATGTGGTGGGAGATTTGCAATATGGATGTGCAGCTGACAAATCTGCAGCAACTGCGTGATGCTATCATGTCAATATGGACCAAAATCTCTGAGGAATGTTTCCAACACCTTGTTGGATCTATGCCACGAAGAGTTAAGGCAGTTCTGAAGGCAAAAATGGGTCCAAACCGGTACTAGCAAGGTGTACCTAATAAAACGGCTGGTGATTGTACATACACAGTATAAACACACACACACACACATTGTATATAATATATATACATTTCTATTCATCCCATCATATACTAACATTTCCATAGGAAACACCACAGAAGACAGGACCGGTTTTGTTTATATATGTATAATATCTTGGTTACCGCCACTGGCTGTATTTATTCCATCATATACCGACACTTTCCAAAGAAATCACTTCACAAGTGTTTAATATAGATTGTATAATATATGGATGACTTCTATTCATTCCATCACATACAAACACTTTCCAGAGAAATCACCTCACGAGTGTTTAATATAGATTGTATAATATATGGATGACTTCTATTCATTCCATCACATACAAACACTTTCCAGAGAAATCACCTCACGAGTGTTTAATATAGATTGTATAATATATGGATGACTTCTATTCATTCCATCACATACAAACACTTTCCAGAGAAATCACCTCACGAGTGTTTAAAATACTGTATAAAAGATATTGTTTACTTTGTTTCATTCCCTCATATCCCATAACCATACCATGAAAAAATGCCACAAGACATCATAAGTTATGTTTATACATGAGGCGCAGTCAAACTGCGACTTTTGAGTTTATATAATAAAAGAACAAATTTCAAGGAGTGGAAACTGCATTTATTTTTTGACATACAGTGGAACCTCGGATTGCGAGTAACGCGGTTAACGAGCGCTTCGCAATACAAACACTGTATTTAAAAAAAAATATAACTCGGTTTGCGAGTGTTGTCTCGCAAAACGAGCAGGATTTAGGCCAAAGCGGTGTGCAGTACCGCGTTTGGCCTCAGGTGGAGGGGTGCCGAAGCCGAACGGCGCCGATCGCAGTCGATCGGCGCCGTTCGGGAATTCTCGGAAATACTCGGAGAGACACGGAAATACTCCGTTCCGGAGCCTTTCCAAGGTTTACGGGGTCAGCCGAGCTGTCCTCGGACCTTTCCGGCCGTTTCCGAGGCTCTGTGGCGCCCCCCCCCCCCCACTTCAATGGGGAAACCGCTTTGATGTGCAAATACTTTGGATTATGAGCATTCTCCTGGAAGGGATTATGCTCGTAATCCGAGGTTCCACTGTACTCTCCTGCTACATTTATACACTTATTCCAGCGTTTAAAGTGGAGCTCCACCCAAAAGTGGAAGCGTCACTTGTTTTTTTTTGGGGGGGGGGGGCAGATACCTGTCAAAATCAGGTACCCACTCCCATTTCCAGGTAAGATCACCAGTAAGATTTATTTTCTTTCAGCAGCTTAGTAGATGCCCCCTACTTATTCTTATGTGGTAGTGCAGTGTTAATTTTAAAGTCAAATTTTGATTTTGTTTTAGTCAAAGTCTTTTTGACTAAAATACCATTGATTAAGTCACATTTTAGTCATCTAAATTGTTTTAGTTTTAGTCATATTTTAGTGAACTAAAATAGTATTAATTTCTTTGACGAAAATATTTTCGTCAACGACATTAACCCTGCTCCCAAATCTCTAAAATTTCCAATCTTCAGGTCCCAAACTAAGTTTTACCAACCTCGAAGGCAGTGGCGTCACTAGGGTTGGTGTCACCTGGTGCGGTAAAATTTGGTGTCACCCCCCCCCCCCCCCAGTTCATTGAGCTACCCGGAGCACTGAGCATTCTAGCACATCAGCACAGCTCTCCCCCCGTGTAATCCCCCTAATGGAACCCCCGTGTAATCCCCCTAATGGAACCCCTGTGTAATCCCCCTAATGGAACCCCCCCGTGTAATCCCCCTAATGTCACGTCCCCCCCGTACAACCTCCCTAATGTAAGCCCCCTGCAATCCCCCTAATGTAATCCCCCTAATTTAACCCCCCCAATGCAATCCCCTTAATGTAACCCCCCTGTTCATGTTCATTCCCCCTAATGTAACCCCCCCGTGCAATCCCCCTAATGTAACCCCCCCGTGCAATCCCCTTAATGTAACCCCCCGTGAAATCCCCTTAATGTAACCCCCCTGTATTCCCCCTAATGTAACCCCCCTGTGCAATCCCCTAATGTAATCCCCTTAATGTAACACCCCTGTATTCCCCCTAATGTAACCCTCCCTGTGCAATTCCTCCTAATGTAACCCCCCCTGTATTCCCCCTAATGTAACCCCCCTGTATTCCCCCTAATGTAACCCCATCCTGTGCAATTTCTCCTAATGTAACCCCCCCTGTATTCCCCCTAATGTAACCCCCCTGTATTCCCCCTAATGTAACCCCCCCTGTGCAATTCCTCCTAATGTAACCCCCCCTGTATTCCTCCTAATGTAACCCCCCCTGCAATCTCCCTAATGTAATCCCCCCTGTAATCCCCCTAATGTAATCCCCCTAATTTAACCCCCCAATGCAATCCCCTTAATGTAACCCCCCTGTTCATTCCCCCTAATGTAACCCCCCTGTATTCCCCCTAATGTAACCCCCCGTGCAATCCCCCTAATGTAACCCCCCGTGCAATCCCCCTAATGTAACCCCCCCTGTATTCCTCCTAATGTAACCCCCCCTGCAATCTCCCTAATGTAATCCCCCCTGCAATCTCCCTAATGTAATCCCCCCCCCACCTGCAATCTCCCTAATGTAACCCCCCCTATATCTCCTCTCTCCCTACAGTCACAGACCTCAGATCAGCGGCGCTCTGTTCACATGGACGTTCCTCCTCCTAGGCTCCTCCTCCTGTTGTGAATATACTGTCAGTGTGGAGGAGGAGACTAGGCTCCGTCGGTCTGAGGAATGTATTTGTTGTGAGCCGACACCTCTCCCCACCTGCCTGAGCGTCAATAGGCGGATTGCAGTGCCGGGCGCTGTGCACTGGACTATGGTACTGTCTTCCTCGAGTCACAGCACAATTCCTCCTCCCTCCCCGAACATTGCGGGGAGCGAAGGAGATACTGGAGTGCGCAGGGGAAGTAGGAAAAGGAGAGAGCCGCGGTGCCTCTCTCAATCCAGCGCCGTGATGGGTGATGGTGTCACCCCTCTGGCGGGTGTCACCCGGGTGCGACCCACACCCCCCGCACCTGCCTTGCAACGCCAGTGCTCGAAGGAAACTACAAACCCAGTCACCTCCACATGAAATCAGCATCCTGGAGCCCTTTAACCTGCATAGTTGAGAATCCTGGGTGACCCAAAACCCTTCTTACACTGTGGGCATCGCCCTGTCACAACATACAGTATCTCACAAAAGTGAGTACACCCCTTACATTTTTGTAAATATTTTATTCTATCTTTTCATGTGACAACACTGAAGAAATTACACTTTGCTACAATGTAAACTAGTGAGTGTACAGCTTGTATAACAGTGTAAATTTGCTATCCCCTCAAAATAACTCAAACACACAGCCATTCATTTCTAAACCGCTGGCAACCAAAGTGGGTATACCCATAAGTGAAAATGTCCAAATTGGGCCCAAAGTGTGAATATTTTGTGTGGCCACCATTATTTTCCAGCACTGCCTTAACCCTCTTGGGGATGGAGTTCACCGGAGCTTCACAGGTTGCCACTGGAGTCCTCTTCCACTCCTCCATGATGACATCACAGAGCTGGTGGATGTTAGAAACCTTGCGCTCCTCCACCTTCTGTTTGAGGATGCCCCACAGATGCGCAATAGGGTTTAGGTCTGGAGACATGCTTGGCCAGTCCATCACCCTTACCCTCGGCTTCTTTAGCAAGGAAGTGGTCGTCTTGGAGGTGTGTTTGGGGTCGTTATCAGGTTGGAATACTGCCCTGCAGGCCAATGTCCGAAGGGAGGGGATCATGCTCTGCTTCAGTATGTCACAGTACATGTTGGCATTCATGGTGCCCTCAATGAACTGTAGCTCCCCAGTGCTGGCAGCACTCATGCAGCCCCAGACCATGACACTCCCACCAACATGCTTGACTGCAGGCAAGACACACTTGTCTTTGTATTCCTCACCTGGCTGCCGCGACACACGCGTTTGACACCATCTGAACCAAATAAATTTATCTTGGTCTCAGTAATCCATGTCCTTAGTCTGCTTTTCTTCAGCAAACTGTTTGCGGGCTTTCTTGTGCATCATCTTTAGAAGAGGCTTCCTTCTGGGACGACAGCCATGCAGACCAATTTGATGCAGTGTGTGGCGTATGGTCTGAGCACTGACAGGCTGACCCCCCATCCCTTCAACCTCTGCAACAATGCAGCACTCATACGTCTATTTCCCAAAGACAACCTCTGGATATGACGCTGAGCATGTGCAATTAACTTCTTTGGTTGACCGTGGCGAGGCCTGTTCTGAATGGAACCTGTCCTGTTAAACCGCTGTATGGTCTTGGCCACTGTGCTGCAGCTCAGTTTCAGGGTCTTGGCAATCTTCTTATAGCCTAGGCCATCTATATGTAGAGCAACAATTCATATTTTCAGATCCTCAGAGTTAATTGCCATGAGGTACCATGTTGAACTTCCAGTGACCAGTACAGGCGGTCCCCTACTTACAAACATCCGACTTACAAAGGACTCCTACTTACAAATGGAGGGAGACAACAGGAAGTGAGAGGAAATCTACCCCCAGGAAGGGAAATTCTCTCCTGTAAGAGTTAATATGGGAAAAAGGTGTCTCCGCTGATGCTTTATCACCAATCCTTGTTTACCTAATAACCCAAAATTTTTAAAATCCAATTGTCATTGGGACGGAAAGTGAGGTGAAATGTTCTGAACAGGGGCACAGACAGCAAAACAAATGTTACAGGGGTGATAACCCTTCCCTATGTTCTCCAAAAAGCTTTAAAATAGATTTTTTGTCTGGAGCTACACTTAAAAAATGTACCTGTTCCAAATTACAAACAGATTCTACTTAAGAACAAGCCTACAGTCCATGTTTTGTTTGTAACCCGGGACCGCCTGTATGAGAGAGTGAGAGCGATAACACCAAATTTAACACACCTGCTCCCCATTCACACCTGAGACCTTGTAACACTAATGAGTCACATAACACTGGTTGAGGAAAAATAGCTAATTGGGCCCAAATTGGACATTTTCACTTAGGGGTGTACTCACTTTTGTTGCCAGTGGTTTAGATAATAATGGCTGTGTGTTGAGTTATTTTGAGGGGACAGCAAATTTACACTGTTATACAAGCTGTACACTCACTACTTTACATTGTAGCAAAGTGTCATTTCTTCAGTGTTATCACATGAAAAGATATAATAAAATATTTACAAAAATGTGAGGGGTGTACTCACTTTTGTGAGATACTGTATATATTTCTAACAGATTCTTTCATCCATGGTGACAGCTGGCACCTGTGGCTCTCATAATACCTGAACAGTAAGTGACGGTTAACACAGGGGCAACCCAAATTACAGCGCGACTTTGCAAGGCGACTTCAGCGCAACTTCAGCGCGACTTGGAGCAACTTACAACGCGACTTAAAGTTGCCTCCAGGACATGCGACTTTGGCTGTGGCCAATCACAGACTAATCAGCTCTGTGGGAGGGAGGGGTTTGCCTGAGTAAACTTTTTTCTTTTCCTGTAAAGTTGCTTCAGTTAAGATGGAGATCCGACTTTGGAGGCAACTTCCATTAAAATCTATGGGTACAGGTTGCCTAGAAGTCGCCTTGAAGTAGTACAGGAACCTTTTCTGAAGTCGGAGCGACTTCAGTAGTGTACATTAAGACGGCTCTCATTGACTAACATGGGATTTCTGATGTCAAGCGACTTGGGGCGACTTGAGGTCTGACAAGTCGGATCCCAAGTCGCTGTAGTGTGAACTGGCACTAATGGTGTCTGATTGGATGCAAAAAAGTGAAAAAAATGCATCCACCACATCTAAAGGCTGGTAAGCTGTAATACATCCATTTTTGTTCTTGAGTTTAGATACACTTTAAGCATTTTTGACCTTTATCCAATTCCCTACCGTCCATTGTCATATGACGCCTGCAGGAACACTCTGTCCCTCCGGGCGGGCGTCATATGACGTCCACGGCTTCCCGGTGGTATAGGGGACGCGCGTGCCCGGTGGCCGTGATGTCCGCCAGGCACCCGCAATTGCTCGTCACGGAGCAGGGACAAGGATCTGTGTGTGTAAACACACAGATCCACGTCCTGTCAGGGAAGAGGAGACTGATCGTGTGTTCCTTGTATATAGGAACACCGATCTGTCTTCTCCCCTAGTCAGTCCCCTCCCCTGACAGTTAGAATTCCTCCCTAGGACACACACTTAACCCCTTGATCGCCCATAGTGTTAACTCCTTCCCTGCCAGTGACATTTTTACAGTAAATGTACACTGATCGCTGTAATAGTGTCACTGGTCCCAAAATAGTGTCAAAAGTGTCCGATGTGTCCGCCGCAATGTCACAGTCACGATAAAAATCGCAGATCGCCGACATTACTAGTAAAAAAAAAAAAATCCATAAATCTTTCCCCTATTTTGTAGGCGCTATAACTTTTGCGCAAACCAATCAATATACACTTATTGCATTTTTTTACCAAAAATATTATTTAAAAAAAAATTGGGATATTTATTATAGCAAAAAGAAAAAAAATATTGTGTTTTTTTCAAAATTGACGCTCTTTTTTTGTTTATAGCGCAAACAATAAATACCGCAGAGGTGATCAAATACCACCAAAAGAAAGCTCTATTTATCGGGAGAATAAAATGATAAAAATTTCATTTGGGTACAGCGTTGCATGACCACACAATTGTCATTCAAATTGTTACAGCACCGAAAGCTGAAAATTGGCTTGGGCAGGAAGGGGGTGAAAATGCCCTGTATTGAAGTGGTTAAACCCAGCAGGGTTATTTTTTTCTAGTGAGTGTATCTGTAAGCACTGCTCTCCAGTGATGTTTACAGTGTTGTCCTGAAGATAAAAAGACACAAGAAACATACAAACAAGATACAGTGTAACATATGGGATAATAGACAGTATAGGCAATACTACTTAATAAAGGAATACACCAGACAAAGAGTTTAATTTTACTATTTTCTTTTTCTTTTGGATAATAGCTGGCCACGGCCAATTATGTTGGTTTAAAAATAATCCACTTTAATAAATAAACATTGTAAATATGTTACTACATCCAAAAACAGCTTAGCCACCACGGCTTAAAGTGGTTGTAAACCCAATAATGTTTTTTTTTTTTCACAACCACCTGTAAGAGAAAGGCATAATGAGCTATTATGACTAGCATAATAGCTCATTATGCATCACTTACCTTAGATCGGGGCCCCCAAAGCCGTCCTCGTCTCCCTCTTCAGCCGCATCCATCGCTGCGGCGATAGCCGGAAGGTTACTTCCGGTATTGCCGCTGCAGCCAATCACAGCGCCGCTCCGGCGCTGTGATTGGCCGGAGCGGTGGAGACGTCACTCTGCGCATGCGCGCGAGAGCCTTTTCATTCGGCTACGCCCAGCGATTGCTGGGAAGTAGCCGATTTTGTGAATGGGATTAACCCCATGAATGCGCCGTTGTCTACGGCGCGCATGCGCCGTAGACAGCGGTGCCTGTCTTTTTAGTAAATATCTCCTAAACCGTGTAGGTTTAGGAGATATTTCTTGCACCTACAGGTACGCCTTAATCTAGGCTTACCTGTAGGTGCAAGTTGAAAAAGTGGGTTTACAACCACTTTAAGCTGAAACGTAATAACTTACTCGGAAACTTCCCAATAAAAAACTCAAAATGTTCACTTTAATTTAGACCCAGTCAAATTCGAGTCCATTTAAACACTGTCCCCCTTTGCTTTAAAGGTGACACCACCACACAATATTGGCCGTGACAAAATATTAATACTCATTCTATTTTATAATATATATATATATATATTTTTTTGGGTGGGAGGGCGGGGCACCACGGCTGTGCCTTCTGAGGCGAATGAGCAATCCCCTCACGGAACCCCCTTTATATAGGCAGGCTCAGGGGGCTTCTAGAACATTCCTTGAGGTCAACTCACATGGCCTGACACAGGCATACATGTGACCCATACTGTGCCTGACCAATCATATCACTCCATTCCCTTTCTACTGTACCCCGCTGATATGAGTCACATGGCCTAACCCTAAAGGCCATGTGACCTCACCTCAGCATACTAACAAGGCACCTGTGTGAGGAACCTCACAGAGGGGAGCCTTGAAACTGCCCCCTGTCATTATCCCATGAGGAAAGGGGGGTTCCTAGAAACCTCTTCCCCTTTCCTTTCATTCCTTGAAGAGGCTTTCTTTTATTCATTTCACTCAGGGCCGGTTCACACCAGAATGCAGTACTGAAAAAGCGCATGTGCATTTCCCATACCGTGCTCAAAATCGCCCTTTACCATTGTTGACGGCACCCCAAATGCAGATGGCAAATGCAGTCTGCCTACACCAAATCGCATGGTACTGCAGTACCATGCTATTTGGTGCATCATGTTTTTAAAAAGTAGAGCATGCACTACTGCGATCTGGTGTTACTTGCAGCCCATTCACTGTAAAAATAGCACGGCATGGGAACGTGCAGGAATCGCACAGCAATGCAGACCATGTGATTGATTTAGGTGTGAATCGGCCCTCAAGAGTCTGTTTTTTTTTCTGCTCACAGTGTACATTTTTTATATTTGCCCTTGCACTGAGTCTGTGTTGATCTTTGCAGATCAGAGCAGCTCAGTGGAAATGGTGTGAACAAACCCTAAGATCACATGACACTGAGGCTGGGTTCACACTGATACGACACACGACATTCATCCGACTTTCATCCTACTTTGCTCTGCGACATCAGTCCTACATTGATCCTACATTGGTCCGACATCCATCCGACATTCATGAACAGGATACTACTTTGATCCGACTTTGTGCTAGTCTGACTTGTCCTTTGACCAATCAAAACAATCCCAGCCTGAGGCCTGGTTCACACTGGTCCGACAAACGCTCCGACATTAGGAGCTCATGTCGCATGACGTGTGAAAATCAATGTTTCCCTATGGGAGCCGTCTTAACTGGTCCGACACAAGTCGGTCCAACTTTGAAAATGCTCCCTGTACTACTTTGGTCCGACTTTGATCCGACTTCAGCCCATTGAATATCATTGAAGTCGGATCAAAGTAGGATCCTTGTCCTAACCATCTGACATTTGACATCAGACATGGTGATTGCAGCAGCAGTAAAAGGAATTTATCTCACCCTGGGATTGTTTTGATTGGTCAAAGGACAAGTCAGACTAGCACAAAGTCGGATCAAAGTAGTATCCTGTTCATGAATGTCGGATGGATGTCGAACCAATGTAGGATCAATGTAGGACTGATGTCGCAGAGCAAAGTAGGATGAAAGTCGGATGAATGTCGTGTCGTATCAGTGTGAACCCAGCCTTATTAAGCCTCGTACACACAGCCGAGATTCTCGTCGAAAAAAACATGTCGTTTTTTTCGACGAGATTCTTGGACAAGAAACTTGTCCCGGCCGAGTGTACACACGCTCGATTCAAAGAACCCGCGGTTCTTTGAATGGAGCGAATGCGGTGACGTCATCGAATACAACGAGCATGCGCTCGTCACATTCGATGCCGTCGCCGCCATCTTGGTTCACCCTACCTATGCCTAGGAAGCTACCGCGCATGCGTCAAAGTCATTTCGAGCATGCGCGGGCTTCCCGGCTAAAAGGTAAGTGTACACACACACAATTTTCTCGTCGAGAAACAGGCTGACGAGAATCTCGACGAGAAAATAGAGAGCAGGTTCTCTATTTTCTCGACGAGATTCTTGTCGCTTTTCTTGACGAGAAACCATACACACGAACGAATTTCTCGGCAAAAAATCTCTGCCAGCAAGTTTCTTGCTGGTTTTTGCCGAGAAACTCGTTCGTGTGTACGGGGCTTGAGCTGAGAATTTTCCAGATAGACTTTTATATAGCCCTATATCCAAGCATGTTTTTATTTCCATCATGCTAATACTTTCCATATAAATCATGTGATTTTTCTTAGAATCTTCTAGATGTGTTATGTAAAGGTGTGACATCATAATGTCGAAATCTTAGCTTTAATGGCATGCCACAGAATATGCAGCGCGCACCAGACTATATTGCATTATTTTTACAGATATGATATCATTTTTCTTCTGATACAAGTAGTGACATCACCACTCACCTGATGCTTTACATAGACTGCTAAGCACTGCATACATTGTTTGTGGTTGGGGACCTTCCTGTCATTATATCTGTATCCAAGCCTTAGTAGTGACAATTAGGACCCCTTTCACACTGGGGCCGTGTTCGCGGTAAAGCGCCGCTCGTTTTAGCGGCGCTTTACCGCTGTTCAAAGGCACTTTTCAGCTGCTAGCGGGGCTCTTTTACTCCCAAAGAAAAGGTTAAAAACTCCTGTGTTGCGGCGCTTCCGAAGCACTTTTCAGGCGCTGGGGAAGCGCTGCCCATTCATTCCAATGGGCAGGGCGGTTTGGGAGCACTAAATACAGCGCTCCCAACCCACCCCAAAGATGCTGCTTGTGGGACTTTTCGGAACGTAAATAGCTGTCCCCATTTTTCTGTTGCTGTGACATGTAGTGCCTGTTTTCATTTTACTTTGTGAATAAAGCCACGTTGGATTGGAGTGCGGCTGTCCAGATCATCATTATCTTTTCAATTGCCTAGTGCATTGCCAGCACCCTCGGTTCCTGGAAAGGTGATTTTTATTTTGGGTAAGCCTGTTTGGAGCGGCCATCCTTGTTTGTATACTTTTCGGGAACGTCTCGTAAGCGCACGGCCCCAGTGTGAAAAGTCACACTTGAATGAATGGAAGGTGGTTTTCAGGCGCTTAGCAGAGGCTATTTCCAGCGCTAAAGCACCTAAAAACCGCCCTAGTGTGAAAGGGGTCTTAAGTATAGATGCGTCTGATGAATTTTCTGCATTGTCATTTAGTCCATGTAAAATCGTAGTGTACTACTGGATTCTGGGTTTCTTTATCCACAGAGGGAATTGAAGTGTTTTATATTGTCAAGTGACAACAGGGACGGATTTAGACCTTGTGGTAGCCCATGGCACTTCAGGTTTGGTGGGCCTTTTTATACACAGGAATTCAAAGTTCCACATCAGTGTCCATTTATTGCATGTCTTTGGAGCTGGCAAGGTATATGAACGAACATAGTATAGCTCCTGTTCATGTATCAACGTTTTCTGTTCATTAGAAGTAGAAGAACTCCTCTCCTCTTATAGAACTGCTCTCCTCTTCTCCCTTGCCTAGCCCAGAAAACAAGCCCATCTTCAGCTTAAGGCCTCATTCACATGCCCTTGAAAAAAAAAACATATAAAAGAGTTTTTTTAACCACTTGCCAACCACGCGAGTGTATGATGATGAGAATAACAACCTCAGCCTTGTGTTACCGCCAGGCCATGTCCCCAACGCGTTTCACTCCGCTGGCCGTCGGCTTTGTTGTTGTACCTGTACATCGTGGAGGAACTTCCTGATTTACAGGCGAGTGCATGCCCCCTGCCTCTCGTACTCTGGTTGGACACAGCATGAGTTCATCAGCAAGCTCATAGCCAATGTTTTTGGCATTGAACCTGCTGATTGCTAGGGCCACTCACAGCACAGGTCTGTGTGCACAGGATCTGGCTGTTTGTTTTCTTCCTGACTTCACTTAGGCCCCTTTCTGAGGCCTGCTCAGCGGGAAATCTGTTCACTGATCCCCACTGAGCAGGCGAATGACAGGTCTGTTTCTGCTCTGCTTATGTAGAACAGACACGGACACATCCCACTTTCCTCTATGGGCGGCTGGATGTAATCGGACAGCCTGTCTGTTTCCATCTGACTCTCATCGGCTCCGAATCCCTCATCCATCTGTTTTTAGTGGATCAGATCGGATGTCGGCGAGTCTGTTGCTCCATAGAGGGAAATGGGTGGTCCAATCGGGTCTGCCTAAAAAACTGAGACGCAGACCCAATCATTCCGCCTGTGTGAGGCACACAGTTAACCCTTTGATTGCCCTCCTGATCACCCCTGTCAATCAGCCAGTGTCATTAGTACAGTGACAGTGTACAGTATTATCACTGATTACTGTATTAGTGTCTTTAACAACGTCAGATAGTGTCAGTTAGTGTCCCTCCCAGCCATTATCAGTTAGCACCCGTCCCTGATTGCCCATCACACTATCACAGGCACACTATTACTGCCATTACTAGTATAGTAGTATAGTATAGTATAATAGTGTCTGCCCAGGTCTGTATCCTGGTCATGGTCAGAACTATATTAGTCTCAACAATAGTATAGTGTCCTATTTTTTATTTTATTTTTTATGTGAGTGAGCTACAACTGTGTTCCATTTTATGACTGTTATTGTAAAATCACAGTACATTTTCTTGAACCTGATTCCCCAAAAACGCAGTGTTAGCAGGATCAGCCCCAATCACTACTATCACTTGCGACATGTAGCAGATGACATTTTGGCCTAAATTTATGAAAAATATCTTTATTTTTTTTTCAAAATTGTCGGTTGTTTTTAGTTTATAGCGCAAAAAAAGAAAAAAAAAAAACTGTGGTGATCAAATACCACCAGAAGAAAGCTCTATTTGTGTGTAAAAAAAATTATATAAATTTTGTTTGGTACACAGTTGCAAAACCGCGCAATTGTCAGTTAGTGCTAAATAGCAAAAATTGGTCTGGTCATGAAGGGGGTAAAACCTTTCGATGGTCAAGTGTTTGGTATGTAATATGTTTTTGTTGTATGAATTCGGGAAATATGCTTTTTATTTTTCCATGTTTGTTTTGTTTTAAAATGTATCTGTGATGAAGAAAAATACTAATAAACAGATTATGAAAAAAAAGTAAAGTAAACTTCCATCTTTAAATTTTACCTATAGGTAAGTCTATAATAAGACCACTTTCACACTGAGGCCCTTTTCAGGCGCTTTCACGCTAAAAAGAGCGCTTGAAAAGCTTACGAAAACGTATTTGCATTAAAATCAATTAATGCTTTCACACTGGAGCAGTGCGCTGACAGAGCGGTGAAAAAACATCACTCTCCATTGAAATTAATTGAAAGCTCTTCAAAAGCGCCTGAAAAGCTCTTCAAAAGCGCTCAGTGTTTTACTGGCAGTTTCTCAAGCGCTTCAGTGTGAAAGAGGACTAAAGCACCATATACATTATCATTTTTTCTGCAGGTTTTTGTTTTCAGGTTTATCAAATCCATCTAATATGAGGTCAAACCTTAAAGGGGTTGTAAAGGTTAGTTTTTTATTTTCTAAAAAGGTTCCTTTAAGCTAGTGCATTGTTGGTTCACTTACCTTTTCCTTCGATTTCCCTTCTAAATGTTTTTTTCTTTGTTTTCTTTGTCTGAATTTCTCACTTCCTGTTTCTCCTCAGTAAGCTGTTCTGGCTGACTAAACACCGCTCGGATGATGGGGGCAAGCTTACTGAGGAGAAACAGGAAGTGAGAAATTCAGACAAAGAAAAAAAACATTTAGAAGGGAAATCGAAGGAAAATGTAAGTGAACCAACAATACACTAGCTTAAAGGAACCTATTTAGAAAATAAAAAACAAACCTTTGCAACCCCTTTAAGAGTTTCAATTCGTATTCAATTAGGCAGGCCCTTGCACTACATGGTTTTGGTAAACCTGAAGACAAAATCCTGCAGGAAAACTGATAGTGTGTATGGGGCTTTAGGCTTACCTATAGGTAGTGTAAATAACTCCTACACTTACACTGTTCTGGAGATATTTACTGTACATGCAGCCAGTGAAATCACTGGTGCATGCACTCTCAAGGAACGACCACCCATGCTGTTTCTTCAGTGCCCTGTGCCGTGACCGACGGCTCCCGCACGAATGCACGGGAGTGACGTCATCTCGGCTCCAGGCCAGTCACAGAGCCGGGGTCCGCAAACCTGAAAGCAAAACGGGTGAAGATGGAAGCTGTCTCGAGGGATGACATTGCATCGCTGGAAGGCTTCGTTTTGAGGTAAGTTTCACATAATGTGCTAGTATGCGATGCATACTAGCACATTATGCCTTTGCCTTGCAGGTAAGAAAAAAAAACACGCAGCGGTTTACAACCGTTTTAATTACGAATCTCAACGCAGCTGCCTTGATTTCATGAGTAATAACGTCAGTTACATTTTTACGGGCATGTGAATGAGACCTAATAATTTGGGCTGAAATTTGACCTGAAACAGTGAACGGGGACGTACTGGACTCCTGCTGTGAGCCACATGAGGCAATAGTGTGAACCCAGCCTCAATCTGCAGCTCTGTAATTTTCTGAAAATGCAATATGGCTACCTGGAGATGTTTTATACACAGAATGTGTACTAGAACACACCCCAGAAATATCAGATGATACAAGTCAGATTTCAGGCATCCCCCGAAACAAAAATGTCATTTTTGGTGAGGTACTCCCAATAGGAACACGTCTAAAGTAAGGTGACCAGATTTTTAAAATGAAATCCGGGGACATATTTTTTTTTTATACTAGTAATGGCGGCAATCAGCGAATCTCTGCCCGCGGCCGCCCGCCTCACAGCCTGTCAAGTCTTACTCTCCGGGCCCGGCTACTACTGGGTGGGGTGCAGTGGAAGATCACTCAGCCAGGGAAGGCAAGGAGAGGCAGGTGGCTGGCCGGGACTTGAGCCAAGGCAGAAGAACATGCGAGCAGAGCTGAATGGGCATGCACCCGAAACTGAAGAAATATTCCCTCCGACCAGCATATGATCATCAGAAAGGCGCACAGATAATGAAAAAATACACCCCCCTAAGCTAGTAGAAGCGGCAGAGCGGGGGGGTGTGTAATTCACAATTTTTGTTTTTTTATTCTGCACTGACTGTCTTTGAAATTGCCCCAGCCCCTGTTCAAATCCAATCCGGGGACAAAACCGGGGACAGATTTGGTCCGGGGACAGTGTCCTCAATCCGGGGACTCTCCCCTGAAACTTTTTCTCATAAGACCCCTTTCACACTGGGTCGTTTTGCAGGCGCTATTGCGCTAAAAATAGCGCCTGCAAACCGACCTGAAACAGCTGCTGCTGTCTCTCCAATGTGAAAGCCCCGAGGGCTTTCACACTGGAGCGGTGCGCTAGCAGGACGGTAAAAAAAGTCCTGCTAGCAGCATCTTTGTATACCGCTCCTCCACCGCTCCTGCCCATTGAAATCAATGGGGCACCGCGGCTATACCGTCGGCAAAGCGCCTCTGCAGAGGTGCTTTGCGGTGGTTTTTAACCCTTTCTCGGCCGCTAGCGGGGGGTAAAACCGCACCGTTAGCGGCCGAATAGCACCTCCCGCCCCAGTGTGAAAGGGGTCTTAGTGCTCTGCAGCTGCACAGCTGATTGATAATTATGAAAGCACTGCCATTAGACCCACTTAGCACACAGGAACATACAGGGATTTCTTCAGAATAACAAAAAGGTAGGAATCTGCAACAAATGTTGTCATAATCCTTGCAATGTACATAGATCACCCAGAGGGGAATGTTTTTTCTCAACAAAAGTGGAGTTACGCTTTAAGCTTCATTCACATGGCCATAAAATAAATGCATATACAAGTGTTTTTTTATTTTATTTTAATGCTTACTTTCACTTACTTTTTTGATGGGTTAGGGAATGGTAAAAAAACGCTTGTCAGGTTTTCTATTTTATCTGTAGAATTTCCCTTCAAGTCATGTTCTGTAGACACAATGGAAAGTGAAAGAAAATCTCTCCAAAGTGGGGGGAAATGCCCTCTTATGCCAGGTACACAGACAGTTTTTTTTTTTTTTTCCGTTTAACCCAGCGGACTGAACGGAAAAATAACTGAGGAGCTCAGTAGGAGCCGCTGTACTAACTATGCAATGTTAGTACAGCAATCTCCCCATTGTGCTATTGTGCCCCCCCGCCAGAACACACTGGTTAGCGTTTGCAGCCATTGGCTGCAAGCATTGACCGGATGCCAATCAGCTGCTGATTTTCCAGCATGCTCATTCAACAGAAGCCGATCTCATGACAAGGACCCGTACACATGGGCCAAATGTCGGTTATAATACACACTAGGGGTTATTCACGAAAGGCAAATCCACTTTGCACTACAAGTGCACTGCAAGTGCACTGAAAATGCAAATTACGGCCTGGAATGCAAATTACGTATATATATATATATATATATATATATGAGAACCTGCACAGACAAGCTGCTCTGTAGCAGTAAAGCTAGAGGGGCCGGTCAGCAAGTGCTTAAGGCTAGGTTCACACCAATGCATTTTGCAGTACATTTTGAGCTTTGAAGAAATGCACTACAGTGAGTCAATTTAACATGATTTCCTAGGGGTCAAGTTCACATCTGTGCGTTTTCAACCAATGCGTTTTTGAAAAGGGTCAGGAACTTTTTTTTTGCCTGCGGCCGGTAGCATTTTTAATTCCACAGACTTCAATGCAAACGCATCAAAAATGCAAGCACTGCGTTTTTGATTCAATTTTGCTGGTTTCTCGTGCATGACAACAAACACCTCCCCCTAACAAAAAAAAGCAAAACGCATAATAAATGCATGTGAAAAAAGGCAAACCATGCCACAAAGCGCTCCTGCAAAACGCATCAACCCCAACCTGCATAGGCATGAGCCTAGCCTTAAGGTGTGGGGGTGTAGTTCCCTTGAGCCACCAACGTTAATCTAAAATTGATACAATATACTCTTCCATAGTTGACTGCAAGCAAAATGATACTTTCCAAGATAAACTGTAATAAAAGAAATATATTTTTAAATGATTATATATTTTTTTTATAGTGCGGGGGGGGGGGCTTTCTGGCAAGAAGCCTTGGCCAATTGCCCCTTTTGCCCCCTTATAAATCCGGCACTGGGTGACAGTCTCTGATAAAGAAACACTTTGCCCTGTACACTTCTATGCACACAAAGACTCGCTTAGCCCATTGATTGTCGTCACTTTCCCACAACCCTTGTAATCAGGCCGTGGTGACTTGTGAAAAGGGATAGGGATCTGGGGCAAAGATGGTCAAATGCATTATGTCTAGAACAATGTGGGGGTGGGCAGCTCACCCTTTCTGGGTTAATAGGCTAATAAGAAGTGCATTCAGAAAGGAGGAGGCAGGGAAAGAAAACAGTTAAATGGAGGCCTCAATGGGGAAGTAGCAGTACAGAAAATACATGTTAACTATTAACAGGACGAGAAGGAAGAACTACTCCTTTCTAGAAACATTTTAAGACCTGCCCTGTGAAATGTCACTCACTTTTTGACAGGCAGGTATTGATGCTCATAGAGGAAAGCCAAACAACACACAAGGGAATACATTCAATAAACGCCCAGGTTAGTTAAGGGAAATCAGTACTGAGAAAAATACAAAGGCTACTGCTGACTGTCTGTCTCTGGCTTCACTACTTTTTTCATACATTGATCTTAAAAGAGCAAGCAGATCGAGAAATTCAGAACTCTGCATATGTGTTCCAAATCAGTGACCCAGAAAGTGCTAGAGCCATAGGTGTGTGCATGGGGTGGGCCGGGTGTGCCTGGGAACACCCTAATCACCTCATGCTCATTAGCATTATCGCTCTGTGTGCCGATGGGGAGATGGGAATAATCTCGCTCTGACCAGTTTTGCCATTAATTAAGTGCTACCATACTTCTCTTTCATTTTACTGGCACTGTGTCTGTGTGTATATACAGGGCTTTTTTTTCTCAGAAAATAGGTACAGGAACCCCCCCTCTCTCCAAGCCACCTCTTGTCTTTGCCCCTACCCACCTTTGTGCACCGTCCCTTGGTTCCACCACCTACCCACCTCCCAGTACTACCCTTTTTAGGAGAATACAGAACCAAATATTATTTGTGGTGATAATTTGTATAGAATTTGTTAATGATAACAAGATAAGCAGTAAAATAGATCCCCTGCAGCCAGCAACAATAGACCCCCCATCAACAATAGATCTCCCCCAGCAATAATGGACCCTCAGCAACATAAGGCCCACCCCAAGCAACAATAGACTCCCCACCAGCACCAATAGACTTTCCCAGCAACAATAAGCCCACCTGCAAAAAATAGATTATCTTCAGCTGTAGGTGCACCTCCGACAATAGATCCCCCAACAGCTAGCAACAACAGATCCTGCAACACACCCAAGTACCACTTGACATTACATACATTCAGTGAAAGAGGTGCCGGAACTGCGATCCTCTGCGTTCCCGCTGAAAAAAAGCCCTGTGTGCGTATATATATATATATATATATATATATATATATATATATATGCACACCCTAATGCAATATGTATGGCTAGAGCCAATGGACTAGTAGATACAATGATGCTATAAAATTCATTATAAAAGCTTCAGATATATTTGTATCGGGGGGCCACACCCCATTAATCCGTATGCAGGGCTTTTTTTCAGGGGGAACTTGGTGGAACTCAGTTCCACCACCTCTGGCTCAGACCCTTTGGTGCCTGCTCACCACAATCACTTGTAAACACATAAGTCTGGTTTCTGTGTTTACAAGTGACAGCTCTCCACTCTGTATGTAATGCAATCCTGGTATTTAAAGCGGAGCTCCGCCAGAAAAAAATATATTAAAAGCCAGCAGCTACAGCTACAGCAGCTGCTGGCTTTTAATATTTGGACTAGTAGATACAATGATGCTATAAAATTCATTATAAAAGCTTCAGATATATTTGTATCGGGGGGCCACACCCCATTAATCCGTATGCAGGGCTTTTTTTCAGGGGGAACTTGGTGGAACTCAGTTCCACCACCTCTGGCTCAGACCCTTTGGTGCCTGCTCACCACAATCACTTGTAAACACATAAGTCTGTTTTCTGTGTTTACAAGTGACAGCTCTCCACTCTGTATGTAATGCAATCCTGGTATTTAAAGCGGAGCTCCGCCAGAAAAAAATATATTAAAAGCCAGCAGCTACAGCTACAGCAGCTGCTGGCTTTTAATATTTGGACACTTACCTGTCCTGGAGTCCAGCGACGACCGCAGCAGAGGACGAGCGATCGCTCGTCACTCTGCTGCTCCCTCCGCCATCCTCGCTGAGGGAACCAGGAAGTGAAGCCCTGCGGCTTCATGCCTGGTTCCCTACGGCGCATGCTCGAGTTGCGCTGCGCCGTTCTGATTCGTCCTTCTGTGTTCTGGGAGCCGAGTGTCTCCCAGAACACTATGGGAAGTCTGGGTGAAGTGACGTAACTCCCGCAGATTCCCGGAGAGAGGACTCCCGGATGTAGGTGAAAATACCTGTCTTAGACAGGTATCTTCACCCCCTTCCCCCCTGAAAGGTGTCAATTGTGACACCGGAGGGGGGGAGGGTTCCGATTAGCAGAAGTGTAAATTTAGGGTGGAGCTCCACTTTAATGCCCCTTTAAGACCCTCCTACTGTTTTCGTCAAATTTGACTGACCACACCCACTATTTGATGTGATTTGGAGGATGTGTGTAGGGGGAGAGGATTTGTGGGGCCGTGGTTAAGTTCCAGCACCTATTGTTTGAGAAAAAAGCCCCGTCCATATGTATTATTATTGTCAGTAAACTTGTACTTGCAACGAATGCTACTGGATCGTCTTATTTCAAGGAAAACTAAACTTAACAATGACAGCCAGGCAACTGGTAGTTTCAGTATAATAGTTCAACAGTGGCAGCCTTAATTTTTCTCAGTAGAGGTTTACCTTAATAAATCAAAAGTGTCATTAATATATATAGGAGCATTAAGCTATGCAGCAGTTCACTGCTTGGATAAAGTAGAATGCTTGGCCAGATCTGTTAAGGTACTTAACCACTTCCCGACTGATTCCTGTATATATATGGCGGCAGAATGGCTCTGCTGCGCGAATCGCTGTATATATATATATACTGCGGCTCCTTTAAGAGCCATAGCAGACGCGCGCATGCGCCCACTGCACGGCGGTGGACCCGATGCGTGTGTCTGGCGGGCGCGATTCACGTGGGCCACCCGCGATTGCACGAGAGCAGGAACGGGGATTTGTGTGTGTAAACACACAAATCCCTGTCCTGTCGGGGGAGGAGATACAGATTGTGTGTTCCTACTAAGTATGCCTCATCCTCTAGTCAGTCCCATCCCCTCACAGTTAGAACACACTGAGGGAACACATTTAACCCCATGGTCCCAAAAAAGTGTCAAAAGTGTCCGATCTGTCCGCTGCAATGTTCCAGTCCCGATAAAAATCGCTGATCACCGCCATTACTAATAAAAATAAAAAAAAATGCCATAAAATTATCCCCTATTTTGTAGATGCTATAACTTTTGCCCAAACTACTCAATATACGCTTACTGGATTTTTTTTTACCAAAAATATGTAGAAGAATATATATTGGCCCAAACTGATAAAGAAATGTATTTTTGTTTTTTTAAATTGGGGATATTTATTATAGCAAAAAAGTAAAAAAAATTGTGTTTTTTTTTTTTAATTTATGCTTTTCTTTCGCTTATAGCGCAAACAATAAAAACCACAGAGGTAATAAAATACTACCAAGAGAAAGCTCTATTTGTGGGAAAAAAAGAACATCAATTTTGTTTGGGTACAGTGTTGCATGACCGCGCAATTGTCAGTTAAAATGATGCAATGCCGTATTGAAAAAAATGGCCTGGTCATTAAGGGGGCAAATCCTTTGGGTCCTTAAGTGGTTAAAGGAGAAGTGTGGGAATTAAAAAAAAAAACCTTCATACCTCTATGGCTACAGCATCGCTGTGAGAACTGAGTGACTGTCAGTGACTGCTTTCTGCTCTGCCTCTCCAGCGTTTACTGGAGTGCTGGCTTGTAGAGGGGGCAGGTGCAGCAGGCTCAGGTTCTCAGCAGCGCTCTGATAAGCCAAGCCAGCTGCTGGTCAGGCATCTGGGTGGATCCTGACATTATTGTCAGAATCCTTCCAGTTCCTGGAGAGGCTCTCTGACATCAGCCAATAGCGGACTTTACCACAATGTTGGCTGATTCTGGTTCACAGGATAGCAAAAGTAAGTGCACTCCTGTGACCCACAAGAGAAGTATGGCCTACAAAGCTTTGGCCATACATCTCTTTTTAAGACATTTAGCTGGAGATTTCAAATTTATGGACACAACTTAAAAGCTATAGAAGCTTGTCAGAAATAAATGTATTTCAGATAAAATTGTTACAGTGATATTTTCCAGCTCACACTTGGCTTCCTGTGTAGCTGTTATGTTTTAGAATAGAATAAAAATGGTGACTGCGCTGTGTAAGGGAAGTGAAAAAAAGGGGTGGTGGGTGTAATAGAACACAAACAGTGGATGAAAGGTATATATGAAATATACATAGGCGTGCGCACAGGGTGTGCCGGTTGTGCCCAGGCACACCCTAATCACCCTGTGCAGCACAGATTCCCCCTTCTGCCCTGGCTCCCCACTCATTCCCTCCTCTCCTCTCCTGCCGGATGTGGCTGCGGAGATGTTTTAGGATGAATGAGGGAAGGGGCCGGTAAATATGTATTTATCAGCCCCTTCCCTTTCTGAATGAACATGGTGAGTGATGTGAGTAGTGTGTGTTTTAGCTTTGGGGTGCACACCCTAATGCAATAGGCTGCGCACACCTATGGAAATATACAATATATACAATATAAATGTGGTCCCATAAACAAACACAGCAAAATAGAAATGCAATGTAAAGTTGTGACAGTGATAATGTGATGACATCCAGAAAACTATAAACAAACGTGATAGATGAAGTGAATCCAAAAAGTCTATGTGGAGGTTATATATAAACAATATAGTCTCAAGTGCTGCAAATCCCGCCACCAAATTAAGACAATGAATGTTGTGACAATCTTCAGTGAAAATCTTCAGTGAACCCACCTCTATAAGCAGCTTACCTCACTGCTGTTAGACAAACACTGTGGTTTCTCGCGTTACGCTATGCACGCCTTATTTGTTCTTATGTTTCCATGCATGGGGTATATCTGCCCTTAAGAACATTGCAGCAGCATTAAGGAGACTACTATATCGCTACAAATACCACCAGCTTTGACCTCTGTGGCCCATCTATGCTGTTTGTCTAACAGCAGTGAGGTAAGCTGCTTATAGACGGAGGTGGGCTCACTGAAGATGCTCACTGAAGATTTTCACTGAAGATTGTCACAGCATTCATTGTCTTAATTTGGTGGCGGAATTTGCAGCACTTGAGACTATATCGTTTGTATATAACCTTCATATGGACTTTTTGAATTCACTGTTTCATCTATCACGTTTGTTTATAAAAGATACTAATGGAATCCGGCCCTGCCTATCAGTACCACTCTGCGCTTGGGATAAAAACTCAAAAGATAAAAGAACCTGTGAAATAAAATATGTCTAAAAATGTAAAACAGTATACAAACAGTAAAATTCAAACTTAAACGAAAAAAAGTCCACAATAAAACTGTAGCAGCGCTACGATCAAATGTTCATTTGAGCGTCCTCTATATAGTAATTCATATAGGAAGTGAAGATAGTGAATGAAATGAGTATGGCTGTGCCTGATCAGAATCCTAGTGACAAGTGCTTCTTTCACCAAAAGATGTTTCACCTCGTGGGGGGTAAAATTCCCCTTTTGGGGATGCACTCACCAGATGAAGGATAAATATGGGCATTCAATCACTATCCACTTTCAGCGTCTCTGCCTACCTCTACCATAAGGTTTACTTGTTTCCCAGGTAACGGCTTCACTAGAATCCATGGGCTGCTGTTATGTCTCGAGAGGCCCCACCTTTTAACGTTTGTTTATAGTTTTCTGGATGTCATCACATTATCACTTGTCAACTGTCACAACTTTACATTGCGTTTCTATTTTGCTGTGTTTGTTTATTGTACATATTGTACACATTTATATTGTATATATTGTATATTTCATATATACCTTTCATCCACTGTTTGTGTTCTATTACACCCCCCCCCCTTTTTTTTCCCTTCCCTTACACAGCGCAGTCACCATTTTTGTTGCATTTACTATTGGTTTTCTTGGATTAGACTTAGAGGTGTGTAGCGCACCCACCCCAGCCTTTACCTGCTTTTCTTATAGTTGGCTCCTTCGCAGGAAAAGACTAAGGCACACCGCACCACAAGCCCGTACCCTCCTGGATGGGGAGGTTGAGCGGTGTTAGTTTCTCGGGCCTGCCTGCAGCCAGTGTTTAAAAACCTCCAGAGCTGACCTCGTTTCTGGGGTAGTCAGAAACAAGTCCTTAGTTCTCCCCAGTAAGCAACTGTCCACTCCAACTGAAAAGTCCAACTTTTTATTTATTCTTAAGGACAATAAATAGTCTCTTTGAGAGCAGACAGGTTAAGACAAACACGGGTCAGATAAGGTGAGAGGAGGTCCAGGCACAAACTTAATTTAGGGTTTCTCCTGTTCTGGTTTGCACGAACAGGCTTGGCGCATGGTCCCTGCCACGGACCATGAGGTTGGTCACTGCCACTGACCTGGTGAATAGTTGCAAGTCACTGCCACTGACCTGGTGTGCGTAGAGTCACTGCCACTGTGACAGAACGTACCCGCACTTCCTTCTTTGAGTAACTTGGCCCCTTTTTAGGATAAGAACATCCCTCCGGAGAGTTACCAAAGGCCCCCTCTGTCACCACGACTCTGCGCTGGGTCTTCAGAAAGGGTCACCTCCCTGGCCTTCTCGATCCTGGATACAGGTCCCCTCGCAAGGCAGATCCCTTGGAGCCTCGATCCTTAGCGGACCCCAGCCGAAGGTTGCTGAGTTCCAGGCCCTCGCCAAAGTACCTCACCCCAGACTGAAGGTGTCTGGGATGGAAACAGCAGCCAAGGACACCCGGAGACAACACGCTCGCCCAGGCCTCCGGGCCTAGGGCACCCGGAGGCGACACCCACACCCAGGCCTAAGGTGCCTGGGCGCGGAACCAAAGACGACGACCCCTCTGGAAAATGGCTGCCCCCTTTTTTATTCTCCCCCGACAGGCACATCAGGTTCCCCGCCCCGCCGTACTGCTGCCGAGAGGGGACAAGAAAAGGCACAACCCTGTACCACAGTTCAACCCGGGCCTATGGCAACAGCGCCACCTATAGGCCCCAGGGAACTGCACATCAGTACTATCTCCCAGGGACAGAAATGGTCCATAAAACCTAACAATTAGTGCATCTGAGCCTAGTTACCACTCAGATGCTCCCCCTAAATATGACACCCCGCTACACATCCCCCTCACTTGATGGACACTGGTCCCCAGTGTCTGGAACCAACCTATGCCTCTCAACCAGAGCCAGCATAAGCCCAATCCTGAGACAAACTAACAAAGAAAAAAATGAAATGACAATTTAAAGATTGCTTGCTTGTGCCTGAACCTAAAATGGGAAAGAAAAGGGAAACAGATGGGAAAGGGAATACACAAGTGTATAAAACATTTGAAGTCATACAAACTTTACAATAAAATTTACATTTCCCTCCCACAGCACTAGCTAAGACCCGCCCCATACTCAGCAGTCTTGCTTGCCGTTCACCTGCTGAAGGAAAAAAAAAACTGAGGAGCTTGCAAGGAGGTCTCTGTACTAACTATGCAATGTTAGTCGGCTTCTGTCAGACAGGCTGCCATACACACGGCCCAAATGTCGGGAGGTTTCTGTTGAATCGGCCCATACCGGCTGCAATTTGGCCCGTCTGTACCAGGCTTAAACCTGGCTCGATAACTGAACAGATAAGTGAACATGGCCCGAATTTGGGCCAATTCACTGTGATTCAACCAAAATTCAAGCCATGCACAGCCCTGCTCAACCATCTTTGATTGGGAAGTCAAAGAAGCCAGGTGGAAAAAAGATGGCTGAACACTGACTGCAGCCAATCAGCTGCAGGCACTGGTCAAGTATTCTGACACCCATGAATGTTGTGGCTGTCAGAATACAATAGCCGGTGATGTAAAAAAAGTCTCGACCTATGCAGGGTCTCGACCGCGTCACTTCCGGTGCAGCTACGTCAAAAACACAGCTGATGGCGGGCTTGACTGCGCGTGCGCGGCTTCACCGCACCTATACCGCGCATGCGCAGACGCTCGGTTTAGTCCGTGAAAATTCTAGACTCGAGCGGGCGGGCGGAGGCGTTGCGAATTGCTTAACATCGTCGCCAGCACCGCCTCCAGACCCGCCCCCAACACGCCCCTAGCTTGTATATCATTGGGACCGAGGTCGAGAGAAAATATAGAGCTGCACCGCCTCCAGCCCCGCCCCCGCCCCTAGCCTGCTCTACTGAAGGGGGGCGGGCCCCCGTGCATAGCACTGAGTCCAAGTACAGTACTGTGCATTGTTCTGCCATCAAATATGCTGCCTCACTGCACCCAGCAAACGCAACCACTGCACCCAGCAAACGCAACCACTGTGCCCGTCATACGCAGCCACTGCACCCAGCAAACGCAAACACTGTGCCCGTCATACGCAGCCACTGCACCCAGCAAACGCAACCACTGTGCCCGTCATACGCAACCACTGTGCCCGTCATACGCAACCACTGTGCCCAGCAAACACAACCACTGTGCCCGTCATACGCAGCCACTGTGCCCAGCAAACGCAACCACTGTGCCCATCATACGCAACCACTGTGCCCGTCATACGCAGCCACTGTGCCCAGCAAACGCAACCACTGTGCCCGTCATACGTAACCACTGTGCCCAGCAAACGCAACCACTGTGCCCGTCATACGCAACCACTGTGCCCATCATACGCAACCACTGTGCCCAGCAAACGCAAACACTGTGCCCGTCATACACAACCACTGTGCCCAGCAAACGCAACCACTGTGCCCAGCAAACGCAACCACTGTGCCCGTCATACGCAGCCACTGCACCCAGCAAATGCAACCACTGTGCCCGTCATACGCAGCCACTGTGCCCATCAAACGCAACCACTGTGCCCATCAAACGCAACCACTGTGCCCGTCATACGCAGCCACTGTGCCCGTCAAACGCAACCACTGTGCCCGTCATACGCAGCCACTGTGCCCAGCAAACGCAACCACTGCACCCAGCAAACGCAACCACTGCACCCAGCAAACGCAACCACTGTGCCCGTCATACGCAGCCACTGCACCCAGCAAACGCAACCACTGCACCCAGCAAACGCAACCACTGTGCCCATCATACGCAGCCACTGCACCCAGCAAACGCAACCACTGCACCCAGCAAACGCAACCACTGTGCCCAGCAAACGCAACCACTGTGCCCGTCATACGCAGCCACTGCACCCAGCAAACGCAACCACTGTGCCCAGCAAACGCAACCACTGTGCCCAGCAAACGCAACCACTGTGCCCGTCATACGCAGCCACTGCACCCAGCAAATGCAAACACTGTGCCCGTCATACGCAGCCACTGTGCCCAGCAAACGCAACCACTGTGCCCATCAAACGCAACCACTGTGCCCGTCATACGCAGCCACTGTGCCCGTCAAACGCAACCACTGTGCCCGTCAAACGCAACCACTGTGCCCGTCAAACGCAGCCACTGTGCCCGTCAAACGCAACCACTGCACCCAGCAAACGCAACCACTGCACCCAGCAAACGCAACCACTGTGCCCGTCATACGCAGCCACTGCACCCAGCAAACGCAACCACTGCACCCAGCAAACGCAACCACTGTGCCCGTCATACGCAGCCACTGCACCCAGCAAACGCAACCACTGCACCCAGCAAACGCAACCACTGCGCCCAGCAAACGCAACCACTGCGCCCAGCAAACGCAACCACTGTGCCCAGCAAACGCAGTCACTGCACCCATCAAACGCAGCCACTGTGCCTATCAACCGCTGCCACTGTGCCCATCAAACCCAGCCACTGTGCCCATCAAACGCACCCACTATTGACGCCACTGTGCCATCAAACGCAGCTACTGTACCCATCAATTGCTGTCAGTGTGCCCCATCAATTGCCGCTACTGTGCCCCATCAAATGCTGCCAGTGTGCCCATCAATTACCACTAATGTGCCCCATCAAATGCTGCCCGGCACTTACCTGTCTCGCAGCGGGTCAGCGGCGGTGTCCTGCACGTCCTCCATGTCTTCTTCCGTCCTCTCTCAGGCATCCAATCACAGCGCCTGACGTTTCAGCCAATCAGGGGACCGGTAACAGACTCGAGCACCTGATTGGCTAAGAGGCGGATTAGTGTTAGCAAAGCGAATTCCTTTGCTTTGCTAACACAACGCTGAGTGAACAGAGAACGCCCAGCATGGCGCCCGCTGTTCACCTTTTTGGGCGCCTATTAGAGCCTATGGCTCTAATCAGGTGCTTCCAAAAAACACCCCCGCCGATGTAATTCAGGTGCCCGGCGCCCGAAAAGGGGCCGGACACCTGAATAGGGGGTGTCAGCAGTGACCATAGATAGATTCATGCAATGCATGATTCTATCTATGGTGATAGAGTGGTGCCAGGAGAGAGGGGGCGGCACCCATGCTCCCCTTATGGAAGCACCGCCACTGCGTACTCTTTGATCTTTTGAAAAGTGTGATGTTAAGCCGTAGCTGTGCTCCTTCGGGATATGCTGCTCGCGCATTCGTGCTGCTGGAGGGAGCCCAGACCACCATAGACGAGGGACCTGCAAACTTGGTCATGGTGACTGTGAGTGAGATCATCCCATATCCCACTCCATCTTGCCTGAGGACAGGGACCCCCCCCCCGAGGACAGGGACCCCCTCTGAGGTCAGGGACCCTCTCCCCCCTCTGAGAGCAGGGACCCCCCCCCCCCAGGACATGAAAACCTTCTCCCCCCTGAGAACAGGGACTCCCTTCTCTCCTGGGGACAGGGACTACCTTCTCTCCTGGGGACAGGGACCCCCATCTTCCCTGGGGATCGGGACCCCATCCCCCCCCCTTAAGAACAGGGACCTGATCACCCTGTGTGTGCCAACCTCACTGCCCTGCCTGCCATGTGTCCTGTGTGAGGGCCCTCCTGTGACAGCTCTTATCAGAACTTCATCCCACTTTGTGATCCCCCTACATGACTGATCCCTCTGTGTGCACCCCTTACACGGGGAACCCCTCTGTTTGCTACCCCTACATGTCTGCATACTCTGACCACAACCTGTACCATTCCCACATCCTCTGACTGCCTCCTATATCCTGTACACATGTTCTAACCACCTCCTGTATCCTGTCCGCAGCCGCTAACCATCTCTTGTATCCTGTCTGCAATCTCTGACTATCTCTTGTCTTTTATGGTGTCTGCAGTCTCTTAGGGAGAGTCTGGAGAGGAATCAAGAGTGAGAGCATCGCCGGGATTGGGATTACGGGAGGAGTCAGACGTGTATGGACTGTGGAGAACAGACTATAGAAAAAAACCAGAGCCACCAACCAGGAGCCATCTAACACCCCCCCCCCCCCCTTACCTTAGTGTATTCACTCTGCGGAAGGTGGTCTCTGGTCACCAGAGTCCCCCCCCCCCCACATCACATTTCCCGGCATTCCCCTTTACATCAGAGTCGGCAGGCTTCCCCCTTACAGTGCAAGGAACTCAGATGTAAAGGAAAATGCTGCAGAGCATAATCTAAGGAGGAACTCTGATGTAAGGGGTGCTCTGGTCACCAGAGACCACCTTATATCAGAGTCCACTGCATTCCTATTTACATCAGAGTTCTCACTTACATCAGGGTCTGCAGCATTGCCCTTTACATCAGTGTTCCCCTTTACATCAGGGTTGGCAGAGTTCCCCCTGTAAGATTAGAAGGGATGGAGGCCCGGAGACATGTCCAGAGAACACAGAGGATACATGGGATAGATTAGAAGGGATGGAGGCTCAGAGACATGTCCAGAGTACACAGAGGATACATGGGATAGATTAGAAGGGATGGAGGCCCATAAACATGTCCAGAGAACACAGAGGATACATGGAATAGATTAGAAGGGATGGAGGCCTCCTCTGTTTTCCCTGGACATCCAACCCTTCTAATCTATCCCATGTATTCTCTGTGTTCTCTGGACATGTCTCCGGGCCTCCATCCCCTCTAATCTATCCCATGTATCCTCTGTGAACTCTGGACATGTCTCCGGGCCTCCATCCCTTCTAATCTATCCCATGTATCCTCTGTGTACTCTGGACATGTCTCCGGGCCTCCATCCTTTCTAATCTATCCCATGTATCCTCTGTGTTCTCTGGACATGTCTCCGGGCCTCCATCCCTTCTAATCTTACAGGGGGAACTCTGCGAACCCTGATGTAAAGGGGAACACTGATGTAAAGGGAATGCTGCAGACCCTGATGTAAGTGGGAACTCTGATGTAAATGGGAATGCAGTGGACTCTGATATAAGGTGGTCTCTGGTGACTAGAGCACCCCTTACATCAGAGTTTTTCCTTAGATTATGCTCTGCAGCATTTTCCTTTACATCTGAGTTCCCTTGCACTGTAAGGGGGAATCCTGCCGACTCTGATGTAAAGGGGAATGACGGAAAATGTGATGTGGGGGGGAGGGGGACTCTGGTGACCAGAGACCACCTTCCGCAGAGTGAATACACTAAGGTAAGGGGGGGGGGGGTGTTACTGATATAAGGGAAAACCTTTATATCAGTGCCCCCTTACATAATTGCATTCACTCCCCCTTACATCAGTGACCCCCCCCCCCCTCAGACTGACCTGATGGCGCTGTCACTGACCTCCTCTCCGGTGCAGCGTGCAGGTCTCAGTTAGATGGCTCCTGGTTGGTGGCTCTGTTTTTTTTTCTATAGTCTGTTCTCCACAGTCCATACACGTCTGACTCCTCCCGTAATCCCAATCCCGGCGACGCTCTCACTCTTGATTCCTCTCCAGACTCTCCCTAAGAGACTGCAGACACAATAAAAGACAAGAGATAGTCAGAGATTGCAGACAGGTTAGAGGCTGCGGACAGGATACAGGAGGTGGTTAGAGTAAGGTGACCAGATTTTTAAAATGAAATCCGGGGACATTTTTTTTTTTTTTACTAGTAATGGCGGCAATCAGCGACTCTCTGCCCATCGCCGCCCGCCTCACAGCCTGTCAAGTCTTACTCTTCGGGCCCCGGCTACTACTGGGTGGGGAGCAGAGGAAGATCACTCCACCAGGGAAGGCAAGGAGATAAGCAGGCAGGCAGCTGGCCGGGACTTGAGCCAAGGCAGAAGAACATGCGAGCGAAGCTGAATGGGCATGCACCCGAAACTGAAGAAATATTCCCTCCTCTCCGACCAACACATGATCATCAGAAAGGGGCACAGATAATGGAAAGAAATAGACCCCCCTAAGGTAGTAGGAGCGGCGGAGCAGGGGGGTGTAATTCAGATTATTTATTTTTTAATTCTGCACTGACTGTCTTTGAAATTGAACCAGCACCTGTTCAAATGCAATCCGGGGACAAAACCGGGGACAGACTTGGTCCGGGGACAGTGTCCTCAATCCGGGGACTGTCCCCGGAAACCGGGGATGTCTGGTCACCCTAGGTTAGAGGCTGCAGTCAATAGGTGGTCAGAACATGTGCACAGGATAGAGGAGGTGGTCAGAGGATGGCGGACAGGATACAGGAGGCAGTCAGAGGATGTGGAAATGGTACAGGTGGTGGTCAGAGTATGCAGACATTTAGGGGTAGCAAACAGAGGGGTTCCCCATGTAAGGGGTGCACACAGAGGGGTCAGTCATGTAGGGGGATTACACAGTGGGATGAAGTCCTGATAAGAGCTGTCACAGAAGGGCCCTTACACAGGACACATGGCAGGCAGGGCAGTGAGTTTGGCACACACAGGGTGATCAGGTTCCTGTTCTTAGGGGAGGTGGGGTCCTGATCCCTAGGAAAGATGGGGTCCCTAGGTGAGATGAAGTCCCCGTTGCCAGGGGAGATGGAGTTCCTGCCCTCAGGTGAGATGGAGTTCCTGCCCCCAGGTGAGATAGGATCCCTGCCCCAGAGTGAGAAGGGGTCCCTGTCCCCAGGGGAGAAGTAGGTCCCTGTCCCCAGGAGAGGAGGAGTTCCTGTTCCCAGGTGAGTGGCCCAGAGGGTCCCTGTTTCCAGGGGAGAAGGGGTCCCTGTCCCCAGGAGAGAAGGGGTCCCTGTCCCCAGGGGGGGGGAGGTTTCCCTGTCCTCAGGGGGGAGAAGGTTTCCCTGTCCTCAGGGGGCAGAAGGGGTCTCTGTCTTGGGGGGGGGGGTCCCTGTCCCCAGGAGAGAAGGGAGTCCCTGTCCCCAGAGGAGAAGGGAGTCCCTGTCCCCAGAGGAGAAGGGAGTCCCTGTCCCCAGAGGAGAAGGGAGTCCCTGTCCCCAGGAGAGAAGGGAGTCCCTGTCCTCAGGGGGGAGAAGGGGGTCTCTGTCCTCAGGGGGGAGAAGGGGGTCTCTGTCTTGGGGGGGAGGTGGAGGTCCCTATCCTCGGGGAATATGGAGTGGGATATGGGATGGTCTCACTTACCATGACCAAGTCTGCAGGTCCCTCATTTATGGTGGTCTGGGCTCCCTCCAGCAGCACGGATGGGCGATCAGCTTATCCCCAGGGAGCACAGCTACGGCTTGACAATCTGACAGCAATTGATGGGCACAGTGGCTGCGTTTGACGGGCACAGTGGCTGCGTATGACGGGCACAGTGGTTGCGTTTGCTGGGCACAGTGGCTGCGTATGACGGGCACAGTGGTTGCGTATGACGGGCACAGTGGTTGCGTATGATGGGCACAGTGGTTGCGTATGACGGGCACAGTGTTTGCGTATGACGGGCACAGTGGTTGCGTTTGCTGGGCACAGTGGCTGCGTATGACGGGCACAGTGGTTGCGTATGACGGGCACAGTGGTTGCGTATGACGGGCACAGTGGTTGCGTTTGCTGGGCACAGTGGCTGCGTATGACGGGCACAGTGGTTGCGTTTGCTGGGCACAGTGGTTGCGTATGACGGGCACAGTGGTTGCGTTTGCTGGGCACAGTGGTTGCGTATGATGGGCACAGTGGTTGCGTTTGCTGGGCACAGTGGCTGCGTATGATGGGCACAGTGGTTGCGAATGACGGGCACAGTGGTTGCGTATGACGGGCACAGTGGTTGCGTATGACGGGCACAGTGGTTGCGTTTGCTGGGCACAGTGGTTGCGTTTGCTGGGCACAGTGGTTGCGTTTGCTGGGCACAGTGGTTGCGTATGACGGGCACAGTGGTTGCGTTTGCTGGGCACAGTGGTTGCGTTTGCTGGGTGCAGTGGCTGCGTATGACGGGCACAGTGTTTGCGTTTGCTGGGTGCAGTGGCTGCGTATGACGGGCACAGTGGTTGCGTTTGCTGGGTGCAGTGGTTGCGTTTGCTGGGTGCAGTGAGGCAGCATATTTGATGGCAGAACAATGCACAGTACTGTACTTGGACTCAGTGCTATGCACGGGGGCCTGCCCCCCTTCAGTAGAGCAGGCTAGGGGCGGGGGCGGGGCTGGAGGCGGTGCAGCTCTATATTTTCTCTCGACCTCGGTCCCAATGATATACAAGCTAGGGGCGTGTTGGAGGCGGGTCTGGAGGCGGTGCTGGTGACGATGTTAAGCAATTCGCAACGCCTCCGCCCGCCCGCTCGAGTCTAGAATTTTCACGGACTAAACCGAGCGTCTGCGCATGCGCGGTATAGGTGCGGTGAAGCCGCGCACGTGCAGTCAAGCCCGCCATCAGCTGTGTTTTTGACGTAGCTGCACCGGAAGTGACGCGGTCGAGACCCTGCATAGGTCGAGACTTTTTTTACATCACCGGCAGTGGAGGTTCATTCACTCACGCTGTTTAGTATGAATGGGGAAATTTATGGTCTTGGCTAAACAAGAGAAATCTTGATGTGTATCACAAGCTTATGTTTTGCAATTTGTACTAGAAATTATTCCATACTTTGTTTACTCTCACCTTCCTCCAAAACAAAGATCCACATAATAAGGCAGCAAGACCTGTGGTCACATGATGCAGTTAGAAGAGTGACAGTGCTTTTCTGTGACTCATATGTCCACAGGTCACTTTTGCACACAGTCAACAAGGGCTGCTAAAGGGCTGTAAAATGTGTCACACATACAGGTGTAACCATTTCTGATCTTTGGGGTATTAATAGAGTATGAAAAGTTTCACTATTACTGAGATGTGGTTTACACAGTCGAGCACACATATTTTAGCCCAGAAACACAGTCTTGAGAGTTTCCGATGTGGTGTATCACAGCTCAGAATCACGAGTGTCACAGGAAATTATGTCAGCAACTCCTGTGTAAAGCAATCCTCTGTCACCAGTGCACTGTGTACTAATAATCTTGTCTGGTTAAAAATGGCTTTAGTAGACTGACCACAAGATAAATGCCTAAATAGACAGTGTCCTTATATTTTTTTTTATTAAGAGTTAGAATTTAGGATTTAGAATTAAGAATGGGTCATTTATTGGAACATTTTTAATTACACTTAAAAATGTAACTACCAATACTTTTACCATTATGCAGTGGTTCCCAATCAACTGGTGTACCCATACAGCCTTTTGTATAGTAAATTCTATGAATTAAGGTTACACTTAGTTCTGGGGGTAGTTCATGAAATGGATGCCTTTTTCTTATACAAAAAACATAACTGTTTACATTCACACTGTGATAATCAATACTAAAGGGGAGTTCCAGCCTTTTTTTATGTTTATTAAAAGTCAGCAGCTACAAAAAGTGTAGCTGCTGGCTTTTAATAAACATACACTTACCTGTTCCACTGTCCAGCGACGCGACGCCCGGAGCTCCGCTCCTCTCCCCCCTTCTCCGCCGGCGCCTCCATTCATAGTGTGGGCACCCGGCCGTGACAGCTTTCGGCTTCACGGCCAGGCACTCACTGCGCATGCGCGAACGGCGCAGCACTCTCTGAGTGGACAGGCGATTGCCTGAGACCTGTCACGTCCCAGGTGATCGCCTACAGGGAGGGGCCGCCAGAAGGCGATATGACGTATCGCCTAGGCGACCCCAGGGCGGAAGGAGGAAGTGGGACAGGAAGTCCCACTCCTACTGAAGCCCCCACTCCCCCCCCAAAAAAAATGACATGCCAAATGTGGCACGTAAGGGGGCGAGGAGTGGATTTAGCGGAAGTTCCAAATTTGGGTGGAACTCCGCTTTAACATATGTTCTTTTCTTTGTTTGTAGTCACATGACAACCTTATGTATTTACCATCTGACAATATACAGTATATGTAAGCAAAGCTCCTGAAGAAGCGGCTAATACGAAAAATCTGAGAAACATGTTGAGCAATCAAAATTTTTATTTTGGATGGTTTTGATATTCTATTGGGTATGATAGGATGTAGAGAATAAACTACTTCATGGCTGTCATGATTAAATGTTTTATTCTATGAATATGTAAAATTACCTTATCTTTGTAATAAAACTTCTCTGTAATTTCTTAAATCTTGACTGGATATCAGTTAATATACGGTACCATTAAAGTCCAACCCCCAGCCTCCTTCCTAATTCTTGTCTGACACTAAGTTCTGGTTTAAAAACATTCTATTCAAGTAGGTATTCATAACTCAAAAAGTACCTTCTGTTGCTCTGAGGCCGCGTACACACAACCGGTTTTCTCTGCAAAAAACGACACGAAAACTGCCGGGAGAGCTTTCTTGCCGAGAAAACCGGCTGTGTGTACGCGGGTTTCAGTTTTCTCGTCAAGAAAACTGGCCAGATTCCCAGACGAGAAAAAAGACGACCTGCGGCCTTTTTTTCTCGTCGAGAATCTCGTCGGCCTGTTTCTCTACGAGAAACCTGAGCGTGTACTTGTCGCCGTGGAAACCTGCGCATGCTCGAAATTACTTCGAAGCATGCGCGGTAGCTTCCTAGGCATAGGCATAGGGTGTAGCAAGATGGCGGTGACGGCATCGAATGTAACAAGCGCACGCTCGTCGTAGTCGATGACGTCACCGCATTCGTGCCATTCAAAAGAACGGCGGTTCTTTTGAATCGTACGTGTGTACACTCGGCCAGGACAAGTTTCTTGTCAAGATTCTCGTCAGGAAAAACAACGTTTTTTTCCTGACGAGAATCTCGGCCGTGTGTACGAGGCCTTAGACTCCGCCAAATCTCCAAACTCCTTTAACTTGTTCGCCCCTGAGATGGACTAGGAACTATGGACTATATTATTGGTGTGAATGGAAATAATTTAACATTCACATTTACACCAGATCCTTTTTTTTATTTTAATGTTTTTGTGAATGTTTAGGATAACTATGATAAATTTTATATTTGAGCAAGTTCCCCAGGGTACTACAAGTTTAGGTTGCAAAAACCCACACCAGACATTTGGGCTGACAGTTTTCAACCCTAATTTCCTTCCTTTCATTTTAGGTTGTTTAAAACTTTTACATGCCCATAAAACTTACCATCACCTCAGCACATTAGGCCACCTCCCCTATACATGTTACAATCTGACCATACAATCTTTGTACAATCAACTTTAGATTTATCAAAACTATGTAATATAAGCACCTACCTAATCTATCCAATCAATTTGTATCCAATCAGATAGGCCCTTGCACTACATCAGTTTACTGCCCTTCAAACTTTAGGGGGACCGGACCGTGGCCAGTGGGAGTAGAAAATACCCTGGCATCGGTGGGAGTAAACCATGCCATAGGCTCAGTAGTTAGTGGGAGTAAAAAAATTAAATCATTGGTGTAAGCAGGAGTAAGAGTGTTCCATAATTGGTGTCAGTGGGAGAATTAGTTCCCCATCTCTTGTGTCAGCGAGAGGAATAGTACTCCATTGTTGGTGTCAGTGGGAGGAATAGAGCCCTGTGTTTGGTGTCAGTGGGAGGAATAGTGCCCTGTGTTTGGTGTCAGTGGGAGGAATAGTGCCCTGTGTTTGGTCACGGTGTCAGTGGGAGGAATAGTGCCCTGTGTTTGATGTCAGTGGGAGGAATAGTGCCCTGTGTTTGGTGTCAGTGGAAGGAATAGTGCCCTGTGTTTGGTGTCAGTGGAAGGAATAGAGCCCGTTGTTTGGTGTCAGTGGGAGGAATAGTGGCCTGTGTTTGGTGTCAGTGGGAGGAATAGTGCCCTGTGTTTGGTGTCAGTGGAAGGAATAGTGCCCTGTGTTTGGTGTCAGTGGAAGGAATAGAGCCCTGTGTTTGGTGTCAGTGGGAGGAATAGTGCCCTGTGTTTGGTGTAAGTGGGAGGAATAGTGCCCTGTGTTTGGTGTAAGTGGGAGGAATAGTGCCCTGTGTTTGGTCACGGTGTCAGTGGGAGGAATAGTGCCCTGTGTTTGGTGTCAGTGGGAGGAATAGTGCCCTGTGTTTGGTCACGGTGTCAGTGGGAGGAATAGTGCCCTGTGTTTGGTGTCAGTGGGAGGAATAGTGCCCTGTGTTTGGTGTAAGTGGGAGGAATAGTGCCCTGTGTTTGGTGTAAGTGGGAGGAATAGTGCCCTGTGTTTGGTCACGGTGTCAGTGGGAGGAATAGTGCCCTGTGTTTGGTGTCAGTGGGAGGAATAGTGCCCTGTGTTTGGTCACGGTGTCAGTGGGAGGAATAGTGCCCTGTGTTTGGTGTCAGTGGGAGGAATAGTGCCCCGCCCATCATTGGAGCACAGGTGTGTCAGGAGGAAGGTGCCTCTGAAGCTGCTCTGTGAGAAGGGAGTGGTGGTGAAATCTATCCCAGCTCCCTGGCCCCCTTTCTGGGGAGGCCATGGAGGGCAGCGGGGCTTCTCCTGCTGGAGGCTCCCAGCCATCTCCTGGGCCGTCAGGTGAACTGCCATCCTCTGCACAAGCCGATCTCTCTGCCCCTGGTGAGGATGAAGGCTCGGAGGCCATTCGGGAGCGAGTGGTGGCCGGGATTAAGGTCCTGAACAGGGAGAGGGACAAGCTGTACAAGCTGTACAAGCTGAGAGCGGAGTTGAAGCGCCTGCGAAGGCAACGTGAGGGCTTACACAGCCAGAAGCGGGGATCCATGGATCCGGAAATCCAGCTGGCCAAGGTCCGTGTGGATCATCAGGAGACCATCGTGGCCATGATGGAAGGCAGAGATGGGCCCTTTAAAGAGAAGTTTTGCAACAACAAGAGGTTTGGAAGGGTGACAAAGATGGAGGTGGAGGAGGAGGAGACCCCCAGTTCTGACCCCCTGCCCCCCCAGGGAGAGGTAAGAAGCCCCAGGCCTTCCCAGGAATCTGGAGGTATGCTGAGGGCCATCCAGGTAATGGAGTCTCCTATGCGGGGGGATCAGATGGTGTTTAATGAGGAAGACATTACTGATGATGTGCCTGATAAAGTGAAGCCTGCTAAATCCAATGTTGTGGATAAGACTGTTTTTGTTCCTTTTAACACTGTGACTGACAATGTGCCTAATGTCAATCAGGCTGCTAGTCCTGTGTGCAGCAATATTGTGCCTGCTGAGGCTGCAATGCAGCAAGAGATACGTTTAAAAAATGTCATTTCTGTGGATGGACTGCAAGTGTCAGAAGAGCCCATTAACCCTTCTTTGGCTGAGTCCAAAGCTGTTTGCCCCACTGCTGCTGAGGGCTCTACAGTGCAGCATCAGGAGACAACTGGTATTGCAGCAACTGTGACTATTGCTGATGGGAATGTGTGTGTGGCTGATAAAAATCCTCCCAGTTCAGGTGTGATGAACAATGGTCCCAGTACAAGTGTGATGAACAATGGTCCCAGTACAAGTGTGATGGACAATCCTACCAACTCTGTTCATGCAGATAATGTGCAGACTAATGTGACTTCAGTGTGGGCCCCTGGCACTGAGAAACCTACATTTGCAGAGGTGGCACACTCTGCTCCTGGTAGTCCCGCTCCCAAGCGGGGTTTTCCCCTACAAGCTGCCACTTTGAGCGCCCCAGGATCTGGTCTTGGGTCTCTGGCTTCTGCTGGGGGTCCCAGACGGAATGTAGTTATTCTGAAATGGGAAGGTGGTGCCATCCCTCCAGCACGGCGTGCAGTGGTAGATATGATATTGGAGATGGGTTTTGGTGCAAATGACCTGTATGCCTTTATACACGTAGCTGGGACAAGGGACTATACGGTTAGTTTCACCAGGCCAGAGGGTCTTGACCTGTTCTGGGAGCGATATGAGGCTCGGTGCAGGTCAAGACCTGAATGGGAAGGTCTGGTCCCAGTTGCGGTTTCTCAGAGGTCAACAGTAAAAAAAATTACCATTATCCTGACCAATGAGAGTGTTCCTGCTCGGGATCTAGATGTCTGGTTAAGGAACTATGGGGAAGTTTTGACCAAACCTAATAAAATCCATGATGAGCGTAACATCTGGACTGGGGGATGGTCGGTAACAGTCAGGTTGGCCAGGGATGGGAATGTTGTCCGTCACCTGCCCTCCTCAGCTTTCATAGGGAGGGATAGGATGACTGTTTTCTACCCTGGTCAGCCGAAGCTGTGTCACCGCTGTGGAGAAAAGGGGCACTTGAGCTCCTCCTGTTCAGCCTTGATGTGTTCAGTGTGTCGGGGGCAGGGTCATATGGCTAAGGACTGTACCAGGAAGATCAGGTGCAACCTGTGCCTGCGCCTTGGCCACCCCTACAGCAGGTGTCCTGAAGCCTGGCACAATATGGAGAAGGAGGTAGTAGATGACATGTCAAGGCTGGACAGGATGGAGGGTGAGACCCCTGGTGTACCATCCTCCTCTGCGGTGACCCCCTCCCAGGTCCTGCTCAGGATCCCTCTCCAGTTCCTGTGGCCACCCCTCCTGTGTCTGTAAGTACTCCTTCTGTTTCTGTCTCTGTGTCCCCCCAGCCTACTGTACCCTCTCCTCTTGTGTCAGAACCTTCCAAGTCTGTGCCCCCCGAGTCTGTTACCCCCCAGGAGTCTACCCCTCCTGAGTCTGACTTAAAGGGATCACCTCCCCCACCAGCGTGTACTAAAAAGGGCGCCCCTTCCTCTGTAAAGAAGTCTTGTGGAAAGACTTTAAAGAAAAAAGTAAGAGATGAGGGCATCTCTGAGGCTGACCTGCAGTACCTGGAAGAGAGAAGGAAGGTTGGGAGGCGGAAGAGGCAGGCGGTGAGGACGGAACGGGGACGGGAAGCTCCGGTTCCTGTCTCCAGCCGTCATAGGTCCTCCAAGTGGGATATTTCTTCATCCGGAGCTTCTTCTGAGAGAAGTTCCGATTCCGAAATGGACTTTGAGGCGGCCTCTAGAAAGAGAGAGGCTTCTGGTGATGAGCAGCAGAGGGGAGCTAAGAAGCAATCCACCCAATAACCCAAATGGCGGTTCCCCCTCCGTTAAAAGTGGTGACAATTAATGTCGCCAGCATTAAGTCAGTAAGAGCTCGTTCTATGGCCTTCTTTTTGTTCAGCCAATTAGATGCTGAAATTTTATTTTTGCAAGAGACTAGGCTCACCTCCTTGGCAGATATTCATATGGCCAAGAGAGAGTGGAGGTATGGTCCATCTTACTGGTCTCTTGCGGCCGAGCCTTACGGCGGTGTGGCGGTGTTGTTTAAAACCGGCATGGTAACTGTCCGGCGGGTTATTGAGGTGGAGATTGGGAGATGTATGGTCTTAGACGTCCTTGTGGGTGGGCAGGACCTGCGCCTAATCAATGTTTATGGGCCGCACACAAAGTGGGACAGGAAATGCCTTTTTACAAGGATCAAGCCATTTCTTTTTACATCCCGGCAAGTGGTCTTTGGAGGTGACTTTAATACAATAACTAGGCCCAAGGACAGGAAGGACTTCAAGGACAGGCTGGGATATGATAGCGTTTTTTTAAATAGTATGATTAGGGATGCTGGTCTTGTGGATGTGCACACTAAGCACCTCCCAGATGACACCGGGTTCACTTTTCATCGTGGTAATAGTCAGAGTAGGATAGATAGGTTTTTTTTGAAGGAGGCCTCTGCTTTCTCGCCCCCAGTGGTGCAGGCAGTAGAGTTCTCTGATCACTGTATGCTATCTGTGGTACTGAATGCTTCAGACGCCCCTCAGAGGGGCAAGGGCATCTGGAGATTAAATTCGACTCTACTCAAGGAAGAACATGTTAGACAATCCTTTGAGGAATTCTTTCAGGCACAGGTGACCATCCTGGACTTTTGTAGCAGCAAGGCTGAGTGGTGGGAGCTGACCAAAAAGAGGATCGCTGGATTCTTCAGGGGCCTAGCCAATAGAAATCAGTTTAATAAATACATGACCTACCAACGTTTACGGAGGAAGCTGGATATTCTTGTTTCGAGAGGAGGAGATCCTGGGGCAATCTCCGAAGTGAAACTCCTTCTTAGGAAGTGTCAATATGACCGGCATGCCTCTTTGGTTCTGGAGAGGGACTATGGGAAGTACCACTCGCCTGACCCTTACCAGAACTGCAAACAAGGTGTAGCTGTTAAAACGGTCGTTGGCCTTAAGGACAGTACAGGTTCCTTGACAAAGTCCAGGTCAGGGATTCTGGAGGTCGTGAGGTCCTTTTATGCCGACCTTCTTGGGAGGAAAGAGCTTGATCGTGACAAGATGGAAAGCTTTTTGGACTCTACTCCAGGTCTAAATGGTGGAGATGTTCCATTGATGAATTTGACAGAGGAGATCACAGTCGAAGAGGTGATGAGGGCAATTGAACAGCTTGCCATCAAAAAGTCGCCTGGACCGGATGGCTTGACGGCTGAGTTTTACAAAGCCTTTAAGTCTATTCTGGCCCCGCATTTGGTAGAGGTTTTTAACAGTTGCTTTGCTGAGGGGGTGCTTTCCCCTTCCATGAGGCACTCGGCTGTGATTCTTCTTTCAAAGGGTAAAGATCCTTCGATGATTGAGAATTGGCGCCCCATCAGCCTTCTTAATGTCGATAGAAAGATACTGGCAAAGATATTTTTCTGGCGCCTATCGTCAGTGGCAGAGTCTTTGCTTTCTCGCCATCAGCACTGTTCGGTCCAGGGTAGGAGCACCTTCACAGCGGTTTGAGCTGTCCGGGAGGCCTTGGAGCGGTGCAGGGCTGCAGGCTGGGGAAAGTATTTGCTGACATTGGATCAGGCAAAGGCTTTTGATCGTGTTAACCATGAGTACCTGTGGTTGCTCCTTAGTAAGTACGGTCTGCCGGGTGGTTTTGTCGATTGGCTGAAAGTCTTGTATAAGGGGGCAGAAAGCTTCCCTCTTGTTAATGGTTGGGTTGGACAGTCCTTTGGGGTTGGCTCCGGGGTGCGCCAGGGTTGTCCCCTGAGTCCCCTGCTCTATGTGTTTGCAATCGACCCCTTCATCAGGAGGCTAGAGAGCGGCATGTTGTGTGGGGTACCAGTGGGGCTCCCGGGTGAGCCGCCATTGAGGGTTGTTGCCTATGCGGATGATGTGTCAGTGATTGTCACTGGGACGGATGAAGCGGAGGAGGTGGTCTCTCTGACATCACGGTATTCTGAAGCATCAGGCTCCAAGATCAATCAGGAAAAGACTGAAGTTTTCTGGATGGGAAAGGATGGTGAGGGTTTTGATCTCCCGGACACCTTTCCAGTGCCCCAGGAAAGAATTAAGATACTAGGCATTGAATTTGGACCCGGCGATTATGGCCTCAAAAACTGGGAAGGCAGACTGGAAATTGCCAATACTAAGGTGGTCAGCTGGAAGAGATGGAAGTTATCTATGAGGGAAAGGGTTGATCTGATTAAGACTTACCTGATTCCGATCTTCTTGTATGTCAGCTTTGTCTGCATCTTGCCAGTGTCTCTCTATGCTAGGGTCAGTAGTGTGTTCTTCCAGATGCTGTGGGGGAACAGACTGAACCCCATCAAGAGGAATGTCACCTACCTATCCAGGAGGGAGGGTGGCTTAGGTATGGTCAACCCAGTTCTTTTCTTTTCACTGCTATTTCTAAAGTTTAACATTGGTAATATGCTTGCAGTGGAACCTCCTGGATGGGTAGGCATATTTAGATCTTGGTTTAGGCCTTTTCTACGACTTTGGGAAGAAGGTGGCCAAGTGAAGAATCACAGGGGTCATCGTGGTCAGCTACCAGCCTATGTCGCTCCGTGCCTGAAGTTACTGCGGCAGTGGCGATTGTCGGCTGAAGATCTCAGATTGGTTCCAAGGAAAGTCCTTATGAGTCGAGTCTTGAGCGAAGTCTTTCATGACCCACTGGCCTTAAGGGATTGCCCGGGCCCAGTTTTGAGGGCGGGGTTAAGACTGATTAATTTGGATAGAGTACCCCCTAAATTTAGGGATCTGGCCTGGTTGTGCTTCCATGGGAAGCTCTATATTCGGGGCAATTTGAAATTCCGCAGTGGGATGGATCGTAGCTGTCCTCGGGAGGAGTGTGCAGATGAGGAGGAGACTATGGACCATTTTCTGCTTCATTGCCCTTTTAACATAGAGGTGTACAAACAGGTGGGGCGGGCCCTCGGTGTCCCTTTCCTCTCCAGGCTGGGTTATGCTGAGTGGGTGTACGGAGCATTCAATACCGGTGGAGTTTTTTGTTTGGATACACTTTTTTTAGTTAGCCTAGTAGTCCGTTATTTCACCTGGAACGCACGGTGTCAGGTCAGCATTCGGCAAAAACTCCTTCCTGTTGAGGTGGTGGTGTATGACATTTTGCATGAGGTGGGGAAGATTCGGGAGCTTGAGAGAGACAAGCGGGGTCAGGGGGCTTGGTTGAAGGCGTGGAGGGGTTTCAAGCCTCCCTGACTGCCAGGAGTCTCTTTCCCGGGTGTGGCTGTCTGTCTCTTATCACCCTAGATTATCAGTATTTTTGATGAATTTTTGATAAATGGCTGCGTACATAGGTGATGGGTTGTGCCTCTTAGGCCCTCTCTGCTGCTTTATGTAGATAGTTTTCTAGGGATGTTTTGGTAGTGGATTATGTATATATTGTATATATTCTGAACATGGATGTGTATTCCTTTGTTTTCTGTTGAAGTTTTGTACTATGGTTTTGTTTTTTACTTTTGTATAAAAATTGGTTGCTTGATTCTTTTCAATAAAAGATCAATAGTGCCCTGTGTTTGGTGTCAGTGGGAGGAATAGTGCCCTGTGTTTGGTGTCAGTGGGAGGAATAGAGCCCTGTGTTTGGTCACGGTGTCAGTGGGAGCAATAGAGCCCTGTGTTTGGTGTCAGTGGGAGGAATAGTGGCCTGTGTTTGGTGTCAGTGGAAGGAATAGTGCCCTGCGTTTGGTGTCAGTGGAACGAATAGTGCCCTGTGTTTGGTGTCAGTGGGAGGAATAGAGCCCGGTGTTTGGTGTCAGTGGGAGGAATAGTGGCCTGTGTTTGGTGTCAGTGGGAGGAATAGTGCCCTGTGTTTGGTGTCAGTGGAAGGAATACTGTCCTGTGTTTGGTGTCAGTGGAAGGAATAGTGCCCCAAGGGTCGGATAAAGGCAAGCAAAAGGCCGCATTTAGCACATGGGCTGCAGTTTGGAGACCCCTGCACTACATAGTTGTTGGTAGATCTAAAGGGGATTGTACAAACAGATTGTAACGAGTGTCGTGAGCTTAAATGCAACACCTAACATATTTCCTGAAATTAACCCCTTAATATGCAACCTGACACTAAGACTAAAACCTAACCCTTAACCTAACACAGAAAATTAACCATGAAACGGATCATTATCAAAGTGTATGCTATCAAAATGTATCCTTTGTTGTAGTATTAGATAGTATGGAAGGGTTAGAACCACTTTCAAGTTTTTTCACTATTTGTGTCCCTACAGTATAGAATCACCATCTCTGTTCGTCCTGGTTGCCATTGTCACATGTGCTGGAAGTGAGAACAGCAATAGAGGGGAAATCTTCCAATGGTTACCCCTGGTACAGTGACAACTAAGAGGGGATTTCTCTCAGTTTGGAGAGATTTTCCCTCCTTTTTTGATGTGTCTACAGGAAGAAAAATCCCCAAAATGGAACTATGATAGGTGTTTTGAAACAAAAACATTTTGGCTTTAAATATACTTTAATGTAACCCTAAAACCTAACCCTCCCACCTAGCATTTACTCTTAATTTAAGTCTGGCATTTGATCTCTTAGTCTTAACCACTTCAGCGCAAGCTTAAAATGCCGGGAGGATACATGGACGTCCTCCCGTTTTTGCACTGGGACTTGGTTGATCACTGATCTAGATAAAGGGCCAATCACAGTGGGCCCTTTACCACGTGATCAGCTGTCAGCCTTTACCACGTGATCAGCTGTCAGCCAATCTATCAGCATGAAAAAAAGAAGAAAGCCGTTAACCAGCTTCTGTTAGAGGGATACGGCCCCCTTAGTGCCCACCAGTGCTGCTAATAAGTGCCCTCCAGTACTGCTAATCAGTGCCCACCAGTGCCACCTATCAGTGCCCATCAGTGCTGCCAATTAGTGCCCATCACTGCCTCATCATCAGTGTCACTTATCAGTGCCGCCTACCAGTGCCTATCAGTGCCACCTATCAGTGCCATCTCTCTGTGTTGCCTATCAGTGCCCATCAGTGCCACCTATCAGTGACCATCAGTGCCATCCATCAGAGCAGCCTCATCAGTGCCTCCTGATCAGTGCCCATTAGTGCCGCCTCATCAGTGCCGATCAGTGTAGCCTATCAGTGCCCATTAGTGAAGGAGACAAATTACCTGTTTGCAAAATTTTATAACAAAATATAAAAAGTTTTTTTTTTTTGTTTGTTTAGCAAAAATAAAAAACCCAGTGGTGATTAATTACCACCAAAAGTAAGCGTTGTGTGAAAAAAAGATAAAAATTTCATATGGGTACAGTGTTGCATGACTGCGCAATTGTCATTAAAAGTGCGACAGTGCTGAAGGCTGAAAATGAGCATGGGCAGGAAGGGGGGGGGGGGGAGTGCCCAGTAGGCAAGTGATTAAAAGAGTGTGGGTTTACTTTTTTTTATTTTTTATTCATACTTACCTCGGTGGATGGAGCATCAGACCGATGGTTGGTTCCTTGTCTGGGTTATGGATATACTTATGAGACAGTATTTATTAAATGATTTTTTATTTCTATAGTTTATTTTCATTTTTTTGATATTTAGCCTTAAGTATTTCCTACTATCTCTGTGTACTTTTGTGTGGACGCATTGGACCAAAGTGGACATTATCACATGTATGGTACCTGTATATAGGGTCTGTATCAAATTACCATACGATATTTACAAACGTATTGGGAAACATGCGTCCTTGCAGGCGTCAAGATGGAGGTAGTTCTTCTATGATGTATACATGGATGCATTGATAGTGTTGGAGTAGTCTTTTGCATGGAGGAATAAATTATTTTACATGTATGTCTCTTGTATGTGCATGTGGGTACATTCATGTGTGTGCACCTGCATGCACATACATGCTCATATTAGACAAATATTTTGATATTCACTATGGTTTTTATTCTTCTTTCTCTTTACACTATATGTATTTATATCAATTTTTCCAAATTATTTACTGGTGTTGTTCATGTATTTTATATACAATGTTTCTATGCGATTGTTGGTCCAGGTCTTGTGTGTATGGGAGATCTCTCGGTGTGCACAGGAACTTGGACCCTCAGTTTGATTTTGTATTTGAATCTTTACTCAGATGCTCTTTAGGGCTGAAGTTTTGTGATTGATCAGACTGTGAACTATTGCTGATTATCACCACCCCCAGAACACCTGCAGTTACTGGGGCGGTCTATTTAAGATCTATCAGTTATTTTAGTCATTGTAATGATTAAGCACAAGATGTTTGTGTGAAACGCGTCTACGTGACCTTGTGTTGGTGTCTTTGGTGTTATCACTTTGAACAATAAAAGGCAATCAGAATTCCTGGATGTGCAGCCATTTCTTTTCTTACGAGCATCAGACTGATGCTCCATCTGTCCCCCGCCGTCTATGTACTGAGAACCGAGCCACCAAATACCACCGATGGCTCGGTTCTCATAGATCCCCAAGAGGAAAGCTGCTGACTGTCAGTCAGCGTCTTTCCTCTCTGCTTCTCCGTGCTCATTGGAGCGCTGAGCCATGGAGGGGCGGGGAGAGGCCGTCTCAGCGGCTCACTGAGACTGCCATCAATCAGGGCAGCTGGCGAATCCCGATAGTCGGGGCAGCAAGTCGTGATGACGCGCTGCCCCGACTGATGGCAGTGATGTCAGCAGAGAGAGGACTTCAGACCGCTCTCCGCCGAAAACAGGTCACAGGAGTGCAAATTAATTGCACTTCTGCGCCCCAGAGGAGAAGCCCAGCCTAAAAAGCTCAGGCTGGACTTCTCTTTTAAGGTAGGGTGACCAGACATCCCAGGTTTCCGGGGACAGTCCCCGGATTGAGGATACTGTCCCCGGACCAAGTATGTCCCCGGTTTTGTCCCCGGATTTGAACAGGGGCTGGGGCAATTTCAAAGACGGTCAGTGCAGAATTAAAAATAAAAATTCTGAATTACACACCCCCCGCTCCGCTGCTCCTACTAGCTTAGGGGGTGTATTTTTTTTTCATTATCTGTGCCTCTTTCTGATGATCATGTGCTGGTCGGAGCAGAGGGAATATTTCTTCAGTTTCTGGCGCATGCCCATTCAGCTCCGCCCACATGTTCTTCTGCCTTGGCTCAAGTCCCGGTCAGCCGCCTGTCTGCTTATGTCCTTGCCTTCCCTGGTGGAGTGATCTTTCTCCACTCCCCACCAGGTAGTAGCCGGGGTCCGGAGAGTGAGACTTGACAGGCTGTGAGGCGGGCGGCAACGGGCAGAGAGTTGCTGATTGCCGCCATTACTAGTAAAAAAAAAAAAATTCCCCAGATTTCATTTTAAAAATCTGGTCACCTTATTTTAAGGGGTTTATTTGCACAACTTTTACCCAGGATTTACACATTTTTCCAGTTAAATCCAACAAAAGCAGTGTGAATTTTGAGTGAAAAGATTTATAATTAGATCCTTAAGTGCACTATTAACCTTAACCTATTTAACTCTGATACTATAACTGTCATCTGAACCACTATAATCAATACTTTCCTTACAGGGATGAATGTTCAGCACCGGTTATACCAGTCTGCAAATGAAGCCTGCACTGCCAAAAGTCTGTTTACTGTTGTTCCCTCAAGGTGACGTGAGTATTGAGGATTTCTAAACAGCACACATACATGTACTTTTTTCTGACATCACAGACCCAGTGAGGAAGTGCTATACTTCCTCAATATGTTAACACTGTATAACAAAGTATATTACTTCTGTATTTAGCTACAACATCACTACAGGCAGGAGTTCTCACTTATAACCTAAAGTACAGTGTCTTTTTTCATTCTGGCTACTGTATGTAACTTTAACCCCATATGGCAGTCTTTATCAACTAGGGTTTGCAAGGGGTTCCTTGAGCAAGTGGCAATTTTTCCCTCCTAAATAAGTTCCCACTGACACAAATTAGCATTTTAGCTATCTGGATTCTTCCCACTGACCTTCATAATAATGTACAGTCAACTGTAAATACAATAATTATTAGCAGGGGTTCTTAAAAAGTTATTTCAAGGGTTCCTTCGTGTTAAAAAGGTTGAGAAAGGCTGATTGATTTATGATTGTAAAAACAGGCTCATAGGAGGATACACAAAGGGACAGGGAGTGCAATATCCTCCAGAGTTCAGGCTTCCCATTGGATGCCCATCGTCTCATTATCTATAAAATGGATCAAATTTGAAGGTTGCTTTCACCCACAAAAGTATTTTGATGTAATCTTTCCTTATTATAATCAGCTTTTATGTTATCATGACAATCATTTTTCTTAGCAGTGAAAATTAAACAGTTACTTTTTCTTTCTCAATACAATTTTATTGGGTTTTCACAAATACAAAAAAAAAGAGTACATGACATAATGGTAGTGCAATAAACCCTATAGTCCAAACACTACGTTGGAACCGAAGGCACTTAATACAGTAAATATTCCAGAAACAGTTTTTGCCGGTGGCAGATAGTATTAATAATAATATCATGTAGACAGTTTGGCCTTCGAAACATAGACATCCAACCCTCCACACTTGAACGCCTATTGACTGACCGTCTCACACTAAACTCGTATCCACATACTACAAAACTCTCCTTCATACTACGACAACTAGGATTAGCACCACAGAAAATAAATGGCGCTCTGACATACCGGAGCTGACGGAGGATATTTGGCGGGAAGTGCTTCCCCTCCAGGTATCGTCTGTCATCTCCTCCCGTGATAAAGTAATTCAAACCAAATTATTATACAGGTCCTACTTTACCCCTTGTTTACTCCATAGATTAAAGAGACTGCCTTCTACAACATGTTCCCGATGTGGCATGGCTGCTGGTACATATTTTCACTTAATGTGGGAGTGCCCGCCGATTAGGAAATTCTGCCCTTATCAGCTCCATCATTCCGTTGCTTAACATCTGTAATCCCCTGAGATGCCTGTTGGGATATATAGACGATGAAGGCATATCTAAGATTGTACAAACCTTTCTAAGAATTATCCTGCTTTATGCAAAGAAAACGGTAACTATGCATTGGAAATCCCAATCCTCACCTACTATAGCCTTCTAGCTCACAATAGTCAATCAAGCTATACCTCTATATTAATTGACGTATGAGGCCAGAGGATGCCTAAAAAAGTTTAATAAGATCTGGAATCCATGGGTTAGTTCAGATTGCACTATACCACCTGCTCCCTGAGTTCCCTGAAAATATTAGTTGACTTCTAGACTTTATACTGGAATTTATAAGGTAACATTGAAACTCCTCTATTGATATGTACTCACTGACTGGATACCATGTAACTGTACTTCATTACCGTATGAGCACTGTTTGCTCCCTTAACCTCCCTGGCGGTATGATTCTGTCAGATTTTAGGTGCTGAAAGCGGTACCATTATTCTGCATTGAAATTTGGCGTTTTATATTGTAGGCCTGCAATTCTTAGGAATAACTCACTTAAATCTTTCCAAACCAGAGTCTAGTAGACATCCCGGGTATGATAAAGTAAAAAAAAAAAAAAAATCATAAATGATAATATAATAAATAACTATAAAATAATTATAACAAATAATAATATAATAATAATAAAAGTGTTTTTCAGTCTTTGATGACGAATTTCCTCACAAATCCCTATCGCTCAATTCTGCGGGTGATTCTGATTTATTATCGCTGTTTTCTAGCTGGTCTAAAACCACTTTTGACATAAAGGGACACTTTTTGGTTGCTATGGACAATCTCCAAATTTCAGGCAGAAAGAACAGTTTTTATTATATAAAAGTGCATGCAGGACACTGGGCAGACCACTAGGGACAAAGGGGGTGTGTAATTTTTTTATACAGTACTGTAATCTGTGTACTGTGTTTTTACTTTTTTGAATTTGGCGCCGATCTCCGTCCCCGTGCATCGTAACGTCGCAGGGAACGGAGCTCAGTGGCACTCGGGCACTGTGTGAATCGAGCGAGGAGACAGCTCGATCACACAGCGGGGAGGCATCGCAGGATCCAGGGGACAAGGTAAGTAACTCTGCCTGGATCACTGCGATGCAATCCCGAGTCTGGCTCGGGGTTACCGCTTTTGGTGCTGAAATTTCACCCCGAGCCAGACTCGGGAATACCGCCAGGTTAATGCTATATACGTGTAGCGGGGTCCCCTTTAAGACTTCCAGGACTACCTTACCCAGAATCCCTTTCGGCAATGTTTCCACCTCAGAGGCTCATGGGAGGGGATATAAAAGGAGGAGGCGAGGCTGGGCTCGGCGAGGAGGCTCGGCCTCTTTGGGACACGAGACTTCAGTGACTAATCCTCCTGTGCTGGTGTGCAAGGTCTGAAGCCTGAGGCCTTGTGCAGCACCAAAGAGCCTTCCACCCCACTGCGAGCCTGGGTGGCATCTGACTTCGCTTATCCACAGCCTTGGTTGGATCGGGGACCCGATCGCTGGAGACACTGTGTGTGAGGACACAGTCGGTGGAAGTTCCCGGACTGGGATTGCGTCCGGAGGGGTGAGCGAGCGTAGGCTCAGACCATATACTGTTTATTGCTGATGTGCCTATAGACTGCCGTGACCCACAAGTTTATATCTGATACTCTCACTGGAGATCCATATCAGAGTTGAACTCAGAGGTTCTTCAGTAAAGTGTTTGTTTTATCACAATCTTCCCACTGGATTACAAATGTTGTTCTGTTATGTGCACCACCTTTAAAGACTTGCCGGTGAAGAAACCATCATCCCCTAGAGACTGAGTTTTAGGTATCTGAGCCAGGCCTGGCCAGCTAGTTAGTTCATTTAGTTGCTGCGCCACAGGGCGCCTAGTTAACGGTCGCCCACGCGGCGCACCTTTATTGTTCTATTAATGCATAGTGTGTTTGTTGCTGCAGGGCTCTGCAACCTATTTCATGTAAACTGTTACCACTGTTAACCCTTTTTACCACAATCTAAAGTAAATTAGATACCCCCTTTCATTATTGCCTTGGTGTCTGAGTTTGATCATATAGCATAAGAATTATATTGTTGATAACTAACTGTGCCGGTAGGGGGTCGAGTAAATTGCCGGGGGTTGGCGGAGCTGTCTTCAGGGCCCAAACTAAATCTGCGGCCCTCTTAGTTGAAGGTATCGCTACACGTGGGGGTTCTCGTCCGGGATCCTGATACAGCAGGTGAACACCAGAAGTGCCGGCATGGACCCACAAGCAATAGAAGAGTGGTGCAAAGCCTCTAGGGCAGAGCCAAACAACTCGATAGTCATCAGCCTCCCAGGGGAGGAATGGAAGACTGAGATGGTAGAGGAGTTAATGAAGTTAGTGTCCCCAGATCACACACCATGGGTAATAGATATAAAGTCAGACCCAGACACTTCATATCAGTATGCACTGGTGGAATACGGAGACGGGGTACCAGAGGCTTGCAAGCGCAAGTGTGTAAAGACGCCAGACAACAGAACCTATAGGTTGGCGCCCGCAGTAACTATAAAGAAGGAACCATCACCGATGGGATCACCGCAGGCTGCGGCCCGTACCTCATCAGAAAGAGGAGACAGGGTGACACCCCCGGTGGCACCCGCACCTGCCACTGCTATATCACCAGAATTGATAAAGGCAATAGGGGATCTGCTAATCAAATGTCAGAAGACAAACACGGTGCATGTAGAGACTAGCTACCGGAGACTGAAGACATTCTCAGGGAAGCTCCCTGTCCCTGCAGGGGAGGAAGACTTCGATACTTGGGTGGAACAGGCATTACAAGCAGTGGAGGCATGGGAGGTGCCTGAAGCGCAGAAGAGGCAACGAGTGATAGAAAGCCTCAAAGGCGCAGCAGCAGAAGCAGTGAAAAGTTTTTGGTTTGGGAATACAGATTGCACGGCTCAAGACTGTCTAGCCATGCTACAGGAAGAGTTTGGTCAATTGGAAAAGGTGACAGAGATGGTCTACCAATTTGAACATACTTTCCAACAGCCCAGGGAGAAACTTTCAGAGTATGTTAGGAGACTGAACAGGTTGCTGTGCAAGATTGTGTTGAAGAAGGGAATGAAGCCCCAAGATACAGATGCGGCAAGAATGAAGCAAGTCTTAAAGGGAGCGTTGCGCTCGGATCCAGTCTGGCTGCACCTGAAAACCTCTGGAGGAGGAACGTTGCTGACTTATGCTGACTTGATAAAAATCATCAGAGATGAGGAGGCGCTACAACAGGACCAGCAAATGATTAAGACAAATGTTGTCCCCGCACAAGTGCTAGTCAATCCAGTGATGACCCCTGAAAGAGACTCAGAGGTAGACACTTTAAAATCACAAATGTCCAAGGTGTTAGAAATGTTGACCTCTCTGATGGCAAAAGACCCAGAGGGTCCCAGGAGAGAAGTACAAAGGAAGGAACTATTCCCAATTGCCTCGGCACCCGCATCTTTCCAAGAATGGGGGGATATAGTCTGCTTTAACTGTGGAGGAATTGGCCATATTGCAGCTACATGTTCCAGTCCCAAGAAGAAGAAAACGGACAACCCCAAGCCGGCGGGAAACTCCAGAGGGCCCCGGTGAAGGAGTCAACCGGGTGCCCATCACCCTCAGTGAGCTCCAAGCTGAATGCGAAGCAGAATAAAAGAATAGATAAAACACCTCAGAGGAAACACAACATTCCTCAACAGAGATACACCCCAGAAAAAGGGGGCAAGACCCCTCAGAAGAGGCACAGCACTCCCCAGAGGGGGTGCACACCTAAGAAAAATAATAGTATCCCTCAGCGGGTCTGTACACCCATTGAAAGGAGGGAAGTCAATGCATACCAAGCTCAAGAAAGATTAAAGTCCAAAGGGAGTTGGACGAGAGAGTCCGAAGGGAAAGGGCCAGAAGAAGGCGACCCTGCCAGGCCATATCCGGAGAAGCTGCTAGGCCCATCTCCTATAGTGCCCATTCAAGTGGAGGAAGTCTACACCAGAGCAATCTTGGATACTGGGGCACAAGTGACCCTATTATACCGGGATTTCTATGATAAACACTTGAGTCATCTGCCCATCCAGAAGATAGAGGGACTGGAAATATGTGGGATTGGAACCCAGAGTTTCCCCTACGATGGCTATCTGCCCGTCAAGATGACTTTTGACCCATCCGTGGCTGGGAAGGCCGAAGTGTTTGACACCCTGACAGTTGTGTGCCCTCGACCGCCAGGAGCCAACAAGAGTTCCCTTATAATAGGGACAAACACGGACCTGGTCCGAAGACTCCTGACCCCTCTAGTGGAAGAGAAGGAGCAAGCGGCCACCAAGATCCACCCCATGCTGAAGACGGCCTACCAATGGCTGGTCCTAGAGCAGAAGACCCCTGGAGAGGGGATAGGGAAGGTGTGGAGACTTGGAAGAGAAGGGGTAGTGTTGAAGCCCGGCAAAGTAACCTGTCTCAGAGCCACTGTGAAGCTTACTTGGGAGCAGCCTGGACCCTTTGTCATGCTGGAGTCAGACCCAAGGGAAGAGTCCCCCGGTCTGGAAGTGATACCAGAAGTGATTCCACTGAAGGCCCTGAAGAAGGCCCATTGTAGAGTTCCAGTGAGTGTTAGGAACACTATAGATGGCCCCATGGAAATCCCAGCCAGGATGCTGCTGGGCCAGGTGAGCCCTGCTGCCCCTGTCAACTTGTCAGAAGTCAAGGGGACGGGTGAAGGAGGAGATGTTTGGGAGAAGCTGTCCATGGAAAACCCGAATCTGCCCAGGGCTTGGAAAGAGAGAGCCAAGGCCCAGTTGACCAGATGGGAGAAGATCTTCTCCAAAGATGAGTTCGATGTGGGGTGTGCAAGGAGTGCCACCCATCGGATCCGCCTCCAAGAAGACAAGCCCTTCAGAGAGAGGGTCAGGCAGGTCCCACTAGCAGATCTGGAGGATCTAAGGGAACAACTTGCAGAACTCAAGAGGACTGGTGTGATCCAGGAGTCTAGAAGCCCCTATGCCTCCCCGATAGTGGTGGTCAGGAAGAAGAATGGGTCATTGAGGCTCTGTATAGACTACAGGACTCTCAACAGGAGAACCATACCCGACCAGTACAACACTCCGAGGATAGAGGACGCTTTACAGAGTTTGTCTGGAGCCAAGTGGTTCAGTGTTATGGATCTCAAGAGTGGATACTATCAGATCCCTATGCATCCAGAAGACAAGGAGAATACAGCCTTCATAACCCCAGTGGGGTTCTTTGAGTTTGATCGAATGCCCCAGGGGCTGTCTGGAGCTCCCGCTACCTTTCAACGTCTCATGGAGAAGACTGTAGGAGACATGAACCTTATTGAAGTCCTTGTATACCTGGACGATTTCATTGTCTTTGGGAGAACCTTGGAGGAACACGAGGAGAGGCTGGAAAAAGTGTTGAGGAGACTCAGTGAGGAGGGACTCAAGCTTTCGCCTGAAAAGTGTCGGTTCTACCAGTCTTCTGTGAACTATCTGGGGCACATAGTGTCTGAAGAAGGGGTGGCCACAGACCCTGAGAAATTGGAGGCAGTTACCTCCTGGCCACGACCCACCACAGTAACAGAACTCAGATCCTTCTTAGGGTTCTGCTCCTATTACAGGAGGTTTGTGGAAGGATTCGCCCGAATTGCTAGGCCATTGAATGAACTACTCAAGACCGAGGGGGAAGAGGATGACTCAGGGCCCAGGAAGCCGGGAGAGTCAGTCAAAGATCAGTGGAACCAAAAGTGTGAAGAGGCCTTCCAGGCGTTGAAGAAGAACCTAACCACTGCCCCAGTCTTGGCCTACGCAGACCCGACCAAACCCTATGAACTACACATAGATGCTAGTCATGATGGTCTGGGAGGAGTGCTTTACCAAGAACACGAAGGACAACTACGGCCTGTTGCCTATGTGAGCAGGAGCCTGACACCCTCCAAGAAGAACTATCCCACCCACAAGCTGGAGTTCCTGGCCCTTAAGTGGGCGGTAGTAGACAAGCTCAAAGACTACCTGTATGGGGCGGAGTTCACTGTGAAGACCGACAACAACCCCCTTACTTACCTTTTCACTACAGCAAGGCTGGACGCCACTGGACACAGGTGGCTGGCCGCATTGTCTGGATTCAATTTTAGCCTAAAGTACAGGCCAGGGATTGGAAATCGAGATGCAGACGCTCTGTCCAGGAGATCTCATGGCCCCACCAGTGACATGGAAGACTGGACTCAAGTGGCACCTGACGGGGTGCGGGCCCTTTGTCAAGGGGCTAAATTGCAAGCCAGAGGAGGCTCAAGGGCGGAAGAGATAGGAGTTACCATGGTAGGAGTCCCCAAACAATACTGTGGAGTAACTCAACTGGAAGAAGACCATCTGCCAAAGTTGTCCAAGAAGGAGCTAAGATGCGACCAATTAGAAGACCCCCTGGGGAAATTGGTTCTGGAAGCCCTGGAGAATCAGGATCCAAACAGACTCCTGAATCACTCCTCAAAGGAGGCTCGCCTGTTGAGGAAAGAGTGGGACAGGTTACAGGTGCATCAGGGAGTGGTCTACCGAAGGGGCCCCTCTGATGACCTGGAAGATAAATGGCAATTGTTTCTTCCCAAAAAACATCGAGAGACTGTTCTGATTGCCCTACATGACAATCACGGCCACTTAGGGGCGGAAAGGACCTTTCAACTTGTCAGAAGTCGGTTCTATTGGCCCTGTATGAGGGCAGAAGTGGAAGAGTACTGCCATTCATGTGCATGCTGCATCCAGAGGAAGACTTTACCCCATCAAGCTGCCCCAATGGGCCATCTACAAAGTCAAGGCCCAATGGATCTGGTATGCATTGATTTCCTCTGCCTCGAACCCGACCTGAGTGGACTAGGAAATGTTCTGGTGATAACCGATCATTTCACCCGGTATGCCCAAGCTTTCCCAACCAAAGACCAGAAGGCTTCCACAGTAGCCAAGGTACTTATGGAGAAGTATTTTGTCCATTATGGGCTGCCCCAGCGACTTCATTCAGATCAAGGAAGGGACTTTGAGAGTCGACTGATCCGGAAGCTCCTGGATTCGTTAGGAATTAAGAAAACTCGAACCACACCTTATCACCCACAGGGAGATGCTCAGCCGGAGAGGTTTAACCGAACCCTGCTCAACATGTTGGGAACTCTGGATAGTGAGAAGAAACAACATTGGAGCAAACACATAGCAGCTATAGTACACGCTTACAATTGTACCACCAGTGATGCTACAGGCTACTCCCCATATCGACTCATGTTTGGGAGAGAAGCAAGGTTACCTGTGGACTTGGCCTTTGGCACCTCTTTAGACCATTCCTCAGCCACATCCCACAAAGGATATGTGGACAGGCTCAGACACAGCCTGAAAGTAGCCTATGAACAAGCTCAAGCGGCCTCAGACCAAAGGGGAGCTCGAAACAAAAGAAACTTCGACTTGAAAGTCCGGGAGCAAGACCTGCAGCCCGGGGACCGAGTACTGCTACGCAATCTGGGGGTCCCTGGGAAACACAAACTTGCAGACAGATGGAGATCTGAACCCTATGTCATCTGTAGGAAGCTGCCGGGCCTACCTGTCTACAAGTTGAAGCCAGAAGGAAAGGTAGGACCACTGAAGACGTGCCATCGAAACCACCTACTCCCACTTGTTGAAGCGGTCAGGATACCTCCAGTGAGGGACTCCCCTGAACCAGTCTCTGTTCTAGATACCCCCAGGCCAAACACTCGGTCCCAGACCTCTCGGACTGAAGATGGAGAAGCTTCTGAACTCAGTGGAGATGAAGGAAGAGAACTTGACTGGCTATGGCCTTCCCCAACTCCAGGAACTTCTGCTATAGATCTTCCAACTACTGAAGACACTATAGAAGGACAACTGAATGCAGAAGCCGCTGAATTCATCCCATCTAGTCCTTCATCAGATTACTGGGAAGATGCCTGTGATATTTACCCTGAACAGAACCCTAGAGACTCTATGGATCCCTCGGCTCCTGAAGCAGATGTTACAGAGCCTGCCGAGTCGCCTGAGCCTGTTACAGAAGAAGAGCCTGTGGCGCCAGAGCCAAAAACCCCAAGAGAACAAAAGGGCTCGCAGAGTCATAAGGCCTCCCAGAAAGTTGACCTACCCACAAATGGGGAAGAGCTCAGAAGATTCTGTAGTCACTGCCAGGAGGAGTGTAGAGAATCCGGATCCCTCCACTATTCATTGGGTGGAGGGCAACCCCCACTCACTCTCTGGCACAGTTAGGCAGGCCACTCATGATAATGTGACCTGTGGGCAAGGGAATTCAACCCCTTTGTTTTGGTGGGAAGTCCCTATGCCAACGTCATACGAAATGTTGTCTAGGGTTGTACGCAGTGTATGCTAGAATTTTCTTTGGGGACCAAAGAATTTAAGTGGGGGGAGTGTGTAGCGGGGTCCCCTTTAAGACTTCCAGGACTACCTTACCCAGAATCCCTTTCGGCAATGTTTCCACCCCAGAGGCTCATGGGAGGGGATATAAAAGGAGGAGGCGAGGCTGGGCTCGGCCTCTTTGGGACACGAGACTTCAGTGACTGATCCTCCTGTGCGGATGTGCTGGTGTGCAAGGCCTGAAGCCTGAGGCCTTGTGCAGCACCAAAGAGCCTTCCACCCCACTGCGAGCCTGGGTGGCATCTGACTTCGCTTATCCACAGCCTTGGTTGGATCGGGGACCCGATCGCTGGAGACACTGTGTGTGAGGACACAGTCGGTGGAAGTTCCCGGACTGGGATCGCGTCCGGAGGGGTGATCGAGCGTATGCTCAGACCATATACTGTTTATTGCTGATGTGCCTATAGACTGCCGTGGCCCACAAGTTTATATCTGATACTCTCACTGGAGATCCATATCAGAGTTGAACTCAGAGGTTCTTCAGTAAAGTGTTTGTTCTATCACAATCTTCCCACTGGATTACAAATGTTGTTCTGTTATGTGCACCACCTTTAAAGACTTGCCGGTGAAGAAACCATCATCCCCTAGAGACTGAGTTTTAGGTATCTGAGCCAGGCCTGGCCAGCTAGTTAGTTAATTTAGTTGCTGCGCCACAGGGCGCCTAGTTAACGGTCGCCCACGCGGCGCACCTTTATTGTTCTATTAATGCATAGTGTGTTTATTGCTGCAGGGCTCTGCAACCTATTTCATGTAAACTGTTACCACTGTTAACCCTTTTTACCACAATCTAAAGTAAATTAGATACCCCCTTTCATTATTGCCTTGGTGTCTGAGTTTGATCATATAGCATAAGAATTATATTGTTGATAACTAACTGCCAGTAGGGGGTCGAGTAAATTGCCGGGGGTTGGCGGAGCTGTCTTCAGGGCCCAAATCTGCGGCCCTCTTAGTTGAAGGTATCGCTACATACGTATTAGTGTATTTGTCTGTTTGTTCGTTTGTATGTAAACAATAAAAATTATACCTTTTAAAAAATTAATAATATCATATAGAGCAGGGATCTCCAAACTACGACCCTCCAGTTACTGTATTGCCTGATCAGGCCAAAATATTGTTCAGAGGGGCGCCAACTCTTCAGAGCGCTATAGCTCCTAACATCATTAATCCCCCCGTACGCCCATCTTTTTTTCATCAATTAGTAGGCTATCATCCCTGCAAAAGGTGCAATGTGTGCAAATACAATATTTCGGGGAGAGGAAAATCATTGACATTTAGGTCAACCGTGACTGGTAGAACCTACCCCATCAAACAATTTTGCACTTGTGCCACTACATACATTGTATATCTAATCACATGCCCATGTGGCAAGCAGTGCGTGGGTCGCACCATCCGAACGTTTTCGGTAAGGGTGGGCGAACACGTGGCTTTAATTTTGGGTGGTGATGTTCACCACACAGTACCCAGACATTATAAGCTATGTCATAACAGAAACCCGGCAGGCAGCCAGTTTCTCATTATTGACCATTATATACCACCATGGAGGGGTGGGGCTAAAACTAGGGGTGTTTCACAACTTGAAACATACTGGATTTATGAACTCCAGACACACAGGCCTCTTGGCCTGAACGTCGAGTGGGATATAAATTCCTTTATTAATAAATCCTAATGACATATTTGTTACTCAATTTGTCTCTTAGTGTGGGTTTTTCTATGTTCTCATCTTTTTCTTTCTCTCTTTTTTCAGTTTTTTTCTACACATATTACAAATTCAATACGCTTAGGGATCAATCTGCGTGAGGGCTGTTACATACATATTTGTTCTAGATATATAAGATTAATTTTTTAATTTTTTAATTGAAATTAATGTATTTCTTCATTGCAAGATGTGAGGGGTTGCCTTATCTGTGGATTCATTTAGTGAGTGGCTGGCCTGTTAGGTCCTTTTCCTGTAACATTTGTTGCCCTTCATTTCTCCAATCCATGAAGCTTCCCCACTAATTCAATTTAATCGAAATTCAATTTAATTAAAACTTATTGGATGGATTTTAAAATTCATTTTCTGGTTTGTTTTATATGTATGTGTATCCATGATTTGCCATCTAGTCTAGTCGCTCCTAATTGCTATGGAGATTATTATCTCCGGGGCTTTTTTATATAGACTTGATATTTCAATTAAATTTTTTTATACAAGATTGTTATGATATGCAGTTAAGGGTCATGACAATTCATTATTGACTAACTTCTTTTTAGAGAAACTCAATAGGCACATTTGGTCTTTGTCTCTTTGAGACTTTGACTGTGTGTTTATTTTATGGGGGAGCGCATTGCTGTCTCCTATTTGTTCCTTGCCTGTCACCACATTGTGTGTGGAACGCACGGCGTGATTGCGGCTGGAGCGCATCACGTGATGCTGCACAGGTCACATGTGGGATGGGATGTGGTCGGTGCAAACGTCCAGCCCTCACGACATTACGTCGGTGTGGAGGGCGGACGTATCACGCCGTCTTTCCCCTGGAACGCATCACGTGATTGCGCCTGGAGCGCATCACGTGATGCCGTACAGGTCACATGTAGAGAATGATGAGTTGGTGTAGACGCCCAGCCCTCATGACATCACGTCGGTGCGGAGGGCGGACGTGCCACGCCGGCCCCCTTGTTTGGAACGCATCACGCGATTGCGCCTGGAGCGCATCACGTGATGCCACAAGAGTCATATGACGGTGCGTTGCGGGACGTGACGCGATTAGCGCGGACGTCCTGCTTTCTGCATGTCAGTCTATCATCTTTGCACGGTCACCCCAAGGATCATATTCGATCTATTTCCTGCGCCCGGCCTGTGTACATGACACACCATGCTGGCCATATTCATTATATATGCCATGCGTGAAACACATGACGGTGTGCTGCAGGACATGACGCGATTAGCACGGACGTTCTGCTTTTCACACACTAGTCTGTGTATGGTCACCCCATGGACCACATTTGGTCCATTTCCTGTGCCTGGCCTGTGTGCTTGGGCACACGATATACCATGTTGGTCATATTTAATGTATAGGCCAAGTGTGGTGGCCAGAACTTTGTCTGTCCACCCCCCTGCCATTTATGTATGGCTTTTTAATTCCATATGTATTTACATTTTTACTTTATAAGACCACATACCCCTGGAATATTTATCAACATTGAGCATCATTCATGACCCCACGTAGAGGCAGGAAGCAGACGTTGAGGAGCCATTTTGGATGACCCAGGAATTGATTGCTCATGTGATGAATTCACAGGTGAGGTTACTCTTACCCTATTAGGGGGTTATGTTGTCTATATAATGTGTGGAGGCAGCAGTGGATGCATACCCCAGATGATGCAAATTTCTTGCGAAACGCGTCGGGATTTTCCACTGTTGCCATTGATTTTCATGAAGCGCTTTTTAACCACTTGAATGTAAGTGTAATTACCTACATTAAAATATACTGTTTCAGCAGTATTACGCTATGTGCCCTCTTTTCTCTTTTCCTTTTACATTGTGCCATTGATTCGGTTCAAAACACCATTGAGTTATCGTCTCTCAAGTCTCGATTAACCTCTTCACTGTGAGCTGCTGCGAGAGACACCCTTTGGCTCAACTATCAACTGTTGACCCTTCAGGAACACACACCTTGAGCCTATGTTGACCCTCTGGACACATGTTCAGTAGGGTCCACTAAGTCTGGTAAGCCTCCTTTATATTGGTTGTGGCTCCCCTTTTTTTTTTTTTTTTTTTTTTTTTCCTTTATCATCGATTTGGAAGTGTTTTCCAATCATCACAGATTTTTTTGGATTATTGTGGAACACCATTGGACTTTTATTTTTTATATTTTATTTTTTATAATTGTTTAAATGTGTGTTTTTGAGGACCACCCATCAAGGACTCTTCCAAAAACTGTATTGTTATTCACACAGGGAATTATTTAGTTCTTCCTTGTATTTTCACTCATTTATTTGTTTGACACACACCCATTTAGCGCTGCAATCTTTTTGTTTTTTTGTTCTATGCACCTTTTTGTCCACAGGTTTTGCAGCCGCTTTTTTATTTGCACTTAGTAGCAGCGCAGAAACCTTTGTGTTTGTTTCTACGACCCTCCAGTTGTTGCGGAACTACACGTTCCATGATGCATTGTAAAACTCTGACATTCACAGACATGACTAGGCATGATGGGAATTTTAGTTCCTGAACAACTGGAGGACCATAGTTTGGAGACCCCTGATATAGACCATGAAAGGGCAATGTATGAATTTGTTCCACATTACTGGTAAGTCAATGAACTCCCAAAGTTAAAGAAGAAACAGTTAGCAAACAAAACAAACACTAACAATAGCATCTGCAGTCAGATATCATATTTGAGATTACCTGGTAAATTATTAGGGTATTAGGTTAGGTCAAGAGCTAGAGAACCCTGTGTACCACTCCATCCAAGGTTGCCAGATTTTATCAGTAATTGGGTGTGTACCCATACTGGACGCAAAGAGTATCTCATAGGTACCGTCAGTGTTCATCGGTTTGATAGTTTCCTTCATATCAGGGGCCGTGTGGTCTTTCCAATGCCGCACCAGGTTAAGTCGGGCTGCTAGAAGGATGTATGATATTAACGTCCTCAGAGAGGGAGGAATGGAATCAATGTCTAAAGATAACAGTGCCATACATGGTGTTGGCGGTATTTTGAGCCCTATGACCAGTGTTACGAGTTTAAATACAAGGGACCAATATTGGGTTATACTAGGGCAAGACCACAGAAGGTGTATTAAGGTTCCGGGCCTCCCACAATTCCTTCAGCACGAGGGGGATACTCCTGCAGCAAATTTGGATATGTGATGTGGGGTAAGATGCCAGCGTAGCAAGATCTTTTGGAAGAGTTCCAAAAGATTAGCACTCTTGGTGGAGGCGTATGTTGTAGTCAAATCTCTCTGCCATTGATCTTCTAAATATTCCCTACTGAAACCCCTCTCCCATGCTTGAATTGGTGGGAATTAACAGTTCCTTTTTATAGTACAAATGCTACATCCACTAGTCAGTTAGGAACAAAAGGAAAAAGGGTCCTGCTTACAAGTCATTGGGTGTTATTTATGAAAGGCAAATCCGCTTTGCACTACAAGTGCAAACTACAAGTGCAAAGTGCACTTAAAGTTGCACTGAAAGTGCACTTGGAAGTGCAGTCATTTTAAATCTGAGGGGTAGATCTGAAATGAGGGGAAGCTCTGCTGATTTTATTATCCAATCATGTGCAAGCTAAAATGCTGTTTTTTATTTTCCTTGCATGTCCCCCTCGGATCTACAGCGACTGCACTTCAAAGTGCACTTTCGTAAATAACCCCCATTGTTTTCTAAATTAGATAAACAATGCAAGTACTTTGATGGAATTTTGATCCAGTCTTTTGCTGCAGCTTACCAGTCTTTAGATGGGGTGACTGCATTTGTTTTCTTTTTTTTGTTACCTGCTGATCTCTATAACAACATGTTTCCTGTCCTTGGGTGACCAGTTAGTAAGACTCCAGGTAAGGAACAAGGAGGACATTGGAGATGTAATTACAACCTGTTGCCTAACCACCCCTTGGCAGGCACCCATTTGGGGTTCCAGGGGTATGAACTGGACTAATGGACAAAAAGGACTTTTTTCGCCTATTAAGGTATGACTACCTTAAGGGTAGGTAACCTGAGCTTTATTTGTTATCTGTACTACAATTCTTAAAGCAGAGTTTGGCCCCCCTCCAAAAATTATTATGGTACTTACCTGTTCAGGCATCCAGCAGTTTCCTCACCCGAGCCGATACTTGAATCAGCTCACAGGGGTGCTGGTGCCGCCATCTCGGCTAAGGAAAGTCGGCAGTGAAGCCTTGCAGCTTCATAGCCAGTTTTCTCCTGCGCATGCGCAAATCACGCTGCACTCTGTGAATGGGCCAGCTGTGGGGGAAAAGAGGAGGGGGCCGAACTTCTGGCTCACTTCAGCGCAGTGAACTCAGCTGGAAGTGGGAGCAGGTACCTGTCAAAACCATGTACCCGCTCCCCCCTCCCCCCAAAAAGTTCCAAATGTGGCAGCAGAGGTGGGGGAGGAGGCAAACAAGAAGAGCTTTCCCTTTTGGGTAGCGCTCTGCTTTGAAGTAAAAGAACTTTGTGGTTATATAACTTTGCCTGGTCTGAAGTTACTTGAGGACATTCTAAAAAGGGGTGCATGTATGTATGTCATATCACAGAACAGGGTTCACATCAGGAGACGGGGTAGAGAGGATACAGTACATATGTCTAATATGCAGTGAATCTATTTGGAGGAAACTATATTACCATTGCCAATGACTGCAGTACTAGTGTCGAGTGCATAAGCAGCCAGCCCTTCAGGAAGTGGTGGTTACTTGGCTTAAGTGATGGAAGACCCTGTAAATGAAGGAGCTTGCATGCTGAGGCTCCTTCCCTAGCGATCGGAACCCCTATACAGACATTGTGGCACAGGGCATCCTAGTGCACACAAGGGCATCCTGAAAGTCACGGAATATAGAATGAGGCCTCAGGGGAAAATAAGCACGGATGTTGTATAAAAGTTCAGCTTACTAGTAGTGTTGAGCGAACCCGAACTGTAAAGTTCGGGTCCGTACCGAACTTTAGCTTTTTCCCGAACCCGGACTTTGCCCAAAAGTCCGGGTTCGGGTTCGGCAATCTAATAACGCATTTAGAAATGCTTCAGGGGCCAGCCAATCACCTTTTGATTAGCTGGTGTGCCCTTAGAAGCCATCATAACCATGCCTACTAATGGCATGGCTGTGATTGGTCAGTGCAACATGTGACCCAGCTTATATATAAGCTAGAGGCACACAGCACACATGACACTCTGCTTCAGAATAGATAGGGAATAGATAGTCTGCTGCTGCTGCTTTTAGGGAGAGATAGAAAGATAGAAGAGGTAGTCCTGATTCTACAATCTGAGGGAAAAGATAGAGAGATAGTGTAGTGTAGGGCCAGGTTCCTGTGTTGGTGCTTTCAGGGACAGAGAATATTATATAGGAGTCCAGATTCAGAGATTAAAATCAGCGATCTGCATATGTCTACCTATTTGTGTTGCAGTGCAGTCTTTTTACACTGCCATGAGCCCAGTGTCAGAGAAAATCTAACTTTTAGGGGGAAAAAAAAGGCACTTTATTGTTTTCTTTTCCAAAAGACCCATAGGGCAAAAAAAAAAAAAGCATTTTATTTTGCTCGTGCAAAAAAAGACCCGTTTAGGGCAAAAAAAAAAAAATTTGCACTTTAATGTACGCTTGCAAAAAACGCCGTTTAGGGGCACAAAAAAAAGTTTGCAGCGTGTTATACATATTTTGAGGTGTTTGAAATAAACAATTTCTTTATAGTTTTCTCCTACGTTGCTATACTAAAAAAACAAAATTTTTTTTGAATAGCATTTTCTGCAGTTCTGTAGCTGTGCGATTCAGCGGTTACGTACTGTGGGTGTGTTCTGCTCTTCCAAAAAACGCCGTTTAGTGGCACCAAAAAAAGTTTGCAGTGTGTTATACATATTTTGAGGTGTTTGAAATAAACAATTTCTTTATAGTTTTCTCCTACGTTGCTATACTAAAAAAACAACATTTTTTTTGAATAGCATTTTCTGCAGTTCTGTAGCTGTGCGATTCAGCGGTTACGTACTGTGGGTGTGTTCTGCTCTTCCAAAAAACGCCGTTTAGTGGCACCAAAAAAAGTTTGCAGTGTGTTATACATATTTTGAGGTGTTTGAAATAAACAATTTCTTTATAGTTTTCTCCTACGTTGCTATACTAAAAAAACAATATTTTTTTTTAATAGCATTTTCTGCAGTTCTGTAGCTGTGCGATTCAGCGGTTACGTACTGTGGGTGTGTTCTGCTCTTCCAAAAACACCCATTTAGGGCAAGATCCTAAATTTTGAAAATATGAGGAGAAGGTCAAAGGGACGTGGTGGCCCCGGTCGTGGTGCTGCTGGTGGAGCTCCTGTTGCAGGGAGAGGACGTGGTGGATCTGTGCCAGATACACGCACAAGTGAAACACCTTCCTCAGGTGCGAGTGGGCGACCGAGCCTGCGGCGGTATTTTGTCGCGCCTAATGAGGCTGTACGAATGTTTAGGCCAGGACAAGTACAGGCGATAGTAGATTGGGTTGCTGACAGTGCCTCGGGTTCCTTCACATTGTCTCCCACCCACTCTTCTGATGAAAGAACAGAGTTGGCACCTGAAACCCATGTCCATCAGTCTTTCACCTCACCCCCCTGCAAATCAGCCAAGCAGTCTGAGCCCCAAATCATGCAGCAGTCTCTTCTGCTTTTCAATGACTCTGTTAGCAGGGTTTCCCAGGGCCATCCACCTAGCCCTGCCCCAGAAGTGGAAGAGATTGAGTGCACCGATACCCAACCACTTATGTTTCATGATGAGTACATGGGAGGACCATCGCAGTACGTCTCGGATGATGACGAAACACAGGTGCCAACTGCTGCTGCTTTCGCAATTGTGCAGACAGACAAGGAGGGCAGGGGTGAAGACTGGGTGGAAGAGGATGTGGAGGACGATGAGGTCCTCGACCCCACATGGAATCAACGTTATGCAGGTGACCAGTGTAGTTTGGAGGAAGAGGCGGTGGTCGCACAGAGCCACCAGCACAGCAGAAGAGGGAGCAGGGTGCAAAAGCGGAGCGTCTGTCAGCTAGACAGTATGTCTGCTACTGCCCAACGCAGCAAGGGACCGAGCACACCAAAGCCAGGTCCAAGGAGTTCCCCAGCGTGGCAGTTCTTCACACAATGTGCTGATGACAAGACACGAGTGGTTTGCACGCTGTGCAATCAGAGCCTGAAGCGAGGCATAAACGTTCTCAACCTGAGCACAACCTGCATGACCAGGCATCTAAGTGCGAAGCACGAGCTGCAGTGGAGTAGACACCTCAAAAACCAAGAAAGGTCTCTGGCTCCTCCTGCTTCCTCTTCTGCTGCAGTCTCAGCCTCTTCATCCACCTCTGTAGTGACAGTGGCACCTGCCACCCCGCAAACAGAGCATCTGCCAGCAACACTACCACCTGGGTCACCAACCATCTCCACAATGTCCCATGGAAGCGTTCAGCTCTCTATCTCCCAAACATTGGAGTGGAAGAGGAAGTACCCCCCTAGACACCCGCGATCCCTGGCCCTGAATGCCAGCATTTCAAAACTCCTGGCCTTTGAAATGCTGTCATTCCGTCTGGTGGAGACGCAGAGTTTTAAAAGCCTGATGGCATTGGCTGTCCCACAGTACGTCGTGCCCAGCCGCCACTATTTTTCCAGGCGAGCCATCCCTTCCCTGCACAACCAAGTGGAGGACAAAATCAGGTGTGCACTGCGCAACGCCATCTGTGGCAAGGTCCACCTAACTACGGATGGGTGGACCAGTAAGCACGGTCAGGGACGTTATATCTCCCTAACAGCACACTGGGTAAATGCAGTGGCGGCTGGGCCTGAGGCAGATAGCAGTTTGGCGCATGTCCTTCCACCACCGAGGATTGCAGGGCGCTTCAGTTTGCCTCCTGTTGCTAACTCCTCCTACTCCGCTTCCTCATCCTCTACCGCCTCCTCATCCGGTCAGCGTAACACCTTCACCACCAACTTCAGCACAGCCAGGGGTAAACGACAGCAGGCAGTTTTAAAACTTTCCTGTTTGGGGGAAAAACCCCACACCGCGCAGGAGTTGTGAAGGGACATGGAACAACAGACCAATGAGTGGTTGCTGTCAGTGAGCCTTAAGACCGGCCTGGTGGTGTGCGATAATGGGCGAAATCTCGTAGCAGCTCTGGGCCTAGCCGGTTTGACGCACATCCCTTGCCTGGCGCATGTGCTGAACTTGGTGGTCCAGAGGTTCCTTAAAAATTACCCCAATATGCCAGAGCTGCTGCAGAAAGTGTGGGCTGTGTGTGCGCACTTTCGGCGTTCTCACCCTGCTGCTGCTCGCCTGTCAGCGCTGCAGCGTAACTTCGGCCTTCCCGCTCACCGCCTCATATGTGACGTGCCCACAAGGTGGAACTCCACCTTGCACATGCTGGCCAGACTGTGCGAGCAGCAGCAGGCGATAGTGGAGTTTCAGCTGCAGCAATCACGCGTGAGTCGCTCTGCGGAACAGCACCACTTCACCACCAATAACTGGGCCTCCATGCGAGACCTGTGTGCCTTGTTGCGCTGTTTCAAATACTCCACCAACATGTCCAGTGCCAATGACGCCGTTCTTAGCGTTACTATCCCAGTTCTATGCCTCCTTGAAAAAACGCTTCGGGCGATGATGGAAGAGGATGTGGCACAGGAGGATGAGGAGGAGGAGGAGGAAGCGGGATCATTTCAAAGGCTTTCAGGGCAGTCTTTCACAAGTGGCTACGAGGGTGGGTTCCTGCACCAACAAACGCCAGGTACACAATTGTCCGGCGGAAAGGGAACAGTTCTGGAGGATGACGAGGTGGAAGAGGAGATGGAGGAGGAGGAGGCATTTTCACAGCAGGGTGGCACACAGACCAGCTCGTGGCCATCACTGGTGCGTGGCTGGGGGGATACAGAGGACACAGACGATTCACCTCCCACAGAGGACAGCTTTTCTTTGCCTCTGGGCAGCCTGGCACACATGAGCGATTACATGCTGCAGTGTTTCCGCAATGACCGCCGAGTTGCCCACATTTTAACTGGTGCTGATTACTGGGTGGCCACCCTGCTGGATCCCCGTTACAAGGACAACGTACCGTCCTTAATTCCCTCACTGGAGCGGGATCGTAAGATGCGCGAGTACAAGCGCACGCTGGTAGACGCGCTGCTGGTGGCATTCCCACCTGACAGCGGGCGTACGGTGGAAGCACAAGGCGAAGGCAGAGGAGGAGGAAGAGGTCGCCAACGCAGCCGGGGCACCGGCAGCACCTCAGAAGGCAGGGTTAGCATGGCTGAAATGTGGAAAAGCTTTGTCAGCACGCCACAACAACCAGCACCACCAGCTGAGATGGAACGTCTTAGCAGGAGGCAGCATTTCACCAACATGGTTGAGCAGTATGTGTCCACTGGCCTACACGTACTGGATGACGTGTCTGCCCCCTTTAACTTCTGGGTCTCCAAATTGGGCACATGGCCTGAGCTTGCCCTTTATGCCTTGGAGGTGCTGGCCTGCCCTGCAGCCAGTGTATTATCTGAACGTGTATTTAGCACGGCAGGGGGCGTTATCACAGACAAGCGCAGCCGCCTGTCCAGAGCCAATGTGGACAAGCTCACGTTCATTAAAATGAACCAGGCATGGATCCCACAGGACTTGTCCGTACCTTGTGCAGAATAGACCTGTATACCGGTGTTGTGACAAAAACTGTCCGGCCATCGGATTGTGTCCGGCCCATACTGCGAAGGCGCAGCGCTTGCGCAGTACAGAGGACAAGGAGATTCACAAAATCTCCGAAGATGAACGGCGCCTGTGCTGTGAGTGCAGGTTCAAGCCCCACCATCCAAGTGGACATACGGTAGCACATAGTAACAGGGCCCCTCACGGGCTCGGTTCGATCGCCACGCTTCGGGTACGGCCTCACTTGGCTCGTCTTGAACCACGGATGGTGTGGCCTTCACCTGAACTCACCACGCAGGTGCCGTTCGTCTTGGGAGATTTTAGAAATCCCCTTGTCCTACATACTGAGCAAGCGCAGTACAGGGTGGACACTATTTGACGGGGGACAGAATTCGACACATCACCGGCATTACACAGCCATTGTTGTATTTTTGAATCAGTGTTGGCTACCTCGTCCTCCTCCACCGCCGCTTCCACCTACACAGCCACATCCACCGCCACTTCAACCTCCTACTCCATATGGACCTCGTCCTCCTAGGTCAAGATTATTATTATTATTATTATTTTTTTTATGTTATTTTAAGTTATTTCCCTATCCACATTTGTTTGCAGAGCACTTGCCATGCTCTTAACAACATTTTGCTGCCATTTGCAGCCCTCTAGCCCTTTCCATTACCTTTTTAGAGCCTTTTTAGTCCTTAGTCCTTAGAAGTCCGGGTCCCCATTGACTTCAATGGGGTTCGGGTCCGGGTTTGGGGTAAAGTTCGGTCCCGAATCCGAACTTTTTCCCGAAGTTCGGCCGAACCCGTCGAACCCGAACATCCAGGTGTCCGCTCAACTCTACTTACTAGTGTAGCACACCCCCGTAGGAGCTGCTGGTTTAAATTTGGGCCTTGCACGTTACTTCAGTATTCGTTGTCTAGGGGAAGAAAGTCTGTAAGAACTCCAATGTCCACACAAGATGTAAAACCTTCTGCTGCTAGGTTTTATTTTCTTTGCTTAAAACTTGTGAAGAACAGTAGAAGGATGAAGGAGAAAAGGGGTAGGTTCAGGAACACAGTACAGATCACTTAGGAAAAACTTCTCAACAACAAAGTCCTTCACCACTCTTCCTCGAGTGGGTACTGCTCACCCGGATAGGCCCCTCTCACCTGGCCTAGCAGCCGGAATGATGCACGGACAATGATCAGGACCAGTCTCTGCCACAGACATGTTGTGAGCAAAATGAGTGAGTATAGTCCGGGATCCTCTGCCACAGGACTTAACGCTCAAACTTCCAGCCAAACAGTCAAAGAGCCTTTAAGCCCACCCAGCAGACTGTGAGGTAACTTTAGCTACGGTGCATCCTCCAACAGAATCACCAGGCCTTCCTCAAGACACCAGCCTTCCGCTCGGTCTTCTCCAGGATAGGTCCTCCCCTGGTCTCCTCCATCGAGTGGCTTCCTCCCGCAGGATGGACAGCAAAGGATCACCTTCAAAGTGTAGGTCCCAGTCAGCACAACGGGGCCTACTTGGTAGAGTTGCAGCCTCGGACCAACATGGTCCCGGGGCCGAAATCACACAACACACTCCTCGTGCCTGGAGGGCCGCGAGGGGAAGAAGGACCCTAAAAGATGGCTTCTGCCCCTTAAGTACCCTTCTCCAGCATGCTCAGCGGGTAGACCACTCCCACTGAACTGTTCCCGGGAAAGATACCCAATGCACTTTGGCCTGTCAGTCTTCCACATTGGCCTGGGGTGGTAACGCCACCTACAGGCAAACAGTGGGAAGTCTTCCAACACAGCCATAGCCGGAACAGAGGCTAATTTAGCATAATTATTTACAGAGTCTGAGCTAACTACCAGCTCAGACACTCACTAAATTTAACATAGCGCCCAGTCATTGGGAGCAGGGCGCTACACTAGTATTCAAGTGTAACATACAAATTTATGTCACTGGGATTGTGGTGAGGGGTAACTGGGCCGGTGGAGTGTAAGCTCCGCGGAACCAGGTAAGAAATGCTGCACAACCAAAGAGAGAGAAGAGTTATGAAATGTAATGAGAAACTGGCTGCTATCCATAGTGTACAGAGTGCTATGAGTTAAAGAATTGTGCCATGGATTTCAAGGAGTTGACAATCGTCACTTTTAAGTTGGAGTGCTGTCTTAATGCCAGCCTTGCTTTAAATGGAAGGCTCAGCCCACCTCTGGGGGCACTACCGAGAGCTCTCTCTGGGTCCCCATATGAAAGTAGTGAGCACCGCCTACATGGGTGGGGGCTGGTGGATTTGTAGATTTGTAGTTAAAGAAGATCATTTAGGAAGATGATCACACTTCACCTTAATTATTAGCAGTTATAAGTACACTGCATTTCTGTCAAGATCATTTTCTGTACTTGCAGAAAATGTTCTTAGCCTGAAAAAATAAAAACAAATGCAGTCACAATATCAAAGTATGGGTAAGTTGCAATATATTACATTTTTGGGTTAGGAATAATTTACTAATTCAACACTTTAACCCTTAGCTACAGCCATAATAACAGCCAGGGCCCCTCACATCTTTGAGGTGAGTAGCTACAACCTTTCGATGCTGTGTATCTTTACAGCAGACTTGTTCGGTTGTTTTCCAGATTCACGTGTGCTTATCCAGCCAGTCCAAAAGTTGCTGACCCTCCCGTCTGCTACCTGCTTGAGGAAATCCCAGCATCATCCGTGTGGCTTACAAGAGATTTAGCATAGAGCCCTGTCTGAAATCAGTGAGTCACGTTAATCGATTTTGCATTAGGGTAGGCCTAGAATACATTATTTCCAATCCATCCCTGATTAGTGCGCAGATCGAAGTGCTAATACTGCACATATATTTCACACCAGATGGGGAATCAGCTTATCTCAGAGTGACTCAGACAACCAATGAATTAACATTTTCTTCTTTGCTCCTTAAAGAGGAAGTAAAGTCTTCTTGTTTAATTGTACCTATAGGTAAGCCTAAAATAAGGCTTACCTGTAGGTACTACAAATATCTCCTAAACTTGCAACGTTTAGGAGATATTTACTATACAGACGGTCCTCTAGTTACATACATCTGACTTACAAACGACTCCTACTTACAAACAGAGAGAGGAAACAGGAAGTGACAAGAAATCTACCCCTAGGAAGGGAAATTCACTCCTGTAAGTGTTATTATGAGAAAAAAGGTACCTCCACTGATGCTTTATCACCAATTCTTGTTTCCACAACAACCCAAATGTTCAAAATCCAATTGTCATAGGGACAGAAAGTGAAGTGAAATCTTCTGAACAGGTGCACAGACAGCAAAACAAATGTTACAGGGGTGCCCCTATGCCAACTAAAAAGCTTAAAAATATTTTTTTGGGCTGGAGCTACACTTAAAAAATTTACCTGTTCGGACTTCCAAACAGATTCAACTTAAGAACAAACCTACAGACCCTATCTTGTTTGTAACCCGGGGACCTCCTGTATACGCCAACGCCGACGTCATCGGCGCATGTGCTCTGAAGAAACGGCCGTCGGTACCGTTTCATCAGGACCCTGTACCATGACTAGCGGCTCCCGTGCGCATGCGCGGGAGTTAAGTCATCGCGGCTTCAGCCAATCACAGCGTCGGAGCCCACAAACACAGAAGAAACTCCAGGGATAATGTCAGCCATCTCGAGAAGAGGAGATTAAGGGGGGATTTGATCAACATGTACAAATACATAAGGGGACATAAGGGGTTCATATAGTGAACTTGGTGTTGAGTTATTCACTTCAAGGTCATCACAGAAGACAAGGGGGCACTCTTTACAACTGGAGAAAAAGAGATTTCATCTCCAAATACTGAAAGATTTTTTCTCAGTAAGAGCTCTAAAAATGTGGAATAAACTCCCTCCAGAGATGGCTCTGTCCAACTCAGTAGATTGCTTTAAAAAATGCCTGGATTCTTTCCTAGGTGTACATAATATAACTGGGTACTGACATTTATAGATAAAGTTGATCTAGGGAAAATCCGATGGCCTCTCGGGGGATTAGGAATGATTTTTGTCCCCTGCTGTAGCAAATTGGATCATGCTTTGCTGGGGTTTTTTGCCTTCCTCTGGGTCAACTGTGGGTATAGGATTGTGTATATGGAATTGTATGAGTTTTTTTTTTTTTTTTCGATTGAACTAGATGGACTTGTGTCTTTTTTCAACCTGACTATGTAACATAGTTGAAATAAAAAGCAACACTAGGGGCATTTGCTACACATTCCTGGCAATGTAGAAGTGGTTGGAAGCCTTGCACCAAATTTATCCACCAAAAAAACCCATATGACCTAGAAGCTGCACCAGATTTTGCACTCTCCAGTTTTAGTAAATCAACTCCATTGTCATTTTTGGTGGTGGGTGTGATCATTCATCAGCTTGTTAAGGAATTTATGGAGCCCAGAAAAGAACAGGGGCAGAACAGGGAGAAAAAAGAGTAGAAAGAAATCAAAATTGTGATAGATGCATTATCAGATCTTTCAGTAAGGGACATAAATACTGTATGTTTGGTATAGACTGATGTAACATGTTTAAAATGTATATAAACCCAAAAAGAAAAAAATGTATTATATTGTAGTTTACCAATCCTCAGATGTGGTACCTGGATTTGTTTTCTTTTTTTTTCAGGCTAAGTACATTTTCTGCAAGTACAGAAAAACACCCGTCAATCATTATAAAAATCAAATGTCCTTGGAACTTCCTGTGCAATTAACGGAAATGTTATCAGCTGTCCAAACTATCTACTGTGAATTGCACAACCCCACCCTATGTAAAAGAGATGAGCAGTGGGGATGATATTTGCAGTCCAAATCTAGATATCATTCTAGGGTGCCAACACTGCCCCCTCCATAGATACAGTACAGTGTCACCCTAGGGCAGGAAACATGTTATTGGCAGGATGACCAGGTGAAAAGGCAGGTATCACATCTAGAGACTGGTGGTCTGCAATATATACATATATTTAGGTTTAGATATGCTGTAAATAATTACTACAATCATTTCCCTTTGGAATTAATAAAGTATTCTGATTCAGAAAAAAAACAGTTAGATTTAGGGGGCATTTAGCAACATTTTACTATTTGTGTTATTTATTGTGCTATATTATATTATAGTGGTTTAATTATATTAGTATATCAATTATCTATCTATCTATCTATCTATCTATCTATCTATCTATCTATCTATCTATCTATCTATCTATCTATCTATCTATCTGTCCATAACTGTATGTCCATCTATCTGTCTATGTACCTATCTGTCTATCCCAGTGGTTCTCAACCTCTAGTGCCGTGGCCACTTGATAAAATTTCCCAAGTTGTAAGGACCCCTAACAGTAAAATTATTTTCGTGGCGTGGGTTGTCAGCACCCAAGGCAAGACAAGTAATTTGCCCCCTAACCCATGGAAATTTAGCGCTCCCTGAGTCCCCTCCACTCGTACATTAAAACCTCATATGGTACAATTTAGGATGTACCACTCTTTCTCTTTGTTCTCGTTTCTTTCCCTTTTATCTCTCTCTATCCTAATTTCTTGTTTTTTCCCCCCATCCCTCTCTCTCTAGCCGTCTTTCTTGTTCTTTCTCTTATTCTTTCTCTCCCTTTTTCTTTCTTCCTTCCCCTCTTTTCCTCTCCCTTCCATGTATTCTCTATTTTTATTTCTTCTCTTACTCCTTGGTGGGGGGGGGGGGGATGGGATGAGTGGCAATGCTGGGGGGAGTTCTGATCAATCAACTTAATATCTCTCTAAACCTTTCTCAACAGCAGGTGGCCTTATGTGTCATTCTGTTCCTGAGCCCTGATGTACACACTTAGTGAGGATCATACAGGAAGGTTTCAGCTAAGACAATGGTCATGTGATTGTGACGTTTTAAGGAGAGGCTGAGAGATTCACAAACGTGTCACAGTGACTCGAGAAGGTGTATTATGTGTGTGTTTATATGTGTGTCATATTACATATCTGAGTAAGCAAGGAGGGGTAGAGGGAGACAAATATTGAATATGTCACACACTACCATCGTATTGTGTGGCCCTGTTGCAATGTATTTCAGGACATAATGCAACATTTGAAATTTATCAATAATAAACATATACCAACAGCATCAATACTTACGTGTACTAGTGCTAACAAAAACACTATTCAACTATTACTTTAGATCAGTGTTTACCAAACTACAAGGTGGGTACCATGGGTGGGAATCTGTGGGACCCAGGACATCTGTGCAGTGAGAACATTCTTATTTTAGTTACCAATGGTGGAAAGAACAGGGAGCATGGTATAACAGTTTGTATGGGCTTCTATACATGATTCTGGAGGATGTTTTTAAAGGCCATGTACTAGCTGGTTGCTGGCAGTATAGGTGGACTAGACATATGGTCATTTTTCATAGAGGTGGCACTTAGAAACCACAAGCTGTGATGCTAGTACACTTCAGAAGTCCACATATCTACACAACATTTCTCAGGAACTGTTTACCCTGGATCGAAAACCTATGCTCATCTAGTCTAAACTATAACCGTTTGGGTATTTAGAATGCCCCAATATAAGTTGTGTCCCAAGTAGTCTGCACTCCCTTTCTCCTCCATCCTTCCCTTCCCCCTTCCTTTTCTAATTTATCTGGAGTCTTTTTCCTAACTTTCCTGTACCTTTCTCCTATCAATATCCTTCTCTTTCCTATAGACAAGATGCTGGTGTTTATACTGCAACATGACAATAATTGACTTGTCCACCTATTCCAGCCTTTTTCAACCAGGGTGCCTTGAAGCTTCTTCAGGGGTGCCTTGGCAAAATGCCCAAAGATTTATGAAAGATTGTATACAAGCCAGCAGGTGGATGAAGCCTGCCTTTTAGCTACACAAAGCCACATTTTTTCATTATGTACCATTATGACTTTCTAGACACTGGCATCCTAACAACCAATGATGTCATCAGTTAATAAGGAGGATATCTGTCGCCTCCACAGCATCCTCATTTGACCCTCTGCTCCACTCCCTCGGCACTGGGGTGACATTAGCTGACTGATTGGAAACATTGGAATACTATTCTTTACCAGTGTGCAAAAGTGTACTTGCTTTGGAAGAAAAAAATTGCCACTAACGTTGGGTGTCCTACATGTGTGGCTAATGCTACATTATGTAAAACTATTAGAATCGTTTTTTATACTTTAGAAAGGGGTGCCTCGAGACTGTCCATAATTTTAAAGGCTGCCCTGAAATTGTCTATAATTTTAAAGGGTGCCCTGACTGAGAAAAGGTTGCGAAACACTGACCACCTGGAAACAATGCAGTGTACATTGTACTGTTAAAAATCTGAGTGTATTTTTTTTCTCTGACTCTTTTTGTACACCTTTTTGCAAAAAAATTCAATAAAACATTTGTGAAAGAAGAGGTCACGTATCACAGTTTTAGAACAGTAGATATTACTACCTGTATATTGTATACAGCTTTTAACTGTAAAGATGGTAGTATTTATCAGTGTGTATGAATTTTTAACCAGATATTTGCAGTGTTGGGGAACATAAAAAAGCTGACATCACTAATGAATTTGAGGAATCATAGCATAGATGACTATCCCTAGTTTTCTAGGGATTTTAACCTAACTTCTGTCCTTGAGGGCTGTTTAGATGGGGTGCAAAGTGGTGTGGCAGCAATAACACACACACGGCCCAAGTGCGATGAAAGAGCTTGTATTGAAATAATGTATGTGTCATATTGCACTCACGGCTCCAATAGTGTGTAGAAAGCAGGTTTAAAGGGGTTGTAAATTCTTGTGATTTTTCACCTCAATGCATTCTATGCATTGAGGTGAAAAACCTATTGTTCCTCCACTGGGGACAAGCACACCCGCTCCAGCCGGTGTCTCAGGTCCTGATTGGATAGATTGATAACAGCGCAGCCATTGGCTCCCGCTGCTGTCAATCAAATCCAATGATGCGGTAGCCGGGGGGCGAGGCCGAGTCCTGCTGTCTGTGTCAATGTACGCAGCAGCAGGACACGGGAGAGCGCCCGGACGGGTGCCCCGAGGGAGTGCACTTCTCTGATGGGGCACTCGAGAAGAGAAGGAGCCAGGAGCGCCACTGATGGACACCAGTAGAGGAGGATCGGGGCCACTCTCTGCAAAAGCAACTGCACAGAGGTAAGTATGACATGTTTGTTTAACAAAAAAACAAAAAAACACGAACATTAACATATCCTTTAAGCTGAACCAACAGCACCTGTTAGGAGGGACAAGTGGGAAGATATCCAGAGAAGATGTGAGCTCTACATTTTCCCTCCTCATCAGGAACCTTTCCCTGCTGCATGTTCTGTCTCTACCAGATGAGGCACCAGTCCCTACTCTACCCACTGGCAAAAGGGCGGCAAGCCTGGGGGCCAAGCCCTAAATAGGCTCTGCCTGACCCAAGATGTCTGCCAGAATCACATGGGGTGGCAGCATCCAACCAGATAGCTTCCACAGTGACCCAGGAAGCCATAGGGAAGTCATGTTCTTCTTGGCTTCCTCTCCAACTGTTCTGCCACTGCGAGTGAGCACCACCTACAATGAAGAAAGTAGACTGCACCTGCCTACAGCTGCACCCTCATTTTGCTCCCTTGCTGCAATGTTTGGGCACAACTTGGAGCATACAAATGGCTAAGGGATATTTTCCCATTCCAATGTGAAAACACGGTGTACCCGTGTTGTCAATTATTGAGTCATACTTGGAAGTACCAGATATTTATTTTCTCTACGAGCAGTTGAACAGACTGGTAGTTTAGTGAAAAGAAGGTGAATATGTAAAACTAGGAAGGGTAGCAGTTAAGTGAAACTTTTTCACATCAGCCCTTGCCCTCAAGGGGCTTACTCTCTAAGGTCCCTAACTCATATTCATACATACACCTACATGGGTTAATTTAGACAGGAGCCAATGAATCTACCTGCATGTCTTTGGGGTGTGGAAGGAAACCCACACAGGCACAAGGAGAACATGCAGACTCCAGGCAGGTAATGCTGTGGTTGGGATTTGAACCAACTACCCTAGTGCTTCCAGGCAAAAGTGCTAACCATCAGTTTTATTTTTTTCTTGTGTTTTGGGTAGTTCAGTTTATTTCAATAATCACTGCCTGTTTTTTAATATCTACAAAAACAATAATAAAATAACAAGGCTAATAAGAGCCTTTTTTACTACAAGAATAAGTCAATCATAAATAAAAGGGACTTTCATAATCCTTAAGAGCTATTTAAAGCCCATTGCACCCCTAAAAACCATCTTATTTTGTCTCAGTATTGTTCATCTCTTCAGAAGAGGCCTTCACTTCACATACTAAACAGCTTGATCAGGGCTCAACATTTCAAGTCCTGAGGTACTAGCCAGGCCTCAAGAGTTACTCGCCACCAGTTGCCCCACCCAACCCCTACCCTGCCCCACCTCTAATTCCGCCCCTAAACACGCCCTCATAAATTATCTTATGAAATAACACTTAAAAGGTTTATGCATAATTAAGTTATAAAAATAAATATTCACAACTTTATCAGTGTCCATCAGTGCAGCCTCACCTGTGCCCAACAACACAGCCTAACTGTGTCCATCAATGCCGCTTAAACCTGTGCCCAACAATGCAGCCTACCTGTATCCATCAATGCCGCTTCACCTGTGCCCAACAATACAGCCTACCTGTGTCCATTAATGCTGCTTAACCTGTGTCCAACAATGCTGCCTCACCTGTGTCCATCAATGCTGCCTCCCCTGTGCCCAAAAATGCAGCCTACCTGTGTCCATCAATGCCGCTTCAATTGTGCCCAACAATGCAGCCTCACCTGTGTCCATCAATGTCACTTCACCTGTGCCCAAGAATGCAGCCTACCTGTGTCCATCAATGCTGCCTCACCTGTGCCCAACAATGCAGCCTACCTGTGTCCATCCATGCTGCTTCACCTGTGTCCATCAATGCAGCCTCCCCTTTGTCCATCAATGCAGCCTACCTGTGTCCATCAATGCTGCTTCAACTGTGTCCATCAATGCAGCCTCACCTGCGCCCAACAATGCAGCCTACTTGTGTTCATCAATGCAGCTTACCTGTGTCCATCAATGCAGCCTACGTGTGTCCATCAATGCAACCAACCTGTGTCCATCAATGAAGCCTACCTGTGTCCATCAATGCAGCCTACCTGTGCAGGGGAAGAGAGGAGAGGAAGAGGATTGCCGGACAGATCATCAGAGCGCCGAGGAACATCGCTGTAACAGCTTTCATTTCAATTGCCGTGTGTTCCACCGCTGTCCATCAATGCAGCCTACCTGTATCCATCAATGTGCCTACCAATGTCCATCAATGCAGCCTCAACTGTGTCCATCAATGCTGCTTACCTGTGTCCATCAATTCTGCTTCACCTGTATCCATCAATGCAACCTCACCTGTGTCCATCAATGCAGCCTACCTGAATCCATCAATGCTGCTTCACCTGTGTCCATTAATGCTGCTTCACCTGTGTCCATCAATGCAGACTCACCTGTGCCCAACAATGCAGCCCACCTGTGTCCATCTATGCAGCCTACCTGTGTCCATCAATGTAGCCTACCTGAGTCCATTAATGCAGCCTACCTGTGTCCATCAATGAAGCCTACCTGTGTCCATCAATGCAGCCTACCTGTGCAGGGGAAGAGAGGATTGCCGGACAGATCATCAGAGCGCCAAGGAACATCGCTGTAACAGCTTTAATTTCAATTGCCGTGTGTTCCGCCGCTCGTCATCACATACAGCCACGCCTCCTGACCCAGGGACTTTGAAATACGTCACACGTCCCGTGATTGGACGGGTGTTCTGTCTATCAAAGTACCCGGGCCAGGTGGCGGGGCTGTTTGTGACAGCGAGTGCAGGGTACACACGACAATTGAAATTAAAGCTGTTACAGCGATGTTCCGCACTCTAATGATCAGGTCGGCTCGGATCTTCTTTCTTCCTCTGGGCCATCGCTGGGAGAAGAGCTCCCATTCTACCCCGCCTACTGCCGGTGCTCGCCACCGCCCCCTGCTCTCAGTAAGCCCATTTTTACTAGCCCTCATTTTCCACGCACAAAATGTGAGTAGGCGAGTGGAAAATTTGAGGGCTGCAGCTTGACATCCAAGCAATATCTACAATAAATGCTGAAAAAAATACTTTCCCCTTCCCTGATAGCCAAAGTAAAAGGGTAAATTCCTACAAAGGTAAGAACCCCATTAGGAAGATATCCTCTCACTTTCTGTCTTAGTCACTACTACCTCTGAGACATGGGAAAAGGATAAATTTCCCCTAAGGGAATGCAGAAAGCAATGCAACCTGCCAGAAACTCTACCCCTTCCCTGCTGTGCTAAAATGTAGTGTGTAACGGGAAGGCCCGGGGAACCCAGAATCTCTTAGACAGTATGAGATACCTTTGCTTCAGCTTCCCCAATGCCTCTTATGTGTAAACCACCCTGTGTCTCACTTAGGGGCACAGGGTGAATCAGAACCCCACCATGATCTGTGATAGCCATATCCAATACGGTATATACAGGGCATATATTGGATGTATACTGTGTGTGGGGGTTGTGTAATCATTGCTGTGATGAGGTGGGGGGGTGATTTACATTCTACTGTCTAGTGTGGCTTGTGGTAATTAGGTCTGTAATTATAGGTTGTGGAACTAGCAGACAGAAAGGCTACAGATCCTTTCATTGTAAGATGTGTGTTGAAAGTTCATTATGCAAATATTGTGTGAAGTCTTTTGATAGATGGGAGACAGTAAGGTTAGTCTAGAGGTCATGGGTCTGAGACAGCAGCTGTAGCTAATTGACTCATGTAAATTGGGTCTGGTCAGATGGGTATTGGGAGACAAAAGCTAACCTGTTGTCTTCTAGGAGGTGTCAAAATACTGTGTATTGGGCCTTGTTATGTTGTGGGTGGAGTTGGACCATTGGTCATGTAGATTAATGCAGTATTCGTTGAGTGTATAAAAAGACCTGGGTTTTCTCATAATAAAAGTAGTTCATGTTGGAAAGATACAGAGTGTGTCTCGTTCTTTCGGAAGGATTAATTCCTATGGGAAGTGGTCGGCAGCGAATGTGTGTCCAGGAGAGGGAAGATATCTAAACGGCATTAACCCCTTTCATACTTGGGTAGTCGTTACATTGGTGGCAGCAGTGGGATTTTCCCTCCAGTTCCTGGGACACTCCAAACCACCACAGTGAATGACCAGCTATGCAGCCGGCAGGAAAGCCACGCTGAAAGACCTACTTGAGAGCCGTGGAGGGACCAGTGGGACAAAGAACAAGGCCAACTTGATCAGGGAGCTAGCCGAGATGGACCAGAGGGATGGTGATGCAAGACCCCGATCAATTGAAGATTTGTTTCAGCAACGAGTTCGAGAGCGGTTGGCATTATATGGTGCTAACCCATCAGAGACCGCCATACAGGAAGCCATTAAAGGCATCCAGCTGCAGGATGCGCGACGAGAGAGAGAACGACAGCGACAAAAGAGAGAACTAGAGCGACAAAAGAGAGAACTAGAGCGACAACATGAGCGGAGAATGGCGGAAATACGGCAATCGGAGATCGCCTACAGACAGCTGCTAGAATCTGCTCAGCAGCAGGGTGGTGCGACCTGTGCCTGGGACTATCAGGAAATACCAGTGGACAACTCTGGAATCCTGGCTGAAGAATCGGCAGTGGAAAATCTGAAGATTGCCATCCCTAAAGCCGAAGTGGATGATATGGAGTTCCAGGGAGCTAGCTTGGCTGAAGAATCGGCAGTGGAAAATCTGAAGATTGCCATCCCTAAAGCCGAAGAGGATGTTATGGATTATGCATCGCCTGCTCAAGTACTGGCAGCAGGACAGAGTACTGCAGACCCCTGCTCTACACCCGTGGCAGTTTTGGAGGCCCGAGGTGAGAAGGTGATGGGTCCTCTTTCCCAGGGGATTTCAGAGATGCAGGGAGGAGAAGCAGCCCTTTTTCCCCCCAATAGTTAGCCAGAGCAGATGGTGTAGAGTCCCCAGCAGAAGTGCTGGCAACAGGGCAGAGTGCTAGCAACCTCTGCCCAGCACCGGAAACAACTGTGGAGTTTCAGGGAGCCGGGGCAGTTGGCCCCTCTCTCCAGCAACAAGCTGAGGTGGTAAAGCTTTTACCCCCAACTGAATCACGGGCAGCAGGGCAGAATGCTACTGGCCTCTGCACACAACTGCAACTTGAGCAGAGATCAGTGGATGGGACTGCGGTCTCCACTCACAGCAACCCAGCAGAAGAGCTGGCAACAGAGCAGAGTGCCGCGGGCCTCTGCTCTCAACTAACAGAAGAGGGAGTTCCTGTGGTACTGGATGGGACTTCGGTCTTCACTGACACAACCCCAGAAAATGGTGTGAAACTGAGACAGGAGGATGTCAGTCTTGCTTTGCAAGCACTGGGGGATTTTCACCTACCACAAGTGGATGGGACTTCAGTCTCCACTTGTATACCTCCGGGATGCTGGGCAGTCGGCCCAGATCCCCAACAGGATGACGGACTGAGCCCAGTCACCCTGTCTTCTCCCCAGCGGCGGGTATGTTCTCTGAGAGAGGCAAAGGTTGGCTGGGTAAGTAATGCTCTGTTTGGAGCAGTTTATTTAGGGTACTGTGTGGATACCGGCATTAGAGGAAAGGAACTATGGACTAACTTCGGAATCAACCCGTCTGGGGTCGCCTCCTGTGTTAGTCTCCTGCCGAAAGGGGAGAGATGTAACAGGAAGGCCCGGGGAACCCAGAATCTCTTAGACAGTATGAGATACCTTTGCTTCAGCTTCCCCAATGCCTCTTATGTGTAAACCACCCTGTGTCTCACTTAAGGGCAAAGGGTGAATGAGAACCCCACCATGATCTGTGATAGCCATATCCAATACGGTATATACAGGGCATATATTGGATGTATACTGTGTGTGGGGGTTGTGTAATCATTGCTGTGATGAGGTGGGGGGGGTGATTTACATTCTACTGTCTAGTGTGGCTTGTGGTAATTAAGTCTGTAATTATAGGTTGTGGAACTAGCAGACAGAAAGGCTACAGATCCTTTCATTGTAAGATGTGTATTGAAAGTTCGTTATGCAAATATTGTGTGAAGTCTTATGATAGATGGGAGACAGTAAGGCTAGTCTAGAGGTCATGAGTCTGAGACAGCAGCTGTAGCTAATTGACTCATGTAAATTGGGTCTGGTCAGATGGGTATTGGGAGACAAAAGCTAACCTGTTGTCTTCTAGGAGGTGTCAAAATAATGTGTATTGGGCCTTGTTATGTTGTGGGTGGAGTTGGACCATTGGTCATGTAGATTAATGCAGTATTCGTTGAGTGTATAAAAAGACCTGGGTTTTCTCATAATAAAAGTAGTTCATGTTGGAAAGATACAGAGTGCGTCTCGTTCTTTCGGAAGGATTAATTCCTATGGGAAGTGGTTGTCTGAGTGTGAAGGATCGGCAGCGAATGTGTGTCCAGGAGAGGGAAGATATCTAAACGGCATTAACCCCTTTCATACTTGGGTAGTCGTTACATAGTGTTTTTGCAGCTGCATATTTCTCCATGTTTCCTACTGCTTTCTGTCTTAGCGATCTCTGCTACAGGACACAGACAGCAAGAAAACTTGAGATAGGTTCTAAACATTCCCTGGTCTGTCCAAAACAAGAAAAACGATTTTGGTTAGCGTTCCACTTTAAATCTGCCTGTCCATCTTTCAGAGGTGGGAATAGAGATCATGAAGGGCTAAACCCCTGTGACCACCTGAAGATCAATGTGGTGTGGATATTTTTACATATCTAATGCTTTTCTACTCAGTGCAGGAGAGGCAGGAGGTCGCAGCCCAGTGAACCACGTAACACAATGTGCTTTGTCTGAGTCTTGGCACCCATTAAATCCCCTGGAGCTCTGTAACAGGAACATGAGCTGCTAGGTAAATTTTATGCACTGAACCTCATAAAGATAAATGAATACTGCAACTTGGGCTGAGTGATGGGCTTCTGGTATGTGCCCAACATTTTGAAGTCTGTAATAATATACACTGTACTTTTTAGCATGTGTTTATATTGATTCTTAAAAAATGTTCTCTGTTCATGGAAAAGCATATTCCAATGAAATTAGCAGTGCCAAGGCTTATTAACGTTACAAAAAAAAAATGGTTATTTTAGATAGTATTTTTACTCAATCGTCTATTTAAAGCAGCAAATGGCTTGGTGAGATCATCTAAAAGTTGCTCATTTTTTCCACAAAAACAATTTTGGTGAAGTACCTTCAGTGACCAAATGCGTCCATAACGGATGACGAGAGTTGTTTTCACATGGACTTCTATGTTATTATATAAGTAAAGCCAGCTAGAATAACATTGGCCTGAGGGACAAGTCACTGTAAATGTCAGAAGGGAAAAATCATAAGACTTTACTATTTATGGACAACCAACCAAAAATGAACCAGATATTAAAGGTGACCAAAAATAATCACATGTGATTCTTCAGCTGAGTTTGGTGTCTAGATCGTAAAGCTGAAATCCGGGCAGATATAAAAATCACAAATGAATAAAGCTCCGTATTCTTTAATACATATTTATTAAGATCACACCTGTAGATCCCTTATACTTACATAGTATTTTTCTTTGGCAATATTGTCCAGCAAAAAATATTTTGTTTCCATGCAATCTATAGTAAAAAAACAAACAAAAAAAACCCCCAAAATTTGCTTGTGCTGAGTGCTGCTTCTGCTGCGTGTTGGCTTTAAAATCAGCAGTGGTACATTTACTGTATACATTTTATTCTATAAGTTTGCTCATTTATAATTAAACTAAATGATGTTTCTAGTACAAAGAATGTAAAATTTTTACAAATTATATAAAGGTGCTTTTTTCAATTTTGATAATTTCTTTAAATGTTTCATAAAAAATAAAGATTAAAATTAAAAATAATTAGCAAAATGGGGAGAGTTAATGAAGAGTGGAGCAAGCATAAAGATCTAAACATAAAACATGGAACAGATGCTACTCCTAATTACCAAAAGGGGCCCTGATATAAAGGCCTTTTTTTTTCTAATTTCTTTTAATGTTACATAAAATAAAAAAGTTAATGACCAAAATGGGGGGAATTAACGAAGAGTGGAGCGATCATGAAGCTCTAAATACAAAATATGGAGCATATGTTGCTCCTAATTAGCAAAAGGGGTGCAAATCTCTTTGTTAATTAGGAGTGATCAGTTCTCTTTCTTTCTCGTACATCACGGGACACAGAGCGACATAGTCATTACTAATGGGTTATATAGATACCGTCAGGTGCTGGCACTGGCAACTTCCAAAACCGGAAGTACCCTCCCCTATATAAGCCCCTCCCATCCGGGAGCACCTCAGTTTTTTGCCAGTGTCTAAGGTGTTGGCCAAGAAGAAACATGTGTTTTTCACTGAGCTTGCGTACAGGTTCTTTTGGGCCTCAGTAAGCTATTCCGGATCCGACCAAAAAAGCTTCATAGCTAAACGGTCGGTACCCGGGCCTTGCAGAGAAGAGCAGGGTTTTGCCTGTAATGCTTCTCTTAGGAGAGCTGGACCCTGGGATCCAGAGCTCTGGTCATACCCACGACCAAGATGTTTTCTGTGCAGGGTGCTATACAGGTCCAGGGGAGTGGAATCCTTGGGAACACGGTCCCTGAAGGTTTGATTATAATGCCTGCCGTGATAGGTGAAGTTTGGGCTTTTGTGGACCAAACAAAGTCCTGCGGCGGGGAACAGGTAAGTAGGGGCCCCCAGGAACTTGGTTCTATTGGGGGACCCCCAAGCCTAATTTGTCTTTCTGTCTGTTACCTAACGGTATTCCCGCTAATATTCTGTGTATGCCTGTTACTACTGAGAAAATGTAAAAATTTTAATAGTAGGCAAGGAAAAAAAAAATAAAAAATGTAAGACCGCGGTACCTGTGTTAGACACTAGAGGCCGCTATGGTTCTTTTTCTTGTAATGTGGATTTTTTTCTTCCAGAATTAAATCCAGGCAGTTGGTATGGTCTCTGCTGGGAAGCTGTCTCCTCTGCCCTGTTGCTGCGCTCATCCATCCCCGGGCCCTGCGGCAAAGGGACCCTGGCTCCCATCTAGCTCCTGGTTGTTTTCAAAAAAGGCGCCGAAGGCACACGTGCCCGCGCGCGTGCGCGTGCACGCGCCTCTATTCATAGAGGCGATCTGGAAAAAGGGGCGGAGCAGGTGGATGACGCTCAGGTGTGCGCCGCGGCGCTACTGCGCATGTGCGGGCGTCCAGCGTGTTTTGAAGCATTATAGCTGGCTGTTGAAGGCACAGACAGAGCTAGCAACAATATAAAGGCACATAGAGGCGGTTGATGCAGGCATCCCCTAGAAAAGCACTTTAGTAGACACCAACTGTGATATAGCAGCAATTGTGCTAGACTATTCTCAGTAAAAGTGGTGTATTACGGCTGGAATACCTCAGCTTTAGGCTTAGGAATATGCCGTCCAGAAGCTCCGGAACTGAATCTTCCAGGAAGCGAAGGGGGTCTCATCGGGCTCTGAGGATCTTGGGCATACTTCTGCTGCACAGTCTCCCCTGAAGTTCAGAGGTAAGTGACCGTAGAGACCCCGCAGGGGTACTTGGTACTGTGGCTGTCCTCAGTTCACCTGCTCCTGTGTATGTAACAGAGGAGGTTTTTTCCTCAGCTCTGGGAGGATTAGAGAGAGATTGTCAACATTGATCGGTGCCTCCCTGTCAGGGAAAGCACGCCCGATCTCCGTCTCCTCCTTCAGAGTGCCTGTTAGCAGAGCAACAGTCCCATACAGGGATCGACCTGCCTGAAGGGGATCAGGATGAGGTTGATTCTGTTATAAAGGAATCAACAGTGGGGGAACCTTTTCTCAGCATCTCAAGCTGAAAGATTATGGGTTCAGTCTCTGACTAACATGGTCCGATCAGCATTTAAAAATGCACCTTGCGGAACCATCAACCACTACTGTATCCTCGTTGGGGTCGCTAGAAGCCCCCAGACTGTCTGTTCTTTTCCACTTCACCCTTTGCTGAAAGGGCTCATTTACCAGGATTGGGAACATCCTGAGAAAATATTTAGTCCCCCAAGAGATTTCTGGTGGTCTATCCCATGGAGGATAAGTTCATCAAAAAAAAAAAAAAAATGGAAGGTCCCTACAGTGGACGCAGCCATCTCTTGTATGTATAAATCACTCACATGTCCAGTGGATAATGTCTAAATGTTCAAGAACCCAATAGATAAAAGATTGGAGTCCTTATGAAAATCTGCTTCTTTCTACAGCAAGCTTGGTGACACAACCAGCAGCAGCAGCTATTGGGGTCTGCTAAGCAGTAAAGGATCAGTTGAAACAGGTCTTGAGGGACTTGACAGATCAGCAGGCTTTGCCCTAGCTGATCTACCTAGAGCCTTAGGCTTTGCGGTTGACGCCATAAAGGATTCAGTCCATCAGGCCTCCCGCCTTACGCTGTCTACATATGCGTAGGCTCCTATGGCTCAAAAACTGGTCTGCTGAAGCTCCCTGTAAAGAATGGCTGGTTAGCGTCCCATTTCATGGTGAACGCTTATTCAGGGAAAACCGGACAAATATATCCAGAAAATTTCCAGCGGTAAAAATACGCTCTTGCCGGTTAAAAACAGAGTTAGAGGTCCCTCTTTAAGAGGCCTGCTTCTCCAGTCCCTGGGGCATCGGCTGTGTAACAGTTCCGACGGCCTCCTCGGTCAATTCCCGGGGGTAAAAAACAGGGACAATAGCGGGGTAATGAGAAACCTTGGGTCAGGGGAGGTACAAACCTCCCCCAAAGTTAAATTCATTGAAGCCCCCACTCAGTCGGGTGGGGGGAGGACTCCAGTTGTTCGCAAGAGACCTGGCGGGACACGATCAAGACAGATAGGTGCTCTCCGCAGTATGTTTGGGATACAGTTTGGACTTAAAAGACTCTCCTCCTTCCCATTTTTTGAGGTCAAACGTGCCAAGGGATCCCCGGAAGAGAGAGTCCCTCCTGTTGGCACTAGAACAACTATTGCTCCAAGGAGTAATTATGGAGGTTCCCCTGGAAGAAAGAGGGTTCGGGTTTTACTCAAACCTCTTTACAGTCCCGAAGCAAACGCGGACGGGAGGCCCATATTAATTCTAAAAGGGCTATACAAATTCCTGTATATCAGGACTTTCCGATGGAGTCGATCCGATCGGTGGCCACTGCCCTACAAGGGGAGGATTGGTTAGCCGCGATCGACATCAAAGATGCTTATTTGCACATTCCCATCTTTCCAGTCCACCAAAAATTTCTACGCTTTGCAGTAGAAGGGCGCCATTTTCAGTTCAGAGCCTTACCCTTCGGTTTGGCCACAGCACCACGAGTGTTTACAAAAATTCTGGCCCTTTATTGGCCAATCTAAGAACACAAGGTGTAATGATAATGGCATATCTGGATGACTTGTTCCTGATAGACCACTCAGTGAAAAAACTAGACGTGGTCGTTCACAAGACAATCAAGTATCTGGAATCTCACGGTTGGATTATCAACCGAGACAAGTCAGCCCTAAAAAACAGTCAAAAGTCTGGAATACTTGGGGCTAAGGTTGGATTCAGGCCAGAGAAAAATATTCTTGCCTCGAGGAAAGGTGTTGTCTTTGAAAGATTTGATCCACTTAGTGGGTACAAAAAAGACAGCCGTCCATACGCCTGTATATGAGGCTGCTGGGAAAAATGGTGGCATCATTCGAAGCAGTACCCTACGGTCAATTCCATTCAAGGAATTTGCAAGGGGCCATACTGTCAGCCTGGAACAAAAAAGTTCAGGCCCTAGACTTACAATGTCCTTGTCCCCTTCCGTTCGCAAGAGCCTCCGTTGGTGGTTGGTTCCCCAGAATCTGGAAAAAAGGAAATCCTTCAGTCCGATTTCTTGGAAGGTGGTCACTACAGATGCCAGCCTTATAGGCTGGGGAGCAGTACTGGAGCAATGGTCTCTCCAGGGCAGATGGTCGGATGCAGAAAAGGCCCTGCCCATCAATCTCTTAGAGATACGAGCAGCCCAGTATGCCCTAGTAGCATGGACATCCAAACTCCAAGGGTCCCCTGTCAGAATTCAATCAGACAATGCCACAGCAGTGGCATATATCAATCATCAGGGGGGCACCAGGAGTCGTGCAGCCCAGAGGGAAGTAAATTACATCCTGAAATGGGCAGAAAGATATGTCCCAGCCATATCTGCGGTATTTAATCCAGGAGTGGAGAATTGGAAGGCGGACTTTCTTTTTTTTTTTTTTTAACAAATTTTTATTGGAGTAATAAAAGACACTTGTACAGGTGAAAAGATAAGTACAATGGTACAAAAGTTCAAAAAAAACAAAAACAAAAAAAAAAAAACTAGTAAGTAGAAAAGGGGGGGGGAGGGGGAGGGAGCTCCATAGACTATAGCGTGCTGTTCATTCCAAAACATGTATGGTCCCGAGAAGAAACAGTCCCGGAGGGCCCTCCGGTATGTAAAGACTGAGCAAAGTCTGCAAGAATTACAGCCCCTTAGGGATAGGTTCAACGTATGAGAAGGAAAGTAGGTCCAGAGCCGCTTGATCGGCTGTCGAGAGGGTTGTGGTGATGAAGGATTCCCATCTGTGGTAGAAGTGGGCTCTAGATCTGGGTTCTTTGAAGTCCGTAAGAAGTCTTTCTTCATAAAAGAGGTGGAGGCAGTCCTTTTCGAGTTGGGTGAGAGAAGGGCCTTGGGGAGAGATCCATTGCCTGAGAATGAGTCTCCTAGCAACAAGCAAACATAGCAGGATCCAGTCTTTAGAGGAGGGGCATTTGGTGGTCCCGGAAGGGTTCGAGGCAGCCGGAGACATAGACCAGGGCAGCAACAGAGGGTCCCAATATCCAAATATGAGAAGCAAAGGGTCTTTGGGGATTTTCAACAAAGTGGTTTTGAATATATAAGAAAGGACTTGATCCCAGAATGAGGAGATAAAGGAGCAGGACCAGAAGCGGTGGGAGAGAGAGGGTCTGGGTACCTTGCATAAAGGACAGGAGGCGCCATCTTTATTGGAGTTGGGAGAGAGAAATGGGATGTAAGCCCGGTGTGCTATCTTGAGTTGACTTTCTCTCCAGATTTCGTTGGGTGTCAGTCGAAGGGTCTTTCGCAAACCAGATAGGATTTTTTCGGTTATGTCCGGATCTGGGAAATCCCTAGCCCAGTTAGCCATAGAGGAGGTGGATAAGGACGGGGAAGATTCTTGCAGGAGAGGTTTGTAGATGTCCGAGATTTTATAACGTCCACTGTGTAGTAGACGTTCAGCAAAGCTGTTTTCGAATCTCCGGAGAGTGTCTTTACAAGTGTTAGATAGGAAGCTAATACATTGGTTGTAATGAAATACGTGAGATGGGGGGAGAGAAAATGCCAAGGATATTGAGGAGAAGGGAAGTGGTTTTCCAGTGGTGCCATCGCACAATGAGGAGAAGTTTGACAGACCTTGATTCCGCCAGACCGAAAAGGCTTTATAATGGAGACCAGGGATGAAATTAGGATTGCCTTGGATTGGCAGATGTGGAGAGATAAAGGGAGATAGCTTCAGTGTTTTTCTGATTTCTCTCCACGCTATAGCAGTATCCCTGAGCAGGAGATTGTGTTGAAAAGAGGGGGGAACCGTTTTCCATCTGCAGTGTAGAAGGGCCACCAGAGAGTGCGGGTGGGCCATTTCGGATTCCAAGACGTAATTAGAGTATTGGGATGATTGAGCTATCCAATCTAAGCTAGTCCTGAACAGACATGCTAAATTATACAATCTAATATGAGGTAGACCGATGCCCCCGTCACTCCTAGGAAGGCGTAGTTTTTTAGAGGCTATCCGAGGTCTTTTGCCATGCCAGATGAACTGTGAAATTTTGGTGTTAAGGAGTTTGATATCTTTATGCTTCAAAAGTAGAGGAATGGTTTGCAAAGGGTAAAGCAGTCTGGCAAAGCTAACCATTTTGACAAGGTGACACCTCCCTAGGAGCGAGAGGGGAAGATCCATCCAGTTTGACAGTTCTTGATAGAGTTTTGTAAAGAGGGGAGGATAATTGAGATGATAGATGGAGGAGGGTAATTTCCCAATCTGTATACCTAGATAGGTGATGTGTGAAGGTGCAACCTTAAACAGAGAGTGTTGCGTCCAAGGGCGTGTGGAGTGTGTCCCGATGGGGAGAATTTCGCTCTTGGAATAATTTATCCGGAGGCCGGAGCACCGTCGAAATTCATCGAAGGTGGTTTTAATGGTTAAAATTTCGTCACTGGGGTTACCCGTGAATATGAGGACGTCGTCAGCGAAAAGTGAAGTGCGAAGTTCCGTGTTGCCTATTTTGATGCCTCGTAAAGGGGCTATCTCGGAAAGGTATCTAGATAAAGGTTCTAAGGCTAAATTGAACAGGAGGGGGGAGAGAGGGCAACCCTGTCTGGTCCCTTTATGGAGGCGGAAATCCTCTGAGAGGATTCCGGCGGCAACAAGTCTAGCGGAGGGCGCTGTATACATGGCATTGATAAGGTGGCAGAAGGGGCCTGAGAATCCCATTTTAGACAAAGTAAGGGAAAGCCAGTCGAAACTTACATTGTCAAAAGCTTTTTCAGCGTCTAACGTTACGATGGCATAATCTCCCTTTGGGTCTTGTTTGGCTCGTTCAAGGGCCAAGAGAACCTTTCGAATGTTCAGGGTGGCTGTCCGCCCTTTCACGAATCCTGACTGGGCCGGGTGAATGAGGTCCGGGAGGGTGACCGCTAGTCTGGAAGCCACAATCTTTGAGAGAATTTTGACATCCAGGTTGAGTAATGAAATAGGCCTATATGAGCCCGGTTCCAGAGGATCCTTGCCCTTTTTTGAAAGAAGTTTAATGATGGCCTGGTTGCCTGTCGGTAGATAGGGACCGCCCTCCCAGATGTTGGAATAGACCGAGTGGAGCATGGGTGCAGTGACATTTTGGAGGGTCTTGTAAAATTCACTTGTAAATCCGTCTGGGCCGGGGGCTTTAGAGGGGCGGAGAGCATGTATAGTGCCTTCTATTTCAGCGAGGGAGATAGGGGCATTCAGGGATTCTAGATGTGCACTGGATATACTTGGTAGATTCATTTTTTCAAGAAAGGCTTGGGCTATTTTATGGTCAATGGGATCGGGTGCATAAAGGGCTGTGTAATATTCGAGCATGGTTTTATTTATATGAGGTGGCGTAGAATGTGTAGTTCCCGTGCGGTCCCGCAGTGAGGTGATGTGCGTCGGGCGGTAGGCGCCCTTGCAGAGTCTGGATAGCAGTTTGCCTGCTTTATTCCCATATTTATGAAGGGAGGCATCCAGATGAGATTTTTTTGTAAGTTCCAGGGTGTCCGCCCAGGTGTCGAAAGCATTTTTAGCCGCAGACCACTCCGCCTTGTTAGCCGGAGAAGTCGAGGTGGCCAGAATGCGTTGTGCGAGGTGGAGTCTGTCGCTGGCCAATTTGAATTTCGAGAGCGCGTTTCTTTTAAAGGAAGAGGCATATGAGATGATCCGACCCCTCATGTAAGCTTTTCCAGCATCCCAGAGAAGGTTCGGGTCCCCTGCATGTGGGGCATTCGCTGAGGAGAACTCCGCCCAAGCTCGTTCCATGTATGCGCGAAAATCAGCATTATTGTGGAGGAAGGATGGGAAGCGCCAGATATTAGGGTGGGGGGGAAGATCTAGTTTGTCTAGGGTAAGGAGTATTGGGGCATGGTCTGAAATGGCTATGTCTCCGATCTCTGCGTCTGAGACAAGGGGAATGATATTATCGGTCCCAAAAAAATAGTCGATCCTGGTAAGGATCCCGTGAGGATTGGAGTAGAAGGTGAATTCTCTATCCACCGGGTGCGTTAAGCGCCAGATGTCTGTGAGATGGAGGGAGTCCATGGTTGAGGCAAATAGGGTGGGAGTTGGTGTAGCAGGTGCTGGAGTGGATCGTGTTGGGGAGGACCTATCTTCTGGGGGATGCATGAGATCATTAAAATCTCCCCCAACGAGATGAGGTAAGTGAGAAGTGTTGAGGAGCCAAGTGGAGAGCTGAGAGTAAAATGACTTTGTGGGACTATTGGGGGCGTATACATTGGAAATTACTAGTTCTTTTGTGCCAATTTTAACCCTGGAGGAGATGAAGCGTCCCTGGTCGTCTGTGTGTGTGTGGATAGAATAGTGTAAGGGAGGTTTTTGTTGAAAAGAAGGAGAACACCGGCCTTCCGTCCAACCGATTCTGACCCCAAGACCGCTCCAACCCAAAGTCTCTGCATACGACTGAAGTCAGATGCCGAAAGATGGGATTCCTGAATTAGTGCTATGTCTGCTTTTAGCCGTTTGAGATGGCGAAGGATCTTCATTCGCTTGTTAGGAGAACGGAGACCCCTCACATTCCAAGAGATTACCTTAAGATAGTGCGGATGATAGGGTGTAAAAGTGGCGATTTAGTAGCTAAAGGATTATAGGCTGGGATCAAGAGGTATAGTTTATGCACATTAGTGATGTGAGCATTCGTGTAAGGAATGTATGTCGGAGTGTGAAGTGAGGAGAGGAGTGATGAGGGGGGGTAAAAGAAAAGAAAACAAGAAATAACAAAACAACAAGTTAAAGTAAACATCTTAAAGAACTTCGCTTTTTTCCGCATGAGTTCGCTGCGCATGGTGGCTCACCAAACATGACCCTTCATGAAAAAGGAATGTCAGTTATGCTGCCTAAGCGCCCCAGGGACCTCGAGAAAGTGCGAGGGACCCCCGGATTGTAGTCATGGCTGGGAGCCTGAAAAGCCACACAGCGGAGTCAAGTGGGGGGAATTTCAATGCAAATGACCGTATGTAAAGTGCGACCTGTACGTATGCGCGTACGCATTACCATCCTGGTGGGGGGGGGGGGGAACAAGAGGAAAAAAAAAAAAAAAAAGGAGAATGGTTTCAGGCGTATCATACGGAACTATGTAATAAGTAAATAAAATAGACTGGAGCGACACACATATTCAAAGCCTTTGTGTGGAAGATCATACGACCTGTGATGGCGAGTAAGGAAGTCCATGACGGTGTGTGGAAGATCGTCAACGGGAGTATTGGTAACGCTGATCCGGAGCAGAATGCTTGAAGCGTTTTGGAGAGTCCTTGCGAGGGCTTCTCTGTTCCAGGGCTCGGGGGCTGGAATTAGACTTGGAAGGCGTGTGAGGGTTTGCATCACCCCTCAGGGAGCGGAGAAAAGATTCTGCTTCCATAGGATCCTGGAAAGAAAGTTGTTCCCCTTTAGGTGATTTGAGGCGAAGAGTTGCAGGGAAGGCCAGGGTAAATTTTATGTGTTGCTTGAAGAGCTCAGAGCATATTGGTTGAAAAGCTTTTCTTTTCTTGGTGACTTCAATCGAGTAGTCTGCAAAAATTAGGATTTTAACCCCGTCTATTTGGAGAGATGGGGACTGTCTGAATGTCTGAAGAATCAGAGATTTGTCGGCATAGTTGAGGTACTTGGCAATAATGGGACGGGGTGTTTTGCGTTCGGAGTTGAAGGACCCCATTCTGTGTGCGCGTTCCACAGTGAACAGGCCTGAGAGGCCCAAGGCCTCAGGGATGCGTTTTGAGCAGAATTCTGCCGTAGCTGCCGAGGGTAGCGACTCGGGGACGCCTACAAATCGCAGGTTACTCCTTCTGGACCTATTTTCCAAATCTTCCAATTTTTGAATGATGTATCGGTTTGTTTTATCTTGCGACTGTTCTGTGGCCTGCGCCTGATAGAGTTCATCTTCGACCTCAGAGATGCGGTGTTCCATCTCATTGAGTCTGGTGGTGTGCTCAGTTATTTGAGCTTTAATTTGTATCATGCCTGCATTGACTGCCTTTTCCACCGAGGCAGATATCATGGGGGAGAGAAGAGCTGCTACAGCAGCAGCAATTCGGTGCGTGCTATCCCCAGCATCCCCAGGGGGAGGGGAGCTGTAGATGTCCCCTGGTGTGGCTGGCTGGGTATGCAACATAGAGGGACCCCCAGAAGTATTGGCAGGGGGTGTAGTGACCTGCTGGGAGGGTTGGGTGCTCACCTCCATGTCGGCCGCCTGAGATTCCGCCGCGGCGTGGGAGTAGGCCGAAGCCGGGGCCTCAATTTGCGGCCTGCCCGGCGGCGCCGATTCGGCCGCGTTCGACCGAGCGCCGTTTTTTTCGAGGAAGCGGTCCATCCGAGTGAGGGGGATGGAGCCCGGGTGTGGAGGATGGCTGTGAGGGGCCGCTCAGGCTGGCTTTATAAGCCGGTTTCTGGGTCTGTTGCGGGAGCCGTGAGGAGGCGCAGTTACCTCATGCGGCGCCGGAACCGGAAGTCTCAGGCGGACTTTCTAAGTCGCCAGCAATTAGGCCCAGAGGAAGGGTCCCTTCACCCAGAGGTTTTCTGGACAATATGTCAGTGGTGGGGAACATCGGATGTAGATCTTCTAGCATCCAGATTCAACGCAGAGGTGGACAGGTTTGTCTCTCGGACAAGGGATCCCCTAGCTTGCGGCTCGGATGCCCTAGTGTTCCCTTGGGATCAGTTCAAGCTGATATATGCATTCACACCGCCACAATGGTTACCTCGATGACTCCGCAGAATCAGGGTAGAAAAGGAACCAGTGATTCTGGTGGCTCCAGCGTGGCCCCGAAGAGCGTGGTACGCGGAGATTGTAAAATGTCAGTGGGGAGTCCTTGGTCTCTCCCACGTCGTCCGGACCTGCTTTCGCAAGGACCGATATACCACCCTTCCTTACCAGCCCTAGGTTTGACGGCCTGGCTATTGAAGCCCACATTCTAAAAAAGAGAGGGCTCTCTAATCCTGTGGTATCTACCATGATCAATGCCAGGAAGCCGGTATCCAGGCAGATCTACTATAGAATCTGAAAGGCGTACATCGCGTGGTGTGAGGCCAAGAAATGGCATCCACATAAGTATGTAATAGGTAGGATTCTGGACTTCCTACAGTGGGCTGTAGATAGGAAGCTTGCCTTGAGTACTATCAAGGGTCAGATTTCGGCCTTGTCAATATTTTTTCAAAGGCCCTTGGCTTCGCATTCACTAGTCAAAGCCTTTATACAAGGAGTGATGCGTATTAGTCCTCCGGTTAATATTCCCATATGTCCATGGGATCTAAACTTGGTTCTGTCGGTTCTACAGAAACAACCATTTGAACCATTACATCATATTTCTTTGGTGCTTCTCACCAGGAAATTGATTTTTCTAGTAGCCATTTGTTCGGCTAAAAGAGTGTCGGAATTAGCAGCTATGTCCTGTAAGGAGCCATATCTGGTTATCCATAAGGATAGAGTAGTGTTACGTCCTCATCCAGCCTTTCTTCCTAAGGTGGTATCGAGGTTTCATTTGAACCAAGATGTGGTTCTTCCTTCTTTTTTCCCCAAACCTACTTCGGTAGAGGAAAAGTTATTGCATTCTTTGGATGTAGTAAGAGCAGTTAAAGCTTATCTAAAGGCCACTGCTCAGATTCGCAGAACGGATACTTTGGTTATTCTGCCGGAAGGCCCCAGAGAGGGTCAGGCAGCGTCAAAATCTACTTTAGCCAGGTGGATTCGACAGGTCATAATACAAGCCTATGGCTTGAGAAGGAGACCGCCTCCGTTCAAAGTTAGAGCGCACTCCACGAGAGCAGTTGGAACTTCATGGGCAGTGCATCACCAGGCCTCCCTGGCTCAAATCTGTAAGGCCACAAGATGGTCTTCAGTACACACGTTTACTAGGTTCTACCAGGTGGACGTTAGAAGTCAGGAGGATGTCGCCTTTGGGCGCAGTGTGTTGCAGGCCGCAAAAGATCCTCATGTCTGATAGCGCTCAGCTTATATATGGTGTATCCCCCCCCTCATTGGGCATTGCTTTAGGACATCCCATTAGTAATGACTATGTCGCTCTGTGTCCCGTGATGTACGAGAAAGAAAATAGGATTTTTATAACAGCTTACCTGTAAAATCCTTTTCTTGGAGTACATCACGGGACACAGAGCTCCCGCCCCTCTTTGGGGACACTTATTGCTTTGCTACAAAACTGAGGTGCTCCCGGATGGGAGGGGCTTATATAGGGGAGGGTACTTCCGGTTTTGGAAGTTGCCAGTGCCAGCACCTGACGGTATCTATATAACCCATTAGTAATGACTATGTCGCTCTGTGTCCCGTGATGTACTCCAAGAAAAGGATTTTACAGGTAAGCTGTTATAAAAATCCTATTTTTTTTGCCATGGCTGTGATAGGTACAGCACAGAGAACAGGAGAGCTGGAGCTTCATGCTCTGATATGTCTACCCATCCCTGACAGCTCATATCACGTATGCCTGCTCTTAGCTGGCGGGGATCTGCAGCATGTATGGAACACTACCACCTTGCCTCTGTTAATTGGGTGCAGACCATGCACCAGTTTCTAGAGAGGAATATGAGCTATCTGCTGACAGTTAACATTCCATGTAACAGGTCACACCTGGCGGGAATCTGCAGAAATCTTCTATTTAGAAAACGACAGCATTCCCTCTGTTAGTAAGATGCAGACCAGTGCTAGTTTTTGTTTCACTTTGAAACAGAAACTGGTGGAGGTGACGCAGATAGACTTGAAACGGCTCTCTCTGCTTATACAATGTGGCGCCCATCACTCCCAACATATGGGATAAGCTCAAAATTTTTAAGAGAAACAAAATGCATAATTGTCCAAATTATTTGCAAATAAAATTGAAAATGTAATAAATGAATAAGGGTTCAACCCCATTGTGTATAAAATGCTCAAAAGTTCAGATGTGTACTACATAGAATTTTATACAGATATGTATTAATTTTGAAGTACTATCAGGGAAATTCAATAAATGTAATGTCACTTTTCTGGTGTTATGACCTGCACCCAGGGCTTTTTGTCTCAAACAATAGGTTCTGGAACTTAACCACGGCCCAACAAACCCCTCCCCTACACACACCCTCCAAATCACATCAAATAGTGGGTGTGGTCAGTCAAATTTCACGAAAACAGTGCAGAGTTGTCACTTGTAAACACAGGAACCAGACTTCTGTGTTTACAAGTGATTGCGGTGAGCAGGCACCAAAGGATCTGAGCCAGAGGTGGTGGAACTGAGTTCCACCAAGTTCCCCCTGAAAAAAAGACATGCCTGCACCTAATTCATAAAAGCACTGTGCCAGTTTTGTTACATTCCCCAACCACTCGGTAGTTTAAAAAAACCAACCAACCACGCAAGTCACACTGAACTGGTGGATATGAGAGTGGGTGGAGCTGGTGGAACTAATTCCCGATATGGTTCGCCTTGCCTGTGATTAACAGTGGATGGCAGTGGGCAGATTCCATGGCCACTATTCTGTCCAATAGAGGCTTTTAAATCCGCCTTTGGCCATTCACTGTTAATCACAGACAGGGCTGCCCTGATGCCAGCCTCTCAGTCTCCACCCACCTGATAACGGAAATTCATGACCACTGTGAGTGAAGCCTGATGGGGAACTTTGAGATTAATTCTCCCATCAAGTCTGCCTTGTCTGTATTGACAGCGCAAGGCAGAGGGCAGATTCAAGAGCAGCCATTGGACAGAATACCAGCTTTGGATTTGCCCACTACCGCTGCCCATTAAGCTGTTAGGGTAGATTTAGATACGTGTCTAAATATCCCTTTCCTCTGAAGCCTAATGCAGATTCAGATCCCACTCTAGAGGATACTGACAGGCAGTGAGGAAGCGATGCAACACCTCCTTATCGCCTGTTTTAACTACATTTTCACTGACAAATGTGTTGCAACTGCGTGCATTGCATTTGGTTGCAGGGCATTTGTTGTGCTTCCTCATTGACTTGAATGTGTAGCGTTCAGCGGGCTTGCTGCCTGTTAATTGCTACAAGTCGGGTCAACTTTGCTGTTAGAGCAAAGTGAAGCAATGGGCCACAGCATGTAAGCCCCCCGACTACTGCATATTGCAGCTTATGGGGAAGTGGTTGGCAGGAGGGAAAAACACAACTCAACCACACTTTTTGCCACTCCCCAACCAGAAGTCTAAACAAGGTTTTAATCATTAGTAAAACAAGCCTGATGGGGAGCTAGTTTCCCAGGTCCCAAGTAGACTCCGCCCACACCCAGTACTAAACACCTCGGCCATGTGCCCAGTGTGGACCTGTCCCAGACACTGTCACTATGAGTGTTAGGCCACAACTGAGTTTCTAAGACACCCTTTATGAATTCCACAGTATACAGAATGTTTTAAAATCTTACCTCCATATGATTTTTGTATCCTTTAGGATAGCACATAGACATTAAATAACTAAAGATAGGGTAGAAATATTTCTCAGAACAACAGGAGATATCTACTTTTACCTAAATAAGCCTTAAAAACATTGGAACCTACTGCATAGGCCACCAAGCAGTGAAAGTGGGCACACATGGTACTTTGATCATTCACTCTTCTATAGTTAAAGCGGAAGTAAACCCATCGATTTAACAGTTTCAAAAAGCAGTTACATTCCCGGCATGCCGGGAATGCCAACTGTCTCATTGGTTGTGCTCTCAACCAAACTGTCAAACCATCCAATGGCTGGTGTCATAACTGACCACATGTGCAGCACCATGGCAGTTGAAGATTAAACAGAGGCCAAGATGGCAGCTTCCTTGCCTGAAAATGATAGGAGGGTTTTCTTCCACTTTAAGGATCAAACTCACTAGAGGGGATTTTTTTTCCAACATGGATTAAATCTCTTTGTTTGATAATGACTGCCTCTGACTGCAACGGGTGCTTGTTATCACCTCCTAGGACAGTGATGGCGAACCTTGGCACCCCAGATGTTTTGGAACTACATTTCCCATGATGCTCAACTACATTGTAGAGTGCATGAGCATCATGGGAAATGTAGTTCCAAAACATCTGGGGTGCCAAGGTTCGCCAACACTGTCCTAGGAGTTCAGAAACCTAGGCAATACTCAAAATCAGGACATAACTTGCCAATTATCCAGTCTTTTATATGTTTTGTCTATTTTAGGATTAACTAAACCTGTTAAAGATTCAAACAGCAGATGGCAAATTAGATGTGAAGAAGAGACTGTTACTTTTTTTGGTTTGGATTAAAAAATAAAATATAGTTTTTTGGCCCCTGGACCACACAGACCTAGGAGAGACTACATCCTCTGCATCCCCTGCAGTGATAACATAGTCTATGACTCCAGACTTTTGTTGAAAGGTAACATTGTATTGGCCAGAAAAAAAACTGAATTAGCAAAAAAAGAATTCCCCCAGAGCTCATCCTTTCCATAGTGCTTTTTGAGGTTCTATAGAGATCAATATGATATTCATCCGATATTCTGAATCTTTGCACTTTAAAATCGTACACATTATTTTTTAAAATAATACGATTTTAAATGAAGGTCAAACTGCAGGTAACACACTCAAAATACAAATCCAGGCATTTGACTTTGCTGGAAAATGCAGCAAAATATATTACAGTGTATCTGATTGGAACAAGTCCTAAAACTATAGTGCTCAAGTCATGAACAAATTGCTTTGGGCTTTCTGTAACGATTAGTGGAAACAAACTCTGTATCAGTATTGTATATCTTTAGTTTTTCGCTACTAAAATGTTTATGCGCTGTACTTTATAATGCTGGAATGTGGACACATGGCTCTGTTTGCTAAAGGCAAACACCAAAGAGTTATGATTCACATATCACCGGTGATCTCAGCCTGTATGGTGTGTTAACATAGTCCTATCACCATGAATTAACATTTTGTGATTCATGAAAATAGCGCTGGCCAAATCTATCACGGGGTGGGCTCCACATATGTTAAAAATAAATAGTCATCAGCCGATTCATATTATAAACATTACATCATATAACACAAGGGTATGATGATTCTCAGGGAACTTGAGGACAACAAATGAACTTTTTGGGTAATCTACTAAATTTAATTTTATACTGGTATATCTACTAGAATATTATACTAGTACATCTACATACTAGTGATAACATAATTTAGAGCGCTGCACAAAGAGAAGACATACGGAGACTGAAAGTATTATATTGTTACTTTACTTTTAGACACCCAAAAAGCTCTGCATCTGTACCCTCAACCACCTCTACCTAAACCTTACTGTCACCTTTACACTTACCTCGTTCCTCCAATTTACTTTAACTCCTTTTCCTACTGGGACAAGAAGTGTAATATAGTAGCTTACCTTTTGACACTCCAAACCCACAGGACAAAGAGAGCAGAGCTAAAATTCCCTGGCGGTATGATTATGTCAGAATTTTGATGCTGAAAGCGGTACATTGTTTTGCATGGAAATTTGGCGTTTTATATTGTAGGCCTGTAATTCTTAGGATTAACTCACTTAAATATGTCCAAACAAGAGTCTAGTAGACATCCTGGGTATGATAAAGTTTGAAACACAAAATCATAAATTATAATATAATAAATAACTATAAATAATTATCAAAAATAATAATATAATAATAATAAAATATTTTCAATAAGGTAATCAAATCAAAAACAATGAAATTTGCTCAGTTGCAGAATTGTCGCTGTCGTCACTTTCAGTGTTTGATGACGTATTTTCCCACAAATCACTATCGCTCAATTCTGCAAGTGATTCTAATTTATTATCTCTGTTTTCTAGCTGGTCTAAAATGGCTTTTGACATAAAGGGACACTTTTTGGTTGCTATGGACAATCTCCAGTTTCCAGGCAGAAAGAACAGTATTTATAATATAAAACTACATGCAGGGCACTGAACAAACCACTAGAGACAAAAGGGATGTGAAATAATTTGATACAGTAATGTAATCTGTAAGATTACAATGTACTGTATGTGTTATGTCATTTTCACTTTTTGAATTTCCCGCCAGGCTCCGTCCCCGTGCGTCGCGACGATCGCAGGGAACGGAGCCCGGCATACAGTACATTGGGCGGAAGACACAGCCGCCGCACACAGTGGGAGGACATCACAGGATCCTGGGGACAAGGTAAGTAACTTTGCCTGGATAGTGCGATGCAGCTCCGAGTGTGGCTCGGGGTTACCGCTCTTGGTATGGAAAATTCACCCCGAGCCACACTCAGGATTACCGCTAAGAAGGTAAGGTACACCCATGTCTAACACTTTTTCCATCACCCTCACTTTTAACCTGTCCATTCTCTTAACATTTACCCAACTCTCTAAAATGAAGCCTTAACTTTTAAACTTGACCCTTAACCAAACCCTCAAAATTAATCCTAATGCTTAACCTAACCTAGCATGTAACCCTTAGCCTAAGCTTTAAAATTAGCCACTTAGCACTTAACCTAGCTCTCAAAATAAACTCCTAACCTACATCCTATCCCTCACCCTCAAACTTCCCCCCTTAAAATGATGCTAAACTCTGGTTTAAAAAGAAAGAAATCTATTCAAGTATGTATTCCTAACTCAAAAATTACCTTCTTTGATAAAGTGTGAAACGCGTCAACCTTTTTCCTTCCCTGTTCGCTATCTGTGGTGTTTTTAATACATTTTTTTTTACTACAATAAAGTCAATTTCAGCAATTCATGTTTGGATGTGCAGCCATCCTGATTTTTTGGATATGCTACAGCGACGACTGGGTTAGCACCCAACACAATCCAATCTTCAGCCGACCCACCTTGGAGCAGCAAGAGTGTGTGATAAAAATTACCTTCTATTGCTTTCAGCCTCCTCCATATTCCTTTCTTTTTTCTGCTGTGATCCAACTTTCTGTTGGAGGCTGGCTACGTTCATACCGAATGGTCCCACTGTATGTAGGAACATAGCCAGCCGTCTCTTGCTCGTTCCTGAGATGGACTATGAACTATGAGATGTGTGGTGTGCATAGAGCAGTAAAACTAACACATTCCAAACAAACAGAAATGTAGGGAAAAAAGGAGAGATTCGGAAACCCACGAAGGATGGTACAAGGAGGCGGAAAAACACATCAAGAAACTATTTCATTAAAAATAGATCACTGGGCCATTAAGTAGTGTATGGATTATTTTTGGAAAATAAGGATACAGTTTAGTGTCACTTTAAAATTTTAACCCTTGATGACCCCAGCCTAAAGCTGGCCATGGATGATTTGTCTTTGTTCTTTGTTCTGCCAATTTATTCCTCCATCCACACAACAATGTTAATAGAGGAACCCCCCCCCCCCCTTCCTGGACTCACCGCTGTCAGAATACACTGGTTAGCAGCTGCAGCCGACTGATCAAAAAAAATCTTCCAACAGTCCCGTTTCAAAAAAGTTGATCTAATGATCGACTTCTGTCAAACAGGCATGGCCACACATGGATCAGAATTTGACCAGTCCCTGCTGAACTGACCAAGTTTTGATCCATCTATGGCCAGCTTGAGTCTAAGGCCCTATTCATACCTGTGCGTTTTACATGCACTTTAGGTGCAGTGTGCTAAAAAATAGCCCTGTATGCTGCATCTTTTTTTCACTTTCATCAAAATATGTTCTATAAAGTTCAATAGTAGCGCACCTAAAATGTGGATATAACACGCTGAAAACGCAAAGTGTCAAACATGCACTGCACAGATATGAACCAGCCCTAACTTTATCTTAACCACTCTTAACCCCTGAAAGTAAAGCATTTCCTGAACTATCATCAGGACAAGTGATGTAAAATCAGGTTCTGAAAGCCCAGATATTACATAAGCAATATACCACACAGAACTGTCAGGTAGTGTGTGAGTCAACGCTCACTGGCAGCTATAAGGTGGACCATAAGGGATCAATAACAGGGAGGGGGGGGACAACTAGATATATCCAAAATAAACTAGTAAGAATTAGTCCATACAGTTCATAGTAGTAAGGGATATCAAGGAAAAGTCCACAGGACAGATGTATCCCCAGGTGGATGGGGATTGCACACACAGCCACCGGCAGCTCCTCAGCAGGAAATGGGAGTTCCCTCAGACATGGGCGTAGCATAAGGGGTTGCAGGGGTCACAATCGCAACCCCACCCCTAGCTCCAGCCTCCTTGTCATATTATCATATCCTCCACAAAGTCCAGCTCCGATCTGCCCTAGAGCCCCACAGCCTTGCTCCAATACTGAGCTTCCACTTTGCCTTCCACAGTCCCCTCTGTTCTTATTGGCTGGGGAGAAGCTGTGAGCCATTTCCTGAATGGAGAGAAGCATGGGATGGGAACAGCCAAGGATGGGGAATTGTCTGTGCTTTGTGCTGGCAACATTGAATGGTAACCGAGCTCAGCGAGTTAAGAGGAGGAGAGTGCCGTCCTGTAGCCACGATGGGACCGATGTCACTGGTGAAGTAAGACACCGCTCAGTGTGTCCTAGTCACCAGCTGGGATTCTCTTTACCTCCCCTTCCCACCCAGGGATGTCTGCTTACCCCACTTCCCTGACAACTGGGGAAAAGACACACACCTCCGGGAGGTGACCTTCCCCCAACACATGCCAACACTGACAGAGAAACCTTCAGAATTGCTAAATCAAATCCCTTAACACCTCCTCAGGGGCCCCTGAGGGGCTGCCGGCTGCAGATTTTGTGTCACATGGCTTTGCCCCCCCAGATCTAAATTGCGCCCCCCCAAAGCCCCCTGACCACACCTTCCACCCTGGATGGTATGCCTGGCTGCTGAGCTCCTTTCCCATTACAGCCACGATCTGCACAGGGTGTATCTGCCTACTGCAACTACACTGCCGTTCCGACCATAGAATTTCACAGGTCAGAACGGCAATATAAAAGCCAGATACACCCAGTGAATTCTGACAGACTGTGTGTAAAGGAATGTGATTTCAGCCCTGTGTAGTGTGGGGGGAGGAGCTGTATACAGTGCTGGGATGGGAAAGGAGTTCTGCCAAGTGACCTTCCAGGGGTCCCTGTCCTCTGTTTCTCCAGAAGTTATCCCTGTCCTCTGATTCTCCAGCAGTGATCCCTGTTCTCTGATTCTCCAGCAGTGATCCCTGTCCTCTGATTCTCCAGCGGTAATCCCTGTCCTCTGATTCTCCAGCAGTGATCCCTGTCCTCTGATTCTCCAGCGGTAATCCCTGTCCTCTGATTCTCCAGTGGTGATCCCTGTCCTCTGAGTCTCCAGCAGTGATCCCTCTCCTCTGATTCTCCAGCAGTGATCCCTGTCCTCTGATTCTCAAGTGGTGATCCCTGTCCTCTGATTCTCCAGTGGTGATCCCTGTCCTCTGATTCTCCAGTGGTGATCCCTGTCCTCTGATTCTCCAGCGGTGATCCCTGTCCTCTGATGTAAGGAGGAACTCAAAACTCTTAAGCCACTTTGAGTGTCTTGCCGTGCGGTGGGTGTATCTGCACACACGGTGAAAGTGGAGGGGGGGCCCAGGTCAACTTTTGCATCGGGGCCCACAAGCTTCAAGCTACGCCTCTGCCCTCAGACAAACAAAAACAGCAGAAAGAGGGCGCCTGGGTCAGTGTGATAGTAAAAGCAAGTACCCCTTTATTCAGATACACTTACATAAAAGTATCTTGCAAGCTGCACACAGGGTGGATGTGGATCACCAATCAAGAAGTCAGCCGTCACAAGGGATGAGAAGACCACTGTGGGGACAAGCTCCCTCAACCTAAGTGCGGGGTGACCGACCGACCAAGGGAGGGGGGGTGACACCAGCTCCCACTGCTAGTGACACTGTTTTTTTGCTTTTTGACACATTCACTTTAGGACAGTTTGACAAATAAAACCCTATGCTATTAAAGAAATTTCTTTATCCCACTAAATGCAGCTTCATAATTTATTTGAGTATTTTCATATTTTTGTGTTTTTTTTTCACTGGAATGCAGATTATGTAGAGACCACTCACTATGCACTTCTACGTTTATTTTTATTTTAATTGTTCCCTAAGTATTTGTAACATATTGGTTTCCTGTCTAAGTGTTTATTTCCTATGCATAATATGTTATTATATTAGCAGTTTCCACCTTCTGATATTTGACCCCAAGGCACTATTAGCCGTGGATATGGTATGCAGACTGGCACTTGAACTGTCTGATTATTATGTAAGATTAATGTTTAGTTTTTAAGGAGTTCTTTTTCCACATTTTTTTTTTGCTAATTTCCCTACAACCACTTACATGTTTCAGATGTAATCATGACCACACCTTCTATACCCCTCTCTAAATATATTACATAAAATGAATAATGTTTTCCTGAATCCACTCCCTTGCTTCCTTTAAAGTTGATCTGTGTGGAAATGTTAAATGTTTCTAAGTAGTACGCCAAAAATCTACTTTTTTCCTAAATTATAGCAGTGCACTTCCTGGTATGTGAATGTACCTAGGCATTCCTGTGGCTAAAGCCTCATAGCTGTATATCTGCAGTGTAAAGTCGGACATACATGGATTGAAATTCGCCCGGTTTATCAGGGACCATCCAAATTTCACTCCATGGTTGCACAGAAGTTGATCTACCATTTGCCAGATTTTCCCTGCTCGATCAGCGCTGCAGGCTATAGCCTGCAATGCTGACCAGTGTATTCTGATCAGTGTATCCACCCCACTGTCAGAAAACAATAGCTCAGTGGGGACGATTTACTCAGTGTGCGGATTGGGGAATCAGGTTAAATTTTATCATTCAACTAGCAAAAAAACGTATCTATGGGCTGCCTTATGTCTCATTAGAGCAGGGCCAGCTAAGTCTATCATTTGTTAAGGTTGATAATAAGGGAGAGCACCAGAACCCACTATGTAGGAGTCCACTAAAGCAGACTTAAAAGACAAGTAAGGGATTATTTTTTTTTAGAATCATACTTACCTAGGTGGATGCTGATGCTGCTTCTGTCCCCTGTCGGTTCTAAGACTGAGAACTGAACGATCAAAGACAGCTCATAGCTTGGTTCTCAGAGATCCATAAGCAGAGAGCTGGTGACTGTCAGTCACCGCTGCCTGCTCTGCCTCCCACCCCTGCACTCACTGGATCACTGGGCTGTGGAAGGGGCGGGATCGGCTGGCTTAGGCTCTCAGAGGCTTGCTGAAAGGCTGAGCCGGGTGCCGAACCAGGGTTGTGGGCAGATCCCGCCAATATTATCGCAATCTTTCCCCAGCCTGGACCGCCTCTGTGACGTCAGCCGACAGCGGGCTTCCGCCCGCTGTCCGCTGAAAATGGGTCAAATGGCTCAAATGGCTTTGACTGTACTTCTCCTTTAAGTTGGTGATACACAGTTACATTTTCATTCAAACAGAAATAAAAAAAAACGACCATCAGAGCTTTCATTCTTGCCATCATTAGGTCAGCTAATTTCATTCATAAGCCCTTAAAATTTCATCCAGACCTGTTATTTGAATGGAAACCCAGATGTATTAAACAGGTTTCATTCCAGAATGCGTGATTTTTCTCAAATGTAAAAAAATATTTACAGTTAGAATTTCACATCTAATGAATGGGTTGAAGAGAAAAATTTGACATTCTACTGGTGTATGGCCAATTTTAGTTTAACCACATGCTCCCCACTGCTAAACATACACACAGCCAAGACCAAAGAGGACGTACAGTCAGTCATTCGAAGTTAATCATCTAGCCACAACTAATCTAATTTTTCAAGTTTTAAATGAAAAGCTCTTTTCATTTTGTTATTTATTTATTCAGTGTTTTAGCACAAACTCTGACAAAAGTCCAAAAACAAAAAGTGTTTGTTACCCCATTTTACAGCATTTCATATTCCTGATATGTGCCTGCTGCACCATGTACTTGTAAGAGAACGTAACCTGTTCTCTTTGTATTGCTTCCTTTTGTGTGAAATCCCTGTTGTTCCTGCCAGTCCCTCTGCTTTCCTATTAAAACTGATCACACTAAGCAGGAGAACTCACCGTGCTCTCCTCCAATGATTAGCCTTATCCTGACATGCCCCCTCCCACTGCACAGCCATTCACTGAGAAGCTCAGTGTGTTGTTGCTTCTCCTCCCCCAGCTCTTATGCAGCTGAGAACACAGGGAGTGTGATCCTTTTTTTTTTAAACATACACAAATGTCTTGCCTTTTGTTTCAATTTTAAACTAAATGCGCTGTTTTACAAGGTGATTGTTTACAATCACTAATTAATCGTTTACAATCAACAATTAACTTTAGTTAAAACACTTGTGGTAAAGAGGTAATTTCCAAGTGTATAAATTGTAGGTTTTTCTGTACCATAAGAGCTCAGATTTCAAAGCACAAAGGATGTGTTAAATTTCTATAGTTGTCACCGGTAGTGTCAATGGGACAGACAGCAGCAGCAAATGTATAAGCGTCCTCATTTACTTACAGAAAGGAGGTGAGAATACTTTGTAAGTATAGTACTAAGGACTATGGCTGTGCTTATACTACATTTGTTTAAAAATTGTTTTGCTTATATACCTTTAAGTGAATACAAACATCATCGTGCATCCCAAAAGTTGACATTTTTTTTTCTCAAAAATTCTTGAAGGTCATTTTGTTTCTTCTTTTGACTATCATTAAGCTATCCACAAATGTACTAGGTCTACATAAGTATTGGACAACAGTATTCCAATCTGATAAAGCCAACTATGTGTGTGTCTAAAGTAGCCCGGACTCTACAACATAGGGTGCTCATGTCACTGATGGAATTATTTTTACCTCCACAGCAGAAGGCTAGAAACTCAATATTGTTGGACATCTCTGAACAGTCCTTTATTAGAACATGTACAATCATTTTCCTGCCAATTCATTGAAAACTACTACCTTCCAGCTTTGAAAGCTGACAGATCTCTGTGAAAGTAGTTTCACAAACTCCTCTTTTGTAATATGTTGTGCCACATACTGGGTGGAACCATTCATGTCGTAGGTCAATGTCTGTCGGCTGGGGGAAATAAAGTGAACTTGTGTTTGCTTTCAATATGAAGTTCCCATTTTGTAAATTCCCCTGAACGTGACCGAATGCTTAAAATAACGCAGGTTTACTTTACTGCACGTCACTTTGCTTTAGTAAATCAAGCCTTATAGACAGATTTACTTGATCCAGGTGGAACTTGTCAGGGTCCCTGTAGAATTGCCCTCAGAAGGATAGGATTTTTCCATTAAAAAATACATGTGACCCCTACATCATAATCTTATCTCTGGTACACAGTGTTTTCTTCCATAACTTTCCGGCAACCATTGATCAAAAGAGTGAATTATAATTTAATTGTGTACATAAAATATAAATAGCAATAAACATTTTTATCAGTGAAGATAAAGTCTCGCCATAAAAATCTTTTTAGTGCACTTAGTTGCCATAATAACACAGAAAATACTCCAAAACATTTGCATGTGATTGAAGCGTACTACACAGATCCTTTTTCTAATGATTTGAGTATGTGGATTTGAAAATTTTACAAAAATATTTTTACTTTTTTATACAAAAGAAGTCGGTGCATGCCCACACTCTTTAGAAATATGTTTGGCTCCCGCACCGCAGTTGTCGGTGCTTGTCTCTTGCTTCTGAGAGGTAATTTAATCTGGCATATCATTCCTCCCGCACCTTTCTTGTCTAATCTCAAGTGCACAACCTATCGAAACGCCACACAAATCCATAGGCAAAAAAATTGCCAACTCACCAAAAAGAGAACTTTAGATATATTTCTTATTGCATGTTTTGCCATTGAGTTGAGTTTTGCTGAAATTTTTAGTCTATAGGTACATACTGTAACTCTGTCAGAGGATACCACTAAGGTTGAAGGGTCCATACTATTCAGCCTAGCATCATTGGTTGCTAGGATGCTGGCAGCCTGTGCCCTAGCAACCAATAGAGTAAATACCAGACACATAAACCACCCCCATAACTGGCCTGTCTGCATGCCAGCTTTGAGTTGGTACTCATTTCCTCCAGTTTTGTTATGTGATGGTATTTCTTTTTTAATTTGTAGCATCCGAATCCAAATAAGAAGTACCTGAATCTGTCACACGTTGGAACTGGTATCAAAACTGTCGCAAGGCTTTCATGAATGTGGTACAGGACATTTTAAAGGGACCATACTACTGGAAACTTGTTGCAAATGCTTTATTGAACCCCCCACTGTCCTAAAATGAGAAATAAACCCCTTGCCTTTTGGATTTTTTTTCCCAGTGTGATGACATGTTTTTTTCTGTTTTATGATTACATACTGTGCTTTGCCCCTCAAGTCCCACTTCACACTAGATCAATAGAGGCCATTTAAGCCAAATCTCTGCATAGCTTCTGTGCTAATAAGTCTTCTGCTGCTCCTCATATTTTGTTACCTTACACCTGCTATGCTGATTGTTGTCCATAACTGACCCAGCTTCCTGCTCAACCTATTCCTTTTAGCAACCGGTGCTGATTCTGAAGCTCATCTGTTGACCATTGTTGACTCTGGCCTATATTCTCAACTACATATAACATGTATGTTGCCATGCTAAAGCAGTGATAATAAATACTAAATCAACAAAAAGTCCCAATAGAAAGTGAAGAAAATATGAATTTGTGAAGACTTTTGAGTCCAAAGTGTGTGCCTTGGCGACAAACACCATGGATGGATTTGAACGACAGTCGTGCTTATCCATTGCTGTAATCACCACATGAACCGTCACCAATAGGCAAAATGCAATCTGATCAAATTGGAATGACTCCATACAGAGTCCAATTCATCTGTTGTATAGGGGACAAAATGCGTTGGACAGAGTCTACGCACGCGACACTGTCACGCCGCCCCAGACTTGGAATGTTTGTTGTACAGCCTGGAAATTGTGTTTTTATGTGTATATTCATTTTTATCATGTGAGTAGAACCTTTACCGTGTATGTACAGTAGGTGCCGCCGACATTGTATATCCATCGCGATCCCATCGCGGAGATTCTCAGCGACAGGGTGCCGACATCTCAGCGACAGGGTGCTGACATCTCGCGCTTGCTGCAATAGCGAGAAGGCGACGCGACACTGTATTGAACGGGATCCGATGTGGATTCCCGCCAATACCAGGCACTGTTTGGTATGAATCCTGAGCAGGAACTCCACGCCAAATTTTAAATAAAAAACCGGCATGTGTTCCCCCTCCAGGAGCATACCAGGCCCTTCGGTCTGGTATGGATTTTAAGGGGAATCCCCCTCAAAATCCAAATCAGACCCTTATCCGAGCACGCAACCTGTCAGGCCGCAGGAAAAGAGGGGGGATGAGAGAGCGGCCCCCCTTCCTCCTGAACCGTACCAGGCCGCATGCCCTCAACATGGGGGGTGGGTGTTTTGGGGCAGGGGGGCGACCTGCGCCCCCCCCACCCCAAAGCACCCTCCCCCATGTTGAAGGGGACAAGGGCCGCTTCCCGACAACCCTGGCCACTGGTTGTTGGGGTCTGCGGGGAGGGGCTAATCGGAATCCGGGAGCCCCCTTTTATAAGGGGGCCCCCAGATCCTGGCCCCCCACCCTATGTGAATGAGTATGGGGTACATCGTATCCCTACCCATTCACCTGGTGGCAAAAAAATGTCAATAAAAAAACACACACAGGTTTTTAAAGTAATTTATTAGGCAGCACCGGGGGTCTTCTTCCGACTTCGGGGGTCTTCTTCCGACTTCGGGGGTCTCTTCTTCTGCTCTCCGGTGTCGTCTCCGCGCTCTCTGGTTCTTCTCCCGCTCTCCGGTGCCTTCTCCACGATCTCCGGTTCTTTCTGCCTTCTGCCGGGCTCCCCGCTATCTTCTTCCAGCTCTTTTGCTAGCGGGGTCCCGGTCTTCATCTGCGTCTTCTTCCCTCTTCTCCTCCTCGATGTTCACTCGTCGCTTCCTCCCGCTGTAATGCTGGGTGTGCGGTCTGCAACGATTTATATAGGCCTCTCATGACGTCACAGTCACATGCTCCGGGTGGCCACATGCTCCCATGACGCTACAGACACATGCTCCTGGGAACCAGAACCAGAGAGCGCGGAGACGACACCGGAGAGCAGAAGAAGAGACCCCCGAAGTCGAAAGAAGACCCCCGAAGTTGGAAGAAGACCCCCGGAGCTGCCTAATAAATTACTTTAAAAACCTGTGTGTGTTTTTTTATTGACATTTTTTGCCACCAGGTGAATGGGTAGGGGTACGATGTACCCCATACTCATTCACATAGGGTGGGGGGCCGGGATCTGGGGGCCCCCTTATTAAAGGGGGCTCCCGGATTCCGATAAGCCCCCGCCCGCAGACCCCGATAACCAATGGCCAGGGTTGTCAGGAAGAGGCCCTTGTCCCCTTCAACATGGGGAGGGTGCTTTGGGGTGGGGGGCCGCAGGTCGCCCCCCTGCCCCAAAGCACCCACCCCCCATGTTGAGGGCATGGTACGGTTCAGGAGGGAGGGGGGCCACTCTTTTGTCCCCCACTCTTTTCCTGCGGCCTGCCAGGTTGCGTGCTCGGATAAGGGTCTGGTTTGGATTTTGAGGGGGACCCCCACGCCGTTTTTTCGGCTTAGGGGATTCCCCTTAAAATCCATACCAGACCGAAGGGCCTGGTATGCTCCTGGAGAGGGAACCCATGCCGGTTTTTTATTTAAAATTTGGCGTGGAGTTCCCGCTCAGGATTCATACCAAACACAGTGCCTGGTATTGGCGGGAATCCACATCGGATCTCCGTCCACCGGCCTCAATGTCAGCAATGCGTGTCGCTCATTGCGAAAGGAAAAACAACATTTTTCCCTTCCCGATGACGAGACAGCTCGGCGCTGGTTCTCGCAACAGGGCTCGTAGGGTGTCAATCTCGCCGCTAGAAGAGGCGAGATTGACACAATATCGGCGGCACCTACTGTATATTAAAGCTTGTAGCGGATTTACACTATGTGGTTTCCTTCGCTTTGATTCCATGTGGATGTCACTGAGAACTGAGCGATCAAACACCGTTGATCGCTCAGTTCTCACAGTTCCGTGGGCAGAGAGATGGTGACTGTCAGTCACCAGCTCTCTGCTTTGCCCTCCCACGCCCACTAAAGCACTGGGATGTGGATGGGGCAGGAGTGGCTGGCTCAGGCTCTTAGTGGCTTGCTGAGGGGCTGAGTTGGGTGCTGGTCCAGGCATGTGGGCAGATCCCGACCATATGGTTCGCAATCCATCCCGAGCCTAGATCGTCTCTGTGACGTCAGCTGACAGCAGGCTTCAGCCGCTGTCTGCTGAAAACGGGTCACAAGAGTGCAAAACGAACTGCACTTCTGTGATCCACAGGAGAAGTACAGCCAAACGAGCTTTGAATTTCCTTTGAATATATGCAATATCTGATATTCCTTTATATATGTGCACGCACGCACAACTATATAAAGGATGTGTGAAGTGTATGGTCATCATGCAAATACCCTATGTTAAAAGCATACAGTATACAACTATCTAGCTTATTTTCACCATAACAATTATGTTGTAGGTTTGCAGTTTACAATAGGTGGTTTGCAGGAATAAGCAGAAAAAAATATTCTGTTGCTAGGTCACAATCTTTCAGCAAATAGCCACATCACAATTTATACTGGGTAAATGGTTGCATGCCGAAGTATTGGTTTGACATGTCAGTTAAGACTGTGATTGATGTTACTTTACATGTTGTGTGACTTTGTTTACCATGACATCTATTCTACACCTGACATGCTAGTTAGTACCAGCCTATCCTAATGTAATTCGATCTGCCGCAGTCACAAGGCAGGATTTATATGTTTTTCTATGAGAAGATTTTATGATGTTGATGTATATTAGTAGAAAGAGATATATCTTATCGTCGTAAGGGTAGGATCACACAGGCAGCAGTTTCTAATGCCCTCTGAAAAACGGTCCGCAGTGGGAGTACAGTAGTGACTTTAAGATGTTGAAATGTTTTTGTTTTTTATTTTTGCTAATGTGCCAAACAGCAGTGCCTTATTTCCAGTCCAGAAAAATGTGTATATCCAGGGCGCTCCAAGCATTTGAATCCTGAAAGATAAAGTCTGTGTTGGAGAGGGTAGCAAATCTTCACACACTTTAGGCAGCACTCAGGGAGACAAGCAATCTCTAATGGAAACAGAAAAACAAACAAGGCGCCTCTAAGTGCAGAAGTATAAAACTTTTAATATCCCCTAAAAGGGTTAAAAACACTTACAAGATAGTGGATGCAACAGGCATGTAGCAGGTAAGTGCGTCCAGGAGATGTTCCAGTGGCAGGGCAGTCCCAGTCTGTGATGGTAAAGCTTCCAGGGAAGTTCACAAGATAACAGCTAATTGTGCTGTGAATGTTCAGAGGACACAGTAACGCTGGAGCCTGGGGATGACATCAGAGGAAGTGAGTTGAGACAGAAACCAGCATGGAACACAAACAGGAAGTGGACAGGAAGTGTGTCATAGAGGCGGGACGCGTTTTGGAACAGCTCATTGGTTCCTTCTTCAGCCAGTGACCGGTCAGCCTTACGCCTGCCCTGCCACTGGAACATCTCCAGGACGCACTTACCTGCTACATGCCTGTTTCATCCACTATCTTGTAAGTGTTTGTAACTAGGGTTGAGCGAACCCGAACTGTAAAGTTCGGGTCCGTACCGAACTTTAGCTTTTTCCCGAACCCGGACTTTGCGCGAAAGTCCGGGTTCGGGATCGGGTTCGGCAATCTAATGGCGCAGTTAGAAATGCTTCAGGGGCCAGCCAATCACCTTTTGATTAGCTGGTGTGCCCTTAGAAGCCATCATAGCCATGCCTACTAATGGCATGGCTGTGATTGGTCAGTGCAACATGTGACCCAGCTTCTATATAAGCTAGAGGCACACAGCACACACGTCACTCTGCTTCAGAATAGATAGGGAGAGGATCTTGTCTGCTGCTGCAGCTTTTAGGGAGAGATTGAAAAATACATGAGTTAGTCCTGATTCTGGAATCTGAGGGAAAAGATAGAGAGACAGTGTAGTGTAGGGCCAGGTTCCTGTTGGTGCTTTCAGGGAGAAAGATATATTATATAGGAATAGGAGTCCAGATTCAGAGATATAACTCAGCGATCTGCATAGGTTTACCTGTTTGTGTTGCAGTGCAGTCTTTTTACACTGCCATGAGCCCAGTGTCAGAGAAAATCTACCTTTTATCTGCAAGCTCAGTGCACCAGCACTGCATATATTACGTTGAGAGATACACCGTTTCCATACTGTGGGTGTATTCTGCTCTTGGAAAAAGATCAATTTAGGGCAAAAAAAAAAGGCACTTTATTGTGCTCTTTTCCAAAAGACCTATTAACCACTTCCCGACCGCGCCATGTACAAAAGACGTCCACAGCGCGGTCGAGTTATCCTGAGTGGACGTCCCAGGGACGTCCTCACAGAATCTTGCTCCCGCGCGCCCCCCGGGGCGCGCTCCAGGATATGTCCGTGACCGCCGGGTCCGGAAGACCCGGCGCATCACGGATCACGGTAGATGGCCGCTAATCGCGGCCGTTTACCACGTGATCGCTCCGTCAAATGACGGAGCGATCACTTGTAAACAGACCGGCGTCATTTGATGACGCCGGTTCCTCCCTCCCCTCTCTGTACCGATCGGTACAGTGTGAGAGGAGAGGGGAGGGAGCGGATCATGTCCGCTCCCTCCCCCATGTCAGTTGTGGGCTGGATCTGTGACAATTGCAGTCACAGATCCAGCCATCCATCCATCCCTGCTCAGCCATCCCTGTGCAATACTCTGCAATACACCCTGTGCAATACTCTGCAATACACCCTGTGCAATACTCTGCAATACACCCTGCCAATACTCTGCAATACCCTGTGCAATACTCTGCAATACACCCTGCCAATACTCTGCAATACCCTGTGCAATACTCTGCAATACACCCTGCCAATACTCTGCAATACACCCTGTGCAATACTCTGCAATACACCCTGTGCAATACTCTGCAATACACCCTGTGCAATACCCTGCCCATACTCTGCAATACCCTGTGCAATACCCTGCCCATACTGTGCAATACCCTGCCCATACCCTGCCATACTCCGCAATACTCCACAATACCCAGCAATACTCCACAATACCCAGCAATACTCCACAATACCCGGCAATACTCCACAATACCCGGCAATACTCCACAATACCCGGCAATACTCCACAATACCCGGCAATACCCGGCAATACTCCACAATACCCGGCAATACTCCACAATACCCGGCAATACTCCACAATACCCAGCAATACTCCACAATACCCTGCAATACTCCACAATACCCTGCAATACTCCACAATACCCTGCAATACCCGGCAATACCCCGCAATACCCCGCAATACTCCTCAATACCCCGCAATACTCCTCAATACCCCGCAATACTCCTCAATACCCCGCAATACTCGTCAATACCCGGCAATACTCGTCAATACTCCTCAATACCCGGCAATACTCCTCAATACCCGGCAATACTCCTCAATACCCGGCAATACTCTGCAATAACCACTTCCCGCCCGCCGGCCGTCATATGACGTCCTTGACTTTGTGCGGAGATATCTGAATGATAGGAGCAGCTACAGGCATCATTCAGATATTCGCTTTTTCAGCTGGCGATTCCCTACACCATAAGAACAATCATAGCGGCTGTTCCACCGCTTGATCGCTCTTATGGAAGGTGAGAGGGGATGCCCCCCCCTCCCGCTGCCCTCCGGTGCTTCTACCGACTCACCGCTACGATCAAAGCCAAGATTGTTTTTTTTTTTTGTTTTTTTTTTAGGCTTCCCAGCCTAGAGGTGAGATGTGGGGTCTTATTGACCCCATATCTCACTGTAAAGAGGACCTGTCATGCCATATTTCTATTACAAGGGATGTTTACATTCCTTGTAATAGGAATAAAAGTGCTAAAAAAAAAAATTTGGGGCGGAAAAACATGTCAAACTAAAATAAATAAAGTAAAATGAACAATAAAATATATATATTTTTTTTAAAGCGCCCCTGCCCCCGCGAGCTCGCATGCAGAAGTGAACGCATACGTAAGCCCCGCCCACATATGAAAACGGTGTTCAAGCCACACATGTGAGGTATCGTTGCGAACGTTAGAGCGAGAGCAATAATTTTGGCCCTAGACCTCCTCTGTAACTCAAAACATATAACCAGTAAAAATATTTAAAGCATTGCCTATGGGGATTTTTAAGTAGCGAAGTTTGGCGCCATTCCACGAGCGTGTGCAATTTTGAAGGGTGACATGTTAGGTATCTATTTACTCGGCGTAACTTCATCTTTCACATTATGCAAAAACACTGGGCTAACTTTACTGTTTTTTTTTTCTTTTAGGCACAAAACAGTTTTTTTCCGTAAAAAACGCGTTAGAAAAATTTGACCACCATTATATTCTTTAAGGTCTTTGCTAAAAAAACATATATAATGTTTTGGGGTTCTATGTAATTTTATAGCAAATAAATGATGATTTTTACATGTAGGAGAGAAATTTCAGAATTGGCCTGGGTGCTCCAGAACGCCTGAAGGTGCTCCCTGCATGTTGGGCCTCTGTATGTGGCCACGCTGTGTAAAAGTCTCACACATGTGGTATCGCCATACTCGCCATACTCGGGAGGAATAGCAGAATGTGTTTTGGGGTGTAATTTGTGGTATGCATATGCTGTGTGTGAGAAATAACCTGCTAATATGACAATTTTGTGGAAAAAAAAAAAAAGAAAAAAAAATCTTGATTTTTGCAAAGAATTGTGGGAAAAAATGACAACTTCAAAAAACTCACAATGACTCTTTCTAAATACCTTGGAATGTCTTCTTTCCAAAAAGGGGTCATTTGGGGGGTATTTGTACTTTTCTGGCATGTTAGGGTCTCAAGAAATTAGATAGGCCGTCAGTACTTCAGGTGTGATCAATTTTCAGATATTGGCACCATAGCTTGTGGACTCTATAACTTTCACAAAGACCAAAAAATATCCACCAATTTGTACTTATTTTTACCAAAGATATGTAACAGTATAAATTTTGGCCAAAATGTATGAAGAAAAAATACTAATTTGCAAAATTTTATAACGGAAACAAAGAAAAATTCATTTTTTTACAAAATTTTCAGTCTTTTTTCTCTTATAGCGCAAAAAATAAAAAACCCAACAGTGATTAAATACCACCAAAAGAAAGCTCTATTTGTGTGAAAAAAAGGACAAAAATTTCATATGGGTACAGTGTTGTATGACTGAGTAATTGTCATTCAAAATGTGAGAGCACCGAAAGCTGAAAATTCGTCTGGTTAGGAAGGGGGTTTAAGTGCCCAGTTGTCAAGTGGTTAAGGGCAAAAAAAAAATTCATTTTATTTTGCTCGTGCAAAAAAAGACCCGTTTAGGGCAAAAAAAAAATTAAAAAAAAATTGCACTTTAATGTACGCTTGCAAAAAGAGCCATTTGGGGCCACAAAAAATATTTTGCAGTGTGTTATACATATGTGGAGGCGTGTGAAATAAACCATTTCTATATATTTGTCTTCTACTGTGCTATACTAAAAAAACAAATTTTTTTTTTAATAGCATTTTCTGCAGTTCTGTAGCTGTGTGATTCAGCGGTTACATACTATGGGTGTGTTGTGGTCTTCCAAAAAACGCCATTTAGGGCCACAAAAAATATTTTGCAGTGTGTTATACATATGTGGAGGCGTGTGAAATAAACCATTTCTATATATTTGTCTTCTACTGTGCTATACTAAAAAAAACATTTTTTTTGAATAGCATTTTCTGCAGTTCTGTAGCTGTGCGATTCAGCGGTTACGTACTGTGGGTGTCTTGTGGTCTTCCAAAAAACGCCATTTAGGGCCACAAAAAATATTTTGCAGTGTGTTATACATATGTAGAGGCGTGTGAAATAAACCATTTCTATATATTTGTCTTCTACTGTGCTATACTAAAAAAACAAAATTTTTTTTGAATAGCATTCTCTGCAGTTCTGTAGCTGTGCGATTCAGCGGTTACGTACTGTGGGTGTGTTGTGGTCTTCCCAAGAATGCCATTTAGGGCCACAAAAAATATTTTGCAGTGTGTTATACATATGTGGAGGTGTGTGAAATAAACAATTTCTATATAACGGAAAATTTATTACCAATACTTACCGTAATTTTCCTTTCCTGATAGACTCCATGGCAGACTACGTGTGGGTTAACCCCACCTCCTCTCCACAGCTATAGGACCCCTTACCCATAAATTTGAGCTCACCTCCACAGACAGGTGTTCCGTAACTAGCCGACTCAAATTTCGACTCTCATATTTTTATTCATGGGTGGGAACTCCATCTGCCATGGAGTCTATCAGGAAAGGAAAATTACGGTAAGTATTGGTAATAAATTTTCCGTTTTCCTGACAGACTCCATGGCAGACTACGTGTGGGAAATACCTAGCCAATCCACACGGGAGGGTATGCTTGAACAAAAATATTTAATCTTTCCCATCAACTGATAGGATTTTTTAGACCAAAATTTACAGAGGAAAGGGAGGCAGGCTCAATACAATAATGAGTCATAAAAGTATTAACAGAAGACCACGAAGCTGCCTTGCATATCACTTCAGGAGCCACGTGTCGAGCTGCTGCCCATGAGGCTGCCATGCCTCTGGTGGAATGAGCCATCACCGCCTCTGGAGGAGCCAAGCCCTTTGCCCTGTAGGCCTGATGAATAGACTGAACGATCCAGGCTGCTATCGTTCTGGAGGAAGCCCTCTTTCCTTTGTTGCTGCCAGTATGTGACAAGAACAGGTAGTTCGAGCTTCTATATGATGAAGTGACTCGCAGATATTCTTTCAGAGTCTCGCCCACATACAAGGGATGAGCATCTGCTGATTCTGGAGAATTGAAGGTAGGAAGGACTATTTCCTGATTTTCGTGAAAAACTGACGTGACTTTGGGTTTAGACCGAAGCATGGGAATAAGGACCACACGGTCCGGGAAGAAAGTCAGAAAGGGTTCTTGATAACCTAGGAAGCTTATTTATGAAACCCTTTTGGCTGAGGTAATGGCCACTGGAAAGGCCAGTTTGATTGATAAGTCCTTAATAGAAAGATCCTTGTTGTTGAGTGATGAAAGAGCAACAAGGACGAGCGGAAGATCCCATTTGGGGAATCTGGGTTTCCTCTGAGGCCTGATTCTCGAAGCCCCCGAAAGAACTGTTGAACCAAGGGATGAATTGCCCATGATGTTCCTGAGAATGCCGATAAGGCTGAAACTTGTACCCTGAGGGAACTGATTGACAAAGGAAGATCCAAGCCTGTTTGGAGAAAACTCAAAACGTCTTGAACTCCAGGATTTCTAAAAGATTTTCCAGCAGAAGTCATGAATCTGACAAACCTGGTCCAGATTCTGTTGTAGGTTTTGTTTGTGTTAGGCTTTCTGGAGCTCATAAGGGTAGAGATTACCCCTAATGCACACCCAAGAGACTCTAGCGGGTCCCTGAAGCTCATCAGATTCAGGAGAGGAAACCATGGCCTGTTCGGCCAGTATGGTGCTATTGTCATCACTTCGCCTTTCTCCAACTGGAGCCGCTGCAGGAATTTTAGCATGATCGGAGGTGGAGGGAAGGCATAAGCCTTGTTGAATTTCCATTGGCTTGTTAATGCATCTACTCCGAAAGCTTGACTGCACCGACCTCGGGTGTAGTATCTGTCTACTTTGTGATTGCAGGGGGATGCAAACAGATCCACTTCTGGATCGATTCCCAACGATAGGATCCACTTGAATGTTTGTGGAAGCAGTGACCATTTGTTGTTGTCTAGGTTGCTGCGTGACAGAAAGTCCGCTTGAATGTTCTGCTCCCCTGGAATAAAGACTGCTGTTAAGTTGAGCAGATTCCTCTGAGCCCAGGTCATGATAGGTTCGACCTCTTGGAGAAGGGTAGAGCTCCGAGTGCCCCCTTGTCTCTTCACATATGCCACAGCAGTGGTGTTGTCCATTCTGAGAAGGACCGACTTCCCTTTTAGAAGGTGGGAGAAGGCTTGAAGGGCACACCATGCTGCGCGCAGTTCCAGAACGTTTGACCCTGGAATGTGGAGACGGGCATCCCATTTGCCCTGAGCCAATTCTGCCCCACAATGTGCCCCCCAGCCCGCATTGCTGGCATCGGATGTAACAGTCATCCATTGGATGGGAGCAAGAGAGTGGCATGTTAACAAGTTTTTGTGTTGAAGCCACCAGGGGAGACTGTTCCTCATTGACTGAGTAATCCTGATCGGCTGATTGGGATCGTCTGTCTTCCACTGCTGGAGAAATCCTGATTGGAAAGGACGAAGCCTCCACATTGCCCATTTGACCATGGGGAATGTGGCCACCATCGTGCCGATTATCTTCAGGCACTGTGACGCCCTTAGGTGAGAGTAGTCTAGGGCTAAGGATATTCTTTCCCGAAAGACCGGGATTTTTTCTTCCGGAAGAGAGATGGTATTCTCTACGGTGTCAAATTGAGCTCCTAGGTAGGTTAGGCGTTGGGTCGGTTCTGGCTGACTTCTCTCTCGGTTTAAGAGCCATCCGAACTCTATCAATGTAGAGATCACTTGATCTTTGTGGATCAGCAGCTGCTGCTTGTCTTGGGACAGTAGTAGCAGATCGTCCAGGTAATGATACAGACGCACACCCTGTATTCTGATAAGAGACACAATTACCAACAGTACCTTGGAAAAGACCCTTGGAGAGGTCGTTAGTCCGAATGGAAGACAAATAAATTGTAAGTGCTCTCGTTCGACCTGAAATCGAAGGTATTTGTGGAATTCTTCTGCCACGGGAACATGAAAATACGCGTCCTTTAGATCTATTAAGATCAACCAGTCGCCTGGTTGAACGACTTTTTGGATCGTTGAGAGTGATTCCATTTTGAATTTTCTCGTGTCTTATGCACCTGTTCAGGAAAGTGAGATCTATAACTGGACGCCAGGAGCCGTTCTTCTTCTGTACTAGGAAGAGGGGGGAGTATGCCCCCTGGAATTCCTCGTCCTTTGGGACGGGCACCACTGCTCCTTGATCTTTCAGGGCATTCACATAAGAAAGAAGAACTTGTTGTTTTTCTTTTGATTGAGGCATAGAAGTTTGCATTGGTTTGCATGGAGGGACCTTGATGAAGGACCATGTGTGACCTGTTGAGACCGTTTTGATGGTCCAATGGTCTGAGATCGAGGCCACCCAGACGTGCCGGAAGAGACGTAGGCGAGCCCCTACCCGACCCGCTTGCAATCTCAAAAGGACTTGGTTGGCTCGCGCCCACCGGGCGTCTGTTTCTCGCCGGTTCTTTGGAAAGATGTCTGCCTGTTCCAATTCCAGCTTCTCCTAAAATCCCGTCCGGGCCTATAGGAGCGTGCCTCTCTTGAACGCTCTGTACTGCGTCCCTGTTGAGGTTTCCTTTGGTTAAACGGACGTCTGTCCTGAGGGAGGAACCCCGATTTTCCGCCTGTAGCCTTTGAAATGGCGTTGTCTAGCTTGTTTCCAAACAAGGAAGTTCCTTCAAAAGGAATTTACACCATGCCTGCTTTGAGGCTGGATCAGCAAGCCAGGGGCGCAACCATAGTGCTCGTTTGGCTGTGACCGAAGAAAGCATGGATTTAGCCATCAAGCGGATGAGATCATTTGATGCTTCTCCCAAAAAGGCAACAGCTAGTTTAAGTTCTTGTACTGCTGAACTTTGTGCTAGTTCCTCCGAGACACCTTTTAGAACAGAGTCAACATTTTCCACCCAGGCCTCCAGTGCTCTGGAGGTGACTGCAAGGGCTAGGGCTGGTTTGCAAGCCATACCGTTCAAGTTATATATCCTCTTAAGATCTTGGTCAATCTTTCTATCCAGACCATCTTTAAAAGCCACGGTGTCATCTAGTGGGAGGGTGACATGCTTCGCTAGGCGCATTACTGCTGCATCCACGAGGGGAGAATTTTCCAAATGCTTAACTTCCTCGGATTTAAAGGGATACAGTCTAGAGGTTTTGCTTAGCATAGAAACCTTCTTATCTCCCTTGCTCCATTCTTCCTCAAACACGCCTTTCAGCTCAGAGGGAAATGGGAAATTGGAGCGTTCTTTCCCCAATTGCTTTAAACAGTTTCTTTGTTTTTCCTGGGGGGGGGCAGTGGTATCTTCCAACTTTAAGGTTTCCATCACTGCCTTGACCAGTGGAGAGACTAAAGCGTAGTCGAATCCCACTACATAATCATCTCCCTCCATCTCGTCTTGCGAGGAATCACAGAATCATCTCCCTCCATCTCGTCTTGCGAGGAATCATGGGAGGAATCATGGGGCTGGAATTGGCCGGGATCCTCCTGGGCCTCATCAGCCAAGGAGCCAGACAAGGTGATGGACTGACTCCTTGTGTGGGTGGCATCTATTTCCATTATAGACTGCTGTACCACATGTTTGACAAGAGACTCCAGATTTTGTTTTTCAGTCTCTTTCTCACCGACCGCTCGGGCATAGCATGGTTCACACAGCGATTTGCCCTCTGGGACTCTAGTTTTACATCCCCAACAGGCTCTGTGAACAGAGCGATCATCGCAGTGGTGGTAGCGGTGACTTGAGGAGGAATGGTGACATCTCCTATACTTAGAGGAGGAATGGGAACATCTCCTATATTTAGAGGGGGAATGTGAACGTCCCCTATGATAGTGGGTCCCAGACGATGATGATTGGTGATGGCGATGGTGATGGTGTGGCCTGGCAAGGTCCCTATCCTGTGACCGATGAACTGATGTAGCCGGGCTGTAAGAGATAATACAGACAGAGGGAGGGGGAGGAGGGTGGGCAGGTTGAAACCGTTAGCAACCACCAGCATTAATGACACCAAAGACACCAACCCCCTACCCACTCCGCACATACCTTGTGCGGGAGGGCTGGCCACACGGCGGTGAAGATGAGTCCATGACGAAGAAGACACACAATGATCCGTGACTACACTACTTAGACTAAGGATAAGCAAATCAATGCAAGAACAGCACACAAAAAAACGTTTTTTTTTTTTTTTTTAAACTGTCCCTTTAAGAGACACTACAGCATTACAAGCATTACATTGCAAAAGAAGTGCTTACACCGTCCTGGTAGTATTGAGACTCCGGGAGGCTGCCGCTATATGCCCACAGGATACCCCACCTGTATAGGGCTCCTCAGCGGTTAAATCACCCGCCGGAATGACGTCAGGGCCGGTCCCGCTGAGCGCATGCCCCGAAGGGACCGAACCTACTGCGCCTGCACGGCCCCTGACCCCTCCGCCATACTGCGTACACGCGAAAACCAAGCCTCGGTTTCACCGCGGCTTCGCGCGTGCGCAGACGTACGGCTGACCGGGAACCAGGAAGTGGAGTGGCGTCCTGGAACGCAGAAGCGTTCCCCACACGGCGCGATACACAAAATGCATAAGAGGGAATACAGACAAACAACACACATAAACTGTCTGCCATGGAAATATATAAAAAAGTCTTCAGACCTTGCCAGCCGAGATCCACCATCTGTCATGGTACGCTGGGGCCACATCCCTTCCACCATAGGGGTATCCATCAGCCCAAAAACCACTCGCCCGCTCATAGCTGGGCCCTGGGTGCACCGCACAACTCGTACCTGATCCGACAGACATCCTGGACTGCACCTGAATTGCATAATGAAGGGTCCATGTGAGGAGCACAAAAAAGGAACACCTGTCTGTGGAGGTGAGCTCAAATTTATGGGTAAGGGGTCCTATAGCTGTGGAGAGGAGGCGGGGTTAACCCACACGTAGTCTGCCATGGAGTCTGTCAGGAAAGTTTTCTTCTACTGTGCTATACTAAAAAAACAACATTTATTTTGAATAGCATTTTCTGCAGTTCTGTAGCTGTGCGATTCAGCGGTTACGTACTGTGGGTGTGTTGTGGTCTTCCAAAAAACGCCATTTAGGGCCACAAAAAATATTTTGCAGTGTGTTATACATATGTGGAGGCGTGTGAAATAAACCATTTCTATATATTTGTCTTCTACTGTGCTATACTAAAAAAACAAAAACATTTTTGAATAGCATTTTCTGCAGTTCTGTAGCTGTGCGATTCAGCGGTTACGTACTGTGGGTGTGTTGTGGTCTTCCAAAAAACGGCATTTAGGGCCACAAAAAATATTTTGCAGTGTGTTATACATATGTGGAGGTGTGTGAAATAAACAATTTCTATATATTTTTCTTCTACTGTGCTATACTACAAAAAAAACATTTTTTTTTAATAGCATTTTCTGCAGTTCTGTAGCTGTGCGATTCAGCGGTTACGTACTGTGGGTGTGTTGTGGTCTTCCAAAAAACGCCATTTAGGGCCACAAAAAATATTTTGCAGTGTGTTATACATATGTGGAGGTGTGTGAAATAAACTATTTCTATATAGTTTTCTTCTACTGTGCTATACTAAAAAAACAACATTTTTTTTGAATAGCATTTTCTGCAGTTCTGTAGCTGTGCGATTCAGCGGTTACGTACTGTGGGTGTGTTGTGGTCTTCCAAAAAACGCCATTTAGGGCCACAAAAAATATTTTGCAGTGTGTTATACATATGTGGAGGCGTGTGAAATAAACCATTTCTATATATTTGTCTTCTACTGTGCTATACTTAAAAAAAAAAAAAATTTTTTTTAATAGCATTTTCTGCAGTTCTGTAGCTGTGCGATTCAGCAGTTACGTACTGTGGGTGTGTTGTGGTCTTCCAAAAAACGCCATTTAGGGCAACAAAAAATATTTTGCAGTGTGTTATACATATGTGGAGGTGTGTGAAATAAACAATTTCTATATAGTTTTCTTCTACTGTGCTATACTAAAAAAACAACTTTTTTTTTTGAATAGCATTTTCTGCAGTTCTGTAGCTGTGCGATACAGCGGTTACGTACTGTGGGTGTGTTCTGCTCTTCCAAAAACACCCATTTAGGGCAAGATCCTAAATTTGGAAAATATGAGGAGAAGGTCAAAGGGACGTGGTGGCCCCGGTCGTGGTGCTGCTGGTGGAGCTCCTGTTGCAGCGAGAGGACGTGGTGGATCTGTGCCAGATACACGCACAAGTGAAACACCTTCCTCAGGTGCGAGTAGGCGACCGAGCATGCGGCGGTATTTTGGCGCGCCTAATGAGGCTGTACGAATGTTTAGGCCAGGACAAGTACAGGCGATAGTAGATTGGGTTGCTGACAGTGCCTCGGGTTCCTTCACATTGTCTCCCACCCACTCTTCTGATGAAAGATCAGAGTTGGCACCTGAAACCCATGTCCATCAGTCTTTCACCTCACCCCCTTGCAAATCAGCCAAGCAGTCTGAGCCCCAAATCATGCAGCAGTCTCTTCTGCTTTTCAATGACTCTGTTAGCAGGGTTTCCCAGGGCCATCCACCTAGCCCTGCCCCAGAAGTGGAAGAGATTGAGTGCACCGATGCCCAACCACTTATGTTTCATGATGAGTACATGGGAGGACCATCGCAGCACGTCTCGGATGATGACGAAACACAGGTGCCAACTGCTGCTGCTTTCGCAATCGTGCAGACAGACAAGGAGGGCAGGGGTGAAGACTGGGTGGAAGATGATGTGGAGGACGATGAGGTCCTCGACCCCACATGGAATCAACGTTATGCAGGTGACCAGTGTAGTTTGGAGGAAGAGGCGGTGGTCGCACAGAGCCACCAGCACAGCAGAAGAGGGAGCAGGGTGCAAAAGCGGAGCGTCCGTCCCCTAGACAGTATGTCTGCTACTGCCCAACGCAGCAAGGGACCGAGCACACCAAAGCCAGGTCCAAGGAGTTCCCTAGCGTGGCAGTTCTTCACACAATGTGCTGATGACAAGACACGAGTGGTTTGCACGCTGTGCAATCAGAGCCTGAAGCGAGGCATAAACGTTCTCAACCTGAGCACAACCTGCATGACCAGGCATCTAAGTGCGAAGCACGAGCTGCAGTGGAGTAGACACCTCAAAAACCAAGAAAGGTCTCTGGCTCCTCCTGCTTCCTCTTCTGCTGCAGTCTCGGCCTCTTCATCCACCTCTGTAGTGACAGTGGCACCTGCCACCCTGCAAACAGAGGATCTGCCAGCAACACTACCACCTGGGTCACCAACCATCTCCACAATGTCCCATGGAAGCGTTCAGCTCTCTATCTCCCAAACATTGGAGCGGAAGAGGAAGTACCCCCTAGCCACCTGCGATCCCTGGCCCTGAATGCCAGCATTTCAAAACTCCTGGCCTTTGAAATGCTGTCATTCCGTCTGGTGGAGACGCAGAGTTTTAAAAGCCTGATGGCATTGGCTGTCCCACAGTACGTCGTGCCCAGCCGCCACTACTTTTCCAGGTGAGCCATCCCTTCCCTGCACAACCAAGTGGGGGACAAAATCAGGTGTGCACTGCGCAACGCCATCTGTGGCAAGGTCCACCTAACTACGGATGCGTGGACCAGTAAGCACGGTCAGGGACGTTATATCTCCCTAACAGCACATTGGGTAAATGCAGTGGCGGCTGGGCCTGAGGCAGATAGCAGTTTGGCGCATGTCCTTCCACCACCGAGGATTGCAGGGCGCTTCAGTTTGCCTCCTGTTGCTAACTCCTCCTACTCCGCTTCCTCATCCTCTACCGCCTCCTCATCCGGTCAGCGTAACACCTTCACCACCAACTTCAGCACAGCCAGGGGTAAACGACAGCAGGCAGTTTTAAAACTTTCCTGTTTGGGGGAAAGACCCCACACCGCGCAGGAGTTGTGGAGGGACATGGAACAACAGACCAATGAGTGGTTGCTGTCAGTGAGCCTCAAGCCCGGCCTGGTGGTGTGCGATAATGGGCGAAATCTCGTAGCAGCTCTGGGCCTAGCCTGTTTGACGCACATCCCTTGCCTGGCGCATGTGCTGAACTTGGTGGTCCAGAGGTTCCTTAAAAATTACCCCAATATGCCAGAGCTGCTGCAGAAAGTGCGGGCTGTGTGTGCGCACTTTCGGCGTTCTCACCCTGCTGCTGCTCGCCTGTCAGCGCTGCAGCGTAACTTCGGCCTTCCCGCTCACCGCCTCATATGTGACGTACCCACAAGGTGGAACTCCACCTTGCACATGCTGGCCAGAATGTGCGAGCAGCAGCAGGCGATAGTGGAGTTTCAGCTGCAGCAATCACGCGTGAGTCGCTCTGCGGAACAGCACCACTTCACCACCAATAACTGGGCCTCCATGCGAGACCTGTGTGCCTTGTTGCACTGTTTCGAGTACTCCACCAACATGTCCAGTGCCAATGACGCCGTTCTCAGCGTTACTATCCCAGTTCTATGCCTCCTTGAAAAAACGCTTCAGGCGATGATGGAAGAGGATGTGACACAGGAGGATGAGGAGGAGGAGGAGGAAGTGGGATCATTTCAAAGGCTTTCAGGGCAGTCTTTCACAAGTGGCTACGAGGGTGGGTTCCTGCACCAACAAACGCCAGGTACACAATTGTCCAGCAGAAAGGGCACAGTTCTGGAGGATGACGAGGTGGAGGAGGAGATGGAGGAGGAAGAGGAGGAGGAGGAGAAGCCATTTTCACAGCAGGGTGGCACCCAGACCAGCTCGTGGCCATCACTGGTGCGTGGCTGGGGGGATACAGAGGACACAGACGATACACCTCCCACAGAGGACAGCTTTTCTTTGCCTCTGGGCAGCCTGGCACATATGAGCGATTACATGCTGCAGTGTTTCCGCAATGACCGCCGAGTTGCCCACATTTTAACTGGTGCTGATTACTGGGTGGCCACCCTGCTGGATCCCGTTACAAGGACAACGTACCGTCCTTAATTCCCTCACTGGAGCGGGATCGTAAGATGCGCGAGTACAAGCGCACGCTGGTAGACGCGCTGCTGGTGTCCCACCTGACAGCGGGCGTACGGTGGAAGCACAAGGCGAAGGCTGAGGAGGAGGAAGAGGTCGCCAACGCAGCCGGGGCACCGGCAGCACCTCAGAAGGCAGGGTTAGCATGGCTGAAATGTGGAAAAGCTTTGTCAGCACGCCACAATAACCAGCACCACCAGCTGAGATGGAACGTCTTAGCAGGAGGCAGCATTTCACCAACATGGTTGAGCAATATGTGTCCACAGGCCTACACGTACTGGATGACGGGTCTGCCCCCTTTAACTTCTGGGTCTCCAAATTGGGCACATGGCCTGAGCTTGCCCTTTATGCCTTGGAGGTGCTGGCCTGCCCTGCAGCCAGTGTATTATCTGAACGTGTATTTAGCATGGCAGGGGGTGTTATCACAGACAAGCGCAGCCGCCTGTCCAGAGCCAATGTGGACAAGCTCACGTTCAGTAAAATGAACCAGGCATGGATCCCACAGGACTTGTCCGTACCTTCTGCAGAATAGACATGTATACCGGTGTTGTGACAAAAACTGTCCGGCCATCGGATTGTGTCCGGCCCATACTGCGAATGCGCAGCGCTTGCGCAGTACAGAGGACAAGGGGATTCACGAAATCTCCGAAGATGAACGGCGCAGTGAGTGCAGGTTCAAGCCCCACCATCCAAGTGGACATACGGCACATAGTAACAGGGCCCCTCACGGGCTCGGTTCGATCGCCACGCTTCGGGCACGGCCTCACTTGGCTCGGCTTGAACCACGGATGGTGTGGCCTTCACCTGAACTCACCACGCAGGCGCCGTTCGTCTTGGGAGATTTTCGAAATCCCCTTGTCCTACATACTGAGCAAGCGCAGTACAGGGTGGACACTATTTGACGGGGGACAGAATTCGACACATCACCGGCCTTACCCAGCCATTGTTGTATTTTTGAACCAGTGTTGGCTACCTCGTCCTCCTCCACCGCCGCTTCCACCTACACAGCCACATCCACCGCCACCTCAACCTCCTACTCCATATGGACCTCGTCCTCCTAGGTCAAGATTATAATTTTTATTTTATTTTTTTGTAGCGCACAGATCCTTTCCCCCTTACCTGCCTTTATGTTGTTGGCTCCTCGCAGGAGGGAGAAAGGCACACCGAACTACCAGCCCGTACCCTCCTATATAAAGAGGTTGAGCGGTGTACTTGACGGGCCGTGTCCACAGCCGGAGTCAAAACTCCTCCAGAGGATGATTCTCACCTCTACTGTAGGTAGAGGCAAGTCCTTTAATTCCCAGTAAAGTCAATGTCCACACCAGCTGAAATTACAACTCTTATTCTCTCATGGCAAAATAAACTCTACTCGGATAGAAAAGGTTAGAGCAAAGAAACAGGACAGCTTAAGGTGTGGAGGAGGTCCAGGCACAAACGTAGCACATTCACTTCACTGCTTAGGTTTCTCAAACAGTTTTAGGTGCACGGTCTCTGCCACAGACCTTGAGGTTGGTCTCTGCCACAGACCGGGTGTACAAGGCCCCTGCCACGGACCTGGAGAACTTTGGTCTCTGCCACAGACCAGGGTGTATAAGGCCCCTGCCACGGGCCGGGTGAATAAGGCCTCTGATACAGTCAAGATGACCTTGAGCTTCTCCTTCTACGAACCTAGCCCATATCAAGGGGAAGACATCTCTCCAGGGAGTCAACAGACCCTTCCTTCACCGTGACTCCCGCATCGGTCCATCAGAATGATCCTCCCTTCCCTGGAACATGGTCCCCTACATGAGGTGGCACCCTAAGACTCCTCGACCCTTAGCGGACTCCAGACGAAGGCTCTGGACTCCAGGCTTTACTCCCGCACCTAGGCCTCCATACCCAGGGCAGCAGGAACTCCAGGATAGTACCTCACCCCGGGCTAAAGGTACCCGAGATGGAACAGGAACACATGCACCCAGGCCGAAGGCACCTGGGCGTGGACCCCACTGGACATCAGGCCAAAGGTCTGCCCCTTTTATATGCTCTCCCGGCATGCACAGCAGGTTCCCCGCCCCGCTGTACTACTGCCAAGAGGGGACACAAAAGGCACAGCACTGTATCGGCGGTTCAACCCTAGCCTACCATGGCAGCGCCACCTGTAGGCCGCAGGGAACTGCACACCAATACTGTCCCCCGAGGACAAAATGGTCCATGAATCCTACAGAATTAGGGTGTTTGAGCCTATTTACCACTCAAACACTTCCCTTAAATTTAGCACCCCGCTACATTTTTATTTCAAAGTGTTTTATTTTCCCACTAGCTTATCCATTAAATTGAATAATTTATTCCAGAAAGGGCGTATTCTGGGGCATTCCCACCATATGTGTGGCATCGTGCCGTTGAGTTTCTGAGGTTCTTAATGACTTCCCGTACCTCTTCTGCTGAAAAGGGGGCCTCCAGCATATTTTTAATTTTTTAATTTTTTTTTATGTTATTTTAAGTTATTTCCCTATCCACATTTGTTTGCAGAGCACTTGCCATGCTCTTAACAACATTTTGCTGCCATTTGCAGCCCTCTAGCCCTTTCCATTACTTTTTTAGAGCCTTTTTAGTCGTTAGAAGTCCGGGTCCCCATTGACTTCAATGGGGTTCGGGTTCGGGTTAAAGTTCGGTCCCGAACCCGAACTTTTTTCCGAAGTTCGGGCCGAACCCGTCGAACCCGAACATCCAGGTGTCCGCTCAACTCTATTTGTAACCCTTTTAGGGGATATTTAATGTTTTATACTTCTGCACTTAGAGGCGCCTTATTTCCAGTCAGCAGGTTTTTTGGTTTGTTCTTAGAGAGGCTTTACTGCTGCTCCAACTGAGTACCAGGACCTAGTTGTGATGTCAGATATGGGGGCCTAAATGACACTGGCTCACAGAAATACAAACCCTTTGGCAGTTAAAACTATCTTCATACACTGTAGGTATTTGTGGTTGCAGTTGATGCACTTTTCCGTTGTGTTTTTGAACATACATTTTTTTGATGCGTTTTGCTTTTTTTTTTTAACAAATTGGCTGTTAAGGAGCGGACAGGGAAGTCAGTGTTCACATCCTTAACAACCGATAAGTCATCAGCTGTCAGCGGGCTTCCTCGCTGACAGCTGAATGTAAAAACAAGCATTGCTGGCAATAAAAAAATCTGCAAAACAACGACGTGGGGTCCCACCCCCCAATCTATACCAAGCCCTTTGGATCTAGTATGGATTTTGAGGGAAACCCCAAGTCAAAGTAAAAAAAAAATGTTGTGGGCCCCCCCAAAATCTTTACCAGGCCCTTATCTGAGCATGCAACTCAGCAGGTCAGGAAAGGGAGGAGATGTGCAAGCACCTGAACCATACCTGGCCACATGCCCTCAACATGCCCCAAAGCACCTTGTCCCCATGTTGATGGGGACAAGAGCTTCTTCCCCACAACCCTGGCCCATTGTTGTGGGGGTCTGCGAGTGGGGGCTTATCAGAATCTGGAAGCCCTGTTTAACAAGGGGGCCCCCCAGATTCTGCCCCCCCCCCATGTGAATGAGTATTGGATACATTGTATCCCTACCCATTCATCATAAAAGTGTAAAAAAATAAAAAAGTAAAAAACAATGTCCCCAGATGTAGATCCATTGTCAATCACGACGCCCACTGCACTACCGACCTAAATAAAGAAAAGCTCCACTTGTGCTGAAGGCTCCTGAATAGCTAAGGGGCCAGGCCACCAAGCGACATCACCTGGCGGCAACGGCCCCTGTTACAGCAGCGGCCCAGCATGCACTGGTCAATAACATCACAGGGGACAGTGCCACCATGTGATATTGCAGGGTGGCCCTGCCCCTTAGCTATTTAAGAACTGTCATATGGCGGATCAGGCAGACGGTGGGAGCCTTCAAGGCAAGCAGAGCTTTTTTTTTATTTTTTCGTGTCCGGCGGTGCAGCGAGCATTGTGATTGATGATGGATCTACACCGGAGAACATTGTTTTTTTATTTTTTGATAAAGGACTTGTCAAAAACTTGTGTAGTGTCTTTATTAACTTTTTACACTTTTTTGGTGAATAGGTAGGGGTACTATATACCTCATTCACATGGGGGGCAGGATCTGGAGCCCCGTTGTTAAAGGGGGCTTCCAAATTCCGATAAGCCCCCGCCTGCAGACCCCCACAACTACAGGCCAGGGTTGTGGAGAAGAGGCCCTTGTCTCCCATCAACATGGAAACAAAGTGCTTTAGGGTGGGCGGTGTCAAAGCCCCAAAGAATCCCCATGTTAAGGTCATGGGGCCTGGTATGGTTCAGGAGGGGGGGAACACTTGCTCGTCCCCTCCTTTTCCTGACCTGCTGGGCTGCATGCTTGGATAAGGGTCCGGTATGGATTTTGGGGGGACCCCATGCCATTAAAAAAAAATTGGCGTGGGGTTAACCACTTCAGCCCCGGAAGGATTTACCCACTTCCTGACCAGGCCATTTTTTATAATACGGCACCGCGTCGCTTTAACTGACAATTGCACAGTCGTGCGACGCTGTACCCAAACAAAATTGATGTCCTTTTTTTTCCCAAAAATAGAGCTTTCTTTTGGTGGTATTTGATCGCCTCTGCGGTTTTTATTTTTTGCGCTATATACAAACAATACCAACAATTTTGAAAAAAATATTTTTTTTTTATTTTCTACTATAAAACACACCCAATAATAATTAAATAAAATCGAATTTCTTCATCATATTAGGCCAATTTGTATTCTGCTACATATTTTTGGTAAAGAAACCCCCAATAAGTTATAGCGTCTACAAAATAAGAAGAAGTGAAGAACCTGGCCGTGTAACTTTTCACAAGATTGTGCATAGTAACACCTAAAAAAAACAATGGTAGGATAGTTGAAAAGCAGGTTTTGAACAATAGGTGAGTAACACTAGAAATAAGAATATAACAGCTGTCTCGATTATCCGCTTGGCTTGCTTTATATATTTGGTTTCATAGAATGTGAAGTTTTTTTGCTGGGCATCATTTCACTGACTTTTGTAGTCTATGTTTAAGGCCTCTTGCACACTAGGCGTTTTATCGGCTCCTCCTAAGGGCGTCTGATGATTTTTTTCCCTGCCTTTAAACGCCCCTCCGTGTTAGCTTTGTCCATGCACACATAGGCTTTTAGCAGCATTTAGTGGCAGGAGCTTTTAGAGGCTTTTAGAGGCAGGAAAAAAAAACAATGTCAGTGCGTCCAGGAGCAGCAGAGTTTGCGCCGAAAAAACGCTTGATGCTACTAAAAGCTGCTAAAAGCTAATAAAAGTGCTAAAAAGCTAGTGCTTGAGCATTAATTAATTTCAATGGCAAGAATAAATTATTTGACTTGACAAAGGCTTCCCACACTTCCAATCTTACTGGCTGTGCCCCCATTGCAGAGATTTTGTTATATCTTTTGTAAAACCACATAAATCTCCCAAACAGGCCCACCTACAACAACGAAAACCAAACAAAGGCTCTAAACCTTACTCACTCCATCCAAAACAAACAGACTCCGTCTAGAGTTTTACTTTTGGAAACATTTATGGCTAGTTTATTTGAACATTAGGTAGAAGTGAGGTTATCAGAGCTTACCAAACACCCCATGCATTTCCCTGACGTGAATTTGTGACACACTTGACAAGCACTTGATGGACTTTTTATTGGCCTGTCAACAGCTACGTGTGTTAACCAATTCTCCAGGAAAACATGTACTGTACCTGCCGTCTTCAACGCCTGCTGAATATTCAGTGTTCAAACCAGCCCAGCAGGGCAAAGTGAGGCAAATACATCAAACATGAAAGGGTAGTAATGAACTTGCTTACAGTTGCATTATTATACCATTGAAAGTGTTTTTGTTAAATCTGGTCAATACATGCAAAAAATACATGTGGATCATGTCAGAAATTCAGAGGTTTTCTGTGTCTAGTGCTCACTTCCTGTGCTATTTCAAGGAGTTTAATTAGCCCTCTGAAATGATTGGTCATGTGTTGTGTGGAATAGGATAAGAGCTGGGTTTGAGTAGCTTAGCAATTGGGTAAGGCTGACACCATAGACCAGGGGTCTGCAAGCTGCAGCCTGGGGACCAGATGCAGCCCTTTGCTTGCCTTTATCTGGCTCTTGGGGCACTATTCCTCCCACTGAAACCAATGACAGGGCACTATTCCTCCCACTGACACTGATGGGGCACTATCCTACTGACTCCAATGATAGGGTACTGTTCCTCCCACTGACACTGATGGGGCACTATTCCTCCTACTGACACTGATGGGACACTATTCCTCCTACTGACTCCAATGATAGGGCACTGTTCCTCCCACTGACACTGATGGGGTACTTATCACTTATCCTCCTACTGACACTGATGGGGCACTATTCCTCCTACTGACTCTAATGATAGGGCACTGTTCCTCCCGCTGACACTGATGGGGCACTATTCCTCCTACTGACTCCAATAATAGGGCACTATTCCTTCCACTGACACCAATGATAGGGCACTATTCCTCCCACTGACACGGCACTATTCCCCCCACTGACACCAATGACAGGGCACTATACCTCCCACTGACACCAATTATAGGGCACTATCTCTCCCACTGACACTAATGATGGGGCACGATTCCTCCCCCTAATATTAAAGATGTGGCATTGTTTACCCCCACTGATGCCAGGACATTTTCTACTCCCACTGGCTACTCTCCAGCCCCCCTAAAGTCTGAAAAACAGCAAACTGGCCCTTTGTTTAGAAAGTATGGAGACCCCTGCCATAGACCATAAAAATGCTGTGTGTCATCAGCCCACAGCAGGATCAACTGGTATTTTTATGCACTTGCAGGGTCTTCCAAAGGATAAAATAAAGGAATGTGCATGTATTGTAGAGGTAGAGTGCATAGCTTTTATTTATTTTGCCCTGACATACAGTTAAAGCAAAGCATGTTGGAGGTGCTTTAAATGCTTCCATAATGTATCCAAAACCCCTGCTATTAGTGTGAACCACTATAACTCACCAGGGGCGGCCCATCCATTAGGGCCCCTTTCACACTGGGGCGGTATGTGCGTCGGCGGTAAAGCGCCGCTATTTTTAGCAGTGCTTTACTGTCAATTTTGCTGCGATAGCTCGGCTCTTTTACCCAGCAGCCGAGAAAGGGTTAAAACCACCGCAAAGCGCCGCTGCAGCAGCGCTAGGCCGACGGTCTAGCCGCGGTGCCCATTCATTTCAATGAGCAGGAGTGGTGGAGGAGCGGTAAACACACCGCTCCTTCACCGCTCCAAAGATACTGCTAGCAGGACTTTTTTTATCGTCCTGCTAGCGCACCGCTCCATAGGATGCATTAAGGAGAAAAAAAGGGAAGCTTTACAACCTCTTTAATATTTCCCTTGCAACAGGTTCAGTTTAACTCATGATCATATACAGTATATTACATTTAAATGACACATTGATTGAAATAACTGCATGGTATGAAGCCAATATTTTAGGGGTTAATTCACTTAAAGGGTTATTTTGCCTACATTTGATGGGACATATGGTGTAAAGACAGGCTAGGCAGAAAATTACTCCATTTGTAAATCGTCTCTTTTAGAATTGTCTGTTGAAATTGCTGTACGCCCTTTTCCAGAAATAAAGCTAGCTGTATCTATAATCAGTTGAGCCTTAACATTGCTATACCCAGGGTCAGCAAATGTAATAATTTTACTTTCATTGTATATAAATAGACTCACTAATATTTCTTCTTAGTTTTTAAATATACTTGAGCATTCTAAAATGAATCATCTGTTTTCATTCCTTCATAGTCCATACATGGGATGTTATGGCTTCCTCAGCACACAACTATGCTACCCCTTACATCTTACATCTTTGGCACAGTAAGGAAACATATTTGTCCCTGTATAACATATGCTTTGGGACACGTAGATTGTCACGTTTGCTTTGTGCAGCAACAGGTTACAAATTATACCTGTTTTAGCCAGAAAATCAGCATTCTTTAACGATCACCTATTTTGCTTCTATTTAAAAGAAAAAAAATGGCAGCTGAGTCACTTTATTTCAAAAACATTGCATCGGCTAGAAGTGCATTACATAGGGCAACTTGGCCCATCTTGAGAAAATTATTCATACTTGTTTTCTTCACGCATTCTAACAAAAAGCCTGTGTAATAAGTGAATAACGAGTGATTGACTAACAAATGTTCTGTGTCATAAAAATGCTGTAAATGTCACTAATAAGGTAATTTAAAGCTAGTCATACACTTTTCGATTACTCTTATTTAGTCCTGCAGGCTGAATGAGAGAAGTCACAAGATTCCCCCATTCTAACTAAACAGTGAGGAATCTTCCTTGCTGACTATTGCTATTGACTCCTAACCATTTTCCTAACCTTTAAAAAATTACCCCCCTAACCAGTGGCACTGCTATTGGGTCTATAGCCCCGAATGTGGGGCCCATAGCCCTGAGTTTCTCACCTGGTGCAGTGGTGCCATCAGCGGCGGATGTTGGCGCTGTGCAGATAACTAACATCTCGGCTGTTTTACTTTGTTCTTCCACTGCACTGCTTGTTAGAACCGCCCGGCGTCTAGCAACCAGTGATGTCACCTAACCTGAGTGACACAGAATGAGCCAGAGGCAGTGACGTCGCTAGGCAGTGGGCGGGGGTGCGTGCCGTCAAAGGGGTTACACCCATGGGTAGCGGCAGTGATGTCACCTAACCTGAGTGACACAGCATGAGCCCGAGGCAGTGACGTCACTAGGCAGTGGACGAGGGTGCGTGCCGCCAAAGGGGTGACACCCATGGGTAGCGGCACCGCTAACACCGTCCACTGCCCTATACTCTCGGGTCTCTGTGGCTATTTCTCTCAGTGGAGTGGACCGAAGCTGCCTTCCTCTCCTCTCTGTTTACATCCACACAGAAGGAGGAGGAGCCGAGGGGCACACAGCACTGTGTACAGTATATCGGTTCGTGCTGTTCTGAGGTCTGTACACTTTACTATACAGTATGTAGGTTTACATGTGCAGGGGGGCGCTATGGGAGGGGAGAGGGATGCCTATGCTGATGAGGGAAAAAGAAAAAAGAAGGGTCTGGTGTCACCAGTGACACACCTCCATCCATGAATTTCATGAAAAAAAGAGAGATTCGCCCTTGGGACTTTGAGTGAGGTGAGCACTGTTAGGCCAATAAAAAAAAGCGCAAGAATAATTGCAGTGTATATTTATTCAGGTAAAAAGCAGTACATACATTAATGTCATGAACATGGGCCAATTCATACAAAATACAAGACCAATATAAATTAGGTAAAATTATATTACGAGTATCTGACAGTAATTATGTAAACACATAGGCATCAAAAGTAACCCGACGCGTTTCGCGAGGCTTGGCTCGCTCTTCAGGGGTGGATGCACGTAGTGTACCTAAAATGAGAGTGATATAGTATAAAGCATGATATGAAGGCACAGGGGGGGGGGGCCTTGAATATGGAAAACCCCATACTCACCACTGGACATTGCCAAAAGACAGCGGGGGTGAAGCTCAAACGGCGGCAGCGACTGTCTCACCAGGGAGCTGAGGAGGCGGAGCCAAACAAAGCTCCAAATCGGAGTCAAACGGAAGGAAGGCCCAGCATGGATGGAATAGGTGTAACCCCAAGAGTGTCAGTGAATCCAAGAGGAATGTTGGCTCTAAATATAAATATGTATATTGAATAATTAAAATATGGGAGTATACGAGTATATAGTAACATATGTGTCTTTGCATGTATAAAATACATGAGCCAAGAATGGTTAGAGTATGGAGACTGAGGGGGAGAGTGAAAAAATACCAGATTGACTAGTATGATTAAGGAAAGATCAGAGAGGAAAGTAATAAGTGAAAGAGAGTGTGAATGGAATGAAATACAGGTGTGTAATGAGGACTGTGATGAGAAAACAAGTTGCATGTAAATGCTTGCAGCGAGTAATATATAAACATATAAAAGTATACCTTGGTGAAGTAGGTCTAAAAGTAGTAAATTCCAAGGGAAGGACCTGCACTTGTGTGTCTGTCCTCAGTGAAAGAAAGCAAACAATGAGATCCATGCTGTGCAAACCTCCAATATATACCCCTGAAGGGGCCCGAGAGGCTCCGCCCCCAACACCATGTGCAAATGACCAGCAAACGAGTGCCTAAACCCACCAACCATCAAAAAGGCGGTGTGTGAGCCAAGACACTCCCAGGACCATCTTGATGGTAGTAATGCCTGCAGCCACAGCGATGCTGCAAAATCGCAGACATCGCGCGGCCGACGCATTAACATGGTGCCGATGTGCAAGTGGCCCCGTCCGCTCAAAAAGGGCAGGCGGGGACAGCAGGGGACAAAGGTCCCCCTTGTAATGCACATCGCAGCTCCCAGGGAGAAATGAAGTAGCACCGCCGCCAACAGAGAACACCACACCAGCTGGATTGGGATAAAAGTCCAATGCGAGATGTTATTGGATATGTTGGAATAACAAATGGCTAGTGCATGATAAAAATGTAAAATCCATACATATATGTATGTTTTTGTTTTTATTGGCGAGTGTGACCGCAGACCAGTTTTTGCAGCATCGCTGTGGCTGCAGGCATTACTACCATCAAGATGGTCCTGGGAGTGTCTTGGCTCACACACCGCCTTTTTGATGGTTGGTGGGTTTAGGCACTCGTTTGCTGGTCATTTGCACATGGTGTTGGGGGCGGAGCCTCTCGGGCCCCTTCAGGGGTATATATTGGAGGTTTGCACAGCATGGATCTCATTGTTTGCTTTCTTTCACTGAGGACAGACACACAAGTGCAGGTCCTTCCCTTGGAATTTACTACTTTTAGACCTACTTCACCAAGGTATACTTTTATATGTTTATATATTACTCGCTGCAAGCATTTACATGCAACTTGTTTTCTCATCACAGTCCTCATTACACACCTGTATTTCATTCCATTCACACTCTCTTTCACTTATTACTTTCCTCTCTGATCTTTCCTTAATCATACTAGTCAATCTGGTATTTTTTCACTCTCCCCCTCAGTCTCCATACTCTAACCATTCTTGGCTCATGTCTTTTATACATGCAAAGACACATATGTTACCATATACTCGTATACTCCCATATTTTAATTATTCAATATACATATTTATATTTAGAGCCAACATTCCTCTTGGATTCACTGACACTCTTGGGGTTACACCTATTCCATCCATGCTGGGCCTTCCTTCCGTTTGACTCCGATTTGGAGCTTTGTTTGGCTCCGCCTCCTCAGCTCCCTGGTGAGACAGTCGCTGCCGCCGTTTGAGCTTCACCCCCGCTGTCTTTTGGCAATGTCCAGTGGTGAGTATGGGGTTTTCCATATTCAAGGCCCCCCCCCTGTGCCTTCATATCATGCTTTATACTATATCACTCTCATTTTAGGTACACTACGTGCATCCACCCCTGAAGAGCGAGCCAAGCCTCGCGAAACGCGTCGGGTTACTTTTGATGCCTATGTGTTTACATAATTACTGTCAGATACTCGTAATATCATTTTACCTAATTTATATTGGTCTTGTATTTTGTATGAATTGGCCCATGTTCATGACATTAATGTATGTACTGCTTTTTACCTGAATAAATATACACTGCAATTATTCTTGCGCTTTTTTTTTTATTGGCCTAACAGTGCTCACCTCACTCAAAGTCCCAAGGGCGAATCTCTCTTTTTTTTTATGCTGATGAGGGGGTCTGCACTGAGGGGGGTGCCTATATTGATGGGGGGTCTGCACTGAGAGGGGTGTCTATACTGATGGGGGGTCTGCACTGAGGGGGGTGTCTAAACTGATGGGGGGTCTGCACTGAGGGGGGTGTCTATACTGATGGGGGGTCTGCACTGAGCGGGGGTGTCTATACTGATGGAGGGGTCTGCACTGAGGGGGTGTCTATATTTATGGGGGGTCTGTACTAAGTGGGGGGCTGCCCTGGGGGGTGTCTATACTGATGGGGGGTCTGCACTAAGGGGGAGTGTCTATACTGATGGGGAGGTCTATACTGAGAGAGGGGGTGGTCCGTGCTGAGGGGGGTCTGTACTGATGGAGGGGGGTGGTCTGTACTCAGGGGGTCTGTACTGAGTGGTGGTCTGTACTGATGGATAGATGTGGTTTGTACCATGCCCACAGCCTCTGCATCTCCTGTACAATGCCTGCAGCCTCTGCATCGCCTCCTGTACCATGTATACAGTTGTGCTCATAAGTTTACATACCAGAATTTATGATTTCTTGGCCATTTTTCAGAGAATATGAATGATAACACAAAAACTTTTCTTACACTCATGGTTAGTGTTTGGCTGAAGCCATTTATTCTCAATCAACTGTGTGTCATCATTAAACAGTAATGTTTGTCTGTCAGCTTACCTCTCCACGTGCTCAGATTAAGAGGCCAGCCACTCTCACCTGGCTGCTTAAGTGATCTCTCCTCTAGCATGGCTCCACCCCAGGCCCTATCAGGGAACTCTATATTAACCTGTGCATTGCAAGCCAGCTGTGCTGATCAATATTGTGTGTTTGGTTTCCTGCTTGCCGTGTGCTCTACGTCTGTCTCTGTTTTACCGATCTTGGCTTGTTCTCCACTATCCCTGCCTGCTTGTAACCCTGGCCTTTGGCGTGTTCTATGTTTATCCTTGTCTGCTAGTTGCCCCGACCTTTGGCTTATCCCCTACTATCTCTTATCCTGGTCTGCTGCTTCCTCTCTATTCTCCTGTAGCCTACTGTGAGCGTGAGCTGGGAGACTCTGTGGGCCGTGACCTGGAGCCAGTTGCAGCACAGTCCATCCTCACCACTAGAGGCTCTGGTGAACACCCGCTGGCTCTTAGACTCCGCGCCCTGGGGAATCTTATGCTCTAGCTCCCTGTGGGATCCGTGTTGGTGCTCCAGTGAACCTGCCTTCCTTAACTACCCAGAGTCCCATCCGCAGCAGTCAGCCGTAGGTTCCACTACCTTAGCGGTGCACTCCTGACCCCAACTGTGTACATCTGACAGTTTGATCAGCCATGAACCCAGCTGATGTGCCGCTACCCGCAGATGATCCGTTGCAAAAAATGTATTTGGGTACAGCGCTGCATGACTGTGCAATTGTCAGCTAAAGTAATGCAGTGCCCTATCGCAAAGAATGGCCTGGTCATGAAGAGGAGTAAATCCTCTGAAGGTCAAGTGGTTAAAAGGGACCTTGAGCTTACCCATCCTCCAATTTCCTATGCTCCTGCTTACTTTGTGGTGTTGTAAGCACACTTTGGATACTCACTCAGCCACTGGATCCAGCATTGTCCCGCTGAAATCTTTCGGTCAACAGACAACGCTGGGTCCCACACTGCCATCTTGCTTGTGACGTCATTGATATGCCCGCCGACTCTTTTCGGGTTTAGCAGGTGGGGTCTCTTGATGACGTGATGCTAGGCCCACACCCTTCCAACATACTGAATGAATGAATCACTAATGGCCTCCTGGGATATGTGGGGCATACATGTCCCAGGATGTCCAGCGACCACTGTGGGCTCTAGGCGAATGACGTGCATTAAAGTGGAGGAGTGCTTACTGTTTGCAGAGTAAATAATAAAAAAAATTAAAACCCCGTATCCACGTAAAGGAGGGGAGGAGGGGTGGAGAGGGGGGAACTTGACAAAAAGGGTGAAGTTCTGCTTTAAAAAGCAAGGATGACTACTAATCTGAACCCAAATGGCTCTCACATAAAACTCTCACTGTGTAAAAAAAAATCTCCAATGGACTTTAATAGTCTCAACAATCTCCTTTGTTTCTTGCTGTGACTAATTCCTTGTTGATTAGATTATTGGAGATGAATCATTGTTACAGCTCTATAATGGAGATGCGATAAAAAAACAAATAAAAAAAAAACTGGGAAAAGGGGCAATGGAGAGAAAAATGCTGGGGATTAAATACAGTACACATGAGTCACCAAGGTAAACTGTAGAACAGTTATGTTCCAAGAAAAGCCACAGGCATACAACAACAATAGGTCACGTGAAAGCACACTCACCTCACAGGTTGTATTATGCTCGGCGACACAAGAAGTCACAAACAGTCCATATCTACTAAGCTGAGTAGATATCATAAGACATTTTTTTTTTATATTGGACTATTTTAGTAAGTTATTGGGTATTAAGGCCATTGTTGAAAAGTCATGGACTGTGAATGTGGCTCCTTTTCCTAGTTCAAGCACAATACAAAGACTGGGAGAAACAGAAAGAAAATTGCTGGAAATGTGCAACATTTTTGCTTTTTGGAACTCCTGTCATATTAACTGTACGACATAAAGTTATTCTTCACATCAAAAAACCTTGTATGTTTAAGAAGATAACATTCTGTGCGAAGATATAATTTATTACTAAGCCACATCAAAACCTGAAGATGGAGGTCAGACTTGCACATACAGTTCAATCATTGTGCTATGTTTATTTTGGCAAGACTGTCCTTTTATTAATCTGATTTATTAACAAGTATAGGGAATATTCAAGTGGGTGTTTCCTTAAAATGGAAACATACACACTTAATAACATAACATTAACTACCAACATAACCTTTGGCTTAGTGATGCACCTCTATTTCTGTGTTTTGTCTCCTTGAAAATTAGATTGTATAGGCAGTGGTGTATTTTGGTTTTGTGCTGCCTAATGCCCTGTACACACGATCGGAATTCCGATGGGCTAAAATCCGATTGAATTTTTCGTCGGAATTCCGTTCAAAGCTGTCTTGCATACACACCATCAGACATAATTCCGACCGTCCAAAACGTGGTGACGTACAACACGTATGACGTCACTATAAAGGGGAAGTTCAAATCCAACGGTGCCACCCTTTGGGCTGCTTTTGCTAATTTCCTGTTACTGCGTGTTAGTAAAAGTTTGGTGTTAGCCGATTCGCGCTTTTCAGTCTTCGTGCTTTTCAGTCTGTTACAGCATGACGAATGTGCTATCTTCATTACGAACGCTAGTTTTACCAGAACGAGCGCTCCCGTCTCCTAATTTAGTCTGAGCATGCGTGGATCTTTCTCCGATAGAGTTCCACACAGACGATCGGAATTTCCTATTGTTTTTTTTTCCATCGGAAAAATTTAAAACATGTTCTATTTTTTTACACCGATGGAAAAAAGTCAGATGGGGCCCACACACGATCAGAATTTCCGATGAAACAAGTCCATCGGACTTCCGATCGTGTGTACAGGGCATTAGGCAAGACTAAAATTGGGTGCCGCGCCCCCCCATCTAAATTTGTCCCATCACAGCCGCTTTAAAATTGCGCACGCCCATGCAACGACGACAAACGGTGTAAACTTTACTATCTCCATAGGCGACGCTTTAAAAGCCTTTACATGTAACCACTTCAGATTTACAGAGGAGGTCTGATGGTACTGCCCATGATTTGATGTTCACGGTGATACCTCACATGTGTGGAACGATTTGTGTGCATACGGGACCAACACGCGCTTTTGCCTTTGTGTACCTTACTTACTTTTTTTTTACATTGTTGCTTTCATTTTTTTTAACAGCAATACGCATGTGACAGGTACTCTTTATGGAGAGATCTGCGGTCTATAAGACCTCAAATCCCACTTAAAAAAATTCAGAACACCAAGATCTTTGTTTTTGAATGCTTTATATTTTTAAAAACTGGCGCTGATGATTTCCGAGTAAACTGGAAGTGATGTCATCGCTTCCCATTTACTGTTACGAACAGCCGATCTTTGCTTGGCTATCCAGCCAGCCAGCAGACGCACCGGCTGGTCATTTGGGTCTCCTAGTGGGACAGGAGAGTCCAAGAGAGCTGAGAAAGACAGCGGGAGGTGGGGGACATCCCCTCCCGCTGCTTGTAATAGCAATAGAGCGGCAAGTAAGCTGCTCTGATTGCTATTACAATAGAGCCGACCGCCGGCTCTATTAAAATGATACTGGGGTGATGCTTGCAGCGGTAGGCTTCATCCCGAGAAAAGCACCGCCCCCACCTGAAAAACGCCTTGTTTGCCTCGCAGTAGATACGCCCCTGTGTATAGGTTTAGGGCTTATACTGTATGAAGATGTTTTGAGCCCATTTATCATCTTTTTCGAACACATACCGTATATACTCGAGTATAAGCTGAGTTTTTCAGCACATTTTTTTGTGCTGAAAATGCCCCCCTCGGCTTATACTCGAGTCTTTGTCCATCTTCAACTTTGTGCGCCTGATCCCGGCCAGCCATAAGTCCCCTGGACCCCAAACTTGGCACACATGTAGCCCCACTCTTCATCTACAATTTCCGAAGTTTGTTGTCCAGGGGACCTACGGCCGGGGAGCACCGATTTTTCAAAGCCGGGCACCCCTTCCATAGACTCCCATGTTAAACGTCAGTCTAGTCACACAGCGCCGGAGATCAGGTAGGGAGATTGGCACAGTGAGGCATGGACACAGTAATGCATGGGCACAGTGACAGTGAGACATGGGCACAGTGAGGCATGGGCACAGTGAGGCATGGACACAGTGAGGCATGGACACAGTGAGGCACAGTGAGGCATGCACATGGACACAGTGAGGCAAAGTGAGGCACAGTGAGGCATGCAGATGGACACCCTAGGCTTATACTCGAGTCAATAAGTTTTCCCAGTTTTTTGTGGTAGAATTGGGTGCCTCGGCTTATATTCGGGTCGGCTTATGCTCAAGTATATACAGTATATTTCCTCATACAAGAGAAGGCATGTAGTACCTTTCAGATATAAGGATGACCTAGTGGGAAACTGATAAGTTGGCTATGGAAAAATGGGAAGATTTCCTGACATCTGAGGAAAGTGGATTTTAGGAATTTGAAGATATATCAGGTAACCCTGATTAGATTATGTAAGACAAGGGTATACAAATGTAATATCAACCATTTGTTTTAACAGCAGACGATTATCTCGCTAGGCTACAATATCCTTACAAATTTAGCTGAATAAATGTGGACTTTGTTGGCAGATTGTCTTATAAGCAAAAGTTGTCATATGGCCTAAGCCTACTGGAGGCAGTGTTTTTGTCTGAGGATCAATAATTTATTAGCTGAAGAAGCATCATCTTGACTGATAGACATTTTTCTTGGATGTGTTAGCCAGGTTTATTGTCTGCTCCAGTCTGAAGATGGCCATAGGACATAGTGAATGAACACCCCGGGATCTTACTTGAAAGTATAATTCCAGCTTTACTATGATTTTAAACAGTTTGTTTGGACCAAGCTGGTCCAAACAAACTATTTTATTTGCATAACTCTGTAGCTGCTGTATGTGCTGTAATATATTGTTATGGCATTAACTAAATACAGTATGCAGCACTGTTCTGGCAGCAGTATGTGCGACTTCCTGTCTGCTGATGGAACTAAATTAGAGTCAGCCTGGATGTGTCTCCACAATACAAGGCTTGCTTTGATTGGTCAAGGTGGAAATCTGCTGTTGAAATTGTGACGTCATCTGCCTACCTCTCCACCTACGGCAATCATAGGAAGCCTTATATTCATTAATAAAAATATAAGGCTTCTACTGAATGGCAGAGACACATTCAGGCTGACTATAGTTTTGGCAGCGGACGGGAAGTCACCCGTACTGGAGCGGAATGCAACACAGCTTACTGCCGTGGAACAATGCACAGCCTACAACAGTATGTTACAGCACTCACAGGGACTGCATCAATTTGTGAAGAAATCAGTTCTTGGGGCCAGTTTGGCACAAAAAAAAACGATTTCAAGTCATAATAAACCACATCTATACCATGATGCCATGATGTTCCCTGATTTTTTTATTTTCAATTGAGTGGAGAAGGGATAGATACCCTTCCCGGTTTAATTGCTGTCTTTGTCCCCAACAGGGAGATTCACCTCTCTATTTGTCCTACTGACCACGGCCACTAAGACAGAAAGTGCTGAAAAATACAAAATATTAGAGTTGTCACCAGAACAGAAGGTGAGAAAAAGTCTTTCAAATGGCATAGATGTTCTTAGGACAACTCTCCAAAATGGGAATTCCATTCTTCTAATTTCCTGTTACGTTTCTAGCACTTTATTACAGGAAGTGAAGGGGAATCTCCCTAGCAGGACATGGGCCTCATAGGAATTTAACCCTTTCCACAAAATCAAAATAAGAATTGGCTTTAAACACACTTTAAGAATTTATAGGGCGTTAAAGGCGACCTTTCATCGGTAAAAAAAAAAAAAAAAGCTAACATTATTGATTTCTCAGTCTGCAAATGCTAGTTACCTGGCTGTGATTGTAATCCTCTTGCTTCAATATGCTGACTCAGTGACCCAGAACAAGTATCAAGATAAGGACTTTTAGAAGACATTAGGGAGGCGGAGGAGGAGGAGGCGGAGGAGTGGGTGGCGAGGTGCAAGGACAGAAGTGACCGTTTTGAGGGGATCTGGGCACAGTGGCAGACTTATGCTACTGTCTCGGACCCTATGCCATCTAGCCTGGATGTTGCGCTGCTGGAGTTAGCGGAGCCCTCACTGAAGCTGAAGAGACCTGCTAGTGGTGATGCGCATGCCTGATTGTGCCCTCTCATACACCCTGCTTGCAGATATGTAATGTGTGCCCCTTTATCTCTCACCCTCTACGGTCTATATGGCCAATATTGGAGACCTTATCCTATTGTGCACCACATTCTTTGCAACCTGTTGTTCTGTTTCCCTTTAGTTGATTTATTTTTGTTAATTTTACAATGGTTAGAGAACTCAACTTGTAACCCTGGTGCCCCGACGGGACCTGCACCTGAGAGGGCCGCAGAGGGGGCACGGGGGGTGTTCCCCCTAGATGGAGGTTTGATGGAGGCTTTTTTTTTCTAGCCCCCCTCCTGGGGGGGGGTGCCTGCCGGGCCCCCGCTGGCCAAGGGGCGGAATTGCGCGCCAACACATTGGCTGAGAGCTATAGTGAGGTGCGGGCCCCTGCTGGGATCACTGGGATAGCACTTTCAATATGCATTGCAATGATACCGTTTTTTTTTTTGTCCCCTCTCCCTCTCCCCATTTCCCTTCCCTTGCTTTCCCAGTTATGCTGGTTTTTGCTTTACTTCAACTCCAATGTTGTGATTTTACATGATTTAAAAACAAAAATATTAAAATAAAGATTATATAAAAAAAAAAAGATAAGGACTTTTAACTTTAATGGCCATACACGGGCCGAAAATCAGGCAATATCGACTGGTTCAATAGAATCCAGCCGACATTCTGCCCGTGTGTACTGCAGCCGGTCCGACAGAAGCCGGCTGAACGGTCTGCTTCTGCCGAAAAGGCATGATGAAAAAAGGTCTGCTGATCAGCATCCGATGAAGCACATGGATATGAGCTAATTGAGGGAGCTGCCCGGACCAAAACATTCCAAACTGAATGTAAAAATTTTTGATGTTCTGCCTTGCATTCTACATAATGCAAGTAGTTCTATTGTTCACTAATTATTAAGTACTGTATATTGACTTTTGCAGATTTTGTGTGGATTTGAATCAATGACACCACAATGTTCATCAAGTTTTACAGTCTGCATATTTTGCAGTTACCCTATGGTCCCTTTTCCTTATTGTTTAAAGTTCACATGCTAACACACTTTGGATCTTTTCAATTGTGTAGGGTATGTAGGATGTGAGCCAATGGGCAGTCCCGAGACTGGCTGATTTTAAAGACACAGAGAAAATGTGATCTGATTTGGACCATTCCCTATAGCAGTGTGTATGTGCTGTTTTGTTTCATCAATACTCTGGCTACCCCTGCTCCTGGCTAGGAACTGTAGCCATAATCTAGCTGAAAGTAGAACTATGGCCTCCCATAAAAAAACAAAAAACAACAAAAAAAAACTTTAATAAAAGTGCATCTGCAAATATTTCCCTTAATAGCCCCACAAATATCTGTTTATCCTGCCAGACAAGTCCACTTATTGCAGCTTCCTGTGATCGGCTGGCTACTATGCTGCACTGCTCCTAAATTTAGAGCAGATTCCCCAATTTTGTGTAGGCTGTGTCTGCTTGTGCTACATTGGGGTGAGAAGATGTAGTAGGGGGTAACTATCAGCATTATTATTGCTTATTCACAAGTCTGTAGCTTATCAGTCAGCACCTGGCTACACCTAGTCTTGCCCACTAATTTTTGGATTGATAGCACTGACTAATTGCTGAAACCCTGCTACTGTGAGCTGCAGTGTCTGGGTATGGGAAGCATTTGAGAATTTGGCTCAGTCAGAGAATGTTTTTTTTCCCGTCATTTGACCAGCTTCCACATTTTTCCAGTTTAACATTATTCCAAGGAAAGTAAATAATTCTACAGAGGAGCAATAATAAAATCCCAATATATATATTCAGAAGTATTGTTTTTCATATATCTCTTAGGAAGTTGCCATCCAATAAATCCCTTGTATTTTAACTTTTTTTTTTAAATCAAAGATTCTTTATTGAACATAATAAATTCCATCCAGAGTAGACAAAGCTGTACAGTCATAAATATGAAATCCTACATGTAAAGCTTACAATCTTTCACTTTTTTTATGCTAAACATACCTCTAGAATAGTTAGCTGTAGAGGAATGTCTTATATCTGTTATGTATATCCAAAGAAAACATTGTGATACTGAAGCAGGTTTTCCAGGACTAGGTTATGCTTTGAAGCCACTCTATTTAATAAGAGGTCATAAGGCAGAGACCTCTGGTACTACAAGGGTATCTTGCATAGCAAAGATTGTTGTCTATAGACAGATCAAGTATATCCACAACATCACTGGCACATCTTACAACTAAATCCACTGATATACATGGGAAAAGCATCACACATGTCACCATCCAGGTAGCAGACCTTGTATTCTTACCAATGGATGATCTAAAGCTTGCTCAGTAAGGCAAGCCAAGCAGCAATGTGCAAAGTATAGTATATCGTAGCAAACAATTACAATTCATCTTTTACTGTATTTTAGACTCTTGTAAAGTATGTGCAGACAGGGTGGAATGCCAGCTCCCCCTAAAAGCTTGGACGATCATGCCACTGCTACAGCTGAAAGAGTTTGCCCAGATGTAGGTGGGCTAAGGCCCAGTCCACAGGTGTTCCTTATACGCGCAACTGATACCAACCCCAGAATTGGGCTCACTTCTCCTGAGTCCTGTACATTCAAATGTAGCGATACCCCCAGTTAAGAGGGCTGCCTGTATGATTTTCGGGCCCTGTAGTGCACCGCTGTCAACCCCTGGCAATCGGCTCTAACCTCCCTTGGCACAGTTAGTGGGGTTGATAGAACTGCAAGGCCTGTAACTCACAGCGGCACAGTCCTATGACAAGAACACACAGCAATATATCAAAACTTCCTTTAGCTGTCTCTTCTGTAAAGTAAAGGACACAGACACCCATATACTTAACCCTGGTATATTTACTTAGACTAGTGGGTAAGCAATAAAACAGTAATGTACATGTCATGTGCAGAGCCCTGCAATAAACAGTGTTTAAATGGCAGACAAATATACAGTGCTACGCAACCCGAACAGTTCCCCTTGCAGCTATTTCCCCTCGTGGACAAGATGGCGCCCAGGAATGTCTACGCTACACAGTCAGGCCTGACTGAACTAAATGGAAGTTCCGTAGGGAAAATCTTCGCTAGCAACGATGGTGCACTTGAAGAATAAAATTTGTAATCCACCAAGGTAACAGGGATACTGTGTCTGTCTATGAGCAAGTGCTCTCTCACCCAACCGGACCAGTCCGCGTCCGGTTCTTCCGCTGCTGTGTCTAAGTACACAGATCCCTCAACATCCAGGTCTTCGGTCCTCCTGGCAATGGTGCAGCAACGATGGAGAGACGTCCCTCTGGTTCCTAGGATGAGAGCGGAAGGCTCTTTGGAAAAAGGCCCAGGCTTTAGGCCTAAATTCACGGCAACTCAACAGCAGTTCCACTTGCTGGGCGGGCGGTGTCCAAAGAGAATGAACTGGGCTCCACCTCTCCCTTATAAAGTCCACCCCAGCAGTCCTTGCGCGGGCAATGCACCCTGAGTGCCTTAAAGTGCACTGGGTAATGTAGTCTATGAGCGATTAAAGGGCAATACCCCGCTACATAAAGACCAAGCGACTGTCCAGTCTATGGGAGCTTTCAAAGTACAAGTCCACACGGTAAGGATACCAAGCCAGAAGTGGAACATTTGACACTCTACATTCCTACATAAGGTCACAGGACAGGTTAAAGGCAGACTCCGAAGGGGTCCAAATCATCTTTCTTTACTTGACCCTCTCACTCTCTCTTCATTCTAGCTTCTACTAACACAGAATATTCAGTGGGGGTAGTGGTAGCATTAAAATGGCTCTACTTAATAGTACCTAAAACAAACATTTTGTTTTTTCTTACACAAGTTTTCTAGCAAGGTGGCTCAGCAAATTCCTTTAGAAATGTACTTCCTTCTCTTTGGGTTGGGGTGTTCACCATTACACAGGCATTTAGACAGGTCCCCATTTTTAGTAATGTTCTCCTCTGCTTTGCCCACTGCATTGTTCCATTTTATTGTGTACATTTTCTCTCCACAGGATTCTATTTTCTGTGACACAGTTCTGGTTTCCAAGTAATGGGAGTAAGCTTGCTCTGAATATTCTTCATTACAAGGACATCCAATCTCTACCACCATAGTCCACCCCATGCCAACTCTTAAAGAGAAACTAGACAAAATCTGGGGTTTCCTTGCACTGCAAAGTGTTTAACTGCTTGTTTAGTCTAGGAATGAAAATATAAGGTCTTAAACTTACCATGTTCCTGGCTCTGCCAGGCTCCTTCGATCCATGCAATCAGTCCAACACTGCATCTCTATCAGGTGCTGCGGCCACAGGCTTGTCTCCTCAAATGATGCCGCAGGACTACCCATAGTCCATCTGCAGGCCGCAGCTTTGAGTAGAGAATAGCACCGGAACCTGACAGACCAAGACATAGGGTAATATACTGGAAGTTATTCAGGTCCCCTAGTCCTCCTACTCTTGAAGATTAGAGGCAACAAGTTAATACTACTCTTTTGAGAGAACAACAAATATACAAGCGTAGGGGTAATTCCAACAGATTTTCTAAGAAATGGGACCTATGGTTAGGAGTACATTCTCTGGTCTCATTACGACTATTGTAATGTTAGTCAGGCCTGTATTTAACGCAGTGCTCCTAGGGATTAAATATCAATTCTGCTTTATTGGAAGTGGAAGTGGATGGACATGACTGTACTGTGGAAGATCATTCAGGAGTAACATGTGAGAAAGGAGTTGTGTGGATACTTTCCCAGGTGTGCTGTGATGAAGAGCTCTGAAAAACATAATTACTGTATTCCAACCAGAGGAGTGCTCGGCCCTTGCACTGACAAGGAGACCCTGTCTGACAAGGGGAGATATCAACGGCAAGGAGGAAGATCGAGCCCTGATACCGTGAAGTCCTAGGACGGGCTCAAGACCCCGCAGAGGGTTGTATCTGCAAGCGCTGTTGACCTTGCCACTGGTGGAGGTCCATCCCATCCGGTAAGGTTACCCATTGCCTCTGGTGTTCATCACAAGGAGAAGTCTAGTCTGTGGTGTTGGTGGATAAACATCTATCACTCCAGTCACAACTTTTCAACGCATCCTCCCCCTCACCCCCCTCTTCTCCAATACTTTGGAACTGGACTTTTCTTGCAATCAGTGGACTTTTCACATCCACTTCAGTTCTTCATTCACTTTTGAACTTTTTCACTATTTTCTTTTTTCTATATTATTTATTCATATAACTTTTGGCACATTTGTGTAGATGTATATATTTTTGTAAATTTTTTTTGACTTTTAGGTTCAATTTTATTTACTCTTCTTGCATACACATAGCCTTCAATATTGGTATATATATGTGATTGTAATGCACTGTTTGCTTTGAGGTTCACCAATTGGAGTATATAGAGCATTCTAGTATCTTTTTCCTTCACAGGTTTTTTGCTTTTTCCTTCTATACATACCTATTGAGTTATATACACATATCTTTCAGTAATTGCATATGCTGTTGGACACACTGTCTATTTTGTCGTTTAATATCTTTGAGTCACTTGCACATTGAGCATTTGATCACAACTTAATTCATAATCCATATAGCGCGACTATTTTCCTTATACAATTCTGCTTTATTACATGTATACCATAAAGTGAGGATACTACTATGTCATTTATGTTTAGTATTACAGTCACGCTTACTATCTGGTAATGCAAATGGGATTTGATATGGTTGTGTTATTCTTATATCTTGTTTTGTCAAAATTATGATGTTTCATGTTCTAGAGACTGGCCAAGGTATTCTGCACTTGCTCTTCTGACAATTTGGTTGTTTTTTTTTTAATTTACGTTTTGTAAAGTTTAAAAAAAGTATTTTGGAAAAGGAAGTTAATCAGCTATCACCTAACACCAGTATGTGTTTGTCTATGGGTGTGTCATATCATCACAGGATACATCTCTAAGCAAGCCAAGATGGATTTGTCCTCAAGCACACACAGCAGAATGCAGTGAATTTAGCATCAATTAATGTACCGTATTTTTTGCTCCATAAGATGCTATTTTTCCCACCCCAAAAAAGGGGGCAAAATGTCTGTGCGTTTTATGAAGCGAATACTGATCATCCACCCCCCCCCTTCACCGCCACCGCCATGTTAGAATACCAGACCGGCCATCTCCTGCGAGCGCCGGGGAAACTGCCGGCTGAGCCTGTCACCTTTTACTCGGCTGAGTCTGTCGAAGACAGAGCAGCACGAGTGGCTGAATGAAGTATGGCCATGGCGGCCGCTCGGGCTGCTCTGTCTACTATCTGAGTGACAGGCGGATGTGATGACGTCCTCGCCAGGCACAGGTCAAGCTGCATTTTATGGGTACAGGTCAGGCTGCATTTAATTGCTAATAAAAGTAAATCAACCAGCGCAAATAAATCCTAACAGATCAGCAGCTGAAAACACTGAGGGTCAAAATATCAAATCCCCAAATGAAACTGGTAAAAAGGCAGTGTAGCGCAAACATACAAAAAGACAATGCTAAAAATTACACTATAAAAATTGATGATGTATGGAACTACGTGATTTTTCGTGACGTCACCTGCGTCCTACACGCTGATACTCGTGCATTTTTATGCTGGCTGTTCCCTATTCACTGAGGCACTGTGGGTTGCTTATAAGTGTAATTTCATATTTTTATACGCAATAGATGTACTTTTAAAACGGAGAGCACTAGATGTCCTTGCTTTTCCTCTATGTACTCGTGTTCCTGATCCGATGGTGTGAATCTGAGAGTGACCCGAGGGTATCCATCCATCCCAGTGTGCAGTTTACCATTACAATCCTGGCTATCTATCCCAGTGAGGGAATTGCTTGTATGCCTGACTGACTAGCTCAGGGGTCCATGTGTTGAGGTGAGCTGCTAACTATTACTGGTGGTGGAGGTTATTACAGTCACCTTTATGATATGAAATAAGTCACCTGTGGACACTGATTGGTGTTTTGGTGCTTTCTTATAGTGAAGATTATGGACTCCATTTAATTGCCTCTGATCAGGCTGCATTTAATTGGCACTGGTAAGGCTGCATTTAATTGGCACTGATAAGGCTGCATTTCATTAGCACAGGTCAGGCTGCATTTCATAGATACCGGTAAGGCTGCATTTAATTGCCAATGATCAGGCTGCATTTAATTGGCACTGGTAAGACTGCATTTAATTGGCACTGGTCAGGCTGAATTTCATGGGCACTGGTCAGGCTGAATTTCATGGGCACTGGTCAGGCTGCATTTCATGGGCACTGGTAAATATTTTAGTACACCATTTGGTTAAAAATATATTTTTTCTTGTTTTCCTCCTCTAAAACCTAGGTGCGTCTTATGGCCAGGTGCGTCTTAAGGAGCGAAAAATATGGTATATCTAAAATCAAAACTTTTTTTTAATCTTGAATAAATTAGGAGAAGGTTAACCACTTCTTACCCATTCACTGCACATATACAGCCGGGTGGGTGCTTCCTCCTTATGAGTGGATGTTCAGGAACGTCCCTTAAAAGGAGGGGGATAGCGAGCGCGAGTGCATGCCCACGCATCAGCGCAATCCAAATGTGCTCGGGTCACCCAGACACGGCGCATCTCCGATCGGCAGGAGGGCTCTGTGATTGGCCCTCCTGATCACATGATGGCTGTGTCCAATCACAGCGGTCATGTGATGTAAATAGAGAGCTGGTTGCTATGCGATCGGAGAGGAGAGCGGATCTCTGCATCCAGCCGGTGATCAGTGAGTATGAGCTGCTTTTTAGCTGTCCCCACACATGTCCCCACACAGTGTAAACACACAATGTCCTCAAAATAATGTCCCCAAAACACTGTCACTCCACACAGTAAAATCACATGTCTCAGTGATCATCTGCACACATATGTCCGTGATCATCTGCGCACATCTGTACATGATCATCTGCGTTTCACTGGTGGGGCACAGAAGGTTTTGGAAGAATGTACTGTGCTCTGATCTTGATAAGGTAAAGAAACATTATTATCCCTTTCATGACTAAGCCTATTTCTGACATTTGGTGTTTACAAGTTAAAATCCCTATTTTTTGCTAGAAAATTACTTAGAACCCCCAAACATTATATATATTTTTTTAGCAGAGAATCTAGAGAATAAAATAGCGATTGTTGCAATATTTTATGTCACACGGTATTTGTGCAGCGGTGTTTTTAACGCATCTTTTTGGGAAAAATACACTTTCATAAATGAAAAAAAATGAAAAAGTAAAGTTAGCCCAATTATTTTGTACAATGTGAAAGATGATGTTACGCCGAGTAAATAGATACCAAACATGTCATGCTTTATAATTGCACGCACTCGTCGAATGGCGACAAACTACAGTACCTAAAAATCTCCATAGAAGACGCTTTAATTTTTTTTTACGGTTACCAGGTTAGAGTTACAGAGGAGGTCTATGGCTATAATTATTGCTCACGTTCTGACGATCGCAGCGATACCTCACATGTGTGATTTGAACACCGTTTACATATGCGGCGTGACTTCCGTATGCGTTTTCTTTGCTGCGCAAGCTCGTGGGGACGGGGGTGCTTTAAAAAAAAAAAATCTTATTTATTTTATTTATTTTTATAATATAAAATTGTGTTTTAAAAAAAAAAAATGTGATCACTTTTATTGCTGTCACAAGGAATGTAAACATCCCTTGTGACAGTAATAGGTGGTGACAGGTACTCTTTATGGAGGGATCGAGGGTCTAAAAGACCTCCAATCCCTCCTTTGCACTTCAAAGTATTCAGATCGCCAAAAACGGTGATTCTGAATACTGTATATGTTTTTAAAACCGGCGCCATTGGCAGCCGAGTAAACAGGAAGTGACGTTGTGACGTTGCTTCTGTGTTTACATTGAAGAGACTGGATCGAAGCCATTTGCGGCTTTGTTTCAGTCTCTCTCTAGGCACTGGAGGCGGCGGATCGTAGATTGGGTCTCCCGGTGAAACGGGAGGCCCGGTAAGAGCGGCGGAGGCGGCGGGAGGGGGGTTGTCATCCCTGGAAAGCCAATCGCCGGCTCTAAATAATTATACCGGGATGATGCCTGCAGCTGCGGGCATCATCCCGGTATAACCCCCGAAAGCTGAGGCCGCATATGTGCGTACGCTTGGCGGGAAAGGGTTAAAGAACACCATAGGGGTTATTTACGAAAGGCAAATCCACTTTGCACTACAAGTGAAAACTACAAGTGCAAAGTGCACTTGAAATTGCACTGAAAGTGCACTTGGAAGTGCAGTCGCTATGAATCTGAGGGGTAGATCTGAAATGAGGGGAAGCTCTGCTGATTTTATTATCCGATCGTGTGCATGCTAAAATGCTGTTTTTTATTTTCCTTGCATGTCCCCCTCAGATCTACAGCGACTGCACTTCCAGTGCAATTTCAAGTGCACTTTGCACTTGTAGTGCAAAATGGATTTGCCTTTAGTAAATAACCCCCCATGTCGTTTATGAGAGTATGTAAATATTAGCAAACTTATTGGTATCTTTTTTCTTTAGTCAATACTAAAAGTTATATCACAAGTATATGAAGCAACACCAAAACTAAAGTGAAAATAATAAATTGTGATGAGTAAAAGAGCAAAGGAGAGAGGAAATGGAAAATGTGACAAGAGGAAGGAAAGAAAACAAGTGCTAACTCTTGATTAATATATATAGGTGTAACTGTTTCCTTTCAATGGTGCTCTGAGTGTAAACCATAGAAATCGATAGCCGCCCAATCAGACTTCACACTCTTCACTAACATTGAATACTTCATTATGCTTTGCCTTTTGTGAAGTACGATTTTTATTTATTTTTTTAAATAAAATGTAACAGGCTACAAAAGCTTCAATTCTCTGAGGCTCTGCATGCTAAATATTATATCATCCTTTATGAATGCTCCCTATGGTTCACATCTGCTTCTATTGCCTAGCATATGTCCTTTTGTCCTTCCATATGTGTCTTATTATGAGGTCATTGTTAGATTCAACATTACCTAAGTCATGAGCATTTGTACTGCACAATATAGGTTTAACTTTGGTTGGGTTTAGAAAGATATGTGCTGAATTAAGCATTCTGTACTTGTTTGTTCCCTTTAAAGTCATTGTTGATCGTGCTTCCTTTTTCAGTAGACCAGTGGGTCCATAGCACGCAAATTCATTAGCCTGCGTACACAGGCTCCTATCATAGTTAAATGTATATTCTGTCTTAGTTCAGTATGATATTTTAACATGTGATGTGTTTGTATTCTACACATTATTTTGGTAAATCTTGTTATGCTGGTTTACAACCAACTGTGCGACCACCTCGCCATGAATACATTTCTTGATCCCCTTTAGTCTGGATTTAGCCCTCAACACTTCACAGATACCGCCCTCTTAAAACTAACAAACTATCTATTAACGGCCAAAACCAATTTACATTATTCTGTACTCCTACTCCTAGATTTTTCTGCTGCCTTTGATACGGTTGACCACCCCCTCCTCCTTAAAAAAACTCCATGCCTTTGGTCTCCACGGCTGTACTCTTCGCTGGTTCTCTTCCTACTTATCCAACCGCACCTTTAGCGTTACTTACAATTCTACCTCCTCCTCTACTTTTCCTTTCCCTGTCAGGGTCCCCCAAGGTTTTGTTCTTGGACCTCTCCTATTCATGATCTACACCTCCTCCCTGGGTCAGCTGATAGCCTCCTATGGCTTCCAATACTATCTCTACGCCAATGACACCCAAATTTATCTCTCTACCCCTCAGCACACTCCTTCAGTCTCCTCACGTATCACTAAGTTACTAACAGACATATCAACCTGGATGTCACACCACTTCCTTAAACTCAATCTATCCAAAACCAAGCTCATAATTTTTCCTCCCCCATGTGCCCCTTCTCCTGATCTCTCTGTCAAGATCGATGGCACAACTATCAGCCCATCCCCGCATTCTAAGACTCTATGTGTAATCCTGGATTCTGAACTATCCTTTCGGCCCCACATCCAATCACTGTCCAAATCTTGCCGCCTCAACCTCCGCAACATCTCCAAAATACATCCCTTTCTAACCAACAACACCAAAAAACTCCTAATTCACTCCCTGGTAATCTTTCGCCTCGACTACTGCAACTCCATCTCAACTGCTCCATTAGCTACTCTTCTGTGTCAATCCCTCCATTGGTTCCCGCTCACCCAACGAAATAAGTTCAAAGTACTAACAACAACTTACAAAGCCATCCACTACATTGCTCCCAGCTACATCACTAGCCTTGTCTCAAAATACCAACCAAGTGAATGGATGAAAAAGAACAATAATAAGTGTCAGTCCAAAATTCAACACATAATATGTGAATAATAAAAAAGACAGAGTCTCTGATAAGTGATTCTCTGATGAATAAAATAAAATAAAATAAAATAAACAATCCGAAGTGAAATATAATCTTCCAACGAATCTTGATAACGTGAATATAAGATGACCACCACCGGATAAATTAGAGGCTTACCGGAATGAGTGGACCCGATAAACATATGTCTATGGGGTCAACTTAGGCTTTGTATGTGTCCCTGTAGAGGTTGGATCCTCGACTGGGAATCCCACAGACAGATATTCCACGACTCAAAAAGAAATGATTGAACTGAATCTCCAAGCCAGATAGCACGGTGATAGTAGACCAATGGTGAAACCGTATCAAAATAGGAAAAAAGAAGGAGGGCACATAGCGTGATACAGTCTAAAGAACTTTAATTAATGTAGGTAGGAACACTTACATTACATCAGTAGATAAGCGCTTAGGATATAATCAGTGGCAGCAGTGGAGTCTTCCGACACGTTTCGCAATATGTTGCATCGTCTGACCCCAGACGATGCAACATATTGCGAGTTCAGCTCATCCCTACTTCTTACCTTCCTCCTCAGAACATGCTTTAGATTGTATACTGAGCTGTGCTTATGTGCACACCTTTGCAAAAGGAATGCAAAGACAAATTTGAATCATTTTTGGAAGAAAAAGGAAATATTAGAACTACTGACAATTTTTATTTCTGCATGCGACTTGGTGTTTTGATAAGAAAAACACCTGTCATTACTTGTATGAGAGTCACAGGGACAGGAAGTAAGGAGTTCATCTTTAAGTCAATGGGCAGCTTTAATCTCAGAAGTAACAGTATCAGAGATTTCCTAGAACAGTAGAGCCTTTGGAGTTCTTCCTGGATACTTTTTATGCTGTTTCTTAATATGAGGCCTATTTGAGATGGAGGAGAATTCTTTTAAGCCAGGCCCTCTTAAGCAGCAGGCCTGATCTTGGTTACTGTTACGCCCTAATAGTCAATGAGGGCTGTTATCTTATGTCTGCATTCCATTACTTATGGGTGTTTCTACTTACTTGTATTTGTTACTTAATCTTGAAATAAATGTTATGCATTTTTCATTGAGATGTCTATCAAAGAGCCACAAGTTTCAGCATGAAAATAAAAAGAATTACAGCGCTCACAAAATAAATAAATTTAACACGTGACAATGTCCATATGAATTGTGCAAATGTGCTCCAAATGATAAAGTGCAATTGTGCTCCGAACTTCTAGGTGCATCACACACCTTTCCCCACCGAAAAGAATGGACCCCTGGCTTTTCAGCCCAGAAGTCAATCAGGCTTGATCTTTGGCCATAAATGACATATGCTTGAAGGATCCTCCACAAATCTTCCCCACTCATGATGATCATAAGGTGAATATGGCACCAAAAGGTAAAGGATAGGCTAATAGTGAAGTACTGTTAAAAACCGCTATTGCGCAAAGTGGATAGGTACTTACAGACTAGCAGAAATAAACTTCCATGAGGTATTGCAGTGAAAAACAGATAGGAAACACTGCATCCAGCGTGCATTTCACCGAAATTGGAAGTGACGTAGTTTGGACTTGAAAACTGGAAATTACGTTAACGCATTTCGCCCTCCCACAATGACGCCTTGTGAGAGGGCGAAACACATTGACGTAATTTCCGGTTTTCAAGTCCAAACAATGTCACATGACTGCTCCTGTCCAGTCATGTGATCAAGCTCTCCAATGTCAGCCAGTGTGGCTGCAGGGGCGAGAAGGGAGCACAGACAACAGATGAGCCATCAGGTGACGCCACCACTCCTAGGCAATGCCTCTCCCCTGCAGCCACCATTGACTGACACAGGGGACATCACATGACCGGACTGGAGCGTGCTGAAAGTAGGTAATTATATACATCTTTCTTACACAGGTTAGTCAGCATAGGCGCTAGGAGGAGGAAGGGAGAATTTTTAAGACCAGTTGGGTTTATTCCTGGAATTCTACTCTAAGAAACATTGCAGCAGAGGATTTTCTCACTTCAAGTTATGTCTCCAGCACAGGAAGCGAAGGATAATCTCTCCAACAGGACATACATATCAATGCAAACCCCACAGAGGCATTAATCAACCCCCTACCATATCTATATGTTGACAAAAATGATTACAGGATCATGATTAGCATGATAAACTCTTGTGCACTCTCAATAATACCCAAACTAAATTTGATAAAACATGGGACCGTGGACACAATAATTAGTGGTGGACTAGCGAAACCTTAAAGACACCCTTTTCTACATTTTCTCCTCTTTTTCATACAGGATGTATGTTTGATTTTTCTTTTTCCCTCTTAAATCTCCTTCGCCCTTCCATGTTATGAATAGGAAATTAGCTCCTTGTTATTATTTGTCGGAACACTAAGGCTGGGTTCACACGTATGCAAATAGAATGCGGGTTTTCTCGCATCAAATTCGCATGACAGGAAAGTGTGAACGGCTCTCAATGGAGCTGGGGTCCACACACCTCCGGGGCAGCCGCCGCCTGCACTTGGAAAGGGTCCTGTGCGTCTTTGGCTCCAAATCCGGTGCAAATTCAGGCAGAAATTCGGACCTGATTTGCCCCTGAATCTGTAAACAGGGAGGCACCGGACCCCCTGCTGTGAGCAGCGGGCACAGGAAGTGTGAACCCAGCATTACGAACATGATTTTTCAACTTAAAGTTGAATTCCAGGAATTCAGCCACTTTGCATGACATCTTCTGAACTTATTTATATTATTTATATCTGACAGGTTTATGCCTGTGCCGAAGCATACCTTGACACTTGGGGCTGTGAGAAAAGAGAGAGAGGCACACAGAGCAGCTATGCCTGCCCCTCCCCTCTGCTGCTCATTTAGGTAAGTGTAGCACCCTCCTACATAGGTGCTAGAAGAGAGTATAGTTTTTGGTCTTTCTGCTTACCATGAAGATTGTCAGGCAAACTTAGAGTGCTCTCTGTCTACCAGAGAGCAGGATCTATTGGTAAGGTCTGATCATTGTGCCCAGGTGCAGCTCAGCTTGCCTGAATGTCCCACACTGGTCCAATAGGGAGGCATATTGGACAGTTGGGGGGACCCGGCAAGTGGGGGCACAGGCGTTGTTACAGCCCTGGCTATTGGCAGAGGAAAGTGCCTCAATGCATGCTGGGATACTGTATAGATGCCAAGGGCACATGTGCTCAGGATATAAACAAAAAAGTCAGTGCTACTACCCATACATCACATAGAAAGCAGAGCTCCCAGGTGCTCGATCCACAGTCGCTAGCTGAGTAGAAGTGAATGAAGAAAAGATGATCCGCACTGCGGTCGTTGCTCTTAAAAAATTGACGTATTTATTGACAAGCCACAGTAGACAAACGCAAATAGGAAAGGTTGACGCGTTTCAGCCTATAAGGCCTTAGTCATAACCACATTACAGACATGAAACTTGTGAAATAAATAGTAGCTCTGAGGATCACTGTCTCCACTCATTAATCGTCTAAATTGACTGCAGGCAATTATCCAAAAGGGGAATCAGCTGCAATGCATATTGGGTGATCCATGTGTATGCCACTATTTTTCACACACCCTATAGTGATAATATGTACATGTATGCACGCAGCCATGCATGCACACATACATATAATTAAAACACACCATGAAATTCAAAAAACATTAAGTACAAAGATAAAAATAATAATCCAGGTATGTAAAAAAAGGACACCAGAGGAGAAAAAGAAAGAAAGAGAGGGGAGACTCCTGGGGGGGGGGGGTATTCTTAATGTAAGTGCAGGTCTAGATCCCACCTCAGGTTTAACCCCTGAGGCGATCTAGTTTTTAATCTAAAAATCCACCATGCTTCTCTCCCTAATAGTCTTCTCTCCCTGTCACCTCTTCTGGGCGAGTGAGACAACCGTTCTAATTCTCTAAAACGAAAAGAGGAAAGATCGTCCTGATGACATTCGCTAAAGTGACGTGTTGCATTCGAAATATTTCTAGCGTTTGAATTATTTGTGTCACAATAGTGTTCCCCTATACGGGTTTTTAAAGGACGTGTGGTGCAGCCTACATATTGAAGGCTGCATGAAATACAGGTGATCAAGTAAATTACGTAGTTTGTGCCACAGTTGATGTATTGCTGTATAGTGAACTCTTCATCTGTAGCTGTGGCAACAAATGTTTTACCCAGATCACACAAATTACAATACCTACAGGTTTTTATATTGCAGGGATAACTTCCAGGATAGGAAAGCCAGGTAGGTTGGCATTGTTTGGATGAGAATAGACTAGGTGATAGTGCAGTCCCCAGTGTGGGCGCACGGCGGCTACAAAAAAGGCAACCTGCTTGCAAAATCCCATTTAAATCTGTATACAATAAGTCTGTATACAATATTGGCAGATTCTTTTTTATTATTCTGACTATTTGATTATATTCTTGGGAAAATGTGGTTACAAATGTAATAGGTTTACCCGTTTTTCTGTTACTAGAATTGTGAGGTTGATGAGGTTTACTCTTATTTTTATTTTTATATTCCCTCTTGGTTTTAGGCTTATCTGACAGTAATTCCTCTCTATCCATTTTCAAAACCCTTTCCAGTCCTTGGTATATAACAGATTCGTTATAACCTCGGTCCAACAGCGCTGATGAATGACCTTACATTCTAGTTCAAAGGTTGGGCTTGTTGAGCAATTGCGTTTGGCTCGAATAAACTCCCCATAAGGGATGGCATTGATGGTGTGGGATGGATGACAACTGGCTGCAAAAAGTGTAGTGTTACCAGAGCATGGTTTCCTATAGCTGCATGTAGAAACATCACCCATAGTTGGATCGCCCTTTAGGGTGATGTCTAAAAAGTTGATACTGGAAACATCATGCTCAATCGAAAAATGTAGATTTAGCTGATTGACATTGAGGATTTTCCAAAATTCATGTAACCCCATAATGTCACCATCCCACACCATCACGAGGTCATCGATATAGCGACCATACCATACAATCTGCCTGGCAAAAGGGATGTTGGGAGAGAACAAGACTTGTTCCTCCCACCAACCCATGTAGAGATTCGCCATGGATGGTGAGAATCTAGCACCCATCGATGCCCCACAGCGCTGGACATAATATACGCCATCAAATAAAAAATAATTATGTTTTAATAAAAGCTCAACGCTTAACAAAATAAACTCCTGTAGCTCCTGCGAATAGGAACTGTAGCGTTGAAGATGATATTGGATGGCCTGCAATCCAGCGCTGTGGGGAATCGACGAATAGAGTGCCCTCACGTCCAGGGTAGCCCACACATAGGTGGATGTCCATTTGACAGATGTGATATGGGATAGGACTGTGCTCGTATCCCTGATGTAGCCGGGCAGTCTATGTACCAAAGGCTGTAGGTGCCGATCTACCCATTCTCCCAAACGCTCCAATAAGGAGCCAATTTCAGCTACGATTGGTCTACCCTGTATAGCACATGTGCTCAGGGTTCTTTCAGCTGGAGAATGGGGTCCTGGAGGGAGGGGGTGGCTGCCCCTACTCTGTATAAGTTGCCATGCGGCCTTGGGTAGTCGACCTAAAGGCCTGAAATCAGAGATTAGCTGAACCCAGAGGTCCTGCAGAGCTGACTGGAAGGGGGATACCAGCACAGATCTGATTCTGCCTACAGTGAGTACAGATTTGTGTCTTTGGGCCTGTCCTGTGAGGGTCACCCCTTCAGCTAGAAGAGTCAGTGGATGGGTGTCAGTCAAGGGGATGCTAGAGAGTGTCATGAAGATAAAGTAGTTGCATCAAGTCTGCTGCTAGAGAGAGCAAGAAGACTTAACCCTTCCATATATGTGGCAGTATGGTAAAAGCAGAGTGTCTGCTTCCACAAATATTCTAGTGAGGCCAAGTGAGAGTTGTCCTTATCTGCTGTGAATAGTTCAAGTTGGAGTATCCCACTATTCCCTTCTGCCATCCAAGTTCCACAATAAATATCAAAACCACAAATACCCTGGACTGTTTATTGAGTAACGAGCAAATGGGAGTAAGGGGGATAAGTGAAAACCCCTAGCAATTGGCTGCAGGTAATCAGAGGGAGGCCTAAGAAGTCAACACACGGCAAGCCCTATGGGGAAAGTGCTACATAGGCCTTTGTATTTTGTGAATGAGTTCACATAATGCAAAAAGGCTTCTGTGATTGGGCAGTAGGAGGGGAGGGGCAAGCATAACAGCTGAACCGACTCTAATGTTGAAAATGCTTAGACCTGAAGTATCAGCATCTGGCTCCCGGAAATACAGTGATAGCCTATTCCAGGAGTGCAATAAAACTGCCAGATGTAAGATAAGCCCAGGAGATGTCATGCACCTCTTGGACTTAACTTATAGTGTGCCTTTACTTTTAACAACGGAGACAAATTCCTGGATTTAGCTTTATCTGATAATATGTTGTGTAAAGTCTGTGTTGGCATCCAATACATTTAATCTCTAGATATGTATTTTTATTTGAACATTGTTTTGATCCTTAAAGCGGAACTTCTTTTTTTCTCAATCTCTTTATTAAATTTTCTTTTTCCTTCTCACATTACATCATACATTTTACATCTTATACATCCTATTAAATTATACATTTTACATCATACATTTTACATCCTACAATCCAATTACTCCTATAAAACAAAAAAATTGTCCCATCAGTCCTCACATTCACAAAAATCGGTTTGTGTGTTCCTTAACCCTTTCCTCCATTGGTGTAGTTCTATCCCAATTCCACATCCCCTCCCCTGCAACTGTCATAGCACTCTCTATCCAATTTGCCCAGACTTTCCCATATTTCTCCTCCTTTCCTCTGTTGCAGTATGTCTCCTTGTACAATATCAGGTTACTATTTACTAGATTTTTAAAGCGGAACTTCATCCAAAAGGGGACTTTGCGCTTGCTTGCACCCTCCACTGCCACATTTGGCACTTTTTTGGGAGGATCGGGTACCTTAGTTAGCCCCCCATCACAGGTCCCAGAAAACGATTGGACTATTCACAAGGCGTAGCACGACTCATGCATAGTAGGAAATCGGCTGTGAAGCCGAAGGGCTTCACTTCCAGTTTCACTTACATCAGATGCCGGCGCTTGCACCCGAAGCCGCTTGGGTAAGGACATGACTGGATCCTTGGACAGGTAAGTGTCCTAATATTTAAAGTCAGCAGCTACAGTATTTGTAGCTGTTGACTTTTAATTTTGTGGGGGAGCCTGGAGCTCCTCTTTAAAGTGGTTGTAAACCTTCGTGTTTTTTCACCTTAATGCATCCTATGCATTAAGGTGAAAAAAACACCTTGCAGACACCACCCCCCCCAAGCCCCCGTTTTACTTACCTGAGCCCCGAATCTCCGTGGGCGCGATCCAGCGTTACTTTCCCCCAGCTCTTGAAGGCTCTTCATTGGATGATTGATAGCAGTGCAACCATTGGCTCCTGCTGCTGTCAATATATATATTTACAAACTTTGTTACGATATTCAAATCCTTGTCAGTCCCAAACTATTATTTGTCCCCTCTGCAAACTGTGCTGTTTTGTACTCTGTTTCTATGAAAAAACTCACGTAAACAGATTGTAATATAAAAAATTATTACAGATATACTTTAAACTCCTAAAGCCAAGGGGTTACATTTTAATTTAATTTAGATAATGGGAATAGAACGCACAACCTCAGTGTTGTAAAACTTAACAGGTTTACCCAGTTATAGTTGACAAATTATATGTTAATTTGATTTATAATATGTGTCCAATATATGTTAATATTAAACATAATTAGACAACCAAATATTGATACATTGGAGATGGTTTTTGTATGACTTCTCATATCTTTCTTCACAACGTATTTCTTATTGATCGTCACACAAAAATGCCTATTCATACCATACATATGCTTATCAAATCTGAATAGGAATAAAGTCAAAACCTTGTGTAAATTAGTCAAGCAGCAATGAGGTAGCAGGCATGTGATCAGTACCTCTAAGATGATGTCAGAGGAAATGGAGTCGGAAGGTGTATAGTGTCATCATGTGTCAGGAGAATGATTCGTTTCAGAAACTTGTTTGATTTCTTGTAAGAGCAGGCAGTGATTGTGTAAAGGTGGGTCACATAGTGACATCATATGAATCAGCCCCCTAGCAGAAGAGCTCACACTCAGGAATGTAGTGGTGGAGGCTAGCAGCACATAATCACAATCAGTATTCTTTGGACAGATCACAGAATCTGTCAATGAATCACTTGCAGATTGCATGATCACTAATCAGAAACAGCACAGGAAAATGATATGAGGAAACATCAGGGCTATGTTAAGTAAGATATTAGGAATGCCCAAAAAAATGAGCAGAGAATGTCATCAGAGCCGTTAGGACACACTAAATCCTGGATGTTATTAGACTTGTATGGAAATCAGGACGTATGTTGCTATTTATCATTTCTATGTCCTGAAAATGTGAAAAACTCTTGGCTCTTTCACACGGGGCGGATCCGTGCAGATCCGCCCCGTGAAGCTCCGCTTGCTCAGCGGGGATCGCTCCGTTGATCCCCGCTGAGCCGACGGATGACTGGGCGGTCCCCGCACACTGTGCAGGGACCGCCCTGTCAGAGCGCCGCTCTCCCCTATGGGGAATCGGATGATGACGGACCGTAGAGTCCGTTGTCATCCGATCCGCTCCGCCGACGGAAGGAAAAATAGGGTTTTCCTCCGTCACACTTTGGCGGAGCGGAGCGGAGCGGATGTCAGCGGACATGTCTCCGCTGACATCCGTGGCTCCATAGGGGTGCATGGAGGATCCGTTTCAGGTCCGCCTAAAAAACTGACAGGCGGACCTGAACGGACCTCCGTGTGAAAGGGCCCTAACTCTTCCAGCATGGCCCTACATCCCTGTGAAGCTTTATATATTATTATGTCATGTTTGTGGCCTTGTGGGGGATTAATGAAACAATTGATTTGGAATGCATATGTGTTCCAAGTACAAGGCGTGTACCATGATGTCAGCGCAACTGTTTGGCTAATTGACGGAGCCCGTTCAAACAGAAAATTTCCTATTCAGGAGCCTGTTCTTTGTGACCATTATTTAGTAAAAAAATACAATGATATTTAAAAGGTTGAACAATTCAATTTTGATATTTTTATTTTTAGATGTCGGTAAGTTGAGTCACCCCTACAGATTAGTATATGTCCTGGGGACTCCAGCAGTTAGTCTACATCATTTCCTGGGTAGGGAAAGAGAAATTAGTTCAGCAAAACTGATTTCAACAAAACGTATGCTATCCATTTTGCTCATTTAGCTGCTTAGGGAAAAATTTCTTAGGAGAGAAAAACAATCTATTCTAGCGCCTTGCAGCACTGGGGTCCCCGGTTTGAGAACCATCCAGGATGCTATCTCATTGAAGTTTGTATATTCTCCCTGAATGGGTTTCCTCTGGGTACTCTTGTTTCCTCCACACTCCAAAGGGCTAAGGTTAAGCGTGTCCTCTGTAAATCAACCCTAGTATTTGCGTGTGTAGGTAAAAATGTTAATGATAGGGACTTTAGCCTGAATTTGCCAGTATACCACCGATCACTGAAACTGGCGATATGTGCTGGTGACAAATATTTTGGCTTTCGGTACTGTTTTCCAGGTGGCAGTTGGTGCAGCGCCCGTTTACTTCTTGCCATTCCCAGGAACATGTACGTGGGAATATTATGAATGATGCAAATGTACAATATATAAAGCACTGCAAGAATTGTCGGTGCTATAGAAATGCCTGTAATAACAAATAAACGTTTTCTCTATTTTGAGGTTGTCTTTTTGGTTAACTTATTTTGTATTTGTGTTTTTTTCTATTTTTTCTATATATTTAATTATTTGCTTCCTGATGTTTTAAAATTTTCATTTGACTTTTTCACCATCAATTTTCTTTCTGTTAAAAAAAACAATGAAACTGGAACCAATGAGTGGCCATTTTGTAGCATAAGAATGGGTCCAGGATAGTTTAAAAAAACTTCTGTAACTAAATTTAAAGTAATTTAATGCAGATTGCACCCTTAAAAACCATCAGAAACCACCCTTTCTTCACCTTCCTAAACACCAATGTATTTTGCCAAACGGCAAATCTTCAGCCAGCATTTAGTCAGCATTTCAAGAAAACAAAAACTCTAGAAGAAGATTCCAAGGGATGGTTCAACCAGCCTGTGTCTATCCCTAACCAAATATCAGGTTTAGGTTACCGACCCAAGAGGTGCACCTAGCATATATAGCATCTGGAGTGGATTGTATTTAGCACGTGTCCCCCAATGCATGAAAATTATTTTAATTATTAATCATGTAATGTAACATCTTGCACACTGGGTGTGGTATTAGAATTAGCTAGTGGAGAGCAGACAGCAGCAGCTGCAGGTACGGCTGTGACTATTTGCAGAGCTAAGCTAAGTATATACTAAAAGATTTTGAAACGAACATTCGTACATTAGTACAAAAATTCTCAGCACATTCAAAGACTTTACAAATGAACAAGCCCCTAGCGTTCATGCGGGGCTACATGGGACAGTACAGAGTGCTGCTGTGGTTCCTGCCATCTTCCGGCCCCCCCCCCCCTGTTTATGGTGAATTGGGTTGCTCCGGGTGATGGCAGGATTCGGAGCGGCATAGCAACGGCTCCTGATTGGCTGATTTGGGCAGGATTGAGCTGGGCAGTGGTTTTAAAAGCCGGCAGCTTTCCCACTCTGTGTCACAGCCTGAGGGGACGCCGCAGAAGCAGGAACCGTGCTGCTGAAGTTACCTGCCATTATGGACAGAAAGGTAACAGGGGAAAGAGGTTGAGAAGTGAAGATTCTCCCTCTTCTCCTAAAAAGGTGAATGTGAAGCAGGCAAGGTCACGCTCCTGTAACAGAGTCAGAAGTGGATCACCTCAGCCAGCAGGTGCGGGCTGTTCTAGTGAGGTGACAGTGTCTGGGCAGCCTGTCAGTGTGGACCGCAGCTATGGTGAGAGAAATGATTTAAACTTAATTGAATTAGGTAAAGTAGTTGGTTCCTTAGCCAATGTACTTGCTAAGATAAATGAATCCAATATTGGTACTGTATGGAATAGCGGTGGCTCTAGCGGTATGCATATGTCTGATAATCAGAGGCGTAGCGTGGGGGGGCAGGGGGGGCCGTCGCACCGGGCGCAATATTGGGGGGGGCGAATTCCCGCACCGTTTGTGTGTCACTTATCATGGTCCGTGTTAAATTTGATTTATTGTCACCGGCCGCCATGTTGCGCCAGCTGGCGCCCTGTGATTGGGCGACTGTGGTCATGTGCTCCGGTGGGGCTGGCCAATCCTTGAACGCGGGCGGCGCATGCGCGAAGGCCTGCCCGGCGCCCGCGCTTCTGTAAGCCGCCGCCGTCTTCTCTCCACTCTTCCTCCCTAACCGGATCTGGAAATGCGCAGAGCCTTCATCTGGGACCGGCGAGAAGTGGAACTCGAGTCGGCAGTGTCAGTGTGGCATACCCTAACCTGATCGATGGACAACAGGAGGTGAGTGAGTCACGAGTGAGCCTGTGAGGGAGGCAGAGCAACCGCCGGTCAGCAGCAGTTAGTCAGGGAGAGGAGAGTCACGCCACTGCCATGCCACGCCACATGTTAATGCATTGCCACATGCCTGTGGGCGGCGGGCCTAGTACAGACAGAGACAGTTAGGCCCCTTTCACACTGAGGCGTTTTTACCGCGTTTTCGCGGTAAAAATAGCGCTGTAATAACGCCTGAAATAATCCTGCCCCAGCATTCTCAATGTGAAATCTCTGAGGGCTTTCACATTGAGGCGTTTTGCTGGCTGGGTGTTGAAGAAAATCCTGCAAACAGCTTTTTTAGAGCAACTTTAGGGCGCATAAAATAGCGCTGTAAAAACACCTATCCCCATTGAAATGAATGGGATTCGCGGTAAAAACGCATAGGCATAAGCGTTATGTTAAAAAATAGCGCTAACGCCTATGCGTTTTTACCGCGTTTTTACCGCGTTCGCGCTAATTTTAGCGCGAACGCGGTAAAATCGCGGTAAAAACGCATACGCGTTAGCGCTATTTTTACCGCAATCGCGGTAAAATCGCGGTAAAATCGCGGTAAAATAGAGGTACAAAATCCCATAATTTTTGAGCGTTTTTTCAACGCCTCAGTGTGAAAGGGGCCTTACATGTCAAAAGCCCCCTCCAAGCCCCCCCCCCTCAGGATTTACTGAGCTTCATGTATGCTTCAGGGCTTTCAGCATCATGTAAGGGGGTTAAATGATGAATCCTTATCCTGCTAGGTATTTGGCATGTCGAATGCATTATATAGCAGGATTCATCATTTAACCCCTTACATGCTGAAAGCTCTGAGGGATACATCATGAAGCTCAGTAAATTATTAATCCAATTCCTGAGGGGGGGGCTTGGAGGGGGTTTTTGGCATGTAATTGAGGTGTTACTCGCGGACATGGAAGGTAAAAAATATTCTAATGGTGCAGTATGTTCACTGTAATAAATTTAATATAAGAATTATCGCACTTACAAGCGTGATGTTGGTATATCAGCGTAACAGCAATCACATATGCGGTCATGTAAGGAGCTGCGGCGTCTCCATTAACTTCTCTCTACTCCCTATCGTCAATCCACCGTCTGGAAAGGAAAAACGTGATGATGTCACCAGGGCTCCACCCGTCATCACGTTTTTCCTTTCCAGACGGTGGATTCTTATATTAAATTTATTTGAGTTAACATACTGCACAATGAGAATATTTTTTACCTTCCATGTCCGCGAGTAACACCTCAATTACACTTTGCTGTTCACGGATACCACTTGAGTCTTGGGGAGACCGTTAAATTCCCTATACTTGGTGAGACTGTGTGACTGTCAAGGTCTTCTGGTAAGCAGGCTACTTCTTAATTGGGTGTCGAGCTATCTGCCCGGCGGCTGGTGTGAAGATTTGTGTCACTTATCTGCTATTTTTCACTCATTTGGATGCCAAGCATTGCATAGACTCTTATGAACTTCATTGTTTTTGGGACTCTGCATTAGTTTTCTTTTTTTCACCCGCTGAATTTTTCACCACTCATAATTCCTTTATTTTAATTTTGCATAGACCTACATGAACTTTATGAGATTGAGATTCTGCAATAGTTTTCCTTTCTCACAGTTTTTTTCACTTGTTATTTTTTTCATCTCATTTGTTTATGTTATTAGTATCTTGCCCAGATATATAAATTTTATGGATTAGGATTCTGCAATATTTTTCCTCCTTCACTAATTTTTATGTCTTAATTTCATTTAATTGAAAATCACTTAGAATCATAGGAATTTAAGAAATTGGAGACTCTGCATTAGTTTTCCTCTTCACCAATTTTTCACATTACACCTATTGACATTCATTTATTTATTCTTTTAGCGCTGTACCTCATTTTACATATTTCAGTGTAAGGTCGGTGGGTCAGTGTATGTGTCAGGTGGGTGTCGGGGGTCAGTGTACGTGTCAGTCAGTGTAATAGTCAGTGTTGGTGTCAGGTGGGTCAGTGTAATGTGAGTAGTGCAAGAAGTAGGTGTCAGGTGGGGCAGTGTAGTGGTCAGTGTGCAGTGTAGTGGTCAGTGTGCAGTGTAGTGGTCAGTGTGCAGTGTAGTGTAGTGGTCAGTGGTCAGTGTGCAGTGTAGTGGTCAGTGTGCAGTGTAGTGGTCAGTGTGCAGTGTAGTGGTCAGTGTGTAGTGTAGTGGTCAGTGGTCAGTGTGCAGTGTAGTGGTCAGTGTGTAGTGTAGTGGTCAGTGGTCAGTGTGCAGTGTAGTGGTCAGTGTGCAGTGTAGTGTAGTGGTCAGTGGTCAGTGTGCAGTGTAGTGGTCAGTGTGCAGTGTAGTGGTCAGTGTGCAGTGTAGTGGTCAGTGTGTAGTGTAGTGGTCAGTGGTCAGTGTGCAGTGTAGTGGTCAGTGTGTAGTGTAGTGGTCAGTGGTCAGTGTGCAGTGTAGTGGTCAGTGTGCAGTGTAGTGGTCAGTGTGCAGTGTAGTGTAGTGGTCAGTGGTCAGTGTGCAGTGTAGTGGTCAGTGTGCAGTGTAGTGGTCAGTGTGCAGTGTAGTGTAGTGGTCAGTGGTCAGTGTGCAGTGTAGTGGTCAGTGTGCAGTGTAGTGTAGTGGTCAGTGGTCAGTGTGCAGTGTAGTGGTCAGTATGCAGTGTAGTGGTCAGTGTGCAGTGTAGTGTAGTGGTCAGTGTGTAGTGTAGTGGTCAGTGTGCAGTGTAGTGGTCAGTGTGCAGTGTAGTGGTCAGTGTGTAGTGTAGTGGTCAGTGTGCAGTGTAGTGGTCAGTGTGCAGTGTAGTGGTCAGTGTGTAGTGGTCAGTGTGTAGTGTAGTGGTCAGTGTGTAGTGTAGTGGTCAGTGGTCTGTGTGTAGTGTAGTGGTCAGTGGTCAGTGTGCAGTGTAGTGGTCAGTGTGTAGTGTAGTGGTCAGTGTGTAGTGTAGTGGTCAGTGGTCTGTGTGTAGTGTAGTGGTCAGTGGTCAGTGTGTAGTGTAGTGGTCAGTGTGTAGTGTAGTGGTCAGTGGTCAGTGTGCAGTGTAGTGGTCAGTGGTCTGTGTGTAGTGTAGTGGTCAGTGGTCAGTGTGTAGTGTAGTGGTCAGTGGTCAGTGTGTAGTGTAGTGGTCAGTGTGTAGTGTAGTGGTCAGTGGTCAGTGTGCAGTGTAGTGGTCAGTGTGTAGTGTGCAGTGCAGTGGTCAGTGTGTAGTGGTCAGTGTGTAGTGGTCAGTGTGTAGTGGTCAGTGTGTAGTGTAGTGGTCAGTGTGTAGTGTAGTGGTCAGTGGTCAGTGTGTAGTGTAGTGGTCAGTGGTCAGTGTGTAGTGTAGTGGTCAGTGTGTAGTGTAGTGGTCAGTGGTCAGTGTGCAGTGTAGTGGTCAGTGTGTAGTGTGCACTGCAGTGGTCAGTGTGTAGTGTAGTGGAAAGTCTGCAGGTTAGGGGGGGGGGGGCGCAAATTTCTTGCCTTGCCCCTGGCGCTGACAACCCATGCTACGCTACTGCTGATAATACTGTTTTTTCACAGGGTAACCCCGCAATTCCAGTAAGTGTTAACCCTTTGAATACAAGGGTCTCTATGATTGAGAAATTACCTGTGAATGACTTTAATACAGTTTTTTCTTTGCCTTCTTCTTCTTCACTGAACTCTTTACCTGTAAAACCTTTAGTGTCTGAAACATGCCTTAAAGAGGCCCTTCCTTGTGAACTGTCCCCCCTGGGTTTTCATTTGACTGTGGCTGAGAAGGAAAAAATTTGGCGGGGGGATTTTATAGATATACTATCATTGCTTCCTTCCTCTAAAGAATTCTTATTGAAATCTGAGAAAAGATTAGATGATAGGTTTGAGGAACATAGGAGAAGGGCAATTCCTAGGACTTTTTAGAATTGGCTTCAAGCCTTTTGTATTTTTTCCTCAGTAATTGGTGAGCGTTTCCCTGACAAGTGCTCAGGATTATTCCAACATCTAGATATAGTGGCGGAGGCTTACTGTCATTTTGGAGGCATCTCCTGGTTCAGCTATGATGAGAGCTTCAGGCAGAAGCTTTCAGTCCATCCTTCCCTCCGTTGGGGGGTCAAAGATGTAGGTTTGTGGCTAAATTTGATGCTGCCACAGAGGCAGCAATACACTCAGAGGCCTCAAACTACAAATAGTTCTCAGGCTAATTTTCGGAAAGGAGTATGTTTCGCATTTATTGACTCCCAATGTAGATTCTTATCCAATTGCAGGTATAAGCACGAATGCTCATTCTGCGCGGGTGCACACTCAGCATCCCGTTGTTTCAAAAAATCAGCTGCTGCAGTCCAGTCAAGGGACACTAATGCAAAGGGCATGGACGCCAGTGAGACTGTCAGAAATGCAGTTTTGGCTAGATCAATACCCAGACCGCAAGATGGCGGTCCTTCTATATGAAGGGTTCAAATTTGGTTTTTTGGTCCCTTCCTTTTTAGGTCAAGGTTGCACCCCGGTTAGAAATCTTCGTTCAGTTCTGTTAAACCCAGATATAGTGAAGATTTTTTTTTTGAAGGAGCTGCATGAAGATAGAATAGCCGGTCCTTTTTCATCCCCCCCATTTTTGAATTTTCGTTTATCTCCGTTAGGCCTGGTCCCCAAAAAAGAGACAGGCTCTTTTCGTTTAATCCACCATTTATCCTTTCCTCGTGGTAATTCCTTGAACGACGAAATATCAGATTTGGAGTCTTCTGTGTCTTATTCATCTTTTGATGAAGCTTTAGCTTTGTTGAAACAATTTGGCAAGGCATCTCTTCTAGCAAAGGCAGACATAAAATCTGCATTTCGTCTTTTACCGGTCCATCCAACAGGTTTTAACTCTCTGGGCTTTTATTTTGAAGATCACTTTTATTTTGATAAGTGTTTGCCCATGGGGTTTTCCAAGTCATGTAGTTATTTTGAGGCTTTTTCAACATTTATACAGTGGGTTTGATCACAAAATTCCCCTCAAGGTGGAGTCATCCACTATTTGGACGATTTTTTGTTTATTGGCCCACCTGGAGTTCAAGTTTGTTCTGAAATGATGGTTTGTTTTTTCAACATCTGCAGATCATTCGGGATCCCTATAGCCCATGAAAAAACAATGGGTCCGGTGACAGTGATTGAATTCCTGGGCATAACAATTGATTCAGTTGCTATGGAATTCCGTCTTCCAATGTCAAAAATTTTGAGAATGAGAGTACTCATTGCTAATTTTTTGACTAGCAGAAAAGTGCTTTTGTGCGAGGTTCAGCCTTTACTGGGACTTTTCACTTTTGCGTCTAGGGTAATCCCAGTGGCCAGAGTTTTTTCTCGTAGATTCGCTCTGGCCACTAAAGGGTTAAAAAATCCTCTTTCACATGTTTCTATTACACGTCCTATTAAGGAGGATTTGAAGGTTTGGGACCAATTCCTGTTACATTTTAATGGTAGTATGGTATGGCAGAGTGATTTTGTGGAAGACCTAGATATCCGCTTGTTTACTGATGCATCAGGTTCGGTTGGTTTTGGCGCTTTTTTGGACGGTCATTGGTGCGCTGATAAATGGCCGGAATCCTGGAGGTCGCCAGATATTATCCATAACCTAGTCTTGCTGGAATTATTCCCGGTGGTGGTGGCTATTACTATTTGGCATAAACATTTGGAGAATAGGCGGGTAATCCTTCACACGGATAATAAAGGTGTGTTTTTTGCTATTAATTGCCTTTCATCAAAATCTGAAATAGTTATAAAGTTACTTCGTTTTTTGGTGTTGCAATGCATGATTTTTAATATCTGGCTAAAGGCAAAACATATTCCTGGTCTTACTAATGAGATTGCCGATTCTTTATCTCGTTCGCAGTTCCAGAGGTTTCGGTTACTCGCTCCATATGCGGATCAAGAAGGATTGTCATGCCCAGTTTCTCTCTGGGACCTGATCTGGAATTAATTGAGGTGAACATAAGGAATTCTGTTGCCCTTAAGACTTGGGAAGAATATTCTCAATCATGGTCTAGGTGGTGTAACTTCTGTACAGAAGCTGATTGTTCAGTTGGTTCGGTGGATGCATATACTGCTCTATGCTTTGTTTCTTCCTTAATTAAGGATAATCTTAGCCCGGCTACAGTGCATAAGATTTTAGCCGGTGTTTCATTTTTTCTAAAAATGTCTGGTTTGCCTGCTCTCTCTTCCTTTTTTCCAGTTAAGCAAGCAATGAAGGGTTTCAGAAGGTCTGTGCCAGCTGTTGACAATAGACGGCCCATTTCTTTTAAAATTATTGCTTAAACTGATGTCCACGTTGAAATTAGTGTGTTTTTCTCCATATGAGATTTCTTTGTTCAGAGCGGTTTTTGTTATAGCATTCTTTGGTGCTTTTAGAGTGGGTGAGCTTACAGCACCTAATAAGCTTTCATCATCTTTTTTAGAGTTTTCGGATATTTCTGTTAACGAAGGTTCAATTAAGATTTTTCTCCGTAGATCTAAGATGGACCAATTAGGGAAGGGTCGCTGGATAACCCTTCATAGAGCTCCTGTTCAGAGCATTTGTCCAGTTTTCAGAGTCTCGCAATATCTTTCCATTCGCCCCTTTTATCCAGGTTTGTTTTTTGTTCACAATAATTTGTCTCCTCTGACAAGATTCCAGTTTCCATCTGTCCTGTCTTCTTGCCTTAAAAAACGTAATCTTTCTGGTTTTCACTTTTCCTCGCATTCCTTTAGGATAGGTGCAGCTACTGAGGCCAGTCTTCTTGGTTTTTCTAATGAAGGTCTTAAACAATTGGGGCGTTGGGATAGTGATAGATTTAAGTTGTATGTCCGCCCTGATCGTATTATTATTTAATTTTCTAGGTCTTTCCAAGCATGTCGTTTGGATAATAGGACATTCCTTTATTTTTGGGCCAAAAGGAGAACTTCCATCAAGAATTTCTAAACCAATCTTGGTTTGGATAAAGGACGTTTTCAGGTTTTATGGTGGGGTGTAAGAGGTTTGAGATGGGGGAATTTAAAGGAACAGTTGATTTTCTTGACAGGACAATGGCCTTCGCCGGATGTTCTTATCATTCATGCCGGGGCTAATGACCTGGGCAGGGTTAAAACTTGGGATTTGATTTGTGAAATGAAGAGAGATTTATCTTCTTTCAAGTTATTGTTTCCTTTTACGGTGATAGTTTTCTCGGAGATGATACAGAGACTCCTTTGGTCAGCGTCCAGTAATCTGCATTATTTAGATAAAATTAGGAAACGAGTAAACAGAACCATACGTAATTTAGTGATTTCACAAGGTGGTTTTGCTTACCGCCACTCAGATTTGGAAGGTTTTCTTCCTGGTTTTTGTAGAGTGGATTTTGTACACCTTTCGGATGTTGGTTTAGACATTTTCATCCTGGGTCTACAAAATATGATTGAGCAGGCCACGGCGTTTGGGGGGCTTCAGCCGCTCAGTTGCTGAGCGGCTTTCAGCTGGTGGGGGTTGTCATCCAGTTCAGTTCTGGATGGACTACGTGTTATTAATAAATTAAATAATTTATTGGTTATAAATTTTAAGATTATATTTTATGTTACTGGTGATTGTTTATATTTGGGTAACCCCTTAATAAACGTTGTGGCCAATTATTAGCCAAAACAAAGCTTGGTGTGTGTTTTATTTATTTAAATTAGTAATAAGTACTTTGTGCTGTCCCATGTCATTTAAAAGTATTTTAAAATTTTGTTCGCTTTTAACATTCGATTTTGAAATTAATGTGATTTCACGAAAAATCTTCCATCCTGCTCCTTCCAATTTTCTTGTCAATGTGGTCAAAAATTACACAGCACAAGCACCGTGCTGTATAACAAGCTTTATGAGGGCAGGATCCATTATTTTTTTTTAGGTTAACAAACACTTTAAGAACAAACCTACAGAACCTATCTTGTTTATAACCTGGGGACTGCTTGTATATACCAATTTCCAAAAATGATTACCATAGAACTCATATTCCATTGGTAGACTGGATTTTCCAGAATTCCCATACCCCTGATTCTATTATTGGTTCAGTGTCTCTCCCTGAAGACTGCACAGAGCCTGCGGTTAAAATAAGTCAGCCAATAAAATGGAATGCAGCACGGAGGCCCCTATACAGTCTTCCAGTAATAAATAAACGAATGGGAATGCAAAATATGTATTTTCATACTTTTATTATATTTTGAATAAGCTGCTTTAAAGCAACACATGTTAACATGTGACAAAATAGGGTTTGTTTACTAAAGGCAAATCCACTTTGCACAACAAGTGCACTTGGAAGTACAGTTGCTGTAGATCTGAGGGGGACATGCAAGAAAAAAAAATGCTTGTACATGATTGGATGATAAAATCAGCAGAGCTTCCCCTCATTTCAGATCTTCCCAACAGATCTAAAGCGACTGCACTTCCAAGTGCACTTGCAGTGCACTTGTAGTAATGTGTTTTAACACACTGCAAATAAGTAAGTAGGCCTTTAATGTTGAGACATGGAAGATTTTGGAAGAACACTACGAAGGCTCTGGTCTCACTAAGGGTGGGAATCACTGTTCTAAGCTTCAGATAACGCAAAAGGTTTTTATGTGTGCTGAACATAGACCCTTTAGTGTATTTGGAATGTAAGGTAATTCCTGAAATCTGTTAAACATAAATATATTTTTAATCAACCACCCTCCCTGCCTTTTGTGTTAACTCTATGAACAGCATTGTTCCATATATCATCTGTCTTTTACTGCTGTCTCTATAGGAGTATAAATTCAACACAGGTCAGGTGAGAACACTGGGGAGATGGAGAATATCTCTAAAGCCCTGTACACACAATCGGTTTTACTGATGAAAACAGTCCGATGGACTTTTTTCATCAGACAAACCGATCGTGTATGGGCCCCATCGGTCTTTTTTCCATCGGTGATTAAAAATAGAACATGTTTTAAATTTACCCGATGGAAAAAAAAACAATAGCAAATTCCGATCGTCTGTGTGGAACTCCATCGGAGAAAAAAAACCCACGCATGCTCAGAATCAAGTCGATGCATGCTCAGAAGCATTGAACTTAATATTTCTCGGCTCGTCAGAGTGTTTTACAACACGGCGTTTGGGACGGTCGGATTTTGACTGATGGTGTGTAGGCTGATGGAAGTCTGATGGTCAAGAGTCAAGACTGATGGAAGTCAGCTTCATCGGAAATCCGATGGAAAAATCCATTGAATTTTATTCCATCGGAAATCCGATCGTGTGTACAGGGCTTTAGGTGGTATTTCACAGACCAAAAATAAGTCAACTTCTGACCAGACCTACCAAAATCCAAAAACTGAGCATTTTCGGTTGATCCTATTCCTTTAAAACTGTAGCGGTTGCAACAGCAGATTCAGCAAAAACTGTTTCCCAACAAGTGTTTCACTTTCACTGAAAAAAGAAATCAACCCACCAATGTTTTTCATCATTCCCAAGTAAAATAACTGACTAAGGCCAAAGGCAGCTTAATGACTCTGGAGATGGGTCCGTAATATGACTCCCAAAGGACACAAAACAAATAAACAATTGCATATTGGACATTCCAAGGCACATCTGGGATGAAGCGGGTGATGTCACAGGAATGGAATCGAAGCCTCTGGAAGGTGCAGTGTTATTTTTTTTTAGTGCTGAAATTCCACAGAGACCACCGGGCCTGACTACCTCATCAAATTCATGTATGCTTCACTTTTCATATACACAGTGGCCAAATCATGTGCGGAATGTATATTGCAGCACATGTCTGGCAGTAATTACATTCCACCAGAACTAGCCCTCTGCTCACATGCATTTTATTCCCTTTTTAGGGGGAAATGGCATTTTGCACTGAGGAGTATGTTGGACAGGTCTTAGAATGAATTCTTAAAGCGGAGCTCCGCCGGAAAAAAAAAATATTAAAAGCCAGCAGCTACAACTACAGCAGCTGCTGGCTTTTAATATTTGGACACTTACCTGTCCTGGAGTCCAGCGACGTCCGCAGCAGAGGACGAGCGATCGCTCGTCGCTCTGCTGCTCCCTCCGCCATCCTCGCTGAGGGAACCAGGAAGTGAAGCCCTGCGGCTTCATGCCCGGCTCCCTACGGCGCATGCGCGAGTCGCGCTGCGCCGTTCTGATTCGTCCTCCTGTGTTCTGGGAGCCGAGTGTCTCCCAGAACACTACGGGAAGTCTGGGGGAAGTGACGTCACTCCTGCAGATTCCCAGAGAGAGGACTCCCGGATGTGGGTGAAAATACCTGTCTTAGACAGGTATCTTCACCCCCCTCCCCCCTGAAAGGTGTCAATTGTGACACCGCAGGGGGGGAGGAATCCGAGTAGCAGAAGTGAAAATTTAGGGTGGAGCTCCACTTTAAGAACAAAAGATTTTTCATAAACCTTTATTTACAAATAGCAAAGCAACACAATAAACAACAAACAACATAACAGGCTAAACAAAAATGATACGCAAAGTGCAGGAACCAATCATATTTATTTTCACTACAGTTGGATCTGTAAAGATGTTTTCAAATCAGTATGGGTTACAGGACTTGCTAAAGTATAATAGTGTTTCTCTACCAGCTTTAAATGGAATGCTGGGGTTCCGCAAGAGGTTGCTACGGGTTCCATGAGAAGAGAGCAGTAGCCGATTGATCTCCTGCCTACACTGACCAATGTAAGGGGTCACTACAATTTCTACTATGTTCCTTTTCTGGACATTATTATTTGTTTTAGTTATTTATTCTCTTAATTAAAGTCTATCTCCGAGGAAAGAAAATCCTCCCCTTGCAGTGGGTCTGTCCCCGCACTGCAAGGGTTAAATGATCATGTAGGTCTGGAGCTCATAAAAAGACAATTTTAAAGCACAGCTCCATGCTCCTCCCAAAAAATGCTGTATCTGCTAACGTTTTTATAAGGACACTTACCTGCCCCTGGATCCAGTGACGTCCTCATCTGAGCCAATTCTTCAATTGGCTTTGGGTGAAGGCGCCGGTGTTCTGTCAAAATAGCCAATTCATCAAGATTTCCAATTACATCACTTCCGGTTTCTGTAAAGCATCAGTAATTGGAGAATTTGATGAGTGGCTGTTTTGACATAACACTGAAAAGCATGCACACTCTGGTAGATGACGGGTTTGCTGTTTTGATAGAACAGCGGATAGGTAGTAAAAATTTGTCGCCGCCATAGAGGCAGCCATTTTGTTGGTTATTATCGGAGTGGACTAACAATGTCTGCTCATAATGCCATGTACCAGAGTGTAGACGCTTTCCGGTGTTGTGTCAAAACAGCAACTTCTCCAATTACTGATGCTTTACAGAAACCGGAAGTGATGTAATTGGAGATCTTGATGAATTGGCTATTTTGACAGAACACTGGCATCTGAAGTAAGAGAAACAGGATATGAAGCCTACTTTCCCATAGTCTTCTGGGAACTGTGATGTGTCCCAGAAGACTTCAGAAAAAGGAGGGGGGTTGAACTTAGGGCCCATATACCCGTTTACCTCTCCACCCTTCCCCCAAAAAGTGCCAAATGTAGCAGTGGATGGGGGGAGGGGGCAAATAAGCGGAGCTTCCCCTTTTGGGTGGAGCTTCACTTTAATTATCTGATCCTCTGCTCCCGCAGACTCCCTCCATGCTGCTACATTGGTCCCTACAACCTATATGATCCCCCTTTTCCTATACAATCCAGCAGTCACAGGTACTCTTATTTTCATTAAGTACAATGCAGCTTTGGGATCAATCAGCTTTCATAATAGAATTTGATTGTCCAGGTTATGAAATATCAAGCATCTCTTAAGATAAGATAATGTTTGTGTGTATATAAATTGAGCAATATTTTGCTGACTTGATATGAAAATGGCTCCAAGAGTACTGTCTCGAAAACATGAAATTTATTGGCAATGTATTGATATTACAGGAAAAACAAAATATTTTATATTTGTAAATAGAAAAAAATAAAGTAATTCTAAATTGGATTTGCTTAAACTACAGCCTCTTTTTGCCACTCTTTTCCTACATAGACTTGCTTCAGCATTGACTGCACATAATTTTTCAGGACTGGCTTCCTGATCGTTACTATCATGAACCATGCTATTGTTATGTGTTTTTAACATGACCACTTGTAGTTTGTAGTCTCAACCAGGGTTTTTTGTGAAAGTTTGACAATGCTAGCACACAACTGCAACACAGTAGTCCCCCTAATAACAGAAAGTACCTGAACAAGGATCTTCATGGCAGGATTACCAGGTATTATTAAATGAAAGCTGCATATTTAAAATGATTAAAATTTAATTAAAGTTAATTTGAGATTTTAGTGATTGGGTTTAGAGCTACAGTACATTAACTGATGAAATTTCTTGATTGAGTTCCAGCCCACTTCAAGCCAATTTTTTTTTAGCTACTTTCAGGTGATTGGACACTGGCAAAAAAGAAAGCTGCAGGTACATCCCCTATATAACCTCTCCCACTCCCATATAATCTCATATTTTTGCTAGTGTCCTTAGTTGATAAGCCTCTTCCCTCTACTGAGGGAAGCTTAAAGTAGAACTATAGGTAAAACGTTTTTTTCATTTTGGATAGAGCAAGGGAGGGTTATAGCCACTGTAAAAAAAATATTAATTACCATTTGTGTCCCATTGTAGAGATTTACCTTCACTTCCTGTTCCATAGCCACAGCAGGAAGTGGGAGGAAATACCTGAAAATAAAGGGAATTCCTTGGGTTCTCCAGGTCACCAGAACTAGTGTCCCCATCGGAAGAGTTCCCCTCTATTATTTTACTTATTTTCTGGAGACAATCCACAATTTAGGATTTTCTTTTACTTTTACTTTCAATGATAATGGTAAACAGGATGAATAGAGAGGGTGAATCTCCCTGATGGGGGAACAAACAGCAATAAAAACTGACAAGTGTTCTAATCCATCGCAACTCTATCCAAAACTAAAAAAAAAAAAGTTTTGCCTCTAGTTATACTTTAACCTCTTTCCTATGCAGGTTGTCTCTTTCTGATGTTTCCACCCATAGCCACTTTTGCTTCTTCTGCAACTTCCGATTCAGTTGATTCCTAAGCTGTGCTTTGCGGGACCAACCTAGACCCTGCTGGAAGGAGATCTGGCCTGTAATATTGCAGAGTGCACTGGATCCTGCTGTAGGTACTCCACCTGGTATGTAGTACAATGGATGAAGGGAGAAACATGGTGCCCTGTCCCTAAGGACCCCTGTAGAAGGGGGTGGAGGAGTGAAGCCAGGATGAGGTTTGAATCCCTCTAACCCTGCCTACGTGAAGTCTTCAGCAGTGAGTATAGGGAGAAAAACCTCTGAACATTTATGCCAAGGGTGCCAACAACCTTCCAAAACCCTTTGGGGTGTGGGATAAATCTGCTCATCACCTCTCCAATGGGCATAACTTGGAGTGCAAGCTTGATTTAAATTTGGCACTATTTTCCCAGTACAGACTTTACCCTATGACACTCTATTTCACCTTATGGCCTTGCAACACCTCTCAGTTTCCCTTTATCCCTTTAATTGCCAAAACCAGAGTAGACTTACCAGTCTACTTGCTAGTAGATCCTGTCCTATATAGGGACTGGCCTCATCCGGAGAAGATTTTTACTTCTCAAAATCACTTTGTTCAGCAATATCCTAGTGAGGAAAGTGCTTTGCGGAAGTGGGTGGTTCCTGTGATGGATCCCGCAATTTCTTGTCTTAACAAGATCCTCATGGTCCCCATAAAGGTTATTTGTGTGTTCAAGGACCCAGTTGACAAGAGGCAAGAGGCTCTCTTTAAAGCTGCAGTTTTTCAGACCATTGCTGTCTGGACAAAATGCATGGCCCAAAATCCCAGTTCCATTCTAATGGATTCTTCAGTTCACAATCAGTTAGACCTTTAAACTATGGCCTTATGCTTCTTTGTTAACAGCTTGGAGCCACACTAATTTCATCTCCAAGATGGAAATAAATATAATGTGCCCAAGAACACATTAAACAAGTGCTCTCAAATAGAATTGCTGGGTAACCGATTTACAAGTCCATCAATACTAAATCCATAATATAAACTGAATTGACAAAAAACAAAAGAAAAATGCAGAAAATCAACAATTAGCCGTAAATAGGAGGTGGTGGATATGCAGTACAGCCCAAGATGATGAACAGGTCAATGATGATTCCAAGACAGGGACACAGAATACGAATATAGATCTGCAGATCCAAGCAAAACCAGATCAGGAAAGATCCTTACGACATGCAAAAAACACAATGGCTAAGAGCTGAATCAGTAGAATGTAAACACTGTTTATTGAGCGAACATATCCAAACATACACTGAGGTTTGAGGTAGAAGCCTGCATATTCTGGAGTTTAGGGCAGTTCAGTTGTCCCTTAATTGTAGGACTCATCAGTTGTGAGGGCACATGACAAAAATCCAGTCTGAAAATGCCACAGCCATGGCCTACATCAATCCTAAAGGAGGCACCAGAAGTCACATTGCTCAAAAGGAAATAGACTTGATTCTCTTTTGGCCAGAACTGTACATTCTGGTCCTGTCTGATGTCTACTTTCCAGACGTGTAAAATTGGCAGACAGAATTTCTCAGTCATCAGTGTCGGAATCCAGGGGAATGAGCTCTCAAACCTGAAGTATTTCAAGTCCTTTGCTGTAGGTGGAGGCCACTGGACATAGATCTTCTGGCATCCAGATTCAACAAAAAGATGAACAGGTTTATTGCCAGGTCCAGGGACCCTTGGGCGGGAGAGCATTACAGTGATTCTTACAGTGATTCTTATTGCACCAAATTGGCCCAGGAGGACATACTCCTACTCCTGGCAGACTGCTTCACAGTTGCTGGCTTTGACGGCATGGCTATTGAAGCCCGGGTCCCAAGAAACAGGGGCCTGTCACATTTGGTCATCTTTACCCTCGTGAAGACTAGGAAGTCAACTACCAAAACAGTCTATTATTGCATCTGGAAGGCCTATTTTGCTTGGTGCAAGACAAGGAACTTTAAACTTGGAAAGTACTCAGTGGGATGCATTCTGTCATTCCTCTAGTCTGGTCTGTATTAGCATTTGGCCTTTAATACTCTCAAAGGGCAAATCTCAGCCTTGCACATTTTATTTCAAAGACCATTGGCCTCTCATTTCACAGTTAAATCCTTTGAGCAGGGTTTTGCACACATCTTCCTGTTTTTTTTTTTGACTCTTCAGAAGTCACCATTCTAACCTATTGGGGATATTCCTGTGTTTGGCCTTTCTCATTGCTATTACCTCTGCCTTAGGGGCCTTATCCCGTACAGAGTCATTTTAGTGTTATACAAGGGCGAGGCTGATTTGAGGCCTAATGCCTCTTTCCTCCCTAAGGTGGTTTCTTTCTCCCTTTTTCTCTTTGTCCTGCTCCAAAGCATTCAAAGGGAAATTCTTTCCACAGCCTTGAAATGGTGTATGCTGTAAAGTAGAGCATATATCTCAGCCACTGTCTCTTTTAGGCAATTGGATTTCTCTCTGTGTTATTCCAGAAGGCTTTCTCAGGGGGCTAACTGCTTCTCACTCCAACATTGCTATGTGGATTAAACAAGTAATTTTTCAAGCCAATAATGTGAAGGTTAGGATTCCTCCCTTCCCTGTAAAGGTACAGTCTAGCAGATCTGTTTGTGCTTCATGGGCATTTCAGCATCTGTTTCTAAGTTTGCAAGCCTGTTATCTGGTCTTTCTTTCAGATGTTTATTCATTTTTATCAGGTGGAATTTTATGCCTCTTCTGGTGTTAGTTGTGTAAGATGCTCCACACTGCTCTCCAAGTTCTATGGAGCCCTTCTTGATCCGTTTATTATATGAGCCTGTTGGCACTGTTTGCTGCGTTGCCCACCCCTCAGTTAAACTACTTTTGGACATCCAATGTTAAAAGACTCAAGATCCTGTGTCCCGTACTGTATGACTAAGAAAATCGAATTTTGACTTACCACTAAATTCCATATTTTGGTGTACAGAATGAGTCACAGGTCCTTTCCCTCTGTTCTTATCTTGCTATTGCTTACTACAAAACCAAAGTTAGTTAGGAGAGGTTATAAAAATGATGTCCCTGCTAGACTAAAGATTATATGTAAAGTACTCCAAGTAAAAAATGTTATGGGTAAGTCAGAATTTAAATTTTTGGAGATTGTAGTAAGGGATGAGGACCTCTGCTGCACTTTTATTGATGTATTTGTCCCCTTTGGGGATATTTCTCTTTTACCTCCTGTGTAATGGGTACTAGACAGAACAGAAAGCAAAGGGAAATCTCCTTTATATAGAAATCAATGTATACTTTTTTAAGCAGAGTACAGAGTTCTTAGCAGTGGTGTATTTAGGTTTTGTGCTGCCCTAGGCCTGACTAAACTCATGCACCCCCTAATTTAAATACGACCCACCCCTTCCTGTCAAGGCCACACCCCTTCCTGATTAAGACCCGCTCTATCAGTGCAGCTTATGAGTGCAGCCTAATCAGGGGCCACCAGTGCAGCCTATCAGTGGCCACCAGTGCAGCCTAAGAGTGCCGCCTTATCAGTTTCATAATATAACAGCTTATTAGTGTATATGAGTTAGGTTTTCATTATAGCACGGAGCACTTTGCACATGCTGAAATCAATGCAAACTCATTAAACAGTCCACATTCAGTGAAAGTTCATGTGCTGCAAAGTTTTCATTGATTTCAGCATGCCTGGAGCACTTTGCAGTACATGAACTTTCACTGAATGTGGACTGTTTAATGAGTTTTTAGCATGCATGGAGCACTTAATTGCAATATGATTTTTATATATTATCCACGTTGAGCACTTTGTGTACTGCTTGGCACACGCACAAAAGTAATAGTAATTGTTGTACCTGCTGTGCTGGCCGCCGCCTGAGGGTTACCGTCATCCTCCTCTATCTCTCCTCCTCCTATCATCACAGAGAGACCAGGACCGGGCAGAAGATATAATGTAAGGGTGCCACGCGGAGGAGGGTAGGTGGAGCATTAGGCTCCGCCTCCACCAGTTCAATTACATGCACCCGGTCTGGCCAGTCTCCTGACGTTTTATGAGGGTGTCAGTCGCTCCTAACCCCATACTCAGGGATAGGCATGAACCAAGGCTGGGGCAGACATTTTAAAAAATTTGTGAAGGACTCAGGGAGGGACTGGTCTGGGACCGGGGGTCAGTGCAGTGGCCGTCGTAGCGCAGGAGAAAAAGCACAGAGCCAAAGAGGAGGAGGAAAGAAAGTGCTGCTGCAGATCTGGGTACCTACCTACCTAGGTGTTTTAGCATGTGCAATGATAATGATTGCATCTGCATTCTGCAATCATCAGCCTGGGTCCTGCTAATTGAAGTGGTGATGATGAACTCATTCAGGAAAACATGGGCCGCTGCATCACTAGTGCAGATTTGCAGAAGCTGCAAGTCTGTTTTATGCAGTGCAAAGCAAATGCTTCCCTGCAAACTTCCAAACTTTGCAGGGAAGCATTTGCTTTGCTTGGCACTGCATGAAACAGACTTGCCCATGTTTTCCTTAATGAGTTCACCGCTTCAGTTAGCAGGACCCAGGCTGATGATTACAGAATGCAGATGCAATCATTATCATTGCACATGCTAAAACACCTAGGTAGGTAGGTACCCAGATCTGCAGCAGCACCTTCTTTCCTCCTCCTTTTTGGCTCTGTGCTTTTTCTCCTGCGCTGCAACGGCCACTACACTGACCCCCAGTCCCAGACCAGTCCCTCCCTGAGTCATGTGACTGTCCTCAGTCAGAAGAACAACAATCCTCCCCTTCATGACTTACCCTCTGGCTACTCCACTCAGAGTCAGTCAGTCAGTCGGCTCTTTGGACAGCTTGTGATGGCTTCCAGTTCCTTCCTCCCCCGCCTCGAGGCCCGCAAACCCACGCTGCTGGCACTGTACAGGAGCACATGCCCTCCCTCAGAGATCACTCCGCAGCAGGAGTCAGATGGAGTGGGTGGCGCCGCACACCGGCCAGACGGATTTACACAGACCCATACAGTCCCGCCTAGGAGGAGGGACTGAGAGCAGTCGTCGTCATCATCAGCAAAAAAAAAAAAGTCTGCGGCGGCCGCTAACACTGCAAGCACCGCTCGCGCACACCTTATCCGAGCAAGCTGGCCGCTGCCGGGGGCTGTATTTGTGCGGGAGGTGGCCGCAGGAGTCGGGACTCGGGGGAAGCTTTTTTTTCGTGGGGGGGATGCGGCTTTTTTGCCGTCCCCCGCAAAGTGCCGCCCTGGGCCTTCTTGGCCTAGACCAAGATACAGCACTGGTTCTTAGATCTTTTGTCAGATTGTGTATGCCGTGTCTGTGTCCTAATAGTGATTTTCCCACACTTTTTGTCAAGGCGATGAGTGCTAGATAGAACAGGAAGTGAGAAGATGTCTGAAAGGAGACACATACATCAGTAAAACCTGACAAGGGTTCTAACTGCTCCTGACATCTTGGCTGGAGCTGAGCTTTAATTTATGGAATTATTCGACCATGTGAAGTAATTCACAGATCCACAGGATTAAACATTTCTTTGTGAGGCGATGCTCAGAGGAGTCTTCATTAGGGAGATTCAAGCAATTAAAAGGCGCACTAATGCTCAGAGGGAGGACATGGAACGGTTGGCAGGAAACTCGGAAAGAACTTTTGTGGCGGACCCCACGGATAGCAATAAAGAGGCGTGGTTGGCTGCTCAGGCAGCTCTGGGCCGCTTAACTGCCTCGACGGCGGAGAAAAATCGATTTTTCAACAGGTCGGCCTTCTATGAGGAAGGGGAGCACACGGGTCGCCTCTTAGCTAAAATTGCCCATGCCCACCAGGTGTCCCGCTCTATTGGGGCGCTGCGCACTAACACTGGGCGAGTGACTAACTCCCCCTCTCAGATAATGTCCACCTTAGTTGGTTGCTATTCGTCCCTCTACGAATCCAAACGAACCTTTACAACAGACGCCCTTCAAAGTTATCTCAGTACTGTACAACTTCCCCAGATGTCCTCTTCCTCTAGGTTACTATTGGAGGCTCCCTTAACTTCGAAGGAATTACAGTTGGCGACCGGTGCGTTCCCCAATTCTAAGGCCCCAGGTGATGATGGTCTACCTATAGAGATTTATAAGCAATATGCAGATTGTGTACTATCTAGACTATTGAAGGTGTTTAATGAGGCCAGAGAGAAGGGGGAGCTTCCCCAATCTTTGTCCAGAGCTACGATTCTGCTAATATTGAAACCGCACAAGGACCCCCTTGACCCAGGCTCATATCGCCCTATCTCCCTCTTGCAAACTGAAGTCAAGATTTTGGCGAAAGTCTTGGCGTTACGCCTTAACAAAGTGATCTCCACTACTATTCATTCAAATCAATCCGGATTTATGCCCCAAAAATCGTCGGCCATTAACTTGCGCCGGCTCTTCCTCAATATTCAATCACCAGCGGATAACGGTGGGGACCGGGCGTTACTGTCCCTTGATGCCCATAAAGCTTTTGATAGCATTGAATGGGACTATCTCTGGACAGTTATGCGCAAATTTGGGTTCGGGGATAGGTTCATTTCATGGGTTCAACTGTTATATTGGTCCCCGGTGGCGCACATCAGGGAGGGAGGTAGGGTGTCACCTAGTTTTAGACTGTACAGAGGTACGAGACAGGGCTGCCCCTGTCTCCTCTGTTGTTTGCCCTGGCCATAGAACCTCTGGCTGCAATGGTCCGTTCCAATACATCTATACAGGGCTTCCGGTACGGGGAACTCCATGAAAAGATAATGATGTATGCAGACGATACGATGCTGTTCCTTGGCGATACATCTGCTTCTCTTCGGGAGGCTATGAGGGTGATAAGAGAGTTTGGGAACTACTCTGGCCTAGTTATAAACTGGACTAAGTCCTCTCTTATGTTGCTGGATGTGACGCCTGACTCCTCAGTGCTGACCATACAGGACATTCCACTTTCAGGCTCTTTTAAATATTTGGGTATACAGGTGACCCCCCAACCGCTGGACTATATTGGGCTTAATTTGACCCCTATGCTTAACCGCTGCCAAGATAGTGTTAAAGTCTGGAGCAGACTTAAGATATCCCTGGCGGGACGCGTAAACCTCATTAAAATTATTATGATGCCGCAGTTGCTCTATGTGCTTCACAACACCCCGATGGTCATTCCTTTGAAAAAATTCTGCAATATAAACTCGATTTTCAGGTCGCTTCTCTGCCAGAATAAAACTAGAACAGCTGCAGCGCCCAAAGGAAGCTGGAGGATTGGCGTTGTCCAATCCCTGGCTTTACTACTTAGCCGCACAGTTACAGCACATAGAAAGGGCGGTGCACCCCCAGCGGGAGATGCACATGAATTTGGTAGACTCCACTCCGGGTCTACTTCAATTTACAACAGGGTCGGGGGTGGCAGACGGTCTGGAGGCCCTACACTTTAGCAAGTCTAACAGGTTGTTCCCTACTTATGTACTTATGTAGAAAAGTTGGAATAAGGTGAGAACAATGCAGGGGGTGCAGGGATTTACTAGATATAGCCCAATATGGGATAACAATTATTTCCCAGAACTTGCAAAACTACCCTACGGTGCCAAGTGGTTACATATTGGAATATCCCATCTGACCCATATTTTCCGAGAGGGAAGGCTGAGACCGTTTTCGGAGCTTAAGGAAGCCTTTAGACTCCCTGACACAATGCACTTCTACTACATGCAGCTTCGGCATGCAGTCAGGACTCAAGGAGATGGAGACCGATGGTCCCTGGATTCCACCTCTATTTTTAACTACGTGTTTGATGCTACCACTTATAAGGGCTTTATCTCCTGTAGCTATACAATGCTCCTCAATCTTTTCCATGGGGACTCCCCTCTCAAGGTGGTGTGGCAGTGGGAACGAGATGTTGGGGCTTTTGAGGAGGAGCAGTTGGAGGAGGCCTTGCAGGCTGTTCCCATGTGCTCTCTAAATGTGGCTTAGCGCGTGTCACAGCTATTCATTCTTCTGAGGGTTCACTATACGCCAGCTAGATTGGCTCGCATGGGGGTGAGGCTGGATGCCGAATGTACCAGATGCAGTAGAGACCATGGAGATTTGATTAATCTCCTATGGAGGTGTCCAAAGCTTCATCGTTATTGGTCACAGGTCCTAGATACTCTTGCTAGGGTCTTCCAGACCACGATCCCTGCCGAACCTAAGTATTGCTTGCTCGGTATACTAGACGCACTCCCACTGGAGGACATCCCTAAACGAGCTGTAGCGAGGGCCCTCTTCCAGGCTAGGAAGGTGATCCCGAGACACTGGAAATCTGCAGAGCCCCCTGCGTTGTCGGAGTGGATTGGCCAAATGGGTGACACTTTGCGCTTAGAAAAACTGGTCTATCAACACAGGGGTATGAGAGGTAAATTTGATAGACTGTGGGCCCCTTGGCTGGACATTCCGGACTTGCCCCCTGGATCTGGTTTATGACCGTTTGTTTTAGTGGCTGTTGTTACCTTTAAGTGTTTATATACGTGTCTGGGGAATAACAGAAGAGTTTGGTTATAGGATGGGGAGGATGGGTTGCCATTGTTCTTGCAGTCTGTTTTGTGCATTTTGGTGTTGTCATGTATGCTGAAACTGGCAGATTTTTTTTTTCTGTACTTGCTTTCCTCTGAATTATGTATGTACAAATACCTTTTGTGCTCAATAAACACGTTTTGTTGGATAAAAAAACAACAACATTTCTTTGTGTCAATGAAAATTATTTTTGTAATAATTAGAAATGCAGATTCTTCCATTGGATTTCCCTCCTCTGTCAACACAATACTGGTAGTATTCTTTTGCTGGTTGTCAATATACAATGCACATTTCAGGAACACAGCTAAAAAATAAATCCTTGGATTACAGCGCACACTATGTAACTGGACTTATTCTTTTTGAACTAAGAGTTTGGAGGTTTGATGTTTATATGTAAAGGATATACAAATATCTTGTGCATTTTGTAAGTGAAAGGGTGAGGAAAACCTATATTTAGAATATGTACATGAAGTGAGCTCAGGTAATTTACCTGACAAGAGTGAGTCATTTATTTTACAGTATAAACACTGGGAAGTTGTATGCAAACACAGGGCTGCATATACAAATGTTTCCTTTGGCTGTATACTAAACATTAAAGCCGTGTACACACGATAGGTTTTACCGATGAAAACAGTCCGATGGACTGTTTTCATCGGACAAACCGATCGTGTATGGGCCCCATCGGTCTTTTTTCCATCAGTGTTTAAAAATAGAACATGTTTTAAATTTATCCGATGGTTAAAAAACCGATAGCAAATTAATATCGTCTGTGGGGAACTCCATTGGATAAAAAACCCACGCATGCTCAGAATCAAGTCGACGCATGCTCAGAAGCATTAAACTTAATTTTTCTCGGCTCATTGGAGTGTTTTACGTCACCGCGTTTGAAACGCTCGGTTTTTTGACTGATGGTGTGTGGGCAACACTGATGGAAGACAGTTTCATCGGATTTCCGATGGAAAAAAAACATCGGATTAGAATCCATAGGATATCCGATCGTGTGTACAGGGCTTAAGAGTACCTAAACCAAAAAGCAGAAAAATGCATTATATTGCAGCTTGTCAATTCTCAAATTTATGGCTGCATTAAACTTATTTTTTCAGGCTTTATTTCCTTTATTTTTACCTGGTGAAAATGTCTCTGGGAATCTTAAGTCCTTGGAATGATTTGATCATTGGAGAAGCAGAGATAGAGTCAATAACATCCATCAGATGGTATACATTATGATGACGATGATTCGTATTAATAATAACATTGTGGCAGCATCTTTCTGGATGTGGCCTTTTGGTTGCCTTTATCGGGCCCTTGGGCACTATTCCACTAACTACCACCAATGATGGGGCACCATTCCCCCTACTGACACCATCAATGAGACACTATATCTTTAATTAAAACCAATCATGGGGCACTGATACCTGGGTGTTTTCTACACCCACTAGCAACTGTCCAGCCCCCCTGAAGCCTGAAAGACAGTAAATTTGAACTTTGTTTAGAAAGTTTGGAGACCTCTGCTCTAGAAAGCCAAAATATGCAAGACCTAAAACCTAGGTAAATGTGTAAAATAATGAGAACTCTTCTTGAAAAAAGCTGAGAGAGCTCTTTGCTTTTACCCATCATGAGATGTTTACTTGTGTGACACCTTGGTATTGTGGTAATGAGACGCCTTTTTATAGGCCATCAGTTGAGACTGAACCAGCTGATATTATTTTGCAAGGGCTGACAAGGGGCAGGATTGCTTTCTATATACTGATAGATTTGACCTGGTGTCTTGGCTTTCCATGTCTTTTTGCACCTCCCTTTTTTCATGTGTTCAATACTTTTTCCCTGTGTCATTCCATTTTATTACACATAACTTCATTTCTGAACTTATTTGTTTTGGTGTCTTTGTATGTATGGAATCCTTGGGTTGTTACCGACATTGGTGAAAATGTAATATCAATAGCACTTATAAAAATGGTGCGTATCTTTTTTTGTCACATTGATGCATGTTTTTAACAATTTTTTGTAATATTTGTGTATAATAAAATTTGATATTTTTATATTAACCATGTGCCGTCCTTTTTCTGATACTAGTAAAGTTCAATTGTTCTAGTTTTTTGTTACCTATTTCATATGGATGAGGTAATTTTCACTAGCCCTAATTAATTTTGTATATGTATCTGGTACATTAGCCAACTCATTGAGATAGTTGCAAACAAAAGATGATGAAAGTTGATATACTACTGTACATTGTGATAAAACAGCAGTTTTCTTTTTAAAGCAGCCACAGTTTGATTAGAAAAGCCTGTCCCTTGCTAGAAGCTACAAAGTGGAACCCTTGCTGTGAGATAGCAGTGATCTCTTTTCAGTGATCTAACATACTCTCCATGAGCTTTGATTATTGCAGAGCTATAGGTCTGATTCAGAGGAGGGTCTGACAGCTGGGCCTTCTCTGCAGCTGCAGGCAGGGGACAGGCTTCAGGCTGTGGCTGCTTTTAAAAGAAAACAAATTGTAAGACTGCACATATTTTTTTAATGCACCTGGAATGTATTTAGCTCATTTAAATTGAGGGTTCAATTGGAATTTAAAATATAAATTTGTATCAAACATTGAACTTCATTAGATATCGAACATCTCTTCTTATCCCCATAATCAAGGTTATTTACAAAAGTTGTTTTTGGTTGTCATATTTTGTTTGACCCAATGGAGTGTAATTTCATAACCATGGCAATATATACCGTATATACTAGAGTATAAGCCGACCGAATATAAGCCGAGGCACTTAATTTTACCACAAAAAAATTGGAAAACGTATTGACTCGAGTATAAGCCTAGGGTGTCCATCTGCATGCCTTACTGTGTCCATGCCTCACTGTGCCCATGCCTCACTGTGCCCATGACTAGACTTACGTTTAACATGGGAGTATATGGAAGGGGTGCCCGGCTTTAAAAAATCGGTTCTCCCCGGTAGTAGGTCCCCCAGACAGCAAACTTTGCACACTTGTAGAGGAGAACTGGGGCTACATGTGTGCCAAGTACGGCTGGCCGGTACCAGGTCCCCAAAGTTACCAGAAAAATTACTGTTTAACATGGGAGTCTATGGAAGGGGTGCCCTGCTTTAAAAAATCGGTGCTCCCCGGCCGTAGGTCCTCTGGACAACAAACTTTGCACACTTGTAGAGGAAGAGTCTGGCTATATGTGTGCAGAGGTCCCCAAATCCGGGAGATCAGGCGCAAAAAGGTGACTCGAGTATAAGCCGAGGGGGGTCTTTTCAGCACAAAGAAATGTGCTGAAAAACTCGGCTTATACTCGAGTATATACGGTACTCACAAAACAGCAGACAATACACATAAAAATAAACAATAGATGTGAATAAACCATAATCTAATAAACTGTCCACTAAATGTCATTTCTGTCATCTGTCTTTTCATAGAGAACTTACTTTATTTATAGGCCATGCAAGGCTACAGAGCTATAATTGCCATAATGTTAAGCAGATTCTAAGAAAACTAGTTGTGGTGTACTACTTCAAACCACAAACCTTACAGACTGCATTGCTGAAGTATTAGAGAAGGCAGCTTTGCACAGAAAGTCATACGTGAAGTAAACAGCCTTCTATAATTAGCAGAAAGTAACGCTCTTTAAACAGTTTGTACGTTTTGTCGTTAACAAAAGGCCAAAATGTGCATACCACACACTGCCCTCTGAATTAATCATGATCCCACACAGCAGCAAAAAGGTTTCAATTGTTCTCTACAAAATTCAAACATAGGAGAGGTAAATGTTTTCTTAGCACAGTAAACGGAATGAAAAATGTTACACACAGAAGCAGGCCTTTTTTATGGCAGAAAGCTTCGGTGCTCACTAGCACTGGTCTTGTAATATTTACAGTTTAGCAACTCTAGCACTTGGTGGGAGGAGCAGAGCCTGCCGTTGGTTAAGGCATCTGCTCCTCATGCTGCTTTGTGAGCATAGATATAGGGGGGGGGTATGGGGGTCCAAACCCTTCTCTCCCCAGAACGCCTGCCCATAAACAGTTAAAATAAGATGAGCGTGGGATCCTCTGTGACAGCTTACTGATTGCCACTTTCACTTGTAAACTCAGAAGCTAGTGGAGGAAGTCTTCCATTACTCACTTAGTCTAAGTCTCTGACTGAGATCAACTAATGTGAGTAGTGGAAGGCTTCCTGTACCAACTTCTATGTTTACAAGTAACAGTGGCAATCTAGTGAACTGTCACAATAGGTCCCTCGTTATTGGAGCTCTGGATGAGGTCAGCCTCAAGCAGCAATAATGGCGGCTACAGGAGGAAGTGAAAGGGACAGCAGGGAGGAAAGCGGCCCCCATACAAGAGCATGGTGTAAGATTTACATTGAAATTGCTGGAATATACCATAAGTAAAGCACATTAAAGCACATTAAATTATTATGTTCCATTTAGAGCCCAAGTTCTAAATTCTGTATGTAATTCAAGGCTGACACATCTGCGGAAAGTTTGCCACCCAGCAAAAGGGAACATGCATTGTGCGAAAGGGTTTCCAGCTGTTTAACTGATGTCTTCTTCTATATCTTTCCATGACTTTGGGCACATTATGCTAATTTTTACAGGCCCTGATTCATAGTTATTTTTTAAATTCAGGCTAAGCCCATATGCCAGATAAGCTACTAGTATGTTTTTGAACTCTGAGAGAAAAGCAAGTACTTGGGGGAACCTAAACAAACACATGGAGAACATACAAACTCTGTGCAAATGATGTCCTTTGTAGGACCTTATTACTGCAATTTGAAAGGCCAAAGAGTAAGTCACTCAAAGCAGTAAGCTACCCCCAAATAACCCTGTATTGAAGTAAGACACATTTCCTTCATCTGTTTTTATATATTTGTGGAAGTTAGAGAGTAAAGTAGGTCATACAGAACTACAAATTATATTTTTTCCACCTGTCATTCATATTAACTGTTTAGGGTATGTCAAAGAAGGACCTTTGAGCAGAACCAGCTTTGAACTAGGGCTAAAAAACCTGGACAAAAACAGGGCTGTATTTAGCCATCATGCTGTCCTTGGCTCATCTCAATCATACCTGCCAATTTTAGAACTTCAGAAAGAGGGACACCTCGAAATGTAAATGACATGTGGTACTCAGCAAAATGTGGACATGACTACATTACGGACACATTGCACTGAATGTTAAATAATGCACCAATGTCAGTGGGAAGAAAAAATGCCCCAGCATTGTTGGTCAGTGAGAGTAAAAATGCCCCAAGATTGATGGTGAGCAGGAGGCTCTGCGCATTAACTTTTTTAATGAACAGTTGGCCCAGCAGTCTCCCTTTTACTTTTATAGCAATCGGCTTGGCCATGACTGCCACCTATTCACTTTGTAACTGTCAGTAACCAGTTCTTTCCCCCCCCCCGCCACTGTTTACTGGAGCACTTGGCTGTGAAGGGGAGGGGAGCGACTGGCTCAGGCTCTCAGTGGCATCCTGTGAGGCTGAACTAGCTGCTGCTAAGGCATCTGGGTGAATTCAGACCTTAAAATCAGGATCCCATCAGAGTCTGGACCGGCTGAGTGACATCAGCCAACAGTGGGCTTTAGCTGCACAGGTGTGCAGAACTAAATACACTCCTGTGGCCTACAGGAGAAGTAGGGCCAATAGAGCTTTGGCCCTACGTCTCCTTTAACCACTTCAGCCCCGGACCATTTCACTGGTCAAAGACCAGGCCACTTTTTGCGATTCGGCACTGCGTCGCTTTAACTGACAATTGTGCGGTCGTGAAACGTGGCTCCCAAACAAAATTGACGTCCTTTTTTTCCCACAAATAGAGATTTCTTTTGGTGGTAGTTGGTTACCTCTGCGTTTTTTATTTTTTGCGCTATAAACAAAAATAGAGCGACAATTTTGAAAAAATGCAATATTGTTTACTTTTTGCTATAATAAAAATCCCCCAAAAATATATAAAAAATAATAATTTTTCCTCAGTTTTGACCGATACGTATTCTTCTACATATTTTTGGTAAAAAAAAAATCGCAATAAGCACTTATTGATTGGTTTGCGCAAAAGTTATAGCGTCTACAAAATAGGGGATAGTTTTATGGCATTTTTAATAATAATTTTTTTTTTACTAGTAATGGCGGCGATCAGCAGATAATTTTTATCGTGACTGTGACATTATGGCGGACACATCGGACACTTTTGACACGATTTTGGGACCATTGTCATTTTTACAGCGATCAGTGCTATAAAAATGCACTGATTACTGTAAAAATGACACTGGCAGTGAAGGGGTTAACCACTTGATGACATTAGCATCTCCCCGCTCTATCTCTCTGTCCGCGGGACCCACGGTCGCGCTCACGGAGCTCGCAGCAGGGTCGCGAGCGTGCCGCCGGCGGCGCGCACGTGACCACACGGCGGCATCTTAAAGAGGACATACCTGTACACCCTTATGCCTGTCCGTGCCATTCTGTCGACGTAAATAGTCGTGCGGCGGTCCTTAAGCAGTTAAAGGATAAAAAGACTATTAGTCCTTGGTAGGGATCAGTGAATTGATTCTTATGAGTAAAAACTCGCCACAAATTCAAACTTTTTTTTCCAAGCTGTTTTTTTTTAGCAAGTGTCAAATCATTGCACTGGCACACCTGATTCACTCAGTGAACGAATAAAGCGGTTTATATGATCTTAGCCTTTTGTAATTATCCTTGTCCAACACACTGCTTTTAAAATGAAAGTGAATGAAATAAGTAGTTAGTGCAGATAGGAGACTAGAAGCATTATGGGGGAAGAAACAATGGCTGTTTCACAACATGGTTTACAATTTCTTCACTGTAATTTCATATGAGGAAATGTGTTCATGGAGTGATATTTTACGCAGTCAGGCCCTTACTAGAACAGTCTGTCCTAGACACACATTGGTTTGCAGCAAAGGTTAATCTATGGTCATTTTCTCCTAAAGCCCTGGAATGTTTTGGTAATGTTACTGTCAGGCTATGATGTAAATGCCATGGGAATACTGAAAGGTGTCTCTATGGTCTCTGAACCATAACATAACCTCAATATTTAAACTGTGTGTCATTTTTTAACAGTGCTGTCTTTACTTTGTCATTTATACAAAATAACAACTAAATTTATAGGATGTAAGGATTTTGATACTACAGTGTTACAGGGCTAAAGGCAGTTGTAATCTGCAAACACCAACATGGCATGCAATGTTTTGTGGTTAGGGTCATCAAAAAATATAAACTGAATGCGTGCTAAACGCTTATATTTCTTTCAAAATATTTAATTTTCATAGTATATAGAATACAATTTAATACAATGAATTATTGTTTTAAAGTCACATAAATAATAAATCCTGAAAAATGACAAGATTAAACAAATGAGTATTGAATAGCTAAATAAATAGAAATAAAAATTACGGGGGTAATATAACCCTATTAGGTCCAACTAAGAAAGCAACCAGCTTAGGGAGGGACATCCAAAGAATAGAAGTATTCTCAATCCCCCTGCACCCCTAGAGGGAACACACTGTGCTGGCGGAGAGAACCCCCCACCTCTCTGATGACCTCAACCCCCGATCTAAGAGGTCCTTATGTCATAAATAGTTAGCCCAATAAATTGAAACATAAGAAAATGTTATCTATAACTTATATGATAATAAAAAAAAAAAACATGAGAGTTAAGTTCCAGAAGGGACGGATCCTAGGACAACCCCACCAGGTATGAACCATCGACACTAATAGTTAACAACCCCTGAAGCAAGTTGGATCCGCAGTTGGGTATATAGCTGCAAGTTTAGTGGGGGTCAAATACCACCTGGTAAGAACCTTAATATTAGCTTCCATCAGGGAAATATTAAGAATTTTTGGTGGACACCATATTAGATAATCTAGGGGTAAGTGGGGTACTGCCTGTTGTTCAATATTGACCCAGTCTGTTTTTTTGGGCTTTGAGTAAATTATGGATAGTTGTGCAACTCTAGCGGCTATATAATATTTGTGCAAATCAGGAAGGCCCAGTCCTCCCTTACTTTTATGAAGGGACAAGGTATGTTGGGGTATTCGATAGCCAGAGGAACCCCACGAATATTTAAGTATTTTGCTCTGGAGTTTTTTCAAGTGGAGTTTATTAACTGGAATGGGGAGAAATCAAAAAAAAAATTGAATTCTTGGAAGCAAGGTAATTTTGATCGAATTGATCCTTCCCAATCAGGAGAGTTCATGTTTGGACCAGGTTTTAATATAATTTTCTAATTTATTGTATAGATGGGGGTAGTTGTTTATATATACATTTTCGAAGCGTTAAGTGTTATACCTAGATATTTGATAGAGTTGTCGTTCCAATCAAATTTCAATGATTGTTTTAATAGGGCTACATTTGGAGGGGGGAGCGAGACATTAAGGGCCTGTGATTTTGTGTAGTTGACCTTCAGGCCTGATATTTTAGAAAAGTTATTTAGGACGTGGCAGATGTTGGGAAGTGAGGTCAACGGTGAAGTCACAAATAGGATGAGGTCATCTGCAAAAAGACTGCATTTGTGGGTTTGATCTCCGCTAGCCACCCCTTTAATGTTTGGATTGTGACGAATGGCTATTGTCAAAGTCTCTATAGCAATGGCGAATATGAGAGGGGAAAGCGGACATCCCTGCCTCGTACCCTGAGCTATGTTTATTTTTTTAGAATAATGTCCTTGAAGACGAATTAATGACTTGGGATGTGAGTACAGGGATTGCAGAAGACCTATGAAGCGTCCTCCAAAGCCCCAACACTCTATAAGAGAAAATACGTATGGCCAAGAAACTGTGTCAAAGGCCTTTTGCAGGTCTAACGATAAGAGAAGCCCCTCCTGTCTCACTCCTCCCCCCCAGCCGGATTGCAGAATGGAGACTAAATTAATTGCTCGTCTTATTTGGTCTGGGCCTTGTCTACTCGGGATGACGTCCACTTGGTCCTTATGTATGTAGTTATTGATAAACGGTTGGCCAGTATTTTTGTCATTATCTTTAAATCATTATTGATAAGAGATATTGGGCGGTAATTGCTAACTTCTTCAGGGTTTTTATCAGGTTTGGGAATGACTGAGATAAATTCTGTGGTAAGGTGGGTGTATTTTCATATTAAAAAAATTGGTTAGGTATGGTGCTAAGGTTTCCGAAAAGGCTTTATAATAGGGGATGGATAATCCATCCGGTCCTGGTGCTGACCCCTTTTTGAGGTTTTTAATGACCTCCTGAACCTCCTCAATTGTGAAGGGTGCTTCTAATAAATCTTTGTGTGCAGAATTTATGGTTGGGATAGGATACTTGTCTAGGTATTCAAATATGGTATCTTTGTCAGGTTGGGAAGGTGAGCTATAAAGGCTGGAGTAGAAATCTTGGAAAGCGTCCAAAATTTTGACTGGATTAGAGTTTAGAGGCAAGTAATGGCTCTATTTTGTTTGTATGTAAATAAAATCTATTAAAATCTATTACTGCTCCATCGTATCGCCTTTTCGGCTTGCGTAGTAAGGACTAGGTTGAGGCCCAGTCTAGTTTTATCTAAAAGAGCAGTAGAAATTGAGGAAGGATCCCGTTTGTGACTAGCTCTTAAGCCCTGTACACACGATCGGATATCCTATGGATTCAAATCCGATGGATTTTTCCATCGGAATTCCGATGAAGCTGACTTCCATCAGTCTTGCCTACACACCATTAGTCAAAAATCTGACCGTCCTAAACGCCGTGACGTAAAACACTCAGACGAGCCGAGAAAAATTAAGTTCAATGCTTCTGAGTATGCGTCGACTTGATTCTGACCATGCGTGGGTTTTTTCTCCGATGGAGTTCCACACAGATGATCGGAATTTGCAATCGTTTTTTTTTCCATCTGATAAATTTAAAACATGTTCTATTTTTTCTCACCGATGGAAAAAAGGCTGATGGGGCCCATACACGATCGGTTTGTCCGATGAAAAAAGTCCATCGGACTGTTTTCATCGGTAATACCGATCATGTGTACAGGGCATAAGAGCTGCATACTGTGTTTCCAGACTTTCTATATCAGCCCCTTGTTCTTGTTTAGTTTGGGTTGAGATTTGGATAATTTTACCCCGAATGAAGGCCTTGTGAGCCGCCCAAAGGGTTTTAGATGAGGTGTCCCCCGTGTCATTAAAAGAAAAATATTCTTTGAGTGCTTCATTGATTTTCTCTACTGTATCTGGATTAGAAAGGATGGACTCATTAAGTTTCCATTGTCCCTGTTTCCTACCTAGCATACCAGAGTATATAGTAACGAAGACCACCGAGTGATCTGATAACGCTGTGTCTTTAATGTGAGCACTGTGTATTGAAGGTAATTGGTATGAAGGGAACAAAATATGGTCTATTCTAGCATATGTATTATGAGGATGTGAGTAATGTGTAAAGTCACATTTAGAGGGGTTTAGTTCCCTCCAGGCATCAGTTAAACTATGCGCAGAAATAATTAGAGCGATTTTGTGGCTTTCTTTGGTTGGGCGAGTCATTTGATCCTTTATGGGTTTGGATTTATCCAGAACCTGATCAAATGCCACATTTGAGTCTCCCCCAAATATGACCGTGCCCGCAAGCATGGGGTTCAATGTTTCCATCATAGTCTTAAAAAAGGCTGCTTGACCTCTATTAGGAGCATAATATGACACTATAGAGTAAATTTGTCTTTCTATTGAACCCTGTATCAACAGGATTGTTCCTTCAGGACCAACGTACTCCAATGTCTTTTCAAATTTACACTTTTTTGAGAAAATGATAGCTACCCCTTTTGTTTTATTTTCAGCGCTGGCTAGAAAAAATTGTGGGAAGTGTGGATGTATAAAATTGGGACTATACCGTTAAGGAAAATGTGTCTCTTGGAGTAGGAGAATATCTATTTTGAGAGATTTGTGGTAATCTAGAATTTTCCTTCTTTTAATTGGGGAGTTTAATCCTTGTACATTATGGGTTGCTATTTTAAGAAGGGTCTGTGTGTTATCAGCCATGGAGATCATTAATGGTGTACTTGCAAACTAAGTCCTCACTCACCCATGGTAGTCTTCTTACCAGGAACGTTTCAATGTCCTCACCCAACAGGTGGGTACGGTGGATGGTGTCCATATTTAATCTGGGAATGTGGATGTCTGTAACAGTTTGGATGATTAGACACGTATCAATGGGAGGGGGAATAGAGCAGGGAAAGAAAAGCATGGAGAAAAAGAAGAGAAGAATAAAGTCTCCTAACATGTAAAACCAGGGGTCGAGAGGGGAGACGCCCCCTGAAACCTGAGACAAAACAATAGAAGTCTGACCTACAGGGTTCAGACAAACTAGTCCTCAGACCCGCGGGTTCTAAGGAATAGGTGGGTGTACATGTGGACTACCCCCGCACAGGGCGCCCGTATAAGAAATAATTTGTAATAATAACACGACAAGATAACTTCAAGTAAATATGCAGAGTCACAGCCCTTAGAGAGTAAAGTCTTTCCGGAGGATCATGGGCATCCACCACAAATATACATTATTGAAGCATATATGTGTAGCGGTATCCCCGTAGGAGCTGCTGGTTTAGTTTTGGGTCTGCACATTACCTTACTGTTCCAAATGTTCGGCTCAGGGGTTCTCCTTGAAGAGTTTATCCGGAAGAAATGTCTGCACCAACACAAAGTCTCTTTCAAGGGTTTTATTGAATAAACTTTCCAACAGAGGGGTAGAGGAATGGGGAGGACTCAGGTATCTTACTTGTGGATCACGGAAATTTGCTAGGTCCAGAGGAGCAACTGTCTCCACGCTGGACTCAGCAACCACCGGATAGGCCCACTCTCACCGGCCTAGCAACCAGCGTGAAGCTCGATCAAAGATAGTCTCTGCCACAGACTTGGTATTGGAATTTGTTCAATAGTCTCTGCCACAGACTTGTATAACCCCTCACTGGGTTAGCTCCTTCAGAAAGAACACAGCTCTCAGTGCCAGGATCATTCAGCTGCTCCGGCAGCACTGCGAGGTAGATATTTGGGATCCGGTTACATCCTCCAATTGAGTCCTCAATTGCTCGGTCCCTTCCATCAGGCAAGGCAACACAGGATCATCTCTGGATCAGCAGGCCCCAGTAACTCCTGGGCCTACATCTCAGTTGTGAGGCCTCGGGCCAACGTGGCCCCGAGGCGGGAACTGCCAGCACATCCCTGAGGCCAGGAGGTCCCTCAGGTGAGGATCGAAGAACGAACCCCACCAAATGGCATCCGTCCCTTAAGTACCCTCTCCCAGCATGCACAGTGGGTTCACCACGCCCCCTGGGCTACTTCTGGAAAAAAGCTACCAAATACGTCCAGTCTGTTGCCTTTCCAACCCTGACCAGTGGTGACAGTGACACCCACCGCTGGGGGGGGGGGAAATCATGCAACCAGCTAAACTGAAACAGCGCCGCAATTTGAATACAATCTTTTTGGGCCAATTGAATGCCCAGACAACTATAATATCAACATATAGCACCCACTTATTGGGAGCAGGGCACTACATACTTCCCCCGCCAAAACAGACGATGTCCTCATCGTCGAGGAAAGTTTGACCCTCAATCCTGAGAGTCAGCTACCTGAGTCCCAAAACTTGAATGGGGAAGGGAAGGGTAAGGTAACAAGAAAATACACATTTCATATAGACACACAATAATCACATTACTATACATTACAGTATTCCTATCTCTCTATCTAACCCATCCAACTTTGCAGTAGCTTGGAAAAAGATCCAGGGTACCTGAAAAAAACAAAACAGCACACACAGGTAGATAATATAAAACATTTCTGTACAATGGAAGCAAAGCCTTACTTCCTAGAGAAATAAAACTTTCTTTCCCCATATATATTACTCTTTCTTTGGGTGAGCAACTAAGTGCAGAAAAGTTCAGTTTCTGCTGACTAAGCAAACCTCCGCCACCTATTGGTCGAAGAGCAACACAACAGAGTCCCGTTTGAGGTACTGAACCGGGTAAAGGAATCTTGACTCAAAGTTTCTAACATTTTAGCACTAACTAGCTAGTTACCCCAAGTCCTTCAAAGAAGAAAATAAATAAAACAAAAATCTTCTTTTTTTTTCAAAGTGACAAAACTGGAACAGTCAATATAATTGATCACCAGTAGAAGTGAGGATCTGGCAGGGTCAGTGTTCTCCCCTGCTTGTCCACAGTAGTGATGAAGTAAACGTGGTCGTCCCTTCCAGGTCGGTAGATAACCACTTTGTCAGCATAGATGTGCCGACCATAGCTCCAATGCAGTAGACATCCCTTAAAACGTTCATCCATAGTGAAAGAATGGCCTATCCTCCGAAACGGTTTAGGTACCTCTAGATAGTTCCACACAGCTTCATGGTACCATTCCTCTCTGTGAGCCTCAATCTTTTTCATAATTTCCCTGGGAACATAGGGAAACTCAAGTCCATATTCAGTGGCTACCCGTTTGTTAAGCAATCTCTGTAACCGGGCAAGCCTAGGTAATGAATGGTAACTTCCATATCCTGGAGGTATGCAAGAGACTGGAGACTGGAGTATCATAGAATTCACAGACAATTTTCCTGGCCCATATGCATTGGTAACTTTGGGCAGGATTTCACTCGTAACAAGTGGGGCTTCCACTCTAGGTGTTGTCTTCTGGAAAAGAGGTACCCAATACGACCAGTCTGTTGCCTTTCCAACCCTGACCAGCGGTGACAGCGACACCCAGTGCTGGGGGGAAAATCATGCAACCAGCTGAACTGAAACAGCGCCGCAATTTGAATACAATCTCTCTGGGCCAAACTAATGCCCAGACAACTATAATTTCAACATATAGAGCCCACTCATTGGGAGTAGGGCGCTACATATGCATATAATTGGAAAGCACAAACTAGAGAATAGGAAGTCCATGAGCTTGTGAACAGCTGTAGAACAGGCAGAAGAAAAAAAAAATAACCGGGGAGGGGATAAACCCCCAAGAACTGTCACAGAAAGATCTGTGAACGGACTCCAGGTCCCAATGAGAGTTAAGGAATAAATATTGGGTGAAAATCTTCAATCAAGTAGGTCCGTTGTCTTTAATTCTCTTAGTCTTTCTTTTGTCCCGTAGGGAAGATTGTGGGCTTGTCGGGTTGGGTCTTTTGACCGAGCTGGTACTAGCTGTAGTGGTGTCCATTTGTGCTTCTTGCGAGATGTATTTGAGTTGTAGCAGCAATCTTTTCCCTTCCTGGAGGCTGGAAAATGAATAGGATCTCCCTTTGTCAGTAAACTTGACAGCAAATGGGAAGGCCCATCTATATTTTATTTCTTTCTGTGTTAGAGCCTGTAAGAGTGGCTTCAGAGCCCTCCTGCGTTGGATCGTGGAGGGGGAGAAATCTGCGAATAGTTGAATAGGATGGCCATGTCAGAGTATTTGGGGAGCAGATCTGGCCTGTTTCATGACCTCTTCTTTCACAGAATAAAAATGGAGCTTGGCGATAACATCTCTGGGCTTTCCATCTTTTCTAGGAGGTCCTAGAGCTCTGTGAGCTCTATCTAGCTCCAGGCGGTTCTGGGGGGTGTTAGGAAGCAAGGTGCTGATCATTTCCTGGACTGATGAAGGTATGTCCAGAACAGTTTCAGGTAGCCCTCTGATTCTAATGTTATACCTGCGGGACCTGTTCTCAAGTTCGTCAATTCTGAAGATAGCGAGGTCTAGTTGTTCCTGGACCGTGTATAAGTGTTTTGCATTTTGATTTAAAGCGGCCACTGTATCTTCTAATTTTTGTTCTATGGTGTCAATTCTTGTTCCTAGGTTTTGAAAGTCAGCTTTCAGGTCCCCAGTAATTTTAGCCGCTGTATGTGCAAGTCCCCTGTCAAGGAGTTCTGAGAACTTTGAAATAGGTCCGTCATTAGAAAAGCTTGTTCCCTGGACAGAGCCTCTGAGGGTGTTGAGCCAGTCTGAGCGGCAAAATTAAGTCCTGAAGGAATAAGGGCAAGGTCAGATAATATGTGACTAGTAAGGGGCTCATTGTATGCTGGTGAGGGAATGAGTACCTGTGGGTGGCCTGTCTGAAGCCCTGAGGTAAATGTTACTGTCTCTGAGGAGAATACTTGTGTTTGCTCTGTGAGGCAGAGGGCGCTGGAGGCTGTATTCTGTATAGCGGAGGCCATCTTGGATTTTTAGTCAGAAGCCAAGGTCTCAAATTAGGGTCTGAGGTCCTTTTAAAATAAATTTCAACTATTGGGAGGTGTTCCCGGGATGATGGGGAGTCTGCCTGCTAATTTTTCAAAATTTAGCATTTGCCGTGAGGGCAGCTACAGGCGCCGTTGTGCCAGGCTGGAGCGGAGCTCTGGGCTCAGGCGGCTATCCATGGAGCTCCGCGCATGCGCATCTCGAAACTAAACGCTTATATTTCATGAGCATGTATCTTATTGTTGTCAGGAGCATCTGTTGTCAGGTTCCAGCATCCTGGTTTTGACTATGGCGTTTTTCAGAGCCAAACTTACACTTCCTGACCATCTAGGCCAGTTATTTTTTGCCTATCCCCTCCTAGCGCAGTTGACTGACTAGCTTTACCAGGCCACTGCTGGAAACAGAGTAGCTTAAAGTGACAGCATACCCACTCTGAGCCAATACACCTAGAGCCACTCACTCGTAGAGCGAACTTCTCATAGTAAAGTTCTTTCAAATGGACCCAGAGTGGGTAAAATTACAACAATAATGCTACAAATAAAAATACATAAGCTATATGGGGACAGGAAAAATGAGGACCTAGTATTATTCAGTACCAGGCAAGAAGGCCATTACTCACTGCCAAGCAAGAAGACAGTATAGATACTATGGAGCAGCAAGGATATAATGTAACTCTCTCCCTTACTCTATCCATATATTTTTTTTTAAGTTTTACCTTCAGTTCTTCTTTAACCTCATCACACAGTCTGTAAACTGTCCCCTGGGTGCTAAGGTAACAGTGTAGAATTTCCATCCCGATGCTGTTTTGTAAGTGTAGATAAGGCAGGAATAGAGGAGATCATGGGTGAAAGCTAATGCTGATTGGTGGTGGTGGTGGAGGTAAGATTTCAGTGCTGCCCAGGAGGGCAAAATGACTATAAATGCTTCTTTATGTGCCAACATGCCCATTGCTAAATAAGTGAATAATTGAACAGGATATGGGATTTTTAAAGGTGCTAGAATATAGACGCACACAACAAAATTGCATATATAAAAATAGAAAAATATTTATTACATACAGTGATTAAAAAACTGGCAAATACATATCTGTCAGGAATGGTGTCATTACTGGGCTCACCTGCTGGTGGCACTGTTGCATTTGGCACCAGTGGGTGTAGTTCTGGTGGCCACCAGCGGGTGTCTCCCCACCAAGACTTTCCACCAGCCATCAAACACACCTGATCTGGGTCTGCTGGACTATATAAACCCGCCCTTAACCAAGGCTCAATGCTCCAGAATTTCTTCTGTAAGCCTGGTCCCTGCCTGAACCTGATCCGTTCCCTGCCTTGCCCTGGACTCTGTTCCTTGTATCCTGTCCCCTGAGACCTGTCCCCTGAGACCTATCCCCTGATACCAGCTTCCAGCTCCCCCTTGCTGACTGCTCCCAGTACCTGGCCTTCTGCTCCCCTTGTCTCTCGTCCCTGCCTTGTTTATGTATGTGTGTTCCCTTTACTTGTATATATTAGTTAGATAGTTAGATTAGGTTGTTTTGGGGTTTGTTGTGTTCTCTTGTATTCATTTCTTGTTTATGGTTTGCTGTTGTTTGATTTCACGTGTGTCTTTATCTTCAATAAACATATATGTTTTCACTTACTCTGTTCCTGATTCCTTAAGTGCAGCCCAACGATCTGATCACCTGTATTGGATGTCTATGTATGGCATCCCCCTGACAATATCATTGGACCGTCACAGGTATACACCTACTACCTAGTACATGACAATGACAGAATGTATTTCAGTTGAATGTAACGTCCATTTTGGTCAACAGTTTCGCCTGTAAGGCTTCGTCAGGACTGGACGCAGGAAAAAATCTCTTTATTGGGATTTGTAAACAAGTTCCAACTCTATGAAGCATGGAACTTGAAATTATGGAAACACATCCCTCCAAGCACGCACGCACGCAGCCTCCCCAGTTCCACTCCACCCCACATCTCCCGTAATAGAGCTTTCATTTGGTGGTATTAGATCATCTCTGCGTTTTTTTTATTTTTCGCTATAAACAAAAAAAAAGCGACAACTTTGAAAAAACTGAATATTTTGTACTTTTTGTTATAATAAATATACCCAATTTTTTTTAAAAAGAGCACATTTTTTCCTCAATTCAGGCCGATATGTATTCTTCTACATATTTTTGTTAAAAAAAATCGCAAAAAGTGTATATTGATTGGTTTGCACAAAAGTTATATCATCTACAAAATAGGGGTTAGATTTATGGCATTTTTATTATTATTTTATTTTTTACTAGTAATGGCGGCGATATACGATTTTTTTTTATCGGTACTGCAATATTGCGGCGGACACATCGGACACTTTTGACACATTTTTGAGACCATTGACATTTATACAGCAATTAGTGCTATAAAAATGCACTGATTACTGTATAAATGTCACTGGCAGGGAATGGGTTAACACTAGGGGGCGATCAAGGGGTTAACTGTGTTCCCTCACTGTGTTCTAACTGTAGGGGGGATGGGACTAACTGGGGGAAGAGAGAGATCGGTGTTCATACATTGTATGAACACACAATCAGTCTCCTCTCCCCTGAAACGCACACAGATCCCAGTTCTCGCTCTGTCACGAGTGATCCCGGGTGCCCGGGGGTCATCGCGCCAGCCGGGCACTAGCATCGGCTCTGGCGGCGCACGTGAGCCCCTAGTGGCCAAAAGGCGAAGCTATGTAAGGTAATGTCACTTCGCCCAGCTGTGCCATTCTGTAAAACTGCGTCAGCTGGTCGGCAAGGAGTTAAAGACAAGAAGGTGTTTTCTCATATGACATACAAATGAAGTGTCAACTTGCTTGGACTGGAAAAGCTTTACTAGTAATGGCGGCGATATGCGATTTTTATCGGGACTGCAATATTGCGGCGGACACATCGGACACTTTTGACACATTTTTGAGACCATTGACATTTATGCAGCGATTAGTGCTATAAAAATGCACTGATTACTGTATAAATGTCACTGGCAGGGAATGGGTTAACACTAGGGGGCAATCAAGGGGTTAACTGTGTTCCCTCACTGTGTTCTAACTTTAGGGGGGATGGGACTAACCAGGGGAAGAGAGAGATTGGTGTTCATACATTGTATGAACACACAATCAGTCTCCTCTCCCCTGAAACACACACAGATCCCAGTTCTCGCTCTGTCACGAGTGATCGCGGGAGCCCGGGGGTCATCGCGCCCGCCGGGCACTAGCATCGGCTCCGGCGGCGCATGTGAGCCCCTAGTGGCCAAAAGGCGAAGCGATGTAAGGTAACGTCACTTCGCCCAGCTGTGCCATTCTGTAAAACTGCGACGGCTGGTCGGCAAGGAGTTAAAAACAAGGAGGTGTTTTCTCATATGACATACAAATGAAGTGTCAACTTGCTTGGACTGGAAAAGCTTGGTGAGTAATAGAGGACTAGCGTGTGCTCCTGTGGCTTGTGTTCTTGATTTTGGTTTCATATTGAAAAAAACTGCCCTCCTGAACCTTATTCACCCCCTTGATGTATTTAAAGGTTTCAATCATGTCTCCCCTTTCCCTTCTTTCCTCCAGATTGTACATATTAAAGCGGAAGTATACCCATCGATTTAACAGTTTAAAAAAGCAGTTACATTCCCGGCATGCCGGGATTGCTAACTGTCACATTTGTTGTGCTCTCAACCAAACTGTTAAACCATCCAATGGCTGGTGTCATAACTGATCACATGTGCAGCATCATGGCAGTTGAAGATTAAACAGAGGCCAAGATGGCAGCTTCCTTGCCTGAAAATGATAGGAGGGTTTACTTCCACTTTAAGTTCCTGAAGTCGCTCTCGATATGTCTTATTCCCCCAAACCTTTCACCATTTTTGTTACTCATCTCTGGACTAATTCTATCTTATCTTTTTGTAAGTTTCATGCACTGTTTTCTTATGATAGGTTTTCTTTAATATAATCTCATATACAGATGTTACCTCTTCATTGGAAATTTACAAGAAGAGCTATTATGACAATACAATGGTCTAACTACATCACCACAAAGCAAAGATATAAATCTGTATTATATTGCAGATCCGGCAAAAGTTCCCAGAGTATGCGAGGTTTGCTGAGTGTGGGGTTTTTCCCTTCCTTTGAACTTTGTGTCTACAGCAAGTGGTAATAACAATACACGTAACAGGGCTGGGCCATGCCAAATCAATGGTTGTAATGTAACCCTTGCCTCTCTGTCCGGGAATGTCACCAAGAAGGAAGAATAATGACGAAAAAATACAGGTGTGGGAAGAATTCGGCTACCCCACCCCTGTGATGACAGAACTTTTGTTGTTATAGGCTGGGTTTACTCAAAGAAAAAAAAAAACTGTGCCCTCTCACTTTACAATCCTGAGAACACACTTGTTTTGTAACTTAAAACCACTTTATAACCTGAAAATTCCTTATACTTTAGCTGTGCAGTTTCTTGGGGAAAAAAGTCACAGGTATACTTTTAACAGGTCCATTTAGATCAGAAACATACTATGTTACCTTTATTTTCCCAGGTAATCTCCACTATGGAATAGGTTTACAAAAATAACATCAAAGTGTACACAAACCCAAAATCGAACTTTCTAAATTTAAACCAACAATGATTGCTTATGAAAACTGTACACAAAGAGACACAATGTCAAACATACTGAGAATTACCATATTTTTACGTGTATAAGACACTCCCATGTATAAAGTGATCCCCACTTTTCCAACCCAAATCTAAAAAGTCAATATTTTAAACATAAAACAGAACACATTTTTATTTAGTAATTAGGTAACATTTACATACCAGTAGTAAGATATTATGCATCACACTTATGGGCTTTATGGGCTCAGAATGCTCCGACATTACCAGTCCCTGTCGCATCTGTGCACTGCCTACACACCAGTGTTAATTTTGTCAACTAAAACGACTAAAACATTTTAGTCGACTAAATGACTACTATTTTAGTCTACTAAAATACGACTAAAACTAAAACAATTGAGATGACTAAAATACGACTAAAACTAAAATGGCATTTTAGTCAAAAGACTAAAATGGGACTAAAACTAAAATGCCATTTTAATCAAAAGACTTAAGCTGTGTACACACGATAGTTTTTTTCCGATGAAAACAGTCCGATGGATTTTTTTCATCGGACAAACCGATCGTGTATGGGCCCAATCGGTCTTTTTTCCCATCGGTGTCAAAAAATAGAACATGTTTAAAATTTTTCCGATGGATAAAAAACCGATAGCAAATTCCGATCCTCTATGGGCAAGTTCATCGGTTAAAAAATCCACGCATGCTCAGGCTCTCACCAAACTTTTACAAACATGCGGTAACACGAAATCAGCAAAAGCAGCCCAAAGGGTGGCGCCATTAGATTTGAACTTCCCCTTTATAGTGCCGTCGTACGTGTTGTACGTCACGTCGTTTTGGTGCGGTCGGTTTTTTAACTGATGGTGTGTGGGCAAGACTGATGGAAAACAGTTTCATCGGATTTCCGATGGAAAAATCCATCGGATTAGAATCCATAGGATATCCGATCGTGTGTACAGGGCTTAAGACTAAAACAAAATTGAAATATGACTTCAAAATTAACACTGGTCTGTAGTGCATGTTCATACCTCAATACAATAAATAATAACATATTCGATTTTTTCACTCCAGCAGTATGAGTTTGGAAATTGTAGAGAAATGTTACTAATGCATTACAATTTATTTCCACTCATTAGATTTTAGATGACTAAAATTTGTTTTAGTCGACTAAAATGCACTGGAGATTTTGGTCGACTAAAAAAATAGGACATTTTAGTTGAATAAAATGTGCTGGAGATTTAGTCGACTAAATACGACTAAAACAACTGCAGAAGACTAAAATGGGACTAAAACTAAAATGCCATTTTAGTCCTAAGACTAAGGCCTCGTACACACGACCGAGTTTCTCGCCAAGAACCAGCAAGAAACTTGCTGGCAGAGATGTCTTGCTGAGAAACTCATTTGTGTGTATGGTTTCTCGTCAAGAAAACCGACAAGTAATCTCGACGAAAAAATAGAGAACCTGCTCTCTATTTTCTCGTCAAAATTCTCGTCGGCATGTTTCTCGACGAGAAAAGTGAGTGTGTGTACACTTACCTGTCCTCCCGGAAGCCCGCGCATGTTCGAAATGAATTCGACGCATGCGCGGTAGCTTCCTAGGCATAGGTAGGGTATACCAAGATGGCGGCGACGGCATCGAATGTGACGAGCGCATGCTCGTCGTAGTCGATGACGTCACCGCGTATGCTCCATTCAAAGAACCGCGGGTTCTTTGAATCGAGCGTGTGTACACTCGGCCGGGACAAGTTTCTTGTCCAAGAATCTCGTCGAAAAAAACGACATGTTTTTTTCGACGAGAATCTCGGCCGTGTGTACGAGGCTTAATGCCGTGTACACACGACCGTTTTTCATGATGAGAATTTTTTTTTTTTTTAAATTGGTCATTAAAAACGGTCGTGTGCAAGCTCCAGATCATTTTTCTCTACGTGAAAAATAGCCATTAAAAATTTAGAACATGCTCTATTTTTTCTCGTCGTTTTTTACGTTGTCGTTTTTCTCGTCGTGAAAAACGGCCGTGTGTACGCTTTAATGACGGGGAAAAAACGCGCATGCTCAGAAGCAGGTTATGAGACGGGAGCGCTCGTTCTGGTAAAACTAGCGTTCAGAATGGAGATAGCACATTTGTGAGTGAGTGAGTGAGTGAGAACTTGTATAGCGCTGCAATTGCGAACGAAATCGCCTCAAGGCGCTTGGCATCCAGTGTCGTTGAGATCGTTAGAAGAGATGGGTCTTTAGTTTTTTCCGGAAGGCCCGATGGTTTTCTTCCATGCGGATATTTGTGGGTAGCGCATTCCATAGCCTTGGTCCTTGGACAGCAAACCTTCGTTCTCCCTTGGCTTTGTAGCGCGTCTTGGGGATGTGGAGGAGGTTTTGGCTGGTTGATCGAAGGTCGCGAGTAGTGGTGTAGTGTTTTATTTTTTTTGTCACGCTGTAACGGACTGAAAAGCACAAGGCTGAAAAGCGCAAATCGTCTCTCACCAAACTTTACTAACACGAGGATCAGCAAATGCAGCCCAAAGGGTGGCACCATCCAAATGGAACTTCCCCTTTATAGTGCCGTCGTACGTGTTGTCGAACGTGTTGTACGTCACCGCGCTTTGCTCAAGCATTTTTTTTAACAATAGTGTGTAGGCAAGGCAGGCTTGAGAAGAATCATGTCGAGAAAAACTTCGTTTTTTTCAATGACATTAAAAACGGCCGTGTGTACGCGCCATCAGACTAAAACTAAATCAAATTTTTCTGCCAAAATTAACACTGCTACACACTCTCCACCTCCAACGGGATGTGTTCCAATTGGTTTGTTTAGCATCAGCTGACATCAGTTACACAAGGCTAGTGATTGGAGGAAGCCTGTTTGCAGAGACAAGGTATGGGCAGGTTCGTAACCGCACAGTTTTCACCTCGGCTTTCTTCTTTCTTCTGTGTATAAGACGCCCCTTAATTTTTAGCCTAACGATTTTAGACAAAAGTATCGTCTTATACACAGAAAAATACGGCAGTTTTTCAGTTTACGTACCCTTTAACTACTTGCCGCCCGCGCTATAGCCGAAAGACGGCTACAGCGTGGGCCTTAATTGCTGGGAGGACATCCATGGGGGAGCTGCCTGCACGTCTCTGCCAGTCGTGTGTGGCGCGCTCTGTGATCACCCAGTCTATGAAACTCGGCTGATCACAGATCACAGTAAGGGGCCGATCCCAGGCCCCTTACCACGTGATCAGCTGTCAGCCAATGACAGCTGATCACGTGATGTAAACAGAAGACATGTAATCAGTATTTTTTTTTCCCCTCACGCTGATGAGGGGATACCACATCTGTGAGACTTTTACACAGCCTGGCCACATAGAGAGTCCCAACATGCAAGTAGCACCTCCAGGCGTTCTAGGAGCGTTCTAGTTTTCTGATAACCTATCACACTTTTAAAGGCCCTGGAGCACCAGGACAATGAAAATGTCCACAAAAAAAAAAAACATTTTGGAAAGCAGACACCCCAATATATATTCTATGAGGCATTATGAGTCTTTTGAAAACGCATTTTTTTTACACAAAGTTGTCCATTTATAAGATATTTCTAACACACAGCATGTACATCACAAAAATTACACCCCAAAATACATTCTGCTACTCCTCCTGAATATGGCGATACCACATGCATGAGACTTTTACACAGCCTGGCCACATACAGAGGCCCAACATTCAGGGGGGTGCCGTCAGGTGCTTTAGGAACATAAAATTACAAATCGAAATTCCTGACTACCTATTACACTTGTGAGGCACTGTAGGGCATTGATAAGCACTGTAGTGGCACTGATGTGGCATGGATGAGCACTGATGTGGCATGGATGAGCACTGATGTGGCATGGATGTGGCATAAATGACCATGGATTAGGCCAGATGTGGCACGGATGAGGCATGGATGTGGCATGGATGAGGCATGGATGAGGCACAGATGGAAATGAATGAGGCACAGATGGGCATAATGAGGCACGGATGAGGCATGAATGAGGCACAGATGGGGTAGAATGAGGCACAGATGAGGCATGAATGAGGCATATATGGGCATGAATGATGCCTGAACAAGGCACATATGGGCATGAATGAGGCACAGTAAGCTAGAATGAGGCATGAATGAGGCACATATGGGCATGGATTAGGCACAGATGGGCTAGGATGAGGCATGGATGAGGCAGGGGTCAGTGCTGCTGCAGTCTCCCCCCTATCCTCGCTCGCTACACCGATCAGTATGTACAGCATTCGAGGAGAGGGGAGAGAGGAACCAGACATGTGCCTGGTTAGTTGACAAGTAATTGCTCCGTCATTGGAGGGAGCGATCACGTGGTAAAGGCTCTTTATCGTGATCTGTATTGCGCCGGGTCCAGTGAACCCGGCGAGCACGGACACTTCTGTGTTTGCGCCCCAGGGGGCGCGCAGGAAGCGCGAGTCTGGGAGAATGTCATTTTACACCCTTCCAGAATTAGCCAACTGCACGGTAGCCGTCATTCGGCTATGGCCCGGTCGGCAAGTCATTAAATTGGTTGTAAACCCTTACATATACCCAGCGAAGTGACTGGTCTCAGAGATGAAACAAATGTAAGATGTATCTGTTTATCTGCAGTCTTCTCTTCTCCACATCCATTCAAAGTGCGGAATTTATAAGCTTGTCTGAGAGTTTAGAAAAAAGGGGGGTTGAGAGCTATAATTAAACTCTGCAGAGCTCAGTGAGGAGAGCTCTGACAGCTGATTGGAGGGAAGAGACACCCCCCCTCCACACAGCTCACAGGAGCAGAGCTGAGGCTGTCAATCTGCTGGAAGTCCCTCCCCTGTCACCATTTTACTCTTGGCATCAAGAAAACTCGTCAGACGTGATCCATGCTGATAGCAGAGGAAAGAAGCATTAGACAGAAATATCACTTTGGGGTTGATTTACTAAAACTGGAGAGTACAAAATCTGATGCAGCTCTGCCTATAAACCAATCAGCTTCTATGTTTTTTTTGTTTTTTTTTGTCAAAGCTTAAGGCTGGGTTCACACTAGTGCGACACGACAGCCGTCCTACTTTGGATCCGACTTTTCCCCGCGACATGAAGCCGACATATGTCCGACTTTCAATGAACGGGGATCCGACTTGGATCCCCGCCAATAGCAGGCACTTTGTTTGGTATGAATCTTGAGGGGGAACTCCAGGCCAAATTTTAAATAAAAAACCGGCATGGGTTCCCCCTTCAGGAGCATACCAGGCCCTTGGGTCTGGTCTGGATTTGAAGGGGAACCCCTACGCCGAAAAAACGGCGTGGGGGTCCCCCCCAAAATCCAAACCAGACCCTTATCTGAGCACGCAACCTGGCAGGCCGCAGGGGAAGAGGGGGGAAGAGAGAGCGGCCCCCCTCCCTCCTGAACCATACCAGGCCGCATGCCCTCAACATGGGGGGTTTGGTGCTCTGGGGCAGGGAGGCGACCTGCGGCCCCCCCACCCCAAAGCACCCTGCCCCCATGTTGATGAGGACAGGGCCTCTTCCCGACAACCCTGACCGTTGGTTGTCGGGGTCTGCGGGCGGGGGGCTTATCGGAATCCGGGAGCCCCCCCTTGATAAGGGGGCCCCCAGATCCCGGCCCCCCACCCTATGTGAATCAGAATGAGTATGGGGTACATCGTACCCCTACCCATTCACCTGGTGGAAAAAAAATGTCGATAAAAAACACACAGCTTTTTTAATTAATTTATTGCACAGCTCCGGGGGTCTCCGGTTCTTTCTTCTGCCGGGCCTCCGCTATCTTCTTCCAGCTCTTTTGCTAGCAAGGCCCGGTCTTCTCCGTCGCCTTCTTCTTCTCCCGCTCTCCGGTTCTTCTCTCGCTCTCCGGTTCTTTCTTCTTCCCGTCGTCTCGTCCAGCTCTCCGTTGTCCTTCTGCCGGCCCCTACACTATCTTCTTCCAGCTCTTTTGCTAGGGGAGGCCCGGCAGAAGAAAGAACCGGAGAGCGCGGAGACCCCCGGAGCTGTGCAATAAATTAATTTAAAAAGCTGTGTGTGTTTTTTATTGACATTTTTTTTCCACCAGGTGAATGGGTAGGGGTACGATGTACCCCATACTCATTCACATAGGGTGGGGGGCCGGGATCTGGGGGCCCCCTTATCAAGGGGGGGCTCCCGGATTCCGATAAGCCCCCCGCCCACAGACCCCGACAACCAACGGCCAGGGATGTCGGGAAGAGGCCCTGTCCTCATCAACATGGGGACAGGGTGCTTTGGGGTGGGGGGGCCGCAGGTCGCCCCCTGCCCCAGAGCACCAAACCCCCCATGTTGAGGGCATGCGGCCTGGTACGGTTCAGGAGGGAGGGGGGGGCGCTCTCTCGTCCCCCCCTCTTCCCCTGCGGCCTGCCAGGTTGCGTGCTCGGATAAGGGTCTGGTTTGGATTTTGGGGGGGACCCCCACGCCGTTTTTTTGGCATAGGGGTTCCCCTTCAAATCCAGACCAGACCCAAGGGCCTGGTATGCTCCTGGAGGGGGAACCCATGCCGGTTTTTTATTTAAAATTTGGCCTGGAGTTTCCCCTCAAGAGCAGCACAGCACAAGTCGCATGCCAAAGTCAGATCATGCAAGACTGCGGTCCGACTTTGATCCGACTTCAATGATAGTCAATGGGATGAAGTCGGATCAAAGTCGGACCGAAGTAGTACAGGGAGCATTTTCAAAGTCGGACCGACATGTGTCGGACCAGTTAAGACGGCTCGCATAGGGAAACATTGATTTTCACACGTCATGCGACATGAGCTCCCAATGTCGGAGCGTTGGTCGCCCCAGTGTGAACCCGGCCTCAATGAACAAGCTGAAGTTAGAAGCTGACCTTGCACAGCTGTACCAGTTTTTGCATTCTCCAGTTTTAGTAAATCAACCCGCTTAGTGCTCTTATTGAGACAAATACACATTATAGAGGGTAATGCTGTGTTCATATTTCTTGTCTGAGGTTTACAACTACTTTAAGGTGTTATGCTGGCCATACACTATACGAAAAATCGTCCGAAAATCGATCATGTAGACACTTTGTTCGTTTTTCGGCAAGTTAATGGACACACATCGTTAATTGTTTGTGACGTTTTTGTGGGAAAAAAAGAAACAGCAAGTTTGGAAAACTTCTGCCGAACGAACGATAAATTGAAAGGTTAATGTGTTTCCTGTCCGAACTGTCTGCACTAGGTATGTAAAAAAAACGAAGCAATTTTTATTTATTTATGTCCTCTGAACGATTTATCGGTCATTACATGATGGCACCATCATTTGCACTCATGTTCGTTTTTCGAGAATGGGTTCGGCCGATTTTATATAGTGTATGGCCAGCATTAGTCAAGCCCATTTAAATCTACTAGTGCACTCAACACTTCCCTCTCAATAGGCTAACAATGCTGCTACTCAGGGGTGGCTCTGTTGCTCTTCCATAGACTGGAGCTATCCTAGCACATAAAGGGAAGGTCTTACTAAAACTGGAGAGTGCAAAATCTGGTGCAGCTGTGCATAGAGACCAATCAGCTTCTAGGATTTTTTGTCAAAGCTTAACTGAACAAGCTGAAGTTATTATTATATTGTTATTATTATACACGATTTATATAGTGCCAACAGTTTACAAAGCGCTTTACAATGTAGAGGGGAAACAGCACAAATATGATACAGTTCAATACAGAAGGGACAGGAGGGCCCTGCTCGTAGAGCTTACATTCTAAAGGGAGGGTGGTGGTGGTAGTACAAAAGGTAATATAGCTGCAGGGGATGATTTGATGGGGGTGGCCTGGGTATAGTTCTTAGGTGGGTGTGGGATAGGCTTCCCTGAATAAGAGGATTTTCAGAGACATGGCGGGGCAGGGGAGTTCCAGAGGATGGGAGAGGCTCTGGAGAAGTGCTGAAGGCGAGCGTAGGAGGAGGTAACAAGGGAGCTAGAGAGCAGGAGGTCCTGGGAGGAGCGGAGGGGACGATTTGGGCAATATCTGCAGATGAGTTTGGTGATGTAGTTGGGGGCGATGTGGTGGATGGCCTTGTATGTTGTGGTTAGTATTTTGAATTGTATAGGTGGAGTAGTGGAGGAGCAGCAGTCAAGTTAGAAGCTGTATGGCTAGCATGCACAGCTGCGCCAGATTCTGAGGAGTGCACCAGTTTTAGTAAATTCACCCCAAAGTGTCCTACTGGTTGGATCACCATGGGAAAATAGAGGGAAAAAAACAAAAAAGAAAACAAAGGCAGCCACCAAATTTAAGGATTGGTGAACTGCAATATGTTACATTTTTTACATGCACACAGAGGAAAATGTAATTGGTAACAACACAGGCATATAAAGTAATGCATTAGCAACTTACTGGCTATCATGACAACACAAGGGCAACAAAGGGCATTCGTGATTAAACACAGGCAAAAGACAATAGTAGAAATGAATGGGCAACCAATCACTGCAGCCCAGTCAGTGTTCCCCCACTCTACCTTATCTCTACTCTAGGCAAGCCTCACCTCTCTCTTCCTCCACAGCATTGGCTCTCTGACTCAGCCCATTGTAGTGACAATGATTTTTCTGCATGTTTGCTATGCTTGTCCAAGGCACCAGGGCTGGTAGACTGCAATCAAGTTGAATAGCCCAATGCACACTAGCAGTCAGCAGAACACTTACTTTATTGCCCGTGTAGCGGGGCCCACCCCTCTCACCCTTTCTTCTTCTCGGCTTGCTGTCTTGTCTAGGGGAACCTGGGAGGAGGGATGAGATCCACCACGGCCCATGTCCTCTTCTGGATAGAGGTGAAGGCCCGAATGTATTTTTACCATCGGGTCGTGTGTATAACCCAGGGTCAAGTCTCTCCTCGATATGACCCCCCTTTGCTCCCAGTAACCAGAGTTCCACACCACTGAAAATGTCCAACTCTTATTTATTTCTTAGCAGCAAATAAATCGTCAATTCAGCACAGACAGGTTGTGACCAACAAACAATTCAGTATAGGTGGGGAGTAGGTCAAGGCTCAATCCTTAATCAAACTGAACCATTGAGATATCACCAACGGTTATGGCGCACAGTGGCGGTAAATGTACTTCTTTCCTTTCTTCGAGTCTCTACCAGCAACTCTAATGAACATGAAACAGGAGTTACCTTCTTCAAGCTGCGGCCCCTGTCAGAGGGAAGACATCCTTCCGAGAGAGTTACCGGAGGCCCCGCCGTCACCGGCAATGCTGCACTGGGCTGTTCGGAAGGGTTACACTCCCCGGCCTCCTCATCTCAGATTCGGGCGCCCAACAACTTAGGGCCCCTCGGACTACTCCACCCTTGCGGAACCCAGTCGAAGGTACTGGGTCCCAGGCCTCCTCAGTAGTACCTTACCCCAGGCTAAAGGTGCCTGGTATGGACTCCATCACCCGCTTCGGCCAGGTCAAGGGCACCTGGGCCCGGCACTCCGGGACGCCAGCACCCAGGCTGAAGGTGCCTGGGCGCGGCTGCGTCCTCCGACTCTGAACCCCATGTTCAGGGCGTCCGCCCCTTTTATCTCCTCTCCCTTTGCATCACGGCAGGTTCCCCGCCCCGCCGTACAAGCGTCAGGAAAGGACAAAAAGAGATGCAGTCTTGTGGTGAGGGTTCAACTCCGGCCCAGGGCAGCAATGCCACCTGCAGGCCGCAGGGAACCTCACACCACCAGAGTCCTCCAAGAACCATAAAATGGTCCCAGATTCCCTTACAATCAGTGCATCTGGGTTACACTACCACCCAGATGCTTCCCCTAAATTCACATGCCCGCTACACCCATAAAAATGCAAAATTGTATCAAATACTTACCGTAATTTTCCTTTACTGGCGCCAATCCATGGCAGCATACTACCTCATGTATGCTGCCACGTTGGCACCAGGAAAGTTGCTTGTTGTTTTTGAAAGGCACCATGTTATGTTTTTAGCCTTAGTAGACCTAAACAGCCACAAGCTGTTCCAAAAATGTCTGAGCCACCGATTCTACTGCACACAATTGCTCTCACAATGTGGTGCTATAATCTATTTTGAGTCCTGTCGCCTGCAGTTTGGAGACCATGTTGACCAGCTTCATATACTGTATGTGAGTTGCGGAAACGTGCACATGTAACTAACTACACATTAGCACAGAGCATGAAACAGATCGTGTTCTGCAAACGCATTCCTACTGAATGTAAACTGGTTTAAAGAACAAAATTCAGGTGCTATAAAATGTCTGTTGTGGCGGGTTGGAAATAAACCAGCTGCCTTACGTTAAGATATAGTAAAAATATATTACAACTGTGTAAATCTGGTGTATTTACTTAACTGTTTATTCGTTTTTAAAGTGCTGACATATCACACATAGCCTGATGGCAATTCTTGAACCGTTGTCATCTGTCTCTTTCCCTGAAAAACAGAAGTAGTTTTATTTACTACTCTTTTTCTTCTGCATTTTTTATATGACAATGCATTATAACCTGGTAGTATAAACATACTAAAAATAAATAAAATAATGTAACTATTAAGCCTGATCTGCAATGCCACTTTGGGTCATACACTGACAAGAATGAGTTTAACCAGTTCAGCTCCGGAAGATTTACCCTCCTTCCTGACCAGGCCATTTTTTGCGACATGGCACTACATTACTTTAGCTGACAATTGCGCGGTCGTGCGACACTGCACCCATATAACATTGTTGTCCTTTTTTCCCACAAATAGAGCTTTCTTTTGGTGGTACTTGATCACCTGTGCGTTTTATTTTTTATTTTTTTTGCGCTATACACAAAAAGCATATGTCAATTTTGAAAAAAAAAACAATATTTTTTACTTTCTGCTATAAACACATCCAATAAAAAAAATGTAAAAAAAAAATAAAATTCTCCATCAATTTTGGCCAATATGTATTCTGCTACATATGTTTGGTAAAAAAAATCCCAATAAGCCTATATTGATTGGTTTGCGCAAAAGTTATAGCGTCTACAAACTATGGGATATATTTATAGAATTTTTATTTATGTATTTATTTTTACTAGTAATGGCAACGATCAGCGACTTATAGCAGGATTGCGATATTTCTGCAGAAAAATTGGACACCTAACTGACACTTTTGACACTTTTTTGGGGACCAATGACACTAATACAGTGATCAGTGCTAAAAATATGCACTGTCACTGTACTAATGACACTGGCAGGGAAGAGGTTACCATCAGGGGTCGATCAAAGGGTTAACTGTGTGCCTAGCTGGTGTTTTCTTATTGTGGGGGTGGTACTTTTACTAGGGGAAGGTATGGATCCATGTCCCTGGATTCCCTGTTCTTTGCAGGAACACATGATCTTTGCCTTCTGTACTGACAGAACGGCAATCTGCCTTGTTTAAATAGGCAGACTGCCGTTCTGCCTGTGTACCAAATGATCAGTGGGTGCCGGCGGACATCGAATCCCTGGCTCCCGCTGTGTAGAACCACATCGGGAGCGAGTCGTTGACAGCGTGCACTCACGCCCGTTACCTGGAAAGGTAGGATCACATGTATATATACGTGATCCTGTGCAGCGCAACCACCCTGTAGCAGTAAAACTGCTATAGGGCGGTCGACAACTGGTTAAATCTCCTCTGGGTTTCACAAGTGTTTGCGATCAACTACAGTGGCTTATACTGTACAGATCAATGACAGGCTGACAAGTACTGCAGCTGTTTGCATGTAACTGTTCATCCTTGTGTAGCGCTACCCCCAGTTAAGAGAGCCGCTGGATTTTGTTTCGGGCCCTGTGTACAGCACCGCCAACCCCCGGCAATCTTACTCGACCCACTCTGGCACAACTAGTTTAGGGATTATACTTGTATCACAATCAAACAGTATTGCAAGGGTTACCTCTTTGCAATAAGACAACACACTGATGCGAGAGATCAAGTATAACGGTTTTACTTTAGTTTTAAAAGGGCATAGGCAGAACATAACACATACAACTCGCTTACAGAGCCCTGCAGCAATAGGTATAGCAAGCAATAATGGCGCAGCGCGGTAATCCACCACGCGCAGCTATTATTGTATACGCGCCCTATGGCGCACTAAAACAATAGTCTATCTCCCCTCCCTGGTCAGACCTGACACAGAATAAATCTGAAGCCTCGTACACACGACCGAGTTTCTCGTCCAAAACCGGCAAGAAAAGTGCCGCGTGAGCTTTTTTGTCGAGAAAACCGTTCGTGTGTATGGTTTTACGACGAGAAAATTGCCGTGAATCTCGATGAGAAAATAGAGAACCTGCTCTCTATTTTCTCGTCAGGATTCCAGATTTCCTCGTCGTGTTTCTCGTCGGCCTGTTTTGTGACGAGAAAATGGTTCGTGTGTATGCTTTTACGACTCTTCCAAAAGCGCGCATGCTCACAAGCAACTATGAGACGGGAGCGCATCTTCTGGTAAAACAAGCCTTCGTAATGGAGATAGCACATTCGTCACGCTCTAAATTTTTGCATCGTTTAAATGTTGTGCATTGAAATCTTCGTTAGAATGTGACATTAATCCAAACGAATGAACTTCTTTTGCTGCTGATATTCACACAGAGTTATGACTATCTTTTTTTAACATTTTTCTTGTTGCTCTTAAGAAGATTTATGTGTATTATATCGTGCAAGTTTTTAGGAATATTTAAAAATTAGTTATTTTTCTAACTGATGTTAATTGTAATTTCGCAATGTTTTGGTAGTGATCTCCCATTGAATATTTTAATATATATTATTTAAATTTTACACACTTTTTTGGGAAACACGATTTAGTTATTTTTTTGAGGGGGTTGTTATCTGTCCCTTTTTTTGTCAGTCAAATGTATCTGCTTACTCCAAAGCTAGATTTTACATTTTTACAAATACACATAGTCAAGTATGAACTTAAAGAAAAATAACATTTATTCATGTTTGAACTAAAATAAAGAGAAGGCAGCGCTGGAGAAGCTGCTGCCATTTGTGCATCCCAGGGACCCCAGAGCACACAGCAACCCTGTGTGGACACTAAAATTGGGAACTTGAGAAGGCCAACATTTCTGAACACAATCTGATGCTGGCCTCCCAGAGGTCAGGAACAGCAGCAGGTGATATATATGTCCCAAGTGTGTGGTACTACAACAGGCTGCCTTCTGTCCGACCACAATGAAGCAAGGCCATCACTTCCTTGTCTTCCTGGCAACCTTCCCTGCAACCTTTCCTGAAGCCTTCCTTGCAGCCTTCCTTCTTCGTTTGGCTGGAGGCTGGGCCACTGGAGGGGTACTCCTGTCAGGAGGAGGAGGAGGTGGAGGAGAAGGGGGTGGGGCGGAAGAACAAGGTGGAGGTGGAGGAGAAGGGGGTGGGGCGGAAGAACAAGGTGGAGGTGGAGGAGAAGGGGGTGGGGCAGAAGAACAAGGTGGAGGTGGAGGAGAAGGGGGTGGGGCGGAAGAAGAATGTGGAGGTGGAGGAGGAGGTTGAGGTTGGGACAGTTGTGCCACCTCACAAATGGCGGTATTGGGGGTAATTTTTTCCATCACCTCCTTGTTGAGCAAGGTGATGAGCAGGGGCTCGCATAGGAGGTGTTGCTCCATGCTCATCACCTTGAACTTTGCCTCCACTAGGCCGGCAATGGCCTCTTCAGGGGATGTGGGCTCTTTGAGGGTGGCATGGGCCTCTTTAATAAGGGCCATTGCTGCCTCACTGGTGGTCCTGTCCCTCCTGCCTCTTTTGGGAAGCCGGATGGGAGGCACCTGGGATCTGGTGCTTCTCCTTTGCCCTGCCACCTCCTGGCTGCCACTGGGCCCTGCCACCTCCTGGCTGCCACTGGGCCCTGCCACCTCCTGGCTGCCACTGGGCCCTGCCACCTCCTGGCTGCCACTGGGCCCTTCCTCCTCCTGCCTGACAGTTTCCAGACCGTCCTCCTGGCTGATTTCATCCTGTGTATGAAAAAGGGACATAGTTTAATATGTTGTTTTAATCTTTGCATCAAACTTTATAAACATGATTGAAGCAATTAGAATGTAAATCCAGAAATCATTTTTTCTAATTTACACCTACATCAGATTGACTATTTAGCACCCAATTAAGTGCAGACTAATGTCTCGAGATCTTGATTTCACTTGTGGAACCCAAAATATTGTATGTTTCTCATCTTGACATATTTGTCAAACATTAATTTTATCCCAATACATTTTCATTTAATACTATACCTGGCTCCAGATGGCCAAATCAGGATCATCCAGGATGGCTGCCTCCTCTTGCTCCAGAGAAGGCTCAGGTTGGCTGCAGGGAAGTCTGGGGGGAAGAGTGGAGAGTGATGGCCTTGCCTCAATGTGGTCATCCAGGAAGGACATCCTGCTGTAGTACCACAAAATCGGGACATACACATCACCTGCTGCTGCTCCTGACCTCTGAGAAGCCAGGACCTTAGAGCGTTCAGTCCTGTAGGTGCCTCTCAAGCTCCCAATTTTAGTGTCCACTTGTTTTGCTGTGGCTGTGGGCACCTTGGCCTGCACAAATGGGAGCAGCTTCTCCAGCGCTGCTTTTCTCACCCCTCTTTTTTTATGGATGGGGTTTTTCGTCTCCCACAGAGCGAGCAGCTCCCTTACCCGGTCAATAAATTCCGCCAGGAACTCTTTGTCGCTAATAAAGACATTCATATTGTATCTGCAAGTTTAGGAAATAATATATAACTAATGTGAGGCAAACAGTCTAACCTCCTTAACATCGTAGTCACCATATATATCCTACAACATTCTCAAAACAGTATAGGCCAACAATTTGTACAAGTCACAAAATCACATACCAGACCGAGGAAACGTCACGATCAAGGAGGAGATTCAAGGCATCGAATATGTCTTTTGCGGAGATGGCGGAGATGGCGGACATCTTGCTCAAGTCTGATTATGACGCAAAGCATGGGCCGTATAGCAAACCAAATAGAAGGAAGGCCAAAATCCTCACTAAAGTCGTGAAGAGTCTGAAGACGAATTTCGGGGTGAAACTCTCAAATGAGCAGCTCAGAAAGAGGTGGTCAGACCTCAAACTGAGGAAGCCAGAGCAGTTAAGGAGCATTAAGAGAATGCTCGCAAAAAGTAAGTAAAATGTACACTTTTATGCTATTAATCCTTTTCTAAACTGACATGTTGCTGGTTTTTTTTGTTTTTCTTATTGGACTCCCTTCCAAAATGTTAGATTTTGAACTTGGTTGGGCACAGTAATCGTTCGTTACGTTACAGACACTTCGTTCGGCCACTATCCGCTGTTTTGGATTATTTTACAGCCACAAAAGTAATTAGACATCTGCCATTTTTTCGCAAATTTGGGGCACAAAGTTTTAGGCTAGATGATGTGTTTGTAAAGAGAATGAAATGCAAACTTTTGTCAGTGTAAAGGAGAGGACACTCAGCAGCTGCTTCCACATCTGTACTTTTGAGCACTATAGTGTGGGCCACCAGACCCGCCTTTTTTGGGTGTCCCACACAGGTGCTTCAGAGAATTTTTGTGTTGCCTACATGTCTAAAATATGACAGACAAAGGTGAATACTAAGCATATTCTTGGTCAGAAATAATGCATTCATCTTTAACTTCCGCCCAAACACACACTTGTACCCCACTTCCAAGCAATTTAGCCTGTTTTTTTGTTTAACATAGAGAATTTCTGTGTGATAACTCTACCTTTTGTTTGATTCTCATAGGGGAGAGAAGACTGGGAGGAGGACACTCCAGGGAGCACAAGAACCCCACAGCTTCACAACAACCCCAAACTCCCAAAGACCCACAAACGAAGGATGTAGAGGAAGTTGAGGTGGAGGAAGGAGAAGTGCAGGAAGGAGAGGTGGATGACGTTGTGGAACTGGTCACCACAACAGGTCAGTATCTGTCACCACAGCTTCAGGTAAGAGAGGTAGGCCTGCAGAGTTATAATACCTTTTATTTTGTTTTTAGGGGATGTGAATGTTGGGGTGAAGGATAGTACAGGTTTCTCTGCTGACAGTGCCCTCCGCCTCATCCAGCAAGTGATGGAATGTAGCATGGAACTGGACAAAATTAAAGAAAGAATACATGTGATGGATCAAACATTTAAAGACATTCTCGATGTTTTGGGGAGATTTCAATAAGGCATCCCAACCCCCTTTTTTCTCATGTTTGTTCTTCAACTTTTAAAAAACTTTTTGACAATCAAACCAGCCAAAAATTGAATCTGCACACAGTGTGTCAACATGTGCTATCTGCCATCAGGGGATATCCATGTACGTCTTTTGGGGGTGCAACCCCTTCCTCGTATCTAAAGTAGGTGAACTGAGGAAGGGGTTGCACCCCCAAAACACGTCCATTGATCACCCCTGATGGCAGATAGCACATGTTGACAATAGGGATCAGGAGTCTAAAATCCCTATAGGAAAATAATCCCAATTGTGTGCATATTCAATTTTTGGCTGGGCAAGGGGTGGCAGGACCCCATATTAGGACGGGCACATAGAGACATATAGTTTGTGTAAGTGAATGTCTCAGATTGCTCCGAGGTATCCAATTTTGTAATTTTTGGAATGCAACTGTTGTTTTTGTATTTTCCTAAGAAAACAATTGCCGGTTTGTGGCCAGGCAAACCAAAAATGTAAAAATAAAAAAAAAAGGTGTGTGAATTTGCACATAGTAAAAGATTTGAACACAAACAACGTGTAGCTTCTTTTTCTAATATGCTCTAACCTTATTTGGTAAATTTTTTAAGGTTACATAGTGAAATGGTTGGTATTTACTAAAGGAAAATACACTTGGCACTACAAATGCACTAAGACAAACTAGGAGACAGGAAACCAAGAAAAGTTAGAAGTTTAAACAAGATTTTTATTTGGATCGTTAGACAGGAATCTTTAGATATAGCCTGGCATAGGAATTGCCCCCCTACCCGTGAAATAGTCCATGTATTTGTCCCGAACATCACGGGCATTTTGGGGGCAAGCCAGCACGGGCAGATTCCAGGCCCGGCAGGGGATTATCAGGGGAAAGTCCAGCCTCAGGCAAAACTGAGGCCATATATGAATTCGATTTGCGGCAAAGAAAATTGTGTAGCACACAGCAGCATAACACTACATAGTTTATTTTGTAGTCCGCCAAGTGGATGGGAGTCCTAAAAAGGCGGAACCGGCTGGCCATTATGCCGAAGGCATTTTCAACGACTCTTCGGCACCTGGCCAGCCGGTAATTGAACACCCTCTTCTCTGGGGTCAGGGTCCTCTGAGGAAATGGCCTCATAAGATGTGGTCCGAGCCCGAAGGCTTCATCAGCCAAAAAAACAAATGGGAGTCCTTCAATATTCCCTGCATCCGGTGGCAATGCAAGGTCGTCACTCTGGAGACGGAGGGCAAACTCCGTCTGGATGAAGGATCCCCCATCGGACATCCGGCCATTCTTCCCTACATCAACATAGAGGAATTCATACCATGCTGACACCACCGCCATCAGCACAATGCTATGAAACCCCTTGTAATTGAAGTAGTAGGACCCAGAACGGGGTGGCGGCACGATGCGGACGTGCTTCCCGTCTATAGCACCACCGCAGTTGGGGAAGTCCCACCGCGTGGCAAACTCCGATGCCACAGTCTGCCATTCCTGTGGCGTGGAAGGAAGCTGTGGAGTCAAACAAGATGAAAAAATATTAGAATACACAAATCAAACATTACAAGTATATTCTAAGAAAATACATTAGAGGCCAACATCAAGCAAAGTCTATGTTTATTAAGGTGTTTTAAATAAGTATAATGGAAGGCTCATGTATCATATTCATCACCCCCTATGATGGTCCATTAATAAATTATAATGGGGAGGGGGGGTAGATGTGTTTGGCCACAGGATAGCATTGCAGTAGCGGTGCGTCCAGAGTGGGCGCTGGAGCACTGCCCCCTCTCTCCTGTGCCCGTCACTCAGAACAATACATAGGTTTATGCCTTGCATTAACCTATGTATTGTCTATGCCGCCCACTATTCAGGTGGATGCCCCCCTGTTAAGCGACCGACATATGAAGAACTGCGGCATTTATGGGCTTAAAATTGCATATCAGAAACAGTAAGGAAAATTGTCTTGCACATTACAGCCTGAGGGATGTAATTGGCTGCAGAAAAGTTAAATAGGGGACGCAGGGGGGGGGGCATTCCTTGGGTAAACACTGACAGGCTGCTCTGCCAATCATGTTCACCAAGTCTGTTTAATGGTAACATGATTGGCTGTTGCAACATCAAGGGAAGGAGAAGACATCAAGGACAGAAGAAGGATGGCGCTGACCACAAGAAGGTAAGTGCATGGCTGGGGGGGAACTGGCTGCATTGGAGGGGACAAAATGGCTGCATTAGAGGGAATAAAATGGCTGCATTGGAGGGGACAAAATGGCTGCATTGGAGGGAACAAATGAGGGCATTTAATAGGCACCAGAGCAAAAAAGGAGGAAGTTTATTTCCTAAATTGGGGTTTGAACCCCCAAACATTTGGAGCAACAGGCGCCCCTGCTGGAAAGGTTAGTGAAGGGAAATATGCATGGAGGAGAAAAAAGGAGCAATCTAAAGCTTCAGGCATACATGAGGACAAAGGGGACATTCTCAGCATATTACAATCATGGTAATTAGGGAAGGATGACAGAAATACAATACATTAGCATACATGTAATACATAAAATGTGATGTTAATGGAGAAAACTTAACCTAATATAGTCCTCCTGCAGGACTTGTATAATGGCAGAACAGGTGTCTGGGATTATGAGGCCCAGAGCCTGGGGGGAGATGCCTGTCGTGAACTTCAAGTCCTGAAGACTTCTCCCTGTCGCCAGGTACCGTAAGGTGGCGATGAGCCTCTGCTCAGCACTGATGGCTTCCCGCATAACGGTGTCCTTCCTGGTAATATAGGGGGACACCAAAGCCAACAGTTCCTGAAAAACGGGGTCAGACATCCGCAGAAAATTCCTGTAGTCCTCAGGATTATTCTCAACGATCTCCCGCAGCAGCGGCATGTGGCAGAATTGGTCCCGCTGGAGCAACCAATTCTTGGTCCATGAACTCCTCCTCACACCATTCATGGACTGGTCTTGGTCCAAAACAAGCAGACCAACACCAAGCGCACGCACAGCACGAACTCGACGACGAGAACGTCCAGGTGACATGGCTAGGAAACGGTCGTCTTATCAGAACGTACAGAACAGAACGCACTTTAGAACAGCAAGGCCTATGAATAACGAACTGAAAAACAGAAACGAACAGGCAAGAACGCACTGTAAAACAGATACGACCTGCCTAGACGCCCTGAAAGTCAAGATACGAACCCACAAGCACAAACTGAACCGCAGAAAACGATCTGAAAAGTACGAAGACTGAAAAGCGCGAATCGTCTCTTCCCAAACTTTTACTTCACACGCGGTAACACGAGATCAGCAAAAGCAGCCCAAGGGGTGGCGCCAAGAAAAAAGATCTTCCCCTTTATAGTGCCGTCGTACGTGCTGGACGTGACCGCAGAGAACAACGAGGAAATTGGGAAATGTCAGTGTGTACGCATGGAAAGCTTGACGAGAAAATCGACAAGCTTAACAAGAATCTCGTCGAAAAAAACGACGTGTTTTTTACGACGAGAAACTCGGTCGTGTGTACGAGGCTTCAGTCTTTTCATTAAGGATTTCTTTGCATGCAAACTTTCGGTGGTGCACTTGATGAAACAGTATTTTTGTAATCCACAAAGTAGGCAGTCACAAAGAACACTATACTGGAGACCCTTTTAAACTCTGTCCTGCTACTGGTCTCCAGTGAAGTAACAAACAAACGATCGGTGGGCCAAGGCAGTCTATAGGCCTAAACACGGTACAGTCTATTGGATTGAGCAAGTGCTCGCTCACCACTCCGGACGCGATCCCAGTCCGGGACTTCCACCTGCTGTGTCTCTGCACACAGCGTCTGCCACGATCGGGTCCCCGATCCAACTGATGTCCTCACTCGACAAGTCAGATGCCACTCAGGCTCCGCAGTAGGGTGGAAGGCTCTTCGGAAGTTGGGTAAGGCGCCAGGCTTTAGGCCTTGCACTGCAGCAGATCCGCACAGGAAGACTGTTGCTTGCAGCGCGGTGTTCAAAGAGGCCGAGCTCCGCCTCGCCTCCTTCTTAAATAGCCCCTCCCATGAGTCTTTGCGGTAGCCAATTGCACTCTGGGTGCCGAATGTGGTTCTGGGTAACGTAGTCCCGGGGCCTTAAAGGAGACCCCGCTACACCTATGATTACATGTGATTAGGAACAGATGAGAGACTCTGTATCTATTGCCCCTCCTCTGTCCCAAATCGCATGTAACATCTTGGATTTCAGATTACATGTGAACAACAATGGCGCTTTTCAGCCTGTCATTGTACAGAGTACTGGCATTGGCTGATCTCAATTATCTGTGGAACCTGGCAGAGATTAAGGCTTCATTCACACGAGCATACTAAAGCATACATCCGTGCGAAGGGCAGTGTTTGCCTGCACGGGATGCATAGGTGTTCTGTGCATTCGCGTGCATGCAGTCCCATTCACGTCTATTGGGAAGCAGCAGTTGCACAGATACAGCTGCTGTTCCCAATATGACATCTGTGCAGGTGCAAGTGCATGTCCCCAAACTCACACTGTCTGCGTTTGGACACACACACCACCTACCCACATGGATGTCAAACTGGGAGCAGCGGCTGTGGGTAGCCCAGTGGTTGTCAACTTATGAGCTAAAGGGGGCCTCAAATGTGGCCCCTGACATTACCAAAGGCCTGCACATAATGTTCAACATATGCACTGCTTGAGTGGTCTTTAAGAAACTGCAGATGCTACATTTGTGGCTGGGGATATGATACAGAAGACAATACGAAACTGGTGTAGCACTACCCCCTTAGGAGCTGCTGGTTATATTTTTGGGTCATGCCGTTACCTGTCTGTTCACCATATCCTTCATAGGGGTTGTTCATATATGTCAGCATCCCACACACAGTCTCTTTTTGCAATGGTTTTTTATTTAACAAAGTCAGTTAGAGGATGGAGGATTAGGGGAGATTCAGGTACCTTGTATTTGCGGATCACGGGTACTTCTTTAATCCAGAGGACAAACAGTTTCCACCCTGGATATAGCAACCACCGGATAGGCCTCTCTCACTGACCCAGCAGCCGGCCACAGTCTCCGCCACAGACTTGAAGAAAATCCTAGAGTCGTAGACAATCCTCTGCCACAGGACTGTACAACCAATGGCTTTTTTTGAAAAGTCAAAGTATAGTCACACAGTACCAGTTTCTTTCAGCCGATCCGGCAACACTGTGTGGTAGATGGGTCAGGATGCGTCCTCCAATTGAGTCTCCAGGCTCTTCCTGAGATACCAGCCTTTTTGCTCGGTCCTCTCTGAGAAAAGTCCTCCCCTGGTTTCTCCAATTGCTCGGCTTCTCCCCACAGGCAAGACAGCACAGGACCACCCCTGACTAGTAGGCCTCAGAAACTCCTGGGCCTACTTCCAGTAACGAGGCCTCGGGCCAGCCAACCCCGAGGCAGGAAACTGCTACAGCACACCTTAGGCCAGGAGGGCCATCGGGTCAGAGACCCGGAAGACGGCGTCTGTCCCTTAAGTACCCTCTCCCAGAATGCACAGCGGGGGGACCACTCCCACTGAGCTGTTTCTGGGCAAAAGGTACTCAATACATCCAGCCTGTTGCATCTCCAACCTTGATCTGTGGTGACAGCGACACCCACAGTCAAGTGGAAAATGCACACCACAGCTGGATTGGAACAAAAACCAGCAATTTACCACAATTATTCTGGGCTAAACTACAGCTCCGACAACCAAATTTACAAATAGCGCCTACCCAATAAGCAGGGCGCTACACTGGGAACCTGTTACATAAGGCTAGTAGAGATGCTTTTACCCTAATCAATGTTCCCACTACAGACTGCTGAGGTCCGAGGGGCCACACATCATATACCAAAGGACAGCATACAGCCCTTAGGCCGCAGGTTGGGCACCAGGGGTGTGGCCGCTGTGTCCCAATTGACATGAATGCATGGAACACCCAGGGCCGGATTCCCCACAAGGCCACCGAGAGCAGGCCTCGGGGCGCAGTGGATGAAGGGGCGGCCCCGCGGCGTCGGGACATTCGGTAGCACCCCCCCCCGCTCCTCAATCCGGGGCAGAGAAGGGGAGGGAGAGAGGTGAGATGTCTCTGCACAGGTCACGGCCGCCGCTCACTTCCCGCTGTGCAGCCGTGACTGTTTGTTGTCAGCTCGGAGGTGGATGGCTGCAGGGCTGAGCTATGTCTCGTCTCACACATAGCTCAGCCTCAGAGCACACCGGCGCTGACATCCCTCTCTCTGCACAGACACGAGGAGAGATAGAGCTCATCTGCTCCCCGGGCATGTGTGGGCACTGGGCAGGAAGTTTGAACCCAGAAAAGCGGCAGACAGCCGGCGCCTCAGCCTCCATCCTGGTAAGCTCACCCTCTCTCCTACCTCCCAGTGTAAAAAAAGGGGTGCTCTGTGGAATTTGTTAAAGGGGAGGGGGGCAGGCTTTGGTGAGCAGAGACCCCCTTTACACCAGAGTCCACAGCATGCCCCCTTAAATCAAGTTTCCCAGAACACCCCTTACATCAGATCCCCCCTTAAATCAGGGTTCCCATTTACATTAGAGTCCACAGATCTCCCCCTTACAGTGTAAGTGGAAATTCTGTGCGGACTCTGATGTAAGAGGGGGGCCTATGTGCGGACTCTGATGTAAGGGGGGGCTCTGTGTGGACTCTGATGTAAGGGGGGGCCTCTGTGCGGACTCTGATGTAAGGGGGGGCTCTGTGCAGACTCTGATGTAAGGGGGGCCTCTGTGCGGACTCTGATGTAAGGGGGGCCTCTGTGTGGACTCTGATGTAAGGGGGGGCTCTGTGCGGACTCTGATGTAAGGGGGGGGCCTCTGTGCGGACTCTGATGTAAGGGGGCTCTGTGCGGACTCTGATGTAAGGGGGGGCTCTGTGCGGACTCTGATGTAAGGGGGGCCTCTGTGCGGACTCTGATGTAAGAGGGGGCCTCTGATGTAAGAGGGGGCCTCTGTGCGGACTCTGATGTAAGGGGGGGCTCTGTGCGGTCTCTGATGTAAGGGGGGCCTCTGTGCGGTCTCTGATGTAAGGGGGCTCTGTGCGGACTCTGATGTAAGGGGGGGCTCTGTGCAGACTCTGATGTAAGGGGGGCCTCTGTGCGGACTCTGATGTAAGGGGGGCTCTATGCGGTCTCTGATGTAAGGGGGGCCTCTGTGCGGACTCTGATGTAAGGGGGGGGCTCTGTGCGGACTCTGATGTAAGGGGGGCTCTGTGCGGACTCTGATGTAAGGGGGGCTCTGTGCGGACTCTGATGTAAGGGGGGGCCTCTGTGCGGACTCTGATGTAAGGGGGGCCTCTGATGTAAGAGGGGGCTTCTGATGTAAGAGGCGGCCACTGTGCGTACTCTGATGTAAGAGGGGGCTTCTGTGCAGACTCTGATGAAAGGGGGGCCTCTTCAGAGGAGGAGGGAGAGGTGAGATGTCATTTGGACCTTTGGCAGCACCCCCCTCCCCCGCTTCTCAATTCCTCAATTCGTGGGGCAGAGGAGGAGGGAGACTTTTCCGGCAGCACCCCCCCCCCCCCATTGGGGCGGCAAAGAGAGTAAATCCGGGCCTGGGAACACCTGTGCATCATGTGCGGGCAAACACTTCCCCTTCGCATGGGTGTACGCTTCAGTAGACCCATGTGAATAAGGCCTCAAGCCTCGTACACACGGCCGAGATTCTCGTCGGAAAAAACATGTCGTTTTTTTCGACGAGATTCTTGGACAAGAAACTTGTCCCGGCCGAGTGTACACACGCTCGATTCAAAGAACCCTTTGAATGGAGCGTACGCGGTGACGTCATCGACTACGACGAGCATGCGCTCGTCACATTCAATGCCGTTGCCGCCATCTTGGTATACCCTACCTATGCCTAGGAAGCTACCGCGCATGCGTCAAATTCATTTCGAACATGTGCGGGCTTCCCGGAGGACAGGTAAGTGTACACACACTCACTTTTCTCGTCGAGAAACATGCCGACGAGAATCTCGATGAGAAAATAGAGAGCAGGTTCTCTATTTTCTCGTCGAGATTACTTGTCGGTTTTCTTGACGAGAAACCATACACACGAACGAATTTCTCGGCAAGACATCTCTGCCAGCAAGTTTCTTGCTGGTTCTTGCCGAGAAACTCGGTCGTGTGTACGAGGCCTGACACTCATTCAGATGCACATTGAGAATATTTCATTAATCCCAAAGGAAAATTAATTAATTAATATATTAATCCCAAAGATAAATTATTATAATTCTTGTCAGTGTATGGCCCAAAGTGGCCCTGTGAATGAGGCCTTAATGAAACAAAGCTCAGTAGGGCCTTGCCTTCAAGAGTTTATATTAATATGCCTGCCAGCTTTTTGCACTTAGGCTACTTTCACACAGCATACAAACATATGCATTTTTGCCGCATTTAGGGTGTTTAGCACCTGTGAAAAAAGGGCATGCGACTCAAAAAATGCAACCGATTAACTTCAATGAGTAGGTGCAAACATGCTCCAAAAATGCAGCATGCAGGACTTTAAAAAACGCAGTTGACTGTGTGAAGAGTTCCATAGGATTTAATGGATTTTTCTTCCGCTTTTGGTAAGGCAAACACGGAAGAAAAACTGATCAGTATGAAAGGGCTCAGTGTTGCTGTTTGTTATGTCATGCCGAATGACAGTCTAATCAGTACAAAACATTCCACTGCTTTATAAGAACTTTTCTTTCTGAACTAGACTCAGCTTACACGTGCTGAGGAGGAACGAACATGTTCAAGAATTAAAATTCAATCTTATTCACGTGGGCTTTTACAGCTGAAAGAAAGATTTTATCATTAATCTGTTCCTTCAGTGATAAATAAAGAAAACAAAAGAACAATGTAAAATGTCAGAGTTGGGAACAAGACTTCTGCTAAAGTGTCTTTTTAGGACTGATGTTTCTACAAATCTGACTAATCGGCAGGAAGGACTTAACATCAATTCTTTTTTTCAGAAGAGTCCATATGTATAATGCCACAGCATGTGGTCACGTGACCAGACACGCGAGGAACTGCAAAGGATTTTGATTCTATTAGTGTCAATGAAGGTGTAATGATGGAAACCACTTCAGAGTATAGGATTGTTTTCAGAGGTAGGCCCCATACATTTGGTTTAGTGTTATGTGGCAAGAAAAACAACATGCTTTATAGTTGTCAAATACCTTCACTATAAATAAGCTGTCAGATTCCGCTTCCTTATTCCTCCCCAAATGCTACTCCATAGAAGTCTTGGTTTCCAAATACTGCGCTAATAATGGCCAACAACCCTCAACCAGCTGTATGCAGATTAGAATTAAAGGATCGTTTATATCAGGCTGTATATTTGTTGTAGCCCAGTGCTTCTGGATGCACAGATGGCACTAGGACAAAAAGGAGTGATTTGCATGCCTCTGCCACTATACTAAATTCAGAAATAAAGCTCTTATTTTCTGATGGCCGTAATACGCAGACAGAGAAGAAAAAAACATTATTGTTAATGGGATATTTTTAATGGTAAAAAATATTTTGGAACACTAGGTTCCTTTATGGCATATATAAGAGATGCACGTTGAAGTAGCAGAGTGCAAAATATGAAAAGAGATTAAGGTCTTATTTTGAATTTTCACTTTTTAGTCCCAAGAAATGTCCCTTTAATTTAAAGAAGAGCTCTGGTCAGTTAAAAAAAAAAAATCCTCCTTGCACACTCATTCTTTCATATCTAGGAATAAATTTAACACCCTCCTTGCATAGTCTTTATACCCGAAATAATACAAAACTATACAAACGCTTGTCTTAAAGGGGTTGTAAAGCTTTGTGTTTTTTCACCTTAATGCATCCTATGCATTAAGGTGAAAAAACACCTTGCACTCTCCGCCCCCCCCCCCCCGAGCCCCCGTTTTACTTACCTGAGCCCCGAATCTCCGTGGGCGGATCCTGCGTTGCTTTCCCTCAGCTCTTGTGGTCTCTTCATTGGATGATTGATAGCAGCGCAGCCATTGGCTCCCTCTGCTGTCAATCAAATCAATGACGTGGCGCGCCGGGGGGCAGGGCTGAGTGATACAGCCGGCGGCTATGGCCGCCGACTGTATCACACGGGAGCATGCCCGCAAGATAACCCCCTTGGAAGAGCGCTTCCCAGAACAGGGGTTAGCTGTTGCAGGGAGGCGCTGAGACAGCCACGAGGGACCCCAGAAGACAAGGATCGGGGCCACTCTGTGCAAAACAAACTGCACAGTGGAGGTAAGTATGGTATGTTTGTTATTTTTATTTATTTTTTTATTTAAACCTTTACAACCCCTTTAAGACATGTCTAGGTGGCAACTTCACTCTCCATCATGGTTTGGCAGACTGCACTCTCTGGAGATGAATGTCCTACCAAGAATATTGTACTTGTTTCGCACCCTTCCAGTAGCACCAAATCGATCTGACTTGGTAACGTTTCAGAGGAAGGTATTTCCTTATTATTTGGGGAGATAAGAGGACTTAAGGGATTAAAAGTACATTATTTACCCCTAAACAGAAAGGTGGTTTGGAGGTTCCGGGTCTACTTAAATACAGTGCAGTTGGCTCAGTTAATTCGATTTTATTCTCTCCAGCCCCGCCCACTTTGGATGTGGGCGGAATCCCATTCTTGCTCGTTTGGGCCAATAGCCCAAATAATGTCGCTCCCAGCAAAGGAACAGTCACCAATTCTGTACCCTTCCCTATCGTTCTCACTGGGAATATGGGACAGACTTTCTAAAGCTCATAAATTTAAATCCCCTCATAATCCTTTGGCCCCTTTGCTCCAAAATAGAGAGTTCACCCGAATGCTCTCCTCAAACATTTGCATGGTGGACAAATAAGGGTTTCTTATCCATAGCTGACCTTTTTGACCATAGGGGTATCTTGTCAAAACAAGTCTTGTCAGAGAAATACCAACTACCGGTGTCAGAACATTATCAATATGCTCAGATAGCTCATTATTTTAGTTCTTTGGCTCAGTCCTCTGATATTGTCTTTATGAGTCAGATAGAATATTTATGTCACACATATGATAAAATCAGAGGCCACATCTCAGAGATTTATGCTGTTTTAACTCAAAATTCCAGTAAACTTGGGTATATAGATAAATGGGAATGAAACTCTTGACCTAGATGAATGGCATTCCATAGCTCAGGAAGCCTCTCGGTCACTCACTAATACTTACATTATCGAGGCAAACTATAAAGTGCTACTAAGATAGGTACATAGTACTGGTTAGGCTGGCAACATATGTCCCGGGAGTGTCTCCACTAGTGATGAGCCGAACACCCCCGGGTTCGGTTCGCACCAGAACCCGCGAACGGACCGAAAGTTCGCACGAACATTAGAACCCTATTAAATACAATGGATGCGAACGTTCGGATTCTAAAGTGCTAATTATAACGACTATTATCCATGTTATTGTCCGAAACAGAGTTTGGGAACCCGGCTTCTGCACCAGGGGACATGTATCAATGCAAAAAGAAGTTTTAAAAACGGACGTTTTCCGGGAGCAGTCATTTTAATGATGCATAAAGTGAAAAAAAAAAAGTCAAATATTCCTTAAAATATTGTACCTGGGGGGTGTCTAAAGTATGCCTGTGAAGTGCCACGTGTTTCCCGTGTTTAGAACTGTCCCTGCACAAAATAACATTTCTAAAGGGAAAAAAGTCATTTAAAACTGCTTGCGGCTTTAATGCAATGTGTGGTCCCGGTAATATGGATGAAAATCTTTAGGAAAAATGGCATAGCTACCCCATCAACCCCCCCCCCCCTACCCCAGCCCATTACCAGCCCCTTTGGGTCTTGTATGGATATTAAGGGGAACCCCACACACAAAATAAAAAAGGACCTATATACTCTGAACAGCCGTATACAGGCGGTGCATACAAGACAGGGACTGTAGGTTTGTTCTTATGTAGAATCTGTTTATAATTTTGAACAGCTGCATTGTTTAAGTGGAGCTCCATGGCAAATTCCTTTTTTTTTGTTTTTTGTAAAACATAGGGAACGGTTATCACCCCTGTCACATTTTTTTTGCTGTCTGTGCCCCTGTTCAGAACATTTCACCTCACTTTGCGTCCCAATGACAACTGTTTTTGAAATGTGGTGTTTTTATTGAAACAAGGATTGGTGATAAAGCATCAGTAGAGAGGAGACACCTTTCTTCCATATTAATTCTTACAGGAGAGAATTTTCCTTCCAAGGGGTAGATTTCCTCTCACTTCCTGTTGTCTTCTTCCGTTTGCAAGTAGTAGTCGTTTGTAAGTTGGATGTTTGAAAGTAGGGACCTGCCGTATATACTCTGCAGAAATTGGCCCCTTAGGTGTTGGTGTTGGCACAACACTGTAAGCACTCACAGTTACTCTTGGTGGGTGCTGGAACGCCCTGCTGTCAACTATTATATCAGGAATTGTAATAACATATAATTGTTGAACAGTGGTAGTAAAAATTGGGCCTTTGATGGTGGTGCTGGTGCCACAACACTGTAAGGCCTGACAGTTACTCTTGGTGGGCGCAGCAATGGGCCCTGCTGTGAATTATTAGATCAATAATTATAATTGCATGCCCCTGTTGAACAGGGGCTGAAAAATTGGGCCTTTGGTGGTGGTGGTGGTGGTGGTGGTGGTGTTGACACAACACTGTAAGGCCTGACAGTTACTCTTGGTGGGCGCAGCAATGGGCCCTGCTGTGAATTATTAGATCAATAATTATAATTGCATTCCCCTGTTGAACAGGGGCTGAAAAATTGGGCCTTAGGCACTGGTGGCACAACACTGCAACCCCTCACAGATACTGTACTTGGAGCACAGCAATGAGCCCTGTTGCAAAGTATTGCATCAAAAATTGTAATTACACGCCCCTGTTAAACAGGGGCTGAAAAATTGGGCCTTAGCCACTGGTTTGCGGCACCCATAAACCAAAATGATCTTCCAAGCTATCATCATTAATCGGATCATTGAGGAGGAGGAGGAGGATAGCCAGTCAACATAACAGCACAGGCACTCAGCATCAGCATCAGTCTTGAAGGGATGTGACTTTTAAAATCAATTAGTCTGTTATATCAGCATCAGGTGTGTGGTAGCTGGTGGTGATCCAAGACTGGTTCATCTTGATGAAAGTCAGTCGATCAACCGAGTCGGTGGACAGGCGCACCCTGTGATCCGTGACAAATCCTCCAGCAGCACTGAATGTGCGTTCTGAAAGAACGCTGGATGCAGGACAGGCCAGTAGCTCAATTGCATACTGTGCAAGCTCTGGCCAGTGATCCATCCTCAAGACCCAGTAAGCCAGAGGATTTTCGGTGGGGAAGGTGTCCAAGTCTGACCTTGCCCCTAGGTATTCCTGCACCATGTATATCAGACGCTGGCGATGGTTGCTGGAACCGATCATACTTTGGGGCTGCGGACTAAAGAATTGTCTGAACGCATCGGTCAGACGGCCACCTTCCCCACCGCTCCTTCTTTGACTGCCCGAAGCCTCAGCAACTCGTTGTCCAGGACCAGGAGTTTGTAACCTCCCAGTCTCTGGGATCGCGTTGCACAGACCTTTCTGCAAGGCCTCCCGGAGTTGTCTCATCCTCTGCTCCCTCTGCGACGGTAACATAAGGTCCGCAACCTTACCCTTGTACCGTGGATCAAGGAGAGTGGCCAGCCAGTAATGGTCCCTCTCCTTGATCCGAAGAATACGAGGATCCTTCCGCAGACTTTGCAGGATCAGGGAGGCCATGCAGCGTAGGTTAGCTGAGGCATTCAGTCCGGAGTCCTCTGGGTCACTAAGGACGACATGATCCGCAGCCACCTCCTCCCAGCCACGTACAAGTCCACTGGTTTCTTGGGACTGTAAATCATCCCTAAAAGACTGCTGCTGATGATGCTGAGTGCCAGCCTCCACCTCCATGCTGACACAATCCTCCTCCTCCTCCTCCTCCTCTTCCTGTGCGATGGGTGGGACAGAAGGAACACTGTCTGGGTAAAGGGGGCCTTGAGAGGCAAGGAAGTCCTCCTCTTCCTGCCTCTGTTCTGCCTCAAGTGCCCTGTCCATTATTCCACGCAGCGTGTGCTCCAACAGGTGGACAAGAGGTACAGTGTCACTGATGCATGCACTGTCACTGCTCACCATCCTCGTGGCCTCCTCAAATGGTGCCAGGACAGTGCATGCATCCCTGATCATGCCCCACTGGCGTGGTGAAAAAACCCAAGCTCCCCTGACCCTGTCCTGGTGCCGTAGTCGCACAGGTACTCATTGATGGCCCTCTGCTGCGTGTGCAGCCACTGCGGCATGGCCAACGTTGAGTTCCACCTGGTGGGCATGTCACATATAAGGCGGTTCTTGGGCAGGTTCAACTCCTTTTGAAGCTCAGCCATGCGAGCACTGGCATTATAAGATCTGCTGAAATGCACACAGACTTTCCTGGCCTGCCTCAGGACATCCTGTAAGCCCGGGTACCTGCCCAAGAACCGCTGCACCACCAGGTTAAGGACGTGAGCCATACAGGGCACATGGGTCAGTTGTCCCTGTCGGAGGGCGGAGAGGAGGTTGGTGCCATTGTCGCAAACCACCATTCCTGGCTTAAGCTGGCGTGGCGTCAACCACCTCTCGGCCTGCCCCTGCAGAGCAGACAGGACCTCTGCCCCAGTGTGGCTCCTGTCCCCCAAACACACCAGCACAAGCACGGCATGGCATCTTTTTGCCTGCGTACTTGCGTAGCCCCTTGAACGCCTACGGAGCACCGCTGGTTCCGAGGACAAACCACAGGAAGAGGCCATGGAGGAAGAAGAAGAGGAGGGGGTGGAGGAGAGAGGTGTGTCACAACCAGTAGTAGCATTTTGGAGGCGTGGCGGTGGAACAACCTCCAACACTACTGCACCTTGTCCTGCATCCTTCCCAGCTGCCAAAAGAGTGACCCAATGGGCCGTGAAAGAAAGGTAACGTCCCTGTCCATGCCTGCTGGACCATGAGTCAGCGGTAATATGCACCTTACCGCTGACCGCCCTGTCCAGCGAGGCCAAGACATTGCCTTCCACATGCCTGTAGAGAGCCGGAATAGCCTTCCGTGCGAAAAAGTGTCGTTTGGGAACCTGCCACTGAGGAACCGCACATTGCACAAACTCACGGAAGGGGCCGAGTCTACCAACTGAAAAGGCAGCAGTTGAAGCACTAGCAATTTAGCCAAGCTAGCATTCAACCGCTGGGCATGTGGATGGCTGGGAGTGAACTTCTTTCGACGGTCCAGCAGCTGGGGCAGGGAAATTTGCCTGCTAGAATCGGACGTTGGTGTACTGCTAGCAGAGTGCCCGCAAGTACTTGCCTGTGACACACCTAATTCTACACCTTCATTCCTCTCAGAGCAGGTTTCAGAGAGGAGTGAAGGTATAGTGGGGTTGGAGATCCCAGCTGATGCGGTGCAAGAAGAGGTCAGCTTTGTTCTTTGGTGTGGGTCTTTAAGGTAGGCTTGCCAACGAGCTGCATGGCAGGTCAACATATGTCTGATCAAGCATGTGGTGCCCAAGCGGCTGATGTTTTGGCCACGCGATATACGCTTGAGACATATGTTGCAAACAGCAGCTGTGCGATCTGATGCACTCGCCTCAAAAAAGGCCCACACCAAAGAACTTTTTGCATGACGGGCAGAGGCAGCGCCCTGCACAGGCGGAGCTCTGCGGTGTGATTCCGTCGGTGTGCTGCCCATACGCTGGCCACTCAAGGGCATCCTGCCTCGTTGGAGATGTGCCTCCTCCTCATCCTCCTCCTCCTCCTCTCTCCTATTAGGCACCCATGTGGAGTCAGTGACCTCATCATCCCCTCCCTCCTCATCACTGGAGCCAATCTGGCAATATGCTGCAGCTGCTGGAGCATGACTGCCAGATTGGTGTCCTTCTTGAGCATCCCCTCTCTCTGCTCTCACGCTGCTGCCTTCCTCTAGCTGGGTATCATCATCAGATCCTTCCAAACGCTGGGCATCCTCCTGGAGCATGTACCCAACACTGTGCTCAAACAGTTCGGGGGACTCCTCAGGAGGAGGGCATGGTGGGTCTAGGGAAGGATTGACTAATGAAGATAATGATACCAGAGAAGAGGACGCTTTGGCAGCTGCTTTGCCAGTACCCTGAGCCTGGGTGAGAGAGGATGAGGAGGATGAGGTGGGCTTGGTCATCCACTCTACCAAGTCTTCGGCATGATGTGGCTCAACATGTCCAGCTGCCGAAAACAAGGACAAGCGTGTCCCATGGCCATGTGCTGATGACAATGCACCGCGTACACGACCAGCACTGTTGCCCCCAGACACAGAGCCTGCTTGCCCTCTTTTTTTGCCTCCTGACTGTCTGCCTCTCCTTGGTTGCCTTCCAGACATTTTAATGGATGGCCTGCAGGGAGATGGGGAAAAACAGCAATAAGGCTCTACCTTCAGGTGTATACTGTGCAGGAGGCTTAGCAACAATGACACTGACACTGTCCCCTGCCTATCCTTCTCTGTCCCTAAACACAAGGATTGAAAATATGGTTCAGCAAAATAGTTTTAGAACAGAATAGCACACTGACACTTTCCCTCACTGTCCTACTCTGTCCCTCCCTACAAACAAGATTTAGCACAGAATAGCACACTGATAATTTCTACGAGTGTCCTTCTCTGTCCCTAAACTCAAGGATTGAAAATATGGAACAGCAAAATTGGTTTAGAACAGAATAGCACACTGTCAGTTTCACTCACTGTACCTCTCTGTCCCTCAACTCAAGGATTGAAAATATGGAACAGCAAATTTGGTTTAGAACAGAATAGCACACTGTCAGTTTCACTCACTGTACCTCTCTGTCCCTCAACTCAAGGATTGAAAATATGGAAGAGCAAAATTGGTTTAGAACAGAATAGCACACTGTCAGTTTCACTCACTGTACCTCTCTGTCCCTCAACTCAAGGATTGAAAATATGGTTCAGCAAAATAGTTTTAGAACAGAATAGCACACTGACACTTTCCCTCACTGTACCTCTCTGTCCCTCAACTCAAGGATTGAAAATATGGAACAGCAAATTTGGTTTAGAACAGAATAGCACACTGTCAGTTTCACTCACTGTACCTCTCTGTCCCTCAACTCAAGGATTGAAAATATGGAACAGCAAAATTGGTTTAGAACAGAATAGCACACTGTCAGTTTCACTCACTGTACCTCTCTGTCCCTCAACTCAAGGATTGAAAATATGGTTCAGCAAAATAGTTTTAGAACAGAATAGCACACTGACACTTTCCCTCACTGTACCTCTCTGTCCCTCAACTCAAGGATTGAAAATATGGAACAGCAAATTTGGTTTAGAACAGAACAGCACACTGTCAGTTTCACTCACTGTACCTCTCTGTCCCTCAACTCAAGGATTGAAAATATGGAACAGCAAAATTGGTTTAGAACAGAATAGCACACTGTCAGTTTCACTCACTGTACCTCTCTGTCCCTCAACTCAAGGATTGAAAATATGGAACAGCAAAATTGGTTTAGAACAGAATAGCACACTGTCAGTTTCACTCACTGTACCTCTCTGTCCCTCAACTCAAGGATTGAAAATATGGAACAGCAAATTTGGTTTAGAACAGAATAGCACACTGTCAGTTTCACTCACTGTACCTCTCTGTCCCTCAACTCAAGGATTGAAAATATGGAACAGCAAAATTGGTTTAGAACAGAATAGCACACTGTCAGTTTCACTCACTGTACCTCTCTGTCCCTCAACTCAAGGATTGAAAATATGGTTCAGCAAAATAGTTTTAGAACAGAATAGCACACTGACACTTTCCCTCACTGTACCTCTCTGTCCCTCAACTCAAGGATTGAAAATATGGAACAGCAAATTTGGTTTAGAACAGAACAGCACACTGTCAGTTTCACTCACTGTACCTCTCTGTCCCTCAACTCAAGGATTGAAAATATGGAACAGCAAAATTGGTTTAGAACAGAATAGCACACTGTCAGTTTCACTCACTGTACCTCTCTGTCCCTCAACTCAAGGATTGAAAATATGGTTCAGCAAAATAGTTTTAGAACAGAATAGCACACTGACACTTTCCCTCACTGTACCTCTCTGTCCCTCAACTCAAGGATTGAAAATATGGAACAGCAAATTTGGTTTAGAACAGAACAGCACACTGTCAGTTTCACTCACTGTACCTCTCTGTCCCTCAACTCAAGGATTGAAAATATGGAACAGCAAAATTGGTTTAGAACAGAATAGCACACTGTCAGTTTCACTCACTGTACCTCTCTGTCCCTCAACTCAAGGATTGAAAATATGGTTCAGCAAAATAGTTTTAGAACAGAATAGCACACTGACACTTTCCCTCACTGTACCTCTCTGTCCCTCAACTCAAGGATTGAAAATATGGAACAGCAAATTTGGTTTAGAACAGAACAGCACACTGTCAGTTTCACTCACTGTACCTCTCTGTCCCTCAACTCAAGGATTGAAAATATGGAACAGCAAAATTGGTTTAGAACAGAATAGCACACTGTCAGTTTCACTCACTGTACCTCTCTGTCCCTCAACTCAAGGATTGAAAATATGGTTCAGCAAAATAGTTTTAGAACAGAATAGCACACTGACACTTTCCCTCACTGTACCTCTCTGTCCCTCAACTCAAGGATTGAAAATATGGAACAGCAAATTTGGTTTAGAACAGAACAGCACACTGTCAGTTTCACTCACTGTACCTCTCTGTCCCTCAACTCAAGGATTGAAAATATGGAACAGCAAAATTGGTTTAGAACAGAATAGCACACTGTCAGTTTCACTCACTGTACCTCTCTGTCCCTCAACTCAAGGATTGAAAATATGGAACAGCAAAATGGAAAATTGTATACTTACCTTTCGGTAATTTTCCTTTCCTGACGCATCCAATGGCAGCACACACGCTGGGTTGTGACTCCGCCCCCACAACCTGATAGGACTGCTTAGCTATAAGTGTTTGAAGAGGAGCCCCCCGCCTCATTCTCGGTATATATTACCTCATACGGGTGGGTATTTGTGTGCTGCCATTGGATGCGTCAGGAAAGGAAAATTACCGAAAGGTAAGTATACAATTTTCCATTTTCCTGACGCATCATGGCAGCACACACGCTGGGAAATAACTCGCAACAAGGGTGGGTATTTTTTGAATGCATGTATATTTTTTCTTTTTTTTTTTTCTTTTTTATTTACAAGATATGGAAGAGTTAGTTTGAATCACTGCTCTCCCAAATTCCGTCGTCGTTAAACATGCCGGGTCTATTCTGTAATGAGACATGAACGTGGTTCTGGACGACCAGGTAGCCGCCTTACATATCGTCTCTGGTGACACTCTGCAGTATGCTGCCCAGGATGTTGCCACTGCCCTGGTCGAGTGAGCTTTCAGATCGTCGGGTATCGGAAGGTGTTGGATTGCGTATGCCTTCTTGATGATTCTAACTAGCCAACTTGCTATTGTTCTAGATGAAGCTGCTTGGCCTTTCTTAGGTCCGTTTGGTATTATAAGTAAGTTCTCCGACTTCCTGAATGGGTTAGTCGCTTCTAGGTATGATGATATATTGGACTTGATATCCAGTGGATGTGGAGTTCCTTGGTTAGTGAGAAGAACTGGTAGGCTGATTTCTGGATTGAAATGAAATGCTGATGCTACTTTTGGTATGAATTGTTCCAATGGTCTTAAGATGACCCTGTCGGGGTAGAAGGTCAGGTGAGACTCCTTCATGGATAGTGCTTGTAGTTCGGATACCCTTTTTGCTGAGGTCATCGCAATCAAGAATGTTACCTTTTGTGTTAAATCTCCCAAAGATATCTCCGTTAGAGGAAAGAAGGGGTTTTTTGACAAGGTGTCTAGAACTATAGACAGGTCCCAGGTTGGGAATGACGGTTTTCTTGGTGGTCTTATCTTGAGGCATGCTCTTTGGAACTGGACTACAAGAGGGTTAAATGCCCATTTGGTTCCCGTCATGGCCGATAAAGCGGATGTTTGGACTTTTAAGGTGCTTGAACTTAGGCCCCTGTCTAGGCCTAGTTGGAGGAATTCGAGAATTTGTGCTACCGTAGGAGACATCGGATCCCATGACTGCTGACGTGCTAGTGCAGTGAATTGTTCCCAAACCTTGCTATACACCCCGTTAGTTGATTTCTTCCTGGCCTGTTGTAATGTGGCCACTACTCTTAGGGAGCATCCCTGGTTTAATAGCCTCCCCCTCTCAACTCCCAGGCCGTCAGATGGAGTTTCTCTGGTGCTGGGTGAAGAAACTGGCCTTGTGAGAGTAGGTCCGGAGTTACTGGAAGTGTTAGCGGGTCTTCTATGCTCAGCTGTAGAATGGTCGTAAACCATGGCCTCCTCGGCCAGAAGGGGATTATCGCTATCACTGTAGACGTTGAGTTCCTCAGTCTGGCTAGGAATCTGGCTATTAGGGGAACAGGAGGGAATATATATCCCAGGTGGAATTTCCAGGGATGTAGGAGGCAGTCTACCCCCTCCGCTGTCGGATGGGGAGTCCGTGTTAAGAATTTTTGGCACTTGTTGTTCCATGGTGTTGCTGCCAGATCGATGTCGGGTATTCCCCATTTCTGTGCTATAAGGGAGAATACTTGATGGTTCAGTGACCACTCGTTGTTTGAAACATGGCGCCTGCTTAGGTCGTCTGCAAGTTGATTCTGCGTCGCTGAAACATATATTGCCTTTAGATCTTTCAAGTGAACTTGTGCCCATTCCATGATTGGTCGTACCTCCTGTATAAGGGAGTTGCTTCGTGTTCCGCCTTGTCTGCGAATGTAGCTCACTGCTACCGTGTTGTCCATCCGTATTGTGACGTTCTTCCCTATGATGAGCGGTCTGAACGCTAGAAGTGCCTGGAAGGCGGCTCTGAGTTCCAGGATATTCGACACTACTCCTTGAGGACGGAATGCCCAGTGACCTTGTGCTGCCAACTCTTGGTAATGTGCTCCCCAGCCTTGAAGGCTGGCGTCCGATGTGACCACTTCTACCGGAGGGTGAATAATGGGTCGGTGACGTTTCAGATTGTCGATCCGTGTCCACCACCACATTGATTGTTTTACCGATGTGCTGATGTGTATCCATTGTGTTAGCGATACTCCGTTCCATTGTTTCAGGAACGAGATTTGGAATGTTCTTGTATGCCACTGGGCCCACTGGATCATCAGAAATGTGGAAGACATGGTGCCTAGGATGCTCAGGCATGTTCTGGCTCGTAGATGTGATGCTCCCATTAGTGTCTTTATTCTGTGTATGAGTGGATCTATCTTCTCCTGTGGCAGCCCCACAGTGTTGGCATTGGTGTTGATTTCTGCGCCTAAAAAGATCATGTTCTGGGTTGGTTCTAGGCTGCTTTTTTTCCAATTTATTATCCAACCCAAGTGCTGTAGGGTGGAGGTTAGTATTTCTCGATGTTGTAGCAACAGTTGTCGTTTGTCGGCTAGTAGGAGGATATCGTCGAGATAGTGATGGACTCTGAGTCCTTTTTCTCTTAAATGGGCTATTACTGGGAGTAGAACCTTTGTAAACGTCCTGGGGGCTGTTGATATCCCAAACGGCAGGCTTCGGAACTGGAAATGTTGTTGTCCTATTGCGAAACGCAGATATTTTTGAAAATCTTGGTGTATAGGTATATGAAGATAAGCGTCGGATAAATCTACCGATAACATCCAGTCTCTTATGTTGATCGCTAGCAGTATTGATTGGAGGCTCTCCATCTTGAAAGATTCTACTTTGATTGACCTGTTGAGGTTTTTTAGGTCTAGCACCGGTCTGAGGTCCCCTGTCTTTTTCTTCACGAGAAAGAGAGGGGAATAGAAACCCTGGGTTCTCTGGTGTAGGGGTACCTGGATTATTGCTTGTTTCTGCATCAGTTCCAAGACATATTGGATTAGGAATCTTCTTTTGGTTATGGATGCTGGGATCCTTGTGACTTGAAAGTGGTCTTTGGGGGTTCTGGTTTTGAAACCCCATCTGTGTCCTTCCTGGATTGTGGATATTGTCCATGGATCCTTTATATGGTCTTCCCACACCCGAGTAAATAGTTTGAGCCTTGCTCCCACTGTTACGGGTTGGGTGACCAATCCATCAAAAGGACTTTTGTTGTTCCCCTGTGATGGCCAGTTTGGGCTTTTGCGTCCTCAGATAGGACGATTGGGTATTTCTCCAATTGCGTCTGAAGTCCTTGCCTGGCTTGTACGATCTTGCTTCTCTATACCTTTCGAGTAAGTTCCTTCTAAAGGGAGGAAGTTTTTGTTGTTTTGGTCTTCTGTCTGATGGTATTAGACCGGACTTTCCTCCTGTGACCTTGGATATTGCTAGGTCCAATTTAGGTCCGAATAAATTGGTTCCGTCATACGGTATTTTACACCAGTTTGACTTTGATGTTCCGTCTGCGACCCATGGTTTTAGCCATAGTGCTCTTCTGGACGTAACAGATGATAACATTGACCTAGCTGATGATCGAATGATGTCGACGGAAGCTTCGGCTACGAAGTCCCCTGCCAGACTAAGTTCCTGTAGTGCGGAGACTATTCTATCTTGATCTGTTGCTTCTAATAGTAGCTTTTCAATATTTGACGTCCAGCTTGTGATTGCTTTGCCGACCGCTGCTAGCGCGATGGCTGGTCTGCATGCGCCTCCGGCCGATGAGTAGGCCTTTTTCATTTCAAGGTCCATCTTCCTGTCCAAGACGTCCCTGAATGTTACTGCGTCTTCTATAGGAAGTGTTACGTGTCTTGCTAATCTCATTAAAGATGAGTCTACTATGGGGGCAGAAATGAGGGGATTTACTGCCGGTTCCCTTAATGGATATAGTTTTGCTATCCTATTATTGATGCTCGGTTTTTTGTCAGGTTTTTCCCACTCATCTCTTATTAGTTCTTCCAGTTCATCGATGAAGGGGAATGTTTCCGGATCATTCTTCAGGCTGGGGAAATATTTTCTGATTTTGCGAGGTGTCTCTTTTGATACATCCCAGCCAATAGCTTCTTTGACTGATTTAGTGAAAGGATCTATCAGGGAGAAATCAAACCCACCTGAACAGGGTGTTTCTTCTTCCGTCACGGAATCATCTGACCCCTGCAGGATGTACGGGGTTGAGGGTGATATTGTCTGGGTTAACCTTACTGGTTCCGAGACTGAAGCTTCTAATATTGATTCTTTAACTGAATCTCTGATGATATTTGACACTTCTACTGTGCCTGATTCTCTGTCTCTTGTGGCTTCATCTGCACAAGATTGGCAGGCTAGTTTATTTGGGAGGGCCTGTGCTCCGCATACCCAGCAGGCATTAGCCGCAGGACGGGTTTGATGGTTATCCTTCCTATGGGAAGAGGATTTGTGATGGTGGGAGGATGTTCTTGACCTGCTTCTCCTAGAGTGTGAATGTCTTGAAGGAGAGCGTTCCCTACGTCTAGAATGGGATGACCTTGATGATCTGCCAGGGCTATCAGAAAGGTGATATTAAAAGCCATGCACTCTTTTACTCTCCTCTTCAATACTTACTTAACCTAGCTGCCTCTTACCTTACTGGCTGTGGATGGTCTACTTGGGCAGTGGCTTCCATGGGGATAGAAAGAGTGTACCTGAATGAAAGGTAGTTTTTTTCAGGCAACAGAAAACTTTCCAAAATGACAGAGTAAGGCAAGTAAAAGAAAAAGTTCCCCCTTTATTTTATTTTTTATTTTTTTGCATAGGAAAACAATGGTCAGTGTATAAAAGATTGGGAGGTTCACTTACCAGTTTGTGGGTGCTGTTCCTAGCCTCTCTTGCTTGCAGCAGATGAATGTTGCAGAGTATAGGTGAGCGGACAGCAAAATTACATTTGTTTTTAAATATCCCGCAGTCGCCGCGGAAATGACGCGTCATCGCGCATGCGCACTAGCGGCTAGAGCGCGCCGCCGCCATTTTTAGTACTGGCAAACAGTAAAAAGGTCGTGAGGTCACTTCCGGTCGCGGCGGCGATCAGTGTGATGTGCAAATGGGAGCAGGGAGGATGCGCTGCTATGAGACACAAAGATAGGAAAGGAAGGTAAACTTTTTAAAATGAAAGGAATGGTAGCCATGCCCAGAAATGAAACCTATTTAAGGCTTGTACTTTGTCCATTTCCCCTGAGACCATCAGAGTGGGGTCCCTGTAATATGGCTCATTTAGAGACCGTACAAACAGGACTTCCAAACTAGGAGAGGCTGAACCTAGCTGGGGTGAGAGTGGTAGGAGGTCTTACGCTGCTGCTGTCAGTCCTGGTTCAATGAGGAAGAAAAAGAGAATGAGGCGGGGGCAGTCCTATCAGGTTGTGGGGGCGGAGTCACAACCCAGCGTGTGTGCTGCCATGATGCGTCAGGAAAATTGGTTTAGAACAGAATAGCACACTGCCAGTTTCACTCACTGTACCTCTCTGTCCCTCAACTCAAGGATTGAAAATATGGAACAGCAAATTTGGTTTAGAACAGAATAGCACACTGTCAGTTTCACTCACTGTACCTCTCTGTCCCTCAACTCAAGGATTGAAAATATGGAACAGCAAAATTGGTTTAGAACAGAATAGCACACTGTCAGTTTCACTCACTGTACCTCTCTGTCCCTCAACTCAAGGATTGAAAATATGGTTCAGCAAAATAGTTTTAGAACAGAATAGCACACTGACACTTTCCCTCACTGTACCTCTCTGTCCCTCAACTCAAGGATTGAAAATATGGAACAGCAAATTTGGTTTAGAACAGAACAGCACACTGTCAGTTTCACTCACTGTACCTCTCTGTCCCTCAACTCAAGGATTGAAAATATGGAACAGCAAAATTGGTTTAGAACAGAATAGCACACTGTCAGTTTCACTCACTGTACCTCTCTGTCCCTCAACTCAAGGATTGAAAATATGGTTCAGCAAAATAGTTTTAGAACAGAATAGCACACTGACACTTTCCCTCACTGTCCTACTCTGTCCCTCCCTACAAACAAGATTTAGCACAGAATAGCACACTGATAATTTCTACGAGTGTCCTTCTCTGTCCCTAAACTCAAGGATTGAAAATATGGAACAGAAAAATTGGTTTAGAACAGAATAGCACACTGACACTTTCCCTCACTGTACCTCTCTGTCCCTACAAACAAGATTTAGCACAAAATAGCACACTGACACTTTCCCTCACTGTACCTCTCTGTCCCTACAAACAAGATTTAGCACAAAATAGCACACTGACACTTTCCCTCACTTTACCTCTCTGTCCCTAAACTTAAGGATTGAAAATATGGTTCAGCAAGATTGGTTTAGAACAGAATAGCACACTGACACTTTCCCTCACTGTACCTCTCTGTCCCTACAAACAAGGATTAGCACAGAATAGCACACTGTCACTGACACTCTCCCTACCTATCCTTATCTGTCCCTAAACACAAGGAATCCAGGATTATGTAAAGGAAAAATAATGACACTGTCCCTGCCTATGCTTCTCTTTCCCTACTCCGGAACACACTACACAAGGCCGCCGCGCTGGCGGCCTTTTACAGTGTGGGGCGTGTACTAAACCCCCTCAGCAATAATTGGCCACAGGCATCCTGCCTGTGGCCAATCATTGCTCTCCTCGCTGCCGGCGCTGTGATTGGCCAAGCATGCAGGGTCACAGTGCATGCTTGGCCAATCACAGCGCCTGGATGACACTGCGATGGCGTAGTGCATTGTGGGCCGTTCGCGTCACTCGAATTAGGCGCGAACGGCCCAAATCGTTCGATCTTCGTCGAACGATTGAACAGCCGATGTTCGAGTCGAACGTATGTTCGACTCGAACACGAAGCTCATCCCTAGTCTCCACTATGTTTCTGAGGTTGTGGCCAGGAGGGGACTATTAACCATATATGGTGGCAGTGCCCCAAGGTGAGATGCTTTTGGATCAGAGTCTACAATTTTATATATACAATCACCCAAGTTAATCTGATTAAATCTCTAAAGCAGGTCCTACTGGGATACATGGTGTAAGAAGCCCAGAGACCTCAAAGGAAACTCATTACGTTTATTTTTGTATCTGCAAAAATCACTATAGCCAGGCCCTGAAAGTTAGCCGTTATAGCCTTCGAACAGTTTTCCTGCTTCCCGACCACCCGCCGCAGTTGTACTGCGGCAAGGTGGCAGGATACCGCAAATCGGCATCATTGTACGTCGGCTCGTTTAAGTGATATCCGCCGGCAACCTGCGATCACGGTGTACAGAGGCAGAACAGGAATCGGCCAGTGGAAAAAAGGCGGATCCCCGTTCTGACAGGGGACATGTCAGAGATCTTCTGTTCCCAGTGATCGGGAACAGCGATCTCTGTCATGTCCCTGGCAGCCCATCCCCCCTACAGTTAGAACACGCTGAGGGAACACAGTTAACCCCTTGATCGCCCCCTAGTGTAACCCCTTCCCTGCCAGTGTAATTTATACATTGATCAGTGCATTTTTATAGCACTGATCAATGTAATAATGTCACTGGTCCCCAAAAAGTGTAATTTGGGGTTAGATTTGTCCGCTGCAATTTTGCAGTCCCACTAAAAATTGCTGCTCGCTGCTATTACCAGTAAAAACAATAAAAAAAAAATATTTAGTTTGTAGACGCGATAACGTTTGAAATCAATATATGCCTATTGGGATTTTTTTACCAAAAATTTGTAGAAGAACATATATCGACCTAAACTGATGAATAAATTTGTTTTTTTATATATTTATTAAGTAGCCTTTTATACTAGTTAAGGTAGTTTTATAATAAAACTAGTTTTAACTAGTTTTTTGTTTCTAGTTTTCTGTTTTATATTGTCTGTATTGCAGTCCCACTAAAAATTGCTGATCGCTGCTATTACCAGTAAAAACAATAAAAAATAAATAAAAGTCCCTAAATCTATCCCATAGTTTGTAGATGCGATAATGTTTGCAATCAATATATGCCTATTGGGATTTTTTTTACCAAAAATTTGTAGAAGAACATAGTTTTCTGTTTTATATTGTCTGTATTTTCTACAGCCGAGGCTCTGCTACCTTTGTATCATTGCTTTCTTTTGAATTACTAATGGTGAATTCTTCTCTATTCACTATTGTAAAAACCTTTAATAAAAATGATTGAAATATAAAATAAAAATAAAAATAAATAATAATAAATAAAAGTCAGCAGCCAAAAATACTGTATTTGCTGACTCTTAATATATAGACACTTACCAGCCTAAGGATCCAGTGCTGTCATCCCCCGGTTCGGTTCTTTGCTGGTCTTTGGGTCTCTGGCACTGCCACTTTGCTTGTGGGAAGCCGGCTGTGACTTTCTGGTGTTTCACAGCCGGCTTACCACTGCGCATGCGCGAGATGTGCTGGGCTCTCTCTATGGTACTGCAACTTCCTGAGACATGTGACGTGTCCCAGGGGGTGGGAGTGGGTACCCATCAATACGTACCCACTACCCAATAAAAGAAGTTCACAATGACGAGAGAGGATGGGGGAAGGAGAAGGATGAGCGTAACTTTCCTTTTCACATGACATTCCTCTTTAATTATATATTTTTTTGTAAATGACTTTTTATTAAGGTTTATAGTACAGGCATACAACATTAAGCCGCACATCACGGCAACAAACAACCAGGTCAAATTAAATTTTAACCAAGTGTAGCGGGTATGTACTTTCCCAGGTGTAATTTAAACCTGGCAGAGACACCAGCGATGTGTAATTCCCTGCAGCCCAGCAGGTGGCGCTGTCGCCATGGGCTGGGGGTTGAGCCATTGCTGTGTGCGGGGCCTCCTTTTTGTCCTCTCTCGGCAGCGGTTTGGTGGGGCGGGGAACCCGCAGTGCTTGCTGGGAGAGGTTATAAAGGGGCCGGCCATCTTTGTCACGGGTTCGAGTCCCAGGCACCTTCAGCCTGTGGGCGGTGGTTCGTGTCGGTCCTCTAGGCGGCCTAGGCCTAGAGGACAGCCGGAGGTCGTGTTCCATCCCAGGCACCTTTAGCCTGGGGTGAGGTACTCGGATGGAGGTCTGGAGCCCAGTGCCCAACACTGAGTTCCGCGAGGGAAGGAGGTCCTAGGGAACCCAGGGATTGGGAACCCGAATCCGGAAGGCGTAATGGACCGGGGGGAGCTCCTCACTTGAAGACCAGGTGCAGCAGATTGCCAGTGACAGGTGAGCCTCCCACCGGAGACCGCCTGGAAGGAAATTCCCCCTCGCTCGGAGACCGCAACCCACTTTCAAGGAGGAAAGTGGAGAGTTCATTGTGTCTGGGCCTATTCGCATCCACACCCCCTTTTCTGTTCTGTTCTCCAAGGGAGTTCAACTGATTGTGTTCATTCAAGAAGAATAAAGGAGTGTTGGACTTTAATGGTGTGGGGCTTTTTCCTGACAGACATTGTTCAAGGTAATCTCAGTGGAGGCTCCAGGTGCACAGCACTGACCCGAAGGTAAAACAAGAACTTTGCTCACACCGCACTGACACCTGTGGTGAAGGCCAGGCGTGGTGTCCCCGCTCCCTCCCCTCTAAGGTACCCCTAGACAAGAGAAAGACGAGCTGAAGTGAAGAGGGGAGTGAGGAGGGCGCTACACAATCTTTCAAAAAACCCAAAACAAGAACACGGTCAACATTTACCCATACAAAATGTGCACGATCTTTGAGCCTCCAAAGGAGGCAGATATATAGGCCGCTGCGTCAATAGACGCCCCCGTCAGCCACAGGAGATGATACATGTATTACATTTCTAAATCCCCCACCCTCCACCTCATCAGGAGAAGTAAGGACCATAAAACCTTCAGTAATTTATAACTTTATAATGTATTCACTTCAAATTCACCCACCACCTCAGGAACTCAATCCTCCTGCTTATGTATCTATAACAAGGACCACCTGCCAAGTTGCCTATGGGTCTAATCCGAAACCATGTCTGAGGATGCCATCCAGCCTCCCCACACCTTGTCAAATTTGGCCCCAACCCTACTTAAATAGGTTGCCTTGTAAAAAGGGATTGCCTTGTTGACCAGGGACTTCCAAGAAGCCACAGTTGTGGCAGTAGATCTCTTCAATGACAGGATAATCAGTTTTTTGGACTAGAACAGCAAGAGGGTGAGAAGAGTTTGTATAGCCCTAGTGGCAGCCAAGGGCTCAACCAAGCTCAACAGGCATACTTCAACCGTAAGGGTGACTGAAAGAGATTTGACCGACCGGATACACTTTGCTAAGTCTTGCCAGTAGGGCTTGATATGTGGACAATCCCAAAAAATGTGCATAAAGTTTGCAAGGGGTGCAGAACACCTCCAACATATAGAGTGGTGGCTCCCAACCATCCTAGCTAACCTAGCTGGAGTAAGATAGATTCTATTCAGAAATGTATACAGGATCAGTCTTTAATTATATTTAACCCCTCGGTCTAAGGGTCATGTGTGGTGGACTGTTACAGACCAATGCTGCATCCACCTAGGTAAGTATGATTCTAAAATGTAAAAAAAATCCCTTACTTCTGTCTTAAGTGTTACTGCACCTTGATGAATCGAGGACTTTGGATGTTTATTTGTCAATTTGTTAATTTCTGAAAAAATTTAATGAATCAGGAGCAAAAACTACTGGGTCCTCCCATGCCCCATAACAGTTGCCCAATCTGCAATATCATGCATATGTCTGTTCATTTTAAATACAGAAAAGGCCCTATGCTTTGACCCTACACAAAATGATATGCCTATTCTGGTCCAAGGCTTCCCCTAAATCAATCACAGGCTAGACTAGAATAGATAGTGGTGAAAATTGATGATTTCCTTTTGAGGTGGGTTTTGGATGATATCCTGGAAAACTCACCAAATATTTAAACATTAATTTCTGGCATACAGGTGTTAAAAATACCAATACTGTCTGCTTCGGGGAAAAAAATGCAGTGATCTAGACAAAAACTTCCAGTCTTATTCCTGTATAGCAAGGGGCACCTTTAGTTCCCACACAGATTAGCAAGCCTGGCCAGGAGGCCGGAATTGCAGGATATTTCCTATTGCGTATGAAAAAGCACATTAGGTTCTAATACAAACATAAAGGAAATGGGAACTATGATGAGGTCTAACCTTTTCAGTCAATGCAGAGAAGGCACACTGTGCTCTTACGTGTGCTAACTTGTTTGCCTAAACAGATATGTGTAGAGCTGTTATGTCCCGAGAAATGATCTGTAAAACAAGACTTTACTCCCCTATTATATCTGACAAAAGATATGTAACTAATACATAATTTCTTACTGTAAAACAGGACTGTTTTAAAGGCATTCAGGAAGCAAGTTAATATTTAACTTTTATTTACACTGGCTTAAAAGGATATTTATGATGTGCCCCACTTGCAACCACAGAGCTGGAACTAAGATGTTGACATTGGTAGTGCATAAAGAAAGAGAACATTGTGTAATGGGATTTAAACAGAAACACGTGTATATGTACACACATTCTTATCATAAACACTTTGGGCAGAGTACAAGTCATATCAATATTCATGCCTAAATGCACATTGTACCCTGCGTCTGCCAGTTGCGCTTCACTGTCAAAGATGGAGCTTCACAGTTTACTATGCTTCAGTTACGAATGGACACAGGTACTGATCACTGACTGTCCATTCAGAAAAGGAAGAGGCAGATAAATTGCAGTATTTACAGGCCCTTTCCCCGCTCTCTATCCTGACACATCCCCCACAGAAGCCAGCAGGAGAGGGGAGGGGGAGGCTGGCAGAGCTGCGGGACAATGAGGGCCAGGGGGCACACAGGGGAGCCCGGGGGCAACAGAGAGACGAAGAAGCTGGATAGGAGGGGTGGTGGGAGTGGTCTATGGAGGAACCAATCCCCTCCATTTTCCTCCTGCAGCTGCTGAATGCCTGCGAGAGGGAGAGGAGGAGAAGCAGGCTTTCAGCAGCTGCAGGAATAAAATGGAGCTGATTGATTCTATGTTGTCCCTGCCGCCCCTCCTATCCAGGTGTACGGATCCAGGTGTCAAAATCCAAAGTTAGCTGTCATTGCTGGGCCAATGACCTACAGACAGGAGATTTCCCACCCGCAGCTGCATGTATACAAAGAGACAAGGATGTTCATGACATCATTGACCTAAAATAGCCACAAATCTGATAAAATAGAGGTGGCACAGTGCTCATGAGTAGTGATGAGCCGAACACCCCCGGGTTCGGTTCGCACCAGAACCCGCGAACGGACCGAAAGTTCGCACGAACATTAGAACCCTATTAAATACAATGGATGCGAACGTTCGGATTCTAAAGTGCTAATTATAACGACTATTATCCATGTTATTGTCCTAAACAGAGTTTGGGAACCCGGGTTCTGCACCAGGGGACATGTATCAATGCAAAAAGAAGTTTTAAAAACGGACGTTTTCCGGGAGCAGTCATTTTAATGATGCATAAAGTGAAAAAAAAAGTCAAATATTCCTTTAAATATTGTACCTGGGGGGTGTCTAAAGTATGCCTGTGAAGTGCCACGTGTTTCCCGTGTTTAGAACTGTCCCTGCACAAAATAACATTTCTAAAGGAAAAAAAAGCCATTTAAAACTGCTTGCGGCTTTAATGTAATGTCTGGTCCCGGTAATATGGATGAAAATCTTTAAGAAAAATGGCATAGCTACCCCATCAACCCCCCCCCCCCCCTACCCCAGCCCATTACCAGCCCCTTTGGGTCTTGTATGGATATTAACCACTTAAGCCCCGGACCATTTGGTAGCTAGAGGACCAGAGGTGAATTCAGAATTTTGCACTGCGCTGCTTTAACTGTAAATTGTGCGGACATGCAATGTTGTACCCAAACGAAATTTGCGTCCTTTTCTTCCCACAAATAGAGCTTTCTTTTAATGGTATTTGATTGCCTCTGCGATTTTTTTTTTTGCGATATAAATGGAAAAAGACCGAAAATTTTGAAAAAAAATGATATTTTCTACTTTTTGTTATAAGAAAAATCGAATAAACTCAATTGTAGTCATACATTTAGGCCAAAATGTATTCAGCCACATGTTTTTAGTAAAAAAAATGTCAATAAGCGTATATTTATTGGTTTGCGCAAAAGTTATAGAGTTTACAAACTAGGGTACATTTTCTGAAATTTACACAGCTTTAAATTTATGACTGCCTATCTCATTTCTTGAGGTGCTAAAATGACAGGGCAGTACAAAACACCCCCAAATGACCCCATTTTGGAAAGTAGACACCCCAAGGAAATTGCTGAGAGGCATGTTGAGCCCATTGAATTTTTTATTTTTTTGTCCCAAGTGATTGAATAATGACTAAAAAAAAAAAAAAATTACAAAAAGTTGTCACTAAATGATATATTGCTCACACATGCCATGGTTATATGTGGAATTTCACCCCAAAATACATTTTGCTGCTTCTCCTGAGTACGGGGATACCACATGTGTGGGACTTTTTGGGAGCCTATCCGCGTACGGGACCCCGAAAACCAAGCACCGCCTTCAGGATTTCTAGGCACAAATTTTTGATTTCACTCCTCACTACCTATCACAGTTTTGAAGGCCATAAAATGCCAAAATCGCACAAAACCCCCCCAAATGACCCCATTTTGGAATATAGACACCCCAAGCTATTTGCTGAGAGGCATGGCGAGTATTTTACAGCTCTCATTTGTTTTTGAAAATGAAGAAAGAAAATATATATATATATTTTTTTTTTCAATTTTCAAAACTTTGTGACAAAAAGCGAGATCTGCAAAATACTCACAATACCTCTCAGCAAATAGCTTGGGGTGTCTACTTTCCAAAATGGGGTCATTTGGGGGGGTTTTGTGCCATCTGGGCATTCCATGGCCTCCGAAACTGTGATAGGCAGTGAGAAGTGAAATCAAAAATTTACACCCTTAGAAAGCCTGAAGGCGGTGCTTGGTTTTTGGGGTCCCATACATGGCTAGGCTCCCAAAAAGTCTCACACATGTGGTATCCCCGTACTCAGGAGAAGCAACAGAATGTATTTTGGGGTGTAATTCCACATATGCCCATGACATGTTTGAGCAATATATCATTTAGTGACAACTTTGTGCAAAAAAAAAAAAAAATTGTCGTTTTTCCGCAACTTGTGTCAACATATAAAATATTCCATGGACTCGACATGCCTCTCAGTATATAGCTTGGGGTGTCTACTTTCCAAAATGGGGTCATTTGGGGGGGGGGGGGTTTTGAACTGTTCTGGCATTTTATACACAACATTAGGAAGCTTACATCCACTCTTCTAACCACTTGAAGACAAAGCCCTTTTTGACACTTTTTGTTTACATGAAAACATTTTTTTTTTGCAAGAAAATTATGTTGAACCCCCAAACATTATATATATTTTTAAAGCAAAGGCCCTACAGATTAAAATGGTGGGTGTTGCATTTTTTTTTTCTACACAGTATTTGCGCAGCGATTTTTCAAACGCATTTTTTGGGTTAAAAAATACACTTTTTTTAATTTTAATGCACTAAAACACACTATATTGCCCAAATGTTTGATGAAATAAAAAAGATGATCTTAGGCCGAGTACATAGATACCAAACACGACATGCTTTAAAATTTCGCACAAACGCGCATTGGCGACAAACTACATACATTTTTAAAAGCCTTTACAGGTTACCCCAGTAGATTTACAGAGGAGGTCTACTGCTAAAATGATTGCCCTCGATCTGACCTTCGCGGTGATACCTCACATGCATGGTGCAATTGCTGTTTACATATGACGCCAGACCGACGCTTGCGTTCGCCATTGGGCAAGAGCAGGGCAGGACAGGGGTGCTTTTTTTTTTTTTTTTTTTTTTTATTATTAATTTTGCTTTTTTATTTTATTTTTAAATTGTTCCTTCCAAGTATTTTTTTTTTTATCATTTTTATTGTTATCTCAGGGAATGTAAATATCCCCTATGATAGCAATAGGTAGTGACAGGTACTCTTTTTTTGAAAAAACTGGGGTCTTCTAGACCCTAGATTTTTCCTCTGCCCTCAAAGCATCTGACCACACCAAGATCGGTGTGATAAAATGCTTTCCCAATTTCCCAATGGCGCTTTTTATATCCGGGGGGGCATTCCCTCCCACTGCTTGTAAAAGCAGTCCAGAGGCTAATTAGCCGCTAGGATTGCTTTTACATGAAAGCCGGCCGCAGGCTGAAAAGAATGATACCAAGATGATACCTAAACCCGCAGGCATCATTCTGGTATAAACATTCAAAGTCCAGCAACATACCAGTACGTTGCTGGTCCTTGTTGGACATGTATTGTAATCTTTATTTCATGTAGCCTGTTGGCTGAACGAAAAAAGAGATTGATCGGTGGGTATGCCCACCATTAGAATACCGCCCTTCATCCACCCACTTCCAATGATGGGCATACACGCACCATTTATATATGCCGAAGCATGGGGGCATCCTCCCGCAAAAAAGTTATGCCGCACACACATGGTCGGACTTTTCCACGGGCAAGCCTCCGTCGGAATTTCGACCGTATGTACGCGGCATTAGGAGCAAAATCGCTCCTCCGCCCCTGCTGCCCCAATGCTTCGGCATATTTGCTTTTTTTTTTTAACTGTGGTGGTAAAATCACCTCCTACAGCACTGGAGTCGCAGGGATCAGGCCTGTCTCTGTGAACGCTGCAGTTATGTGTGTTTTTGTTTTGTAAGTGACAGTGATCGATCGATACTGCACTTGGGTGGCCTGGGCTGGACGGAGGGGCAAAACGCAGGTGCCAGCAGGTATCTGGGCTGATCCCGCTAACACTGCGTTTTTGGGAACCCTAAACTGCTGGGGACGCTAGTATAGATCTGATCAGATCAGATATTGATCTGTTCAGATACTATACCACTAAGGGGGGTGTATGCTTCACGCGTGGGTGTTAGCGTTACTGGCACTAACCTGACGCTGCCTGGGGTGTGACTCAGACCCTCTCTGACGCTAAAACCTAATTGATATCACCCGCCGGGCGATCAGGGGGTTAAACCTTTATTGGGTTATATACACGGCGGGTGCCCTGACACTATAAACAGCAAACTAACTAACCAGCGTCACCCGTAACACTTATATGGTGATCACTGGTGAAAGGGTTAACTAGGGGCAATCAGGGGGTTAAAACCTTTATTAGATAATATATGGGGGTACCTGACGCTATAAAAACCTGCGGCGAACCTAAAAAAAAATTACCAGCTACCGATCTGCATCACCGACACTAAGACAGCGTTTAGAAAAACGATTGCTTAGCGACAGTGGTGATGGGGGTGAAAGGGTTACCTGGGGGGGCGATCAAGGGGGTTAAACCTTTATTAGATAATATATTGGGGTACCTGACGCTATAAAAACATGCGGCGAACCTAAAAAAAAATACTGGCTACGATCTGCATCACCGACACTAAGACAGCGTTTAGAAAAACAATTGCTTAGCGACAGTGGTGATAGGGGGTGAAAGGGTTACCTGGGGGGCGATCAAGGGGATTAAACCTTTATTAGATAATATATTGGGGTACCTGACGCTATAAAAACCTGCGGCGAACCTAAAAAAAATTACCGGCTACCGATCTGCATCACAGACACTAAGACAGTGTTTAGAAAAACGATCGCTTAGTGACAGTGGTGATAGGGGGTGAAAGGGTTACCTGGGGGGCAATCAAGGGGGTTAAACCTTTATTAGATAATATATTGGGGTACCTGACGCTATAAAAACATGCGGCGAACCTAAAAAAAATTACTGGCTACGATCTGCATCACCGACACTAAGACAGCGTTTAGAAAAACAATTGCTTAGCGACAGTGGTGATAGGGGGTGAAAGGGTTACCTGGGGGGCGATCAAGGGGGTTAAACCTTTATTAGATAATATATTGGGGTACCTGACGCTATAAAAACCTGCGGCAAACCTAAAAAAAATTATTGGCTACCGATCTGCATCACAGACACTAAGACAGCGTTTAGAAAAACGATCGCTTAGTGATAGTGGTGATAGGGGGTGAAAGGGTTACCTGGGGGGCGATCAAGGGGGTTAAACCTTTATTAGATAATATATTGGGGTACCTGACGCTATAAAAACCTGCGGCGAACCTAAAAAAAATTACTGGCTGCCGATCGGCATCACTGACACTAAGACAGCGATCAGAAAAATGATCGCTAAGCGACAGTGGTGATAGGCGGTGAAAGGGTTATCTGGGGGGGTGATCAGGGGGTTAAACCTTTATTAGGGGGTTAGGGGGCTACACTGGACCTAAGACTAAACTTTGGTGACACTTTTACAGTCACAAATGTCACTGATTGCAGTGATCACTAAATAAATGGTCACTGCAATCAGTGACACTGTGACTGGGGGCTGGGGGGGTGATCTGGGGGGTGATCTGGGGTGTCTGGGGGGGCCTGGGGGGGGCGATTTATGTCCCTATGTGTCCTGGTGTCAGTGTAGTGTTGTGTGCACTGACCTGATATCTTCTCTTGTACGGCGCTCGGTATATGTGAGCGCCGCACCAGAGATGACATCACTTCCTCCTGCTCCCTCTGTCTGACACAGACAGAGGGGGCATTTCCATTCGCCGGGAGCGATCGCGAGGGGGTGGCCAGAAACGAATGGCTGCCCCCTCATCCCGGAACGCTCCCGGACACTTAGCCACCGCTCACTGTACAGAAGGGGGTCCGATTGGACCCCCCAACTGTACAAAGGCAATCACGTACACTCTACGTGATTGTGCCTGTCGGTGCCATTCTGCCGACGTATATATACAGTGAGCGGTCGTTAAGTGGTTAAGGGGAACCCCGCACACAAAATAAAAAAGGCCCTATATACTCTGAACAGCCGTATACAGGCGGTGCATACAAGACAGGGACTGTAGGTTTGTTCTTATGTAGAATCTGTTTGTAATTTTGAACAGCTACATTGTTTAAGTCTAGCTCCATGCCAAATTCCTTTTTTTAAGCTTTTTGGAAAACATAGGGAAGGGTTATCACCCCTGTAACATTTTTTTTGCTGTCTGTGCCCCTGTTCAGAACATTTCACCTCACTTTGCGTCCCAATGACAACTGTTTTTGAAATGTGGTGTTTTTATTGAAACAAGGATTGGTGATAAAGCATCAGTAGAGAGGAGACACCTTTCTCCCATATTAATTCTTACAGGAGAGAATTTTCCTTCCAAGGGGTAGATTTCCTCTCACTTCCTGTTGTCTTCTTCCGTTTGCAAGTAGTAGTCGTTTGTAAGTTGGATGTTTGAAAGTAGGGACCTGCCGTATATACTCTGCAGAAATTGGCCCCTTAGGTGTTGGTGTTGGCACAACACTGTAAGCACTCACAGTTACTCTTGGTGGGTGCTGGAACGCCCTGCTGTCAACTATTATATCAGGAATTGTAATAACATATAATTGTTGATCAGTGGTAGTAAAAATTGGGCCTTTGATGGTGGTGCTGGTGCCACAACACTGTAAGGCCTGACAGTTACTCTTGGTGGGCGCAGCAATGGGCCCTGCTGTGAATTATTAGATCAATAATTACAATTGCATGCCCCTGTTGAACAGAGGCTGAAAAATTGGGCCTTTGGTGGTGGTGGTGGTGGTGGTGTTGACACAACACTGTAAGGCCTGACAGTTACTCTTGGTGGGCGCAGCAATGGGCCCTGCTGTGAATTATTAGATCAATAATTATAATTGCATGCCCCTGTTGAACAGGGGCTGAAAAATTGGGCCTTTGGTGGTGGTGGTGGTGGTGGTGGTGATGGTGGTGCTGGTGCCACAACACTGTAAGGCCTGACAGTTACTCTTGGTGGGCGCAGCAATGGGCCCTGCTGTGAATTATTAGATCAATAATTATAATTGCATGCCCCTGTTGAACAGGGGCTGAAAAATTGGGCCTTTGGTGGTGGTGGTGGTGGTGATGGTGGTGCTGGTGCCACAACACTGTAAGGCCTGACAGTTACTCTTGGTGGGCGCAGCAATGGGCCCTGCTGTGAATTATTAGATCAATAATTATAATTGCATGCCCCTGTTGAACAGGGGCTGAAAAATTGGGCCTTTGGTGGTGGTGGTGGTGGTGATGGTGGTGCTGGTGCCACAACACTGTAAGGCCTGACAGTTACTCTTGGTGGGCGCAGCAATGGGCCCTGCTGTGAATTATTAGATCAATAATTATAATTGCATGCCCCTGTTGAACAGGGGCTGAAAAATTGGGCCTTAGGCACTGGTGGCACAACACTGCAACCCCTCACAGATACTGTACTTGGAGCACAGCAATGAGGCCTGTTGCAAAGTATTGCATCAAAAATTGTAATTACACGCCCCTGTTAAACAGGGGCTGAAAAATTGGGCCTTAGCCACTGGTGGCGTCACCCATAAACCAAAATGATCTTCCAAGCTATCATCATTAATCGTATCATTGAGGAGGAGGAGGAGGATAGCCAGTCAACATAACAGCACAGGCACTCAGCATCAGCATCAGTCTTGAAGGGATGTGACATTTTAAAATCAATTAGTCTGTTATATCAGCATCAGGTGTGTGGTAGCTGGTGGTGATCCAAGACTGGTTCATCTTGATGAAAGTCAGTCGATCAACCGAGTCGGTGGACAGGCGCACCCTGTGATCCGTGACAAATCCTCCAGCAGCACTGAATGTGCGTTCTGAAAGAACGCTGGATGCAGGACAGGCCAGTAGCTCAATTGCATACTGTGCAAGCTCTGGCCAGTGATCCATCCTCAAGACCCAGTAAGCCAGAGGATTTTCGGTGGGGAAGGTGTCCAAGTCTGACCTTGCCCCTAGGTATTCCTGCACCATGTATATCAGACGCTGGCGATGGTTGCTGGAACCGATCATACTTTGGGGCTGCGGACTAAAGAATTGTCTGAACGTATCGGTCAGACGGCCACCTTCCCCACCGCTCCTTCTTTGACTGCCCGAAGCCTCAGCAACTCGTTGTCCAGGACCAGGAGTTTGTAACCTCCCAGTCTCTGGGAACGCGTTGCACAGACCTTTCTGCAAGGCCCCCCGGAGTTGTCTCATACTCTGCTCCCTCTGCGACGGTAACATAAGGTCCGCCTCCTTACCCTTGTACCGTGGATCAAGGAGAGTGGCCAGCCAGTAATGGTCCCTCTCCTTGATCCGAAGAATACGAGGATCCTTCCGCAGACTTTGCAGGATCAGGGAGGCCATGCAGCGTAGGTTAGCTGAGGCATTCAGTCCGGAGTCCTCTGGGTCACTAAGGACGACATGATCCGCAGCCACCTCCTCCCAGCCACGTACAAGTCCACTGGTTTCTTGGGACTGTAAATCATCCCTAAAAGACTGCTGCTGATGATGCTGAGTGCCAGCCTCCACCTCCATGCTGACACAATCCTCCTCCTCCTCCTCCTCCTCCTCTTCTTCCTGTGCGATGGGTGGGACAGAAGGAACACTGTCTGGGTAAAGGGGGCCTTGAGAGGCAAGGAAGTCCTCCTCTTCCTGCCTCTGTTCTGCCTCAAGTGCCCTGTCCATTATTCCACGCAGCGTGTGCTCCAACAGGTGGACAAGAGGTACAGTGTCACTGATGCATGCACTGTCACTGCTCACCATCCTCGTGGCCTCCTCAAATGGTGCCAGGACAGTGCATGCATCCCTGATCATGCCCCACTGGCGTGGTGAAAAAAACCCGAGCTCCCCTGACCCTGTCCTGGTGCCGTAGTCGCACAGGTACTCATTGATGGCCCTCTGCTGCGTGTGCAGCCGCTGCAGCATGGCCAACGTTGAGTTCCACCTGGTGGGCATGTCACATATAAGGCGGTTCTTGGGCAGGTTCAACTCCTTTTGCAGCTCAGCCAGGCGAGCACTGGCATTATAAGATCTGCGGAAATGCACACAGACTTTCCTGGCCTGCCTCAGGACATCCTGTAAGCCTGGGTACCTGCCCAAGAACCGCTGCACCACCAGGTTAAGGACGTGAGCCACACAGGGCACATGGGTCAGTTGTCCCTGTCGGAGGGCGGAGAGGAGGTTGGTGCCATTGTCGCAAACCACCATTCCTGGCTTAAGCTGGCGTGGCGTCAACCACCTCTCGGCCTGCCCCTGCAGAGCAGACAGGACCTCTGCCCCAGTGTGGCTCCTGTCCCCCAAACACACCAGCGCAAGCACGGCATGGCATCTTTTTGCCTGCGTACTTGCGTAGCCCCTTGAACGCCTACGGAGCACCGCTGGTTCCGAGGACAAACCACAGGAAGAGGCCATGGAGGAAGAAGAAGAGGAGGGGGTGGAGGAGAGAGGTGTGTCACAACCAGTAGTAGAATTTTGGAGGCATGGCGGCGGAACAACCTCCAACACTACTGCACCTTGTCCTGCATCCTTCCCAGCTGCCAAAAGAGTGACCCAATGGGCCTGCTGGACCATGAGTCAGCGGTAATATGCACCTTACCGCTGACCGCCCTGTCCAGCGAGGCCAAGACATTGCCTTCCACATGCCTGTAGAGAGCCGGAATCGCCTTCCGTGAGAAAAAGTGGCGTTTGGGAACCTGCCACTGAGGAACCGCACAATGCACAAATTCACGGAAGGGGGGGCGAGTCTACCAACTGAAAAGGCAGCAGTTGAAGCGCTAGCAATTTAGCCAAGCTAGCATTCAACCGCTGGGCATGTGGATGGCTGGGAGTGAACTTCTTTTGACGGTCCAGCAGCTGGGGCAGGGAAATTTGCCTGCTAGAATCGGACGTCGGTGTACTGCTAGCAGAGTGGCCGCAAGTACTTGGCTGTGACACACCTAATTCTACACCTTCATTCCTCTCAGTGCAGGTTTCAGAGAGGACTGAAGGTATACTGGGGTTGGAGATCCCAGCTGATGCGGTGCAAGGAGAGGTCCGCTTTGTTCTTTGGTGTGGGTCTTTAAGGTAGGCTTGCCAACGAGCTGCATGGCAGGTCAACATATGTCTGATCAAGCATGTGGTGCCCAAGCGGCTGATGTTTTGGCCACGCGATATACGCTTGAGACATATGTTGCAAACAGCAGCTGTGCGATCTGATGCACTCACCTCAAAAAAGGCCCACACCAAAGAACTTTTTGAATGACGGGCAGAGGCAGCGCCCTGCACAGGCGGAGCTCTGCGGTGTGATTCCGTCGGTGTGCTGGCCACCCAAGGGCATCCTGCCTCGTTGGAGATGTGCCTCCTCCTCATCCTCCTCCTCCTCCTCTCTCCTATTAGGCACCCACGTGGAGTCAGTGACCTCATCATCCCCTCCCTCCTCATCACTGGAGCCAATCTGGCAGTATGCTGCAGCTGCTGGAGCATGACTGCCAGATTGGTGTCCTTCTTGAGCATCCCCTCTCTCTGCTCTCACGCTACTGCCTTCCTCTATCTGGGTATCATCATCAGATCCTTCGAAACGCTGGGCATCCTCCTGGAGCATGTACCCAACACTGTGCTCAAACAGTTCGGGGGACTCCTCAGGAGGAGGACATGGTGTGTCTAGGGAAGGATTGACTAATGAAGATAATGATACCAGAGAAGAGGACGCTTTGGCAGCTGCTTTGCCAGTACCCTGAGCCTGGGTGAGAGAGGATGAGGAGGATGAGGTGGGCTTGGTCATCCACTCTACCACGTCTTTGGCATGATGTGGCTCAACATGTCCAGCTGCCGAAAAGAAGGACAAGCGTGTCCCATGGCCATGTGCTGATGACAATGCACCGCGTCCACGACCAGCACTGTTGCCCCCAGACACAGAGCCTGCTTGCCCTCTTTTTTTGCCTCCTGACTGTCTGCCTCTCCTTGTTTGCCTTCCAGACATTTTAATGGATGGCCTGCAGGGAGATGGGAAAAACAGCAATAAGGGCTACCTTCAGGTGTATACTGTGCAGGAGGCTTAGCAACAATGACACTGACACTGTCCCCTGCCTATCCTTCTCTGTCCCTAAACACAAGGATTTGCAATATGCTTCAGCAAGATTGGTTTAGCACAGAATAGCACACTGACAGTTTCCCTCACTGTCCTTCTCTGTCCCTACAAACAAGATTTAGCACAGAATAGCACACTGATAGTTTCCACGAGTGTCCTTCTCTGTCCCTAAACTCAAGGATTTCAAATATGGTTCAGCAAGATTGGTTTAGAACAGAATAGCACACTGACACTTTCCCTCACTGTACCTCTCTGTCCCTAAACTCAAGGATTTCAAATATGGTTCAGCAAGATTGGTTTAGAACAGAATAGCACACTGTCAGTTTCACTCACTGTCCTTCTCTGTCCCTACAAACAAGATTTAGCACAGAATAGCACACTGATAGTTTCCACGAGTGTCCTTCTCTGTCCCTAAACTCAAGGATTTCAAATATGGTTCAGCAAGATTGGTTTAGAACAGAATAGCACACTGACACTTTCCCTCACTGTACCTCTCTGTCCCTAAACTCAAGGATTTCAAATATGGTTCAGCAAGATTGGTTTAGAACAGAATAGCACACTGACACTTTCCCTCACTGTCCTTCTCTGTCCCTACAAACAAGGTTTAGCACAGAATAACACACTGACACTCTCCCTACCTATCCTTATTTGTCCCTAAACACAAGGAATCCAGGATTAGTAAAGGAAAAAAAATGACACTGTCCCTGCCTATGCTTCTCTTTCCCTGCTCCGGAACACACTACACAAGGCCGCTGCGCTGGCGGCCTTTTATAGTGTGGGGCGTGTACTAAACCCCCTCAGCAATAATTGGCCACAGGCATCCTGCCTGTGGCCAATCATTGCTCTCCTCGCTGCCGGCGCTGTGATTGGCCAAGCATGCGGGGTCACAGTGCATGCTTGGCCAATCACAGCGCCTGGATGACACTGCGATGGCGTAGTGCATTGTGGGCCGTTCGCGTCACTCGAATTTGGCGCGAACGGCCCAAATCGTTCGATCTTCGTCGAACGATCGAACAGCCGATGTTCGAGTCGAACGTATGTTCGACTCGAACACGAAGCTCATCCCTACTCATGAGGTACAACTCCTCCCTAAGACCTCATTATGATCACAATTGCCATGACTTAATAAGTGGACCAAGTTACTCACATGTAGGGATGAGCTCGGTGTTCGAGTCGAACATACGTTCGACTCGAACATCGGCTGTTCGATCGTTCGACGAAGATCGAACGATTTGGGCCGTTCGCGCCTAATTCGAGTGACGCGAACGGCCCACAATGCACTACGCCATCGCAGTGTCATCCAGGCGCTGTGATTGGCCAAGCATGCACTGTGACCCTGCATGCTTGGCCAATCACAGCGCCGGCAGCGAGGAGAGCAATGATTGGCCACAGGCAGGATGCCTGTGGCCAATTATTGCTGAGGGTGTTTAGTACACGCCCCACACTATAAAAGGCCGCCAGCACGGCGGCCTAGTGTAGTGTGTTCCGGAGCAGGGAAAGAGAAGCATAGGCAGGGACAGTGACATTTTTTTTTTCTTGCTTAACCTGGATTCCTTTAGTTTAGGGAAAGAGAAGGATAGGTAGGGAGAGTGTCAGTGTGTTTTACTGTGCGAATCCTTGTTTCTAGGGACAGGGAAGGACAGTGAGGGAAATTCTCCTTGTGCTATAGTGTGCTAAAGCATTGATCATCAACCATCTTTAAAAAATCATTTTTTCTAGGGACAGAAAACTATAGGTAGGGAGAGTGTCAGTGTGTTTTACTGTGATAATCCTTGTTTCTAGGGACAGGGAAGGACAGTGAGGGAAATTCTCCTTGTGCTATAGTGTGCTAAAGCATTGATCATCAACCATCTTTAAAAAAACATTTTTTCTAGGGACAGAAAACTATAGGTAGGAAGAGTGTCAGTTTCTTTCACTGTGATAATCCTTGTTTCTAGGGACAGGGAAGGACAGTGAGAGAAATTCTCCTTGTGCTATAGTGTGCTAAAGCATTGATCATCAACCGTCTTTAAAAAAACATTTTTTCTAGGGACAGAAAACTATAGGTAGGAAGAGTGTCAGTTTCTTTCACTGTGATAATCCTTGTTTCTAGGGACAGGGAAGGACAGTGAGGGAAATTCTACTTGTGCTATAGTGTGCTAAAGCATTGATCATCAATCAGCTTTAAACAAACATTTTTTCTAGGGACAGAAAACTATAGGTAGGAAGAGTGTCAGTTTCTTTCACTGTGATAATCCTTGTTTTTAGGGACAGGGAAGGACAGTGAGGGAAATTCTCCTTGTGCTATAGTGTGCTAAAGCATTGATCATCAACCATCTTTAAAAAAACATTTTTTCTAGGGACAGAAAACTATAGGTAGGAAGAGTGTCAGTTTCTTTCACTGTGATAATCCTTGTTTCTAGGGACAGGGAAGGACAGTGAGGGAAATTCTCCTTGTGCTATAGTGTGCTAAAGCATTGATCATCAACCATCTTTAAAAAAACATTTTTTCTAGGGACAGAAAACTATAGGTAGGAAGAGTGTCAGTTTCTTTCACTGTGATAATCCTTGTTTCTAGGGACAGGGAAGGACAGTGAGGGAAATTCTACTTGTGCTATAGTGTGCTAAAGCATTGATCATCAATCAGCTTTAAACAAACATTTTTTCTAGGGACAGAAAACTATAGGTAGGAAGAGTGTCAGTTTCTTTCACTGTGATAATCCTTGTTTCTAGGGACAGGGAAGGACAGTGAGGGAAATTCTCCTTGTGCTATAGTGTGCTAAAGCATTGATCATCAACCATCTTTAAAAAAACATTTTTTCTAGGGACAGAAAACTATAGGTAGGAAGAGTGTCAGTTTCTTTCACTGTGATAATCCTTGTTTCTAGGGACAGGGAAGGACAGTGAGGGAAATTCTCCTTGTGCTATAGTGTGCTAAAGCATTGATCATCAACCATCTTTAAAAAAACATTTTTTCTAGGGACAGAAAACTATAGGTAGGAAGAGTGTCAGTTTCTTTCACTGTGATAATCCTTGTTTCTAGGGACAGGGAAGGACAGTGAGGGAAATTCTCCTTGTGCTATAGTGTGCTAAAGCATTGATCATCAATCAGCTTTAAACAAACATTTTTTCTAGGGACAGAAAACTATAGGTAGGAAGAGTGTCAGTTTCTTTCACTGTGATAATCCTTGTTTCTAGGGACAGGGAAGGACAGTGAGGGAAATTCTCCTTGTGCTATAGTGTGCTAAAGCATTGATCATCAACCATCTTTAAAAAAACATTTTTTCTAGGGACAGAAAACTATAGGTAGGAAGAGTGTCAGTTTCTTTCACTGTGATAATCCTTGTTTCTAGGGACAGGGAAGGACAGTGAGGGAAATTCTCCTTGTGCTATAGTGTGCTAAAGCATTGATCATCAACCGTCTTTAAAAAAACATTTTTTCTAGGGACAGAAAACTATAGGTAGGAAGAGTGTCAGTTTCTTTCACTGTGATAATCCTTGTTTCTAGGGACAGGGAAGGACAGTGAGGGAAATTCTCCTTGTGCTATACTGTGCTAAAGCATTCCTCATCAACCATCTTTGAAATCCTTGTTTTTTGGACAGTCAGGGAAATTGTCGTTGTGCTATTCTGTGCGAAAGCAATCATCCTCAACCATATTTAGAAATCCTTAAGTAAAGGGACAGAGAAGGACACCTGAAGGTAGCCCTTATTGCTTTTTTCCCATTTCCCTGCAGGCCATCTATTAGAATGTCTGGAAGGCAAACAAGGAGAGGCAGACAGTCAGGAGGCAATAAAAGAGGGCAAGCAGGCTCTGTGTCTGGGGGCAACAGTGCTGGTCGTGGACGCGGTGCATTGTCATCAGGGATGAGCCGAACACCCCCCTGTTCGGTTCGCACCAGAACCTGCGAACAGACAAAATGTTCGTGTAAACTTTAGAACCCTATTAAATACAATGGACTCGAACGTTCGAAATCTAAAGTGTTAATTATAAAGGCTAATATGCAAGTTATTGTCCTAAAAAGTGTTTGGGGACCCGGGTCCTGCCCCAGGGGACATGTATCAATGCAAAAAGAAGTTTTAAAAACGGCCGTTTTTTCGGGAGCAGTGATTTTAATAATGCTTAAAATGAAAAAATAAAAGTGAAATATTTCTTTAAATTTCGTACCTGGGGGGTGTGTATGATATGCATGTGAAGTGGCGCATGTTTCCCGTGCTTAGAACTGTCCCTGCAAAAAATGTCATTTTTGAAAGAAAAAATTGCATTTAAAACTGACTCGCGGCTATTAATGAATTGTCGGCTCCCGGCAATACATACAAAAGTCATTGATAAAAATAAAAAAAAAGCGTGGGTGTTCCCCAGAATTCAATTACCAGGCCCTTCAGGTCTGGAATGGATATTAAGGGGAACCCCGCCGCAAATTTAAAAAAAAATTGACGTGGGGTTCCCCCAAATATCCATTCCAGGCCCTTCAGATCTGGCATGGATTTAAAGGGGAACTCCACCCCAAATTTAAAAAAAAAATGGCGTGGAGTCCCCCTAAAAATCCATACCAGACCCCTTATCCGAGCACGCAACCTGGCCGGCCGCAGGGGAAAAGGGGGGGACGAGAGAGCGGCCCCCCCTCCCTCCTGAACCGTACCAAGCCACATGCCCTCAACATGGGGAGGATGTCCCCATGTTGATGGGGACAAGGGCCTCATCCCCACAACCCTTGCCCGGTGGTTGTGGGGGTCTGCGGGCGGGGGGCTTATCGGAATCTGGAAGACCCCTTTAACAAAGGGGACCCCCAGATCCCGGCCCCCCCTATGTGAATTGGTAAGGGGTACGTTGTACCCCTTCCATTTCACGAAGAAAGCGTAAAAAAATGTTTAAAAAAACACACAAACACCTTGAAAAAGTCCTTTATTAAAAAAAAAAAAAAAAAAAGCGGTGAAATCCAGTGTCCCGCGGCGATCCCGATGTCCAGCGCTGTCCTTCATTGGTTGTGCCTGAGCGGACCTGATGGGGAACTCCCTCTCAGTATTTTAAATGTATAGACCCGCCCCTTCTAAAGTTCCCCATCAGGTCCGCTCAGCGGACCAGATGCGGAACATGAGAAGGGGCGGGTCTATACATGTATTACCAAAGTGAGAGCAGTTCCCCATCAGGTCCGCCCCCTCGGTATGTCAGACCCGCCTACGTCATTGGCTTGAGCGGGGAACTTCCTTCACTATGTAAATTTAAATTACACAGTGAAGGAAGTTCCCCGCTCAAGCCAATGACGTAGGCGGGTCCGACATACCGAGGGAGCGGACCTGATGGGGAACTTTAGAAGGGGCGGGTCTATACATTTAAAATACTGAGAGGGAGTTCCCCATCAGGTCCGCTCAGGCACAACCAATGAAGGACAGCGCTGGACATCGGGATCGCCGCGGGACACTGGATTTCACCGCTTTTTTTTTTTTTTTTTTTTAATAAAGGACTTTTTCAAGGTGTTTGTGTGTTTTTTTAAACATTTTTTTACGCTTTCTTCGTGAAATGGTAGGGGTACAACGTACCCCTTACCAATTCACATAGGGGGGGGGCTTTTTTTTTTTTTTTTTATCAATGACTTTTGTATGTATTGCCGGGAGCCGACAATTCATTAATAGCCGCGAGTCAGTTTTAAAAGACTTTTTTTCTTTCAAAAATGACATTTTTTGCAGGGACAGTTCTAAGCACGGGAAACATGCGCCACTTCACATGCATATCATACACACCCCCCAGGTATGAAATTTAAAGGAATATTTCACTTTTATTTTTTCATTTTAAGCATTATTAAAATCACTGCTCCCGAAAAAACGGCAGTTTTTAAAACTTCTTTTTGCATTGATACATGTCCCCTGGGGCAGGACCCGGGTCCCCAAACACTTTTTAGGACAATAACTTGCATATCAGCCTTTATAATTAACACTTTAGATTTCTCCCATAGATTTTTCGAATTTGCCGCGAACACCCCTATTTGTTCGCTGTTCGGCGAACGGGCGAACAGGCAATGTTCGACTCGAACTCGAAGCTCATCCCTGATTGTCATCAGCACATGGCCATGGGACACGCTTGTCCTTCTTTTCGGCAGCTGGACATGTTGAGCCACATCATGCCGAAGACTTGGTAGAGTGGATGACCAAGCCCTCCTCCTCCTCCTCATCCTCTCTCACCCAGGCTCAGGGTACTGGCAAAGCAGCTGCCAAAGCGTCCTCTTCCCTGGTATCAATGTCAGACTCATCATCAGTCACTCCTTCCCTAGACCCACCATGTCCTCCTCCTGAGGAGTCCCCCGAACTGTTTGAGCACAGTGTTGGGTACATGCTCCAGGAGGATGCCCAGCGTTTCGAAGGGTCTGATGATGAAACCCAGCTACAGGAAGGCAGTAGCGTGAGAGCAGACAGAGGGGATGCTCAAGAAGGACACCAATCTGGCAGTCATGTTCCAGCAGCTGCAGCATACTGCCAGATTGGCTCCAGTGATGAGGAGGGAGGGGATGATGAGGTCACTGACTCCACGTGGGTGCCTAATAGGAGAGAGGAGGAGGAGGAGGATGAGGAGGAGGCACATCTCCAATGAGGCAGGATGCCCTTTGGTGGCCAGTGTAAGGGCAGTACACCGACGGAATCACACCGCAGAGCTCCGCCTGTGCAGGGCGCTGCCTCTGCCCGTCATTCAAAAAGTTCTTTGGTGTGGGCCTTTTTTGAGGCTAGTGCATCAGATCGCACAGCTGCTGTTTGCAACATATGTCTCAAGCGTATATCGCGTGGCCAAAACATCAGCCGCTTGGGTACCACATGCCTGACCAGACATATGTTGACCTGCCATGCAGCTCGTTGGCAAGCCTACCTCAAAGACCCACACCAAAGAACAAAGCGGACCTCTCCTTGCACCGCATCAGCTGGGATCTCCAACCCCACTATAACTTCAGTCCTGTCTGAAACATGCACTGAGAGGAATGAAGGTGTAGAATTAGGTGTGTCACAGCCAAGTAGTTGCGGCCACTCTGCTAGCAGTACACCGACGTCCGATTCTAGCAGGCAAATTTCCCTGCCCCAGCTGCTGGACCGTCGAAAGAAGTTCACTCCCAGCCATCCACATGCCCAGCGGTTGAATGCTAGCTTGGCTAAATTGCTAGCGCTTCAACTGCTGCCTTTTCAGTTGGTAGACTCGGCCCCCTTCCGTGAGTTTGTGCAATGTGCGGTTCCTCAGTGGCAGGTTCCCAAACGCCACTTTTTCTCACGGAAGGCTATTCCGGCTCTCTACCTGCATGTGGAAGGCAATGTCTTGGCCTCGCTGGACAGGGCGGTCAGCGGTAAGGTGCATATTACCGCTGACTCATGGTCCAGCAGGCATGGACAGGGACGTTACCTTTCTTTCACGGCCCATTGGGTCACTCTTTTGGCAGCTGGGAAGGATGCAGGACAAGGTGCAGTAGTGTTGGAGGTTGTTCCACCGCCACGCCTCCAAAATGCTACTACTGGTTGTGACACACCTCTCTCCTCCACCCCCTCCTCTTCTTCTTCCTCCATGGCCTCTTCCTGTGGTTTGTCCTCTGAACCAGCGGTGCTCCGTAGCCGTTCAAGGGGCTACGCAAGTACGCAGGCAAAAAGATGCCATGCCGTGCTTGCGCTGGTGTGTTTGGGGGACAGAAGCCACACTGGGGCAGAGGTCCTGTCTGCTCTGCAGGGCCAGGCCGAGAGGTGGTTGACGCCACGCCAGCTTAAGCCAGGAATGGTGGTTTGCGACAATGGCACCAACCTCCTCTCCGCCCTCCGACAGGGACAACTGACCCATGTGCCCTGTGTGGCTCACGTCCTTAACCTGGTGGTGCAGCGGTTCTTGGGCAGGTACCCGGGCTTACAGGATGTCCTGAGGCAGGCCAGGAAAGTCTGTGTGCATTTCCGCAGATCTTATAATGCCAGTGCTCGCCTGGCTGAGCTGCAAAAGGAGTTGAACCTGCCCAAGAACCGCCTTATATGTGACATGCCCACCAGGTGGAACTCAACGTTGGCCATGCTGCAGCGGCTGCACACGCAGCAGAGGGCCATCAATGAGTACCTGTGCGACTACGGCACCAGGACAGGGTCAGGGGAGCTTGGTTTTTTTTCTCCACGCCAGTGGGGCATGATCAGGGATGCATGCACTGTCCTGGCACCATTTGAGGAGGCCACGAGGATGGTGAGCAGTGACAGTGCATGCATCAGTGACACTGTACCTCTTGTCCACCTGTTGGAGCACACGCTGCGTGGAATAATGGACAGGGCACTTGAGGCAGAACAGAGGCAGGAAGAGGAGGACTTCCTTGCCTCTCAAGGCCCCCTTTACCCAGACAGTGTTCCTTCTGTCCCACCCATCGCACAGGAAGAGGAGGATGAGGAGGATTGTGTCAGCATGGAGGTGGAGGCTGGCACTCAGCATCATCAGCAGCAGTCTTTTAGGGATGATTTACAGTCCCAAGAAACCAGTGGACTTGTACGTGGCTGGGAGGAGGTGGCTGCGGATCATGTCGTCCTTAGTGACCCAGAGGACTCCGGACCGAATGCCTCAGCAAACCTACGCTGCATGGCCTCCCTGATCCTGCAAAGTCTGCGGAAGGATCCTCGTATTCTTCGGATCAAGGAGAGGGACCATTACTGGCTGGCCACTCTCCTTGATCCACGGTACAAGGGTAAGGTTGCGGACCTTATGTTACCGTCGCAGAGGGAGCAGAGGATGAGACAACTCCGGGAGGCCTTGCAGAAAGGTCTGTGCAACGCGTTCCCAGAGACTGGGAGGTTACAAACTCCTGGTCCTGGACAACGAGTTGCTGAGGCTTCGGCCAGTCAAAGAAGGAGCGGTGGGGAAGGTGGCCGTCTGACCGATGCGTTCAGACATTTCTTTAGTCCGCAGCCCCAAAGTATGATCGGTTCCAGCAACCATCGCCAGCGTCTGATAAACATGGTGCAGGAATATCTAGGGGCAAGGTCAGACTTGGACACCTTCCCCACCGAAAATCCTCTGGCTTACTGGGTCTTGAGGATGGATCACTGGCCAGAGCTTGCACAGTATGCAATTGAGCTACTGGCCTGTCCTGCATCCAGCGTTCTTTCGGAACGCACATTCAGTGCTGCTGGAGGATTTGTCACGGATCACACGGTGCGCCTGTCCACCGACTCGGTTGATCGACTGACTTTCATCAAGATGAACCAGTCTTGGATCACCACCAGCTACCACACACCTGATGCTGATATAACAGACTAATTGATTTTAACATGTCACATCCCTTCAAGACTGATGCTGATGCTGAATGCCTGTGCTGTTATGTTGACTGGCTATCCTCCTCCTCCGAGTCCTCAATGATACGATTGATGATGATAGCTTGGAAGATCATTTTTGTTTATGGGTGCCGCCACCAGTGGCTAAGGCCCAATTTTTCAGCCCCTGTTTAACAGGGGCGTGTAATTACAATTTTTGAAGCAATACTTTGCAACAGGGCTCATTGCTGTGCTCCAAGTACAGTATCTGTGAGGGGTTGGAGTGTTGTGCCACCAGTGCCTAAGGCCCAATTTTTCAGCCCCTGTTTAACAGGGGCGTGTCATTACAATTTTTGAAGCAATACTTTGCAACAGGGCTCATTGCTGTGCTCCAAGTACAGTATCTGTGAGGGGTTGGAGTGTTCTGCCACCAGTGCCTAAGGCCCAATTTTTCAGCCCCTGTTTAACAGGGGCGTGTCATTACAATTTTTGAAGCAATACTTTGCAACAGGGCTCATTGCTGTGCTCCAAGTACAGTATCTGTGAGGGGTTGTAGTGTTGTGCCACCAGTGCCTAAGGCCCAATTTTTCAGCCCCTGTTCAACAGGGGCATGTAATTACAATTCTTGATCTAATAATTCACAGCAGGGCCTATTGCTGCACCCACCAAGAGTAACTCTGAGGGCTTACAGTGTTGTGGCAACGCCACCACCACCACCACCACGAAAGGCCCAATTTTTCAGGCCCTGTTCAAAAGGGGCATGTAATTACAATTCTTGATCTAATAATTCACAGCAGGGCCCATTCCTGCACCCACCAAGAGTAACTCTGAGGGCTTACAGTGTTGTGGCAACACCACCACCACCACCACGAAAGGCCCAATTTTTCAGCCCCTGTTCAACAGGGGCATGCAATTACAATTCTTGATCTAATAATTCACAGCAGGGCCCATTGCTGCACCCACCAAGAGTAACTGTCAGGGCTTACAGTGTTGTGGCACCAGCACCACCATCAAAGGCCCAATTTTTACTACCACTGTTCAACAATTATATGTAATTAAAATTCCTGATATAATAGTTGACAGCAGGGCGTTCCAGCACCAACCAAGAGTAACTGTGAGTGCTTACAGTGTTGTGCCAACACCAACAACTAAGGGGCCTATTTCTGCAGAGTATATACGGCAGGTCCCTACTTTCAAACATCCAACTTACAAACGACTCCTACTTGCAAACGCAAGAAGACAACAGGAAGTGAGAGGAAATCTACCCCTTGGAAGGAAAATTCTCTCCTGTAAGAATTAATATGGGAGAAAGGTGTCTCCTCTGTACTGATGCTTTATCACCAATCCTTGTTTCAAGAAAAACACCACATTTCAAAAACAGTTGTCATTGGGACGGAAAGTGAGGTGAAATGTTCTGAACAGGGGCACAGACAGCAAAACAAATGTTACAGGGGTGATAACCCTTACCTATGTTTTCCAAAAAGTTTAAAAATAGATTTTTGGGCTGGAGCTACACTTAAACAATGTACCTGTTCAAAATTACAAACAGATTCTACATAAGAACAAACCTACAGTCCCTGTCTTGTATGCACCGCCTGTATACAGCTGTTCAGAGTATATAGGGCCTTTTTTATTTTATGTGCGGGGTTCCCCTTAATATCCATACAAGACCCAAAGGGGCTGGTAATGGGCTGGGGTGGGGGGGGGGGGGGTCATGGGGTAGCTATGCCATTTTTCTTAAAGATTTTCATCCATATTACCGGGACCAGACATTACATTAAAGCCGCAAGCAGTTTTAAATGGCTTTTTTTTCCTTTAGAAGTGTCATTTTGTGCAGGGACAGTTCTAAACACGGGAAACACGTGGCACTTCACAGGCATACTTTAGACACCCCCCAGGTACGATATTTAAAGGAATATTTGACTTTTTTTTTTTCACTTTATGCATCATTAAAATGACTGCTCCCGAAAAACGACCGTTTTTAAAACTTCTTTTTGCATTGATACATGTCCCCTGGTGCAGAACCCGGGTTCCCAAACCCTTTTTAGGACAATAACATGCATAATAGTCGTTATAATTAGCACTTTAGAATTCGAACGTTCGCATCCATTGTATTTAATAGGGTTCTAATGTTCGTACGAACTTTCGGTCCGTTCGCGGGTTCTGGTGCGAACCGAACCCGGGGGTGTTCGGCTCATCACTACTCACATGTTTGTTCTTACCTCACTTATATTTCAACTGGCCTGATTTTGCTGTGACTTCTGAATAAATTTTAGGTTCTGGCTTTATTGTTCAGCATCTGTATCTCTGTACTGCCGACCCCTGACATGACTTTTGATCATACTCTTGTACAGAAAAAAGCCGAGTGTCAGGAAATCCTCAGAAGCCACCGGACTTCAAACACCAGGTCACTTTCAGCTGTAGCTGATAATGCATTTCATGACTTCACCCTTTCATCAGGGCTCATAATCTAGTCTGAGCTTTATGGCCCGTACACACGATCTGAAAATCGGACGACAGATCGCCCGACTTTTTTCGCTTAAGAGTCGCAAGTAGAAATTTAATAGGTTACTAAAGTCACGAAAATTCTCGTACGATAGAAAAAAAAAATCAGAAGTGATGTCATGTGTTGTAATGCATTTGTATTGTATATTTGGATGACAACTATACTGACTAAACGAAAATCGTAAGATCTGGTATCATACGAGGAAAAATGTTGTGCTTGTCCGATCGAATAATATTAGATGAATTGTTGTGATCGGTTCTCGAAAGCTCTGTACTAACAATCTGATTTGTACGATTTTCAGATCGTGTGTATGGGACATTAGGTACAGGTGATGCCCCAGCAGTCAAGATCCTTTCTGAAATCTTAAATATGCTATTTATTTAACCATTGCCACTGTATGTACTGTCTAATTACAACTAGTCCTGCCCTGGCACATTCCAAACTTCTCGCACTTGAACCCAAAAACTGGGCTTATGGAGATAAAACCAGCTCTCACATTTCATACACTCTTTTCCTGACAGTAAGGTATTCACATGCCAACTCACCCCTTTTGAGGGGATCTGAATGCAACAAGGCCCCCTAAGAGGAACACTCTCCACCTCCTATCAACTAATTTCATTAAATCAAAATCTATCCTCCAACTCCTTCCTACAAAAATGACAAAATTCTTCTTTCTCTCAGGAACCAGGACTACATTATTCATGTTTACATCACACCTTTAAATTTAAGGCATATCTAGAAAATACCTACAACTTAACTTTTGACGAGGTGGTACAGTACTATCTCACATTTTCCCAGGCACTAGTGACAAGTCCTGGAGAGGTGGTAAACTCAAAGGCAATCTCATGCACATTTTCTGAGACTGCTGCCTCGTACACACGGCCGAGAATCTCGTCGTTAAAAACATGTCGTTTTTTTCGACGAGATCCTTGGACAAGAAACTTGTCCCGGCCGAGTGTACACACGCTCATTTCAAAGAACCCGCGGTTCTTTGAATGGAGCGTACGCGGTGACGTCATCAAATATGATGAGCATGCGCTCGTCACATCCGATGCCGTCGCCGCCATCTTGGTTCACCCTACCTATGCCTAGGAAGCTACCGCGCATGCGTCAAAGTCATTTCGAGCATGCACGGGCTTCCCGGCAAACAGGTAAGTGTACACACACACAATTTTCTCGTCGAGAAACAGGCTGACGAGAATCTCGACGAGAAAATAGAGAGCAGGTTCTCTATTTTCTCGTCGAGATTCTTGTCGCTTTTCTTGACGAGAAACCATACACACGAACAAATTTCTTGGCAAGAATTCTCTGCCAGCAAGTTTCTTGCTGGTTTTTGCAGAGAAACTCAGTCGTGTGTACAAGGCTTGCCTCAAGATCAAGTCGCAAGGCACTCAAGTGATCCTTCAACTTATAGCACCAACCTCAATCACAACCCCCCAGCAAACTGTATCTGTTACACCTCACAACAATTACAAAGTCCAGGAACCAAAATTTCTTGCTAGTGTACCTTTTCAATGAGGAAAAAAGCCTGTATTCCATGTAACTAGAAGCATACTAGCCCCACTACACTCTACCACTGGTTTGCCAATGTAAATAACATCACACAGATGGAAGACAGCTCACTCAGAGAAAACCTGATACTTTTAGAAAGACGTGTTCTACTGGATATAATTCAAATTCTCTTCTGAATATACTTTAGTGCACTTGAATGATGCCACAGACCCTCCCTTTAGAGGAATATCTAAACTATCTATTTTGCAACTAAAACCTGAGACTGTATTAATGCAGTTAGTCTATCTGCTCCACTTCCATCCCCCTTTTCCCCCTGGGGGAATGAGGTGGCGCAACCTCTGGACTTCCTTCCCTTTCCTTCCCCAAATTTCCCCTCTCTTACTTAATTAAGACTAATTTTCTTTGATTACCCCCCCCCCCCCATTTCCCCCCACCATGCTTCTATCCCCTCTCTAATACACTGTTCTATAATTTTTTTTACAAATAAAAATTAAGCACACACACAACATGACACTATATTCACTTGGTGCTAACCATAAAACCCATATGTACAACTGTTTATTACCTAATGTATGCTGGAGTGGCAATAGCGTCCAGACTGGCAGATGACCCTAGCAGCAAAAACTGCTTTTTTGTTATTTTTCTATTTATTTATTTTTGTATGTTTACGTGCATCATGCTTAGGGCAGCCCATTCATTTCAATGGGCTTGCCTATGTGTGAGAAACGTGCTGAAAAGGTGAATGCAAAATGTAAAAAGTTGCCAAACCACAAAATGCAAGGTACTGCAGTACCATGCTTTGTGGGGCACACAAACGCTCTCATGTTTGCAAGATGCATGGGGGTGCCATTATTGACACTACTGTGTGTCTGCAAAGGGGCCCCAGATTTATGTGCCATGTGGGAAAGTGTGCAATTTTGCTTGCATTCCCACAACGCACTACCGTGTTTCCCAGAAAATAAGACCTACCCCGAAAATAAGACCTAGCGTTATTTTCCAGGAGTGCTGCAATATAAGCCCTACCCCGAAAATAAGCCCTAGTTTAAAATGCTTGTAAAATCCTATGTAGCGGGCATGCACTTTCCCAGTGTATTTAAAACTGGCAGAGACACCAGTAATGTGCAGTTCCCTGCAGCCCAGCGGGTGGCGCTGTCGCCTTGGGCTGGGGTTGAACCATTGCTGTGTGCCATACCCCTTTTTGTCCTCTCTCAGCGGTTGTATGGTGGGGCGGGGAACCCGCCGTGCTTGCTGGGAGAGGGTATAAAGGGGCCGGCCATCTTTGTCACGGGGCGAGTCCCAGGCACCTTCAGCCTGAGGGTGGTGGTTCGTGTCGGGAGTCTAGGCGGCCTAGGCCTAGAGGACGTTCGGAGGTCGTGTCCCATCCCAGGCACCTTTAGCCTGGGGTGAGGTACTCGGATGGAGGTCTGGGGCCCAGTGTCCTTCACTGTGTTCCGCAAGGGATGGATTTCCTAGGGGGACCCCGGGAGTGGGCTCCCTGAATCCAGTGGCGTAAGGGACTGGAGGGGGTACTCGCCTGAAGACCTGGTGCAGCATATTGCCAGTGACGGGTGAGCCTCCGGAGACCTCCCGGAGGGATATCTCCCTCGCCAAGGGACCGCAATACACTTTTAGAAGGAGAGAAGAAGTGTTCATTGTGTCTGGGCCTACTCGTATCCACACCCCCCCCCCTGTCTGTTCTACTCGTTGAGGGAGTCCAACTGACTGTGTTTTACTCTGATATTGGAAGAATAAAGGAGTGTTGGACTTTAATGGTGAAGGGCTTATTTTCTGGCAGACACTGTGCAAAAGGAGGAGGAGGCTCTGATGCAGAACACCGACCCGAAGGTAAAGAGGATCTTCTCACACCACACACACATCTGTGGTGGGAACTTGGCGTGGTGACCCCGCACTCTCTCAACCAAGGTACCCCTAGACAAAAGCCAGAGACAGATGATGTGACAAGAGGGAGAGAGAGTGGAGGCCGCTACACCTATAATCCACTCTATTACAGTAGTATATAATGTACAATGTGTGCGTTTCTGTAATATAATTGCGGGGAAGAGAGTTCCGGCGGGTCATAGAAGCGCAGAGCGGCGCTATAACGAAGGTATTTGCCACAATTATATTGCAGAAACACACACATTGTACATTATATAATACTGTAAAAGACTGGATTATAGAATTTCACACTGGGGATGCCTGTGAGGCAGGGAGAGAGAGGGGGAGAGAAGACAGCACATTACATGGTAAGACCTACCCCAAAAATAAGCCCTACTGTGTCTTTTGTTGCCAAAATTTATATAAGACCCAGGCTTATTTTCGGGGAAACACGGTAGTATGAACAACGCCTTATAACTTGGTACAAGATTTCTTTTTGTGAAATAGTCTTTCTCTGTAAAATGTCCCAAGCATTTAATAAATAATAGCATAATTTCAGCATTTCTGTAATATAAAGATGTATCATAGACAGCACACTGTGATAGATGGTATCTGTGCATGATAGAGTATTGCAGAAACAAGACCAGAACCATGGCGATGATCTGGTCACGCACAAAGCAGAGATGAAATGCTGTATATGCAAGCTGTAAGGACAGATCACAAATGTAATAAGCTTGCGACAAAGTGTTCTTTACGTCTCTCTATTCATTACAAAGACACGTTCATATAGACAGCATTCAGGCGTGACAGATATGATGCTAATGTATTAAAAGGACATAAATGCAAATCATTCCAAAATCACAGAAATACAACAATACAGAACATTTTTTTTTTTGTTTTGTTTTTATTGTAAATACTGCTGAGATAGCTTACTTATTTCAAATGTTTGTTCTTTCCACAATTTCATAAGGGAATTTAATGCAGAGATTTATATATTTGTACCACTACTAGCAGTTGTCTGTATTTCTTTTACCAAAGTTTATTGAGAAGGAACTACACTGTATCTGAGAACCACAAACCAAAAACTATTTACCGGTAATTCATTTTTAATTTTCAAAGTAAACTCACCCCTACATTTATGTCTCTATGCTTTATTTTGCTAGAAAACACCCCCTTGCATTTCTGGCCATCTTGAGTAGGGGCCAATGATTCATGTAGCATTTACTTCCTGCAATCCACCTGCCCTTAGCTCAGTCATACAGACAGGAGGATGTGTTTAGCTGGGAAAGCCCCTCCTCTCCTTCTCCCCTCCTAAAGACTCATGGAATGTATGACATCATTTGCCATAGTAAATACAGTATCTCACAGAAGTGAGTACACCCCTCACATTTTTGTAAATATTTTATTATATCTTTTCATTTGACAACACTGAAGAAATTACACTTTGCTACAATGTAAAGTAGTGAGTGTACAGCTTGTATAACAGTGTAAATTTGCTGTTTCCTCAAAATAACTCAACACACAGCCATTAATGTTTAAAGTGGTTGTAAACCCACTTTTTAAACAAAGCCCTACAGGTAAGCCTAGATTAAGGCTTACCTGTAGGTGCAAGAAATATCTCCTTAACCTACACGGTTAAGGAGATATTTGTATGTAAATGCGGCGACGCTGACGTCACCCCATTCACAAATTCGGTTAGGTCGCAACATTCGACAACGTAGCCGAATTCGACAGCTCACGCGCGCATGCGCGGAGTCACGTCTTCTCCGCTCCGGCCAATCACAGCGCCGGAGCGGCGCTGTGATTGGCTGCAGCGGCGATACCCGGAAGTAACATTCCGGCTATCGCCGCAGCGATGGATGCGGCTAGAGGAGGGACACGGACGACTTTGGGGGCCCCGATCGAAGGTAAGTGGTACATAATGAGCTAGTATGCTAGTCATACTAGCTCATTATAGCTTTGTCTTGCAGGTTAGTCAAAAAAAAAAAAAAAAGATATAAGGGTTTACAACCACTTTAAACCGCTGGCAACAAAAGTGAGTACACCCCTAAGTGAAAATGTCCAAATTGGGCCCAATTAGCCATTTCCCTCCCTGGTGTCATGTGACTCGTTAGTGTTACAAGGTCTCAGGTGTGAATGGTGTGGTAAATTTGGTGTTATCGCTCTCACTGGTCACTGGAAGTTCAACATGGCACCTCATGGCAAAGAACTCTCTGAGGATCTGAAAAGAATTGTTGCTCTACATAAAGATGGCCTAGGCCAGTAATGGCAAACCTTGGCACTCCAGATGTTGTGGAACTACATTTCCCATGATGCTACACTACACTGCAGAGTGCACGAGCATCATGGGAAATGTAGTTCCAAAACATCTGGAGTGCCAAAGTTCACCATCACTGGCCTAGGCTTTAAGAAGATTGCCAAGACCCTGAAACTAAGCTGCAGCATAGTGGCCAAGACCATACAGCGGTTTAACAGGACAGGTTCCACTCAAAACAGGCCTCGCCAAGGTCGACCAAAGAAGTTGAGTGGACGTGCTCAGCGTCATATCCAGAGCTTGTCTTTGGGAAATAGACATATGAGTGCTGCCAGCATTTCTGCAGAGGTTGAAGGGATGGGGGGTCAGCCTGCCAGTGCTCAGACCATATGCCGCACACTGCATCAAATTGGTCTGCATAGCTGTCGTCCCAGAAGGAAGCCTCTTCTAAAGATGATGCACAAGAAAGACTGCAACAGTTTTCTGAAGACGAGCAGACTAAAGACATGGATTACTGGAACTATGTCCTGTGGTCTGATGAGACCAAGATAAACTTATTTGGTTCAGATGGTGTCAAGCGTTTGTGGCGGCAACCAGGTGAGGAAAGTACAGTGTGTCTTGCCTACAGTCAAGCATGGTGGTGGGAGTGTCATGACTGTATGAGTACTGCCAGCACTGGGGAGCTACAGTTCATTGAGGGAACCATGAATGCCAACATGTACTGTCACATACTGAATAAGAGCATGATCCCCTCCCTTCAGGGACTGGGCCGCAGGGCAGTATTCCAGCATGATAACGAGCCCAAACACACCTCCAAGACGACCACTGCCTTGGTAAAGAAGCTGAGGTTAAAGGTGATGGACTGGCCAAGCATGTCTCCAGACCTAAACCCTATTGAGCATCTGTGGAGCATCCTCAAACGGAAGGTGGAGGAGTGCAAGGTCTCTAACATCCACCAGTTCCGTGATGTCATCATGGAGGAGTGGAAGAGGACTCCAGTGGCAACCTGTGAAGCTCTGGTGAACTCCATGCCCAAGAGAGTTAAAGCAGTGCTGGAAAATATCGGTGGCCAAGCAAAATATTGACACTTTGGGCCCAATTTGTACATTTTCACTTAGGAGTGTACTCACTTTTGTTGTCAGCGGTTTAGACATTACTGGCTGTGTGTTGAGTTGTTTTGAGGGGACAGCACATTTACACTGTTATACAAGCTGTACACTCACTACTTTACATTGTAGCAAAGTGTAATTTCTTCAGTGCTGTAACATAAAAAGATATAATGTGAGGGGTGTACTCACTTTTGTGAGATACTGTATAATATATTTTACGATTGATTTACTAATGCTAGCAGCATAAGGAATAAAATTAGTCAATATTGATTGAGAAAGTGAAGTTCCCTTTTAATTAAAGATAACATTAGGATACAAGTTGGGTACATGGTTAAAATGTTGAATGAAACAAGGTCAGGAGATGAAGTTATCTGTATGTTGAGTCTGTTGAGTGAGTGATGCTTTTAAAGATGAAGCCATCTAGACAGTGCGCTGCTTTTGATCAGGCTGAGCTAACCTACAGGTTTGCTTTGGGAGAGAGCGACAAAAAGCCAAACCTGCTGCATTAATAAGCAGGAAGACATTGCTAATCTTTCATTCTGTAAATGCTGTAGAACTGGTGGTCTTGCTGATGTACCTGCTTCAGTGACAGAGGTGCCATTAGAAATCATGGTGCTCTGTACAACCTACATGGCAGGCAGACAGTTGAGAAAAAAGAGGCAGTGTGCACTGTACACCGTAGAGAAATTTGGGAATGGTAAATTGCACTAACAATAGGAGAAGTTTAAACGTTGTACAGAGCACAGGGGTCAAAAGCCAACTTGCCCCAGCACACTGATATAAAAGAAGCTGGAACTTTTATTTAACTGTTGGCAGATTACTCCTCATGCAACTAAAATCATTAAATAGTCCCCTTTTTGCCCCCTGCAAAGCGTCCTCTGATTGGACAAAGTGGAAAGCACGGCATCATCACCACGCCTCCCACCTTGTCTAAGCAGAGAACATTTTGCATTTGATCAGAAAATGCAATGCATTCTCTGAATGGCACCATGCAGAGCCGATGACCTCCTGTATTCACAATGCATCATACCGGCTGCTCAGGGACCTGAAAGTAAGTGGAGATCACTGAATGGGTGGTGTCTACTACAGTGATTTCCAGCTTCCAGGGGCATCAGCCAGGTAAGGTAAAAACATAGACTGGACCAATGTAACTATGTAAAAATATACCATACCTTCTTTAAGGTAAACCTGTAAGAGAACTATGGGAACTCCCAAGGTTGGATTGTGGAAGAGTTCATAGTAACATTGATATTCTGAAAAGGCAACTGATTTTGTCATATGTCACATCTTTTCCTGTCAGGGTTGCTGTGGTAGCAAGTACATGGGATGGAGAAACTAGACAGATATTACACTTTTGAAATTCAATGAGGCCCATTCATGTCTTCAACCATGCCATACAATGTGACTTTGTGTATACCTCCAAAGGTATAATTCAGACGAAAGATAAAGATACAAAATATTGACAGTTTTTTTCAATATATAACATACATATCCATAAAAGAAGCTTAAAACCAAATATTCAAGTTAGCCATCCGTATTTACTGTTTATATGACCTTGAGATCAACTAGAAAAGTTTGACGCATTTCACAGTAAACCCCGCTTCATCAGGACCTGTGATCTTAATATAAATGTGCTTCAAGTAAACTTGTAGGAGAATGGCTGATGGCAAGGTCTGCCGAGCCCAGTGGGGAGAAACCAAATTCAACGTGCTGCTAACCCAAAACAAATTGTGTGTATGCCTATAATACCATAATTAACCCTTACTTTGTATATATTTGTAAACTTGCAATAAGGGAAGAATGAAGAGTACAGTCCTTAGACTTGGAGACTGCTATTAAAACCAACCAGCATCACAGCATTCTGTTCAAGATGGCGCACGAGCACAGTGTATGCATCACATACATGAAAATCAGTATGTAAGTTCTTTTTGTCAGAGGGTCAGCAGTATTGACATTGCTAATACAACAAACAGCATAGAAGTATAACAGAGAATTGTAGACACGTCAGGAAAATTGATTTATTCATGTAAACTTGGTTCTCAAAGAAACAGGAAAACTAAGGTTTGAATATTGCAATGTCATCCACGTTTTATCAAGGAAAGGTGGTTATACCTCAACTGGGGAAACTACCTAGAGTTGGAGGTAGAGGAAGCTAAATAGGGGGAGAATAGGAAGAAAAAAAAATGTTATTGTTGGTTATAGTCCCCTTAGGCCTCCCACCTTAATTCCAAGTTGGAGTAGGGAATGGACTGCCGGCCGTTTGGTGGTAAGGTAACTGTTCAAATTCATTGGTAATTGTTCATCTGGAAGAGTATTTAAATTAATTCCAGTAAAACCACTTCTTGTTCACATCTGAGGTCTTGTCCTTAAAGGCCTTTGTGAGATCTTTAATTTCATGAATATTATTTACCCTGGAAAACCATTGGCTTACAGTTGGAGGGGAGGTTATTTTCTAAGAACTAGGAATGCAGGCCTTGGGTGCATTTAGCAACTGTAGCAGCAGAGATTTTTTTGCAGAATTTTCCTGGGCAAAGGGGTAAGGTGTAGAAAAATTGCCTGTGGATTGTCCGATGGGGAAAAACAGTAATTTTTGTATGATCTCCAGAAGACCTTCTGCCAGAAGATGTGCAGAACCAGGCACTACCAAAAAATATGTAAGAAAGTGAGTATTTATGCACCACATCGCCAGCAGGTCGCAGGCTGTCCTGGAAATAGTCTTGAAAGAATGACCAGTCTTCTGTACCATCTGGTTACAATTTTGTAAGAGATTCCTTGGTATCTGTTACAGATTGATGCCTTATGTGCAAAAAACAAAATTCTCTTTCCCATTTCTGAAGGAAACCGGGGTCTTCCAGAGAAAATGTAGTCAAAAATGCTCAGTGTGAGAGTGACAGTGCTCAATGTACAAGCTCATTGGACAAGAACGTCCTCTCAAAGGTACTCTGATCTCTCCTGAACTGTTGAGGGGCCTAGGGAATAGAGGAAAGAAGTCAACTGTATGCAGCGCCAATTATCGACGCCCATTCATTTTGAATTTGGTTCCCAAAGTGCACCCATGCAGCAAACAACAACCTCGTAATGGAAACAGTAGGGTTCTATGCATTTTTGGTACAGTGTCATTCATTGGGGTCCCATAGTATATGGATGGACACATGCTAGTTTATATTTTAATAGGCTATTCATTTTTATCTTGTTATTTTTGCTGGAGTTCTTCTGTAAAGATTTCCTTCTAGTATGAACTTTAAATCCTTATAAACATACTTGGAATGATTGAACTTATTTTTTCCCTCAGAGTTTTTATCCCTTATTATGTAACATCAAAATCAATTAATTCTTAATCCCTTATTTTGTTACCATCTACTGCCAGGATTACATAAATGTAATTTCTTTTCATCTAGGAGGGAGAACGACAAGCATGCATACTGTACAGTGAATTCAGATATCCATATCGGACATGCACTCTAGTCTTAGATCTCAGTTCAGTAGCCTAGCTCAGTAGAGCATGGATTCCTTCATGCATAGCACATAGCATAACTCTTTATAAGCAGGATGACCTCACTCCTGGACTAAAGTGCCCTCCTGATATTTTAGTCAACAGCTCCTCTCCCCAACGCAGGATGCTAAACACAGCTCACTTGACTTTTCTTTCTACACTTACAGTAAGGCCCTTGTTATTTTTAGGCTTGTAGCTCAGCTGTCCCAATGTCATATAAGCAGAGCAGCTTGCAATAGTCCATTTGTTTAAACTGGATAGCTCTGGATCCGTTACAATAGCAGACACGTGAAAAGCATTGTTTAGCGTCTGTTGTTTTCTCTCATTTTTCACATTGACAGCTTGCCCTATCAGTTGATCATGTTTACCTGTCATCTCACACCAAATAGATTGCAGGTTTTAAAAAAGCCAGATAATTTGTTATCTTGCAAAGAGAAGATGACTTATGTTGTTTATTTTTCTCAGCATTTATATGCTTTTTCCATAACATCATGTGAGTCTGCTTTCCTCATTAATTAATTTGTAAACTCAATAGAAAAAAAGTAGATAAAAACTTGAAACCATATGTGCTCAAAGAAATAATAAACTTGATCTTTTTTTTCTTTAAAGTGCTGCAACAAGGGCTCATGCACATTGGCGCAGAGGGCCACCTGTACAAACCAATGACAGGAAGCAGCTGCATACTCAGAGTGAATACATATGTACCGGTACAGACGATCTGTGTGCAAGGGGTGTGCATCCATATCTGTATGCATCTACAGTTGTGGCCAAAAGTTTTGAGAATGACATATTATTTTCACAAAGTCTGCTGCCTCCATTTTTAAGGCAATTTGCATATACTCCAGAATGTTATGAAGAAAAGTCCCTCTTCGTCATGAAAATTAACTTAATCCCATAAAAAACATTTCCACTGCATTTGTGAAGGAGGCTTCAGGGCACCCAAGTAAGTCCAGCAACCGCTAGGACCGTCTCCTACAGTTGAGTCAGCTGTGGGATTGGGGCACCGCCAGTGCAGAGCTTGCTCAGAAATGGCAGCAGGCAGGTGTGGGTACATCTGCACACACAGTGAGGCAAGGAATTTTGGAGGATGGCCTGATGTCAAGAGGGAGCCACTTCTCTCCAGGAAAAACATCAGGGGCAGACTGATATTCTGCAATAGGTACAGGGATTGGACAGCTGAGGACTGGGGTAAAGTAATTTTCTCTGATGAATCCCCTTTCCAATTGTTTGGGGCATCTGGAAAAAACCTTGTTCAGAGAAGAAAAGGTGAGCGCTATCAGTCCTGTGTCATGCCAACAGTAAAACATCCTGAGATCATTCATGTATGGGGTTGCTTCTCAGCCAAGGGAGTGGGCTCACTTACAATTTTTCCTAAAAACACATCCATGAATAAAGAATGGTCCAAAAACATCTCCCGAGAGCAACTTCTCCCAACCATCCAAGAACAGCTTGGTAACGAACAATGCCTTTTCCAGCATGATTGAGCACCTTGCCATAAGGCCAAAGTGATAACTAAGTGGCTTGGCGAACAAAACATCAACATTTTGGGTCCATGGCCAGGAAACTCCCCAGACCTTAATCCCATTGAGAACTTGTGGTCAATCCTCAGAACGCGGGTGAACATAAAAAAAACCCCACAAATTCCGACAAAATCCAAGCATTGACTATACAAGAATGGGCTGCAATCAGTCAGGATGTGGCCCAGAAGTTGATTGACAGCATGCCAGGGGAATTGCAGAGGTCTTGAAATAGAAGGGTCAACACTGCAAATATTGTCTTTGACTTTGTGAAAATATATATTTGTATCATTCTCCAAACTTTTGGCCACGGCTGTATACACTCGGATCTGCATTTACTAGCGTACAGCTGAATCATGATTTTTAAAGGTGGTTGTACGCAACACCTGTGACTCATGGGCATAGAAGTATGAAGTGTTTACAGTTTATAGCCCTGAGCACTCATGTACATGAGCCCTAGGTTTCAGCTCTATATCAATAAGGAAAATAACATTAAAATAAATATTTTGTTTAAAATCAGAAACTTTGCCTAACAAAAGAGAAATTAGAGAAAATCCCCAACTGGATATAGTGACATGTCTAGAATAATGTTACAATATAATACAAAAAAATGGCCCTGGGAAGCCATGGGAACCCTTGGCATTATATGCACAGCATACTTAGACACATTTTGGAACTCTTATGCCGCGTACACACGATCGGAAATTCCGACAACAAAACCGTGGATTTTTTTCCGACGGAATGTTGGCTCAAACTTGTGTTGCATACACACGGTCACACAAATCTTGTCGGAAATTCCGAACGTCAAGAACGCAGTGACGTACAAGACGTACGACAAGCTGAGATCAATGAACTTCAATAGGCAGTTCGGGCTCTTCTGCTTGATTCTGAGCATGCAGGGGTTTTTTTTGTGCGATCGTGTGTACCCGGCATTAGTTTGCTCTCCTCCAGTACTTACAAATCAGTGCTTCTCTTCACTGCTGTTGCCAACTTTTCCACCGCATCATTCCTCTTTGAACATTGGGCAGCCAATGAAGATGTTACTGCTGCATAGATGCAATGGAGTTACATTGTCCATGCATCTGGCTTCCATTCTCAGCATCTGTAAGATGCTGAGTGTGGGTTAAGAAACTAAAGCTAGTCATAGACTGGTAGTAGTTTTTATTTTCTTTCGTTCAGCCAACATGTATATGGAGGTTTTCTATTTTTTTTGTCCTATTGATGGAACTACAGTAGATGGACTGGTGTCTTTTTTTTTTTAACCTGACTAATAGAGTTGAGCGGACACCTGGATGTTCGGGTTCGACGGGTTCGGCCGAACTTTGGAAAAAAGTTCGGGTTCGGGACCGAACTTTAACCCGAACCCGGACCCGAACCCGAACCCCATTGAAGTCAATGGGGACCCGGACTTCTAAGGACTAAAAAGGCTCTAAAAAAGTAATGGAAAGGGCTAGAGGGCTGCAAATGGCAGCAAAATGTTGTTAAGAGCATGGCAAGTGCTCTGCAAACAAATGTGGATAGGGAAATAACTTAAAATAACATAAAAAAAATTAAAATAAAAAATAATAATCTTGACCTAGGAGGACGAGGTCCATATGGAGTAGGAGGTTGAGGTGGCGGTGGATGTGGCTGTGTAGGTGGAAGCGGCGGTGGAGGAGGACGAGGTAGCCAACACTGATTCAAAAATACAACAATGGCTGGGTAAGGCCGGTGATGTGTCGAATTCTGTCCCCCGTCAAATAGTGTCCACCCTGTACTGCGCTTGCTCAGTATGTAGGACAAGGGGATTTCGAAAATCTCCCAAGACGAACGGCGCCTGCGTGGTGAGTTCAGGTGAAGGCCACACCATCCGTGGTTCAAGCCGAGCCAAGTGAGGCCGTGCCCGAAGCGTGGCGATTGAACCGAGCCCGTGAGGGGCCCTGTTACTATGTGCTACCGTATGTCCACTTGGATGGTGGGGCTTGAACCTGCACTCACAGCGCAGGCGCCGTTCATCTTCGGAGATTTTGTGAATCTCCTTGTCCTCTGTACTGCGCAAGCGCTGCGCCTTCGCAGTATGGGCCGGACACAATCCGATGGCCGGACAGTTTTTGTCACAATTCCGGTATACATGTCTATTCTGCACAAGGTACGGACAAGTCCTGTGGGATCCATGCCTGGTTCATTTTAATGAACGTGAGCTTGTCCACATTGGCTCTGGACAGGCAGCTGCGCTTGTCTGTGATAACGCCCCCTGCCGTGCTAAATACACGTTCAGATAATACACTGGCTGCAGGGCAGGCCAGCACCTCCAAGGCATAAACGGCAAGCTCAGGCCATGTGCCCAATTTGGAGACCCAGAAGTTAAAGGGGGCAGACCCGTCATCCAGTACGTGTAGGCCTGTGGACACATACTGCTCAACCATGTTGGTGAAATGCTGCCTCCTGCTAAGACGTTCCATCTCAGCTGGTGGTGCTGGTTGTTGTGGCGTGCTGACAAAGCTTTTCCACATTTCAGCCATGCTAACCCTGCCTTCTGAGGTGCTGCCGGTGCCCCGGCTGCATTGGCGACCTCTTCCTCCTCCTCTGCCTTCGCCTTGTGCTTCCACCGTACGCCCGCTGTCAGGTGGGAATGCCACCAGCAGCGCGTCTACCAGCGTACGCTTGTACTCGCGCATCTTACGATCCCGCTCCAGTGAGGGAATTAAGGACGGTACGTTGTCCTTGTAACGGGGATCCAGCAGGGTGGCCACCCAGTAATCAGCACCAGTTAAAATGTGGGCAACTCGGCGGTCATTGCGGAAACACTGCAGCATGTAATCGCTCATGTGTGCCAGGCTGCCCAGAGGCAAAGAAAAGCTGTCCTCTGTGGGAGGTGTATCGTCTGTGTCCTCTGTATCCCCCCAGCCACGCACCAGTGATGGCCACGAGCTGGTCTGGGTGCCACCCTGCTGTGAAAATGGCTCCTCCTTCTCCTCCTCCTCCTCCATCTCCTCCTCCACCTCGTCATCCTCCAGAACTGTGCCCTTTCTGCCGGACAATTGTGTACCTGGCGTTTGTTGGTGCAGGAACCCACCCTCGTAGCCACTTGTGAAAGACTGCCCTGAAAGCCTTTGAAATGATCCCGCTTCCTCCTCCTCCTCCTCATCCTCCTGTGCCACATCCTCTTCCATCATCGCCCGAAGCGTTTTTTCAAGGAGGCATAGAACTGGGATAGTAACGCTAAGAACGGCGTCATTGGCACTGGACATGTTGGTGGAGTACTCGAAACAGCGCAATAAGGCACACAGGCCCCGCATGGAGGCCCAGTTATTGGTGGTGAAGTGGTGCTGTTCCGCAGAGCGACTCACGCGTGATTGCTGCAGCTGAAACTCCACTATCGCCTGCTGCTGCTCGCACAGTCTGGCCAGCATGTGCAAGGTGGAGTTCCACCTTGTGGGCACGTCACATATGAGGCGGTGAGCGGGAAGGCCGAAGTTACGCTGCAGCGCTGACAGGCGAGCAGCAGCAGGGTGAGAACGCCGAAAGTGCGCACACACAGCCCGCACTTTCTGCAGCAGCTCTGGCATATTGGGGTAATTTTTAAGGAACCTCTGGACCACCAAGTTCAGCACATGCGCCAGGCAAGGGATGTGCGTCAAACCGGCTAGGCCCAGAGCTGCTACGAGATTTTGCCCATTATCGCACACCACCAGGCCGGGCTTGAGGCTCACTGACAGCAACCACTCATTGGTCTGTTGTTCAATGTCCCTCCACAACTCCTGCGTGGTGTGGGGTTTTTCCCCCAAACAGGAAAGTTTTAAAACTGCCTGCTGTCGTTTACCCCTGGCTGTGCTGAAGTTGGTGGTGAAGGTGTTACGCTGACCGGATGAGGAGGCGGTAGAGGATGAGGAAGCGGAGTAGGAGGAGTTAGCAACAGGAGGCAAACTGAAGCGCCCTGCAATCCTCGGTGGTGGAAGGACATGCGCCAAACTGCTATCTGCCTCAGGCCCAGCCGCCACTGCATTTACCCAGTGTGCTGTTAGGGAGATATAACGTCCCTGACCGTGCTTACTGGTCCACGCATCCGTAGTTAGGTGGACCTTGCCACAGATGGCGTTGCGCAGTGCACACCTGATTTTGTCCCCCACTTGGTTGTGCAGGGAAGGGATGGCTCGCCTGGAAAAATAGTGGCGGCTGGGCACGACGTACTGTGGGACAGCCAATGCCATCAGGCTTTTAAAACTCTGCGTCTCCACCAGACGGAATGACAGCATTTCAAAGGTCAGGAGTTTTGAAATGCTGGCATTCAGGGCCAGGGATCGCGGGTGGCTAGGGGGGTACTTCCTCTTCCGCTCCAATGTTTGGGAGATAGAGAGCTGAACGCTTCCATGGGACATTGTGGAGATGGTTGGTGACCCAGGTGGTAGTGTTGCTGGCAGATCCTCTGTTTGCGGGGTGGCAGGTGCCACTATCACTACAGAGGTGGATGAAGAGGCCGAGACTGCAGCAGAAGAGGAAGCAGGAGGAGCCAGAGACCTTTCTTGGTTTTTGAGGTGTCTACTCCACTGCAGCTCGTGCTTTGCACTTAGATGCCTGGTCATGCAGGTTGTGCTCAGGTTGAGAACGTTTATGCCTCGCTTCAGCCTCTGATTGCACAGCCTGCAAACCACTCGTGTCTTGTCATCAGCACATTGTGTGAAGAACTGCCACGCTAAGGAACTCCTTGGACCTGGCTTTGGTGTGCTCGGTCCCTTGCTGCGTTGGGCAGTAGCAGACATACTGTCTAGCTGACAGACGCTCCGCTTTTGCACCCTGCTCCCTCTTCTGCTGTGCTGGTGGCTCTGTGCGACCACCGCCTCTTCCTCCAAACTACACTGGTCACCTGCATAACGTTCATTCCATGTGGGGTCGAGGACCTCATCGTCCTCCACATCATCTTCCACCCAGTCTTCACCCCTGCCCTCCTTGTCTGTCTGCACAATTGCGAAAGCAGCAGCAGTTGGCACCTGTGTTTCGTCATCATCCGAGACGTACTGCGATGGTCCTCCCATGTACTCATCATGAAACATAAGTGGTTGGGCATCGGTGCACTCAATCTCTTCCACTTCTGGGGCAGGGCTAGGTGGATGGCCCTGGGAAACCCTGCTAACAGAGTCATCGAAAAGCAGAAGAGACTGCTGCATGATTTGGGGCTCAGACTGCTTGGCTGATTTGCAAGGGGGTGAGGTGAAAGACTGATGGACATGGGTTTCAGGTGCCAACTCTGTTCTTTCATCAGAAGAGTGGGTGGGAGACAATGTGAAGGAACCCAAGGCACTGTCAGCAACCCAATCTACTATCGCCTGTACTTGTCCTGGCCTAAACATTCGTACAGCCTCATTAGGCGCGACAAAATACCGCCGCAGGCTCGGTCGCCTACTCGCACCTGAGGAAGGTGTTTCACTTGTGCGTGTATCTGGCACAGATCCACCACGTCCTCTCCCTGCAACAGGAGCTCCACCAGCAGCACCACGACCGGGGCCACCACGTCCCTTTGACCTTCTCCTCATATTTTCCAAATTTAGGATCTTGCCCTAAATGGGTGTTTTTGGAAGAGCAGAACACACCCACAGTACGTAACCGCTGAATCGCACAGCTACAGAACTGCAGAAAATGCTATTCAAAAAAAATGTTGTTTTTTTAGTATAGCACAGTAGGAGAAAACTATATAGAAATTGTTTATTTCACACACCTCCAAATATGTATAACACACTGCAAACTATTTTTTGTGCCCCTAAACGGCGTTTTTTGGAAGAGCAGAACACACCCACAGTACGTAACCGCTGAATCGCACAGCTACAGAACTGCAGAAAATCCTATTAAAAAAAAATGGTTTTTTTTTAGTATAGCACAGTAGGAGAAAACTATATAGAAATTGTTTATTTCACACACCTCCAAATATGTATAACACACTGCAAACTATTTTTTGTGCCCCTAAACGGCGTTTTTTGGAAGAGCAGAACACACCCACAGTACGTAACCGCTGAATCGCACAGCTACAGAACTGCAGAAAATGCTATTCAAAAAAAATGTTTTTTTTTTAGTATAGCACAGTAGGAGAAAACTATATAGAAATTGTTTATTTCACACACCTTCAAATATGTATAACACACTGCAAACTATTTTTTGTGCCCCTAAACGGCGTTTTTTGGAAGAGCAGAACACACCCACAGTACGTAACCGCTGAATCGCACAGCTACAGAACTGCAGAAAATGCTATTCAAAAAAAATGTTTTTTTTTTTAGTATAGCACAGTAGGAGAAAACTATATAGAAATTGTTTATTTCACACACCTCCAAATATGTATAACACACTGCAAACAATTTTTTGTGCCCCTAAACTGCGTTTTTTGGAAGAGCAGAACACACCCACAGTACGTAACCGCTGAATCGCACAGCTACAGAACTGCAGAAAATGCTATTCAAAAAAAATGTTTTTTTTTTAGTATAGCACAGTAGGAGAAAACTATATAGAAATTGTTTATTTCACACACCTCCAAATATGTATAACACACTGCAAACTATTTTTTGTGCCCCTAAACTGCGTTTTTTGGAAGAGCAGAACACACCCACAGTACGTAACCGCTGAATCGCACAGCTACAGAACTGCAGAAAATGCTATTCAAAAAAAATGTTTTTTTTTAGTATAGCACAGTAGGAGAAAACTATATAGAAATTGTTTATTTCACACACCTCCAAATATGTATAACACACTGCAAACTATTTTTTGTGCCCCTAAACTGCGTTTTTTGGAAGAGCAGAACACACCCACAGTACGTAACCGCTGAATCGCACAGCTACAGAACTGCAGAAAATGCTATTCAAAAAAAATGTTTTTTTTTTAGTATAGCACAGTAGGAGAAAACTATATAGAAATTGTTTATTTCACACACCTCCAAATATGTATAACACACTGCAAACTATTTTTTGTGCCCCTGAATGGCTCTTTTTGCAAGCGTACATTAAAGTGCAAATTTTTTATTTATTTATTTTTTGCCCTAAACGGGTCTTTTTTTGCACGAGCAAAATAAAATGCTTTTTTTTTTTTTTTGCCCAATGGGTCTTTTGGAAAAGAGCACAATAAAGTGCCTTTTTTTTCCCCTAAAAGTTAGATTTTCTCTGACACTGGGCTCATGGCAGTGTAAAAAGACTGCACTGCAACACAAACAGGTAAACCTATGCAGATCGCTGATTTTAATCTCTGAATCTGGACTCCTATATAATATTCTCTCTCCCTGAAAGCACCAACACAGGAACCTGGCCCTACACTACACTATCTCTCTATCTTTTCCCTCAGATTGTAGAATCAGGACTACCTCTTCTATCTTTCTATCTCTCCCTAAAAGCAGCAGCAGCAGACTAGATCCTCTCCCTATCTATTCTGAAGCAGAGTGACATGTGTGCTGTGTGCCTCTAGCTTATATAGAAGCTGGGTCACATGTTGCACTGACCAGTCACAGCCATGCCATTAGTAGGCATGGCTATGATGGCCTCTAAGGGCACACCAGCTAATCAAAAGGTGATTGGCTGGCCCCTGAAGCATTTCTAAATGCGTAATTAGATTGCCGAACCCGAACCCGAACCCGGACTTTTGGGCAAAGTCCGGGTTCGGGTTCGGGAAAAAGCTAAAGTTCGGTACGGACCCGAACTTTACAGTTCGGGTTCGCTCAACACTACTGACTAACTATGTAATAGCTTCTCCATCCACACAAGAGAGGTGGATGAAGGAATTCCCCTGCCAGGACATTGTATTTAGTCAGTGGGAACACTGGTCGACAAAAGTTTTCCAGAATGTCCTTTCAAAGGAAGTTGAATAAATTATCTACTTTTGTTGGGCAGGGACAGCCACACTGAAATTTGTCTAGTCTCTGCTGAACCGGCTATATTTTGACCCATTTATGGCCAACTTAAAGTGGTATTAAAGGCTCAGCTTTAAAAAAGAAAAAAAATAACAAACATGTTATACATACTGTGACAGCAGGAAGGTAAAGTCACCTGGTTGCATCCAGGGGGGTAGATATATTTCGCCCAGATTCAGGCTTTACGCCGACTTATACAACTAGGTGGAGAGTTGTATAAGCCCAGCTAAGGCTAGTGGGCTCATGGATGACTCATACCTCTAGGGAGAGTGTGGGGCGTCATGCAGACAGGGAGTTGATGAGACCAGCTGAAGCTTGTCAGCTCATTTAGGCCTCTATAAGAACTCCCAGCTTCATTAGATGTTAGCTCATGCCTGGAACCAGACCTGTGTGGACTATCTAGGGAGAGTGAACCCCTGTGCGGTGAGACAAAGCCTGTGTGGCTATTTGCTTGGACATTTAAAACCAGGGACTTAGGGACTAGGACAGCACTAGGCTGATCCCAGTTGTTAGTTAGGAAACCTGTATGTTTAGTCAGAGGTCAAGTTGACCAGGACTTATTTTGTTTATGTTTCTTTTGCTTTGCTGTGTTTTGTCACTGTAAATAGAAAATAAACCGCACCTTTTTGATTTTGAAAACCACAACCTCCGTTTGCTGGGCCTGTTTTGTGTGGGGAGCCCATCTCGGGGGTCACACACACCCGCTGCCGAGCTAACCCCCTCACAGTTGGTGGAGAACCAGTGGCAGTTTTTTTTTAAGCCAGCATGGAGGAGATACTGAAGCAGCTGGCTCTAGCAAATGCCAATCAACAGCAGACAAATGCAGGTTTGCAAAAGAGCCTTGCAGCTCAACAACAGAACTTCGCAGCCCAGCAGCAAGCTCATCAACAGAGCCTTGCAGCCCAGCAGCAAGCTCATCAACAGAGCCTTGCAGCCCAGCAGCAGACAAACGCAACTTTGCAACAGAGTCTGGAGGCTCAGCAACAAGCCCAGCAGCAATCTGAGGCCCGCTTCATAGACCTGTTACAGAAACAAGAGCAGAGACTACAACAACAGATGGAAGCAGCAATGCAGCAACGTCCGCAGACCAGTGAGGAAAGCCGTCCCACTAATACCGCGTCCTTTGGGGTGAGTCGTTTATTGACAAAAATGACTGGAGTGGAGAGGATGATCCAGAGGTATTTTTGACCACATTTGAAAGGACCGCTGAAAGAGAAAAGTGGCCTGAGGAGCAGTGGGCTGGACTGGTGGCTCCTCTGTTAACTGGGGAATCGCAGAAAGCTTACTATGACCTAGAGCCTAACCAAGCAAAAGACTATGCGATGCTAAAAGCTGAAATATTGGCAAGGCTGGGTGTCACCCAGGCTGTCCGGGCTCAGCGTGTGCATAACTGGACTTTCCAGCTTGGAAAACCCCCCAGGTCTCAAATGTATGATCTCATTCACCTGAGCAGAAAGTGGCTACAGCCAGAGACTTTGTCCGCACCAAAGATTGTGGAACGTGTTGTAATGGATCGGTTTTTGAGAGCTCTCCCTACTGCCATCCAAAAGTGGGTAAGCCATGGAGACCCAGAGACGGCCGATGGTCTTGTGGATCGTGTGGAGAAATACTTGGCTACAGAGAACCTGACGGCCTCTTCCAGAGACACTCGGACTTTCCACCCTAAGACCAGACCATCCCCAGGGGCGGATAAGAGGATTCCAAGGGGTGAGGGTGGAGAGAGTGAGAGGGTGGGAGCTCTACCCCAAGTTTGGCGAGAACAGCCTGGGAAATCAGCGGCTCAAGAGGCCGCAAGAAGGATCGTTTGCTACCGCTGCCGGCAAGCGGGACATATTGCAGCCAATTGCCCGGTTGTGGAGGAACCCATGCAGTGTGACTTTCTGACGGGCAGACGTCAGTCGCTGTGTGCGACAGTCGCATGCACTGCCATTCGAGGAACTGAGAAACATTTATGCAAAATGTGTGTTAATGGTAGAAATGTTGTGGTATTGCTGGATTCAGGTAGCCTTGTGACCCTGATAAAGGCTGAGTTAGTTAAAACAGAGGTCTCTGGGAATAGCAAGGTAGCTGTTATTTGTGTGCATGGGGACACCCGAGAGTATCCAGTGACTACAGTGTGTTTCGAGACCCCCAAAGGTACCCTCTCTCATCCAGTGGGCTTAGTATCTCAGTTACCGCATGACGCCATTGTGGGAAGGGATTTTTCGAAGTTCTGGGAACTGTGGGATGATCCTGAGCCCCCCACTGGTGCCCCTATGTACCAGGAATGTGATAGCCAGAACTCCCCTGAGAGTGGTGAGGACTCTCCGGAATTTCCCTTATCAGTATTGGCAGGGGAGACTCAAGAAACTGGAGAGGAGCCCACCTCCTCAGACGAAAACCTACCGTCTGTGGAGTTTTCTGATCTTGAGGTTCACAGGGAAAACTTTGCCACAGAACAGTTGAAAGACCCCGCCCTAATAAAGGCACGGGAAAACGTAGTGAAAATAGATGGCGAGTTAGTGAACCCAGATAATACCTGCACTTACCCATACTTCAGCGTAGAGAAGGACCTACTGTATCGGGTGGCAAAAAGGGCAGAAGAAACCGTTGAGCAGCTTGTGGTGCCCAAACCTTACAGGAAGTTGGTGTTGGAGTTGGCCCATGGGCACATTCTTGGAGGTCATCTGGGGACAGAGAAAACCCGAGAGAGGGTATTACAGAGATTCTATTGGCCGGGGGTGATGAAGGACATAGAAAATTATTGTTCCTCCTGCCCTGTGTGTCAGAGGTCGGCCCCGATGCCACATTTCCGTAGCCCGCTGGTCCCTCTACCCATCATTGAGGTCCCGTTTGAGAGGATCGCCATGGATTTGGTAGGTCCTATAATCAAGTCCGCTAGGGGGCACCAGTACATATTAGTTATAATGGACTATGCCACCCGTTATCCAGAAGCGATCCCTCTCCGAAATACCTCGGCCAAAACCATAGCCAAAGAGCTATCTCTTGTGTTTAGCCGGGTGGGTATTTGTAAAGAACTGCTTACGGACCAAGGTACACCCTTTATGTCCCGGGTTATGAAGGAGCTGTGTAAATTGTTCAAAGTGACGCAATTACGTACATCTGTGTATCACCCCCAAACCGATGGGCTGGTTGAAAGGTTCAACAAAACCCTAAAACAAATGTTGAAGAAAGTGGTGGATAGAGATGGAAAGGATTGGGACTGTCTACTTCCTTATCTGATGTTTGCTATTAGGGAGGTGCCCCAATCCTCTACGGGATTCTTCCCCTTTGAGTTACTGTATGGGAGACACCCAAGAGGGCTGTTGGATATTGCCAAGGAAACTTGGGAAAGTGAGAGTTCTCCCCACAGGAGTGTGATTGAGCATGTCGCCCTGATGCAAGACCGAATTGCACAGGTAATGCCCATCGTGAAGGAACATTTGGCCCAAGCGCAGTTAGCACAGAAGAGAGTGTACAACCGTGGAGCCAAGACCCGTACCTTTTCCCCGGGGGATAGGATACTGGTACTTGTCCCTACGGTTGAAAGTAAATTCCTTGCCAAATGGCAAGGCCCCTACGAGATAATGGAAAAAGTGAGCGAAGTGAATTACAAGGTCAGACAACCAGGAAGGCGAAAGCCCGAACAGATCTATCACGTTAATCTGTTGAAAGCCTGGAGGGATAGAGAGTCCCTAGTCGCAGACACTTGGTCACCAGCTCAAACTGGTTGCGTGATTCCGGAGGTTGGAATAGCAGCCACCTTGTCACAACCCCAACAACAGGAGGTTAAGGAGTTTGTGCTTCGCAACAAGGAGGTATTCTCTGAGCTGCCGGGACAAACATCTGGGGTAGAGCATGACATCATTACCCCGCCCGGTGAAAGGGTGAAGTTAAAACCCTATCGGATCCCAGAGGCCCGACGGGAGGCAATACGGGAGGAAGTACAGAAAATGCTGAACTTAGGGGTGATAGAGGAGTCCCAAAGTGATTGGTCTAGTCCCATTGTGTTGGTGCCTAAACCGGATGGGAGCTGGCGATTTTGTAACGATTTTCGACAATTGAACAAAGTTACAAAATTTGACACCTACCCCATGCCACGTATAGATGAGTTGATCGACCGGCTGGGAACAGCCCGATACATGACGACTCTTGACCTCACAAAAGGGTATTGGCAAATCCCCCTGGCCAAGTCGGCCAAAGAGAAAACCGCATTTGTAACCCCAGACGGGGCGTTCCAATATAAAAGAATGCCGTTCGGGTTACAGAATGCGCCGGCCACATTCTAGCGGAAAATGGACCAGATGCTGCGGCCCCATCGGAAGTATGCTGCGGCTTACCTGGATGACATAATTGTCCATAGCACAGATTGGGCCTCACATCTGCCAAAAGTGCAAGCAGTCCTGGACTCTGTTCGGGAAGCGGGGTTTACGGCTAACCCCAAGAAGTGTACCATTGGGCAGGAGGAGGCCAAATATCTTGGGTACACCATTGGGAGGGGAGTAATAAAACCCCAACTCAACAAAGTCGAGGCCATCCAGAGTTGGCCACGTCCCAACAGCAAGAAGCAGGTACGAGCCTTTCTGGGAATCGCTGGGTATTATCGGCGATTCATTCCCCACTTTGCTTCTAAGGCTGTGCCCCTAACCAACCTGACGAAGGGGAAAGGGTCGGTCATGATTAAATGGACCCCCGAGGCTGAGGCAGCATTCCAATTCTTGAAACAAGCCTTATGTAGCCAGCCAGTGTTGTACTCACCCGACTTCTCTAAAGACTTTGTCGTACAAAGTGATGCGTCAGATGTGGGGTTAGGAGCAGTATTGTCCCAGGTCTGGAATGGGGAAGAGCACCCAGTCATTTACCTCAGCAGGAAGTTGAAGTCCCATTAGGTAAATTACGCCACCGTTGAAAAGGAGTGTTTAGCGGTGAAGTGGGCTCTAGATTCCCTTCGGTACTACCTGCTAGGTAGGCACTTTGACATGGTTACGGATCACGCTCCGTTAAAGTGGATGGCTCAAAACAAGGAAACAAATAGAAGAGTGAATAGGTGGTTCCTGGCCCTCCAGGAATTCAACTTCACAGTAAAGCATCGCCCTGGCGTTCAAATGGGGAATGTGGATGCTTTGTCTCGAGTACATGAATGCCTGATTGCTGGTGTTCCAACCCTGAGGTTAAAACAAGAGGGGGGTGGTATGTGACAGCAGGAAGGTAAAGTCACCTGGTTGCATCCAGGGGGGTAGATATATTTCGCCCAGATTCAGGCTTTACGCCGACTTATACAACTAGGTGGAGAGTTGTATAAGCCCAGCTAAGGCTAGTGGGCTCATGGATGACTCATACCTCTAGGGAGAGTGTGGGGCGTCGTGCAGACAGGGAGTTGATGAGACCAGCTGAAGCTTGTCAGCTCATTTAGGCCTCTATAAGAACTCCCAGCTTCATTAGATGTTAGCTCATGCCTGGAACCAGACCTGTGTGGACTATCTAGGGAGAGTGAACCCCTGTGCGGTGAGACAAAGCCTGTGTGGCTATTTGCTTGGACATTTAAAACCAGGGACTTAGGGACTAGGACAGCACTAGGCTGATCCCAGTTGTTAGTTAGGAAACCTGTATGTTTAGTCAGAGGTCAAGTTGACCAGGACTTATTTTGTTTATGTTTCTTTTGCTTTGCTGTGTTTTGTCACTGTAAATAGAAAATAAACCGCACCTTTTTGATTTTGAAAACCACAACCTCCGTTTGCTGGGCCTGTTTTGTGTGGGGAGCCCATCTCGGGGGTCACACACACCCGCTGCCGAGCTAACCCCCTCACAATACCTGCTCTGTGTAATAGTTTTGCACAGAGCAGCCCCGATCCTCTTCTTCTCTGGTCCCCCGCCAGCGCTTCTGGTCCTCCCCCTTGACCAGTGCCCCCATAGCAAGCCGCTTGCTATGGGGGCACTGGTGCATGCTCGATCCCGAGTTCTGATCTATGCATCCATAAGACACATAGAGCAGCAGCTTGTCCCCGCACGCACTCTCTCCCTATTGGCTCACTGGTTGCGATTGACAGCAGTGTTAGCTAATGGTTTCCGCTGCTGTCTTATATAGGAGAGGGAGTCCTAGGACAGCCAAGGCTCTCGAGCACATCGCTGGATGGAGAGGGAGCTCAGGTGAGTATTATGGGGGCTGTGGGGGGGGAGCAGCACACATAAGTTTCAGCCTTTACAACCACTTTAAGGCTTTTATTTTTAGCCTTTCCTAAAGAAGAACTTCACCCTACCTAACCCCAACAATTACAAATCTCTAAAGCCTCGTACACACGGTCGGACTTCAAACAAACTTTTCCGTGGATTTTTGTCCGAAGGGAGTTGGCGGTGAACGCCCATAGCATACACACGCTCGGACATTTTTGGCAACAAACACGAACGTAGTGACGTTTCAACGTACTGACGACACTTCAAAAGAGGAAGTTCAATTCTCCGGCGTCACCCTTTGGGCTCCTTCTGCTAATCTCGAGTTAGTAGAAGTTTGGTCAGTGTTGATTCGCGATTTTCATTTTCACTAGAACACAAATCCTTTGTAAGTACGTTTGTCATTTCTCCATATCATCAGCAAAGCAGCTTTATTATTATCCCATTATTAAAAAAGAAGAGAATGTGCACTGCATTTCTAGATTTCATAACTTGCCGCGTCACGAATGTGATATCTCCATTACAAAGGCTAGTTTTACAAGACAGAACGCTTCCGGCTGGTCCTTGCTTCTGAGCATGCGTGTTTGTACTTCGGACTAAAGTCTGATGGATTTCTGTACACACGATAGGACTTTGCACCGTAGGACTTTTGTTGTCGAAAAGTTTGTCCATTTGCAGAGCGAACTTTTGTCCGATGAAAAAAAGTTTGTCCGATGGAGCGAACACACGGTCTGATTTTTTTGAAAACCTGCTCAGTTTGAAGTTTGTTGTCAAAAAGTCAGATCGACACTTGCAATTGTTTCAAAATAAAAACAGATTTACTAAACTATGGAGTCTAGTATTGTCTTGCATGAAGACAGAAGTTCTTCCCTTGCCTCACTTCCCAGTGCTGTCATCTTTTTTCCATCTTTTTTTTTTTTCAGTGCTGTCATCTTTAATATACATGCCGGGTACAGATATGCCATGAGTCCCCCTGGAAGGGATCTCAGTGGTGTGTCTGCACATGTGCCAGATTCCCTATGCATGCGCATACCCACCTCAGATCTTGACCAATCTACTGGCAGACATCTGCATGTGCATGTGTGAGATCTTACAAACTGCATCCTGGAATGTCTACATCAAAGAAGGAAGTTTGTGAGATCTCGCTTATATTTATACAGGCCGCAGTTGTAGTGGACTGGCAAAGACCCCTGGTGAGTGTGTGCATGCACTGGGGCCTGGGTTGTTATCCTCGCCTAGGCAAGGATTTGGCAAGTAAAAAAAAAAAGTTTTAACTTTTTAAGTACACTGCAAAGAAGTTGGAGGGAGGTGGGATGAGGCAGGACAAGCGACCTTGCTAAAATGAGTGAAGTTTGGCTTGAATTACTTGGTGAGTCAGAACAAATATGTACACAGCAAGTTTATGGAAATACGACGCCTTGCTGGATTGAGGAACATAAAAAAAAGACTGCTTTCTGCTTAGTCCACTCTCCACCATCTTATAACTTTGATTTGTGTACACAACCATTAAAATGCTTCTGTCAAGTAAGATAAGTATAAAGTGTAATGCCGCGTACACACAACCATTTTTCTAGTCGGGAAAATTTAATTTTTTTCTCTTTGACGAGAAAAACGACCGTGTGTGGGCTTTTGGTCATTTTTCCCGACGAGAAAAACGGCATTAATCACGACGAGAAAAATTAGAACATGCTCTAATTTTTCTCGTCGTGATTCACTGCATTTTTTTCCGCTGCAGTTTTCCCATAGGGAAACACTGCCGGGGAGCCTACACACGGTCGTTTTTCTCGACCAAGAGAAAAAATGACGGGAAAAACGGCCGTGTGTAGGGAAACAAGCCGTTCCTCGTTTTTCCCGTCGATTTTCTCGATGGTGTTTTCACCGTCGAGAAAATCGATCGTGTGTACGCGGCATAAGAACCTAGAGGTCCTTGCAAATACCTGCAGTACTATTTAGTCCCTTCACTACTCTCAAGTGCTAAGTCACCCTGATCAGGGAAAATGTTGGCATTTTCTGGTGTCAAGGCCTGTCTAACCCCCTTCTGCTTCTCTCAAAGCCCTGTTTGTCAGTTAGGAACCTAATAACAGAGACAATATCAAGAAGCATAAGAGCTTTGCTCAATCAGAAGGGTACAGCATTCAGACACATCGATGGTACTAAAAGCCACAGTAAGCATGTACAAGCCTACAAAGTGACACCATAGCTGTCAGTAGAATTTTTTTGAGTGAGTCACTTAATCCAAACTCCGGGAAAAGTGTTATTGAAAATCCTGCACCAGCTATGTAGCTATGTGGGAAAGAGGTAATAATAGGTATGCTGTATGTAAGGTGCTGCTGTATTATGGTAAAATGTTACCCTCCTTGGAATTTCCAGGTGCTGTGGGCATAAAAGCAGTAATTGGCTCTGGTTGCACCAAGTAACCCCTCCTCACACCATGCCTATTCACAAAAAGCCTTATATAATTCTTCTCCAATTGGATTGGAGGACGAGAAAGCATGTGCATCCCTACCCCTCCTCTCTCATCCCCCTCTCATCCAGCTTTAAAGCTGGCAAAAAAATGTATTTGCCAACAAATATGTACTGCATGGGCCTACCAAAGCACTTGATTTCATTATACATCCACCCAGGTAGATCTTTGCACTATAAAGTTGTTCGAGAACATCGAAAGGAGTTTGCACAATCACACTGTAGCATTTGTGGTCAGCTTTAGACATAAAGGTATGTATATACATTTGATGGCATTTTCCTGTTTTGTCTGTTTCCAGTTAGATTAGGTGATGATCTAATTTCTATTAAGTGATGCTATTGTAGCAGGGGGTCACTTTAAGGAACTCAAAAGACTACCATACCCAGTGTGCATCGGGACACCCAGAGTGCATTTGCCCAGCGCAAGGTCTGCCTGGGAAGGGCTATATAAGGAGGAGTGGAGCTACACACGGGTCTCTTTGGACACCGCCCCCTAGCAAGTGGAACCAACGCCGAATCTGCTGCTGGACTGGGCCTAGAAGTTTGGGCCTTGAGATCCAGAGAGCCTTCCGACCTTCACGGGAAAACCCAGGAGTCATTTCGTCCATCATTCCTCCAAGGACTGTTAGGAGGACCAGAGGGTACGGGCATGGAAGAGACCACGTGCTCCTTTCCTCTCCAGTGAACGAGCCAGAGTGGAGAGTGGAAGAGGAGGCGTGGGCGCTTCACGTGGGGGCTCGTGGTCCGGGATTTTTGTGGTGTATGCCCCGGGAGAAGTTGGACTTTATTCCCCTGTGAAAGCTCCGTGGAGGTCGGCCATGTTTGTGTGAAATTCAACCTGCGTCACAAGTAAGAGAAAGGATTCAGGCCTGGCAATCTTTGGCTGCGCAGTTCGTGGGCGTGTCAAGTCTGGAAAAGCCCGCAAAGTAAGTGCGGCAAAGGAACAAGAAAGGGGAGAAGCTTGGAAAGTGTGAGCTCCTCGTGGTGCGTTTGGTGCGAAAAGGGGGACATTATCTGATGAACTGTTGATGAAGCGTCATGTCCACACCTTCTTGGAAACCTGCTTCACCGGGATCTTGTGCTCTATTGCCTGGTCCAACCATGGATGTGATTATTTTTTCTGTTTTTCAAATTTTTGTACATAGTTCTGAAGGTAAGTTTGCACCTGCTCAGGATTGAGCGTGCAAATTTGTCTCCAGATACTGGGGACAGTGTCTCTTTAAGAGAGGGGAGTGTGTAGCAGGGGTTCCAAATTTAGGGACTGCTATACCCTAATTTAGGGGTGATTTGAGTGGTAGTTGACTCAAATCTTTTCAATTCCTGGACTCTGTCTTGTTGCTATTTCACCTGGTGTGCAGTTCCCCTAAGAAGTATGGGTGGTGCTGTCATCTATACTTGGGGTTGAACTACAGGTGAAGGGGCAGCGATTTGGTGTCTCCTCTCGGCGGCCATGCAGTGGGTGTGGTGGACCTGCTGTGCATGCCGGGAGGGGGTACAAAAGGGGCAGATGCCGTTGAATTTGGGGTTGTGGAGGAGTTGGTGTTGGAGTTGGAGTCGAGCTGCCACCCTGGGGACCTGTACCCAGGGGAAGGTAGTGTGTGGAGTCCAGTTTCGAGTGCGTGGCCCTCCAGGCCATGGGGTCACGTGTGCCTCAGTCCCAGGCACTTTTAGTCCTGGGTCTGCAACTTCAGCCCTGGGTCCAGCACCTTTAGCTGGAGCCCACTTCAGGAGGAAGAATCCTAGGGTTCCGCCTTGCGAGGGGACCCATTTCTGGAAGAGGAGGCTGGGGGAGGATCGTTCCGAAGGACTGGTGAGGAAATCACAGTGAAGAAAGGGGCCCAGTAACTCTCCGGAGGGATGTCATCCATCCGGAAACCAGGGGCCTAACATCTGGACCAGTAGGAGGTTTGGGGCACCATAGATCCTGTGCCAGAGGATCTCCTGAACGCATCCATTAGGGAATTGAATTTACTGTTTGAGCTACACGCCGGCTGCTAGTGCCATTGGGTGACTATCTGGGTGAGCTATACCCACTTGAGATCAAGTGGCAACAAAGCAAGGAGTGCCTGAATTCCATCTGTCTTCCTAACACCTTTCTCCTTTCATGCATAAGAAAATAAAGCTCTACGTTTGAGTGATATACTGGTGTGGACCTTGGAGTTACTTGGGGCATAGAGACTTTTGTCCTTACACACTAGGGACAGAAACCAACACTGAGGGGATTGCTGCAAAGACCCGTAGTGAAACTAAGTGTGCCTAACCTTTGCAACCCAGAGGGTACGGGCATGGAAGAGACCACACGCTCCTTTCCTCTCCAGTGAACGAGCCAAAGAGTGGAGAGTGGAAGAGGAGGCGTGGGCGCTTCACTATGAAGGAGCATTCATGAAATCTCTGGTTCCTCCTTCCCTTCCTGCTCCTTTGCATAACAGGAATTCTGTGGAATCTGAGCATTACAGTGTAGCGGGTATGTACTTTCCCGGGTGTAATTCAACTTGGCAGAGACACCAGCGATGTACAGTTCCTTGCGGTCCAGCAGGTGGCGATGTCGCCTTGGGCTGGGGTTGAACCATTGCTGAGTGCTGTGCCTCCTTTTTGTCCTCCCTCGGCAGCGGTATGGTGGGGCGGGGAACCCGCCGTGCTTGCTGGGAGAGGGTATAAAGGGGCCGGCCATCTTTGTCACGGGGTCGAGTCCCAGGCACCTTCAGCCTGAGGGCGGTGATTCGTGTGGGTCCTCTAGGCGGCCTAGGCCTAGAGGACGTCCGGAGGTCGTGGTTCCATCCCAGGCACCTTTAGCCTGGGGTGAGGTACCCGGATGGAGGTCTGGAGCTCAGTGCCCAACACTGAGTTCTGCGAGGGAAGGAGGTCCTAGGGAACCCAGGGATTGGGTACCCGAATCCGGAAGGCGTAATGGACCGGGGGGAGCTACTCACTTGAAGACCGGGTGCAGCAGATTGCCAGTGACAGGTGAGCCTCCCATCGGAGACCGCCTGGAAGGAAAATCCCCCCTCGCTAGGAGACCTCAGCCCACTTTCAGGAAGGAAAGTGGAGAGTTCATTGTGTCTGGGCCTACTCGCATCCACACCTCCTTGTTTGTTCTGTTCTTTAAGGGGCTCTTTTCTGGTGGACATTGTTCAAGGTAACTCCAGGTGCACAACACTGACCCGAAGGTAGAGAAAGAACTTTGCTTACACCGCACGGACACATGTGGTGAAGGCTTGGCGTGGTGACCCCGCTCTCTCCCCTCTAAGATACCCCTAGACAAGAAGAGAAACGAGCTGATGCAAAGAGGGGAGTGAGGAGGCCGCTACAACTGTTTAGGGATGAAGGTGAACACTGAACAGCAAAAATCATAGGATAGTTGGGTATTTAATACATGACCTTTCACCTATGACACCTGTCACCTGAGACCAGTCTGCATTGCCTCACAAAGAGTCCAATAAAGGTCAAATCTGATGAGCACTCATAATATAGGTAATAAGGACAATCTGGCTGATCTAATTCCTTGATATACAGAATTTGCACACTTACATTTTACCACAACATATTATTAGTTCTATAAGGCTCCTTTCACAAGAGCGGACCGATCGGGTCCGCCTGTCCATTTTTCAGGCAGACCCTATCGGACCACCTATTGTTTTTTATGGGGTGGCAGATGTCAGGGGACATGTGTCTGCTGACACCTGCCAGGCATCCGATCCCATAAAATCCGCTAAAAACAGACGTATGGCAAATCATTTGCCTTCCGTTTGGCGGATGACAATTGGATGGAAACTGACATGCAGTCTGTTTCAATCCGATCACCCCATAGAGGAGAGCGTTCTGTGTCCGTGTCGGCTCTGCATAGACACGGACCTGTCATACTCCTGCTCAGCAGGGATCAGCGGAGAGATCCCCCCGCTGAGCAGGCGGATCCCTTTGGATGGATCTGCTTTGTCTGAAAGGGGCCTAACACAATTTGTACGTCCGATAAAATAAATAGTAACTAACATATGTGCACAGTCCTATTAGATTGCATCAACAATTACATTATTAGCAACATACAACTGTTGTGAAAATACATTAGGACGTTTTTCCTTCCTCCCTTCAGTTACGTGATGTTCCACCCTCATGGAAATGCCCTTCTCATAGACCTTAATGTGCACTTTTGAACTTCAGGGTCTGATGCACTAAGCTTGTTACAGTGAAACAACACTTTGAGAAAAACAAACAATCTAGATCAAGTCAACTGTATAGGCTGAAAGGATGCTATCACAACATTTGATAACTGAGGTAATACAGAGTTCTTGTATTTACGTATTGATTGGTAGTTGATGTGGAATAGTAGGGACCATGGTTCCCAAGGTGTGGAAATATTTGCCAGAATTTTGTTATGACAAGAAGTTCACCCTTACACTAAAATCTATAAATCTACTGGCATCCACAATCTAAGACTAACCTATCTAGCCCTTTAAAGAAAAAATCGGTATAATACCTTTTCTGAAGCCGCTCCGGTCCCACTCTGAGCTGTCAGCTGTGGAGGCGGGTGAAGAGGAGGCAGCCGACCATGGGAGCCCTATAGTAACTCTATGGGTGACGTCACTTCCCATTTATTTCCCAGCCGTTGTCGGGTGTCTCCTCTGCAGAGCTTCTGACGCTGGAGACCGGACCGGATCGGCTTCAAAAAAAGTATGTACAGGTGAAACTCAAAAAATAAGAATATCGTGCAAAAGTTCATTTATTTCACTAATGCAACTTAAAAGGTGAAACTAATATATGAGATAGACTCATTACATGCAAAGCAAGATAGTTCAAGCCGTGATTTGTCATAATTGTGATGATTATGGCTTACAGCTCATGAAAACCCCAAATCCACAATCTCAGAAAATGAGATTGTGCAATATTCTAGGCTCAAAATGTCCCACCCTAATCAGCCAATTAAGCCATAACACCTGCAAAGGGTTCCGGAGCCTTTAAATGGTTTCTCAGTCTGGTTCAGTAGGAATCACAATCATGGGAAAGTCTGTTGACCTGACAGTTGTGCAGAAAACCATCATTGACACCCTCCATAAGGAGGGAAAGCCTCAAAAGGTAATTGCAAAAGAAGTTGGATGTTCCCAAAGTGCTGTATCAAAACACATTAATAGAAAGTTATGTTGAAGGGAAAAGTGTGGAAGAAAAAGGTGCACAAGCAGCAGGGATGACCGCAGCCTGGAAATATTGTCAGGAAAAGGCCATTCAAAAGTGTTGGGGACTTTCACAAGGAGTGGACTGAGGCTGGAGTCAGTGCATCAAGAGCCACCACACACAGGCGGATCCTGGACATTGGCTTCAAATGTCGTATTCCTCTTGTCAAGCCACTCCTGAACAACAAACAACGTCAGAAGTGTCTTACCTGGGCTAAAGAAAAACAGACCTGGTCTGTTGCTCAGTGGTCCAAAGTCCTCTTTTCTGATGAGAGCAAATTTTGCATCTCATTTGGAAACCAAGGACCCAGAGTATGGAGGAAGATTGGAGAGGCACACACTGCAAGATGTTTGAAGTCCAGTGTGAAGTTTCGACAATCTGTGTTGATTTGGGGAGCCATGTCATCTGCTGGTGTTGGTCCACTGTGCTTCATTAAGTCCAGGGTCAACGCTGCCGTCTACCAGGAGATTTTGGAGCACTTCATGCTTCCTTCTGCAGACAAGCTCTATGGGGATGCTGACTTCATTTTCCAGTAGGACTTGGCACCTGCCCAAACTGCCAAAAGCACCAAAACCTGGTTCAATGACTGTGGGGCTACTGTGCTTGATTGGCCAGCAAACTCGCCTGACCTAAACCCCATAGACAATCTATGGGGCATTGCCAAGAGAAATATGAGAGACATGAAACTGAACAATGCAGAAGAGCTGAAGGCTGCTATTGAAGCATCTTGGTCTTCCATAACACCTCAGCAGTGCCACTGACTGATAGCTTCCATGCCACGTCGCATTGAGTCAGTAATTGCTGCAAAAGGGGCCCAAACTAAGTACTGAGTACCAGTGCTGGGACAAGGCCATTTGGTGCCCAGGGCGAAGATGGCAAACTGTGCCCCCCCCCGTTTTTTACATGACCCCCCCTCACACGGTATTGTCCCTTTACATATCACCCCACACAGTATTTCCCCCTTTACATATCACCCCACACACAGTATTGCCCCTTTACATATCCCCTCACACAGTTTTGCCCCCTTTACACGACCCCTCCACACAGCATGGTCCCCATTCCTCCATTTCCCATCCTTCACAGTTCCATATATTTTCCTCCCTTCACTCTCCTACCTTTCACAGAGCGGAGAGCAGGAGGCAGGACAATCCTAAACTGAAGGCACAGAAGCACTTGGCAGGGCACGGGAGATGCCGGGTTGACTTTTCATATTAGCAAATTGGTGATTGGCTGCTAAGACCGCCTCCTAGCAGCCAATCACCTCACGATTAACGTGACAGGCAGCTACCGCTCTCCACACAGTGCTGGTCCCACCCCCAGTGCAGAATTGTCCCGCCTCCCGCCGTCCGCTTCTCTGTACTCTGCTAATGATAGCGGAGGAGGCTGGGGACAAAATCGGCGATTAAATGGTGCGATTGCGGCGGTCCAGAAAGAGCAGCGGCTTGGGCCGGATGCGGACTGCGGGCCGCCATTTAGTATTGCCCGGCATAGCATGCCTGCTAACAACCCGCCCCCTCTCACACTCCGCCCAGGGCACCCGCCCCGTCAACCCATCCCTTGTACCGGCTCTGCTGAGTACATATGCATGCTTATCCCTTTCCCGCCGAGGGTACGCACATATGCGTACTCGGCTTTCGGGGGTTATACCGGGATGATGCCTGCAGCTGCAGGCATCATCCCGGTACCGTTGTTTAGAGCCGGCGATTGGCTTTCCAGGTATAACAACCGATGCGGCTAAAAGCGGTTGTTATACCGGAGGAGCGGGAGGGGACATCCCCCCCTCTCGCCGCCTCCGCTGCCGCTCTTACTGGGCCTCCCGTCCCACCGGTAGACCCGATCCATGATCCGCCACCTTGGGCGCCTAGAGACAGACTGAAACAAAGCCGCGAACGTTTGATTCAGTCTCTTCACTGTAACCGCGGAAGCGACGTCATGACGTCACGTCCGGGTTACTCGGCTGCCAATGGCGCCGGATTTATAAAAGTACACAGTATTCAGAATCACCGTTTTCGGCAATCTGAATACTTTGAAGTGCAAAGGAGGGATTGGGGGTCTTTTAGACCTCCGATCTCTCCATAAAGAGTACCTGTCACCACTTATTACTGTCACAAGGGATGTTTACATTCCTTGTGACAGCAATAAAAGTGATCCAAATTTTTATTTTATTTTTTAAAACACAATTTTTTAATATAAAAATAAATAAAATAAATAAGAACATTTTTTTTTAAAGCGCCCCTGTCCCCGCGAGCTCGCGCAGCAAAGAAAACGCATACGGAAGTCGCACCCGCATATGAAAACGGTGTTCAAATCACACATGTGAGGTATCGCCGCGATCGTCAGAGCGAGAGCAATAATTATAGCCATAGACCTCCTCTGTAACTCTAACCTGGTAGCCATAAAAAAAAATTAAAGCGTCGCCTATGGAGATTTTAAGGTACCGTAGTTTGTCGCCATTCCACGAGTGCGGGCAATTATAAAGCATGACATGTTTGGTATCTATTTACTCGGCGTAACATCATCTTTCACATTATACAAAAAAATTGGACTAACTTTACTTTTTAATTTTTTTAAAATTCATGAAAGTAAATTTTTCCAAAAAAGTTGCATTTAAAACACAGCTGCACAAATACTGTGTGACATAAAATATTGCAACGATCGCCATTTTATTTTCTAGATTTTCTGCTAAAAAAATATATATAATGTTTGGGGTTTCTAAGTAATTTTCTAGCAAAAATTATGCATTTTAACTTGTAAACACCAAATGTCAGAAATGGGCTTAGTCATGAAAGGGTTATACTTTTCAGAAGTCCGATAATGTTCTATGTACAATCCTTGTTTTATTGATTGCATGTAATATTCTAATTTTCTGAGATTGTGGATTTGGGGTTTTCATGAGCTGGAAGCCATATTCATCACAATTCTGACAAATCACGGCTTGAACTATCTTGCTTTGCATGTAATGAGTCTATCTCATATATTAGTTTCACCTTTTAAGTTGCATTAGTAAAATAATAGGATTTTTATAACAGCTTACCTGTAAAATCCTTTTCTTGGAGTACATCACGGGACACAGAGCGACATAGTCATTACTATGTGGGTTATATAGATTACCTTCAGGTGCTGGCACTGGCAACTTCCAAAACCGGAAGTACCCTCCCCTATATAAGCCCTTCCCATTCGGGAGTACCTCAGTTTTGTAGCAAAGCAATAAGTGTCCCCAAAAGAGGGGTGGGAGCTCTGTGTCCCGTGATGTACTCCAAGAAAAGGATTTTACAGGTAAGCTGTTATAAAAATCCTATTTTCTTTATCGTACATCACGGGACACAGAGCGACATAGTCATTACTATGTGGGACGTCCCAAAGCAATGCCAAATGAGGGGGGGGATACACCATACATAAGCTGGGCGCTATCAGACATGAGGATCTTTTGCGGCCTGCAACACACTGCACCCAAAGGCGACATCCTCCTGACTTCTAACGTCCACCTGGTAGAACCTAGTAAACGTGTGTACTGAAGACCATGTTGCGGCCTTACAGATTTGAGCCAGGGAGGCCTGGTGATGCACTGCCCATGAAGTTCCAACTGCTCTCGTGGAGTGCGCCCTAACTTTGAACGGAGACGGTCTCCTTCTCAAGCCATAGGCTTGTATAATGACCTGTCGAATCCACTTGGCTAAAGTAGATTTTGACGCTGCCTGACCCTTTCTGGGGCCTTCCGGCAGAATAAACAAAGTATCCGTTCTACGAATCTGAGCAGTGGCTTTTAGATAAGCTTTAACTGCTCTTACTACATCCAAAGAATGTAATAACTTTTCCTCTACCGAGCTCGGTTTGGGGAAAAAAGAAGGAAGAACCACATCTTGGTTCAAATGAAACCTCGATACCACCTTAGGAAGAAAGGCTGGATGAGGACGTAACACTACTCTGTCCTTATGGATAACCAGATATGGCTCCTTACAGGACATAGCGGCCAATTCCGACACTCTTTTAGCCGAACAAATGGCTACTAAAAAAATCAATTTCCTGGTGAGAAGAACCAAGGAAATGTGCTGTAATGGTTCAAATGGTTGTTTCTGTAGAACCGATAGAACCAGGTTTAAGTCCCATGGACATATGGGAATATTAACCGGAGGGCTAATACGCATCACTCCTTGTATAAAAGCTTTGACTAGTGAATGCGAAGCCAAGGGCCTTTGAAAAAATATTGACAAGGCCGAAATCTGACCCTTGATAGTACTCAAGGCAAGCTTCCTATCTACAGCCCACTGTAGGAAGTCCAGAATCCTACCTATTACGTACTTACGTGGATGCCATTTCTTGGCCTCACACCAAGCGATGTACGCCTTCCAGATTCTATAGTAAATCTGCCTGGATACCGGCTTCCTGGCATTGATCATGGTAGATACCACAGGATTAGAGAGACCTCTCTTTTTTAGAATGTGGGCTTCAATAGCCAGGCCGTCAAACCTAGGGCTAGTAAGGAAGGGTGGTATATCGGTCCTTGCGAAAGCAGGTCCGGACGATGTGGAAGGGTCCAAGGACTCCCCACAGACATTTTTACAATCTCCGCGTACCATGCTCTTCGGGGCCACGCTGGAGCCACCAGAATCACTGGTTTCTTTTCTACCCTGATTCTGCGGAGTAATCGAGGTAACAATTGTGGCGGTGGAAATGCATATATCAGCTTGAACTGATCCCAAGGGAACACTAGAGCATCCGAGCCGCAAGCTAGGGGATCCCTTGTCCGAGAGACAAATCTGTCCACCTTTGCGTTGAATCTGGATGCTAGCAGATCTACATCCGGTGCTCCCCACCGCTGACATATTGCCCGGAAAACCTCGGGGTGAAGGGACCATTCCCCTGGGCATAATTGTTGGCGACTTAGAAAGTCCACCTTCCAATTCTCCACTCCTGGAATGAATACCGCGGATATGCATGGGACATATCTTTCTGCCTATTTCAGGATGCAATTTACTTCCCTCTGGGCTGCACGACTCCTGGTGCCCCCCTGATGATTGATATATGCCACTGCTGTGGCATTGTCTGATTGAATTCTGATAGGGGACCCTTGGAGTTTGGATGTCCATGCTACTAGGGCATACCGGGCTGCTCTTATCTCTAAGAGATTGATGGGCAGGGCTTTCTCTGCATCCGACCATCTGCCCTGGAGAGACCATTGCTCCAGTACTGCCCCCCAGCCTATAAGGCTGGCATCTGTAGTGACCCCCTTCCAAGAAATTGGACTGAAGGATTTCCCTTTTTCCAGATTCTGGGGAACCAACCACCAACGGAGGCTCTTGCGAACGGAAGGGGATAAGGACATTGGTAAGTCTAGGGCCTGAACTTTTTTGTTCCAGGCTGACAGTATGGCCCTTTGCAAATTCCTTGAATGGAATTGACCGTAGGGTACTGCTTTGAATGATGCCACCATTTTTCCCAGCAGCCTCATGCACAGGCGTATGGACGGCTGTCTTTTTGTACCCACTTGGTGGATCAAATCTCTCAAAGACGACACCTTTTCTTGAGGCAAGAAAATTTTTCTCTGGTCTGAATCCAGCCTTAGCCCCAAGTATTCCAGACTTTTGACTGGTTTTAGGGCTGACTTGTCTCGGTTGATAATCCAACCGTGAGATTCCAGATACTTGATTGTCTCATGAACAACCACTTCTAGTTTTTTCACTGAGTGGTCCATCAGCAACAAGTCGTCTAGATATGCCATTATCGTTACACCTCGTGTTCTTAGATTGGCCAATAGTGGGGCCAGAATTTTTGTGAACACTCGTGGTGCTGTGGCTAGACCGAAGGGTAAGGCTCTGAACTGAAAATGGCGCCCTTCTACTGCAAAGCGTAGAAATTTTTGGTGGACTGGAAAGATGGGAATGTGCAAATAAGCATCTTTGATGTCGATCGAGGCTAACCATTCCTCCCCTTGTAGGGCCGTGGCCACCGATCGGATCAACTCCATCCGGAAAGTCCTGATATGTAGGAATTTGTTTAGCCCTTTTAGATTTAATATGGGCCTCACGTCCCCGTTTGGCTTCGGGACTGTAAAGAGGTTTGAGTAAAACCCGAACCCCCATTCTTCCAGGGGAACCTCCATGATTACTCCTTGGAGCAATAGTTGTTCTAGTGCCAACCGGAGGGATCCTCTCTTCCGGGGATCTCTTGGCACATTTGACCACATAAAATGGGAAGGAGGAGAGTCTTTTAACTCCAACTTGTATCCCAGACTTACTGCAGAGAGCACCCATCTGTCTCTGATCGTGTCCCGCCAGGTCTCTGTGAACAACTGAAGTCTTCCCCCCACCCGATTGAGTGGGGGCAACCCTTCATGAATTTGACTTGGGGGGAGGTTTTGTACCTCTCCTGACCCAGGGTTTTTTGTTACCCTGTAATTGTCCCTGATTTTTACCCCCGGGATTTGACCGAGGAGGCCGTCGGAACTGCTTCACAGCCGATGTCCCAGGGACTGGAGAGGCAGGCCTCTTAAAAGAGGGACCTCTAACTCTGCTTTTAACCGGCAAGAGTGTACTTTTACCGCTGGAAATTTTCTGGATATATTTGTCCAGGTCTTCCCCGAATAAGCATTCACCATGAAATGGGAAGCTAACCAGCAATTTTTTACAGGGAGCTTCAGCAGACCAGTTCTTGAGCCATAGAAGCCTACGCATATGTACTACAGACAGCGTAAGGCGGGAGGCCTGATGGATTGAATCCTTGATGGCGTCAACCGCAAAGCATAAGGCTCTAGGTAGATCAGCTAGGGCAAGGGCCTGCTGATCCGGCAAGTCCCTTAAGACCTGTTTTAACTGATCCTTTACTGCTTTGCAGACCCCAATAGCTGCTACTGCTGGTTGTGTCACCAAGCTTGCTGTAGAAACAGCAGATTTTAATAAGGACTCCAATTTTTTATCTATTGGGTCCTTGAACATTTGAACATTATCTACTGGACATGTCAGTGATTTGTTCACACAAGAGATGGCTGCGTCCACTGTAGGCACCCTCCATTTTCTGATGAACTTATCCTCCATGGGATAGACCACCGGAAATCTCTTAGGGGGAGTAAATATTTTATCAGGATGTTCCCAATCCTGGTAAATGAGTCCTTCCAGTAAAGGATGGATTGGAAAGGAACAAACAGTCTGGGGAGCTTTTAGCGACCCCAACGAGGAGACGGAAGTGGTTGATGGCTCCGCAAGGGGCATTTTAAATGCTGATCGGACCATATCAGTCAGGGACTGAAAACATAATCTTTCAGCATGTGATGCTGAAAATGGCTCTTCCACTGTTGATTCCTCTAGAACAGAATCAACCTCATCCTGATCCCCTTCAGGTAGGTCGATCCCTGCATGGGCCCGTTGCTCCGCTAACAGGCACTCTGAGGGAGGAGACGGAGATCGGGCGCGCTTTCCCTCTGACAGGGAAGCAGCGATCAATGTTGTCAATCTCTCTTCCAGTCCTCCCAGAGTTGAGGAAAAAACCTCCTCTGTTACATACACAGGAGCAGGTGAACTGAGGACAGCCACAGTACCAGGTACTCCTGAGGGTTCTCTACGGGCACCAACCTCTGATTTTTCAGGGGAGACTGGTGCAGCAAAAGCATGCCCAAGATCCTCAGAGCCCGATGGAGACCCCCTTTGCTTCCTGGGAGTCTTAGTCCCGGAGACTTTGGACGGCATATTCCTAAGCCCAAAGCTGAGGTATTCCAGCCGTAATACACCACTTACTGACAATAGTCTAGCACAATTGCTGCTATATAAACAGTTGATGTCTACTAATGTGCCTTTCTATGGGGATGCCTGCATCAACCGCCTGCTGTATGCCTTTTTTAAATGTTGCCAGCTCTGTCTCTGCACTCCATAGCCAGCTGACAACACCTAATTGTGCCTTTTAACATGCTGGGACGCCCGCACATGCGCAGAAGCGCTGCGGCGCGCACAGAGCGTCATCCCCAAGCTCCGCCCCCTTTCCCAGCTCACCTCTATATATAGAGGCGCGGGCACGTGCGCCTTTGGCGCTACTTTTGAAAAGAAAACTAGGGAGAGGAGCCAGGGTCCCTGTTTGCAGCAGGGCCCGGGGATGGACGAGCATTGCAACATGACAGAGGAAGCAGTTTCCCACAAGAGAACTCACCATCTGCCTGGACTTGACCTCAGAAGGAAAAAAAGTCCACATGACAAGAAAACGACGTTCCACAGCGGCCTCTAGTGGATTAACACAGGTACCGCGGTTTGTCCATTTTTTTTTTTTTTTTCTTGACCACCATTAAAATTATTACATTTTCTAGTAGTTACAGGCATGCACAGATATTTAGCGGGAATACCGTTAGGTAACAGGCAGAAAGACATATTAGGCTTGGGGGTCCCCCCAATAGAACCAAGTTCCTGAGGGGCCCCCACTTACCTTTTCCCCGCCGCAGGACTCTGTTTGGTCCACAGAAGCCCAAACTTCACCTCTCACGGCAGGCATTGTACTTAAACCTTCAGGGACCGGGTTCCCAAGGATTCCACTCCCCTGGACCTGTATAGCACCCTGCACAGAAAACATCTTGGTCGTGGGTATGACCAGAGCTCTGGATCCCAGGGTCCAGCCCTCCTAAGAGAGGCATTACAGGCAAAACCTTGCTCTTCTCTGCAAGGCCCGGGTACCGACCGTTTAGCTATGAAGCTTTTTTGGTCGGATCCGGAATAGCTTGCTGAGGCCCAAAAGAACCTGTACACAAGCCCAGATGAAAAAACATGTTAACCTTTGGCCAACACCTTAGACACTGGCAAAAAACTGAGGTACTCCTGGATGGGAGGGGCTTATATAGGGGAGGGTACTTCCGGTTTTGGAAGTTGCCAGTGCCAGCACCTGAAGGTAATCTATATAACCCACATAGTAATGACTATGTCGCTCTGTGTCCCGTGATGTACGAGAAAGAAAAATTAACTTTTGCATGATATTCAAATTTTTCGAGTTTCACCTGTATAGCGACTTCTTTACAGGGCTAGATAGGTTAGTCCTAGATTGTGGATGCAAGTAGATTTACAGATTTTAGTGTTAGGGTGAACTTCGTCTTTAAGGGGGGCTATACACCTTAATTTATGGAAACTGGTTGTGGACATTTTTGGACATTTTTTTTTACTGTTCACTATTGTTGACATATTATTTATTTCTATCAAATAGGTTTGATATTGATTTCCATTTGGTGTAAAGATTGCGCACTTATTGGTTATAATTAAAAGAATATGCATACACTGCAGAATAAAGAAAAAATGTTTTAGGATGACAAAGAACATTCATACACTGCAGAGTAAATGCAGATTGATGACAAACATGGACTCTTCACAGCAATGTCTCTGTGACTAAATCATGGTAATACATGACTGCCTAGCATAGTCTCTGTAAGACCCTATACCAACAGAGTGTCTAGCTGTGAATATACTACTTGTATTTATGCTAATAGATAGCGTCCCTCTCAGTGAAGTCCAGGGTAGCTCTAATAACACAGATGAACAGCTGGAGGGATCCAAGGACAAAGGGTCACTCCAATGGAACTGGACTACTCTGGTAGCAATCAGGGCTCCGATCTTCTGGAGAATTTGTGTGGTATTAGGCTCCAGCCCAGGTGCCCGCATGCCTATCCTGACAGTGAAGGGCCTCACATTTGGCTGCAGATCACTTGCCCAGCTACCTCTGCTTCATCAGGTGCGTGTCTCCTTCTCTTAAGGAAGGGGAACCAGTGGCGTATCAAGGGGGGGGGCGGACCGGCCCGGGTGACACACATTGGGGAGTGTCAGGGATCTGGGGCCCCTGCATTTTCCCTGTCCCCCTGGGGGTACCAAGGGCAGGGGGTACACCACCCTTATGCTAGGTGAATGGAGGACACAGTCACCATTTCCCTACACTTCCAGAACTGGTTGCTATGGACGGCTCCACCTAGCGTCTAGCAACCAGTGACATCACAAACTCTCACTCTCTCAGTGAAGCCAGGAGCGAGGCCCTGCTTAGTGCTGCACAGTTGTCTCCACCCACATCGGCACCGCCTCCTTCTCCGGCACAAGAATCAAGGACTTGACTCTCCAGTATCTCCTCTCCACCCAACTCCTTCTCTGGCACCTGCGGCTCACCACCCGGCTGCATGGAGAGGGAGTGACAGCAGCAGGGACATGGTCGTCTGGTGTCTATTCTGTGTGCTGCTGGATCAGATCAACGGCTGCCCGAGTTCTCCTCCTCCCACCCACGGCCCGACTCACTGAGAGACCACTCACCAGAGGGTATATTGGAATTTGGAAGGTAAAGGAAGAAGAAGGTGACAGTCACACAGGTGGACAGTGGCATGGCTGCAGGTGGCAGGCTGCAGTGGCAAGTGACATGGTGGCAGGCTGCAGTGCTTAACTTTTTACTTTTTTTTTAAAGGGGGGTTTTAATTCATCTACAGTGCTATTTGTAATATGCAGCAAGGAGGGGGTTAACATATTGCCATTGGTCACTGATGCATTAGTGACCAGTGGCAATTAATTAACCCCTTTGTGCTGCATTAGTGGCAGTGCTAAATAACCCCTTTATGATGCAGCATGAGGGGGTTAATAAACACTGACACTGATGCTACTAATGCAGCACAAAGGGGTTAATTAATTGCCACTGGTCACTAATGCATAGTGATCAATGGCAATACATTAACCCCCATCATGCTGCATATTACAAATAGCATTGTAGATTAATTACCAGTAACCCCTCTGCCCCCCCCCCCCCCAAACAGTTAAATTGGTTGTACAGGAGGTTTTTCAACTTCGTGCAGTCTATGGACACCAATAGGCTGCATTGATGGGCACTAATCAGGCTGTATTGATGGGTACTGGTTTAGGCTGCATTGATGGACACTGGTGAGACTGCATTGATGGACACTGGTGAGACTGCATTGATGGACACTGGTGAGGCTGCATTGATGGACACTGGTGAGGCTGCATTGATGGACACTGGTGAGGCTGCATTGATGGACACTGGTGAGGCTACATTTATGGACACTGGTGAGGCTACATTTATGGACACTGGTGAGGCTACATTTGATGATGATTTTGCACACGAACAAAAACCATCACACACAGAAATCTTCACAAACACATACTGACATTACACACACAAAAACCATGACACCCACACAATAGAAATCACTTTCTCGAAGCAGGAGTACTTAGGATTTTTTTTAGATCTGCAGGGGTACTTCACCGTAAAAGGTTGAGAAACACTGCTGTAAGTGACTGAGCAATCCACACTGTCACTACATGAAGACGTAATCTGTCTTCTATAATACCAACCTAACCTGGCACTAGTGATGAGCCGAACACCCCCGGGTTCGGTTCGCACCAGAACCCGCGAACGGACCGGAAGTTCGAACGAACATTAGAACCCTATTAAATACAATGGATGCGAACGTTCGAATTCTAAAGTGCTAATTATAACAACTATTATGCATGTTATTGTCCTAAAAAGGGTTTGGGAACCCGGGTTCTGCACCAGGGGACATGTATCAATGCAAAAAGAAGTTTTAAAAACGGTCGTTTTTCGGGAGCAGTCATTTTAATGATGCATAAAGTGAAAAAAAAAAAGTCAAATATTCCTTTAAATATCGTACCTGGGGGGTGTCTAAAGTATGCCTGTGAAGTGCCACGTGTTTCCCGTGTTTAGAACTGTCCCTGCACAAAATGACACTTCTAAAGGAAAAAAAAGCCATTTAAAACTGCTTGCGGCTTTAATGTAATGTCTGGTCCCGGTAATATGGATGAAATTCTTTAAGAAAAATGGCATAGCTACCCCATGACCCCCCCCCCCCCCTACCCCAGCCCATTACCAGCCCCTTTGGGTCTTGTATGGATATTAAGGGGAACCCCGCACATAAAATAAAAAAGGCCCTATATACTCTGAACAGCCGTATACAGGCGGTGCATACAAGACAGGGACTGTAGGTTTGTTCTTATGTAGAATCTGTTTGTAATTTTGAACAGGTACATTGTTGAAGTGTAGCTCCAGCCCAAAAATCTATTTTTAAACTTTTTGGAAAACATAGGTAAGGGTTATCACCCCTGTAACATTTGTTTTGCTGTCTGTGCCCCTGTTCAGAACATTTCACCTCACTTTCCGTCCCAATGACAACTGTTTTTGAAATGTGGTGTTTTTCTTGAAACAAGGATTGCTGATAAAGCATCAGTACAGAGGAGACACCTTTCTCCCATATTTATTCTTACAGGAGAGAATTTTCCTTCCTAGTGGTAGATTTCCTCTCACTTCCTGTTGTCTTCTTGCGTTTGCAAGTAGGAGTCGTTTGTAAGTTGGATGTTTGAAAGTAGGGACCTGCCGTATATACTCTGCAGAAATAGGCCCCTTAGTTGTTGGTGTTGGCACAACACTGTAAGCACTCACAGTTACTCTTGGTTGGTGCTGGAACGCCCTGCTGTCAACTATTATATCAGGAATTTTAATTACATATAATTGTTGAACAGTGGTAGTAAAAATTGGGCCTTTGATGGTGGTGCTGGTGCCACAACACTGTAAGCCCTGACAGTTACTCTTGGTGGGTGCAGCAATGGGCCCTGCTGTGAATTATTAGATCAAGAATTGTAATTACATGCCCCTGTTGAACAGGGGCTGAAAAATTGGGCCTTAGGCACTGGTGGCACAACACTGCAACCCCTCACAGATACTGTACTTGGAGCACAGCAATGAGCCCTGTTGCAAAGTATTGCTTCAAAAATTGTAATGACACGCCCCTGTTAAACAGGGGCTGAAAAATTGGGCCTTAGGCACTGGTGGCACAACACTGCAACTCCTCACAGATACTGTACTTGGAGCACAGCAATGAGCCCTGTTGCAAAGTATTGCTTCAAAAATTGTAATTACACGCCCCTGTTAAACAGGGGCTGAAAAATTGGGCGTTAGGCACTGGTGGCGGCACCCATAAACAAAAATGATCTTCCAAGCTATCATCATCAATCGTATCATTGAGGACTCGGAGGAGGAGGATAGCCAGTCAACATAACAGCACAGGCACTCAGCATCAGCATCAGTCTTGAAGGGATGTGACATTTTAAAATCAATTAGTCTGTTATATCAGCATCAGGTGTGTGGTAGCTGGTGGTGATCCAAGACTGGTTCATCTTGATGAAAGTCAGTCGATCAACCGAGTCGGTGGACAGGCGCACCCTGTGATCCGTGACAAATCCTCCAGCAGCACTGAATGTGCGTTCCGAAAGAACGCTGGATGCAGGACAGGCCAGTAGCTCAATTGCATACTGTGCAAGCTCTGGCCAGTGATCCATCCTCAAGACCCAGTAAGCCAGAGGATTTTCGGTGGGGAAGGTGTCCAAGTCTGACCTTGCCCCTAGATATTCCTGCACCATGTTTATCAGACGCTGGCGATGGTTGCTGGAACCAATCATACTTTGGGGCTGCGGACTAAAGAATTGTCTGAACGCATCGGTCAGACGGCCACCTTCCCCACCGCTCCTTCTTTGACTGGCCGAAGCCTCAGCAACTCGTTGTCCAGGACCAGGAGTTTGCAACCTCCCAGTCTCTGGGAACGCGTTGCACAGACCTTTCTGCAAGGCCTCCCGGAGTTGTCTCATCCTCTGCTCCCTCTGCGACGGTAACATAAGGTCCGCAACCTTACCCTTGTACCGTGGATCAAGGAGAGTGGCCAGCCAGTAATGGTCCCTCTCCTTGATCCGAAGAATACGAGGATCCTTCCGCAGACTTTGCAGGATCAGGGAGGCCATGCAGCGTAGGTTTGCTGAGGCATTCGCTCCGGAGTCCTCTGGGTCACTAAGGACGACATGATCCGCAGCCACCTCCTCCCAGCCACGTACAAGTCCACTGGTTTCTTGGGACTGTAAATCATCCCTAAAAGACTGCTGCTGATGATGCTGAGTGCCAGCCTCCACCTCCATGCTGACACAATCCTCCTCCTCCTCCTCCTCCTCCTCCTCTTCCTGTGCGATGGGTGGGACAGAAGGAACACTGTCTGGGTAAAGGGGGCCTTGAGAGGCAAGGAAGTCCTCCTCTTCCTGCCTCTGTTCTGCCTCAAGTGCCCTGTCCATTATTCCACGCAGCGTGTGCTCCAACAGGTGGACAAGAGGTACAGTGTCACTGATGCATGCACTGTCACTGCTCACCATCCTCGTGGCCTCCTCAAATGGTGCCAGGACAGTGCATGCATCCCTGATCATGCCCCACTGGCGTGGAGAAAAAAAACCAAGCTCCCCTGACCCTGTCCTGGTGCCGTAGTCGCACAGGTACTCATTGATGGCCCTCTGCTGCGTGTGCAGCCGCTGCAGCATGGCCAACGTTGAGTTCCACCTGGTGGGCATGTCACATATAAGGCGGTTCTTGGGCAGGTTCAACTCCTTTTGCAGCTCAGCCAGGCGAGCACTGGCATTATAAGATCTGCGGAAATGCACACAGACTTTCCTGGCCTGCCTCAGGACATCCTGTAAGCCCGGGTACCTGCCCAAGAACCGCTGCACCACCAGGTTAAGGACGTGAGCCACACAGGGCACATGGGTCAGTTGTCCCTGTCGGAGGGCGGAGAGGAGGTTGGTGCCATTGTCGCAAACCACCATTCCTGGCTTAAGCTGGCGTGGCGTCAACCACCTCTCGGCCTGGCCCTGCAGAGCAGACAGGACCTCTGCCCCAGTGTGGCTTCTGTCCCCCAAACACACCAGCGCAAGCACGGCATGGCATCTTTTTGCCTGCGTACTTGCGTAGCCCCGTGAACGGCTACGGAGCACCGCTGGTTCATAGGACAAACCACAGGAAGAGGCCATGGAGGAAGAAGAAGAGGAGGGGGTGGAGGAGAGAGGTGTGTCACAACCAGTAGTAGCATTTTGGAGGCGTGGCGGTGGGACAACCTCCAACACTACTGCACCTTGTCCTGAATCCTTCCCAGCTGCCAAAAGAGTGACCCAATGGGCCGTGAAAGAAAGGTAACGTCCCTGTCCATGCCTGCTGGACCATGAGTCAGCGGTAATATGCACCTTACCGCTGACCGCCCTGTCCAGCGAGGCCAAGACATTGCCTTCCACATGCCGGTAGAGAGCCGGAATAGCCTTCCGTGAGAAAAAGTGGCGTTTGGGAACCTGCCACTGAGGAACCGCACATTGCACAAACTCACGGAAGGGGGCCGAGTCTACCAACTGAAAAGGCAGCAGTTGAAGCGCTAGCAATTTAGCCAAGCTAGCATTCAACCGCTGGGCATGTGGATGGCTGGGAGTGAACTTCTTTCGACGGTCCAGCAGCTGGGGCAGGGAAATTTGCCTGCTAGAATCGGACGTCGGTGTACTGCTAGCAGAGTGGGCGCAAGTACTTGGCTGTGACACACCTAATTCTACACCTTCATTCCTCTCAGTGCATGTTTCAGAGAGGACTGAAGTTATAGTGGGGTTGGAGATCCCAGCTGATGCGGTGCAAGGAGAGGTCCGCTTTGTTCTTTGGTGTGGGTCTTTGAGGTAGGCTTGCCAACGAGCTGCATGGCAGGTCAACATATGTCTGGTCAGGCATGTGGTACCCAAGCGGCTGATGTTTTGGCCACGCGATATACGCTTGAGACATATGTTGCAAACAGCAGCTGTGCGATCTGATGCACTAGCCTCAAAAAAGGCCCACACCAAAGAACTTTTTGAATGACGGGCAGAGGCAGCGCCCTGCACAGGCGGAGCTCTGCGGTGTGATTCCGTCGGTGTACTGCCCTTACGCTGGCCACCAAAGGGCATCCTGCCTCGTTGGAGATGTGCCTCCTCCTCATCCTCCTCCTCCTCCTCTCTCCTATTAGGCACCCACGTGGAGTCATTGACCTCATCATCCCCTCCCTCCTCATCACTGGAGCCAATCTGGCAGTATGCTGCAGCTGCTGGAACATGACTGCCAGATTGGTGTCCTTCTTGAGCATCCCCTCTGTCTGCTCTCACGCTACTGCCTTCCTCTAGCTGGGTTTCATCATCAGACCCTTCGAAACGCTGGGCATCCTCCTGGAGCATGTACCCAACACTGTGCTGAAACAGTTCGGGGGACTCCTCAGGAGGAGGACATGGTGGGTCTAGGGAAGGAGTGACTGATGATTTGTCTGACATTGATACCAGGGAAGACGACGCTTTGGCAGCTGCTTTTCCAGTACCCTGAGCCTGGGTGAGAGAGGATGAGGAGGAGGAGGAGGGCTTGGTCATCCACTCTACCAAGTCTTCGGCATGATGTGGCTCAACATGTCCAGCTGCCGAAAAGAAGGACAAGCGTGTCCCATGGCCATGTGCTGATGACAATGCACCGCGTCCACGACCAGCACTGTTGCCCCCAGACACAGAGCCTGCTTGCCCTCTTTTATTGCCTCCTGACTGTCTGCCTCTCCTTGTTTGCCTTCCAGACATTCTAATAGATGGCCTGCAGGGAGATGGGAAAAAAGCAATAAGGGCTACCTTCAGGTGTCCTTCTCTGTCCCTGGAAACAAGGACTTGCAGAGTGAAAGAAAAAAAACACTCTCCCTACCTACAGTTTTCTGTCCCTAGAAAAAATGTTTTTTTTAATCACAATATAGCACAAGGAAAATTAACTCACTGTCCTTACAGGTCCCTGGAAACAAGGACTTGCAGAGTGAAAGAAAAAAAACACTCTCCCTACCTACAGTTTTCTGTCCCTAGAAAAAAATGTTTTTTTTAATCACAATATAGCAAAAGGACAATTCACTCACTGTCCTTCCAGGTCCCTGGAAACAAGGACTTGCAGAGTGAAAGAAACTGACACTGTCCCTACCTAGAGTTTTCTGTCCCTGGAATAAATGTTTTTTTCAGCACAATATAGCACAAGGACAATTAACTCACTGTCCTTACAGGTCCCTGGAAACAAGGACTTGCAGAGTGAAAGAAAAAAAATACTCTCCCTACCTACAGTTTTCTGTCCCTAGAAAAAAATGTTTTTTTTAATCACAATATAGCAAAAGGACAATTCACTCACTGTCCTTCCAGGTCCCTGGAAACAAGGACTTGCAGAGTGAAAGAAACTGACACTGTCCCTACCTAGAGTTTTCTGTCCCTAGAATAAATGTTTTTTTTAATCACAATATAGCACAAGGAAAATTAACTCACTGTCCTTACAGGTCCCTGGAAACAAGGACTTGCAGAGTGAAAGAAAAAAAACACTCTCCCTACCTACAGTTTTCTGTCCCTAGAAAAAAATGTTTTTTTTAATCACAATATAGCAAAAGGACAATTCACTCACTGTCCTTCCAGGTCCCTGGAAACAAGGACTTGCAGAGTGAAAGAAACTGACACTGTCCCTACCTAGAGTTTTCTGTCCCTGGAATAAATGTTTTTTTCAGCACAATATAGCACAAGGACAATTAACTCACTGTCCTTACAGGTCCCTGGAAACAAGGACTTGCAGAGTGAAAGAAAAAAAATACTCTCCCTACCTACAGTTTTCTGTCCCTAGAAAAAAATGTTTTTTTTAATCACAATATAGCAAAAGGACAATTCACTCACTGTCCTTCCAGGTCCCTGGAAACAAGGACTTGCAGAGTGAAAGAAACTGACACTGTCCCTACCTAGAGTTTTCTGTCCCTAGAATAAATGTTTTTTTTAATCACAATATAGCAAAAGGACAATTCACTCACTGTCCTTCCAGGTCCCTGGAAACAAGGACTTGCAGAGTGAAAGAAACTGACACTGTCCCTACCTAGAGTTTTCTGTCCCTAGAATAAATGTTTTTTTTAATCACAATATAGCAAAAGGACAATTCACTCACTGTCCTTCCAGGTCCCTGGAAACAAGGACTTGCAGAGTGAAAGAAACTGACACTGTCCCTACCTAGAGTTTTCTGTCCCTAGAATAAATGTTTTTTTTAATCACAATATAGCAAAAGGACAATTCACTCACTGTCCTTCCAGGTCCCTGGAAACAAGGACTTGCAGAGTGAAAGAAACTGACACTGTCCCTACCTAGAGTTTTCTGTCCCTAGAATAAATGTTTTTTTTAATCACAATATAGCAAAAGGACAATTCACTCACTGTCCTTCCAGGTCCCTGGAAACAAGGACTTGCAGAGTGAAAGAAACTGACACTGTCCCTACCTAGAGTTTTCTGTCCCTAGAATAAATGTTTTTTTTTAATCACAATATAGCAAAAGGACAATTCACTCACTGTCCTTCCAGGTCCCTGGAAACAAGGACTTGCAGAGTGAAAGAAACTGACACTGTCCCTACCTAGAGTTTTCTGTCCCTAGAATAAATGTTTTTTTTAATCACAATATAGCACAAGGAAAATTAACTCACTGTCCTTACAGGTCCCTGGAAACAAGGACTTGCAGAGTGAAAGAAAAAAACACTCTCCCTACCTACAGTTTTCTGTCCCTAGAAAAAAATGTTTTTTTTAATCACAATATAGCAAAAGGACAATTCACTCACTGTCCTTCCAGGTCCCTGGAAACAAGGACTTGCAGAGTGAAAGAAACTGACACTGTCCCTACCTAGAGTTTTCTGTCCCTGGAATAAATGTTTTTTTCAGCACAATATAGCACAAGGACAATTAACTCACTGTCCTTACAGGTCCCTGGAAACAAGGACTTGCAGAGTGAAAGAAAAAAAATACTCTCCCTACCTACAGTTTTCTGTCCCTAGAAAAAAATGTTTTTTTTAATCACAATATAGCAAAAGGACAATTCACTCACTGTCCTTCCAGGTCCCTGGAAACAAGGACTTGCAGAGTGAAAGAAACTGACACTGTCCCTACCTAGAGTTTTCTGTCCCTGGAATAAATGTTTTTTTCAGCACAATATAGCACAAGGACAATTAACTCACTGTCCTTACAGGTCCCTGGAAACAAGGACTTGCAGAGTGAAAGAAAAAAAATACTCTCCCTACCTACAGTTTTCTGTCCCTAGAAAAAAATGTTTTTTTTAATCACAATATAGCAAAAGGACAATTCACTCACTGTCCTTCCAGGTCCCTGGAAACAAGGACTTGCAGAGTGAAAGAAACTGACACTGTCCCTACCTAGAGTTTTCTGTCCCTGGAATAAATGTTTTTTTCAGCACAATATAGCACAAGGACAATTAACTCACTGTCCTTACAGGTCCCTGGAAACAAGGACTTGCAGAGTGAAAGAAAAAAAATACTCTCCCTACCTACAGTTTTCTGTCCCTAGAAAAAAATGTTTTTTTTAATCACAATATAGCAAAAGGACAATTCACTCACTGTCCTTCCAGGTCCCTGGAAACAAGGACTTGCAGAGTGAAAGAAACTGACACTGTCCCTACCTAGAGTTTTCTGTCCCTAGAATAAATGTTTTTTTTAATCACAATATAGCAAAAGGACAATTCACTCACTGTCCTTCCAGGTCCCTGGAAACAAGGACTTGCAGAGTGAAAGAAACTGACACTGTCCCTACCTAGAGTTTTCTGTCCCTAGAATAAATGTTTTTTTTAATCACAATATAGCAAAAGGACAATTCACTCACTGTCCTTCCAGGTCCCTGGAAACAAGGACTTGCAGAGTGAAAGAAACTGACACTGTCCCTACCTAGAGTTTTCTGTCCCTAGAATAAATGTTTTTTTTAATCACAATATAGCAAAAGGACAATTCACTCACTGTCCTTCCAGGTCCCTGGAAACAAGGACTTGCAGAGTGAAAGAAACTGACACTGTCCCTACCTAGAGTTTTCTGTCCCTAGAATAAATGTTTTTTTTAATCACAATATAGCAAAAGGACAATTCACTCACTGTCCTTCCAGGTCCCTGGAAACAAGGACTTGCAGAGTGAAAGAAACTGACACTGTCCCTACCTAGAGTTTTCTGTCCCTAGAATAAATGTTTTTTTTAATCACAATATAGCAAAAGGACAATTCACTCACTGTCCTTCCAGGTCCCTGGAAACAAGGACTTGCAGAGTGAAAGAAACTGACACTGTCCCTACCTAGAGTTTTCTGTCCCTAGAATAAATGTTTTTTTTAATCACAATATAGCAAAAGGACAATTCACTCACTGTCCTTCCAGGTCCCTGGAAACAAGGACTTGCAGAGTGAAAGAAACTGACACTGTCCCTACCTAGAGTTTTCTGTCCCTAGAATAAATGTTTTTTTTAATCACAATATAGCACAAGGAAAATTAACTCACTGTCCTTACAGGTCCCTGGAAACAAGGACTTGCAGAGTGAAAGAAAAAAAACACTCTCCCTACCTACAGTTTTCTGTCCCTAGAAAAAAATGTTTTTTTTAATCACAATATAGCAAAAGGACAATTCACTCACTGTCCTTCCAGGTCCCTGGAAACAAGGACTTGCAGAGTGAAAGAAACTGACACTGTCCCTACCTAGAGTTTTCTGTCCCTGGAATAAATGTTTTTTTCAGCACAATATAGCACAAGGACAATTAACTCACTGTCCTTACAGGTCCCTGGAAACAAGGACTTGCAGAGTGAAAGAAAAAAAATACTCTCCCTACCTACAGTTTTCTGTCCCTAGAAAAAAATGTTTTTTTTAATCACAATATAGCAAAAGGACAATTCACTCACTGTCCTTCCAGGTCCCTGGAAACAAGGACTTGCAGAGTGAAAGAAACTGACACTGTCCCTACCTAGAGTTTTCTGTCCCTGGAATAAATGTTTTTTTCAGCACAATATAGCACAAGGACAATTAACTCACTGTCCTTACAGGTCCCTGGAAACAAGGACTTGCAGAGTGAAAGAAAAAAAATACTCTCCCTACCTACAGTTTTCTGTCCCTAGAAAAAAATGTTTTTTTTAATCACAATATAGCAAAAGGACAATTCACTCACTGTCCTTCCAGGTCCCTGGAAACAAGGACTTGCAGAGTGAAAGAAACTGACACTGTCCCTACCTAGAGTTTTCTGTCCCTAGAATAAATGTTTTTTTTAATCACAATATAGCAAAAGGACAATTCACTCACTGTCCTTCCAGGTCCCTGGAAACAAGGACTTGCAGAGTGAAAGAAACTGACACTGTCCCTACCTAGAGTTTTCTGTCCCTAGAATAAATGTTTTTTTTAATCACAATATAGCAAAAGGACAATTCACTCACTGTCCTTCCAGGTCCCTGGAAACAAGGACTTGCAGAGTGAAAGAAACTGACACTGTCCCTACCTAGAGTTTTCTGTCCCTAGAATAAATGTTTTTTTTAATCACAATATAGCAAAAGGACAATTCACTCACTGTCCTTCCAGGTCCCTGGAAACAAGGACTTGCAGAGTGAAAGAAACTGACACTGTCCCTACCTAGAGTTTTCTGTCCCTAGAATAAATGTTTTTTTTAATCACAATATAGCAAAAGGACAATTCACTCACTGTCCTTCCAGGTCCCTGGAAACAAGGACTTGCAGAGTGAAAGAAACTGACACTGTCCCTACCTAGAGTTTTCTGTCCCTAGAATAAATGTTTTTTTTAATCACAATATAGCAAAAGGACAATTCACTCACTGTCCTTCCAGGTCCCTGGAAACAAGGACTTGCAGAGTGAAAGAAACTGACACTGTCCCTACCTAGAGTTTTCTGTCCCTAGAATAAATGTTTTTTTTAATCACAATATAGCACAAGGAAAATTAACTCACTGTCCTTACAGGTCCCTGGAAACAAGGACTTGCAGAGTGAAAGAAAAAAAACACTCTCCCTACCTACAGTTTTCTGTCCCTAGAAAAAAATGTTTTTTTTAATCACAATATAGCAAAAGGACAATTCACTCACTGTCCTTCCAGGTCCCTGGAAACAAGGACTTGCAGAGTGAAAGAAACTGACACTGTCCCTACCTAGAGTTTTCTGTCCCTGGAATAAATGTTTTTTTCAGCACAATATAGCACAAGGACAATTAACTCACTGTCCTTACAGGTCCCTGGAAACAAGGACTTGCAGAGTGAAAGAAAAAAAATACTCTCCCTACCTACAGTTTTCTGTCCCTAGAAAAAAATGTTTTTTTTAATCACAATATAGCAAAAGGACAATTCACTCACTGTCCTTCCAGGTCCCTGGAAACAAGGACTTGCAGAGTGAAAGAAACTGACACTGTCCCTACCTAGAGTTTTCTGTCCCTAGAATAAATGTTTTTTTTAATCACAATATAGCAAAAGGACAATTCACTCACTGTCCTTCCAGGTCCCTGGAAACAAGGACTTGCAGAGTGAAAGAAACTGACACTGTCCCTACCTAGAGTTTTCTGTCCCTAGAATAAATGTTTTTTTTAATCACAATATAGCAAAAGGACAATTCACTCACTGTCCTTCCAGGTCCCTGGAAACAAGGACTTGCAGAGTGAAAGAAACTGACACTGTCCCTACCTAGAGTTTTCTGTCCCTAGAATAAATGTTTTTTTTAATCACAATATAGCAAAAGGACAATTCACTCACTGTCCTTCCAGGTCCCTGGAAACAAGGACTTGCAGAGTGAAAGAAACTGACACTGTCCCTACCTAGAGTTTTCTGTCCCTAGAATAAATGTTTTTTTTAATCACAATATAGCAAAAGGACAATTCACTCACTGTCCTTCCAGGTCCCTGGAAACAAGGACTTGCAGAGTGAAAGAAACTGACACTGTCCCTACCTAGAGTTTTCTGTCCCTAGAATAAATGTTTTTTTTAATCACAATATAGCAAAAGGACAATTCACTCACTGTCCTTCCAGGTCCCTGGAAACAAGGACTTGCAGAGTGAAAGAAACTGACACTGTCCCTACCTAGAGTTTTCTGTCCCTAGAATAAATGTTTTTTTTAATCACAATATAGCACAAGGAAAATTAACTCACTGTCCTTACAGGTCCCTGGAAACAAGGACTTGCAGAGTGAAAGAAAAAAAACACTCTCCCTACCTACAGTTTTCTGTCCCTAGAAAAAAATGTTTTTTTTAATCACAATATAGCAAAAGGACAATTCACTCACTGTCCTTCCAGGTCCCTGGAAACAAGGACTTGCAGAGTGAAAGAAACTGACACTGTCCCTACCTAGAGTTTTCTGTCCCTGGAATAAATGTTTTTTTCAGCACAATATAGCACAAGGACAATTAACTCACTGTCCTTACAGGTCCCTGGAAACAAGGACTTGCAGAGTGAAAGAAAAAAAATACTCTCCCTACCTACAGTTTTCTGTCCCTAGAAAAAAATGTTTTTTTTAATCACAATATAGCAAAAGGACAATTCACTCACTGTCCTTCCAGGTCCCTGGAAACAAGGACTTGCAGAGTGAAAGAAACTGACACTGTCCCTACCTAGAGTTTTCTGTCCCTAGAATAAATGTTTTTTTTAATCACAATATAGCAAAAGGACAATTCACTCACTGTCCTTCCAGGTCCCTGGAAACAAGGACTTGCAGAGTGAAAGAAACTGACACTGTCCCTACCTAGAGTTTTCTGTCCCTAGAATAAATGTTTTTTTTAATCACAATATAGCAAAAGGACAATTCACTCACTGTCCTTCCAGGTCCCTGGAAACAAGGACTTGCAGAGTGAAAGAAACTGACACTGTCCCTACCTAGAGTTTTCTGTCCCTAGAATAAATGTTTTTTTTAATCACAATATAGCAAAAGGACAATTCACTCACTGTCCTTCCAGGTCCCTGGAAACAAGGACTTGCAGAGTGAAAGAAACTGACACTGTCCCTACCTAGAGTTTTCTGTCCCTAGAATAAATGTTTTTTTTTAAGCACACTATAGCAGAAGCACAAAACACACTGACACTCTCCCTACCTATCCTTCTCTTTCCCTAAACTAAAGGAATCCAGGTTAAGCAAGAAAGAAATAAAAGTCACTGTCCCTGCCTATGCTACTCTATCCCTGCTCCGGAACACACTACACTAGGCCGCCGTGCTGGCGGCCTTTTATAGTGTGGGGCGTGTACTAAACACCCTCAGCAATAATTGGCCACAGGCATCCTGCCTGTGGCCAATCATTGCTCTCCTCGCTGCCGGCGCTGTGATTGGCCAAGCATGCGGGGTCACAGTGCATGCTTGGCCAATCACAGCGCCTGGATGACACTGCGATGGCGTAGTGCATTGTGGGCCGTTCGCGTCACTCGAATTTGGCGCGAACGGCCCAAATCGTTCGATCTTCGTCGAACGATCGAACAGCCAATGTTCGAGTCGAACGTATGTTCGACTCGAACACGAAGCTCATCCCTACCTGGCACTATATATCACCCTGACCTGGCACTATATACCACCCTGACCTGGCACTTTATACCACCCTGAGCTGGCACTATATACCACCCTGACCTGGCACTTTATACCACCCTGAGCTGGCACTATATACCACCCTGACCTGGCTCTATATATCACCCTAACCTGGCTCTATAGATCACCCTAACCTGGCACTATATACCACCCTGACCTGGCACTATATACCACCCTGACCTGGCACTATATACCACCCTGACCTGGCGCTATGTACCACCCTGACCTGGCACTATATACCACCCTGACCTGGCTCTAAATATCAACCTGACCTGTCTCTATATACCACCCTGACCTGTCTCTATATACTACCCTGACTTGGCTCTGTATACCACTCTGACCTGGCACTATATACCACTCTGACGTGGCACTATGTATCATCCTAACCTGGCACTATATACTACCCTAACCTGCCAGAATACTACCCTAATGTCACTTGAAGTCGAGATGTAGGATCCGCCCGGATGCCAAATGCTCTAGGTATGCCCCTGAGGGGATCTGATGTAATTATACTCCCTGTGTCCGGGAACTGGCGGAGTTAAAGGGGTCTGTACCTGCATTAGAGTATGGTATATAAATAGGCACCCCGATACAAAAGTAGCAGTAAAATAATTGCTATGATGTACATAGCCTGCGCAGAGAGCTGAGCTTTGGGTGGAACCTGAACATAAATAAGAATACAAATTTATAGAGGAATTTTTCCCCTTCCCTCTCTCATACGTCCCATAACCTATTTATTTTTTTTACATAAAAAATAAAATGCCCCACACTGCTAGCAGTACTTTCCCAATCCTTTTTTCTTCCACGTTTTCCACTCAAAAAATATCCCCCTTTTATCCTTTCTTCTTTCCTGGACAGTATCCGGACCTCCCCTAGCTGACTCCAACGTTCACTCTACAGTGTCCCTTGGATGACTCCCTCTAGAACAATGTTGCTCAACTCCAGTCCTCAAGTACCCCCAACAGGTCATGTTTTCAGGCTCTCCATTATTTTGCACAGGTGATTTGATCCGTTTCACTGCCTTAGTAATTACCACAGCTGTTTCATATGAGGGAAATCCTGAAAACATGACCTATTAAGGGTACTTGAGGACTGGAGTTGAGAAACATTGCTCTAGAACAGTGTTTCTCAACTCCAGTCCTCAAGGCGCCCCAACAGGTCATGTTTTCAGGATTTCCCTCAGATGAAACAGCTGTGGGAATTACTAAAGCAGTTAAACTGATCAAATAACCTGTGCAAAACAATGGAGAGCCTGAAAACATGACCTGTTGGGGCGCCTTGAGGACTGCAGTTGAGAAACACTGCTCTAGAAGACCCGGTGAGAAGGAAACATTGCATTTAGCTTATTTTTCACCCCATAACAGAAACAGTTCAATAAACTAAAACTTTATCAGGAGCATTTTATGAAATCGGGGTGCCATAAGTTGCGACCTAGACATAGAGGAAAAGAAAATGTTGCGCGTGCTGTGGTAAAAAATGGGCATGGTTATTAGAGCGCTAAATATTGGGTGTGGCCCTACAGGTCATCAGTTTGGAGTGCATTGTTAATAATGGACCTATAATTATTGCTCTCATTCCTTAGTGCGCAGCAGTATGATACATGTGTAGTACAAGCGACATTTGTACATTTGTGTACTTTGGGAGGGGAGGGGATGGGGCATAGAATTTTTGGGGGGTTTCAAAGTGCTTGCATGTAACTATTTTTTGACACTTTTCTATTTTTTCACTAAAACTAAAGTCCCCTATGTGATATGATGTTGCTATCATAGGTTCTTTTTGCTAAGATATCAGGAGTCTTTTAGACCTCTGATGTCTCACATGCCCTCCATTGAAGCTAATAGTGCACAGATTGCCCTCCAATAGCTTCCAGAGGTCAGAGAAAGCAATTTTCATTTGAAAGCCACAAGTACACTTATATAGTATACACACACTCACCCCATGCTGACACTAATGTGTGACATACACTGAAGGCAGTAAAAGGGTTTAAAAAAAAAAAAAAGGAGCGGTTAGAATGCAACTGCTGGTGTAAGCCCTTGCCTGGACAACATGGGAATGACACACATGAAAGTGGGGGCTTGTTCATACTATGTGCAGTAACTTGCATTTTTCTATGCTAGATATACACAGATCAATAAAAGGACTCATAGAAAACAATTAGCCTAGCTCCATTGTTAATGTCCCTTTAAATGGATTATTTGGCCCAAGCTAGCTGAAATTAACTATTTACTGTACTAACACGTGTGCCCTGTACTAATTGGATGTAGCCTCAGCTATATACAGTATAAAGTGCTTTGTTCTGGCAGCAGAACAGGGACTTCCTGTCCCACTCCCGAAACAGAGTTGGGTTCAGTACCCACAGGAAGCTTTGCATTCTTTGAATGATCACAAAACTTCCTCTGATTGGCTGAGGTGGAGTTCATGATGTCATCTGCAATCTCTATGCCAATAAGAGGAAGCGTTCTATGTATTAAAAAAACAGCGGCTACCACATATGTCCTCCCTAGGGTTACCACCTTTTCTTCAAGTCAAATCCGAACACTTTAGCGGCGCACAGCAATTTTTTTTATACATATATTTTGCTAATAAATAACATTTCTAATCATATGAAGTTAATAACAAGAGTCCCCCTTTACATCAGAGTCCACAGAGTTCCCCTTTTACATCTGAACACGCAGAGTTTCCTTTCACTGTAAGGGGGGTAATCTGCAGACTCTGATGTAAGGGAGAACTCAGGGGACTCCAACATAAGGGATGCTCTGGGAACCCTGATTTAAGGAGGGGGAAAACTGAGAACTCTGATGTACGGAAAGAACTCTGATGTAAGGGGGAACACTGTGGCCTCTGGAGTAAAGGGGAACTCTGATGTAATGAGTGCTCTGAGAACCCTGATTTACCTTAGTGTACTCACTCAGAGACAGGAGAGAGAAGGGGGGAGACTTCAGTCACAGACAGGGATGGATGGTGAGCTCACTCACCCCTTGACAGTCAGCACCTCCCATCCAGCTGTATCTGAGGCTGCTGGACTTCAAATTTCCTGCCTCCACTTTCCTTTTCTGAGACACAGCGCCTGGGATTGGAGTGTGGGCAGACACAGAGGGGTAGGGGCAGGAGGAAGAGGTGCAAATCACGCCCTCTCTCCTCTCCCATCTGTGTGTTTGGGGGGGGGGGATTGCTAGTTCTGGCTTTGGGCAGCATGAAAGAGAGTGTAACAGACACTCTCAACTTAGACAACTGCAGCCAGAAACCCTGCTGGGAAGCCATAGTCCAGTCAGAATAATGTGTCCAGGTTTCAGGCAGTCTGAAACCTGGACGCATGATTCCAAACCCAAACTGTTCGGGTGAATCCCGGACAGGTGACAACCCTAGTCCTCCCAGGTGGGAGCAGATGGGGGCAGCAAAAATTAATGTCGGAGCTGTGTGTTTTTACCATCCCCCAAACACAAGTGTAAAGGAGGTCTAAAAGGAATCCTCTGACTGTGCTTATGTTATCATCATCATCATGATAATGATCACATAGCATAGGCTAAACTGTGCAATTATCATGATAATGATCACTGGTGTTGTGGCTGCATCATTCATTCATGGCTGCAGACAGTGTTGCACTGCAGGCCCCTTTCACACTGCTCCACAGTTTTCCCGCAGCGCAGTGTACCTGTGGTTTTAATGTGGGTTACCTACGCTTTTCCTTAGACTTCCATTAGATCGGGCATTTTGGTGCGCTTTCAGAAAATGCACCAAAAACACCTGATTTAATGGAAGTCAATGGGAAAGTGCAGGTGACCTACACGAAAACCACAGCTACAATGCCCTTCACCCGTGCTGTGAGGAAACCGCAGCAGGCAGTGTGGAGGAGATGGGGGTGTGGGGAGTAGGGACGGGAGGTATAGGGCTGAGTTGCCCTCCCTCTTCTCCCTTGTACTCACAGATCACACTGTGAGGCAGGTTCTTCTTCCTCTCTCCAGTTATGCAACATGTCACATGACAAGGACAGAGAGGAAAAACGACAGTCTGCCCTCACTCCACAGCAGTGCCGTGCTGAGACTGGGAAAAAACTGCACATGCTCGGAAACAATTTGACGCATGCTCGGAAGCATAGAACTTCATTTTGTCGGCTCGTCGTAGTCTTTTATGTCACTGCGTTCTTGGCAGTCAAAAGTTTGCCAGACTTTTGTGTGACCGTGTGTATGCAAGGCAGGCTTGATAGGAATTCCGTCGGGAAAACCATCGTTTTTTTTCCGACGGGAAAACCGGTCGTGTGTACAAGGCATAGGGGAGTCTACTGCACATGCTTAGACAGTGGGACATAGAAAGCACACCGGCCACAGGTTAATATTGTGGCAAAATGCTGGTGCAACCAAAGAGTTTTTTAAGGTAAAGAAGTGGAATGTTATGCAATAGCCAAGTCAATCACCTGACCTGAATCCGATTGAGCATGCATTTCAATTGCTGAAGACAAAACTGAAGGGAAAATGCCCCAAGAACAAGCATGAACTGAAGACAGTTGCAGTAGAGGCCTGGCAGAGCATCACCAGGGATGAAACCCAGCGTCTGGTGATGTCTATGCGTTCCAGACTTCAGGCTGTAATTGACTGCAAAGGATTTGCAACCAAGTATTAAAAAGTGAAAGTTTGATTTCGGATTGTTAATCTGTCCCATTACTTTTGGTCCCTTAAAAAGTGGGAGGCACATATACAAACCATTGTAATTCCTACACCGTTCACCTGATTTATATGTAAATACCTTCAAATTAAAGCTGAAAGTCTGCAGTTAAAGCACAACTTGATCGTTTCATTTCAAATACATTGTGGCGGTGTATAGAGCCAAAAAGATTATGTAGCGGACTCACCCCTCTCACCCCTTCTTCTTCTCGGCTTGCTGTCTTGTCTAGGGGAACCTGGGAGGAGGGATGAGATCCACCACGGCCCATGTCCTCTTCTGGATAGAGGTGAAGGCCCGAACGTATTTTACCATCAGGTCGTGTGTATAACCCAGGGTCAAGTCTTTCCTCTAAATGACCCCCCTTTGCTCCCAGTAACCAGAGTTTCACACCACTGAAAAGGTCCAACTCTTATTTATTCTTCAACAGCAATAAATCGTCACTTAGCACAGACAGGTTGTGACCAACGAACAGTTCAGTATAGGTGGGGAGTAGGTCAAGGCACAATCCTTAATCAAACTAAACCATTGAGATATCACCAACGGTTATGGCGCACAGTGGCTGTGAATGTACTTCTTTCCTTTTCTGAGTCTCTACCAGCAACTCTAATGAACATGAAACAGGAGTTACCTTCTTTAAGCTGTGGCCCCAGTCACAGGGAAGAAATCCTTCCGAGAGAGTTACCAGAGGCCCCACCGTCACCGGCAAATGCTGCACCGGGCTGTTCGGAAGGGTTACACTCCCCGGCCTCCTCGTCTCAGATTCGGGCGCCCAACACCTTAGGGCCCCTCGGACTCCTCCACCCTTGCGGAACCCAGTCAAAGGTACTGGGTCCCAGGCCTCCTGAATAGTACCTCACCCCAGGGCTAAAGGTGCTTGGGATGGACTCCATCTCTCGCTCCGGCCAGGTCAAGGGCCCCTGTGCCCGGAACTCTGGAACGCCCGCACCCAGGCTGAAGGTGCCTGGGTGTGGCGGTGTCCTCTGACTCTGAACCCCATGCTCAGGGCGTCCGCCCCCTTTATCTCCTCTCCCCAGCGTCACAGCAGGTTCCCCGCCCCACTGTACAACCACCGGAAAGGGACAAAAAGAGTACAGTCTTGCAGTGAGGGTTCAACCCCCGGCCCAGGGCAACAGCGCCACCCTCGGACCCCAGGGAACCTCACACCACCAGAGTCCTCCTCAATAATCAGTGCATCTGGGTTACACTACCACCCAGATGCTTCCCTTAAATTTAAATACCCGCTACAATTAGAATTGTGTCAATGTCCCAATATTTATGGACCTGACTGTATGTAAGTACATAGTGGAGGTGTGGGGGTGGGTTAATTTAGCACAATGGGAGGGGGGTAGGTTAACAATTGTTTCAATAAGCTGCTTGAAAGTTTTATTATCCTTTAGGTTAAAATCCATCATAAGACAATTATATACTGCATGTGTTTTTAAATATAACAAATCTTTTAACAATAAAAGCGTCCAGCTTAATAGGTTCTGAACTGCTTTAAAACCTAAATGCCAAGATCACAAATAATATAGCAGCTCAGATTTAAGAAGCTGGAAGTTTCCTCAAACATATGGATAGGACATACACAGCCTGCAATTTTGAGATCCCCCTAGCCCTTATAGTTCACACATCACATGGCCAGTAGTGCAGATCAAAGTGTTAAGGACTTCTGCACACTATGCTGTTCCATTGTGGTGCACTACTGCATACACGTTGACATGTTGCAATAATGCAGCCATTTTATCAATAATAGGCTGAAAATGTATGAAAACAGAAAATAAAACAGACTTTTTTTGCAGAACAACCCAAATGCTTTGTGATGTACTGCAGTGTGAGTCCATTAACACCTACTGTACTTGTGCCTTGAGGTCCATTCTAAATTAATCATATCATGACACTGCAATGGATATACTACTACTACAACTACATGTCTTGAAAACTGCAAAAAAAAACATTCAGTTATTGACTTTGTTAAAGCGGAGCTCCACCCAAAAGGGGAAGCTCCGCTTGTTAGCTTCCTCCCCCCTCCGCTGCCACATTTGGCACCTTTGGCGGGGGAATGGATACCTATCAAAACCAGGTACCCGCTCCCACTTCCAGGTAAAACTGCCACAATCATTGTGCAGAGATCTACAAAATTTCTGGCATCTCCTACGCCCCCCCCCCACTGCCTTCTGGGAGACACAAAGGGGCCCAGAAGACAGCAGGACCATTCAGAAAGTGCAGCGTGACTCACGCATGTGCAGTTGGAAACAGGCTGTGAAGCAACAAGGCTTCACTTCCTGCTTTCCTTAGTGAAGATGCCAGCGCCTGCACCCAGAGGCTTGGGGTGCCGACATTGCGGGATCCCTGAACAGGTAAGTGTCCTTATATGAAAAGTCAGCAGTTACAGTATTTGTAGCTGCTGACTTTTCTTCTTTTTTTTTTTTCCCAGGCTGGAACTCCTCTTTAAATTCATTGTCATACAAGGGACATTTTTCCACTGTGTTTCCTGGGATCTTACTGGAACTCTAGGTCTGTTTTGAAGATGGGATTTCACCCGGGGTTTATATCAGACAAAAAAAAAACACAATTTGACTTTTCCACAAGACTGCCAGATCATGTTAGTTCCTCATTTCGATGACCTACGTAGAGATGTCTGACTATTGAACCATATATGCTATGACTTCATTATGTTTCCCAGACAAGACCTTTGGAAAATGATGCTGAGATCACAAAGTCAGAAGTCTATGATTTCCACAATCACCTTCAAGATGGGAAAGAAAACCACAGTGTTTATAATATGCCAAAATGAAAGTAAATAGCTAACAATATTCCCAACTACATAGCTAATTATAGGTTATTGTGTTCAGTAGAATTTTGTGAGATGGGAAAGAGGGGCACAAAGTATGTAGGCAAAGGACACGTCTCTGCCATGCTTCTGGTAACGTAGACCATGAGGATAAATGGCTGGGAAAAAATCATCACTAGTTTTCCTTTATTTCAGCTTTTCAAAATAACAAATGGAATAATTTAAAGGTTAGATAAAAGGTTTATACAGTAAAACACTTTTGATAGTTAAAGCCAAACTCCATGTTTTCTTTTACTTTAAAGAGTTAGTTTGGGCCACGCTGGCCAAAACAAATTATTACCTATACTAATAAATGCACCCACTGTCAGCACTTTATAAACTGTATGTAGTATCAGTTACATACAGTATACAGCGCTACATTTGGCAGCAGTACCAGAACTTCCCATTGAGGGATATCGGGTGGTAGACACCTGACCGGCTACCCTCTAAACAAATTTCAGACAGTTCCTGATGAACCGGCTAAAATTTGCTTCATCTATGGTCATCTTAAGACAGTTGTCACTGCAAAAGGTGTTTCCATTGGAAGAACCTACCTTACCGTTTTTTTTCTATTGACAAATGTAAAATGTTATGTAGCGGCCTCACCCCTCTCCCTTGCTTTATCGGTTATATGGCTGTTGTCTAGGGGTACCTGGGAGAGAGAGATGATACACACCACGGCCCATGTCCTCCGTAACTAAGAGGTGAAGGCCAGAAGATTGGGCTTTTGTGTAGCTGTCCTAGAGTCAAGTCCAGTCCTTCGTCCCTGACTCCTTTGCTTTAGTAACCCAAGTTCCACACAGTGAATAGGTACAACTCAGTTTTATTCTTCTTGCCAAGCAATAAAACAATCTTTCTCCTTTGGAAAATGGGGGACAGATCGAGGCACAATCCTTTCCCTTCTTGCTGCTGCCCACTGTGCTGTCACCAGTGGTGAATAGTCACTGCCACTGACTAGGTAATATAGAACGTGAATTACCTTCGCTCACTTTGCCCCTGACAGAGGAAGAAATCCGTCCAAGGGAGAAATGGGGGCCTCTCCGTCACCAGCGATGCTGCGCCGGGCACTTCAGAGAAGTTACTGCGCATCAGTCCTCACGAACACAGACACGGGCACCCAAGGAGTTAGGGCCCCCTCGGATTCCTCCACCCTCGCGGAACTCAGTCGAAGGTACTGAGCCCCAGGCATCCGCCATAGTACCTCACCCCAGGCTAAAGGTGCCTGAGATGGACTCCATCTCCGTTCCAGATAGGCCAAGGACGCCTAGGCCTGGAACACCAGGACGCCAGCACCCAAGCTGAAGGTGCCTGGGTGCGGCCGCGTCCTCCAACTCTCTGCCCCAAAATGAGGGCGTCCGCCCCTCTTATGACCTCTCCCTTTGCGTCACAGCGGGTTCCCCGCCCCGCTGTACCAGCTCCAGGGGAGGACAAAAAGGCACAGTTTGCGGTGTGAGTTCAGCTCCGGCCCAAGGCAACAACGCCACCTGTAGGCCCCAAGGAACCCCACACCCCCAGAGTCCTCACATAAGATCAAACACCCGCTACAGTTATATTACCCATCACTTTCTGTCTTGAAGACAATGGTCACCTGAACAAATTAAGAAAGACATAGACATCACTAAAAGCCTAAGTTAGGTTCTAATTCTTCCCTACGTTTTTACACACTTTAAGTTATTCTATGTTAAAACATTTTTACCACAATTTATTACCATTAGAAAACGTAACTTACAGTAATATCTAAGCATGTCCCCGTTATAAATGGGGGGAAGCAGTAGTTTCACTGTGACATGTACACGTGAGATATAATTGTCCTGTTTAAACTAGTTATACATTAAACAATTTGTACTTTGCTCATACAGGAAGCTTAAGTTATAAGGGGTTAACTGGAAGTATTAAGAGGAAGTGACTTCAGCAAGCCACAAATTTGCATCACACATGAGCGAAATGAATTTCTTTATCCCGTAACAGCAAGGCAAAGGGGAATCTCAATGCATAATGCATTCTAGTGACATAGGCATGGGTCCTGTAAAGTAAATGTTTATCCTATATGTTATAAACGTAATGTGAAGTTTTTATACTTTTATAGCTGTTCTTCCTAAAGATTTATACACCATGCATGATGTTACGCACAGTTTTACACAAATTGTTTATACCTGAAGATCTGATTACGTGTGTGTACAGCTCATGACAACCTCTCAGATATAGCACAATAGAAGTCGGAAGAGCAAACTTTGGGCCTGTCAGGGCCACGCACTAGTCAAGTATCCTGTATGCATGTGAAAATAAACTTTACGCCTATCAGAGCTATGTTATGGCAGCCCAAGAAGAAGTTTATGGGGCAATCAAATTGTGGTGAATAAATGCTCCAATCCCCATACAAAGATTTCCCCATGCAGATAGAACCAACATCAGTAAAAGTACAGAGCTTACAAAACTCCCTTCTGATAGAGATAAACTCTCCAGCCACTACCAAAATCTCTATAGAAATTCATATTAACATGCAGATATGCATTATCCCCCATCATAGCCCCTAAAACTTCATACCCCCCTCCCCATTAGCCTCCTTCTCTGTACTCGTTCTGCCATTCATCTCTGCAGTACACAACATCTCTCATTCTCAATCACAACCTCAGTTCCCCGCTCTCCCAGGGTGATCTCACACACTGTCCATAAAGCAAAAGCATCAGCCCTTGGCAGCAGGATGGTGCTTCCTCCATGGTGACTGGCACAAGACGATTAGTCCATGAGTCCTGCCACTGAAACTTTGGAGAATCTGTCAAGATTTCAGGAGACTGTTCAAAAATGTCATAGTTTTCAGGAAGACTTAGTAGGTATTTAATGGTCAAGTATTGTGTATAAAAATCAACGTTTTACATTTCAGAGCCATGTAGTAGTCAAGTCATACATTGTATGTGTGTGAAAAAAAACTTTGAGCCTATCAAAACCATATAATATAATGGTCAAGATTCCAGTATGTGTGTGAAAATAAACTTTGGGACTATCTGAACCATATATTCGTAAAGCATCCTGTATGTGTGTGAAAATAAACTGCAGACTTATCAAAGCCATGCAATGGTCAAGTATCCTGTATATGTGTGTGAACATAAACTTTGGAATTTTCAGGGTCATTTAATGGTAATGCATCCTGTATATAGTATGTGTTAAAACAACTTTTGGGACTATCAGAACCATGTAAGGATCAAGTATCCTGTACGTGTGTGAAAATAAACTTCAAGCTTAGCAAAGCCATGTGATACATACTCACTAACATTTCAGCCCGGTCCCTGGGACATGGTTATTCCTGTTCACAGTCCACTTCAGGACTACTCAGAAACTGGGCGGCCCTGCCCTCTTACTGGAGTGGCCCAACTAACCTTGACTCTAATTCTGTGGAAACCCCCATCACCATATTAAATGCCTTATTAAGTACCTGGGTGCTCACAGTAAGTTTAACCACTTCTATATGGGCACCGATGAGGTGGCACTGATGAGGTTCCACTGATGGGCACTAATAATGGGCACTAATGGGCACTGATAGGTGGCACGGATGGGCACTGATAGGCGGCACGGGTGGGCACAGATAGGTGGCATGGATGGGCACGGATAGGCGCTGATAGGTGGCACGGATGGGTACTGATAGGTGGCACTGATGTACTGTAATGTGTTGTACTAATGGATGCCAATCAGTGCCAAACAATAATGCCTGCCAATCAGTGGTGCCTATTGTGGGCACTGATTGGCATCCATTGTGGCCACAGTAACTTTAACCACTTCCATACAGGGCACTTATACACCTTCCTGCCCAGACCAATTTTCAGCTTTCAGCGCTGTTGCACTTTTAATGACAATTGCGCGGTCATGCTACACTGTACCCAAACTAAATTTGTATCATTTTGTTCCCACAAATAGAGCTTTCTTTTGGTGGTATTTGATCACCTCTGGGATTTTTATTTTCTGCTCAAAAAATAAAATAAAAAAAAGACCGAAAATGTTGAAAACAAACGTTTTTTTTTGTTTCAGTTACAAAACTTTGTAAATAAGTAAGTTTTCTCCTTCACTGATGGGCACTGATGGGGCTGCACTGACGGGCACTGATAAGGCGGCACTGATGGGCACCGATGAGGTGGCACCAATGAGGTGGCACTGATGAGGTGCCAATAATGGGCACTAATGGGCACTGATAGGTGGCACTGATAGGCGGCACGGATGGGCACTGTAAGGCGGCACGGATGGGCACAGATAGGTGGCATGGATGGGCACAGATAGGTGGCATGGATGGGCACGGATAGGCGGCATGGATGGGCATTGATAGGCAGCATGGATGGGCACTGATAGGTGGCACGGATGGGCATGGATGGGCACTGATAGGTGGCACTGATGTACTGTAATGTGTTGTACTAATGGATGCCAATCAGTGCCAAACAATAATGCCTGCCAATCAGTGGTGCCCATTGTGGGCACTGATTGGCATCCATTGTGGGCACTGATTGGCATCCATTAGGCATTTCTGATTGGCATCCCTGGTGGTCTAGGGTGGCATACCTTATGGTGGGCATCCCTGGTGGTCCAGTGTGGGCATCCTCGGGGGGGCTGCGCTTATAATCGATCAGCACAAACCCCCCCTGTCAGAGGAGCAGCCGATCGGCTCTCCTCTACTCGCGTCTGACAGACGCGAGTGAGGAAAAGCCGATCCCCGGCTTTTCCTGTTTACATCGTGATCAGCCGTGATTGGACACGGCTGATCACGTGGTAAAGAGTCTCCGTCAGAGACTCTTTACCTAGATCGGTGTTGCGGGGTGTCAGACTGACACCCCGCAACAACGATCACTGCAAAGCGCGCCCCCCCCAGCGGCTCAATATCCTGAAGACGTCATACGACTTCCAGTCAGGATATTGAAACCACTTTGCCGCTGTCATTTTGCAATAGGGTGGGCGGCAAGTGGTTAATATGGGTGACACTGTGATCTTGAAACATTGCTCAGCACACAGCAACGTCAGGAGGTCTATGATGTGGGACTGTTCTAACAAATCTGGGACAGATGACTGTATGGTAATGATCAAGTATACTGTATGTGTGTACGGGGCTGCCATCAGGGGTACAGCCCATACACCTGTAGGGGGCCCAGGCATCCCTAGGTGCCCGGGTGGAGATCGCTTCTCTGGGCACCTTCCCCGCATATACTCTGAGGACCGGCGCCGTAATTAAGTACTCTGTGACAGGTGTCGGCTGCTTATCACAAGAGCACACCTAGATGATGGAGCCTAGGCTCCTCCTCCATTCTGACCAGGGGTGGACTGAGGGCCCAGGGTAAGTGGAGGGGGGTATACTTGCCACTGTGGGGCCAGCAGCAGTGTCATTTCTAAATACATACACTGCGCTGCGGGTGTATGTTATTAGAATCTCCAAAGCTCCGTTCTCCTCCCCCCCTCTGCTGCACTGTGAGATCTCTGACTAGACCCCCTCCCCCTTCCTCTGATCACCAATGCGGTGTGCTGGGGGTGGGCGGAGCACACTGCAGCTACTGATTGCCGGTGATGTAAAAAAAGTCTCGACCTATGCAGGGTCTCGACCGCGTCACTTCCGGTGCAGCTACGTCAAAAACACAGCTGATGGCGGCCTCGACTGCGCGTGCGCGGCTTCACCGCACCTATACCGCGCATGCGCAGACGCTCGGTTTAGTCCGTGAAAATTCTAGACTCGAGCGGGCGGGCGGAGGCGTTGCGAATTGCTTAACATCGTCGCCAGCACCGCCTCCAGACCCGCCCCCAACACGCCCCTAGCTTGTATATTATTTGGACCGAGGTCGAGAGAAAATATAGAGCTGCACCGCCTCCAGCCCCGCCCCCGCCCCTAGCCTGCTCTACTGAAGGGGGTGCAAGTACAGTACTGTGCATTGTTCTGCCATCAAATATGCTGCCTCACTGCACCCAGCAAACGCAACCACTGTGCCCGTCATACGCAGCCACTGCACCCAGCAAACGCAGCCACTGCACCCAGCAAACGCAGCCACTGCACCCAGCAAATGCAACCACTGTGCCCGTCATACGCAGCCACTGCACCCAGCAAACGCAACCACTGCGCCCAGCAAACGCAACCACTGCACCCAGCAAACGCAACCACTGCGCCCGTCATACGCAGCCACTGCGCCCAGCAAACGCAACCACTGTGCCCAGCAAACGCAACCACTGCGCCCAGCAAACGCAACCACTGCGCCCAGCAAACGCAACCACTGCACCCAGCAAACGCAACCACTGCGCCCGTCATACGCAGCCACTGCGCCCAGCAAACGCAACCACTGCGCCCAGCAAACGCAACCACTGCGCCCGTCATACGCAGCCACTGTGCCCGTCATACGCAGCCACTGTGCCCAGCAAACGCAACCACTGTGCCCGTCATACGCAACCACTGTGCCCAGCAAACGCAACCACTGTGCCCAGCAAACGCAACCACTGTGCCCGTCATACACAGCCACTGTGCCCAGCAAACGCAAAACACTGTGCCCGTCATACGCAACCACTGTGCCCAGCAAACGCAACCACTGTGCCCATCATACGCAACCACTGTGCCCAGCAAACGCAACCACTGTGCCCGTCAAACGCAACCACTGTGCCCGTCATACGCAGCCACTGTGACCAGCAAACGCAACCACTGTGCCCGTCATACGCAACCACTGTGCCCAGCAAACGCAACCACTGTGCCCGTCATACGCAGCCACTGTGCCCAGCAAACGCAACCACTGTGCCCGTCAAACGCAACCACTGTGCCCGTCATACGCAACCACTGTGCCCAGCAAACGCAACCACTGTGCCCGCAAACGCAACCACTGTGCCCGTCATACGCAGCCACTGTGCCCAGCAAACGCAACCACTGCACCCAGCAAACGCAACCACTGCACCCAGCAAATGCAACCACTGTGCCCGTCAAACGCAGCCACTGTGCCCATCAATTGCTGTCAGATTGTCAAGCCGTAGCTGTGCTCCCTGGGGATAAGCTGATCGCCCATCCGTGCTGCTGGAGGGAGCCCAGACCACCATAAATGAGGGACCTGCAGACTTGGTCATGGTAAGTGAGACCATCCCATATCCCACTCCATATTCCCCGAGGACAGGGACCTCCACCTCCCCCCCAATACAGAGACCCCCTTCTCCCCCCTGAGGACAGAGACCCCCTTCTCCCCCCTGAGGACAGGGACTCCCTTCTCTCCTGGGGACAGGGACTCCCTTCTCTCCTGGGGACAGGGACCCCTTCTCCCCTGGAAACAGGGACCCTCTGGGCCACTCACCTGGGAACAGGAACTCCTCCTCTCCTGGGGACAGGGACCTACTTCTCCCCTGGGGACAGGGACCCCCTTCTCACTCTGGGGCAGGGATCCTATCTCACCTGGGGGCAGGAACTCCATCTCACCTGAGGGCAGGAACTCCATCTCCCCTGGCAACGGGGACTTCATCTCACCTAGGGACCCCATCTTTCCTAGGGATCAGGACCCCACCTCCCCTAAGAACAGGAACCTGATCACCCTGTGTGTGCCAAACTCACTGCCCTGCCTGCCATGTGTCCTGTGTGAGGGCCCTTCTGTGACAGCTCTTATCAGGACTTCATCCCACTGTGTAATCCCCCTACATGACTGACCCCTCTGTGTGCACCCCTTACATGGGGAACCCCTCTGTTTGCTACCCCTAAATGTCTGCATACTCTGACCACCACCTGTACCATTTCCACATCCTCTGACTGCCTCCTGTATCCTGTCCGCCATCCTCTGACCACCTCCTCTATCCTGTGCACATGTTCTGACCACCTATTGACTGCAGCCTCTAACCACCTCCTGTATCCTGTCCGCAGCCTCTAACCTGTCTGCAATCTCTGACTATCTCTTGTCTTTTATTGTGTCTGCAGTCTCTTAGGGAGAGTCTGGAGAGGAATCAAGAGTGAGAGCGTCGCCGGGATTGGGATTATGGGGAGAGTCAGACGTGTATGGACTGTGGAGAACAGACTATAGAATAAAACCAGAGCCACCAATTAGGAGCCATCTAACTGAGACCTGCACGCTGCACCGGAGAGGAGGTCAGTGACAGCGCCATCAGGTCAGTCTGAGGGGGGGGGTCACTGATGTAAGGGGGGAGTGAATGCACATATGTAAGGGGGCACTGATATAAAGGTTTTCCCTTATATCAGTAACACCCCCCCTTACCTTAGTGTATTCACTCTGCGGAAGGTGGTCTCTGGTCACCAGAGTCCCCCTCCCCCCCACATCACATTTTCCGTCATTCCCCTTTACATTAGAGTCGGCAGGATTCCCCCTTACAGTGCAAGGGAACTCAGATGTAAAGGAAAATGCTGCAGAGCATAATCTAAGGAAAAACTCTGATGTTAGGGGTGCTCTGGTCACCAGAGACCACCTTATATCAGAGTCCACTGCATTCCCATTTACATCAGAGTTCCCACTTACATCAGGGTCTGCAGCATTGCCCTTTACATCAGTGTATCCCTTTACATCAGGGTTCGCAGAGTTCCCCCTGTAAGATTAGAAGGGATGGAGGCCCGGAGACATGTCCAGAGTACACAGAGGATACATGGGATAGATTAGAAGGGATGGAGGCCCGGAGACATGTCCAGAGTACACAGAGGATACATGGGATAGATTAGAAGGGATGGAGGCCCGGAGACATGTCCAGAGTACACAGAGGATACATGGGATAGATTAGAAGGGATGGAGGCCCGGAGACATGTCCAGAGAACACAGAGAATACATGGGATAGATTAGAAGGGATGGATGTCCAGGGAAAACAGAGGAGGCCTCCATCCCTTCTAATCTATTCCATGTATCCTCTGTGTTCTCTGGACATGTCTCTGGGCCTCCATCCCTTCTAATCTATCCCATGTATCCTCTGTGTACTCTGGACATGTCTCTGAGCCTCCAACCCTTCTAATCTATCCCATGTATCCTCTGTGTTCTCTGGACATGTCTCCGGGCCTCCATCCCTTCTAATCTTACAGGGGGAACTCTGTCAACCCTGATGTAAAGGGGAACACTGATGTAAAGGGCAATGCTGCAGACCCTGATGTAAGTGGGAACTCTGATGTAAATAGGAATGCAGTGGACTCTGATATAAGGTGGTCTCTGGTGACCAGAGCACCCCTTACATCAGAGTTCCTCTTTAGATTATGCTCTGCAGCATTTTCCTTTACATCTGAGTTCCTTGCACTGTAAGGGGGAAGCCTGCCGACTCTGATGTAAAGGGGAATGCCGGGAAATGTGATGTGGGGGGGGGGGGGACTCTGGTGACCAGAGACCACCTTCCGCAGAGTGAATACACTAAGGTAAGGGGGGGGGTGTTAGATGGCTCCTGGTTGGTGGCTCTGGTTTTTTTCTATAGTCTGTTCTCCACAGTCCATACACGTCTGACTCCTCCCGTAATCCCAATCCCGGCGACGCTCTCACTCTTGATTCCTCTCCAGACTCTCCCTAAGAGACTGCAGACACCATAAAAGACAAGAGATAGTCAGAGATTGCAGACAGGATACAAGAGATGGTTAGCGGCTGCGGACAGGATACAGGAGGTGGTTAGAACATGTATACAGGATATAGGAGGCAGTCAGAGGATGTGGGAATGGTACAGGTTGTGGTCAGAGTATGCAGACATGTAGGGGTAGCAAACAGAGGGGTTCCCCGTGTAAGGGGTGCACACAGAGGGATCAGTCATGTAGGGGGATCACAAAGTGGGATGAAGTTCTGATAAGAGCTGTCACAGGAGGGCCCTCACACAGGACACATGGCAGGCAGGGCAGTGAGGTTGGCACACACAGGGTGATCAGGTCCCTGTTCTTAGGTTGGGGGATGGGGTCCCGATCCCCAGGGAAGATGGGGGTCCCTGTCCCCAGGAGAGAAGGGAGTCCCTGTTCTCAGGGGGGAGAAGGTTTTCATGTCCTCGGGGGGGGGTCCCTGTTCTCAGAGGGGGGAGAGGGTCCCTGTCCTCAGAGGGGGTCCCTGTCCTCGGGGGGGGTCCCTGTCCGGGGGGGGTCCCTGTCCTCAGGCAAGATGGAGTGGGATATGGGATGATCTCACTCACCATGACCAAGTTTGCAGGTCCCTCGTCTATGGTGGTCTGGGCTCCCTCCAGCAGCACGAATGCGCAAGCAGCATATCCCGAAGGAGCACAGCTACGGCTTAACATCACACTTTTCAAAAGATCAAAGAGTACGCAGTGGCGGTGCTTCCATAAGGGGAGCATGGGTGCCGCCCCCTCTCTCCTGGCATCACTCTATCACCATAGATAGAATCATGCATTGCATGAATCTATCTATGGTCACTGCTGACACCCCCTATTCAGGTGTTCGGCCCCTTTTCGGGCGCCGGGCACCTGAATTACATCGGCGGGGGTGTTTTTTGGAAGCACCTGATTAGAGCCATAGGCTCTAATAGGCGCCCAAAAAGGTGAACAGCGGGCGCCATGCTGGGCGTTCTCTGTTCACTCAGCGTTGTGTTAGCAAAGCAAAGGAATTCGCTTTTCTAACACTAATCCGCCTCTTAGCCAATCAGGTGCTCGAGTCTGTTACCGGTCCCCTGATTGGCTGAAACGTCAGGCGCTGTGATTGGATGCCTGAGAGAGGACGGAAGAAGACATGGAGGACGTGCAGGACACCGCCGCTGACCCGCTGCGAGACAGGTAAGTGCCGGGCAGCATTTGATGGGGCACATTAGTGGTAATTGATGGGCACACTGGCAGCATTTGATGGGGCACAGTAGCGGCAATTGATGGGGCACACTGACAGCAATTGATGGGTACAGTAGCTGCGTTTGATGGCACAGTGGCGTCAATAGTGGGTGCGTTTGATGGGCACAGTGGCTGGGTTTGATGGGCACAGTGGCAGCGGTTGATAGGCACAGTGGCTGCGTTTGATGGGTGCAGTGGCTGCGTTTGCTGGGCACAGTGGTTGCGTTTGCTGGGTGCAGTGGCTGCGTTTGCTGGGTGCAGTGGCTGCGTTTGCTGGGCTCAGTGGTTGCGTTTGATGGGCACAGTGGTTGCGTTTGCTGGGTGCAGTGGCTGCGTTTGCTGGGCACAGTGGCTGCGTTTGACGTGCACAGTGGTTGCGCTTGACGGGCACAGTGGTTGCGTTTGCTGGGCACAGTGGCTGCGTATGACGGGCACAGTGGTTGCGTTTGCTGGGTGCAGTGGTTGCGTTTGCTGGGTGCAGTGGCTGTGTATGACGGGCACAGTGGTTGTGTTTGCTGGGTGCAGTGGTTGCGTTTGCTGGGCACAGTGGCTGCGTATGACGGGCACAGTGGTTGCGTTTTACGGGCACAGTGGTTGCGTTTGCCGGGCACAGTGGCTGCGTATGACGGGCACAGTGGTTGCGTTTGATGGGCACAGTGGTTGCGTTTGCTGGGCACAGTGGCTGCGTATGACGGGCACAGTGGCTGCGTTTGACGAGCACAGTGGTTGCGTATGCTGGGCACAGTGGCTGCGTATGATGGGCACAGTGGTTGCGTTTGCTGGGCACAGTGGTTGCGTATGACGGGCACAGTGTTTGCGTTTGCTGGGCACAGTGGCTGCGTATGACGGGCACAGTGGTTGCGTTTGACGGGCACAGTGGTTGCGTTTGCTGGGCACAGTGGCTGCGAATGACGGGCACAGTGGTTGCGTATGACGGGCACAGTGGTTGCGTATGACGGGCACAGTGTTTGCGTTTGCTGGGCACAGTGGCTGCGTATGGCTGGCACAGTGGTTGCGTTTGACGGGCACAGTGGTTGCGTTTGACGGGCACAGTGGTTGCATATGACGGGCACAGTGGTTGCGTTTGACGGGCACAGTGGTTGCGTATGACGGGCACAGTGGTTGCGTTTGCTGGGCACAGTGGCTGCGTATGACGGGCACAGTGGCTGCGTATGACGGGCACAGTGGTTGCGTTTGCTGGGCACAGTGGTTGCGTATGACAGGCACAGTGTTTGCGTTTGCTGGGCACAGTGGCTGCGTATGACAGGCACAGTGGTTGCGTTTGCTGGGCACAGTGGTTTCGTATGACGGGCACAGTGGTTGCGTTTGCTGGGCACAGTGGTTGCGTATGACGGGCACAGTGGTTGCGTTTGCTGGGCACAGTGGCTGCGTATGACGGGCACAGTGGCTGCGTATGACGGGCACAGTGGCTGCGTTTGCCGGGCACAGTGGTTGCGTATGACAGGCACAGTGTTTGCGTTTGCTGGGCACAGTGGCTGCGTATGACGGGCACAGTGGTTGCGTATGACGGGCACAGTGGTTGCGTTTGCTGGGCACAGTGGCTGCGTTTGCTGGGCACAGTGGCTGCGTATGACGGGCACAGTGGCTGCGTATGACGGGCACAGTGGCTGCGTTTGCTGGGCGCAGTGGTTGCGTTTGCTGGGTGCAGTGGTTGCGTTTGCTGGGTGCAGTGAGGCAGCATATTTGATGGCAGAACAATGCACAGTACTGTACTTGCACCCCCTTCAGTAGAGCAGGCTAGGGGTGGGGGCGGGGCTGGAGGCGGTGCAGCTCTATATTTTCTCTCTACCTAGGTCCCAATAATATACAAGCTAGGGGCGTGTTGGGGGCGGGTCTGGATGCGGTGCTGGCGACGATGTTAAGCAATTCGCAACGCCTCCGCCCGCCCGCTCGAGTCTAGAATTTTCACGGACTAAACCGAGCGTCTGCACATGCGCGGTATAGGTGCGGTGAAGCCGCGCACGCGCAGTCGAGGCCGCCATCAGCTGTGTTTTTGACGTAGCTGCACCGGAAGTGACGCGGTCGAGACCCTGCATAGGTCGCGACTTTTTTTACATCACCGGGGCTGCTGCTCACACTACAGAGAGGAGGTGAGCAGCTACTGCTGGCCGGGAGTTTTTTCTGAGTAAAGTCTCATTGGAGGAAAAGCTGCCAATGTTTCTGTTAGGATTTGTCTTGTAGGTATTGCAGTGATAAGGGGACAAGGAGAATGTAGAGACAGTGAGTGTGACATACAGCCCTATCTATATAAACATCCCCCAATCACTCCGTCCACATAATGTGAATGCAATTTATGACCATTCATTTAACTCTGTGTTTATGTGGTGAGTTTACACTTCTGATTGTGCAGACTCAGAGCTTGGACACAAGGGTTAAATTAATTGTCATAACTGAATTTCACATCATCTGGACATACATAGAGTGCTAGGTGCTGGATTATATAGATAAATATTTACATCTTATAACAGGAGGATGTTTTCTTTGAGTACCAATTTTGTATTTTGTTTTGTTGTATAAGTAGATGAGCACAATCATTTTTTCTTTATTATAAACATCACTATCTGACCACATCTCAGCCCCTTCTCCCCCCAGCTTGCATCACCCCCAGACCACTTCATACATCCAGCTGACAGACACCACTCCCTGGTCACTCCACAGACTGCCATTAAAATAAATCCTTCCCCATTATGCCAGTCATACCTTTCACACTCCTTCCCTTTACATACTGGAGGGATTTCACTGGACTGGATCTGGGCTGTACTGAGGGCACAGAAGGGATAGAAGGACTACTGAGGTAGGACACTGCAAGAGAGAACCGACACAGAGTGGAGATGAGACTGGAGAGGGATGACATGAGATGGAGGAGGAGGACATAGAATGGAGGAGGACATGAGATGGAGGAGGAGAAGGACATGGGATGGCCAAGATGGGACTGTAGAAGGAGGAGGATGTGGGCTGGAGGAAACGGGACTGAAGGAGAAGGATGACATGGGATGGAGGAGATGGGACTGGAATAGGAAGAGGACATGGAATGGAGGAGGAGGACATGGGATGGGGGAGATGGGACTGGAAAAGGAATAGGAGTACATGGGATGGAGAAGGAGGAGGACATAGGATGGAGGAGATGGGACTGGAGAAGGAAGAGGACATGGGATGGAGGAGGAGGACATGGGATGGGGGAGATGAGACTGGAAGAGGAGCACATGGAATGGAGGAGGAAGAGGACATGGGATGGAGGATATATTAGGTTGTAAGAGTATAAAAAAAAATGGGTTCACTGAAGGACTTGGTGGGATGGCCAGTGGGTGGATTCAGTGGGACAGCCAGTGGGCGGGCCTTGAGGAATGTTTAAAATTCAAAAAATAAATTAGTGCGCTGTTCCCAAAAAATTAATTGATAAATGATGATGCTGCAACTTTATGTGAGACACACACAATATAATAATATGAAAATTCTAAGCTGCGCAAAATAATGTGACAATGCAAATGACACATGAATATATGTAAAGGCAGAGAAATTGTAACCCCTCTCTGCCACAGTGATTAGTGAACAAGAACATAAAAATGTGAAATAGTTCAGAAGAGTGAGGGATAAGAAAGCTAGTTGAGCACCCTCGATATCCAAATCGCTTAAGTGATTAGTAAAAAAAGGGGAGGGCTAGATGAACCCTCCAAAATGTCCAATCCACACTGTAAATGTATAAAGTATCCCAATATGAATGAGATTCCGGATGACAGTTCAAAGATGTAGATTCCTCACACCCAAATTCCACGGTGACATATGTACAGCACCCAAGAAGGAGTGATCAAGGTTATGGAAAGGAATCCTCCAACAGTATATTGCTGCCGCTTACCAGATTGTATGATCTCTTTATTAGGGAGATCACACGCACTTGTGGCTATTTCCCCAGCCTTAGGTCTCTGCACCTTGATGATAGGGTACCGTCAGGGATATCCAACCCAGGTGTCCGCAGCAATAGTGGTGTTCATTTCCCATGTAAAACGAAAAATGCTTCCATAGTGTAACTCAATTTAAAAGCATTTATTATTAAAAACAAACTCATTGCACTTACAATTGTGCTGATGGTACAATAGCGGTTCAATTTTCTATTCGAGCCAGCCGGCTCTCGATCACAGCCCGTAGCTTCCGGGACTGGCACAGTATGCGGTGACGTCAGCACGCCGCTTCTCTCTACGCCGTTTCGTCACAGATGACGTCTTCCAGGGGCACTGGACTTACCTCCGTAAATACACAACAATACAATCGGTGATGCCCAGCTCTGATCTCCTGGTGTAACAACTTTAAAAAATCGCCATTTTGGAATAAGGCAAATGCCCTTACTGTATGGGACGAGTGAAGGCAACCCAAAGATGCCCTCAATCATCCCCCTTCCAACTAGCCTTAGTGAGTGCTTATTGGGCATTAAAAAATGAATATTAGTTGCGTAAAACATAACTTAGAAGCTGGGATGTGATAACCAATAATCACACCGGCCGTCACATCACGCCACAGACGCCTGGGGCCGATGACGGTATTGCAGATGTCTCCGTGACTATTAGTGCTTACTGCTATGCTCCACACGATAAAAATTGGGATATATATCATGGAATCAATCACAACTCATGATAATTCCCGATCATACATCCTAGTTTAGGGCGCAGCATCCCCAAACCAATTTGTTTATAATAATTATATTTAAAAAACCTAACTCGTCACTATGTTTAAACAAAAAACAATGCGCTATTTGAATCACATCGTGTATGCTGGATCTTGAAATAAGAAAAAAAAAAATAGAGAAAAAAAAACATATATAAAAATCTAAAAAAGAGAAGAATTAATACAATTGATGCCAGCTATAATAATTACATGAAACATTTAAGTTGATAGTGCGTGATGGAATAGGAAGAAGAACTTATTTAGTTTGAAATTACTCTACCTCAGCGTCCCCAATGTCTCTCCCCTTCAAGGGTCAACATGGGTGGGTATTACACAAGAGGAGGAATATAGAATTACTCATTAGGTTCAGGTGGGCTAAATGAATATGGATAGATGTAACCCATTAACATCTGTCATGTTAACACAAATGCTCATACATGACTCAAAAAATGAGACATCAATTAAGCAAATCTCTATGAAAATTAAAAATCAGTAAAGGAGACTTTATCAATGAACTCAATGTATAAAATGTGAAATTTTGTTTTTATACAAAAAGGTCCACCTCAGTATCTTCCGATGGAATGTTTACCCATCCATTCTCTCTCCCCTAGGTGCCCATGGTCAAGTCAACCAGGAACTCAGAGCTAGTTCACATTAGGATGTTCTAACCATGATCTATAAATGCGTTAACATCCGTATCTATGTTGAGGCTGTGCGGGGTGTAGCAACGAACCCTATGGATCCATGCCATCTCTAGCTTTGATAATTCCCTCACTAGAGAGCTCCCCCTCCAGTGAGCACTGAATTTGTCTATCCTTAGGAAATGTGTGTTAGCAGGGTTTTGGTTATGGTGGATGGCATAGTGCTTGGAAACAGAATGGAATCTATAACCGCTTTTTATGTTGGTGATATGCTCCCCCAAGCAGACCTGCATGGATCGTTTGGTCCTGCCAATGTATTGAAGCCTGCATGGACATTGTAATAGATATACAATGCCAGTTGAGCTACACGTAATAAAAGGTTCAATTTGGTGTTCGTTAGATGTGCTGGTTGAGACAAAAGATTCTGTTTTTCTAAGTTTACTTTTATTTAATGTACAGATCTGGCACCTACGACACTGGTGGTATCCCGGGAGGTTCTGAAAAAATTACACCTTTTTGGAAGGGGAATTTACAACAATGGGGGCAATCCTATCTCTTAGAGAGGGAACCCCTCTAAAGATTACCTGAGGATTGGCAGGTAGGAATGTTTTAATGATCCTATCATTCCCCAAAATGCCAATGCCTCCGAAGGATTTTCTTGATTAAATAATGTTGGGTTGAAAAAGTGGTGATAAATTGAATGATGGGTCTATCCCTAACTTTCTTTGGGACATCCTTTAGCAGTGTTGATCTATTAATTTCAGCTACCTCTTCTATGGCTTTTCCCAAAGATTCAGAGTCATAACCCTTTTCCTCCAATCTATCTTTTAAGACATCAGCTTGTACTCTGTAATCGCTCATGTCTGTGCAATTGCGTCTCATTCTGATGAACTGGCTTTTTGGCACTGACTTGAGCCAAGGGTCATGATGGCAACTCCCCATTGGTATGAAGGCGTTACGATCCGTCTTCTTGAAATAGGAGATTGTCTTAAAATTGCCATCAGTTTTTGATATTATAAGGGTCCAGAAAGCTGATCTCTTCTTGACTGGCTTCATGGACGAACCTAATGCCCCAATTGTTGTTATTGATGGTAGAAAAAAATGCCTCCAACTGGGAGCTAGTTCCATCCCATAGGAGGAGGACGTCATCAATATACCTGGCCGAGAAGGTCAGGTATGGACTACGGTCCTTGTAGATGACGTCCTCCTCCCACTTGGCCATGAACAAATTGGCCAAGCTGGGGGCATATTTAGCCCCCATAGTTACACCACGTTGCTGACGATAATACTGATGGTCAAACCAAAAGTAATTGTGGTTTGCTGCATATTCAAGCAAATCCATGATAAATGATTATTGACTTTTGTGTATGGTGGAAAAAATACCTGAATAGTATTTAACTGCTGCTATTCCCATATCATGAGGTATAATAGTGTACAATGATGTAACGTCTGCTGTTACCATCATAGTATGTTCACTTGGTTTTAGTTCAGACATGCCTGGTATCCTTCAAATAAGATGGTATTTGTTGTACCAACGGTTGAAGGAAGTGGTCTATATACTTGCCCACCCGGGACGTGATGAAATCAATCCCACTCACAATTAGATGTCCCGGGGAGCAAGTTAGACTTTTGAGTATCTTGGGTAGGCAATAAAGCACTGGAACCTGGGGGGCCTAGGGGATCAAAAATATTCTCTCTTTCTCGTTAAGGATATTTGATTTTACCCCTTTCTCGACAAGTAATTTTAATGTTGGTTTATATTGAACAACGGGATTGCCCAACAAAGGGATGTTTGAGGAATGTTTGTGGTCAGGCCTGGGGGACCCAGACCTAAAGCTGTGTAAGGGGCCCCAAAATTTCTGATGGCTGCCCTGCATGTGTACAAATGAATTTTGGGCCAATTAAAGCCGTGTAATGGTCAAGTATACCCTACGTGTGAAAGTAAACGTTTGACGTATTAGGTAGACGTGCAAAAGGAAAAAAATTGTTTTGTTTCGTTTTAATTCGTTAATTAATTAATTTCGTTTAGTTAGATTCGTTAAATTTGTTAAATTCGTTTTCGGATTTCGTTTTGTTTTCGACCGAATTCGAAAATCAGTCGCATTCGAAAATATTTCAACCGAATTCGAAAATATTTCTACCGGATTCGAAATTATTTCAACATGATTCGAAATTATTTCAACCGCATTTGAAACTATTTCAACCGGATTCGAAAATATTTTGCGACCCGACTTTGGGTCCACGTATCTCAGGGTCACTTAGTAATAGAAACCCCAAATTTTGAGATGTTATAGTGCTAGTTCTACTGTGTTTGCATACCAAATTTGGGGTTTCTAGCTACAAGTGGCCCCGAGATATGTGGCCCAAAATTCGGGTCGCAAAATGTCATTCTCTGCTGCAGAAAAGTGTTTGACATTTTGCGACCCGATTTTGGGTCCACGTTTCTCGGGGTCACTTAGTGATAGAAACCCCAAAATTTGGGGTTTCTATCGCCAACTAACCCCGAGATACTAGGACTCAAAGTCGGGTCGCAAAATATTTTTGAATCCGGTTGAAATAGTTTCAAATGCGGTTGAAATAGTTTTAAATGCGGTTGAAATAATTTCGAATTTCATATTTAAAGCAGATTCGAAAATATTTTGCGACCCGACTTTGAAAAAAAAAATGAAATTGATTCTAACAGTCTGCAGGAGATCTGCAAAAAAAAAGAAGTGAAATGGCTGTTAATAGTCTACAGGAGATCTGCTAAAAAAATAAAATAAATGCTAATAGTCTGCAGGAGATCTTATGTAAAAAATAGTAATCTGCAAAAAAAATTAAACATGAAATAGATAGTATCTATATTCTATTCTATTCTATTGTTTTTCTAGTGTATTCTCTATTTCTATTCTAATCTATTCTATCCAAAGTTAAAATTAATTAATTACATTTTTTTAAATTCCTACTGTTCGAAATTAAAATGTATTCTATTCGAAATTCGAATTTCATAAGATGGTTGCATATTCTTTCTATTTTATTCTATTAAATTATATTTTTTTTCTATTCTGTTCTAATCTTTTCTATTTGAATTATAAATTTTGAAAGATGGTTAGTTACTTACTTATATACATCTGTCACATAAAAAAAAGATGTGAAATGGCTGTCATGGATGTCGATCGCAAGGCAAGTACATATGCTGTATGTCATTGTCCGAGTGCCACGTGACCGGCCACGAGTGCCACGTGACCAAGTTGTGGATTGTCCACTTGCCACGTCACCTGCCACAAGTTATGGGGTTCCTAGCACCAAGTGACCCCCAGATATGGGCGGTCTGTCAAGTGCTTTTCTGCAGCAGAGAATTAAATTTTGTGACCCGACTTTGAGGCCACGTATCTCGGGGCCACTTATAGCTAGAAATCCCAAAATATTTGGTATGCAAACACATTACAACTGGCACTACAATAACCCCAAATTTGAGGTTTCTATCACCAAGTAACCCCGTTGTAATGCTAGTTCTACTGTGTTTGCATACCAAATTTGGGGTTTCTAGCTATAAGTGGCCCCGAGATACGTGGCCCCAAAGTCGGGTCACAAAATGTCATTCTCTGCTGCAGAAAAGTACTTGACATATCGCCCATATCTGGGGGTCACTTGGTGCTAGGAACCCCATAACTTGTGGCAGGTGACGTGGCAAGTGGACAATCCACAACTTGGTCACGTGGCAGGTCACGTGACACTCGTGGCCGTTCACGTGGCACTCGTGGCAGGTCACGTGGCAGGTCACGTGACACTCGTGGCCGTTCACGTGGCACTCGTGGCCGGTCACGTGGCACTCGTGGCCGGTCACGTGGCACTCGTGGCAGGTGTTGTGGCAAGTGGACAATGACATACAGCATATGTACTTGCCTTGCGATCGACATCCGTGACAGCCATTTCACATCTTTTTTTTATGTGACAGATGTATATAAGTAAGTAAATAACCTTCTTCCAAAATTTATAATTCAAATAGAAAAGATTAGAACAGAATAGAAAAAAAATATAATTTAGAAGAATAAAATAGAAAGAATATACAACCATCTTCTGAAATTCGAATTTCGAATAGAATAAATTTGAATTTCGAATAGTATGAATTCAAATTTTTTAATTAATTAATTTTAACTTTGGATAGAAAAGATTATAATAAAATAGAAAATAGACTAGAAAAACAATAACCCCAAATTTGGGGTTTCTATCACCAAGTAACCCCGAGATACATGGACCCAAATTCGGGTCACAAAATATTTTCTAATCCGGTTGAAATAGTTTCAAATGCAGTTGAAATAACTTCGAATCATGTTGTTACTATTTCAACCGGATTCGAAAATATTTTGCGACCCGACTTTGGGTCCATGTATTTTGGGGTTACTTGGTGATAGAAACCCAAAATTTGGAGATGTTGTCGTGCTAGTTCTACTGTGTTTGCATACCAAATTTGGGGTTTCTAGCTACAAGTGGCCCCGGGTTATGTGGCCCCAAAACCGGGTCGCAAAATGTCATTCTCTGCTCCAGTAAAGTGCTTGACATTTTGTGACCCGATTTTGGGTCCACGTATCTCGGGGTCACTTAGTGATAAAAACCCCAAAATTGGTATGCAAACACAGGAGAACTAGCACTACAACATCCCCAAATTTGGGGTTTCTATCGCCAACTATCCCCGAGATACGTGGACCCAAAGTCAGGTCGCAAAATATTTTTGAATCCGGTTGAAATAGTTTCAAATGCGGTTGAAATAGTTTTAAATGCGGTTGAAATAATTTCGAATCATGTTGATACTATTTAAAGCAGATTCGAAAATATTTTGCGACCCGACTTTGAAAAAAAAATGAAATTGATTCTAACAGTCTGCAGGAGATCTGCAAAAAAAAAGAAGTGAAATGGCTGTTAATAGTCTACAGGAGATCTGCTAAAAAAAATAAAATAAATGCTAATAGTCTGCAGGAGATCTTATTTAAAAAATAGTAATCTGCAAAAAAAATTAAACATGAAATAGATAGTATCTATATTCTATTCTATTCTATTGTTTTTCTAGTGTATTCTCTATTTCTATTCTAATCTATTCTATCCAAAGTTAAAATTAATTAATTACATTTTTTTTTAATTCCTACTGTTCGAAATTAAAATGTATTCTATTCGAAATTCGAATTTCATAAGATGGTTGCATATTCTTTCTATTTTATTCTATTAAATGATATTTTTTTTCTATTCTGTTCTAATCTTTTCTATTTGAATTATAAATTTTGAAAGATGGTTAGTTACTTACTTATATACATCTGTCACATAAAAAAAAGATGTGAAATGGCTGTCATGGATGTCGATCGCAAGGCAAGTACATATGCTGTATGTCATTGTCCGAGTGCCACGTGACCGGCCACGAGTGCCACGTGATCAAGTTGTGGATTGTCCACTTGCCACGTCACCTGCCACAAGTTATGGGGTTCCTAGCACCAAGTGACCCCCAGATATGGGCGATCTGTCAAGTGCTTTTCTGCAGCAGAGAATTACATTTTGTGACCCGACTTTGAGGCCACGTATCTCGGGGCCACTTATAGCTAGAAATCCCAAAATATTTGGTATGCAAACACATTACAACTGGCACTACAATAACCCCAAATTTGAGGTTTCTATCACCAAGTAACCCCGTTGTAATGCTAGTTCTACTGTGTTTGCATACCAAATTTGGGGTTTCTAGCTATAAGTGGCCCCGAGATACGTGGCCCCAAATTCGGGTCACAAAATGTCATTCTCTGCTGCAGAAAAGTACTTGACATATCGCCCATATCTGGGGGTCACTTGGTGCTAGGAACCCCATAACTTGTGGCAGGTGACGTGGCAAGTGGACAATCCACAACTTGGTCACGTGGCAGGTCACGTGACACTCGTGGCAGGTCACGTGGCACTCGTGGCAGGTCACGTGACACTCGTGGCCGTTCACGTGGCACTCGTGGCCGGTCACGTGGCACTCGTGGCCGGTCACGTGGCACTCGTGGCAGGTGTTGTGGCAAGTGGACAATGACATACAGCATATGTACTTGCCTTGCGATCGACATCCGTGACAGCCATTTCACATCTTTTTTTTTATGTGACAGATGTATATAAGTAAGTAAATAACCTTCTTCCAAAATTTATAATTCAAATAGAAAAGATTAGAACAGAATAGAAAAAAAATATAATTTAGAAGAATAAAATAGAAAGAATATACAACCATCTTCTGAAATTCGAATTTCGAATAGAATAAATTTGAATTTCGAATAGTATGAATTCAAATTTTTTAATTAATTAATTTTAACTTTGGATAGAAAAGATTATAATAAAATAGAAAATAGACTAGAAAAACAATAACCCCAAATTTGGGGTTTCTATCACCAAGTAACCCCGAGATACATGGACCCAAATTCGGGTCACAAAATATTTTCGAATCCGGTTGAAATAGTTTCAAATGCAGTTGAAATAATTTCGAATCATGTTGATACTATTTCAACCGGATTCGAAAATATTTTGCAACCCGACTTTGGGTCCATGTATTTTGGGGTTACTTGGTGATAGAAACCCAAAATTTGGAGATGTTGTCGTGCTAGTTCTACTGTGTTTGCATACCAAATTTGGGGTTTCTAGCTACAAGTGGCCCCGGGTTATGTGGCCCCAAAACCGGGTCGCAAAATGTCATTCTCTGCTCCAGTAAAGTGCTTGACATTTTGTGACCCGATTTTGGGTCCACGTATCTCGGGGTCACTTAGTGATAAAAACCCCAAAATTGGTATGCAAACACAGGAGAACTAGCACTACAACATCCCCAAATTTGGGGTTTCTATCGCCAACTATCCCCGAGATACGTGGACCCAAAGTCAGGTCGCAAAATATTTTTGAATCCGGTTGAAATAGTTTCAAATGCGGTTGAAATAGTTTTAAATGCGGTTGAAATAATTTCGAATCATGTTGATACTATTTAAAGCAGATTCGAAAATATTTTGCGACCCGACTTTGAAAAAAAAATGAAATTGATTCTAACAGTCTGCAGGAGATCTGCAAAAAAAAATAAGTGAAATGGCTGTTAATAGTCTACAGGAGATCTGCTAAAAAAAATAAAATAAATGCTAATAGTCTGCAGGAGATCTTATTTAAAAAATAGTAATCTGCAAAAAAAATTAAACATGAAATAGATAGTATCTATATTCTATTCTATTCTATTGTTTTTCTAGTGTATTCTCTATTTCTATTCTAATCTATTCTATCCAAAGTTAAAATTAATTAATTACATTTTTTTTTTAATTCCTACTGTTCGAAATTAAAATGTATTCTATTCGAAATTCGAATTTCATAAGATGGTTGCATATTCTTTCTATTTTATTCTATTAAATTATATTTTTTTTCTATTCTGTTCTAATCTTTTCTATTTGAATTATAAATTTTGAAAGATGGTTAGTTACTTACTTATATACATCTGTCACATAAAAAAAAGATGTGAAATGGCTGTCATGGATGTCGATCGCAAGGCAAGTACATATGCTGTATGTCATTGTCCGAGTGCCACGTGACCGGCCACGAGTGCCACGTGATCAAGTTGTGGATTGTCCACTTGCCACGTCACCTGCCACAAGTTATGGGGTTCCTAGCACCAAGTGACCCCCAGATATGGGCGATCTGTCAAGTGCTTTTCTGCAGCAGAGAATTAAATTTTGTGACCCGACTTTGAGGCCACGTATCTCGGGGCCACTTATAGCTAGAAATCCCAAAATATTTGGTATGCAAACACATTACAACTGGCACTACAATAACCCCAAATTTGAGGTTTCTATCACCAAGTAACCCCGTTGTAATGCTAGTTCTACTGTGTTTGCATACCAAATTTGGGGTTTCTAGCTATAAGTGGCCCCGAGATACGTGGCCCCAAATTCGGGTCACAAAATGTCATTCTCTGCTGCAGAAAAGTACTTGACATATCGCCCATATCTGGGGGTCACTTGGTGCTAGGAACCCCATAACTTGTGGCAGGTGACGTGGCAAGTGGACAATCCACAACTTGGTCACGTGGCAGGTCACGTGACACTCGTGGCAGGTCACGTGGCACTCGTGGCAGGTCACGTGACACTCGTGGCCGTTCACGTGGCACTCGTGGCCGGTCACGTGGCACTCGTGGCCGGTCACGTGGCACTCGTGGCAGGTGTTGTGGCAAGTGGACAATGACATACAGCATATGTACTTGCCTTGCGATCGACATCCGTGACAGCCATTTCACATCTTTTTTTTTTATGTGACAGATGTATATAAGTAAGTAAATAACCTTCTTCCAAAATTTATAATTCAAATAGAAAAGATTAGAACAGAATAGAAAAAAAATATAATTTAGAAGAATAAAATAGAAAGAATATACAACCATCTTCTGAAATTCGAATTTCGAATAGAATAAATTTGAATTTCGAATAGTATGAATTCAAATTTTTTAATTAATTAATTTTAACTTTGGATAGAAAAGATTATAATAAAATAGAAAATAGACTAGAAAAACAATAACCCCAAATTTGGGGTTTCTATCACCAAGTAACCCCAAGATACATGGACCCAAATTCGGGTCACAAAATATTTTCGAATCCGGTTGAAATAGTTTCAAATGCAGTTGAAATAATTTCGAATCATGTTGATACTATTTCAACCGGATTCGAAAATATTTTGCAACCCGACTTTGGGTCCATGTATTTTGGGGTTACTTGGTGATAGAAACCCAAAATTTGGAGATGTTGTAGTGCTAGTTCTACTGTGTTTGCATACCAAATTTGGGGTTTCTAGCTACAAGTGGCCCCGAGATATGTGGCCCCAAAATCGGGTCGCAAAATGTCATTCTCTGCTCCAGTAAAGTGCTTGACATTTTGCGACCCGACTTTAGGTCCATGTATCTCGGGGTCACTTAGTTATAGAAACCCCATATTTGGTATGCAAACACAGAAGAACTAGCACTACAAAATCTCCAAATTTGGGGTTTCTATCACCAAGTAACCCCGAGATACATGGACCCAAAGTCGGGTCAAAAATATTTTTAGATTCGAAAAAATTCGGATTCGGTTAAATTCGTTAGTATTGTAATTCGGTAATTCGGATGCATCCGAATGTCCGAATAATGAAAAATTCGTCCGAATTTCGATTCGGAATGAAACGAAATGCACATGTCTACTATTAGGGCCATGAAATGGTCAAGTATCCTGTACTTGTGTGACTAATACTATTACGGCTAACTCTTGCAATCTTTTCTCTGTGCCTTACAAAAGGGAACTTTAGGTTTGAATATGGAAATGATCCTCTAAAGATTTCTGAGTCATACATATAATGTTGTCACTCATGTTTTTCATCCTTCCAGTTTACAGACTTTTTTTCAATTTCCAGTTACTTAACATAAGGTTTTACAGGAGAGTAATAGAAAATGTCTGACATCTGTAAATCAATAGGCACCACATCCCGTTTAGGTAAAGCACAAAAAATATTGGGATTTTTGAGGTGCAAAGAGACACAATATATATCAAAAATTAAATTTTTATTAGTAAAAAATAGAAATATGTATAAACATGTAGTAAAATTCATCTATATTACACTTAATAACCAAGGTAGTATACAGACAAATATTCAACGTTTCGCCAATTTAACCTCTCTTCTTCATGAGTCTTTTGTCAAGTAATACTGAAACGTAAGATATACAACATAAATATACAATAACAATATGCAAATAAATTTCTTTACAAAATAATATTCATAAACATTCAGACACAGGAATGACACAGACAAGGACCCAAAACAACCGCATAGGAAAATCACTATTACCTGTATATTATAGATGAAGTAAAAGTCAATCAAATAGCTGAATTAGAATCAGTGATGCTCTCAAAAAAGGAGTAAAATTGGTGAACCATAGAGGAGATGCTATTTTATACACAGCACGGAATGAATCCATGTGCATGGACAGGCAATGAAAGATGATGAGAAGTCATCTAAGGGAGAGGAATAATACTTAAATTGAGTATACAAACTACAATTTAATTGGTTTTGTTGGTGATAGAGAATCAATCAATAGATACCTGAAATCACTTCAAGGAATCACTGAGGAATCGAGATATTAAATCCCCAATTTAGATGCCTAAAAAATAGTGGTTACAAGAAAAAAGATTGGTACAAGAAAAACTTTAGGTGAATCATTCACCCACAAGATCCAAGTTATTCAAGTGAATGTTAGAGATAGATGAAAGTCATTACCTGGTTAATCCACCAAACAGATGAAATCCAAGCGGAGAGAAACCAGAGATTTGGGCCAATCAGATCATATATGGCCTGCTCAATTCTAAGGAAAAAGTGAGTACTAGTAAGAATCAAAAATAATATGAAGCAATGTAGATAAAGGCTAAATTGGCATTTCCAAAATCCAAATACCTCAATGGAATCGTTGCCAAGAATACACCTCTCCCGATAGCAGCAGCTATGCCATCAAAGCCAAATACATGAGCTTTAAATAGCTCCTCTCACGCCAATAGGACGCCAAATTGGCACCAACTCTAGAAAGGGCCAAAAAATTATCCGGAAATTATGCAATAGGGTGCCGGACGACCAGAAATTACGTGAAGCCGTGAAGCCGCGCACCGGAAATGACGCTTGAATACACCAGACGCAGTGAAATACAACTGCGGCTTGAAAGATAATGCTAAGTCACCACAAGATGGCAGCCTAGAGATATCCCTGACAAATGGTGTCAAGACGTGTGTGAAACCTGAATGGAAAAAGGGGAAAGAGAAAATGCCTAATGGAAATATGGCAAAGGGCAAAAAAATCTTTCAAAACACGGGCGGCGTCAACTCTAAAGCGAAAATCGATAAAGAGTTTGACGCCCTGGCCGCCCATATGGTCACCCATACTCCAAATGAATTGATCCCTAGTAAAAAAGAAAAATAATTTATTTGTGTAAATTTAAAGGAAGCAGAAAGAGAGAAAAAAGAAAAGAAAAAGAGAAGGGAGAAAAAAGGAAGAAGGAGAAAAAATATAAGAAAAAGAGAAAGAGAAAACAGGGAGGGGGGGGAAGAAAAAATAAAAAAAAAGGGGGAATAAAAGAAAGAAAGGAATGAAAGGGGAAGAAAAAAGAAAACTGCTTCACACGGGATAAAGTAAAAATATATAATATTAATAATGATAAATGTATAAAACATTTAACACATACAGATAAAAATCATCCACCACGGTCAAGATGGGCAAATCCGGTCATTCCTGCGAGGAATGAACATACATATAAACATAAAGAACACCAAGGAAATACATAAACATACAGTTTAATTCAGATGTCATCTACAAAGAATAGGGCTAAACTCTTAGAGGAAAGGCTTGTAACTAATGGACTCATTTAGCCCTGGATAAGTGGTGGCCATAAGTGAATGATTCCACTTGGCCTCCCTTTGTAAAATATTTTTGTCCATATCCCCACCTCTCTCGTTCACAGGGATATACTCCAAAGCGAAAAACTTAATTTTCGTTAAGTCAAAAGAGTGGTAAAGACCACTGTGTCGGCTTATAGGAGTTTCCATTTTTTTCTTCTGAATAAGGGAAACATGGTCCCTTATTCTATGGAAGAAAGGCCTCTTGGTTTTTCCAACATAATATGCGCCGCAATCACATTTCATGAGATATACAACGCCAATTGATTGGCAGTTGGTAAAAAGCCTTGGCTTATAAATAACCTCATTGGGGAGGAGGACTTCAGTGGAATTATACAAAAACTTGCAAAAGTCACAATGGCCACAAGGGGCCGTACCTTTATGTGAGACCTTGTTGGTAGATGATTGCAGGTGGCTGTGGACCAAATGATCTTTTACACTTCTTACACCATGAGCACCAGGTTACAGTTTAAAGTTTATAGTACTAAACTATATGATCAATTACCTTTATTGACATCTGCCTACTAACAGTGGGTACTTTAGTAGTTCCTGAACATGGTGGATTGCTTGGTCCAAGGTAGATTAATCAGAATCATTAAGTACACTTATAATGGGCATTTAAAAAATATTATAAGAGCGGGGAAATTCAGAAGCGAGGCATGGCCCTTAATAAACCAACATGTGAATATTTGTTTTTTAACCTTATCTAATGGGCGGGCCACCTCAAATGGATGCTTTAGTATTTGGTAGATGCTAGACTGTAAAACCACTGAACAATTTCATAAATGTATCAGTGATTCTATGGTTGATATTTCTGTCCTTAAAGTGGTTGTAAACCCTCGTGTTTTTTCACCTTAATGCATCCTATGCACAGACCTCATGCGTGCACTTTTAACTCCTTCCTGTCTGTACCATGCTGCCAGGTTAAGAGTCTTCGTATTGCGAGTTTGTTCCCAGTTACTACAGGACACCGACCACTGGGTAGGGAGCCAGAACCGGAGGACCCATTCCCTGTCCAGGTACCATGCTTTATCACTGGCTGCCCATAGCAATTGCATTACTTCTCCTGCTAGACTTGCTGAGTATACCTTTTGTAGTGGCTTTGGTTCATACATGGTCATACATTTACTGACCCTAGTTCATTTGGTACTCCAGGAACCATCATGCACCCCTTTAAATAACTTCAGATCAGGCTTAGAAGAGTTGATGCAAATTTTCTTAAAAGTCTTGGCCATAGCCAGGGCTCTAAAGAGACAACAGGCCTCAGGCCATGTGCATAAGCTTCAAGCCGGGACGGGCCCCCCTGTAGTCCACTCCTCTAAAATCGCAGCTGTCTTTAGAGACTACTACACTTAGCTGTATCATCTCCCTGCCACACTACCTGGCCTGACGGTAGACCAGAAGCAAGACCATAGTCTCGACTATTTGACTGAAGCCCAGGCTCCCCAACTCCCCGCTCAAGCCAGCAGGTCCCTTGAAGCCCCTATTACTCAGGAGGAGCTAGAAACTGTGGTAAAGGACCTCCCAAAGGGGAAAAGTCTGGGACCTGAGGGTTACACGAACGCCTTATTACCGTGCTTTCCTTCCCTTGCTTTCGGGGAATATGTGCACTTATTTTAACGCCCTAGTCTCAGGCACAGCTATGCCCAAGGAAGGCCTATTGGCCCATATATCAGTGCTGCCCAAGGAGAGGAAGGATCACACGGCCCCTAGTAGTTAAAGGCCAATATCGCTATTGAATACTGATGTAATTTTAGCGAATGGCCTTCAACCCATCCTTCCTTCCCTCATACATCCAGACCAGATGGGATTTATTGCTGGGAGAGAGGCAAGGGACAACTCTAATCGGGCTATTCAGTTGATCCGCTTGGTACATATGCGGGTTAACCATCCACCCTGTCTCCTGTTTTCCACTGACGTTGAAAAGGTGTTCGACAGGGTGGATTGGACATACCTTCGTGCGGTACTGTCCAGATTGGGGCTTGGCCCTAAAATGCTCTCCTGGGTGTTCTCTTTGTACAGGCCCGGGTTAAGGTGAATGGAGTGCTTTCAGACGCATTCGCTATTGAGACTGGGACCAGACAGGGATGTCCGCTGTCTCCTCTCATTTTTGCTCTTACCCTGGAGCCCCTGCTCACTAGGATTCGCTCTAACCCCAACATTAAGGACCTTAGCGTCGGATCACACGAACATATACTCTCTGCATATGCGGATGACGTTCTATTTTATGTGGCTGACCCGTTGATCTCTCTCCCCAACATTATGACCGAATTGCAAACTTTTTATTTCTAATTTCAAAATGAATTTCAGAGATTTTGTCCTTATATATCTCCCCAAGCTTGCGTACTCAGTTGCAATCCTCTTTCTCTTTTACCTGGTGCGGCACTCACTTGAAATATTTGGGGGTATATCTTACCCCCCTCTGTACTCAACTTTATAGCAGTAATTATGCTCCGCTACTCTCCACTATTAAATCGTACCTGCACCGATTGGATAGAGAGGCCTTCTCGTCGATGGGCCGAGTCAGTGTGTTAAAGATGAACGTGTTGCCTCGCATTCTGTTTTTCCTCCAAATGGTGCCTATCTCATTACCTAGGTCTTTCTTTTTGAGCCTCAACAGTACGTTTCTTAAATATATCTGGCAGGGTCAGAGCCTTTGTTTGGCTCTCCGTACCTTACAGAGACCTAAGCGACTGGGAGGCCTAGGCGTCCCAGATATGCGCAAGTATTATGAGGCTATCGCCCTTCAACGGATATTGGACTGGTACCATGGGGTATCCACCAATGTCTGGGTACCGTTAGAATTTTTTTTGTCAGGCCGCAATTTATCTCATGCCCCCTGGCTTCCCCAGGCACATAGAGGTCTGTCGGTCTATGTCTCCCCAACGACTACCCATGCTTTAAAGTTATGGGTTACTTTAAATAAATCAGGACAGCTTGCCCCTCCATTCTCCCCGCTGGCACCCCTAGGAGGCTTCCCCTGGTTTTCCCCGGGGGAACACCCATCTTTCTTCCGTGCTTGGACATCAGATGGAGAGTTGAGATGCAGCAGGTTCTTCCACGACCAGGGACTACTCCCATTGGAGGAACTTAGAGCCCAGTATGGCAGATTTCCGATGGATAGCTGGAGACATGGACAGCTTTAGCACTTTGCGCGTGGTTTACCACACGCCATACCCTCTCCTACGTCCTCCACCCCCTTTGAGAGGCTGTGCATGTCTTCTAGTTCAATTCCGCACTCTATAGTTCTGTCACGAGCCGGACTGACGGCTAGTGGGAATACAGGAGGTGGATCCTCTGTACCAGAGAGGGGATGGCAAGGGTCGTACTGAGGGACCAGTTCTAAGCAGCTACTGGTTTTCACCAGAGCCCGCCGCAAAGCGGGATGGACTTGCTGCGGCGGTAGCAACCAGGTCGTGTCCTCCAGTAGCGACTCCACCTCTCTGGCGGCTGAGATAGGCGCGGTACAAAAGGACTAGGCAGAGGCAAGGTCAGACGTAGCAGAGGGTCAGGGCAGGCGGCAATGGTTCGTAGTCAGAGACAATGGCAGTAGGTCAGATACACAGGCAAGGCAACTCACAAAACACTTCCACAGGGTACTAGGACAACAAGATCCGGCAAGGACAGGAAGGGGAAGTGGGTTTATATATGTTTTGGGTGTGCACACAGTAATTGGGCCAGGCACCAATCAATGGTGCGCTGGCCCTTTAAATCTTAGAAGGCCGGCGCGCGCGCGCCCTAGAGCGCAGCGGGGCCGCGCGCGCCGGGAAGGAGCAGGAGGGGGAAGGTGAGTAGGATGGGATGCGATCCGCGGATGGAGATGTGCCGCCGTGTGGATCGCATCCCCGCCGGTGACAGAGCAGCGCCCACGGCCAGGAGGGCTGACTGGGGCGCTGCAGGGGGACCGACGCCGTGAGCGCTCCGGGAAGGATGGGACACCCGGAGCGCTCAGCGTTACAGTACCCCCCCTTAGGTCTCCCCCTTTTCTTGGAACCCAAGAATCTACGGATGAGCTCCTTGTCTAAAATGTTGGTCTCAGGCTCCCAGGATCTCTCTTCAGGACCACAGTTCTGCAAATCAATTAAAAAAAATATTTTACCTCGGATGACCTTGGAGGCGAGGATTTCTTTCACCGAGAAGACATCGGAAGAACCAGAGACAGGAGCAGGAGCAGTAACCTTGGGGGAAAATCGGTTAAGAATGAGGGGTTTGAGAAGAGACACATGAAAAGAATTGGGGATACGAAGAGAAGGAGGAAGATGGAGTTTGTAAGAGACAGAATTGATTTGGTTTTTGATTTTAAAAAGGTCCGAGGTAACGAGGGCCCAGCTTGTAGCTAGGTACCCGAAACCGAACATATTTGGAGGAGAGCCACACTTTGTCACCCGGGACATAGACAGGAGGAATTCTTCTTTTTTTATCTGCATGTCTCTTCATGCGGGCAGAGGCCAGTGATAGCGACTTTTGAGTCTCTTTCCAGATAGAGGTGAAGTCTTGAGTTAATTCATCCACAGCAGGAACTCCAGAAGAAGTGGGGATGGGGAGGGGGGGCAATGGGTGACGGCCGTAGACCACAAAGAAAGGTGATTTGGAGGACGATTCAGAGTTCTTGAAATTGTATGAGAATTCTGCCCAGGGTAATAGGTCGACCCAATCGTCTTGACGGGCGGAGACAAAATGTCGTAAGTAGTCCCCAAGGACCTGGTTAACTCTCTCCACCTGTCCATTGGATTGCGGGTGATAAGCGGAAGAAAAATTCAACTTAATCTTTAGTTGAGTACAGAGAGCTCTCCAAAATTTTGAGATGAATTGAACGCCTCTATCAGAGACGATATGTGAGGGTAGCCCATGGAGACGGAAAATTTGAAGAAAAAAATGCTTCGCCAACTGAGGTGCAGTAGGCAGACCAGGAAGCGGGACAAAATGAGCCATTTTCAAAAAGCGGTCAACGACCACCCAGATGACAGTGTTACTATGAGACAAAGGAAGGTCCGTGATGAAATCCATGGCAATGTGGGACCATGGTTGTTCAGGCACAGGTAGAGGAAGGAGAAGACCTGCAGGCTTCTGGCGTGGAGTCTTGTCACGTGCACAGATAGTGCAGGCCCGTACAAAGTCAGTCATATCTTTTTCCTGGGTAGGCCACCAATAGTGTCTGGCCATCAATTGTATGGATTTTTTGATCCCAGCGTGATCGGCTAGATGGGAGGAATGGCCCCACCTGAGTATCTGGAGACGAAGGCGTGGAGGAATGAAAGTTTTTCCTGGAGGAACTGGCATCAGAGACGCAGGAGCAGAGGAAATCAGACACTCAGGGGGTACGATGTGTTGAGGGGGAGTCCCGATTTCAGAGGCATCGGAGGAACGGGACAAGGCATCAGCCCTGGCATTCTTGTCTGCGGGACGAAAATGGATCTGGAAATTGAACCGGGCAAAGAACAATGACCACCTGGCCTGGCGAGGATTTAAGCACTGAGCGGACTGAAGGTAGGACAAATTTTTATGGTCAGTGTAGATGGAGATAGGGTGAAGGGATCCTTCCAGGAGATGTCTCCACTCTTCTAATGCCAGCTTGATGGCCAACAGTTCATGGTCACCTATGGAATCGTTTTTTTCAGGAGGGGAGAAGGTTTTAGAGAAAAAACCACACGTGACGTTTCTTCCTTTAGCGGTTTTTTGAAGAAGAACAGCTCCGGCTCCTACCGAGGAGGCGTCAACTTCAAGGAAGAACGGCTTTGTGGGGTCTGGTCGAGACAGGACAGGTGCAGAGGAGAAGGCGGTCTTAAGGCGAGTAAAGGCTTCTTCCGCTTGAGGTGGCCAGGACCTTGGATTCGCGTTTTTCTTAGTCAGTGCCCCTATAGGAGCAACGATGGTGGAGAAGTGGGGTATGAACTGACGATAGTAGTTGGCGAATCCAAGGAAGCGTTGGATAGCACGGAGTCCAGAGGGGCGTGGCCAATCCAAGACTGCGGAGAGCTTGTCAGGGTCCATTTGAAGGCCTTGTCCTGAGACCAGATAACCTAGGAAAGGAAGGCTGCTGCGCTCAAAAAGGCATTTTTCAAATTTAGCGTAAAGATGATTTACGCGGAGGCGCTGGAGCACTTGACGGACATGGAGCCGATGTTCCTCAAGGTTGGTAGAGAAGATTAGGATGTCGTCAAGATAGACAACCACACAGGTATACAGTAAGTCCCGAAAGATTTCATTGACAAAATCCTGAAAGACTGCAGGAGCGTTGCAAAGTCCGAAAGGCATGACGAGATATTCAAAGTGACCATCTCTGGTGTTAAATGCGGTTTTCCATCTCCTTCACGGATTCTGATGAGGTTATAAGCGCCCCTGAGGTCCAATTTCGAAAAAACTTTTGCTCCGCGCAGACGGTCAAAGAGCTCCGAGATGAGAGGCAGACGGTAGCGATTTTTAATAGTGATTTTATTGAGACCACGATAGTCTATGCAAGGGCGTAGTGATCCGTCCTTCTTGGCAACGAAGAAGAACCCCGCTCCGGCTGGAGAAGATGATTTCCTAATAAAACCTCTCTTGAGGTTCTCCTGTATGTAATCAGTCATGGCCTTGGTTTCAGGAGAGGAGAGAGGGTAAATTCTGCCACGGGGTGGTGTAGTACCTGGGAGCAAGTCAATGGGGCAGTCGTAGGGTCTATGTGGTGGTAAGACCTCTGCCTGTTTTTTGCAAAAGACATCAGAAAAGTCCTGATAGGCCTTGGGAAGGCCGGGCAAAGGAGTAGCGATGGGAACTTGACTGGGGGTTACAGACTTAAGACAATGCTTGTGGCAGGAGTAGCCCCAGGATTTGATGTCCCCAGTGGTCCAGTCGAGGGTAGGAGAGTGGCGCTGGAGCCAGGGTAGGCCAAGAAGGATGTCAGAAGTACAGTTCGGCAAAACAAAGAATTCAATTTTTTCTTGGTGAAGAACACCAACGGACATGAGCAGGGGTTCGGTGCGGTAACGCACGGTAAAATCCAGATTCTCTCCATTTACAGAGGAAATGAAGAAGGGTTTGATGAGACGGATAACAGGAACGTTGAACCTGTTGATGAAAGAGGCTTCAATAAAGTTTCCTGCAGAACCAGAGTCCAGGAAGGCCACTGAAGAGAAGGGGGAGCCAGCAGAAGGGGAAATCCGCACAGGAATAGTCAGACGTGGAGAGGAAGAATTCACACCTAGTAACGCCTCTCCCACGTTCACTAGGTGCGGGCGTTTCCCTGACGTAGAGGACGAATAGGGCAGTCCTTTAGGAAATGTTCAGAGCTCGCACAATAAAGGCCTAAGTTCTCATTCCTACGGCGAGTCCTCTCTTGTAGAGTCAGGCAAGATCGGTCCACCTGCATGGCCTCCTCGACGGAAGGCATAGTATCAGGATGCGTTGGATTCAGGAAGAGAGGAGCCAGGCGCGGATAACGCCTGGTGCGAACAAGATCTTTCTCCTGGCGAAGCTCTTGGCGTCTTTCAACGTAGCGTATGTCAATGCGGGTAGCTAAGTGGATGAGCTCCGTCAGGGAGGAGGGTATCTCTCGTGCGGCCAGACAATCCTTGATGTGGTTGGATAAACCTTTCTTGAAGGTCGCGCAGAGAGCCTCATTATTCCAGGCTAACTCTGAGGCCAGTGTGCGGAACTGTATGGCATATTCGCCCACAGAGGAGTTTCCTTGGACAAGGTTAAGCAGGGCGGTTTCAGCGGATGAGGCTCGGCCTGGTTCCTCAAAAACGCTACGAACCTCAGCGAGGAAGGACTGAACGGTGGCTGTTGCAGGGTCATTGCGGTCCCAGAGTGGCGTGGCCCAGGCCAAGGCCTTCCCAGACAACAGACAGACCACGAATGCCACCTTAGACCGTTCTGTGGAAAACTGGTCTGACATCATCTCAAGATGCAGGGAACATTGGGACAAGAATCCCTGGCACCTCCTAGGATCCCCGTCAAATTTCTCCGGAAGAGACAAGCGGATCTTCGAGGTAGTAGCGGCAGCTCGGGGAGGGGAAGATGCTGGAGCTTGTGGCGGCAGACGCTGCTGGATCATGGCGGTCAACTGCGACAGCTGCTGTCCTTGTTGGGCAATCAATTGCGACTGCTGGGCAACCACGGTAGTGAGATCAGCGAGACTAGGCAGCGGCACGTCAGCGGGATCCATGGCCGGATCTACTGTCACGAGCCGGACTGACGGCTAGTGGGAATACAGGAGGTGGATCCTCTGTACCAGAGAGGGGATGGCACGGGTCGTACTGAGGGATCGGTTCTAAGCAGCTACCGGTTTTCACCAGAGCCCGCCGCAAAGCGGGATGGACTTGCTGCAGCGGTAGCAACCATGTCGTGTCCTCCAGTAGCGACTCCACCTCTCTGGCGGCTGAGATAGGCGCGGTACAAAAGGACTAGGCAGAGGCAAGGTCAGACGTAGCAGAGGGTCAGGGCAGGCGGCAATGGTTCGTAGTCAGAGACAATGGCAGTAGGTCAGATACACAGGCAAGGCAACTCACAAAACACTTCCACAGGGTACTAGGACAACAAGATCCGGCAAGGACAGGAAGGGGAAGTGGGTTTATATATGTTTTGGGTGTGCACACAGTAATTGGGCCAGGCACCAATCAATGGTGCGCTGGCCCTTTAAATCTTAGAAGGTCGGCGCGATGTCCTCTAGAGCGCAGCGGGGCCACGCGCGCCGGGAAGGAGCAGGAGGGGGAAGGTGAGTAGGATGGGATGCGATCCGCGGACAGAGATGTGCCGCCGTGTGGATCGCATCCCCGCCGGTGACAGAGCAGCGCCCACGGCCAGGAGGGCTGACCGGGGCGCTGCAGGGGGACCGACGCCGTGAGCGCTCCGGGAAGGATGGGACACCCGGAGCGCTCGGCGTTACAAGTTCTATACATTCGGGAGTGGGAAAGAGACCTGCAACACGAATTTACTGATACTCAACTTGACCAATTATACCGCCTTACTCATTCCAGCTCTGTTGACACAAAAATGCAGGAAAACGGTTTTAAAGGTACTGACTAGGTGGTACAGGGTCCCCACTAGGCTCAAACTAATTTATCCGATGTCCTCAGATGCTAGCTGGCGGGAGTGTGGCCATAGAGGTTCCTTTCTGCACATATGGTGGGACTGTCCTAAGTTGCACCCTTTCTGGCAAGACATCAGAACCTAAATTAAAGTCATACTGGACATAGACCTCCCTGACTCTCCAATGGGCTTCCTCCTGCATATCCCCGCCATTCCTCTCGGCCTATACCGAAAATCGGTACTGCCTCATCTCTTGAATGCGGCTAGGAGATTGATTCCCGTTTTATTGGAAGAATAGCCAAATCCCAAGTCGCTCGGACTGGGTCCGTTTAGGGAATAATATGAAGGCAGCGGAGGAGTGGATGGCGAGATGCAGGGATAGGTATGATAAATGGTATAGTATATGGGCCACATGGATCCATTATGTTGAGGGGGATGTTATAGACGCACGACCAATGGACCAGTCTCCAACAGGAGAGGAGTAATTGTCAGAATATTTTTTTTATTTAGAACAGGGACAAGGCCCACACAGGCTGACACATTACAGAGAAGACATCCAGTAGGGTAACAACACAATAACAGTTTATGGCAAATAAGTTTACATCATGTAAAATAACTATTTAAGCAGCCAAATACTGAACGGGAGGGGAAACTGTAGTACTACCCGACTGTTAAGTGAATCATTTGCCCTTCAAGGATGTAACGACAGGGGTTAACGTCGTTTAAATATATTCCATTTCCGAACACACAGGAGCTACCAGACACTCCACAGTCAGGCGACCGCTTCCCATAGGAATAATCCTTCCAGATATACGAGACAAACACTCTGTATGAAGTTTCCAGCAGGTCTGACAATCTTTAATGAGAGCTGGCTCTTTTTATACACCAAAATAATACTGCATTAATCTAAATGAACAATGGTCCAACTCCACCCACAACATCACACAATGGTTACATAACGAGCTCCCAATACACATATTCTGACATATCTTAGACAACAGGTGAGTTCATTAGCTAATCCCTTTACATCTTAAATGACTATGCATGACCTTTATATTCACCAGACTGTCTGTCTGCTTTACAATACACACAAGTACAGAGTTAATTATCACTATTCACAGTGAAAGGGTCTTCAGAAGCCATCCTAAATTCATTTACATCACAACAGGCAGGTGGGTGATTGAAGTTGAACACATCAGCCCTTTCAATTAACCTGTTGAGTTCAGGATCAACAAACAGTAAATATTGTGGAATAATATTACTATCCCATTTTAGGTAGTCCAAGATATATTTCCTCAGTCACCCTATGCCCAAAGTGACCCCTGTCACACATCTCCACTTTCGGCAGGAGACTAACACAGGAGGAGACCCCAGACGGGTTGATTCTGAAGTTAGTCCATAGTTCCATTCCTCTAATGCCTGGACAACCCATCAGCATTGCACTTTTGCTTACCGGGTCAGTAGCTGATGGGGAAGTTGTAAGGTTGCAGGGCGAATAATGGAATTCAGTTCTGGAACAGTCACTTGCTTTGCTCTCTCAATGGCTCACAAAACTTGTTGCTGATGCTCTTGGGAAAGGTAAGGAAAAACTTGGGCGCAAATCCCATTTAACCTTTTGATAATTTCAGCCTGTTTGTGCATTTCAATGTTCAAGCCAAGCCATGGGACATTTCATAATACATGACGTAGTGTCGTTGCATCTCCGATTTCTCCCTGGCCAACTTGTCACATTCCAATTCTAGACTGTGATATTTTGACTGATCTAAGGTACATGTCGGGGGAGCTAGTCTTACCCAGTTCTCAGCCGTAAGCGGGCCGGTTCCAGCAGCATGGGTCTGGGCACAGGAAGTCACTGGGTTGGCTTCAGCGGGGCCCATCGGGGCGTAAGCAGAAACGAGGGGGGCCAAATCATTCCCCAGTAGTACATCCGCTGGCAAATCCTTCATCACCCCCACATTCACGTGTCCTGAACCAACCCCCCAATCCAGGTGAACACGGGCAACGGGTAGCCGGAAGATGGTACCTCCCGCTACTCTTACGGCTACAGTGTCTCCGGTGTGTCAGCTCTCTGGGATGAGGTTCTTCTGTAGTAGGGTCATGGTAGTGCCACTATCACTTAGGCCATTGGCTACCGTTCCATTAACCCGGACAGTCTGCCTGTGTTGTTGCCTGTTGTCCTGGTTAGCTGCTTGTATTGGGTCAGCCTCGTGCAGGACGTCCCAATGTTCTTCCTCCTCAATGCAGTTGGCCTGCAGGCATGGATGTGTGGGGGTTCCCCCTTGCTGGCTGTCTCCACGACTGGGACTGCCTGGCTGGATTCAATGGACAGTCTGGCTTTTTGTGCCCTAGCTGTTTACACCCGAAACACCTGATGGGTTGTGAGTAGTCCTGGGAGTTGAACCTGGGCTGCTGAGGATAAGTGGCCGCTGGAGGTGGTGCTGAAGTTGGGTTAGAGGCTGGTATACTGGGCCAAGATAGTGGATAGCGCTCGCTTTCGCCTGACCTTCGAGAGTCCAGATATTCATCGGCCAAAGTAGCCGCTTGCTGTACAGTCTGTGGTCGCTTATCTCGCACCCAATCACGTAATACCGGAGGGGTGTGGTTAAAGAACTGTTCTAAGAGTACTAGTTGGGTGATGTCCTCTATGGTATGAGCGTGGCTTCCCTGGAACCAGCCCTTAAGGTCTCGCTGCAGACGATGTGCCCACTCCACGTATGTTATGTGGGTTTGTTTCCGGGATTCTCAAAACTTAATCCGGCTGGCTTCGGGTGTAATGGCAAATCGGGCTAGCAGAGCTTCTTTTACCCGGTCATAGTCTTTAGCGTCCTCATCCTCCAGGGCCCGATACGCATCCGCCGCTCTGCCAGTTAAATTACTCGCCAGTAAGGCGACCCGATCTTGGGGCCGTACTTCATGTATCTGGCATAGTCTCTCAAAGTCCTGCAGGAACGCTTCAATTTCCTCCTCTCCTTCCTTAAATAGTTTGAACGCCCGAAAGGGCAACTTACGGAAAGGCGCTGCATCTTTAGGTGTTGTCTCAGATTTCCGTATTTCTGCCATTCTCCGCTCATGTTGCCGCTCTAGTTCTCTCTCTTGTCGCTCATCCTGCAGCTGGATGTCTCTAATGGCATTCTGTATGGCGGTCTCTGATGGGTTCGCACCATATAATGCCAACCGCTCTCGAACTCGTTGCTGAAACAAGTCTTCAACTGACCGGGGTCCTGCATCAGCATCCCTCTGATCCATCTCAAATAGCTCACTGATCAGGGTGGCCTTGTTCTTTGTCCCACCGGTCCCTCCACGGCTCTCAAGTAAGTGTTTTAGCGTGGTATTCCTGCAGGCTGCATAGCTGGTCATTCACTGTGGTGGTTTGGAGTGTCCTCCTGTAGCTGTCCTTCCGGCTGTGGGAATCAATCCGCTGCTTGCCACCAATGTAACGACAGGGGTTAACGTCGTTTAGATATATTCCATTTCCGAACACACAGCAGCTACCAGACACTCCACAGTCAGGCGACCGCTTCCCATAGGAATAATCCTTCCAGATATACGAGACATACACTCTGTATGAAGTTTCCAGCAGGTCTGACAATCTTTAATGAGAGCAGGCTCTTTTTATACACCAAAATAATACTGCATTAATCTAAATGAACAATGGTCCAACTCCACCTACAACATCACACAATGGTTACATAACGAGCTCCCAATACACATATTCTGACATCTCTTAGACAACATGTGAGTTCATTAGCTAATCCCTTTACATCTTAAATTACTATGCATGACCTTTATATTCACCAGACTGTCTGTCTGCTTTACAATACACACAAGTACAGAGTTAATTATCACTATTCACAGTGAAAGGGTCTTCAGAAGCCATCCTAGATTCATTTACATCACAACAGGCAGGTGGGTGATTGAAGTTGAACACATCAGCCCTTTCAATTAACCTGTTGAGTTCAGGATCAACAAACAGTAAATATTGTGGATTAATATTACTATCCCATTTTAGGTAGTCCAAGATATATTTCCTCAGTCACCCTATGCCCAAAGTGACCCCTGTCACAAAGGGCTATCCGACATCACCCTAATAGGGAACACGAGGTGGTAATAGGGAATACCCTCACTAGAGGGGAAGGGTGCGTATGTGTCAATTCACAATTTGAAAATGGGCCTGTGCGCCCGGCCCCTACATTTTTTTTTCCCCTATATGAATAAAAGAAAGAGAAAAGGCTCCCGTTCTAGGGAGATCTTAGAAAAAGATAGATAACAATAGAGAAAAAAGAGATACAGAAAGGGGAGGAGAAAGATAAAGAGGTCAGAGAGTAAGGGGAAATGGGGGGGAGGGGGGGGTCAGATTCCACCTCCTAAAAGTCATCAGAGGGCAGTACAATTACAGTCCCCCGTCTAAATAGTAGGTATGAGCTTCGAGTTCGAGTCGAACTCATGTTCGACTCGAACATTGCCTGTTCGCCCGTTCGCCGAACAGCGAACAAATTGGGGTGTTCGCGGCAAATTCGAAAAGTCTATGGGAGAAATCTAAAGTGCTAATTATAAAGGCTTATATGCAAGTTATTGTCATAAAAAGTGTTTGGGGACCCGGGTCCTGCCCCAGGGGACATGTATCAATGCAAAAAAAAGTTTTAAAAACGGCCGTTTTTTCGGGAGCAGTGATTTTAATAATGCTTAAAGTGAAACAATAAAAGTGAAATATTCCTTTAAATTTCGTACCTAGGGGGTGTGTATGATATGCATGTAAAGTGGCGCATGTTTCCAGTGCTTAGAACTGTCCCTGCATAAAATTTCATTTTTGAAGGAAAAAAAGTCATTTAAAACTCACTCGCTGCTATTAATGAATTGTCGGCTCCCGGCAATACATACAAAAGTCATTGATAAAAAAAAAAAAAAAAAAAAAAAAGCGTGGGGGTCCCCCAGAATTCAATTACCAGGCCCTTCAGGTCTGGTATAGATATTAAGGGGAACCCCGCCGCAAATTTTTTAAAAAAATGTGTGCGGTTCCCCTAAATATCCATACCAGGCCCTTCAGATCTGGCATGGATTTTAAGGGGAACTCCACCCCAAATTTTTTAAAAAAATGGCGTGGAGTCCCCCCAAAAATCCATACCAGACCCTTATCCAAGCACGCAACCTGGCAGGTCGCAGGAAAAGAGGGGGGACGAGAGAGCGCCCCCCCTCCTGAACCGTACCAGGCCACATGCCCTCAACATGGGGAGGATGTCCCCATGTTGATGGGGACAAGGGCCTCATCCCCACAACCCTTGCCCGGTGGTTGTGGGGGTCTGCGGGCGGGGGGCTTATCGGAATCTGGAAGACCCCTTTAACAAAGGGGACCCCCAGATCCCGCCCCCCCTATGTGAATTGGTACATGTCAGACCCCGCCTACGTCATTGGCCTGAGCGGGGAACTTCCTTTACTGTGTAATTTAAATTTACACAGTGAAGGAAGTTCCCCATCAGGGGATGAGGCCCTTGTCCCCATCAACATGGGGACATCCTCCCCATGTTGAGGGCATGTGGCCTGGTACGGTTCAGAAGGGGGGGGCGCTCTCTCGTTCCCCCCCTCTTTTCCTGCGGCCTGCCAGGTTGCGTACTCGGATAAGGGTCTGGTATGGATTTTTGGGGGGACTCCACGCCATTTTTTTTTAAATTTGGGGTGGAGTTCTCCTTAAAATCCATGCCAGATCTGAAGGGCCTGGTATGGATATTTGGGGGAACCGCACGCACTTTTTTTTTTAATTTGCGGCGGGGTTCCCCTTAATATCTATACCAGACCTGAAGGGCCTGGTAATTGAATTCTGGGGGACCCCCACACTTTATTTTTTATTTTTATCAATGACTTTTGTATGTATTGCCGGGAGCCGACAATTCATTAATAGCTGCGAGTGAGTTTTAAATTACTTTTTTTCCTTCAAAAATGCCACTTTACATGCATATCATACACACCCCCCAGGTACGAAATTTAAAGGAATATTTCACTTTTATTTTTTCATTTTAAGCATTATTAAAATCACTGCTCCCGAAAAAACTGACGTTTTTAAAACTTCTTTTTGCATTGATACATGTCCCCTGGGGCAGGACCCGGGTCCCCAAACACTTTTTAGGACAATAACTTGCATATAAGCCTTTATAATTAGCACTTTAGATTTCGAATGTTCAAGTCCATTGTATTTAATAGGGTTCTAAAGTTCACGCGAACATTCTGTCTGTTCGCAGGTTCTGGTGCGAACCGAACAGGGGGGTGTTCGGCTCATCCCTGCTAAACAGGAGCAATGAACGGGAGTGGGCGAGGTTGAGAAGAGTATGTTCACTCCGCAGCATCGGGTTCTCTCAGAGCTTGACCCTCAGCTAAGAATATGAAGATACTCCACAACTGCCAGGTGTTCTTGAACGCTTCCTGCCTGTCTTGCGGTGTGAGGATGAGGTCCTCCATACGTTTTATTTCTTCCACTTTGGTAAGCCAGAAGGGAATCTTTGGTGGCAGTGTGGCCTTCCAGAACAGTGGGATGCAGGCCTTAGCTGCGTCCAACAGATGTCTGATCACTGATTTTTTTATAAACTTTCTCCGGGGTGGTGGATGCGTGCAGGAGGAAGAATGCGGGATCATCAGGGATGACTCGGTCCGTAAATTTCTGGGCGACTTCCCGCACTCCCCGCCAAAAGTGTGCTAGACTAGGGCAGGACCAGAAAATGTGCAACAGTGTCCCCTTCTCTGTCTGGCAGCGCCAACAAATGTCCGACATTGCCGGAAAGAACTTATGGAGCAGTGCTGGGGTCCTGTACCACCTCGACAGGAGCTTGTAGTTGGTCTCCTGTGTCTTGGCACAGATTGAGGACTTGTGCGTGAATCTAATGCCCCATACACACGATCATTTTTCATGCCGTTAAAAATGCCATTAAAAAAAATGGCCATTAAAAATGATCGTGTGTATGCTCCAGAGCATTTTTAACGACGTGAAAAACGGGCATTAAAAATTTCGAACATGCTCTCTTTTTTCACGTCGTTTTTCATGTCGTTTTTTTTAACGACGTGAAAAACGATAGTGTGTATGCTTTAACGACGTGAAAAAAAATGCGCATGCTCAGAATCAAGTATGAGACGGGAGCGCTCGTTCTGGTAAAACTAGCGTTCGTAATGGAGATAGCACATTCGTCATGCTGTAACGGACTGAAAAGCACTAGACTGAAAAGAGCGAATCGTCTCTCAACAAACTTTACTAACATGAAGGGTGGCGCCATTCGAACGGAACTTCCCCTTTATAGTGCCGTCGTACGTGGTGTACGTCACTGCGCTTTTCTTGAACATTTTTTAAAATGATGGTGTGTACGCAAGACAGGCTTGAGAGGAAACAAGAAAAAAAATGACAAGAAAAACGTCAGTTTTAAAAATTACATTAAAAATGATCGTGTGTATGGGGCATAAGAATTTGCTTTGTGCCTCATTGAAATGACAATTTAAGCTCGATTTCCCATTTGAGCAGACCCGGGTGTTGGAAGTCAGGCGGAGGCAAGTTTAGGAGGCCATACGCTAGAGAGAGTGTATGTCACAAAGTTCCTCCAGTGTTGTGAGAGGCAGGTCATTGGGGGGGGGGGGTTTCAAGGATTGGAGGAAGTGGCTCAGCTGGTTTGACTGTAGGAAGTCCAGGCGGAGCGGGCCTGCGGGGTCAGAGAGTTCCGCAATAGTAACCCAGCGTCCCCCGTACAGAAGTGGGACGCCTGATGAAGGCCCGCCTCGCCTAGACTCCGGAAGGCTGCACCCTGCAACCCGGGCGTAAACCCGGGGTTCCCCAGTATGGGGTATAAGGGGGAGTTGGGCGAAGACACGGAGGTCTGAGAGATGAGCCTGGTACAGACCCGTGTCGTGGTGCCAATTAGTGGGTGGCGTTTGGTCACCGCCGGTAGAGTCTCATAGCACCAGGGGGCTCTGCTGAGAGGGGGTCTCGCTTTGGCTCTGCTCTAGCAGTGTCCAGAGTTTGGTCTCCCGGTGGCGGCACCAGTCTATTAGCCTCCCTATGTGAACTGCCTGGTGGTATACTCGAATGTCAGGTAATGCAAGACCCCCGTGTTGTTTGGGCAGGACCAGGAGTTTATGCGAGAGACGCGGTTCTCTTTTTGGCCCAAACAAATTCAGTAAATATGGTTTGTATCTGCTTAAAAAAGGAAGCGGGGATCTGGATAGGCAATGCTTGCATGAGGTAGAGAATTTTTGGGAGGATCGTCATCTTTAAGATGTTACAGCGGCCTATCCAGGAATATAGACCCGTGTGCCATTGGTTTAGTAGGGACCGGAATGCCTTCAGCATAGGCGGGAAATTGAGCTCAAATAGGCGTGAGAATGTGTTGGGAATGTGCGTCCCCAAATACTTCAAGGCGGTTGTCGTCCATTTCAGTTTGTAGTTGGTTTGTAAGTGTGTGAGTTGTGTGTGTGATAGCCCGACCCCCATCGCCTCCGATTTGGTGAAATTTATTTTCAAATTATATAATCTCCCGTAGGTTTCAAATTCCCTCAGCAGGTTCGGAAGGGAGATAGAGGGTGTGGAGAGTGTGAACATAAGGTCATCAGCATACGCCGACACCTTATGCTGGAGTTGGTCAACCTGCACTCCCATGATATTGGGGTTCATACGTATATGGCATAGGAATGGCTCCAACGAGAGGGCGAACAGCAAAGGGGAGAGCGGGCAACCCTGCCGTGTCCCATTCGTGATCGGAAAAGGGTCGGAAGTAACTCAGTTTGCCCTGACCCTGGCCGATGGTGTCGCGTATGTCGCTGAGATTCAGCTCAGCATGTGACGGCCCAGGCCTATGTGGCGTAGCGTGGCGAGCATAAAGTCCCAGTTAACCCGGTCGAATGCTTTTTCAGCGTCTGTACCGATGAAGACACTAGGCGTTTTGGTTTGGGAGTCCGAATACAGCAGATTTAGGACTTTTGTGGTGTTGTCCCTGGCTTCTCTCGCCGGGACAAATCCCACTTGATCTAAGTGTTTGAGTTGGGGCAGGTGGGATTTCTGTCTCGTAGCTATAATTTTTGTGAGTGAGTGAGTGAATAACTTGTATAGCGCTACAAATGCGAACTAAATTGCCTCAAGGCGCTTTGTATCCAATAACGTCCTGAATCTTCAGAAGAGGTGGGTCTTGAGTTTTTTCCTGAAGGCCCGAAGGTTTTCTTCCATACGGATGTCCGTGGGTAGAGCATTCCATAGCCGTGGTCCTTGGACTGCAAATCTTCTTTCTTCCTTTGATTTGTAGCGGGCCTTGGGGATGTGGAGGAGGTTTTGGTTGGTTGATCGGAGAATGCGACTGGGGATGTAGTGTTTTATCTTCTCGCATACATATTGAGGAGCGTTTCCTTGTGTGCACTTGTGAGTGAGACAGAGGGTTTTGAATGTGATCCGATCCTTTACGGTTAGCCAATGAAGTGAAGGGGTGATGGATTCCCAGGGTTTTTTCCCTGTTACCAGTCTGGCTGCCGTGTTCTGGATGACTTGTAGGCGGGAAATCTGATATTATCTGATATAGTCGGAAGTTGATGATTGTTCCAACCACTACTGCTATGTCCTCTTCCGGGATGAAGGGGATGAGTCTCCATAGCAGGCGGAGGAGATGGTGCGATCCACTGACTACTGATCCTATTTGTGCATCCATCGACATCTCTGAGTCAAAGATGACTCCCAGACTTTTGACTTTGGTGCTCGGGGTAATGATCTGTCCGAGAATGGTGGGTGGTGTCCAGGGCGTCTTTGTTTTTGTCTTTCGGTTTGCGTGGAGGAGAAGAAGTTCTGTTTTGGATCCATTGAGTTTGAGGGAACTCTCAGTCATCCAATCATCGATCAGTGTGAGACAATTTTCCAGTCCATGATATTGGTCTTTTTTCCCGGTAAATCGAAATTAGAGTTGGGTGTCGTCAGCGTATGAGTGGTAGCACAAGTCCTGTTTGCTGATGATTTTAAGGAGTGGGCGGAGGTAGATGTTAAAGAGCACGGGTGACAGTGGTGATCCTTGAGGGACTCCGCAAGAAATTGCGCGAGTTTCAGAGGTGAAGGCTCCTAGTTTTACTTTCTGAGAGCGATTTTCTAAGAAGGATGCGAACCAGGTTAGGTCAGGGTCTGCGACTCCTGCTATTTCTTTAAGGCGGGTGAGTAAAGTTTTGTGGTCTACTGTGACGAATGCTGCACTGAGATCCAGCAGCACCAGGAGACATGATTCTCCGTCATCTGCAGCTTTGAGGGCGTCATCCCAGATTTTGAGAAGGGCAGTTTCTGTGCCATGGCCTGGGCGGAAGCCTGATTGTAGTAGATCCAAAAGTTTGTGGGAGTCTAAATGGAGTTGTAGCTGTTGTACAACTGCTTTTTCCATGATCTTTGCGATGGTGTTGAGGCTTGTTATCGGTCTGCGGCAGTTTGGGTCTTATGGGTCGAGGTTGGGCTTCTTTAGGAGGGGTTTGACAATGCCTTGCTTGAGGGAGCTCGGAACAATGCCTTCTTTGAACGATTGTGTTACGTACCTGCCGGATGAGCCTAAATTGCAGTGGGAAGGCCTCTCGTACAACCCCGGCTCAAGGGCCACCGATGTTGCAACAGTGGCCACAAGAGCCTGGCGGTGTATGGGTGCCTGGTTTGTCTTGGGTCTTGTCAGTTCAGCTGGTGCAGCAGGGAACAGGAAGCAGACTGGTAGGTGCACTGGCTGGGGAGACACTGAATACGTAGTCAGACAAGCCGGGTTTGGTAACAGACGATCAGATGTAGGTATAGACGACAGGCAGAGAATGGTCAGGATACAGGCAAAGTTCGGCAACAGGAAATCAAGCAGTGTAGAGCTGAGCGTGGTTACAAGGCAGGCCGGGATCAGGATAACAGAGATCAATCGTAGTCAAACAAGCCGGGTCAAACACAGGAAACAGATCAGATCACAGGAAGACACTGGAACAGGTATGAACTGCAGATCAGGCAGCGAAGACACAGTGCTGCTGAGGTGTTTAAATAAGGCAGCCTGTTGCCAATCACTGAAATCAGTCTGCACTATTAACCCTTAGGTGGCAGATCCATGACATTGCCCCCCCCCCCTTATGGGCAACCTCTGGGTGCCCAACAGGTCTCTCTTCTGTGGATTTCTGCGAAAAAAGGCATTAACAAGGTCTCTGGCGTGCACATCCTGTTCAACCTCCCAAGAGTTATCCTCTGGGCCATAACCTTTCCACTTAACCAGGTACTGTACCTGATTCCTTCTCTTCCTACAGTCCATGATAGCCTCCACCTCATACTCCTCTTCGCCATTGATGGTCAAAGGTTCTGGTGGCTTGGATACTCTATCTGGAAAAGAGTCAGGGACTGCGGGTTTCAAGAGAGAAACATGGAAGACAGGATGTATCTTAAGTGAATCAGGTAAAGATAATTCATAAGCAACCTCATTAAGTTTCCTCTTGACTGGGAATGGTCCCACAAATTTAGGTGCCAGTTTCTTTGAGGGACATGCCAACCTGAGATTCGTAGTAGACAACCTGGTCTCCCGGCTGGAGAATCAGTTCACCCCTCCTTTTCCTGTCAAAAGCCATCTTGCTTGCTGCTTGTGCCTTGGTAACCGCTTCTTGAAGCAACTTATTGTTGCAGTTTAGGAAATCCACTGTGTCTTGGACAGCAGGAACTGTGGTCTCTGGAATAAAGTCGGGCAAGAAGGATGGGTGAAAACCATGATTTGCAAAGAAGGGTGACTGACCTGTGGCAGAGTGAGTGGCATTATTGTAGGCAAACTCCGCCAGTGGCAGCAGCGATACCCAGTCATCCTGGACAAAAGTGGTGAAGCATCGGATATACTGTTCCAATGTCTAGATTGGTTCTCTCTGTCTGTCCATTGGTCTGGGGATGGTAGGCGGAGGACAAGGATCTTTCAATTTTAAGGGCTTCACACAGAGTTTTCCAGAATCTGGAAGTGAACTGAACCCCCCGATCGGAGCCAATGTTCATAGGGACTCCGTGAAGCCTCACAATCTCTCTGATAAATACTTGAGCCATCTCCATGGCCGAGGGAGTACTCTTCAGAGGCAAGAAATGGGCCATTTTGGACAGTCGGTCCACTATCACAAAGATGGCTGTGCATCCTTCCGATGGGGGAAGTTCCACAATGAAATCCATGGCTATCATTTTCCATGGTCTGTCAGGGACTGGCAGTGGCCGAAGTAGACCCCAAGCTCGGTTCTTTGTACCCTTGCTGCGGTTGCATATTGCACAGGAATTCACATACTTCTTACAGGTTTCTTCTAGGATCGGCCACCAAAATGTGCGTTTCAGGAGATCAAGCGTCTTGTGGACCCCAAAATGACCTGCTAGGGGATGATCATGAGAAAGACCCAAAATGGTTATACGTAAACATTCGGGCACAAATACCTTGCTTCCGTTAAACAGCAATCCTTCCCGGAGTGTCAGCGTGACCCCTGGAGGGTTAGGAACGTCTGTCGAAGCCTGCTTCATTCGGTTGAGGAGGTTGCCCTGTAAAAGTAAGAAGTTATTTTCAGACAAGATGGTATCTGCTACTGGTGGTTCCTTGGGGTCATCGAACATACGAGACAGTGCATCTGGTTTGACATTCTTCGAGCCCGGCCGATAGGTAATGTGGAACACAAATCGGGAAAAGAACAGGGCCCAACGTGTTTGACGTGGCTTTAGACGTTTAGCAGTCCTCAAGTACTCAAGATTTTTGTGGTCAGTATAGACCAATATGGGATGCGCTGCTCCCTCCAGGAGGTATCTCCACTCTTCTAAAGCCGCCTTAATGGCCAGTAATTCTCGGTCCCCAACGTCATAGTTTCTCTCTGCTGGGGAGAGCCTGCGGGAGAAAAAGGCTACTGGATGCATCAGATCCTTAGGGCCTTGGCGTTGGGAGATGACTGCTCCAATAGCGACTTCAGATGCATCTACTTCTAGTGTATACGGCAGAGACGGGTCCGGGTGACCAAGAACAGGTGCTGAAGTAAGCAGTCTCTTCAAGGTTTCAAATGCGGCTTGTGCCTCGGGTGTCCAATGGAAGCGAAGGTTCTGTCTAGTCAGCTGTGTGATAGGGGTGATGATGGCGGAAAAGCCCTTAATGAACCTCCTGTAAAAGTTGGCAAATCCTACAAAGCGCTGCACCCCCTTCTTGTCGTTAGGTGCAGGCCAGTCTAAGATAGCAGAGACCTTTTCAGAGTCCATCTTGATCCCTTCAGGTGAGATTATCAGTCCCAGGAATTGGATGCTGCTTTGTTCAAATTCACATTTTTCACCTTTAGCATATAGTCCGTGTTGGCGGAGCCGACTCAGCACCCTTTTGACATGACCTCGATGAGAGTCTAGAGAAATGGAAAAAATCAAGATGTCATCTAGGTAAACAATCAAAAATATATCCAGGAAGTCTCGGAATATATCATTGACAAAGTGTTGGAAAGTAGCCGGGGCATTGCATAGTCCAAAGGGCATCACTAGGTATTCATAGTGGCCAAATCGGGTGCGAAAGGCCGACTTCCACTCATCCCCTTGACGGATGCAGACTAAATTGTAGGCCCCCCGTAGATCTAGTTTGGTGAAGATGGTTGCCAACCTTAATCTCTGAAATAGTTTGGGTACTAGAGGGAGAGGATATCGGTTTTTAACTGTAATTTTGTTGAGCTCCCGATAGTCCACACAAGGTCGTTGTCAGGGTCACCTGTGGCCAGGTGACAGATGCACACCGTAGGGGGACAGGAGTGCACCGCGAGGTAGTGAACCCTATGGCTGGCTTCTGCGGATAGGAAACTGGGTGGTTGTGGAAAGCGGGACCAGAGGAGCACAACCGGGATCCTAACGGAAGCTAGAGCCAAGATTCCCCAGGGCGCGGAGTCTAAGACCCAGCTGGTCTTCTCCAGTAGGGATGAGCTTCGAGTTAGAGTCGAACTCATGTTCGACTCGAACATTGCCTGTTCGCCCGTTCGCCGAACAGCGAACAAATTGGGGTGTTCGTGGCAAATTCGAAAAATCTATGGGAGAAATCTAAAGTGTTAATTATAAAGGCTTATATGCAAGTTATTGTCCTAAAAAGTGTTTGGGGACCGGGGTCCTGCCCCAGGGGACATGTATCAATGCAAAAAGAAGTTTTAAAAACGGCCGTTTTTTCGGGAGCAGTGATTTTAATAATGCTTAAAATGAAAAAATAAAAGTGAAATATTCCTTTAAATTTCGTACCTGGGGGGTGTGTATGATATGCATGTAAAGTGGCGCATGTTTCCCGTGCTTAGAACTGTCCCTGCAAAAAATGTCATTTTTGAAAGAAAAAAATGCATTTAAAACTGACTCGCGGCTATTAATGAATTGTCGGCTCCCGGCAATACATACAAAAGTCATTGATAAAAAAAAAAAAAAAAAGCGTGGGGGTTCCCCAGAATTCAATTACCAGGCCCTTCAGGTCTGGAATGGATATTAAGGGGAACCCCGCCGCAAATTTAAAAAAAAATTGACGTGGGGTTCCCCCAAATATCCATTCCAGGCCCTTCAGATCTGGCATGGATTTTAAGGGGAACTCCACCCCAAATTAAAAAAAAAATGGCGTGGAGTCCCCCTAAAAATCCATACCAGACCCCTTATCCGAGCACGCAACCTGGCCGGCCGCAGGGGAAAAGGGGGGGACGAGAGAGCGGCCCCCCTCCCTCCTGAACCGTACCAAGCTACATGCCCTCAACATGGGGAGGATTGTCCCCATGTTGATGGGGACAAGGGCCTCATCCCCACAACCCTTGCCCGGTGGTTGTGGGGGTCTGCGGGCGGTAGGCTTATCGGAATCTGGAAGACCCCTTTAACAAAGAGGACCCCCAGATCCCGGCCCCCCCCTATGTGAATTGGTAAGGGGTACATTGTACCCCTACCATTTCACGAAGAAAGCGTAAAAAAATGTTTAAAAAAACACACAAACACCTTGAAAAAGTCCTTTATTTAAAAAAAAAAAAAAAAAAAACCATTCCAGCGGTGAAATCCAGTGTCCCGCGGCGATCCCGATGTCCAGCGCTGTCCTTCATTGGTTGTGCCTGAGCGGACCTGATGGGGAACTCCCTCTCAGTATTTTAAATGTATAGACCCGCCCCTTCTAAAGTTCCCCAGTTCACTTCACTTCATTTTAAGCATTATTAAAATCACTGCTCCCGAAAAAACGGCCGTTTTTAAAACTTCTTTTTGCATTGATACATGTCCCCTGGGGCAGGACCCGGGTCCCCAAACACTTTTTAGGACAATAACTTGCATATAAGCCTTATAATTAGCACTTTAGATTTCGAACGTTCGAGTCCATTGTATTTAATAGGGTTCTAAAGTTTACACAAACATTTTGTCTGTTCGCAGGTTCTGGTGCGAACCGAACAGGGGGGTGTTCGGCTCATCCCTGTTCTCCAGGGCCTCTAGTGGTGAGGATGTTATGCTGCAGACTGGGACCAGGTCGCGGCCCCTGGAGTTTCCTAGCTCACGCCCCGTAGGATAAGGGGAAAAGAGGGGAAGCAGCAGCACACGATAAGAGAGAACCGAATAACAAGCTGAAGGTCAGGGGCCACAAGCAGACAAGGATAACGAAAGAACGAGCCGAAGGTCAAGGGTCACGAGCAGACAGGGATAGTCGGGGACAAGCCAATAACGTAACAGAGAGACAGACGTAGCACACGGCAGGCAGGAACCCAAACACACAATGCCTAACAAACACGTTGATCAGCCAAGCAGGCTTGCAGTGCACAGGTTAATATAGTGTTCTGTGATAGGGCCTGGGGTGGAGTCTGGCTGGGAGGAGATTATAAAGGAAGCCAGGTGAAAGGGCTCAGGCCTCTAAGATGAACACATGGGAAGGAAGGTAAGCTGACAGACAAACACTACTGCATATCCATGACAGTACCCTCCCTCTTATGGGCCCTCCCCCGCCTGGGCCCAAGCTTAAAGGGAAATCTCTGATGAAACCTTCTCAACAGATGAGGTGCAGCGACATCAGATGCAGCGATCCAAGACGCCTCCTCAGGACCAAAACCTCTCCAATGCACAAGGTACTGAAGAATGCCTCTGCAGAGCCGAGAATCCAGAACTTGTCTAACCTCGTACTTAAGATTATCCTCAGAGACCGAAAACGAGGTAGGGAGATGACAAGAAGATCTATTGAGGACCAAAGGCTCTCTAGGAATAAGCAAGGGCATGAGAGGATCAACAGGAATCTGAGGAGGGTCCCCTAGACCCTTAAAGGGGAACTGGTCATCTTGCACAGGACCATCAGACTGGGCAGATGTCAGTGGAACCCTGAAGTCAGGTTGGTTAGAAGGTGACATGTCGCCGGAGTCAAACTGAATAGCTAAAGGACAAGCAGAATGTCCCGAACAAGAAAAAGTAGGAGGCTCACTGGGCATGGGCTGGACTGGCATAACTAGTACAGAGGCAGAGTGAATAGCTGAGTCAGGTGTAGTGACTACCTGAATCGCATCGCAAGACATAGCGACTGCAGGACTTGTAGACAAGCTAGCCTGGCTGTGCGTCCAAGGGTGGTTAGGGACAGAGAAATGGAAATGGTTATGCAACCTGGAATGAATGACCGGCTCAGATTCACAGGGGGCAACCTTGGGTAGGCAGGACGAGGAACAGGAGGGACCCCAAGCCAGGATCTGTCCAGTAGTTCAGTCCACATGAGGAGAATGGAGCTGTAACCATGGGAGACCCAAAATTATAGGCGTTGAGGCCTTGGGTAAGATAAGGAAGGATATCCACTCCTGGTGGAGTGTCCCTACCGACATCTTAACAGGGAGGGTCTGGAAGCGGATAGGTCCCCCTGGGAGAACAGTAACATCAATCGCCAAGACCACCAATGGTGTGGTGAGGGGCAAAAGAGTAAGTCTCATGGACGATGCGATTTCCCAGTCCATAAAATTACCAGCGGCTCCGGAATCCAGATATGCTGAGACCGAATGAGAAGAAGCACCAACATGAAGGAACACAGAAAGCAGAAGACGAGAAGGGGAAGGTGATATTTCTGGGTCCAATACTCCACTTTCCAGATGAAGTGGACCCGAACGTTTTTCTGGACAAAGAGAGCAAGTGTCACGAAAATGACCTTTGCCCCCACAGTAAAGACACAGACCAAGAGTTCTGCGCCTAGCACGTTCCTCGGGGGATAGCCTGGTCCGACCCAGCTGCATGGGTTCCTCAGCTGGTAGGAGATGCTCTACGGGTCGAAGAGAGGGGAGCTCAGGCTGACTAAGAACCAAGGAGTGCTGGCGTTGCTTTTCTAAGGTCCTCTCCTGAAAGCGAATATCGATCTGGTTACACAAGGAGATAACGCCGGCCAGATCAGTGGGGATGGTTCTTCCTGCTAATTCATCCTTCACTCTATCAGACAGGCCATGCAAAAAGGTTGCGACTAAGGCCTCATTGTTCCAGCTCAACTCAGCCGACAGTATGCGGAAATGAAGGGCATACTGTCCCACAGAAGCAGACTCTTGGCGGAGACGTAAAAGGGCGCTGGCCGCTGAAGAGACACGAGCCGGTTCTTCGAAGATATTCCGAAAAAGTTTCAAGAAGCCAGACAGGCTAGAAACCACTGGATCATTCAGTTCCCACAGAGGGGCTGCCCAGGCTAAAGCTTCACCATAGAGGAGGGAAATGATATAGGCTACCTTAGCCCGATCAGACAGGAAGTTTTGGGGCTGGAGCTCAAAATGAATTGTGCATTGGCTAAGGAACCCCCTGCAAGCCTTGGAGTCCCCAGAGAAACGGGACGGAGCTGGCAGCTGTAGTGAGTGTGTGGCTGCGACTGGTGCAATAGGTGCAGCCGCTGGTTGTATTTGAGGTTGCGGATTCAGGGTTCCCAAGGAGGCCTGAAGCTGCTCAAAGCGAGAAGCCAGATCCTGGAGGAATCGCATCACCTGAGTCTGATTCGATTCCTGGGTTTCAAGTCTGCAAACTATGCCCTGCAACGGATCATCCACGGGTAACGGGATGTCAGCCGGGTTCATGGCTGATCAAACTGTCAGGGTCACCTGTGGCCAGGTGACAGATGCACACCGTAGGGGGACAGGAGTGCACCGCGAGGTAGTGAACCCTATGGCTGGCTTCTGCGGATAGGAAACTGGGTGGTTGTGGAAAGCGGGACCAGAGGAGCACAACCGGGATCCTAACGGAAGCTAGAGCCAAGATTCCCCAGGGCGCGGAGTCTAAGACCCAGCTGGTCTTCTCCAGGGCCTCTAGTGGTGAGGATGTTATGCTGCAGGCTGGGACCAGGTCGCGGCCCCTGGAGTTTCCTAGCTCACGCCCCGTAGGATAAGGGGAAAAGAGGGGAAGCAGCAGCACAAGATAAGAGAGAACCGAATAACAAGCTGAAGGTCAGGGGCCACAAGCAGACAAGGATAACGAAAGAACGAGCCGAAGGTCAAGGGTCACGAGCAGACAGGGATAGTCGGGGACAAGCCAATAACGTAACAGAGAGACAGACGTAGCACACGGCAGGCAGGAACCCAAACACACAATGCCTAACAAACACATTGATCAGCCAAGCAGGCTTGCAGTGCACAGGTTAATATAGTGTTCTGTGATAGGGCCTGGGGTGGAGTCTGGCTGGGAGGAGATTATAAAGGAAGCCAGGTGAAAGGGCTCAGGCCTCTAAGATGAACACATGGGAAGGAAGGTAAGCTGACAGACAAACACTACTGCATATCCATGACAGTCGTAGCGAGTGGTCCTTTTTCTCAACAAAAAATATTCCTGCTCCTGCTGGGGAGGTAGATGGTCGGATGAACCCCTTTTTCAAGTTTTCTTGGATATACTCTTTTAGTGCCTCCTGTTCTCGTTCAGCGAGGGGGAAGATTCTACCGAAAGGGATTTCAGACCCTGGAAGCAGTTCAATTGGGCAGTCGTATGGCCGATGCGGGGGAAGAATGTCAGCCCCTCGCTTACTAAAGACATCCAGGAACTCATGGTAGGGTTCAGGTACGACTTGCCGCACCTCAGACTCAGAGTCCACACAAAATAGTGTTGTAGAAGAAGCTGGGGACCTAGGTAGGCAGTGCTCCTGGCAATAGGCTGAGTGGAAGTTGATTCTCCCTGTGGCCCAGTCAACTTGCGGATTATGCGCCTGCAGCCAGGGTAGGCCCAGAATAACAGGGAATAGCGGGGAGGTGATGACATCAAGGCTTAGGATTTCCTTATGTTGGGAGGAAGCCAACACGGGTAAGGGAAATGTCTCTTGGGTCACAGGTCCAGACTTGATACATGACCCGTCCGCTAGAAAAACAGAAAGTCCTTGTGCTTTAGGTCTCAAGGGGATGCGTTGTTGTGTTGCAAAGGTTAGATCAATGAAGCAACTGCAGGCCCCGGAATCAATGATCGCGGTAACTGCCACTTCCCTTTCTAGCAGCTGAAAAGAGATGGGAAAGGTTAGGTTGGTGGCATTGGTAGGTAAAGAAAAGTTTTTAACTGAACAAATCATCCGCCACTTACGTGTCTTGGTTGGACAGGAACGTACATAGTGGCCAGCTTCCCCACAGTATAGGCAGAGGTTATTCTGTCGTCGGTGCAGGCGTTCCTCTGGAGACAGAGAGGGGCGTATTAGGCCGATTTGCATAGGCTCCGGTGCTTCGGTGGCAGAAGTAACAGGAGCGGGCTGAACTGGAGTGAAGCTAACAGGTGCGGAGTGAGTGGGAGCTGGGATCCGGGGCATCATCCAGACTGGACGTGGCTGCTGGGCTGATCTTTTGGATCGTCGCTCACGGAGACGACGGTCAATTAGAATGGCCAGTGTGATAAGGGCCTCCAGGGTATTTGGGACTCCGACACGTGCCAATTCGTCTTTCAGACCTTCTGATAACCCCAAGCGGAACTGGTGTCGCAGGGCTGCATCATTCCACTGTGTGTCTGCACTCCAGCGTCTAAAGTCTGTAACATAATCTTTGGCCGTTCTGCGGCCTTGCTGGAGTGCATGAAGGGCAGCCTCTGCTATGGTGGTTCGTTGCGGGTCGTCGTATAATTCGGCCATCGCGCCGAAGAAGGCGGACATGGACTGTAACAATACATCGTTCTTTTCCAACATCTGATGAGCCCAGGACTGGGGCTCACCCTGAAGCAGAGATATGATGAATCCTACTTTGGTGGTTTCAAGGGAGAAAGTTCGAGGTTGCAGGGCGAAGTACAGTTCATATGCGTTGCGGAAGGATCGAAATTTTCCCCGGTCACCTGAAAATCTCTCTGGTGCTGGAACTCTGGGTTCAGGGGGGCAGCATCACCACTGAGGTTGCTGCAGTGGCAGTCCTTGAGGCAGAAGGCTCAGCAGTGCTTGCTGGTGTAGCTAGATTCTGTACACGTTGTTCCAGTTGCGTTTAACCCTCCTGTAGAGATTTGACTGCTTGGGTAAGGGCTGCAAGGTGCTGGGAGATGTCATCCATGGCCGACTTCCCACTTGTAGGCTCAGACATGGCTGCCTGATACTGTTACGTACCTGCCGGATGAGCCTGACTTGCAGTGGGAAGGCCTCTCGTACAACCCCGGCTCAAGGGCCACCGATGTTGCAACAGTGGCCGCAAGAGCCTGGCGGTGTATGGGTGCCTGGTTCGTCTTGGGTCTTGTCAGTTCAGCTGGTGCAGCAGGGAACAGGAAGCAGACTGGTAGGTGCACTGGCTGGGGAGACACTGAATACGTAGTCAGACAAGCCGGGTTTGGTAACAGACGATCAGATGTAGGTATAGACGACAGGCAGAGAATGGTCAGGATACAGGCAAAGTTCGGCAACAGGAAATCAAGCAGTGTAGAGCTGAGCGTGGTTTCAAGGCAGGCCGGGATCAGGATAACAGAGATCAATCATAGTCAAACAAGCCGGGTCAAACACAGGAAACAGATCAGATCACAGGAAGACACTGGAACAGGTATGAACTGCAGATCAGGCAGCGAAGACACAGTGCTGCTGAGGTGTTTAAATAAGGCAGCCTGTTGCCAATCACTGAAATCAGTCTGCACTATTAACCCTTAGGTGGCAGATCCATGGCATTTTGATTTACGAGATGTGTTATGGTGTAAACAACTTAAGGTCCGTATTAAGTAGGGATATGGGTCGGTAGTTCCCGCAGCATGTCAGGTCTTTACCTTCCTTAGGGATGACAGTAATCTGGGCCTGTAAGGTATCGTCATGCAGCCTGCCCCCAACGGCGAGGTTGTTAAGTAGGTTGACGAAATGGTATCCCAGTGATGGTAGCAGTGTTTTGTAATACTGAAGGGTGAGGCCGTCTGGGCCGGGGGCCTTCCCCTTTTTGGTGCTGCCTATCGCCAGTTGGTGTTCGGGTAATGTAACGGGTTCATCCAGTAAGTCGCGTGTCTCAGCAGGTAGCATGGGCATGCAGGAGGAGGCGCGGTAGTCCGTCATATGGTCCCTAGGAGGGGGCGTCGAGGTCAAGTTGTATAGGGAATCATAAAAGGTTTTGAAATCCTGGGATATTTGCTTGGGTAGGGTCACCTTGTGATCCTGAAGGAGGCTCTCGTTGAGTCTCCACGGTTTCCTCTGGTCCCTATAGAAGTCAGTCAGGGAGTATCTCAAAGTGACCGGAGCATGGTCCGACCACGTGATGGATCCCAGGGAGACGTGTTTAACCGCTTGTAGGTGCGCGTGTGGAATAAAAAAGTAGTCTATACGTGTATACACATTATGGGGGTGGGAGTAGAATGTGTAGTCCCGCTCGCCGGAGTGAAAGAGGCGCCAGGCGTCAATGAGTTGGGATGCATGCAGAGTCGAGTGTATGGCCCTACGTGTGCCTCCCGTGGTGGAGGAGCGACCCGTGGAGGTATCCACATCAGGGTGCAGGGGAATGTTAAAGTCACCTCCGACGATAAGTTGGCCCTCAGAGAATTTCCGGAGGTCGTTGCTTTTTGATGAAGCAGTCTTGTTGGCTGTTTGGAGCGTAAATGGTCACCCTTACTCCCCCAATCAGGCCCTTTAGGAATAAAAATCTACCCATTGGGTCAGTCACGACTGCAGTAAGGGACCATAGAAGTTTCACCGAGATCAGGATAGAGACCCCTCTAGATTTGGCCTCTTTGTAGGCCGAGTGGTATACCGTCGGATAAAATCTGTTTTTGAGAATCGGGAATGGATTATCTCTGAAGTGTGTCTCCTACAACAGGACCACGTCGGCATTTTGACGGCGCATGTCATTGAGCAGCATCCTCCGCTTTTCGTGGACATTAAGTCCTTTCACATTTAAAGTGACTACAGTAATCTCATCTATTGTCATATAGGTAGGGGGGGAGGGCAGCAAGGGGGTGTGAAAGATAGAGAGAAAATAGACAGCAAGAAACGAAAGGGAGAGAGAGCTATAAAAGGTAAGTGTGCCCCTGGGAGTGGCCAGTCTCCCAGGGGAGAAGACGCGACCACTGTAGGTGTAAGCCCACAGCGAGCGCTAACCAGCTATGCTGGGTGTCTAACGTTTGCAAGACTACTTGCAGTGACGCTCTCCGTAATTACTCAGGGAATGAGCGTCGTCCTAAGTGGGAGTGTGTTCAGCAAGGGCGCATGGGGAACTCCCGGTCCCCACCCGACCACCACGGCCGATACTGCGTGTGTGATAGTGGGCCACATTGTAATCGGTTAGTGGTGTGTCTCTAAATGTGGCTTGGTGCAATAAGGACAGGGAATCCTGCAGGACAGGCAGAGTATAGAGAACTCATACAACAATAAGAGACAGATTCAACGTAACACATAAACATAGTGCAAAGGCTGACTGCAAGCAACATAATGTCATCCCCGGCTTCCCACCCCCCCCCCCAAGGGCCACCAGCAGCCCGGCCAAATCCCCCCCCCCCACCCGGCGCCAACTCAGCAATCCAGGGAAGGGGGAGAGAGAGCCGCGCAACATGGGGCACTCACAGCGCGCCCAATCTCAAGGCATCTCCCATCTCCAGCCCCCCCCCCAAGCATGAGGATAAAACACAACGTCCCCCCGCCCCCCCACAGCCCCCCCCCCAGGGTCCCCGCATGGGGAGACCGGAGCCCCGGTCTCCATTAGAGCAAGAAAGTTCCGCAATGTCTGTGCGTCCGTTGAGGCCCCATCCCCCTCCCCCGCACCTCCACACACCCCCCCAATGCAACTCACATGACCCGAGGCAGAGCAGATATGTGTCCTTCCGTGTCCCAGAGGAGAGGCTGAGTGGCCTCCCAGTTAGTCGGATCTGCCTGTGGAGACTCCGGATGTTTCTGGAAACACAAAGGGGGTGAAGTCGGGCAACACAAATGGTACACAATAGCCGATGGCGGGGGGGGTAGTGGGGGGAGGGACGCCGCAGCACATGCGGTAAGAAAAAAGTACTGCCGGGTCTCAGTGAAGTTTGTAGTTCCATAGGAGCATCATCTGGCTTCATCAGTCTGGAAAAATCATAGGAGCCATGAGGGGGGGGGGGGGGCGGAGCACACCCCCACGGCAAGGACCAGGTCCGGGCAGACAGAATCTAGGGGCATCAACAAAAAGGATCCCCATCTCCGTCCCAGGGGCTCCGCTCAAGTCTACGGAGCAAAAGTGGGGGGGGGCGGGCGGGCGGAAGCCAAACCGAAGGGTGGACACCGGCATGTAGGTGAGGCCCAGGCGGGCGGACAGAGTTAGTTGGCGACTGACCACAGCTAAGGGCAGAGGGCAGTAGGCCAGCGGAGGTTAGGCGGGGGGCCACCGAGGAACCATAGAACTTGTGGGGCAGTGCAGTCAGCTAACGTGCAACAAAGGCAGGATCATGCAACGAGGGGATAATCATGACTCACGTGAACCGGCTTGGGGTGAAGCTTGGCGACGGCCCCTGGACCTCTGAGAGCGGGCTGGTTGGTTAAGTCTGCCTGTGCCAGGCCCTGCTCGGCCGATCGGCCTCGGGATCATCAGCAGCCAATTCGGGGTCTGGATCGGCTCCGCTCCCAGAAATCGGAAGAGATCCGGTAGATCCGAGGGTGTCCTCAGGGTGAAGGAGGTCTGCTCTCTGTGGAAGATGACCGCCAAGGGGTATCCCCAGCGGTAGGTGCAGCCGTGTCTCCTCGCGGCCTCCAGGATTGGCTTCAGCATCGCCCAGCATTGTAGCGTAGCTCGAGACAGGGCAGGGAGGATCTGAATGTGTGCCCCATCGAAGTCAATGTCGCCTGACGTCCCAGGCCTTCCGCAGGATAGCCTCCTTCAGAGTGTAGTGGTGCAGGCGGCAGAGCAGCGGATCTGGGGCCCAGAGTGCGGTGGACACGGTCCATCTCGAGCGTTGTCTGAGGGGAACGTCAGGAGTCTCTGGAAAATAGCCGTGACCGTCTCCGCTAGGTCCTCTGTTCCCGTGGCCTCCGCGATTCCTCTCAGCCGCAGGTTATTGCGGCGGCTGCGGTCCTCCATTTCTTCTAAATGGAGCTGCATCTCCTGGGCCTCCGCCGTGTGCGCCTCCTGTGTTCGTTCCAATGCCTGTACCCCGGAGGTGACCCGGTCTGACACATCATGGAGTTCCGTGCGCACCTCCTGTATGTCCCTGTTGTGGGTCTCCTCAAAACGCAGGATCAGGGCCTGAATGTCTGCCCTCATGGGGAGAGGTGATAAAAAGAAATAAATGTGCTACCCAAAAAACATATAAATAATAACAATTCTATAGAGGGAGGTGAAGCAGCTGTGCTGGAAAGTGACAAATTCAAACAAAGTGGAAGGTAATAGTACAGCGCTACATATAGGCCAGTAAAAGCTGGACTGTAACTCAAGTGTGACCATAAATGGAAACACACAAAAAAAGGGGGAGAAGGGGCAGGCTGAACGTCCTACCCAATATATAAAAAGTGTCCACACTACTAGACAAAGTAATAAGTGTCCAAAACAGTGGATAGATGACAAGGAATGGATGTAAAAATTCTGGCAAAATTCTTCACGTGGATGATGACATTCATGTGTGCTTACCAGAAACGTTGGACCTGAATGTCATACGACAGCGGATCAATCGAGCTTGAGAGTATCTCCAACGGCTGCTCCACAGGAACTTCCCCGGATCTCTGATGGATGCTGAGGTATACCGGCTAGACGATCAGATGTCCTCAATCCTTGATAGAACTGATGGATACAATACTTCTCGGGTCTCCAATACCCCCAAGGCTGGAGATCTTACCAGAAGATTGATATTCTAGGTTTTGGTATTCAACCGGACGATGGGATACGATCAAACTTGGATGGAAAATACCCCTACAAGGGTATTGTGAAAGGACCAACTGGAGAAAACTGAAAAAAACTTTTCCTCACCGATTTCATGCAAAGAAAAAGAAAAAAATAGAGGGCTCCAATGGTGTAGGTAAAAAAAAATTGGGAATGCCCCTGTAGACGTCCTGTTAGGAACGAAACGCGTCGGGCTATGCATTTTGCTTCCCATGTTGCCTTTTAATATATGAACTGTGATCACTTTTTATTTCTGTATGTTGGTGTTTTTCTGATTAAAAACCCAATTTTTTTTGACCTACACCATTGGAGCCCTCTATTTTTTTCTTTTTCTTTGCATGAAACCGGTGAGGAAAAGTTTTTTCAGTTTTCTCCAGTTGGTCCTTTCACAATACCCTTGTAGGGGTATTTTCCATCCAAGTTTGATCGTATCCCATCGTCCGGTTGAATACCAAGACCTAGAATATCAATTTTCTGGTAAGATCTCCAGCCTTGGGGGTATTGGAGACCCGAGAAGTATTGTATCCATCAGTTCTATCTAGGATTGAGGACATCTGATCGTCTAGCCGGTATACCTCAGCATCCATCAGAGATCCTGGGACGTTCCTGTGGAGCAGCCGTTGGAGATACTCTCAAGCTCGATTGATCCGCTGTCGTATGACATTCGGGTCCAACGTTTCTGGTAAGCACACATGAATGTCATCATCCACGTGAAGAATTTTGCCAGAATTTTTACATCCATTCCTTGTCACTATCCACTGTTTTGCACACTTATTACTTTGTCTAGTAGTGTGGACACTTTTTATATATTGGGTAGGGCGTTCAGCCTGCCCCTTCTCCCCCTTTTTTCGTGTGTTTCCATTTATGGTCACACTTGAGTTACAGTCCAGCTTTTACTGGCCTATATGTAGCGCTGTACTATTACCTTCCTCATGGGGAGGGCCTGAAGCATGGCGCGAAAGTCGGCTTCCAGCTGGGTCTGGCTCTGGGTAACATCCGTGGGCTGTGTCCGGAAGGCAGCCGGCGTCTCTGTGAGCGGGACTCGGTCCGGTGAAGCCATCGGTCCAGGCGGCTGAGTAGGTGAGGCGGACTGTGCTATGGAGGACCCACAAGGCGCCGCCACAATGGCGCCTGGTGATAGATGCTGTGGGTGCCGAAAGTAGCGGTAATGGCCTGGGATGCGAGGTGGTGGTTCCCTCTGGTAGCCGATCTCGTCCTGTACCGGCTAGGGGTGTTCATGCCGTGCCCACATGAGCGTAAGGGTGGTCGGTGGCCGTGATGAGTCAGGCTAGGCCGGGAGCTCCTTCAGGACACGTCTTTACTCGGCCATTGCTAAGCCACGCCCCCGTCAGAATATTTTTTGATCCGATCTATACATCTGAAATAATTGCTACAGGTATGCTCACATAATTTGCTTGAGTGCACCATTCTTTGTTTCTTTGTTGTAATTTTCCTTTTTTGATTTTGTTCACCTTTCCGACTTGGTGTTGTCCACCCATAATTTAGTTGCCATCTGTGTCTGACAGAGTGATAGGGGACACCATAATATTGATAGGATTCATATGTTCTCATGACCATGTAATTGACGCCTCCATCTCTTATAACCTCCTTGTTGGATGGCCAATTGGGCATATTGTTTTGTATATTGCATGGATACTCGGTTGGACAGTTCTGTATTACTGTCTTTCACTGTCCTCTGTTTCTTGTGGGTTTTATTATGTTGGATATTTAATTTTGTCATGTCACAATAGAAAATTTTCTATAAATAAAGATTATATATAAAAAAAAAAGTCTTGGCCATACAGTTCAACGCGAACAATAACATTAAAATGTCCCTATCTACTGTATCTCTACTTGACTGCCAAGGCATACCTCCAAAAGGTAGTAGTTAATTTTAGGCATTCTCCAAGTCCTGGCTAGTCTCTGGATCCCTGGTGCCTCTGACAGGCTGCAAGGCACAGCAGTCCTCCTCCAATGCACTCCCAGGATGTTAGTCTAAGAGCCCCACCCCCGGACCTCAGCCTTTCCCCATCACAGGTGGGCAAGCTGGATCCAAAAAGCCCAGGAACAGCAGCACATAAGTTAACTCTTTCCCCCCAGCCTGGGTCAGCCACTAACTGAACTAACATTACTGCCTACATACCTATCACTATACTTCTGGCTCTCTCATACACAGAAGCAGTACTGTCATTAATCGCCCCCTCCTCTCCCCTGTCCAAACACAGAAAGACTATTATTTTGTGAATGATTCAATGAACCATTAACTAAATACAAATGTCCTGTATGGACATTTCATCTCCATACACTAATATACTTAACCAATCGGTCTGGATGTTGTCATCTTAGGCAGAATAGTGGCACTGCCATGGACGCTTGATGGCACCCTCATTTTCCAACATTTTTATTGTATTTCTTCTAGAAATGTATTATTCAATTATTTATCTATTGTTGTGATGTTTTAAGTTGTCACATGGCAAGGCAGTTTCCCCAAGTTTCACGACTTTGTTTTTTCAAGCTCCATTTTTGACCATCATTGAATTTAATCCAGGTACTGTATGTCAGCATGATATATTACCTTTTGGGATGTGGTCATGTCTTTTCTTAATGATGGTGGGTTAGTCATCAAATTATACCTAAAACCCCAAAATATTAACACCCTCCTTACATTAACTTACTTACTATTCTCTCAATTTGTACAGGTATTGCATTTTTGTTCTGATATAGAACATCGTAGCACATCATTTGAAACAATGCCTAAAAAATTCTTAGATTGGGGTTATCCCGAAGATGTCTTGCATAGAGCTCTTTCACAAGTTAAAAAATGTCAGTGACAAAAATACACACCCTATAAGTACACAGAGAATACAATTTGTGCAAACTCATAACTTTCTGTCTGAGAGATTTAACAAAATTGCCACAACTACATTTTAGGTAGCAATGGCACCTTGTGTGCTAACATTTGAGTGCTACAGCATTGATTAAAGCAGATCCCTGTGAGAAATATCTGAAAAGAAGGGATGCTCCAAATGTCACAAATGAAATTTATAAAGTGCATTTATCTGAAACTCCATGTTATCTCTTTAGTAGGGATGAGCTCGGTGTTCGAGTCGAAAATACGTTCGACTCGAACATCGGCTGTTCGATCGTTCGACGAAGATCGAACGATTTGGGCCGTTCGCGCCTAATTCGAGTGACGCGAACGGCCCACAATGCACTACGCCATCGCAGTGTCATCCAGGCGCTGTGATTGGCCAAGCATGCACTGTGACCCCGCATGCTTGGCCAATCACAGCGCCGGCAGCGAGGAGAGCAATGATTGGCCACAGGCAGGATGCCTGTGGCCAATTATTGCTGAGGGTGTTTAGTACACGCCCCACACTATAAAAGGCCGCCAGCACGGCGGCCTAGTGTAGTGTGTTCCGGAGCAGGGAAAGAGAAGCATAGGCAGGGACAGTGACATTTTTTTTTTCTTGCTTAACCTGGATTCCTTTAGTTTAGGGAAAGAGAAGGATAGGTAGGGAGAGTGTCAGTGTGTTTTACTGTGCGAATCCTTGTTTCTAGGGACAGGGAAGGACAGTGAGGGAAATTCTCCTTGTGCTATAGTGTGCTTTAAAAAAACATTTTTTCTAGGGACAGAAAACTATAGGTAGGGAGAGTGTCAGTGTGTTTTACTGTACGAATCCTTGTTTCTAGGGACAGGGAAGGACAGTGAGGGAAATTCTCCTTGTGCTATAGTGTGCTTTAAAAAAACATTTTTTCTAGGGACAGAAAACTATAGGTAGGGAGAGTGTCAGTGTGTTTTACTGTACGAATCCTTGTTTCTAGGGACAGGGAAGGACAGTGAGGGAAATTCTCCTTGTGCTATAGTGTGCTTTAAAAAAACATTTTTTCTAGGGACAGAAAACTATAGGTAGGGAGAGTGTCAGTGTGTTTTACTGTGCGAATCCTTGTTTCTAGGGACAGGGAAGGACAGTGAGGGAAATTCTCCTTGTGCTATAGTGTGCTTTAAAAAAACATTTTTTCTAGGGACAGAAAACTATAGGTAGGGAGAGTGTCAGTGTGTTTTACTGTACGAATCCTTGTTTCTAGGGACAGGGCAGGACAGTGAGGGAAATTCTCCTTGTGCTATAGTGTGCTTTAAAAAAACATTTTTTCTAGGGACAGAAAACTATAGGTAGGGAGAGTGTCAGTGTGTTTTACTGTACGAATCCTTGTTTCTAGGGACAGGGAAGGACAGTGAGGGAAATTCTCCTTGTGCTATAGTGTGCTTTAAAAAAACATTTTTTCTAGGGACAGAAAACTATAGGTAGGGAGAGTGTCAGTGTGTTTTACTGTGCGAATCCTTGTTTCTAGGGACAGGGAAGGACAGTGAGGGAAATTCTCCTTGTGCTATAGTGTGCTTTAAAAAAAAAATTTTCTAGGGACAGAAAACTATAGGTAGGGAGAGTGTCAGTGTGTTTTACTGTACGAATCCTTGTTTCTAGGGACAGGGAAGGACAGTGAGGGAAATTCTCCTTGTGCTATAGTGTGCTTTAAAAAAACATTTTTTCTAGGGACAGAAAACTATAGGTAGGGAGAGTGTCAGTGTGTTTTACTGTGCGAATCCTTGTTTCTAGGGACAGGGAAGGACAGTGAGGGAAATTCTCCTTGTGCTATAGTGTGCTTTAAAAAAACATTTTTTCTAGGGACAGAAAACTATAGGTAGGGAGAGTGTCAGTGTGTTTTACTGTACGAATCCTTGTTTCTAGGGACAGGGAAGGACAGTGAGGGAAATTCTCCTTGTGCTATAGTGTGCTTTAAAAAAACATTTTTTCTAGGGACAGAAAACTATAGGTAGGGAGAGTGTCAGTGTGTTTTACTGTACGAATCCTTGTTTCTAGGGACAGGGAAGGACAGTGAGGGAAATTCTCCTTGTGCTATAGTGTGCTTTAAAAAAACATTTTTTCTAGGGACAGAAAACTATAGGTAGGGAGAGTGTCAGTGTGTTTTACTGTACGAATCCTTGTTTCTAGGGACAGGGAAGGACAGTGAGGGAAATTCTCCTTGTGCTATAGTGTGCTTTAAAAAAACATTTTTTCTAGGGACAGAAAACTATAGGTAGGGAGAGTGTCAGTGTGTTTTACTGTACGAATCCTTGTTTCTAGGGACAGGGAAGGACAGTGAGGGAAATTCTCCTTGTGCTATAGTGTGCTTTAAAAAAACATTTTTTCTAGGGACAGAAAACTATAGGTAGGGAGAGTGTCAGTGTGTTTTACTGTACGAATCCTTGTTTCTAGGGACAGGGAAGGACAGTGAGGGAAATTCTCCTTGTGCTATAGTGTGCTTTAAAAAAACATTTTTTCTAGGGACAGAAAACTATAGGTAGGGAGAGTGTCAGTGTGTTTTACTGTGCGAATCCTTGTTTCTAGGGACAGGGAAGGACAGTGAGGGAAATTCTCCTTGTGCTATAGTGTGCTTTAAAAAAACATTTTTTCTAGGGACAGAAAACTATAGGTAGGGAGAGTGTCAGTGTGTTTTACTGTACGAATCCTTGTTTCTAGGGACAGGGAAGGACAGTGAGGGAAATTCTCCTTGTGCTATAGTGTGCTTTAAAAAAACATTTTTTCTAGGGACAGAAAACTATAGGTAGGGAGAGTGTCAGTGTGTTTTACTGTACGAATCCTTGTTTCTAGGGACAGGGAAGGACAGTGAGGGAAATTCTCCTTGTGCTATAGTGTGCTTTAAAAAAACATTTTTTCTAGGGACAGAAAACTATAGGTAGGGAGAGTGTCAGTGTGTTTTACTGTACGAATCCTTGTTTCTAGGGACAGGGAAGGACAGTGAGGGAAATTCTCCTTGTGCTATAGTGTGCTTTAAAAAAACATTTTTTCTAGGGACAGAAAACTATAGGTAGGGAGAGTGTCAGTGTGTTTTACTGTACGAATCCTTGTTTCTAGGGACAGGGAAGGACAGTGAGGGAAATTCTCCTTGTGCTATAGTGTGCTTTAAAAAAACATTTTTTCTAGGGACAGAAAACTATAGGTAGGGAGAGTGTCAGTGTGTTTTACTGTGCGAATCCTTGTTTCTAGGGACAGGGAAGGACAGTGAGGGAAATTCTCCTTGTGCTATAGTGTGCTTTAAAAAAACATTTTTTCTAGGGACAGAAAACTATAGGTAGGGAGAGTGTCAGTGTGTTTTACTGTACGAATCCTTGTTTCTAGGGACAGGGAAGGACAGTGAGGGAAATTCTCCTTGTGCTATAGTGTGCTTTAAAAAAACATTTTTTCTAGGGACAGAAAACTATAGGTAGGGAGAGTGTCAGTGTGTTTTACTGTACGAATCCTTGTTTCTAGGGACAGGGAAGGACAGTGAGGGAAATTCTCCTTGTGCTATAGTGTGCTTTAAAAAAACATTTTTTCTAGGGACAGAAAACTATAGGTAGGGAGAGTGTCAGTGTGTTTTACTGTACGAATCCTTGTTTCTAGGGACAGGGAAGGACAGTGAGGGAAATTCTCCTTGTGCTATAGTGTGCTTTAAAAAAACATTTTTTCTAGGGACAGAAAACTATAGGTAGGGAGAGTGTCAGTGTGTTTTACTGTACGAATCCTTGTTTCTAGGGACAGGGAAGGACAGTGAGGGAAATTCTCCTTGTGCTATAGTGTGCTTTAAAAAAACATTTTTTCTAGGGACAGAAAACTATAGGTAGGGAGAGTGTCAGTGTGTTTTACTGTACGAATCCTTGTTTCTAGGGACAGGGAAGGACAGTGAGGGAAATTCTCCTTGTGCTATAGTGTGCTTTAAAAAAACATTTTTTCTAGGGACAGAAAACTATAGGTAGGGAGAGTGTCAGTGTGTTTTACTGTACGAATCCTTGTTTCTAGGGACAGGGAAGGACAGTGAGGGAAATTCTCCTTGTGCTATAGTGTGCTTTAAAAAAACATTTTTTCTAGGGACAGAAAACTATAGGTAGGGAGAGTGTCAGTGTGTTTTACTGTGCGAATCCTTGTTTCTAGGGACAGGGAAGGACAGTGAGGGAAATTCTCCTTGTGCTATAGTGTGCTTTAAAAAAACATTTTTTCTAGGGACAGAAAACTATAGGTAGGGAGAGTGTCAGTGTGTTTTACTGTACGAATCCTTGTTTCTAGGGACAGGGAAGGACAGTGAGGGAAATTCTCCTTGTGCTATAGTGTGCTTTAAAAAAACATTTTTTCTAGGGACAGAAAACTATAGGTAGGGAGAGTGTCAGTGTGTTTTACTGTACGAATCCTTGTTTCTAGGGACAGGGAAGGACAGTGAGGGAAATTCTCCTTGTGCTATAGTGTGCTTTAAAAAAACATTTTTTCTAGGGACAGAAAACTATAGGTAGGGAGAGTGTCAGTGTGTTTTACTGTACGAATCCTTGTTTCTAGGGACAGGGAAGGACAGTGAGGGAAATTCTCCTTGTGCTATAGTGTGCTTTAAAAAAACATTTTTTCTAGGGACAGAAAACTATAGGTAGGGAGAGTGTCAGTGTGTTTTACTGTACGAATCCTTGTTTCTAGGGACAGGGAAGGACAGTGAGGGAAATTCTCCTTGTGCTATAGTGTGCTTTAAAAAAACATTTTTTCTAGGGACAGAAAACTATAGGTAGGGAGAGTGTCAGTGTGTTTTACTGTACGAATCCTTGTTTCTAGGGACAGGGAAGGACAGTGAGGGAAATTCTCCTTGTGCTATAGTGTGCTTTAAAAAACATTTTTTCTAGGGACAGAAAACTATAGGTAGGGAGAGTGTCAGTGTGTTTTACTGTACGAATCCTTGTTTCTAGGGACAGGGAAGGACAGTGAGGGAAATTCTCCTTGTGCTATAGTGTGCTTTAAAAAAACATTTTTTCTAGGGACAGAAAACTATAGGTAGGGAGAGTGTCAGTGTGTTTTACTGTGCGAATCCTTGTTTCTAGGGACAGGGAAGGACAGTGAGGGAAATTCTCCTTGTGCTATAGTGTGCTTTAAAAAAACATTTTTTCTAGGGACAGAAAACTATAGGTAGGGAGAGTGTCAGTGTGTTTTACTGTGCGAATCCTTGTTTCTAGGGACAGGGAAGGACAGTGAGGGAAATTCTCCTTGTGCTATAGTGTGCTTTAAAAAAACATTTTTTCTAGGGACAGAAAACTATAGGTAGGGAGAGTGTCAGTGTGTTTTACTGTACGAATCCTTGTTTCTAGGGACAGGGAAGGACAGTGAGGGAAATTCTCCTTGTGCTATAGTGTGCTTTAAAAAAACATTTTTTCTAGGGACAGAAAACTATAGGTAGGGAGAGTGTCAGTGTGTTTTACTGTACGAATCCTTGTTTCTAGGGACAGGGAAGGACAGTGAGGGAAATTCTCCTTGTGCTATAGTGTGCTTTAAAAAAACATTTTTTCTAGGGACAGAAAACTATAGGTAGGGAGAGTGTCAGTGTGTTTTACTGTACGAATCCTTGTTTCTAGGGACAGGGAAGGACAGTGAGGGAAATTCTCCTTGTGCTATAGTGTGCTTTAAAAAAACATTTTTTCTAGGGACAGAAAACTATAGGTAGGGAGAGTGTCAGTGTGTTTTACTGTACGAATCCTTGTTTCTAGGGACAGGGGAGGACAGTGAGGGAAATTCTCCTTGTGCTATAGTGTGCTTTAAAAAAACATTTTTTCTAGGGACAGAAAACTATAGGTAGGGAGAGTGTCAGTGTGTTTTACTGTACGAATCCTTGTTTCTAGGGACAGGGAAGGACAGTGAGGGAAATTCTCCTTGTGCTATAGTGTGCTTTAAAAAAACATTTTTTCTAGGGACAGAAAACTATAGGTAGGGAGAGTGTCAGTGTGTTTTACTGTACGAATCCTTGTTTCTAGGGACAGGGAAGGACAGTGAGGGAAATTCTCCTTGTGCTATAGTGTGCTTTAAAAAAACATTTTTTCTAGGGACAGAAAACTATAGGTAGGGAGAGTGTCAGTGTGTTTTACTGTACGAATCCTTGTTTCTAGGGACAGGGAAGGACAGTGAGGGAAATTCTCCTTGTGCTATAGTGTGCTTTAAAAAAACATTTTTTCTAGGGACAGAAAACTATAGGTAGGGAGAGTGTCAGTGTGTTTTACTGTACGAATCCTTGTTTCTAGGGACAGGGAAGAACAGTGAGGGAAATTCTCCTTGTGCTATAGTGTGCTTTAAAAAAACATTTTTTCTAGGGACAGAAAACTATAGGTAGGGAGAGTGTCAGTGTGTTTTACTGTACGAATCCTTGTTTCTAGGGACAGGGAAGGACAGTGAGGGAAATTCTCCTTGTGCTATAGTGTGCTTTAAAAAAACATTTTTTCTAGGGACAGAAAACTATAGGTAGGGAGAGTGTCAGTGTGTTTTACTGTACGAATCCTTGTTTCTAGGGACAGGGAAGGACAGTGAGGGAAATTCTCCTTGTGCTATAGTGTGCTAAAGCATTCCTCATCAACCATCTTTGAAATCCTTGTTTTTTGGACAGTCAGGGAAATTGTCGTTGTGCTATTCTGTGCAAAAGCAATCATCCTCAACCATATTTAGAAATCCTTAAGTAAAGGGACAGAGAAGGACACCTGAAGGTAGCCCTTATTGCTTTTTTCCCATCTCCCTGCAGGCCATCTATTAGAATGTCTGGAAGGCAAACAAGGAGAGGCAGACAGTCAGGAGGCAATAAAAGAGGGCAAGCAGGCTCTGTGTCTGGGGACAACAGTGCTGGTCGTGGACGCGGTGCATTGTCATCAGCACATGGCCATGGGACACGCTTGTCCTTCTTTTCGGCAGCTGGACATGTTGAGCCACATCATGCCGAAGACTTGGTAGAGTGGATGACCAAGCCCTCCTCCTCCTCCTCATCCTCTCTCACCCAGGCTCAGGGTACTGGCAAAGCAGCTGCCAAAGTGTCCTCTTCCCTGGTATCAATGTCAGACTCATCATCAGTCACTCCTTCCCTAGACCCACCATGTCCTCCTCCTGAGGAGTCCCCCGAACTGTTTGAGCACAGTGTTGGGTACATGCTCCAGGAGGATGCCCAGCGTTTCGAAGGGTCTGATGATGAAACCCAGCTACAGGAAGGCAGTAGCGTGAGAGCAGACAGAGGGGATGCTCAAGAAGGACACCAATCTGGCAGTCATGTTCCAGCAGCTGCAGCATACTGCCAGATTGGCTCCAGTGATGAGGAGGGAGGGGATGATGAGGTCACTGACTCCACGTGGGTGCCTAATAGGAGAGAGGAGGAGGAGGAGGATGAGGAGGAGGCACATCTCCAACGAGGCAGGATGCCCTTTGGTGGCCAGCGTAAGGGCAGTACACCGACGGAATCACACCGCAGAGCTCCGCCTGTGCAGGGCGCTGCCTCTGCCCGTCATTCAAAAAGTTCTTTAGTGTGGGCCTTTTTTGAGGCTAGTGCATCAGATCGCACAGCTGCTGTTTGCAACATATGTCTCAAGCGTATATCGCGTGGCCAAAACATCAGCCGCTTGGGTACCACATGCCTGATCAGACATATGTTGACCTGCCATGCAGCTCGTTGGCAAGCCTACCTCAAAGACCCACACCAAAGAACAAAGCGGACCTCTCCTTGCACCGCATCAGCTGGGTTCTCCAACCCCACTATAACTTCAGTCCTCTCTGAAACATGCACTGAGAGGAATGAAGGTGTAGAATTAGGTGTGTCACAGCCAAGTACTTGCGGCCACTCTGCTAGCAGTACACCGACATCCGATTCTAGCAGGCAAATTTCCCTGCCCCAGCTGCTGGACCGTCGAAAGAAGTTCACTCCCAGCCATCCACATGCCCAGCGGTTGAATGCTAGCTTGGCTAAATTGCTAGCGCTTCAACTGCTGCCTTTTCAGTTGGTAGACTCGGCCCCCTTCCGTGAGTTTGTGCAATGTGCGGTTCCTCAGTGGCAGGTTCCCAAACGCCACTTTTTCTCACGGAAGGCTATTCCGGCTCTCTACCGGCATGTGGAAGGCAATGTCTTGGCCTCGCTGGACAGGGCGGTCAGCGGTAAGGTGCATATTACCGCTGACTCATGGTCCAGCAGGCATGGACAGGGACGTTACCTTTCTTTCACGGCCCATTGGGTCACTCTTTTGGCAGCTGGGAAGGATGCAGGACAAGGTGCAGTAGTGTTGGAGGTTGTTCCACCGCCACGCCTCCAAAATGCTACTACTGGTTGTGACACACCTCTCTCCTCCACCCCCTCCTCTTCTTCTTCCTCCATGGCCTCTTCCTGTGGTTTGTCCTCTGAACCAGCGGTGCTCCGTAGCCGTTGAAGGGGCTACGCAAGTACGCAGGCAAAAAGATGCCATACCGTGCTTGCGCTGGTGTGTTTGGGGGACAGAAGCCACACTGGGGCAGAGGTCCTGTCTGCTCTGCAGGGCCAGGCCGAGAGGTGGTTGACGCCACGCCAGCTTAAGCCAGGAATGGTGGTTTGCGACAATGGCACCAACCTCCTCTCCGCCCTCCGACAGGGACAATTGACCCATGTGCCCTGTGTGGCTCACGTCCTTAACCTGGTGGTGCAGCGGTTCTTGGGCAGGTACCCGGGCTTACAGGATGTCCTGAGGCAGGCCAGGAAAGTCTGTGTGCATTTCCGCAGATCTTATAATGCCAGTGCTCGCCTGGCTGAGCTGCAAAAGGAGTTGAACCTGCCCAAGAACCGCCTTATATGTGACATGCCCACCAGGTGGAACTCAACGTTGGCCATGCTGCAGCGGCTGCACATGCAGCAGAGGGCCATCAATGAGTACCTGTGCGACTACGGCACCAGGACAGGGTCAGGGGAGCTTGGTTTTTTTTCTCCACGCCAGTGGGGCATGATCAGGGATGCATGCACTGTCCTGGCACCATTTGAGGAGGCCACGAGGATGGTGAGCAGTGACAGTGCATGCATCAGTGACACTGTACCTCTTGTCCACCTGTTGGAGCACACGCTGTGTGGAATAATGGACAGGGCACTTGAGGCAGAACAGAGGCAGGAAGAGGAGGACTTCCTTGCCTCTCAAGGCCCCCTTTACCCAGACAGTGTTCCTTCTGTCCCACCCATTGCACAGGAAGAGGAGGAGGAGGAGGAGGATTGTGTCAGCATGGAGGTGGAGGCTGGCACTCAGCATCATCAGCAGCAGTCTTTTAGGGATGATTTACAGTCCCAAGAAACCAGTGGACTTGTACGTGGCTGGGAGGAGGTGGCTGCGGATCATGTCGTCCTTAGTGACCCAGAGGACTCCGGAGCGAATGCCTCAGCAAACCTACGCTGCATGGCCTCCCTGATCCTGCAAAGTCTGCGGAAGGATCCTCGTATTCTTCCGATCAAGGAGAGGGACCATTACTGGCTGGCCACTCTCCTTGATCCACGGTACAAGGGTAAGGTTGCGGACCTTATGTTACCGTCGCAGAGGGAGCAGAGGATGAGACAACTCCGGGAGGCCTTGCAGAAAGGTCTGTGCAACGCGTTCCCAGAGACTGGGAGGTTACAAACTCCTGGTCCTGGACAACGAGTTGCTGAGGCTTCGGCCAGTCAAAGAAGGAGCGGTGGGGAAGGTGGCCGTCTGACCGATGCGTTCAGACAATTCTTTAGTCCGCAGCCCCAAAGTATGATCGGTTCCAGCAACCATCGCCAGCGTCTGATAAACATGGTGCAGGAATATCTAGGGGCAAGGTCAGACTTGGACACCTTCCCCACCGAAAATCCTCTGGCTTACTGGGTCTTGAGGATGGATCACTGGGCAGAGCTTGCACAGTATGCAATTGAGCTACTGGCCTGTCCTGCATCCAGCGTTCTTTCGGAACGCACATTCAGTGCTGCTGGAGGATTTGTCACGGATCACAGGGTGCGCCTGTCCACCGACTCGGTTGATCGACTGACTTTCATCAAGATGAACCAGTCTTGGATCACCACCAGCTACCACACACCTGATGCTGATATAACAGACTAATTGATTTTAACATGTCACATCCCTTCAAGACTGATGCTGATGCTGAGTGCCTGTGCTGTTATGTTGACTGGCTATCCTCCTCCTCCGAGTCCTCAATGACACGATTGATGATGATAGCTTGGAAGATCATTTTTGTTTATGGGTGCCGCCACCAGTGGCTAAGGCCCAATTTTTCAGCCCCTGTTTTACAGGGGCGTGTAATTACAATTTTTTTAGCAATAATTTGCCATAGGGCTCATTGCTGTGCTCCAAGTACAGTATCTGTGAGGGGTTGGAGTGTTGTGGCACCAGTGCCTAAGGCCCAATTTTTCAGCCCCTGTTTAACAGGGGCGTGTCATTACAATTTTTGAAGCAATACTTTGCAACAGGGCTCATTGCTGTGCTCCAAGTACAGTATCTGTGAGGGGTTGTAGTGTTGTGCCACCAGTGCCTAAGGCCCAATTTTTCAGCCCCTGTTCAACAGGGGCATGTAATTACAATTCTTGATCTAATAATTCACAGCAGGGCCCATTGCTGCACCCACCAAGAGTAACTCTGAGGGCTTACAGTGTTGTGGCAACGCCACCACCACCACCACCACGAAAGGCCCAATTTTTCAGCCCCTGTTCAAAAGGGGCATGTAATTACAATTCTTGATCTAATAATTCACAGCAGGGCCCATTCCTGCACCCACCAAGAGTAACTCTGAGGGCTTACAGTGTTGTGGCAACGCCACCACCACCACCACCACGAAAGGCCCAATTTTTCAGCCCCTGTTCAACAGGGGCATGCAATTACAATTCTTGATCTAATAATTCACAGCAGGGCCCATTGCTGCACCCACCAAGAGTAACTGTCAGGGCTTACAGTGTTGTGGCACCAGCACCACCATCAAAGGCCCAATTTTTACTACCACTGTTCAACAATTATATGTAATTACAATTCCTGATATAATAGTTGACAGCAGGGCGTTCCAGCACCAACCAAGAGTAACTGTGAGTGCTTACAGTGTTGTGCCAACACCAACAACTAAGCGGCCTATTTCTGCAGAGTATATACGGCAGGTCCCTACTTTCAAACATCCAACTTACAAACGACTCCTACTTGCAAACGCAAGAAGACAACAGGAAGTGAGAGGAAATCTACCCCTTGGAAGGAAAATTCTCTCCTGTAAGAATTAATATGGGAGAAAGGTGTCTCCTCTGTACTGATGCTTTATCAGCAATCCTTGTTTCAAGAAAAACACCACATTTCAAAAACAGTTGTCATTGGGACGGAAAGTGAGGTGAAATGTTCTGAACAGGGGCACAGACAGCAAAACAAATGTTACAGGGGTGATAACCCTTACCTATGTTTTCCAAAAAGTTTAAAAATAGATTTTTGGGCTGGAGCTACACTTAAACAATGTACCTGTTCAAAATTACAAACAGATTCTACATAAGAACAAACCTACAGTCCCTGTCTTGTATGCACCGCCTGTATACGGCTGTTCAGAGTATATAGGGCCTTTTTTATTTTATGTGCGGGGTTCCCCTTAATATCCATACAAGACCCAAAGGGGCTGGTAATGGGCTGGGGTAGGGGGGGGGTCATGGGGTAGCTATGCCATTTTTCTTAAAGATTTTCATCCATATTACCGGGACCAGACATTACATTAAAGCCGCAAGCAGTTTTAAATGGCTTTTTTTTCCTTTAGAAGTGTCATTTTGTGCAGGGACAGTTCTAAACACGGGAAACACGTGGCACTTCACAGGCATACTTTAGACACCCCCCAGGTACGATATTTAAAGGAATATTTGACTTTTTTTTTTTCACTTTATGCATCATTAAAATGACTGCTCCCGAAAAACGACCGTTTTTAAAACTTCTTTTTGCATTGATACATGTCCCCTGGTGCACAACCCGGGTTCCCAAACCCTTTTTAGGACAATAACATGCATAATAGTTGTTATAATTAGCACTTTAGAATTCGAACGTTCGCATCCATTGTATTTAATAGGGTTCTAATGTTCGTACGAACTTTCGGTCCGTTCGCGGGTTCTGGTGCGAACCGAACCCGGGGGTGTTCGGCTCATCACTACTCTTTAGGTCAAATTTAACATTTAATGATGTTTTAACCACTTGCTTACTGGGTACTTAAACACCCCTCCTGCCCAGACCAATTTTCAGATTTCAGTGCTGTCACACTTTGAATGACAATTACTCAGTCATGCAACACTGTACCCAAATGATTTTTTTGTCCTTTTTTTCATACAAATAGAGCTTTCTTTTGGTGGTATTTGATCACCTCTGGGTTTTTTATTTTTTGCGCTATAAATGAAAAAAGACCGATTTTTTTTAAAAAAAACGTATTTTTCTTAGTTTCTGTGATAAAATTTTGCAAATTATTAATTTTTCTTCATAAATTTTGACCACAATTTATTCTGCTACATATCTTTGATAAAAATAACCCAAAATTTTTGGAAATTATTTGGTCTGTGTGAAAGTTTTAGAGTCTACAAGCTATAGTGCAAATCATAAAAAATGTATCACATCTGATGTACTGGTGGCCTATCATTTCTTGAGACCCTAACAAGCCAGGAAAGTACAAATGCCCCCCAAATAACCCCTTTTGGGAAAGTAGACATTCCAAGGTATTTAGTAAGAGGCATGGTGAGTTATTTGAAGTTGTATTTTTTTCCCACGATTCTTTGCAAAATTAAGAATTTTTTTAAACCTCAAAATTGTCATTGTAATAGCTTATTTCTCTCACATGGCATGTGCATACCACAAATGACACCCCAAAATACATTCCTGCTACTCCTCTTGAGTCTTACGATACCACATGTGTGGGATTTTTTTACTGCCTGGCCACATACAGAGGCCCAACATGCAGGGAGCACCATTAGGTGTTCTAGGAGCATAAATTACACATCTAACTAGTTGACAACCTATTACACTTTTGAAGGCCCTGGAGCACCAGGATAATGGAAACACCCACAAAATTACCCCATTTTGGAAAGCTAACACCCCAACGTATAATCTATGAGGCATAATGAGTCTTTTGAACGGTTCATTTTTTTCCAGAAGTTTTTGGAAAATGTGGAAAAAAAATGAAAACGCATTTTTGTTACGCAAAGTTGTCCATTTATAAGATTTTTCCAACACATAGCATGTACATAGCAAAAATGACAAAAATATACTTTCTGCTACTCCTCCTGAGTATGGTGATACCACATGTGTGGGACTTTTACACAGCCTGTCCACATAAAGAGGACATACATGCAAGGAACACCATCAGATGTTCTAGGGACACATAGCATGCACATACCAAGAATTACACCCCAAAATACATTATGCTGAGCAAAGCGTAAACAAAAGGATTACCTGTGGTTTTAGTAGCGCAGTTCTACACAGCAGGATAGCACTGGTCCAGGCAGCAGGCAGGGACTTGGTCAGCAATGGCATACACAATTGTCCAGGCAGCAGGCAGGGATACTGTCCATAAACAGTCCAGGGTCAGTGCAGGCAGAGATATTGTCAGCAGTGCCAAAAATATTGGTCCTGGTAGTAGGCAGGTCCATGTGGTGTGGTCAGTTCATGCGACAGGCAGAGGCATGATGGCATAGGTCCTACAGGCAGAAGTAGGGCCTTGTTCAGGACAGAATGGTGACAGGGGTATAGGCTTCTCCCACCCAAATCTCTTTGAAGCCTCCGAGTCTCCAGACCCTAATCTAGGATGAGAAAACAAAAAAAATAGTTTTCTTCATCTAGAAAAGCTTTTCTGGAGCCCCTCACATATGTGAGACCCCTGTGTTGAATCCCACTAGTCCACTGGCAGGGTACAAGATCAATCCAAGAGGCAGGCAAAAAGCATGGTCAAACAGTCCAATGTCAGTTCCAGATCAGGCAGAGGTATGGACAGAATCGTTAGGCAGAAGCGTGGTCGAAAAACAGTCCAGGGTCAGTTCCAGATCAGGCAGAGGTAGTACAAAATCGTTAGGCAGAAGCGTGGTCGAATAACAAGCCAGGGTCAGTTACAGAGCAGGCAGTAGCATAAGGGGCGTGAAGACAGGCAATGAGGATTACGTTTACCATACTTCACTAATAATTTAGTGAAGTATGGTAACGGCCAAAACAGTCAATTACACAGAGGCCTGGTTGGGAAGGACACTCGGCACAATAATAAACTGTGTCTCGCCTGACTCCTCCACTGGCACACATCTTACATTTTTTTTTACCTCGTCGGCCTGTTGCTGTGGGAGGGACTTTATCGGGAAAGTGACTTTCGGAGAGTCGACTTAGAACATCTGATCGGATGTTTTGGGGTGGGCCATTCTGGAATATCAGGGCAGTGGTGATTTCCTCCTGGTAGCCAAGGAAGGGTAGGGGGTTTTGGGTGGACTTGCGGTAAATAATATAGGAGTTGTATAAGGCCAAATGAAAAAAATAAATTGCTACTTTTTTGTACCAATGGTAGGTCCGTCTTGTGGCAAGGTAGGGTTCCAGCATTTGGTCGTTAAAGTCGACTCCCCCCATGAACGGATTGTAGTCCTGGATGCATGTGGGCTTTTGGATGGTGGTGCCATTCCTTCTGGGTATTTCGACGAAGGTATCGTTGTGGATGGAAGATAACATGTATACATCCCTTCTGTCCTTCCACTTCACTGCCAGAACCTCCTTGTTTCGCAGACTTGCTTTATTTTAAGCCTGCCACTAAACTTAACAAGGGACTCATCCACACATATGTGTTGGTCCGGGGTATATAACTGGGGGAATACTTCTGAAAAATAATTTAGTAACGGCCGAATTTTGAAAAGCCTGTCGTAATTTGGGTGATTTCGGGGAGGGCACTGGGTGTTATCATTGAAGTGGAGGAACCTCATGATCATGAGGTACCTGGTTCTGGGCATTGCCTTGGAGAAGATTGGCATGTGGTAGATGGGGCGTTTGGACCAAAAGGAACGAAAAGTGTTTTTTGTGTTGAGTCCAATACAAAATGTGAGGCCTAAAAAAACCTTCAAGTCCTCCACCGTTAGGTCTCTCCACTCGAAGGGACCGGCATAATATGATGTAGGATTACTTGCAATAAATTGCTGGGCATATAGGTTGCACTGGGTCACAATGTTGGATAGCATGTCCTCTGTAAAAATTTGATTGAAAAAATTGATTGGGGAAAAATTGTCCGTGTTTACTTGGACTCCTGGCTGGGCAGTGAAAGGGGGAATGTTGGCTTCTCCTGAATTAGGAGGAAGCCACAAGGGGTTCTGGAGGGCATAGGGAAGGCCTTTCTTGCTGAGGTACTGCGGTGCTGGTGGATGGCACTGCGGTGCTGGTGGATGGCACTGCGGTGCTGATGGATGGCACTGCAGTGCTGGTGGATGGCACTGCAGTGCTGGTGGATGGCACTGCAGTGCTGGTGGATGGCACTGCAGTGCTGGTGGATGGCACTACAGTGCTGGTGGATGCTACTGCTGCCTCACCAGAGCGCCTTCGTTTGGCAGGCCGACTATCTTCCTCCTCTGAGCCTGTCTCTGTTCCACTACTGAAGACTGGCTCATAGTTTACGTCCGACTCAGAACCTGAATCGGAATCCGAAAAAGAGAGCTCCCCGTTGCTCTCATCAGGCGTGGAAAGAATTTGGTATGCCTCCTCGGCGGGAAAAAAACTTTTTGACATCTTTTGGTTGCTGGCGGTGGTGATGCAACTTCACAGGTGTGTGGCACAGATGTGCACAGATTGATCGCACAGATGTGCGTTGAGGCGGCACAGATGGGCACTGAGGTAGCACAGATGGGCACTGAGGTGGCACAGATGGGTACTGAGGTGGCACAGGTGGGTACTGAGGTGGTGGCACAGATGGGTACTGAGGTGGTGGAACAGATGTACACTGATGAGGCAGCACAGATGTGCACTTATTGACTTATTGATTGCACAGATGGCACTAATGAGGCGGCACAGATGGCACTAATGAGGCGGCACAGATGGCACTGATGAGGTGGCACAGATGAAGTGGCACAGATGGGTATTGATGAGGTGGAACAGATGTGCACTGATGAGGCGGCACAGATGTGCACTGATTGCACAGGTGGGCACTGATGAGGTGGCACAGGTAGGCACTGATGAGGTGGCACAGATGGGCACTGATGAGGTGGCACAGGTGGGCACTGATGAGCACGTATTGCACAGATGTGCACTGAGGCTGCACAGATGGGCACTGATCACAGGTGGCACATGGGGGCACTGTTTTCACTGTATGGGCACTGATTTGCACTGTATTGCACAGAAACGGCTGTGTAACTCACACTGACAGATCGCTCTCCCTCCTCACACGCGGTGTCTGTGTGAGGAGGGAGAGCCGGCAATGAGAGATGATCTCATATGTTTACATTTAAGATCATCTCTCATTGGGCACGGCGATCGCGCTGTAAATAGCCGCTGTGATTGGCTATTTACAGCGATCTGTGATTGGCTGTGTCCAAGGGACACGGCCAGCACAGAAGTTCCCTGATGCGCGCAAGGGAGCGCGTGCGGGGAACGAGGAAAGGGGAGGCCGTATAATGACGGCCTCCCGGCATTGTAGAGCCACATTGTGGCCGTTTATAGTCGGATGCCGGGCGCGAACTGGTTAATTGAGACAAGAATTTTCGTATTTACCTTTTAAAATGCCCACGTTCCTTGCTATATATTGTAAAAAAAGGTTGGACATTTCAGGTGTTGGCTTCTAAACAAAGAAGTGAGATAAGGGTGACCCCAGAGAACCACCGTCTGCAGACACAAGCCTGTGGGGGCTCATTATTGACCGTATCCCTTAGTCCAGTGGTCATGGTATTAGAAATAATTTTTTATTAGAGAGTCTTTCTGGATACATTCTCTGCAGATGATGTCTGCCAGGTGCGTTTCAATATCACATTTTCACTCTTTTCATTATGTGATCACTGACATTCATTTCTTGTGAGTCATCCTATTTTGTGAATTTCTTTCTCTATTCAGGTTTTCCAATTTAAATCTTTTAAGTTTTTAGTCTTTTTTTTGTACCTTTTGGTTTTACGTTTTGTTTGATTTCCTGTACTATAGTCCCTTTTTTTTCAGTTTTGCAGGATCTGCTTGAATCAGTATTGTCATTTACTCCCATAAAGGTGATGGGAGCTGAGTGAACAAAGAGTGTTTTTTTTCCCCCATTTGCCTGTTAATTGTGCATCATTGTGCTTAAGGACGCTATTTGCTTCCAGTTTTCAGAATGCAGAGACACACACAGTTTGCACTATATTCCAGAACATGCTGATCTCTAAGAAAAAAAACTGATTAATGGGTATAAACATTTGTGGCTGCTTGTGTGTCTATTTGTCTATCACCTTGAGATAGGGGACTTTTGTGTCCCCAAAATGTTGGTGGAATGATCTTTGTTTGTGTACTTATTTATGATCACAGGAAAGAATTGAGAGTTATTCTATTTGGGATGCTGGTCATTTCTGTACAAGCAGTAAAAACCAGACTAGGGGTTCAAGTTATCTCAAATAAAAATAAGTACAAGAAGATGTACAATAAAGTACACCCTGCAGCATTTGCTGTTATCTTGCTATGATGCCTTTATACAGTACCTTTACCTTTGTGACATGTTTTCTTTTTACACATTTGTGCACTTTGTATATAGGTTTTAGAATCAATTTCACAATGACAGAAACAATCACTATGTCAATGTCAATGTGTCAATGAGTGATTTGTTACATTGGGGCTGATTTACTAATAACAGTGCGCTGCGCTGCTTCTAACCTTAATTGGTGCGCCTGATAACTCCTTCACTGGGCGCAGGAAGCAGCGGCGCACTGTTATAGTAAATAGAAATGTCAGCGGCGCTCTATTGAAAATGAATGGTTCCCTATGGGAGCCCATTGATTTGAATAGAGGTCGCCCGGGAAGTCGGATCCGACTTGCGGGCGACTCGTGTGCCGGCTGACACAGGGACAGCGCGACTTTGCGAGGCGATCTGGACACGACCTAAGCGTGCAGCAGCCGCTCAAGTCGTGTCCTAGAGGCGACTAGCCGGCCGAGAATGTGTCCAGCGCGATGTCATCGCGCTGGTCCTCGGCAGCCTCGCTGTCCCATGTTTTGGTATAAATCATGAAGGGGAACTCCAGGCCAAATTTTAATGAAAAAACCGGCATGGGTTTCCCTTCGGGAGCATACCAGGCCCTTAGGTCTGGTCTGGATTTTAAGGTGAACCCCTCAAGCCGAAAAATGGCGTGGGGGTCCCCCCAAAATCCAAACCAGACCCTTATCCGAGCACGCAACCTGGCAGGCCGCAGGGGAAAAGGGGGTGACGAGAGCGGCCCCCCCTCCCTCCTGAACCGTACCAGGCCGCATGCCCTCAACATGGGGGGTTTGGTGCTTCGGGGCAGGGGGGCGACCTGCGGCCCCCCCACCCCAAAGCACCCCGCCCCCATGTTGATGGGGACAAGGGCCTCTTCCCGACAACCCTGGCCGTTGGTTGTCGGGGTATGCGGGCGGGGGGCTTTTCGGAATCAGGGTGCCCCCTTTAAAAAGGGGGCCCCCAGATGCCGGCCCCCCACCCTATGTGAATGAGTATGGGGTACATCGTACCCCTACCCATTCACCTGGTGGAAAAAAATTGCAATAAAAAAACCACACAGCTTTTTAAAGTATTTTATTGCACAGCTCCGGGGGTCTTCTTCCGACTTCGGGGGTCTCCGGTGAACCGGATAGCGGGAGAAGAAGAAGGCGACGGAGAAGACCGGGCCTCCGCTAGCAAAAGAGCTAAAAGAAGTTAGCGGAGGCCCGGCAGAAGAAAGGAAGAACCGGAGAGAAGAAGAGTGGAGAAGGCGACGGAGAAGACCGGGCCTCCGCTAGCAAAAGAGCTAAAGAAGTTAGCGGTGGCCCGGCAGAAGAAAACCGGAGAGCGCGGCAACGACACCGGAGACCCCCGAAGTCGGAAGAAGACCCCCGAGCTGTGCAATAAAATACTTTAAAAAGCTGCGTGGTTTTTTTATTGCAATTTTTTTCCACCAGGTGAATGGGTAGGGGTACGATGTACCCCATACTCATTCACATAGGGTGGGGGGCCGGGATCCGGGGGCCCCTTTAATAAAGGGGGCTCCCGGATTCCGATAAGCCCCCCGCCCGCAGACCCCGACAACCAACGGCCAGGGTTGTCGGGAAGAGGCCCTTGTCCTCATCAACATGGGGGCAGGGTGCTCTGGGGTGGGGGGGCCGCAGGTCGCCCCCCTGCCCCAGAGCACCAAACCCCCCATGTTGAGGGCATGCGGCCTGGTATGGTTCAGGAGGGAGGGGGGGCCGCTCTCTCGTCCCCCCCTCTTCCCCTGCGGCCTGCCAGGTTGTGTGCTCGGATAAGGGTCTGGTTTGGATTTTGGGGGGGACCCCCACGCCGTTTTTTCGGCGTAGGGGTTCCTCTTCAAATCCAGACCAGACCCAAGGGCCTGGTATGCTCCTGGAGGGGGAACCCATGCCGGTTTTTTATTTAAAATTTGGCCTGGAGTTCCCCCTCAAGATTCATACCAAACACAGTGCCTGCTATTGGCGGGGATCCAAGTCGGATCCCCGTTCATTGAAAGTCGGACATATGTTGGCTTCATGTCGCAGGGCAAAGTCGGATCCAAAGTAGGACAGATGTCGTGTCGCACTAGTGTGAACCCAGCCTAAATACAACTACACTGCTGCTCTCAGCTGCTCATATCACTCTGGTCTCACTAAATAGCTAGAATCGTAAATAATACTGTTTTTGGAGCTTAGGGTGGCTCCTTATCATATACATGCAAATGTGGTAAAACACGGCATGCAAACGCCACAAAGCGCGCCTTTCTAAACGCCACTTTCAACCTTAGTTCAGAACACTTTGCACCAGCGTCCCGTCTACATGGGGCCTAAAAACGCCTATGCCATTTACAGCTCCAAAACGCCATGGTGGCCATGAGGCCATAGGCTAACATGGAGAGATGTTTTTAAGCTGCAAAAAACGCTCAAACAAGCGGTTGGAAAAACGTCCGTGTGCATGTAGCCTTATATTAACCACTTGCGCACTGCCCAGACCAAGTTTCACATTTCAGCGCTGATGCACTTTTAATGACAATTGCACGCTCATACAACACTGTAACCCAATGAAAATGTTTTATTTGTTGGCACACAAATAGAGCTTGCTTTTGGTGCTATTTGATCACCTTTGTGTTTTATTTTTTATTTTTTTCTATAAATACAAAAGACCGAGTTTAAAAAAAAAAAAAATGGATATTTTACCCACTTCAGCACTGGGCCTATTCTGGCACTTCTCTCCTTCATGTAAAAATCATAAATTTATGGCTATAAAATTACTTCAAAACACCAAACATTATATATTTTTTTGGAGCAGACACCCTAGGGAATAAGATGGCGGTCATTGCAAATTTTTATCTCGCTCGGTATTTGCGCAATAAATTTTCAAATGCCTTTTGTTTGCTAAAAATATTACAAAACAGTAAAGTTACGGCCAATTTTTTGGTATAATGTGAAAGATGTTGTTATGCTGAGTAAATAGATACCTAACACGTCACGCTTTAAAATTGCGCACACACATGGCATGACACCAAACTTCAGTAAATAAAAATCTCCCTAGGCGATGCTTAAATTTTTTTTACACGTTACCATTTTGGCATTACAGAGGGGGTCTAGTGCTAGAATTGCTGCACTCGTTCTAACGCACGCAGCAATAACTCACATGTGTGGTTTGAACGGCGTTTACATATGTGGGCGGGACTTACGTGTGTGTTCGCTTCTGAGCGCGAGCTACCGGGGACATGGGCGTTTTTTCTTATTTTATTTTTTTTTTTTTGTTTTGTTTTTTTGACTTTTTTGTATTTCTTACTCTTTTTTTATTTTTTTTAATTTTTTGGGATCTCTTTTATTCCTATTACAAGGAATGTAAACATCCCTTGTAATAGGAATGTGTGTGACAGGTCCTCTTTATGGAGAGATGCAGGGTCAATAAGACCCCGCATCTCTCCACCAGGCTGGAAAGCATGATATTGTTCCAAAAAAATCATCAATCTCATGCTGACAGCCAAGATCACGGCTTGGGTAACATACGGGAACACGGCATGATGTCATAACGTCGTGCCCGCGCCTCCGACGGTCATAGAGATGACTGATGACCATCTGGTCACCAGTCATCTCCAAATCGTTCTCCGAGCCCCAGATGGCACGGGAGAGCCCGGAGAAGCACCGGATGGCGGCAAGAGAGGGGGGGGGACGTCCCCTCCCCCCGCCTATAAGAACGATCAAGCGGCGGAACTGCCTGCCACTATGATCGTTTTTATTGTGCACAGAATCGCCGGCTGAAAAGAATGATATCTGAATGATGCCTGCAACTGCAGGCATCATTCAGATGTCACCGCCCAAAGCCAAGGATGTCATTTGATGGTGGGCGGTAGGAAACTGGTTAATATTTTTAAAAAAGGTAATTTTTCTTCTTCATTGATGTACACTGATGAGACTGCACTGATGGGCACCGATAAGGTGGCAAGGGTGGGCACTGAGAGGTGGCATTGCTATTTAGCACTGGTGGGCAGTGAGAAGTGGCACTGCTAGGTGGCAATGATAGTTGGCAGTGATGGGCACTGATAGGCACTGGCAGCACTGCTAGGTGCCACTGATTGGCACCAGTGGTGGGCATTGATAGGTGGCACTGGCAGGGGCTACTAATTGTCACAGATGATGCAGAATTGCCTCTTCCTCTTCGGGCACCATGTCCCTTGCACATAAGCCGGTGATTGCCTTTTTTTTATGCTCACGCTGTCAGCACAAGGAGAAAACAAAAAACCATTACCCAGCTTTTGTTTACATCACGTGATCAGCTGTCATTTGCTGATGAAAACATGGTCAATTTGAAACAGTTACAGACTCAACATCTTGAGCAATTTTTGGCCAAAAAAATGCAGCAGACAATTAAATCAAAGTGAACAAACAACACACATTAACAACATCAGAATTATTTCAGGGGAACATATCTCCCCCACACCAAAAATATACAATCCACATAAGTTAACCAATCACTTGTTTTGCAAAGACATAACAAATAAAATACATGTGTTACAAACGCGATAAGGACACCAACATGTACATTTTGCCCCACACACACACTTGCCCCTTCTCTGTGAGCTTTATATAACATATGTTTGTGTGCTAATGAGGCAATTGAAAACAAATGCACAGTCCATGAAACACCCAGAATGCAAGTTCACTCAATGTAGAGACTGAAATTCAAAGTGGGCACACCTGTTAAGATGTCCTTCAATTTCTAACCCATAAAAACACTCTCTGAGTGAGCATGCCCAGAAATAACTGGCTGGGCATGTGCAGAACAACACCAATGCAGCTAGCAAAAAATAACACCCCCCTCCCCCCGTCCAAAATTAAGCACATCATCCAGCATGCTACAAAGTTAGAGATGGGACAATCACCCCTCCCCCCCCCCCCCACCAACAAATACTATTGCAGTCTATGGGAACTGACTTGTTAATTTTGCTAGTCCCCACTTGGCTGGATTATCTTCTAGTTCAGTGTTTCTCAACTCCAGTCCTCAAGGCGCACCAACAGGTCATGTTTTTGGGATTTCCATTGATTTTCACAGGTGATTTGAGCAGTTTCACTGCCTTAGTAATTATCACAGCTGTTTTATCTGCAGGAAATCCCAAAAACATGACCTGTTGGTCCGCCTTGAGGACTGGAGTTGAGAAACACTGTTCTAGTTATTGGCCTTAAAATGGGGGCCCAGGTCCCACCCTAAGGGACATATATCAATGTCACCAATTTGGAAAACACCAAAAACAAAACAAGGAGAAGTGCCTTCAACCACTTAAGCCCCGGACCATTTGGTAGCTAAAGGACCAGAGGTGAATTTAGAATTTTGCACTGCGCTGCTTTAACTGTAAATTGTGCGGACATGCAATGTTGTACCCAAACGAAATTTGCGTCCTTTTCTTCCCACAAATAGAGCTTTCTTTTAATGGTATTTGATTGCCTCTGCGATTTTTATTTTTTGCGATATAAACGGAAAAAGACCGAAAATTTTGAAAAAAAATGATATTTTCTACTTTTTGTTATAAGAAAAATCGAATAAACTCAATTGTAGTCATACATTTAGGCCAAAATGTATTCAGCCACATGTTTTTAGTAAAGAAAATGTCAATAAGCGTATATTTATTGGTTTGCGCAAAAGTTATAGAGTTTACAAACTAGGGTACATTTTCTGAAATTTACACAGCTTTAAATTTATGACTGCCTATCTCATTTCTTGAGGTGCTAAAATGACAGGGCAGTACAAAACCCCCCCAAATGACCCCATTTTGGAAAGTAGACACCTCAAGGAAATTGCTGAGAGGCATGTTGAGCCCATTGAATTTTTTTTTTTGTCCCAAGTGATTGAATAATGACTAAAAAAAAAAAAAAAATTACAAAAAGTTGTCACTAAATGATATATTGCTCACACATGCCATGGTTATATGTGGAATTTCACCCCAAAATACATTTTGCTGCTTCTCCTGAGTACGGGGATACCACATGTGTGGGACTTTTTGGGAGCCTAGCCGCGTACGGGATCCCGGAAACCAAGCACCGCCTTCAGGATTTCTAAGGGCGCAAATTTTTGATTTCACTCCTCACTACCTATCACAGTTTGAAGGCCATAAAATGCCAAAATAGCACAAAACCCCCCCAAATGACACCATTTTAGAAAGTAGACACCCCAAGGAAATTGCTGAGAGGCCTGTTGAGCCCATTGAATATATTTTTTTTTGTCCCAAGTGATTGAATAATGACAAAAAAAAATAAAAAAAATTACAAAAAGTTGTCACTAAATGATATATTGCTCACACATGCCATGGTTATATGTGGAATTACACCCCAAAATACATTTTTCTGCTTCTCCTGAGTACGGGGATACCACATGTGTGGGACTTTTTAGGAGCCTAGCCGCGTACGGGACCCCGAAAACCAAGCACCACCTTCAGGATTTCTAGGCACAAATTTTTGATTTCACTCCTCACTACCTATCACAGTTTCGAAGGCCATAAAATGCCAAAATCGCACAAAACCCCCCCAAATGACCCCATTTTGGAATATAGACACCCCAAGCTATTTGCTGAGAGGAATGGCGAGTATTTTACAGCTCTCATTTGTTTTTGAAAATGAAGAAAGAAAATATATATATATATATATATATATATATTTTTTTTTTTTTAATTTTCAAAACTTTGTGACAAAAAGCGAGATCTGCAAAATACTCACAATACCTCTCAGCAAATAGCTTGGGGTGTCTACTTTCCAAAATGGGGTCATTTGGGGGGGTTTTGTGCTATCTGGGCATTCCATGGCCTCCGAAACTGTGATAGGCAGTGAGAAGTGAAATCAAAAATTTACACCCTTAGAAAGCCTGAAGGCGGTGCTTGGTTTTTGGGGTCCCGTACGTGGCTAGGCTCCCAAAAAGTCTCACACATGTGGTATCCCCGTACTCAGGAGAAGCAACAGAATGTATTTTGGGGTGTAATTCCACATATGCCCATGGCATGTTTGAGCAATATATCATTTAGTGACAACTTTGTGAAAAAAAAAAAAAATTGTAGTTTTTCCGCAACTTGTGTCAACATATAAAATATTCCATGGACTCGACATGCCTCTCAGTATATAGCTTGGGGTGTCTACTTTCCAAAATGGGGTCATTTGGGGGGGTTTTGAACTGTTCTGGCATTTTATACACAACATTAGGAAGCTTACATCCACTCTTCTAACCACTTGAAGACAAAGCCCTTTTTGACACTTTTTGTTTACATGAAAACATTTTTTTTTGCAAGAAAATTATGTTGAACCCCCAAACATTATATATATTTTTAAAGCAAAGGCCCTACAGATTAAAATGGTGGGTGTTGCATTTTTTTTTTCTACACAGTATTTGCGCAGCGATTTTTGAAACACATTTTTTGGGTTAAAAAATACACTTTTTTTAATTTTAATGCACTAAAACACACTATATTGCCCAAATGTTTGATGAAATAAAAAAGATGATCTTAGGCCGAGTACATAGATACCAAACACGACATGCTTTAAAATTTCGCACAAACGCGCATTGGCGACAAACTACATACATTTTTAAAAGCCTTTAAAAGCCTTTACAGGTTACCCCAGTAGATTTACAGAGGAGGTCTACTGCGAAAATGATTGCCCTCGATCTGACCTTCGCGGTGATACCTCACATGCATGGTGCAATTGCTGTTTACATATGACGCCAGACCGACGCTTGCGTTCGCCATTGGGCAAGAGCAGGGCAGGACAGGGGTGCTTTTTTTTTTTCTTTTTTTTTTATTATTAATTTTGCTTTTTTCTTTTATTTTTAAATTGTTGCTTCCAAGTATTTTTTTTTTTATCATTTTTATTGTTATCTCAGGGAATGTAAATATCCCCTATGATAGCAATAGGTAGTGACAGGTACTCTTTTTTTGAAAAAACTGGGGTCTTCTAGACCCTAGATTTTTCCTCTGCCCTCAAAGCATCTGACCACACCAAGATCGGTGTGATAAAATGCTTTCCCAATTTCCCAATGGCGCTTTTTATATCCAGGGGGGGCATTCCCTCCCACTGCTTGTAAAAGCAGTCCAGAGGCTAATTAGCCGCTAGGATTGCTTTTACATGAAAGCCGGCCGCAGGCTGAAAAGAATGATACCAAGATGATACCTAAACCCGCAGGCATCATTCTGGTATAAACATTCAAAGTCCAGCAACATACCAGTACGTTGCTGGTCCTTGTTGGACATGTATTGTAATCTTTTTATTTCATGCAGCCAGTTGGCTGAACGAAAAAAGAGATTGATCGGTGGGTATGCCCACCATTAGAATACCGCCCTTCATCCACCCACTTCCAATGATGGGCATACATGCACCATTTATATATGCCGAAGCATGGGGACATCCTCCCGCAAAAAAGTTATGCCGCACACACATGGTTGGACTTTTCCACGGGCAAGCCTCCGTCGGAATTTCGACCGTATGTACGCGGCATTAGGAGCAAAATCGCTCCTCCGCCCCTGCTGCCCCAATGCTTCGGCATATTTGCTTTTTTTTTTTAACTGTGGTGGTGAAATCACCTCCTACAGCACTGGAGTCGCAGGGATCAGGCCTGTCTCTGCGAATGCTGCAGTTATGTGTGTTTTTGTTTTGTAAGTGACAGTGATCGATCGATACTGCACTTGGGTGGCCTGGGCTGGACGGAGGGGCAAAACGCAGGTGCCAGCAGGTATCTGGGCTGATCCCGCTAACACTGCGTTTTTGGGAAACCTAAACTGCTGGGGACGCTAGTATAGATCTGATCAGATCAGATATTGATCTGTTCAGATACTATACCACTAAGGGGGGTGTATGCTTCACGCGTGTGTGTTAGCGTTACTGGCACTAACCTGACGCTGCCTGGGGTGTGACGCAGACCCTCTCTGACGCTAAAACCTAATTGATATCACCCGCCGGGCGATCAGGGGGTTAAAACTTTATTGGGTTATATACACGGCGGGTGCCCTGACACTATAAAAAGCAAACTAACTAACCAGCGTCACCCGTAACACTTATATGGTGATCACTGGTGAAAGGGTTAACTAGGGCAATCAGGGGGTTAAAACCTTTATTAGATAATATATGGGGGTACCTGACGCTATAAAAACCTGCGGCGAACCTAAAAAAAATTACCAGCTACCGATCTGCATCACCGACACTAAGACAGCGTTTAGAAAAACGATCGCTTAGCGACAGTGGTGATGGGGGTGAAAGGGTTACCTGGGGGGCGATCAAGGGGGTTAAACCTTTATTAGATAATATATTGGGGTACCTGACGCTATAAAAACATGCGGCGAACCTAAAAAAAATTACTGGCTACCGATCTGCATCACCGTCACTAAGACAGCGTTTAGAAAAACGATCGCTTAGCGACAGTGGTGATAGTGGGTGTAAGGGTTACCTGGGGGGCGATCAAGGGGGTTAAACCTTTATTAGATAATATATTGGGGTACCTGACGCTATAAAAACCTGCGGCGAACCTAAAAAAAATGACCAGCTAGCGATCTGCATCACCGACACTAAGACAGCGTTTAGAAAAACGATCGCTTAGCAACAGTGGTGATGGGGGTGAAAGGGTTACCTGGGGGGCGATCAAGGGGGTTAAACCTTTATTAGATAATATATTGGGGTACCTGACACTATAAAAACATGCGGCGAACCTAAAAAAAATTACTGGCTACCGATCTGCATCACCGACACTAAGACAGCGTTTAGAAAAACAATTGCTTAGCGACAGTGGTGATAGGGGGTGAAAGGGTTACCTGGGGGGCGATCAAGGGGGTTAAACCTTTATTAGATAATATATTGGGGTACCTGACGCTATAAAAACCTGCGGCGAACCTAAAAAAAATTACCGGCTACCGATCTGCATCACAGACACTAAGACAGCATTTAGAAAAACGATTGCTTAGTGACAGTGGTGATAGGGGGTGAAAGGGTTACCTGGGGGGCGATCAAGGGGGTTAAACCTTTATTAGATAATATATTGGGGTACCTGACGCTATAAAAACATGCGGCGAACCAAAAAAAAATTACTGGCTGCCGATCGGCATCACTGACGCTAAGACAGCGATCAGAAAAATGATCGCTTAGCGACAGTGGTGATAGGCGGTGAAAGGGTTATCTGGGGGGTGATCAGGGGGTTAAACCTTTATTAGGGGGGGTTAGGGGGCTACACTGGACCTAAGACTAAACTTTGGTGACACTTTTACAGTCACAAATGTCACTGATTGCAGTGATCACTAAATAAATGGTCACTGCAATCAGTGACACTGTGACTGGGGGCTGGGGGGGTGATCTGGGGTGTCTGGGGGGCCTGGGGGGGCGATTTATGTCCCTATGTGTCCTGGTGTCAGTGTAGTGTTGTGTGCACTGACCTGATGTCTTCTCTTGTACGGCGCTCGGTATATGTGAGCGCCGCACCAGAGATGACATCACTTCCTCCTGCTCCCTCTGTCTGACACAGACAGAGGGGGCATTTCCATTCGCCGGGAGCGATCGCGAGGGGGTGGCCAGAAACGAATGGCTGCCCCCTCACCTCGGAACGCTCCCGGACACTTAGCCACCGCTCACTGTATAGGAGGGGGGTCCGATTGGACCCCCCAACTATACAAAGGCAATCACGTACACTCTACGTGATTGTGCCTGTCGGTGCCATTCTGCCGACGTATATATACAGTGAGCGGTCGTTAAGTGGTTAAATATGCCAAATTGCTTAAGGGCCATTTCACACCACATACAGTCCATTGCGTTTTTTATGCATCCAAAATGCATGGAAAGTTGGTTATATGGTTCTAAATGGCAGTGTTTGTTCCAGTGCGTTCCAGTTCCACCAAAAAAGTAGAACATGCTGCATTTTACCTGCACTGGACTGTACTGGAACGCATCAAAACGCATCATAAACGCACTGGAACGCACAGGAACACACCTAAATGCACCAAAAACACACTGGAACACACCTGTCCTTATCTATGGTTAATAAAAAAGAGGGGTGAAAACAAAGCACTGGACTGCATCAAAAACGTACCAAAAATGCACCGGAACGCATGAAAAAAGTGCATGCAGAAAAGCACCTGGAACGCATCCGGATTGCGTTTCTATGGTGTGAACTGGCCCTAATTCACACTATAGAAACACAGTCTGGGTGCGTTCCAGGTGCTTTTCTGCATGCGCGTTTTTGACACATTCCAGTGCATTTTTGAGGCGTTTTTGATGCAGTCCAGTGTTTTTTTCCGCCTCTTTTCACTTAGGACAAGTGTGTTGCAGTGCGTCTTTGGTGCATTTAGGTGCGTTGCGGTGCATTTCAGTGCATTTTTGGTACGTTCCGTTGCGTTTTTGATGTGTTTTACTGGGGTCCAGTACAGTTTTGTACCTAAAAAATGCAGCATGACCAATTAGTTTTTGGCTTTCTGAAATGCACGGGAACGGACTGCAGTGGTGTGAACTATGCCATTGGCATTAATGTGATCAACTTTCTTTGCGTTTTTCAGGCATCAAAAAAACGCACTGCACTGCATCCGGTGTGAACTGGCCCTAAATATCATCCCCGGGGGGTGTCTATAGTATGCCTGTAAAGTAGCACATGTTTTCCATGTTTATAACAGTTGGAGAGCAAAATGAAATTTCTAAAGTAAAATAATAGTCATTTAAAAGTCCTTGCGGCTGTAATGAATTGCTGGTTCCTGTCAATACAGATAAAAGTCATTGAAAGTCTTTGCTAACCAAAAAAAAAAATGCGTGGGGGTTCCCCCAAATTCCATAACCAGGCCCTTCAGGTCTGGAATGGATATTAAGGGGAACCCCGCTGCAAATTTTAAAAAAAAATGACGTGGGGTTCCCCCCAAATATCCAAACCAGGCCCTTCAGATCTGGCATGGATTTTAAGGGGAACTCCACCCCAAATTTTTTAAAAAAATGGCGTGGAGTCCCCCTAAAAATCCACACCAGACCCTTTATCCGAGCACATAACCTGGCCGGCCGCAGGGGAAGAGGGGGGGACGAGAGAGCGGCCCCCCTCCCTCCTGGACCGTACCAGGCCACATGCCCTGAACATGGGGAGTAGGGATGGGCCCGGTGCTCGATTCGAACCCATGTTCGAATCGAGCATCGGGCGTTCGCTCGCTCGTCGAGCCCAGAACTATTTGGGCCGTTCGCATCACATTCGTGTGATGCGAGCGGCCCCGCAATGCATTGCGGCCGGCGCGGCCGGCGCAGTGCATTGCTGGCTGATGATTGGCCAAGCATGCACTGTGACCCCGCATGCTTGGCCAATCACAGCGCCCGAAACTCGGAGAGCAATAATTGGCTACAGGCAGGACGCCTGTAGCCAATTACAGCTATGGGGCTTTAGTACACGCCCCACCATTTAAAAGGCCGCCACGCCATCGGCCCCGGTCACATGAGTTCCGGCTTTAGGAGAGATTAGTCTGCTGATTCTGTCTTTGCTTGATACTGAAAGATTTGCTCTTCTTTGCTAAACCATTGGCTATTTCTTTGCTAAACCATTGCTACCTAAGTCATTGATCGTTCATTGCTGCTGATTGCACAGTTAGTGTGTTATTAGCTGCTGCTGGGGATTAGTCTGGTGCGTGCTTACTGTTAGTACAGTATTGCAGTAGTACCAACCGCAGTGCTGTTAGCACAGCATTGCACCCCAACAGCACCCATAGGACTTCTAGTGTGTTAGTGGCAGCAAACAGAGCTCCTATATTTTCTTCTCAGCAGCACCCATAGGACTTCTAGTGTGTTAGTGGCAGCAAACAGAGCTCCTATATTTTCTTCTCAGCACCACCCATAGGACTTCTAGTGTGTTAGTGGCAGCAAACAGAGCTCCTATATTTTCTTCTCAGCAGCACCCATAGGACTTCTAGTGTGTTAGTGGCAGCAAACAGAGCTCCTATATTTTCTTCTCAGCAGCACCCATAGGACTTCTAGTGTGTTAGTGGCAGCAAACAGAGCTCCTATATTTTCTTCTCAGCAGCACCCATAGGACTTCTAGTGTGTTAGTGGCAGCAAACAGAGCTCCTATATTTTCTTCTCAGCAGCACCCATAGGACTTCTAGTGTGTTAGTGGCAGCAAACAGAGCTCCTATATTTTCTTCTCAGCAGCACCCATAGGACTTCTAGTGTGTTAGTGGCATCACACAGAGTTCCTATATTTTCATCTCAGAAGCACCCATAGGACTTCTAGTGTGTTAGTGGCATCACACATAGCTCCTATATTTTCTTCTCAGCAGCACCCATAGGACTTCTAGTGTGTTAGTGGCATCACACAGAGTTCCTATATTTTCATCTCAGAAGCACACATAGGACTTCTAGTGTGTTAGTGGCATCACACAGAGCTCCTATATTTTCTTCTCAGCAGCACCCATAGGACTTCTAGTGTGTTAGTGGCAGCAAACAGAGCTCCTATATTTTCTGCTCAGCAGCACCCATAGGACTTCTAGTGTGTTAGTGGCAGCAAACAGAGCTCCTATATTTTCTTCTCAGCAGCACCCATAGGACTTCTAGTGTGTTAGTGGCATCACACAGAGCTCCTATATTTTCTTCTCAGAAGCACCCATAGGACTTCTAGTGTGTTAGTGGCATCACACAGAGCTCCTATATTTTCTTCTCAGCAGCACCCATAGGACTTCTAGTGTGTTAGTGGCAGCAAACAGAGCTCCTATATTTTCTTCTCAGCAGCACCCATAGGACTTCTAGTGTGTTAGTGGCAGCAAACAGAGCTCCTATATTTTCTTCTCAGCAGCACCCATAGGACTTCTAGTGTGTTAGTGGCATCACACAGAGCTCCTATATTTTCTTCTCAGCAGCACCCATAGGACTTCTAGTGTGTTAGTGGCAGCAAACAGAGCTCCTATATTTTCTTATCAGCAGCACCCATAGGACTTCTAGTGTGTTAGTGGCAGCAAACAGAGCTCCTATATTTTCTTCTCAGCAGCACCCATAGGACTTCTAGTGTGTTAGTGGCAGCAAACAGAGCTCCTATATTTTCTTCTCAGCAGCACCCATAGGACTTCTAGTGTGTAAGTGGCATCACACAGAGCTCCTATATTTTCTTCTCAGCAGCACCCATAGGACTTCTAGTGTGTTAGTGGCAGCAAACAGAGCTCCTATATTTTCTGCTCAGCAGCACCCATAGGACTTCTAGTGTGTTAGTGGCATCACACAGAGCTCCTATATTTTCTTCTCAGCAGCACCCATAGGACTTCTAGTGTGTTAGTGGCAGCAAACAGAGCTCCTATATTTTCTTCTCAGCAGCACCCATAGGACTTCTAGTGTGTTAGTGGCAGCAAACAGAGCTCCTATATTTTCTTCTCAGCAGCACCCATAGGACTTCTAGTGTGTTAGTGGCATCACACAGAGCTCCTATATTTTCTTCTCAGCAGCACCCATAGGACTTCTAGTGTGTTAGTGGCAGCAAACAGAGCTCCTATATTTTCTTCTCAGCAGCACCCATAGGACTTCTAGTGTGTTAGTGGCATCACACAGAGCTCCTATATTTTCTTCTCAGCAGCACCCATAGGACTTCTAGTGTGTTAGTGGCATCACACAGAGCTCCTATATTTTCTTCTCAGCAGCACCCATAGGACTTCTAGTGTGTTAGTGGCAGCAAACAGAGCTCCTATATTTTCTTCTCAGCAGCACCCATAGGACTTCTAGTGTGTTAGTGGCAGCAAACAGAGCTCCTATATTTTCTTCTCAGCAGCACCCATAGGACTTCTAGTGTGTTAGTGGCATCACACAGAGCTCCTATATTTTCTTCTCAGCAGCACCCATAGGACTTCTAGTGTGTTAGTGGCAGCAAACAGAGCTCCTATATTTTCTTCTCAGCAGCACCCATAGGACTTCTAGTGTGTTAGTGGCAGCAAACAGAGCTCCTATATTTTCTTCTCAGCAGCACCCATAGGACTTCTAGTGTGTTAGTGGCAGCAAACAGAGCTCCTATATTTTCTTCTCAGCAGCACCCATAGGACTTCTAGTGTGTTAGTGGCAGCAAACAGAGCTCCTATATTTTCTTCTCAGCAGCACCCATAGGACTTCTAGTGTGTTAGTGGCAGCAAACAGAGCTCCTATATTTTCTTCTCAGCAGCACCCATAGGACTTCTAGTGTGTTAGTGGCATCACACAGAGCTCCTATATTTTCTTCTCAGCAGCACCCATAGGACTTCTAGTGTGTTAGTGGCAGCAAACAGAGCTCCTATATTTTCTTCTCAGCAGCACCCATAGGACTTCTAGTGTGTTAGTGGCATCACACAGAGCTCCTATATTTTCTTCTCAGCAGCACCCATAGGACTTCTAGTGTGTTAGTGGCAGCAAACAGAGCTCCTATATTTTCTTCTCAGCAGCACCCATAGGACTTCTAGTGTGTTAGTGGCAGCAAACAGAGCTCCTATATTTTCTTCTCAGCAGCACCCATAGGACTTCTAGTGTGTTAGTGGCAGCAAACAGAGCTCCTATATTTTCTTGTCAGCAGCACACATAGTACCTATAGTGTGTTAGTGTCAGCACCCATAGGACCTACAGTGTGTTGTGAGCACACATAGGAGTTCTATTTTTTATACTATATACACTACCGACTACAATGGCTGGAAGACCGCCAAGGAGAGGCAGAGCGTGCCGAGGCAAGAACACAGGGCAGGCAGGCTCTGTTTCTAGAGACAACAGTGCTGGCCGTGGACGTGGTCGTGCATCGTCATCAGCACGTGGCCATGGGACACGCTTGTCTTTGTTTTCGGCAGCTGGACATGTGGAGCTGCATCATGCCGAAGGCTTGGTAGAATGGATGACCAAGCCCTCCTCATCCTCCTCATCCTCTCTCACCCAGGCTCAGGGTACTGGCAGAGCAGCTGCCAACGCGTACTCAATGGCATCATCAGCCACCCCTTCCCTAGACCCACCATGTCCTCCTGAGGAGTCCCCCGAACTGTTTGAGCACAGTGTTGGGTACATGCTCCAGGAGGATGCCCAACGATTCGAAGGCTCGGATGATGATACCCAGCTTGAGGAAGTCAGTAGTGTGCGCGCAGAGAGAGGGGATGCTGAAGGACAGCAATCTGGCAGTAGTGTTCCACCAGCTGCAGCTTACTGCCAGGTTTGCTCTAGTGGTGAAGAGGGAGGGGATGATGAGGTCACTGACTCCACGTGGGTGCCTGAAGGGAGAGAGGAGGAGGAGGAGGAGGATGCAGCGTCACATGTCCAACGAGGCAGGATGCCCCCTGGAGGCCAGCTAGAGGCCAGCACAGCAACTGTACCACACGGCAGAGCTCCGCCTGTGCAGGGCGCTGCCTCTGCACGTTATCACAAAAGTTCTTTGGTGTGGGCCTTTTTTGAGACGAGTGCATCAGATCGCACCACTGCTATTTGCAATATTTGTCTCAAGCGTATCTCGCGTGGCCAAAACATCAGCCGCTTGGGCACCACAAGCATGAGCAGACATATGTCGACCTGCCATGCAGCTCGTTGGCAAGCACACATAAAAGACCCACACCAAAGAACAAAGCGGACCTCTCCTTGCTCCTCATCAGCTGGGATCTCCATCCCCACTATATCTTCAGTCCTCTCTGAAAGCTGCTCTGAGAGGACTGAAGGTGTAGAATTAGGTGTGTCACAACCAAGTACTTGCAGTACACCGACGTCCGATTGTAGCAGGCAAATTTCCCTGCCCCAGCTCCTGGACCGTCGAAAGAAGTATACTCCCAGCCATCCACATGCCCAGCGGTTGAATGCTAGCTTAGCTAAATTGCTAGCACTTCAACTGCTGCCTTTTCAGTTGATAGACTCGGCCCCCTTCCGTGAGTTTGTTCAATGTGCGGTTCCTCAGTGGCAGGTTCCCAAACGCCACTTTTTCTCACGGAAGGCAATTCCGTCTCTCTACTGGCATGTGGAAGGCAATGTCCATGCCTCGCTGGACAGGGCGGTCAGCGGTAAGGTGCATATTACCGCTGACTCATGGTCCAGCAGGCATGGACAGGGACGTTATCTTTCTTTCACGGCCCATTGGGTCACTCTATTGGTAGCTGGGAGGGATGCAGGACAAGGTGCAGTAGTGTTGGAGGTTGTTCCGCCACCACGCCTCCAAAATGCTACTACTGGTTGTGACACACCTCTCTCCTCCACCCCCTCCTCTTCTTCTTCCTCCATGTCCTCTTCGAGTGCTCTGTCCTCGGAACCAGCGGTGCTCCGTAGGCGTACAAGGGGCTACGCGAGTACGCAGGCAAAAAGATGCCATGCCGTGCTTGCGCTGGTGTGTTTGGGGGACAGGAGCCACACTGGGCCAGAGGTTCTGGCAGCTCTGCAGGGGCAGGCCGAGAGGTGGTTGACGCCACGCCAGCTTAAGCCAGGAATGGTCGTTTCTGATAATGGCACCAACCTCCTCTCCGCCCTGCGACAGGGGCAGCTCACCCATGTGCCCTGTATGGCTCACGTCCTCAACCTGGTGGTGCAGCGGTTCTTGGGCAGGTTCCCAGGCTTACAGGATGTCCTGAGGCAGGCCAGGAAAGTCTGTGTGCATTTCCGCCGATCTTATAATGCCAGTGCTCGGCTGACTGAGCTGCAAAAGCAGCTGAACCTGCCCAAGAACCGCCTAATATGTGACATGCCCACCAGGTGGAACTCAACGTTGGCCATGCTGCAGCGACTGCACACGCAGCAGAGGGCCATCAATGAGTACCTTTGCGACTACGGCACCAGGACAGGGTCAGGGGAGCTTGGCTTTTTTTCCCCACGCCAGTGGAGCATGATCAGGGATGCATGCACTGTCCTCTCACCATTTGAGGAGGCCACGAGGATGGTGAGCAGTGACAGTGCATGCATCAGTGACACTGTACCTCTTGTCCACCTGTTGGAGCATACGCTGCGTGGGATAATGGACAGGGCACTTGAGGCAGAACAGAGGCAGGAAGAGGAGGACTTCCTTGTCTCTCAAGGCCCCCTTTATCCAGACAATGTTCCTTCTGTCCCACCCATCACACAGGAAGAGGAGGAGGAGGAGGAGGAGGAGGAGGATTGTGTGAGCATGGAGGTGGAGCCTGGCACTCAGCATCAGCAGCAGCAGTCTTTTAGGGATGATGTACAGTCCCAACAAACCAGTGGACTTGTACGTGGCTGGGAGGAGGTGGCTGGCGATCATGTCATCCTCAGTGACCCAGAAGACTCCGGACCGAATGCCTCAGCTAACCTACGCTGCATGGCCTCCCTGATCCTGCAAAGCCTGCGGAAGGATCCTCGTGTTCTTCGGATCAAGGAGAGTGACCATTACTGGCTGGCCACTCTCCTTGATCCACGGTACAAGGGTAAGGTTGCGGACCTTATCTTGCCGTCGCAGAGGGAGCAGAGGATGAGACATCTCAGGGAGGCCTTGCAGAAAGGTCTGTGCAACGCGTTCCCAGAAACTGGGAGGTTACAAACTCCTGGTCCTGGACGACGAGTTGCTGAGGCTTCGGTCAGTAGCAGAAGGAGCGGTGGGGAAGGTGGACGTCTGACCGATGCGTTCAGACAATTTTTTAGTCCGCAGCCCCAAGGTATGATCGGTTCCAGCAACCATCGCCAGCGTCTGATATACATGGTGCAGGAATACCTAGGGGCAAGGTCAGACTTGGACACCTTTCCCACCGAAAATCCTCTGGCTTACTGGGTCCTGAGGATGGATCACTGGCCAGAGCTTGCACAGTATGCAATTGAGCTACTGGCCTGTCCTGCATCCAGCGTTCTTTCCGAACGCACATTCAGTGCTTCTGGAGGATTTGTCACCGATCATAGGGTGCGCCTGTCCACCGACTCGGTTGATCGACTGACCTTCATAAAAATGAATCAGTCTTGGATCACCACCAGCTACCAGACACCTGAAGCGGATATAACGGAATAATTTATAATGTCACATCCCTTCAAGACTGCCTATGCTGATGCTGAGTGACTGTCCTGTTATGTTCACTGACTATCCTCTTCCTCCTCCTCAATGATCCATGCCACCACACCAGTGCCTAAGGCACAATTTTTCAGCCCCTGTATAACAGGGGCGTGTAATTACAATTTTTTAAAAAGATGCTTCGCAACAGGTGTGACTGCTGTGCTCAGAGTACAGTATCTGTGAGGGGTTGCAGTGTTGTGGCACCAGCACCAGTGCCTAAGGCACAATTTTTCAGCCCCTGTATAACAGGGGCGTGTAATTACAATTTTTTAAAAAGATGCTTCGCAACAGGTGTGACTGCTGTGCTCCAAGTACAGTATCTGTGAGGGGTTGCAGTGTTGTGGCACCAGCACCAATGCCTAAGGCACAATTTTTCAGCCCCTGTTTAACAGGGGCGTGTAATTACAAATCTTGATCTAATAGTTCACAGCAGGGCCCATTCCTGTGCCCACCAAGAGTAACTATGAGGGCCTACAGTCTTGTGGCAACACCGTCCACCACCACCACCACCACCAAAGGCCCAATTTTTCTGCCCTGTTCAACAGGTGCATGCAATTACAAATCTTGATCTAATAACTCACAGCAGGGCCCATTCCTGCACCCACCAAGAGTAACTGTGAGGGCTTACAGTCTTGTGGCAACACCGTCCACCACCACCACCACCACCACCAAAGGTCCAATTTTTCTGCCCGGTTCAACAGGTGCATGCAAGTACAAATCTTGATCTATTAACTCACAGCAGGGCCCATTCCTGTGCCCACCAGTCTTGTGGCTACACCAACATCTAATAGGGCAAATTTCTGCAGAGTATATACGGCAGGCCCCTACTTTCAAACATCCAACTTACAAACGACTCCTACTTGCAAACGGCAAGAGAAAACAGGAAGTGAGAGGAAATCTACCCCTAGGAAGGAAAATTCTATCCTGTTAGATTTAATTTGGGAAAAAGGTATCTCCTCTCTACTGATGCTTTATCACCAATCCTTGTTTCAATTAAAACCCCACTTTTCCAAAAACATTTGTCATTGGGACGGAAAGTGAGGTGACATGTTCTGAACAGATGTGCAAAGACAGCAAATGTTACAGGGGTGATAACCCCTCCCTATGTTCTCCAAAAAGCTTAAAAATTGATTTTTTTGGGATGTAGCTACACTTCATAATGTACCTGTTCAGATTCTACTTAAGAACAAACCTACAGTCCATGTCTTGTTTGCACCACCTATATACTGCTGTTCAGAGTATATAGGGTTGTAGGTATAGGGTTTTATTTTGGGTGCGGGGTCCCCCTTAGTATCCATACAAGACCCAAAGGGGCTGGGGTGGGGGGGGGGGTGATGGGGTAGCCATGCCATTTTTCTCAAGGATTTTCAGCCATATGGCGGCCAGGACAAGACATGACATTAAAGCCGCAAGTGGTTTTAAATGGCTTCTTTTTTTCCTTTACAAATGTCATTTTGTGCAAGGACAGTTCTAAACACGGGAAACACATGCCACTTCACAGGCATACTTTAGACACCCCCCAGGTACCGTATTTAAAGGAAAATTTCACTTTTTTTTTTTCACTTTATGCATCATTAAAATGACTGCTCCCGAAAAAACTTTAGTTTTTAAAATTTCTTTTTGCATTGATATATGTCCCCTGGGGCAGGACCCGGGTCCCCAAACCTGTTTTATAACATTAACATGCATATTGGCCGTTGTAATTAGCAATTTTGATTTCGAACGTTCGCGTCCATTATAACGAATAGGGTTCGAAAATTCGCGCGAACTTTCGGTCCGTTCGAAGGTTCTGGTGCGAACCGAACCCGGGGGTGTTCGGCTCATCCCTAATGGGGAGGATGTCCCCATGTTGATGGGGACAAGGGCCTCATCCCCACAACCCTTGCCCGGTGGTTGTGGGGGTCTGCGGGCGGGGGGCTTATCGGAATCTGGAAGACCCCTTTAACAAAGGGGACCCCCAGATCCCGGCCCCCCCTATGTGAAATGGTAATGGGGTACAAATGTACCCCTACCATTTCACAAGGAAAGTGTGAAAAATGTAAAAAATGACAAGAGCCGGTTTTTGACAATTCCTTTATTAATGTCTTTTCTTTTCTTCCATCTTCTTCCATCTTCTTCTTTTCTCCATTTGGGTTTCTTCCTCCATCTTCATCTTCCTCTTTATCTTTATCTTCATCTTCCTTCTTCCTTCGGTGTTCTCGTCCAGCATCTTGCTCCGGCATCTTCCCTTCTTCTTTCTTCTCCGGCCGCTCCGTTTGAATTGGAGGTTCCCGCTGTGCGACGCTTCAGTTCTTCAGTTCCCCATCGGGTCCGCTTACACCCGTGACCCCGCCCCCCTCTGACGCACATGGATTTCACGGGGACTTTCCCCGTGGTGACAGAGGGGGGCGGAGCCACCGGGTGTAAGCGGACCAAGTGGAGAACTGAAGCGTCGCACAGCGGGAACCTCCAATTCAAACGGAGCGGCCGGAGAAGAAAGAAGAAGGGAAGACGCCGGAGCAAGATGCTGGAAGAGAACACCGAAGGAAGATGAAGATGAAGATAAAGATGAAGAGGAAGATGAAGATGGAGGAAGAAACCTGAATGGAGAAAAGAAGAAGATGGAAGAAGAAGATGGAAGAAGAAGGAAGAAGATGGAAGAAAAGAGATGACATTAATAAAGGAATTGTCCAAAACCGGCTCTTGTCATTTTTTACACTTTCCTTGTGAAATGGTAGGGGTACATTTGTACCCCATTACCATTTCACACAGGGGGGGCCGGGATCTGGGGGTCCCCTTTGTTAAAGGGGTCTTCCAGGATTCCGATAAGCCCACCGCCCGCAGACCCCCACAACCACCGGGCAAGGGTTGTGGGGATGAGGCCCTTGTCCCCATCAACATGGGGACATCCTCCCCATGTTGAGGGCATGTGGCCTGGTACGGTTCAGGAGGGAGGGGGGGCCGCTCTCGTCCCCCCCTTTTCCTCTGCAGCCAGCCAGGTTATGTGCTCGGATAAGGGTCTGGTGTGGATTTTTGGGGGGACTCCACGCCATTTTTTTAGAAAATTTGGGGTGGAGTTCCCCTTAAAATCCATGCCAGATCTGAAGGGCCTGGTTTGGATATTTGGGGGGAACCGCACGCCATTTTTTAAAAAAATTTGCAGCGGGGTTCCCCTTAATATCCATTCCAGATCTGAAGGGCCTGGTTATGGAATTTGGGGGGACCCCCACGCTTTTTTTTTTGGTTAGCAAAGACTTTCAAAGACTTTTCTCTATATTGCTGGGAGCCGACAATTCATTATAGCCGCGGCTGCTTTTAAATTGTTTTTTTTCCTTTAGAAATGTCATTTTGCCAGCGCACTGGGAAGTTCAGAGCTGCGCCTGTTCAACTTATGCAAATTGACTTAGGTGACTTGACATTTACTAAGATTTTGCCGGCGCAGTGGACCGGCGCATTTAAACCATTGAAATTCCCGCGCTGAGCTCAAAAAAAACTCCCGCAGCTCGAATCGTACTTGCCGGCGCAGCGGGCTGGTTTTGAAAAACGTACTTTCTCTCTCTATTTTGGCCATGTTTGTTATTTGGGCAGGTGTCACTACACTTCCTCACATCACCCCATGTCACCCCCATTATATTCTCACTTCCAGCTTCTTTATATTTCGATTTTAACATGCTGTGCGCCAGGTCCATAGTAGCGCACTGAGCGCCTCCTCCCGGGCGCAGAGAACACTATAGTAAATGGGAAATAGGGCTGCGCTACAGGCGCTAATGTTTTGTAAATACCAAAACAGCCATTGCGCACGCAGATGCGCCAATACTCATGGCGCAAACGTTTGGTAAATCAGCCCCATTGTCTTTTCTGCTGAATGTTGTGATAGCGCAATTAACATCTTCCACACTCTCTCCAGTTTCTTGCTTTAGTATCAGTTCTCTAGAGATCTCTTGATAAAGATATGTAAGATTTTGCAAGCTGATCACCTCATCTCTGTCTCACTTCCTATACTTCTCCCATACATTGTTTCTTCAAACCTTACCACGCAGTTCCCTCTTTCCCAGACTCCCGCTCTGTCACTTTCCGTTTGATGGCTCAACCAGCAGTTCATGCAAAGGCCACCGTGACACCAATGGTGAGAGACCCTTGCTCTCTGGTGGAAATCAATTAAAATTTAAAAGATGAATAGCTCTCTGGGAAGTGTTCAATAAAAGGCCAGACTTTATTTCCACATGGGAGACCAACTGCTAGAACAGCTGACACGTGTGTAACAACTAGTTCTTATTCAAACCTATAAATTTGTAGATACATGTTGTGTCAGGGGTTCTAGGAGTTAGTGCTTTGATTTTCAAAAAGGAATACAATTTGTCTGTCTTTTGAAACATTCCACAAACTATTGACTGATCTCATGACCTGCTATCGCTTTCACCACCAGCAAAAATATATTTATTATTTTCTTAAATTTGATTTAATTAGCTGTGTTGCCAGCCACTACTAAAAAGTGTTCTATCCGCACTATTCAATGTCTCCTAGCTGAGGATTCTTCAGAAATGAACAGTTCTGAAAGTGTTGACTTTCCTAGTCTCCCAACTGAACGAAGGGGTTCCTTCCACCAACCCCTACACCACTACTGGGTTCTGCACTGACTTAGGGGTCAGTGGGAGTAGCCACAAAGAGCAGCAGTCGACCAGGAGATAATTTTCTTAAGAACTGTTACCTGTGATCAGAGTGACGTTCAGTGGCAGGCCGAGGGAGAGATTAGTACTTAAGCTGGCCATAAATTATTAGTATTTTTTCGATCAGCCAACGGGGTAATCAAGAAAAACAAATGAAGGGATTCCTCCATCCACACAAGTAAGGTGGATAGAGGAATTTCCCTTGCTGATACATTGTATTTTGACAGTTGGGACTCTCCACTGTCAGATTACACACTGGCTGCAGCCACTGAAGTTGATCGCTAGATTGACGTTTGTCAAGGAGGATTGCCACACTTGGATTGAAATTCGTCTTGTGCCTGCTGAACTGGCTGAATTTCGATCCATCTATGGCCAACTTTACTGTCTTCTTTAGAAGTAACAGATTTAATTCAATTTGGATTTTAGCATGATGGTTGTTGAAGCAGCAGAACTTAGGCTGGCCATACGTTATACCATTTTTCTTGTACAATTTTCCTTTAGATTTACCAAAGCCATATAATATGAGGTCAGACCAAAACACTTTAAATTTGTATGCAATCAGCCAGGCACTTGTACTACATACCGTAGTTGAAGGTAAATCCAAAGGAAATTGAATAAAAAAATTGTATAATGTATGGCCAGCTTAAGTCACCTCCCTAATTTAAGCTTGTGTTTGGACAGTAAAGGAAAAGCAACAAACTGATGAGGTCATCTCTCTTCTCCTGTCAGAATGTCTCTTTCAGTACCTTTAATGGAAAAGTTCACTTTCTGTGAGTTTGTCCTTTAATTAGTTAGCCAATCCCTCTGCAAACTTATTATACTTACTTTTTTCTCTGTATTAACTGTCTATACTGTAGGTCCTTGCCCGATGCTGCCCAGCCTTTCCACCAAAACCATCTCCACTGGCTCCTCTATTTAGTGTGCATGCATGCTACAGTCCCAATCATTTCTAAGCATGAGTGAGCCTTATTATTGCAGTCCATTAGAGTAAACTGGACTGCGGTGTGCACAATAGCAAAAGGAACTGATGGGAAAGGTTTCTATGGAAAGGCTGTGTGGCGCCAGGCAAGGCCACATAGAGAAGGTCACCGGAATAGGGGGTAAGGTATTTAAAGGGCAGGCTGTATGTCGAAGGGGGTTAGGGGAAATAAAGGATATACAGGTCCTTCTCAAAAAATTAGCATATTGTGATAAAGTTCATTATTTTCTGTAATGTACTGATAAACATTAGACTTTCATATATTTTAGATTCATTACACACAACTGAAGTAGTTCAAGCCTTTTCTTGTTTTAATATTGATGATTTTGGCATACAGCTCATGACAACCCAAAATTCCTATCTCAAAAAATTAGCATATCATGAAAAGGTTCTCTAAACGAGCTATTAACCTAATCATCTGAATCAACGAATTAACTCTAAACACCTGCAAAAGATTCCTGAGGCTTTTAAAAACTCCCAGCCTGGTTCATTACTCAAAACCGCAATCATGGGTAAGACTGCCGACCTGACTGCTGTCCAGAAGGCCATCATTGACACCCTCAAGCAAGAGGGTAAGACACAGAAAGAAATTTCTGAACGAATAGGCTGTTCCCAGAGTGTTGTATCAAGGCACCTCAGTGGGAAGTCTGTGGGAAGGAAAAAGTGTGGCAGAAAACGCTGCACAACGAGAAGAGGTGACCGGACCCTGAAGAAGATTGTGGAGAAGGACCGATTCCAGACCTTGGAGGACCTGCGGAAGCAGTGGACTGAGTCTGGAGTAGAAACATCCAGAGCCACCGTGAACAGGCGTGTGCAGGAAATGGGCTACAGGTGCCGCATTCCCCAGGTCAAGCCACTTTTGAACCAGAAACAGCGGCAGAAGCGCCTGACCTGGGCTACAGAGAAGCAGCACTGGACTGTTGCTCAGTGGTCCAAAGTACTTTTTTCGGATGAAAGCAAATTTTGCATGTCATTCGGAAATCAAGGTGCCAGAGTCTGGAGGAAGACTGGGGAGAGGAAAATGCCTGAAGTCCAGTGTCAAGTACCCACAGTCAGTGATGGTCTGGGGTGCCATGTCAGCTGCTGGTGTTGGTCCACTGTGTTTTATCAAGGGCAGGGTCAATGCAGCTAGCTATCAGGAGATTTTGGAGCACTTCATGCTTCCATCTGCTGAAAAGCTTTATGGAGATGATTTCATTTTTCAGCACGACCTGGCACCTGCTCACAGTGCCAAAACCACTGGTAAATGGTTTACTGACCATGGTATTACTGTGTTCAATTGGCCTGCCAACTCTCCTGACCTGAACCCCATAGAGAATCTGTGGGATATTGGGAAGAGAAAGTTGAGAGACGCAAGACCCAACACTCTGGATGAGCTTAAGGCCGCTATCGAAGCATCCTGGGCCTCCATAACACCTCAGTAGTGCCACAGGCTGGTTGCCGCCGTGCCACGCCGCATTGAAGCAGTCATTTCTGCAAAAGGATTCCCGACCAAGTATTGAGTGCATAACTGAACATAATTATTTGAAGGTTGACTTTTTTGTATTAAAAACACTTTTCTTTTATTGGTCGGATGAAATATGCTAATTTTTTGAGATAGGATTTTTGGGTTTTCATGAGCTGTATGCCAAAATCATCAATATTAAAACAAGAAAAGGCTTGAACTACTTCAGTTGTGTGTAATGAATCTAAAATATATGAAAGTCTAATGTTTATCAGTACATTACAGAAAATAATGAACTTTATCACAATATGCTAATTTTTTGAGAAGGACCTGTATTTCCTAAAAGTAAAGCCCTTTGAAAGCAGAATACCTGATTGGCTGCAAGTACATTACCCCCATCACAGTTTGCATGCTTCTGAGTATTATAGGAGGCTGAAACTTAGTCAGGTTTCGGTATTTATTCTAGTTTTTATTCAAATGCAAATTTAATGATTTTAAAATAAATAAATAACTGCATCCCTTGTGGTTGTTTTTTTTTTTTTATATATATTGTGACAGCAGGAAGGTAAAGTCACCTGGTTGCATCCAGGGGGGTAGATATATTTCGCCCAAATTCAGGCTTTACGCCGACTTATACAACTAGGTGGAGAGTTGTATACGCCCAGCTGAGGCTAGTGGGCTCATGGATGACTCATACCTCTAGGGAGAGTGTGGGGCGTCGTGCAGACAGGGAGTTGATGAGACCAGCTGAAGCTTGTCAGCTCATTTAGGCCTCTATAAGAACTCCCAGATTCATTAGGTGTTAGCTCATGCCTGGACCCAGACCTGTGTGGACTGTCTAGGGAGAGTGAACCCCTGTGCGGTGAGACAAAGCCTGTGTGGCTATTTGCTTGGACATTTAAAACCAGGGACTTAGGGACTAGGACAGCACTAGGCTGATCCCAGTTGTTAGTTAGGAAACCTGTATGTTTAGTCAGAGGTCAAGTTGACCAGGATTTATTTTATTTATGTTTCTTTTGCTTTGCTGTGTTTTGTCACTGTAAATAGAAAATAAACCGCACCTTTTTGATTTTGAAAACCACAACCTCCGTTTGCTGGGCCTGTTTTTGTGTGGGGAGCCCATCCCGGGGGTCACACACACCCGCTGCCGAGCTAACCCCCTCACAGTTGGTGGAGAACCAGTGGCAGTTTTTTTTTAAGCCAGCATGGAGGAGATACTGAAACAGCTGGCTCTAGCAAATGCCAATCAACAGCAGACAAATGCAGGTTTGCAAAGGAGCCTTGCAGCCCAGCAGCAAGCTCATCAACAGAGCCTTGCAGCTCAGCAACAAGCCCAGCAGCAATCTGAGGCCCGCTTCATAGACCTGTTACAGAAGCAAGAGCAGAGACTACAACAAATGGAAGCAGTAATGCAGCAACGTCCGCAGACCAGTGAGGAAAGCCGTCCCACTAATACCGCGTCCTTTGGGGTGAGTCGTTTATTGACAAAAATGACTGGAGAGGATGATCCAGAGGTATTTTTGACCACATTTGAAAGGACCGCTGAAAGAGAAAAGTGGCCTGAGGAGCAGTGGGCTGGACTGGTGGCTCCTCTGTTAACTGGTGAATCGCAGAAAGCTTACTATGACCTAGAGCCTAACCAAGCAAAAGACTATGTGATGCTAAAAGCTGAAATTTTGGCAAGGCTGGGTGTCACCCAGGCTGTCCGGGCTCAGCGTGTGCATAACTGGACTTTCCAGCTTGGAAAACCCCCCAGGTCTCAAATGTATGATCTCATTCACCTGAGCAGAAAGTGGCTACAGCCAGAGACTTTGTCCGCACCAAAGATTGTGGAACGTGTTGTAATGGATCGGTTTTTGAGAGCTCTTCCTACTGCCATCCAAAAGTGGGTAAGCCATGGAGACCCAGAGACGGCCGATGGTCTTGTGGATCGTGTGGAGAAATACTTGGCTACAGAGAACCTGACGGCCTCTTCCAGAGACACTCGGACTTTCCACCCTAAGACCAGACCATCCCCAGGGGCGGATAAGAGGATTCCAAGGGGTGAGGGTGGAGAGAGTGAGAGGGTGGGAGCTCTACCCCAAGTTTGGCGAGAACAGCCTGGGAATAGCAAGGTAGCTGTTATTTGTGTGCATGGGGACACCCGAGAGTATCCAGTGACTACAGTGTGTTTCGAGACCCCCAAAGGTACCCTCTCTCATCCAGTGGGCTTAGTATCTCAGTTACTGCATGACGCCATTGTGGGAAGGGATTTTCCGAAGTTCTGGGAACTGTGGGATGATCCTGAGCCCCCCACTGGTGCCCCTATGTACCAGGAATGTGATAGCCAGAACTCCCCTGAGAGTGGTGAGGACTCTCCGGAATTTCCCTTATCAGTATTGGCAGGGGAGACTCAAGAAACTGGAGAGGAGCCCACCTCCTCAGACGAAAACCTACCGTCTGTGGAGTTTTCTGATCTTGAGGTTCACAGGGAAAACTTTGCCACAGAACAGTTGAAAGACCCCGCCCTAATAAAGGCACGGGAAAACGTAGTGAAAATAGATGGCGAGTTAGTGAACCCAGATAATACCTGCACTTACCCATACTTCAGCGTAGAGAAGGACCTACTGTATCGGGTGGCAAAAAGGGCAGAAGAAACCGTTGAGCAGCTTGTGGTGCCCAAACCTTACAGGAAGTTGGTGTTGGAGTTGGCCCATGGGCACATTCTTGGAGGTCATCTGGGGACAGAGAAAACCCGAGAGAGGGTATTACAGAGATTCTATTGGCCGGGGGTGATGAAGGACATAGAAAATTATTGTTCCTCCTGCCCTGTGTGTCAGAGGTCGGCCCCGATGCCACATTTCCGTAGCCCGCTGGTCCCTCTACCCATCATTGAGGTCCCGTTTGAGAGGATCGCCATGGATTTGGTAGGGCCTATAATCAAGTCCGCTAGGGGGCACCAGTACATATTAGTTATAATGGACTATGCCACCCGTTATCCAGAAGCGATCCCTCTCCGAAATACCTCGGCCAAAACCATAGCCAAAGAGCTATCTCTTGTGTTTAGCCGGGTGGGTATTTGTAAAGAACTGCTTACGGACCAAGGTACACCCTTTATGTCCCGGGTTATGAAGGAGCTGTGTAAATTGTTCAAAGTGACGCAATTACGTACATCTGTGTATCACCCCCAAACCGATGGGCTGGTTGAAAGATTCAACAAAACCCTAAAACAAATGTTGAAGAAAGTGGTGGATAGAGATGGAAAGGATTGGGACTGTCTACTTCCTTATCTGATGTTTGCTATTAGGGAGGTGCCCCAATCCTCTACGGGATTCTCCCCCTTTGAGTTACTGTATGGGAGACACCCAAGAGGGCTGTTGGATATTGCCAAGGAAACTTGGGAAAGTGAGAGTTCTCCCCACAGGAGTGTGATTGAGCATGTCGCCCTGATGCAAGACCGAATTGCACAGGTAATGCCCATCGTGAAGGAACATTTGGCCCAAGCGCAGTTAGCACAGCAGAGAGTGTACAACCGTGGAGCCAAGACCCGTACCTTTTCCCCGGGGGATAGGATACTGGTACTTGTCCCTACGGTTGAAAGTAAATTCCTTGCCAAATGGCAAGGCCCCTATGAGATAATGGAAAAAGTGAGCGAAGTGAATTACAAGGTCAGACAACCAGGAAGGCGAAAGCCCGAACAGATCTATCACGTTAATCTGTTGAAAGCCTGGAGGGATAGAGAGTCCCTAGTCGCAGACACTTGGTCACCAGCTCAAACTGGTTGCGTGATTCCTGAGGTTGGAATAGCAGCCACCTTGTCACAACCCCAACAACAGGAGGTTAAGGAGTTTGTGCTTCACAACAAGGAGGTATTCTCTGAGCTGCCGGGACAAATATCTGGGGTAGAGCATGACATCATTACCCCGCCCGGTGAAAGGGTGAAGTTAAAACCCTATCGGATCCCAGAGGCCCGACGGGAGGCAATACGGGAGGAAGTACAGAAAATGCTGAACTTAGGGGTGATAGAGGAGTCCCAAAGTGATTGGTCTAGTCCCATTGTGTTGGTGCCTAAACCGGATGGGAGCTGGCGATTTTGTAACGATTTTCGTCAGTTGAACAAAGTTACAAAATTTGACACCTACCCCATGCCACGTATAGATGAGTTGATCGACCGGCTGGGAACAGCCCGATACATGACGACTCTTGACCTCACAAAAGGGTATTGGCAAATCCCCCTGGCCAAGTCGGCCAAAGAGAAAACCGCATTTGTAACCCCAGACGGGGCGTTCCAATATAAAAGAATGCCGTTCGGGTTACAGAATGCGCCGGCCACATTCCAGCGGAAAATGGACCAGATGCTGAGGCCCCATCGGAAGTATGCTGCGGCTTACCTGGATGACGTAATTGTCCATAGCACAGATTGGGCCTCACATCTGCCAAAAGTGCAAGCAGTCCTGGACTCTGTTCGGGAAGCGGGGTTTACGGCTAACCCCAAGAAGTGTACCATTGGGCAGGAGGAGGCCAAATATCTTGGGTACACCATTGGGAGGGGAGTAATAAAACCCCAACTCAACAAAGTCGAGGCCATCCAGAGTTGGCCACGTCCCAACAGCAAGAAGCAGGTACGAGCCTTTCTGGGAATCGCTGGGTATTATCTGCGATTCATTCCCCACTTTGCTTCTAAGGCTGTGCCCCTAACCAACCTGACGAAGGGGAAAGGGTCGGTCATGATTAAATGGACCCCCGAGGCTGAGGCAGCATTCCAATTCTTGAAACAAGCCTTATGTAGCCAGCCAGTGTTGTACTCACCCGACTTCTCTAAAGACTTTGTCGTACAAAGTGATGCGTCAGATGTGGGGTTAGGAGCAGTATTGTCCCAGGTCTGGAACGGGGAAGAGCACCCAGTCATTTACCTCAGCAGGAAGTTGAAGTCCCATGAGGTAAATTACGCCACCGTTGAAAAGGAGTGTTTAGCGGTGAAGTGGGCTCTAGATTCCCTTCGGTACTACCTGCTAGGTAGGCACTTTGACATGGTTACGGATCACGCTCCGTTAAAGTGGATGGCTCAAAACAAGGAAACAAATAGAAGAGTGAATAGGTGGTTCCTGGCCCTCCAGGAATTCAACTTCACAGTAAAGCATCGCCCTGGCGTTCAAATGGGGAATGTGGATGCTTTGTCTCGAGTACATGAATGCCTGATTGCTGGTGTTCCAACCCCGAGGTTAAAACAAGAGGGGGGGGTATGTGACAGCAGGAAGGTAAAGTCACCTGGTTGCATCCAGGGGGGTAGATATATTTCGCCCAGATTCAGGCTTTACGCCGACTTATACAACTAGGTGGAGAGTTGTATACGCCCAGCTGAGGCTAGTGGGCTCATGGATGACTCATACCTCTAGGGAGAGTGTGGGGCGTCGTGCAGACAGGGAGTTGATGAGACCAGCTGAAGCTTGTCAGCTCATTTAGGCCTCTATAAGAACTCCCAGATTCATTAGGTGTTAGCTCATGCCTGGACCCAGACCTGTGTGGACTGTCTAGGGAGAGTGAACCCCTGTGCGGTGAGACAAAGCCTGTGTGGCTATTTGCTTGGACATTTAAAACCAGGGACTTAGGGACTAGGACAGCACTAGGCTGATCCCAGTTGTTAGTTAGGAAACCTGTATGTTTAGTCAGAGGTCAAGTTGACCAGGATTTATTTTATTTATGTTTCTTTTGCTTTGCTGTGTTTTGTCACTGTAAATAGAAAATAAACCGCACCTTTTTGATTTTGAAAACCACAACCTCCGTTTGCTGGGCCTGTTTTTGTGTGGGGAGCCCATCCCGGGGGTCACACACACCCGCTGCCGAGCTAACCCCTTCACAATATATATAAATGTGAAGTTCACATTTAAAGGGTAACTCCACTATCGTGGGGGAAAAAAATAGCAAATAAAGAAAAAATAATATAGTACATATAATTGTGACACTAATCATATTGTAATTGAATGTTATTAACCACTTGCCGACTGCCACATGTACATTTACATTGGCAGAATACCTGTAAATCCCTTTGAATTTGCCGCCATGCAAGCACCTTCGCCGCGTGCTCGGTGAGCGTGCCCGTGGGTCCCGCACACTCGATGTCCACCGGGTGCCCACGATCGTCTCACAGAGCGGCAGAACGGTGAGATGCCTATGTATTATTCTAGGCTTAGGTAGAAGTACCAAAAAAGGGTTTACAACCACTTAAACTGCACATACTGTATCTGTCAACACTACTATGGGTCTGAATCCATGGATAACATTGTCAGAAAAAAGCAGGAAGCTCCAGAGGACATAGGAGGATGTCAGGATCAAGTATTTACAGTTATGCTGCATGAAAATAAATATACAAGCATTGATTATTAAATAAAGCACGGTATCATTGATTTGGGTCATTTTTATTTTTAGGTTTATCTACACTTTTGGATCCTAATTAGCCCTCCAAGTTCTCATCTTGGGACTACAAAATAATTAGCATTTATGTTGTGGACAATATAATGGGTGGGGAGTTTAAGTGTTTTATTAAAAAGACAACGGGGAAAGGCTGACACCACCTAGTCTACAAAAAGGCTGGGTGTTGTCAGACTACAAACGGGTTTAAGACAGTGGCGGCTGGTGCTCAATATTTGCTTGGGGGGCTGGCCCCCACTCAGCCAGCCAACCCCCCCGTCGCTTGATCGTGGCTTCTGCAGCTTCCACCCCTGCGTCTCCTCCAGAGTTTCGACGGTCGCTTCTCCTCTCGGCCAATCAGGGCTTAGGACACGCTGATTGGCCGGGAGGAGAAACAGGAATACATTAGTAAGTATTAATTTGCTAATGTCACACAACTGGGTGGGCTTGGGATGCAGTGCTCTGCGCACCAAGCAGCCCACCCTTTTTGAGCCTCAGGCTCTAATCATGTGCTTAAAAAAAAACAAAAAAACATTGAAATCAATGCATCCGGCACCCTGCATGTAGATTAGGGGCTGGGCACATGGATTAGGGGGGCGGTGCCCCTGCGCCCCATATGAGCGGCCGCCACTGGTTTAGAGCTGCATTTGCAAGGTCTTGGGGAAATGGTGCATGTATTACAAATTTTTACTGTATGGTTTTTGTTTTTTAATTTTGCACTGACATACACTTTAAATTTTATCTCCAGGATAAAAGATAAAGCCTCCATTGCAGTGTGGCTGTCCGGCCCTGCAATGGTTACATGCTTGTTTATGTCTAGGGTAACAGAAAAAGCAGTTTAACTGACCTGATCCATGTAGCTCCATCAATCATCACTCTCCTCTTCTTCCCCATGCCCTGGCTTTTGGAATATCTCTTTGTGTCCTCACATCCAATGTAGGGCTATGGGCTCCCCGCTGAGCAGGCTGATAACGGGTCCCACCTGCTCTTATCTATGGGGCGGTCGTATGGAAACAGATCACCTGTCCAATTACATGCATATAGCGTATAGCGTATCCAAGCAGCATGAATCATTAGATTCTTGTGGCTGGGATCACAAGTGTATGCCAACAACTGGGAAGCGGTCCCTGTTTATGCAGACTTTAATGCCCTGTACACACGATTGGATTTCCGATGGAATAAATCCGATGGATTTTTCCATCGGAAATCCGATGAAGCTGACTTCCATCAGTCTTGCCTACACACCATCAGTCAAATATCTGACCGTCCCAAACGCTGTGACGTAAAACACTCCGAAGAGCCGAGAAAAATTAAGTTCAATGCTTCTGAGCATGCGTAGACTTGATTCTGAGCATGCTTGGGTTTTTTCTCCGATGGAGTTCCACACAGACGATCAGAATTTGCTATAGTTTTTTTTTCCATCGATAAAATGTAAAACATGTTCTATTTTTTTATACCGATGGAAAAAAGACCGATGGGGCCCATACACGATCGGTTTGTTCGTTGAAAAAAGTCCATCTGTCTTTTTTCATCAGAAAAAACGATCGTGTGTACGCGACATAGCATGTTATCTTCTAAGATTTCCCTGTATTTGGCTCCATCCATCTTCCCATCAACTCTGACCAGCTTCCCTGTCCCTGCTGAAGAAAAGCATCCCCACATCATGATGCTGCCACCACCATGTTTCACGGTGGGGATGGTGTGTTTAGGGTGATGTGCAGTGCTAGTTTTCCACCACACATAGCGTTTTGCTTTTAGGCCAAAAAGTTACATTTTGGTCTCATCTGACCAGAGCACCTTCTTCCACGTGTTTGCTGTGTCCCCCACATGGCTTCTCGCAAACTGCAAATGGGACTTATGGCTTTCTTTCAACGATGACTTTCTTCTTGCCACTCTTCCACAAAGGCCAGATTTGTGGAGTGCACGACTAATAGTTGTCCGGTGGACAGATTCTCTCACCTGAGCTGTGGATCTCTACAGTTCCTCCAGAGTTACCATGGGCTTCTTGGCTGCTTCTCTGATTAATACTCACCTTGCCTGGCCTGTCAGTTTAGGTGGACAGCCATGTCTTGGTAGGATTGCAGTTGTGTCATACGCTTTTCATTTTCGGATGATGGATTGAACAGTGCTCCGTGAGATGTTCAAAGCTTGGGATATTTTTTTATAACCTAACCCTGCTTTAAACTTCTCCTTAACTTTATCCCTGACCTATCTGGTGTGTTCCTTGGCCTTCGTGATGCTGTTTGTTCACTAAGGTTCTCTAACAAACCTCTGAGGCCTTCACATAACAGCTACATTTATACTAAGATTAAATTACACAGAGGTGAATTCTATTTACTAATTAGGTGACTTCTGAAAGCAATTGGTTCCACTAGATTTTAGTAGACATGTGCATTTGTTTTCATCCGAATGCATTTTCGTCCGAATTTCATGGGATTTTTGCGTTCATTTTAACAAACGATAACGAATGTGCAGAGTCATAAAAAATGCTTTATTTTTGTTTCGACAACAGTTCGATATAGATAGAAGATTCGACATGATGGTGACAATAGCGATCTGTGTCTATCGAATCTGCGGTTGAATGTGCCCAACCTAACTCTATTAGTCTGAGATTATTCGACATAGAGAGAAAAGATTTGACATTATAGAGACATGATCCAGAGCCATATAATGTCTCTGGATCTAGGGTGCCCAAGGAACAGATATGCTCTGCCCTGACTACAAAACAATGTGCTTCTAGTTTGGATGAACAGTGTGCTGTGCTTAGAAACATCATACGTCTATCAATTACTCCTCTCTTGCATTTTCCCATAGGAAGAGACTGTCAGCACACAGCAGATAAAAGAGGAACATGTCCTGCCACTTTTGTTCCGCTAGTGTGAAGCCAGACATCAGTAAAATTGGCATCTATATGCAACCTTTCCATTTGGCGCCTCAGATTGGAGGAGGAAACAGTGTTTTGTGTTATATCCTGTGCAAATGTTTATCTAACTTCTCCAACTTGCCAATATGCCTTTTGTGTCACTGTGAGTTATATCTTTCACTGAAAGCAGATATATTTACAATGCAAGCTCAGAGGAATTCAGTCTAAAATAGGTCTTTGGATGACAATCACGTTAAGCATATGGTGGGAACGAAGAGTCATTCACAGAGCATAGAGTCAGTGACATAAATATGAGCTTTGAATGTGTTTTATAGTCTGAAAAATCTTTATATAAAAAGGTGATTACTGAGTGTAATTACTTGGTATGATTAGATCATCTATTTTCTGCAAGTTCCAAGTAGTACAGTTCAGAGCATGAAAAAGAGATTCTTGTCTGACAGTGTGTCCTCACAAATCCCAATTGTCCATAATTGGGAATAGGCTGAACAAGAAGGCTCTATATTCCTAATAAGGAAAATGTTAGGATATGGCTATCATTTTTAATGGCCCATTAAGACCCTCTGTACACTAGGTGCTTGGTCCCAGTGCATGGGGCTCCAGCATTTACCATATTTATCGGCGTATAACACGCACAGGCGTATAACACGCACCCTAACTTTAAGAGGGAAGTTTCAGGGAAAAAAAATTCCACAGACCCCTGCGTATAACACTTAGGCACAGTTTACCCTCTATTTTCAGGGAAAAAAAGTGAGTGTTATATGCCAATAAATACAGTACTTATAGATGGAGGGCACAGGTTCACCATCCAGCCCTGCTGCCAACAGCCCATCAAAGTCTATAAGACTCTGACAGCTGCATTTTGCTGGATGGTGCAAACAGCAGTACTGGTGTTTAAGGCGGTATGAGCCAGAGATGAATTTTTCGAATGAAGATTGCTTGCATTCTTGGCATTCATCCCTGGGTGCATACTGCCCTAAGCAGAAGTACCACTGAGTGCTGTGCCCAGACCTGTTCAGCAGTGTGCATGTAGGCTATAAGGGAAAAGTGAATAGTGAGGGCTCAGTCTTTTTTTTTTTAACATATGTACAATCTGTGTTTCACAAACTAAACATTTCATATATGACACAGAATTCTGGGATAACTCTAGGTTTTCTCAAGGGATAGCACAGCAGCACTTTCTCTTTTCAGAAAGGCTTTCTCTGATTATAACCTCAAATCCATACAATGAGAGGGGGATGAATCAGTCCTTTGACTCATTTACTTCTGTAAATGTCCCAGCTTGAGCGATTGAGCTCTATAAACAAAAATGTTTTCTTACAACAGGGGGCAATAATAAACTGGAAACTGTAATACTAAAAGTTCTATCTGCTGGAGAAGCTTTGGTTTCTCTATGAAATGTTTAAGTTTTTTTTTATCTGTATGTGATATTCATTTTATTCATGTTTTTTGTAATCTTATAATAGTTATACATTCTTATATTTTTTACAATCAGGTTCACCAGACTGACAAATTTTCTGTTCCAAAAAAAACTGTTAAAGTGACACTAAACAGCATCCTTGTTCTCCAAGATTAAGTCACACACATCCACTAAAAATGAAAAGGTAAGTCCCTAACAATTCAATAAATTCAATAATAGCGACAGCCGCACTCACAGTATTTTACAATTCAATACTAAATGGATTTGTAAAAAAGGGGAAGTGTTGCGCTGTCATAACACAGAAATATAAATGCAAATCAAACAATCATAAAGTAAATATAGTGCAAAAAAAATGTAAATCAATTCATCACATATAAATAAATAAATCATATAATAAAGTTCAGGTGATCATGCCAGAAAAAGATGTGCAAAATCAAACATAATTATGCAGATGACAAATAGTCCCATTTAGGTTGATAGTGTTATAACCGTGCTCCACACGCACACTTCATATTTTTCTAGTATTGTAAGTGATCATCAAGCAGTGCAAGTTGGCTTCTTACCAGAATCATAGACCTTGGACAGGTCTAGCCTCGCTTTAGTGCAAAAAACCTCACACTACAGTTATTATTCATAACTCCCATCAAGAGGCCAATACAATATTCAATTGCATTTTATGGCTCTCCAGATCTCTCCACAGAGTGTTAGTCACACAGAATTATATGGAGCAAGATGTGTTCAAGAAGAGGGTAGACATATTCATTGCGCAACGTCCTCCAGTCAATTAAATAAAAAAATAAAAAAATAATACTCACAAAAGTATACAAAAAACGGGCATACGTTACGGTTTCTCATCCTGACGTCACCGCTTTGTCCTCCGTCCGACATACGTTTTGTTGAAAGAGACTTTGTCACTGGGGCAACAGAGACCTGGTCCAACAGAGACCTGGTCCAAATAATTTGGTGGAGGGGGGATTATGGAGTGGGGTTGTTTTTCAGGGGTTGGGTGTGGCCCCTTAGTTCCAGTGAAGGGAACTCTTAAGGCTTCAGCATACCAATACATTTTGGACAATTTCATGCTCCCAACTTTGTGGGAACAGTTTGGGATGGCCCCTTCCTATTGCATCTGTCCAATGACTACTCACCAGTGCACAAAGCAAGGTCCATAAAGATATGAATGAGCGAGTTTGGGGTGGAGGAACTTGACTGGCCTGCACAATCTCAACCCAATAAAACACCATTGGGATGAATTAGGTCTCATGTACACTGCTTCTGGTAAACGGACGTTTAGGCCTCATGCCCACGGACGTTTTTACAGCCGCGTTTTTGAGCGTTTTTTACAGCTTAAAAACGCCTGTCCATGGTAGTCTATAGCTTCATGCCCACCTAGACGTTTTTGAGCTGCAAATAGCATAGGCGTTTTTAAGCTGTAAAAAAAACCCAGGACCAGTGCGTTCTTTGGCGTCGGCGTTAGGCATAAAAAAAACGCAAAGCATTAAAAAACGCACGAAAACTAGCAAAAACGCAGCGATTGCGTTTTTGAGCTCCGGCGTTTTTGTTTTCGAAAAAAATACGGTCTAAAAATCTATACAATAACATGGACAGGTGTTTTTAAGCTGTAAAAAACGCTCAAAAACCCGGCTGTAAAAACGTCCGTGGGCATGAGGCCTTAGGATCAGTTGTGCACTTTTTTCAACTGCTCCTGAACTCTCCTCTATGTTATCTTATCAGTACATGTACACTGGTTCGTTTATAGTCCTTTCTAGGCAGTTGTGTATACAGGCTTTTTCTTGAACCCAAAAAAATGCATTCAGAAGCTGTGTTTAGAGGCAGTTGAAGCGCCAGACGCGGCAACTCGCATTTAGCAGTGTTTCGTTTACAGACGTTTTTCATTTTAACAAAAATAAAAAATAAAAAAATCCCAAATGCTTCTGCATGTAAACACGGCTAAACACCAGTTTTTAAGCCCCATGCACACAAGACGCAGGTGCAAACTCTGCTGAACACATGTTTTTAAAGGCTGAAACCGGTGTTTAGAAATGCCAGTTTTGCCGCGATTGCAGCCACGTTTAGCTGCGTTTTAGTCTATAAGCGTTTAGTTAAGAAACATCATAAGACCCTCCCTAAGCTCAAAAAACAGTATTATTTAACCATTTCAGCCATTTTGTGAGACCAGAGTGAGTAGCAGCAGCTGAGAGCAGCAGTATACTTGTATTTAGCGTGTCACTTGCCACATCACCTGCCACAAGCTATGGATTGTCCACTTGCCACGTCACCTGCCACAAGTTGTGGATTGTCCACTGGCCACATCACCTGCCACAAGTTGTGAATTGTCCACTGGCCACGTCACCTGCCACAAGTTGTGGATTGGCCACGTCACCTGCCACAAGTTGTGAATTGTCCACTTGCCACGTCCCCTGGCCACGTCACCTGCCACAAGATGTGAATTGTCCACTTGCCACGTCACCTGCCACAAGTTGTGAATTGTCCACTGGCCACGTCACCTGCCACAAGTTGTGGATTGGCCACGTCACCTGCCACAAGTTGTGAATTGTCCACTTACCACGTCCCCTGGCCACGTCACCTGCCACAAGATGTGGATTGACCACTGGCCACAAGTTGTGGATTGTCCACTTGCCACAAATTGTGGATTGTCCACTTGCTACGTCACCTGGCCACAAGTTGTGGATTGACCACTGGCCACGTCACCTGGCCACAAGTTGTGGATTGTCCACTGGCCACGTCACCTGCCACAAGTTGTGGATTGTCCACTTGCCATGTCACCTGGCCATGTCACCTGCCAGTCACCTGGCCACGTCACCTGCCACAAGTTGTGGATTGTCCACTTGCCACGTCACCTGCCACAAGTTGTGGATTGTCCACTTGCCACGAGTTGTGAATTGTCCACTTGCCACGTCACCTGGCCACGTCACCTGCCACAAGTTGTGGATTGTCCACTTGCCACGTCACCTGCCACAAGTTGTGGATTGTCCACAATGCAATGCAAGCAATTACAGTTTTTTTTATATCTATTTTAATGGTTTTTCAACATTTGCCATAATTTTTTAGATTTCTAATGTAAAAATATAGGTCACCTTTAAAAACGGTTAGAAACGTGGAAATTTTTGCGTCTGAACTAATTTTTTTGCTTTCAGAAAAACAAGGTTAAATGCAACTGCATATAAACGGCAATAAACGAGACAGTGTACATGGTCACATAGGATAACATTGAATGAGTTCAGGGGCAGTTGAAAAAAGTGTCCAACTGCCTCTGAACGCGAGTTTAACAGCGTCCCGTGTGCATGGGGCCTTAGACACTGGTTTCCAGCTGTCAAGTTAAATCGTTCAGGAGAGGTTAAACAACGCCCCGCGTACATGAAGCCTTAGAGCAGAGACTGCGAGCCAGGCCTTCTTGTCCACATCGGTGCCTGACCTCACAAATGTTCTTCTGAAAGAATGGTTGAAACATTCCCATAGACACATTCCCAAATCTTGTGGACAGCCTTCCCATGAGTTTCAAAGCTGGTATAGCTACAAAGAGCGGGAAAACGCAATATTGAACCATACAGACGAAGACTGGGATGCAATTAAAGTTCATGTGCGTGTAAAGGCAGGTATCCCAATACTTTTGACATTTTAGTCTATATACTGCATATATATATACACGTATATATATATATATATATATATATATATATATATATATATTTATATTTATTTATTTATTTTACAAAACTTTCACCAGTCAGTGCCCCTGATCACTGCCCACAACACCAGTTATATGATGATGATGTACTGCACTGGTGACAGTATGTAAAAAAAAAATTGACAAAAAAACTAATGTTTTTAATGTCTTAATTTTCCAAAAAATTGTAACAAATAACTACAACTTCAAAAAACTTGGCATGCCTCTTACTAAATACCTTGAACTGTCTACTTTCTAAAAAGGGATTGTATGGGGGTATTTGTACTGTCCTTGCATTTTAGAGCCTCAAGAAATGAGACAGGCCATCAGTGCATCAGGATTGATCAATGTTCAAATTTACAGTATATGCCATAGTTTGTGGACGCTATAAATCTCACACAAACAAATTAATATATACTGATTTGGGTTATTTTTACCAAAAAAAATGTAGCAGAACACATTTTGGCCAAATCTTTTGAAGAAAGATTATTTATTTGCAAATTTTATATGTATATATATATTTTTTTTTCTTCAACATTTTCGGTCCATTTTTGTTTATTTAGCAAAAATGTTAAAACCCAGTGGTGATTAAATACCACCAAAAGAAAGCTATGTCTAAAAAGAAAGCTAAAAATGTTATTTGGGTACAGTGTTGCATCACTGAATAATTGCCATTCAAATTGCAACAGCGCTGAAAGCTGAAAATAGACCTGGGTAGAAAGGGTGTTAAAGTGTCCGGTATTTAAATGGTTAAGCAAAAGCATTGCGCATCATATGGAGCACAGCCTGCATATGAAATTGTAATTATATTTGTACAAACCAAATTTGCCTAACGAGAAAATGCATTTCCTGAAGAAAATGCATGGGAATGCTGAATAGCTGAATTGCTAAAGCTAACTGGATGAATAGCTTAAATCCGTGAGAAAAAGTTGAAGTGAGAATAGTTGGAAAAAGTAGGAATGGTTTTAAAATAAACATTAATTTCATTAAAAAAGTTTAACACCACCACTAATGTATGAAAGATGTGGAATATTTAAAGGTTTTTTGAAAAGTTGACACTAAACTGAATTGTTGGCTTTAAAAGTTTGCAAAGAATAAGCCCAATACACACTCTGTTTAATCGATAACATTTCCTGAAATGATCACTAAACTTAAACAGCTTTTTCACAAAAACTGTAAAATATATCCAACTGAAAAGATATAGCCGGATAGCTGAATATTTTGTGAACATTTTAAAGTTTGTTTGGCGTCTGTAGGTGAAAGTATGAAGGAGCTGAATGTTTTTGGAGCGGAAGAAGATTTTAAGGATTTGAAGCATGCTCTCATTCACTTCAATGTTAAAAAAAGTGTTAAAAAGCTTAATATTTTAACCACTTCAATACCATGCACTTATACAGCTTCCTGCCCAAGCCAATTTTGAGCTTTCAGCGCTGTCGCAATTTGAATGACAATTGCGCGGTCATGCTACACTGTACCCAAACAAATTTTTTATCATTTTGTTCCCACAAATAGAGCTTTCTTTCGGTGGTATTTGATCACCTCTGCGATTTTTATTTTTTGCACAACAAATAAAAAAAGAGCGAAAATTTTGAAAAAAACGACGTTTTTCTTTGTTTCTGTTAATTTTTTTTGTAAATAAGTACCTTTTCTACTTCAATGACGGGCACTGATAAGGCGGCACTGATAAGGCGACACTGATGGGCACCGATGAGGTGGCACCAATGAGGTGGCACTGATGAGGTGGCACTGATGGGCACTGATGATGGGCACTGATAGGCGGCACTGATGGGCACTGATATGTGGCACTGGTATGCGGCACTGATTGGCACTCATAAGCGGCACTGATTGGCACTCATAGGCGGCACTGATAGGTGGCACGGACGGGCACTGATAGGTGGGCACTTATGGGCACAGATGGGCACGGATAGGCACGGATGGGCACTGATAGGTGGCGCTGATGGACACTAGTAGGTGGCACTGATTGACACTGATGCCCAGCAATGCCAGCCACCACACATTGAGGTGGTGCCATCATAGTGCCAGTCAGTGCCCATTTGTGGGCACTGATTGGCATATTTTTTATTTTTTTTATTTTACTACATGTGGATGGCCACATGCTTGGGGCTTCCCTGTGGTCCTGGGGGGCTTCCCTGGTGGTCCAGTGTGGGTATCCGAGGGGGGGCTGCGCTGATAAACAATCAGCGCGAACCCCCCCTGTCAGGAGAGCCGCCGATCGGCTCTCCTCTACTCGCGTCTGTCAGACGCGAGTGAGGAAGAGCCGATCAACGGCTCTTCCTGTTTACATTGTGATCAGCCGTGATTGGACACGGCTGATCACGTGGTAAAAAGCCTCCGCCGGAGGCTTTTTACCGAGATCAGTGTAGCGGTGGGTCAGACTGACCCACCACTCCACCGATCGCCGCGATGCGCGCCCCCCGGGCGCGCGGCGGCTGTTATCCCGCAGGACGTCATATGACGTTCAGTGTGGATAACAGAACCACTTCCCGGACGTCAATCTGCTATTGACGGGGTGGGAAGTGGTTAAAAAGTATAAATAGTAGAAAAAAAGTTGAAGAAGTCCCATCATAAGCTGAAAGAGCTGAACATTTTAAAAGTTGAATGGTTTTATTAGCTGAAAGTATGCAGAAGTTACGCAGAGCCAAATAACGTACGGAAATCAAAAAACGAATAACAATAGTGGGAATGCTACTGAGCATTCCCACTAAATATACAAGTAATTTATTCTTACAACCACACAGTAAATTAGAATGAATATAAAACATTTATACGTATATCTTGAATACCTGTCAGGTTTTTATTGCTGTCTGTGCCCCAGTAGAGTTATCATCTTTCTTTGCCATGTTTTCCATTATTATCAAAAGTTTAAAAAAAATCTACATCTTGGGTTGTCTCCAGCACAGTTACAGAGGGGAAAACTTCTAATTGGGGACACTAGTTCTAGTGACTTTGATGACAATGAGGGACTCCCTTATTTTGGAGGGATTTCCTCAAACAAACTGTTTCCCCTGCAGTTCTTCTGATAGTGAGTAGTCAGTCAGTCAAACGGAACAGAATGTGGATGCAGTGAGGTCTGTTCTCAACTGTGACCAACAGCTCGCTATCAGAATGATTGCAAAGGAAATGGAAATCACCAGATCAATTGTTCAATAAATCGTGACTCAGGATTTGAACATGAGAAAGGATACCATTTTGGTAGTGTGGATACCGTCCAAAGAGACACTACACATGATCTGAGTGCCATCCCACCTGAAGACTTCCAGGAATGCTATGAAGAATGGAAAAATTGCTGGGAGCGTTGTTTACAGTGGCGAGAATAATTATTTGATTCCCTGCAGATTTTGTATGTTTGCCCACTTACAAAGAAATTAAGTGTCTATAATTCTTATTATAGGTGTATTTTCAATCATAGAGACAGAATATCAACCAAAAATCTAGAAAAAAAACACGATACAAATGTTATAAATTGAGTTGCAGTTCAATGAGTAAAATAAGTATTTGATCCCCTATCAACTAACAATAATTCTGGCTCCTACAGATTGGCTACAGTATGTGCTCATGTGGTACACAGATTAGTCCTGTTAATTTAGGAAGGTGCTCCTAACGACAACTCGTTTTGGTATAAAAGACACCTGTCCACAGAATATTTCTTCTATTTAAACCTCACCACCATGGGCAAGAACAAAGAGCTGTCAAAGGATGTCAGGGACAAGATTGTATACTTGCACAAGGCTGAAATGGGCTACAAGACCATCAGCAAGAAGCTTGGTGAGGAGACAACTGTTGGAGAGATATTTCGCAAATGGAAAAAAATAACCATCAATCGCCCTCGGTCGGGAGCTCCATACAAGTTTTCACCTCATGGGGCAAGGATGATCGTGAGAAAAATGAAGGATTAGCCCAGGACTACACGGAAGGAGCTTGTGAATGATCTCAAGGCAGTTGGGACCACAGCCACCAAACAAACCATTGGTAACACAATACGCCGCCATGGATTGAAATCCTTCAGTGCCCACAAAGTCCCCCTCCCCAAGAAGCCACATGTACAGGCCTGTCTGAAGATTTCCAATGAACATCTAAATGATTCAGAGAAGGATTGGGAGAAAGTGCTGTAGTCAGATGAGACCAAAATTTAGCTCTTTGACTTTAACTTGACTCGCTGTGTTTGGAGGAAGAAAAATGCTCACTATGACTCCAAGAACACCATTCCTACAGTCAAGCACTGAGGTGGAAACATGATGCTTTTGGGCTGTTTCTCTGCAAAAGGTATGGGCCAACTTTGCCTCATTGAGGGGCCAATGGACAGGGCCCTGTATTGTGATGTCTTAAATGAGAACCTTCTTCCTTAAGCCAGAACACTGAAGATGGGTCGTGGATGGGTCTTCCGGCATGACAATGACCCAAAACATTACGCCAAGGCAAGGAGTGGCTCAAGAAGAAGCACGTTAAGGTCATGGACTGGCCAAGCCAGTCTCCAGACCTTAAAGCGGACCTTCAGTCATTTTTTCTTTTCAATAATTTTTATTGAGAATTATACAGTACAAGTTATTTGTCAAGAACATTTGTAATAAAACAAAGTGAACAGGCACAGATAGCGAGGCTTCTCAATTACAAAACAATTGGTACAGCATGTATCCTAAGGAATACGTCTCTAACTTTGGAAGTCATAAGTTGCAAACGGAGGAATGTTAAAACGAAAACAGTGTAATGCAATCTTGAAACATGGGTATGGGGGGAGACAAGGTATCCTGTGGGTTTATAGAATTATAATCTGTGGGATAATTGGGGGGGTATGCATGTTTTCCAGGGCCAAGACCCAGATATGTGACTTGGCTTTTTCTGGGGAGAGGATCAATAATTTAAACTGTCCCAGGTGTCCCCATTGTAGGTATGTCATTAAACTAAGTGTAGGTGACCTTTATGTTTCTAGGTTCATATGTACAGAGGAACCGATAGGTCACAGGTAGCGTGAAGAGTTAGTGCAAAAGGTATATCAGGTGGGTGGAAAAGGGAAGAAGGAGTGGGGTTTTGTCACGTACCTGGTTTGGAGGCTGAAATGCTGAGAGGGCTCCCCTTGCGGCTAAGCGCAGTACACCCCTGAAGATGGTACAGAAGGTATAGTGCCCAAAGAAGCACAGGTTGCCGGATGGGTACAAGAGAGTAGAGCTGGTGGTCACCTGAAGTATATCGGATAATGCAGGATACACAGCTGGGCAAAAGTCTCTAGGAATCCTCAGCAACACTTGGCAGTGGTGTGTGCAGGAGACGGTAGTGGAAGCCAGGCCAGGGGTCAAACACTTTAGATCCGACAGGAGAAAGAGGCAGGTAAAAGGAACAGGTAGCAGTAGCAAGTCCGTGATGCAAGCCGGCATCAGACACTGGAGATAGCAGCAAAGTCGGTAAAGCAAGCCAGGGGGTCAAACCAGGAGAGCAGATCAGACAGGTCAGGAACAAGCCGGGTCACAACAGGAAATCCAAATAGGAGCAAGGGTACAGGAACACAGGGAAGCTGACGACAATCCAGCAATGTGATGGGCTCAGCAGCAGTCTTATATAGGCCATTAAGTGGCCGCATCTGTCACATTGTGCGTATGCCAATTAGCGCCTTCGTGCACGTTAGCACCGTTGCGGACCTGCGTACGCCCGTTCGCACATCTTGTAATAGTGCGCATGGCAATGTGCCGGAAACGTCCATTACCAGTACTGGCACTATTGCCAGTTCTCCTACGACCATTTCCCTAACAGGTTTGGAGGGTAGGGGAAAGATGGGGGGAAGGAGGCGTCTCCAGAGGGGGTCAGCAGTTCAGCAAGCCAGGTGTTTTATATGGATAATGGTGTAGTGGGTGATATGCACCCATAGGGTAATAGAAGTGAGCAGTCAAAGCACGGTGGTACGTGGTGTTTGATCCATGGGAGTCACAGTGATTCGAATTTGGACATTTTATCCAGTAAGATTGCCTCTGTTTTGGCGTGGATCATTGTCCGTGTTACTCTTTGTTTGACTGAAATTGTGCATAGTGTGGTTGATTTCCATGCTTTGGCTATGGTTTGTTTTGCTGCCGTGGTTACAAGGAGCATGAGTTTGAATTCACAGTGTGTTGTGGCTTGCTATTCATGAGCGCTACCGTTGGGTCAGGTGGCAAGGTAGTATTGAATATGGTGGAGAGGATATTGAACACTTCCAACCAAAAGGTGTGGGCTATGGGACATTCCCATCAGATGTGTACCTGAAGCAGTGGGAGGGAGGACATTTCAAGGGGTATGAATACTTTTTCAAGGCACTGTACATGCTTTTGAAGTAATGGTTAATTTAGGGGTGCAATTATTTTTTTGGGGTAAGGCCTCGTTCACAGAGGGTGTGCTACAGCATATGCCCATGAAGGGCCATGCTTACCTGCACAGGTGTTCAATGCATCCCTGTGCAGGCACTCCTGTTGATGGGGATGAAGCTGCTGCACAGACACAGACACTGCTCCCAATCTGACATTTCTGCAAGTGTGTCCGGAAAGGCGTAACGTGCTCAGGCGCTTTGGTACGCGTAAGTGCAAAATTCCTGTTAGCCATGCTCATGCGTGCACACGCCACTAAGACAGACACCAAGCGGACTATTTAAACAGCACTGATGAACTAGGAATTTGCCTTGTGGTCTACAGCGTTTCCTGCATATCTGCTACCCGTTCCTGTACCTGATCTCCTGTTGCTGACCTGACCTGCCTTGACCATGCTAAGAACTCTGCCTGTACCGACCCCTGGCTTGCCTTTGGACCACTTCTCTGGCTGCTGCCTTTGCTTCCCGGCCTCACCATTACTGATTCTGACCTGGACCCTGACTACTCTCCTGTCTGCTGTTTTGACCTTGCCTGACTCTGCCCTGTATCGTGAACCTGTTGTGCTCAGCCAGCCAAGTTCCTGCTGTCTGTCTGCCGTCTCTGTTGCTCAGCATCCTCGGTCCAGCCAGCATCCGGATACGCACAGGCGACTGTCCAGCATCTGTCACTGCATGAACTGTCACGTACTTGTTCTTCTCCAAGCTCTCTTTCCTCCTATTACCTTACAAGGGGTACTGAGATGGAGGTGTAAGATACACCTACCTCTCCACATCAGTCTCTATCACCAGGAACCTGACAAGGTGGTCTACGTTTAGGGCTGTGTCGCAGCATGAAATTCAGATTAGGAGTGTCTGTGTCCTGCAGCTAAATCTCAATTGACATTGATGGGACTGCCTGCACAGAACACCTCCCCATGCAGGTAAACACAGACCTCCACTGGCTTACACTTTAGTATGCCCCATGTGAATCTGCATTTTTATTTATGTAGATTACGAGAATGAATACCCCATAGGGTTTTGTAATGTGTAATTTTGTTCAAATATATTACCTTTCTCTGTAGGCACAATTTGGATAAAGATCTAAGGACTAGTTCACACCACAAAAACGTTCTCCAGATCTGTTCCGGGTGCTTTTTTGATGCGTTTCCAGATGTTGTTTTCTTCTTTTTTTCACACTACTAGGGTCCAGTGTGTTATTGATGCGTTTTTATGCATGTAGGTGCATTTTTTTTAATACATTTTATCACATTCCAGTACAGTTCTGAGCAGGAAAAATGTTCTACTTTTCTTTCTGGAACAGGAACGCACTGGAACTGCGAGCACTGGTGTAAACTATTCCATAGAAAACAATGTAACCTACATTCTATGCGTTTTGTATGCAGAAAAAAAGGCACCTGAACACATGTGGTGTGAACTAGCCCTAAGTGTTTTTCATTGGCTTTTTTTGGCACACGGGCTGATTTACTAAAATTGGAGAGTGCGAACTCTGGTGAAGCTCTGCAAAGAAACCATTTAACTTCCAATTTTTTTTGTAAAGCTATAGTAAAGCCTTAGAAAGTAAAAAAGAAACTGCGCTACAGGTGTGAAACTAGGCAGATATATCAAATACCTAGAAACAAACAAGGGGAAAAAGCAGCAACTATTCTGAAAACTAACAGTGCATACAAATAAGAAAAAATATATAGTCGCGCTAACTTATGAGTATAAACATAAGCCCACCACTGAATGATTGAAAAAAATTTCAAAATCACCACAGTGATAAATTATGTAAGTGCTCAGTGAAGAACAATAACTAAACAGTGTAAACAAAACATATGAAATAATACAAACTTAATTAATAATATTATTACATGCTTGAATAGGACCCTTAAATAATCAAGTCTAAAGTCCATACAAAAAAACACCCGTGATCAAGTGTCCATACTAGATGAAAAAAGAAAAAAGAAAAAAGAAAACAAAACAAAAACGATTCCAAATCTTCTTGTATTCGTGACTTTCACCACCACCAGTAAGAATTCCTGCTTACCAAAAAGCGATGGTCCCCTATGACGGAGGACCCCAAACAGCCTCAATTGATAATCAATAGGACTCCAAACTTCAGTGTATGTTGAGCCTCAATTTTTTTGGTAGCCAAAACGCTCATATACCATCATGCAGTACTCGATACGGAACATGGAAGGAAGGGAGGACACTAGATAGTGTAAAATCCTTGTCCTCTGGAGGCTACGATTTCCTCTTGTTCTGAAAGCCAGAAAACCCAATTATCGACTCTGTGGACGAGTTGTGGGGTGTACCAAGATGGCCGCGAGGCAACGTCACTTCAGCTGCGCATCGCGCATGCGCAATAGGATGAGTAGCGGCTATCTGATAACAGCTCTGTTTCAACGTTCGTTATTCCGGGCACCGGTCTTAGTTCCTTAAAGCGAGCCTTCGAAAGCGGCTGCCCTAAAAAGCCGAAGCAGACTCTAACGTGTATTTTTTTATTTAGTTTCCCAAGACCAAGATGGTTTTTGGTAAGCAGGAATTCTTACTGGTGGTGGTGAAAGTCACGAATACAAGAAGATTTGGAATCGTTTTTGTTTTGTTTTCTTTTTTCTTTTTTCATCTAGTATGGACACTTGATCACGGGTGTTTTTTTGTATGGACTTTAGACTTGATTATTTAAGGGTCCTATTCAAGCATGTAATAATATTATTAATTAAGTTTGTATTATTTCATATGTTTTGTTTACACTGTTTAGTTATTGTTCTTCACTGAGCACTTACATAATTTATCACTGTGGTGATTTTGAAATTTTTTTCAATCATTCAGTGGTGGGCTTATGTTTATACTCATAAGTTAGCGCGACTATATATTTTTTCTTATAGTAAAGCCTTGTTTTAAAAAAAACAAAAACAAACATGTTATACTTACCTGCTCTGTGCAGTGGTTTTGCAAAGAGCAGCATGGATTATTCTCTGCTTGGTTCCCACCTCCTGCCGGGTGCCCCAACAACAAGCAGCTTGCGTCTATTGACACATGGAGCAGCAGCTCGGCCCAGCCCCCTCCGTCTTCTGATTGGCTCACTAACTGTGATTGCTAAAAGCCGATCCGGATTGCGAGTCCCTGGAGAGGCAAGGCTCTTGTGGACATCGCTGGATCGAGAGGGGGCTCAGGTAAGTATTGGGGGGGGAGGGGGCTGCTGCACACAGAAACGTTTTTTACCTTCATGCATAGAGTGCGTGAAGGTAAAAAAGCTTGTGCATTTACAAACACTTTAAAGTGATACTAAAGTCTTGTTTTTTTATTTTAAAAATAACAAACATGTTTTACTTACCCTGATCCTCCTCTTCAGCTCTCCTGCCCGCATAGCAAGCAGTTTGCTATGAGGGCACCCGAGTTGAGCCGCTACTCTGTGTCCATTCTGACATGAGCCATGGCATGGCCCCGTCCTCTCCTTATTGGCTCACTGACTTTGATCGACAGCAGCGGGAACCAATGGCGTGGCGCTGCTGTCTCAGCCAATGAAGGAGAGTCCCGGACAACTGAGTCTATCGTGCAACAGCGCTGTATCGAAAGAGGGCTCAGGGAAGTATGGGGGGGGGGGGGGGCTGCTGCACACAGGTTTTCTTATCTTAATGCATAGAATGCATTAAGTAAAAAAAAAAAACTTCTGACTTTAGAACCACTTTAATTAACTACTTCCCGTCTGCCATATAGCAATATGACGGCCGCAAAGTGGTTTCATTATCTTGACTGATAAGCTGCACGGCGATGTGGTGTGTCAGTCTAACACACCGCATCACCGATCTCGGTAAAGATAACATAGGCTCTTTACCATGTGATTAGCTGTGCCCAATGACAGCTGATCACATTGTAACCAGGAAGTGCCGTTTATCGGCGTTTCCTCTTTTCGTGCTGACAAAGCGTGGGTAGAGGAGAGCCGATCGGCTGCTCTCCTGACGGGGGGGTCTGCACTGATAATAAGCACATTGATTATCAGTGCAGACCCACCAAGGATGCCCACCCATGACCACCAGAGGTGCCAATCAGTAATGCCTACCAATGCCTCATCAGTGCCGCCTATAAGTGCCCATCAGTGCAGAATTTTAGTTCCCATAAGTGCCACCTATGCATGCCCATCAGTGTGGCCTTTCAGTTCCCATCACTGCCACCTATGAGTGCCCATCAGTGCTGCATATTATTGCCTCATCATCAGTGCTGCCTTATCAGTGCCCGTCAGTGCAGCCTCATCAGTGAAAGCGGTTGTATACCCGCTGACTTTTTTTTTTTTAAAACCTGTAAAGGAAAAAGGCATAATGAGCTAGTATGCACCGCATACTAGCTCATTATGAAATACTTACTTTAGAACGAGGGGTCGTGTCCCTCCCGGTCCACGCCGAGGCAGCTGACATAATGCCTCGGCGTGTCTTCTGGGTATCGTGGCTCCAGCGCCGTGAGTGGCTGGAGCCGCAATGTCGTCACTCCCGCGCATGCGTGAGGGAGACTTCTTTCCGGCAAGGTCCAGCATCCAGCCTTAAGCCGAGAATCCCTGTGCGCATGCGCCGCTGCAGTCAGCGGCGCAGTGCAAGGGGAATATCTCCTAAACCGTAAAGGTTTAGGAGATTTTTTTTTACCTACAGCTAAGCCTTACCTGTAGGTAAAAGTTTAAAAAAATAAAAACAGTATACAACCGCTTGAAGTAGAATTATAAAATTGTATTACAAAAACAAAGAAAACTTTTTTTTCTAACTTTTTGGTCTTTTATTTGTTTAGCAAAAAATAAACAACCCTAGTGGTGATCAAATACCACCAAAAGAAAGTGGAAAAAAAAAGATAACCATTTTGTTTTGGTAGTGTTGCATGACCGCGCAGTTGTCATTAAAAATCCAACAGCGCTGAAAACTGGCCTGGGCAGGAAGAAGGCATTGAAGTGGTAAAACAAGCTGAAGTTAGAAGCCGATTGGCTACCATGCACAGCTGCACCAAATTTTGCACGCTCCAGTTTTAGTAAATCAACCCGTGTGCCAAAAACAAGCCGATTAAAACCACTGAGCCCGATCGGCTGCACTCTACTCCTTCACATTACGTTCCCGTAACTGAAAGCCTTTCAGCAAACCATACAGACCATCTGCTTACCTTGACACGCTCACACTGTTTGAAGAACAAATCCTGAAAGTGTAAAGATCAATATTTACTACCCAAACAGAAAAATTTCACGATTAGCAAGTCTAAGGAGCAGCGAAAAAATAACGGATTCCACTGCGACTTTTATTCGCCTTCAGATGCTGAATTAAAGCTCATTTATAAAAAATTATTAAATGATTCTGAATAAAAACAAAGTAAGTGATGTTGCTGTGAATTAGGCAGATCTGTGTGTGTGTAGGCTTCACACTACAGAGCTGGCCAGCTACTTCTCTGCACTGTAGTGAGGCAGTGTGATGATAGAAGCTGTTCTATTATTAATAATAACGAGATCTTTGTACATATAAAGTAAAGGTAGGACAGATCCCCTGGCAGAGATCCCAGCATCCGTGTACATAGGACAATCAGAACAGTGTGATCGTACACAACACCGGACTAGCAGGAACTTCTCCCATCACCCCACGTGGCTCAGGCTGAGTCTCTTTAAACCGGGACCGGATGTGCCCTCTCCTCCTCAGACCTCCACCAATCACAGGCCGCTCAGCCAGCTCTGCTGACGCCAGTTCCTTTGTGTCTAGCCGGCAGGCTTGAAGAATAATTCTGACACAAGCTGACTGAGCTCCAGCGGCGGCCCCTTTAAATCAGCGCTGAGTGTCTGTAGGAGGCGGTACACCATGCCATTTGACTTCAGGAGGTGAGTGATTGGGGGGGCCCCCAGAGATTTGGGTGCACCGGTGTTATATGACACACTATCAATGAATGACCTGCTGCAGACAGGGAGCTGATGTTGGGCTATGGCATGCAGGGTGCTAGAAGAGTGCAGAGCTCCTAAAACTGCAGCAGCTGTGCATAGCAACCAATCGGCTTTCAGCTTTCATTTTTAAAGCTTAACTCAACAAGCTGACGATAGAAGCTGATTGGTTACTCCAGATTCTATATATGCCCCTCACTGAGTATCCTTCTATGTAATGTGCAGTACATGTGATGACTGAACATATAGTGTTGGTGTATGATCCAGCCGCTGACTTCTCCATATTACAGCAGATAGGTGCATATATTTGCATGCTCTGATCAGTGCATGTATGTACAGTGCCCCGATCACATGCTGTCATATCCAATCTGGTCATTGTATAATGTATTACAGGTATTTATACAGCACGTTACATACTGTACGTTCACATCAGCCTCTGCCCTCAAGAAGCTAACGCTCTGATCTCACGTGTATACATATACTAGAGCCAATTTAAACCACATTTATCTTTCCTGGACTGTGAGGAAGCCTGTGCAATCACAGGAAGAACATGCAAACTCCATGCAGATAGTGTCCTGGTTTGGATTGAAATCAAGGCAAGGCAGGAGTTCTGTACTGCCAAGTGAAGAACATGCAGCCACAGGTGTCAGTGATGATCTGCTGTTGCCCAGAGAATAACTGACCAATACTAAAAATATAATATATTGCAGCTTTCCAGTCTTTAGAATGATTTAAAGAAAACATTTTTATAAAATAAACATGTCATACCTGCATCGTGTAGTGGTTTTGCACAGAGCAGCCCCGATCCTCCTCTTCTTGGGTCCCACACCAGCGCTCTGGGCCCCTTGTCGAGTGCCCCCATAGCTTGCTGTGGGAGCACTTGTGCATGCTCACTCCATAAGCCCAGGTTCACACTGGGCTGTGGAAGTGAAGCCGTGCGAGTTCAGCTGAACTCGCACGATTTCACTCTCGCTGGCAGTCCCGATTTCAGCCGCGATTACAAAGACATCTGACACAGATGTCAATGTAAATCGCGGCCAAAATCACAAAAAGTAGTACAGAAACTACTTTTTGAATTGGGTGCAGCGCCGCACCAATTAGGACGGTGCCATTGCCCGCAATTTGCGGCAAATATCGCCGATTTGACATGTCAAATCGCACTAGTGTGAACCAGGGCTTAGACACAGAGGGGTTGATTTACTAAAACCGGAGAGTGCAAAATCTGGTGCAGCTCTGCATAGAAACCAATCGGCTTCCATTTTTATTTTATTTTTGCGTCAAACTTGAACAAGCTGAAGTTAGAAGATGATTGGCTACCATGCACATCTGCAGCTGAGTTTGCACTCGCTAATTTTGGAAAATCTGACCCGCTCCTGCCTCACTGACTGTGATTGACAGCAGCGGGAGCCAATGGCTCCGGCTGTTGCATCTCAGCCAATCAGAAGGGAGAGCCTTGGGTCTCGTGCATATTGCTGGATCGAGAGTGGGCTTGGTAAGTGTTGGGGGGCAGCTGCACACTGACTTTTTTTTACCTTCATGCATAGAATGCACAAAGATAAAAAACCTTCAGCCTTTCCAACCACTTTAAGCAGCCCATAGATAATGCAATTTTCTTTCCTTTCACCACAGGGGGAAGGAAGGAAAAATTTCTAGATTTCCCCCATCCACACAAACCATTTTGATGGGGGGAATCCCTCCTGAAGCGCTATTGTGTTCTGCTGGTAGGGAGCCTTTTCATAATGAGCATTGCTGGCGGCTCTAGCCACTGGCAGTGATCACATGAAAAAAATCTGACAGGCTGGTTGTACTGAAGGCGACCGATTGATCAACTTTCATACAACCAGCCTGCCCAGAGATTAATCAAATTTAGATGTGTCGGCTTTATGCTTTTTTTTTTTTTTTTTTTTTTTTTTTTTTTTTTTTTTTTTTCCACCTGCTGCTTTTTCCAGAAACACACTTCTAGTCCTAGGGTGATGATAATTTACTCGATCTATTGATCAGCAGTGTTGTCACCTTGGGACAGGAAGTATATACAGACTACAGTAAAAAGAGATAAAGTCACCCAGCACTTAATTGAAGATTAACCCCTTGACGCTACCTCCAGTAACCCTTTTAAAGCAAAACTAAACCCCCTTAGATATAGAGGGGGAGGCACGAGCTCTCAAACTGGGATCTCGGAGCTGCTCCATCAGGCACACGTAAAGGGGTTTTGGGAGAGCCGCTAACCTAGTACTTGGTGGTTGACTTTGGCTGGGAGAAGAGGGGGTCCTCCAGAACTTTGGGTTGGACTAGAGTGCCTTGCCCCATTGGGTTTTGCAGCCCTGGGGATCAGGGAGGTGCTTCCTGTTCTGGAGAGGATCAGTGATGCACCCTTAAAACTTTTTTGTGTGTGTTCACGTGCATTTTTTTTTTAATATATATTTTTTTTGATTCACATGATTCGTTTTTGTGCACCACACTGCAGGCTTGAAGAAAAAGTGAAAACTACAAATCTCAAACTTCATAGTCCCTAGTTCAGGAGCAACCAGGAGAGTGTGGCTAAATTCCTTCATACAGTGGGACCCTGGAGATTGAATGTAGCCACCTCTAAGAGGAAGTTGGATCATGACAGCAACAAAATGGATTTTAGAGGTGGCTGAGAGCAGTAGATCTTTTTTAGTTTAAGAATATGTGGTTGTTCTGTGTGTGTGTGTGTGTGTGTGTGTGTGTGTGTGTGTGTGTGTGTGTGTGTGTGTGTGTGTGTGTGTGTGTGTGTGTGTGTGTATATATATATATATATATATATATATATATATATATATATATATATATATATATATATATATTGTCTGGGAAGATTGCTACATTTTTTTTTTTTTTGGTCTGGAAGATGCATTGTACACTGGTGCTGTTCAATTGTAGTGCTGAATTTTTAACACATTTGTAACTTTTTATGTGAAAAACCTTTTAATAAAAAAAAAAAAAAATGAATATATGGTTGGAGGTACTATCAATGGACTACGAGTGCAGTCACCACACTGGGAAGTATGAGTTCCTATGCCACAATGACAGTTGGAACTTGTAGTCTTCCATTCACAGATCCCCCATGACGGGATGATGTGAGTGGAGTCATGCACAGCTGTGCCAAATTCAAAATTAACAGAAGCCTCTAGGGAGAAACCTCCATGACTCCAGGGGGCTGGAGAATGTTATGTTTCATGTTGCACCGAAAATTTGCCTCCTGCACAGGTTGGCACAAACTCTTCTTCAAGACTTCACAGGAGTTTCTGCCACTTACACCTCACAATGGTAAAAGCATAGGGCCGCTTTAAAGGCTTTTGTAGATAGGTGTTGCTGTCAAACTCTCCCTTTTTTAAATTCCAATACAGAGCTGTGTAAACACATACTGTATATTAGAATGAAAATAGCTGCAAGACTGCATTTTACCTGCTCTGCCTGTAAATCTGGACAATTCCACCGGTTCTGGCAGGAACTGGCTGAAAATGTGTTGCCGTCCCTGTTCGACAAATGTCAGTAGGTAGATTGACTTTTGTCAAACGGACAAGTTGGAAAACCTTTGTCAATCATTAACTACATATGCTGATCAGTGTATTCTTATGGCGGCAGGCAGGGCATTCCTTCATCCACCTCGTTTGTGTAGATGGAAGAACCAGTTTGAAAAAAAAAAAAAAACCCCATCTATGGCCAGCTTAAGGGCTCTTTCACACGGGACGGATCCGCCCCGTGAAGCTCCGCTTGCTCAGCGGGGATCGCTCCGTTGATCCCCGCTGAGCTGGTGGATGACTGGGCGGTCCCCGCACACTGTGCAGGGACCGCCCTGTCAGAGTGCCGCTCTCCCCTATGGGGGGATCGGATGACGACGGACCGTAGAGTCTGTTGTCATCCGCTCCGCCGAAGGATGGAAAAATAGGGTTTTCCTCCGTCACACGTTGGCGGAGCGGGTCGGATGCCAGGGGACATGTCACCGCTGACATCCGTGGCTCCATAGAGCTACATGGAGCATCCGTTCAGGTCCGCCTAAAAAACTGACAGGCAGACCTGAACGGACCGTCTGTGTGAAAGGGGCCTAAGGCTCCTTTCACACAGGCTGTCCAATCAGGTCAGCTTTTCAGGCGGACCTAACCGGACCCTCTAGTCTCTTTTATGGAGCTGTGGATGTCAGCAGACACGTGTCCGCTGACACCCGCCTCCATCCGATCCTGTCCGCCAAAAACAGATGGAGGGGTTAGGGCTGTCTGGTTCTGTGGTACCTCTGCCTGCGCTATATGCAGCATGAAGAATTTTTATTAGGGATGGATTATGTATACTTGCTTCCACAATAGTGTGTGTGTGTCCCATTTTGAAAGATTTATCCAGTTTTTCTCTCCCTCTCCCACATTGCTGGATAGAGATGGGGGACTGGGGGCAGCTGCTGCACAAAGAAGGCTTTTTATCTTATTGCATCAAGATAAAAAACCTTCTGCCTTTACAATCACTTTAAAATCTTTTAAGAAGGCACCATAATACAGTTTTTGTGAGGCAAGGCTAGACTTGCTAGAGACCATCAGCTTTTTTTTGTTGCTGTCCGTTTCCAGACAAAGGTTCTTTTACATGAGCGGTTTGATCAGGTCCGCTTGTCAGTTTTGCAGCTAGATCAGAAGCTCAATGTCTGTGTATGGGCAGGCATGCATCTGTTTATATTTTATTGCATCCAAATCGGTCTAGGTCTAAATAATAAGTTTGTGTGTAGTTTTTGTTTTTGGACCCAAGCCATGACGGATTAATGATAAAAGAATTTAAACACCTGCACATGCGTTTACATCCACCTGCTCATAGAGGCTCCATTGTGGCTCCATTTGCCTCCGCTCTCAAAATGGAGGGAAAAAATGAAAGGACACGTTGTCGCAAGAGTGTCATCGGTTCTGTTCGGCTTTAATTTGGCAGATCTGTTCATGGAGCCCCTGCTGTTCATAGTGAAGAGTGGCCACCTGAAAAAGGCCTAAGGCAGGCCATACATGGTGCTAATTTATTTTCTGCAAATACAGGTTGCAAGAAAGTAATTTGCATATATATCTCTATCGTATTCTTCACCTCTTTTAGAATGCATGAGACACTTTCACAAAATCTGCCTGCACCAGTGTTTAAATTCCAGTGTTTGTTTCAATTCCTAATTTGAGCACCTTCCAGGTGCCTTTAGACATTTGCCTCCATCCACCAGGGTGTAGAACCTTTTCCTGTAGACCTACAAGACCACATACACTACATATAAATAGAGAGAGATAAAGCTGCAGACTATTTTGTCCAATAAATACAATTCTGAAGATGTTGAAGTGGTCTTTTGGTAGTATAGGGACACACATGTAACTGTGACGTGTCACACTGATGTTTTCTAATACATGTTGACTAACCTACCAACATGTCCAAACAGAATACTCTCACTACCCAACTTTTCACATATAGCCTAGATCTGACCTACACTGTCCATCTTTGTACAGTTTGTGTTATCTGCATTTCATTTAAAGCAAACCTGTTTAGCTTGCCTAATATAATTAGTGACAAACAACTTCCACAATAAGAACCCATTGTATCTAGTGAGCTGATGCCTGTTGTAAATAGTGGAGGGCTTCAGGGAACAACGATGACCGGAGGTACTATTTTCTTTTGTCTTCTTGGGTTACATTAGTGCGGGAAGTCTGAGGTTGTAGTATTGTCCAAATATTTTGGTTGTGTTTATAAAAAGATGTGTATTCCCAAAACCAGTAAAATAGGCATGCAGAACCTGTGGGCTTACTGGAAGTAACCATTTATAGAGCAGCATGGGGGTTGTGGCAAAGAGCTGAGCAGACGGAATGTGTTTCAGAGTCAGAATTTGCAGAATGACAAATTGTTTTATGAAGCTATTTGTTAATTGACTGAGTTATTGATGGAGAAATAGGAGTCCCGTCTTGGTGGAAATGGCAATTCAGGAATTGGATTTCACTTTGAATCGTAGACCTAGGTACACAGCCACTGCACAAATACTGCTATTGTCTTCAATGATATCTAATGAGTTTTAGGAAAAATGGAACTGCAGCCATGTCTTTAGGGCCTCTTCTCTAATAGGACAATAGATGGGCTTAAAAAAGCTTGGTACAGAATTTTTTCTTTTTTCTAATCTAACATGCAGCCCATTGTTTACAATGTGCAACACACAGGCGCGTAAACAAGTGCTGCGTATTATTGAGTAAAAAAATTGAAATATCTGCATTCATGCTCAGTATTTTGCACCGGTACATGCATATGAGCATAAATATTAATTAATGTTCCCTAGGACTTTATTGTACACGCGAATGTGTATATACGTGCAAAGCAAATGCCTGAAATTGCATTAAAAAAAAAAAAAAAGCAGATGCTCAAACATCGATACCATGAGCAAGAGGCCTTATGGGTTTTTGTGTTGTCTTAGATGGGTTGTATACTGTAGACCGTATATTGGAATTTTGGTAATGGTTCAGCTTGTCAAGTTTCTGGACCAAAAAAAAGAATATGCAGTACATCTCTAAAATATATATGCACATTTCGATTATATTTTTTTAATTAGGGGAAAAAAAAATGCTGCAAATACCACAAAATACCTGTTGAGCCTGACAAAAAAAATCTTCTAACTTTCTGTGGTGGGCTGATAACGCTGCTTCTGCTGCACTAAAACTTCTCTGCTGGGTTACAGAACACCTCTCTCTTATAATATAGATAAGTGAGTTTTCTGTATTCGGAGATGAGATTTCTTGGGAGCTGGGTACACTTATTAATAATAATAATAATAATAAAAATAATTTTTTCAACCAGTTGGTTAAGAGGAGCTTGTCTGTAAAAAGAAAATAGATAAAGGTCCGCAGATACAAATTCTGCAGCTGCTTACTTTAAGGCAAGGGTCTCAAACTGGTGGCCCTCCAGCTTTTGCAAAACTACAAGTCCCATGAGGCATTGCAAGGCTGACAGTTACAAGCCTGACTCCCACAGGCAGAGGCATGATGGGACTTGTAGTTTCACAACAGCTGGAGGGCCACCAGTTTGAGACCCCTGCTAAGGCCTCTTGCACGCTGGACATTTTGCAAACTCTCCTAGAAGCCTTTCCTCCTGGCAGCAGAATTTTGGCAGAAAAAAAGCCTGACGTCTGTAAAAGTGTCTAAAGCTTTTACAGGTGTCAAGCTCTTGGGCGTTAATTTCATTGGCCAGAATAAATTTATTCTGACCATGGAAATGAATTAATGCTCAAGCATTAGCTTTTAGCAGCTTTTATTAGCTTCAAGCATTTTTACGCCCAAGCACTACTGCTCCTGGACGCACTGGCAGTGTTTTTTTTTAATTTATTTTTTTCCTGACAATAAAAGCTTCTAAAAGCCATAGTGTGCATGGACACACAGAATAACATGAAGAGGCATTTTTAAGCTGTTAAAAATAAAAAACGCATGACGCTGCTAAAAGCAGCAGAAAAAATGCCCTGTGTGCATGAGGCCTTAATATAAGGATACTTGCCTGTCCAGGATTCCCATGATGTCGGCACCTACATTCTTTCCTATCTATTTACTAATGCTAGCAGCATAAGGTTTACAAATATGTGTGAAGTCCTGCTTTTAAAATCCTTTCAAGCAAAGGGCCATTCAGAAAACGTACTCTTAGGGTATTTCCTGTATATTTTCCCACATTTTGGGTAAAGTGAAATTATGCTGTAAAATGATAAACCTGTGCTTCTTTGTTTTTAATTAACTTCTTCTTTTTTTTTTTTTTTCTTTTTTTTTTTTTTTAAGAACCTCTGAGACATCTGGATAATTATAGTGAAAATGTAGACTAGGCGTTGCTTCCTTTTTAGAACAGAAAGCCAGTAGCTATCAATCTATGGCTAAATAGTTAATCTATTTTAAATGAGAAAAAAATTGCAGCTACTGTTGAAACTGTGAAAATGTGTTTTGAGAAAAGCGTAATGAAAAGTCAATTATTCTAGAAGGTGTTGCTAATACTTGCCAAGTAGATAAACGACCCCATGAACAATAAGGGCATAGGCACGCCAGCAAGCATTAACTTTGGGTAAAAGTTCATTCCATAATGCAGCATTTGATTGAATGCATTCTGGTGTTTCTAGTGCTTTACACTGTGGCGTATATATGAAATCTAAAGCTAAAGTATATGTGTTCTGTCAGTAGGGTGTGGTGCTCTCTCCATCCTTGTTCCTGGAACTGCATCCTGAATGCCTTATACCTTGTTGGCATCCTTCTTTCTGATATAAGAGGTAAACAAACATGGCACATCCTTGAGTGAGTTGGCTGAAGAATACAGTATTCAGTTGACAATGTGTGCTCATATTTTATTCTGTTTTTGTTTAACACCTCCGTGACTAGAAGTCGTAGATGCCGAGGCCAGATTTTACAGTGTCCGCATGCTGCAGTTGCCCTCACATTTTTGTAAATATTTCTATCTTTTCATGTGACAACACTGAAGAAGTGACACTTTGCTACAATGTAAAGTAGTGAGTGTATAGCTTGTATAACAGTGTAAATTTGCTGTCCCCTTAAAATAACTCAACACACAGCCATTTATGTCAAAACCGCTGGCAAAAAAAGGGAGTACACCCCTAAGTGAAAATGTCCAAATTGGACCCAATTACCCATTTTCTCTCTCCGGTGTCATGTGACTCTTTAGTGTGAATAGGGAGCAGATGTGGTAAATTTGGTGTTATCGCTCTCATTCTCATACTGGTCACTGGAAGTTCAACATGGCATCTCATGGCAAAGAACTCTCTAAGTATCTGAAAAAATGAATTGTTGCTCTACATAAAGATGGCCTAGGCAAAAAGAAGATTGCCAAGACCCTGAAACTGAGCTGTAGCACGGTGGCCAAGCCCATACAGCGGTTTAACAGGACAGGTTCCACTCGGAACAGGCCTCGCCATGGTCGACCAAAGAAGTTAAGTGCACGTGCTCAGCGTCATACCCAGAGGTTGTCTTTGGGAAATAGACGTATGAGTGCTGCCATTGCTGCAGAGGTTGAAGGGGTGGGGAGTCAGCCTGTCAATGCTCAGACCATACGCTACACACTGCATCAAATTGGTCTGCATGGCTTTCGTCCCTGAAGGAAGCCTTTTTTAAAAGATGATGCACAAAAAAGCCCACAGTTTGCTGAAGACAAGCAGACTAAGGACATGGATTACTGGAACCATGTCATGTGGTCTGATGGGACCAAGAAAAACTTTTTGGGTTCAGATGGTGATAAGCGTGTGTGGCGACAACCAGGTGAGGAGTACAAAGACAAGTGTGTCTTGCCTACAGTCAATCATGGTGGTGAACACTGTGAATGAATGACATGGCCAGGGGGGCAGAGCATTTTGTTGTAGAGTGCGACAGCCCCCGCTAGCTGTCAGAAGGGGACAGTGCATCTGTAACATGTTGCACCCTGAATATAGGTGTAACATGTTACAAAAAGTGAACTTCTCATTTAACAGTCCCCAGAGTGACTCTCAGTGTAAAGGATACGTTAACATTCTCCTCCTATAAGAGCCCGCAACTGACACTGCCCAACTGCTGGCTCTCAATCCAGGCTGTTAGTGGCAGACAGCCAGAATCCACAATGACCACGGGGTACCACTTTGAGGATTTTTTGCCGAGAAATTTGTTCGTGTGTATGGTTTCTCGTCAAGAAAAGCGACGAGAAAATAGAGAACCTGCTCTCTATTTTCTCGTCGAGATTCTCGTCAGCCTGTTTCTCGACGAGAAAATTGTGTGTGTGTGTGTGTACACTTACCTTTTCGCCGGGAAGCCCGCGCATGCTCGAAATGACTTCGACGCATGCGCGGTAGCTTCCTAGGCATAGGTAGGGTGAACCAAGATGGCGGCGACGGCATCGAATGTGACGAGCGCATGCTCGTCGTATTTGATGACGTCACCGCGTTCGCTCCATCCAAAGAACCACGGGTTCTTTGAAAGGAGCGTGTGTACACTCGGCCGGGACAAGTTTCTTGTCCAAGAATCTCGTCGAAAAAAACGACATGTTTTTTTCGACGAGAATCTCGGCCGTGTGTACGAGGCTTCACAGAAAAAAAATGCTATACTTTTTTTTTACGCTTTATCAACAGCCACTGCAAAGGTGATAGAAATTTATATATAATCTCTAGCTCTATCTAATTATATATCTACATACACCTTATCTCACAAAAGTGAGTACACCCCTCACATTTTTGTAGATATTTTATTATATCTTTTCATGTGACTACACTGAAGAAATTATACTTTGCTACAATATAAAGTAGTGAGTGTACAGCTTGTAAAACAGTGTAAATGTGCTGTCCCCTCAAAATAACTAAACACACAGCCATTAATGTCTAAACCGCTGGCAACAAGAGTACACCCCTAAGTGAAAATGTCCAAATTGGGCCCAAAGTGTCAATATTTTGTGTGGCCACCATTATTTTCCAGCACTGCCTTAACCCTCTTGGATATGGAGTTCACCAGAGCTTCACAGGTTGCCACTGGAGTCCTCTTCCACTCCTCCATGACAACATCATGGAACTGGTGGATGTTGGAGACCTTGCGCTTCTCCCACCTTTCGTTTGAGGATGCCACACAGATTATCGATAGAGTTTGTCTGGAGACATGCTTGGCCAGTCCTTTACCCTTGGCTTCTTTAGCAAGGCAATGGTTGTCGTAGAGGTGCGTTTGGGATCGTTTTGTTGAAATACTGCACTGCGGCCCAGTCTCCAAAGGGAGGGGATCATACTCTTCAGTATGTCACAGTAAATGTTGGCATTCATGGTTCCCTCAAATAGCTCCCCAGTGCCGGTGTTCTGTTGAATAGTGCCCGCGCAGGACGGAGCCGCACTCCAGCTGAGTTGCCGATAAGCTGAAGGGATGTGACCAGGGCGCAAGTACACATCTGAGGAGGTATCTCTCGATGGGAGATACCATTTCACGGGCACAACTGAAACATACAAACAGCGCGGGAGACCGTAGTTCTCACATTGTGCCTCGTGTTCAGTGGAGAGGGGCAGGGCCGATCCGTGCAGCTAACTCCGGCTGGAGAATTGTGAAGAGAGGAGCTGATTGGCTGCATGGATCAGCCCCTCCCCTCTCCACTGAACACGAGAGGAGATGTAGCTGAACGCACGGGGAAAGCTCTAGCCCCGGTGGCCATTTTGTTGGAGCCCGGAGCCAGAAATGCTGCAGAGCCAAACATTCCCATTTTTCCCGGGGAACAAAAGCCAAAATCCCGATTCGGGACGAGGGTCCCAAAATCGAGATTGTCCTGGGAAAATCTGGACTGTTGGCAACTATGACATTGTAGTATCACTGCGATCGAGAGCAGAAGAATTTATTGGGAGATGGCCATTACTATTTACCACCAAATGAAAGCACACTTTTTGTCCTGAAATAAACAAGGTATAATCCACCTGGATGCACAAAGTAGTTGTGGTGATATGTACGGTTTTACTAACACATGTCAAAGTTGCAACTTTTTAATATATGAGGTTAATCTATGCAGATCAAGTGAGGTTTTTAAATAAAATATCTGGTGGGGGGGGGGGGGGGGGCAGAATTTACAAAAACTATAGCAGACAGAATCTGGAATGGCTGTGCATAGTAACCAATCCACTCCTAGCTTCTTTTTCAGTTGAGCTTTGAAGATGAAAGCTAGAGGTAAATTGGTTTCCTTGTACAGCTGCTCCAGATTCTGTCTGTTCCTGTAGATTTCAATACTTATTTTTCCTTCTGTACTCTTGAGAGCTCTGCTGTGTGACCGTTCACATTTCTTGGCTGATACAGATCTGCAGGTGTTTTCAAACAGCCAAGTTGTTATATTAGAAAGCATCCCTGGAATCCCTTTTTTTTTTTTTTTCGATTTGCATTCCTTAAATTCATTGTCTCCCTCCTTATCTTGCATTTAAACTTTTATCTATCTGGACAACTTTGCTAGTGTGGGTAAATGTATATAATTAAATAAAAAAACAAAAAGCAGGCATGTTCAAATCACGTCTGTTGGCGCTCAAAACGGGCAAATCCTGGTACACCTCTTAATCTCGAACAGTTTTTTTGAATTGAGGTATCAATGGCAGATGTCAGTAAGTCCTAAGGATGATCTATAAGCATGTATTATCTTTCTTTTTTTTTTTTTTAAATTGTAGTCCTATAGACAAGTCAGATTTTACTGTTTTACCCTGTATAAATCAGAGCAAATTTTTAAAATAACAATAACTTTGTAATTACTTATGATATCCACGTGATACATATATGGGGGATGTGCTCTGTTTTTAAGGTCTAGGGTTGTCCTGATACCACTTTTTTAAGATTGAGTACAAGTACCGATACTTTTTTTTTTTTCTTTAAGTACTCGCGATACCGATTACTGATACTTTTTCTCTTTCGTCCATAGTCGGACACAGCTTCCTTAATTCTTGACATTAGGGTTATGTTCCGTCTATTAGGAGAGGACTAGGCAGACATGTTAGATATTTCAAAACATGTAATTATAGCAAAGCTGAACAGCCCCACCCAGGGGGCCATCCCTCTGGTCATAACCCCTCACCCTGCACTCAGCAGCTCAGTTTTTTTCTGCCTAGTGTAGAAGGACCTGGCTCCCTAGGGGCCCATTGGTCCTGGAGAACTTTTTTTTATTTTTACTTTTTGATCCTGAGATCTATCAACTGCCGGCTGGGTGACAGGCTGGATAATATAGATCCTTGTAGTCTCCCCAGTCCGGCCATCGAGCGTAAGCAGGCCTTTAGCTACGCGCTGGGTTGGCCATGACATGCCCCGTTTGCTCCAGGGGTGGCCGGCGCGCTATATGCTCCGGGGCCCACATATGACCGGGCTACTGTTGTCCAGTCACAGTGGGCCGTGGCCAACAGCCACTCCGTACTGCTCGGTGATGGGTCTATCAGGAACGTGTCCAGCAGTCCTTGCAGGGACGGGTAAGTAAGGTTCCTCCTGTCTTGGCAGGATGGAACAGCTTGACATTCCTGGAGTGGTTGATTAGGGGGTCTCTTGCCCTCCCTTTCCTCTCTCCCTGTCCATCCCTCCTCCCCATGCATTGCTGGGCCTGCTGTGTACCTCACCGGGGGGGCTCCGAGTCCTGGCTGGGGGCTGCGCTGTGTATACAGGTCCGCTCTAGTATGGGTGGTCTGCCTTTTGGGGGGCCTCCTCTTGGAGACCCAGTGTTTTTTCTGCCTTTATGTTTACCTCAGGACGAATCAGCGCCATTTTGGATGCGCCGGCACCATTTTCCTGTAGCCGTGCTGTTCCTGATGCTAATACAGCTGGCTGCAATTTTCTTGTAGCTGCGCTGGTTCTATTGCTCATACAGCGGGTGGCCATTTTCTTGTAGCTCGCGCTCTTTTTTCCTAAGGCAGCCGGTGCCCATCTTTTTGGGGCTTTAACATTGGTTTTGGCCTCTAGCGCTAGTTTTGTCGTTCTGAACGGCAGATCACCTCAGGCACACACTGTGCAGGAGTTAGAGCGGACCATAGCACTGAGCAGTGCCTGGGTCAGGGCAGTGAGTCCTCTGGGAATACCCCTCGTCTGTGGCAGCTAGGAGGGTGGGCTTTTTTTCTACCTTGACTTGGTCCCTGAGTGGCTGTCAGGTGAGCGGGTCAGCATGGCGTCCGAAGCTGGCGCTTCTTTTCTGGACATTCCAGTGGTATTAACCGGTGCCCCTGCACCTGCGGTACCTATGGACTCTTTGTCGGCAGTCCTGGAATCATTTTGTTGCCAGGGTGGAGGCGGTGTACGGGCGAAAGGGGAGTAAAAAACGCCCCCCCCCCCCCCACCATCTTCTGGGGAAAGCTCGGGCCTGGCTGTGACACAGGACCCTTGTTCTGAAGTGTCAGAGTATGCGGACCAAGACCATTCGGACAGTGAGGAAGACTCCGTGTCCGGGTCAGCGCAGGAGAAGGCGCTTGTTGGAGCACTTATCACTGCAGTGTGGGAAACCCTCAAGCTGGAGGATGCGGCTGGGGCATCTACTGAGGTGTACCCCTGCATTTAACAGACCTCTGACATCTCCCCTTTGAGACAGTGGAAGGGACTGAGCACACAGATTCCCCAGTCCCTTTCTCGGAGGGGGACAGCAGCAGAACGGAGGGGGGGCTGGAGGAGGATGCAGGGACAGTCAGCGGTGATCGTGTGTGGGAGAGTTACAAGCACCGATCACCGCTGATATCACTAAAGCAGCTGAAAGCCGCAGGGGGGGGGGGGGGGAGAGAGAGGGAAACGGACCGGTTGACAGACTTTGAAACCTATACTGGGTGATCAGTGCTTGTAACTCTCCCACCGCACTGATCACCCTGACTGCCCAGGTATTGGGTGAAGCATCGGAGCATTTGCCAGAGTACAAGTACTCGGGCAAATGTTCGGTATCGGTACCGATACTAGTATCGTTATCGGGACAACCCTAGTCTGAACTATGACAGCTCTACTGTCGCAAGCCCAACATATATAAACATGTTCAATATGTTGCACATACTGTAAATACTTACAGTATGTGTATGCTGTCTGCGTGGGTTTCCTCCGGGTACTCCGGTATCCTCCCACGCCCAAGGGTAATGCACAGCATAACCATGTGCAATATGTTTATCACATGCTATCATTCCTACACGGTATCTGTGTGCTGTCTGCGTGGGTTTCTTCCGGGTGTTCCGGTTTCCTCCCTCGCTCTGACGGTATGTGCGCCTTTGGCTCTCTGCACAGTCTAAACATGTTCCATATGTTTATCACGGATACTATAATACCTACGCGGTATGTGTATGCAGTCTGAAACTTGTGCGATTTGATTATCCACATGCTAACTTACCTACACGGTATGTGTGTGCAATCTGCGTGGGTTTCCTCCAAGTCCTCCGGTTTCCACCCACGCTACATGACATGCGCGCCTTCGGTGCCATGCACAGTTTAAACATTAGGGCCAAAACAACTAATCGATTATGAAATTAATCGATTACAATTTTCATAATCGATTAATCGGCCAGTAACATAATGAGGTTAAAAATAAACTAAAATTAACCCTTTATAGTACAAAAAGAGCAAATTGCTACTGTAAATATTACTTTCACTGTCCCACAGTAAAAAATGAACCCCTTACAGCGATTATTTGCTCTTTGTACTAATTTTAGTTTTTTTAACCCCATGTTACTAAACATCTCAGGCCTGGGTCACACCTCCGTGTTTTTTGGTGCTTTTTGCAGAAACACACTACAGTTCATTTACATGGTTTCTATGGGACACGTTCACATCCATGATTTTTTCAGCTGCTGCGTATTTGGAAAGGGCAAGGACTTTTTTTTTTTTTTTTTTTAAACGCAAAACGGTGCTATTTTAGTTTTTTGGTTTAATATACTTCAATGGAGAAGCTGCAGAAAAGCATGTAATGTGTTTTTGCGGCAATTTGTGTTTTTGTAATCTGCCCAACAACAAATTGGCCCAAAAAAATAAAACCGATTTAATCGAAACAATAATCGGCCAACTAATCGATTATGAAAATAATCGTTAGTTGCAGCCCTAATAAACATACACATTATGTTTATACACAACACTAAATACATTCACAGTAGATGTATGTATTGTATTCTCTGGGTCTGCGTAGGGTTCCTCCGGGTACTCTGGTTTCCTCCTACGCGCCAACGGTGTGCGCGCCTTCGGCGCTATGCACACATAGACATGTTCAAAATGTTTATCACACATACTATAGTACCTACACGGTATGCGTATGCAGTCTGCGTGGGTTTCATCCGGGTGCTCCGGTTTTTCCCCCGCCCTCCAATGGTGTGCGCATTTTCAGCGCTATGCACAGCATAAACATGTGCAATTTTGTTTATTCGCATGCTAACATGCCTACACGGTTGTGTACGCAGTCTCCGTGGCTGGTTTCCGCCCACGCCCCAATGATGTGCGCGCCTTCGTCGCTGGCACAGTATAAACGTGTTTTAATATGTTTATCCACACATACTAAACTACATACGCCGTATGTGGTTGTACTATGCTCTTTGTGGCTGAGGGGGGTTTCCTCCCACGCTCTAATAGCGCGTTTTGACACAATTCACAGTATAAACTATGTGTTTGTACAATCAGCACTTATCAATGGATTAGCTGCTGGATGGAACATTGTCATAGGGATCCCTGGTATCAGGGGTACCACCTTCCACCTGCCCTTCGGTGGTGATCGGGAGCGCTTGGACTGTGTTCGCCATGCTGAGGTTAGCGTTACACTCGGTAGTGGCTGCATCTCTGGCATTTCTGAAGCTCAATGACTGGGCAAAAGCCTCTGCTTCATCTATCAGTCAACCAGCAGGTGCACTGCAACTGCTTTAGCCTCTAGGGTCTCTGTATCCGGGGTGGATTTGCGCCACCTGTAGAGGCTGAGTTACTTGTCCACTGACCGAGTTTCTAGGGAAGCTCTGTCAGGTTGCCTTTTTTGGCCAACAATTGAGGCACCCCGTAAACCGGGGTCTCCCTTCTCCGATACATTGCGGGGTCTCCTTGGGATTATCATACCTATCCCGCTGCAGGACGGTCCTGTCGGCCGTGTGCATTCCAGGGGAAGGGTCCTTACATCCGGAGGTGGGGCACCGGATGTGGACCTTTTTGGCCTCTCGACTCACTCGCAAGATGTCGAGATTCGTGGCCAGGTCCAGGGATCCCTGGGCAGACGCGTTGGTGGCCCGTGGGGGCAGTATCGCCTGATGTATGCTTACCCTTCGCTGCTGTTGTTGCCTTGCCTGCTTCGCAGAGTAGTGGTCGAGGACATTCCGGTGATCCTCATTGCTCCGGAACTGCGACATTGGTATGCCCATCTAGTTCGGCTAGTCGTAGACGTTCCTTGGCGACTGCCTATTTGGGTGGACCTTCTGTCTCATGGTCCCATATTTAATCCTGCTTTTACAGTCCTTGGCTTTGGCATGGCTGTTAAAGCTAGGTGCTGAGGGACCGAGGTCTCTCGGATTCGGTCATCTCCTCCATGTTGTGGGCACGGAAATCTTCCTCCAGAAAGATCTATCACCGTACCTGGAAGGCTTGCATCGCTATGTGCGAGGAGCTTGATGGCGTCCACGGACGTATTCCGTTCCCAAGATTTTGCTGTTCTTACAGCGTGGTGTGACCCAAAAGCTGGCCTTGCGTACCATCGAGGGTCGGATTTCGGCCCGGGCTGTCTTTTTCAATGACCGCTAACAGGCCATTCCTTGATTAGCACCTTTTTGTGCAGTGGGTTCGCCATGTGATTCCCCCTGTCAAGCCTCCTTCCCCTCCTTGGGATCTGAATTTGGTACTCTCGGTTCTCCAAGAACATCCCTTTGAAAATATCAGGGATATTCCTCTCTTGACCCTGTCCCAGAAGGTGGCTTTCTTAGTGGCCATTACTTCTGTTCGACGGGTGTCTGAGTTGGCGGCCTTGTCCCGCAAGTCGCCTTACTTGGTCCTTCATAAGGATAAGGCGGTGTTGCGCCCACGACCGTCTTTCCTTTCAAAGGTCATTAAGGCCTTTCACCTTAATGAGGACATGTTCTTCCGTCCTTGTGTCCTCACCCATCGCATTCCTGAGAGTTTGCGCTTCATACATTGGATGTGGTATGAGCCTTACGGGTGTACCTGTCTGTTACTGTTTCCATTCGGAAGTCTGACTCACTGTTTGTGTCTGTCTCTGGTCCAAAACAGGGCTAAGCGATGTCGTCTGCCACCTTTTCTAGGTGGATCTGACAGACCTATGCCCTTAAGGGGCGGCCGCCTCCCTTTCCGGTTACGGCGCATTCCACCAGGGCAATTGGGGCTTCCTGGGCTTTCAGACATCAAGCGTCAGTTGCACATGTGTGCGAGGCGGCGACCTGGTCGTCCGTTCATACCTTTTTCTAAGTTCCATAAGGTTGATGTGGCTGCATATTCGAATGCTTCCTTCGGCCGCAAGGGTTGCAGGCCGCTGTTTAAAGTTGCAACTCCTCCGTTTGAGTTCTGCTTGTTTGGAGTGGAGTTTGGTTTTTCCTTTACTACTGCTCCCACCCTTTTCTGATACTGCTTTGGGACGTCCCACGTGTTTCAGTATTAGAGCTGTCAGTCCATGGACGATAAGAGAAAATTGGATTTTTGTACTCACCGTAAAATCCTTTTCTCTGACGTCCATGGACTGACACAGCACCCACCCTTCTTTAAGGGTTGTACTGCTTTGTTACGAACTGAGGCTGCTAGCTGCAGGTAGGAGGGGTTATGTCTGGAGGGACTTGCACTTAAGAAATGTACCCTCCAATAGCGGACTATAACGGCCACAGAGCGGGGAGATATCAAAACTCTTTATATGTTGTGGGGGGGGGGGGGGGGGAGAGAGAAAATACAATACAAACAATAACAGTCAAGTGATCAGCAAGCCAGCCCAAAATGCCTTGGGTGGGCATAGGAGCACACCAGGTGGGATCCACCTGCAGCACAGATGATGGATCTCGACAATAGTCCTATATAGAATGCAAAGAAGTGGCTGTGCAATTAACCTTGTGTGTGCAGCATGTGAACATATACCAGAACTGCATATAACCACAAATGTACAATATCGTTTAATCAGAATGCACTTGGTTACAACAGCAAAATTGGGACATACAGTATGGCAATGGGCAAAAAAGGCTGGGGATTGGGGGCCACAAAATTCATAATTTCCCAGATCATCTCTTGTGACATAGAAAAAATAGCATGGATAAGAAGGTCTAAAAGGTTATACAGTTGTGCTCATAAGTTTACATACCCTGGCAGAATTTGATTTCTTGGCCATTTTTCAGAGAATAGGAATAACACAAAAACATTTCTTTCACTCGTGGTTAGTGTTTGTCTGAAGCCATTTATTATCAATCAACTGTGTTTACTCTTTTTTTAAATCATAATGGCAACAGAAACTACCCAAATGGCCCTGAACAAAAGTTTACATACCCCAGTTCTTAATACTGTGTATTGCCCCCATTAACATCAATGACAGCTTGAAGTCTTTTGTGGTATTTGTGGATGAGGCTCTTTATCTTCTCAGGTGGTAAAGCTGCCCATTCCTCTTGGCAAAAAGCCTCCAGTTTCTGTAAATTCTTGGGCTGTTTTGCATGAACTGCACGTTTGAGATCTCCCCAGAGTGGCTCAATGATATTGAGGTCAGGAGACTGAGATGGCCACTCCAAAACCTTCACTTTATTCTACTGTAGCCAATGACAGGTCAACTTGGCCTTTGCGTTTTGTATCATTGTCTTGTTGGAATGTTCAAGTACGTCCCATGCGCAGCTTCCTGGCTGATGAATGCAAATGTGGGCTAAGTTGTAATAAACTCCACAAGAGTATCTCCCTATAGAAAGGGGTTTGAAGCTGAAAGCCTTGTTTAAGGCCTGGTGATTGTCATTTTTAAATTTGAGATCCACCTCGCCTCATGTTGGAGGATGATTTTATCCCAGTCTCCTTCTCTAGAGATTTCAGGGCTATGCTCAAGGGCTGCAAATTTAATGACACTAGTATTGTGTCTGTGTTTAAGAGAAACATTTCTCCCAATGGGGGCGATAAGTTGTTTTTAGCGTAATAAACATATTCCTTTTATCCTCTGCCAAATTGGCATGGTTTTTCCTATATAGTAGGCTCCGTACTCACAGAGCATGATGTATACAATTCCTGGGGTTTTGCAGTCTACATAGTGTTTAATCTGATGGAGATTGCCATTAGGAAGATAAAAGGCCTGATTAACAAGGATCCATGTACAGAAGTCACATGAACCACATTGCCATGTGCCTCTGAGATTAGGCTCAACAGAAGGAGAGAAGACCAGATGTAACTCGACCCCTAAGGCCCCTTTCACACTGAGGCGTTGAAAAAACGCTCAAAAATTATAGGATTTTGTACCGCGATTTTACCGCGATCGCAGTAAAAATAGCGCTAACGCGTATGCGTTTTTACCGCGTTCGCGCTAAAATTAGCGCGAACGCGGTAAAAACGCATAGGCGTTAGCGCTATTTTTTAACATAACGCTTATGCCTATGCGTTTTTACCGCGAATCCCATTCATTTCAATGGGGATAGGCGTTTTTACAGCGCTATTTTATGCGCCCTAAGGTTGCTCTAAAAAAGCTGTTTGCAGGATTTTTTTCAACGCCCAGCCAGCAAAACGCCTCAATGTGAAAGCCCTCAGAGATTTCACATTGAGAATGCTGGGTCAGGATTATTTCAGGCGTTATTACAGCGCTATTTTTACCGCGAAAACGCGGTAAAAACGCCTCAGTGTGAAAGGGGCCTTAGAGATATTTAGCTTTTTTTATAAGTAATCTTAGGTAAATCTGAGGTAATTACTGTAGACATACCTCCCAACCTGCACAGAATCTGCGGGTTTTACCCACAGTGACACAACTTTCCCGCAGTCCCGCGATACCTTCTGTATTCCCGCACAGCAGCCACAGCAGGACACAGAAGGCAGAAGAAGGAGGAGGAGGAGGAGGTAAGTTCCGAGCGACGTCCTTGTCCCTGTGTTTTGTGAAGTCCGGCACTCCCCCCCCCCCCCCCTTCTCGCGGCGCCCAACCCCCCCCCCCACTTTTAAAGTAAAAAAAACGTCAGTACGTCGCGCCCCCCCCCCCCCCCGCTCTCTGTGTTTAAAACTTAAAATAATAGTCCGTCCGTCATAAATTTAAGTGAATACCAATGTTTCTGAAAGATAGATAACGAAGGGTTGAATGCTGACGATTGTATGTAGTGATGAGGCGTACGTTTTCCCCGGTGTCTTACTTAATTTTCTGACTATATAGTATTAGATGAGGCCCAAGTCACAGTCTACTTCCTTTTTTCTTTTCTTTTCTTTTTTTTATCTTAAAAAAAATGTATGTTTTCTAACTTGCATACAAATTCAACTTAAAGCGGAACTTAATTTTTTCATCTTTCCATCTATTAAATCCTCTGCCCTTTAACTTTTTTGGATAGTATAACATTTTTTAATATGCCTTGTACAGCCCACTTCCTGTTTCTTGACATTGGGCTTATGACATCATGCACAGCTCCCTCTCCCACTCTTGTGAGTTTGCCATGAAGGGAGTGGGGATGAGTTATAAGAGGGCCAATGAGAGCTGCAGAGCTGTAGGTGTGCCTCCCGTAAATCCAGGAAGTGAACAGGCAGCAGCTTCAGCACCCAACAGTAAAAATAGTTGCAGTCCGACTCAAAGCGGATGTTCGGCAACCAATAATTTTTTTTACAGTCATTTAGATACTTTCCCTGTTCTAACATAATACTCACAGTTTGATGTTTTTAATCTGCTGCTGTCCGTTTTCGTATGGAAGAAGAAGTTATAAAATGTGCTCCCGGCCGTTTCCATTTTTGCTTGTGGGCATGTGAAGCCCACAAGCATTGTTTTCCGGGATGTGGTGAATTCTGAACTCCCAGCATTCACTGCTCGTTCCTGCGCATGCTCTGTAGTTTACGGCGAGCAGCGCCCTAAACTACAGGGTTGCCATCACAACGGGCGTCGTCGACGGAAGTTCCCGCCCCGTCGACGGAAGTTCCCGCCCCGTTGTGATGGCAATCAAACATCTAAACTGGCGGCAGGCCTCTGCAATGACTCCTGGGAACAATGACACAAGCTCCCAGGAGACATTGCGGCTGAAAGCAAATGACGGAATACCTGCCCATATCCGCAGATTACACTGACAGGAAACAGAGAGGAACAACAGGCAAACACAGCTACATTAGAGAGAAAAAAAAAAGTGAAAAATTTTAGTTTTTAACAGAATACATTGCTATAATCTGTTTCAGCTAATGTTGTAAAATAGGGTGGAGCTCCTCTTCAAGTACAGAATCACAGTATATATAAAATATTCAGAGAGGTGGGAGGGAAGCTTCAGAATGGCAAAGATGGTTTTTATTACGAATTCTATGAGCAGACTGCAGTTCCTCTTTAAGAACAAACCTACAGAACCTTGTTTGTAACCCAGGGACTGCCTGAAAGATTGTATTTGCAGGTCAAGGTACATTGGTGGGAACGATGGGCTGCAGAAATTTTTAAAGAAAACCAAGACTCTGGAATATGGATATTATTTGACTCCCACAACAGATCATTTTATTAACACTCTACTGCTCTATACCCCCAAACTTGTATTCACTAAAAACACTAAGTATGTAGTAAAAGACTATTGAACATAAAAAAGAAACTGAACATAAAATATGTATGGTTTCCTTCTACTTGTGCGCAGTAGAATAATGCCCCCTTACATTGGACATCAATAGAAGATTCCATGTTACCTTATTACAGTAGTTGTCGGTGAAAAATAACCCTCCAACATTGGTAACCCGTAGTGGAGGAGCCCCTTACATTGGTGGTCTTTATATTAGTCATTGTAGAAGTGCCCCTACCATTGGATGTCGGTGGAAATCTCTGCACCTAATATCAATTCAATAGGTTTCAGTGAGTGAGCAATCTGCCAATGCTCCAGAAACCCCTAAAAACCAATGGCGGAACCCTGGTTAAGAAAGGCTGCCCCTGTTGTCTCTTATTAGGTTTTTGTTAATTCCCACATATCCTTTTACCCATTTTTAATTTTCAACATAGAAGAACTGTTTGTGTTCTTTTTGCTGTTTGTGTTCTAAATAGTACTAAAGTGGTTGGAGGGTGGAAATCCATTTGATTTGGTGGTAGGTAAACAGCAGAAAATAGGATTTTTGTACTCACCGTAAAATCCATTTCTCTGACATCCATGGACCGACACGGCAGCTCTTAATCACTGAACGTGTGGGTATATGTCCCTGCTTGCAGGAGAAGACCTAGGCAGAATGTTAAATGTTAAAACATTCTAGAACAAACCAGAGCTGAACAGCCCCGCCCAGGGGGTGGTCCCTCTGGACATTACCCTCCCACCTGCAGCTAGCAGACCTCGGTTTGTAACAAAGCAGTACAAACTTAAAAGGAAGAGTGGGTGCCATGTCGGTCCATGGATGTCAGAGAAATGGATTTTACGGTGAGTACAAAAATCCTATTTTCTCTTATCATCCATGGACCGACACGGCGGCTCTTAATCACTGAATGTGTGGGATGTCCCAAAGCAGTGTCAAGCGGGATGGGAGCAGTATAAATGGAAAAACCCAAAAACTTCACTCCAAACAAGGCAGAGCTCCTAACGGAGGAGTTGCAACTTTAAACAGCGGCCTGCAACACCTTGCGGCCGAAGGAAGCATCCGGAGATGAAGCCACATCAACCCTATAAAACGTAGAAAAGGTATGAGCGGACGACCAGGTCGCTGCCCTGCACACTTTTGCAACCGACGCTTGATGTCGGAAAACCCAGGAAGCACCAATTGCCCTGGTGGAATGCGCTGTAACCGGAAAGGGAGGCGCCCGCCCCATGAGAGCATAGGCTTGAAAGACGGTTTGTCCGATCCACCTAGAAATGGTGGCAGACGAAGCCGCTTGGCCCTGTTTCTGACCAGAGACAGTCAAACAGAGAGTCAGACTTCCGAATAGAAGCAGTAGCAGACAGGCACACCCGCAAGGCTTGTACCACATTCAAAGTGTGCCGCGCACACTCCCTGGGATGCGATGGGTGAGGACACAAGGACGGGGGGACAATGTCCTCATATAGGTGAAAGGTCGAGATCACCCTTGACAAAAGAGAAAGTCGCGGATGCAACACCGCCTTTATCCTTATGGATGACTAAATATGGCGACTTGCAGTACAAGGTCGCCAACTCAGACACTCGTCTAACAGAAGTGATTGGCACTAAAAGGGCCACCTTCTGAGACAAAGTCAAGAGGGGAATATCCCTGATATTCTCAAAAGGCGGTTCCTGGAGAACCGAGAGTACCAATTCCGATCCCACGGGGGAGAGGAGACTTGACAGGAGGGAGCACATGGCGAACCCCCTGCACAAGGGTGCTAACCAAGGAGTGACCTGCTAGTGGTCGCCGAAAAGATGGCCAAGGCCGAAATCTGACCCTTAATGATACTCAAAGTGAGCCTTTGGGCCACTCCATGCTGCAGGATTCTAGGGACGGAATACGTCCGAGGACGTCCGTCCAGCTCTTCGCACATGGCGCTGTAAGCTTTCCAGGTACAGAGATAGATCATTCTGGAGGAAGACTTCTGTGCCCTTTAATATGGACGAAATGACGGAGTCCGAGACCTCGGTCTCTCAACACCTGGCTTTCAACAGCCATGCTGTTAAAGCCAGAGACTGTAAAGGCAGGATGAAATATATATACCTTTGAGACAGAAAGTCCTCCCTTCTTTGCAACCGCCAGGGAACGGCCGCGACGAAACGTACCAGTGAAGCCGAGTCCAATCCGGAGCAATGAGGATCACCGGAATTCCCTCGGTCGCCAACCTGCGCACTAGGCGAGGGAGCAACTGCAGCGGAGGATAAACGTATATCAGGTGATAATGACCCCATGGGCTTATAACGCCTCTGAGGCATCCGCCCAAGGATCCATGGATCTGGCCACAAACCTTGACAACTATTGAGTCGAGAGGCCATCGGGTCCACCTCCGGCGTGCCCCACCGTATGTGCGGCAAAGGAGTTGACATACCTCCGGGTGCAAGGACAACTCTCCCTGGTCCAACGTCTGGCGACTCAAAAAGTCTGCCAGTTCTATGCCCAGAATGTTAACGGCCGACAGAGCCGGCACGCTTCTTTTAGCCCTCTTCAGGGTACGGGGGACCTCCGGAAGCCGCAGCTGAGCTCCGAGTCCCCCCTTGATGGTCGACATACGCCATCGCCGTGACTTTGTCCGACTGGATCCTAATGGAGCGATCCTGCAATCTCTCAGACCACGAGGAGAGGCACAGTCTGATGGCCCGTATTCCCAGAACATTGATCGGCAAATGGGCTTCGTCCGGAGTCCAAGCCCTTGGTCCAACAGGACTCCCCAGACTACACCCCAGCCCTTCAGGCTGGCGTCCGTAGTGAACACCGTCCATTGGATGGGGAGGAATGACTTCCCGGACCGAAGAGCCGGGGACCTGAACCACCATGTCAGGGACGCCCTGACCAGGTGACTCACCTGGATCGGAAAATCCAAAGACAACGGGGATTTGTCCCAAGTGAACAAGACCCTGGTGTGTGATTGGTCATACTGAACGGCCTCGAAAGAGGCCACCATGAGTCCCAGGACTCCCATGCAAAAACAGATTGACGACCGTTTTTTGGAATGTCAGCACCCGCACTGCAGACTGAAGTGTCAGTAGCTTCCCCGGAGGTAGGAATACCTTTGCCTTCAAGGAGTCCAGAATCAGACCGATATACTCCCAGACCTTGAGTCGGGACCAGGACTGACTCCTGAATGTTTAGGAGCCACCCGAAGTCCCTGAGGGTCTGACTGACGATAGTCACACTGTCTTCTAATTCTGAGCCATTCCCTGCTCTGAGAAGATCGTCCAGATAACCCACGACGGCAATGCCTCGCTGTCTCAGCAAGCTAGAACCGGCACAAGCACCTTGGTGAACACCCTCATGCCGAGGCTAGGCCGAAAGGAAGAGCCACAAATTGATAGTGGACTTCGCCGATCGCAAACGCGGAAACTTCTGGTGACTTGCGCAGATCGGAACATGCAAGTAGGCGTCCTTGATGTCCAAGGTCGCCAGGAAATCCCTTTTGATGGAGTGTACTGATCACCGTGCGAATGGATTCCATGTGGAACTTTTGCACCTTCACAAAGGCATTCAGGACCTGGAGGTCCAAGATAGGCCAAACCCCGTCCCTTTTTTGGGACGACAAACAAATTCGAGTAGAATCCCTGAAACCTCTCCTGTGACGGAACCGGCACAATCACTCCAGACCTGAGCAATCCTGAATAGGCCCCATAGGGCTGCCCGACGGGCAGGAAGGAGAGGAAGATTCAAGGGAAGAATCTGTCTGGGACCAGGAACAGAAACCTATCCTGTAACCTGAGGTGATCACCTCGCCCACCCACCGGTAGGAGATCCGGGAGGTCCACCGATCCGTGAACCTGCAAAGTCGTCCCCCCTACCCCAGAGTCGGGTGGGGGCAAGACTTCACGCGGAAGCGGGCTTGGGGAGCCGGCTTGTTTGGCTTGCGCACCCAGGGGCGCTTGTGTCCACCAGCCGCACCGCTGTCAGTCTGGGAGGGCCTCCCCGTTGACTGACGAAAAAAAAACCTTTTTTGCTGGAAAGGAAGGACCCTGCTTACAGCGGCCTCCTTACCCTTGCTAGCCTGAGGAAGAAAAGCGCTTTTACCTCCCCGTGACATCCTTGATGGTGTCATCCAGCGCAGCACCGAAAATCCTACCACCTTTTAAATGGTAGATCCGTCATAGGCTTTTTAGAAGCTAGGTCAGAAGACCAGCATTTCAACCAGATCAGACAACGCAATACCACCGCCAAGACAGAGGCCCTGAGATATAAGGGGCCGCGTATAACGTGGCGTCGCAACATAAACCAGGCCCTGCACCATTAGGTGGGCCAGAGCAATAGTGTCTGGAGGAAGATTATGCTCCTGTACAGTTTGGTGCAACATTTTTTGCCCAACCCGTAAGTGTCTGAGACACAAGGGTCGCTGCTACCACAGGCCGTAGGGCAGACCCCAAAAAGGCAAACATGGCTCCGCTCACTACTTCTGACCTCCTGTCAGTGGGGTCCTTAAATGCAGGAGTCCCCTCCATCGGGAGAGTGGTGGTCTTGTTCAACCGGGCGACTGGAGGGTCGACCACTGGGGGAGAAGCCCACGTTTTAAGTAGGGCATCTTCAAAGGGGTATCTGATAGGCAAACGCCGCGGGACCATAAAAGTCTTCTGCGGCTTTTTTCCCCAAACCTTATCAATGAGCTGGTCAAAGAAAGGTACATATGGAGAAAAATTTTTTTTTAGAAGGCCCTAAGGAACCAGAGGAGACTGTCCGCCTGAGGTTCTGCATCCACAGCATTTAGCTTGCGAGTGTCCCTCACCGCAGCAATGAGTTCACTAACCAGCGACCTGTCATTTACTGACTCAGAACTGGATTTTTCCTCGCAAGGAATGTCCTGTTCAAAACCATCAAATATATTCAGAGCTAGGGTCCTGAGCGGTAGTGGCTAGGCCCATATCTGAATCAGCGCACACACCCTTTTTTTTTTTTTTTTGTGGAAATAAAGTGGGGAGAGGGGCTTTTTTGCTCCCTTGCGCTCACACACTGCTTCCCTCCTGGTCAGAATGATTCCAGGACTGCCGACAACTGGTCCATAAGGACCGCAGGTGCAGGAGCACTGCCAGTTGTCTAACAAGTGTGAAGAAACAGGTGAACCAGACTCCATGTTGCCACCCTCTGAGACCTTATTCACCATTACAGTGAATAATACAGCCCACCCACTGGCTATGCTTGGGCTGAGGAGGGGATACCCGGAGTACTCGCCACCCCTAGGGACCGCTCGGTACCGCTGTCTGAGCCGCGCTGTAGTGCGAGCCTGAGGAGAATGAAGAATCTGTGAGGAGATGTGGAATTCGCGCCGCTCAGCAGCGCCGCTAGAGGACGAAAATGAAACTGAAAGCGCCGCGGCTACAAAATGGCCGCCGGGCGCCTGTATAACTGTGATTTGAGCCGCGGCAAAATGGCTGCCGATGGCGCACTTTTTAAAATTTAAAACACTGCGCCAATGGCGCACGAAAAACACACATTCCCCCAGAACACATTCCAAACACATTAACAGACATGGAGCGGCCCCCCCCCCCCAGGGCAGAGTGACCCCCCAAGCATCCCTGCACAGCAGCAGAACAGGGTGCAGAGAGCAGCATAACAGGGGGGAGACAGGGAGAACCCCCCCACACACAGAAACAGCCAGCATGGAGAGACTATTTACCCGTCCCGCAAGCACCTTGGAGAAAACCCTCGGTGCCAATAGAGGGACTCGCTGGCTTGTTTCAGACAGACCTATCACAGTCGTACTGCGTAGCTGTCGGCCCGGTCAACCGCGAAAGATACAGTAGGTACTGTTCAATCTTGAGAGGACCGCGGGAGCATGAAAGCAACCTGGCCACCCCTTGAGCCATGGGGTATGTCGTGAACTGAGTCTCACGCACACAAGGCGAGGATCAGCACGCTCGATGGTCGGACAGGGAAGACTACGAGGATACTAGTGTACCCAACCTGTTGCCCAGCCGACAATTGATTGAAGGTCTCAAAAATAAAATAATAAAATTCCCAAAGGAATAAAATTTATAAGTAAAAATCTTCCAGGAGACTGGCTCCTGAGAGAGCCACGTCTTCTTCTGCTAGGCAGAAAAAAACTGAGGTCTGCTGACTGCAGGTGGGAGGGTAATGTCCGGAGGGACCGCCCCCCTGGTTGGGGCTGTTCAGCTCTGGTTTGTTCTAGAATGTTTTAACATTCTGCCTAGGTCTTCTCCTGCAAGCAGGGACATATACCCACACGTTCAGTAATTAAGAGCCGCCGTGTCGGTCCATGGATGATAAGAGAAATAAGGAATTGGTAACATTTGATAGTATTATATCCTGTATGATAATTCAAGGTCATTTAACAGATATATGTTATTAGTGTTTTCTGCTTTAGCCTTAGGTTTTTAGAAGGACAGTGAATGCATTGTAGTGTTGCCTGTGACACAGCGTCATCCTTGTCTTAGACATCAAAGCAACAGCATGTGCTTCCTGTCTCTTAGTATATTCTTGATCTAATTGTTTCTCATTAACTTACGGAAAACTTTAGACACTGCAACCTTAACTTCATAATGTTCTGCCTTTTTTCATTTGTTTCCTCCTAATTTTCCCTTTTTTCATTTGTGCTGGCATAATGATGTTACCAGTCATAGGACATCCTCATGATCCTTGCCTTCGTCACAGTTGTTGTGGAGTGAATAATGGCTTAATAATTCTAACAGACCTTGAGGAGCCTATGTGTTTTCTTTGCTTGAAACAATGTCGTCAGAAGAATTGGAAAGTTTGAAACGAGTGCTCTGCTTAATGTATGATGCTGTAAAATGAGGATGGTTTTATGTTACAGGTATCTATGTGAAGATTGTAACGGGTTGTGTTTTACTTTTTACTACAGTGCATTTACGCCAAAAGTGAAATTTCAAGCCTAATACTATTTAAAAAAATGCCCCATCACCCTCATCCTACCTTACCCTGTGTAATTTATTTTTATTTTTTAATCTGTATGTTTTTACTTTTTTTTTTTTTTTTTTGTTTGAAACCGCTCCAGTCCAGTCACATGATCCCGCGGCTTCAGCACCCCTGTGTCAGTAAGCGGGCGGCAGCTGCATGGAAGAGGAGGGAGCGCTGACAGTGTCTAGGGAATGGCAAACATCACATTGCCTGGAATTCCCAGCTGATGTCGAGCCGGAGCTGCAGGATCATATGACCAGACTAAAAAAAGGGTAAGTAGGGAGGTGGGGGAGGGAATATTTTTTGGAACAGTTAGTGTAAGGCCTGAATTCCACTTTAAAGGTACTTTCTAGTCAACGGTGAAAATTATGCATGCAGGATGTAAGGCCTCTTTCACACTGAGGCGCTTGGAAAACTGCCAGTAAAACACTGAGCGCTTTTTGAAGAGCTTTTCAGGTATTTTTGAAGAGGTTTCAATTCATTTCAATGGAGAGGGGTGTTTTTTCACCGCTCTGTCAGCGCACTGCCCCAGTGTCAAAGCATTCATTGATTTTAATGGAAATACGTTTTCGTAAGCTTTTCAGGCGCTTTTTTTTTTTGCGTGACAGCGCCTGAAAAGTTCCTCAGTGTGAAAGTGGTCTTAGGCTTTAGACCACTTTCACACTGAGGTGCTTTTACGCTAAAAAAAAGCGCCTGAAAAGCTTACGAACACGTATTTCCATTAAAATCAATGAATGCTGACCGAGCGGTGAAAAAACGCCCCTCTCTATTGAAATGAATTGAAAGCTCTCCAAAAGCGCCTGAAAAGCTCTTCAAAAGCACTCAGTGTTTTACTGGCAGTTTTACAAGCGCCTCAGTGTGAAAGAGGACTTAGGCCCCTTTCACACGGAGGGTCCGTTCAGGTCCGCCTGTCAGTTTTTTAGGCGGACCTGGACGGACGCTCCATGTAGCCCTATGGAGGCACGGATGTCAGCGGTGACATGTCCGCTGACATCCGCTCCGCTGAAGTGTGACGAAGGAAAACCCTATTTTTCCTTCCGTCGGCGGAGCGGATCGGATGACAATGGATTCTACGGTCCGTCGTCATCCGATCCCCCATAGGGGAGAGCGGCGCTCTGACAGGGCGGTCCCTGCTCAGTGTGCGGTGACTGCCCAGCCATCCGCCGGCTCAGCGGGGATCAACTGAGCGATCCCGCTGAGCAAGCGGAGCTTCACGGGGTGGATCATGACTGATCCGCCCCGTGTGAAAGAGCCCTTAAGCTACTTTCACACTGAAGCGCTGGATGCGCTGGCGGTATAGCGGCGCTATTTTTAGCGCCGCTATACCGTTGTTTTTGGGGTGATTTTAACCCCCGCTAGCGGCCGAAAAAGGGTTAAAAACGCCCGCAATAACGCCGTTTTGCGGGCACTACCCCATTGATTTCAATCGGCAGGGGCGCTATAGGAGCGGTATTTTTACCGCTCCTATTGCGCCTCAAAGATTCGGCATGCAGGAGTTTTTTTACCCTCCTGCAAGCGCACCGCTCCAGTGTGAAAGCCCACGGGCTTTCACACTGGATACAAAGTAGCGGCTTTTTCAGGGCGCTTTGCAGGCGCTATGTTTAGTGCAATAGCGCCTGCAAAGTGCCTCAGTGTGAAAGGTGCCTAAATGAAAAGCGAATACGTTTTTCATCCAGGAATTGCTGTAGTCCAACACTTTTCCTGGTCAGTAATCTGAGAATCCCTGCTGTGATGCTAGAAAACTATTCCCAAATATGCCCACTGCAGATTTTTTATATATATTTTTTTTCCTCTCTCTTGTGTACAAAAAGCACAATTTAAATAATTTTGGTACCAAGAACCTTTTCACTGCCACTAATTAGATTCAGGCTTTCTTACCTAAGGGTATGGCAGTATATGCAAAGGAAGTATATGGGTGTGTACAGTAAAAAAAAAAAGGGCAGAGGGCATGACTTTTGGGCAGTATGTGCAGGAAAGGAGAGCAGAGGCTATAATCGCAGGCAGTATGGGCAGGGTAGGAGTGTGTGGTCTATGACGGTGTCGGTTTGATTTACTAAAACTGGAGAGTGAAAAATCTGGTGCAGCTCCTGTATAGAAACAAATCCTCTTCCAGGTTTTTCTTTTTGTCAAAGCTTAAGGTGAAAACTTCTGGCAGCCATTGGCTACCGCTGCTGTCAATCAAATCCAATAATGAGGGGGGCGGGTAAGAGTCATACATTCCGCCTCCTATGTACGCCAAATAAATGACTCGGGCGCGCACCCACAAGGTAACCGCTGGGAGGGCGCTACTCCTAGAGGGGTTATCTGATGCGGGGAGGAGCCGGGGACCTCAGACGTCACGGATCGGGGCAACTCTGTGCAAAACAAGCTGCACAGTGGAGATAAGTATGATATATGTTTGTTTTAAAAAAAAAAAAAAGGGAGAGAAGCTTTACAACCACTTTAATTGAACAAGCTGAAGTTAGAATCTGGCTACCATGCACAGCTTCACCAGTTTTGCACTCAGTTTTAGTAAATCAACCCCAGTATGTGAAGAAGGGGATAGAGGAGGGTATGACAGCGAATAATATGTGCAGGAGAGGAGTGCTTTGGGTATGTTGGGAAACTGTAAGCTAGAATAGAGTTGATGGCTGATTAGTTTCTCTGAAATAAGACAAAGGTCAGCAAGAGGTTTCGCCACATTTCATCTAAATGCATGCTCTTCCAGTGTAATCATGCATGTTTATGCCACAGTCCTTGCACATTGTAGTTGTAAGATTTCTCCAGCCACCATTCATGCCTGTAGCTAGCCCAACGTTCATGCTACTAGACTTTTTTTTTATTCCCCCTATTAGAAATCACAGGTGTGTTCCTTTTACCCTGTGGCATGATTACATAGGTAGAGTTGTTTCATTCTAGCCAGCATTTACATAGTGTTTGTAAAACTTGTGTTCATGCTAACATTTTATAGTGTCCAAATACTTGGAGCACTGTGTGCAATCTGGAGTAGCATGGAGTACTGCAAGTAACTTGGGACATTGCAAGCTGCTGGGAATACTGTGAGTAATTTTGAAGTATCTGGGAGTATTGTAAGTAGCTTGCGAGTAACTTAAAGCATTGAGATTGACTGGGGCATGTGATACTAAGCAGTAAGTATGAGCTCAGGCGTGTTCGCAATGCAGAAATCGGGAAATGTCTCACTGCCTGTAATTTGCGCAGCGCAGTACCGACTTCCTGGCGGGCTCTGCACGTGGGGTTTCCGAACCCCACGTGCACCTCTGCGATTTTTATTTTTTGCGCTATAAACAAAAATCGAGCGTCAATTTTGAAAAAAAAATAATATTTTTTGCTATAATAAATATCCCCAAAAAATATATAAAAAAGTAATTTTTTTTCCTCAGTTTAGGCTGATACGTATTCTTCTACATATTTTTGGTAAAAAAAATTGCAATAAGCGTATATTGATTGGTTTGCGCAAAAGTTATAGCATCTACAAAATAGGGGATAGTTTTATGGCATTTTTATTAATAATTTTAGTTCACTAGTAATGTCCTTAAAAAAAATCTTTCGCAACACAGCAAGGAGTGTGCCCTTGTGGTGAACAGAAATAAAAACCTAAAGTGAACAAATCACCAGGACAAGATGGCTTACACCCTAGAATCCTCAAAGAACTTAGACAGGTCATTGCTAGACTGTTATTCCTAATCTTTAAGGTAAGCTTACTGACTGAAATGGTAAAGCTAACGTGGTACCAGTTTTCAAGAATGGGCTGAGATAAATACCTGGAAACTACAGGCCAGTCAGCCTAACCTCAATAGTTTGTAAACAATTGGAGGGATGATGAGGGACCATGTCCAAGAATTTGCAGATAAGAATAGTTTCATTAGTAGTAACCAGCATGGATTTATGAAAGATTGTTTTTGCCAGACCAACCTATTAACATTCTCTGACAATAGCTGTAAATCTGGATAAAGGTGTATGTAGTGTACCTAGACTTCGCCAAAGCATTTGACATGGTACTCCATAAATCCCTAATCTGTAAATTTGAGGTCTGTTGGCATTGATAGTGTATGTACCTGAATAGAAAACTGGTTACAGGGGCTAAACCAGAGGGTGGTGATAAATTGCGCAACTTCTGAATGGTCTGCAGTTATAAGTAGGGTACCCCGGGGTGCTGTCTTGGCACCAATCCTGTTTAACTTGTTCATAAATGATAAAGTTTGGGATAAATAGTTCAATCTCAATGTCTGTTGATGATACAAAGCTAAGCAGGGCAATAACTTTACAACACAAAATAGCAACTCTACAGGAAGACCTCGATATAATAGAGGGGTGGGCAAACCCTCGACAAATGAGGTTCAATATAGGGAAATGTAAAGTAAGGCACTTGGGGGCTAAAAAATATGAAGGCAAGCTACACACTAGGGGAAGAATGAACCCCTGGTGAAATCAAGGATGGAAAAGAATCTGAGGGTCCTAGTTGATGACAGACTCAGCAATGGCATGTAATGCCAAGCTGCAGCAAGCAAGGCCAGTAGAATGTTAGCATTAATTAAAAAGGACATTTACTTAAGAGATAAAACTAGCATTCTACCACTTTTCAAAACTCTGGTTGGGCCACACCTTGAGTTACTGTCCAGTTCTGGTCACCAGTCCTCAGAAGGGATGTGCTGGAACTCGAGAGAGTCCCGAGAAGGGCAACAAAACTAATAAGCGGGCTGGAGGATCTTTATTATATGGAATGATTGCAAACCTTAAACTTATTATCCCTGAAGAAAAGACGCTTAAAGCAGAACTCCAGATTTTAAAAAAAATCCCCCATTAGTACACCACGCGCACACACACATCACTAAACCTTTATTACATTTGTGGAATTTCTTACTGTTTAAGAGATATGACTGATTGAATTTTCAGGAAGGCAGCTTTGTGATTCAAAAAATGCATCATGTTTTCTGGCAGGGAGGATCTCTTAGTACAGTGATTGCATCATATCCTCTTTTCTCTCTCTAACTGTAATTAGCCTACATTTCCCATGAATCCTTGGGATGGGAGTGAATGCGGGAGGTACACTAGGCTTGTAAATGTGACCTTTCCCTCTTCAACATAAATCGCACCCCTCATTCTGCAGCCAGCAAGCCATACATAACACATGGTATGATAGTTTTTTTATTTTTATTTTTGTACTCTCCAGTCCATTTTTGGCATCTTCTGCCCACAACCTGTCATCACAAACTCCCAAAGACCTAATAGGTTATTGGTATATTATATGTTTAAAAACGTGGGGATGGGGTAATGCAGCTCAAGTAGCAGATACCACCTAGAAAGGTGTTGAAGCTGCAATTGAACACTACTATGAAGTGCCCGTATTGCTGGACAGTACAGCAGGTAGTGCTATAATGGCATTATTTTTTTTTTTTTTTTTTCTTTTTGGTACTCTAATGCAGTAAATGGTATAGTTTTTGTTTTTAATCCTGAACTCCAAACGTGTATAAAAGGGTTGCTATTAGACAATGAGACTGTAACGTTAAACCTGGTACGCACTATTGGCTTTTTTCCCTTCAACCCAGTGGGTTGAACAAAAAAGCATGTCGGCTTCGGTCAGAGTCGCTGTACTAATGATCTAATGTTAATACAGCAATCTCCCCCGCTGAGCTGTTGTGTTCTGACAGGGGGCGGCCCCCGTCTGAATACACCAATCGGTGCTCTCTACCATTGGCTGAGAGAGCTGATCGGGAGTTGGCCGGCTGCTGGCTTTCCAGCATGCTCGACTGGCTTCTGTCGGACCAGCTGGCACACACAGGCTGAATTTCGCCCAATTTTTATTGGGCGAAATGTCGGCCGGCATTCGGCCCGTGTGTACGAGGCTTCAGTTTGCGTTTTTGAAGGCGTTCCTAAACTCCTGTTTCTAGGGATAAACACAAAAAGAACTTGGACAAACTGTTCCATAAGCATTCGCCAAATGGATCATTTAGAGCTTGTTTGTGACACGTTTACTTGAATGGAAGCATTTGGCAAGGTATTGTGGGCAACATCAAAATCGATGTGAAGCGTCGCAAACGCAATGCGACTAGACCGTTTAATAAGCAGACATTTTGCTTTTCAAATCGTTTGGAAAGCATTATTAACACAAAACAAACACCTGTTCTGTTCTTTTTACAGCAATGTAAATGAGGACTTGGGGCCTACAAGACAAAATCTTTCATTATGCCTACTTTTAAGACTGGGTTCACACTAGTGCGAATTGGAATTCGCAATAGCAGGAGATTGTGACCGGCTCTCTGGGGAGCCGGTTTACATATTTCCGCAGCGGCTTTGTTGCGATTTTTACAGAAACACTGTCTTTCGGTCAGTTTTTAGGTCTGAATTCAGCCAAAAATGCGGGTTGATATCGGACCTGAAACGGTGAATGTGGACGCACTGGACTCCTGCTGTGAGCTGCTGCGTGCTCATATGTGAACCCAGCCTTAAGTAATGCATTGTTGCTAGCTTACCCAGTAAATTGACATGTGTTATTTTTCCATGTACATGTTATTAAAAGTAAGAAAATGAGGAAGTAATGCAGAAACGGTCATTCCTGACCAATTAGCTAGCCATCTAGCTAGTAATGCTTGTATTCATAATGACATGTACTTGCTGTCATGTAGAAGGAATTTCCTAGCGATCAGCTAACCTCTTCCTTGTAGTATAAGCCCAGGAAACAGGCCGTGAAATACATTCCGTCAACCCATCCTGTTCTCACCTTCTCTGCTCATTTGTTTGTCTGGAGGAATGGCTTGGATCCACCACTCGGCGTCGGTGCTCTGTATGCAGGAAGCCCATTGCTTTCCTCTGAGCAGAGCCATGATGTCATGCTTTGGCTGTAATGTAAATTAGTGTGTGATGGAGCAGAGGAAGCTGTCAGTTTTTTCAGGATTTAGATGTGAGAAGTGTCCTTTTGGGTTAAAGGGACTAATTAACAACAGGTTGGATCTATATCAACATATCTGTGCTTGGTAAGCTATTTATCACGGGAATAACACTCCATAAAGGAAGAAGACGTATCCAGCTGGCTAACAACATTGAATCAGGAGTGGAGAGATGTAAAGCCTTTTCGGAGGCCCCTCTTCAAATTCAGGATCAGATTTTTGTGTGCTGTTAGTAAAATATAATGTAATGCAGCACTGCCCTGCCATAGCCGAAATCAACGTTTTTCTGGTTCAGCTGGACTAGTAACCTGTGGGCATATTTGTAAATCCTCTAAACAAGGGGCTTTTTTTCTGTAGAGAGACCGGTTACCTCAGACAGCAATTTGTGCCCTAAGCACCAATTGAATGCACATGAATACGTTTCTTGATAAACTTCCTTTTTCTCTTATCGTCCATGGACTGACACAGCTGGATACTGTAAACGTGTGGGTATATGTCCCTGCTCGCAGGAGAAGATCTAGGCCGAATGTTAGATGTTAGAAACCTACATTCTAGAACAAACCAGAGCTGAACAGCCCCGCCCAGGGGGGCGGTCCCTCCGGACATTACCCTCCGACCTGCAGTCAGCAGACCTCAGTTTTTTCCTGCCTAGCAGAAGGAGAAGACGTGGCTCTCTCAGGAGCCAGTCTCCTGGAAGATTTTACTTTTAAATTTTATTCCTTTTTGGGAATTTTATTTTATTTTTGAGACCTTCAATCAACTGTCAGCTGGGCAACAGGTTGGGTACACTGGTATCCTTGTAGTCTTCCCTGTCCGACCATCGAGCGTGCTGATCCTCGCCTTGTGTGCGTGAGACTCAGTTCACGACATACCCCAAGACTCCAGGGGTGGTCGGGTTGCTTTCATGCTCCCGCGGTCCTCTCAAGATTGAACAGTACCTGACTGACTGTATCTCTCGCGGTGGACCGGGCCGACAGCTACGCAGTACTGCTCTGTGATAGGTCTGTCTGAAACAAGCCAGTGGGTCCCTGAAAGGGACGGGTAAGTAGTCTCTCCTACTGCAGGTGAGTACATGCTGGCTGTGTTTCTTTATATGGGGGGTTTCTCCCTGTCTCCCCCCTGTTATGCTGCTCTCTGCACCCTGTACTGGTGCTGTGCTGTGGGGTGCTTGGGGGTCACTCTGGCCTGGCTGGGCGCTCATGTCTGTAGTGGGTTCTGGAGAGAGGGGCAGTTTTTTCTGGTGTGTGAGGTGTTTATTGCGTGCGCCATTAGCGCGCATTAGAGCTTGAATTTTGCTCTCGGCTCAATGGCGCATTTTTCTTGTGGCCGTCGCGCATTTATTTTCGGTTTCGGGCCTCTAGCTGCGGCGCGAATCTCCTCACAATCTCCTCAGTTTCTTCACTCTCCTCCCAGGCTCACAGCGCGCTTCAGCAGGACTGAGCGGTCCTTTAAGGGTTGGTGAGTCCTCTGGGTATCCCCTCCTCAGCCTCAGCGTAGCCAGTGGGTGGACTGTATATTCACTGTATAGTGTATAAGGTCTCAGAGGGTGGCGTTTATGGAGTCTGATACACCTGCTCTCCACACTTGGGGGGGGGGGGGGCAACTGGCAGTGCTGCACAGTTAAACATGTTCATATGTTTCCTGCACCTGCGGTCCTTATTGACCATTTGTCAGCAGTCCTGGAATCATTCCTGTCAGAATGGAAGCGGTGTGCGAGCAAAAGGAGCTATAAGCCCCCTCTCCCCACAAAAATCTTTAGTGTAGGAGTGCTCTGAGTCAGATATGGGCCTAGCTACTGTGCTCAGGACCCTAGCTCTGAATATTTAATGTTTATGAACAGGACATTCCCTTGTGAGGAAGACTCCAGTTCTGTGTCAGTGAATGACAGGGCGCTTGTAAGTGATCTCATTGATGTGAGGAACACTCTCAAGCTGGAATTGCTGTGGCTGAGGTACCTCAGGGACGCTGTTTCCCTTGGTTCCTTCAAGCCTTTCTTTTACACAGCTTCCTCACTGTTTTTTTCCTCACACGCTGCGTCAAGAGCAGCATGGATGATACAGTGTTACACAGTGTTTCCCTCCCCCCTGGTCAGTGCAGCATGGTGGGGGGGGGGGGGGGGACTTTATTAATTTATGTCTCTAGTCCCTGTGAGCCTTCTGTGTGATATCCTGAGGCAACATTTCCCGCCATTTCCTGGGGAACGCTTTGAGCTCTAACAGACACACGGTCTGAGGGTCAGAGGTTACCTGTTACATGCATGCTGCTTCGGCAGCACAGTCAAGCAGGTTGGAATGATACAGTGAAGATTATGCGCCTCTAATTTAAACTCTTCCTATACCTACACTGCATACATTCACAGTGTATGTATGTGTCATTGGTCTCTGTGTCTGCGTGGGTGTCCCCCCACGTTCCAATGCTGTGTTTCAGTGCCATACATGATATAAACGTACAAAATATTTTTATGCACGACTCCAGATACATTCACAGTATATGTATGTATGTATGTATTATACTCTCTGGGTCGGCGCGGGTTTCCGCCAGGGGCTCCGGTGTCCTCCCGCGCTCTTGTGGTATGTGCGCTTCGGCTCTCTGCACAGTATAGACATTGTTCAATATGTTTATTGCACGTACTATACATGTTTACAGTATGGTTATACTGTTTGCGTGGGGTTCCTCCGGGTACTCAGGTTTCCCCCCACGCTCCAATGGAAATGCACAGCATAAACATGTGCAATATGTTTATTCACATGCTATCATTCCTACACGGTATCTGTGTGCTGTCTGCGTGGAGTTCTTCAGGGTGTTCTGGTTTCCTCCCATGCGCTGACGGTATGTGCGCCTTTGGCCTTCTGCACAGTTAAACATGTTCAATGTTTATCACGCATGCTATAATACCTAGACGGTATGTGTAGGCAGTCTGTGTGGTTTTCCTCCGGGCACTCCGGTTCCCTCCCACACTCCATTGGTATGGGTGCTTCGGCACTATGCACAGTCTAAATTTGTGCGATTTGGATATCCACATACTAACATACCTACCCGGTATGTCTGTGCAGTCTGCGTGGGTTTCCACCCACGCTACATGACATGCATGCTTTTGGTGCAATACACGGTTTAAACATACACATTATGTTTATACACTACACTAAATACATTCACAGTAGTTGTAGGTATTGCATTCTCTGAGTATGCGTGGGGTACTTTGGTTCCTCCCACGCGCCAACAGTGTGCGCGCCTTCGATGCTATGCACACATGGGCTTGTGCAAAATGTTTAGCACACATACTATAATACCTACACGGTATGCGTATGCAGTCTGCATGGGTTTCATCCGGGTGCTCAGGTTTCTCCCCTGCGTTTTCAATGGTGTGCGCATTTTCAGCGCTATGCACAGTATAAACACGTGCAATTTGTTTATTCGCAGGCTAACATACCTACACGGTTGTGTACGCAATCTGCCCCGATGATGTGCACGCCTTCGTCGCTGGCACAGTATAAACGTGTTTTTAATAGGTTTATCCACACATACTAAACTACATACGCTGTATGTGGTGGTATTATGCTCTTTGTGGCTGGGTGGGTTTCCTCCCACACTCTATTTGCGCGTTTGACGCAATACATAGTATAAACTATGTTTTGTACAATCAGCACTTATCCATGGGTAGCTGCTGGATGGAGCATTGTCACAAGGATCCCTGGTTTCAGGGGTACCACTTTCCACCTGCTTTCAGTGGTGATCAGAAGTGCTGGCTTGGACTGTGTTCGCCAGTCTGAGGTTAGCGTTTACGCCTGTTAGTGGCTGCGTCTCTGGCGTTTTTTGTAGCTCAATGACTGGGCAAAAGCCTCTGCTTCATCCATCAGTCGTCTAGCAGGTGCACTGCAACTGTTTTAGCCTTTAGGCTCTATGTGCCCAGGGTGGGTTTGCGCCACCTGTGGAGGCTGAGGTACTGGTCCTCTGACCGAGTTTCTAGGGAAGCTCTGTAAAGTTGCCTTTATTGGCCAACAGTTGAGGCACCCTGTACACCGGGGCCTCTCTTCTCCGATACATTGCAGAGTCTCTTTGGGATTTTCATACATCTCGCTGCAAGACGGTCCTATCGGCTGTGTGCATTGCAGGGGAAGGGTCCTTGCATCCGGAGGTGTTTCCACCTCCTTTACTGGAGGTGGGGCACCGGAAGTGAACCTTTATGGCCTCTCGACTCACTCGCAAGGTGGCAAGATCGTGGTCAGGTCCAGGGACCCCTGGGCGGACGCGTCAGACGCGTTGGAAGCCCATGGGGGCAGTATCGCCTGATATATGCTTACCCTCCGCTACTGTTGCCTCACCAGCTTCGCAGAGTAGGGGCTGAGGCCATTCCAGTTATCCTCATTGCTCCGGAACGGCGACATTGGTACGCCGATCTACTTCGGCTAGTCGCAGACGTTCCTGGCGACTGCCTATTGGGGTGGACCTTCTGTCTCATGATCCCATACTTCATCCTGCTTTACAGTTCTTGGCTTTTAATGGCATTGCTGTTTAAAGCCAGGTGCTGAAGGACCGAGTTCTCTCATATTCGGTCATCTCCTCTATGTTGTTGACACAAATCTTCATCCAGGAAGATATCTCACCGTACCTGGATACCTTTTTCTTGAGGGTTGAATTTCGGCCCGGACTGTCTTTTTCAACGACCGCTACCGGGCCATTCCTTGATAGCACCTTTTTGGGCAGGGGGTTCGCCATGTGATTCCCCCCCCCCCCCTGTCAAGCCTCCTCTCCCTACTTGGGATCTGAATTTGATGCATCTCGGTTCTCCAAGAACATCCCTTTTGAGAATATCCGAGATTCCTCTCTTGATCTTGTCCCGGGAGGTGGCCTTCTTGGTGGCCATTGCTTCGGTTAGACGGGTGTCTGAGTTGGCGGCCTTGTCCTGCAAGTCGCCTTACTTGGTCCTCAAGGATATGGCGGTGTTGCGCCCACGACCGTCCTTCTTTCAAAAGATGGTCTCTGCCTTTCGCCTTAAGAAGGACATTGTTCTTCCGTCCCGTTTTTTTTTTTTTTTTTTTTTTTTTTTCCCCAAAAACATCTGCCTTTTTTTTTTTTTTTTGTTATTATATTAATTAAAGTGCATCAACAAACAATTGCAAAGGCAAACCCTTTCTCTAACTGCAAAGTCAGTGTGCAACAAAGATTGTTAAACATCCAAATTATTAATACTGTATTTGGATTTAGCTAATAAAACAACAAAAAATCCTGAGGTTATTCTTAGTTGAATTGAACTGTGCCCGTGCCTCACTGTGCCCGTGCTTCAATCACTGTGCCCGTACCTGATGCAGATTTTCGTGGGTTACGGATTTTACTGCTACACCGGCGGCCATTCCAGTATTCAAAAGCCACGCCTCCTCCTCGTCTGTGATAGGCGGAACACTCAATTTCCCAGCATTCAGTGTTCCGCCTATCACAGACATCCGCTCATCCTCATAACACAGACGAGGATGAGAGGATGTCCGTGATGGGCTGAACACTGCCTGCTGTGAAATTGAGTGTTCCGCCTATCACAGACGATGAGGACTTGGGAGGCGTGGCTTTTGAACACTGCAATGGCCGCCGTCTGTCTGCATGACACGCTGATCAGGTAGGCAGACGGCGGCTTGTGGTTAGTGTTACATTGCATCTACTCGCTGCGGCGAGTAGATGGAATTGGGGTAACGCCGCCCAGTGCCATTTCAGATACGCCCCTTGCAGCCCTGCTACGGAAACTCTGAAGGAAAAAAAAAATAATAATAATAAAAAAAAATATATATATATATATATATATATATATATATATATATATATATATATATATATATTGTGACAGCAGGAAGGTAAAGTCACCTGGTTGCATCCAGGGGGGTAGATATATTTCGCCCAGATTCAGGCTTTACGCCGATTTGTACAACTAGGTGGAGAGTTGTATAAGGCTAGTGTGCTCATGGATGACTCATACCTCTAGGGAGAGGGCTGGGCGTCGTGCAGACAGGGAGTTGATGAGACCAGCTGAACCTTGTCAGCTCATTTAGGCCTCTATAAGAAACTCCCAGATTCATTAGATGTTAGCTCATGCCTGGAACCAGACCTGTGTGGACTGTCTAGGGAGAGTGAACCCCTGTGCGGTGAGGCAAAGCCTGTGTGGCTATTTGTTTGGACTTTTACTAAACCAGGGACTTAGGGACTAGGACAGCACTAGGCTGATCCCAGTTGTTAGTTTAGGAAACCTGCATGTTTAGTCAGAGGTCAAACTGACCAGGATTTATTTTGTTTGTTTCTTTTTTGGCTTTGCTGTGTTTTTGTCACTGTACATAGAGAAATAAACCGCACCTTTTGATTTTGAAAACCACAACCTCCGTCTGCTGGCCCTGTTTTTGTGTGGGGAGCCCAACCAGGGGGTCACACACACCCGCTACCGAGTTAACCCCCTCACAGTTGGTGGAGAACCAGTGGCAGTTTTTTTAAGCCAGCATGGAGGAGATACTGAAACAGCTGGCTCTAGCAAATGCCAATCAACAGCAGACAAATGCAGGTTTGCAAAGGAGCCTTGCAGCCCAGCAGCAAGCTCATCAACAAGCCCAGCAGCAATCTGAGGCCCGCTTCATAGACCTGTTACAGAAGCAAGAACAGAGACTACAACAAATGGAAGCAGTAATGCAGCAACGTCCGCAGACCAGTGAGGAAAGCCGTCCCACTAATACCGCGTCCTTTGGGGTGAGTCGTTTATTGACAAAAATGACTGGAGAGGATGATCCAGAGGTATTTTTGACCACATTTGAAAGGACTGCTGAAAGAGAAAAGTGGCCTGAGGAGCAGTGGGCTGGACTGGTGGCTCCTCTGTTAACTGGTGAATCGCAGAAGGCTTACTATGACCTAGAGCCTGACCAAGCAAAAGACTATGTGATGCTAAAAGCTGAAATATTGGCAAGGCTGGGTGTCACCCTGGCTGTCCGGGCTCAGCGTGTGCATAACTGGACTTTCCAGCTTGGAAAACCCCCCAGGTCTCAAATGTATGATCTCATTCACCTGAGCAGGAAGTGGCTACAGCCAGAGACTTTGTCCGCACCGGAGATTGTGGAACGTGTTGTGATGGATCGTTTCTTGAGAGCTCTTCCTACCGCCATTCAAAAGTGGGTAAGCCACGGAGACCCAGAAACGGCCGGTAAACTTGTGGATCGTGTAGAGAGATACTTGGCTACAGAGAACCTGACGGCCTCTTCCAGAGACTCTCGGACTTTCCACCCTAAGACCAGACCATCCCCAGGGGCGGATAAGAGGATTCCAAGGGGTGAGGGTGGAGAGAGTGAGAGGGTGGGAGCTCTACCCCAAGTTTGGCGAGAACAGCCTGGGAAATCAGCGGCTCAAGAGGCCGCAAGAAGGATCGTTTGCTACCGCTGCCGGCAAGCGGGACATATTGCAGCCAATTGCCCGGTTGTGGAGGAACCCATGCAGTGTGACTTTCTGACGGGCAGACGTCAGTCGCTGTGTGCGACAGTCGCATGCACTGCCATTCGAGGAACTGAGAAACATTTATGCAAAATGTGTGTTAATGGTAGAAATGTTGTGGTATTGTTGGATTCAGGTAGCCTTGTGACCCTGATAAAGGCTGAGTTAGTTAAAACAGAGGTCTCTGGGAATAGCAAGGTAGCTGTTATTTGTGTGCATGGGGACACCCGAGAGTATCCAGTGACTACAGTGTGTTTCGAGACCCCCAAAGGTACCCTCTCTCATCCAGTGGGCTTAGTATCTCAGTTACCGCATGACGCCATTGTGGGAAGGGATTTTCCGAAGTTCTGGGAACTGTGGGATGATCCTGAGCCCCCCACTGGTGCCCCTATGTACCAGGAATGTGATAGCCAGAACTCCTCTGAGAGTGGTGAGGACTCTCCAGAATTTCCCTTGTCAGTATTGGCAGGGGAGACTCAAGAAACTGGAGAGGAGCCCACCTCCTCAGACGAAAACCTACCGTCTGTGGAGTTTTCTGATCTGGAGGTTCACAGGGAAAATTTTGCCACAGAACAGTTAAAAGACCCCGCCCTAATAAAGGCACGGGAAAACGTAGTGGAAATAGATGGCGAGTTAGTGAACCCAGATAATACCTGCACTTACCCATACTTCAGCGTAGAGAAGGACCTACTGTATCGGGTGGCAAAAAGGGCAGAAGAAACCGTTGAGCAGCTGGTGGTGCCCAAACCTTACAGGAAGTTGGTGTTGGAGTTGGCCCATGGGCACATTCTTGGAGGTCATCTGGGGACAGAGAAAACCCGAGAGAGGGTATTACAGAGATTCTATTGGCCTGGGGTGATGAAGGACATAGAAAATTATTGTTCCTCCTGCCCTGTGTGTCAGAGGTCGGCCCCGATGCCACATTTCCGTAGCCCGCTGGTCCCTCTACCCATCATTGAGGTCCCGTTTGAGAGAATCGCAATGGATTTGGTAGGTCCTATAATCAAGTCCGCTAGGGGGCACCAGTACATATTGGTTATAATGGACTATGCCACCCGTTATCCAGAAGCGATCCCTCTCAGAAATACCTCGGCCAAAACCATAGCCAAAGAGCTATCTCTTGTTTTTAGCCGGGTGGGTATTTGTAAAGAACTGCTTACGGACCAAGGTACACCCTTTATGTCCCGGGTTATGAAAGAGCTGTGTAAATTGTTCAAAGTGACGCAATTGCGTACATCTGTGTATCACCCCCAAACCGATGGGCTGGTTGAAAGATTCAACAAAACCCTAAAACAAATGTTGAAGAAAGTGGTGGATAGAGATGGAAAGGATTGGGACTGTCTACTTCCTTATTTGATGTTTGCTATTAGGGAGGTGCCCCAATCCTCTACGGGATTCTCCCCCTTTGAGTTACTGTATGGGAGACACCCAAGAGGGCTGTTGGATATTGCCAAGGAAACTTGGGAAAGTGAGAGTTCTCCCCACAGGAGTGTGATTGAGCATGTCGCCCTGATGCAAGATCGAATTGCACAGGTAATGCCCATCGTGAAGGAACATTTGGCCCAAGCGCAGTTGGCACAGCAGAGAGTGTACAACCGTGGAGCAAAGACCCGTACCTTTTCCCCGGGGGATAGGATATTGGTACTTGTCCCTACGGTTGAAAGTAAATTCCTTGCCAAATGGCAAGGCCCCTACGAGATAATGGAAAAAGTGAGCGAAGTGAATTACAAGGTCAGACAACCAGGAAGGCGAAAGCCCGAACAGATATATCACGTTAATCTGTTGAAAGCCTGGAGGGATAGAGAGTCCCTAGTCGCAGAAACTTGGTCACCAGCTCAAACTGGTTGCGTGATTCCGGAGGTTGGAATAGCAGCCACCTTGTCACAACCCCAACAACAGGAGGTTAAGGAGTTTGTGCTTCGCAACAAGGAGGTGTTCTCTGAGCTGCCGGGACAAACATCTGGGGTAGAGCATGATATTATTACCCCGCCCGGTGAAAGGGTGAAGTTAAAACCCTATCGGATCCCAGAGGCCCGACGGGAGGCAATACGGGAGGAAGTACAGAAAATGCTGAACTTAGGGGTGATAGAGGAGTCCCAAAGTGATTGGTCTAGTCCCATTGTGTTGGTGCCTAAACCGGATGGGAGCTGGCGATTTTGTAACGATTTTCGTCAGTTGAACAAAGTTACAAAATTTGACACCTACCCCATGCCACGTATAGATGAGTTGATCGACCGGCTGGGAACAGCCCGATACATGACGACTCTTGACCTCACAAAAGGGTATTGGCAAATTCCCCTGGCCAAGTCGGCCAAAGAGAAAACCGCATTTGTAACCCCAGACGGGGCGTTCCAATATAAGAGAATGCCGTTCGGGTTACAGAATGCGCCGGCCACATTCCAGCGGAAAATGGACCAGATGCTGAGGCCCCATCGGAAGTATGCTGCGGCTTACCTGGATGACGTAATTGTCCATAGCACAGATTGGGCCTCACATCTGCCAAAAGTGCAAGCAGTCCTGGACTCTGTTCGGGAAGCGGGGTTTACGGCTAACCCCAAGAAGTGTACCATTGGGCAGGAGGAGGCCAAATATCTTGGGTACACCATTGGCAGGGGAGTAATAAAACCCCAACTCAACAAAGTCGAGGCCATCCAGAGTTGGCCACGTCCCAACAGCAAGAAGCAGGTACGAGCCTTTCTGGGAATCGCGGGTTATTATCGGCGCTTCATTCCCCACTTTGCTTCTAAGGCTGTGCCCCTAACCAACCTGACGAAAGGGAAAGGGTCGGTCATGATTAAATGGACCCCCGAGGCTGAGGCAGCATTCCAATTCTTGAAACAAGCCTTATGTAGCCAGCCAGTGTTGTACTCACCCGACTTCTCTAAAGACTTTGTCGTACAAAGTGATGCGTCAGATGTGGGGTTAGGAGCAGTATTGTCCCAGGTCTGGAACGGGGAAGAGCACCCAGTCATTTACCTCAGCAGGAAGTTGAAGTCCCATGAGGTAAATTACGCCACGGTTGAAAAGGAGTGTTTAGCGGTGAAGTGGGCTCTAGATTCCCTTCGGTACTATCTGCTAGGTAGGCACTTTGACATGGTTACGGATCACGCTCCGTTAAAGTGGATGGCTCAAAACAAGGAAACAAATAGAAGAGTGAATAGGTGGTTCCTGGCCCTCCAGGAATTCAACTTCACAGTAAAGCATCGCCCTGGCGTTCAAATGGGGAATGTGGATGCTTTGTCTCGAGTACATGAATGCCTGATTGCTGGTGTTCCAACCCCGAGGTTAAAACAAGAGGGGGGGGTATGTGACAGCAGGAAGGTAAAGTCACCTGGTTGCATCCAGGGGGGTAGATATATTTCGCCCAGATTCAGGCTTTACGCCGATTTGTACAACTAGGTGGAGAGTTGTATAAGGCTAGTGTGCTCATGGATGACTCATACCTCTAGGGAGAGGGCTGGGCGTCGTGCAGACAGGGAGTTGATGAGACCAGCTGAACCTTGTCAGCTCATTTAGGCCTCTATAAGAAACTCCCAGATTCATTAGATGTTAGCTCATGCCTGGAACCAGACCTGTGTGGACTGTCTAGGGAGAGTGAACCCCTGTGCGGTGAGGCAAAGCCTGTGTGGCTATTTGTTTGGACTTTTACTAAACCAGGGACTTAGGGACTAGGACAGCACTAGGCTGATCCCAGTTGTTAGTTTAGGAAACCTGCATGTTTAGTCAGAGGTCAAACTGACCAGGATTTATTTTGTTTGTTTCTTTTTTGGCTTTGCTGTGTTTTTGTCACTGTACATAGAGAAATAAACCGCACCTTTTGATTTTGAAAACCACAACCTCCGTCTGCTGGCCCTGTTTTTGTGTGGGGAGCCCAACCAGGGGGTCACACACACCCGCTACCGAGTTAACCCCCTCACAATATATATAAAAAAACAATTTTCTTCAAATCTGAATCGATTTGAACTCAAAACTCGATTCTAGATTAAAATCAATATTTTTTTTTTTTCCCAGCCCTAGTACAAGCCTTACGAGTCTACCTGTCTGCTACTGTAAGCATCGCATAGTAGCCCATTATGTGTCCCTTAACTGAAACCGAAGCCTGCAATGTCCCCGATTTCCTCGCTGGCTGGAAGCGTCCATCCCCCCCCCCCTCTTCCTTTCGGAGTCGCGAACTCCGGCTTTGTGACTGGCCGGAGTCGTGTGACGTCACTCCCGCGTATGTGCGCGGGAGCCGTCAGTCATGGCATGACCCCACAGCGTGCCCTTTCAAGAGTGCGCATGCGCAGAAGACAGCATTGTTCAGGGACATTGGAAATATCTCCTAAACGTGTAGGTTTAGGAGATATTTCAAGCACCTACAGGTAAGCCTTAATCTAGACTTCACTGTAGGTGAAAGTGGTCTGTAAGGCTTTACAACCACTTTAAGGGTTGACCTTGTATTACATGGTTTTGGTAAATCTGAAGACAAAAATCTGCAGAAAATCTAATAGTGTGTATGGGGTCTAACTGCTGAGAATTGCTCCAGGAGTAGATATTGAACCACTTAAAGCGGAGTTCCACCCAAAAGTGCAACTTCCGCTTTAAGCACTTTTTGTTTTTTTGGGGGGGGGAGTGGGGGCTTCGTTAGGAGTGGGACTTCCTGTCCCACTTTCTACTTCCACCTAGGGGCAGCCTAGGCGACTCCTCCTCTGCCCCTAGGCAGCCCCTCCCTAGGCGATCTCCTGGGACACGTGACAGGTCCCAGGAGATCGCCTGTCCACTCAGGGAGCGCAGTGCGACTCGCGCATGCGCAGTGCGTGCCCGGCCGGGTGCCCAGAGTGTGAATGGAGGTGCCGAGGAGAGGAGCAGGAAGAGGAGCGACGCTCTGTGCGGCCGATTCGCTGGACCGTGGAACAGGTAAGTGTCTGTTTTATTAAAAGTCAGCAGCTATACTTTTTTTTTCAGCCACACTAGGGCGGGGGTCCGTTGGCAGTAAAGCACTGCTACTTAGTTTTAGCGGCGCTTTGCGGCCGCAGAAAGGGTTAAAAGCGCCTGTGTTGCGGCGCTGCCGAACCACTTTGCAGGCACTTCGGCAGCACTTCCCGTTCGTATTGGCACCAATAATAAATGAATAAAATACCTGAAATCCATCTTTCAGTCTGCTAAATGCAGACTAGTAGAAGTTTTTGATTGTCTCCACTCAGGAATTGGCACCTAAAAATAAAAACTCCATTACAGAATGTGGTGGATGGTGTCATTTTTTATAATTGCCATTTCAATCATCCAGTGAGTGGAGGTGACTTTTGTGGTCTATTTTTATAATCACCCACTCTGTTAAACCCACACAATTTTCAGCATACACATCCTTTCTTCATGCAGAAATTTCTTTCCTCCCACACACACACATCCTCTGCCTTGGATTGTACCAGCCAGCCACGCTTCAGTGACAGATATGCGTGTCTGCTTAAATCCATTCATCTCAGTTTTTGTTTTGTTGATCTATACCAAATTGTGAATTCTGTTCTTTCTACTAGATATTTTTATTTATTTTTTGTTAATCTGAGAGCAGCATTGAAGTGAAAATTGTAAAAATTACAACAAATTGTGTCAGCGCTAAATTGGTCAATCTGTGGCAGCGTGCAATACGTGTAGATATACAGACACTGAATAAAAGGTGAAATAAATGCAGCACTCAAATAATTAAAATTATCCTTTTTTATGTCTCAAAGTATAGATAAAGAATCAAGTGAATAATCAATAATGTAGTGTTGCACCATATACGTAGTGAAAGGAAAAACAATTGTCTTTTAAAACATTGACCGATAATGAAGTTTATCAGAAAACAAACGTGATCAGCAGTGTGGGAACCTCCACCTTGTTGTTCTTGCCTCCACCAAACAGAGTGCAAAGTCGCCAGAACCAATTGCTGTCTAGTATATAGAACAGCAAAACTCATTCATTACTTTCTGTTATTCCTCTCAAGGGGTATATACAGCATTTACTGGATATAGCTATTCTTCCGACTTTAGACATGGACATCGGAGGAAAAACTCATTCGCATCCATCCAGACAGGGAATCGCCAATACCAGAGAGAAAAGGCTTATAGTGTAGTATTTATTTCCAACAAGAGCTTAAAAGTAATATAAAATCCTAAACCCGCAAAAATAAAATGCTATGACATATGCTGCTGGGTCGCAACAACTTGCATCTGATGCCGCCAAACTATAGAAAGCATGGCGGCTGGACCTCCAGGTGTAGGTGTATCACATTAGTTCATAACATCCTCGCATGTATAGTCAGAATAAATTGTTATTATTCTTCTTTAGGATTTATATAGTGCCCAACAGGTTGCGCAGCGCTTTACAACATGAGGGCAGACCATACAGTTAAAATACAATTCAATATGGGAGGAATCAAAGGGCTCTGCAATCTAGGAGGGAGGGTCAAATGATGTAAAATGTAATAGCTGTGGGGGATGAGCTGATGGAGAAAATCTAAGTACAGTTGTTAGGTGTGGGCAGAACAAGCTTCTCTGAAGAGGAGGGTTTTCAGGGATCGTCTAAAAGCAAACCGAGTAGGATATAATTGGACAGATTGCGGTAGGGAGTTCCATAGAATGGGAGAGGCTCTGGAAAAGTCCTGGATGCAAGCATGGGAGGAGGTGACGAGGGCGCTAGAGAGCAGGAAGTCTTGGGCGGAGAAGAGAATGATGAGGTTGGTATTTTGAGACTGGGAGCTGAGTTGTGGATGACTTTGTATGTTGTTGTAAGTATTTTGAATTTAATTTGATGGGTAAGCAGAAGTAAGTGGAGGGATTGGCAGAGAGGAGTAGCAGACATGGAGCGGTTGGTAAGTTGGATGAGCCTGGCATAAATTCTGGTAGCAAACATACATCAGGTGCCACCACCCTGAGACAGAATAGTAGCTGGACCCTCAAGCATTTTTAGAGCTCAATGGCCGTTTTGCGCCATGCACATCATCAGGAGCATTCATAACATGTTACACCCATATTCGGGATGTATCATGTTATGAAAGGTGAACTTCTCCTTTTAACATGCTAGTTGCCTGGCTGTTTCTGGTTTCTAAACTTTAGGAGTGGAGTTAGTATACAGCTGAGAATAGTCCGTTGCACCTCTGTACCACACATCAGTGATTCGGACAGATTAAGTATATGTTGGGAACTGGTACATGAATTTGTCATAGGAAGCTACTGGCATTAGGGCCAGAGTGTCCATAAGCACATTTCATTTACACCGGAGTTTATTTTCCTCCTGCGTTTTTTTTTCATGCGTAAATTTGCAAGGTGAGGGTTAAAAAAAAAATGATCTCATTAAAGTTGCATAGAAATATCTTTTTATCTAATGCTGATGCGACTTCTGTGAGGAACCTTTTCCAAAATTGCACCGTGCTGAGTCGAATTGATTAGAATAGGCATAATTGCAAACAATGTGGTTTCCCTTATGTGATTGTCTGACTCTAGTGGGACTTCAGATGCAACTGATGTGAACCCTGGCTTATTGAATTTCCCCCAGTCTGTTTGCATCACAACCAGGCAACTAGCTTTTGTAGAAGCATAAATTGGCAATGATTTTTTTTTTTTTTTTTTTTTTACATTTGTAAGGACCTTACTAAAGATACAGCTGCCTACCTCGATACCCATAGGGTGCACCTTTGCTGCTCTTGCCTCTCCTCCACCTAGTGCGATCATTTCTCTGATGAAGCTTTATTTATACACTATTTATTGCCCATGTAATCCGTTTTTCATGAAATTGTTTCTTACTCAGTTGTTCTGCCTCCTCTTTCTGTGAGCTCCTGAACCTCTTGTTTTCAAGTTGTGATCATGTGTACTGCTCTATCCACACTACAAATCCCATAGTCCCCACATCTTGGGAGTGAGCAAAAGTAGGCGACATGCCTACATACAGTAGGACCATAAAGAAAGAATGTAGCCACCCTGTAATGGGAAGTCTAATCACGGCAACAAAAAATTGTGCTACTTTTAATTGCTAATCAGTACTTGCTCTTTTGTACATCAGTCTCTTGGATGAGTTATAATATTCAACAAGATGTAGCTGACAAAGCATGCTGGGAGTCTTAGTCCTAAACCAGCTGGAGAATGTTCTCCTAAGTAGTATATTTTTTTCACTCTATTCAGGCATATTTTGTCACCTGTGTCCTAAAAATAAACTGAAGTCTATATTCCACTTGTAATTTGTCATTGACTGAAAAGATTTGAGGCGTTATTACTGTAAGGAGGGACCATTTAAGGATGTGGGTCACTCGAGTCAGCACTCATTTGAAACCTTAAAATAGCGTCGGGAAGCTGGCGCTCGCATCCCCTGGCAGGGAAGGTCCTTTTGTCCTTTTCCTGGCGGCAGAGCAGGGGCTGTGCCTGAAGCAATGATTTCCCTCTCCCATGTAAACAGTACTAAAACCCAGGCTCTGCCGTATTATGACGTGCAGGAGCTAAAGGGTACATCATGTCTCAAAGCCAGTGCATCCTACACCGCCGGACAAGTGTTATTGAATTACCGCCATGTACTTTGATGTGCTATAAAGATGTGCTGTCTTGGGGTGTGACTCATTAAAACCAGAGAAAAGAAAATAAGCCTAATATTACAGTTGTTGCCCTGAGTAACCAGTAAAGTTACTTTTAACTTTAAAGAAAAAAAAATTACTGCTAATTGGTTGATGGGAGCTTTTAACCCTTCCTTGCTAAATCCAAAACTAGAAAGAAAAAGTTTGGCCTAAAGCTACACTTTAAAATAAACCCCTATCCAATGATCTAAAAGTGGACCCAAACTTTGCTGTGTTTTATAGGGGACATCTAAAAAGGTTTGTTGTGCCTAAGCAGCGCTTTACATTTTTGTCCTGAATACCTCCTCAAAAATTTGAGTTTGCTTAGACATCCCTGTGCCTACCGCCTCTTCGCTTTAAATCTGTAGCTTGAGCTGTCAGGCACTGTAGCCTCTGACTGTTAGTGGAACTTTAGTCAGGCTGGTCCCTTTTTGCAGGTATAGCTCCGGAATACATTTAAAGTGCCTATACTCTTTAAAATCCAGTAAGGCATTGTCTCTTCTGGCTCTGCACAGCCTCAGTTGCTCTTTATTTTCAGCACTGTGCCGCTAGTTAGTCATTAGAGGCTGATCTGCTGACAGCCTAAAGATTTAGGCCTCGTTCACACTGATGTGATTTCAGATGCAATTTGGGTTGGACTGAATCACATGAGGGAATTTATTGTTTCCCATGGTACTTGTTCACATCTATGCACCACAGCTGTGATGCAAAACTACATTGGGGAAGGGTCCTGCGCTATTGTAGTGCAATGCAGTGCGATTTTATTTTTTGGTGGTTCATAGATTTCTCATAGCCCCCATGTTGATCTTCCTCGCCACCCTGACCCGGTGTTTGAGATGTAAATTTATCGTCTAACAATAAAAAAAAAAAGAAAAAAGCTCGGCCAACGCGACAGCTCCATCACTTGACACTCGCCAAATGACACCGCTGCTTTCCCCTTCCACGAAGTAAACAAAGTTGTGACCTCCATAGGGGCAGGTCTACTTGGCAGTAGGGGGGAAGCGTCCGTATTCAAGCGGCAGGGTTTTTTTTTGTGCTGGTCAGTAGCTGGTGTATATCATGATTGATGATGGTATTGCATTGGGGGGACACTTTTTTTTTTTTTTTTTTTTTATTTATTTATTTTAAATCCTGACTGTCTTCCAATTTTCTATCCTAGACTAAAGTTCCACTTTAATACAGACAGTGGGGAAAAGACTGGCTGCTGGTAGATCATGAGCAAGGCTGGTGACAAGTCTGTTGTCCACTAACCGATTTTTCAATATTTTTTTTCCTACACTGAACTGGGAACCACTGCCTAGAGGCCAGTAGAAGGAGCTGTGAGCCCCAAGCGCGTAGCCTGTAAAACTTCCCACTCTGTTTGGAGGACCGCCCTGCTGTATGACATCGCTTCTGCGTTCCAGACTGGATAGCGGGGAGCTTCCTGTCATATGACACCGCAGAAAAGCCAGTGTAAACGAAAATCTACATCTCCTACACCTCACGGCCAAGGGAAACTTTGCCAGAGCCAGCAGAGCGGCACCAACAGACCTCAGAACACCCCCATCCTTGATGGACATCATTTGCAAGTGAACCTGTAAAGTGTGTATATACAGGTCATTCTCAAAAAATTAGCATATTGTGATAAAGTTCATTATTTTCATTATTTTCTGTAATGTACTGATAAACATTAGACTTTCATATATTTTAGATTCATTACACACAACTGAAGTAGTTCAAGCCTTTTCTTGTTTTAATATTGATGATTTTGGCATACAGCTCATGACAACCCAAAATTCCTATCTCAAAAAATTAGCATATCATGAAAAGGTTCTCTAAACGAGCTATTAACCTAATCATCTGAATCAACTAATTAACTCTAAACACCTGCAAAAGATTCCTGAGGCTTTTAAAAACTCCCAGCCTGGTTCATTACTCAAAACCGCAATCATGGGTAAGACTGCCGACCTGACTGCTGTCCAGAAGGCCATCATTAACACCCTCAAGCAAGAGGGTAAGACACAGAAAGAAATTTCTGAACGAATAGGCTGTTCCCAGAGTGCTGTATCAAGGCACCTCAGTGGGAAGTCTGTGGGAAGGAAAAAATCTGGCAGAAAACGCTGCACAACGAGAAGAGGTGACCGGACCCTGAAGAAGATTGTGGAGAAGGACCGATTCCAGACCTTGGAGGACCTGCGGAAGCAGTGGACTGAGTCTGGAGTAGAAACATCCAGAGCCACCGTGAACAGGCGTGTGCAGGAAATGGGCTACAGGTGCCGCATTCCCCAGGTCAAGCCACTTTTGAACCAGAAACAGCGGCAGAAGCGCCTGACCTGGGCTACAGAGAAGCAGCACTGGACTGTTGCTCAGTGGTCAAGTACTTTTTTCGGATGAAAGCAAATTTTGCATGTCATTCGGAAATCAAGGTGCCAGAGTCTGGAGGAAGACTGGGGAGAGGGAAATGCCAAAATGCCTGAAGTCCAGTGTCAAGTACCCACAGTCAGTGATGGTCTGGGGTGCCATGTCAGCTGCTGGTGTTGGTCCACTGTGTTTTATCAAGGGCAGGGTCAATGCAGCTAGCTATCAGGAGATTTTGGAGCACTTCATGCTTCCATCTGCTGAAAAGCTTTATGGAGATGAAGATTTCATTTTTCAGCACGACCTGGCACCTGCTCACAGTGCCAAAACCACTGGTAAATGGTTTACTGACCATGGTATTACTGTGCTCAATTGGCCTGCCAACTCTCCTGACCTGAACCCCATAGAGAATCTGTGGGATATTGGGAAGAGAAAGTTGTGAGACGCAAGACCCAACACTCTGGATGAGCTTAAGGCCGCTATCGAGGCATCCTGGGCCTCCATAACACCTCAGCAGTGCCACAGGCTGGTTGCCTCCATGCCACGCCGCATTGAAGCAGTCATTTCTGCAAAAGGATTCCCGACCAAGTATTGAGTGCATAACTGAACATAATTATTTGAAGGTTGACTTTTTTTGTATTAAAAACACTTTTCTTTTATTGGTCGGATGAAATATGCTAATTTTTTGAGATAGGATTTTTGGGTTTTCATGCGCTGTATGCCAAAATCATCAATATTAAAACAAGAAAAGGCTTGAACTACTTCAGTTGTGTGTAATGAATCTAAAATATATGAAAGTCTAATGTTTATCAGTACATTACAGAAAATAATGAACTTTATCACAATATGCTAATTTTTTGAGAAGGACCTGTATACTATACTTGCATTGTGTGTGTGTGTATGTGTGTGTTTGTTAGTTATCCTTCCCTCAGTGGCTGCAGCATCGGTCCCCCAGCACCTCTGCACTGAGAACTGAGCGATCAAACTAGGGCAGAAACAACTAATCGATTAATCGATTACAATTTTCATAATCGCTTAATCGGCCAGTAACATAATGGGGTTAAAAAAAAACTAAAAGTAGCCCTTTACAGTACAAAAAGAGCAAATCGCTACTGTAAATATTACTTTCACTGTCCCACAGTAAAAAATTAACCCCTTACAGCGATTATTTGCTCTTTTTGTACTCATTTTTTTTTTTAACCCCATTATGTTACTAAACCTCTTGGGCCTGGGTCACTCCTCAGTTTTCTTTTTCGTACATCACGGGACACCGAGCGACTTAGTCATTACTAATGGGTTATATAGATTACCTTCAGGTGTTGGCACTGGCCAATTCCAAACCGGAAGTACCCTCCCCTATATAAGCCCCTCGCACCCGGGAGCACCTCAAGTTTTTTGCCAGTGTCTAAGGTGTTGGCCAAAGAGTAACATGTGTTTTCACTGGGCTTGCGTACAGGTTCTTTTGGGCCTTAGTAAGCTGTTCCGGATCCCACCAAAAAAGCTTCATAGCTAAACGGTCGGTACCCGGGCCTTGCAGCAGAAGAGCAAGGTTTTGCCTGTAATGCTTCTCTTAGGAGGGCTGGACCCTGGGATCCAGAGCTCTGGTCATACCCACGACCAAGATGTTGTCTGTGCAGGGTGCTATACAGGTCCAGGGGAGTGGAATCCTTGGGAACCCGGTCCCTGAAGGTTTAATTACAATGCCTGCCGTGATAGGTGAAGTTTGGACTTCTGTGGACCAAACAAAGTCCTGCGGCGGGGATCAGGTAAGTGGGGGCCCCCAGGAACTTGGTTCTATTGGGGGACCCCCAAGCCTAATTTGTCTTTCTGTCTGTTACCTAACGGTATTCCCGCTAAATATCTGTGTTTGCCTATAACTACTGAAAATGTAAAATTTTAATAGTAGTCAAGAAAAAAAAAAAAAAACAGGGACCGCGGTACCTGTGTTAAACCACTAGAGGCCGCTGTAGTCCATTTTTCTTGTCATGTGGATCTTTGGTTTTCTCAAGTCAAATAATCCAGGCAGCTGGTAAGTTTCTCTGTGGGAATCCACTTCCTCTGCCCTGTTGCTGCGCTCATCCACCGCACAGGCCCTCCGGCAAAAAGGGCCCTGGCTCCTAGTCCCCTGTTTGATTTCGAAAAGGGCGCCAATGGCGCACGGGCGCGGGCGCGTGCACGCGCCTCCTATGAAAAAAAGGGGCGGGGCGGGTGGATGACGCTCGATGCGCGGCGCTTCTGCGCATGTGCGGGCGTCCCAGCATGGTTAAAAGACACAGTACAAGTGTCAGCTGGATGCAAACAGAGCTAGCAACAAACAGTGGCACACAGAGGCGGTTGATGCAGGCATCCCCATAGAAAGGCACTTTAGTGGACACCAGCTGGTATATAGCAGCACCTGTGTTAGACTATTACCAGCAAAATTGGTGTATGACGACGGGAATACCTCAGCTTTGTGCTTAAAGGATATGTCGTCCAGACGCTCCGGAAATAGATCTTCCAGGAAGCCAAAGGGGTCTCCATCGGGCTCTGAGGATATTGGGCATGCTTGTACTGCACCAATCTCCCCTGAGAATTCAGAGGTCAGTAGCCGTAGAAACCCCGCAGGAATGCCTGGTGCTGCGGCTGTCCCCAGTCCACCTGCTCCTGTATATATAACAGAGGAGGTTTTATCCTCAACTCTGGGAGGATTGGAAGAGAGATTAACAGCATTGATCGCTGCTTCCCTGTCTCAGGAAAAGCGCGTCCGATCTCCGTCTCCTCCTTCAGAGTGCCTGTTAGTGGAGGAACAGCCCCACACAGAGATCGACCTACCTGAAGGGGATCAGGATGAGGTTGATTCAGTTATGGAGGAATCAACAGTGGAAGAACCTTTCTCAGCTTCTCAGGCTGAAAGATTATGGGTTCAGTCTCTGACTAATATGGTCCGATCAGCATTTAAAATGCCTCTGGCGGAACCACCATCCACTACGGTTTCCTCGCTGGGGTCGCTAAAAGCTCCCCAGGCTGTCTGTTCCTTCCCAATCCACCCTTTATTAGAAGGGCTTATTTACCAGGATTGGGAGCATCCTGATAAAATATTTGCTCCCCCCAAGAGATTTCCGGTGATCTATCCCATGGAGGATAAGTTCATAAGAAAATGGAGGGTCCCTACAGTGGACGCAGCCATCTCTTCTGTTATCTACTGGACATGTCAGTGATTTGTTAATGTTCCAATGTTCAAAGACCCAATAGATAAAAAATTGGAGTCTTTACTAAAATCTGCTTTCTCTACAGCAAGTATGGTGACACAACCTGCGGTAGCAGCGATTGGAGTCTGCCAAGCAGTGAAAGATCAGTTGAAACAAGTCTTAAGGGACTTACCAGATCAGCAGGCTCTTGCCCTAGCTGACCTGCCTAGAGCCTTGTGTTTTGCGGTGGACGCCATAAAGGATACAATCCAACAGGCCTCCCGCTTTACGCTGTCTATAGTACATATGCGTAGGCTTCTGTGGCTCAAAAACTGGTCTGCTGAAGCTCCCTGTAAAAAACTGCTGGTTAGCTTCCCATTTCATGGAGAACGCTTATTTGGAGAAGATCTGGACAAATATATCCAGAAAATTTCTGCCGGTAAAAGTTCACTCTTACCGGTTAAGAACAAGGGTAGAAGGCCTACTTCTCCAGTCCCGGGCACATCGGCTGTGAAGCAGTTCCGACGGCCTCCGCGGTCAAATTCAGGGGGCAGAAATCAGGGACAATCACAGGGTAACAAGAAGCCCTGGATCAAGAGAGGTACAAAACCTCCCCCCAAGGCATGAAGCGTTGCCCCCACTCAATCGGGTGGGGGGAAGACTTCAGTTGTTCACAGAGACCTGGCGGGACACCATCAGAGACAGATGGGTGCTCTCCGCAGTAAGTCTGGGATACAAGCTGGAGTTAAAAGGCACTCCTCCTGCCCAATTTGAGGTCAAACGTGCCAAGAGATCCCCAAAAGAGAGGATCCCTCCTTCTGGCACTAGAACAACTATTGCTCCAAGGTGTAATCATGAAGGTTCCCCTGGAAGAAAGCGGATTCGGGTTTTACTCGAACCTTTTCACAGTCCCCAAACCAAATGGGGACGTGAGGCCCATATTAAATCTAAAAGGGCTAAACAAGTTCCTAAATATCAGGACTTTTCGGATGGAGTCGATCCGATCGGTGGCCACCGCCCTACAAGGGCAGGAATGGTTAGCCTCGATCGACATAAAGGATGCTTATCTGCATATTCCCATCTTTCCGGCCCACCAGAAATTTCTACGCTTTGCAGTAGAAGGGCGCCATTTTCAGTTCAGAGCCTTACCTTTCGGTCTGGCCACAGCACCACGAGTGTTCACAAAAATTCTGGCCCCATTATTGGCCAATCTAAGAACACAGGGTGTAACGATAATGGCATATCTAGACGACCTGCTACTAATAGACCACTCAGTGGAAAAGCTGGAAGTAGCTATTCACAAGACAATCAAGTATCTGGAATATCACGGTTGGATTATCAACCGGGACAAGTCAGCTCTAAGACCAGTCAAAAGTCTGGAATACTTAGGGCTAAGGCTGGATTCAAATCAGAGAAAGATTTTCTTACCTCCAGAGAAGGTGTCGTCTTTAAAAGATTTGACCCACTTAGTGGGTACAAAAAGAAAACCATCCATACGCCTCTGCATGAGGCTGCTGGGAAAGATGGTGGCTTCATTCGAAGCGGTACCCTACGGTCAATTCCATTCAAGGAATTTGCAAAGGGCCATACTGTCAGCCTGGAACAAAAAAGTTCAGGCTTTAGACTTACCAATGTCCCTGTCCCCTTCCGTTCGCAAGAGCCTCCATTGGTGGTTGGTGCCCCAGAATCTGGAAAGAGGGAAACCCTTCAGTCCGGTTTCTTGGAAGGTGGTCACTACAGATGCCAGCCTCATAGGCTGGGGGGCAGTACTGGAGCAATGGTCTCTCCAGGGCAAGTGGTCAGAAGCAGAAAAGGCCCTGCCCATCAATCTCTTAGAGATACGAGCAGCCCGGTATGCCCTAGTAGCATGGACATCCAAACTCCAAGGGTCCCCTGTCAGAATTCAATCAGACAATGCCACGGCAGTGGCATATATCAATCACCAGGGTGGCACCAAGAGTCGTGCAGCCCAGAGGGAAGCAAATTGCATCCTGGAGTGGGCAGAAAGATATGTCCCAGCCATATCCGCGGTTTTCATCCCAGGAGTGGAAAATTGGAGAGCGGACTTTCTAAGTCGCCAACAATTATGCCCGGGGGAATGGTCTCTTCACCCCGAGGTTTTCCAGGCAATATGCCAGCGGTGGGGAACACCGGATGTAGATCTGCTAGCATCCAGATTCAACGCAAAGGTGGACAGATTTGTGTCTCGCACAAGGGATCCCCTAGCTTGCGGCTCGGATGCCCTAGTGTTCCCTTGGGATCAGTTCAAGCTGATATATGCATTCCCACCGCCACAATTGTTACCGCGATTACTCCGCAGAATCAGGGTAGAAAAGAAACCAGTGATTCTGGTGGCTCCAGCGTGGCCCCGAAGGGCATGGTACGCGGAGATTGTAAAAATGTCAGTGAGGAGTCCTTGGACCCTCCCACATCGTCCGGACCTGCTGTCGCAGGGACCGATATACCACCCTTCCTTACCAGCCCTAGGTTTGACGGCCTGGCTATTGAAGCCCACATTCTGAAAAAGAGAGGGCTCTCTAATTCTGTGGTATCTACCATGATCAATGCCAGGAAGCCGGTATCCAGGCAGATCTATTATAGGATCTGGAAAGCGTACATTACGTGGTGTGAGGCCAAGAAATGGCATCCACGTAAGTACGTGATAGGGAGGATTTTGGACTTCCTACAGTGGGCTGTAGATAGGAAGCTGGCCTTGAGTACTATCAAGGGTCAGATTTCGGCCTTGTCAATATTTTTTCAAAGGCCCTTGGCTTCGCATTCACTAGTCAAAGCCTTTATACAAGGAGTAATGCGTATTAGCCCTCCGGTTAGTATTCCCATATGTCCTTGGGACTTAAACCTGGTTCTGTCGGTTCTACAGAAACAACCGTTTGAACCATTGCAACACATTTCCTTGGTTCTTCTCACCAGGAAATTGATTTTCTTAGTAGCCGTTTGTTCGGCTAAAAGAGTATCGGAACTAGCCGCCTTGTCCTGTAAGGAGCCATATCTGGTTGTCCATAAGGACAGAGTAGTATTACGTCCTCATCCAGCCTTTCTTCCTAAGGTGGTATCGAGGTTTCATTTGAACCAAGATGTGGTTCTTCCTTCTTTTTTCCCCAAACCTAGCTCGGTAGAGGAAAAGTTATTACATTCTTTGGATGTGGTAAGAGCAGTTAAAGCTTATCTGAAAGCCACTGCTCAGATTCGCAGAACGGTTTCTTTGTTTGTTCTGCCGGAAGGCCCCAGAAAGGGTCAGGCAGCATCAAAATCTACTTTAGCCAAGTGGATTCGACAGGTCATAATACAAGCCTATGGCTTGAGAAAGAGACCGCCTCCGTTCAAAGTTAGGGCGCACTCCACAAGAGCAGTTGGAACTTCATGGGCAGTGCATCACCAGGCCTCCCTGGCTCAAGTATGTAAGGCCGCAACATGGTCTTCAGTACACACGTTTACTAGATTCTACCAGGTAGACGTTAGAAGTCAGGAGGATGTCGCCTTTGGGCGCAGTGTGTTGCAGGCCGCAAAAGATCCTCATGCCTGATGGCGCCCAGCTTATGTATCCCTCCCCTCATTTGGCATTGCTTTGGGACGTCCCATTAGTAATGACTAAGTCGCTCTGTGTCCCGTGATAAAAGAAAAAGGGATTTTTATAACAGCTTACCTGTAAAATCCTTTTCTTGGAGTACATCACGGGACACAGAGCTCCCACCCCTCTTTTTGGGACACTTATTGCTTGGCTACAAAACTGAGGTGCTCCCGGGTGGGAGGGGCTTATATAGGGGAGGGTACTTCCGGTTTGGAATTGGCCAGTGCCAACACCTGAAGGTAATCTATATAACCCATTAGTAATGACTAAGTCGCTCTGTGTCCCGTGATGTACTCCAAGAAAAGGATTTTACAGGTAAGCTGTTATAAAAATCCCTTTTTTTGGTGCTTTTTGCAGAAACACACTGCAGATCATTTACATGGTTTCCTATGGGACACGTTCACATCCATGATTTTTTCAGCTGCTGCGTATTTGGAAAGGGCAAGGACTTTTTTTAACGCAAAACGGTGCTATTTTGTTTTTTTGTTTTTTTGGTTTAATATACTTCAATGGAGAAGCTGCAGAAAAGCATGTAATGTGTTTTTGCGGCAATTTGTGTTTTGTAATCTGCCCAACAAGAAATTGGGCAAAAAAAAAAAAATGCAAATCGCAGCAAAATGACTTTTTTTTTTCTTTTTTTTTTTTTTACGTCTTGTTAACCGATTAGTCGATTAATCGAAACAATAATCGGCCAACTAATAGATTATGAAAATAATCGTTAGTTGCAGCCCTAGATCAAACCCCACTGATCGCTCGGTTTTCAGAGCTCCCCGAGCAGAGAGTGGCAGACTGTCAGTCACAGCTCTCTGCTCCCTCCTCGCTGGAGTGCTGGGCTGTGGAGGGGGCGGGAGTGGCCGGCAGTGGCCAGCTCAGGCTCTCAGTGGCTCGCTAAGAGGTTTAGCCGGGTGTCAGTCCAGACACCTAGCAGATCCAAACTTTATTGTCGCGATGGCGCGGACCATGGACTGACTTCTGTGACGTCAGCAGAGAGAGGACTTCAGCCTACTCTCTGCTGAAAACGGATCACAGGAGTGCAAAACTAACTGCACTCCTGTGATCGATAGAAGTCCAGCCAAATGAGCTTTGGCTGGACTTCTCCTTTTTTAAATAAATAAAGATCATAAATAATAAAAATAAATAACCCTAATATTTACCCCTAACCTAACGAAATAAATGATATTAATAAATAAATAAAATTAAAACCCTAACCCCTTACAAAAAAAAAGAAATAAAAGTGGGTGAAAAGTAGGGCTGGGAAAAAAATCGATTTTTTTAATCTTGAATCGAGTTTTGAGCTCAAATCGATTCAGTTTTAAAGAAAATCGATTTTTTTTTTTCCTTCCCTTCAAAGTTTCCGTAGCAGGACTGCAGGGGGCGTATCCAGAATGGCACTGGGCAGCGTTACCCCAATTACATCTACTCGCTGCAGCCGCCGTCTGCCTACCTGATCAGCGTGTCATGCAGACAGACGGCGGCCATTGCAGTGTTCAAAAGCCGCGCCTCCCGAGTCCTCGTCGTCTGTGATAGGCGGAACACTCAATTTCACAGCAGGCAGTATTCAGCCTATCACGGACATCCTCTCATCCTCGTCTGTGTTATGAGGATGACCATGATAGGGGGAACACTGAATGCTGGGAAATTGAGTGTTCCGCCTATCACAGACGAGAAGGAGTCGCGGCTTTTGAATACTGGAATGGCCACCGGTGTAGCAGTAAAATCCGTATACCATGAAAATCTGCATCAGGTACGGGCACAGTGATTGAAGCACGGGCACAGTGAGACACGGGCACAGTGAGGCATGGACACAGTTCAATTCTAAGAGTAACCTCAGGATTTTTTGTTGTTTTATTAGCTAAATCCAAATACAGTATTAATAATTTGGATGTTTAACAATCTTTGTTGCACACTGCAAAAAACAACAAAAGGTCACAAGCGCTAAATTGGTGGATAAAGAAAAAAATATAATGGATGATAATAATAATAATAATAAGAAGAAAAAAATCCCAAATATTTTGGGAAGTACAAAGTATCCAAAAGGGGGAAAAAACAGGATCCAGCGCAGCAAGAAAAAATCCGTACCCAGAAGTACAAAATACACAACATGCACACAATATAATCCAGCGCTCATGGAACATACATTATTAACTATTGAAAACTCTTGAAGAATTGATAAAAAAGCTTAGTCCATTTATCACAATAAAGAGAGGGATCCAATCCCATATGTGCAGAGGGCAAATGAATCTTAACTCTCCAGTTGCCAGTGGTGACAAACTTGTTAAACTTGCAGTGACATCCGTGGAGCAAGGAGGGGTTAAAAAAGTCAAAACAAAGCCTGTGGCATGATCTCCGTGTGAGCACAGTACCTTGAATGATGGACAACAGGCAGACCAGCGTGTGGAGGGCCCTCCAACCCAAAAGGATGCAGAGCCAGGATGGCAGCAAGGCTGGGACAGAAGGAATCACACACAGAGTTTCAAGAGTTTTCAATAGTTAATAATGTATGTTCCATGAGCGCTGGAATATATTGTGTGTTTGTTGCACACTCTCTTTGCAGTTAGAGAAAGGGTTTGCCTTTGCAATTTTGTTTGTTGATGCACTTTAATATAATTAAAAAAAAAAAAATCGAAACGTAAATCGAGTTTTTTATAAAAAAATCGCAGATTTTTTTTTTGGGGAAAATCGCCCAGCCCTAGTGAAAAGCTGAAAAAACATAGCCGCAAATGATGAAACTCATGATCTATTGGCTAATAAAAACTCAAGAAAAGCGACACTCGGGTGTTAATGCAGCCTGATTGTTAAGGACGTGGTCTGCTTTACAGCCGACAGCCTCCTAACACCCAATGACGCTGCAGTGAGTGGAGCCCCATGGGGAAGCTGAGACACTAGTTCCAACAGATCCGTATTTGCCTTTTAATTGACAGTAGGCAATTAATAGCAGGCTGGTTATTGGCTAATGATCTGCCTGCGGTCAATTACAAGAGGTGAATCTGTCGCCCACACCAACATCTATCATGTGTAAGTGGGGCTCCATAGCTGGCTGCCCTATGCGTGCCAAAGAAGCTTTTGTACCTTTTTTTTGGCATTGAGCTTTTTCATATCTGCTTGCGGTGCTGTTAACCGTGAATGACGCTGCAAGCGCCCAACACGTCTTTTGCATGTTTTGTGACCGGGCATGAAGCACCCAGATGTGAATGCAGCTTTGGTGTTCCATGCTTTATCTAATGTTCTTTAAACCTCCTAATAATGATTTTAACCAAGGCTAACATTCAAGATAATGGTAACAGCATCTGCAGTCTCTAATCACTCCATTTCCCTTTTCTAGCAAAAGATAAAACAAAAGTAATGTATATATTTCTTGGTGCTACCAAAAACATTTGTTTGTTCATTTTTTAGGCTCCATTCACACCTGGGCGTTTTGGGCTCACAATGCAATTCTGCCCGCAATCGCAAAACACACATTTGCAAAACACAGGTTCAGGTACCATTATTTGTTATGGGTAAAGTGTGTGCTGTTTTTTTTTTTTTTTTTTGTAAAATATGTAAAAAAAAAAAGTACCTTCTGTTGTGACCAGTGGTGTACATATGTTGCAATACTTTGCTTCGCAGCCACAGCAGGAATTATACCCATTTTCACATTGGGCGACCCTTTCCAGTGAATGGAGATGTGCCTCACCGGCCCTGCAACTGTGCGCAATGCATAGCAGTAGCCCAGCATTTAGGGGGTTGAAGGAGGCAACCCGACACCTCTTCACCACCACAAAAAAATTCATCGATCTCATGCTTACTACCCGCAATGGTGGCTTTGTTTACTTTTGAGAACCCGGGCGTGACGTCATCACATCACGCCCGGGCCTCCGACGGTCATAGAGATGACTGGTGACCATCTGGTCACCAGTCATCTCTATGCTTCCTATCCGGCGATGGACGATTCATTTTCCGGGTCCCCAATGGCACGGGAGAGCCCGGAGAAGTACCGGATGGCGGCGGGAGGGGGGTGTCCCCTCCCACCGCTTATAAGAACGATTAAGCGGCGGAACCGCCCCTATGATATTCAGATATCCCCCCACAAAGCCCAGGATGTCATAACGTCCACCCAGGATGGGAGATCCCATCTGTGGACGTCATATTACTATGGGTGGGTAGGGAAGTGGTTTAAGTGGAACTATAAGCAGATTTTTTTAATTTATTTTTTGGGATAGAGCAAGGAAGGTTTATAACCCTAGTGAGGTTGTTGTTATTATTTAATATTTTTTTTAATTATTATTTTATATATATATATACATACATACATACATACATACATACATACATACATACATACATACATTCCCCTCTTTTACTTTTTAACGATGATGGTAAACCGGACAAATAGAGAAGATGAATTTCCTTAAGGGGGAACAGACGGCAATAAAAACTGACAAGCGGTCTAATTCCTCTCCGCTCTATCCAAAACTAAAAAAAAATGTTTTGCCTTTAGTTATACATTAAGTAACGGATGTGTATGGATTTCTTTTGGAGAAATAAGGATACGGTTTAGGAAATGGTTTTTAGTTTGTTGGGTACTGCCTCACTATTTTACCTGTACAGAGGAGAGGGTGACATGGAAAATGAGTTTTTTTTTATAAAAGGTGACATGCACGAGTGTAGAAGGAATAGAGATCAGAAGAGAACAAGGACAGGCCCTCTGCTGGCAGATTACTGGATCTACACTGGAAAGTGAATCTAGGTAGGATGCATGATGTATTTTAGGGACTTTTTCTGTGGTGTGATTTGAACTTATGTGGCTATCTGTTGGCTACAACACAAGTCAGTAATTTCTAGTGTCTGGGTGGTGTCAGCAATTTAAATTTGGTAGATGATTGGGTGACTAATTGTATGAATGATGTACCGCACAAATGTGCTTCCCCTAATTTTCAATGGTCTCGTCAGAATGGAATACTAAAAACTAGGACATGCATGGCTGAGGAATGATTATATGATGAGGCCGGAATTCCATATTTATATTTTAAACCATACATGAAATTGAATAACTCTGAGAGCATGCAATTGAGAGAAGCAGATCGGGTATTGCGGATTTATAATTTTTTTTAAAAATAGTTTCCTGTAAAATGAAATTCCTCCTGTTTATGACCCAACTAAGACTTCAAAGGAGGGGATTCTGCAATTCTAAGGATTTTCTGGGTTGTAGAGCCTCATCCTGGTATTGCTTCATGACTATTAAAGAGATCCTGTCATCAACTCAAAAAATTGCAGGTAGAAGCACAGAAACATTAATTGCTTCCTGCCCGGGTCATTGTAAAATGACGTTTGGGCAGGAACCCCATTGTTCTGGCAGGACATCATATGATGTCATCCCGAGAACACGTCCTCCGGCCCACTCTCCAGCATGATCTGTCTTTGCATTAAGGTAAAAAATCTTCTGTATGCAACTCCCTCCATATACATACATGAGCACGATTTTGATCCAGCGTTGTGCACAAGAGCAGCAGCTCTCTCGGCCCTCTTTCCTCATTGGACAGAGAGGGGGCAGCTGGGGAGCCGTTGGTGCTGTCAAGCATAGCGGGGGGCAGAGCCAAGCCATGCTGTTTGTGTTAATGGACACACACAGCGCAGCTCAGGATCGAGCACCCATGAGTGCCCCCATAGCAAGTGGTTTGCTATAGTGGGGGGGAGGGGGGAAACCAGGAGCATAGACAGAAGAGAAGAGGAGGATTGGGGCTACTCTGTGCAAAACCACTGCACAGAGCAGGTAAGTTATTCTGTGTGTTTTATTTTTTTCTTTCAACTTCTACTTAAAGCGGTGTTCCGCCCACCCCTGCAAAAATTAAGACCGCAGCTTCACATACTGCAGCTGTTGAATTTTAATAGGACACTTGCCTGTCCTAGAGTCCAGCAATGTCGGCACCGGAAAAAATCTGAGGAAAAATCTTGGACAGCCGCACTCCAAAATAGGTTCTTTTATTTAAAACAAAAGCACAAATAACATGCCACAGCAAAAAAAAAAAAAAAAACCGCAAGTATGAGCTGACGTTTCGCACTGCGATTCAGTGCTTAATCATAGCTGTTTTTTTTTTTTTTTTTTTTGCTGTGGCATGTTATTTGTGCTTTTGTTTTAAATAAAATAACCTTTTTTGGAGTGCGGCTGTCCAAGCGTTTCCTCAGATTTTTTGCATTGTCATATGCATTGCCTGCACGCACGGCTCCGGATCTTGTGAATGCGTCACCAGTCACATCTGAGCGGTAACTCTCTCCTTCTGAATGTCGGCACCGGAGCTGATGTTTCTATCAGCTGTCGGGTGCTGCCGCCACCATTGCTGGTAAGGGAACCTGGTAGTGAAGCATTACGACTTCATGCTGGGTCCCTACTGCGCATGCGAGAGGTACTGCTGTGCTCTCCTACTGGCCCAGCGGCGAGTTGAGGAGGAGGAGGGAGCCGAGCTGCTGATGTAATACGCCGCAGCCCGGACTCCCGGAAGTGGGGACAGGATACCTGTCAGACAGGTATCCGCTCCCCCCAGAAAGATGCCAAATGTTGCATCGGAGGAGGGGGGGGGGGGGATGACAAATGAGTGGAAGTTCCACTTTTGGGTGTAACTCCGCTTTAATACCTTTTTGAATGTGCTAGCAAATTTGATTTCTTTATGTAGCCAATTTCTCCAGCACAGCCAGTTCCCCCTTACCCCTGCCATGTCAAGGCCGTTCCTTTTCTGCAAGTGTCTAATTACAGTCTGTGCTGGCCCAACTCCTCCACCATGCTACGTAAACATTTATGTAGCATAAACTCCCAAGCATATGTAAAGTTACCGCTAGGAACCTGTGAGGAATACTGACCTCACATCCAAGATTGTGGCCGTCTCCAGGCTTTTTAAATGTCTACACAAGGGAGACTTTTTTTACAGGTAAAATGACATGCATAAAATGTTAAATGTACATATCCAATGGGAAGCTTGCTGTCAAAATGAATGAATGTACTTTTGCCTGGGCCTCTTTAAATCTAGTGGTCCTTTGTGAGCACCGTTCTGTTTCACGGATTGGACAGTTTGCCAAGTACGGTAACAGTATAGCAATGATCTTTAATTTGCAAGGGATCCATGGGAGATCAGGAGCCCTTTTGTGTTACTTCAAGAAAGGGTCCCAATTAAACATCATTTGCCAAAACTTTTTGATCCTAGCTACTTTACAAAAAGATTTCTATAGGCTTGGTGACTGGGCATTTGGTCTGCATTCATCTACTACTGATCATTCCCCTACCTATCTTCAACATGCATTTTCTCACCCAACACAATTCTAGACTTGTACTGCCTAAGATTGATGCTGATTTCAAGCCTGGCAGGTTAACTTGTTGATTACTGGTAAGTAAATGGAATGGAATCAATCGTTTGACTGGTGATCCTTTGTGGGCAGAAGGTAATGGCTTTGTTCATTAAAACCCTAAAACCACCTTTTTAAGAGGGTTTATTCTATAGTGGATTATCCCAAGAAGTTTAACCTTATGCCCTACTCATTGCATCCCCTAGATTAAGGTTCTTTTAACAAGCTCCAATTGTACACTGTTCTTCATTTGTGAAACACATGAGCTTAACCTTAGGATAAACTGCTTTAGCAATGGCATGTCAAAACCTTTTATTAAAGTCCCTGCAGAACTGTGCCAAATCAGTGAGCTGTCAGGTTGCTTGGCTCCCGGCCTGCAAAGTCATTTCTGTAGACCTTTCTAATTCAGTTTACTTGGAGGGAGTTGGATGGCTTGTTGATTTTGGAAAGGGAAGTGGAAAAAGAAAGCTGATGTGTCTTATTTTTTTATTTATTTTTTCTGGACCATAAAGGATTTGAATGGCGTAATCTTGACACTGTCATAAATAGATTAAAGTGGCCTATGAGGGAGTTGGTCTGACCCTCCTGACTCGGCTCACACTGCGTCAGCCCGTTATAATGTGCCAAGCGAGGCATTAGCTGTCTTACCTGCCAATAGTAGGCATATAGCAGAACAATGAATCTGTGTGTATTATTTCTAAATTCCGCAGATTTTTATAGTTTGTTGAGATTTCTTACACATTCTTTCAAATCTGCATGCTGTTTTTGCTTTCAACCTGCTAATTCTGTCCAGGAAACACGGCAGCTGTACTATAGTCCAAAAAGCACTTATACTTTCCTTAATCCTGATTTTTCTTAATTTTTTCTTAATTTTTTTTTATTTGTTTTGTAACCCCCGCCCCCCCTCCCTCCACATGGTGTAGCTGCAAGTTCTTGGATCTCCCTCCCTGAACAAGCTACATATTTGCTGTACTCTGTTTGAAGGGTTCTTGGTCAAATTTGACTGCAATGTACTTTTTTGGTAATTAAATTTACTATATGTACCATATTTAACACTATAATGTCAATTAATGTGAAGTTTTAGCTTGTATAAATTGTCCTGCCTTTTGTCCTTTTTTGATCCCAGTAGGTTAAATTCAAGTGGCATACAGAGGTAGCCTGCTTACTGCTAATGAGAGATCAGTACCTTTTTTGCCTGATGGAATTTTCCACTTGCCATCTGTGGAGATTAGTCAATGTTTTGTGTTGAGGGATGCAGCGATTAACTAATGTTGATGAAAAATAACCTTGCTGGCTACTTAAAAGCATATGGACCCTGATGGTGTCGCCTACTTATTTAAAGCTGAACTCCAGGTATGGTCTTTGTTGCATACTAACATTTGGTTCAGATTGGACCAATGTAAGTATTCATATCGCTGGAAAATCTGTCAATCACTGTAGTAGTCAATGCTACTACAGTGATGGCCACAATCTTTCAGGTCCTGTGCCGAACGACCTCCCCTCTGCACACTGCCCACAGAGGGTCACTCGCTTGGCACTGTTGCCATTCTTGGAATGCTTTTGTATTTTTAGGTCATTTTTTTCTCTGTTTGGACGAGATGAAGTTGTGGGCATCCCTGCCCCTTCTCTGCACCTCTTGCAATTGGAAAACTATTTGGGGTGTTTTATGTGGCTATTTGGTGCCTAGCTTGTGACCACCTGTGACCGGTGTTCAAAGGTTTGATTTGTAGGGGGATATTTCCCCAAATTTCTTATTTACAGTTGCAAATCTGTTGTGTTTTTTTATTTTTGATTCAAGTTGGAGACAGATGTATTTTCTGTGTGCATATTTTCTGTTGCATAATAAATTAGCCACTGTTAAATATGAGCATATGCTCTGTGAAGGTTCTGAGGCCTGTTATTTCAGCTCTTAAAGGAGAAGTATGGGAAAAGTCAAATTAAATAGTACATATCCCCTTCATTACTCCGTGGCTTTTCTTTTTTTCCCCCTTACACTATATATATATATATTTTAAAAGACTGTGTGTGTGTGATATGCATATATGAGATGCATGCATTTAAAGTGTCAGTAAGGAGCTAATAACGTCTGTTTCTTGGGGATAAATACTACTCCAGCAAAACCCCCCCCTCCCCTCTCAGTCCCTCCTTCCCTTGAGTATGTGGCCATGCTTGGTGAAATGTGCACAGCTAAACTGATAGCGAGAGCATGCACACTTTTAACGTGTCTCCATTTCCATGGCAATGTTTACAGCTAAAACCAGGAAGCAGAGGCAGTGTGATAAGCCGTGCACTCTTCACCTCTAGCAGCTGTGCAGTCCGTGTTCCATCAAAGTGCCCACCGTCAAAGTGCCTGCGCATGCGCAGTACGGAAGGGCACTCCAGCTGATTTCCCGATTACCTGGTGTCTCGTCACCATAGCGCAGGCGCACATCGTAGGAGGCATTTTTTTGACAGGAGGTGCCATATTTGATGGGCAGAATTGAAAGCTATGCAAACAGTGGAGGGAGACCCTGGTTGTCAGAGTGTGCCTTGTTGTTGCGGAGTGGGTTTAAAGTGTGCTCGAGGTCGGGTTTGGTGTGTTTAACGGTGGGTTTTGCCTGTGTCTAAGGGCAGGTTGCAACACAGGTAAAACCTGCCCTGCAACAGCTCCATACCCCTCATCAGTATAGACTAGGGATCGACCCATATAGTTTTTTTGGTCCTGATACGATACCAATATTTTGGCCACCTCTGCTGCCGATATTTGTTGATATTTTGTACATTAAAAAAAAAAAATTTGCACTGTCCTTTTTTACTTTTTTGTTTATCACTGTTCTTGCTGTCTCAAGGAATGTAAACATCCCTTGTGACAGTAATAGGCATTGACAGGTAATTTTTATGGAGAGATTGGGGTCCTTTTTAAGACCCCCAAAACCCCTCCTCTGCACTTGAAAGTATTCAAAACGCCAAGATCTGCGTTTTTGAATACTTTTATTTTTTTACAACTGGCACCTTTTTAGATGCCACTAATTCGGGAATTGATGTCATGACATCGCTTCTGGGCTAATAGATCCAAGACCCGAACTAAACATCGGCTCTGTGTCTGCTATTCCTCTTTGTCAATCCCTCCACTGGCTTCCGATTGCCCAGTGAATTAAATTCAAAATACGAACAACCTACAAAGCCATCCACAACTATGCCCCGCGCTACATGACCAATCTTGTCTCCAAATATCACCCAAACCGTCCTCCACTTCACCTAAGACCTCCTGCTCTCAAGCTAAATTTTTTATTTATTTTTTCCATCTTTTTGGATCATTTCAAATGGTTCTGTTACACGCACTGATGAGCTTTCTTTCATAAACCAACTGTATTGTTAATGTAAAAAAAAATTATATATATATTTTTTTTTTCTTAAAGGTTTGACATCTACCGGAAGGTACCCAAAGATCTCACACAGCCAACTTACACTGGAGCCATCAGTGAGTAATTCTAAACTTGCAGCTTTTACTGCATCTTTTTTCAGGAATTGTAAAGGTGGAAAGAACCATCCTGAGTTAAATTCATTCAGGGGCAAAGTGACAGATTCCTCTTCCAAGGCACTACCCTCACCCACTGATATTCTCCTTTGCTGCACTCCCTTCTGCTCATTTAAACTAAAAATTCTGAAAAATCCCTAGTATTTCCAGGTACAGTATGTCCTGCATGTAACCTCTTTTGGCTTCATCCTAGAATGTACAGTATTACCCAGGCCTAATGGATCAATAGTCAAGCCTAAACACTGCCTCATATAAGGGAGGGAGCAAGTCCTTTAACCCTGTGCCAGCTCATTGTCTAGACCTAGGGCTCTGAAATGTGACAGAGCAGCCGAAGAGTGCAAGAAAGGTAGGAATCCTTTAGGGAGTTCCTATCAAAAAATGTTTGTCATGTTGCCCTGAATATGGCTAAATTAGAGATTCTCTTCAAAGCTGCCAGAGGAGAGGATAAGATAAGGGATTATTCAAATTCCTTTATACAAAACAAGCATATAACCCCTGCAGAGGGTGTGGTGACATTTTTAGAGCTCACTGAAGTTCAGCTTTTTTATTATATATATATATATATATATATAAGTTTTGGAACCTGAGAAAATGGTAATATTAGTTTTAAAATTAAACTCCCATTCCTGTCACATGTCTCCTTTCTCCTGGCCAAGACATTTCTTCCTGGTATTTATTTTTGACATCAGAACTGATTTGCACAAGACTGATATCTGAACAATGGCCTTCTTGTGCCATGTACATTAATCTTTCAGGTCATGCTTACCCGTGGCCAAGAACAGTGATTACCGAGAGTGACGCAGTAACTGCTGTGTGTTTTTTTTTTTTAAAAGAAAACCTTTTGTAAAGGTACATTTTTCTCAGTGGTTTTTTTATTATTATTTGAACCCTTCTAGTTCCAGACATCCTATAGGGGCCAGCAGAAACTTTTTAGGCATTCATATCTTCTACTGTAATCGCTGAGGGAAGGTAGCTAAGACTTGGAGCCTGTTCACACCTCTCCAGGGCAGCTCTGGTGCCAATTTCACAGGAGTCCTGTGCGTCTTCTGGTCAGTTTCAAGTCCGCATTCAGCCAAAAATTCGGACTGAAATCAGACCTGAAACTGAGAACAGGGACGCATCGGACCCCATACTTCAGTGTGAACCCAGCCTTAATGCCCATAATGTATGGGGGTAAATATTAAAGTGGAGTTCTACTTATTTTTGTGTTAAAAGTCAGCGGCTACAAAAAGTGTAGCTGCTGACCGTTAATAAACACACACTTATCTGTCCCATGATCCACCGATGCGGTCGCCCGAAGCCTTGCTTCTCTCCTTCGCCAGCATCGCAAATGTGGGAACCCGGCTGTGACAGCTTGCGGCTTCACAGCCGGATGCGCACTGTGCATGCGCGAGTCGCGCAGCGCCTCCCCATTGGTCAGACATTCTTCTGGGACCTGTGATGTGTCCCAGAAGATTGCAAGGAGAATGAGGGAGAGAGGAGAACTTCTGATCGAGCCGCCACCTGTCAAAACTAGGTACCGGGGGGGGGGGGGGGGGGGGGGGATTGAGAGAGTGCTCCGAGGTATGGTGCAATACAGAGAAGGTGTATATAGGATAACCAAAAACCAAGATTTGGTCACCAGGGGTAGTGCGTCCTCCACCCGATTATAAGTGGTAAACACTCTTACTGGATGGTGTGGACTCTCATGCCAGCAGCAGTGGGTCATTGAAGCAAGAAGAACCGAGTAGGGGAACTCCAAGATTGGACACTGGACCTCTCCCCCAAGGGAATGTAGCTGGCAGAAGTCAACCAAGGTGTAGGTAGTATGGGTCGGCGTGTACATCCCAATGAACAATATGAGGATCATGGATATTGTTCATTGGATGTACACACCGACCCATACTACCTACACCTTGGATGACTTCTGGCACAAGGGATTGGAGCTGGAACTCTGGCAGAAGGCCAGTGTCCAACCTTGGAGTTCCCCTACTTGGTTTTCCTGCTTGATTGACCCACTGCTGCTGGCATGTGAGCCCACACCATCCAGTAAGAGTGTTTACCCCTTGTATCGGGTGGAGGATGCACTACCCCTGGTGACCCAATTGTGGTTTTTGGTTATCCTATATACCCTTTCCTCTGTATTGGACCATACCTCGGATGCCTTCTCCCTGCATAATGTGGCATCAATACACCATTATCAGAACTTTATTCACTTTTTAGTGATTTCAGTTCTCTACCCGGTTGTCCATTGAACTTTGCACTTATGGCACCTAGCACTTTAATTTTAGCACTGTGGTTCAATTAATGCACTTTATGATATATTTTACACATGATATATATGTTATTATTTTAGCGCTACACCATGTGTTATCTGTTTTCAATTTGTCAAAATTTTTGTTAGCTGCTTATATTGTATGTTTTTGATAAGCGCAGTAATCTCACCCCATCTAAACGGCAATATATTACATTTTGGATTTTTGGTTTAATACTGCTTTAAGTAAAAATATGTGAACATAAAATTAATTGTAAGGATGTCACTATTGTGATGAGCTCAGCTTTCATGTTGTATAAACATTAGAAGAACCTCTAACGTTTGCCACTTGACGTGTCAAGTACTGCTAAAAGGGCCTTGCTTAGTGGCACACAGCAGATTGTTACCATTCTGATAAACAAGACTGATCCTTGCAAAGTCTGCTGGGAGGAAGAAAGACCTAATGAAATAAAGCTGTTTTAGCCCGAGAGCAATCCGTTCAGGTCCCTCCTGCTATTCTGTCTGCTGCCTCTCCGATGACCACCTGCTCAGACAGTCTGCTCAATCCACTACTTAAGACATTTAAAGACCACTGATCCATGGGACAGCTTTATTGCAAATAAACTTCACATAGCAAGCAGCTGTTGAACAACTAACCAGCAGGGTGGATTGTATTTATTAATTTTTTTCATATCCAGTGCTACTTAGTAATACTGAAAAGAACACTGGGTACCAGCACACATATGATCCAGCGCTGGCTTTCCCTCCTCTGCTGGTATGTATATTAGGAACAAAAATTATGTAAAAACAAATACTGTATGTTGTAAGATTCTAAAGCAAAACTGTACTCTTTCAATCAACATGGACTATTCTTAATCCTTATACTGCTAGCATTAGTAAATAGATAGGAAAGCAGTGGCGGAATTTTCATGGTCGCAGCAGTCGCAGTTGCGACTGGGCCCTGTAGTTCTGCCAAGTCCCGGGGGCCCGCCACCCGCCCGTCACGGCGTTGCTGGCAGGGGAGGACTGACCATTCGGTCAGATTATAGCTGCCCCGCCTCTTCACTGCCCCCTCAGCCAATAGGAACATGCTGTACATGCCCCCTTCCACAGCGCGGCTTTTTTGACCCAAGAGCAGGAGATGAGGAGAGGAGAGGGAGGCGGGGACACAGCCTGCAGTGTGGGACGGACTGCTGCCTGATAAGGTAAGCTGGCTGAGCTTTACATAATGGATTCTTGTCTATGGATTAGCCTGGTGAGCAGTGAGGGAGAGGATGTGTTATCTCCAGCATGGCTCCTCCTGTCTCTGAGGCTAGTAGATCGATTTTGTGTGTGAGAAGTGCACTGCTGCTGGAGGAAGAACATGTCCTGAATGTCTCCCCCAATCTCTACTAACTACATCTCCTACTCATTAGCTGCCCACCACTAAACAAGCACAGTCCCCTCCTCTCCTGTATTACCAACTAATGTGTCTGAGCTGCTGGGGCACTACAAGTCCCAGCATGCCAAGAGATGGGGGCAGCAGTGTGTTCAATCAGGATGATTTTTGGGTAAAAAATGCTGGTGTGTGTGTGTGTATATACTGTATGTATAGTGTGTGTTTGTATATACTGTACTGTATGTATAGTGTGTGTATCTACTGTATGTATAGGGGTCTGTACTAAGGGGGGCTGTGTAATACACCGTGGATCTGCACTAAGGGGGTGTGTATATACTGTGGGGGTCTGCACCAAGTAGGGTGTCTATACTGCGGGGTTCTGTACTAAGGGGGGCTGTGTAATACACTGTGGGTCTGCACTAAGGGGGTGTCTATACTGCGGGGGTCTGCACCAAGAGGGTGTCTATGCTGCGGGGGTCTGCACTAAGAGGGTGTCTATACTGCGGGGGTCTGCACTAAGAGGGGGTCTGCACTAAGAGGGTGTCTATACTGTGGGGGTCTGCACTAAGGGGGTGTCTATACTGCGGGGGTCTGCACTAAGAGGGTGTCTATGCTGCGGGGGTCTGCACTAAGGGGGTGTCTATACTGCGGGGGTCTGCACTAAGAGGGTGTCTATACTGTGGGGGTCTGCACTAAGAGGGTGTCTATGCTGCGGGGGTCTGCACTAAGGGGGTGTCTATACTGCGGGGGTCTGCACTAAGGGGGTGTCTATACTGCGGGGGTCTGCACCAAGAGGGTGTCTATGCTGCGGGGGTCTGCACTAAGAGGGTGTCTATACTGCGGGGGTCTGCACTAAGAGGGTGTCTATACTGCGGGGGTCTGCACTAAGAGGGTGTCTATACTGTGGGGGTCTGCACTAAGGGGGTGTCTATACTGCGGGGGTCTGCACTAAGAGGGTGTCTATGCTGCGGGGGTCTGCACTAAGGGGGTGTCTATACTGTGGGGGTCTGCACTAAGAGGGTGTCTATACAGTGGGGGTCTGCACTAAGAGGGTGTCTATGCTGCGGGGGTCTGCACTAAGGGGGTGTCTATACTGCGGGGGTCTGCACTAAGGGGGTGTCTATACTGCGGGGGTCTGCACTAAGGGGGTGTCTATACTGCGGGGGTCTGCACTAAGAGGGTGTCTATGCTGCGGGGGTCTGCACTAAGAGGGTGTCTATGCTGCGGGGGTCTGCACTAAGAGGGTGTCTATACTGCGGGGGTCTGCACTAAGGGGGTGTCTATACTGCGGGGGTCTGCACTAAGGGGGTGTCTATACTGCGGGGGTCTGCACTAAGGGGGGTGTCTACCCGCAGTAAAGTATAGACAAAGATTAAAGTATCAAAATCATGCTTTTCGGGGGGGGGGGGCCCTTCATGATTTCTTGCACCGGGGCCCTGAAGTTTCTAGTTACGCCTCTGTAGGAAAGTAAAACATTTACTTATGTTAAACTTTTTTTACATTTCTCCAGTTACTTCCAGGTTTCTGGTCCTAGTCAAATGATGTCATACATCCCACGGTTCTTCAGGAAGGGAGGGCGGGTTTTCTCACCATCCTGTCTGCATGCCGGAGCTAAGGGCAGATAGCCCTTAGGAATTAGGAATAGGATAGGAATTAAATGCTGCATGAATTATCTGCCCTTACTCAAGATGGCCACAGCAAGAAATGCTAGGAGGTGTTTCTCAAAGTGATTTCTCTGCAAAATAAAGTATGAAGACATGGATGGATGGGGCAGTTTTCTTTGAAAAAAACAGTTTATGGTGTTCAGATGTACCGTAGTTCCACCTTAAACTGACAACGCAATAGGACCTTTTTTTTTTTTTTTTCCTTTTTGTTGGAACACTAGTGCAGGATTGTAAAATCTCTCCTATTTGGACGAAGACATCAATTTTAGTCTTGACTTGCTACTATGGATGGAACTAAAAATGACAAATGCACATCGCAAGACTATGATGGGACACGCACTGTTTTTCTAAGTGAAACTCAGCCATCTTCTACTGACTACCAATGTAGGGGGAAACCTCTCCACTGGTCGCCAATGAAAGGGGGAACCTCTTTACTGACTACCAACCATCAATGTAAGGGAGAACTTTTTCACTGACAAGTAAAGAAAGGAGGAACATCTTTGCTGACCACCAATGTAAGAGGAATTTTCTTTGACTACCAGTGTAAGAGGGCACGTCTCCACTAACACCAATGTAAGGGCATATTTGTCCACTGACCACCAATGCAAGGGGACACTTCTCTACTGACCAGCAACGTAAGGGGGCACTACAATGGCCACTTCTCAACTGACTACCAATGTAAAAGGTCGTTACAATGGCCACCAATATAAACTGACACTTCTCCACTGAGTGAAGGGGGGACTCTTCTTCAATTACTGCATAGGGGCAATTATTTATTATTATTATTATTAATAATAATATTATTACACAGGATTTATATAGCGCCAACAGTTTATGCAGCACTTTACAACATCGGGGAAGACAGTACAATTATACAATACAATACAGGAGGAATCAGAGGGCCCTGCTCGTTGGAGCTTACAATCTAAATTCTTCATTGACCCTTACATTTTTAGTGTCTGCTTTTCTGAACATTTTGTTTAATTTCGTAATTATTATATATAATTTGTCATACAGAAAAGGGGTTAAGAAATGGTCACCCCCCGCGCTTCGTACTCTTAGATTTACTTTCAACATTAAATGGGCGTACTCAGCGTTAAAATATTTAGGATCTCGCCTTCCTCCAAATCTGGCTGATATCTTTGCATTAAATTTCCCACCCCTACTCAGTAAAGCCTGTGCCCTTTTAGAGAAGTGGCACCAAGGCCTGCACTCAGGGTTTGGTCGCTGTATCCTATCAAAGTTCCTATATCTCTTCCAGACATTACCTATTTATATCCCCTCTGCCTTTTCGTCATGTCAACACCCTTTTAACTAGGTTCATATGGGCTCACAAATGGTTTTGTAGACACCTGATGACCTTGCCTAACCATCACGGTGGAGTAGCAGCCCCTGATGCATTCAAATACCACCAGGCCATTCATTTAGGCTTTGTTTACACCGTTGCGAATTGGATGCGGGTTTTTCACATCCAATTTGTATAGCAGGAGATTGTGACCAGCTCTCTATGGAGCCGGTTCACACATCACTGCAGCGGCTCCGGTGCGAATTGCACAGGATTCCTGTGCGTCTTTTGTTCCATTTCAGGTCCGAATTCGGACAAAAATTTGGGCTGAAATGGTGAATGGAGACGCACCGGACTCCTGCTGTGAGCCGCTGCGTTCTCAAGTGTGAACCCAGCCTTAGGGAGGGTAATTAACTGGTGTGGACATAGGGCTCCTAAACTTTGGACGTCCATTGAGCATCAGTACAGCGTCATTTCCCTATGTAGGACACAAAGGTGTTATGCAGCCCTGCTGGATTCTCTTAAGATGCACCCAGCTATAGGCCCTACACTCCGCATTTGTTCCTTGATCTTCTGGAATTCTGCGTTTTCCTCCTCTCCATCCCCACTCTTTCTCGTTTTGGGGAACCCAGGCTTCCCTTCAGGCATGGCATCTGGCTTGTTCCGTGGTCTCTGTGAGAGAGGATGCTTCCAAGCCTCTCACTTTCTGACCTCAGGTGTATGGCTAATGATCTCCACATTGATGGAGCTAGCCGGAAGGTTTGGGTAGGTCCCATAATTTTCTTCTAACCTTGGGACCCCCTGCAAACCCCTATGCCTGGCCTTAGTAAATGGGAGAGGGACCTTGATGGGACCTTTTTACACTCGATCAACGCCGGAACATTCTAGAGCTGCACGATTAATCATTAAAAAAATCAAGATCACGATTGAACCCTCCTCACGATTTTAAAGCGGTTGTATACCCCGCTTTCACATTTTTACCTACAGGTAAGCCTAAAATAAGGCTTACCTGTAGGTAAAATGAATATCTCCTAAACCTGTACGGTTTAGGAGATATTCCCCTCGCACGGCAGCAGCGCTTGCAAAGCGGCGATTCTCGGCTAAAGCCCGGCAGCCGCCGGACCTTTCCGGAAAGAAGTCTCCCGCGCGCATGCGCGGGAGTGACGACATTGCCGCTCCAGCCACTCACAGCGCTGGAGCGGCGATACCCTGAAGACACGCCGAGGCAAGATGACATCTCCCTCGGCGTGGACCAGGTAAGTTACCGACGCCTCGTTCTAAGGTAAGTATTTCATAATGAGCTAGTATGCGGTGCATACTAGCTCATTATGCCTTTTGCCTTTCAGGTATGTTAAAAAAAAAAAAAAAAAGCAGCAGCGGTTATACAACCGCTTTAATGCAGCATTTCCCGATTTTGACAGCTGACAGCTGTCAAAAAAACAAAAAGGCAGCCTGCCAAGTTTATCACAACATTCCTCAGGCAGAGCTAAAGAGAAACATTGTAACATGTAGTTCTTTTAGATCAAAGGCATGAACTTCGGTCTGTAAATGAGGTCAGTTTGACCACTTAAAGACTAAACCTTTTTCTGCCACATGTTGCTTACAAGTTAAAATCTGTTTTTTGCTAGAAAATTACTTGGAACCCACAAATTATATAAAAATTTTTTTTTAGCAGAGACCATAGAGAATAAAATGGCGGTTATTGCAATATTTTATATCTGTATTTGTGCAGCGGTCTTTAAAACGCAAATATTTTTTGAAAAAATACACTTTAATTAATAAAAAAAAAATGTAAAGTTAACACAATTTTTTTTTGTATAATGTAAAAGATGATGTTGCACCGCGAGAATCGTGGTCTTTATTCTAACCAAAAAATCATGATTCTCATTTTAGCCAGAATCGTGCAGCTTTACCCTGAAGTCCTCTGCATGCACCCGTATTCAGGAAACCAATTACAAATTACTCACGCGTTTGGTATCGCACGCCGGCGGTTTTGTGCAAATACTTCTCTGGTGCTTCAGATCGTTGCTGAAGATGCTGAGAGGAACAGGGGACACCATTTAAAATTTTTTGGTCTTTTCCAAAACTAAAACGGTACTGGTCGGAGGTGAAGAAGATTACTCAACAATTTACGGATTTTACATTGCCGGAGGATCGTGCCTTTTTCTCTTATCGTCCATGGACTGACACAGCTCTAATACTGTAAACGTTTGGGTATATGTCCCTGCTTGCAGGAGAAGATCTAGGCAGAATGTTAGATGTCAGAAACATTCTAGAACAAAACCAGAGCTGAACAGCCCCGCCCAGGGGGGCGGTCCCTCCGGACATAACCCTCCTACCTGCAGCCAGCAGCCTCCGTTTTTTTTTCCTGCCTAGCAGAAGGAGAAGATGTGGCTCTTTCAGGAGCCAGTCTCCTGGAAGATTTTATTTTTAAATTTTATTCCTTTGGGAATTTTATTATTTTATTTTTGAGACCTTCAATCAACTGTCGGCTGGGCAACAGGTTGGGTACACTGGTATCCCCGTAGTCTTCCCTGTCCGACCAGCGAGCGTGCTGATCCTCACCTTGTGTGCGTGAGACTCGGTTCACGACATGCCCCATGACTCCAGGGGTGGTTGGGTTGCTTTTATGCTCCCACTGTCCTCTCAAGATTGAACAGTACCTATCTGTATCTTTCGCAGTGGACCGGGCCGACAGCTAATGGGTACTACTCTGTGATAGGTCTGTCTGAAACAAGCCAGTGGGTCCCTCTGGGACGGGTAAGTAGTCTCTCCTGCTGCAGGTGAGTACATGCTGGCTGTGTTTCTTTATATGGGGGGTTTCTCCCTGTCTCCCCTCTGTTATGCTGCTCTCTGCACCCTGTACTGGCGCTGTGCTGTGTGGGGGTACTTGGGGGTCACGCTGGCCTGGCGGGGGGGCGCTCATGTCTGTGTGCTGGGAGAGGATTAGTGTTCTGGTATGTGTGGGTGTTTGGAGACTTCATTGCGTGCGCCATTAGCACTGTGTGGTGATTTAATACTGCACTCGGCGGCCATTTTGCCGTGGATCTCTGGCGCAGTATTAATGCGGCCATTTTTTTGAAGCCGCGGCGCTTTCACTTTCAGCCTCTATTTGCGCTGCTGCAGCGCGAATCTCCTCACAATCTCCTCACTCGCCTCTGGCTTCACTCGCGCTGACAGCGCAGTTTCATACAGCGGAACTGAGCGGTCCTTATAAGGGTTGGTGAGTCCTCTGGGTATCCCCTCCTCAGCCTCAGCGCAGCCAGTGGGTGGACGGTATTATTCACTGTAATAGTGTATAAGGTCTCAGAGGGTGGTAGTATGGAGTCTGGTTCACCTGCTTCTCCACATTTGTCAGAGGCAGCTGGCAGTGCTCCTGCACCTGCGGTCCCTATGGACCAGTTGTCGGCAGTCCTGGAATCCTTCCTTGTCAGGATGGAAGCGGTGTGCGATTGCAAGGGAGCTGTAAAGCGCCCCTCCCCACACAATCTTCAGTAGGGGAGTGCTCTGACTCAGATATGGGCCTAGCTACTGCTGCTCAGGACCCTAGCTTTGAGGATTTTAATGTTTTTGAACAGGATATTCCTTGTGAGGAAGACCCCAGTTCTGAACCAGTAACTGACAGGGTGCTTGTAAGTGAACTCATTGATGCTGTGAGGGACACTCTCAAGCTGAATGATGCGGCTGAGGAGCCTCAGGTGGAGGCTGTCTCCTTTTGGCTCCTTTAAAGACATTTCTTCAAAAAAGGTCTTTCTATATGTGCCCTTTTTTGATGCATCGACCGAGTCTGGGATAAGCCGCAGAAGACTTTGACGGTCCTGAGGCGCCTGGCCAAAAGATACCCCTTTGAGGAGGACATGGTTAAAAAGTGGGCTCTCCCTCCAGTGGTTGACCCCCCCGGTCGCCCGTCTGAATAAGGCTACCACGCTCCCAATGGAAGGGACTCCTGCATTTAAGGATCCCACTGACAGGAGGTCAGAGGTGGTGAGTAGTTTGCCTTGTTGGGGTCTGCCTTACGCCCTATAGTGGCGGTGACACTTGTGTCTCAGACACTTACAGGATGGGCAAAGATTTTGCACCAGACGGTACAGAAGCATAATCTCCCTCCTGAGACCATTGCCCTGGCTCACCAACTTGCACAGGGTTTAGTCTATATGTGCGATGCCACTTTGGATGCGGCCACTTTAATATCTGGGGCCTCTATCTCTGCTGTGGTGCTGCGTCGCCTTATCTGGCTGAAATGCTGGTCGGCCGACCTAACTTCCAAAAAGCTCCTGGCTGACTTGCCCTTTAAGGGCGGTAGACTGTTAGACTGTTTGGGGCCCGCCCTGGATGACATTATTAAGGATGTCACAGGGGGTAAGAGCACCTTGCTTCCTCAGTCCGTTAAGGGAAAGGAGTCCCACCGCAGGCCGGGCCCTTCCTTTCCGGCGAAGAAGAAGTTTTTTCGTCAGTTAGAATCCATGGGTAAGCCCGCCCAGACTGAAAAAAGTGCGGCTGGGGGACAGAAGCGTCCCTGGGTGCGTAAGCCTACCAATCAAGCTCCCAAGCCCGCCACCGCATGAAGTCTTGCCCCTGCCCGACTCTCGGGTGGGGGGACGTCTTCGCAGGTTCATGGTTCAGTGGACCTCCCGGATCTCCGACCGGTGGGTGTGCGAGGTGGTCACCTCGGGATACAGGATAGAGTTTCGCTCGTGGCCCCCAAACAGGTTCTTTCCCTCAAACCTCCCTCTCCTTCCTGCCTGCCGGGCGGCCCTCTTGGGGGCCGTACAGGATTTGCTCAGGTGCAGAGTGATTGTGCCGGTTCCGTCACAGGAGAGGTTTCAGGGGTTTTACTCGAACATGTTTGTTGTCCCAAAGAAGGACGGGGTCCGGCCAATCCTGGACCTCCCAAGGCCTTGAATGCCTATGTGAAGGTACAAAAATTCCGGATGGAATCCATTCGCACGGTGATTGTGACACTCCACCAAGGGGAATTTCTGGCGTCCTTGGATATCAAGGACGCTTATTTCCACGTTCCAATCTGCGCAAGTCACCAGAAGTTTCTGCGCTTTGCCATAGGCGAAGTCCACTATCAGTTCGTGGCTCTTCCCTTCGGCCTGGCATCGGCACCACGGGTTTTCACCAAAGTGCTTGCCCTGGTTCTAGCTTTGCTGAGACAGCGAGGAATTATCGTGGGCTATCTAGACGATCTCCTTATAAGAGCAGGAAATGACTCAGAGTTGGAGGAAAATGTGACAATAGTGAGTCAGACCCTCCGGGACTTCGGGTGGCTTCTGAACATGCCAGCGAAGGTGTTTCTACCCTCGGAGAAGTTAGACACTTCAGTCGGCAGTACGGGTCCTGACGTCCCGAAAATGGTCGTCAATACGTTTTCTGCATGAGAGTCCTGGGACTAATGGTGGCCTCCTTCGAGGCTGTTCCGTATGCCCAATCACACACTCGGGCATTGCAGAGGGGAATTCTGTCTATTTGGGACAAGTCCCCGTTGTCATTGGATCTTCAGATCCAGGTGAGTCACTCTGTCAAGGTGTCCCTGACGTGGTGGCTGAGATCCCCAGCTCTTCGGGTCGGGAAGTTGTTCCTTCCCATCCAGTGGACGGTGGTCATGACGGACGCCAGCCTGACATGTTGGGAGGAGTTTGGGGAGTCCTGTCAGCTCAAGGGCTCTGGACTCCGGGCGAATCTCGTCTACCAATCAACGTTCTGTAATTGCGAGCGATCAGACTGTGTCTCTCCGCGTGGTCGAAAAGGGTACAGGGCCGCTCGATCAGAATCCAGTCGGACAACGCCACAGCCGTGGCGTATGTCAACCATCAGGGGGGCACTCGGAGCTCGGCTGCGGCATCCGTGGTCGCCCACATCCTAAGGTGGGCAGGAAGAAGCGTGCTGGCCCTGTCGGCAGTCTACATTCCGAGCGTAGAAAACTGGCAGGCGGACTATCTGAGTCGCCAGTCCCTGGACGAGGGGGAGTGGTCCTTGCATCCGGAGGTGTTTCAACTCCTTTGCCGGCGGTGGGGCACGCCGGATGTGGACCTGATGGCGTCTCGACGCAATCGCAAGATGTCGGTTTGTGGCCAGGTCCAGGGACCCCTGGGCGGATGCCTCGGACGCGTTGGTGGCCCTGTGGGGTCAGTATCGCTTGATATATGCTTACCCTCCGCTGCAGTTGCTTCCTTGTCTGCTGCGCAGGGTAGCGGCCGAGGGCATTACGGCAGGGCTCGACAAACCCCGGGCGCCAGGTCGCCATTGCGACTAGAATTAGCGACCTGGGGCAGCACAGCTGGGGTATCCTGTGTCTCCGTGCCCCCCCCCCCCCTGCACCGCGGGATCGCGTCTGGCCGCGCCGGCCGGTAATTGAGGCCGCAGCCTTCTGCAGGCCTATGCTTCCTTCTGTGATCTAGCGCCATCTTGTGGTGGCCGTTGGTATGACAGGACAAGCAGCAATGCTAATGGAGCTTCCCCTGTCTGTTTTCACTGCCATCTCCTTCCCTCTAATTATAACCCCCAAACATATTATATATATATATATATATATATATATATATATATATATATATTTTATTATTCTAACACCCTAGAGAATAAAATGGCGGTCATTGCAATACTTTCTGTCACACCGTATTTGTGCAGCGGTCTTACAAGCGCACTTTTTTGGGAAAAAATACACTTTTTTTTTATAAAAAAATAAGACGACAGTAAAGTTAGCCCATTTTTTTTTTATATTGTGAAAGATAATGTTACGCTGAGTAAATTGATACCCAACATATCACGCTTCAAAATTTGCGTCCGCTCGTGGAATGGCGACTAACTTTTACTTTTTAAAATCTCCATAGGCGACGCTTAAAAAATTCTACAGGTTGCATGTTTTGAGTTAGAGGAGGTCTAGGGCTAGAATTATTGCTCTCGATCTACCGATCACGGCGATACTTCACATACTTTGAACACCGCTTTCATATGCGGGCGCTACTCACGTATGCGTTCGCTTCTGCGCGCGAGCTCGGCGGGACAGGGCGCGTTTCTGCCTCCTAACTTTTTTAGCTGGCTCCCAGATTCCAAGCAAATTTGTCAAGCCCTGCATTACGGTGATCCTCATTGCCCCGGATTGGCCTCAGCGTCTCTCATCGCAGACATCCCTTGGTGACTACCCTTGAGGGAGGACCTTCTGTCTCGAGGTCCTATCTTTCATCCTGCTTTATAGTCTCTGGTTTTAACGGCATGGCTATTGAGAGCCAGGTGCTGAAGGACTGAGGCCTTTCGGATTCGGTAATTTCAACCATGCTGAGGGCACGGAAGTCTTTTTCTAGAAATATCTATCATCGTACCTGGAGAGCTTACAGAGCTATGTGCGAAGGGCTAGACTGGCGTCCACGGACGTACTCTGTCCCCAGAATCCTGCGGTTCTTACAGCGTGGTGTAGCCCAAAGGCTGGCTTTGAGCACAATTTAAGGGTCAGATTTCGGCCTTGGCCGTTTTCTTTCAACGACCCCTAGCAGGTCATTCTTTAGTTGGCACTTTTGTGCAGGGGGTTCGCCATGTGATTCCACCTGCCAAGCCTCCGCTCCCTCCCTGGGATCTGAACATGGTGCTCTCGGTTCTTCAGGAACCTTCCTTTGAAAATATTAGAGACATTCCTCTCCTGACTTTGTCTCAGAAGGTGGCCTTCTTAGTGGCTATTACTTCTGTGAGACGGGTGTCTAAGTTGGCGTCCTTGTCATGCAAGTCACCTTACCTGGTCCTCCATAAGGATAAGGCGGTATTGCGCCCGCGAACGTCTTTCTTTCCAAAGGTGGTTTCGGCTTTCCACCTTAATAAGGACATTGTCCTTCCGTCCTTGTGCCCTCACCCATCGCATCCTAGAGAGTTTGCGCTTCACAATTTGGATGTGGTGCGAGCCTTACGGGTGTACCTGGCGGCTACTGCTTGTATTCGGAAGTCTGACTCTCTGTTTGTGTCTGTCTCTGGTCCAAAACAGGGCCAAGCGGTGTCTTCTGCCACCATTTCTAGGTGGATCAGACAGACTGTTATACAGGCCTATGCCATTAAGGGGCGGGCGCCTCCCTTTCTGGTTACGGCGCATTCCACCAGTGCCATTGGTGCTTCCTGGGCTTTCCGACATCAAGCGTTGGTTGCACAAGTGTGCAAGGCGGCGACCTGGTCGTCCGTTCATACCTTTTCAAGATTCTATAAGGTTGATGTGGCTGCATCTTTGGAAGCTTCCTTCGGCCGCAAAGTGTTGCAGGCCGCTGTTTAATGTTGCAACTCCTCCGTTGAGCTCTGCTTGTTTGGAGTGAAGTTTTGGTTTTTCCTTTACTACTGCTCCCACCCTTTTCTGATACTGCTTTGGGACATCCCACACGTTTACAGTATTAGAGCTTTGTCAGTCAATGGACGATAAGAGAAAATAGGATTTTTGTACCTACCGTAAAATCCGTTTCTCTGACGTCCATGGACTGACACAGCACCCACCCTTCTTTAAGGGTTGTACTGCTTTGTTACGAACTGAGGCTGCTAGCTGCAGGTAGGAGGGTTATGTCTGGAGGGACTTGCACTTAAGAAATGTACCCTCCAATAGCGGACTATAACGGCCACAGAGCGGGGAGATATCAAAACTCTTTATATGTTGCGGGGGGGGGGGGGGGAGAAAATACATTAAAATACAAACAATAACAGTCAAGTGATCGGCAAGCCAGCCCAAAATGCCTTGGGTGGGCATAGGAGCACACCAGGTGGGATCCAACTGCAGCACAGATGATGGATCTCGACAATAGTCCTTTATAGAATGCAAAGAAGTGTGCTGTGTAATTAACCTTGTGTGTGCAGCATGTGAACATATGCCAGAACTGCATATAACCACAAATTTACAATATCGTTTAATCAGAATGCACTTAGTTACAACAGCAAAATTGGGACATACAGTATGGCAATGGGCAAAAAGGCTGGGAATTGGGGGCCACAAAATTCATAATTTCCCAGATCATCTCTTGTGACATAGAAAAAATAGAGAGCATGGATAAGAAGGTCTAAAAGGTTATACAGTTGTGCTCATAAGTTTACATACCCTGGCAGAATTTGATTTCTTGGCCATTTTTTAGAGAATAGGAATGATAACACAAAAACATTTCTTTCACTCGTGGTTAGTGTTTGTCTGAAGCCATTTATTATCAATCAACTGTGTTTACTCTTTTTAAACCATAATGGCAACAGAAACTACCCAAATGGCCCTGAACAAAAGTTTACATACCCCAGTTCTTAACCACTTCAATACCAGGCACTTATGCACCTTCCCGCCCAGACCAATTTTCAGCTTTCAGTACTCTCACACTTTGAATGACAATTACTCAGTCATGCTACACTGTATCCAAACATTTTTTTTTATCATTTTCTTCTCACAAATAGAGCTTTCTTTTGGTGGTATTTAATCGCCACTGGGTTTTTTATTTTTGTCCGGAGGGTCCGCCTCCCTGGGCAGGGCTGTTCAGCTCTGGTTTTGTTCTAGAATGTTTCTAACATTCTGCCTAGATCTTCTCCTGCAAGCAGGGACATATACCCACACGTTGACAGTATTAGAGCTGTGTCAGTCCATGGACGTCAGAGAAACTGATTTTACGGGGAGTACAAAAATCCTATTTTTCTACTCCATTCCTCTGAATTTCCTCTTAAAACATAAGAAATCAATCCTTCGTCACATGCTTAATGCCGACAAAGCGTGTATTGCATTGTGCTGGAAGGATTCCAACCCTCCCACCAATGCCATGTGGCTTTACAAAGTTAGGAACATTAACACTCTCTAGAAGAGCTGATGCTTACTGCCCAAAACAGGAGAGAGCAATATAAAAAAAAAAATGGTCATATTGGAACATGTTTGCTTATTCGGACAAGGCTCTCTTGGAAAACTGTTCAGGAGATTAAGGTCTTCCTGCCCCTCTTGCTGACGCAAATGTGCGCTTCATCACCCCACCTTAACGTCCCTACCTCCCTTCTTTTTTTTTTTTTTTTTTTCTTTCCTCCCTCGACCTTACTCCCCATCCCCATCTGCTTCCCATTTTTTCTGGTGCTTGTAGGCATCCTTGCCTTTATTTTCACTGTTTTTTTCCTCTTCCTTCTATCAAAAATTGGAAGTATCCATCCAAGTGAGCTGTGTTTTTTTTATTTATTTTGGTTATCTCCGTGATCTTAGATGAGGGTTTTAATTTTGCCTACTCATGGTGTCTGGTGTTTGACATTTCCTGTACCTCTCAATATGTGGAAATGATATCCATGTTTTTTTTTGTGTGAGATACCGCTCTGACTTTGTATTGTTCTGCTCTGATGGATCCTTTTTTTCGATTTTTAGTTTTGTTGGTAACCGATTTTTTTATTTTTTTTTATGCATGTGTTCCCTGACACTTGAAAATTATTTCAAGGTTGACAAAAGATGTACTAAACATTTAATTCATACTATTTATTATAGGTATTTTAAAGCACCAACTATTTTATGAAGCGCTTTTATGTACATCGTACATTAATTTTACATTGCTTAGAAAAGAGCATATGCAGCTATGATGAGTAACTTAAAACTGCACAACCCATTTGTCCATGTACTGCTAAAACTTGTCCCCACCATCTGTTGGGTTAGTGTCAAAACTAGAGAATGCCAGCTGAAGTAAGGACTACGCTTGCTCTGATCCCTGCTGAGCCGGCGGATGGCAGGTCCGTCTCCGCTCACTGTGCAGGGATGGACCTGTCAGAGCCCCCTTCTCCTCTACGGGGGATTGGATGAAAACGGACCGCCTGTCCGTTTTTTTTCATCCAATCCGCCAGACAGATGGAAAATAGGTTTTTCAATCTTATAAAACACAGTCATATAAAAACTCCCATAAAAAGTTCAGAATAAAACTGTAGCAGCGCTACGGACAAATAATGTTCATTTGTGCGTCTTCTATATAAATGAATATAACGGTGATGATGATAGTGAATGGTGAGTTTGGTTCTACTTGATCCTAGTTTCAGTGCTTCTCTTCACCCAGATGTGATTCACCACGTGGGGGGTAATAACAGTCCCCCTATGGGGATGCACTCACCAGATAATAAATCAAAAAAGACATGTATAAACCATCCTCATTCCATGTGACTGCAGCCTTAAACTTGGACACCGCTTGCATATGTAAGGGGAAAACAAATCCACATAGGGCAATATTGTTTGCAACTTTTATTTAACAATAAATCCCCGCCTTCCCCTTTAAAAATGCATGTACCAAAGCTTAATGATAAACAGGCGTTTGTATATAATGAGTGCTGTTGGCGCTTTAAACTTGCCACTTGATGAGCGCCCCTGGCGTCCTCCTGGTACTGCAAGTCGTGGAGCGCATACAGCTTCACTTCCGGTCTGTTTGGTTTGCTGGTCACGCCCTGACGTTTCGTCACTTCCTGACTTCTTCTGAGGGCGTGACCAGCGTTACCTGAGACCGGATTTAAGTATTGCATCCGTCACGCCCCTCAACGTCTAGATGGCGTCAGTGCGTCCGCGTCATCACGCATGCGCACTGGACCATCGACGTCTAGTGCTGTTGTGGGCGGAAGTGCTTCCTCCCGAGGTTTGCAATTGCGCTGTCCTCATTGGTGCACTCGTCCGCTGGCCACTCTGATTGGATGCTCAGTGTAACCAAGGCAATGTTAATGGAAGGATACAGACCCGGTTAACCCCTCGCGGGACGTTCACGAGTTGTATTATGTAGACTGCACAAGCCTTTTGGGTAAAGCAAGTGTACAGGTCTTTCTATAGTGCTGACTTCTGCTTTGCTGACAGTATCTCTCGGTGCCTACTGTCCGCAAGCTGCCCTGCTCAATATCCACCTTTGGAGCCGTCTTTGTGCAGATAGCTCCATCTATGTGATACTGCAAGGCCTTGTCAATTAATTATGCATAACCTTACATAGGCAAAAGACACAGGGGACATATAAATTAAATAAAATGTTAACTACATAAAACCACTATATAAAATGGTCAAACTTCGCCACATAAAATAACCCATATATATACACATACAGCCATGTATAAACATAAATATACAGGATATATAAAATTGTATATAAAAATATATATAAAAATACTTCTGTGTATAAAAAGGTCATATAAAATGTAAAAAGAATGAGAAACCACTGAACAATGGAATATATAACTTAAGCCCAGTAGAGCTCACACATAAGGAGGTGAACATTCTGAATATGGGCCTGAAATGTGGAATAAAGCAACCAGTGAATAAATTCAATGTTTATATAGACGTACACAAATATATCAGGAAGCTGAATATAAAAAAACATTTTGTAGGACTGAATACACAGAATATGATCACAAACACAGACCCACAGAAGTCTGTAAATAGCGGACTAAAAAACAAATCGCTATTCAATCCCCTGAACAACCCCAATCATCAGGTGGAGGTATTCAAGGGTCTCATTATACGCGATCTACATGATCTTATACCCAAGAAGAATACAAGTTTGAGACATATACAAGACGGTATTGTGGCACTGGAAAAAAGGAAAGACATCATCATCAGGCCAGCCGACAAAGGAGGTGGAGTTGTGATATTAACAAAAGAAATGTATCATACACAGATTATGGAAATGCTGTCAGATGGAGGCACGTATAGAGCACTAGAGGGGGACCCAACATTGGCGTTCAGAGATCAACTAACAGTACTAGTAGGAATTGGCTCAAAGTTGGGAGTATTATCAGAGAAAGAAAAACAATATCTGATACCAACAAGCAGCAAAATCCCCACGATCTATACATTACCGAAAATACATAAAGATCCTATCAACCCACCCCCAAGACCTATTGTCAACAGTATAGACTCGATTGCATCGCGAATGGGACATTACCTAGATACGTTCCTACAAAACAGTGTGAAAACAACACAAGCATACCTGAGAGATACAAAAGATTTCCTGAATTGTTTACAAAATATCACACTTTCCGAAAACCAAGAAATTCTGTTGGTAACAGCGGATGTGTCCTCCCTCTATACAATCATCCAACATGACGATGCTCTACTGGCCCTAAATTGGGCCTTGAGCAAGAGGGAGGACTTACCCCACAACCAAAAGGTGTTTATCGGCCATGCCCTAGATTACTGCCTCTCACATAATTACTTCTGGTATGCTAACAAATTTTATCTGCAACAGAAGGGGGTCGCGATGGGAGCTAAATTTGCTCCAAGCATCGCGAACCTGTTTATGGCAGAGTGGGAGGACAAAGTGATTTTTAAAAACAGAAGAGCTGAGCTCATATTTTATAAACGTTTTATTGATGATCTGTTTTTAATATGGACGGGCACGGTGGAGACACTTCAAGAATTTTTAAAGGTTTTAAACAGGAACGACAACAACATCAGTCTGACGTCAGAATGGCACAAAGAAACAATACATTTTCTAGATGTCACGGTTTACCGCCAAAATCAACATTTGTGTACAAAAGTCTATTTTAAACCAACGGACAGGAATAGCTATCTCCCGACAACAAGTGGACATCATCCACAATGGCTAAAGAACATACCTAAAGGCCAGTTCATGCGAGTGAAACGCAATTGTTCCGATGATAAGAATTTTTATACACAGGTGAAAATCCTCTCGGACAGATTCGCAGCAAAAGGCTACGCTCCGGAAACCCTGCAGAGAATTGTAGAAGAGGTGGCAGTAATACCCAGGGAAACCTGTCTGCAAACCAAACCCAAACCACCTCCAGATGGGAGCAACTCAAAACAGTGGGGATTCATCTCTCAATTCCACTCCCAGTACAAGGAAGTAGAGGCAATATTTGTAAAACACTGGCACATATTATATTATTACTGGACAAAAAATTGGGCCCAGTATTACCTCCAAAACCGGAGTTCATTTACCGGAAAGCACCCAATCATGGAGACAGAGTGGTCAAAAAAGTCCTAGACCCCCCAGGCAAACCTCCAACATTTTGGAACCAAAACGGATTCTTCGCCTGTAGGAAATGTAAGGCATGTCGAGAAGTATCTCTACCAATCAGAGGTATGGAACAGTTTACCTCCCCCTCTAACCAACAACAATTCGACATTGAGCAGTTTATAACATGTAATAGTAGTTACGTGGTATATGCTCTTAGGTGTCCATGTGGATTGCTCTATATTGGTCGGACAAAGAGACTATTGAAGATCAGGATAGCAGAACACATTAAAAATATAAAAATTGGCTTTAACCACTTAACAACCACCTGCCGACAAATAACGTCGACAAGGTGGTTGCTTAACTCTGGGAGGACGTTATATAACGTCCTCCCAAAATCGCGCTCCCGCGCGTCCCCTGGGGCGCGCACACGGGAAACTCCGTGACCGCCGGGTCCAGAGGACCCGGCGGATCACGAATCGCGGTAAATCGCCGCTGATAGCGGCCGTTTACCACGTGATCGCTCCGTCAAATGACGGAGCAATCACTTGTAAACAGACCGGCGTCATTTGATGACGCCGGTTCCTCCCTCCCCTCTCTGTACCGATCGGTACAGTGTGAGAGGGGAGGGGGAGGGAGCGGATGGCAGCAGCAGCACTGTGGGCTGGATCTGTGACAATTGCAGTCACAGATCCATCCATCCATCCATCCCTGCTCAGCCATCCCTGTGCTATACCCTGCCAATACTCTGCAATACACCCTGCCAATACTCTGCAAAATACCCTGGTGCAATACTCTGCAATACCCTGGTGCAATACTCTGCAATACCCTGCGAAATACTCTGCAATACCCTGCGAAATACTCTGCAATACCCTGCGAAATACTCTGCAATACCCTGGTGCAATACTCTGCAATACCCTGGTGCAATACTCTGCAATACCCTCCACAATACTCTGCAATACCCTCCACAATACTCTGCAATACCCTCCACAATACTCTGCAATACCCTCCACAATACTCTGCAATACCCTCCACAATACCCTGTGCAATACCCTGCAAAATACCCTGCAAAATACTCTGCAATACCCTGCAAAATACTCTGCAATACCCTGCGCAATACTCTGCACAATACTCTGCAATACCCTGCACAATACTCTGCAATACCCTGCACAATACTCTGCAATACCCTGCACAATACTCTGCAATACCCTCCACAATACTCTGCAATACCCTCCACAATACTCTGCAATACCCTCCACAATACCCTGTGCAATACCCTCCACAATACCCTGTGCAATACCCTCCACAATACCCTGTGCAATACCCTGCCATACACCGCAATACCCTGCCATACACCGCAATACCCTGCCATACACCGCAATACCCTGCCATACACCGCAATACCCTGCCATACACCGCAATACCCTGCCATACACCGCAATACCCTGCCATACACCGCAATACCCTGCCATACACCGCAATACCCTGCCATACACGGCAATACCCTGCCATACACGGCAATACCCTGCCATACACGGCAATACCCTGCCATACACGGCAATACCCTGCCATACACGGCAATACTCCGCAATGCCCGGCAATACTCCGCAATGCCCGGCAATACTCCGCAATGCCCGGCAATACTCCGCAATGCCCGGCAATACTCCGCAATGCCCGGCAATACTCCGCAATGCCCGGCAATACTCTGCAATAACCACTTCCCGCCCTCCGGCCGTCATATGACGTCCTTGACTTTGTGCGGGGATATCTGAATGATGGGAGCAGCTACAGGCATCATTCAGATATTAGCTTTTTCAGCCGGCGATTCCCTACACCATAAGAACAATCATAGCGGCTGTTCCGCCGCTTGATCATTCTTACGGGAGGCGAGAGGGGATGTGTGTCCCCCCCGCCGCCCTCCGGTGCTTCTACCGACTCACCGCTACGATCAAAGCCAGGATTGTTGTTGTTTTTTTTTGTATTTTTTTCAGGCTTCCCAGCCTAGAGGTGAGATGTGGGGTCTTATTGACACCCCCCCCCCCCATATCTCACTGTAAAGAGGACCTGTCATGCCATATTCCTATTACAAGGGATGTTTACGTTCCTTGTAATAGGTATAAAAGTGATCAAAAAAATGTTTAGGGCGGAAAAACATGTCAAACTAAAATAAATAAAGTAAAATGAAGAATAAAATTTTTTTTTTTTTAAAGCGCCCCTGTCCCCGTGAGCTCGCATACAGAAGCGAACGCATACGTAAGTCCCGCCCACATATGAAAACGGTTTTCAAACCACACATGTGAGGTATCTCTGCGAACGTTAGAGCGAGAGCAATAATTTTGGCCCTAGACCTCCTCTGTAACTCAAAACATGTAACCAGTAAAAATATTTAAAGCGTCGCCTATGGGGATTTTTTAAGTAGCGAAGTTTGGCGCCATTCCACGAGTGTGTGCAATTTTTAAGGGCGACATGTTAGGTATCTATTTACTCGGCGTAACTTCATCTTTCACATTATGCAAAAACATTGGGCTAACTTTACTGTTGTTTTTTTTTTGTTTTTTTTTAGCACAAAACATTTTTTTTCCGTAAAAAACGCGTTAAAAAAATTGCTGCGCAAATATCGTGCGAGATAAAAAGTTGCAACAACCACCATTATATTCTCTAAGGTCTTTGCTAAAAAAAACATATATAATGTTTTGGGGTTCTATGTAATTTTCTAGCAAATAAATGATGATTTTTACATGTAGGAGAGAAATGTCAGAATTGGCCTGGGTTCTCCAGAACGCCTGAAGGTGCTCCCTGCGTGTTGGGCCTCTGTATGTGGCCACGTTGTGTAAAAGTCTCACACATGTGGTATCGCCATACTCGGGAGTAATAGCAGAATGTGTTTTGGGGTGTAATTTGTGGAATGCATATGCTGTGTGTGAGAAATAACCTGCTAATATGACAATTTTGTGAAAAAAAAAAAAAGAGAAAAAAAAAATCTTGATTTTGCAAAGAATTGTGGGAAAAAATGACAACTTCAAAAAACTCACAATGCCTCTTTCTGAATACCTTGGAATGTCTTCTTTCCAAAAAGGGGTCATTTGGGGGGTATTTGTACTTTTCTGGCATGTTAGGGTCTCAAGAATTGAGATAGGCCGTCAGTACTTCAGGTGTGATCAATTTTCAGATATTGGCACCATAGCTTGTGGACTCTATAACTTTCACAAAGACCAAATAATATCCACCAATTTGTACTTATTTTTACCAAAGATATGTAGCAGTATAAATTTTGGCCAAAATTTATGAAGAAAAAATAGTAATTTGCAAAATTTTATAACAGAAACGAAAAAAAATCTTTTTTTTACAAAATTTTCAGTCTTTTTTCTCTTATAGCGCAAAAAATAAAAAACCCAACAGTGATTAAATACCACCAAAAGAAAGCTCTATTTGTGTGGAAAAAAAGGACAAAAATTTCATATGGGTACAGTGTTGTATGACTGAGTAATTGTCATTCAAAATGTGAGAGCACCGAAAGCTGAAAATTGGTCTGGTTATTAAGGGGGTTTAAGTGCCCAGTGGTCAAGTGGTTAAGGACCACAATGTGTCATTACACTTTAAATTAAAACACAACCAAGATGCCTCAGGCCTCCAATTTTGGGGTATCGAATGCCTAGAGCCTAATTGGAGGGGCTCACACAAAGTAAGGGAACTATCAAAGAAAGAAACTAAATGGATATTGAGCAGGGCCGCTTGCGGACAGTAGGCACCGAGAGATACTGTCAGCAAAGCAGAAGTCAGCACTATAGAAAGACCTGTACACTTGCTTTACCCAAAAGGCTTGTGCAGTCTACATAATACAACTCGTGAACGTCCCGCGAGGGGTTAACCGGGTCTGTATCCTTCCATTAACATTGCCTTGGTTACACTGAGCATCCAATCAGAGTGGCCAGCGGACGAGTGCACCAATGAGGACAGCGCAATTGCAAACCTCGGGAGGAAGCACTTCCGCCCACAACAGCACTAGACGTCGATGGTCCAGTGCGCATGCGTGATGACGCGGACGCACTGACGCCATCTAGACGTTGAGGGGCGTGACGGATGCAATACTTAAATCCGGTCTCAGGTAACGCTGGTCACGCCCTCAGAAGAAGTCAGGAAGTGACGAAACGTCAGGGCGTGACCAGCAAACCAAACAGACCGGAAGTGAAGCTGTATGCGCTCCACGACTTGCAGTACCAGGAGGACGCCAGGGGCGCTCATCAAGTGGCAAGTTTAAAGCGCCAACAGCGCTCATTATATACAAACGCCTGTTTATCATTAAGCTTTGGTACATGCATTTTTAAAGGGGAAGGCGGGGATTTATTGTTAAATAAAAGTTGCAAACAATATTGCCCTATGTGGATTTGTTTTCCCCTTACATATGCAAGCGGTGTCCAAGTTTAAGGCTGCAGTCACATGGAATGAGGATGGTTTATACATGTCTTTTTTGATTTATTATCTGGTGAGTGCATCCCCATAGGGGGACTGTTATTACCCCCCACGTGGTGAATCACATCTGGGTGAAGAGAAGCACTGAAACTAGGATCAAGTAGAACCAAACTCACCATTCACTATCATCATCACCGTTATATTCATTTATATAGAAGACGCACAAATGAACATTATTTGTCCGTAGCGCTGCTACAGTTTTATTCTGAACTTTTTATGGGAGTTTTTATATGACTGTGTTTTATATGTACTTGTGATTTTTTAAGCAGCTGCTGACATCTTTCATATTCCTATTTCAGCATTTTTCCTTTAGAATTTTATCCATAAGCGCAGAGTGATACTAAAAGGGAGGGCCAGCATTTTTTAGTATCTTTTATAGGTTTTTCAATCTGTCTGGATTCAGCGGATCGAATGTCAGTGGACATGTCACCGCTGACATCCGTCGCTCCATAGACCTGCATGGAGCGTCCATTCAGGTCCGCCTAATCTGACATGCTGACCTGAATGGTCCGCCCGTGTGAAAGGGGCCCAATGTTCCAAAAACAAACCTTACCATTTTTACTGTTGTGAGTCATACGCTACAAAAGTCACTCCTGGTCATGAAAATTTACTTGTATATGTCTGATACACTGGAAATGCCCTTTTTAAATAATGGTTAGACAATGATCTCAATGAAGGAGAAATAAAAAATCATACATCAAATATTTTTAAACTACACAGTAAATCTAGTATCATTGTAACAAGAGCTGTAACACACAAGTGGTATAACTTCATGTGCAGTGGGTTATTTTATATAAATTGCCTAATCTTTAAAAAAAAAAAATTCCTATACTATTCATCAGTGAATTGCTCTAATGGTTTATAGCCCATCCATTGCTCATTTTGTTATCCTAGTACAGTGTTTCAACTGTAGGCCTCAAGGCACCCCAACAGGTCATGTTTTCAGGATTTCCATTTGTTTGCACAGGTGATTTGATCAGTTTCACTGCCTTCGTAATTACCACAGCCGTTTCATCTGAGGGAAAACATGACCTGTTGGGGCACCTTGAGTACTGGAGTTGAGAAACACTGACCTAGTATATCATAATGACTTGAGTTAAACTGCTTTCAAATGTATAAGGGGGTGCATAAAATGAACGCATGATCTGAGCCGTTCAGTAAAGTATCTACGTGTGTGTGTTTTTTTTTTTTTTTTTTTTTTAACTTTTACATTTTTATTTTGACAAAATACATTCCAATTTAGATGAATACAATTAATTGGTATTGCTTATCATATTGCATAGAAAATATAATAACAAATTATATACCTGCTTTTATCTAATCTATCTACTTAACTATGTTTGTCTGTATCCCATTATGCCTTTTAATGGTATCCACTTTGGAGTATGACACATTGTTTGTTTTTTTTTTTTCTCTTGGTCTGAGTGATTACCTTTTTGTCATTCAGTAGGACCAAGGACCTTGTAAGCTGTGAATGCAGCGACCCAGTACATAAGCTGTGGAAGTGACTAATCAGCTTTGCTGGGATTTTTTAACTGGGCGGAAGTCTCACTGCCTCACCATATTAATGAATGTAGCCTCTTAACTCCATCCACAAACCACAACAAAACTGGCAATGGACTGTGGGATGCCTTTGTGTCAGTGCTACTCACATTGCTTCTCATGTCCTGGATAGACTGCTTACAGAAGGGAGGCTAAGGCCATAGGCTGATACTTAGAATACGTTCGCTGTGTGTTTTTAATATGGAAGCCATGCAGAAGTTGTATCTGGGAGCCCTTAAATATATCCACATTTGGACTTATGTGTTTTAATGAATTTTAGATACCCTTTTTACTTTTACAATGGACTACATTGGGCACAGACACTCATTGGCAGTCAGATGTCTGGAATAGTCTGACCCGTATAATAGCTTTTTCCACATCCACAATGCACTTATAGATGTGTACTTGTATAATGTATGTGCACTCATTTGTAGTGAAAGGTACTGATATGTGGTTTATGTTGCACCACTTGGAACAATATGCTGTTGACTAAAAATGTATACCATATGCACCACCACAGACAGCAAGAGGTCTCTTTTGTTCCTATTGATAAATAGAGGTTAGATGATGGTGCCTAATAATATGTATGAAACCTCAGATACCCAAACACCAAGGCTTTGGATTTATCGTTTAGAACCATAGGGTTAAACTTTAACGCTAAACCCCAGGCAAGCGACTAAATACACAAGAGACAATAATATATGTAGAAGTGGTCATACCTGCTATAATGCTATTGCTGTCCATGCAGTTCTAAGATTTACACAGTCTTTACATGCAGTGCAGTCTGTGTGACTTTTTTCTTTTACTGCTGTTAAAATAGAATTAAAAGCAAAACTCTTTTTTTTTTTTTCTTCATTTTTGATAGAAAGGTTTAAAATCCCGGTCAGTGTGCTTTGGTCCCATTGTTTAATTTTCCCCTCCATTTCTTGTCTCAAAGTCAAAGCAGGAAGTGAGAGGAAATCCCTCCAAAGTAAGGGAATACCTGGTTATTACCAGAATTTTTTCCTCATTGGAGGATTTCCCCCTATTCCTGTTCTGGTGACACTCCAAAATTTGGTATTTTTTCTTTCACTGTCACTCTCAGTGGTAACCATAAACAGAACAAATATAGAGGGCAAATGTCCCTAATGGGGCAAAAACTATATTAGAAACTCAACAGGGGTTCTAATCCAAATATAGAGAAGAGTGCCGCGCTGTCTTAACCTAAAATTGTGATACCATATTAAACAATAGATGCTCTTATTGCAAATCGTACAACCTATTGCCTTATTCATTATTTAAAGTGTCCACGTGATGAAAAGTGCAAAAATATATTACAATGTGTATATTTATAAACAAAGTCCTTATAAAAAGTGTTTCAATGATATCACAAAAAAATGTGTTCCAGTGCACTAATGTGCTGCGTGCGATTTTCTTCATGCGATACCATGCGTTAATGTACATATAAAGTCCATTTCAATTCCATCAAATCTATAAATTCAGGTGATAAAAATCAAACGTGCATATGTGTCCACTGTGGTGCTCCCCCTTCAGTTATGCGCTCACCTTAGATCGTGCGACCTTGCGGCTAAGCTTGGTAAAAACACGCTTCTGAACCACCTCTGGGTTCAATGTGTATGCTGGGATCCTGGGCTGGTTTTATGGTAAGTTTTTTTCACATATGGTTATAATAGAAGAAACTCGATAGTATATTATCGTTTAAAAATATTTATTGATATGCAACAACAATCCCTGTATTGGGGTACTCCACATTTAATGGGTGCTATAGTGCATCAATCTATACAGGTAACGAAAGACGTTTGTAGCTGCTGAAGTGGTGTGTCCTCTCCACGCTGAGACTGCTCTGCTGCCCACCAGGGATGCCCACAAAGGAAGCCCACCAGATATGCCACCCTGGACCACCAGGCAGATGCCAATTAGTGCCCATTAGCAACGCCTACCAGTGCAATCAGTGCCACCCATAAGTACCCATCAGTACAGCCTATAAGTGCCCATCGGTACCGTCTATCAATGTCCATAGTTGCCACCTTATCAGTGCAGTCTCATCAGTGAAGCAGAAAACGTACTTATTTACAAAATTTTATTACGGAAACAAACTATTTTATTTTTTCCAAAATTTTCAGTCTTTCTTTTTTTTATTTGTTTAGCAAAAAATAACCGCAGAGGTGATCAAATACCACCATAAGAAAGCTCTATTTGTGGGAACAAAACGATAAAAAATGTTTAGGTACAGTGTAGCATGACTGCGCAATTGTCATTTAAAAAGTCCCAGCGCTGAAAGCTTAAAATTGGCTTGGGCAGGATGGGGGGAAAGTGCCTGGTATTGAAGTGGTTAAACACAGCTAGGCCATGTCCCTGACCCCAGTCCTATATCTAGACAGTGATGTAGCCAGCAACAGACTGATGAGGTCATCAACTTTCAATGTTTGAACCTAAGTTCTGCCCCCTCTTTGAATCTGCTTACAGGAGATTACAGTTGAAATAAAGGCATAACTGCAATTAGTGGCATGCAATTAGTGGCCTGGATTTAATCTTTAGGCTTGGTACCAGTTTTCTAGGACCCAAACAGTCAATTTGCCTTTGTTTTGAAGCACCAAAGGCAATGTATTTCATATCTGTACTCAAGTATGATTTTTGGGATGCCATTTAGGGTCCCAATCAAGCACCTTGGCCTTCAAAGATCCGTCTTCTTTTTTTTTCTTTTTTCTTTTTTCAACGTGAATGTCCTGTCAAGGATGTGATGCTTAAAATTGTATCAGTCTAGTGCAGTGGTTCTCAACATCTCTAGTGCCGTGACCCCTTGATAAAAGTTCCCAACAGTAAAATGTATTTTCGTAGTGTGGGTTGTCGGCACCCAAGGCGAGACAAGTAATCTGCGCCCCTAATCCACGGACATTTAGCGCTCCCTTGCACTTGTACAGTATTAAAAACCCTTATGGTACATTTAAGGATGTACCACTCTTTCTATTTGTTCTCCTTTCTTTCCCTTTTATCTCTCTCTATGCTAATTTTGTGTTCCCCCTCCCCCCTTCTCTCTCTAGCCCTCTTTCTTCTTTCTCTCCCTTTTTTTTCTTTTGTTCCTCCCTCTCTTTTCCTCTCCCTTCCATGTATTCTTTATTTTACTCTTTCGCTTACTCCTTGGTGGGGGGCGTAATGGGATGAGTGGCAGTGCTGGCAGGAGTTGGGATAAGTGGCAGTGCTGGTGGGGGTGGTGGGGTGAGTGGCAGTTCTGGGGGGAGTTCTGATCAGTCAACTTGGGTGCTCCTTGATGAAGGTCATCTGCTGATCTGAAAACTGTAGTGGGGACTTTTAATGGCAACTATAATCACAGGTAGTGTTACTCACTGTGTCAGCAGTGACACCTATGCCGAAATCAGGAGATAGGGTCTCCTTCAGCCCCTCCCACTTCACATTCCTTACCAGTCAGCTGACATATAGTCTCTGCCCCCTAGCCATTCCCGTAAACTGAATGGGCGGCTGCGAAGAGGCTGAGTGGGCAGGAACAGCCCTGCCGGGCGGCCGCAAAAAGGCTGGGAGAGCGTTGCAGGCTTCAGGAACAGCCCAGGATTCGGTGACCCCTGGAAAATTGGCATTCAACCTCCGAGGGGGCCCCGACCCCAGGTTGAGAACCACTGGTCAAGTGCAATATCCCTCCATACCCTACAATGCCACATGATTGCTGTGCATTGGCCTCCACCTTCTAACAAATTAAGTCTGCATGATACAGTGGGAGTAAATGTGTGTGTGTGTATAATGTAAATTAAAAGTGTGTGTGTGTGTGTGTGTGTGTGTGTGTGTGTGTGTGTGTGTGTGGAGCAGGTGTGTTAAATTTTGGTGTTTATCGCTCTCACTCTCTCATACTGGTCACTGGAACTTCAACATGGCACCTCATGGCGAAGAACTCTGAGGATCTGAAAAAAATAAATGTTGCAATACAATAAAGATGACCTAGGCTATAAGAAGATTGCCAAGACCCTGAAACTGAGCTGCAGCATGGTGGCCAAGACTATACAGCGGTTTAACAGGACAGGTTCCACTCTGAACAGGCCTCGACATGGTCAACCAAAGACGTTGAGTGCACATGCTTAGCGTCATATCCAGAGGTTGTCTTTGGGAAATGAGTGCTGCCAGCATTGCTGCAGAGGTTGAAGGGGTGGGGGGGTCAGCCTGTCAGTGCTCAGACAATACGCCACACACTGCATCAAATTGGTCTGCATGGCTGTCGTCCTAGAAGAAATCCTCTTCTAAAGATGATGCACAAGAAAACCTGCAAACAGTTTGCTGAAGACAAGCAGACTAAGGACATAGATGACTGGAACCATGTCCTGTGGTCTGATGAGACCAAGATAAACTTATTTGGCTCAGATGGTGTCAAGCGTGTGTGGTGACAACCAGGTGAGGGGTACAAAGACGAGCGTGTCTTGCCTACAGTCAAGCATGGTGGTGGGACTCGTGGTCTGGGGTTGCAATGAGTGCTGCCTTCACTGAGGAGCTACAGTTCATTAAGGGAACCATGAATGCCAACATGTACTGTGATCTACTGAAGCAGAGCACAATCCCCTCCATTTGGGGACTGGGCTGCAGGGCAGTATTCCAACATAACAAACCCAAACACATCTCCAAGATGACCACTGCCTTGCTAAAGAAGCTGAGGGTAAAGGTGATGGACTGGCCAAGCATGTCTCCAGACCTAAACCCTATTGAGCATCTGTGGGGCATCCTCAAACAGAAGGTGGAGGAGCGCAAGGTCTCTAACATCCACCAGCTCCGTGATGTCGTCATGGAGGAGTGGAAGAGGACACCAGTGGCAATCTGTGAAGCTCTGGTGATCTCCATGCCCAAGATGGTTAAGGCAGTGCTGGAAAATAATGGTGGCCACACAAAATATTGACACTTTGGGCCCAATTTGGACATTTTCACTTACGGGTGTACTCACTTTTGTTGCCAGCAGTTTAGACATGGCTGTATGTTGAGTTATTTTGAGGGGGCAGAAATTTTACACTGCTGTACACTCACTACCATACATTGTTTCTTCAATGTTGTCACATGAAAAGATATAATAAAATATTTACAAAAATGTGAGGGGTGTACTCACTTTTTGTAAGTTACTGTGTGTATGTGTAATAAAAATAATAAAAATAAATAGATTATATATATATATATATATATATATATATATATATATATATATATAATTGTATATACTGGAGTATAAGCCAACTCGAATATAAGCCAAGGCACCTAATTTTACCACAAAAAAATGGGAAAACTTATTGACTCTAGTATAAGCCTAGGGTGTCCATCTGCATGCCTCACTGTGTCCATGACTAGACTGACGTTTAACATGGGAGTCTATGGAAGGGGTGCCCGGCTTTAAAAAATCGGTGCTCCCCGGCCGTTGGTTTTCCAGACAAAAAACTTTGCACACTTGTAAAGGAAGAGTGGAGCTACATGTGTGCCAAGTTTGGGGTCCAGGGGACCTACGGCCGGCCAGCACCGGGTCCCCAAATTCCGGGAGATCAGGCGCAAAAAGGTGACTCGAGTATAAGCCAAGGGGGGCATTTTCAGCACCAAAAAATGTGCTGGAAATCTCGGCTTATACTCGAATACATATGGTGTGTGTGTGTGTGTGTGTGTGTGTGTGTAATAAATATATATATACACGCATACAGTGGGAACGGAAAGTATTCAGACCCCCTTAAATTTTTCACTCTTTGTTATATTGCAGCCATTTGCTAAAATCATTTAAGTTCATTTTTTTTCCTCATTAATGTACACACAGCACCCCATGTTGACAGAAAAACACAGAAAAGAAAAACTGAAATATCACATGGTCCTAAGTATTCAGACCCTTTTCTCAGTATTCAGTAGAAGCACCATTTTGATCTAAAACAGCCATGAGTCTTTTGGGGAAAGATGCAACAAGTTATTCACACCTGGATTTGGGGATCCTTTGCAGAACCACTCCAGTTCTGTCAGGTTGGATGGTAAACGTTGGTGGACAGCCATTTTTAGGTCTCTCCAGAAATGCTCAATTGGGTTTAAGTCAGGGCTCTGGCTGGGCCAGTCAAGAACAGTCACAGAGTTGTGAAGCCATTCCTTCGTTATTTTAGCTGTGTGCTTAGGGTCATTGTCTTGTTGGAAGTTAAACCTTCGGCCCAGTCTGAGGCCCTGAGCACTCTGGAGAAGGTTTTCGTCCAGGATATCCCTGTACTTGGCCGCATTCATCTTTCCCTCGATTGCAACCAGTCGTCCTGTCCCTGCAGCTGAAAAACACCCCCACAGCATGATGCTGCCACCACCATGCTTCACTGTTGGGACTCTATTGGACAGGTGATGAGCAGTGCCTGGTTTTCTCCAGACATACCGCTTAGAAATAAGGGCAAAAAGTTATATCTTGGACTCATCAGACCAGAGAATCTTATTTCTCACCATCTTGGAGTCCTTCAGGTGTTTTTTAGCAAACTCCATGCAGGCTTTCATGTGTCTTGCACTGAGGAGAGGCTTCCGTCAGGCCACTCTGCCATAAATGCAATTGATAAATGCCCCCACACATGGATCGGGTCACATTCTTGACCTCATCTTCAAACAAAATTTGGACATCAACACAATGGAAAACATGCCGTTACCATGGACGGACCACCACGCTATCAAATTTAAAATTACCACCAAATCCATCTCCCTAAAACCGGAACACTCAATAACAAAATACTGGACAAGATCTCAGAAGAAATTACACTCGGAACTCTTCAAAACTACACTATCAAAAAAAATAGCAACGTAAAATCACAACCACTCAACGGAACAAACACTCAACTCCTTAAACAAAGCATTACGAGAAACAGCAGACATAGTCGCTCCGAGACGCAGAGCACTCATTCACAAAAACAACTCAGGCTGGTTTAATGACACTCTTACTCTACTGAAGCAAGAACGGAGAAGGGCCGAAGGAGCGTGGAGAAGAAACCAAACTGAGGAAAACCGCATTAACTACAAAGCGCTCACTAAGAAATATCACAAAGCAATTTTCAGAGCAAAAAAGGAACACTTCTCAAACGCCATAAAAAAATCCCTAAACCGACCCCGGGAACTCTTCAAACTAGTCACTCAGACTATGAACCCCACCTTCCTAGAATCTCCAGCAAGCGAAACACAAGAGTTCTGTAATGAGCTATCGGATTTTTTTTATCGACAAAAGCGAAAACATTCGGGAAATAATTCAACAGGAAAAAACAACCAACCCCACTCTGCCAAAGCAAATAAAGGAAATCGATACGAACCGTATACAATTGACTAAATTCTCGTTGGTCCCAATCACCATCGACACCACCAAAAACATAATCAGAAGCCTCAGAGACAGCACTTCTCCAAATGACATAATTTCTACAAAACTCTTGAAAGAATGTACCGACATTCTAGCACCTACCATAACACACACCTCATAAACAAATCATTCGAAGAAGGTATTGTTCCGAGCGCTATCAAGCAAGGCATAATCAAACCCCTCCTAAAGAAACCCAACCTCGCCCCCAAAGACCCAAACCACCGGAGACCGGTAACAAGCCTCAACACCATCTCGAAGATTATGGAGAAAGCAGTAGTACAACAGCTACAACTCCACTTGGACACTTGCAAACTCTTGGATCCACTACAATCAGGCTTCCGCCCTGGCCATGGCACAGAAACAGCACTTCTTGAAATATGGGATGACGCCCTTTGAAGCAGCAGATGATGGAGAATCATGTCTCCTGGTGCTGCTGGATCTCAGTGCAGCGTTCGACACAGTAGACCACAAAACTCTACTGATTCGCCTTTAAAGAAGTAGCAGGAGTCGCAGACTCAGATCTACCCTGGTTCGCATCCTTCCTAGATAATCGTTCCCAGACAGTAAAACTAGGAGCCTTCACCTCTGAAACTCGCGCAATTTTTTGCAGAGTCCCTCAAGGATCACCCCTGTTGCCCTTGCTCTTTAATATCTACCTCCGCCCACTCCTGAAAATCATCAGCAAACAGGACCTGTGCTACCACTCATACGCTGACGACACCCAACTCTACTTTCGTATCACCGGGAAAAAAGACCAATATCACGGATTGGAAAATTGCCTCACATTGATCGATGATTGGATGACTGAGAGTTCCCTCAAACTCACTGGATCCAAAACAGAACTCCTTCTCCTCCACGCAAACAAAAAGACTAAAACTAAAACTTCTTGGACACTCCCCACCATCCTTGGACAGACCATTACACCAAGCACCAAAGTCAAAAGCCTCGGAGTCATCTTTGACTCGGATGTCGATGGATGCCCAAATAGGATCAGTAGTCAGTGGATCTCACCATCTCCTCCGCCTGCTGCGTAAACTCATCCCCCTTTATTCTCGGAAGAAGACAAAGCAGTGGTAGTGGGAACAATTATCAACTCGCAACTCGACTACGCAAACGCCCTCTACCTCGGACTACCCAAATACCAGATTTTGCGCATACAAGTCGTCCAGAACACGGCTGCCAGGCTGGTAACGGGAAAAAAAACTTGGGAATCCGTCACCCCATCACTGAGGACCCTGCATTGGCTAACAGTAAAGGATCGGATCACATTCAAGACCCTCTGCCTTACCCACAAGTGCACACAAGGAAACACTCCTCAATATCTATGCGACAAGATAAAACACTACACCCCCAATCGCATTCTCCGATCAACAAACCAAAACCTCCTTCACATCCCCAATGCCTGCTTCAAAACGAAAAAAACGGCGTGGGGGTCCCCCCAAAGTCCAAACCCAGACCCTTATCCGAGCACGCAACCTGGCAGGCCGCAGGAAAAGAGGGGGGACGAGAGAGCGGCCCCCCCTCCCTCCTGAACCGTACCAGGCCGCATGCCCTTAACATGGGGGGGTTTGGGGCAGGGGGGCAACCTGCGGCCCCCCCCACCCCAAAGCACCCTGCCCCCATGTTGATGAGAACAGGGCCTCTTCCCGACAACCCTGGCTGTTGGTTGTCGGGGTCTGCGGGCTTATCGGAATCCGGGAGCCCCCTTTAATAAGGGGGCCCCCAGATCCCGGCCCCCCACCCTATGTGAATGAGTATGGGGTACATTGTACCCCTACCCATTCACCTGGTGGAAAAAAATGTCAATAAAAAAACACACACAGGTTTTTAAAGTAATTTATTACACAGCTCCGGGGGTCTTCTTCCGACTTCGGGGGTCTCCGGTGTCGTCTCCACGCTCTCCGGTTCTTTCTTCCTTCTGCCGGGCCTCTGCTATCTTCTTCCAGCTCTTTTGCTAGCGGGGCCCGGTCTTCTCCATCGCCTTCTTCCTTCTTCGATGTTGACATGTCGCTTCCTCCCACTGTAATGCTGGGTGTGCGGTGTGCTTCGATTTTTATATAGGCCTTTCATGACGTCACAGTCACATGCTCCCATGACGTCACAGTCACATGCTCCGGAGCTTGTGACTGTGACGTCATGAGAGGCCTATATAAATCGGAGCGCACCGCACACCCAGCATTACAGCGGGAGGAAGCGACGTGTCAACATCGAAGAGGAGAAGAGGGAAGAAGGCGACGGAGAAGACCGGGCCCCGCTAGCGAAAGAGCTGGAAGAAGATAGCGGAGGCCCGGCAGAAGGAAGAAAGAAAGGAACCGGAGAGTGTGGAGACGACACCAGAGACCCCCGAAGTCTGAAGAAGACCCCCGGAGCTGTGTAATAAATTACTTTAAAAACCTGTGTGTGTGTTTTTTTTTTTTTTTATTGACTTTTTTCCCACCAGGTGAATGGGTAGGGCTACGATGTACCCCATACTCATTCACATAGGGTGGGGGGCCAGGATCTGGGGGCCCCTTATTAAAGGGGGGCTCCGGGATTCCGATAAGCCCGCAGACCCCAACAAACAACGGCCAGGGTTGTTGGGAAGAGGCCCTGTCCTCATCAACATGAGAGCAGGGTGCTTTGGGGTGGGGGCCGCAGGTCGCCCCCCCCCTGCCCCAAAGCACCAAACCCCCCATGTTGAGGGCATGCGGCCTGGTACAGTGCAAGAGGGAGGGGGGCCACTCTCACCCCCCCTCTTTTCCTGAGGCCTGCCAGGTTGTGTGCTCGGATAAGGGCTTGGTTTGGATTTTGGGGGGACCCCCACGCCGTTTTTTCGGCTTAGGGGGTTCCCCTTAAAATCCATACCAAACCCAAGGGCCTGGTATGCTCCTGGAGGGGAACCCATGCCGGTTTTTTATTTAAAATTTGGTGTGGAGTTCCCCCTCGATCAGCAGAGCACAAGTTGCATGCCAAAGTCGCATCATGCAAGCCTGCAGTCCGACTTTGATCCGACTTCAATGAGAGTCAATGGGCTGAAGTTGGATCAAAGTCGGACCAAAGTAGTACAGGGAGCATTTTCAAAGACGGACCGACTTGTGTCAGACCAGTTAAGACGGCTCCCATAGGGAAACATTGATTTTCACACGTCATGCGACATGAGCTCCCAATGTCGGAGCGTTTGTCGCCCCAGTGTGAACCTGGCCTCGGGCAGTTCCTTTTGACCTCATGATTCTCATTTGCTCTGACATGCACTGTGAGCTGTAAGGTCTTATATAGACATGTATGTGGCTTTCCTAATCAAGTCCAATTAGTATAATCAAACACAGTTGAGTTAAATATATGAGTGTCACAGCAAAGGGTCTGAATACTTAGGACCATGTGATATTTCAGTTTTTTCTTTTTTAATAAATCTGCAAAAATGTCAAAATTCTGTATTTTTCTGTCAATATGGGGTGCTGTGTGTACATTAATGAGGGAAAAAAAATTAACTTAAATAATTTTAGCAAATGGCTGCAATATTACAGAGTGAAAAATTTAAGGGGGTCTGAATACTTTCCGTACCCACTGTGTGTGTAAAATAATATATATATATATATATATATATATATATATATATATATATATATATATATATATATATATATATATATATATATAATATAATATAATATAATATAATATAATTTTTTTTTTTTTTTTGTTTCAATAAAAGTGGGAATTGTGCCTCTGATTACTCTTCTGTTACTAGGTAAACCATGTAGACCTTTTTATTGTTTGCAGAGAAATCTTGTTTTCTTTTAGTGACGCTGGGCTAGTTCCTGGTGTGTGAGTCACTCACAGCTGCTATCTGAGCAATATTTGGTTAGAATGTGCAATACATGTTGTGCCTTTCCCCTCTGACATAGGAGAGTGCTTCACATGATGGTGACTATGTTGTTAATTTGTTTTATTTCTTCCACTGACATGATTGCTCTTTTTGTCTTACAGTTTCCATCTGCTGCTGTCTCTTCATCACCTTTCTTTTCTTGTCGGAGCTGACTGGGTTTATTGTCAGTGAAGTGTAAGTATTTACTGAGAAACAAAAGTAGAAATGGCTAAACAATGTTGATACAAAGGTAAAGATTTAATTTCAGCAATCTACGGCCAGAAATAATAAGAATTTACTAAGGCTGGAGCAGCTATGCATAGCAAACCACCCGGCTTCTAGCTTCAGCTTGTTAAGTTAAAGGGGAACTTCACCCTAAGGCCGGGTTCACATTGGTACGACAAACGCTCTGACATTGGGAGCTCATGTCGCATGAGGTGTGAAAATCAATGTTTCCCGTCTTAACTGGTCTGACACAAGTCAGTCCGACTTTGAAAATGCTCCCTGTACTACTTTGGTCCGACTTTAATCCTACTTCAGCCCATTGATTATCACTGAAGTCGGATCGCCATCTTGCCTGATCCGACTTTGGCATGCGACTTGTGCTCTGATGATCTTGAGGGGGAACTCCGCCCCAAATAAAAAAAAAAAGTCATGGGTTCCCCCTCTAAGAGCATACCAGACCCTTATCCGAGCATGCAGCCCGGCCGGTCAGGAAGGGGGGTGGGGAAGAGCGAGCCCTTTAATAAGGGGGCCCCCAGATCCTGGACCCCCACCCTATGTGAATGAGTATGGGGTACATTGTACCCATTCACCTGGAAAAAAAAGTGTCAAAAAGAAAACGCACTACACACTCTCTTCCTACTTCTTCTCCCCTCTCCAGCTCTTCTCCGCTCTCTCTTCGGTTTTTCTCCCTCTGTCCGGTGTCTTCTTAGCTATCTTCTGCTCTTTTGCTCGCTCTTGCCCGGTCTTCTCTATTGTCTTCTTCCGATGTTGACACAAAAACTTGTTTCTGCTCTAATGCCTGGTGCATGGTGTGCCACTACTTATATAGGCATGGGGCAGGTTCACCAGAGGCCCACCCCTTATGACATCACTACCCATCATGCATCGGACAGTGACGCCATAAGGGGCGGGACCTCTGGGTGACGTCACACGGCACCGCCCCATGCCAATATAAGTAGTTGCACACCGCGCGTCGGGCATTGGAGCGGGTGAGAGCGTCGTGTCAACATCGTAAGAAGACTGGAGAAGACCAGGCAAGAGCGAGCAGAAGATAGCGGAGGAGACACCGGACAGAGGGAGAAGAACCGAAGAGAGAGTGGAGAAGAGCCAGAGAGGGGAGAAGAAGTCTGAAGAGACCCCCGGAGCTGCCTAATAAATTATTTTAAAAACCTGTGTAGTGTTTTTTTTTTTTTTTTTTTTTTTTTTTTTTTTTTTACAGGTGAATGGGTAGGGGTACAATGTACCCCTATACTCATTCACATAGGGTGGGGGGCCGGGATCTGGGGGCTCCCTTATTTAAAGGGGGCTCCCAGATTCCGATAAGCCTGCAGACCCCGACAACCAACGGCTAGGGTTGTCGGGAAGAGACTTTGTCCTCAACATGGGGATAAGGTGCTCTGGGGTGGGGGGGCGCAGGGCCCCCCTGTTTTAAAGCACCCACCCCCCCCCCATGTTGAGGACATGCGATCTGGTACGGTTCCGGGGGGGGCGCTTGCTTGTCCCCACCCCCTTTTCTGACCGACCAGGCTGCATGCTCGGATAAGGGTCTAATATGGATTTTTTTCGGCGTAGGGGGGGTTCCCCTTAAAATCCATACCAGACCGAAGGGCCTGGTATGCTTTTGGAGGGGGAACCTATGCTGTTTTTTTTTTGTTTTTTTGGCGTTGGATTTAATTTGGAGATTCATACCAAACACAGTGCCTGGTTTTGTCGAGGACCGAAGTCTGATCCCTGTTTATTGAAGTCGGACACATGTCGGACTTCAAGTCACAGGGCAAAGTCGGATCCAAAGTAGTACGACTGTCGTGTCGGACCAGTGTGAACCCGGCCTAAAGGACCATTCAAAAATGTGCGGCTTGTGCAGTGGGAAGGAAGGCTGTAAAGCCGCAAGGGGTCCTTGCTGACGTCCTTTAGCGCAGCGATCGATAGTGCAGTGTGACGCTCCAACACTCCGCATCTCTGATCACGGTAAAGAGCCTATGACGTAGGCTCTTTACCCTGTGATCAACTGTGTCCAATCACAGCGTAACTAGGAAGTGCCGGTTATCGGCATTCCTTTATTCACGCTGACAGGGCGTGAGTAGTGGAGAGCCGATATGTGGTTCTCATGACGAGGGGTCTGTACTGATAATCAGTGGTGCCCATCAGTGATGCCTATCAGTGCTCATAAAGGCCGCCTATCAGTGCCACCTATTGGTGCCACTTCATTAGTGCCGTCTCATTAATGCCCACCAGTGCGCCACCATCAGTGAAGGAGAAAACATATTTACAAAGTTTTATAACAGAAACTATGAAAAAAAAAAAAAAATAATAATTTTTTTGTTTTTCAAAATTTTCTGTCTTCATTTGTTGAGCAAAAAATAAAAAAACTGTGGTGAATATATACCACCAAACGAAAGCTCTATCTGTTTAAAAAAAATGGTAAATCTTTTTTGTTTGGGTACAATTGTCATTCAAAGCGCTAATAGCGCTGTCCACGGCTGCATCTATTCTCCCCTCTTCCTCTTCACACAGGACTTGAGCAGCAGAAGCCATTGGCTCTTGCTGCTGTCAATCAAATGCAGTGAGGAGGAAGTGGGGGCGGGGCAGTCCCGCTGTGTCAGTCTATAGAGTGCGGCTCCATAGACACACCGATCGGGAGACACGCAGAAATTTTTTGACTTTAAGGGCCCTTTCACACATGCAGATTTTTGTGGATAAAAAAGGGACATGCATGTATCCCTATGGGATAGCAGATGTCAGCGGTTGAACATTCGCTGACACCCGATCTCATCGGTGGCCGCTATGCTCCATAGAGGAGAGCCGAGATCTGACAGGGTGGTCCCTGCACAGTGTGCAGGGACCGCCCTGTCATCTGCCAGCTCAGCGGGGATCAACGGAGCGATCCCCGCTGAGCAAGCGGATATTTAAGGAACGGGTCATCACGGGATCCGCCCGTGTGAAAGGGCCCTAACACTTTAAGATGAAATTTCCCTTTTTATTGGAGCTGTTTCTGGTCACCCAATCATCATCCTCTTTTGAAATCCCTTTCATACAGGCTGTGACATCATATTAAAAGATGGACATTTACGTATTGAAGTCACTTTTCAACAGTGGTGTAAGGCACACCCTATAACCATTATTCAGCTAAACATCCTTCCTAAGCATTTTTTTTTTTTTTTTTTTTTTTTTTTTTAGTAAAGCATTTGTTGCTGTAGCTGATGTACCTGTAGACGTTTCCTCATTGAATGTATAATGTTTTCAGGATACTCTTCTTCTTTTCCATAGACGTTCCCAGATCTTGTGTAATGTTTCCTGGACATACTTTGTCTCCTAGTCTGTATAGCTCAATATCCCCCAGAGTATTCACTAGGAAGTGGCCAAGGAGCCCTACATCATTCCCCTTTCCTAATATTTCAGTTTTTTTCACGCCTGTGGTCACTATGCTAAAAACATTTTTAAATGGTTTCCAGTTGTATCGGCATTCTGTACTTCTTGATATTTTTTGCCTTTTTGTAATGGCTTAAAGCACAAAACTTTTTCCAGTGATGGGTTGGGTAAGTTACCCACAACTTCCTTTTTTTGGGACTCCGATAACAATACATCTTTGTTGTAATTTCCATGTTTACTTTTTGACCATGGCTGTTTTAAAGGCCATGAAAAAATGTAAAATGGACCTGTGCTTCAGAAAATTCCAGCCCTCTTCAGATGTCCCGGCATAACTTTATCACTCACTAGACCAGTGGTTCTCAACTCCTGTCCTCAGGACCCACTAACATGCCAGATTTTAGGTATTACCTTGGGGAGATGCAGACTAAAAACACTGCAATCACTGGGCAGCTAATGATATCTCCTGTGATGTATTTCAGTTATCTTGCAAATCTGCCCCGTTAGTGGGTCCTGAGGACAGGAGTTGAGAACCACTGCACTAGACCCGCACTAACCTTTACCCATTTCGGCCAGTCCTGGCCTCATGTTGAACTATGGGCACGATATTTATGATGCCACAATCTTTGTTTTTTGGCTTTTATTACCTGTTAACACTGCTAGTAAGCCCAGTACACACAGGCTGAAAATTGGCTAGTTCAGCAGGAACCGGCTGACTGTCAGTTCATGTATACACTTGTCTGTTCTAAAGAAGCCAGTCTAATGACCAGCTTCTGTCAAATGGGCATGCCGGAAAACCAGTATTCGATGAGCGCTCGCAGTCAATGGCAAAGTGTGTACCCAGCTTAAGTCTGTTGTTTTTCAACTTTCATTATCAGACCAAGCTGTCCAGTAAACCATTTGCCACTGCTAAGTGTGTTCACACTGGGCTGTTTCTTCTATTAATTTAGTTAAAACCTTTTATCCCAAATCAAAAAAGGATGTTTTCGCAACTGTTTAAAATGCATTAGCTGGATGTAGGCTATAATTTGTTAGTCATTTATGTAAAGTCCATCCAAATATACTAGTCCATCCAACACTACTCTAGCTACAGGTTGGCAATGCTGCTGTCCAATGGTGGCTATGCTATAGCTCCTCAGATATATTGGAAGAGTGAGTTTTTACACTCTCAAGCCCCATACACACTATCAGTTTTTCTGCAGGTTTTTGTCTTCGGGTTTACCAAAACCATCTAATATGAGGTCAAACCTTAAGAGTTTCAATTCGTATGCAATCAGGCAGGCCCTTGCACTACATGGTTTTGGTAAACCTGAAGACAAAAACCTGCAGAAAAACTGATAGTGTGTATGGGGCTTTAGACAGGGAAGTGTTACTGGCCGGATCAGCAGTGGAAAAAAAGAAAAAGCTAAAAAAGAATAGTAATCCTATTACAATTTACCAGTCTTTACATGTGATGGCTGCATTAAATATTTGGGGTGTTTAGATATGCTTTAGGCCCCAAGTACACTTAAACTTATTTGACCACCAGCCACGAGATAATGCAAAACATGGCAAAATCGCGGTCTTAACGTTCCTAACCTAAACACGAAATTTGTCCGCGTTCAGGAGAGGGAGGTTAGGGGAGGTTGAACCTCCCTTAACTGCAGCAGATCTTAAACTATCTAAAGGCCTATATGTAGATGGACACAAGGCTTTTAATGGAGTTGAGTTTAGGGGCTTTAGCAAAAATGGAGCTGCTAGTGTACATGGAGCCTAAGTCATAGCCAGCTTACCTTAGAAGATCCTGCTACTGCTGTTGGGTGAGGTGTTCTTTTGTTTTAAGCTGCACTTTCTCCATGTGTGTCGCAGCAAGAGGTTCACCTAAAGCGGAACTAAACCCTCTTATTCTTTACAGCCAAGGAAGCTGCTATCTTAAGCCTGGTACACACTAGTCGTGTTTTATTTTTCCGTTCAACCCAGTAGGTCTAAAGGGGGGAAAAAACCTGACCGCTCAGGAGGAGCCGCTGTACTCTCTAATGTTAGTACAGTGACCCCCCCCCCCCCTGCCTGAACACTCCAGTCAGTGCTCTCAGCCATTGGCTGACAATACTGATCAGCAGACCTTTTTCAGACATGCCCCTTCAACAGCAGCCAGCCGACAGGCTAGCTTCTGTTGGACTGACTGCAGCACACACAGGCTGATGCCACCCAACATTCGGCCCGTGAGTACTAGGTTTTAACCTTTTGTTTGATCTGCACACGTGATTAGTTATGACACCAGTCATTTGATTTCTTGACAGTTCAGCTGGGAGCTAATATGGGCAACTATGACATGCCTTGAATAGTAACAGTTTTTGGAAACCGTTGAATAAGTGAGGTTAGTCCTGCTTTAACTGCCTCCATCCACATATTCATGTTTCCTTTTGGTCCCTCACAACACAATTCCATTGCTAGAAGTAAAATACCTGGTACTTTGACATGGAGGACATATGCCTTGCACACCTTCTTTTCATATAAAAGTGCTAGTGCTTGGCTGCTTAAAGCTGAACTCAGGAATTTAGCTCTTTTGTAAACAGTGAAGGCATACTGTGAGTGCGTGACACCTCCTGGACTTATCTCTAATATATTATCTGACAGGTTTTTAGAACTTCTGGAAAAATGAAGACTGCAGTTGCTGTAGTTCCAGGGGCCAGTGCAGTTGCTATGCTCAACCCTCCCTTCCTCTTTCCCAATCACAGAAGCCTTTTGTAATATGTGAACACATTCACAAAATATAAGGGCTTCTGTGAATGGGCAGCAGATGGGAGGTGTGTGTGTGTGCGCGCTTTTTCTCCTTTCTTTTTCAAAGCATTCTGTTTTCAGGTTCACTTGGCTTCCTGTGAGTCTAGTGAGACTTTCATATTCACTGGATTGACATTCATTCATTTAGCGCTCTATATATGTTGAATCATACAAGTTACACACTGAAATCCTCTCCAGATATCCAAAGTATCTGATTAGTATTCACCCTCGGGATATTTAGGGTGCCCATATTTCTTAGCAACCATTGACATAGAAGCATGAACACACATCGTAATGCATTTCTGATGTATGAGCTGTCAGTCCACTTACTTCTGTAGTAATATGAAAGTTATGATAGTACAGTGTGCCCTACTAACACAGTGCAGCAAATGCATACTCTAAAGGATTTGTCACTTCTGGGCGTTGCATTGTCTTCTGGTTTTTATTTTAAAGCCAAGTTTCATTTTGTGTTTCTGTTCATCTAGGTCACTAGATATTTGCAGCAGCACATTGGTGCTCATTCATAAAAACTCAAAAGAAAACCCAGTTTTTTTTTTATTAGAACAAGAAATCCGATTTATAACTTCAGTTTAGTGGAATGGAGCACACAAAGTGTGCAGCAGTTTGGGATATAAAATGTAGTACAGTGTAGAGAATGCAGGAGGCCATCCTGTGTAATGTAAATGTTTCCTATTTATTTTTTCACTGTATTTAATATACACGAAAAAATGCATTACACATAGTCCAGAATATGGAATCTGCCACAGTCAAGAGAATGTAAAGTACAGATGGTGAATAGAGAACATTGGGCCCGAGTAAAATAAAGCCTGATTTATAAAGCTAATCGGTCCAGAGTGAATATTGTACAAAACAGAGGAATCTAGATTGTGTAAATCACAGCTCCGTATATAGAATCGGTGGTATGTAAGGGTCCAAATGTATTGTAATGTGTTCAGAGTGCAGCGGCCTGGAGTGTGGAATGTGTGCAGAGTGTAGTGGCCTGGAGCTGGTGTGTGTACCCACAGCATTGTGTACAGCCACTGCCTATGGCACTTCCCCACCCTGCACTTTTGCTAGCAATGTGCTTGCATCGAGCTCAGGAAAAGCACAAATTAGCAGATGTTTCTCGAGTGGCCAGTATTCTCACTGTGTCTGTCTGTGTCTATGAAAGACCTTACAATGCATGCAATGGCACTGTGGACAGTGACAGAGGAGTTTAAAAATCCTTTGTCATCTTTTGATTTGTTTACAGGAAAGTCAAGCATGCTTACTGTGCACAATACCAAAGTCAGACAACAAAGTAGAATGATTTAATAAAATCTATGGCATCGGTAATGACAAGCGTCTCCTCCCTCCTCCTCCTAGGCGGCCAATAGGATCAGTTCTCCTTTTGGCCAATTGGGTGAGGGGTCTCATGACACGCTTCCTGATTGGCCGGGAGGAGAATCGGGAAGACAATAGCGAATATTCATTCGCTATTGTCACAACTGGGTAGGCTTGGGCCGCAGTGCTAATCGCGTGCTTAAAAAAAAAAAAAATCATTGGAATCCATGCATCTGGCGCCCCGCATGTAGATTAGCGGGGTGGCCGCATAGATAGGGGAGAGGCGCCCTGCATTAGGGGCCGCCACTGTGCCACAGAGCATACCTTTTACATTAGGAAGTAAAAAAAAAAAAACAAAGCTTGTTAACAAATTGCAGTGTTTGATGGTATTCCCCACCCCAGTCTTATACTTGCCTGTACTCGGCTAGGCCCATACATATGCTCTGTAATCTGCAATTCATTCCTTTTTGAGAGCATGATCTTCTACTCCAGACTTGGGCAGACCTAGACTGTGCTAATTTCTTTCCTGCAACCAGTTTGCAGGAAAGAAATTCCCACGATTCCCCCATTGAGACACAGTGTTGACAGGGGAATCCCTCGTGCCAGGCCATTATCTTTTCTCCCAGCACAGGGGCAGGCGGAGGAAGCCGTCCCTGCCGGGAAAAGACGGTGATTATCGTTCGCCGCTATAGCAGCCGCTAACGATAATCGTAAGCTAATCTGGCAGGCTGGTTGTACCTAAGATGTTCGATCAATCGACTTGGTACATTCAGCCTGCCCATTAATGGTTTGAATCTCGGGCGGTTACTGATGAACTGGTGGAGATTCGAACCCTGTATGGCCGGCCTTACTCTTTACAGGAATTTTGATAAGCAGCTGTGCAGTCTAGTTGGATATCTTTCTGAATCAGGAACGGAACAAGTGAGTGTAAAGGTTCATTCACATGGATGCAGAGCCCCATCCAGCATACAGCCATTTTTTTTTATCTTTTTGTACTAGTGTGTAGCTACGTCCAGGCAGCCTATATAAGTGAATGGATACATATCTGCATTTCTGACTCTAGCCATCTTGAGTAGGTGCAGATGATTTATGTAGCATTTATGTCCTGGAATCCATCTGCCCTTGGCTCAGGCATGCAGACAGGAGGGTGTGCTTGGCTGAAAAAACACCCTCCTGAAGACTCCTGGGATATATGACATCATTTGCCTAGGCCTGGAAACCAGGAAGTAACTGAAGAAATGTGAAAAAAAAGGTTAAAAGTAAATATGATGTACTTTCCTATCTATTTACTAATGCTAGCAACCTAAGGTATAACAATAACCCATGTTGATTGAGAGAGTGAAGTTCCACTTTAAGATGAGGTGGTAACAAAATACATCCCTTCATGGAGATAAAAAAAATTGAAATCTATTTCTTATTAAAAAAAATGCCTGTGCTTCATGGGTAAAGAAGCTTTCCTGCTGTAGTGAGACATCTTGTGCTTGTTCAATCACCTAGGAATGTTCACTGTAGACACGGAGCACTGAAATAAAAACAAAGGCTTGGGGTATCTTATCTGGTCAATTTTAAAGTACTTTTTACATTCTTATGTTATTACTTTGGTATGCAACTTTGATGAGGAAGGATGCTTAAGATGCTTGACCCATTTTATACCTGGCTATAACATTCCAGCAAATACTAGAGCCATTACAGATTTGATTACGTAAGTATTTTTAATAAGGAGATTTGTAATGATAACATTTTTCCAACAATTTTATGTTTGCACAGTGTGTAAGTATTGGTTTAATGATGTCAATCTACATTTAAAGTACACTTGTCGTCATACAATTATGGGGAGGGGGGGGGGCGTCTACCATTTCTGGCTGCCATTTTTAAAATGCTAGTTGCCAGGCTGTTTCTAGCTTTTAGCTTTTAGTCACAGACCTGAAGGAAGCATGTTCTAAATGAGTATCATCTTTCCCCCCTATGCTTGTTCCATGTCAATGACTCAGAAAGCACTGGAGATAAAGCATCTGCAAGACAGCCGGGGAACAAACATTCTCAAAAGGAGAGGTTGGCAATGGCAGCCTACATACTTCTCTCATGACAGGTGTACCTAAACTACTCTGACCCTAACCAATGTGGCCATAGATAATTACTTTTGTGGGGCCTAGAATGAAGTAAGCTCCAATGATGATCCTATGTCCTGTTTCTTAAAGTAGAATTCCGGGCTTTGCCTGACTAATCTTAAAAAATGTCCCCCCCCCCTCATAGCCTCTATTCTGACTAACCCATGTAAGAAGAAAGTTTTGTATACCTGTGCCTGCTGCTCTGGTCCAGTTACATAATGTTCCATGTCACCCAGTGCCAGCTGCAGTGGTAATGCCTGGGAGGGGCGATGTCCCTTTATAGGCATCTATAGCCTGTCCGTTGTTGGTACACCCCTCCTCTCCCCTGCAGCTGCCGCTGGCTAACAGAGGGAAGCCAGATCATGTGACCGGTCCGGGGTGGCCTGAAAATAGATAAGTGTACAGATCTTTCTTAAATCAGATTTTCACAATGGGTGTTGGGAAGGGGAGGGAGCATTTTTAGTAGTTGGAATTCTATATTAAACTGTAAAGAACTAGACATTCATTTTGTTTTGGAATAGAAAACAATAAAAAAAAAATTGTCAGCAGAGGAAAAAAAGGCATTTGTAGAAGGTTGAAAGCAATAGATACTTTTTGGAGGTAATAATATATACTTGAATAACATTTTTGTTAAACCCAAGTTTAGTTAATTTTTGTACATTTTATAGCTCTCGGAAAGAAGCTATCCCTAAATCTATTTGCCTCAGTATTAAAAAAAAAAATCCTACCCTATCCCATTTTCTATTTTATGCTGATTTATATATCGGAAAAAAAATAAGCTGCGCTAATAAAAGTTATAATGCTTCTGCAATATGTGCTTTTGCAGATAAATATACACCCTTTTTACAGGTATAGTGATACGTGAAAAGAAAAACAAAACAACAACAAATTGAAAAAATTGCAATCCAAATAATAAAAGCAAAATCTGATAAGTGCTTATATTCCAAAGTCTCTTTCAGATACAGTAAGTGATTATTGTGTATAATAAACAAATGTAGTTGTTCCCCCATCTGATGTTGTCACCATAAAATTGATGGAAAAAAAGCAAGATAAATAATGAAGAGTCCTCTCCACCCAGATGCCATACGTGAGTGATGGTTGACAAACACCCAAGGAAAAGTGATGATAGAAGAATCTTCCACCTATAATATGCTGCCGCTTACCAGAAGCTGAGATCTCTTTTTTAGGGAGATCATGTACGCTTTGGGCTATTTCCCCTGCCTCGGGTCTCTGCACCCTGAAGTTTGAAAATGCCGTCACTTGTTCTCAGTCTAAAGCTCCGCAATAGCATTCATTTTTCATGTAAACAAAAGGGGATGCCACCATAGCGTAATTCCGTAGTAAAACATTTATTCCATAAAAAAATCACGCTTACATTTAAGCTGATGTAATGAGGCAGTAGTAAATAAAAAAATTCAAGCCGGCCAGCTCTTGATCACAGCCCGTGACTTCCGGGACTGGCAGTACGCGGTGACGTCAGCACGCCGCTTTATCCTACGCCGTTTCGTCAGAATTGACGTCTTCCAGGGGCACGGGCGGCGTGCTGACACACCGCCTTAAATACACATCACAGAGAGCAATGCCCCGTTCTGATCTCCTGGCGCTCACTCTCTTAGATCGCCATTTTGAAAACTGGCAATTGCCATTAATGTGCAGAACATGAGCTATACTGACAGCTGAAATCTCCCATTGAGTATGGCTATAGAAATTACGAATCAAGGAGGGAATACATATAAATGCGAATGATACTGAACTAATCAAATTAAAATGTAAAAAGATGTGCATAAAGAGTGATATAAACTAACACCTCCTTTTGCAGCCATCTATGGCAATCGTTGTAGAGCCTCAGCGGCCATATTCGGTGCTACAGGGGTAATATTACCCTCTGTTTAAATATGCTTACTGTACAATAAAATATATAGTATTTAATTCCGAAAATAAGATTGAAAAATATATTTATAAAAATACATCATACATTACATACGATCATATCTAAATTTTAGTGAAGGAAGAACAAATGCCATGCAAGGGGTCTTTAAGAGTATGGGTCTTGCATCTGTGAGAAATGAATCACAGAAAAATGTATTTATGGTCAACTCATCGGTGCAGTTTTATTGACTGGACTCTCCCCTAAGCAAAGCTGTTATAATGTAGACGGCATGCATAGGCTCAGTAAAGTAGTGGTCTTGTGCATACAGTATGTACTAACACATAATCAGCAGTCACATTTCTTTGCCAGTCTGGTCAAAAACCAAATCATGCCTGATTGTTGTGTCAAGAACCGGATTTACTGCATGCACCCCTATGTTCCCATTCACGTCATAAAGTTTCTCTACTTTATCAAAAGTACTTATTAGTGATGGCCTAGATTCAGAATAATTACAACTTGGCTTACACCCAATATTAAGCCATAACTGGAATTACACTGTACCTTGCCTGTGATTATGTAAGGCATAACGTAAATTCAGGGCATTGTGTGATGTAAAGTTTTAACAACAATAAAATGCTGTTTGTTGTATAATGCTGGTATTTAGGGACAACTATGCTGTTGCCTAATAATGTCCTTCATTAAGGTGCAGATTAGTTTTATTGGTCTGCTGGTTGGTTATTTGGGGAACGAGTGATGATTTGGTGGAAAATTCTCTCATGATTATCTCTCCTGCATATACCATTACAGCATGTTGCAAGCATAGTTTGATATATCTTTCATAAGTATTCAATAAAGCAGAATGATGTGAAACCTTCCAACAGTGTGTTTATCCAGACAGTGGGTGCATAAAAGGGGATGGGTGGAGGGGGTTAGAACCTGTGTAATAGAGGGTAAAAGGGTGGGTTATGACCTGTAATCAGTAGATCTTCTCACATCTAGAGCAATAATGTATCCATATTCTATTGTAAAATTTAGGTATTGGTTTCTTTTCATTAAACACTATGTAGGGGTTAGGCCCATTTCACATAAGTCTTTACTACAATCGGGTCCACCTGTCAGTTTTTCAGGCGGACTTGATTGGAAGCTTCATGCATGTCTATAGGGAGGCCGATACCTCCAAGTCCGCCCAGGTTTGGAAACCGAAGTACAATGGATCAGAGGTAGCCTGATGTAAATGGACATACGTCCAATTACATCCAGAAGCCCATAGACCCAACAGCTGTCTGTCACAGCCTGCTGTCAAGGTTTGGTCAAAAAAATGAGCGAGCATACATGTCCTAAAAGTTACAGCCATCCCATTCTGCTTTAATTCAGAGGGGTATCTGCTCACAGATTCCCTGCTGAACAGAGCAGAGTGTGCCCATCTAAAAGGACCTTTTTAGAGTTTTCAATCTGTCCTTTTTTTATTTTTTTTATTTTTTTATGCTATTGATGGTGGTCTAGAAGTTTTCCAATACTTGGGAATCTGATTTAGGAAGTTTGGCACCAGTGGGTTTTTGTTTTATATGTGGAGACAGACATCACAGTTCTAGTTGAGCTCCATGCACACTGGGCTTAACCACTTTAGCCCCGGAAGGATTTACCCCCCTTAATGACCAGGCCATTGTTTGCGATACGGCACTGCGTCGCTTTAACTGACAATTGCGCAGTCGTGCGACACTGTACCCAAACAACTTTTCTTTCCACAAATAGAGCTTTCTTTTGGTGGTATTTGATCACCTCTTCGGTTTTTATTATTTGCACTATAAACAAAAAGACTGACACTTTTGAAAAAAAAAAGTATTTGTTACTTTCTGCTAGTATACATATCTAAAAAAAAAAAATGTATTCATCAGTTTAGGTCCATATGTATTCTGCTACATATTTTTGGTAAAAATCGCAATAAGCTTATATTGATTGGTTTGCGCAAAGTTATAGCGTCTACAAAATAGGGGGTAGATTGAGAGACTTTTTTTTTATTGTTTTTACTAGTAATGGCATTGATCTGCTATTTTTTAGTGGAAAAATCTGACCCCAAGTGGCACTTTTTGGGGCCAGTAACAATATTACAGTGATCAATGCTAAAAAAAAATGAACTGCTCAATGTGTAAATGACACTGGCAGGGAAGGGGTTAACTGTTCCCTGTGTGTGTGTGTGTGTGTGTGTGTGTTCTAACTGTGTGGGTTTGCTGGGACAACACAGAGATCAGATTCCCTATTCTGCCTCTCTGTACCACAATCGTGGCCGGCCCACGGACATAGAGTCAGCCGGAGTGCTTACGCCATCCTTAATATCACATACACGGTCTGACGTACATGTACGTTGGTTTGCGCAGCCGAGCCGCCTTGCTGCAGTATATATATGTGGAAGGTGGTCGGCAAGTGGTTAAAAAAAAAAAAAGAGAGTTTAGCATTTTATTTTTTTTTTCTGCCAGAAAGCTCGAATCAGAAATGCAAACCAGAAGGGTTTTTTCCTGCCTCTAAATGCTGGGCTTAAAATATGCCTGTAATTGTCCAAATGTGCATGGACACATAGGATAACATTGAGATGCTTCTACAGGCAAAACACAAAACTTCTCCCCCCCCCCCCTTTTTTTTTTAAGCCAGTGTGTATGGAGCCTAGATGGTTTTGCCAATTTATAAAAAGCTGAAATTCAGCTTGGCAATGTTTTCCTGCTTTTATTTCGGCTTTTTTATTTTTACTGACCACCAACTAGGTGAAATTATTTAGTGAAAGAAAGTGTGTGTTTTTTAGGTAATAAAAACAAGAAGTGCCAAAGACATGCATAAAAGTGAATCTCCAATTTTTGAATTACCGGTATAGAATGATTTAAAACGATTTAGGCACATGAAGCAGGTTAAGAATGGGTAAACTGCAGCTCAAATGCATCTGTCTGTGAATTCTAAATGGCATAATTTATTTTATTTTTTAAATAATTGGGTCACTGGTACTTTTCCTGCCATGACATTTGCTCACGGTGGTCTAAAACTTGCATAACCAGTTGGTGTTCAGTTCACAGCTCTGCATTGTAATTATCGATAGAGGATTTTATAGACACTGCCTTTAGTCATGCATCTAGTGCTAGGATGCTGGCTGTGATAAATTGTAGAGTTGGTGTTGGATAGCTAAAATTTCCTGTGCTTATAATGTACCGTATATTAGTGTCACATTAATTAAATTATAAATTGCATCTTTTTTGGATGATGTTTTATTTAATTTTTTCTGAGGCACTGGATTTGACATTGCAAAGTAAAATCGGTTTAATACAAGTTCGGTCTTATTTTTTTTCACAATTATGATGTATAGCTACTAGAAAAGATCAGTAGCAGTACATATTTGGTAAGGGTAAGTGAGGGATAAAAAACTGCAGTTCTAAAGCACGGCGAGTCTCAGCACATAAACAGATGAGTTGATTATACATTGGTATTTCCACTCCAGCCAGCACTATAGAAGCCAGTTTCATACATAGCTTATTTAAATATAATGTAAGGAGACATGCTCAATTGGTATTGCCAGTGGTAAACCATGCACAAGACGGATGCTCAGGAACAGGCACATTTATTCATCAAGGCAGTAAACCGTTTTCATACAGTGCTTTTGTATCAGAGGTTCATAGCCTAAGCCTAAGACCCCTTTCACACTGGGGAGGTTTGCAGGCGCTATTGCGCTAAAAAATAGCGCCTGCAAACCGACCTGAAACAGCGGCTGCTATTTCTCCAGTGTGAAAGCCCGAGGGCTTTCACACTGGAGCGGTGCGCTAGCAGGACCGCTCCAAAAGTCCTGCTAGCCGCATCTTTGGAGCTTTGCCGGCTGTATAGGAGCGGTGGAGGAGCAGTAAACACACCACTCCTATACCACGGCAAAGCGCCTCTGCAGAGGCACTTTGCAGTGGTTTTTAATACTTTTTTGGACGCTAGAGGGAGGTAAAACCGCACCGATAGCGGCCGAATACTGCCGTAATTCCGACGGTAAAGTGCCGCTAAAAATAGCGGTGCTTTACCGCCACCGCACCTCCCGCCCCAGTGTGAAAGGGGCCTAAAACAAAACCTCTGCTCGCCTGAGCCTCAAACTAAACCCAAGACATTTCCTGACTACTAGGATGTCCTCTAATTTAATGGTTTTCCCAGAACAGACAGGCAGCTCTTATATATTCTGTCAGCAGTTAGCCCCTTGCAAAAAGCTCTCACAGCGCTGAGATCTGGCTAACAGGTAAGACGTAGATCTAAGATCCCTTTCACACTGACAGCGTGGCCATGTTAGCGGTAAAGCGCCGCTAGTTTTAGAGGCGCTTTAAACCCCCGCTAGTGGCCAAAGAAAGGGTTAAAAGTGCCTGCAAAGCGCCACTGCCGAGGTGCTTTGCAGGCTTTCGGTGGCACCGCCATTTGATTTCAATGGACAGGGGAGCTTTAGGAGCAGTGTATGCACCGCTCCTAAAGCGCCCCAATGATGCTGCTTGCAGGATTTTTTTTTCCGTCCTTCCAGCGCAGCGCCCATGTGTGAAAGCGCTCGGGCTTTCACACTGGGACTGCTGATGAGGCATTTTTCCGGCACTAATTTTAACGCTAAAGCGCCTGAAAAACTCCTCCAGTGTGAAAGGGGTCTTAGAATGGAGGCCCCAGGGCTTGGACCAGAACTTATCAAAATTTGTAATCAAAACAAAAACATTTATTTCCTCCTCGGACACAAACCTCAGAGCCCTTCGCCACATGTAGGTGAGAAACACATATAAACACACAATCCTGCCAGCCAGGTTCTCCTTTTACTCTCCCCCTCTGCTCAGACCAGTGAGAAAGGAACACATTTACAAACATACAGTGGACACGCACAATCCATCAGCATTCCCTTTGTTTGGTCCTTGGCCTGTGTTCATTTTAACTAGAAGTCTTGCAGAACTAAAAACTAACTTGTGTCGCACTTCTTCTTTTTATTTTATTTAATTTTTTTTAAATCAAAGATGTTTATTGAAACAAAAATAGCACAGTAAAAATACAACAAAACAAATGGAAAAACTTCACAGCTCACATGTAGAATACAAAGTAAGTTGTACAGTTCTATTAGCAGCACAAGAGGTACATTCCGACAGTATGCATAGCATCCTCCGCCATCACAAATTATACAAGTCAGGTAGTGCTTCTAAAGGGACTGCTCATTCAGAAATCCGCCCTACCATCTGAAATGCATATATTAAGCGAGTCATATTCCCCGCCCTCGTTGTGTCTCAACCACTCACCCACCACCTATCTCAACGGCCTATCCATCACCAGATCAACCGGGGACAGGCTGGGGGTATCCAACCAAGGTGCCCACAGCCTATCAAACTTTCCAGAATGACCCCTATGCTGGTAGATATATTTCTCCAGTCTTATGGTGTCACCCATCTGGGCAATCCATTCCTTCAACTTTGGGGGCTCAACCGCCTTCCAACGTCGAAGGCTCAGCTTACGGGCCTGAAATAGAGCCCTCGATATGGCCTGTTTGGGATTGTCTTCCATGGGAATGTCGTCCAATATCCCAAGTAAGCACGGTTTTGGGTCAGTGGGCATGACCGTCTAATATACTCTGTTAACGGTGACTAAAACCCCTGTCCAGAATAAATTAAGTTTGGGGCACCGCCATAGCAGATGGATTAGGTCCCCATGATCTTTCGCACATCTGGGGCAGTTGGAGTCCGATCTCACTCCCATCCGAAACAACCTGTCGGGCGTATAATGTACTCCAAGAACAATGTATAGTTGTGATAGCCGTTGGGCCACGTTTAAGGAGCAAAGTTGCACTGCCTGGAGTGCCTCCTCCCACTGTTCATCCTCGAATTTGTTCCCACATCCCTTTCCCATTTGCTGGATGCTGAAAGGGGAAATCCCTCCAGGTAGACATTGAGAATTATGGAGTAGGTTCTAGAAATGAAGCCCTTAAACTGGGACACTTCAGCCATATACTTGAATATTGGTGTCTGAGAGAGAATCCACGGGGTCCCCCCCACCTGTCCCCTCACTGCATGTTGCAACTGCATGTAATAGAAGAGCATGGATTGTGGGAGATGAAATTGCTCCTTCAGTTCTAGGAAGGGGATCAGTTTACCCGCTGCGAAGATATGTCTCATATGTGTGACTCCGTGTCTCCTCCACCGCGCTCCGCAATCCAAGGAGAGCATCTCCTTAAAGTACCCATTGTCCCATATCGGGCTGTAACCAGTGAATCCCTCTACCTCCTGCAGCTGCCTAAGTTTATTCCATATTTTTTGCATCAATACATACGTGGGAAATCGTTTGCTGGACAATGCATACGCCAAGGCCTCCATACCCGTGTGTACGCTGTCGAGGCCAGTGGCGTAACACATTAGGGCCCTAATGGGGTCAGATTTACGCTACCCCCCCTCACTATCCAGATCTTCCACCATAGCCCGGGCGATATGCAGTGCCTGAGCCGCTAGATAATAGACCCAAGGGTTAGGGAGGGCAAGGCCACCCGCTGCCTTGGGTTTTTGTAGCTGTTCCAGCTTTACCCTAGGCGATTTCTCTTGCTATATGAAGGCCCTAAAAACAGAATTAATAATCCTGAACATTTTTAGAGGGATAACCATAGGCGTGTTGTGTAGGATATACAAGAGCTGGGGCATGAAAATCGTCTTTGAGATTAGCCCTTCCCACCAAGGACATCTTAAGACGGGACCATATTTTGGCACCTTGTGTCACTCTTTCGTTGTTCCCTTTGTTCTTTGTCATCCACTTTAATAGAGAGTTGTCTCTAATTGGAACTAAAAGGTAATATCTCTGTGACTCTAGATCCCTACTTTATGGCCTGACACTCCCTTTCCACTATTTAATAGTTCCTCTCTGCATGGGCTTGTTTCCCTAAGCGGTATGCCACTGGGTGTTTATCTTCCATAAATTTTCTGAGACAAGACTGTTCCCAGGCCATCATGGGTATCTGTTTGTACAATAAATTATTGCCTTACATTGGGGGTGGTTAATGTCTCCCTCCGCTCTCAGAATGCTCTCGGTTTCTCTTCACTCCATTTCACATTGCTCCTTTTGGCGGGATCAGTAAATGGAGCTGCTATTGTAGCAAAGTTAGACTCTGAAAATAATCTACATTCCCAGGAAGGGTTTTAAACTTTTTTTTTTTTTTTTTTTCCAATGGCTGAAGCCAACTTCTAGACTTGTGCATATCAATGACATGTTTCACAGTTCCTCTAGGCATCTCTACTGTGAGCACTGCAGTAGTATAGTCCTTTGCATTGCTATACAGAATGCTCCCATTTGAGTCTGAGGCAAGCTTGGCAAGAGAAACAAACTGGCATGGACAAGGTTGCAAAATTTCTGGAATCTAATGGACATATTTGCCAACCAGTCTGTTTCTAGGTGTGCTTTCAGGACAGACTTGGTAAATGATAGCCTATGCTTCAAAAGGTCACATTTATTAGGCTTGTGTAATATGGAGCAGCTGGCAGCCACGTCTTCAGCATCATCAGCACCTAATATACAATGTCTTTCCCGAAGAAGACTTTACTTTTTTTTTTTTTTTAGCCCTATGCCATTCATACCTAGCATCCACCATGTCTCACCTATCTCCTTAAGGGCCTGTTTACCCTATGCAAAAAAAGACAGTTTTTTCCAAAGTTGACTGGAAAGTTAGCATATTGTTTTGATTCCAGGGATTTACCGACTTTGAGGGCAGATCACTAAGATAGTGCTAGGTAGCAATATGTCAATCCACAAGGGAAAATAGCTCATCGACACATTTTTCTTTTTCGTACATCACGGGACACAGAGCGACTCAGTCATTACTAATGGGTTATATAGATTACCTTCAGGTGTTGGCACTGGCCAATTCCAAACCGGAAGTACCCTCCCCTATATAAGCCCCTCCCACCCGGGAGCACCTCAGTTTTTTGCCAGTGTCTAAGGTGTTGGCCAAAGAGTAACATGTGTTTTCACTGGGCTTGCGTACAGGTTCTTTTGGGCCTTAGTAAGCTGTTCCGGATCCCACCAAAAAAGCTTCATAGCTAAACGGTCGGTACCCGGGCCTTGCAGCAGAAGAGCAAGGTTTTGCCTGTAATGCTTCTCTTAGGAGGGCTGGACCCTGGGATCCAGAGCTCTGGTCATACCCACGACCAAGATGTTGTCTGTGCAGGGTGCTATACAGGTCCAGGGGAGTGGAATCCTTGGGAACCCGGTCCCTGAAGGTTTAATTACAATGCCTGCCGTGATAGGTGAAGTTTGGACTTCTGTGGACCAAACAAAGTCCTGCGGCGGGGATCAGGTAAGTGGGGGCCCCCAGGAACTTGGTTCTATTGGGGGACCCCCAAGCCTAATTTGTCTTTCTGTCTGTTACCTAACGGTATTCCCGCTAAATATCTGTGTTTGCCTATAACTACTGAAAATGTAAAATTTTAATAGTAGTCAAGAAAAAAAAAAAAACAGGGACCGCGGTACCTGTGTTAAACCACTAGAGGCCGCTGTAGTCCATTTTTTCTTGTCATGTGGATCTTTGGTTTTCTCAAGTCAAAAGATCCAGGCAGCTGGTAAGTTTCTCTGTCCTGTTGCTGCGCTCATCCACCGCACAGGCCCTCCGGCAAAAAGGGCCCTGGCTCCTAGTCCCCTGTTTGATTTCGAAAAGGGCGCCAATGGCGCACGGGCGCGTGCACGCGCCTCCTATGAAAAAAAGGGGCGGGGCGGGTGGATGACGCTCGATGCGCGCCGCGGCGCTTCTGCGCATGTGCGGGCGTCCCAGCATGGTTAAAAGACACAGTACAAGTGTCAGCTGCATGCAAACAGAGCTAGCAACAAACAGTGGCACACAGAGGCGGTTGATGCAGGCATCCCCATAGAAAGGCACTTTAGTGGACACCAGCTGGTATATAGCAGCACCTGTGTTAGACTATTACCAGCAAAATTGGTGTATAACGACGGGAATACCTCAGCTTTGTGCTTAAAGGATATGTCGTCCAGACGCTCCGGAAATAGATCTTCCAGGAAGCCAAAGGGGTCTCCATCGGGCTCTGAGGATATTGGGCATGCTTGTACTGCACCAATCTCCCCTGAGAATTCAGAGGTCAGTAGCCGTAGAAACCCCGCAGGAATGCCTGGTGCTGCGGCTGTCCCCAGTCCACCTGCTCCTGTATATATAACAGAGGAGGTTTTATCCTCAACTCTGGGAGGATTGGAAGAGAGATTAACAGCATTGATCGCTGCTTCCCTGTCTCAGGAAAAGCGCGTCCGATCTCCGTCTCCTCCTTCAGAGTGCCTGTTAGTGGAGGAACAGCCCCACACAGAGATCGACCTACCTGAAGGGGATCAGGATGAGGTTGATTCAGTTATGGAGGAATCAACAGTGGAAGAACCTTTCTCAGCTTCTCAGGCTGAAAGATTATGGGTTCAGTCTCTGACTAATATGGTCCGATCAGCATTTAAAATGCCTCTGGCGGAACCACCATCCACTACGGTTTCCTCGCTGGGGTCGCTAAAAGCTCCCCAGGCTGTCTGTTCCTTCCCAATCCACCCTTTATTAGAAGGGCTTATTTACCAGGATTGGGAGCATCCTGATAAAATATTTGCTCCCCCCAAGAGATTTCCGGTGATCTATCCCATGGAGGATAAGTTCATAAGAAAATGGAGGGTCCCTACAGTGGACGCAGCCATCTCTTCTGTTAACAAATCACTGACATGTCCAGTAGATAATGTTCCAATGTTCAAAGACCCAATAGATAAAAAATTGGAGTCTTTACTAAAATCTGCTTTCTCTACAGCAAGTATGGTGACACAACCTGCGGTAGCAGCGATTGGAGTCTGCCAAGCAGTGAAAGATCAGTTGAAACAAGTCTTAAGGGACTTACCAGATCAGCAGGCTCTTGCCCTAGCTGACCTGCCTAGAGCCTTGTGTTTTGCGGTGGACGCCATAAAGGATACAATCCAACAGGCCTCCCGCTTTACGCTGTCTATAGTACATATGCGTAGGCTTCTGTGGCTCAAAAACTGGTCTGCTGAAGCTCCCTGTAAAAAACTGCTGGTTAGCTTCCCATTTCATGGAGAACGCTTATTTGGAGAAGATCTGGACAAATATATCCAGAAAATTTCTGCCGGTAAAAGTTCACGCTTACCGGTTAAGAACAAGGGTAGAAGTCCTTCTTTTAAGAGGCCTACTTCTCCAGTCCCGGGCACATCGGCTGTGAAGCAGTTCCGACGGCCTCCGCGGTCAAATTCAGGGGGCAGAAATCAGGGACAATCACAGGGTAACAAGAAGCCCTGGATCAAGAGAGGTGCAAAACCTCCCCCCAAGGCATGAAGCGTTGCCCCCACTCAATCGGGTGGGGGGAAGACTTCAGTTGTTCACAGAGACCTGGCGGGGCACCATCAGAGACAGATGGGTGCTCTCCGCAGTAAGTCTGGGATACAAGCTGGAGTTAAAAGGCACTCCTCCTGCCCAATTTATGAGGTCAAACGTGCCAAGAGATCCCCAAAAGAGAGGATCCCTCCTTCTGGCACTAGAACAACTATTGCTCCAAGGTGTAATCATGAAGGTTCCCCTGGAAGAAAGCGGATTCGGGTTTTACTCGAACCTTTTCACAGTCCCCAAACCAAATGGGGACGTGAGGCCCATATTAAATCTAAAAGGGCTAAACAAGTTCCTAAATATCAGGACTTTTCGGATGGAGTCGATCCGATCGGTGGCCACCGCCCTACAAGGGCAGGAATGGCTAGCCTCGATCGACATAAAGGATGCTTATCTGCATATTCCCATCTTTCCGGCCCACCAGAAATTTCTACGCTTTGCAGTAGAAGGGCGCCATTTTCAGTTCAGAGCCTTACCTTTCGGTCTGGCCACAGCACCACGAGTGTTCACAAAAATTCTGGCCCCATTATTGGCCAATCTAAGAACACAGGGTGTAACGATAATGGCATATCTAGACGACCTGCTACTAATAGACCACTCAGTGGAAAAGCTGGAAGTAGCTATTCACAAGACAATCGAGTATCTGGAATATCACGGTTGGATTATCAACCGGGACAAGTCAGCTCTAAGACCAGTCAAAAGTCTGGAATACTTAGGGCTAAGGCTGGATTCAAATCAGAGAGAGATTTTCTTACCTCCAGAGAAGGTGTCGTCTTTAAAAGATTTGACCCACTTAGTGGGTACAAAAAGAAAACCATCCATACGCCTCTGCATGAGGCTGCTGGGAAAGATGGTGGCTTCATTCGAAGCGGTACCCTACGGTCAATTCCATTCAAGGAATTTGCAAAGGGCCATACTGTCAGCCTGGAACAAAAAAGTTCAGGCTTTAGACTTACCAATGTCCCTGTCCCCTTCCGTTCGCAAGAGCCTCCATTGGTGGTTGGTGCCCCAGAATCTGGAAAGAGGGAAACCCTTCAGTCCGGTTTCTTGGAAGGTGGTCACTACAGATGCCAGCCTCATAGGCTGGGGGGCAGTACTGGAGCAATGGTCTCTCCAGGGCAAGTGGTCAGAAGCAGAAAAGGCCCTGCCCATCAATCTCTTAGAGATACGAGCAGCCCGGTATGCCCTAGTAGCATGGACATCCAAACTCCAAGGGTCCCCTGTCAGAATTCAATCAGACAATGCCACGGCAGTGGCATATATCAATCACCAGGGTGGCACCAAGAGTCGTGCAGCCCAGAGGGAAGCAAATTGCATCCTGGAGTGGGCAGAAAAATATGTCCCAGCCATATCCGCGGTTTTCATCCCAGGAGTGGGAAATTGGAGAGCAGACTTTCTAAGTCGCCAACAATTATGCCCGGGGGAATGGTCTCTTCACCCCGAGGTTTTCCAGGCAATATGCCAGCGGTGGGGAACACCGGATGTAGATCTGCTAGCATCCAGATTCAACGCAAAGGTGGACAGATTTGTGTCTCGCACAAGGGATCCCCTAGCTTGCGGCTCGGATGCCCTAGTGTTCCCTTGGGATCAGTTCGAGCTGATATATGCATTCCCACCGCCACAATTGTTACCGCGATTACTCCGCAGAATCAGGGTAGAAAAGAAACCAGTGATTCTGGTGGCTCCAGCGTGGCCCCGAAGGGCATGGTACGCGGAGATTGTAAAAATGTCAGTGAGGAGTCCTTGGACCCTCCCACATCGTCCGGACCTGCTGTCGCAGGGACCGATATACCACCCTTCCTTACCAGCCCTAGGTTTGACGGCCTGGCTATTGAAGCCCACATTCTGAAAAAGAGAGGGCTCTCTAATTCTGTGGTATCTACCATGATCAATGCCAGGAAACCGGTATCCAGGCAGATCTATTATAGGATCTGGAAAGCATACATTACGTGGTGTGAGGCCAGGAAATGGCATCCACGTAAGTACGTGATAGGGAGGATTTTGGACTTCCTACAGTGGGCTGTAGATAGGAAGCTTGCCTTGAGTACTATCAAGGGTCAGATTTCGGCTTTGTCAATATTTTTTCAAAGGCCCTTGGCTTTGCATTCACTAGTCAAAGCCTTTATACAAGCAGTGATGCGTATTAGCCCTCCGGTTAGTATTCCCATATGTCCTTGGGACTTAAACCTGGTTCTGTCGGTTCTACAGAAACAACCGTTTGAACCATTACAACACATTTCCTTGGTTCTTCTCACCAGGAAATTGATTTTCTTAGTAGCCGTTTGTTCGGCTAAAAGAGTATCGGAATTAGCCGCCTTGTCCTGTAAGGAGCCATATCTGGTTGTCCATAAGGACAGAGTAGTATTACGTCCTCATCCAGCCTTTCTTCCCAAGGTGGTATCGAGGTTTCATTTGAACCAAGATGTGGTTCTTCCTTCTTTTTTCCCCAAACCTAGCTCGGTAGAGGAAAAGTTATTACATTCTTTGGATGTAGTAAGAGCAGTTAAAGCTTATCTAAAAGCCACTGCTCAGATTCGCAGAACGGATTCTTTATTTGTTCTGCCGGAAGGCCCCAGAAAGGGTCAGGCAGCATCAAAATCTACTTTAGCCAAGTGGATTCGACAGGTCATAATACAAGCCTATGGCTTGAGAAAGAGACCGCCTCCGTTCAAAGTTAGGGCGCACTCCACAAGAGCAGTTGGAACTTCATGGGCAGTGCATCACCAGGCCTCCCTGGCTCAAGTATGTAAGGCCGCAACATGGTCTTCAGTACACACGTTTACTAGATTCTACCAGGTAGACGTTAGAAGTCAGGAGGATGTCGCCTTTGGGCGCAGTGTGTTGCAGGCCGCAAAAGATCCTCATGCCTGATGGCGCCCAGCTTATGTATCCCTCCCCTCATTTGGCATTGCTTTGGGACGTCCCATTAGTAATGACTAAGTCGCTCTGTGTCCCGTGATGTACGAAAGAAAAAGGGATTTTTATAACAGCTTACCTGTAAAATCCTTTTCTTGGAGTACATCACGGGACACAGAGCTCCCACCCCTCTTTTTGGGACACTTATTGCTTGGCTACAAAACTGAGGTGCTCCCGGGTGGGAGGGGCTTATATAGGGGAGGGTACTTCCGGTTTGGAATTGGCCAGTGCCAACACCTGAAGGTAATCTATATAACCCATTAGTAATGACTAAGTCGCTCTGTGTCCCGTGATGTACTCCAAGAAAAGGATTTTACACGTAAGCTGTTATAAAAATCCCTTTTTTTGGTTGTGTAGCTAATGCATTGCTGTATCTTAACCACTTGCTCTACAGTCTGAGCATGATTGAGTACCTTTTGGTTGTAACCACTTATTTGTAAGGTGGAACAAATTGCACATCTTTGACCTGAAAGGCTTTTCCAGGGTCATATGCTGCATTTGGATGGACATGCTGACCCTGAGGCTGGCCAGGATTTTTCTTTAGAACTTAGGATCAGGGTGGATTTGATTTAAATCACAATTTAAATCGCTAGTAAAAAGGCTTGATTTTAAATCGACTCGATTTAAATCATAATTTTTAACCACTTCAGCCCTGGACCATTTTGGCTAGCTAAAACCCAGGCCCCTTTTTGCGATTCGGCAGTGCGTCGCTTTAACTGACAATTGCTCAGTCGTGCGATGTGGCTCCCAAAAAAATTGACGTCCTTTTTTTCCCACAAATGGAGCTTTCTTTTGGTGGTATTTTATCACCTCTGTGGTTTTTATTTTTTGCGCTATAAACAAAAATAGAGCGACCATTTTGAAAAAAAATTACATTTTTTACTTTTTGTTTTAAAATATCCCCCAAAAATATATATAAAATAATTTTTATTTTTTTCCTCAGTTTAGGCCAATACGTATTCTACATATTTTTTGGGGAAAAAAAATCGGAATAAGCGTTTATTGATTGGTTTGCACAAAAGTTATAGTATCTACAAAATAGGGGGTCGTTTTATGGCATTTTTATTAATTTTATTTTTTTACTAGTAATGGTGGCGATCAGCGATTTTTTTTTTTTTTTTTTTTTTTTTTTTTTTTTTTATTGTGACTGCGACATTATGGCGGACACATCGGACAATTTTGACACCTTTTTGGAACCATTGTCATTTTTACAGCGATCAGTGCAATAATGATGCACTGATTACTGTGAAAATTACACTTGCAGTGAAGGGTTTAACCTCTAGATGGCGCTGTAGGGGTTAAGTGTGACCTAATGAGTGATCCTAACTGAAGGGGGCGTGGCTTAGCGTGTGCCGTCACTGATCGTCGTTCCCTATGACAGGGGACAGACGATCAGTGACACTGCCACTGGTAAGAACGGGGAAAGGCTTGTTTACACTTACCTCTCCCGTTCTTCAGCTCTGTGACCCGATTGCGGGACACCGGCGGTGATTGGGTCACGGAGCTTTGGAGCGGGTCGCGAGCGCGCGACCCACGGACAGGTTCTTAAAGGGGATGTACCTGTACGCCCTTGTGCCTGTCCGTGCCATTCTGTCAACGTACATCGTTGTGCGGCAGTCCTTAAGTGGTTAAAGAGGAACTATCATCTCTGTCCCGCAGAGGCTCCACCTCAGTCCTCTGACAGTCCCTTTCACTTTAATGGGATGGCTGGTGATGCGGCAGTGACACAACAAGGTGAGGGATGTGGCGGCAGCAGGTGAAATGACAGGTGCGCTTTTAATGTAAGGACTTATTCTCACTGGTAGTTAGAATCTTTAATGTTTGCAAACAAAATGAAAGTTTCCTGTTTAGAATAATAAGCTGTCAGGTTAGTAAAACGGATATTGGAACCGATTCAGCCCTGGTTCACGTTGATGCTATTTTAAAATTGCACTACTTCACTTGAAGCAGCGCGATTTCAAAGTAGCAAGGTCAGTGCGATTTCTGGTGCTACTTGATAGACATCTGTGTGGCTTCATACACAGATGTCTATTGAAGTCGCACCAGAAATCGGCAAAAGTATGTTCGGAGAGACATGCATGCACACCATATACAATTCTGCCAGCCGGTGCCTTGTATCTATCAAGACCCCTTTCACAGTGTGCCGCCCATAGCGTCGGCGGTAAAATAGCGGTAAAACGCCGCTATTTTAACCGTCGGATTTGCGGCCCCTTTTCGGCCGCTATCGGGGCGCTTTTAACCCCAGGTAGCGGCCAAGAAAGGGTTAAAACCGCCCGCAATGCGTCGCTACAGCTGCGTGATGCCGGCGGTACGGCGGCGCTGCCCATTGATTTCAATGGGCAGGAACGCATTGGGAGCGGTGAGTTCATTGCTCCTAATGCGCTGCAAAGAAGCTATTGGCAGGACTTTTTCTGACGCCCTGCCAGCGCACCGCTCCAGTGTGAAAGCCCTCAGGCTTTCACACTGGAATGAATAGAGCAGCTGTTTTAGGAAGGATTGCAGGCGCTATTTTTATTGCTATTGCGCCTGCAAAACGCACTCAGTGTGAAAGATTCTAAGACCAATTGGCCGCTTTGTATACCTTATACTAATAATACTACTTATGGTCAACAATATAAAATAAGTAATATTACATGTACAGTATGTGAGCTACATTTGTTTCCTTTTCCACTTGAATTTGAACTTTCCGACCTCCCAGAGTACATTTACTGCAGGTGGGCGGCATCTTCAGGCAAACGACGTACCTGTATGTAATTTTGCCTGTACAGACACAGGGCGACAATGCGCTGTCACAGCGGAATGTGGATCCCAATGCTTGGGGGCCCGATGGTCATGTGATCACAATGTCAACAAAGCTGTTATGAATTATTATGGTTCATAACAGCTTTGCTTTCTTTGGTTTTAATCTGCGAATTGGCCCAGGTACCATGTGATAGCTGTGGGCCAATCGCAGCACCCTGTACCATGTGAAATAGCTGAAGCCAATCACAGCTCACTAATATTCACATCATATTTTGTGGACTCTAACTTTCCTACAGACTAAATTGTGTAAACTTGTTGATTTGAAATGTAGCAGAATATATTTGGCCTTAAATTTTTTTTCATTTTATAACACAAAATAAAAAACCCAGTGGTGATCAAATGGCACCTAAAGGATTTATTTATTTATTTTTTCATTTAAAAAAAATATATATAAAAATGTAATTTGTGTGCAGTATAGTATGCCCGTGCAATTGCCATTTAAAGCAAATGCCCTAGTTCTGAAAGGGGCAAAACCTTCCAGGCCTTAAGTGGATAAGAGCAACAAAATGTTGTAGGTAACACATGACTTGCATACACTGGCTTGTTCAAAGCAACATTTTTTTTTTTAAATAGTAATTTTTATACTGGTCCGAGTTCACTTGCCATATCGAGTCAGGTTCAGGGAAAAATTTGGTAGCCTGGCCCCTTATTGTGTGTTTTAAAGTGAATAGATGAAAAAAACTTTTTAAGGCTATGTTCAGCTCAAGTGACTTTCTTCTGTGCGTCAATTATTTTATCCCACTGTGTGTTCAAAACAACCAATCAACTTAATGATGTTTTATGATCAATCAATTCACCAGGAAACAAATTGCCTGTATTTGTCTCATTTTAATAAAAGTCAATCAGAAGGTGATAACGTACACTAATCAGATCAGACTCCATGCACACAGGACTTGTCTTGCGTAGGGAATAGTCTCATCACTTCAGAATCTTGATACTTTCTGCCGTTTCTTTCCGCTATTGACTTTTATTTTCTGATGCATTCATTCTTATGATATGTTTCATATGACGTTTTCTCTGTGACCCAGTTTCTTGATTCTTAATCACCTTTTGTGAGTAATGATTGGAATGCTTCAAATTTTACCCACCCAAATTATTCTGTTTCAAAATAGCAGTGCACACTTTATCCAGCCTGCTTTGATATTACATAATTGTTTTTTATTAATGGCATCCATTAATGTCTACACACCGGTCTGCCAAACAAAATTAACAAAGTAGATTTCCGCTACATTAAACAAACTCCAGCCGATCTTAAAGCGAACCTTTAGTCATTCGTTTCATCTTTCCATCTATTAAATCCTCTGCCCTTGTTGTTTTAACTTTGGATAGAAAAACATTTTTTTTTTCCTGCCAGTAAATACCTTATACAGCCCACTTACTGTTTTCTGTCTGGTAATAAGCTTAGGCTTATGACATCATCATGCACAGCTCCCTCTCCACCAGGAAGGGAGGGGGTGAGTCGTAAGAGGGCCAATGAGAGCTGCAGAGCTGGAGGTGTGTGTCTGTGTAAATCCAGGAAGTGAACAGGCAGCAGCTTCAGCTGCCCACAGTTAAAATGGTTGCAGCCCGACTCAGTGGAGGGAGATTTCTGCAGCATATTTGGCAAGTACAGAATCGCAGTATATATAAAATATGCAAAGTGGTTGGAGGGAAGCTTCAGAATGGCAAAGAATGTTTTTTATTACAACTTATGTGAGCAGACTGCAGTTCCTCTTTAAATGTGTAAGGAATTAATCTTTGGTCTACCAGTTCTATACTCTTAGCATAGTACAACAATATACTGTCCTTGTGGAATAAATGTACATTCAACATGTTATAACAGTAAAAATGTAGCTAACCGGTTTCATAAATGTCAGTTTTATGTCACTGGTATTGTTTGTACCGTGTAATTTGTTCTCAGTCTCTGCACGTATTCAGCGTTCACATACACAAGATGGTTATCATACTGCTGATAACTGTCCTTGAAGTATAAAATGATCACAATGTATAAAAATATAATTCATAATGTGATAACAATAGTAAGAATCAAACGCCATACATGAAAAAATAGTTTTCTCACCTCGTCTTTCAGGACAGCACCTGGAGAGCGCAGCTCCACCCCTTTTCCCAGGAAACACTGCAGTCAGTTTTCTTTAAAGACCGGACACTTCCACCATGGCCTCAGTTGTAGTGTTTCCTCCGCCATGGTGGAAGCGCTGCAGGGAACCAGGGGTAATGCTGCGCTCTCTCCAGGTGGAGACAGTATGGGGCATACCTGTTAGTTTTTTTCTTTTGTTCCAGGCCAGCCCAGCACCCCCCCTTACGTGAGGTGGATGCTGCGGTACCTTCTCCCCTTCATACCCGGCGAGGGTTCAGGCTGCGGGAGGGCCCGCTCTCATCAGACCGGCACTGGGGGCATGGAAGGAGGGATGGCATGCTCCTCAGGAGACGAGCAGCGTCTCTTTCGTTTGTATCCCCATGTTTTTCCGGGTCCCGGATGGCGAGCGCGTCATTCCGGCCGGGGGCGGGACTTCCTGTGGTGCGACGCGGCTTCCGGTTCCGGCCGCTGGAACGCAGGGGGAGGAGGCGGCCTTCGGCTGGTGTCATTTCCGGTCCTCACAGCGGTGAAAGGACCGGGAAAATCAAAAAAGGAGCTGTCGGACGCCACTTCAACCTCGCAATGGAAGAGGAACAAGCGGCAGTGGTGGGAACAGGAGCCACTCACACCAGCCAGACCCAGGTAAGCAGGGACAGAGGTCCCTGTATATATACTTTATGGGGTCTTGTATATTCTTTCCCTCCTTTTCTCCCCTGGGGGGAAAGCAAAGGAGCCTGTGCCACTCTCCCTAGAGATTGTTACTAGAGAGTTGGTTTTTTTGTTGTTATGGTGGCTCAGGGGGTGAGTCACTAGGTAAGCTGTGCTTATAAATGTAAGGGCTAAAGTGTTAGTTCCTTCCTCTTTTATTTTCCAGCTGATTTAGAAGGTTTTGGTTACTATTATGTTTTAAAAATGTTTTAAATATAGTATGGTGTTGGTGTATTTCAGCTTAAAGCCAAAGACAAAACCAAACACTCCTCTCCTCTTCCCAAGAGGAGATGTCCGTCTTGCAAAGACACGCTTAGGGAAACATGGCCTAAAGCGCTATGCAAGACATGTATTGCAGAGCTGTTAAAAGAGGAAACTGCCTCAGCTGCAGCTGCTGCTCAACCAGGGGAGCTATTAAGCTCCTTCCGAAAGGAACTAGCGGACACTTTTCAGTCATTCCGCTCCTTTTTGGATAGACGTCCGGCGGCCCAGCCAAACAGGAAAGGCAGTTCACCATCCTGTTCTCATCCTAGTACTCCTGCACCCAGAGGGGTCAGCGACTCGGAGGATGAGGAGATAAATGTTGCCACAGGTTCGGATGAAGAAGAGGAAGAAGAAAGGGAAATTTCTTCTTCCCGCTATAGGTTATCCCTGGAGGAAGTGGACGATCTATTAAAAACAATACACACAACGCTGAATATCGAAGAGGATAAGACGCAATTATCCTTACACGATAAGATGTTTCAAGGCATGGGAGAAGTAAAGCAACGGGTGTTCCCAGTGCACAAATACATCTCCGAGACAGTAAAGAGAGAATGGAAGGACCCAGAGAGGGCACCTTTCTTTTCCAGATCCCTCAAGAGAAGATTCCCCTTTGAGGATGATAGTCAGCAGGTTTGGAATAAAAAACCAAGACTTGACGCAGCCTTTTCGCAGGTTTCAAGGAATACAGACTTGGCCTTCGAGGACATGGGCACCCTAAAAGATGCCATGGACAAGAGGGCAGACTCCCTACTAAAAAAGGCATGGGATTCGACTCTAGCCAACTTTAAGCCAGCAATGGCATCAACCGTGGTAGCGAGAAACTTAGAACACTGGTTGGAGCAATTAAAAACTCACATTGAGGCGGGAACTTCTCGTAAGGATCTACTTGACACGCTGCCTATACTTCAGAAGGCGGTAGGGTACATGGCTGATGCCTCTGCTGAATCTATCAAAATGTCAGCTAGATCAGCAGCCTTGGTCAACTCAGCCCGCAGAGCCTTATGGGTTAAGACCTGGTCAGGGGATATAGCCTCAAAGGCGAAGTTATGTGGTTTGCCTTTTGACGGTGACTTAGTTTTTGGCCCTGATTTGGAAGCCGTACTTAATAGAACGGCTGATAAAAAGAAGGCCTTCCCAATAAAGAAGAAAGTGGTTCCTCAGGGTAAAACTAATTTTCGTGCTTTTCGGCAAACCGAGGTTAAAAAAGACACGGGCTATAAAAGACCTTGGAGGTCCCAGAGAGGGAGAGGAAAGTCAGGGGTACTATTCCGCCCTCCTGGCCAAACCACAAACACCCAGTGACAGTCCGCCAACGGTGGGAGGAAGGTTACAGGCCTTTCTTCCACAATGGAAGACAGCGACGTCCAGTCCATTTGTCCTCAAAATAATATCAGAGGGCTACAGGCTGGAATTCTCGCAACCCCCTCCAAACCGTTTTTATGTAACCCGGACTCCTCGAGACCTGGAGAAGTCTATAGGGATGTCATCCTTACTGGAAGAACTCATCCAGCAAGAGGTAATTATAGCTGTTCCCCCCGAAGAGGAAGGGATAGGGTGCTATTCACACATCTTCCTAGTGAAGAAGACGTCAGGAAAATTCCGGTTGATCTTGAACCTGAAGATACTAAACAGGTCCATCAGATACAAAAGATTCAAGATGGACACAATTTTCTCAGTGAAACATCTCCTGACGCCAGGTTGTTTTATGGCATCCATAGACCTGAGGGATGCGTACCTACACGTTCCTATAGCGCCAATATCACAGAAGTATCTGCGATTAGCAGTAAAGACGGGAGACTCGATCTCACACCTGCAGTTCAGAGCCCTCCCTTTCGGACTGTCATCCTCACCAAGGATATTTACAAAGGTCATAGCAGAGGCTCTAGCACCCCTCAGATTAAAGGGGATATCAATAGTGCCATATCTGGACGACCTCCTGATATTTGCCAAGACAAGGGAGTTATTGGCGAAAGATCTAAAAGAGACGAAAAGACATCTCGAGAGTCTCGGATGGATCATAAACCAAGAAAAATCAAAAATGATCCCTTCCCAGACGATAACATTTCTTGGATATACAATAAATTCCATACAGGAAAGACTTTTTCTCCCAGAGGAAAAAATAGAGAAACTCCAGAGGGCAGTAAAGGGGACTCAAACAAATCTGCCGATGACAATCAGAGCAGCCATGTCAGTCCTAGGCCTACTCACCGCCTCAATACCAGCGGTACAATGGGCACGTCTGCATGCGAGAGAGCTCCAGCAGACAATTCTCAGGAATTGGTCCTACGGAGAGTCGCTGGAAAAATTTGATAAAAATACCCCCTCAAGTTCAGAGAAAGCTGTGGTGGTGGAGGAAGCAAGCAAATTTAGACAAAGGCCTGCTTTGGACTTTCCCTGTAGAACACAGATTGACAACGGACGCAAGCTTCTGGGGGTGGGGTGCTCATCTGGATGGACAGATGGCCCAAGGAACATGGTCAAACAGAGAAGCCCGGAGATCCTCCAATTGGAGAGAATTGAGGGCCATTCTACTGGGACTATGGGCGTTCAAGAAACAAGTCCTGGGTCACCACATTCAGGTGTTATCAGACAATGCCACGGCAGTGGCTTATATAACAAGGCAGGGAGGCACGAGGAGCAGAGTGTTGCTATCCTCAGCCCTCCACATTTTGGCCTGGGCAGAATCCAATCTAGCCTCCTTGACGGCGGTACACCTAAAGGGAGATCTGAACCAAATAGCAGACTTCCTAAGCCGAGAAAGAGTACTGGAATCAGAATGGAGTCTGAATCCGGTAGTATTCCAGAAGATAACAGGAAGATGGGGAGTTCCCCAAATAGACCTGTTCGCATCCCACGCCAATGCGAAGGTGGAAACATACTTCTCCCTAAACAGGCAAGATCAAGCGGAGGGTCTAGATGCACTGGCACAACCATGGACCTTCCACTTGTGCTACGCTTTTCCCCCCTTCCAAATGATCCCATTGGTCCTCAAAAAGCTACAGAAGGAGCCTACAACATTAATCCTAGTAGCCCCATTCTGGCCCAAAAGGACTTGGTTTTCAACCATCCAGAGGATGGCGGTGGAACCCCATTGGTTTCTTCCTTTACAGAAGGACCTTTTAACACAGGGGCCCCTACAACATCCCAATATCAAGCACCTCAGACTAGCTGCTTGGCTACTGAGGAGCAAATCCTAAAAAAGAGGGGCTTGTCCAATAAACTAATTTCAACATTATTGGACAGCCGAAAAAAGGTCACCAGAGCGATCTATTTCAAAGCTTGGAAATGTTTTAATTCCTGGTGCAGAGAAAAGATCCGTTCACCAAAGGAGACTATCTCTGTATTAGAATTTCTCCATGAGGGAATGGAGAAGGGGTTGGCGATTAGCACCCTAAAGGTGCAAGTAGTCGCCTTATCGGTGTTCCTGGAGAGACAACTATCTCAGGACCCCCTTATCGTTAGATTTTTTTAAGGCACTGACCAGAGTTAGGCCAGTACCCTTTAAGTTCTTCCCAAAATGGGACTTATCTCTGGTGCTACAGGGTCTGACAAAAAGACCCTTTGAACCTCCGGAGGAAGCAACGATTAAATTTTGGTCCCTGAAGGTAGCACTCTTAGTGGCAGTTACCTCAGCTAGGAGAGTGAGTGATCTACAGGCCCTGTCAATCATAGAACCTTTCCTTTCTATATTTCCAGACCGGGTAGTGCTGAGAACTGACCCGGGCTTCCTACCAAGTGGCAACGGTATTCCACAGGTCACAGGAAATAGTTCTCCCTTCCTTCTGTCCTACACCAGTGGGCACGAAAGAAGAAGCCTTTCACAGCTTGGATGTAAGGAGGTGCATACTGCACTATCTAAAGATAACAAGTGAATTCAGAAGATCGAATTCCCTGTTTATTTTGTTTTCTGGCCCACGTAAAGGTTATAGTGCGTCCAAAAATACCATAGGTAGGTGGCTACGAATGGCTATCGGCGAAGCCTACAGAGCTTCAGGGATAGAACCTCCCACAGGAGTAGGGGCTCATTCAACCCGGGCAGTAGCAACATCCTGGGCAGAACGAGCTGGAGCTTCGCCGGGAAGAATATGCAAGGCGGCTACGTGGACAAGCTTCTCCACTTTCACCCGCCATTACAGGTTGGATTTACTCTCTGCATCTGAGCAATCATTTGGCAGAAAGGTCCTACAGGCAGTGGTCCCACCCTAGAGTAAGTACTCTTTTATCATCTCCAGGTGCTGTCCTGAAAGACGAGGTGAGAAAACCTCAGTTAGACTTACCGGTAACGGTATTTCTACGAGTCTTTCAGGACAGCACCGATGACCCGCCCTAAAGTAATGATAAGATGTGGTGTTATTGCCATGTTCTGCTTATCTAATTTCAGCATGGCTGGAGGTACTCTTAAACAACTGAGGCCATGGTGGAAGTGTCCGGTCTTTAAAGAAAACTGACTGCAGTGTTTCCTGGGAAAAGGGGTGGAGCTGCGCTCTCCAGGTGCTGTCCTGAAAGACTCGTAGAAATACCGTTACCGGTAAGTCTAACTGAGGTTTTCTGTGGTCAGCAATCACAGCAGACCCTTCTTATACATGTTTTTTTTTTTAACTTCTATTCTATAAATTGTTCTAAACTTTTTTTCCCCTAGGCCAGCCATATACGGTTTGAATCTCGGCCAGTTCAGCAGGAACCGGCCGAGAGTCAAACTATAAGGGGGCAGGCTGAATGTACCAAGTTGATAGAGCGATCAACTTGGGTACAACCAGCCTGCCGGGCTAGCTTAGATTATTGCAGACGGCTGCTATAGCCGCAAGCGGTATTCACTGTTTTTTTTCTAGCTGGGACAGCTCCCGCTCCCCTGCCAGACAAAGACAATGGCCCGGCAGGAGGGATTGCCGTATCAACACTCTGATGGGGGGAATCAAGCTAATTTCTTACCTGCATTGTGATTGCGGGGACACTGGTGGAGCAAGTGAATCGTGGATGATTTGTTTCCTTTGGACTTTCTTGTGTCACATATATGTTTTCCTTTTTAGCCCTTGTGAATGGGCTCTTATGGACATTCCTTTTACATATTTGGTGTGGTTCTTTCACCTTTTATAAGTTTGATGACTGTACATGTGCCTTCTTGAGGACGGGGACTCGCTGTGTTTGGAGGAAGAAAAATGCTGACTTTGACCCCAAGGACACTATATCCCTACAGTCATGCACGGAGGTGGAACCCTTATGCTGTTTCTCTGCTAAATGTACAGATGGACTTTGCCCAATTAAGGGGCTAATGGATGGGTCCATGTATTGTAAAATCTTGGATGAGAACCTTCTTCCCTGAGCCAGAACACTGAAGATGGGTCATGGATGGGTTTTTCAGCATGACATTGACCCAAAACATTCTGCCAAGGCAACAAGGGAGTGGCTCAAGAAGAAGCACATTAAGGTCACGTAGCTTAAAGTGGAAGTAACCCCTCCTATCATTTTCAGCCAAGGAAGCTGCCATCTTGGCCTCTTTTTAATCTTCAACTGCCATGTTGCTGCACATGTGATCAGTTATGACACCAGCCATTGGATTGTGTGACAGTTTGGTTGAGAGCACATCCAATGTGACAGTTGGCATGCCGGGAATGTAACTGTTTTTCGAAACTATTAAATCGTTGGTTTTACTTCCGCTTTAAACTTTGAGTTGCCAAGCGACAGCTAAGAAACCTTAAGGATTTAGAGAGGATCTGTAAAGAGTGGACCAAAATCCCTTCTGAGATGTGTGCAAATCTGGTAATCAACTATAAGGCCTGATTCACACCTATGCATTTTTAGTCCTTTTTGCATTTTGCAGATTTGCACTACAGTCCATTTAGCATGGTTTTCTATGGAACACGTTCTGTGGTGCAAATCTGCAAAATGCATAAAGCACTAAATATGCATAGGTATGAATCCAGCCTAAGAAACGTTTTTACTTCTGTGCTTGCCAACAAGGGTTTCTCCACCAAGTACGAAGTCATGTTTTGCTTGGGGATCAAATACTTATTACACCCACTGAACTGCAACTCCATTTATAACATTTTATATTGTGTTTTTTCTGGATTTTTGGTTTATATCATGTCTCTGTCATTTAAAATGCACCAATAATAAAAATTATAGACACTTAATTGCTTTGTAAGTGGGCAAACGTACAAAATCTGCAGGGGATCAAATAATAATTTCCCCCACTGTATCGGCTGCTTATTGGTTAATTTTAACAGTAGCTATAAGAGGCAGAGTTATCATTTACCATAATGGCACTAATGGTCAAGTGCCACTGCCTAGGGCAGCGAGTTAGATGGCACAACACTAAGCCTCAACACTGAAAATGGTCAGCACTAGAAGCTGCTACATACAACGGTCAGACAGCAAGCTTACTCTGCAGTGTCTTTTAGTAGTGATGAGTTTTTCTGCATGCTGTTGAACTTTTTGTGATGACTTATTCCTGGTACACACTATCCAGTGTGTTTGTTTTTTTTTTGTTTTTTGTTCAATCCAGCAGGGTGAACAAAAAATACTGAGGTGCTTAGGAGGAGCCGCTTTACTGACAGTGTGATGTTAGCTCAGCTGAGAGATCACTGTACTATTATGTTATGTTCTGTACGTTATTGCCCTCCTCCGCCAGAACACACCAGTCAGCGCTGGCAGCCATTCGTTCCCCAGCCCGTTTGGCCGGCTTCTGTCTGACAGGCTGGTGTACACACAGGCCGAATGTTGGTTTTCTGTTGACTGAAACTGGCCAATATTCGGCCCGTGCGTACAGGGTTTTAGAATCCAGGAAGGAGTGCTGAAGGGAGAAAGTGGATTTACAATACAGAGATCTCTGTTGAACATGGACAGAAGGCAGGGTTTCAGTAAATGCTCTTAATACAAATTTCTCTTATCATCCATGGACTGACACAGTGTCTCTTTACACTTTACACGTGGGTTATGTCCCTGCTTGCAGGAGAAGACCTAGGCAGAATGTGAGATGTTATACATACATTCTAAAAGCCAGAGCTGAACAGCCCCACCCAGGGGGCGGTCCCTCCGGGCATAACCCTCCCACTACAGTCAGCAGACTTCAGTTTTTTTCTGCCTAGCAGAAGGAGAAGACGTGGCTCCCTCAGGAGCCAGTCTCCTGACCTATTTTATTCCTTTTTGGAATTCTTTTTTATTTTATTTTTGAGAATCTTCTATCAACTGTCGGCTGGGCAACAGGTTGGGTACAAGATATCCTCGTAGTCTTCCCTGTCCGACCATCGAGCGTGCTGATCCTCGCCTTCTGTGCGTGAGACTCAGTTCACGACGGGCCCCATGACTCCAGGGGTGGCCGGGTTTGCTTTCATGCTCCCACGGTCCTCTCAAGACTGAACAGCTCCTGACTGACTGTATCTTTCGCGGTGGACCGGGCCGACAGCTACTCAGTACTGCACTGTGATAGTCCTGTCAGAAACACCAGTGTGTCCCTCAGGGGACGGGTAAGTAGTCTCTCCTGCCTGCAGGTGAGTACAAAGGGCTGTGTGTTTCTCTGTGGGGGATTTTCCCTGTCTCCCCCTGTATTTTATTGTCGCTCTCTGTCACCATTACTGGCGCTGACTGTGTGGGGTGCTTGGGGGTCACACTGTTCTTGGGGGGCTCATGCTGGTCTGCAATGTATGCCTTGGGGCTTTTTTGTGTGTTTTTTTTTTTTTTTTGGGGCCTGAGCGCCGAGTGGCGCTGTGCGTGTGTGCTGTTTCATTTTAACTGCGTCATGGCGGCCATCTTGCCGCGGATCGCCTCAGTGAAGTGCGGGGGCCATTTTCTTGTAGCCCGCGCGCTTTTCAGCACTAGTTTGGCCTCTAGCGCTGCTATAGCAGCGCGAATCTCCTCACAGTCTCCTCACAGCTTACCAGCGCTGACACAGCGCGGTACAGACAGCGGAACTAAGCGGTCCCTGGTCCGGTTTGGTGAGTCCCCTGGGCGCCCCCTCCTCAGTCAGCACAGCCTGTGGGTGGACTTTTTATCTGAGAGAGTCTCAGAGAGGGACAATATGGAGTCTGTGTCACCAGCTTCCCCTAAAAATGTCAGTGGCAACAGGCAGTGCTTCAGCACTGCGGTCCCTATGGACCTGTTGTGGGCAGCCCTGGAATCAATTTCTGACCAGGATGGGAGCTGTGTGCAAGCGCAAGGTGCAAAAAGGCGCCCTCTACCCACTTTATCTACTCGAGGGCAGTGCGCTGATTCAGATATGGGCCTAGCCACTATCGCTCAGGACCCTAGTTCTGAATGTATGGATGGTTTTGAACAGGACATTCCTTATGAGGGAAACTCCAGTTCTGAGTCAGTAAATGACAGGGCGCTTGTTAGTGTGCTCATGACTGCGGTGAGGGACACTCTCAAGCTCAAATGCTGCGGATGCAGAACCTCAGGCGGATACTGTCTCCTTTGGTTCTTTTAAGGCCAGGCCTTCTAAAGGGGTTTTTTCCATTGTACTTTCTTTGACCAGCTCATTGATAAGGTCTGGGAAAAGCCGCAGAAGAATTTTTTTATGGTCCCGCGGCGTTTGTCTATCAGGTACCCCTTGAAGATGCCCTACTTAAAAAGTGGGCTTCTCCCCCAGTGGTCGACCCTCCAGTCGCCCGGTTGAACAAGGCCATCACTCTCCCGATGGAGGGGACTCCTGCATTTGAGGACCCCACTGACAGGAGGTCAGAAGTGGTGAGCAGAACCATGTTTGCCTTGTTGGGATCTGCCCTACGACCTGTGGTAGCGGCGACCCTTGTGTCTAAAACACTTACAGGTTGGGCAAAAATGTTGCACCTAGCTGTACAGGAGCATATTCTTCCTCCAGACACAGTTGCTCTGGCCCACCAACTGGTTCAGGGCCTGGTTTCTGTGTGCGACGCCACGCTGAACGCGGCCCCTTTAATATCCAGGGCCTCTGTCTCGGCGGTGGTATTGCGTCGTCTTATCTGGTTGAAATGCTGGTCTGCTGACCTAGCCTTAGGAAGCTCCTGACGGATCTACTATTTTAAAGGCAGTAGACCTTTCGGTGCTGCTCTGGATGACATCGTCATGGATGTCACGGGAGGTAAACGCACTCTTCTTCCTTAGACTAGCAAGGGTGAGGAGGCCCGCCGCAAACAGGGGCCTTCCTTTCCAGCAAAACAGGGTTTTTTTCGTCAGTCAGAGTCCACAGGTAGGCCCTCTCAGACTGACGGCAGTGCGGCTGGTGGGCACAAGTGCCCCTGGGTGCGTAAGCCAAACAAGCGGCTCCCAAGCCCGCCTCCGCGTGAAGTCTTTCCTCCGCCCGACTCTGGGGTGGGGGGACGACTTCGCAGGTTCACGGATCGGTGGACCTCCCGAATCTCCGACTGGTGGGTGTGCGAGGTGGTCACCTCAGGTTATAGGATAATATTCCGATCCTGGCCCCCACACAGATTCTTTCCCTTGAATCTTCCTCTCCTTCCTACCTGTCGGGCAGCCCTCTTGGGGGCTGTACAGGATTTGATCAGGTCCGGAGTGATTGTGCCGGTTCCGTCACAGGAGAGTTTTCAGGGATTCTGCTCGAATCTGTTTGTCGTCCCAAAAATAGGACGTGGTTTGACCTATCCTGGACCTCAAGGCCCTGAATGCCTTCGAGAAGGTGCAGAAATTCCGCATGGGATCCATTCGCACGGTGATCGCTACACTCCACCAAAGGAATTTTCTTCTGGCGTCCTTGGACTTCAAGGACGCCTACTTGCATGTTCCGATCTGCGCAAGTCACCAGAAGTTTCTGCGCCTTGCGATCAGCGAAGTCCACTCTCGATTGTGGCTCTTCCTTTCGGCCTTGCCTCGGCACTAAGGGTGTTCACCAAGGTGCTTGCTCCGGTTCTAGCCTTCTGTTACAGCGAGGTATTGCTGTCGTGGGCTATCTGGACGGTCTTCTGCTATGAGCAGAAAGTGGCTCAGACTTAGAGGAAAGGTGACTATCGTCAATTAGACCCTCAGGGACTTCGGGTGGTTCCTGAACATTCAGGAGTCAGTCCTGGTCCCGACTCAGTGTCTGGAGTCTCTAGTTCTGGTTCTGGACTCCTTGGAGGCAAAGGTATCCTACCTCTGGAGAAGTTGCTGACACTTCAGTCTGCGGTGCGGGTGCTGACATCCCGAACATGGTTGTCAATCCGTTGTTTGCATGAGAGTCCCGGGACTCCTGGTGGCCTCCTTCGCGGCCATTCCGTATGCCCAATCACACACCAGGGCATTGCAGAAGGAGATCTTGTCCACCTGGGACAAATCCCCGTTGTCCTTGGATCTTCGGATCCAGGTGATTCACCTGGTCAGGGCGTCCCTGACAGGGTGGTTGGGACCCTCGGCTCTTCGGTCCGGAAAGTCGTTCCCCTCCCATCCAATGGACGGTACTCACGACGGACGCCAGCCTGACGGGCTGGGGTGGAGTCTGGGGAGTCCTGTCGGCTCAAGGCCTTGGACTCCGGACGAGCCCGTTTACCAATCGCTGTTCTGGAAATGCGGGCCATCAGACTGTGTCTCTCCTCAGGTCGGAGAGAGTACGGGGTCGCTCCATCAGGAGCCAGTCGGACAACGCCACGGCGGTGGCGTATGTAAACCATCACGGGGGGACTCGGAGCTCAGCTGCGGCTTCCGAGGTAATCCGTATCCTGAAGTGGGCCGGAAGAAACGTGCCGGCTCTGTAGGGGCGGACTATCTGAGTCGCCAATCGGCAGACGCCGGACCAGGAAGAGTGGTCCTTGCATATTTCAACTCCTTTGCCGACGGGGGGGCACGTCGGATGTGGACCTGATGGCCTCTCGACTCAGTCGCAAGGGTCGAGGTTGTGGCCAGATCCAGGGATCCTTGGGCGATGACTCGGATGCGTTGGTGGCCCCATAGGGTCCTTATCGCCTGATATAAACTCCGGTGATCCTAATTGTTCCGGATTGGCCTCAGCGTCACTGGTACGCTGATCTGGTACGTCTCGTTGCGGACGTTCCCTGGCGGTTGCCGATGAGGGAGGACCTTCAGTCTCAAGGTCCTATGTTTCATCCGGCTTACAGTCTCTGGCTTTAACGGCAGAGCTGTTTAAAGCCAGGTGTTGAGGGACCGAGGTCTCTCGGACTCTGTCATTTTGACCATGTTAAGGACACGGAAGTCTTCCTCCAGGCATATCTATCACCGTGCCTGGAAAGCTTATATCGCCATATGCAAAGCGCTGGACTGGCGTCCTCGGACGTATTCCGTCCCCAGAATCCTGCGTCCTCTACAGTGTGGAGTGACCCAAAAGCTTGCTTTGAGTACCATCAAGGATCAGATTTCGGCATTGGCCGTCTTCTTTCAGCGACCTCTAGCGGGTCATTTCTTGGTTAGCACCTTGTGTTGGGGGTTCGCCATGTGCTCCCTCCTGTCAAGCCTTCTCTCCCACCGTGGGATCTGAGTTTGGTGCTCTAGGTGCTCCAGGAACCTCCTTTTTGGGAATATCCGGGATATTCCTCTCTTGTCTTGTCTCAGAAGGTGGCCTTTTAGTGGCAATCACTTCTGTTTGACGAGTGTCTGAGTTGGCGGCTTTGTCCTGCAAGTCGCCATATTTAGTCATCCATAAGGATAAGGCGGTGTTGCATCCGTGACCTTCCCTTTTGCCAAAGGTGGTGTCTACCTTTCACCTACATGAGGACATTGTCCTCCCGTCCTTGTGTCCTCACCCATCGCATCCCAGAGAGTTTGCGCTGCACATATTGGATGTGGTACGAGCCTTACGGGTGTACCTGTCTGCTACTGCTTCTATTCGGAAGTCCGACTCACTGTTTGTGACTGCCCCTGGTCCATAACAGGGCCAAGCGGTTTCGTCTGCCATCATTTTTAGGGGAATCAGACAAACCGTCATTCAAGCCTATGCTCTCAAAGGGCGGGCGCCTCCCTTTCCGGTTACGGCGCATTCCACCAGGGCAATTGGTGCTTCCTGGGTTTTCCGACATCAAGCGTCGGTTGCACAAGTGTGCAAGGCGGCGACCTGGTCGTCTGTTCATACCTTTTTAAGTTTTTTATAAGGTTGATGTGGCTGCATCTTCGGATGCTTCCTTCGGCCGCAGGGTGCTGCAGGCCGCTGTTTAAAGTTGCGACTCCTCCGTTGAGGAGATCTGCCTTCTTGGAGTAAATGTTTTTGGTTTTTCCATTTATACTGCTCCCATCCCTCTTGACACTGCTTTGGAACATCCCACGTGTAAAGTGTAAAGAGACACCGTGTCAGTCCATGGATGATAAGAGAAAATAGGATTTACTCTTTCGTCCATGGACCGACACAGCTTCTCTATTGACAAAGTGGGTATTATCCGTTAATTAGGAGTGACTAGGCAGAAAAACTTGTAAAAAGTGTTGCATCACACCTTCTACAGTACCGCCCAGGGGGCGGACCCTCTGGGTATACCCTCTCAGTCTGCACATCGCAGATCACATCAGTTTTTTTCTGTCTAGCAAGGAGTAGGACATGGCTCCCTTCGGGCCCATTGGTCCGGGGAAAAAAGATATATATATATATATATATATATATATATATATTTTTTTTTTTGCTACATTTGTTGTTTCCTGCGATCTTCGATCAACTGCCGACTTGGTGACAGGCTGGATCCTCGATCCTTGTAGTCTCCCCAGTTTCGGCCATCGAGCGTGTGCCGACCCTAGCTACGCGCTGGGTTTTCCACGACATGCCCGTCACTCCACGGGTGGCCGGTGAGCCTACGCTCCGGGGCCTGTATCGGACCGCTCAGCTTCGGCTGACCTTACGGCCGAGTCGCAGCAGCCTGGCCGGTGAGCTTACGCTCCAAGGCTTGCATCGGACCGCTCAGCTTCGGCTGACCTTACGGCCGAGTCGCAGCAGCCTGTCCGGTGAGCGTCATGCTCCAGGGCATACATATGATCGTCCCTTCTGGGTCCAATCACAGCATGCCTGGCCAACAGTCACCTTCCGTGCGCGGACGATGATCTGTTTGGAATGTCTTCCAGCAGAATACATGCAGGATAGGTAAGTAAAACTCCCCTGCCTCGGCTGGGTGATTTAGCTGGACATTCCTGGAGAGATCAAGTAAGTGGTTGTGGCCCCTTTCTTCCCTCTCTCCCTGTCTTTCCCTCCTCCCTGGGCTTCTAGCTAAAGGGTTGCTGGGTGCTGGGGGTCACCTAGGGGGTCCCACTGGAGCGGGGCTGGCTGTAACTAACATTTAAAAGAAATGTCATTTTTTGCTTACCTGTGTTTCTGTGTCTCCATGCTGTCGGCGGCCATTTTGAGGTGGTCCATGCCAAGTTTGGCCTCTTGTAACTGCCTGGCGGCCATCTTCCTGTGGTTCGGGCACACCCACTGGCCCCTATCAGGTGATCGGCGGCCATGTTTGTCCACCCTGTATGCAGATATTGCCGTTCGGCGGCCATCTTTTTGTGGGCTATGGCTGCCTGACCTCTATCTTCTGTCGGCGGCCATTTTCTTAGAGCCCACATTATCTTCCATACAGACGTTTTTGGCAACCATTTTGCGAGAGCCTCCGGCCTCTAGGGTGCATTACACTGGCGCGAAAATTCACACAGGAAGTGCTGATAAAAGAAGCAGACTGACACAGCAGCAAGGGGACAGCATCACAGGCGCAGCATAGCAGTACCTATCCAGGGTGGTGAGTCCTCTGGGTAACCCAGCATCTCTGCAGCACAGGAGGGTGGCCTATTGATATCTTGCCTGGAGCCCTGTGAGTGTCAGCGTGTGGTCAGCATGGCATCTGAGCCAGAGGTCTTCTCCCCTGAAACACCAGATTTAGCAGCTGGTGTCCCTGAGGTGTCTATGGACGCTATGTCGGCAATCCTAGAGGCGTTTGCTGCCAGGGTGGAAGCAGCACACGGGAATACAGGGGGTAATAAACGCCCCCGTCCCCTGCAATCTTCTGGGGATATTTCTGATGCAGAACCAGGTCCAGCTACGGCTCATGGCCCAGATTCTGATGCATCAGAGACTGCAGACCGTGACCGATCGGACAGTGAGGAGGACTCCAAGTCCAGGTCAGTACGCGAGACGGCTTTGGTATCTGACCTTATTACTGCAGTGCGGGATACACTAAAGTTGGAAAGGACTGAAGAAGTAGCAGATACTCCAGTCCCCTTTGGGTTTCGTAAACCTGCCTGCACTGCTAAGGTGTTCCCTTGTGTGTCTTATTTTGACAAACTCTTATACAAGGAATGGGAGAACCCACTGAGGGTCTTTACAGCCCCAAAGAGGTTTGCAGTACGGTACCCCTTTGAGGAGAGTTTTCTGAAGATATGGACCTCTCCCCCTATAGTGGACCCTTCGGTGTCCAGACTTAATAGAGCCACCACTATTCCAGTAGAAGGGGCTCCTGTTTTCAAGGACCCTGTGGATAAGAAGGCTGAAGCACTCGCTCGCTACCTATACTCAGTGGTAGGCTCGGCAGTACGCCCGGCATTGGCGGGGGCCCTAGTGTCTCAGACACTTACTGAATGGGCAAAATTGCTACTCCAGGGGTTAAAGGAGCGAGATGCTCCTCCTAATGAGATAACTTTGGCCGACCAGTTGGTCCAGGGCCTTAAGTTTGTCTGCGAGTCAGACATGGATACTATTCCCCTGCTGTCAAGAGCTTCGGTTTATGCAGTAGCAATACGCCGCCTGATCTGGCTAAAGGGCTGGTCTGCGGACCAGACTTTCAAGAAAGCCCTATTGGATCTGCCTTTTAAGGGCGACAGACTTTTTGGGGCTTCTCTGGATGACATCATCAAGGATGCCACAGGAGGTAAAAGCACTTTGCTTCCCCAAACTAGCAAGGGTAAGGGACCACGCCAAGGGCAAGGGCCCTCCTTTACTGCACGTAAGCGGTTTTTTCGCCCCCTTAAGGCGACAGGGAAAAGACCCCAGGCCGATAAAGCGCCTGCCCAAGGACAAAAGCGTCCTTGGTCCCGCAGACCCAACAAGCCTGCGGACAAATCTGCGTCCACATGAAGGTCCGCCCCCACCCAGCTCTCGGGTGGGGGGACGTCTTCGCAAATTCGCGACTCAGTGGACTGCTCTAGTCTCCGACAGGTGGGTTTGCGAAGTAATCTCCTCAGGCTACAAGATAGAATTTCTCTCTTGTCCACCAGACAGATTCATCACCTCCAATCTCCAGCTACTACCGACCCGTCGGGAGGCCCTGTATGGGGGCGGTCCAGGGTCTACTGGAACGCGGGGTAGTTATTCCAGTTCCAGAACAGGAACGGGGTCAGGGTTTTTACTCAAATCTGTTCATTGTGCCAAAGAAGGAGGGGGTTCGTCCAATCTTGGATCTCAGAGCCCTCAATTGCTTTGTGAAGGTACAAAGATTTCGGATGGAGTCGGTTCGATCCGTAGTCACGGCTCTCCATCTGGGGGACTTTCTGGCCTCCTTGGACATCAAGGACGCATACCTGCATGTCCCCATATACTCCAGACACCAGAGGTTTCTGCGATTTGCTATCGGGAAGAACCACTACCAGTTTGTGGCCCTCCCGTTTGGCCTTGCCTCAGCACCCAGGACGTTCACCAAGGTGCTCGCTCCGATTCTGGCACTTCTAAGACAGCGGGGTATCGCTATCACAGGTTACTTGGACGACCTTCTGCTGAAGGCCCCTTCAAGCTCAGAATTAGAGGTAAGCGTGTCCATTACCTGTCAGACTCTTCGAGACTGTGGTTGGATACTAAACACGCAAAAGTCAGTATTGGTGCCCACTCAACGCCTAGTGTACCTGGGGTTGATTCTGGATTCCTCAGAGGCAAATGTATTCCTCCCGGTGGAGAAGTTGCAGACCCTCCGGGCTGCAGTACGGCAGCTGACTTCCAGGAATTGGTCGTCACTCCGTTTTTGCATGCGAGTGTTGGGCCTCGTGGTAGCCTCCTTCGAGGCGGTCCCATATGCTCAATACCACACTTGAGTGTTACAGAAGGAAGTTCTGTCCAGATGGAACAGATGCCCTTCATCTCTGGATTATCAAATCCGAGTGAGCCACCTAGTCAGGAGATCCCTGGTATGGTGGCTGACAGCACCGGCTCTAATGGCCGGGAAGTCATTTCTTCCGGTTTACTGGATAGTGATCACGACGGACGCCAGCCTTACAGGTTGGGGGGGGAGTCTGGGGTGTCCAGTCGGCGCAAGGTCGCTGGACCCCAGAGGAAGCCCTCCTGCCGATCAATGTCCTGGAGATCCGGGCGATCAAGCTGTGCCTCTTCAAATGGTCTCAGAGACTGCAAGGGCGTCCAGTCAGGATCCAGTCAGACAACGCCACAGCAGTGGCATATGTCAATCATCAATGAGGAACAAGAAGCTCAGCTGCAGCATCGGAGATCGCTCGCATCCTGAAGTGGGCAGAGAGGAGCGTACCGGCACTGTCGGCCGTGTACATTCCGGGTGTGGAAAACTGGCAGGCGGACTACTTGAGCCGCCAGATGCTGGACCAGGGAGAATGGTCCTTACACCCGGAGGTGTTCCAACTCCTCTGCCAAAGATGGGGCACACCAGACGTAGATCTTCTGGCTTCCCGACTCAATCGGAAGGTATTGAGGTTTGTGGCCCGGTCAAGAGACCCATGGGCAGACGCAACGGACGCGTTGGTAGCATCGTGGGGTCAGTATCGGCTAATCTATGCCTTCCCTCCCTTAAGGCTTCTTCCTCTTCTGCTCCGCAGAGTGGAGGCAGAGGGAATTCCAATGATCCTAATCGCTCCAGATTGGCCTCAGCGTCCTTGGTACGCCGATCTAGTACGTCTGGTAGCAGACGTCCCCTGGCGCCTACCACTACGGAAGGACCTGCTATCGCAAGGTCCCATATTCCATCCTGCTTTACAGTCATTGGCTTTAACGGCATGGCTGTTGAGAACCAGGTACTGAGAGATCGGGGCCTGTCAGACTCAGTAATCTCTACTATGAGAAGTGCTCGGAAACCGTCCTCTAGGAAGGTTTATCACCGCACTTGGAGGGCCTACATCTCCATGTGTGAGGAAATGAAATGGCATCCACGTACCTATTTGGTTTCCAGAATCCTGCTGTTTTTACAGCATGGGGTAGACCAAAGGCTTGCCCTAAGTACGATTAAGGGACAGATATCTGCCCTGGCTGTCTTTTTTCAGCGACCCCTGGCGACTCACTCTCTCGTGAGTACATTTGTGCAGGGGGTTCGACATGTGGCCCCTCCGGTCCGGCCCCCGTTACCTCCGTGGGACTTGAACCTGGTCCTCTCGGTGCTTCAGAAGGCACCGTTTGAGAATATTAGAGATATTCCCCTGTTGACACTTTCTCAGAAAGTGGTCTTTTTGGTGGCTGTTACGTCAGTTAGACGAGTCTCTGAGCTGGCAGCCCTGTCCTGCAAGGCTCCCTATTTGATTTTCCACAAGGATAAGGTGGTGCTGCGGCCGCAGCCTTCCTTTCTTCCGAAAGTCGTTTCGGCTTTTCATCTCAACGAAGACATTGTACTTCCATCCTTGTGTCCTCAGCCGTTGAATCCTAAGGAGTCGGCGTTGCATTCCTTGGACGTTGTCCGAGCTTTGAGAGTATACATATCTGCTACTTCCCTGTTCCGGAAGTCAGACTCACTGTTTGTTTCGGTGGCTGGTCCCAAGAAGGGCCAAGCAGTCTCATCGGCCACCATCTCTAGGTAGATCCGACAGATAGTAATCCAGGCTTACGCCTTAAAGGGTCAGGCGCCCCCCTTTCCTGTCACGGCGCATTCGACCAGGGCAATAGGTGCCTCTTGGGCTTTCCGACATCAAGCGTCTGTTTCCCAACTATGTAAAGCGGCGACTTGGTCGTCCACTCACACTTTCACAAAATTCTACAAAGTTGATGTAGGTGCATCTTCGGATGCCTCTTTCGGCCGCAAGGTTTTGCAGGCGGCTGTTTAGAGTTGCAACTCCTCCGTTGGAGGAGTGCTGTTTTGTGTTTTGGGGTGAAGTTTGTTTTTATGCTGTTACCACCCCTCGTTTTTTCTCTGACACTGCTTTGGGACGTCCCACTTTGTCAATAGAGAAGCTGTGTCGGTCCATGGACGAAAGAGTAAATAGGATTTTTTACTCACCGTAAAATCCTTTTCTCTGAGTCCATGGACCGACACAGCACCCACCCCTCCTTTTAAGTTTGTACTGCTTTTTGACGAACTGATCTGCGATGTGCAGACTGAGAGGGTATACCCAGAGGGTCCGCCCCCTGCGCGGTACTGTAGAAGGTGTGATGCAACACTTTTTACACGTTTTTCTGCCTAGTCACTCCTAATTAACGGATAATACCCACTTTGTCAATAGAGAAGCTGTGTCGGTCCATGGACTCAGAGAAAAGGATTTTACGGTGAGTAAAAAATCCTATTTTTTGTGCTCGCCGTAAAATCCTTTTCTCTGACATCCATGGACTGACACGGCACCCACCCTTCCTTTTTAAGTTTGTACTGCTTTGTTACGAACTGAAGTCTGCTGACTGTAGTGGGATGGTTATGCCCGGAGGGACCGCCCCCTGGGTGGGGCTGTTCAGCTCTGGCTTTTAGAATGTATGTATAACATCTCACATTCTGCCTAGGTCTTCTCCTGCAAGCAGGGACATAACCCACGTGTAAAGTGTAAAGAGACACCGTGTCAGTCCATGGATGTCAGAGAAAAGGATTTTACGGTGAGTACAAAAAATCCTATTTTTGTGGCTTTCTGATTGATTTGTGGTCTATCAGGTGGCAACAGAGTCCCTTAAACCACTTGCCGACCGCCTCCTGTACATTTACGTCGGCAGAATGGCACGGACAGGCACATAAACGTACCTGTACGTCCCCTTTTAAGTGCCTGTCCGTGTGGCCGTGAGCGCGCCGCCGGGGGTGCGCTCACGACCCTGCCGCCGTCCCTGTGACTCGATCGCCGCCGGCATCCCCGCGATTGTCTCACGGAGGTATAGAGCAGGGAGATGCTTGTCATTACTATAAAAAAAAAAAAAAAATTTTAATAAAAATGCCATAAAACTATCCCCTATTTTGTAAACGCTATAACTTTTGTGCAAATTAATCAATAATAAACTGCGATTTGCGTTTTTTTTTTTTTTTTTACCAAAAATATGTAGAAGAATACGTATCGGCCTAAACCGAGGGGGGAAAAAAAATGTTTATATATATTTTTGGGGGATATTTCTTATAGCAAAAAGTAAAAAATATTGAAAAGTTTATAGCGCAAAAAATAATAAACGCAGAGGTGATCAAATACCACCAAAAGAAAGCTCTATTTGTGGGAAAAAAAGGACGTCAATTTTGTTTGGGAGCCACGTCTCACAACCGCGCAATTGTCAGTTAAAGCGACACAGTGCCGAATCGCAAAAAGGGGCCTGGTCTTTAGCCAGCCAAAATGGTCTGGGGCTTAAAGGGGTTGTAAAGGTTTGTTTTTTATTTTTTTAATAGGTTCCTTTAAGCTCGTGCATTGTTGGTTCACTTACCTTTTCCTTTTGATTTACCTTCTAAATGTTTTTTTTCTTTTTCTGAATTTCTCACTTCCTGTTTCTCCTCACTAAACTTCACACCATCATCCGAGTGTTTAGTCAGCCAGAACAGCTTACTGAGGAGGAACAGGAAGTGAGAAATTCAGACAAAGAAAACAAATATTTAGAAGGGAAATCTAAGGAAAAGGTAAGTGAACCAACAATGCACTAGCTTAAAGGAACCTATTTAGAAAATAAAAAACGAACCTTTACAACCCCTTTAAGTGGTTAAAGCAGTGGTTCTCAACTCCTGTCCTCAGGACCCACTAACAGGCCGGATTCTAAGTATAACTTTGGGGAGATGCAGACTAGAATACTTATAAAAAAGCAGTGCAGCGCTAAAGACTAAACTAAAAATGGCATCAAATGTCCAAAACAATATGCAGCAAGATGAGGCCAGAGGATGTTGAAAGGCAACAAAGGTGCAGAACTTCTTAGGTGGAAAATGGGATGCTTCAATCAATCACCATACATCCAGACATAAGTGTCTCCTCCCCCTGAAGTACAAACCGCTCACCTGAACAAATGGACCTCTGCGCAAACAGAAGGTCAATCACGCTGTCCCTTGACTAGGGTAGTGCTAAGATGTCTTCACGTAAGGTCCTTCTCTAAGACTCCTCAGTCGATAAATGGTCTCCAAAACTCGCTCATATAAAGAATGGATCGTGTAAAAATATAAAGGAAACGCATAGTGCTCTCCGTATGTAAAAGCAACACATTTAATAAGATGAAGTAAAATTACTCACAAACACGGCACTATAACCTAGTGCACGGCATGAAGTTCATATAAAAGAACCAGGTAGGTGGCTGTCCTGACATCATTATAAGCCCCCCGCACGCGTATCGTCCGTGGTACAGGACTTCCTCAACGGATATGGAAAGGGCTAGTGTGTCAGTGCTAAATTCATAACATTGATTCCTGGTTCAATCAATTACATGTCCCGCCCACTCCCAGCAAGAGGACTGCCCATCACAGGTGATGCGGGTAACACAATCCCTCACATCAACATAAACATAACAACATTTATAGAGATGCAGCACTCTCCTCAATACTATAAGACTCTCCTGCATCATATTAGAGATCAATGCATTAACAGTAACCAGAAAAACAAGCAGCATGTAACATCCTGCAAAGATCTATTAAAATGGGCAGTGTGTACATCGGATGCCAGAAAGGGGATAATATCAGATCCCTTACTATCCTAATGCTGGTATCACTAACCATTCGTAAAGCTGCCCGCTTCCTCTCCACCATGTCTGCAGCAGGATAAACAAGAAAACAAAAGTCCTCATTGGCGACGATGCCGTCCTCCATACCGCTCGTCATAGGGGGCGGCGCAATCAGTACGTCACATGACTAGATGGACGTACAATTACATGACGCACCATCACCAAGGAGACCAACAAATCCTTCAGGGCTCACCCACCGCGTCCATACAGCGCAAATGACATCTTAGGCAGATAAACAAAAAGGAAAGAAATCTGACTAACTGGCAACACAGATCCTGCCCCAACCATTAGGGTGATTACGAGTAATAGAGCGCTGGAAGTAACTAATTTGTTACTGACAACAACTGCATGAAAGAGTCATGCAATCAGACAGGACCATAGGGAAAGTATAATGGACATGAAAAACTTATATATAAAAATAAAGAAATGCCAGAATAATAGAACAAACCATGTCCATACTGACAGTGCCACATAGAGTACATAGAACTGATCACAGACTGATAGTTGCAAATAATGGATACAATGAGCAACAACCAATAAGTATGGTAAAATACAAATCCCCATACACAGGACTAAATTCCTCATACATAGCAACTAAAGTCCCACCCAGAATGGAGGGACCAGAGACCTAACAATAAGCCTCACCCTCAGCAAAAATGAATAAAATCGGACGTCAGCACAGCCACCCAACCGGTTTACAATAAGTACATAAAAATTTATAAAAAATATGAATAAAAATATTAAAGTATTAATAGTATTAAAATATTAATAAAGTTGAAAGGCAACCTTTTGTTGCCTTTCAACATCCTCTGGCCTCATCTTGCTGCATATTGTTTTGGACTTTTGATGCCATTTTTAGTTTAGTCTTTAGCGCTGCACTGCTTTTTTATATGTACTCTATTCAAGGACTTTTATATTGACCTTTCAGTGTTCAGCTGCTTTTATTAGAGGTTAGTTTTTGCGCGGTCTGATTTTCCTTTTATGTCAGACTAGAATACTGCAATCACTGAGCAGCAAATTATATCACCTGTGATGTATTTCAGTTATCTTGCAAACCTGGCCTGTTAGTGGGGCCCGAGGACAGGGGTTGAGAACCACTGCTTTAAAGTGTGTGTCTGGGTAACATAGAAAAATAAAAGTACACAATAATGCCTATTTGTCATGTGTCCAATGAGTTTTTGACCTTCTGTTTCACTGACAACACAGAGCCTCTGCTTCACTAAAATCCTAAGCAGTGTTTTCAGCTCTGCCTAGCTGACTCCTAAATGACAGAACACTTCTCCCTCTTCATTTCTATAACCTAAGGGGGAAGTGTTCTGTAGTTCATCAGTCTTGGCAAGTGTAAAAATATGAGGGTGCCACAGGTTAGTGCAAATTCAGTAAATGTTTATTAATCTTGGTAAAAGGTCAGAAGACAGACACATTTTGGGGGCTCAGGTTCCCCCTTTATCAGGGTTGTCCATGTATTTGTACTTTTTAGTGACGCATATATAAGGTCTTCTATTGCTACAAACTTTTATCCAATGTTTAGTAAACCATATTTATTATGTGTTCACAGTTTTTAGATACAGGCGGTCCCCGGGTTACAAACAAGATGAGGTCTGTAAGTTTGTTCTGTTGAATCTATTTGGAAGTCGGAGCAGGTAAATTTTTTAAGTGTAGCTCCAGCCAAAAAATCTATTTTTAAGCTTTTTGGAAAACATAGGGAAGGTTATCATCCCTGTAACGTTTGTTTTGCTGTCTGTGGCACCTATTCAGAACATTTCACCTCACTTTCTGTCCCAATGACAAATGGATTTTGAAAATTTTAGGTTGTTGTGGAAACAAGCCTTGGTGATAAAGCATCAGTGAAGGTACCTTTTTCCCATGATAACTCTTACAGGAGTGAATTTCCCTTCCTAGGGGTAGATTTCCTCTCACTTCCTGTTGTCTCCTTCCGTTTGTAAGCAGGAGTCATTTGTAAGTCGGATGTTTGAAACTAGGGGACCGCCTGTATTCTTATGATTTTATATGATTTTGTGTCATCTTGTTTCTCAGCCCCGATGAAGGGGTAGCCCCCAAACACATTGAATTTGCCTTCTGACTTTTTCCAAGATTAATAAAGTATTTTTGGACTTGCACTAACCTGTGGTGCTCTTGTATAATTCTGAAATGTTTTAAATGGATTAAAATGGGGCAAGTGCATTGAACTGCCAAAGCTTTATATAGACCAAGAAAACTTGGGGTCAGTTAAGAATATCAATGAACGTTGACTTCAGTCACATGGAGACCTGAGCTAAAATGATGAACATCTGGCCAAATAAGACTCTGGACTGCACTTAATAATTTCAAATGAGTATTTTAAATATAGAGCGTTAGTTCCCCCCCCCCCCCTAAAATGCCCCCATTTGCTTTTTAAATACAGTATTCTCTTATTTTTAGTATTTTTCATATTTTGAGTTTGTTGAACTTTGGCCTGAATCACACATGATCCTAGAGCTGTTGTAAGCTCTGTCACGCTACAGACCGGGCCTTCAGACTTTGTAAGCCATGGTGGATTTCCTCATGAATTTTGACAATCGTCTTTCTGTGGATTAGGGCCCGTGAACATGGCTATACTCAGCTGTTTACCTCGGTCATGTTTTGTTAAAAAAAAAAAAAAAAGAACAATGCATGGTAGCTAGAGAACTATTTTCTGTTCAAACGCTCTTTTTGCTGTGTGCACACACATCTTCATAAACAAATATCAACATGATATGGGCAAAAAAATGTTTTCTTGTCACTGCAGTCCAAAATGAACGTCTATTTTGACCCACTAATGATCAGAAAAAGGACATTCTTTATTCATAAAAGAAAAAACATTCTTTTCATAAGAATTTTCTTTCAAAATTCTACCCATCTATGGCCTGCTTAGTAAGTCCAATGTGGCTCTGATGTTGTTTCTGGGCATGCTACCTTGAAGGTCCAACTTTTACCGATTTTTATCTCCTAATATCCTAACCCCCCTTCTTCCCAAAAAAAAAAAAAAAAGTTGCTATTTTGCAAAAGTGTATAGTAGCCTTTTGATTTTCTCTAATCCTACACGGTATTTGCAGTTTTGGTGTAATAGTGTTCCTGGTCACCACTACCTGTTTGGACTTGGAGCACACTTGTCATTGTGACCTCAACCATTAATCTCCTGGTTGCTAGTAGATATATCCTGCTGCAATACTATATATCCTCTGCATCTAGTAAAGAATGTAAATGGTTCTAAACCGATGCAAGCATTAATAAAGTGTGCCAGTTCTGACTCCATGTCTATTGATCGTGATCTTGCCCAAGGACACCTTATTCTTCAGTGGCCCTAGCCAGTACTTAGTAAAAAGCACATTCCTCTTCAGGTTGTTAATATTTGCAGGTTGCCCATTTAAATCCAGGACATGGGCTTCCAGGTGAGCAGCCAGCCCACACGTCTATGTTGTAGGTAGACATATTTAGTTTAAATGCTTATATTTAGAACGGTTTACATTATTACTACGGAGTATAAAACAAACTCTTCCAATTGGTCTATTAATCTGTAATGTTTTGTTTTTCTCTTCCAGTGTTAATGAACTATATGTAGATGATCCTGATAAGGAGAGTGGGGGTAAAATAGATGTAAGACTGAACATCAGCCTACCCAACCTCAACTGTGACTGTAAGTATTTTGCCAATAAAGTCTATTGTATGGTTTGTGGCTTCTGCCTCTGCAGACTTCTAAATAATTATTCCAGGCAAGATGGGAAACCTTTTCAACTGAACCATTTAAGCCGGCCATAGATGGTTAGAATCTCGGCCAGTTCAGCAGGATTTGGCTGAGATTCTAACCAAGTATGGGCAGGCTGAATGTACCCAAGTTGATCGATTGGCAGGCTGGATGTACCCAAGTTGATCAGACTTTTCATGCCATTACTGCTAGCGGCTGTTATAACCACTAACCATAATCACTGTGCTCCCACACGCTTCCCCCTACACAACAACCTGCCAGGAGAACACAATGGGATGGGAGGGAGGGATTCCCCATCAACACTGATTGTGTTGATGGGGGAATCCTTTTTTTTTTTTTTTTTTTCTTTCCTGCAACCACGGATCTGTGGCCGGCTTTGCTTTACAATGTTGAGTACATGAATGTCATCAGTCTTGAATTCAAAGCTGCGTACAGCTTTGAGGCTTTGATAAAACCCACAACCCTAAAAACTGCTGTTTGTGTACAGGTGGGATCTAATACGGGCATTTGCTAAATGGCTAAAGCGTCACTGTTCCTGCTCATGTGATTGACGTTTTGTACACATGTACTTTGAACTTTATAGCATTTATCTGTTAGTAGGCCTAGTCGTTGTCTAAATGTCATTGTTTTGTTTTTTCTATGGAACTTGTATTGTATTGTCTTTCAGTAGTGGGCCTGGATATTCAGGATGAAATGGGCAGACATGAAGTTGGACATATTGATAATTCCATGAAGATTCCCCTCAATAACGGCAATGGTTGCCGGTTTGAAGGACAGTTTACTATAAACAAGGTAAGGTGCTTCCGTCTCTAGTGGTTGTTTTCATATATTTATCTTGCAAACATGTTTGCATACTTGCTCATATTCATGCATACCTTCACAGAGTTTGCATGTTCTCCCCAATTGGCTCCAGTCAAAATTGGCCCTAGTATGTGTGTATATATGAATGCAAGTTAGGAACCTTAGCTTGTAAGCTCGTTGAGGGCAGGGACTCATGTTCTATCTATCTACACATACACACAGTTGTGCTGATAAGTTTACATACCCTGGCAGAATTTTATGATTTCTTGGCCATTTTTCAGAGAATATGAATGATAACACAAAAACTTTTCTTTCACTCATGGTTAGTGTTTGGCTGAAGCCATTTATTTATTATCAACTGTGTTTACTCTGCGAAAGCAGTTTTCTCCAGTCCACATCTATGCTCTGCAGTCTTGAACCGAACCAATGTGTGCACCCTGTGTCCCCCGGACTACCAATTTTTACATACATACATTTTTTATATATATATATTAATATAATATGTGTGTGTGTGTGTGTGTGTGTGTGTGTAAAGCACTGCATAAATTGACAGTGCTATTGAAGTACCTGTAATAAATAAATCAAAGTTTTTGCAGTGTTTTTACACTTTTTTTTTTTTTTGTATTCTTCCAGCAGCAGTGCTCAGGTTTAATGCCACAACCCTGTCTTCTTACCATACAGGTTTAATATACAAGCCATATAATTATACTATTAATTTAAATTCTGCAGCAATTTAGATGTTGTTGCATTCTCGACATAATCACTTTTTGAGTTCAAGTTCACATTTGTTGATGATGACATATGCGTAGGATGGTAAATTATGTATGGATGAGTTGCCTAGTATACGTAGCATTTGTATATAGGTTATGTGAAAGCCTATGGCATAATATGGGTGGGTCAACAACCGTAACAAAACAGCTTTACAACACCCCGTAGAAACTGCTAATCTATGTTCTAATAGCCTGAAGAGTTGGCATGTTTACAAAACCATACATATCCTCTCCAAGCATGAGTAAATACAAACCACTCTACCGGGGGAATCATTGTATTCCTCACACACATCTGCATATTTTGCCCGAAATTACTCTGCTAGCCCTTAAACTCCAACGCAATCATATGTTTTCTGAAGGCACAGACCCTGTTAAATAAAATGGTGGTAGTTGCAATTTTTTTATCACATGATATTTAAGCAACTGTTAATCAAATGCATATTCTAAGGAGACAAAAACACTAAAATTAATATTTTAGCACAAACAGTATTATACCCACATATTTGTAAAATACGAAAGGGGTTCTGTTGAGTAAAAAGATATAAAAAAAGAAAAAAATATATGGTACCCAAAATTCTCTATAGGTGATGCTTTAAAGGTCTTTACAGGATATCAGTTTAAAGTTAACCATACATTTGGGCCCTAGAATTGTTTGTTTATACTCAGAATTGTGCAGTATTTTTGCACAAATCAATTTTTTAAATGCATGTTTGGGCCCTACACATGCGTTTGCATCTGAGTGTGTACGGGATGCTTTTAAAATTGTATTTTGTTTCAGTTTTTTTTTTTTTTTATGCTTTTTTTTTTTTTCATTTAATTTGATTGCTCTCACAAGGGGGCGAACATGCCCCCTATCTAATAGCATGGGCAGGTGACAGGTTCTCTTTATGAAGACCTCATCTGTTAGAGCCCCAATGTCTTCCTTGCCCTCCACTGTAGCCAATCGAGCACAGAGTTTATTTATTTAATACTGGTACTTGTATAGCGCTGTCAATTTACACAGCACTTTACATATATATTTGTACATTCACATCAGTCCCTGCCCTCAAGGAGCTTACACTCTAAAGTCCCTAACTCACAATCATACGTACTGGAGCCAATTTTGAGAGGATCCAATAGTAGTAATACATCGTCCTTAGGTTTTATTAGTCGCAGATTGGGGATGTTCACCGAGCTCTACATTTTACAGTAGTTTACTGTGTGTCCTACACTCCCCTGAAAATTGAGATTTGGCTGTTTAACCACTTAAGGACTGCCGCACGACGATGTACGTCGACAGAATGGCACAGACAGGCACAAGGGCGTACAGGTACGTCCCCTTTAAGAACCTGTTCGTGGGTCGTGTGCCACTGGTGGCGCGCTCGCGACCCGGTCCGAAGCTCCATGACCACGCCCGCGGACCCGATCACCGCCGGTGTCCCGCGATTGGGTCACAGAGCTTAAGAACGGGGAGAGGCAAGTGTAAACAAACCTTTCCCCGTTCTTCCTAGTGGCAGTGTCACTGATCGTCTGTTCCCTGTCATAGGGAACGATGATCAGTGATGTCACACGCCAAGCCACGCCCCCTTCAGTTAGAATCACTCATTAGGTCACACTTAACCCCTACAGCGCCACCTGGAGGTTAAACCCTTCACTGCAAGTGTCATTTTCACAGTAATCAGTGCATTTTTATAGCACTGATCGCTGTAAAAATGACAATGTCCCAAAAATGTGTCAAAAGTGTCCGATGTGTCCGCCATAATGTCGCAGTCACGATAAAAATCGCTCATTCCCCGCCATTACTAGTAAAAAAAAAAATATTAATAAAAATGCCATAAAACTACCCCATATTTTGTAGATACTATAACTTTTACGCAAACCAATCAATAAACGCTTATTGCTATTTTTTTACCAAAAATATGTAGAAGAATACGTATCGGCCTAAACTGAGGAAAAAAAATGTTTTTTTTTTAATATATTTTTTGGGGATATTTATTATAGCAAAAAGTTAAAAAAAATCATTTTTTTCAAAATTGTTGCTCTATTTTTGTTTATAGCGCAAAAAATAAAAACCGCAGAGGTGATCAAATACCACCAAAAGAAAGCTCTATTTGTGGGGAAAAAAAGGACGTAAATTTTGTTTGGGAGCCACGTCTCCTGACCGTGCAATTGTCAGTTAAAGTGATGCAGTGCCGAATCGCAAAATATGAAAACCCAAAATGTTTGTTTGGCTAATGTGTGGAAATGTTAAAACCTTTTTAGATTTTTATTGCCTTCCATTTTACTTTACCAGGGAGACGCACTCTCTTTACTTGCCCTGGTGAATGTTGTCAGTGGGAGAGAAAATTATGAAAAATCAAGTATAAAAGTTGTCCCCACAACAGGGAAAATCCTCAAATAGGGATTACCAGCCATGCCTTGTACCATATAAACTTGAAACCTACCTCTGCCTATATTGTCATTTTTTTAGCTTAAAAAAAAAAAAAAAAAATACTTACTCGAGATGGAAATCGAAATCCTGAAAAATATGCCAGAGGATGAGATGATTAGCACTTGTGGGGGAATGAGAGCGAAAAAAGGGGCAGGGGAATCGTGGCTAGGTTCAGAGAGTAAGGCTGGTCATACATGGTGCAAATTTCTTTCCTGCAATCATGGGTTTCAGAAAAGAAATTTGAACGATTCCACCATCAACACAGTTGTGTCAGAAGAATCGGCAATGGTCTTCTCCCGGTTGGGGGCTGGCAGGGGAAGCCATCCCCTCCAGGCGAAGACCACGATTATTGCTAGCGGCTATAGCAGCCACAGCGATAATCGCGAGAGAATCTGGCAGGCTGGTTGTAACGAAGTTGATCGATTTATCAACTTGGTACATTCAGCTTGCCCATTAATGGTTTGTGTCTCGGCCGGTTCCTGCTAAATAGACCGAGATTCGAACTGTGTATGGCTGGCCTTTGTTGGGGAGAGATTGGAAAATGGGAAGGGTAAGAGGAAGGGTGGAGAGTATCATTAGGGGTGGAGAGGCAGTGTCACAGCATATCTTGGTATATGGGCGAGTAATAAAAAAGTGGTCCATGCATACAGTAGGGTTGATTTACTAAAACTGGTGAGTGCAAAATCTGGTGCAGCTGTGCATGGTAGCCAATCGGCTTGTAATTTCAGCTTGTTCAATTAAACTTTGCCCAAAAAAAATTGGGAAGTCGATTAGTTTCTATGCAGAATTGCACCAGATTTCTCGCTTTCCAGTTTTAATCGACCCCAATGTGTCTTTTAAAAAAGAAGTATAGGTATGTTTTCTGATCGCTCAGTTCTCTCTGCTGCTCTGAGCAGAGAGCTGGTGACTGTCAGTCAATGATGTCTGCTCTGCTCAGCAGTTCGCTGAAAGGCTGAGCCATGTGTCGGCAAGGCTCCTGGGTGGATCCTGACCATATGGTCAATGTGATGGACCAGGTCTGTGACGTCAGCTGACCGCTTCAGCCTGCTGTCTGCTGAAAACTGGTCATAGGTGTGCAGAACCAGAGTGATCCACAGGAGAAGTACAGCAAAACCAGCTTTGGCTGTACTTCTCCTTTAAAGTTCTCTTGTCTATGATGGATGAAAGTGATGAGGTCCTCCATCCATTTATTTTGGCAAACCACATGGATATTGAAGGAGGCGGTAGTCTGCTTCCATATGGCAATGATGTATGCATAGGCTGCATTGACTAAGTGAACTGTCAAGGAGGTTTTCTAGGGTTTCAACAGGATCTGGTTTATATGCATCAAAAAAACTATGGGATACTGACTAAGGTCCACCAAGCTGAGTCCGTCCTATCAATGTTCGAACCTCTTGCAGAAAAAAAAATTTCAGGCGATTCCAAAAAACATGCAGAAGTGTGCGCTGATGAGAGACCACTCCCTGACTGGAGTTTTAAGCATTCCTTAAGCTGGTCATAGACTGTTCCAAACAATGTATGGGCAGGCTGAATGTGTCTAAGTTGATCGAGTACAACCAGCCTGACGGATTTTACATGCAATTATTGCTAGCAGCTGTTATAGCCGAATGCAACAATCACTGTGTTCTCCTGGCAGGGACAGCTTCCTCTGCTGGGAGAACACGATGGCTCTGCGGGAGGGGTGCCCCTGTCAACACTGTCTGTCTGAGCGTTTTTTTTTCTTTCCTGGAACCCGTGTTTGCAGGAAAGAAAATCGTTTGGTCTATCGCTGGCTTTACTCGTTCCAAAACGGAATATTTGCCTTTAAATATACTTTAAGGCATAGTTGACACTGTATTGCCTAGAGAGGTGCATTTACTGATTACGTGGCTTTTCTATGTGCCTTTATGCCTTAGAAAATGAAGTTTTATTACAAATCCGTAAAGAAACTAGACGGACGTCTATGCTAATAAGGTGTTTAAATCTGTCATTTTAATATTGCTTAATCATGTCTTTGTTATTAGGTGCCTGGAAACTTCCATGTGTCCACACACAGTGCCACAGCTCAGCCACAGAACCCTGACATGAGTCACTTCATTCACAAGCTAAGTTTTGGTGACACTTTACAGGTTAGTATGTTGTATAAATTCAAAACTGCTAATTAAATTAATTTATTGTAAATTGCTGGTTCAGGAAAGGGTGCTCCTTTTTAAAAGTCCTATTCTTTTTTTATTCATCTGTCATGGCATCTCCTTTTTCCCCATGACTCAGACTCATGATGCCACCACAGTAGTGTGACAGGGAAAACATTAAGTGACCTTTATATTTTCAGTAAAGACACACAAACTGCACTTATTGTCTGAATTCTGTGTGTAATGATAGCCAGTGTTTGCTTGCTGTAGGATGGAAACCTTTTTGTTTTCCCAAGTCTTGTTTGTATTAAAGCTGGCCATAGATGGTTCAAAATTTGACCGGTTCACTAGGAACTGGCCGAATTTCCATCCATCTAAGTTGATCAACTTCAGTACAACCAGGAGGACATTACCACTCTAAAAGTGGCCATACACTAGAATTTTATGTTTCACAATTTTTGTTTGTTCGATTTTGTAATCATTGGTGTGGTCAAATCGATGTTCACTTGTAAGCGCAGTGATGACAAAATATGAAGGAACAGGATAGACAATTTTCCAAAACATAGAAATTCCAAACAGTAAATGGTTTTTATGCATAAAAGGTCATTTACTCCAAAACTGAATGTTAAAAACAAGTGTTTTTTAAAGAACTTGTGAACGACATTTGTTACAGTGGGAGAAAAAAGTATTTGATCCCCTGCTGATTTTGTACGTTTGCCCACTGACAAAGAAATGATCAATCTATAATTTTACTGGTAGGTTTATTTTAGCAGTGAGAGACAGAATAACAACAAAAATATCCAGAAAAAACGCATTTCAAATAAGTTATAAATTGATTTGCATTTTAATGAGTGAAATAAGTATTTGACCCTTTCGCAAAACATGATTTAGCAAAACCCTTGTTGGCAATCACAGAGGTCAGACGATTCTTGCAGTTGGCCACCAGGTTTGCACACATCTCAGGAGGGATTTTGTCCCACTCCTCCTCTTTGCAGATCCTCCCCAAGTCATTAAGGTTTTGAGGCTGACGTTTGATAACTCAAGCTTTCAGCTCCCTCAACATATTTTCTATGGGATTAAGGTCTGGAGACTGGCTAGACCACTCTAGGACCTTTTAATGTGCTTCTTCTTGAGCCACTCCTTTGTAGCCTTGGCCATGGGTTTTGGGTCACTGTCATGCTGGAATACCCATCCACCACCCATTTTCAATGCCCTGGCTGAGGAAAGGAGGTTCTCACCCAAGATTTTGATGGTACATGGGCACCGCACCGTCCATTGTTCCTTTGATGCAGTGAAGTTGTCCTGTCTCCTTAGCAGAAAAACACGGCCAAAGCATAATGTTTCCACCTCCAAATTTTGACGATGGGGGTGGTGTTCTTGAGGTCATAGACAGCATTCCTCCTCCATAAAATCCAGCGAGTTGAGTTGATGCCAAAGAGCTCGATTTTGGTCTCATCTGACCACAACACTTTCAACAAGTTCTCCTCTGAATCATTCAGATGTTCATTAGCAAACTTCAGACGGACCTGTACATGTGCTTTCTTGAGCAGGGGCAGAAGGGGTTTTGGGACTTTGTATGAGGCCTTTGATAATTAAATCAAGACTACCTCCATCCCGGTAGGACAAAAAGGAAAAGGGGATTGGGACTTTAGATGAAGCATGCAGCTGGAGAGCACAAGACAATGAAATAATAAAAAAAAACTTTGTTTATTTCATAATATAACATACATAAATTACATCAAGGCACAATGATATATTGTAGTTGGCAAACCATTTTGTAAAAAAGCATAAAATGTTGTTAAGCGGTACCCAGAAATTGACACGCATATAAGCACCCAAACCACACGTGTGGAGATGACCTCTAAATGTGAACACATCAGGGTGGCAATAGGAACTCAAGGTAGCGTGTGCGTAATTGATAGCCGCATATGTAGCTCTACGCGTTTCGTGACTGCCTGTCACTCATCAGGAGCGATGCGAATGGGATGTCTATAAAGTATAAGGGTGAACAGTGAGTAACTGAACACAAAGGTAAGGGGAGGGGCGATAGTGCAGCCATCCCCCCATATATACTTACAAGCTGACAATAAAGTGTTGGGTGCGGCAGCAGTACCAAGGCGAGGCCATAGATACTCCTCTTGCATGGGAACTGAGGTGGTGGATAAGTCCATGGCACAGCAAACAGGAAGTCCTGGAGGGTAGGATGTAACTGGGAAGGAGAGCCCCACCAAGGAAACATAGTATGGATGCATGGTTAGTACCCATGATCATCTGGGAATATAATAGTATATGGTATTATATTGTATAGATATAGGGATAAGTAGATGGTGGGGCAGGGACACCAGTGCTCATGGGGGAAAAGTGATGGGAAATATAATAGTAGAAATAGAAGAACCGTATCGAATGTTGGGCAGACTCACAAGATGAAGATAAATCATATTGTGGCCCATGGTAGAGAAGAGAAATTGATGTGGGGAAAGGAGTAAGGAGAAGACCTAACCACCATGAAAAAGTGGATGGGAGGGACTCAAGTATTACCTTATAGGATGGTATAGGAACACGTATGCTGGCGTGCCTTCTGTCTTAGAAACACTGACCCGAACCAGGAAGTACCCGTTTCCAAATAAGGGGAGTAAATGTACTCCGCTGTGACCAATGGTTACCGCCAACGTCACGTGGGCGTCACAGAGGGAAAGGGGGGGCTCAAACCCGAGCGAGGACCGCCCGGCGAGTGGCGCCAAAATTATCCCCTCATGTGTAACGCCCAGAGTGGTATCCAAGGCGACGGCGTCAACGTGGTTGACGTCATGCGTCCGGAGCCTGGAGGCGTGGCGTCGACGCGCAAAGGGATGCCCACCCGAACCTCCGACCAAAAGTGGCAGGGAGAGAGGGGGAGGACCCCCGATGCACGTCGCAGTTCCCTAGGCAAAAAAGACCATAGCGACACCAAGAAAACCATACCACCCACACAACAAAAACATGGTGCCGTGTGCAAAGGATGAATAGAAGAAATGCTATATAGAAAATATATTACATATATACTGTGGACTACCTGTCCATATCTTACCCACAATGAAAGCAGGAAGGAATATGTGTATAGAGATTGGCTGTCCATGCATGCATGCTTCCATCCCTGATTCATAGTGGCAGAAGGGGTTTTGGGACTTTGTATGAGGCCTTTGATAATTAAATCAAGACTACCTCAATCCCGGTAGGAGGAAAAGGGGATTGGGACGCCGTGGCGCAGTCGCCTTGGATACCACTCTGGGCGTTACACATGAGGGGATAATTTTGGTGCCACTCGCCGGGCGGTCCTCGCTCGGGTTTGAGCCCCCCCTTTCCCTCTCTGACGCCCGCGTGACGTTGGCGGTAACCATTGGTCACAGCGGAGTACATTTACTCCCCTTATTTGGAAACGGGTACTTCCTGGTTCGGGTCAGTATTTCTAAGACAGAAGGCACGCCAGCATACGTGTTCCTATACCATCCTATAAGGTAATACTTGAGTCCCTCCCATCCACTTTTTCATGGTGGTTAGGTCTTCTCCTTACTCCTTTCCCCACATCAATTTCTCTTCTCTACCATGGGCCACAATATGATTTATCTTCATCTTGTGAGTCTGCCCAACATTCGATACGGTTCTTCTATTTCTACTATTATATTTCCCATCACTTTTCCCCTATGAGCCCTGGTGTCCCTGCCCCACCATCTACTTATCCCTATATCTATACAATATAATACCATATACTATTATATTCCCAGATGATCATGGGTACTAACCATGCATCCATACTATGTTTCCTTGGTGGGCCTCTTCTTCCCAGTTACATCCTACCCTCCAGGACTTCCTGTTTGCTGTGCCATGGACTTATCCACCGCCTCAGTTCCCATGCAAGAGGAGTATCTATGGCCTCGCCTTGGTACTGCCGCCGCACCCAACACTTTATTGTCAGCTTGTAAGTATATATGGGGGAATGGCTGCACTATCGCCCCTCCCCTTACCTTTGTGTTCAGTTACTCACTGTTCACCCTTATACTTTATAGACATCCCATTCGCATCGCTCCTGATGAGTGACAGGCAGTCACGAAACGCGTAGAGATACATATGTGGCTATCAATTGCGCACACGCTACCTTGAGTTCCTATTGCCACCCTGATGTGTTCACATTTAGAGGTCATCTCCACACATGTGTGGTTTGGGTGCTTATATGTGTGTCAATTTCTGGGTACCGCTTAACAACATTTTATGCTTTTTTACAAAATGGTTTGCCAACTACAATATATCATTGTGCCTTGATGTAATTTATGTATGTTATATTATGAAATAAACAGTTTTTTTTATTATTTCATTGTCTTGTGCTCTCCAGCTGCATGCTTCATCTAAAGTCCCAATCTCCTTTTCCTTTCTTGAGCAGGGGGACCTTGCGGGCGCTGCAGGATTTCAGTCCTTCACGGCGTAGTGTGTTACCAATTGTTTTCTTAGTGACTATGGTCCCAGCTGATTTGAGGTCATTGACCGGATTCTTCCGTGTAGTTTTGGGCTGATTCCTCACTGATCTCATGATCGTTGAAACTCTACGATGTGAGATCTTGCATGGAGCCCCAGACTGAGGGAGATTGACAGTTATTTTGTGTTTCTTCCATTTGAGAATAATCGCACCAACTGTTGTCACCCTCTCGCCAAGCTGCTTGGCGATGGTCTTGTAGCCCATTCCAGACTTGTGTAGGTTCTATAATCTTGTCTCTGACATCCTTGGACAACCCTTTGGTCTTGTCCATGGTGGAGAGATTGGAATCTGATTGATTGCTTCTGTGGACAGGTGTCTTTTATACTTTGCTGGGTTCACACTGATACGACACGACATTCATCCGACTTTCATCCTACTTTGCTCTGCGACATCAGTCCTACATTGATCCTACATTGGTCCGACATCCATCCGACATTCATGAACAGGATACTACTTTGATCCGACATTGTGCTAGTCTGACTTGTCCTTTGACCAATCAAAACAATCCCAGGGTGAGATAAATTCCTTTTACTGCTGCTGTAATCACCATGTCGGATGTCAAATGTCGGATGGTTAGGACAAGGATCCTACTTTGATCCGTCTTCAATGATATTCAATGGGCTGAAGTAGGATCAAAGTCGGACAGAAGTAGTACAGGGAGCATTTTTAATGTCGGACCGACTTGTGTCGGACCAGTTAAGACGGCTCTCATAGGGAAACATTGATTTTCACACGTCATGCGACATGTGCTCCTAATGTCGGAGCGTTTGTCGGACAAGTGTGAACCCGGCCTCAGAGAGTGCTCCTAATCCCAGTATAGAAGACACCTGGGAGACAGAAATCTTTCTGATTGATAGGGGATCAATTACTTATTTCGCTCATTAAAATGCAAATACGGTTAGAACTTTTTTGAAATGCGTTTTTCTGGATATTTTTGTTCTGTCTCTCACTGTTAAAATAAACCTACCAATAAATAATTTCTTTGTCAGTGGGCAAACGTACAAAATATTAGCAGGGGATTAAAAAAAAGAAATTTCCCTCACTGTATGTCATTGCATGTACTGATGCAATTTTTTGTACAGATGTTCGAACAAATGTTCATTTGAAAATCGACCAGCTTAACATAACATACACGCAACTGGAGAATAACTGCTGTGCCTCAAAGAGGGGGAAAAAAAAGCAAGATTTATGTCTAGCTATTATCCCCCCACACAACACCTCATCCTGCATTATTGTGAACCAGTCTGTACTGATAAACGGTCTCCTTCTTTGATGCAAAGGGAGATTCCCTTATAGTGCCATCTATGAGCCATAGTTTTAATCAGTATGATATATTAAAGCAGGTCAACAGATGCAACATTTTTTAGGATGTTAGCCCTGGGCTGCACATTAGTTTCTCTTCCATTACAAGATTGATAAAAGTAAGTCTTAGGCCTCATGCCCACTGGCGTTTTTACAGCTGCGTTTTTTGCAGCTTAAAAACGCCTGTCCATGTTATTGTAAATATTAAAAAAAAAAAAAGTTGGAGCTAAAAACGCGACCGCGCGTTAGTGCGCGTTTTTGCACGTTAGTGCGCGTTTTTTGACGCTCGCGTTTTTTTCTGCCTAATTCTGACGCTGAGGAACGCACTGGTCCTGGGTTTTTTTTACAGCCTAAAAACGTCTATGCTATTTGCAGCTTAAAAACATCTAGGTGGGCATGAAGCTATAGACTAACATGGACAGGCGTTTTTAAGCTGTAAAAAACGCGGCTGTAACAACGTCCGTGGGCATGAGGCCTTATTCAAAAAATACAATCTAGAATTTATTTACATGAAAATTCTTGTTCAACTTTTGCTTAGAATTAAATAATTTTTTTATTACAGTTTTTATCTAGTGATAATTTGCAAATTCTAATGTATGTTTTGGTTATTAAATGTGATTCTGATGCTGCAGTTGCTAGGGACCTTTAGTGTTTGTATGCTGATGTTTGTTCAAAGAATAACGTTTTGTGGTTAAAGCACCTGGAGCTATTGCATCATGAGAACACTGTTGGCTACAGCAATCTAGGGATGTGGTAAGATGTTCTAATTCAAATGCATAATTTGGTGCAAGAAAGCTGAGCCACTTTTTTTTTACATACATTAAGAAGAATTAGTAAAGTCTGAGTGATTGTGGTGCTGGGTGAGCTCAGTACATTGTATCACAAAGTGATTATGTATTGTGCTTTGTATTATATAACTAACTTCTCCACCCATGAACACTCCCAAGTAGCACCTTGTCCTCTTTCAAATTCTGGAATGGCCCCAATCCAGAATGATATAAGCTGCCATTTGGAAATAGCTCTCCCATTGGACAGTACAAGCCAGCCGGTCATGCTGATGTCAAGGGCACAATTAGGTGTGTTTGGCACCTGTGGAGAGATCCCTCTCTGAAGGCTGTAAATTACAGGTTTTTGCTTGCATGATAATTCACAGCTCCATATTTGTAATGTACATAAAAACTATGTGTAATAAAGGGTCGAGATACAGTTTACAATGTAGCTGGTAAGATAGTGATATTTCCTTGGGTTCCAAAACAAACAATAGGTTTCAAAGTCAAATTGTACCCTTTTTCTACAGTGTACGTTACATGAAAGAGTTTTAACTTTGCTATTGTTTCATTGCTTAATTTAAATAATTAAAGTAGTTTTCTCATTAAGCCTAGGTTCACCGCTGACTGCGGGAATGAAATTGTGCGAGTTCTGCTGAGACATCTGTGTGGGTTTCTGCACAGATGTCAATGGAAATCACACCCCAAAATCACCAAAAGTAGTACATGAACTTCTTTTGGGAATCGGTGCGGCGTCGCACCGATTTGGACGGTGCAATTGCCGCCAATTTGGCATGCGATTTGTCATGCCAAATTGCAGCAATGTAAACCAGGGCTTAAGGAAGCTCTCAGATTCTCTCCACTATAGGTACCAAATTGGATACTAATGCAGTCAAAATAAACCACAGATTTTATATATATATATATATATATATATATATATATATATATATACACACATATATATACACACATATATATACACACATATATATACACACATACATACACGCACACACACACAGATGATAGAGAGAGAGAGAGAGAGCTCCTATCTATTTATATTATAATATTCTTTTTTTTTTATGTTTTGATGAACCTAGCCTGCATTTTTAAATGTCTGTTTTTAGTGGAAATGCCTTTTAAGAGGTAAATGTATAAAATATTCTTAAAAGGGGAAAAAATAGCCTAGTGTCTGTCTCTCATAGGATCTTTCAAGCATATCCACTACTCTGCAGTTTGTCGTCTTTGCCCACAATTACATTATTCAAATAGCCCAATTTTTCAAGTGAAACATTATTATTTCACACATAGATATTCAACATTTTTGGGGAAAACATTTTTTTTGCAGATTCCCTATGCTTCCTTTTTTAGGGGGGAGAATATGAGTAGTGCATGCATTAGTCAGTGTCCTAGGCCATAGAGATATCTGATGCCTGAGGTATGGAATGCCAGACAGGCAGATGTCTCCTGGTGATTTTACAGAGGGATAGATCAGCCAGTCTATGGTCTGGGGTATCCTAAAATAAACAACAATGGGCAAAATGGACAATAAATACAATTTACTGAATAAACTTGTGATATGGCTTCTAATGTCTTGTGTAAATGGCATCAGTTTGAGACACTGGATCATTCATATTTCATTAATACTTGCATTTTACAATCAGTTGACCTGCATTTTGCCTGCTAGATGGGGGTTTAGACCAGGGTTTGACAAACCGCAGGTCGCATTGGCGTCTAGAATTAGCAGCCTGGCTCCTGGGCTAGACTGCAGCAGATGTTCCGCCTGAGTTCCGCCACTGTAGGGGGGGCCCGCCGTGGCCGCCCGGGAGACAGTACACTAGTCATTTACGGGAGTCTCTGCCTGCACTTGCGGGCACACTGCAGTCACCATCCTCTCCGCCCATACTCTCCTCCCGCACTCACGGCACAGTCCCCACCCTCGCTGCCCAACCTCTCCACGTGAAGACCAACCTTTGCCGTCCGCACTCACGGGCACAGTCCCCGATCCACCCATCTTCTACGACTCTATCTGCACTCACTGGTACTCACAGGCCCCGCCCATCCTCTCTGCTCACCCAAGCAAGACTTCGCAAGGAGGGGAAACCAAGTGATCTGCAAGTAAGTGGCACCCATCCCTCAATATCAACACTACCACTGATCCCCCTCCACACCACTGCCACTGATCCCCCCCCCACACCACCACCACCGCTACTTCCACTGATTTCCCCCTCCCCCACACCACCACGACCACTGCTGCCACTGATCCACCCGACCATGACCACTTCTGCCACTGATCCCATCCCACAACCACCATCCTTGCCACTGATACTATACCATCCCATCCCACCCCCAACCACCACCCTCGCCACGGATCCCATCCTCCCACCACCACTGCCCCTCATCCCATCCAATCCCCCCTTCCACTACCACTCATCCCATCCCCCCAACCACCACCACTGCCACTGATCCCATTCCTCCCACCTCCTCTGCCACTCATCTCATTCAATAAGACAACAAAAAATGTGAAAAGTGCCAATAGAAGAGGGATATGGAGCCCACAATGTCTTCACTGGAGACAGAATGGAGCCTATATCTACCAGTGTTTAAACATCTTTTTCTTTGGGGAAACACACATATGTTCCCTGGTGTTGCGGCGCCCTTTCCATGACAGTGGATGGACAGGGAGTATGGGGCAGCTGGTTGGAACGGATTCAGTTCCATTTACTCACCCCTTCCCCATAAAGATGGAAACCGTTTTCAATTAACTTTTTTTATTTTAATTTTTTACATTAAAATAAATTTTCTTTTTCATTTTCAGTTTGCACTGTCTCTCTGCCATGCCGCAGCCGCCACACAACTGAAGGCCCCTTTCACATGGGCTGTCCGATCAGGTTTGTCTTCAGTTTTTCAGACGGACCTGATCAGATCCTCCAGTCTCCTATGCGGAGTGGTGGATGTCCGCTGACACCCGTCGCTATCCCATCCGATCCTGTCTGCCACAAACAGATGGATGGTAGTCCTATTTTCCGGATCAGATGGCATCGGATGAAAACAGACATGCAGTTCGTTTCCAGCAAGCTGATTCCGCTTGGCGAACGTGTCCGCGTGAAAGGGGCCTAAAGTCGTAAAAAAACGCATTAAAAAAAAAGTTAAATTGCGATGCACGTTGCATATCGCCTTGCACAAACTGGCTCCTAACTTATTTAGCTGGCTCCTAGATTCAAAACAAATTTGTCAAGCCCTGGTTTAGACTAGACTAGAATTCCTTTAGACATATGAAAATGCAAAAGCCCATCAACACAGGCCCTAAGGCTAAACACAATTTAACACCTTTTATTTTTCTATTGTCTTTATTATAAAATGATCACCATTTTTATGTCTTTTAGGTTACAAACATTCATGGTGCTTTTAATGCTTTGGGTGGAGCGGACAAACTGGCTTCCAATGGTAATTTTCAAAGGCTTTTCTCCAGATGATTAGCTAATTTGCTTAATCTGCTACTGTAATACACATTACTTGGTTACTGGTATTGTGATGCCAGTGGTGGTTTTCTTTTTATTAAAAAAATAAATAAAATAAAGATTCCCCTTTCAGGTGATATCATGCCAACAAGCTTGTCATACAGGCTCAGAGCATAAAGAACACAAGCTTATACCAGCCTGTGTGGCACTGGCCTAATGCTTAAAGTGACCCTGTAGGGGAAAAAAACTTGAGGTACTTGTAACGTGCTCCCCTAAAATCAGAATCTGCTGTTGGAGCTTCCTAAAACTGCTATGCACAAAGCTTTCTGTAAGCCAAAATTTGTGCAAAGCTTCCTCAGGCACCATCCATTGCATAGTAGGAGACAAGAATATAATAGGAACAGTGTAGGTTTGTACTTTGCTCTGGTTTTGATACTCAGTGTCCCCTTGCGCCTATACAGTAGTCGTGGCCCCAGAGAGAAGGCTTTGGGGAAGCTGAGACCAAGGGAGGTGGGCATTAAAGCTGTGTAAATGGAACATAAATGTATGTAAAAAATGCTGCAAATTAGGAATGCTTTCAGAAATAGTGTTAATAGTTTATTTTTATCAATTAAAAAAATGGAAAGTAAATGAACAAAAGAGAAATCCATATTAAATGAATATTTGGTGTGGCCACCCTTTACCTTCAAAACGGCATCAATTACACTTGCACACAGTTTTTGAAGGAACTCGGCAGGTCGGTTATTCCAGAGATCTTGGAGCACTAACCACAGATCTTTTGTGGATGTAGGCTGCCTCAAATCCTTCTGTCTCTGCATATAATCCCAGACAGACTAGATGATGAGATCAAGACTCTGTTGGGACCAAAGCATCACTTCCAGGATTCCTTGTTCTTCTTAACACAGATGATAGTTATTATTAACATTGGCTGTATGTTTGAGGTAGACCAAGTGAGAAAAATTAGCTGCACACCAACATCCATCCAGCAGGTTTATTGCCAACCAGGACTAAAACAACGGACCAAGGGGTGACTATGGTTTACACATACGTTGTGCACAATGTATATGTGCAGGGCCACCATCAGGGGGTACAGGCATTATACCTGTAAGGGGCCCGAATGTAATATGTTCCCAGGGGCCCGCCCCCCCCCCTCAGCTCGCGGCTGAGAGGAGAGGAGAAAGCTTCTCAATTCGCACCACAAGCACCCCCCCCCGGTTCTCAATACGTGGCAGCACAACCCCCCCGGTTCTAAATTCGCGGCAGCCCCATCCCCCCCCCCCGGTTCTCAATTTGTGGTAGCCCCTTCCCCCTGGATCTCAATTCGCATCAGCACCCCCCTCCGGTTCTCAATTCGTCGGCAGCTACCCCCAGGGGGGGCCCATGCCTGAAGCTGTGTGACAGGCCCCAAAATTTCTGATGGCTGTCCTGTATGTGTGAAACGTCGTCACCCCTTGGTCTGTTTGAGTCCTGGTGGCAGTCTTTCAATAAACCTGCTGGACGGATGTTGGTGTTCACGGTTGCGAGCCTGAGCTAGCACCTGGCCCTTCCTTTTTGGTGGATTATTATACTTGCCTGGAGCAGCGACCTGTCTAATTTCTACTCTACGGTCTTTGTCCTGCTGCAGAATAAATTTGGGGTCAATCTCACTCCCTGATGGTATGGCATTATGGATTAGAATCTGCCTGTATTTCTTAGCATTGAGAACCACAAGGACCTGCCTTATGTTAATTTCATCTGTGGGCATATAGGAAACATCTAGAACACAGGTGTCAAACACAAGGCCCGCAGGCCGAATCAGGCCCCCCAGGCCATTTCATGTGGCCCTTGAACCTCTCCTGCAGCCGCAGGAGAGCCCCAGCCCTCCTCTGGTCCTCCTCCAGACCCTGTATTTTCTGCTTTCAAGCAATGCACCAATATTCTACCCAGCAGCAGCATAAGGAAAGGGGGTGCACTGTGATGTAAGGGAGGGTGGGGCACTCAACTTCTGATGGTGGTGGGGCTCTTGACATCTAATGTAAGGGGAGGGAATGCGCTGGACATCTAATCTTACAGATACAATCAGCCCTTTTGAGGGCAATCATAATCTTGATGCGGCCCACGATGAAATTGAGTTTGACACCCTTGATCTAGAAGTATTAAAAAAAAAAAATAAGATGCTAGGGCTTGTTTTACACAGCTGATTTATGCCTGTGTGCCATGCAAGGCCATGTTTTGGTGGCATGGGGATGTACAAGTGTTGCATGCATCTCCATGCCAGTATTCTCATAGATGTCTAGTGCGACACTCAGCTGCACAGACACAACCGCTGTGCCCCAATTTGTGTGGGTCTACGGCTCCAGACATGCACCTGCACAGATGTCACATTGGAACACAGCAGCAGTTTGTCCATGTCCTAGTAGACATCTATGGGACTGCCGGAACGGGGAAGCATGCAACACCTTTACATCCCCATGCAGGCAAAACTCGGCTCTGCACGGTACACAGAAGTAATCGGCAGTGTGAATGAGCCCTAATTCCTCCTTTAAAAATTGCGGTGCACTTCCTGGTATACGGGTTGTGCCTTGGCACTCCTGTGGCTACAGTCTCCTATCTGAATATGCACATTGGGGGATCTAGGGCTCTGCTGCCTCTAGGTGCTAGTCTGAAGAGATTTGTAGTGAGATTAGGTGATTAATGTGCTGCTCATTATTTTCCTTGCTGGAGACTCTAACTTGAGGAAGATAAAGCCCTGCTTCTACCAAGATGTCTGCCTTCACACAGACGCATAATTGCAGAAGCTGTTTTTTATTGGGCTATGGTATATTGTAGAACGATTCTGTACAGAACTTTTATGCTGCCTTTAGTGAAGGATTTGTTTGATTTCTGTATCCATACATCAATATGCGGCAACATGTTTTGTGACTTTCAAGTGTATTAACACTTTTGCGGTCACATTTGAGAATCTGAGTAAACCCTAATATACGTTTTGTTATGTATTCCCATTCACACAAAATACCAACTTTTTTAAAACTTTTTTTTTTTTTTTTTTTAGTATTTCTTATCTTTTTAGATGTTTCTTGGGAGAAGGTGTCATGGCAAACTGTAAAAAGTATTTCTGAACTTGTGCAGGAGGAATCTGTCCTAATAAAACAGCAAAGAACAGGCTGATTTCCTCTCATTTAACTTGCAAAGCAAAAGTCAAACTTTTAAATCTTTACCTTTCTTAGGACAGACGGTGATTACATTTTAGTTTACAACTGATAATGAAATCTGACGGTACTGTACAGACAGGGTTAATTAAGTTAACACAGCTTCTCAGCTGCCATTTAAACAAACCGCACTAAGTAGAATTTTTCAGTGCTGAATTTATCATAAGGACATCTGAAATGGTTAGCAGTGTTTTAAAAAAGAAAAATTTAATTTATGCTATATGAGTGAGAACCTGTAACAAATCTAAAAGGTAGGCTTTGTCCCAATTTGGAAATGCACTTTAAAAGCCAAATGGTAGTTTTACACTCCTCCATAAAGTAAAATATTCAACTGGTGAGTTCAGCTGTCAGAGGCAAACACTGTGTTATGCCCTTGGAGATGACCTTAAACAAACTAACAATCTTTACCTTGAATGTTATTCCTATCCATCTGTCTGCTTCTCTGCCACTGTTTTCTTGTGAGATTCTTTTTATGTAATGCTTAGTTTACTTGCCTTTACGGAGTTTGGGCAGGAATTTCGTGCTCTTGTACTAGTTTACATTGACCCTTGTTTTCCACTTGTGCAGCCCTGGCCTCTCATGACTACATCTTAAAGATAGTGCCAACTGTGTTCGAAGATCTTAGTGGAAGGCAGAGGTTTTCATACCAGTATACTGTAGCTAATAAGGTAAGTCCATTTGCAGATCTACAAGAATAAAAGCTGGCACTTATGTTGGCAACAGAAAATGTGTGCTGTAGACACATGATGTCAGTTTTATTATTAAACTGCACAGAAAGAAAGTTTCCAGAATGCAATAGTCTGAAAGGCAGACTTTTATTTTCTTTAAAAAAAGAAAAAATTCCAACAAAGTTACATAGCTCCAGAGTAATGTAATGCTCACATAGCCAAAGAAGGCCTCTTTTCTACATGTTAATTATTACTGGTGAGGCAATGTTCATTTATATTTCAAATATGAAAGGCTCTGTTCTGGAACTTTTTCATTTTTCTCCGTTTCGGTGCTACTGTCTGTCAATGCTATGTTAATGAAAAGTTATATATTTGCTATCCTGTGATGTTGTTGAAAATTAGTCTGAAGTAGGACTTTCATATTTCACATAGGAATATGTTGCATACAGCCACACGGGTCGAATTATTCCAGCCATCTGGTTCCGGTATGACCTCAGCCCCATCACAGTGAAATACACAGAGCGGCGGCAGCCGATGTATCGATTTATAACCACGGTGAGTAATGTTAGGTGCCAGTGCTTCTTCTATTTTTTTTTTTTTTTTTTTTTTTTTTTATCAAATAATTTTTATTTTTGTTTTTGTTAATGCTTATTACATACAGAATTATTATTTTTTTTTTAAAAAAAAGGTTTGTTAATGAGCATAGATTTATTAAACCTTACATTTAGTTTCTTAACTACCGGTATTCCAAAAGTAACAGTAAAGATAAAAGAAGGTTAATATAATCAAAGGATATAGTAGATTTCTTTTTTACAGAGACAACATCTAAGAAAATCATACAACATTACACATAAAACATATAACATACACCTCCATATAGGATTCCATTTTCATTCTATTTTCTGTTTCTAGATTTATTATAAGTCGATCTCTCTCTTATCTAGTCCTCTACCCCCTCCCCCTCCTCCCCAATCTCCCCACACGCACCATCATAAAGAAAATTACTTGAATCAAGCCAATAAGACCATATTTTATAAAATTTATGGGGAGCTCCTCTGTTTTGTAAGCTAGTTTTTCTCTTTTTAGTATATAATTTACCTTGTTGCACCATTGTTTGTGTGTTGGTGGGGTTGTAGCAATCCAGTTTTGTAGGATAAGCTTACGGGCTAGGTAGAGTCATCTAGTCCACATCTTATACATCTCGGGAGGTAAAGCTCCATCTGGAATTATTCCTAATATTGCTATTTTAGGTGTCCTTGTTATTTCTGTCCGACATAGTGTATTTAGGGTCTGGAAGACTTTCTCCCGATATTATTGGAGCTTGGAGCAGCGCCAAAGCATATGTATAAGAGATCCGTTAGATACGGAGCATCGCGGGCATAGGGGCGATGTATATTTTCCCCAGGCATATAGTTTTTGTGGTGTATAGTGGGTTCTATGTATTATAAATAACTGGGTCAGTTGCTGAGACGGTGAAATAGATACCTCCAGGTAAAATCTCCATAGCCCGTTTCCATTCCTCCTCACTAAGATCTGTCAGATCTTTTTGCCAATGAGTAGGACTATTTACCTGCCCATCTACTTTCTCTGCGTTAGCAGCATCAGATAGAGGTCCCCTATTAGTCCTCGTTTCATAGGTCATACTGAGGTGGCCTTCATCAGAATCTCTGATGGATTCTGTTGTAGTTGGAATGTTAATGTTGGCTTTGTAGCGCATGTCTTAAGCCCCGTACACACGGTCGGACTTTTGCCCAACAAACTTCGTTTTGAGCAAGTTGGACCAACAATCCGACCGTGTGTACGCTCCATCGGACAAACTTTTTTCGTTTGGTTTTGGATTTCATCGGACAAAAGTTGGGTCTGCAAACGGACAAACTTTTGCCCAACAAAAGTCCGATGGAGCAAAGTCCGACCGTGTGTACAGAAAACCATCGGACTTTTGTCCAATGGACAAAACAACTAATGTTAAAATCAACCAACAATAGCAGAAGTTGACCAAAGGGTGACAGTAAAGAGCAGAAAAGAGCAGAAAAAACACGCGATGTTGTAAGAAGTTTTAAGAAAGTTTGCAGAAAAGTCTGAGCGTGTGTATGCTATGGGTGTTCCCAACCAACTCTGTTCGGACAAAAAAACCACGGAAAAGTCAGATGGAAGTCCGACCGTGTGTACGGGGCTTTAATTGAAGGTACTGATAAAAATTACTATTTAATAGTTGGAAGCGAGTTTTCAATATATCGAAGGGTAGAAACACATCTCCTTCGAACAATTGATATAGAAAAATTAATCCATTCTAATAGTTCTGGTAGTTTGTTCAACTCAGATAAACAGTAGTTGTCCCATATTGGCATGTGTCTAGAATATCCCCTATGGTGCGTAGTCATACGTGTTGTTTCTCATATCCTATGGATTAGGTGGAAAGTTGGAATCTTTATTTTCTTAAAAAATTGATAGGAAACTATTTGCTGTACCAATGGTGATGGTTTAAATTGAGTCAGTATTATCTTCTGTATGGGGTCTTGGTTATTTAACTCCTCCCATCCACTCCAATGTTGGAGTTGTGCTGCCATAAATTAAAGTCTTGAATTAGGAACCGCTATTTCCCCTCTATCTTTTGCTTGTTGCAGAGTTTCTAATTTAATTCTTGGTTTTCCATGTTTCCATACAAGATCTCTGAAAGTCGCATCGATTGTTCTAAATAATTTTAGTGTCAACCAAACTGGGCAGTTATGTAATAGATAGTGAAAATGGTGTGATTGCCCCAATTGCTATAAGTTTGCTCTTCCGATCATAGTCAAAGGAAATTTGCACCATGGTGCCAGTGCTTCTACTGGGGAAAATTAGCAAGTGTTTTAAACATTAGCTGAGAAGTTTCGTCGACACTTGCGTTGTCTAGTAAAGCGACCAGAGCAGCTGACAGTCATTCAGGGGGTGATATTGCCACCTCCTGCATGCCTGTTGTTTTTTTGGGGGGGTTTTTTGACAGCTGAATGGGCTTTTTAATAGAAACGCCATGCTGCAACCACGAGCCTAGCATTTTGCTCATGGTTGCGGCATGACCTCATTCATTTGGATGGTTGCCCGTTTGTGATCATGTATTCCTGCTAAGCAATATGGGGACTACACTCTCCTGTCTTCTGAGTTGAGCCATGGCAATCTCTTCTGATTTTGATCTCCGTATTTTAATTTTGAATCCAGGAAAAATGATTAATGCTACAATACAGAGCTGTGTTGCATACATTATTAGTAATTTGTCTTAAAGCTAGGATTCAGAGCCCTTGATAGTGGAAGATATCAATTAAATTTTTTATATTGGGTAGCTCAGTTGTGTAAAGCAGCAGTCCCCAACCTTTTTGGCACCAGGGACCGGTTTTCTGGCAGCCAATTTTCCCAGGGATTGGGGGGGGGGGCAGCGTTTGACCCCCTTTTACAGCACAATGCCCCTTTACATCACAGTGCCCCCTTATGTTAATGTAGCAGGGACTGCTCTGTAAAGGAAGCGCTAATGTAAAGGGGACTGCACTGTATAGGGGCACTGTAATGACTACAGTGCAGTCCCCTTTATATTACAGTGCCCCTAGCAATCGCAGCCTTCATCAGTGTCCTGCAGTCTGCTACCCCTATCCTCTCTAACATGACACTTCCCCATTTTAATGTCTGCCTCCCCTGCACAGGACTCCTACCTTTTGGCAGGGCAGAGGCTATGATCATTCTGTGTGTCCTCCCCCGTCTGCCCACAGGGGACAGGGGGAGCTCTCCATTCTGATCTGCAGTTCCTCCCACCTTCTGATTGGATGACCTCCTCAGGCGGGTGGGCGGAGCAGTCGGGAGAGAACAAAAAGGCATGGGCACACAGCAGGAGGTGAGCAACGTCCGTGGGCTGTGATGGCCCTGTGCGGATCGCAGTCACCACTCATCTCCTGCTGTGTGGCACAGTCATAAACAGGCCGTGGACCAGCACCGGTGCGTGGCCCGGGGGTTGGGGACCCCTGGTGTAAAGGAAAGGGGAAAATAAGTTCTTTCAACCTTTTTTATTTTATTTTCTTAGTCATAAAAATGGAGAAAAGAAAATGGTAGAAATGTTGGGAGCTACATAACGAATATAGACTGTTGGAAACAATTAATGCTTATGTTTGAAAAGTGTATGCTACAGCCAACAAAGCCAGACTTCTAGAAATGTATATGATCATGTTTTATTTAATTACAGAGTTAAATTTAGAACTAACAATTTTAGGTAGATACAGTCCAAGACCATGTTTACTGACATAGAATGCGTACAGTGCAAAATCTGCATGGTATGTAGCATCTGGGCATCCAACAGAATGACTGGACAAAACCAATAGAAGTTGCCAATTCTGGTTCTCTATTTAAATACCTGGTTTAAATGCCTGTTCCTCTCAGCTATTATTGCAATGAGAATATTTCTTATATGTGATCATGCTCACTCTAGTGGTAGATATTACACATTACAGGGGATTTAAAGGGAACTTGTGGATATTAACAAAAAAGTAAAGTAATTATTCCAACAAACAGCTGGCAGCATAAACAATCAGCGGAAACCATTTTTTAACCCATCCAGCATCCCTCCAGAGGCCTAATGAAATGGCAAATAGTGACTATTTTAGAATTGTTTTTTGCTTTTATCATAATTTTGCATCCGCTTCCCTTGCATAAATAATGCTCAAGTCTAGTTATCCGTCTTGTATTGTGAGATGAGTAAAGGGTTCTGTACGTTTTCTCCACTATTAAAAATTGAGGGGTTTCCATACAGCTCCAAATAGTGTCAGGGAAAAAAATCTATTAAGAATTGTATACACAGACAGTTTGTACTGAAGCAGTTATTATAACTTGCATTTAGCTGCCATTTTCCCTACTTTTTACTGCTTCTTGTACTCTAAATCTAGGAATTTCAGCTATGTCCTCTGCTATTTTCTTTGCAAAGACTAACTTTTCATGACATCAGCGTGTTCATGTCTCTGGAGATGACTCAAAACTACAACATACCGTGGCTTTTTCAGCTAATAACTTTACAGATTAAAAAATGTATAAAAAAAATTTGCAGCAGCAGAAGAGTTTTACAAAACTATGCCAAATTATTTTATTTTTTTTAGATTTGTAGCCCGTTTGTAATCATGAAAGGTTACTTCGCTCTATAGTAAAAAAAGAAAAAAAAAAAAAATGCCAACTTTCAATTTAATTTGTATCCATCTGTTTGTTTTTAAACATACTTTTCAGACAACTTGGACAGTTCTTGAATTACCGGTTACAAGATTATCTCAAAAGTTGGAGTAGGAAAATGGTTGAGTGACCTTTTTTATGCTTGGTGTTTGGCACTATATTTGGATTACCAAGTGAAATAGGAAAATATGATTGGTTGCCACTTAGTACATCTCTCCTACTCGATGTTGCCAACTCCCATAGGAGTTTTGTACAGAGAAAACGTAATTTTGGTAAAAGTGGATGTGTGATAGAGCCAGCATTTTCTCACTGTGCCATCTTTAGTTTTAAGTCTATGAATGTAGCATTTGGAAGTATAAAAACCCTGTTGGTTGGGACAGATCCCAGTAATGTTATTTCAGGAATTACAGATTCCGGTAATCGCGTCATGGAGCACTGTTCTCAAAATAGGATTTCTATGATTTCAGCTCTCACACCATGCCAGCTAAAGTAAGAAAAAACACAAGTTTATAAGTAAAACTGAAGCTGTATATGGTTTGCACTTCATTCTGTTATTAAAGTGGAAGTCCATGCTAAAACTAAAATCCCTGCATCTATAGCCACCAACATTCTAACACTAACCTATCTAGCCCTGTAAAGAAAAATGAGTATACATACCTTTTTCTGAAACCGATCCGACCCAATCTCCAGTGGCGGTAAATGGGGTGTGATGTCACCAATAGAGTTTCTATGGGGCTTCTGTTGTCGGACGTGTCCTCTGCACCCACCCACACAGCGAAGCTGCGGCTGACAGCTCAACGTGGGATCAGGGCTTCCCCCGCTGGAGATTGGGTCAGAACGCCTGCAGAAAAGGTATGTATACTGATTTTTTTCTTTACAGGGATAGATAGGTCAGTGTTAAACTTTAAAGTACTACTGTCTACACCCACATGAAGGGATTTGTAGGAAGGCATTTAGGTTATAGATGCCACAGGTTGATATGAGAATTTGGAATGTGTAGTTTGTAATTTTACATTTAAATAATTTCTTGAAGTGGGATGTTAACAAGGGAGCTGTACATTAAGTCTGCAGACAATAGTGGGGACGTTAGTTTGATCAGTGTAAGTTCTGGCTAGTAATATACTCTAAAGATGGTATTGCATGCACCCATCGCTCCCAAAACTGTATCTTACAGACTGTGACCACTTGAGCAGTTTTAGGAAGGGTCGCAATACCAGGTATTCAAAAAGTACTGCTGCTGTAGTATTATTATTAGACCACTTTTACACTGAGGCGCTTTCACACTAAAAAAAAAAGCTCCCGAAAATGTATTTCCATTAAAATCAATGAATGCTTTCAAACTGGGGCAGTGTGCTGGCAGGGCAGTAAAAATCTCCCCTCTCCATTGAAATGAATGGAAAGTTTTTCAAAAGTGCCTAAAAAGCTCTTCAAAAGCGCTCAGTGTTTTTACTGGCAGTTTAGAAGCGCCTCAGTGTGAAAGAGGCCTTATTGTTCTGGATTTATATAGCGCCAACTGTTTGCACAGTGCTTTACAACACGAGGGCAGACAGTACAGTTAGAATACAGTTAATACAGGATGAATCAGAGAGCACTGCTTGCTCTATAGTCAGGCCTCCCAATATACCTTAATCTCAGCTCTGTGTAATTTACTGTAGCCAGACTTAGTGTTTGTAAAGTTACATAGTGACTTTACTGGTATCCCCTCCAGATTATGCTGCAATTAACCACTATGTATGTTTGTTTGTTTTTTTATTAAAATGCTAAATACTTTTTCTCACATCTGAGCTGTGCAGTCACGTGCTCCCTCTCCATTCTTCTTCCCCGATCTATGGAGAGAAGTGGGAGGGGCTGAGATTCCCCTGTGAGGTCAGCCAGGCAGCAGAGGGGGATCACATGACCGCACATACTGTATTTAAAGCGGAAGTAAACCCATCGATTTGACAATTTCAAAAAGCAGTTACATTCCTGGCATGCCGGGAATGCCAACTGTCACATTGGTTGTGCTCTCAACCAAACTGTCAAACCATCCAATGGCTGGTGTCCTAACTGATCACATGTGCAGCATCATGGCAGTTGAAGATTAAACAGAGGCCAAGATGGCAGCTTCCTTGCCTGAAAATGATAGGGTTTACTTCCACTTTTAAATGCAGCGTAATCCAGAGGGGATACATGTATATTTGCTGCATATAGCAGTGGAAGGGGCAGGGAGGAGGGAGGCTCTCACGCTGACCAGCAGGGAGGGGATGAGAGGAGAGACTCAGAGCAGCGGGCTGACGGAGGCACGTAACCTCACCGTGGAAATCATGGCTCAGCAGCCATGATTACCATGGTCAGCACAGGCAAGATCAGCCAGGTATATTACAAGATAGGATGGACAAATTACACAGCACAAGCACTATGGTATAGAATATTGATCGTGCCATAAAGGAACAGGATCTTTGTTTTTGTGTTTGTTTGTTGTCTTTAACACTGCTGCTATAGCAAGACATTTGGCTAGCTTTGTGCCTGCAGGTTTGCTTCAAGGCCCATCACTTTAAGGTTCTTAAATCATGATTGTTTTGGCCATATAATGTCTGTGAAGGTTCTCATTTTTTTGGAGTCTTGGTAGCAATTGGTTACATTCAACTGGGCCTCAAGTTTCAGATTTTGTTGAAAGTAACAAATGATTAAAATGGGAAGCATGGAAATGGTTTAGGCTGGGTTCAAGCTTACAAAGAATATGGAGTAGGCAATCATGGGAGATTTAAGGGGGTGGCATTTGTGAATATGCTGATAGCATGATTCCCACTGAACAATTCAGAGAAGTGTCAAGAGTACTTCTTCTGGGCCAGTAAATCCCAGTATAGACTAAAGAGGATAACTGACATCCAGTAACTAGTGTTGAAGGGGAGGTCCGCAATGACACCCTTCATAGTGATTTTTTTGCGGGTTTAAACATGGGTGTGTACATTTTGTCTGTATGCCCAATGATCTCTGAACTGATCCTAGACTCAAGTTCACAGACACAGTATAGGTGTATCCCAAACACTACATACCTTTTTCTACACCAGTCAGTGTGCAAAATGTATGCCACTGTGGGGTTGATTTACTAAAACTGGAGACTGCAAAATGTGGTACAGCTCTGCATAATAAAAACATTCCGCTTCCAGATTTTTTTTTGTCAAAGTGTATTTGAACAAGCTGAAGTTAAAAACGGATTGGTTACCATGAACAGCTGCACCAAATTTAGCACTCTTCAGTTTTAGTAAATCAATTCTCTTGTGTCTCAGATTATTTATACTATTCCACTATTGTGGAAACTTCAGTTATTAGTTTCTATCTGCAATTTGTTTTTTTTGTTTGTTTTTTTAAACTGTTCAAGTCAAATTGTTTATAAAAATTTCCATTGCTTGTAAATATTTTTTTCCATTTACATGTGGCCAAAAGGACAGTTTGAAAAGGGGAAACCATGCACAGTCACATGTCACAGCTTCCACATTTTAAAAATGTCACTTGGAAATGGTGATTTGCTGCTTCTAGCTTTGTTGATCGTTGGTAGTTCTCTGAACATGACCTCATTCTCCTTTTCCAGTGTTTTTTTTCTTCTCATGCGGCTGTTAGAATGGGGATGTGGCTACAATAAGACACTCGCCAAACAAAGTCACAGTCAGTGTGAAGTTAATAGGAGCCATCATGTTCTGCAGGGTCCACCCCTCTCCTGATCGCATAATCTCCATCTGCCAATGATCCACTTTGTCCTCCGCATGTGAACTGTCTCGCAGAGAGAGGACATTGCTCCTCCACCCAACAGATGGTGTGCGGATTAATGTGGCAGGATGACTGGGTGGTGGGGGGTTATAGAAGAGCACCTGCTGTTTAGGCTGCTGCCTCATTCACAAGCTCTTGTTCCATCCACAAGACCAGCAGCATCTCCTCTATTCATCCATGTTTCCCAGTCATTGAGAAGAAGGGCGGAGATGATAAACAGGGGATGAAGGAACTGCTGTCTTATACATTGTAAGGGACCTTTTGTAGCTCCTTGTTAAAGGGAAGAAGAAAACAAAGCCAACTACATACAAATCAGAGGGAATTCCCAGCGTCCGTTAGACATGCTGCTCCCCGGCAAGACGGATATAATTGGCTTTTAGAAATTTAAAAAAGGCAGTGCAGCAAATGAGGTGTACAGTGCTGGGTCTTTAGTGTGGCGTTTTTGTTAATGGTGGGAAATGAGAACATTTAGCCCTATGGTTTACATACACTTAAAACACTGTAACAGGATTAACTGTATTTTAGTAGCCAGGGTCTTTTGTATGGAACTGTTCTAGGCAGTACATTTCTTATGGCCTGTAGTAACCAATTTTCACCTGTTATTTCTGTAGCCTACAGTTACAATGGAGTGGGATTTCTCATTTTGTAGCCATGGGCAACAAGAAATGTTTTTTCTAGTTTTTCATGTTTTTTGTTATATTCATATGTTCTCTTTTATATAGGGGAGAATTTTAACTTTTATCATTTTGTGCTTATTTTATAAGGCAACATTTTTAAAACTCCTCCATTAAAATGAAGCACAGTAAATCATTGCAGACCATTTTATGAAATCAGATCTTTTCTGTGGGATGCAAATGTCAGAAGCAAAATGGTAAAGTAAATTAATTTGCGTTATTGGGACACAAATTAAAAAAAAAATTTGCTTATGGCCTGGAATTGTGGGTTTATTTTATTATAAGCATATCTGTTGCTCCTGAAAGTGCAATGTATTGTAAACATTTCTGAACCAAGAATGATAGTCTCTAAGGTTGGCGGCCATACATTATACAATTTTCTTTACAATTTGCCTTTAGATTTACTAAAAACCTCATAATATGAGGTCAAATCTAAACTTTCAATTTGTATGCAATCAGGTTGGCCCTTGCACTACATAGTTGAAGGAAAATCTAAAGAAAATTGAACAAGTAAATGGTATAATGTATGGTCAGTTTTTAAGGGGGAGATTTTCTAAAACAGGTGTGTGTGTGTGTGTGTGTGTGTGTGTGTGTGTGTGTGTATGTATGTATGTATGTGTGTGTGTGTATATATTGTGAGGGGGTTAGCTCGGCAGCGGGTGTGTGTGACCCCCGGGATGGGCTCCCCACACAAAAACAGGCCCAGCAAACGGAGGTTGTGGTTTTCAAAATCAAAAAGGTGCGGTTTATTTTCTATTTACAGTGACAAAACACAGCAAAGCAAAAGAAACATAAATAAAATAAATCCTGGTCAACTTGACCTCTGACTAAACATACAGGTTTCCTAACTAACAACTGGGATCAGCCTAGTGCTGTCCTAGTCCCTAAGTCCCTGGTTTTAAATGTCCAAGCAAATAGCCACACAGGCTTTGTCTCACCGCACAGGGATTCACTCTCCCTAGACAGTCCACACAGGTCTGGTTCCAGGCATGAGCTAACACCTAATGAATCTGGGAGTTCTTATAGAGGCCTAAATGAGCTGACAAGCTTCAGCTGGTCTCATCAACTCCCTGTCTGCACGACGCCCCACACTCTCCCTAGAGGTATGAGTCATCCATGAGCCCACTAGCCTCAGCTGGGCTTATACAACTCTCCACCTAGTTGTATAAGTCGGCGTAAAGCCTGAATCTGGGCGAAATATATCTACCCCCCTGGATGCAACCAGGTGACTTTACCTTCCTGCTGTCACATACCCCCCCCTCTTGTTTTAACCTTGGGGTTGGAACACCAGCAATCAGGCATTCATGTACTCGAGACAAAGCATCCACATTCCCCATTTGAACGCCAGGGCGATGCTTTACTGTGAAGTTGAATTCCTGGAGGGCCAGGAACCACCTATTCACTCTTCTATTTGTTTCCTTGTTTTGAGCCATCCACTTTAACGGAGCGTGATCCGTAACCATGTCAAAGTGCCTACCTAGCAGGTAGTACCGAAGGGAATCTAGAGCCCACTTCACCGCTAAACACTCCTTTTCAACGGTGGCGTAATTTACCTCATGGGACTTCAACTTCCTGCTGAGGTAAATGACTGGGTGCTCTTCCCCGTTCCAGACCTGGGACAATACTGCTCCTAACCCCACATCTGACGCATCACTTTGTACGACAAAGTCTTTAGAGAAGTCGGGTGAGTACAACACTGGCTGGCTACATAAGGCTTGTTTCAAGAATTGGAATGCTGCCTCAGCCTCGGGGGTCCATTTAATCATGACCGACCCTTTCCCCTTCGTCAGGTTGGTTAGGGGCACAGCCTTAGAAGCAAAGTGGGGAATGAATCGCCGATAATACCCAGCGATTCCCAGAAAGGCTCGTACCTGCTTCTTGCTGTTGGGACGTGGCCAACTCTGGATGGCCTTGACTTTGTTGAGTTGGGGTTTTATTACTCCCCTCCCAATGGTGTACCCAAGATATTTGGCCTCCTCCTGCCCAATGGTACACTTCTTGGGGTTAGCCGTAAACCCCGCTTCCCGAACAGAGTCCAGGACTGCTTGCACTTTTGGCAGATGTGAGGCCCAATCTGTGCTATGGACAATTACGTCATCCAGGTAAGCCGCAGCATACTTCCGATGGGGCCTCAGCATCTGGTCCATTTTCCGCTGGAATGTGGCCGGCGCATTCTGTAACCCGAACGGCATTCTTTTATATTGGAACGCCCCGTCTGGGGTTACAAATGCGGTTTTCTCTTTGGCCGACTTGGCCAGGGGGATTTGCCAATACCCTTTTGTGAGGTCAAGAGTCGTCATGTATCGGGCTGTTCCCAGCCGGTCGATCAACTCATCTATACGTGGCATGGGGTAGGTGTCAAATTTTGTAACTTTGTTCAACTGACGAAAATCGTTACAAAATCGCCAGCTCCCATCCGGTTTAGGCACCAACACAATGGGACTAGACCAATCACTTTGGGACTCCTCTATCACCCCTAAGTTCAGCATTTTCTGTACTTCCTCCCGTATTGCCTCCCGTCGGGCCTCTGGGATCCGATAGGGTTTTAACTTCACCCTTTCACCGGGCGGGGTAATGATGTCATGCTCTACCCCAGATGTTTGTCCCGGCAGCTCAGAGAATACCTCCTTGTTGCGAAGCACAAACTCCTTAACCTCCTGTTGTTGGGGTTGTGACAAGGTGGCTGCTATTCCAACCTCAGGAATCACGCAACCAGTTTGAGCTGGTGACCAAGTGTCTGCGACTAGGGACTCTCTATCCCTCCAGGCTTTCAACAGATTAACGTGATAGATCTGTTCGGGCTTTCGCCTTCCTGGTTGTCTGACCTTGTAATTCACTTCGCTCACTTTTTCCATTATCTCATAGGGGCCTTGCCATTTGGCAAGGAATTTACTTTCAACCGTAGGGACAAGTACCAGTATCCTATCCCCCGGGGAAAAGGTACGGGTCTTGGCTCCACGGTTGTACACTCTCTGCTGTGCTAACTGCGCTTGGGCCAAATGTTCCTTCACGATGGGCATTACCTGTGCAATTCGGTCTTGCATCAGGGCGACATGCTCAATCACACTCCTGTGGGGAGAACTCTCACTTTCCCAAGTTTCCTTGGCAATATCCAACAGCCCTCTTGGGTGTCTCCCATACAGTAACTCAAAGGGGGAGAATCCCGTAGAGGATTGGGGCACCTCCCTAATAGCAAACATCAGATAAGGAAGTAGACAGTCCCAATCCTTTCCATCTCTATCCACCACTTTCTTCAACATTTGTTTTAGGGTTTTGTTGAATCTTTCAACCAGCCCATCGGTTTGGGGGTGATACACAGATGTACGTAATTGCGTCACTTTGAACAATTTACACAGCTCCTTCATAACCCGGGACATAAAGGGTGTACCTTGGTCCGTAAGCAGTTCTTTACAAATACCCACCCGGCTAAACACAAGAGATAGCTCTTTGGCTATGGTTTTGGCCGAGGTATTTCGGAGAGGGATCGCTTCTGGATAACGGGTGGCATAGTCCATTATAACTAATATGTACTGGTGCCCCCTAGCGGACTTGATTATAGGCCCTACCAAATCCATGGCAATCCTCTCAAACGGGACCTCAATGATTGGTAGAGGGACCAGCGGGCTACGGAAATGTGGCATCGGGGCCGACCTCTGACACACAGGGCAGGAGGAACAATAATTTTCTATGTCCTTCATCACCCCCGGCCAATAGAATCTCTGTAATATCCTCTCTCGGGTTTTCTCTGTCCCCAGATGACCTCCAAGAATGTGCCCATGGGCCAACTCCAACACCAACTTCCTGTACGGTTTGGGCACCACAAGCTGCTCAACGGTTTCTTCTGCCCTTTTTGCCACCCGATACAGTAGGTCCTTCTCTACGCTGAAGTATGGGTAAGTGCAGGTATTATCTGGGTTCACTAACTCGCCATCTATTTTCACTACGTTTTCCCGTGCCTTTATTAGGGCGGGGTCTTTCAACTGTTCTGTGGCAAAGTTTTCCCTGTGAACCTCAAGATCAGAAAACTCCACAGACGGTAGGTTTTCGTCTGAGGAGGTGGGCTCCTCTCCAGTTTCTTGAGTCTCCCCTGCCAATACTGATAAGGGAAATTCCGGAGAGTCCTCACCACTCTCAGGGGAGTTCTGGCTATCACATTCCTGGTACATAGGGGCACCAGTGGGGGGCTCAGGATCATCCCACAGTTCCCAGAACTTCGGAAAATCCCTTCCCACAATGGCGTCATGCGGTAACTGAGATACTAAGCCCACTGGATGAGAGAGGGTACCTTTGGGGGTCTCGAAACACACTGTAGTCACTGGATACTCTCGGGTGTCCCCATGCACACAAATAACAGCTACCTTGCTATTCCCAAAGACCTCTGTTTTAACTAACTCAGCCTTTATCAGGGTCACAAGGCTACCTGAATCCAGCAATACCACAACATTTCTACCATTAACACACATTTTGCATAAATGTTTCTCAGTTCCTCGAATGGCAGTGCATGCAACTGTCGCACACAGCGACTGACGTCTGCCCGTCAAAGTCACACTGCATGGGTTCCTCCACAACCGGGCAATTGGCTGCAATATGTCCCGCTTGCCGGCAGCGGTAGCAAACGATCCTTCTTGCCGCCTCTTGAGCCGCTGATTTCCCAGGCTGTTCTCGCCAAACTTGGGGTAGAGCTCCCACCCTCTCACTCTCTCCACCCTCACCCCTTGGAATCCTCTTATCCGCCCCTGGGGATGGTCTGGTCTTAGGGTGGAAAGTCCGAGTGTCTCTGGAAGAGGCCGTCAGGTTCTCTGTAGCCAAGTATTTCTCCACACGATCCACAAGACCATCGGCCGTCTCTGGGTCTCCATGGCTTACCCACTTTTGGATGGCAGTAGGAAGAGCTCTCAAAAACCGATCCATTACAACACGTTCCACAATCTTTGGTGCGGACAAAGTCTCTGGCTGTAGCCACTTTCTGCTCAGGTGAATGAGATCATACATTTGAGACCTGGGGGGTTTTCCAAGCTGGAAAGTCCAGTTATGCACACGCTGAGCCCGGACAGCCTGGGTGACACCCAGCCTTGCCAAAATTTCAGCTTTTAGCATCACATAGTCTTTTGCTTGGTTAGGCTCTAGGTCATAGTAAGCTTTCTGCGATTCACCAGTTAACAGAGGAGCCACCAGTCCAGCCCACTGCTCCTCAGGCCACTTTTCTCTTTCAGCGGTCCTTTCAAATGTGGTCAAAAATACCTCTGGATCATCCTCTCCAGTCATTTTTGTCAATAAACGACTCACCCCAAAGGACGCGGTATTAGTGGGACGGCTTTCCTCACTGGTCTGCGGACGTTGCTGCATTACTGCTTCCATCTGTTGTTGTAGTCTCTGCTCTTGCTTCTGCAACAGGTCTATGAAGCGGGCCTCAGATTGCTGCTGGGCTTGTTGCTGAGCCTCCAGACTCTGTTGCAAAGTTGCGTTTGTCTGCTGCTGGGCTGCAAGGCTCTGTTGATGAGCTTGCTGCTGGGCTGCGAAGCTCTTTTGCAAACCTGCATTTGTCTGCTGTTGATTGGCATTTGCTAGAGCCAGCTGCTTCAGTATCTCCTCCATGCTGGCTTAACAAAAAACTGCCACTGGTTCTCCACCAACTGTGAGGGGGTTAGCTCGGCAGCGGGTGTGTGTGACCCCCGGGATGGGCTCCCCACACAAAAACAGGCCCAGCAAACGGAGGTTGTGGTTTTCAAAATCAAAAAGGTGCGGTTTATTTTCTATTTACAGTGACAAAACACAGCAAAGCAAAAGAAACATAAATAAAATAAATCCTGATCAACTTGACCTCTGACTAAACATACAGGTTTCCTAACTAACAACTGGGATCAGCCTAGTGCTGTCCTAGTCCCTAAGTCCCTGGTTTTAAATGTCCAAGCAAATAGCCTCACAGGCTTTGTCTCACCGCACAGGGATTCACTCTCCCTAGACAGTCCACACAGGTCTGGTTCCAGGCATGAGCTAACACCTAATGAATCTGGGAGTTCTTATAGAGGCCTAAATGAGCTGACAAGCTTCAGCTGGTCTCATCAACTCCCTGTCTGCACGACGCCCCACACTCTCCCTAGAGGTATGAGTCATCCATGAGCCCACTAGCCTCAGCTGGGCTTATACAACTCTCCACCTAGTTGTATAAGTCGGCGTAAAGCCTGAATCTGGGCGAAATATATCTACCCCCCTGGATGCAACCAGGTGACTTTACCTTCCTGCTGTCACAATATATATATATGTGTGTGTGTGTGTGTGTGTGTGTATGTGTGTATATATATAATGTATATGTGGTGTGTGTGTGTGTGTGTGTGTATGTGTGTGAGTTTGTATAGTATAATATACTACACACACACACACACACACACACACACACACACACACACACCAAAAATTGAAAGTTCAGCTCTAGTCATTTTCAAAAATTAGACCATCCAATCTTTGGTTGAGTTTTGTTGTATTCCATTAGAAAGGGCGTGCCTGTGTATTGTAGTGTAGATAATATAGCATTAAGGATGACACAGACCTATATGATCTTCCCATCCTGGTGTCTGCATGTCTTGTTCCCCTCTCTGTGTTTCCTCTGGCCTGCTCCATGCTGGACACTCTGTATCTGTGGGTTTGGTCTGAGAACTGCTATTCCTGCTGATTCTCACACATCCATTGTTTTCTGATTTCAGGCTCTTGTCCATGGGGTTTTGTGAGCGCTTTTATTTGGAGCATCTGTTCTTTTGATTATTTTGTAAACTCCCATGTACACATACATTACACATATGTATGTATTCACTACAATTGCATATCAATAATGCACAAGGCAGGGGTTAAGTGTACAATACCTATTTTGCAAAACATTGAATGAACAAATTACAGTAAAGGTTCTCATAAACGCAGACCATTTTCTGAGATTGTCAATCGAAGGAACTAATAAATCAAGGGTAATAGGGCAGGGAAATGCTTCCAAGGGGCAGTTGTGTACTGGTTTATGAAATGCGGTCTCACACTTTACCGGTGAGAAATCCTTCTCTACTGCCAGAAGTATGTAAGCAGAATATATAATCTTTGCAGGCAGTACTTCATAGCTATTTAATACCTCACTGTCTCATATACCGTATATACTTGAGTATAAGCCGAGCTTTTCAGCACATTTTTTTTGTGCTGAAAATGCCCCCCTCGGCTTATACTCGAATCACCTTTTTGCGCCTGATCTCCCAGAATTTGGGGACCCGGTACCAGCCGTCTGTAGGTCCCCTGGACCCCAAACTTGGCACACATGTAGTGTTACTCTTCCTCTGCAAGTGTGCAAAGTTTGTTGGCCGGGGAGCACCGTTTTTTCAAAGCCGGGCACCCCTTCCATAGACTCTAGGGTTGTCCCGATACCACTTTTTTAACACCGAGTACAAGTACCGATACTTTTTTTTCAAGTACTCGCCGATACCGATTACCGATACTTCTTTTTTTTCAATGTCACGTGACAGTGGCACATGTGTCAGTATTTATTTATTTTTTACGATTTTTTTGTTATGTTTTTTTACAGTGCTTTCTTCTTTTTTTTTTTTTGGGGGGGGGGGGGGTGGTTGGATTGTGTGAGTGTGTTTGTTTTTTTTATTCACATTTTTATTATTTTTTTTCAATACATTTTTTTTATTTATTGCAATTTGTTTATTTTTTTTTACACCTGTTGGGGGGGCTTTGGTGAGATTTCAGGGGTCTTAACAGACCCCTGACATCTCCCCTTTGAGACAGAGAAAGGGACTAGGGACACAGATCCCCCAGTCCCTTTCTCTGCAGCCTCAGATAAAATTAATGGACAGGAGGCTCCTCTCCATTCATAAACTGAAGCATCGTAAACACAGGTTACGATGTTTCAGTTATATGAATGGACAGAGTCAGTGATGACTCTGTTCATTCAGAAAAGGTAGGAGCCGGGTTTAGCGGCTCCTACCTCCGCTCTCCATCCTGACAGATCGAGGACAGAGGGAGTGGAGGAGGACATGGAGGGGGCCCGGAGCACGGAGGGGGAGAGCAGCAGGAGTGGGACACGGAGCGCGGACAGCAGCACGGAGGGGACAACGAACCCGGAGGGGGAGAGCAGCATGGAGGGGGACACAGAATGCGAAGGGGGAGAGCAGCATCACGGAGGAGGACACGGGACACAGATCACGAAGGACAGCAGCAACAGCACGGAGGGGGTTACAGGGACAGTCGGCGGTGATCGGTGCGGCTTTGGGGGGAGTTTAGAAGCACCGATCGCCGCTGTATATATTTCGCTAAAGCAGCTGAAAGGGGGGGGCTCCGGGGGGAGAAGCTGTCAGTTGTATTGAAATGTATACAGGGAGACCAGTGCTTGAAACTTCCCCCCGCCGCACCGATCATCGCTGACTGCCCAGGTATCGGGTGAAGCATCGTAGCATTTCCCCCAAGTACTTGGGGAAATGCTCAGTATCGGTACCGATACCGATACTAGTATCGGTATCGGGACAACCCTAATAGACTCCCATGTTAAACGGTCATTTCTCTGGTGATTTTGGGTACCTGGTACCGGCCGGTCTTAGGTCCCCTGGACCCGAAACTTGGCACACATGTAGCCCCATTTCTCCTCTATAAGGCCTCGTACACACGGCCGAGATTCTCGTTGAAAAAACCATGTCGTTTTTTTCGACGTGATTCTTGGACAAGAAACTTGTCCCGGCCGAGTGTACACACGCTCGTTTCAAAGAACCCGCGGTTCTTTGAATGGAGCGTACGCGGTGACGTCATCGACTACGACGAGCATGCGCTCGTCACATTCGATGCCGTCGCCGCCATCTTGGTATACCCTACGTATGCCTAGGAAGCTACCACGCATGCGTCGAATTCATTTCGAACATGCGCGGGCTTCCGGGGGGACAGGTAAGTGTACACACACTCACTTTTCTCGTCGAGAAACATGCCGAGGAGAATCTCGACGAGAAAATAGAGAGCAGGTTCTCTATTTTCTCGTCGAGGTTACTTGTCGGTTTTCTCGACGAGAAACCCGATAGCCGCGTACACACGACCGATTTACTCGGCAAGACCTCTCTGCCAGCAAGTTTCTTGCTGGTTCTTGCCGAGAAAATCGGCCGTGTGTACGAGGCCTCAGTGTACAAAGTTTTTTTGTCTGGGGGACTTTTTTCAAATCCTGGCACTCCTTCCATAGACTCCCATGTTAAACGTCAGTCTAGTCATGGGCACAGTGAGGCATGGGCACAGTGAGGCATGGACACAGTGAGGCATGCAGATGGACACCCTAGGCTTATACTTGAGTCAATACGTTTTCACCGTTTTTTGTGGTAAAATTAGGTGCCTCGGCTTATATTCGGGTTGGCTTATACTCGAGTATATACAGTAAACACAATTTTTTAGATTTAATTACATTCTTAAGGCGCAAAACCAATCCTAACCATGAGATTCTCGAGGAGAGAGTTGCAAGCCTGTCATAGATACTTTCTCCCAACAGGTTCTTATAATTCTGTGGAGCTGATAATGCAACTATACAGTATACACATCTCAGCTCTCCTTGCCCATGGACAAAAGGCCCCAGCCCCCACTTTAATGGAGTGCCCACTCTGGATAAAATACTTGCCTTACTTGCTTAGTTCTGCAATGACATGGTGACGTAACCTTGCTACCAAACCATCATTCCCATGGTGGCTTTGAACCTTGTTGGGGTTATTGACTCCTGTTCTTCCATCACTGACAATGGCTACATGGTATCCACCACTGGGGGGCAATTGCCCTCAAGGGGACATGAAAAATGTGACTCTGGCATCTCGGTCAAGCAAATGTTGAGGCATTATTATGAAGATAAGGTTTTCAGCTATGTGGTTTGGAAATTCTAGGGAGTTTGTTTTGTGCTGTATATTGGGTGAAGCGCTTACGTAAGACTGCTGGAAAATCTCAAACAAATAAGTTTGTTTTTCTGCTCCACACAGGATATTGTTACATTTGGTATGTTCCATGTTTTTACTGTGAATAGTCATACTTTTTATTTATTTTTAAAAAAAAAAAATAAACATTTTAAACCTCAATTTTGCTTATTCCAGGTTCTATGCATGCGCAGATATGTTGCAGGGGTTCGGATGCCAACACAACACTACAGCACATCTGCGCATGTGCGTGTTTCCAATACATCTGTGCCCACGCATTGTTTCCACACTCATGCGCAAAGACAGATGGGACCAAAGCCTCAAAACGTCCTCATTCTTGCACATGTCCGGGAATTATCCTGCATGTTGGCCGATATGCCGAAGGGCTTTGCCAGGACATGACAACCAGGCAAGTCCTTAAGCAAAACTGCATATACACTATAATGACAGTGCCAGGGCGGAGCAAATGGACAGAGAACTGAGATTCCTCTTTAAGTTGTGCACAGCAATTGCTGTATTTGAGTCTGCACTCTAGCAAGCAGTTTTAGAATGTTTCATTCTTTTTGTGTATATGAATGTCTATATCCTACCTAGTCAGGAGCTCATGGGCGTCCGCTGAACTTTTTTCAGGGGGGGGGCATCATTTTAAGGTCATCCATGCTCGGTCCCTTTTTGACAGTGTCATGATGGGGAGGGGCTTAGTCATTATCACATAAAGCGCAGGCATGCAATGGTTTGAGAAACCTGATGCAACTATCAAGCAACTATCAACTTTGAATAACAATATCATAAAAAATGGAGTCCCCCCCCCCCCCCCCCCAAGGAAATAACCCCCAGGATCAGTGCCAGTTTCTGCAATAACAATCCCCAGCTTTGCTGTCAGTTTACGCAATAAAAATCGCCAGCATTGGTGTCAGTAGCAACAATAATAACCCCCCACATCAGTGCAAACTTCAGCATCTGTACCAGACAGTGTACATAATATAATGACCCTCAGCACTGGTGTCAGTTTCCGCACTAAAAACTCCCAGCATTTGGTGTCATTTTTTGCAATAACTGCCCCCAGCCTAGATGGGAGGATATCAGGTTAGACACTTCCTAATGGCTCAGTCCCTAGGAACAGTAATGGATAATGGCCAACAGGCCCTCTTACCAGACCTGGTGAAACCGCAACAGTGATCCCTCTGGCTGGACGTTCGCTCACTCTGGGTTGCCCGGGGTGACTCTAGTCAGTAGTGTAGCATGCCTGTACCCTGGCAGTGGCTCGGTCTTGTGGTGCGGGTACAGCGTGGCTCCCTCTCTGGTGGTGCGGGTACAGCGTGGCTCCCTCTCTGGTGGTGCGGGTACAGCGTGGCTCCCTCTCTGGTGGTGCGGGTACAGCGTGGCTCCCTCTCTGGTGGTGCGGGTACAGCGTGGCTCCCTCTCTGGTGGTGCGGGTACAGCGTGGCTCCCTCTCTGGAGGTGCGGGTACAGCGTGGCTCCCTCTCTGGTGGTGCGGGTACAGTGTGGCTCTCTCTCTGGCTTCCCCCAGCACAGTATTCTCTTTTCTTCTCTTGTAACACCTCCCCCCCCCCAGCAGAGTGCTTGCATGCTGGGGGCTGTAGCATGGTGTCTGTGGACACGCTGGGGCCGCCACTCTTCAGGGACTTCATTTACCATGATGCCCCCAGTCCCCAGAGTCTTCTGATTGGCCCTCTGCTGTGGCCAATCATGGGGAGGAAAACAGTGGGCAGGAAGTGGGGCGGCGGCACTGTGAATCCAATTAGAGATGCTCTCTCTTCTAGCTTCAGCTGACAGAAAGGGGGAGGGGGAGATATACAGACAGCCCACAGCTCTCCTCTCCCTGTCACAGCGCCGCTGCTCCATTTACCAGAGAACTCGGCAGCGGCGCCTTGACAGGGAGAGGAGAGCTGCGGGCTGTCTGTATATCTCCCCCGATCGCCCCCCTCCCCCTTTCTGTCAGCTGAAAAGAGAGAGCGGCTCTAATTGCGTTTGCAGTGCCGCCGCCTTGCTTCCTGCCCACTGTTTTCCTCCACGAGAATTACGGCACTAGCTTTCAGGGGGGGCAAACGCCCTCCCTTGCCCTATGGAGCGGACGCCCATGCAGGAGCCATCACATTGAGTAAAATATGTGATTCATGGATATTGTTCTGTAAAGTCTAATTTGATGATGAACCAGTGCAGTAATGAAAGCCATAAGAGGCTCATGCATGTATTGTTACTGGCCGCAATTAGAAAATCTCATAGAGCAATAATAAACAAGATGAGTGTTTTTCTGATTCACAGTTCACCAAGTTTATGAGCCATTCTTTCCGTCTCTTGCTCAGTAGTTTGCATCTAATAACTTTTTTTATCAAGGGATAAGGTTTATTGGAGCAGAGAGATAGAAAGATCTGATTATACAACTATATTGAAATTATAGCTTGCGTGTGATGGAAAAAACTGAGTGTGATTCATTTTCAAGGTATTGCGACATTTTTAGGGTAATGTACTGTGAATGGACACTACATATACTGTGTATATCATTGCCCAACTCCTACTAATCATGAAAAAAATAATATTTTTTTAACTTTACTAAATCAAATATTTAAAGCAGTATTAAACCAAAAAACTAAAAAAATTATTATATTGCAAAATACCAATTATTGGATGAGGTGGCTGCATTTGTTTCACCAGGTCAAAATAAAGGGAATAGCAACTAAAAAGAAAACCAATGCAGCCACCACATCTAATGGTTGGTAATATATTACATGTTTTGTTTTGAGTTAAATACTGCTTTAAAGTAAAAAATGTAAAGTATCAACATAAGCCAACATCAAATATTTGTTGCATAAAACTAGGTTTGATAAATATGACAGTGCTGACATACACTATATTACCAAAAGTATTGGAACGCCTGCCTTTACACGCACATAAACTTTAATGGCATCCCGGTCTTAGTCCATAGGGTTCAATATTGAGTTAGCCCACCCTTTGCAGCTATGACAGCTTCAACTAATCTAGGAAGGCTGTCCACAAGGTTTGGGACTGTCTATGGAAATGTTTGATCATTCTTCATGAAGCGCATTTGTGAGATCAGGCACTGATGTGGACGAGAATGCCTAGCTCGCAATCTCCACTCTAATTTCTCCCAAAGGTGTTCTATGGGGTTGAGGTCAGAACTTTGTGCAGGCCAGTCAAGTTCCTTCACCCCAAACTCGCTCATCCATGTCTTTATGGATCTTGCTTTGTGCACTGGTCCAAATCATTAGGTGGAGGGAGGATTATGGTGTTGGGTTGTTTTTCAGAGGTTGGGCTTGGCCCCTTAGTTCCAGTGAAAAACTCTTGAGGCATCAGCATACCAAGACATTTTGGACAATTTCATGCTCCCAACTTTGTGGGAACAGTTTGGGGATGGCCCTTCCTGTTCCAACATGACTGTGCAGCAGTGCACAAAGCAAGGTCCATAAAGACCCGGATGAGCGAGTTTGGGGTGAAGGAACTTGACCAGCCTGCACATAGTCCTGACCTCAACCCTATAGAGCACCTTTGGGATGAATTAGAGCGGAGACTGCGAGCCAGGCCTTCTCGTCCAACTTCGGTGCCTGACCTCACAAATGCGCTTCTTGAAGAATGGTCAAACATTCCCACAGACACACTCCTAAACCTTGGGGTCAGCCTTCCCAGAAGAAAAGTTGTTATAGCTGCAAAGGGTGGGCCAACTCCAATATTGAACCATACTGACCAAGACTGGGATGCCATGAGAGAGAGAGAGAGAGAATCTGCCCTCTTTCGTGACATAACAATATTAAATGCAAAAAACAAAATATTTTGTTTAAACAAGGTGGCCGCAAGTTTTTTTTTTTTTTTTTTTTTTTTTTTTTTAAGGCTTTTTCCTTTATTTTCACTTGATCTGACCAGTAAAGCCTCGTACACACTACTACCGATAGTGGGTTTTTTTTTTTCATTTTTAACCCAACAAAAAAAAGCCAGCTGAACAGTGTCAGTCGGTTTCTATTGCACCCCTATCATTGTTAAATGAATAAAGGTGGGGGACAAATGTTGGGACTTTAAATGGGACATGAGGGAAGGTTCACGCCCCCATCCCTGTCTGTAGACATAAGGGGGGAAAAGGTTTGGGTCTTTAAATGAGGTGTATGTGGTGGAACCAAAAAACGATAAGGGTATAGATAACATTTATTGATACATAAATGGTTGACATTTCATGAGACAATAAAATTAAAAAGTACATTATACTAATGACATTGCATAACAGTACATTGCATGGTACTAAAGATTTTTGCATAAATGGTTCCCCATAATGGACAAAAGTCAGTCTGGAATGAAACATGATAAAATCATTGAATTGAAATAATGTTAGATGCATCAGAAATAATCTCGACACGTTTCGTGAGCTTATACCCACTCGTCAGGAGCACAATGCATCAAAAGTGGGTACCGGGTGTTTTTTTCCAGGTTTCCCGCTGGTTCCCCTCTACAGCTCCCGGACGGGACTTCCCCTGGCCGACCCCTGGCACATGGTTTTGCACGGTCCCTCATATTGATTCATATGTGAGTATTGAGTAGGCATTAGTCGTTATTTTTTATTCCTCTTTATTTTCCCCAGATGGCTAGTCATCTTACATCATGGGTTCTTTTTATCCCTTTTCTTCTAGAATTTGATGCATTGTGCTCCTGACGAGTGGGTATAAGCTCACGGAACGCGTCGAGATTATTTCTGATGCATCTAACATTATTTCAATTCAATGATTTTATCATGTTTCATTCCAGACTGACTTCTTTGTCCATTATGGGGAACCATTTATGCAAAAATCTTTAGTACCATGCAATGTACTGTTATGCAATTTCATTAGTATAATGTACTTTTTAATTTTATTGTCTCATGAAATGTCAACCATTTATGTATCAATAAATGTTATCTATACCCTTATCATTTTTTGGTTCCACCACATACACCTCATTTAAAGTCCCAAACCTTTTCCCCCCTTATGTCTATCATTGTTAAATGGTTTCCACTACTCCTTTACTGCTACTTCTGCTTGACAGCTTGGTCTGTTAAAAAATAACCTGCTTTTTGGCAAGACCAACAAGTGAAAATTTGAAAAAGGGGAAAAAAAAAAAACATTAATGCAGCAACCACTTCCAAGAATTGGTAAGCTGATGTATAATTTATTGTTTTTTAGTTTATTACTGCTTTAATCAGATACCAGCTTGTCAACCAGTTGTGTAGATAAGCACCAGTAATTGCAGACAATAATGCTACTTTCTGGGAGATCATGAGAGGACACGTGCATTTACATATGGGTTCATTCTGTTTTGTGGAACCCATTACTTGCATACAGGGGAAAGTTTGTTTTATGTACCTGCAGCTGGAGAAACTAGAAGCGTCACTGATATGAGCCAGGCCCAATGATTCCTCCAGTATTGAATTGTATTGCAACTGTACTATCTGCCCTCACACTGTAAAGTGCTGCACAAACTGTTGCGCTATATAAATCCTGTATTATAATAATAATATAACTTCCAGCATCTAAGTGTCTGTAACTGGTCACTTGTGATCACACATTGGTCAGTGTATATGAATGCTGGGGATAAAAAAACACCCAAGAACATGGAGAGCAATATACTCTTTCAAAACAAAGCAAAATATAGCATTTTCTGTGGACTTTATCAATGCTTGTTTAAATAAAAACTGTATTTAACATTGGAAAATCTTAATTACAACATAGCTGGAAAATCTAAAGACAAGCATATTAGCCATTCCTTTAGCGTGTTCAAATGTCAACAGTAATGAATAAGCTATTTCGGTCCTATAATTTTATTCTGGGATAATGAGGAATTCCTAATCTGTATTCCAAGCATATGACGTGTAGGCACTTTGGGGCACCTACTGGTATTTTGTGTGGGCTGAAGGATTCTAGGGACAGCTGTCTTTCTAAAATGATATAGTGCCAGTTGTGTGGTTCCTTGTGGTAAAATATGGCCAGGAGGGTGGAATTTGTCTCCTTATTTCTGTGTCATAGTATGCCATGACGAAAAGAAATCCCTTTTTAGATCTTTGCGATGTAGAGTCGAACAAATCCCAGGAGATGGGTAGCTGGGGAAAATGACTACGATTTCTAACCCCCTTCCTTTGAAAATACTAGCTGCCTGACTGTTGGGCCTTGTTCACACAAATGCGGGTGCATGACTCGAACAATCACACAGACATTTGTGCTTTTGAGGCCATGCACATACCCCCACACGACTGTCAATTGGAATGCCTGCATGGGGATGGGCAAACGCCACCCTCGCATGGGCGTGTGCTATAGTATGCCCGTGTGAACTAGATTCGATTTGTGGTTGTTGATCAAAGGATAAAAAGATTGATATAAAGATAAGAGAACAGTGCCAAGTTGTAGCTGTATACTATATAATGGATACAAATGCTAAAATTCTAAAAATATTTTAATGTTCCATTTGAAAAGCACACTCACTGGAAGGAATGTTCACTGTTCTGAATAACAAGCTTTCTGATTACAGTCATGTAGCCATTTTTGATTTATACTTGCATATGTCATGCTTTTGTCCATTAAGTATTGTACAATTGTGGCTCCTATAATGTTGAATGGCTGTTTCCCAACTGTCAGTTCAGTTTGAGCATTAAAACTTTTTTTAAAAGTCCAGTAAATAGTGATTTTCAATGGTGAGTCATTGTTCTGTTTTTCTAAAGCACACAGTAAATTTTTCCCCAGCTCTGTGCTGGCAGCTCAGGTCCCACGTCACTGCTAATACTCAGTCTGTTTGCTGGGCGCACACTAAGGCCCCATGCACACGAGACGCTGTTATTTGCTGTTGAACGCACGTTCAGAGGCAGTTGGACGCTTTTTTCAACTGCTCCTGAACCCATTCAATGTTATCCTATGTGTCCATGCACACACTCTCGTTTTTTGGCGTTTACAAGCAGTTGCGTTTAACCTCGTTTTTCCAGAAGCAAAAAAATGGGTTCAGACGCAAAAGTTTTCACGTTTTAGACGCTAAACGCTGCTAAACGCGGCACCGGTGTTTTGCCGCGTTTGCGTTTATAAGCGTTTTTAAAGGTGACCTATTTTTTAACATTAGAAATCTCAAAAATGATGGCAAATGATGAAAAACTATTAAAAAATATAAAAGAAAACTGTAATTGCTTGCATCGCATTGTGGACAATCCACAACTTGTGGCAGGTAAAGTGGCAAGTGGACAATCAACAACTTGTGTCAGGTAATGTGGCCAGGTGACGTGGCAAGTGGACAATCCACAACTTGTGGCAGATGATGTGGCAAGTGATACGCTAAATACAAGTACACTGCTGCTCTCTCAGCTGCTGCTACTCACTCTGGTCTCACAAACTGGCTGAAATGGTTAAAATTTACTGTTTTTTGAGCTTAGGGAGGGTCTATGATGAAACGCTTATAAACGCAAACGCGGTTAAACGCCGCTAAACGCGGCCGCAAACGCGGCAAAAAGCGCGTTTATAAACGCCGGTTTCAGCGTTTAAAAACGTGTGTTCAGCAGAGTTTGCACCTGCGTCTCGTGTGCATGGGGCCTAATGATTAACACCTCATGTGCTCTGCCAGCCAGCAGTGACCTTAAAAACAAGATTGTCTATTTTGGTTGGTGGCTTTTTTTCTTTAACGTTCTGTAACTTTTTGCCAGCTTTAAAATGTGTAGCGGTAGAATTTTAAATCAATCTTAACATTTATCATCCGTAGATGTTTCCTGTTATATTACCTGTAATTAAATTCTGTATGATGTTTGAAGAAGTCTTAAGCCCTGTACACACGATCGGATATCCTATGAATTCTAATCCGATGGTTTTTTCCATCGGAAATCCGATGAAACTGTCTTCCATCAGTCTTGCCCACACACCATCAGTCAAAAAACGGACCGTTTCAAATGCGGTGACGTAAAACACTCCGATGAGGTGAGAAAAATTAAGTTCAATGCTTCTGAGCATGCGTCGACTTGATTCTGAGCATGCGTGGGTTTTTTATCTGATGGATTTCCACACAGACGATCGGATTTTGCTATCGTTTTTTTTTCCCATCGGATAAATTTAAAACATGTTCTATTTTTTCACACCGATGGAAAAAAGACCGATGGGGCCCATACACGATCGGTTCGTCCGATGAAAATAGTCCATCGGACTGTTTTCATCGGTAAAACCGATAGTGTGTTCACAGCTTTAGTGATTTGAATGTAGTTTGGTATTTTATATATGCAGTGTATATTGTTCTTTTACACAGCTTTATTTAAAGTGTTTACATAAAGCCAAAAAGTTTTCCCTTCTCTGTCAAAAAAAAAAGGTGACAACCCCTGTCATGGTTTTTTTGGTTATGCCTAGTATACACGATGAGAAAATCGGATGAAAAATACCACTTTTGCAGCAATCGTATGATAATGGTTGGTACACAGCTTCCAGGAGCCAATCATTACCATTTATGCGAGATTATGCAAAGGCAAAAGAAAGTGTTTTTCTTCTACTATACTAGGGATTTTCATTTTTCATCGGTACAGTTTTTGTCTGAAAAAAATAGTGACCAAGACCATTAATGCTCGGAAACTATACAATACAAAACATTAGATCACTTCTGAAGTTTTATTCTGTCGTACGAGAAATTTTTGTTACTTTAACCTCTTCATTTTCGATATGAGACTAGCATGCAAAAAAAAAACACCGGACGATTATTCGTCTGATTATTTTCATTGTGTGTACTAGGCTTTACTGTGTCCCATTGGGAAGATTTCCCTTCACTTCCTGTTCCTTGGATACAACAGGAAAAGGGAAATCTCTTAAAGGCAAGGAAATACCCTCTTGGACAGTTATCACTGGAACAAGTATCCTCATTGGAAGATTTCTCCTATTCCTGTTCTGATGACATCCTAAAATTGGATTTTCCCTCACAGTGGTTAGTGGTCGATGGGAAAGATAGAAAGGGTGAACCTCTCTAGAAGGGACACAGACAACAATACAAATCTGACCGTATTTAAGCCCTCATCACTCTATACACTTTAAAATACACCTATATTAACCACTTGTGGACCGCCCACTGTATGTGTGTGTGTGTGTGTGTGTATATATATGTGTGTGTGTGTGTGTGTGTGTGTGTATGTATGTGTGTGTGTATATGTATATGTATGTGTATATATATATATATATATATATATATATATATATATATATATATATATATATATATATATATATATATATATATATAATCGGCAGAATGGCACGGACAGACATAATCACGTACCTGTACGTGGCCCTTTAAATGCCTGCCTCTCGCAACCCTGCCGACTTCCCCATAACTCGGATCGCTGCGGGGATCCCTGTGATCGTCTCACGGAGGTATAGAGCGGGGAGATGCTTGTGTAAACAAGCATCTTCCCGCTCTGACTAGTGACAATGACACTGATCTCGGCTCTGTGTACTCGGAGCGGAGATCAGTGTCATGTGACACAGAGCGCATCCCCCCTACAGTAAGAAACACTATGCAGGGAACACTTAACCCCTACCCTAGTGGTTAACCCCTTCACTGCCATTTTTACAGTAACCAGTGCATTTTTATAGCGCTGATCGCTGTGAAAATGACAATGGTGTCAAAAGTGTCCGATGTGTCCGCCATAATGTCGCAGTCACGAAAAAAATCACTGATCGCCGCCATTACTAGTAAAAAAAAAAAAATTTATAAAAATGGCATAAAACTATCCCCTATTTTGTAAACGCTATAACTTTTGTGCAAACCAATCAAACGCTTATTGTGATTTTATTTATTTTTTTTAACAAAAATATTTAGAAGAATACGTATCGGCCTAAGCTGAGGAAAAAAATTTTTTGGGGGATATTTATTATAGCAAAAAGTAAAAAATATTGCATTTTTTTTTCAAAATTGTCAATTATTTTTGTTTATAGCGCAAAAAATAAAAAACGCAGAGGTGATCAAATACCACCAAAAGAAAGCTCTATTTGTGGGGAAAAAAGGACGTCAATTTTGTTTGGGAGCCACGTCGCGCGACCGCGCAATTGTCAGTTAAAGCGATGAAGTGCCGAAATCGCAAAAAGTGGCCTGGTCTTTGACCACCCAAATGGTCCGGGGCTGAAGTGGTTAAAATGTTATCTATAGCCATTTTTTTGTAAAATCTGTATTTATTGAGAAAAACATACATTAACAAATGAAAGAGAGACATAATGGCATACATGGACCACATTGAGCATACAATCGTATACGGTGCAAAAGGTACAACTTAGCAACTGAAGAACAAGGTACTGTTTCCTAGGTGATGCTACGGGTCCGATGGGGGGGGGGACTAGCCCACCCAGCTAGCCATCTTGTCCGCTATTGTTTCCCGGGGTTAAGGATCATACTACTCAAGGAGAACCCCCCTCCCAGCGCCCCGTACGGGGAGGGGGGCCAAAATAGCCTCCATCAAACCTTCCCTGGCCAAAGTCCGGCCCACGGGCACAAAGAGGTGGGGAACCTCGCACCTCTAGGTATCCCCTCCCCTCAAGCAGAAGGGGAAGAGACTTCATCTGTATAAGAAAACCTGGCCCAAGCAAGGGGCCAACCCCCGCAGGCAGTAGGCAACCTGAGCTGAGCAAATTTGCTAGGATCCAGGTTTAACTTACAAAAAAGGGTAAAACAATAAAACTGAATAAAAACAAACAAACGTAAACGGGAAACAGCAGGGTAGTAAAGCCAGAAAGCGAGAACAGATAAGGGGGAAAAGAACTACCTCCACCAGGCATGCACCCACCCGTAACACCACACGGCGCTGCCAGCCACAAGGGCACACTGTTGGCGTTCAGCTCAGTATTGGGACTGTCATGGAAATCCCCTATTCAGCCGCCACAGCCCTGCGCGCATGCGCGGTGGAATGGCGCTTCGGCGTATGCGCAATGGTGCGCGGATGGCACATGCGCAATGGCGCACCAATCAGAACTCTGACAGGCCTATTTAAAGAAGCCTAGTGGCGCTGACAGGTTGCTGGTTTGTCGTCGGCTTCCTGCCTTGTACCTGGTTTCCTGTATACACGTCTGAACCTTTTGTTGTGACCCCGATCGACCTGACTACGCTGCTTCTCTCCTGGACCTGACCTTTGGCTTGCCTCTCGGACCTCTTCTGCATGCCCGCTGTGTTTGACCCTCGGCCTGTGACTCGGACTTTCTACCAATCTCCAATCCCTGATCTCCTGCTTGTATTCCGGATTTGCTACTTGCCTCCAGCTCTGATTACCTGCTTAGTATTCCTGGACTGATCACTTGTCTACTGTGTTAGACCCTCGGCCTGCACCCTCAGTACCTGTTTCTACCGCCAGTATCTGGACTCAGTCTACCCACTTGGCCCCTGTAGTGCTCTGGACTTGTGTCTTTGTTTGGATCTTGTGAGAGCCCTCATCAGCCTGGTGTTAGGCCCTCAGCCTGTTCCTGGTCACCCGATCCTCTACCAAGACTTCCTCACCTGCTGGTAGCCAGTGCCTCTTCGCGCCATCCTCTCCCTGTTCCACCTCCAGGGGGCGGAGTGCGCCAAGTCGCAAGGGTGAACCACTCTCGGCATCTTGGCCTCGGTAAGTACACCCGTGACAGTACAAACCAGCCAGATGTCTGAGGCCGACAGAGCACGTTCCCCATTTGACAACCTCTGCCAGCAGGTAACCGCACTAACTAATGCGGTCCAAAAACTACAGGAGGGATACACACAAATGGATGGCCAGCTTCAAGAACTCACTGGGTCACCAGGCCCTACAGCCCCAGCTGCGGCTTCTACCCCTGGTACCTCCACTTCTCAGGTCTCGGCAAGCCCTACCGTGGTGATGGCTTCCACGGAACCCAGAGTTCCCATACCAGAGCGATTCACGGGTGATCGCAAAAAGTACCGAGCCTTCAAAAATGCCTGCTCTCTCTACCTCACTCTTCAGCCTCGGACCTTTTCTTCAGAGGTAGTAAAGGTGGGCTTCATTATCTCCCTCCTATCTGAGGAACCCCAAGCCTGGGCTCACGGCCTAAAGGAGCCCCGCATTAAACTCTGTTGAAACCTTCTTCGAACAGATGGCGCAGCTATACGACGATCCCCAGCGCACGGCTATGGCTGAGGCTATTCTGCACCGCCTGTTCCAGGGAAGAAGGCCGGTTGACTATACGGCCGAATTCCGGAAATGGTCGGCCGATACCGGCTGGAACGAAGCGGCATTGAAATACCAGTACCGCCAAGGACTGTCGGAAGCGCTTAAGGACGAACTAGCCCGGAATGAGACCCCCGCTTCCTTGGAAGGTCTAGTTCAGTCCGCCACCCAGCTTGACAGATGCCTGCGAGAGCGGCGCGCTGAACGCTTTCAGACTGCTCGTCCCAACTGGACTCCTTCCAGATCCGTTCCGGTTCATCCTCCTGCTCCAGTTCCTGCTGCTCCGTCCTTTCCGGAACCTGAACCGATGCAACTTGGCCTAGTCCGGCCTCCCCTCTCTCCTGAAGAGAAACAGCGCAGGCGTCAAGCCAACCTATGTCTCTACTGTGGAGATTCTGGCCATTTCCTCCGAAGTTGTCCAGTGAGACCCAGTAAGTCTGTCCCCCAAGATGAAACTTGATAGTTCAATACAAGTGTCCCTCAGGCTTATGTTGTCCTCTTTATCTCCCTACAGCAGGGATATGCAATTAGCGGACCTCCAGCTGTTGTAGAACTACAAGTCCCAATAAGCATAGCAAGACTCTGACAGCCACAAGCATGACTCCCAGAGGCAGAGGCATGATGGGACTTGTAGTTTTGCAACAGCTGGAGGTCCGCTAATTGCATATCCCTGCCCTACAGCTACCGGAAGGGGCAACCCGCCTACCGGCTATTATTGACTCCGGAGCCTGCAGCTGCTTCCTGGACTCTGCACTCGCCCAGAAACTTCATTTTCCCCTTCAAGTCAAGAACCGTTCCCTTCAGGTACACCTGGCGGATGGTTCTCTTCCCCCTCTGGGCTAATCACTCAAGAGACTAAACCCATCCTTGCCACTACTGACTCTGGCCACCGAGAGTTTCTGCGGTTTGACCTCATCCCCCTCTCCAATGTTTCCCATCATTCTGGGTCTCCCCTGGTTACAAGCACACAAGCCTCTTATCAATTGGGCCAACAAGGAAGTCAAATTCACATCTCATTACTGCTCCCAGCATTGTCTTACCCCAGTCTCAGCCACCTGCTCTACCATTGCAACCATTTCTGAAAACCTGCAACACATCCCCTCCGTGTACCTGGAATTTAAGGACGTCTTTGACAAACGACAGGCCGACTGCCTACCCCCGCACCGGCCATATGACTGTCCCATCGACCTCCTACCTGGCTCAGAGGTGCCTTTCGGACGTATCTTCCCTTTATCTGAAACCGAGTTAACTGCCCTCAAGGCCTACATTGACGAAAACCTTGGAAAAAAATTCATTCGTCCATCTTCCTCTCCAGCTGGTGCAGGGATCTTCTTCGTGGAAAAAAAAGATGGGTCTCTCAGGCCCTGCATTGACTATAGAGAGCTGAATAAAATCACCATTAAAAACAGATATCCACTACCACTGATCCCGGAATTGTTTCAACGGTTTCGATCTGCCCAAATCTTTTCCAAGCTGGATCTTCGGGGGGCATACAACCTCATCCGGATCAGGGCTGGAGATGAATGGAAGACCGCCTTCAGATCCAGATTCGGGCACTTTGAGTACCTTGTCATGCCATTCGGGCTTTGTAATGCCCCCGCCACTTTTCAACATCTAGTGAATGACATCTTCCAAGAACATCTTGACGACTTCTTAGTGGTATATCTAGACGACATACTTATCTTCTCGACCTCCTTGGAATTACACAGAGTTCATGTCAAAAAGGTCCTTACCATCCTCAGAGAACACAGGCTATACCTCAAAGCTGAGAAATGCGACTTTGAAAAGACTACAGTGCAGTTTCTGGGATTCATTATTTCCATTAACGGAGTTGCAATGGACCCACAGAAAGTCAGGGTAATTCAAGAATGGCCAGCCCCAACTGATAAGAAAGGGGTGCAGCTCTTTATTGGCTTTGCCAATTTCTACAGAAGGTTCATCATCGGGTTCTCTTCCGTTGTAGCACCCATCACGCAACTGACACGCCAGGGCAACCGCTTCCAGTGGACACAGGAGGCTCAGGATGCTTTCACCAAATTAAAATCTGTGTTTACTTCAGCACCTGTCTTACGGCACCCAGACCCTGCATTACCCTTCATACTGGAAGTAGACGCTTCCGAGACAGCTACAGGGGCCATTCTCTCTCAAAGACAGGGCCCCAAGTCTCTGCTTCACCCAATAGCTTTTGCCTCCCGGAAACTCAACCCACCGGAACAAAATTACGATGTTGGTGATAGAGAGTTGTTGGCCATTAAATTTGCCCTGGAAGAGTGGAGGTACCTACTGGAGGGCGTATCTCACCCCATCATGAGTTTTACCGACCACATAAACCTGGTGTATTTAAGGACAGCAAAACGGTTAAGACCCAGGCAAGCCCGCTGGTCTCTTTTTCACCAGCTTTAACTTCCACATCTCTTACAGACCCGGATCCAAGAATGGGAAGGCAGATGCGCTCTCCAGGATGTTTCCCGAATCATCACAAACAATGGAACCCAGCACTATCTTGTCGCCACAACTTTCTTCTGGTCTCCCAGGTTGACCTGTTGACCTCTATTAAAGTAGCATCCAGGTACTGTTCTGACCAGGAAACCTCTTCTCTGGAGAAACATGACGACCTATATTGGTCCCGAGGTAAAATCTTTGCTCCACTGGAAACGAGACATTTAATCCTAAAGACTTTCCACGACCACAAGTTAGCAGGCCACTTTGGAACCCAGAAAACCATTGAGCTAGTCTCTCGCTCATTCTGGTGGCCAGACTGGAGACAGGACTGTAAAACCTACGTTGCCTCCTGCACTCGCTGCCAGCGTAATAAAGGGGCAAATATCAAAAGCTGGGGCCTGCTCAAACCTCTACCCATTCCGGAACGTCCCTGGGCAGAGGTCTCCATGGACTTCATTGTCGACCTGCCTCCCTCTGGAGGATTTACCACCATCTTTGTTGTGGTCGACCGCCTCTCTAAGATGGCACACTTCTTACCCATGGTGGGTACCCCCTCTGCTGCAGACACAGCCAGAATCTTCTTTAAGGAAATCACCAGGCTCCATGAGCATCGTCTCCGACAGGGGTGTCCAATTCACATCCAAATTTTGACAGGAACTTTGCAAGTCCTTGGAAATCAAGATCTGCCTCTCGTCTGCCTATCACCCTCAGAGCAACGGCCAGACTGAGAGGACTAACCAAACTCTGGAACAATACCTGTGTTGTTTCTGCTCTGCCTCCCAAGATGACTGGTCCTCCCTACTACCCTATGCTGAGTTCGCATACAATAATTCCATCCATTCAGCTACCAGTCAGACCCCCTTCTGGGCCAACTTTGGTTTTCACCCTCTGTTCCTTCCCAGCTCCATCCCTGAAAGTTCCGTCCCTGCTGTACAGGACCGGATAGCCTCGGTCCAACAAAATTTCCTGAAACTTCAGGAGATGATGCAGAATGCCCAAGACAATTACAAAAAATTCTATGACAGAGGAAGGAAAGAAAACTCAACCTTCAAAGTCGGGGAGGAAGTATGGCTTTCAGCCATCAACCTTAAATTACCTATACCCTCACGGAAGTTGGGGCCAAAGTTCATTGGACCTTTCAAAATCAAACGGGAGATCAATCCCGTGGCCTTTGAATTAGCATTACCCAACTCCTATCAGATACACCCGGTCTTCCACGCATCTCTGCTGAAACCTGTTGTTCTTAGCTCCTTCCCCGGAAGAGAAGAACCACCTCCTCCACCAGTTGAAATAGATGGTGAAGATGAATTTGAAGTGGAGTCTATTCTAGGATGCAGGAAGAGAGGGAGGCAACTTCAGTATCTGATTAAATGGAAGGGATACCCCCTCGAGGACAATTCCTGGGAACCTGCCAGAAATCTGCATGCCCCACGCCTAATTAGGGCATTTCATCAAGAACATCCAGAGTTGATGACCAGCCTGGGCGTCCGGAGCCCGCCCCTCGGGGGGGCACTGTCATGGAAATCCCCTATTCAGCCGCAGCCCTGCGCGCATGCGCGGTGGAATGGCGCTTCGGCGCATGCGCAATGGTGCACGAATGGCGCACACACATGCGCAATGGCGCACCAATCAGAACTCTGACAGGCCTATTTAAAGAAGCCTTGTGGCGCTGACAGGTTGCTGGTTTGTCGTCAGCTTCCTGCCTTGTACCTGGTTTCCTGTATACACGTCTGAACCTTTTGTTGTGACCCCAATCGACCTGACTACGCTGCTTCTCTCCTGGACCTGACCTTTGGCTTGCCTCTCGGACCTCTTCTGCCTGCCCGCCCGCTGTGTTTGACCCTCGGCCTGTGACTCGGACTTTCTACCAATCTCCAATCCCTGATCTCCTGCTTGTATTCCGGATTTGCTACTTGCCTCCAGCTCTGATTACCTGCTTAGTATTCCTGGACTGATCACTTGTCTACTGTGTTAGACCCTCGGCCTGCACCCTCAGTACCTGTTTCTACCGCCAGTATCTGGACTCGGTCTACCCGCTTGGCCCCTGTAGTGCCCTGGACTTGTGTCTTTGGATCTTGAGAGCCCTCATCAGCCTGGTGTTAGGCCCTCAGCCTGTTCCTGGTCACCCGATCCTCTACCAAGACTTCCTCACCTGCTGGTAGCCAGTGCCTCTTCGCACCATCCTCTCCCTGTTCCACCTCCAGGGGGCGGAGTGCGCCAAGTCGCAAGGGTGAACCACTCTCGGCATCTCGGCCTTGGTAAGTACACCCGTGACAGGGACTCCTGCGTCTCCGGTCTCTGCCTCCGGGGCCTGCACCGTAGTACCCCTACCTCCACTAAGAGAGGGCTCCGCAAGCTCCAGCAGGGCAGGTCTAGACTAGAGGGAATAAACTCCTCACCTGAAGTATGTTGCAACCATGCATCCCAGACTGTTTTAAAGCGCTGACTTGTGCCATTGCATGTTGCCACCCATTCTTTAGCCTCCTTGAATCTCCCATACCTTCTTGGTCCAGTCCTCGAGACCAGGTGCATGGGCCTGCTTCCAGTAAATGGGAAGCGGGCGCCTGGCAGTGTTTTAGGAGGTGTGGCAGTACACACCTCCTGTAACGGCTGATCGGCATGGAGGGTACATGGCGGAGACAGTGCACTGGCAAAACTGGACATCTATATCCTTGATTTGTGCCTGAATTGTTTCCCAGAAAGGTTGAATTTTCGGGCATTCCCACCATATATGAAGCAAGATGCCACGGAGGCCGCAGCTTCTCCAGCAGCGATCAGATACGGCGGGGTAAATGCGTGAGAGCACAGCTGGCACCCTATACCACTTTGTCAGTAACTTAGTTTGTTTATTGCGTTCTAGACTCTATGGAGCTAGAATGGGTCAGGCGGTACAGGGGAGCCAGCTGCGGCTCTGAGATCTCTTTCCCCAGGTCTCGCTCCCACTCCCTAATGTAGGCCGACTTGGTCTTCGTCATGGATGAGCCCAAGAGCTGATAGAGCTCGGAGATCATGTTGGAGACGGGCTTGTCCGCGACGAAAAGAAGCTCAAAAGGCACAAGTTGAGAGGGGGTTTGAATGGGTCTGTTCTGCGTAGCAAAAAAATGGCCAAGCTACGCGTGTCGCCAAAAGTCCATTGGGAAACTGCCATGGCGGCGCCCTAAGAGATTCCAACGAGGGAAGTTTTCCACCCTCCAGAAGTTTACCACAGGGGGCATTAAGGTCATCTACCCATTTCCTAAAAAAGCCCTTTGTTCCCCCAGGAGAAACCAACGGAAGCCCCCTAGTGGGGCCAATGGGGAGCCAGGGGGTGCCAAAGAGTATATAGTGTTAATCCTGTCCCAAACCCTAAGGGCCTGTCTCGTTGGGGGACAGGTCAAATCTGACAACCCCCTAGGCTCCTTTGCGAGCCATGGGGCGTAGGCCAAGTCCCTGCCAGCCATGCTCTTTTCCAGGGGAACCCATAGTCTAGTGCAGGTGTGGAACCGCCAATTCAGAATCCTTTGAAGAACAATGGCCCTGTAATACCGTTGGATGACTGGAATCACCAAACCCCCAGCCCTCTTAGAGCGTTTTGGCACCCTCATGGCTATTCTATGCCTCTTTGCACTCCACACAAAATCTATGAGCATGCTGGTTAAGTGTAGTGAAAAAGGTACCAGGTAGGGCAATCGGCAACATCTGCAGGTAGAATAGCACTCTTGGAAGCATGTTCATCTTAAAATTTTTACCCGCCCGAACCAAGTAAAGGCCGTTTTAGTCCAGAGGGCGAGGTCGGTTTTGATAGTTGTCAGCAGGAAGGGATAATTGGCGTGGTAAAAAATCTCATAACGGTCAGTCAATTGGATGCCCAGGTACTTTATAGAGGATCTAGCCCACGTAAAAAGGAACGCCGCTTTCAGACTATCCTTGAGTGATGGAGGGAGCACTATCGGTAGGATTTCAGACTTTGAGTAATTTTAAAATTGAATAGAGCTCCAAACTCATGACGTTTTTTCATGAGATTCGTCACCGAGATAAGGGGTTCAGTAAGATGAAACGGAACTAAAGCCATTTTAAACGGTAGTAAACTGCTGCAGAATAAAAAAAATAAAAAACTGTAAAACCATGGCATAATGTGCTAGTATGCATCGCATACTAGCACATTATGAAATACCTTAGAACAAAGCCCGTCCAGTGATGTGCTGTCACTGCTGAGAGGGCTGAAATCTTCCCCCAGTCTTGCTTTCGGCTCCATCGCTGAGTGGCCGGAGCCGCGATGACGTCACTCCCACGCATGCGCAGGAGAGCCTTCGGTTTAGGCAAGAAGCTCTGAAGGTCCGGCACGGTATGCCTGTCCCATTACTTTTGGTCCCTTAAAAAGTGGGAGGCACATATACAAACTGTTGTAATTCCTACACCGTTTACCTGATTTTGATGTAAATACCCTCAAATTGAAGCTGAAAGTCTGCAGTTAAAGCACATCTTGTTTGTTTCAGTTCAAATCCATTGTGGTGGTGTATAGAGCCAAAAAGATTAGAATTGTGTCGATGTCCCAATATTTATGGGCCTGACTGTACATCTCAAATTCAGCCATTTCCTGCCAAATCTGCTTGAAGTCCAAAGATCAAAGGTCTGGTGGAAAGTTGTTGACCAAACAGTGACTGAATCCAATCAGCTAACGTCACTGTTGAGGCATTCTGACAGCCACAGACGTTGGCTGTTGAAATACCATAGCCGCCAGGGGAGATTCGTTCATCTGCTTGGTTTATCTGAATGGACAAAAGAAATGTTTGCATGTATGGCCAGGTTAAGTGCTTAGTCCTTAAAGTGGTTGTTAAGCCACTCTAACCTGTATACACCATCAGCACTTGCCTCCTAATGTAGTATCCCCCTCTGTGTGTGATTTATAAAAATAAATGCTGCAAATGCCTCATTTCACTGCCAAGATTGTGATCACATGACTGGCCAGCTTTCTCCTTTTCTCTGAGAGATGCAGAGGCTGAGATTCCTCTGCTGATGTCAGTCTGGAGGGGAGGAGGAGAAAGCTGGCTGGTCATGTGTTCGCAATCTCGGCTCTTAAATTAGGTATTACTCTTTTGTCCATGGACCGACACAGCTTCTCTATTGACAAAGTGGGTATTATCCGTTAATTAGGAGTGACTAGGCAGAAAACTTGTAAAAAGTGTTGCATCACACCTTCTACAGTACCGCCCAGGGGGCGGACCCTCTGGGTATATCCCCTCAGTCTGCATCTCGCAGATCAGTTTTTTTCTGTCTAGCAAAGAGTAGGACATGGCTCCCTTTGGGCCCATTAGAAATATATATATTTTATTTTTTTGCAAAATGTTTTTGTTTCCTGCGATCTTCGATCAATTGCCGACTGGGTGACAGGCTTGATCCTCAATCCTTGTAGTCTCCCCAGTTTCGGCCATCGAGCATGTGCCGACCCTAGCTATGCGCTGGGTTTTCCACGACATGCCCGTCGCTCCACGGGTGGCCGGTGAGCCTACGCTCCAGGGCCGGCATCGGACCGCTCAGCTTCGGCTGACCTTAGGACCGAGTTGCAGCAGCCTGGCCGGTGAGCTTACGCTCCAAGGCTTGCATCGGACTGCTCAGCTTCGGCTGACCTTAGGACCGAGTTGCAGCAGCCTGTCCGGTGAGCGTCGCGCTCCAGGGCATACATATGATCGTCCCCTTGGGTCCAATCACAGCATGCCTGGCCAACAGTCACCTTCTGTGCGCGGACGATGATCTGTTTGGAATGTCTTACAGCATAATACATGCAGGATAGGTAAGTAAACTCCCCTGCCTCGGCTGGGTGATTTGGCTGGACATTCCTGGAGAGACCAAGTAAGTGGTTGTGGCCCCTTTTTTCCCTCTCTCCCTGCCTTTCCCTCCTCCCTGGGCTTCTAGCTAAAGGTTGCTGGGTGCTGGGGGTCACCTAAGGGGGTCCACTGGAGTGGGGCTGGCAGTAACTAACATTTAAAAGAAATGTTATTTCTGCTTACCTGTATGTGCTTCCTCCTCCATGCTGTCGGCGGCCATTTTGCGGTGGTCCATGCCGGGTTTGGCCTCTAGTGACTGCCCGGTGGCCATCTTCCTGTGGTTTTGACGCCATTTTCTAGTAGTTCCACACCCACTGGCCTCTATCGACTGATCGGCGGCCATGTTTGTAATGATCCACGCTGTATGTATATATTGCCGTTTGGCAGACATCTTTTTGTGGTCTACGGCTGCTTTGGCCTCTATCTTCGGCTCGGCTGCCATTTTCTTAGAGCCCACATTATGTTCCATACAGACGTTTTGGCGGCCATTTTGCGAGAGTCTCCGGCCTCTAGGGTGCATTACACTGGCACGAAAGATTCACACAGGAAGCGCTGATAAAATAAGCAGACTGACACAGCAGCAGTGGGACAGCATCACAGGCGCAGCACACGGCAGAATAGCAGTACCAGTCCAAGGTGGTAAGTCCTCTGGGTGACCCAGCATCTCTGCAGAGCAGGAGGGTGGCATATTGATATCTTGCCTGGAGCCCTGTTGGGTGTCAGCGTGTGGTCAGCATGGCATCTGAGCCAGATGTCTTCTCCCCTGAAACACCAGATTTAGCAGCTGGTGCCCCTGAGGTGTCTATGGACGCTATGTCGGCAATCCTGGAGGCGTTTGCTGCCAGCGTGGAAGCAGCACACGGGAATACAGGGGGTAGTAAACGCCCCCGTCCCCTGCAATCTTCTGGGAATATTTCTGAGACAGAACCAGGTCCAGCTACAGCTCATGGCCCAGATTCTGACGCATCAGAGACTGCAGACCGTGACCGATCGGACAGTGAGGAGGACTCCAAGTCCATGTCAGTACGCGAGACGGCTTTGGTATCTGACCTTATTACTGCAGTGCGGGATTACGCTAAAGTTGGAAAATACTGCAGAAGCAGCAGAGACTCCAGTCCCCTTTTGGGTTTCGTAAACCTGCCCGCACTGCTAAGGTGTTCCCTTGTGTGTCTTATTTTGATAAACTCTTATACAAGGAATGGGAGAACCCACTGAGGGTCTTCACAGCCCCAAAGAGGGTTGCGGTACGGTACCCCTTTGAGGAGAGTTTTCTGAAGAAATGGACCTCTCCCCCTATAGTGGACCCTCCGGTGTCCAGACTTAATAGAGCTACCACTATTCCAGTAGAAGGGGCTCCTGTTTTCAAGGACCCTGTGGATAAGAAGGCTGAAGCACTCGCTCGCTACCTATACTCAGTGGTAGGCTCGGCAGTACGCCCGGCATTGGTGGGGGCCCTAGTGTCTCAGACACTTGCTGAATGGGCAAAATTGCTACTCCAGGGGTTAAAGGAGCGAGATGCTCCTCCTAATGAGATAACTTTGGCTGACCAGTTGGTCCAGGGCCTTAAGTTTGTCTGCGAGTCAGACATGGATACTATTCCCCTGCTGTCAAGAGCTTTGGTTTATGCAGTAGCAATACGCCGCCTGATCTGGCTAAAGGGCTGGTCTGCGGACCAGACTTCCAAGAAAGCCCTGTTGGATCTGCCTTTTAAGGGCGTCAGACTTTTTGAGGCTTCTCTGAATGACATCATCAAGGATGCCACAGGAGGTAAAAGCACTTTGCTTCCCCAAACTAGCAAGGGTAAGGGGCCACACCAAGGGCAAGGGCCCTCCTTTACTGCACGCAAGCGTTTTTTCCGTCCCCCTAGGGCAACAGGGAAAAGACCCCAGGCCGACAAGGCGCCTGCCCAAGGACAAAAGCATCCTTGGTCCCGCAGATCCAACAAGCCTGCGGACAAATCTGCGTCCGCATGAAGGTCCGCCACCACCCAGCTCTCGGGTGGGGGGACGTCTTCGCAAATTCGCGACTCAGTGGACAGCTCTAGTCTCCGACAGGTGGGTTTACGAAGTAATCTCCTCAGGCTACAAGATAGAATTTCTATCTTGTCCACCGGACAGATTCGTCACCTCCAATCTCCAGCTACTACCGACCCGTCGGGAGGCCCTGTATGGGGCGGTCCAGGGTCTACTGGAACGCGGGGTAGTTATTCCAGTTCCAGAACAGGAACGGGGTCAGGGTTTTTACTCAAATCTGTTCATTGTGCCGAAGAAAGAGGGGGTTCGTCCAATCTTGGATCTCAGAGCCCTCAATTGCTTTGTGAAGGTACAAAGATTTCGGATGGAGTCGGTTCGATCTGTAGTCACGGCTCTCCATCCGGGGGACTTTCTGGCCTCCTTGGACATCAAGGACACATACCTGCATGTCCCCATATACTCCAGACACCAGAGGTTTCTGCGATTTGCTATCGGGAAGAACCACTACCAGTTTGTGGCCCTCCCGTTTGGCCTTGCCTCAGCACCCAGGACGTTCACCAAGGTGCTTGCTCCGATTCTGGCACTTCTAAAACAGCGGGGTATCGCTATCATGGGCTACTTGGACGACCTTCTACTGAAGGCCCCTTCAAGCTCAGAATTAGAGGTAAGCGTGTCCATTACCTGTCAGACTCTTCGAGACTGTGGTTGAATACTAAACACGCAAAAGTCAGTATTGGTGCCCACTCAACGCCTAGTGTACCTGGGGTTGATTCTGGATTCCTCAGAGGCAAAGGTATTCCTCCCTGTGGAGAAGTTGCAGACCCTCCGGGCTGCAGTACGGCAGCTGACTTCCAGGAATTGGTTGTCACTCCGTTTTTGCATGCGAGTGTTTGGCCTCATGGTAGCCTCCTTCGAGGCGGTCCCATATGCTCAATACCACACTCGAGTGTTACAGAAGGAAGTTCTGTCCAGATGGAACGGATGTCCATCTCTGGATTAGCAAATCCAAGTGAGCCACCTAGTCAGGAGATCCCTGGTATGGTGGCTGACAGCGCCGGCTCTAATGGCCGGGAAGTAATTTCTTCCGGTTTACTGGATAGTGATCACGACGGACGCCAGCCTTACAGGTTGGGGGGGAGTCTGGGGTGTTCAGTCGTCGCAAGGTCGCTGGACCCCAGAGGAAGCCCTCCTGCTGATCAATGTCCTGGAAATCCGGGCGATCAGGCTGTGCCTCTTCAAATGGTCTCAGAGGCTGCAAGGGCGTCCAGTCAGGATCCAGTAAGACAACGCCACAGCAGTGGCATATGTTAATCATCAAGGAGGAACAAGAAGCTCAGCTGCAGCATCGGAGGTCGCTCGCATCCTGAAGTGGGCAGAGAGGAGCGTACCGACACTGTCGGCCGTGTACATTCCGGGTGTGGAAAACTGGCAGGCGGAGCCGCCAGATGCTGGACCAGGGAGAATGGTCCTTACACCCGGAGGTGTTCCAATTCCAAAGATGGGGCACACCAAACGTAGATCTTCTGGTTTCCCGACTCAATCGGAAGGTATTGAGGTTTGTGGCCCGGTCAAGAGACCCATGGGCAGACGCAACGGACGCGTTGGTGGCATCGTGGGGTCAGTATCGGCTAATCTATGCCTTCCCTCCCTTAAGGCTTCTTCCTCTTCTGCTCCGCAGAGTGGAGGCAGAGGGAATTCCAATGATCCTAATCGCTCCAGATTGGCCTCAGCGTCCTTGGTACGCCGATCTAGTACGTCTGGTAGCAGACGTCCCCTGGCGCCTACCACTACGGAAGGACCTGCTATCGCAAGGTCCCATACTCCATCCTGCTTTACGGTCACTGGCTTTAACGGCATGGCTGTTGAGAACCAGGTACTGAGAGACCGGGGCCTGTCAGATTCAGTAATCTACTATAAGTGCTCGGAAACCGTCCTCTAGGAAGGTTTATCACCGCACTTGGAAGGCCTACATCTCCATGTGTGAGGAAATGAAATGGCATGCGCGTACTTATTTGGTTTCCAGAATCCTGCTGTTTTTACAGCATGGGGTGGACCAAAGGCTTGCCCGAAGTACGATTAAGAGACAGATATCTGCCCTGGCTGTCTTTTTTCATCGACCCCTGGCGACTCGCTCTCTCGTGAGTACATTTGTGCAGGGGGTTCGACATGTGGCCCCTCCGGTCCGTCCCCCGCTACCTCCGTGGGACTTGAACCTGGTCCTCTCGGTGCTTCAGAAGGCACCGTTTGAGAATATGAGAGATATTCCCCTGTTGACACTTTCTCAGAAAGTGGTCTTTTTGGTGGCTGTTACGTCAGTTAGACGAGTCTCTGAGCTGGCTGCCTTGTCCTGCAGGGCTCCCTATTTGATTTTCCACAAGGATAAGGTGGTGCTGCGGCCGCAGCCTTCCTTTCTTCCGAAAGTCGTTTCGGCTTTTCATCTCAACGAAGACATTGTACTTCCATCCTTGTGTCCTCATCCGTCAAATCCTAAAGAGTTGGCGTTGCATTTCTTGGACGTTGTCCGAGCTTTGAGAGTATACCTATCTGCTACTTCCCTGTTCCGGAAGTCAGACTCACTGTTTGTTTCGGTGGCTGGTCCCAAGAAGGGCCAAGCAGTCTCGTCGGCCACCATCTCTAGGTGGATCCGACAGATAGTAATCCAGGCTTACGCCTTAAAGGGTCAAGCGCCCCCCTTTCCGTTCACGGCAATAGGTGCCTCTTGGGCTTTCCGACATCAAGCGTCTGTTTCCCAATAATGTAAAGCGGTGACTTGGTTGATGTAGGTGCATCTTCGGAAGCCTCTTTCGGCCGCAAGGTTTTGCAAGCGGCTGTTTAGAGTTGCAGCTCCTCCGTTGGAGGAGTGCTGTTTTGTGTTTGGGGTGAAGTTTATTTTTATGCTGTTACCACCCCTCGTTTTTTCCCTGACACTGCTTTGGGACGTCCCACTTTGTCAATAGAGAAGCTGTGTCGGTCCATGGACGAAAGAGTAAATAGGATTTTTTACTCACCGTAAAATCCTATTCTCTGAGTCCATGGACCGACACCGCACCCACCCCTCCTTTTTTAAATTTGTACTGCTTTTTGACTAACTGATCTGCGAGATGCAGACTGAGGGGATATACCCAGAGGGTCCGCCCCCTGGGCGGTACTGCAGAAGGTGTGATGCAACACTTTTTACAAGTATTCTGCCTAGTCACTCCTAATTAACGGATAATACCCACTTTGTCAATAGAGAAGCTGTGGCGGTCCATGGACGCGGAGAAAAGGATTTTACGGTGAGTAAAAAATCCTATTTTACAGCATTTATATTTATAAATCATTTACAGAGGGGGACACTGCAATAGGAGGCAGTGCTGATGGTGTATACAGGTTAGTGTTATGAGAGCAGCAGGGGGGGAGGGGCGGCTCACACAGACAGAGAGGGGAGGGGCGGTTGACACAGGAGCAGAAAGGAGAGCAGATAGCAGGCTGCTGATAGAGGCACGTAAACTGACCACGGTGTCTGGTCTCAGCAGCCATGATACACTGTGGTCAGTTTACAGAGGGGTGGGGAGAAACTGGCAGGATCAGCCAGGTTTTTTAGGTGTTACAGGGGGCTAAATGACACAGGACAAGCACTGGGGGGGGGGGGGACCTAGCACGGCATTGTCTCCCAGAAAGCCAAGTTGCTACTACTATATATTTATCCTTCCCATCAAGCCTTCTAAGGTTTATATAAAAATTGTGGATTATTTTTATTTATTTTTAATTAATTATATTAATTTTAACAAAGCAGTTCACAAATGTCAAGAGTACAGAAATGCTAACCATTCTGATTTTAGTTTGCCAATATGCATTTGTCTTCTACACTGATACAAACACAGTAGATAGCAGTTAGTACACTTTTCTGTAGATGCTGTGGAAACAGGAGTTTATCTGGTGGATTCAATATTAAAATGAGATCGCCACTAAGGGGCTGATTTACTAAAACTGGAGCATGCAAAAGCTGGTGCAGCTCTGCATTGGAAACCAATTGGCTTACAGGTTTCTTTTGCCAAAGATTAATTGAACAAACCGGTGTTAGAAGCCGATTGGGTATAATGCACAGCTTTTTTATTCTCCAGTTTTAGTAAATCAACCCCTAGATGTTTAGTGGAGAGGAGTGTGTTGCAGCTGGTATAATAAAGAAGAACCAGCAATTCCTGTGCTGTGTTATGGAGTTCCAAAGTGAACTGTTGTAACCCATTGCCAACCAAGGGAGTCGAGTCGCCATTTTAAATGTATGAAAACACACCTCAGCGTGGGGGTTATCCGACAACTTTCCTTTGCTTGATGAGGCTGGAATAGAAAGTCTGCCTATAGAAAAGTGCATCAGATGGTAAAGCAAAGTATACAAAGGAAGTTTTCTAACCCTATTCTCAGAACATTTAGTATAAATCTAACACTTTGAAATGAATGAGTTGAGCAATAGTTTGCTTTTTTTTTTTTTTTTTTTTTTTCCCCCAATTCTGTTAATTTGGAAGCAGAAGTCACTGGTGCAATTCTCATTCTAATATACTTTTAAAATCATTCTTTCTGGCATTAACATAATACTATTACTTGGGTTAATCAGATGAGAGAATAAAAGTAGAGCATGGATCCTATTTATCTTAGAGACACTGCATTGAAGGCAAAGTGACCGTATTCCTGCAAAGGGACTTCCTGACCCACTTTTACAATTGTCTAGCCTGTGCTCCCTTGCCACTCCTCCCACCTGTTATAGCCAGAGACAATACCCAGAGCTTCTAAATAGCATGTAACCTCCTCCCATGTGACAGTGCTCAAGTCTAGTAGCCAAGGATTAGGCCCAAGCAAATTGTGTTAGAGACACTGACAACCTACCCTACATGAGCAAGGTGATGGCAACTCTTTAAAGTGAAACTCTACTTTGTGGGTACAAAACTGGTCTGCAGAGAAGTGTTTTAAAATGGCAAGTATTGTTGATCATTGCCGTTTCTTACCTGCTTGTGTTCTGTGGGTGCTGTCACATGTATTCCAATAATGAAGTCTGTTATCACACACAAGTCATAAATTGTAATTTGAGAAACATCCCAGTGCTGTAGTTGAAAGAAAATTAATTTTAAAAATGTTCAGAAAATTATAGCGGCAAAACTGAAAAGTTATTGTAATTGATAAAATGAGGGTACACACACAGTTGACAGTCATTTTATCAGGCTCAGATGATAATCTGATAGTATGTACAATAGGAATAACCTTCAAAGATATCCCCTTTTGAAACCTTGCTGGGTAAATAATACATCTGTCCGTGGTAATGCTTAAGCTTTCTTTACCCTATTGCATTCTGTGCATTAAGGTAAAAAACCTTCTGTGTGCAACTCCCAAACCCATCTAATACTTACCTGATCTCAATTTAACGATGTACATGAGAGCAGCGGCTCTCTTGGGTCTCTCCTCCTTAGCTCACACAGCAGCGGGAGCCATTGGCTGTCAATCACAGCCAGTGAGCCAATGAGGAGAGAATGAACATACACAGCATGGCTCGGGAGCCCCATGGCAAAACCTTTGCATAGAGTAGGTAAGTATAACATATTTAGTTATATTTTTTCCTTTTCTTTAGAATCCCTTTTAAGAGAAAAGTGTGGGATATCAAAAACAAATGTACACACTCGCCTGTATTGCTCCAGCATCAGTGTGATGCTGCAGTTATCCCCCTCCAGCTCCAAGACTGAGAACTGAGCATTCACGTGACCATTGATCGCTTTGTTCTTGATCTGCAGAGAGCGGTATCTGTCAATCACTGCTCTTAGATCTGCCTCTCCAGCTCTCACTGGAGCGCAAGCCTGTAGGGGGGTGGGAGGGGCTGGCTCAGGCTCTGTCTTGGGCTTAGACTGAGCCTGCTGCCAATCGGGCATCTGGGTGGATCCTGACCTTAAAGTTGGGATCCTTTTTTAAGAGCCTGCATTGTCTGTGACGTCAGCCGACAGCAGGCTTTAGTCCAATCTCGGCTGAATCTGGGTCACAGGACTGCAGAAGTAAGTGTGCTCCTGTGACCAAGAGGGGAGGAGTTTGGCCCAAAAAGCTTTGACCATACTTCTCTTCTCCCACATTTCCATATGTTGGTGCGAAGAGCAATAATGAGATTGTTCTGGGAATATAAATCAAACCAGCAGTGGCAGCAGAAAATAGAAATCGGAGAGTTTTTTTGTGGGATAGTGCACTTTGTACAGCTTCATAGCAAATTACACTCCCTATTGAGTAAGCTTGTTTGTCATCTTTTTCAGCATGGTATAATAAAAGTGCTATGAGTATCAGAAAATATATATCAGTGACTTCATCCCATCAATTGTTGTGTAGGAAAAGAAGAGGCTTGGGTGGACTATATTGGCACCATAGGTAAATTGCTAAAGTCAAAAATATACATTTTAAAACATTTTTATTACAAAAATATATGAAGAGTAAGTTTTTTTCCATGTACATATTTATAGAAAAAGGGATACTTTTGTGACAATTATTAAATCATACCATTGCAACCAATGGGAAATCATACAGATATAGTTACATGATATGCAGTGCTCAACATGTTTCGCGTTCGTGATTCCAAAAAGAATCCGCTTCTTCAGGCGATGAATACAAGTACTATTTTCAGTAGATATACAAAAGAATTGTCACGTGACATGGGAGCTGGGCCAATAGGCCGAGACGTGGACCGATGGATCACCAGACTAGGTGCGCCATCAGGGACATGGGACCCCACCAGAGACACAGACACCCAGGAGGAAGTAGTCTCCTAGGAGGACACATCCAAAATCATCCCCATAGAAAAAGGAAAAAACGGAACAAGCCAAAAAGACAAGTTTGGGTAGTGAACCCCTCTGGATACAGGGAGGTCTTTAATCTTGTTCAGAGCAATCGTAGGTGTAGATAAATAAGTATTTTGATAAAGTGGCTATTTATGGGATCCACTGGAACATATGAACAGTAATAACCAGAAATAACTGATCTGACAGGGAGAAATATAGCCAGGTAGAATGTAGAGCAGAGATCCCAGATGCCTGTGTTTATCAGGTTGCCCCAATAAAGAGGGATTTTTCAGCATGGTGATAAGCATTGCCTACAAAAATTTCATCCACTTGAACTTGATTCACTATCGGCTTGCATGTGAAATAGTATTTAGGGAGAAAGTCTACATTTGGTAACTAGATTGTGTAACCCATGGCTGCTGCATACAAAAACTACTAAACATGTAGTCTATATTTAAAACTACTAAACAAGTAGTCTATATTTCAAGTCTATATTCAAATGCTTTAAGTAACATTACTCTGATTCCTCTTCTTTTTTATATATATATATATATATAAAATGTGTGTGTGTGTGTGTGTGTATATGTATATATGTATGTGTGTGTGTGTGTATATATATATATATATATATATATATATATATATATATATATATATATATATATATATATATATATATATTCTATACTGATAAACATTGAGGACTAATGGTTGCTTCCTTTCAGAAGCGTCCCCTATTTTTGGCTGCTGCCCTCCCCGGACATGTTTGTGAAGGAAAGGTTAATTTCAGCTACCAGATTAGAATACACTGACCATAATTAATCTGGCCACATATTTTGCATGTCAGAACGTGGGTACTAAAACAGCTGTTGCCCCGGGGAACAGAGAAATGTTTTTGTAAACAGACCATATATACACTGGTGGGTATAGGAGAAGGACAGTAAACCCGTCGATCTTGACATTGCAAAGGATTCTGGGAAAATGCGGCTGAACAACTGGAATTGACCTAGTTTTAGAACATGTTTGTTTGTCTAACTTATTTTTGTCTTCTCGGTTTAAATTACTTGTAGGTTTTATAAAATGACAGTTGGGGTAGGATGGTGATGGGCATATTTGTTGTTTTCTTATTTTATTTGTACAGCAATATAGTCTAGTGTAGCGTTTACAGTGCTTTTATATGCCTACATCACAAGGACATACAGTATCAATGCTTTACAGGGCTATGTTGGCTATCAGTCGAGATTACTTTGTCCATGCTGTTTAGCATGGGTGGAGAAATCAAGCCATGTATTGCTAGCTTTGCTCATTTTGGTGTGTATGTGTGTACTCAGGAAATGTAAAACTACAGGCTGTTTATTGCCTAGTAGTAAAATGTAGTAGCGAACAGATTTAATTGCACCCCCTGCTGGCTGCTCTCTAAGCATTTGTGTTCTTGTCTTCTCCTGCAGGTGTGTGCCATTATTGGGGGAGCATTTACTGTAGCTGGAATATTGGACTCTTGTATTTTCACCGCCTCTGAGGCCTGGAAGAAGATCCAACTTGGGAAAATGCAGTAGCAACTGTTTGAATTGCTGACATCATCCAAACCGCATGAGAAAGAGTGGAAAACTTTAAGAGTATTGACTCATTAGGAAATTGCTATTTTTATTTTAACAAAGAAATAAATACACAATAATATGCTGGATATATCATGACAGGACTTTGCTACGGGGGCATTTTAGGGTTTCTAGAAATGATATAAAGAATACATACAAGTATTGTATGTTCAAAAGTAACAGCACCCCAAGTACATTAAAGGCCCCTTTCACACTTGTGCGACCAGAAAGTCGTATGATTTTGCTGCAATTTTTTTTCCAGCGATTTCGATGTCACTTGAAGCAATGCCTGTGTAATCCTGAGGTCTATGGACCTCAAGTTCCATCAAGGTCAGACCAAAGTAGTGCAGGGACTACTTTGAAGTTGCTGCAACTTGAAATCGCACAGATTTGAATGGTACTCTTGCGACTTTTCAGTCCTAGTTCACAGGATAAGTCGCACAAGTGTGATAGGGGCCTTAGGTATTTAAGGAGGTACCCAGATTTATTATGATGCTATGTAAACTATTTTGAATACTTAAGCAGTAAATATCTTGTAAAATTGTTAAGGACTAGTTACGTCCATGGTAAGAGTCTGTTCCTGGTTATGATGTAATTAGTTCCTTTCCAAGTAGTGGGCTTTATATTTGTATCAGCTTCCACAAAATGATACCTCCCAGCAATCTTGGATATATCAAGGGATCTTGTTAAAGGGGAATTCCAGTCATTTGTGTGGCTAGTCTTTAGTTCATTCATTACCACTGAAGCTGCTAACGCCAGAAATTTGAGACTGACATTTGAAGGTACAGTTATTGCCCTAGAAAACGCTGACCCCTAAAACTTTAGAAGCTGTCTTAACCCTTACCTCAAGCACAATTGAATTAATAATAAAGACACTGCTTTACCTGCAAGTGGGAGAGTGGGAGTGGGAAGTTTTCTGTTTCAGGTGCTGCCTGCCTGGTTTATTGTAATGTTTTTGCATTTGTGTGGAGTTCCTTCTTAAACAACATAACTAAGTGAGAATCCTCAGATGGAAGCTGCTGAAATCTGGTCTACATGCTGATTACCGAGCCGTGCCCTGATCCTAATACACAGCCTGGGAGTTGAGAATAACTGCTTCCCCTGAGGCTTCTTAATCTGGTATTTTGCTTTGTAGTATATTGCCCATGACCCCTTTTATCTAGTCCTCCTTCTAGGTCCACCTAATTACACTTTATTTTTTCAGTCTGATGGGAGATCTGCCAATTGTTACTTTCCTACCTGTATATGGAGACTTGGGAAGTTTGAACAGAGTAACTGAATAGCTGTCTCCACTATGTGTAGGCAGAGGTATTCCTTGCACTTGAATGAGCTGTAGTTGTGAAACCTTGGGTGAAGTTGATCCAGGCTGTATGGTATCTAGTACCTTACCACCTGGATTCCAAAGCACTTTACACTTTTGTTCACAGTTCTTTTCTTGCAGACACAATAGTTTGTGCCATCTTAAGGGAAGAAGGTAAGAGCGACCAAGGATATATAGCTACAACAGTCTTTTACAGTTTAGGGGTTTGTATCTTAGTAAATCTATGCAAACTCTATTGAAACAGAAACATCTTTAATATTATGTCGCTTGCTATACATACATATGTAGAGGCTTTTTTTTTGTATTTTTATATATTTGGAATATGGTTACAAAGTGACAAAAATGAAGTAGAATGTTTGGATGGAACACAGAGAAACGTTTTTTAATCTGCTTTACCTAAGGCCCCTTTCACACTGGGGCGGGAGGTGCGCTGGCGGTATAGCGCCGCCATTTTTAGCGGCGCTATACTGTCGTATTTGCAGCGATTTGCGGCCGCTAGCGAGGTGATTTTAACCCCCACTAGCAGCCGAAAAAGGGTTAAAACCGCCCGCAAACCACTGCTACAGCAGCGGTTTGCGGGCGGTTTAGCCGTGCTGTCCAATGGGCAGCAGCAGTAAAGGAGCGGTATACACACCACTCCTTCACCGCTTCAAAGATTCGGCTAGCAGGACTTTTTTTCTCATCCTGCCGGCGCATCGCCTCAGTGTGAAAGCACTCTGGCTTTCACATTGAGACTGCAGGGTAGGAGTTTTTCAGGCGGTATTTAGGTGCTATTTTTAGCGCTAAAACGCCTAAAAAACTCATCAGTGTGAAAGGGGCCTAACTCCATAGAGATCCCTCCCACGAGCCATTGTGTTCTCCCAGCGAGGGAGCGGGGAAGCCGTCCCAACCAGGAGAAGTCTGTGATTATTGCTAGCGGCTAGCGATAATTGCATGCAAAATCGATCAACTTGGTACATTTTAGCCTGCCCATACATGGTTAGATTTGAACCGTCTTTGGCCAGTCGAATTCTTTAGAGAATGTTGTCCTGGCTGACTGAAATTGTATTCATTATGATGATTCCTGCTCTGTAGAACTTATGTTGCAAAAAGAAAATAAGGTTACCTTTTAACACGCGGCTTAATCAGCAGGGCCGGCATTACATTTGTAAAAAAAAAAACCTCTAAGTTGCATAAAGGACCATTTGGGACATAGGGGTCCACTTATTCTGTGAGCCAGATGGATGCTGGGATCCCCTCTTACTGTCTTGTAGAGCTTGACACAGATCACTTCTATTAGGTTCTATAAGGAATAAGTGTTTTATTTTACCAGCAGCTGCATTAGGTAGGGGGGGTGGGGCTTACTCAAAGACTGGCCTTCTTGACTTTGTCTGCCACTATGTATCTGTATATGGTGCGTGTAGGTAGTCCAATAAAGAATGCTGCATTTGCTACTGGAATTACTGGTATATCAAAAACTAAGATGCATGAGTGATTCCAGCTGCTAAATGTAGTAAAATATATAATTATAGGGGGCTACATGTGTGCGGCATTGTACTAACCCACATCTAGGCAACTAAGCATGTTCCATATATCTGAGATATCATTATACTCCTATTTAGCAGTCTTGGCTTTTCCTGTGCATTTAGGACAGCGGATTCAGCTATCCCATAGATTATCACAGTGTTTCCTCAACAGCCTGCAATAGTGAATGATGTTTTCCAAACTTCCAGGAGGTTGCAGATATGCATTAAAAAATAAGTAAACCCCAAAACAAAAATGTATATTGCAGTTTACCAGTTCTTGGAAGTGAATGCATTTGCATTAGTTGTGCAGTCCTTTTTCCTTTTATTTTCACCCGGTAATCCTGTGAATGACACACACTTCCTGTCTCTTAAGGGCGCATGTTGCAGTCAGCTGAACTCTTGGAACACAAACTCTCATTTAAATAAATATATTGCTCAATAACCACAAAATATTATAAATATGCTGTGTGCAAAAAAAAATGCATCTGAAAACCAAGATAATACCATATAACATAGCAGTGACATCACTGGACTCGGCAAGCTCCACCCACTAAAGGTTGCCTACAGAATACTACAGAAGGGAGCGGATAAGATTATTCACCCTGCACAATGAGAGAGAACAGCAGTGACTGGTCTTTATTACAGAAGGTACCTGCATATAAGCAAGGTTTCATTTTGGATTGCTGCACGGATCTGGATGATATGCACAAAGCACACCCAATATTTAAGGAAGAATGCACATGCTTTGTGTGTTTTTTTTAGACCATATTTGCTTATCCCATAGTTTAGTTGTAAGTAGAAGCAGTAGGCTGCAAACTTTACAATATAGAGTAGGGCTTCTCAGCCAGGGTTCCATGGAGCCCTAGGGTTCCTCCTGAGGTTTCTAGGGATTCCTTGAGCAAAAGTAGATTTCTGCTTCTCAGATGAGTAACCTCTGACACCAATGACCCTTTTAGCTATCTGTAAGGGATGATTTCTGCCCTATGACCACAAATGTAAGAAGCATTCTTCCCACTAACCATCACAATATAGTACTGTGAGCTGTAAATATAATAATTATTGCCAGTTCCCTGAAGACAGTTATTTCAAGCAGTGGTCATCAAGCCTGTCCTCATGGCCCACTAACAGGTCAGGTTTTATGTATTACCTTGGGGAGATGCAGACTAGGATACTGCAATTACTGAGAAGCAAGTGATATCACCTGTGATTTATTTCAGTTATCTTGCAAACCTGGCGTGTTAGTGGGTCCTGAGGACAGGGTTGATGACCACTGATTTCAAGGGTTCCTCTATGATAAATAGGTTGTGAAAGGCTGATGTAGAGATAACGCACACACACACAATAAAGCCTCGTACACACGATCGGATTTCCATCGGACAAATCCGTGGAATTTTGTGCGAAGGGCGTTGGCCATGAACTTGGTATGCATACAGGCGGCAGAACTTTGTCAGCCAACATACACAAAACTACGTGTTTTTTCAGGTCTATAGCGACACCCTTTGGGCAACTTCTGCTAATGTTGTCTTATGGTTAGCATTGCTTCAGAGCATGCGTGTTTGTACTTTGGATTTTTTCCCGACGAACTTGTGTACACACGATCGGATAATCCGACAGCACACATTTGTTGTCGGAAAATCCGATCGTGTGTACGAGGCTTAAGGCAAAGAAAAATTAATGTGGGTGCTTCAATCTATCAGGAAAGACAGTTGTGTCTTTAACCCCTTTGCACTGGTGCCTCCTGGCCCTTTAAGGGACTTCAGATGCCTGGAGGTAGGGCAGGGTTTATGATTACATGGCAGTCATTTGATCGAAAAACTCCTGATCACAAGATGCAATCGTGAGCTTTCCGTTAGGCGCCAGTAACTGTGCCGGGAGCACGTGGGCCGTGCAGTTTTGGCTCAGCTGTGTCTGCTAATTGGTACTCAAATATGCAGCCTCTTGGTGCCAAGGACCACCCGTCAAGAGGATGCATATTTGCATGCTGTCCTTTTAAGATATTAAAATGTTTCATTAAAAGTTCAATGAAAGCCAACTTGTTTTATCCCCTTCATCTAATATTAGATATAAATTTTATACTGGTTTAATACCGATTTGGATGTATCATTGACCCTGATAAAAGATGTGTTTGATAAACGAATACTAATAACTGTTAAAAATATATTTTAGTATTCTGTATACTTGGGTGCTAAGGCCGGACATGAATATTAATATTATGACCAGCTAATCACTTCTTTTTCCTGCCAATTTAGCCAGACCAGTTGACAGTCTTGGAGTATGTCATTTTTTTCCAGGGCAAGGCTGAAGAATATAGAATGATTCAATTCAGGGCAAATGGCTTGCAATCACATAAATGGAACTGGTACCGTAGACTAAACCTCAACCTCTATACTGGCAGTTTTTTTTTTTTTCTCCCCTTCCTTCATGGTCTTGTTAAAGTTGCACTTTGCACCATTTGAATTCAGTGACTGTTAGCTCTGCTGTCTAAGTGCCAATACAGGCTTGATGTAAGAGGTGTATGCATTTTGCTATTTAACATGTATTTGGTTTCTCTGTTTTTATTGAGCTTAGTGTTGTAGTGGTCTGTTACCGAACAGGAAATAACGATTCCTGACATGTACTTGGATGAAGTTACAATGTAGAATACAATATTTGTGCCACAGTGTGTTGCGGGAAAAGTTTATTTTTTATTTTTTATTTTTTTTCTACTTTTGAAAATCCGCATTAGCAGCACTTTATAGGATTACATACAGGTCATAGCATTGTCTGTCCATAGAAACAAGGTCTATCCTTGGTAACTGCCAATTTATTCTGGACTGGCCATAGAAGGCATCCCAAGTGCATCCTATCGGCAGTATATCCAGGGATTAGACTGAGATTTTTGTTATTGTAGCTGTATTCTATATTAGGGGTCAGCTTGCTGCTAGCCAGATGTACTATCTATAGCCCCGTTGTATTTGATTACATATCTAAAATAGGCAGGCGACACTAGGGTTCATATTTACTAAACAGCCATGTTGCAGACACCTGCCAACACTACAGGATGACCCACAGCCTCAATTGAATGCGTTCAGCTTGTCATATAGCATTCCACTCTCCGGAAGCCAAGTATAACTTGTTAAGAGCAAGCAGAGCTTAGCCTGTCTTTTAGCAAGTCTGTCATAACTGCCAAAAGTGGCACATTACGTAAGTAAGATGGCAAGCACCCTGCAGTATGAAGTCATTTGTGATGTTTTGTGCCAGCAGTATCTAATTTTTAAGTGTATGTTGGTCAATCCTTTTCATAGCAAAACCCATTTTTACCAAACTGGTAATTGTTGCTGCTAAGGGTTCTTCACAACATTTAACTCCTAAATGTAGACTTGAGATCATGCACTGCAAGTGAGCAAAATGCTGAGCGCAACACTTCAACACAAATATGTGATTTAAAAAAATAAAATAATACATTTTCCAGGCCCACATACTAATTTCTCATTTGTTTTGTATTTGTAGCACTGCAGTGCTACTAACACAATACCTAAAAATACTTTTGTCCACTGAAGTCTGTATGGGTGATAAATGAGTACTACTATACAGCAGAGCTTTCTTAGATCAACTGTCATAACTTTGCTAAATGATCAAAAACTAATCTGAGACAGGTAGGAGTGAGTCTAGGTACACCATGGCAGTTTACATAATCTTGTTACATAAGCAACACTTGCTCAATGAAAGACAGGACTACGTTACAGGTGTATATAGTTTTAATGTTCCATGACTAGCGTATCATGTCATATTTAAATCTGAACTTTATACGCAGATAAAATGCATATTTGGGGGGCTATTTTACATACCAATGGCATTTTATTTTTGTCCATCTAATTCTGAGATATACACAGTCCGGTCAAACAGCCTAACCAGGTGGATGACACTTCTTACCATCAGTGGTGGCTGGTGCGCCATTATTTTATTTTTTTTGGGGGGGCGGAAAACAAATACTCCCACTCACCAGCCCCGCACTTACCCCATCCAGGTCGCGGGAAGCTTTCCCGGCCAATCCAGTATTAGGACCCGCTTTCTGTCCTGATTGGCTGGGAGGAGAAGCAGAAAGACAATAGTGAATGTTGATTCGCTAATGTCACAAGTGGGTGGGCTCAGGGCCCAGTGCTCTGGGACCTGAGCCCAACCTTTTTGAAGCCAAATAGAGCCTCAGGCTCTCATTATGTGCTTAAAAAAAAAAAGTAGAAATCTACGCGCCCCGCATAGAGATTAGGGGGGCGGCGCCCCTTATGGACCAGTCGCAGCTGCTTACAGTTAAGGAATATAGTGGTGTCCTCTCTCCACCCCTAGTGTGCTGATTGGACAACACAAGCGCAGGAGTAGAGGTCATCGGTCTGCTCACTCCTCTACTCAGCAAAGTTTACACATTTACATGCATAACACTTAAATGTCTCACAGTTCCTAGAAGCTGTCCCCAGGTTAAATCATTGTACTTACACACATTACTTTACAAAAAATAATAATTTCCTAATTAACACCAACTGCATTTAATTGTGTTTTTATATCTACCTGAAACACAGTTTTATTATGAGATTATCACAAGATGTAAACTATAGTGCACTATAATTGCACCTTATTGCAGGAGATCTAGTGTGTATGAAAATGTTGTCTGATTTCCTATAACTATCTTCCGGGAAAGCAGAGATTAGGATTCAGCATCATGTGGGAGATTCACCCAACATGCACTGAATGAGTGTGTATGTTGAGTGAATAGAAGTGTCCAATCATATCTCTACTTGTAAGGTTACCATCATTTCTAAATATGAACATTTCTGCCTATTTAAATTCTTTTTGTTCAAATAAACTTTTTGGAGACATTGCATATATTATTGTAATAGATTTTCATCCTTTTCTTTTTGAGAACTGGAATAAACCACATGTTTTGTTATTTGCGGTGAGATTATGCTAGGTACTGTTACATATGGGAAGGACTGCTGTGAAAGTTCTGGGCCCTGGTTACATGTTTGCTCTGTTACTCAACACTACAGTGCAGCGGGTCCATTAGCGTTAAAGCAGCGCTTTTTGGCCGCTAGCGGGGTGCCTTTAACCCCCCGCTAACGGCCGAGGAAAGGGTTAATCGCGGCCATTTTGCAGCGCTACCAAATCGCTTTTTTACGAAATAAAAATGTGTTCTGTTTTACCCATGTGTAAAATATTGAGTTCTTAATTTTGGGTTGGAAAAGTGGGGGGCGTCTTGTACATGGGGGCGTCTTATACACGGAAAAATATGGTCTATTTATCTCTAAATCTATCCATCTCTAATATAGAGATGAAGGAGGCATGAATGAGTGTGTTCATAAAAACACAGGTTGATTTAATCTACCTCTAATGCCTCGTTTCCACTGAGCGGATCGGTTCGGTACGGTACGCTATTTTGGGTGTTTCCATTATAAAAGCGTGCCATAAAACCGAACCGTACCGCACCATTCTGGGTCCTGCTTCAGATGTGGGGCCATAGAAAATGGAACGGTTCGGTTAGGGCGGAGCTACAATACATTCCACTGATTGGCGGACACGCGAGGCATTTTTTCTAAACCCTGAATGGTCCCTGACGGTCCGACTTGCAGTGGAAACGCTCACCAGAATAGACCGGACCATTCAAACCGTTCCATTCTGTACCGACCCGAACCGTTCCGTTCAGTGGAAACAAGGCATTAGATTTTACAGTGTCATATTGGATCTGATTTTTTTGCATTCCTACTTCTACCCTCTATTGCTCTTTAATCTCTAAAGTGAGATTGTTCCAGTTGATCCATTTCAGACAGTTGATTCCAGGTTGAAAAAAATGTTACTGCTGTCAGGAATTTAAGCTTTTGAACTCCCTACCCTGTTCCAACTTTAGCATTTTGAACTTGTCTTTCACGTTACTTACCACTGTAAAGTGCTTGCATAAGTTGTCCATATATCCCTGTGAAGAGTCTAATAGAAGTCAAATGACAACATTTCTATGCCCTGAATCACTATCTCTATAGAACTATATGGCTAGAGACAACAGTACAGTGGTTGCAAAGTTGAGCTTGGTCTGAAACAGCCATAAAATTACTGGGGGACCAATTGGAGCAATAAATCGTATGCTCACTCCACTGAGGTCTTGAAATCTGTTTGGGTGTGGATGGTCTTCCCAGAATTTTTCCTTGCCCATTGCTTTGGTATTAAACTATAAACTGTACTTCCCTTAAAATGGGGTTCTCAAATAACCGTATTAGGTAGCGATTTCAGACTACGATTTTGAGGCTTTATCAATGTTGTTGGGTATTGAGCCTTGCCTGCTGGTTACAGACGTCCTCATACTATAGGAGGCTAATAGCCCCACTGAGCTGAAGATCCTTGACCTCTAAAAAACTTTGTGATTGAGTGTTGATGAAAGTAGACATTCCATGACTAATGTGCTGCATACTACCTCTGGAGCAATCACTTGGTGGGTAGGTTTAGCCTCACTGCCCCAAAAGTAGCATGTGGCAGAATTCCGCAAATGGCTTTCATTGATTCCCATTGAAATTAATGTAATGTTTTCTAGGTTGCATTGCAAAAATATATTTTTTTCATGGTATTTCACATAATAAAAAAACTTGGGTGGTGTGTCGTAGTGTTTGATCCCCGTCTGTGTGTTCACAGTTGCTGGGATCTCAGTGAGGATGCCTGAACCAGACTGGAGTTGGCTTTTTAGCTTAGTTTACATCATTGTATCCTAAAAGCAAGTTCTCCATATGTTCCTATATCCAGGGCAAGTAATACAGCATTTTTGTGACTCTTAGGCACAGATGAAAAGCCAACCACAGAGTGTTCCTAATGGGTTCTGAAAAAGTTGTATAGACTTGACAGGACAAAACCCTCATGCCGTCAATAAAGGAAACCCTAAATGGGGTTCTAATTTAATGTATTGACAGTTAAATAAGGTCTGTGACTTGTACAGTTTTCGGAATTATTTGGACCTCCAGTATTACTATATGGCCATATGTGCATACGCAGGACTATATAACCATTCACAAAGGACATTTTGGACCAAACAGGCCCAACATCTATATTTTAATGTTTTGGGTAAAAATTATTATTTTAACGCCATTCATTTTCAAGTCAGCAGTGATTAGAATGTGATCGTTAGATGATGGTATACTTTTGTTTGTTGCAGATTTAAGATATATACCACATATTTGCTTGTATGGCCAAATCTGACTCCAATGCAGTAATTGGATAGTTGAGCCAAGTTGCCATAACTGTTTGAATAGTCCAGCTTCTTATGATATATCAAACTGAAAAATTCGAACAAACATGAAGATTGGTCAGCTGGATCTTTACCAGACCTGGCTAACATACACTGCATCCAAAATCAACATTTCTATAGCATAAGGGGAGATAGAGCAAACAATGACCACATATGATATATTGACAGATGTGGCCATTCTACAACCATATCTTCTATCTCATTTGATAGATAATCATCATCATTGGACCATCAATTATTGCTATAAAAGGTTTAAAATGTTCTACTCTGAAAAGACAAATTTGAGATTGTGGAACTTGAAGCGGCCCTGTCACCACAGGGTCACTTCTTCACACAAGGTTGGCTGAAAAAAAGAGTAGATATGCTTGGCTTTCCAGTGGACCACGTGTTGAAAATCCACTGCTTTGGTGCTACATGTATTCAACCCTTCAGTTTTGTGTAATACCTGCTGTACGTTGTAGTTCCTCCTGCTGTCTCATACATCCTTTAGTGACATACAAGCTGGCAGGAGGAACCACAGCCTGCAGTGGTAAAGCAGGTGTTCTAAACACCCAGAAGTGTTGAATACATGCAGCTTCTGGGGAGCAGTGAACTGGTGGCTTTTCAAGACCTAGCTCGCCAGATAAGTATATTCACTATTCTTTTACAGCCTGCATAGTGTGAAGAAGTGACCCTGTGGGGACTGTGTCACTTTAAGTTTCATGAGATGATTAGAAAATATTTCACATAACGGAGGCACAGTGGGCACTGAGATTAATAGTGTGTGTGTGTGTGTGTCAATGGTCTTTGGGCTTTTGTCAATGGGCAAGCTTGTGTTTGACATTAGTGTAGGACATTTCTGAGATCATTCAAAATTAATTGCAGGGAAAGTTGCTTTTGTTTTACCCGCTTTGAGCTGCTTTTGCATTCCCGTAGACTTGTATGGAGGGAAAAGCCTGTTGACAAGAGCCCTACACAGGTGACTCCTGTCTAGTTATTCTATAGAATATTATAATGTTGGTACCTCCTTTAGATTTTTAGGGTGGCTAACATGGATCTTTGGCTGCACAGATATTTAAATGACATTGATTTGGAAAGATTTATTTGCCAAAGTATAAATGTTATTAGTAGCCTGTGTGCATTTTTCAGATTAGGTTTTTAGTGGCCAGTTAATAAATACTAATCAATCTTTAAATGTTGCCTGTCCAATCCCATTAGTAATGCTGCATACTGTTATAAATCGCAGTGTAAATCAATCTTTTCCTAGCAGTTCCAGGTCCTGAGCAGCTTGGTGAGGGTCAATAACGACACTGAAGTCCTAGAGAAGTAACCCCATAAGCAATGGGTACGCAATCTATAGATTCTGTTTGTGACATCTACTTTTATATGGAATCATTTTCTATTAAGTATATTTAGGTTGATCTTTTATCAGTTTATAATGTATTAGTTCTCATCTGACGAGCCATCAGAAGCAATTTATCTCACTAACATACAGTATGTTAATGAAACTCCTGTCTGATGTGCCAATGTGTGGTTTTTTTTTTTTTTTCTACAAATGAAGGGAATAATAATCAGCGTTTGGGGGGAAAGATAGCGGAGCTTTGTGCAATTTTTGGTCTGTTGATTTTTCTGTTTCTGAATTTTGTTTTTGTAAACTTTGAAATAAAAATCATTTTTTAAAAGGTTTTATTTTCCAGTCAATTTTATGAATTTTTGTAAAAAAAACGTTTACGTTGCATGTGATGGGATATGTTTATGCCATGTGTTTTGCATATGCAATGATTTTCATCAGTACCGTTAGTCATGGTCTTGAAAGGTCTGTGCGTGGCGCAGTGGTCATCTGGATGAATTCAGTAAGGCTGAGTCAGAGCTCCTTTCTTCTCCAAACATGAAAAAGCTTCTGCTGAAATATAAAGGTGATTCTTGGGAAACTTTGCAAATTGTATTTGAATGTTGAACATTTGTTTAGTACAATGTATTGAAAATGTTTCATCTTTAAACACACACACACACACAACCCTAAGTGCTGGTTCACACTGGGGCAACACGACTTCAAGCGCGACTTTACAAGGCAACTTCGAGGCGACTTTGCCAGTGGCCAATCAAACAATAATCAGCTCTGTGGGAGGGAGGGGTTTGCCTGAGAAAACCTTTTTCTCTTTCTGTAAAGTTGCTTCAGTTAAGACACTGATCCGACTTTGAAGGCGACTTCCATTGAAATCAATGGGTACAAGGCGCCTAGAAGTCGCCTTGAAGTAGTACAGGAACCTTTTCTGAAGTCGGAGCGACTTCAGTAATGTGCAATAAGACGGCTCTCATTCACTTTAATTTCTCATGTCGCACGACTTGGGGCGACACAAGTCGGATCCCAAGTCGCTGTAGTGTGAACCGGCACTTAATGTTCTGCAGTGTGCTAGTGACAAGTAAGGGTTTTATTTACTGCTGTGTCTCTTCTTGCATGTTTTAGCTCTTAGGTCCCTTTTGCATGGGCGGACCATTCAGGTCCGCCTGTCGGTTTTTTCGGCGGACCTGAACGGCCGCTCCATGCTTGTCTATGGAGCGTCGGATGTTGGCGGTGACATGTCCGCTGACATCCAATCCGCTAAAATCAGACGGATGGCGATACGTTGCCATCCGTCCTGGCGGATCGGGTGAGATCTGATGAAAATGGACAAGCAGCGGCACTCGACAAGCCCCTCCCCGCTCAGTGAGCAGAGAGGGACCTGTCATCCGCCGGCTCAGCGGAGATCAACGGAGAGATCTCCCGCTGAGCTGGCGGACACCGCAGACGGATCCGTCCCCGTGTGGAAGGGGCCTTTAAAGTGAATTCATCAAAAATATGTGAGCATATAATAGAAAATTAATGCAATTACCTTTTAATTGAAAACTGCATGTCATAACAAATCAATAGACCCCAGTATCCAGGCAGCTAAATTTATATGGTAACACGCAATCTGCTGTGTTGTGCCATTCATTTAGAATAGCACCCCATCACATCTTGCTCTCGCTCCTCAACACATGTGCTCCAGCACACCGTAATGCACAGATGGAAACTATCTTTAAAGCTCACAGTGTGCAGTGAAATCAAGTAAGCAATTTCCGGGCAACTATGCAAGGCTGAAGTTCAGTTTTAACCTGTAAAACGCTTTCTCTGTACAGCAAGTGGCTGGCCCTTTGAGAGTACTAAGAAGAAATGGATGGCTGCACACAAGTACCGGAAAGTCCATTCTTAAATCATTAAGGCTGGGTTCACAGCTATGCGAATTGGATGCGGCTTACCCCGCATCCAAATCGCAAGACATTTAAAAATACATTATTTTGAATCAGGCTGGTTCACATATCTGCGGCGCATTTGCAATCCGCATTGCCCAAAAAACTTGTGCGTTTTCTAGGAAGTGCGGTCCAGCTCAGGTGCGAATTCAGGCTCATTATCTTCTATGGGAACACATCTGATTCGCAGATGCATTCCGTTGTGAACAGGCATTCTCTCCCCCTCCTCACTACCCCTTCCCTCTCTCTGCTCAGCTGATTCGCAGAAGAATCGCTGAACAACTGATTTATCTCTTCGCAGGGAAACCTGAGCTTCAATTCACACCGTACATGTGTGAACCCAGCCTAAAACTTTTTCTTGTCCGGGGGTGTGTTTTTTTTTTTTTTTCCCTTTTCCTTTTGGGCTTGTGTTTTCCTGTCTCTTTGGTTTTTGGTAGATAGATATGAAATTTATAGCAAAAATAGATTTATCATTGGCATATGACCGGTTATATTCGGCAATGGTTCTACTATATACGTCTTTTATATTCTCACTGTCCTATTGCATCTGTATCCTTTACTTGGATACCCGGTATTATTTTGATAGATTTTTTTAGGCATATGATTATTCTTTTTTTATATTATTTTCGAATGAATGTATTTATACTTGTTTTTGTTCATTATCTCCGTTAGTTTGGTCTGTTATGTCTACTAGGTTTCAGCTATGGAATGAGAATTTTAGACCTATCACTTATTGTTTATACCAAGACATATAGCTGTTATGCCTCAATATATTCCTCTGACGTCAACCGCACCTGTGTTGCACAGAGGGGTGTAGTCCTATTTAAGGATCGCCAGAGGAGTACTGAATAAGCGCAGATTTACTGTGTGAAACGCATCTACCTGCTTTTGTTTGGCTACTATCCTGTGGTGTTTTCATGTTTTAAAGATTTAAGAATAAAGGGACTTTCTGGTACTTGGTGTGCAGCCATCCATTTCTTCCTTGTACTTGTACACGGCCGACGAGCCGCGGCATGCACCCGCAGGAAGAGTCCCTTCCCCAGCTCACCTGTGCACCTGTCTCAAATCACTCACCTGGAGTGGAGTTTTCTTTTCCTTTGAGAGTACTAATAGACATCAGACTAATGCCTGACTTGGCCCTGGGTGACTGCCATTTCATGTTTATGGGTACCTTAAGTAAAGTAGAAATGGCAACCACAATTTTCCTATTTTCTGTCCTGACAGGAGTGAGGGTCAATCTGCTCATAATGGGCAACAATTTCAGTGGGACCCATTTATTAATTATGGGAAAGGAGGAACAATAGTAGGCTTGATGCCTGTAGTCATACTGAAACAAAAAGTAAATGTGTTGGCGCTATAAATCGCGTAGTGAATTCAATATGGAAAACAAGTTCTAAATCCTGAAATAATCGCAAACCTATGAAAAGTCCAAATGTGACAATCCCAACACCATAAAAATGAATGGATTCTTCTGATTAGAGTGTTCTTCAAAGACTTATCCACATGTGCTCAAAAGGATAGATGGCAACTCACCAGAGGTGTTTGACCACTTTTTAAGGTAGGTCAGAATGCGCTTTGTAAGATAAATCAGCAAGATCCTGAATGAGACCTCTCTCCACTGTGGGACCCCCTCCGTGAACAACTGAGGATATGGGAAAGTTTTCCACAAGGACACAAAAGAGCTCTTATGGTGTAGTACATTTTATCAGAATTGTGTTTACAAGGGAACACAATTTTTTTGCTCTCGCATGTGACTGTGCCAAGCCCAGCACCAAGGTGTCTACAGCAGTACGGATGGATATATCAGACTCAATTGTATGCGATCCACGCATCATTTTCTGACAGATACATGAATCTGGGGCAGACACCAACCATTACAGTAGAGAGACCTGACAGGATTCCAAATTGTGTTTACAACACTGAATTCCACCAAAATCTGCATACAATGTGGTGTGCTGCGTTAGCCAAAAGGGTGCGTGTCCATTAATTTATCCCCTGATATTTATTGGCAGACCATTGCTAATGCATGGGCTGACTTAACGTGAGGATGTTAACATACCAAAACGGACTGCAAAGTATGAATGGGCTCATTACTATTACCGTTACAATGCAAGTCTTAGGCCTCGTACACACGGCCGAGAATCTCGTCAGGAAAAAACTCGTCGTTTTTCTTGACGAGATTCTTGGACAAGAAACTTGTCCCGGCCGAGTGTATACACGCCCGATTCAAAGAACCCGCGGTTCTTTGAATGGAGCGAATGCGGTGACGTAATCGACTACGACGAGCGTGCGCTCGTCACATTCTATGCCGTCGCCGCCATCTTGCTACACCCTACCTATGCCTAGGAAGCTACCGCGCATGCGTCAAAGTCATTTTGAGCATGCGCGGATTTCCACGGCGACAGGTAAGTGTACACACACACTTTTCTCGTCGAGAAAATAGAGAGCAGGTTCTCTATTTTTCTCGTCAAGATTTTTGCCAGTTTTCTTGACGAGAAAACTGAAAGCCGCGTACACACGACCGATTTTACTCGGCAATAAAGCTCTACCAGCAAGTTTCTTGCTGGTTCTTGCCGAGAAACTCGGTCGTGTGTACGAGGCTTCAGACTTTGTTTTTATTCTGACTAGCTTGTAAGTGTGTTGGAGAATATTTTGTACTGTTTTGTGGACTACCCTTCCCATGTGTATTTTACTTTTGTTAGTTATAAATTGAGTTGTTGCCATTCTTTACTTTTAATTCTTGGATTCGGTGCAGATTTGAATCGGAGGTATTCGGCTTCCACTGAGTAATTTTGGACATCCAGTGTATCCCTGCATCTTTAAGATGGAATGAACTACCTCCAAGGCATACCTGCTCTGTTTTATTAAAGTGGTTCTAATGGCTAAAGGTGTTTTTATTTTTTTTTATTTTTATTTTTTTTTAACCTTCATGCATGCCATACATTAAGGTAAAAATCCACTTGTGTCACAAGATCCCCCCAGTCCCCCTTATACTTACCTGAGCCCGATTTTGATTCAGAGCTGTGCATGAGAGCAGCGTGTCTCTCTCCTTTCTCACAGTTCAGATTGATAGTAGCAGGAGCCATTGGCGCCCACTGCTGTCAATCAAATTCTGTTGATGAGGAAGCAGGGGGTTGGGTCGAGCCATGCTGTCTGTGTCAATAAATGCATACAGGGTGGCCCGGGAGCGAGCCCACAAGTGTGCACCCTTAGCTACTGTCTATGGGGGCACTCGATGGAGGGAGGAGCCAGAAGCACTGGCGGGGGACCCCAAAAGAGGAGGATCCTCTGTTCATCTCAAGTGATGTCACATAGAATCGCCTGGGATGGACAGGAGGGGCTGGCGAGAACGTGCATGCTGCGTAGTGCCGATCAGAGCTGCTTGCCTGTGTAGCTCTACATGTGTCAGCACTGAGAGGCTGAGCCAGCTGCCAGTCCAGGCATCTGGTTGGATCCTGACATTAAAGTCTGGATCTCTTTAGAGCCTGAACTGACTGAGTGACGTCAGCCGACAATCTGACTTGTATTATACTGAGTACAATACAAAACATAGTTACTAATAAAACTCTTTGGGTGTATTTATAATGTTTTTCAAACCCAATTCACACAACTTTCACCTAGGATTCAAATAGAAAAATGTGGATGAAAGCTGTGTGAAAAAAAATCCAAATAAACCCCCTTAGTGTATAGAATGCCACATTTATTTATTTAGTTTTTAACCACTTCAATACTGGGCACGTTCATCCCCTTCCTGCCCAAGCTAATTTTCAGCTGTCGCACTTTGAATGACAATTCCACGGTCATGCAACCCTGTACCCAAATGATTTTTTTATAATTTTCTTCCCACAAATAGAGCTTTGAAAGCATGAAAGGGAATGCTATTTAATCAGAGAAACAAGGAATCATTGTTTCTCTGACTAAATAGCATTCCCTTTCATGCTTTACAATTCCTTCATGATTAGTGGACTAAAATGTTTTTTATATACATGCGTTTTATTATTATAAATAGCCCAGCCTTTTATCATTAGATATTTCAGTTAATTAACCATTTTGGAGATTTATACTAATCTCCTAGTGATGTTTTTGATAGGGGGTTTGTATTAATCCCCTGTTTCAATAATGATAAATACAAGGCTCTTATTATCAAAATTATATGTTGCTATACCTTATGAATACCGTAATTTATATTATATTACAAATCCAAAAGTGCGCTTTATCATGAGGACTATAACTTTCAAAAGGTCATATGTATGTTTTTGTTTTTGTGTTTTATTCCATAGAACCTTTTTGATAAACCCTGTCTCTTCTTTCAAACATCCTGACCATCCGTGGACAGTGGTGAGGTGCAAACCTAATCTCCTGTTGCAGCACTCCTAGCAGTCTCTTACTTCATATTCTCATTTATTATTTTATTTTTATTTTACAAGTATTTTTCAACTAACCTTATGCAAATCATCAAGATTCTCATAGGTGTCTTGACACCTTTTAGTTTTTTGCTGATCCATCATAATTGCAACTGGCAGTCCCATCAGGTTAAAATTTTCAATCAATGTGGAAAGATATTGTTGTGCGGCTTGATCCTGCATGTTTTTGTACCATCTGTTTTGCTCTTTTCTTTCTCAACGATGCTCATTCTTCCTTTGTATGCATTTTTTGTATATTTTATAGATACCTTATTCTCCAATTGAGGTTCGTCCCTGAGGAAAGGGTATAATCCCTGAAACACGTCGGACAACCATCCCCATTTGGAAAGAATGAATCTTGTTACTATTTTTTATATATATTTCTACCTGTTTGTTTAAACGCACATTCAGTTGTTACATACTGCCATTGCTTCTTAAAACTAATAATTTAATAAATTTGTGTACTCATATACTTTATTGTTACATTTGTTGCCCTTAAAGTCCCAACCCCTAGTCAGGGGGACATTTCCTATTGTTCTTGAACACACGGGATGTTGGCAACACTTCAAATCAAATTCTGGTGTATAAATCCTTTCATTACATCCAAGAACAAGAGCTGCCCCACTCCGCCATCATTTGTCTACACGGCGGGCGGGAGGCAGTTAAATAGGGGTTATGACCCCTCCATAATCTATAGGTATTTTTTGCTGCCTGTGTGCAGCTGGGGTGATTTCACTTCCTGGCTTGAAGGCACAACAGACAAAGGAAATTACTTCAAAGTGAATGAAGTTCCCATCCATTTTAGAGAGTTGTCACAGGAACACTCCGTTCCCCCCCCCCCCCCCAATCTCTTGCTTGAAATTGAAATTTCCTTTTCATCTTGTTGGCATTTGCAAGTCATCAGGACAAATGGAGAGGTGAATATCCCCAGTAGGGACACAATAAAAATACAATTCCTTTACATATACTTGAAAGAGTAACACCACGTTTGTTGGAAAAAAAAAAAAAAACATTGCCCTTTGACTGATCTATGTACATTGCAGGGATTTTACCAAACTTTGTTCCAGATTCATGCTTTTTGTTATTCTAAAAAAAATTAATTTGTTTGTCTGGGTCCATGTGTAAACTGAATGTAAGGTCGCTTTCACACTGGGGTGTCGGTGGTAAAGCGCCGCTATTTTAAGCGGTGCTTTACCATCCTTTTTGCGGCGCTTTTAACCCCCACTAGCGGCCGAAAAAGAATTAAAACTGCCGGCAAGGCGCCGCTTTACTGGCGGTTCGGTGGCGCTCCCCATTAATTTTTAATGGGCAGGGGCGCTTTAGGAGCGGTGTATACACCGCTCCTACAGCGCTGCAAAGATGCGGCTAGCAGGACTTTTTTACCGTCCCGCTAGCGCACCGCTCCAGTGTGAAAGCCCTTGGGCTTTCACATTGGAGTGGGAGGAGAGGCACTTTCAAGGTGCTTTGTAGGTGCTATTTTTTGCGTTATAGCGCCTGCAAAGCACCAAAAGTAGCCTAAATGGGAGTGATTTCATATTTATCAATCACCACCTGTGTACAGAATGCCTCCAGATGACCTTATTGCATCATCTTACAGAAAATTACAGCGGCTGCAGATTGAAAAGGAAAGGTCATTTTTAATAACATACAATTACAACATGGCGTGTTGCAATTGTATATACTATTTTATTTTATTTTAATTCTATTTTTTTCCCCACAAAAATTGAGTTACCCTTTAACTACACTGCACCATTCTAAATGAGTTAGTTAAGGAAAGGCCACACTTAATAATTGTCAAATGTCTACAACTATTACAATCTAAGTACAGGACCTCCAGTAAAATCTCCATTACATTTTCCCCAAAACTAGTAGTAATGTAATGCTGCGTACACACGATCGGAATTTCCGCCAACAAATGTTCGATGTGAGCTTTTGGTCGGATATTCCGACCGTGTGTAGGCTCCATAGGACATTTGCTGTCGGAATTTCTGACAACAAATGTTTGAGAGCAGGTTCTCTATTTTTCCGACAAAAGTTCTTGTCGGAAATTCCGATCGTGTGTATCCAATTCCCACGCACAAAAATTCTACGCATGCTCGGAATCAATTCAACGCATGCTCAGAATCATTGTACTTCATTTTTCTCGGCTCGTCGTTGTGTTGTACGTCACCACGTTCTTGACGATCGGAATTTCCAAGCAACATTTGTGTATGCAAGGCAAGTTTGAGCCAACGTCCGTCTGGAAAAAAAACACGGTTTTGTTGTCGAAATTCCAATCGTGTGTACACACTGCATTAGGATCAAAATTAATTGATTTAACTTTTTTTTTTTTTATCCAATCAAGTCATCCCTTGCATTATATAGTTATTGGCAAAGATAAATGAGACTATATAATCGAATTGGAATGTCTGATCAGCACAAGAGTGAAGCCTCGTACACACGGGCGGTTTTTCTAGGCAAGAAAACTGCTGGGAGAGCTTTTTGCAGAGAAAACCGTTCGTGTGTATGGTTTCTCGTCGGGAAAGCTGCCGGGAATCTCGACGAGAAAAATAGAGAACCTGCTCTCTATTTTCTCGTCAGCCTGTTTCCCGACGAGAAAACCATGCGTGTGTATGCTTACCTGTCTCCAGGTAAACCCGCGCATGCTCGATGAGACTTCGACGCATGCGCGGTAGCTTACAAGGGTAGTGTAGGGTAAAGCAAGATGACGGCGACATCACCGCGTTCTTGACATTCAAAAGAACGGCGGTTCTTTTGAATGTGCCGTGTGTACACTCAGCGAGCAAGAAAAGCTTGCCAGGAATCCGGTCAGGAAAACCGACGGTTTTTTTCCTGATGGGATTCCCGGCCGTGTGTACAGGGCTTGAGTGTGGAAGTAATATTGGATTGTAAGCTTAAAGCAGAGCTCCACCCAAAAATTTAACTTTTCGGAACCCCCCCCCTCCGGTGACATATTTGGCACCTTTCAGGGGGAGGGGGGTGCAGATATATTTGCACCCACTAACGGGCATAGACTCCCGTGGGAGTCTACGCCACTTCCCGTCCCCCTGCTGTCTCCTGGGAAACACACTGTTCCCAGGAGAGAGCGGGAACCAGTGACTGCGTGCCGCGCTACTCGCCGCCCTCACAAGGATGGTGGCGACAGCATCCGAGGACTGAGTGATTGCTCAGCCTCATCTGCCGACATCGCGTGCGTGCTGGACAGGTAAGTGTCCATTTTTTTTTTTTTTATCAATAACTGTTTTATTTGAAGCCACATCAGTTACAATTATAATGCATTGGTCTTACATCAAACAGAGTAATTGCTTTTTCTTCTTGGTTACAGGTTTGTAATAGTTCCTGAGCGTGCCAGCACCGCACATCTAGCATCTATGCAGATTACTGATCACATCAGATTAACTTAACATTTACGTACCGTGCTGTCAACCAAACCTTTAAACCGATAAGGCTATTAGATATTCAAGTATATGGGTCCCCTAGGGACTCCCAGATAAATGGAAAGAGTAGAGAGGAAAAAGAAGAGAGAAGAGAAAGAAGAAAAAAAAAAAAGGGAAAAATGCAAGAGAAAGAAGAGAGGGAAGCGGGAGAGAGAAGATGGGGGAGAGAGGGGGGGGGGGAATGTCATCAAAGTATACCTGGCTCTGAGTCACCGTGGTCCTCCCGGCGGCGCCACAGCTCCCAGACCATGTTGTGTGCGTCAAGGTGATCATGAATCCTCGCCGTCATCCTCTCCATTGATTCTACATCCCTAATCCTGGCGTACAGCTCTCCCTCTGAAGGGGGGGAGCTGCGCTTCCAGTTCAGTGCCACCAAGCAACGAGCCGCCGTAAGGACATGTCTGGCTAGTTTCTTGTATGGGCGAGGGGCCGTCAGAGACATCAGTCCCAGCAGGAAAAATTTGGGGGTGAATGGTACTTCCGTTTCTAGGAGGTGAGTTAGAAGTTGGTGAACTGAGTTCCAATAGGGGGTTATCAGCGGGCACTCCCAATAGATATGATATAGTGTTCCCTTTGCTCCCTGGCATCTCCAGCAGCGGTCTGAACTGGCCGGGTGGATGGCGTGGAGGACATCAGGAGTCAAGTACCAGAAGTACAGTATCTTGTATATATTCTCCTTGTATAGCGTGCATATCGATGTTTTGGACGCTTGGTTCCATATGGCCCTCCATTGTTCCAGGGGTATCTCCTCTCCCAGTGCCTTTTCCCACTTGATCATGTAATTGTGTTTGCCCATTGAGGCAAAGGGCCTCTCATTCAATATTTTGTAAATATTTGAGATCAGACCTCTCTGTGCAAAGCCTGCCAGAATGAGGTTCTCAAAAGGGGTAGGGGGGGAAAATTGCAGAGCTGGTGCGAAGGACATGGCATAGTGGCGGATTTGGAGATACCCGTAGAAAGCCTGCTTAGGGAGGCCATATTGGGACTGTAGATCGGCGAAGGGACGCAGTGTACGGGTGCGAGGATCCACCAAATTTCCAAAGTGGAAGAGGTTTCTCATAGTCCAGGGGGAGGACATTTGGGAGGTTAAGCTATCTGGCATTTTGGGGTTACAAGCAAATGAGGTCAGGAGCGAGCTGTCAGAGACCAGTCTATGTTGTTGTGTCAGTTTGCGCCACATCTTTCTAAGCTGCGCCATCGGGCCTAGCAATCGTGCTGGCTCTACCTCTGCGTTTGCATTCCACAGAAGGTTGTTTGGGTGTATCGGAGCTAACCACAGTTTCTCTATCTCGGTCCATTTGTTATAGGAACGGAGTGTGAACCAAGAAGTAATTGCCCTCAGTTGTGCTGCCTGGTAGTATTTAGTGAGGGTGGGGAAAGCCAGGCCCCCATCCGACCTGGCCGCCTGCAATACCGACCGTGGGATTCTATGCCTCCCGTAGTTCCAGGTGAATTGTAGTAGGTCGGCCTGTAAGCGTTTCAGTTGGCCATAGGGGACGGGGATGGGCAAGGTCTGAAAGAGATACAACAGTTTCGGGAGGATCGTCATCTTCACCGATGCTATCCTTCCGAGTAGGGAGATGTGGTGCTTTTTCCATTGCTGGAGGAGGGTCCTGATGTTGTGGAAGAGAGGGGGGAAGTTTGCTTGGTAAAGAGTAGAGTATTGCGGGGTAATATTGATTCCCAAGTATTTTAGGGCGGTATTTTTCCAGCTATAGGGGAAATTGGCTTTCAAATGTTCTACCTCACCTACTGGTATATTGATTGGGAGTGCCTCCGACTTTGATGCATTGATTTTGTATCCCGATAGAGCCCCATAGCGGTCTAGTTCCGCGTGAAGGATTGGAAGGGAAGTCCTGGGCTGAACTAAGGAGAGAATGATGTCGTCTGCGAACAGGGAGATTTTAAACTCCCTGCCTCGAACCCCTATGCCCTTAATGTCCGGGTTGCCACGGATTGTCGCTGCTAGGGGTTCGACACATAGTGCAAAGAGCAGGGGTGAGAGTGGACACCCCTGTCTGGTGCCATTCTGTATTGGCAACGGGGCGGACATGGCGAAGGGGGTCCTAACTTGGGAAGATGGGTTTGAATATAGGTGTTGTATGGCTTTATAGAAGGGTCCCCTAAATCCCAAATGGCGGAGCGTGGCGAACAGGAAGGGCCACCCGAGGCGGTCAAACGCTTTTTCTGCGTCCAAGCTCAACAACAGGGCCTGTGCGCCCTCCCTGTTCACCACCTCAACCAGGTCTATTATCTTCCTAGTATTGTCACCCGCCTGGCGGAAAGGGACGAATCCCACCTGATCTTTATGGATCAGGGAGGGTAAGACCGTATTCAGGCGCATAGATAGGAGTTTAGTGAATATTTTAAGGTCCGAATTCAGCAGGGCAATTGGTCTGTAGTTAGCGCAGAGGGAAGGATCCTTCCCGGGTTTGGGGATCACTGTGATAAAGGAGCTTTGCATATCTCTCGGGATCGGGGTGTCATGGAGGAAGGCATTGAAGAGCCTGCACATGTAGGGGAGGAGGGGGGGGAGAAATTCCTTGTAGTACTCGTAAGGAAAGCCGTCCGGGCCTGGGGCTTTGCGATTGGGTAGGGATTTGATGGTCTGCTCTATTTCCTCTTGCGTGATCGGAGCATTCAAAGCTTCCAGATCCGTGGACTGGAGCCGTGATACACCGCTAAGATCTAGGTACTGCTGAATACGGTTAGTCAGGTCAGGCGTGGGGGGGTTTGCGGGGATATCAGGGTTATTATACAGGGCCTTGTAGAATACTTCAAAGGAATGGGCTACGTCAGTGGGGTGGGAGACCAGGCGGCCTGAGCTATTTTGGATCTGATGCGGGGTCGACACTTGAGCGTTGTCCCGGAGCTTCCGAGCTAGAAGCGTATGGGCCTTATTCCCTTTGTCATAGAACATCTGTTTCAGTTTGAGTAAGGCTTTTTCTACCCTGCCCAGGGCTAGGTCTCCTAACGTTGCCCTGAGAGCCGTAATTTTTTTCAGGAGAACCAGAGTGGGGTTGGACTGAAGCTGGTTTTCTAGATTTCTAAGCTCCCGTTCTGTGTGCTTCTGGAGGGCCTGTGAGTCCCTTTTCATAGTTGAGGAGAGGGCTATGCATCTGCCCCTCATCACCGCCTTATGGGCTTCCCAAAATGTGGATATAGATACATCCCCCGTGTCATTGTCTGCCATATAGTGTTGTAGCGTGGTATTTAGTTCAGTTTTTGAGGGGAGGTGTTGCAGTAGGAACGTATTTAAACGCCAGGTGCACGGTCTACGTGTTGGGGCATCTAAGTCCAGGGTTATCTCTACCGGAGCGTGGTCCGACCACGAGATCGGCAGGATCCTCGCAGTTCGAGTCATACGTAGGGTTGCATTGTTAACAAAGATGTAATCTATGCGGGAGTGCGTGCGGTGGGGGGCCGAATAAAAGGTGTACTGTCGGTCTCCAGGATGGAGATTCCGCCAGGCATCAAAGAGGGCATACCTTCTGGTAATTTGGCGGAAAAGCTGCGACTCTCTAAGTGCCCTCGGCGTGGGCACCCTGGGGCCCACCCCCCGGCGATCCGCCATCTCCGATTGGGTTAGGTTAAAGTCCCCCCCCACCACCAACACCCCATGGTCCGAGCGGAATAGGCGAGCTAGCATTTTATTTAGGAATCCTGTCTGCCTGACATTGGGGACATAGACCACACAAAATGTGATCTCCTTGTCCAGCCACAGGCCTCTGAGTATGAGAAAGTGGCCTTGGGGATCGCTGTAGTGGGACGAGTATGTGAAGGGGGACCCCTGTTTGATTAGGATAGCCACCCCCGCCCTCTTGTGGGATCCTGATGACAGGTAGATCTGTGAGTAGTACCTGGAGGCGAATTTAAAGGTGCCCTCTTTGTCAAAGTGAGTTTCCTGTGCCAGTATGACATCCGCTCCTGACTGTCTAAACTCCCTCAGTGCCAGATGCCTTTTACGATTAGAATTCAGGCCATGAACATTTAAGGAGAAAATCTTAGCCATGGGAGCTAGGATGGGGGGCATAAATACTCATCTGGTGTTGTTGAAGGTGGGCCAGGCAGTCACGGCCAGGGATGGGCGCCACACGGGAGGAGATCCGAGAGGATTGGTGACTTCGCATAGTGAGCCAGGCGATGACAAAGGAAGAGAGGGGATTAGGAAAAGCTAGGAGAAAGAGAAAAGTAATTAGTATAGCAATATTATGTATAAACTTAGAAAACAACATCAACAGACCCGATGGGACCAGCCGGCCCAGGTCCAGAAGGCCTCCCGTGAGCCTCCCCGCCCCCACCCAGATAGGGTGGGCCAGGGAGACCCAGGGGAGCCCAGATTCAAACATGCAAGACGGTGATAACCCGCCTGCTCTAGAAGTCTAGTGATCTAAGAGGGGGGGAAGGCAGGGGGTGCCCGAACAGTCTCTCTCCAAGGTCTTTTTCAAGACTCGCCCGTGACGTTGGTCAGTTCTGTAGCAAAGGCGCCTAAGATGGAGTATTGCGTGGCCTAGTGCCAGGGTGGCTGTATCGTGGGGTGAAAAATAGAGAGAAAAAGTAAAACTTATGAAAAAAGGTAGCAAACAACAGCGAGCCATAAAGCGTAAACAGGGACAGGGATGGTCCTTCAGATATGTAGCAAGTCAGATAGTGCAAGATTCAATCAGGGTCTCCTCTGCTGCGAGCTCCGACCCCTTGGGGATCTCTCCGGGCCTCGGGATCGCTTGGGTGGTGGGACCTTCTGCCACACTGTGGGCGGCGGTGGTGGGGTCGCCACAAGATCCCAATCAGGAAGCTGGGGTGCTCTGATCTCCAGGGTGTCACAGAAAGGTTCTAGGTCCTCCGGGTACCTCATGGTCGCCGATTTGCCTTGATGCTTGGCCGTGAGGCTGAAGGGGAATCCCCAGCGGTATGGTATATTCTCTTCTTGAAGAATGCGCAGCAGTGGTTGGAGCAGTCTTCTCTTTTGCAGGGTGATCCAGGACAAGTCCGGGAACAGTTGAACGTGATGATCACCCAGGGTCACCTTGCGGGCTAGACGGGCCTGCTTCATGATATTCTCTTTCAAAGGGTATGATGTCAGCCTGCAAATGATATCTCGGGGTCTGGTAGAGGTGCCTTTAGGCCGCAGCGCGCGATGGGCTCTGTCCATTTCAATAGCCTGGGTCGGATCCGCCCCCAGAAGGTCGTTAAAAAGCGATTGTAGTGTGTTCTGGACATCTTCTGGGCCCTCTGCTTCTGGGACCCCCCGAACTCGGATGTTGTTCCTGCGCCCCCTGTTGTCCAGGTCTTCTACGTGGCGTTGCATGTCCCTAAGGAGGGTGTGGTGTTCTGACCCTTGAACTTGGGTTCTGTGTACTGCTAATTTTGTTTCTTGGATTTCTTCTTCTGCCATCTCCACCCTGTCTGCTAGATGTTTGAGGCCCGATTGTAGGGCTTGGATCTCTGATCTGCAGGTGGATTTCACGTCCTCGATAAGCTGCCTGAAGTCGTCCTTTGTCGGGATCGCTTGGAGGTAAGCGTGCCACTGCGGGGGCATTGGGGGGGTTGTCCCTGTGCTCCTCGACCGCCGTCAGGAGCATCGTGGGGGTAGTGGGGGAAAAGAGTGGCTCCCCAGGAGGGGTTTGGAGAGGCCTGGTATTCCCAGGGCTCACTCCAGTCCTGGGTGTGTGTCGGCCAGTGGTCCCTGTCAGGTGACCTCGGGGAGTGGGGAGGAGCTGAGGTGCTGGCCACCTGGGCACAGGGGGGCGCCAGTGGTGCAGGGAGGGCTTGTGGGTGAGGGTCTCCCGGTCTGGAGGGCCTCTGTGCCCTGGGGGAGAGGGGGTCCGGCAGGGTGGTCTCATGGGGGGTAAAAGTGCCCGGTGTCCTGCCAGCCGGAGGTGAATGGGCCCCGTCCTGTGGAGATGGACAATCCCCCGCTCCCCCTGTGCTGGGCAGCGAGCTGGCAGCTGTCCCTGTGAGGCCCAGGTCTGAGGCAGTGCGGAGAAGCTGCGGGAAGGCCTCAGAGCATTGGGTGTAAGGCTGCTGCCTCGTGTGGAGTCCCAAGATGGCCGCCGGGGACGCGGGGAGGAAGGTTGCAGGGAGGACCGCAGGCCCGAGCGGAGGACTCACCGCTCCCTGGTTCCGGATCGCCTCTCCGGGTGAGTGCCGAGATGGTTCTGGGCCCGAGGGGTCCCGATGGCGCTCTGGAGCTTGAATGGGGGTGGGATGGAGCACTGCGGCCTGTTCTGTGACGCCGGCCGGCGCCATTTTAGCCGGTCCGCCCGGCGGGAGTTCTGGCTGGGTGAAGTAGTCCCTGAGGTCGGAGGATGTGCCCGGGGGGGTTGTGAGGACCCCCGGGGCTTTGTGGATCTGGTCGTCCTGGAGCCACCCATTAAAGCGGGGTGTGATCAGCTTTACTGGCTTCTATAGCTGCGGGCTGGGAGAGAGCTCTCGGTCTATGCTGCCATTCAGGTCGAGTTCCGGCCACGCCCCCGTCCATTTTTTTTTTAAAGTCAGCAGCTGTAGTATTTGTAGCTGCTGGCTTTTAAAAAAATAAAAAATAAATTTGGGTGGACCTCCTCTTTAACTGGGTTAGTGATTTGGGTGAAAAACCTAGGATTTCAGTTCTTCACATAAAGCAGGCTCTATGCTGCTTCCAATAGTACATTCCAACAGTGGCTTTTACTACAATAATCACCTGACACAAGGGCTGGAGCTTGTACAAAAAGGCATCATGGTTGAGCTGCGCCTAGGGCAGCAAGATGTCTAAATACAGTCTGGAGTTATCTAAAAGTTTCCTTATTTCAGATTCCTTTTTGTCATTTTGTAAGGTCTTACTTCTTCCAATGCTCAGGAATTTAAATATTTTATACATAGCTGAAGTATTGCTCATTCTATGGGAGAAAACGATGTGAGGCGATGCTTTTCTGACACTTGGCTCTTTTTTGCTTTTAACTCCTGTATTACGCATCAGATAAATTGTGTAAATGGCTGTCAAAGCCAATCCCCCTTCACTTTTAGGTCAGCAATGAAAAATGTGCAAGACTAAACAGTATGAATTCCTTTGTCATTCTGGCATCTACAATGACATAATCCAGCTGAAGCAGCTACAAAAGAGGTACAAGAGAGGTACAAATGAGCTGCGGCCATTCTAGCTAAATAACGGCAAAAGTAAAATGCAATGTGTGTCTCTTATATGCAGTAGCGGCTGGTGCTCAAATTTTTCTGGGGGGCGCAAACAAACTGAAAAAAAAAAATCAATTGCCGCCACTGTGCCCATTAAACACAGCCACTGTGCCCATCAAACGCCGCCAGTTTCCCCCCAAATGCCGCCAGTTTCCCCCCAGCCCGGCACTTGCCTTCCTTGGGTCAGCGCTATCCTCCTTCACACTCCCTTCGCTCCCTCATGTCTTCTTCCGTCCTCGATGTTGCTTCAGCCAATCAGGTGATCAGTAACCAAACCCGGTGCACCTGATTGGCTGAGAGGCGGGTCAGTGATAGGGAAGCGATTCCCTAACACAGCACTACGTAAGCAGAGAACGCACAGCCTGTGCGCCCACTGCTTAACTATTTGGGAAGCCTATTGGAGCCCACAGTATCTAATCGGGCACTTCCAAAACACACCCACCGTTGTTATTCAGATGGCCGGCGCTCAACAGGGGGCCGGACACCTAAATAGTGAGCGGCAGCAGCGACAATAGATATATTCATGCAATGCATGAATATATCTATTGTTGAGTGACGGGTGCAGGGGAGAAAGGGGGCTGCGCTCCTGCGCCCACTATGGACGCATTGCCACTGCTTATATGTCTGAAATCTGCAATTTCTCAAACGTTGAACCATCATTCACACCTAAGCAGAGCGTATTCTCTGATATTCCAGCGTTTGTTTTTCAGGAGTATCGTAGATGCTTTTGAACATGCATTAAAGTGGAATTTCCAGGCTATAACTAAGTGTAAAAATGCTCCCGCCCCCCCAAACACCTACAGTATGTTGACTAACCAGTGTAAAAAAAAGATGTATATACTTACCCATTCTCGGCCCACTCCAGTCTGGTCACATAATCATCTCCCCAGTGTCGGCCAGCAGCGTCTGCAGGGGAGAGGAGAGAGTACTTGACAACGTCCAGAATGCCTGGGAGCAGGGACATACGCTTGCTATGGCCCATTTGTTGTTGGAGCTCCCTTCTCTCCGCTGCATCTGCTGCTGACTGACACAGGAGAGTCAGATCACGTAAGTTTATATCACCAATGCCCCACCAACAGGGAAGTAAGAAAAAAAAAAGATTACTGTGCATGTAAAAAAAAAAAAATACAATTCTAAAAATGTATTTTTTAAAACATTAAGGGCTTGCTTGTTCACGTGTTTTGCTCTCTAAAAAGCTGTCTGTATTTGGATTGCTCTGCATAGAGCATTTAGCAGGCAATGATACTTTTTTTTTTGGGGGGGGGGGAGTGGTGTTGAAATCATTCTAGTCTCCCTCTGAAATTATGCTCCTTTTGAGCACATATACACTGCAACATTTGCAATCTTATTTACTCCAGAGATAAAAATATAATCTTACCACTTTATAAAACTCTGGTTAGGCCACATCTGGAGTATTCTGTCCAGTTCTGATCGCCAGTCCTTTGGAAGGATGTGCTGGAGCTGAAAAGAGACCAGAGAAGGGCAACAAAATTAATAAGGGGACTGGAGGACCTCACTTACGAGGAATAACTACAAGCATTAAACTGGGAGGAGATATGACGCTTAGGAGGAGATATGAAAGCAATATACAAATGGTGATCCCAGTGTAGCGGACCCCCCAAAAATGGGGTCGCTATGCTCTAAATTTAAGGGTAGCCTGAGCAATAGTTTGGCTCAGGTTCTCCAATTCTGTTAGTTTGGACTCTGCTCTGCTGTAATGTTGCCTGGAGGTGGCGCTGTTGCCCAGGTCTTGGGTTGAACCACAGGTGGCGTTGTGGTATGGTTGGGTGTCCTCTCTCGGCTGCCGTGCGTTGGGTGGGTTTTGCCTGCTGTGCATACCGGGAGAGGGTACATAAAGGGCAGACGCCATGATCTGGGGTGTGGTGTGCCTGGGGGATTCCAAGGAGGACCCCTGGTGGCGAATTCATGCCCTTTGGCCCTGCTTGCGGGGGGGGGGGTGTGAACTGGTCGTGGAGTCTCTGGGACCTTTAGCCCGAGACTACAGAGTTCCAGGTAGGCCCAGTACCTTCAACTGGGTCTACAACCAACCACTGGAGTCCCAGGGAGCCCAGGTGAGGGTGGCCTACTCTGAAACAGAGGAAACCGGGGGAAGACCTGTGCGATGGATCGGTGAAGGAAGTCATTGGTCTCGGGGAGGCCTGGTTGCCTATCAGAGGGAAGGATTCGTGAGTTGCAGGATAGCTCCTGTAGTGTGCCCCATTGGCACCTATGGTCTCTAATAATCTACAGGCGTTAGGAAGTTCTAAATTTAGAAACTAAAGGATTCTGTGGCAGAGGATCTCCTGAACTTGTCTTTGAAGGGGACTAAATCTGAAGTGACTGTTCGTGCTTCACTCCGGCTGCTAGAACTGTGAGAGGGATCTATTCGGGTGAGCAATTCACACTCAGGCTTGAGTGGAGAATAGGGTGACTGGGTGCCGCGTGTATCTCCCTACCTAATCCTATTGCTGTCTTCAACCTTTTTCCCAATTTGTTTCAAGCAAGAAAAATAAACTCATCTGTTGGAGTTTAAATACTGTCTAGACATTGGCCTTCTTTCGGGGGAAAGAATAGACTGTTCCCTATACCCTGGGGACGAGAACCAATGGAGGGAGGTAACTCGCTGCAGGACCCAAAATTGCAAGAACACCGCTCAACCTCTTATACCAGGAGGATACGGGCATGTGGCATGGTGTGCCTTTACCCCTGAAAGTGAAGGTAGGCAGGAAAAAAGGTCTGTGAGCTACACCAGCATAGGAATAAAGCTACAGTATTCCGTCTTAGGGAGTGTAGAAAGACACAGGGCCACACTATGAGATTGGAGGAGAAGCAGTTTAACATGCGTAGGATGTTTTTCACTGTCAGGGCCGATAAGGATGTGGTCATGTGGAACTCTCTTCCACAAGCGGTGGTGTCATCAGGAAGTATTGATAGTTTTAAAAGAATCTTAGCCATGCATCTTGGTGAACACAACATACATATGGGAAATGATTATCAACACTGACACGCGTACACCTACACAGGTTGAACTGAATGGACTAATGTCTTTATTCAACCTTACCTACTATGAAACTATTACTGTTAGGGAGCCCTGCTGCACAAATGAATATAAGAGGCTAATACCAAGTGAAATTCAGGTACTTATGCTAGATACACCTTAAAAAATGTATATTTAATTGTTTTTAATGAGTACATAACCTCATTAATGGTGTTGTTTTTATATCTTCCTGGAATTCGGGCATTGCAGAAGCACTCTTTGTAGCAAGTATTCAATCAATGAACTAATAATCCTATACAGGAAGCTGTTCAATATGCAAAGTCTATGAAATCCACTTCGCTACCTTCCATTTCATTTGAATATACCGTATATACTCGAGTATAAGCCAAGTTTTTCAGCACTTTTTTTTGTGCTGAAAATGCCCCCCTCGGCTTATACTCGAGTCTGTGTCCATCTTCATCTTTGTGCGCCTGATCCCAGCCAACCGTAGGTCCCCTAGACCCCAAATTTGGCACACATGTAGCCCCCCTCTGCCTATACAAGTGTGCAGAGTTTGTTGTCCAGGGGACCTACGGCCGGGGAGAACTGATTTTTCAAACCCGGGCACCCCTTCCATAGACTCCCATGTTAAACATCAGTCTAGTCATGGGCACAGTGAGGCATGGGCACAGTGAGGCATGGGGACAGTGAGGCATGCAGATGGACACCCTAGGCTTATACTCAAGTCAATACGTTTTCACATTTTTTTGTGGTAAAATTAGGGGCCTCGGCTTATATTCGGGTCGACTTATACTCGGGTATATACGGTAATCAATTCTAGCCAAATTCAGTAGGTATTTTGCAGTGGGCCTGTGTGTGTCGGTATGAGCTGTAAAAGATTGGAAATCATCAGGTTGGTACAGACAACCTCAGAGGTACTTCTAATGGGTTCAAGGGGTTCTTCAGTTTTTCAAAATATACTGGTCCATGTCTAAACATGCAGTTATTCTTGTTATCTTACAAGCATAGATGAAAAACACTGATTCACATTTAAAAATATAGACATGCCTATCCTTTTCATTAGCTGGGGTACTTTTGTGCTCATCCCCTTCTCCGCAGGTGGAGCTACAGGGCAATCCGAGATTTCGATCTTGAATTGCTAAAATGCCTCCTTCATCTTTAACATTTAATTGGTAGGTGCCATGTTTTGACCACATCATTTATTGCTACTTTAATATACTATGTAACAATTCTTATTAGATTCATGTTTTCCTGATTCTATATTATTTAAAAATATTGAACGTGTATATTATTAAATACTTTGATAATGTGACAAATATTGCAATTAAAATTTGCAGTTTCTTGTTAACCTATTTTTTGTGGATATTCCAATAGATGTGTTGTATAATACAGTTTATGGATGTTCCTTTGTTCATTTTTTGTATTTCATTTTTAGTGTACTATTAGACCGTGGATCACTCCTGAAGAAGCTCCAATTTTGAGCGAAACATGTCGAGTTCACTGGTTGTTGTATATGTACCTAGCTCTCAATGTTGTATATGTTGAACTTTTAGGAAAATTTTATTTTCCTTTTTTATGAATATTAATAAATATTGTTTTATTCTTATATAAATCTACCGTCATTGGATTCCTTTTGGTTTTTCAATACTAAATCCTATTTTTGACACCGTAAAAAATCCCGAGGTATGTGACCTCAAGCCCATCTCTTTAACCACTTCAATACCATGCACTTATGCACCTTCCCGCCCAGACCAATTTTCAGCTTTCAGTACTCTCACACTTTGAATGACAATTACTTAGTCTTGCTACACTGTATCCAAACGAAATTTTTATCATTTTCTTCTCACAAATAGAGATTTCTTTTGGTGGTATTTAATCGCCACTGGGTTTTTTATTTTTTGCGATATAAGCAAAAAAACAGCAATTTTTTTTAAAAAAAAACACTTTTTTTTAGTTTCTATTGTACAATTTTGCAAATAAGTAATTTTTCTTCATAAATTTGTGCCAAAATGTATACTGCTACATATCTTTGGTAAAATGAACCCAAATTAGTGTATATTATTTGGTCTTTGTGAAAGTTATAGAGTCTACAAACTATGGTGGCAATCACTGAAAATTTATCACATCTGATCACGCCTGATGTACTGAAGGCCTATCTCATTTCTTGAGACACTAACAAGCCAGGAAAGTACAAATACCCCAAAATTACCCCTTTTTGGAAAGTAGACAGTCCAAGGTATTTACTAAGAGGCGTGGTGAGTTTTTTGAAGTTGTATTTTTTTCCCACAATTCTTGGGAAAATTTAATTTTTTTTTTTTTTTTTTTTACACAAACTGGTCATATTAACAGTTTTTTTCTCTCACACAGCATATGCATAATTGCAACTACACCCCAAAATACATTCTGCTACTCCTGAGTGTAGCGATACCACATGTGTGAGACTTTTACACAGCCTGGCCATATACAGAGGCCCAACATTGAAGTAGCACTTTCAGGCGTTCTACAAGCATAAATCGCACATATCCTTTCTCAACCACCTATTACACTTTTGAAGGCCCTGGAGCACCAGGACAATGGAATTTTCCACAAAATGACCCCATTTTGGAAAGCACACACCCCAACGTATAATCTATGAAGCATTATGAGTCTTTTGAACGGTTCATTTTTTTTCCAGAAGGTTTTGGAAAATGTGGAGAAAAAATGAAAATGCATTTTTTTTTACACAAAGTTGTCCATTTATAAGATATTTCTAACGCATAGCATATACATAGCAAAAATGACACCCCAAAATGCATTCTGCTACTCCTCCTGAGTATAGCGATACCACATGTGTGAGACTTTTACACAGCCTGGCCATATACAGAGGCCCAACATTGAAGTAGCACTTTCAGGCGTTCTACAAGCATAAATCGCACATATCCTTTCTCAACCACCTATTACACTTTTGAAGGCCCTGGAGCACCAGGACAATGGAATTTTCCACAAAATGACCCCATTTTGGAAAGCACACACCCCAACGTATAATCTATGAAGCATTATGAGTCTTTTGAACGGTTCATTTTTTTCCAGAAGGTTTTGGAAAATGTGGAGAAAAAATTAAAATGCATTTTTTTTACTCAAAGTTGTCAATTTATAAGATATTTCTAACACATAATATGTACATAGCAAAAATTACACCCCAAAATGCATTCTGCTACTCCTCCTGAGTATGGCGATACCACATGTTTGAGACTTTTACACAGCCTGGCCACATACAGAGGCCCAACATCCAAGTAGCACCTCCAGGCATTCTAGCAGCATTAATTGCACATATCATTTTCTGACTACCGATCACATTTTTGAAGGCCCTTCATATATCTAACACATAGCAGGTACATACCAAATAACAAAAGATTACCTGTGGTTTTAGAAGTGCAGTGGTCCACAGAGGAGAGCATCGGTCCAGGCAGCAGGCAGGGATGAGGTCAGCGACAGCAAAAGCAATCATCCAGGCAGCAGGCAGGAATACTGTCCATAGTTCGCACAGGCAGAGATACTGTCAGCACAGCCAGAGCACAGCCAAAGCACAGGTCCAGGTAGCAGGCAGAGGTGTCCCGGCAGAAATGCTGTCCAAAGTCAGTAGAGGCAGCAGGCAGATATATGGTCAACACAGCCAAAGTATTGGTCCAAGCAGCAGGAAGAAACATGGTCCATAATGTCATGGGACATTACAGGCAGTAATATGGTCAGCACGGCCAAATTATTGGTCCAGGCAGCAGGAAGGACCATCAAGCTTAGGGCCAGGGGGACAGGGGTAGAGGCTTCTCCCACCCAAATTGCTTTGAAGCCTCCGGGCAACCAGACCCTGTTCTTGGAGCACAGAAAACGAAAAACTGGTTTTCTCTACTCAGAACGCTATTCTGAAGCCCCTCACATATGTGAGACCCCTGTGTACTAAAAGTAGATGGCCAAAAGATCAGTCCAAGTGGCAGGCAAAAACATGGTCGATTAACAGGCCAAGGTCGGTACACGTGGAAGTCAGAAACGTGGTTTAAATCGGCAGGCAGAGGCATCGTCGGTAAACAGGCTGAGGTTGGTGCACGTGGAGGTCAGAAACGTGGTTTAAATCGGCAAGCAAAGACATCGTCGGTAAACAGGCCAGGGTCAGTTAATTAACATGGAAGGTAGTTAGTAACATGGTAGCAGGCAAATAGGGAAATGGCAGTCTGTTAATAATAAGGGGAACTAATGGATGTATGATAATTTTTGAAGCAATTTCCGATGCACAGGCCAGGTTGGGAGGGACAATCGGGACAATAATAGCTGGTGTCTCTTCTTACTCCTCCTCTGCTGCATACACGGCATTTCTTTTGGCGTCTTCTTCCAGATTCTGTGGGGGGGATGCTAAAGGGATAGTGTCGCTCGTGAAGCCGACTCACACTATCAGAGCGAATGCTTCCTGGGGCGGGATCTTGTTGGTAAATGAGGGCATCGATGATATCTTCGATATATTGGAGGTAGTGGAGTCAGTGATTTTGAGTTGCTTTTTGGTAGCAAACAAACGAATTAAAAAGGGCCATGTGAAACAGGTGAAACGCAACTTTTTTGTGCCAATAACGGGACTTTCTGGTTGATAAGTAGGGCTGTAGCATCTGGTCGTTTAAATCCACCCCCCCCCCCCCCCCATGTACAAATTGTAGTCGTGGACACATTCGGGCTTTACAATGGAGCCGCGTCTTCTTGGGATCTCCACCATGGTGTCATTGTGGATCGTAGAGAGGATGTGGACATCTTTCTTGTCCCTCCACTTCATGGCCAACACCTCCTCGTTCCTCATGGATGCCGATTCTCCAGGTCGCAATTTTTTTGTCAATAAATTTTGTGGGAATCCCTTCCGTTTTTTTTTTAAGGTACCGCAGGCCGGGGTTTGTTTACTGTAAAGGTGGCGAAAAAGGGGCAGGCTGGTATAATAATTATCAACATATAAATGGTAACCTTTTCCGAACAGGGGGTATGCCAACTCCCAGACAATTTTCCCACTGGTTCCAATATATGTGGGGCAATCACAGGGCTGGAGCTGGGAGTCTTTGCCTTCGTAGATCCTGAATTTGCAGACGTATCCAGTGGCTCGATCACATAATTTATTTAATTTTAACCCATACCTGGCTCTCTTGTTTGGTATGTACTGCTTGAACTGCAGTCGGCCGGTGAAATGTACGAGGGACTCGTCCACACAAATTTTTTGGTCTGGGATGAAAACGTCTTCAAATCGCTGGGAAAAGGCATTGATTAGGGGGCGTATCTTGTACAATTTGTCGTAGTTGGGATGATCTCGGGGAGGGCACTGTGAATTGTCATTGAAGTGGAGAAAGCGCATAATCATGTTGTATCTTTTCCTGGACATGACAGCGGAATATATGGGCATGTGTTGGATGGGGCGTTTGGACCAATATGAATGGACTTCGTTCTTTTTTGTAAGCCCCATATTGAACATAAGGCCCAAAAATAATTTAAATTCCTCCAATGTTAGACGCCGCCACTGGAACATGCGGGCGTAGGAAGAATCGGGGTTGGCAGCAATAAATTGGGATGCATACAGATTCGTTTGATCCACTATATTCTGCAGCAAATCTTGTGGGAAAAATAAACAAAAATAATCAAATTTAGAAAAATTTGTAGTGTCGGGCTGCACACCTGGCTGTGCGGTGAAAGGGGGGATGATAGCGGATCCTGAGTTGGCAGGCAACCATAAGGGGTTTGCCAGGGCATCGGGAAGGTAGGATTGGGGCTGGATTCTTCGGGTTGGGCGTGCATTTCCATTGCTTGTACTGGGCTCCTCTTCCTGGGGTATGGCGCTGCTGGTGGTGGGCAGTTCTCCTGATCTTGGTGCTGATCTTGGTGCTGATCTTGGTGCCGATCGCATTCTTTTGGGAGGGACGGTTTCCTCCGGGGACTCGGACTCTGAGCCACTATCCTCCACTGGCTCGTATTCCGAACCAGAATCGGATAATGGGAGCTCCCCGCTGCTCTCATCATCCGACATGGCAAGAATGGCATATGCCTCCTCAGGTGTGTAAACCCTTTGGGACATTATGGCAGTGCTTATTGGTGGGCCTGTGTAATGGTACTGCTGGTGGTAGTGGTGGCGGTCTGTGTGGTAGTACCGATGGAGGTATTAGTGGTGGGCCTGTGTGGTGGTACCGATGGCGGTATGGGTGGTGGTGGTACCAATGGCGGTACAGGTGGTGGTGGTACCGATGGCGGTACGGGTGGTGGTGGTGGTGGCGGCGGTGGTACCGATGGCGGTACAGGTGGCATACGGGTGGTGGTGGTAGCGATGGCGGTATGGGTGGTGGTGGTACCGATGGCGGTACAGGTGGTGGTGGTACCGATGGCGGTACAGGTGGTGGTGGTCCCAATGGCAGTACGGGTGGTGATGGTGCCGATGGCGGTACAGGTGGTGGTACAGGTGGTGGTGGCACTACCGACGGTGGTACGGGTGGTGGTACTGGTGGTGGTACCGATGGCGGCACTAGTGGTGATACTGGTAGCGGGCCTGTGTGGCAGTATAGATGCTGGGCCTGGTGGCGGTACTGGTGGTGGTACTGGTACCGATGGCGGTACTGGTAGCCTGTGTGGCGGTGCCAATGGCGGTACCGATGGAGGTGGGCCTGTGACAGATGATTGACAGATGGGCTGATTGATTGATTGACAGATGGGCTGATTGATTGACAGGTGGGGTGATTGATTGACAGGTGGGGTGATTGATTGACAGATCGGCTGATTGATTGACAGATCGGCTGATTGATTGACAGATGGGCTGATTGATTGACAGATGGGCTGATTGACAGATGGGCTGATTGGCTGGGCTGATTGATGTGCTGGGCTGTGTGACAGGTCCTCTTTATGGGGGGGGGGGCGTGTTGTGCACTGTAAACTTATGTAGACAAACTACACTGAGCTAACTTACTGATCTCTTCTCTCTCCTCACAGATCGGTGTGTGAGGAGAGAGCAGGGATCAGGTAGTACCTCCTGTGGAGTTTGTTTACATTTGTGACCGGCTGTGATTGGACACAGCCGGTCACGTGGTAAACAGCCAATTCATTGGCTGTTTACTCTGATCGGGGACGCGCTGTGTCCAAGGGACACTCGCCTTCCCCGATCCCCGCTCTGCAAGCCTGTGGCGGCGCGCACGGAGCGCGCCGCCGAGTTTGTTTTGACAGGTGATCTTTGACACAGCCGATCACATGGTAAACAGCCAATGAAATTGGCTGTTTACCGTGATCGGGGAAGCGCTGTGTCCGAGGGACACATGCCATCCCCGATCACCGCGCGCGCGCGCAAGGCATTATCCTGCAGGACGTCATATGACGTCCAGTATCGATAATGCAACCACTTCCCGGACGTCAATTCACTATTGACTGGGCGGGAAGTGGTTAAATCAACAAATTACTGGGATTTGGTGTCTATCTTGATTTGCTCACTCTTATTCCTTCAAAAAAAATTATGCCTATCCATACTTTAGGAGGTACTCAAGATAAACTGGGTACTTGGTAAATAATTATTGTAAAAAAGGGACCCATAGTAAAATATAGTTTAGGAAACACTTTTCTAGCGTTTCCATAATGACTTCTAATTAGTTTGACATTGGAAATCTTTGCTGTGATTTAATCTGTATGGGTATCTTGTTCATTGAGGCCCTAAAGAATACCATATTCCTGCTATAGACTATAATAAACAAAATGCTGAATCAGGACAGTAAATCGTTTCAGAGGCATGGCAGCAATCCCAAAATCTAAGGCTGTCAGGCCACGGGTAATGGCAGAGATGTAACTGAGTGCATGCTTGGGGTATATATGGCTACGAGTGCTTTATTGAGGCAGCTTACAGCTTCTAGAAGAGATGGACGTTGGTCAGGTGGCACCATAGCAGCTTTGTGTATACATGTTCAGTAAGCTCAGTCAGCAATAAGTAGAAATGGGAGGCAGAAAATATTATAACTTATAGGAAAAGGTACGTAGAAACCGCTAACTTCTTTCCAAATGTGATTGAATATATATAATCCAAAGACATGCTGGTAGGTTAATTGGCTTCTGTCTAAAAATTGGCCCTAGTATATGAATGTGAGTTAGGGACTTTAGATTGTAAGCTCCTTGAGGGTAGGGGCCGATGTGAATGTACAATGTATATGTAAAGCGCTGTGTAAATTGACGGCGCTATATAAGTACCTTGAATAGGAATAAGAATAATAATAATATACACAGGTTTGAGGTGCCTGCAGCCATATTAATTCACTTGCAACAAAAACAATTGAGTAGGGACTGTGATACTTATTTTATATGCACTAACATTCAGATTCTCAGGACAAGCTTTCAATCACTGAGGTACAAAAGAAGAAAAACAAAAACCCTCCTATTCCATAGCCTTCTCTTTTCCTTATCTCATTATTCAAGTTTAATTGCCATTGCTTTGTATGTTTGTGTGTGTGTTTTTTTTTTTTCCTCTGTGATTGTCTGATAAAATGTGTATCAGTACTGCTTGAACCCAGGAAGAAGGGGGTACACTCTGAAAGCTGGTCCTGACATTTTTGAATGTTCATATTAAGAAAAGTATCATGAAAAGTTGTTTCAGTACACAGGTGCAATTTGCTTTTCAAACAGCAGATGGCAACTGCTTTTTATAGCAAAAAAGAAAGCTACGATTTTAATTCTACATTGTTTCTATACTCTGCAACACTTAAATAAAACAAATAATACATTGTCTTTGTCAAAAGTCCAATGTCTTAGAAACATAGCAGGAAGCCCCATAACAAAGTATAATATACAAAAAAATACTATGCAATTGCTGTGTTATTGAAACTGCTTAGTCAAACCTGGTATGCAATCCCTTTATTTGAATGGGCTGTCCAATGCACGATAATGGACTTAAAGCAGCACGTCACCCAAAAATCCTTCACATTTTGCACAATTTTTTTGGGGGGGTAATGGGTACCTGGCTTCAACGGGCACCTGCTCCCCCACTTCCAGTCCTTTCCGAGTGGAAATTCGGCCCCCCTCCTTCCCCTGCAGCCTTCTGGGACAAGTCACATGTAGCGCCCTGCTACTTTTGAACCTTTTAAATTCTGTAAATTTAGGGGTATCTGAGCTGTAAATGGCTCAGAGTGATTATGTAAATTGTAGGTTTCTGTTCCAGCTTTGGCTGTTTGTGCACATTTCCCACTTTTGCCAGTAGGTGTCACTGTTGTCACAGGCCAGTGTGAGAAATACAGCCAGCTGAAGTGTATTGGATATTCTTTCTCCCAGAAAACAGCCCAATCAGGAGCTTCTTTGTAGCTGGGCATGCTGGGGGAAGGATATTTAATGGGCAGTGCCATGTGCTTCGGCGTCGTTCCCGCCTCAGGGCCCTCCGGGCCTGAGGCCACGCTGATGGTTCTTCTACCTCGGGCCCTGCTGGCTCGAGGCTTTGCTGCTACAAGTAGGCCCAGAAGTCTGTCTGGGGCCTACTTAACTGAAAGTGGTCCTGTGCTGTCTGTCCTGCGGGAAGAAGCCACTCAAGTAGATAATTTTCCAGGGAGGACCTTACTGGCGAGGACCAAGCTGATGGCTGGTATCTCAGGAAGGGCCTGGTGACTCGTTTGAAGGATGTACCCAAGTAACCTACCTCACAGTACTGCCGGATGGCTTAAAGGTTCAGGTACTGTGCAGCTGACCTAACTAACTGACTACTGGATACACAATCCTGTGGCAGGGGATTATCCAGGATTTTCCACTTATCACTCAAGTCTGTGGCACAGACTTTGTCCGTGCTTCATACCAGCTGCTAGGTCGGTGTGAGAGGTCTATCCGGTTGCCGCAAGAACCAGAGACAGAAAGCTGTTGTCATCTGGATTCAAGAACCGCATTAGTGATCTGCAAAACCAAGGTATCTGAACTTCCCCTAACCCTCTATCCTTCTACCTGAACTTGTTCAATAAAGCAACTGAGAAAAAGACTGAAGTGACTGGCAATCACATCTTTCAAAACTATTTAACATAGACTCTAGTTCTGGGACGGTGAAGTGTGGGATAACGGCAGGACCCAAAATGAATCCAGCAGCTCCTTCGGGGTATCGCTTTACACACATCCCAGAAAGCTGCGGGACCAATCAGATTGGTGAAGCCACAAGCAGTTACAGCCAGCTGCCCACAGTTAGTATGCCGGTGCAGGACCGAAGCCTGGTAAAGAAACCTGGTGAGGACATTGCTGGATCCTGGGGCATGTGAGTGTCTGTCTATTTTTTTTATATATTTTAATTATATATATACTGAGCAAACCTCTTTAAAACAAGACCTGCAGCATTTTTGGTAGTGCAGCACAATGCAGTGCACGGTAGTGAGTTACCGCATGTGTCGGTGTGCTGCAATGCAGGTTTCTTGGGGGTCAACCACAATCGGCACCACAGTGCACCAAGGCACGTAGAATGCGATACTGAAGCACAGTGGTATGGATAGGCTCAGGTTATGCTTTCCACATCAATTTGCAGAATCACAGGTAAAATTGTAAATTTGATTCAGTTATTGTGACTGTATTTTCAAAATGCTATGAAGGGAGCAGCCTATGTCTGCTTTTAACCACACAAAATCACACCCCAATTTCCCCCATTTCAATCAATAATTTGTTATGCTAGCATTACTCAATTGGTTAATCTGCCCTGTTTTATGCTTAAAAAGTCAAAACTGTGTGTCAAAATGTAAGCCTAACTACAAATATGAAAAACCTGGGGTAACCTGGGAAAAAAAATACACACACTGCAGAGAGGAGTGAGTATGGCCAGATTATACCTAGCAGTGTCTTAAAGGGGGTACGTGAACAGTACTTATATGTTACAGTCCTTGCACCCACAAAGTACTCCTAAGTACTGTACCAAAAGTAACAGACTCATGGACACAGATGTAAGTGCCCCCTAGCTGCTGGCAAACCTATTACCTAGGGGCCTACACTGGAAACATAGGGGTACACCGGTGACATAGGAGCCCAGTTGCCCTTATGCATTTTTGGAAGGACATAGTGGAGCCTAAAGCCCTCCTACCGGTTGTTCGTGTACAACATAAGGTCCCTATCACTCCTCAGCCCTTGGGCAAGGACAGGAACCACAACAGAGGACTGCATTGCAGTATTCGGGTGAATGCATCAAGGACCTTGTCTGACAACTCCATCAACAGAACCCTCTGTCACCTGGCCAACACCCAATCCTGTCTCAAATTGGTCACTTGCCAATCATCCATCCCTCAATAATACTCACAGGCTGTGCTATGGTCTACTGAAGCCTACCTCCACAACATTGCAACATTGTGTGACATAAGGATGAGGTGATTTATTGCAGGATGCTTCATGACATGGCACAGCATTTTATGTATTGGATCAGGAGTGCCCAATCGCTGGCACCCTCTGATGTGGCCTGCGACCTCCTGCTCTGAGATGGAGGGTCGACAAGCCCAGATTGCTGGTTCCTGACCCACCATCCCAGAGCATCAGTGTAAAGAATGGAGCCGGCAGTAGAAGAACCATGCGGCTGCGCTGGAGAGCAGAGCTGATACTTATGGTATAGTGCCGGCTCCTGTCACAGGAGGAGCGATACCAAATGTACTCCACCTCCTGGAACAGCAGCCGCCAGCGATACCTGCCCTGGGGGACAGCAGCAGCTGCCAGCCATACCCACCTGGCGGACAGCAGCAGCCGATACCTAGAGGAATCCTGAGGGAAGTGAAGATTGAGGTCAGTTTTTAATAAAAATCCAACCACAATGGGCATATCTGTTCCTTACACTGGTACACTAGCTACACTGGACTGCTTTCCAACTGATCCCCAGGTGCAGCACACTTGCAGGTTATCTGAACTGAGTCATAGACTTCTGTTATTACCTGCGGGTTTGGGTTTTTCCACATCTTGTCATGTTACAAACAAAAATGTAAATTTTATTGGGATTTTATGTGATAGACCAACACAAAGTGGCACATATTTGTGAAGTGGAAGGAAAATTTAGAAATGGTTTTCAATTTTTTTACAAATAAATATCTGAAAAGTGTGGCATGCATTCAGCCCCCTTTACTCGGATACCCCTAACTAAAATCTAGTAGAACCAATTGCCTTCAGAAGTCACCTAATTAATAGAGTCCACCTGTGTGTAATTTAATCTCTGTATAAATACAGCTGTTCTGTGAAGCCCTCAGAGGTTTGTTAGAGAACTTTAGTGAACAAACCGCATCATGAAGGCCAAGGAACACACCAGACAGATCAGGGATAAAGTTGTGGAGAAGTTTGAAGTAGGGTTAGGTTGTAAAAAAACATCCCAAGCTTTGAACATCTCACAGAGCTCTGTTCAATCCATCATCCGAAAATGGAAAGAGTATATTACAACTGCAAACCTACCAAGACATGATCGTCCACCTAAACTGACAGGCCGGACAAGGAGAGCATTAATCAGAGAAGCAGCCAAGAGGCCCATGGTAACTCTGGAGTAGGGATGAGCTTCGAGTTCGAGTCGAACTCATGTTCGACTCGAACATTTCCTGTTCGCCCGTTCGCCGAACAGCGAACAAATTGGGGTGTTCGCGGCAAATTCGAAAAATCTATGGGAGAAATCTAAAGTGCTAATTATAAAGGCTTATATGCAAGTTATTGTCCTAAAAAGTGTTTGGGGACCGGGGTCCTGCCCCAGGGGACATGTATCAATGCAAAAAGAAGTTTTAAAAACGGCCGTTTTTTCGGGAGCAGTGATTTTAATAATGCTTAAAATGAAAAAATAAAAGTGAAATATTCCTTTAAATTTCATACCTGGGGGGTGTGTATGATATGCATGTAAAGTGGCGCATGTTTCCCGTGCTTAGAACTGTCCCTGCAAAAAATGTCATTTTTGAAAGAAAAAAATGCATTTAAAACTGACTCGCGGCTATTAATGAATTGTCGGCTCCCGGCAATACATACAAAAGTCATTGATAAAAAAAAAAAAGCGTGGGGGTTCCCCAGAATTCAATTACCAGGCCCTTCAGGTCTGGAATGGATATTAAGGGGAACCCCGCCGCAAATTTAAAAAAAAATTGACGTGGGGTTCCCCCAAATATCCATTCCAGGCCCTTCAGATCTGGCATGGATTTTAAGGGGAACTCCACCCCAAATTTAAAAAAAAATGGCGTGGAGTCCCCCTAAAAATCCATACCAGACCCCTTATCCGAGTACGCAACCTGGTCGGCCGCAGGGGAAAAGGGGGGGACGAGAGAGCGGCCCCCCCTCCCTCCTGAACCGTACCAGGCCACATGCCCTCAACATGGGGAGGATGTCCCCATGTTGATGGGGACAAGGGCCTCATCCCCACAACCCTTGCCCGGTGGTTGTGGGGGTCTGCAGGCGGGGGGCTTATCGGAATCTGGAAGACCCCTTTAACAAAGGGGACCCCCAGATCCCGGCCCCCCCTATGTGAATTGGTAAGGGGTACATTGTACCCCTACCATTTCACGAAGAAAGCGTAAAAAAATGTTTAAAAAAACACACAAACACCTTGAAAAAGTCCTTTATTTAAAAAAAAAAAAACATTCCAGCGGTGAAATCCAGTGTCCCGCGGCGATCCCGATGTCCAGCGCTGTCCTTCATTGGTTGTGCCTGAGCGGACCTGATGGGGAACTCCCTCTCAGTATTTTAAATGTATAGACCCGCCCCTTCTAAAGTTCCCCATCAGGTCCGCTCAGCGGACCAGATGCGGAACATGAGAAGGGGCGGGTCTATACATGTATTACCAAAGTGAGAGCAGTTCCCCATCAGGTCCGCCCCCTCGGTATGTCGGACCCGCCTACGTCATTGGCTTGAGCGGGGAACTTCCTTCACTGTGTAATTTAAATTTACATAGTGAAGGAAGTTCCCCGCTCAAGCCAATGACGTAGGCGGGTCCGACATACCGAGGGGGCGGACCTGATGGGGAACTGCTCTCACTTTGGTAATACATGTATAGACCCGCCCCTTCTCATGTTCCGCATCTGGTCCGCTGAGCGGACCTGATGGGGAACTTTAGAAGGGGCGGGTCTATACATTTAAAATACTGAGAGGGAGTTCCCCATCAGGTCCGCTCAGGCACAACCAATGAAGGACAGTGCTGGACATCGGGATCGCCGCGGGACACTGGATTTCACCGCTGGAATGTTATTTTTTTTTTGTAATAAAGGACTTTTTCAAGGTGTTTGTGTGTTTTTTTTAAACATTTTTTTACGCTTTCTTCGTGAAATGGTAGGGGTACAATGTATCCCTTACCAATTCACATAGGGGGGGGCCGGGATCTGGGGGTCCCCTTTGTTAAAGGGGTCTTCCAGATTCCGATAAGCCCCCCGCCCGCAGACCCCCACAACCACCGGGCAAGGGTTGTGGGGATGAGGCCCTTGTCCCCATCAACATGGGGACATCCTCCCCATGTTGAGGGCATGTGGCCTGGTACGGTTCAGGAGGGAGGGGGGGCGCTCTCTCGTCCCCCCCTTTTCCCCTGCGGCCGGCCAGGTTGCGTGCTCGGATAAGGGGTCTGGTATGGATTTTTAGGGGGACTCCACGCCATTTTTTTTTAAATTTGGGGTGGAGTTCCCCTTAAAATCCATGCCAGATCTGAAGGGCCTGGAATGGATATTTGGGGGAACCCCATGTCAATTTTTTTTAAAATTTGCGGCAGGGTTCCCCTTAATATCCATTCCAGACCTGAAGGGCCTGGTAATTGAATTCTGGGGAACCCCCACGCTTTTTTTTTTTTTTTTTTTTTTATCAATGACTTTTGTATGTATTGCCCGGAGCCGACAATTCATTAATAGCCGCGAGTCAGTTTTAAATGCATTTTTTTCTTTCAAAAATGACATTTTTTGCAGGGACAGTTCTAAGCACGGGAAACATGCGCCACTTCACATGCATATCATACACACCCCCCAGGTACGAAATTTAAAGGAATATTTCACTTTTATTTTTTCATTTTAAGCATTATTAAAATCACTGCTCCCGAAAAAATGGCCGTTTTTAAAACTTCTTTTTGCATTGATACATGTCCCCTGGGGCAGGACCCGGGTCCCCAAACACTTTTTAGGACAATAACTTGCATATTAGCCTTTATAATTAACACTTTAGATTTCGAACGTTCGAGTCCATTGTATTTAATAGGGTTCTAAAGTTTACACAAACATTTTGTCTGTTCGCAGGTTCTGGTGCGAACCGAACAGGGGGGTGTTCGGCTCATCCCTGCTCTGGAGGAGCTGCAGAGATCCACAGCCCAGGTGGGAGAATCTGACTAGTCTAGTAATGCTACATGCAGGGGTGAGCAGTAAGTAATGCAGAGTTCAGAGGTTAGTAGTAAGTAACAGAGTACAGGAGTCAGGAGTAAGTAATGCTCTGTGCAGGGGTCAGCGGTAGGTAACGCAGTGTGCAGTGGTTAGACATATGTAGGACACTGTGCAGGGGTCAGGGGTAAGTAAAGCAGAATTCAGGGTCAGTAGAGTAGTAGGTAATATAGAGCCCAGAGGTCAGTAGTAAGTAACTTAGAGTGCAGGGGTTGGTGTCAGGAATAAGTAACGCAGAGCACAGGATTTAGGCTGCAGACAGCAGCATTACTACAACCAGTGGTGGCTAGTGTTTTTTTGGGGGGGAGTCGGCAAACAATGCACCCACAGCCCCCCGTGGGTCAGTTGGTCGGGTCACCCGCAGACCGAATAACCATTCACTATTGTCACACAACTGGGTGGGCACAGGGCGCAGTGCCTCAGACTCTCATCACGTGCTTAAAAAAAAAAAAATATGTTCCATGCGCCCCACATGTAGTTTAGGGGGCCGGACGTATGGATAGAGGGGCGGTGCTCCTGTGCCCCTAATGGATGAGCCGCCACTGACCACAACATCGTCTACACTCCCTTCATGCTGGCATGTGTACATTGGCATTCCAGGCACTACGTAGAGGCAGCGAGGAAATGATCCCCCTGAAGATAAGGAACAGGTAAAAAAATCCGGTCCCTGGAGCAGGAAATAAGCAAATTCGAGAAAGAAACCTCTTTATATATCATACAGTATATCACTGGATGTGTTCACGAGATGGGTTTGGAGAAACCACACATTAGAAAGGTACTTGTTTAACATTGCACAGTTTAATTTAGATTTTTGTCTGGATTTGGGACTTTTTTAATCTGCTGTAAATCACAACAGTGGGTAACATGGCAAATATCTCTGAGCTACATACACATTAGTGCAGTGTTCCTGACTATATATTATTATACTTATATACATTTAGGTGCCACTGTTGTAAATGTTTCAGCTAATCAACCCTTCTTGTTTTGATTTCTTTCTCAAATTTTACAATTTGGCTGCTCATTGATTATACATAATATACATAATACAAAATTAGGCACTTTGTGTTTTTTCCAAAAGAGCAAGCATGCCCCCTACTGGTAGAAAGCTGCATTAATTCTCTCATTTCTAATTAACAGTTGTGCAAGCTCGTGAGTTTAGCTGATGCCAAGATTTAGGCCCCTGTCACACTGAGGCGCTTTACAGGCGCTATTGCGCTAAAAATAGCGCCTGCAAAGCATCCTAAAAAAGCCGCTACTTTGTATCCAGTGTCAAAGCCCGAGGGCTTTCACACTGGAGCGTTGCACTTGCAGGAGGGTAAAAAAACTCCTGCAAGCAGCATCTTTGAGGCGCGATAGGAGCAGTAAAAATACCGCTCCAATAGCGCCCCTGCCCATTGAAATCAATGGGGTAGTGCCTCCAAAACGCTGCAAAGAGGCATTATTGCGGGTGTTTTTAACCCTTTAACCCTTTTTCGGACGCTAGCGGGGGTTAAAAGCCGCTATACCGCCAGCGCATCCAACGCTTCAGTGTGAAAGTAGCCTTAATGTTTTCGATTTGGAGTACAACTTGGGCAAATGTGGAGCAGTCAAGTTTCAGCATTCAGTTAAAAAAAAGAGTGGTGTTTTTGGCTAAGATACTAATTTTTAGGTTTTCACTAGCTGTAAGACATAAATGTCAAAATTGTAAAAAATAAATGCTTGAAATATATCACTATGTGGGTAACGCATCTATATAAAATATATCAGTTTCACTTTTTGACTTGAATTACTGAAATAAATAAACTTTTTGATGTTTTTCAAATTTTTTGAGGTGCACCTGTATATGACCCTGGCACATTTATCTCCCTGCTGGCACACTGAAAGAGAAGCATGTAAACACTTCTTGTGGCAGAGCCAGTGAGAGGGAGATCTTTCCCATATTTCCGTGGGCACACAGAGCAAAAATGCTAATACACATGGGGTGATTAGGGTGTGCCCAGGAATAGAGTTGAGCGGACACCTGGATGTTCGGGTTCGGCGGGTTCGGCCGAACTTCGGAAAAAAGTTTGGGTTCGGGACCGAACTTTAACCCGAACCCAAACCCAAACCCCATTGAAGTCAATGGGGACCCGGACTTCTGAGGACTAAAAAGGCTCTAAAAAAGTAATGGAAAGGGCTAGAGGGCTGCAAATGTTGTTAAGAGCATGGCAACCAAATGTGGATAGGGAAATAACTTAAAATAACATAAAAAAAATATGCTGGAGGCCCCCTTTTCAGCAGAAGAGGTACGGGAAGTCATTAAGAACCTCAGAAACTCAACGGCACGATGCCACACATATTGTGGGAATGCCCCAGAATACGCCCTTTCTGGAATAAATTATTCAATTTAATGGATAAGCTAGTGGGAAAATAAAATACTTTGAAATAAAAATGTAGTGGGGTGCTAAATTTAAGGGAAGTGTTTGAGTGGTAAATAGGCTCAAACACCCTAATTCTGTAGTATTCATGGACCATTTTGTCTTCGGGGGACAGTATTGGTGTGCAGTTCCCTGCGGTCTACAGGTGGCGCTGCCATGGTAGGCTAGGGTTGAACCGCGATACAGTGCTGTGCCTTTTGTGTCCCCTCTTGGCAGTAGTACAGCGGGGCGGTGAACCTAATGTGCATGCCGGGAGAGCATATAAAAGGGGCAGACCTTTGGCCTGGGGGCTGATGTCCAGTGGGGTCCGTGCCCAGGTGCCTTCGGCCTGGGTGCATGTGTTCCTGTTCCATCTCGGGCAACTTTAGCCCGGGGTGAGGTACTATCCTGGAGTTCCTGCTGCCCTGGGTATGGAGGCCTAGGGGCGGGAGTAAAGCCTGGAGTCCAGAGCCTTCGTCTGGAGTCCGCTAAGGGTCGAGGAGTCTTAGGGTGCCGCCTCGTGTAGGGGACCATGTTCCAGGGAAGGGAGGATCATTCTGATGGACCGATGCGGGAGTCACGGTGAAGGAAGGGTCTGTTGACTCCCTGGAGAGATGTCTTCCCCTTGATATGGGCGGTACGTGCTGGTAGTGCGGTGTGCCTTTCTCCCTCCTGCGAGGAGCTAACAACATAAAGGCAGGTGAGGAGGAAAGGATCTGTGGGCTACAAAAAAATTAAATAAAAATTATAATCTTGACCTAGGAGGACGAGGTCCATATGAAGTAGGAGGTTGAAGTGGCGGTGGATGTGGCTGTGTGAGTGGAAGCGGCGGTGGAGGAGGACGAGGTAGCCAACACTGGTTCAAAAATACAACAATGGCTGGGTAAGGCCGGTGATGTGTCGAATGTTGTTTTTTTAGCATAGCACAGTAGAAGACAAATATATAGAAATGGTTTATTTCACACGCCTCCAGATATGTATTTCACACTGCAAAATATTTTTTGTGGCCCTAAATGGCGTTTTTTGGAAGACCACAACACACCCAAAGTGCGTAACCGCTGAATCGCACAGCTACAGAACTGCAGAAAATGCTATTCAAAAAAATTTTGTTTTTTTAGCATAGCACAGTAGAAGACAAATATATAGAAATGGTTTATTTCACATGCCTCCAGATATGTATAACACACTGCAAAAAAAATTTGTGGCCCTAAATGGGTCTTTTTGCAAGAGTACATTAAAGTGCAATTTTTTTTTTGCCCTAAATGGGTCTTTTTTTGCACGAGCAAAATAAAATGCAAATTGTTTTTTTTTTTTTGCCCTAAATGGGTCTTTTTGCAAGAGCAGAATACACCCACAGTATGGAAACGGTGTATCTCTCAACATAATATATGCAGTGCTGGTGCACTGAGCTTGCAGATAAAAGTTAGATTTTCTCTGACGCTGGGCTCATGGCAGTGTAAAAAGACTGTGCACTGCAACACAAACAGGTAAACCTATGCAGATCGCTGAGTTATATCTCTGAATCTGGACTCCTATATAATAAATCTCTCTCCCTGAAAGCACCAACAGGAACCTGGCCCTACACTACACTATCTCTCTATCTTTTCCCTCAGATTGCAGAATCAGGACTACCTCATGTATTTTACAATCTCTCCCTATTAGCAACAGCAGCAGCCAAGATCCTCTCCCTATCTATTCTAAAGCAGAGTGACGTGTGTGCTGTGTGCCTCTAGCTTATATAGAAGCTGGGTCACATGTTGCACTGACCAATCACAGCAATGCCATTAGTAGGCATGGCTATGATGGCTTCTAAGGGCACACCAGCTAATCAAAAGGTGATTGGCTGGCCCCTGAAGCATTTCTAACTGCGCCATTAGATTGCCGAACCCGGACTTTCGCGCAAAGTTCGGGTTCGGGTTCGGGTTCGGGAAAAAGCTAAAGTTCGGTACGAACCCGAACTTTACAGTTCGGGTTCGCTCAACACTACCCAGGAACATCCGGCACACCCTGTGTACATGCCTATGTCTGTCACTCAACTTAAAGAATATATGTGTAACCGATCACAGGCATGGACATTTCATTACAGCAGGCCCTCATCTTATTTGCAAATAGGGATGAGCTTCGTGTTCGAGTCGAACATACGTTCGACTCGAACATCGGCTGTTCGATCGTTCGACGAAGATCGAACGATTTGGGCCGTTCGCGCCAAATTCGAGTGACGCGAACGGCCCACAATGCACTACGCCATCGCAGTGTCATCCAGGCGCTGTGATTGGCCAAGCATGCACTGTGACCCCGCATGCTTGGCCAATCACAGCGCCGGCAGCGAGGAGAGCAATGATTGGCCACAGGCAGGATGCCTGTGGCCAATTATTGCTGAGGGTGTTTAGTACACGCCCCACACTATAAAAGGCCGCCAGCACGGCGGCCTAGTGTAGTGTGTTCCGGAGCAGGGATAGAGCAGCATAGGCAGGGACAGTGACTGTTATTTCTTTCTTGCTTAACCTGGATTCCTTTAGTTTAGGGAAAGAGAAGGATAGGTAGGGAGAGTGTCAGTGTGTTTTGTGCTTGTGCTATAGTGTGCTTAAAAAAAACATTTATTCTAGGGACAGAAAACTGTAGGTAGGGACAGTGTCAGTTTCTTTCACTCTGCAAGTCCTTGTTTCCAGGGACCTGGAAGGACAGTGAGTGAATTGTCCTTGTGCTATATTGTGCTTAAAAAAACATTTATTCTAGGGACAGAAAACTGTAGGTAGGGAGAGTGTCAGTTTCTTTCACTCTGCAAGTCCTTGTTTCCAGGGACCTGTAAGGACAGTGAGTGAATTGTCCTTGTGCTATATTGTGATTAAAAAAAACATTTTTTCTAGGGACAGAAAACTGTAGGTAGGGAGAGTGTTTTTTTTCTTTCACTCTGCAAGTCCTTGTTTCCAGGGACCTGTAAGGACAGTGAGTGAATTGTCCTTGTGCTATATTGTGATTAAAAAAAACATTTTTTCTAGGGACAGAAAACTGTAGGTAGGGAGAGTGTTTTTTTTCTTTCACTCTGCAAGTCCTTGTTTCCAGGGACCTGGAAGGACAGTGAGTGAATTGTCCTTGTGCTATATTGTGCTTAAAAAAAACATTTATTCTAGGGACAGAAAACTGTAGGTAGGGAGAGTGTCAGTTTATTTCACTCTGCAAGTCCTTGTTTCCAGGGACCTGTAAGGACAGTGAGTGAATTGTCCTTGTGCTATATTGTGATTAAAAAAAACATTTTTTCTAGGGACAGAAAACTGTAGGTAGGGAGAGTGTTTTTTTTCTTTCACTCTGCAAGTCCTTGTTTCCAGGGACCTGTAAGGACAGTGAGTGAATTGTCCTTGTGCTATATTGTGCTTAAAAAAAAACATTTATTCTAGGGACAGAAAACTGTAGGTAGGGAGAGTGTTTTTTTTCTTTCACTCTGCAAGTCCTTGTTTCCAGGGACCTGTAAGGACAGTGAGTGAATTGTCCTTGTGCTATATTGTGATTAAAAAAAACATTTTTTCTAGGGACAGAAAACTGTAGGTAGGGAGAGTGTTTTTTTTCTTTCACTCTGCAAGTCCTTGTTTCCAGGGACCTGTAAGGACAGTGAGTGAATTGTTCTTCTGCTATATTGTGATTAAAAAAAACATTTTTTCTAGGGACAGAAAACTGTAGGTAGGGAGAGTGTTTTTTTTTTTTCACTCTGCAAGTCCTTGTTTCCAGGGACCTGTAAGGACAGTGAGTGAATTGTCCTTGTGCTATATTGTGCTTAAAAAAAACATTTATTCTAGGGACAGAAAACTGTAGGTAGGGAGAGTGTCAGTTTCTTTCACTCTGCAAGTCCTTGTTTCCAGGGACCTGTAAGGACAGTGAGTGAATTGTCCTTGTGCTATATTGTGATTAAAAAAAACATTTTTTCTAGGGACAGAAAACTGTAGGTAGGGAGAGTGTTTTTTTTCTTTCACTCTGCAAGTCCTTGTTTCCAGGGACCTGTAAGGACAGTGAGTGAATTGTCCTTGTGCTATATTGTGCTTAAAAAAAACATTTATTCTAGGGACAGAAAACTGTAGGTAGGGAGAGTGTCAGTTTATTTCACTCTGCAAGTCCTTGTTTCCAGGGACCTGTAAGGACAGTGAGTGAATTGTCCTTGTGCTATATTGTGATTAAAAAAAACATTTTTTCTAGGGACAGAAAACTGTAGGTAGGGAGAGTGTTTTTTTTCTTTCACTCTGCAAGTCCTTGTTTCCAGGGACCTGTAAGGACAGTGAGTGAATTGTCCTTGTGCTATATTGTGATTAAAAAAAACATTTTTTCTAGGGACAGAAAACTGTAGGTAGGGAGAGTGTTTTTTTTCTTTCACTCTGCAAGTCCTTGTTTCCAGGGACCTGTAAGGACAGTGAGTGAATTGTCCTTGTGCTATATTGTGATTAAAAAAAACATTTTTTCTAGGGACAGAAAACTGTAGGTAGGGAGAGTGTTTTTTTTCTTTCACTCTGCAAGTCCTTGTTTCCAGGGACCTGTAAGGACAGTGAGTGAATTGTCCTTGTGCTATATTGTGATTAAAAAAAACATTTTTTCTAGGGACAGAAAACTGTAGGTAGGGAGAGTGTTTTTTTTCTTTCACTCTGCAAGTCCTTGTTTCCAGGGACCTGTAAGGACAGTGAGTGAATTGTCCTTGTGCTATATTGTGCTTAAAAAAAACATTTATTCTAGGGACAGAAAACTGTAGGTAGGGAGAGTGTTTATTTTCTTTCACTCTGCAAGTCCTTGTTTCCAGGGACCTGTAAGGACAGTGAGTGAATTGTCCTTGTGCTATATTGTGATTAAAAAAAAACATTTTTTCTAGGGACAGAAAACTGTAGGTAGGGAGAGTGTTTTTTTTCTTTCACTCTGCAAGTCCTTGTTTCCAGGGACCTGTAAGGACAGTGAGTGAATTGTTCTTGTGCTATATTGTGATTAAAAAAAACATTTTTTCTAGGGACAGAAAACTGTAGGTAGGGAGAATGTTTTTTTTCTTTCACTCTGCAAGTCCTTGTTTCCAGGGACCTGTAAGGACAGTGAGTGAATTGTCCTTGTGCTATATTGTGCTTAAAAAAAACATTTATTCTAGGGACAGAAAACTGTAGGTAGGGAGAGTGTCAGTTTCTTTCACTGTGAAAGTCCTTGTTTCAAGGGACAGAGAAGGACACCTGAAGGTAGCCCTTATTGCTTTTTTCCCATCTCCCTGCAGGCCATCTATTAGAATGTCTGGAAGGCAAACAAGGAGAGGCAGACAGTCAGGAGGCAATAAAAGAGGGCAAGCAGGCTCTGTGTCTGGGGGCAACAGTGCTGGTCGTGGACGCGGTGCATTGTCATCAGCACATGGCCATGGGACACGCTTGTCCTTCTTTTCGGCAGCTGGACATGTTGAGCCACATCATGCCGAAGACTTGGTAGAGTGGATGACCAAGCCCTCCTCCTCCTCCTCATCCTCTCTCACCCAGGCTCAGGGTACTGGAAAAGCAGCTGCCAAAGCGTCGTCTTCCCTGGTATCAATGTCAGACAAATCATCAGTCACTCCTTCCCTAGACCCACCATGTCCTCCTCCTGAGGAGTCCCCCGAACTGTTTCAGCACAGTGTTGGGTACATGCTCCAGGAGGATGCCCAGCGTTTCGAAGGGTCTGATGATGAAACCCAGCTAGAGGAAGGCAGTAGCGTGAGAGCAGACAGAGGGGATGCTCAAGAAGGACACCAATCTGGCAGTCATGTTCCAGCAGCTGCAGCATACTGCCAGATTGGCTCCAGTGATGAGGAGGGAGGGGATGATGAGGTCACTGACTCCACGTGGGTGCCTAATAGGAGAGAGGAGGAGGAGGAGGATGAGGAGGAGGCACATCTCCAACGAGGCAGGATGCCCTTTGGTGGCCAGCGTAAGGGCAGTACACCGACGGAATCACACCGCAGAGCTCCGCCTGTGCAGGGCGCTGCCTCTGCCCGTCATTCAAAAAGTTCTTTGGTGTGGGCCTTTTTTGAGGCTAGTGCATCAGATCGCACAGCTGCTGTTTGCAACATATGTCTCAAGCGTATATCGCGTGGCCAAAACATCAGCCGATTGGGTACCACATGCCTGACCAGACATATGTTGACCTGCCATGCAGCTCGTTGGCAAGCCTACCTCAAAGACCCACACCAAAGAACAAAGCGGACCTCTCCTTGCACCGCATCAGCTGGGATCTCCAACCCCACTATAACTTCAGTCCTCTCTGAAACATGCACTGAGAGGAATGAAGGTGTAGAATTAGGTGTGTCACAGCCAAGTACTTGCGCCCACTCTGCTAGCAGTACACCAACGTCCGATTCTAGCAGGCAAATTTCCCTGCCCCAGCTGCTGGACCGTCGAAAGAAGTTCACTCCCAGCCATCCACATGCCCAGCGGTTGAATGCTAGCTTGGCTAAATTGCTAGCGCTTCAACTGCTGCCTTTTCAGTTGGTAGACTCGGCCCCCTTCCGTGAGTTTGTGCAATGTGCGGTTCCTCAGTGGCAGGTTCCCAAACGCCACTTTTTCTCACGGAAGGCTATTCCGGCTCTCTACCGGCATGTGGAAGGCAATGTCTTGGCCTCGCTGGACAGGGCGGTCAGCGGTAAGGTGCATATTACCGCTGACTCATGGTCCAGCAGGCATGGACAGGGACGTTACCTTTCTTTCACGGCCCATTGGGTCACTCTTTTGGCAGCTGGGAAGGATTCAGGACAAGGTGCAGTAGTGTTGGAGGTTGTCCCACCGCCACGCCTCCAAAATGCTACTACTGGTTGTGACACACCTCTCTCCTCCACCCCCTCCTCTTCTTCTTCCTCCATGGCCTCTTCCTGTGGTTTGTCCTATGAACCAGCGGTGCTCCGTAGCCGTTCACGGGGCTACGCAAGTACGCAGGCAAAAAGATGCCATGCCGTGCTTGCGCTGGTGTGTTTGGGGGACAGAAGCCACACTGGGGCAGAGGTCCTGTCTGCTCTGCAGGGCCAGGCCGAGAGGTGGTTGACGCCACGCCAGCTTAAGCCAGGAATGGTGGTTTGCGACAATGGCACCAACCTCCTCTCCGCCCTCCGACAGGGACAACTGACCCATGTGCCCTGTGTGGCTCACGTCCTTAACCTGGTGGTGCAGCGCTTCTTGGGCAGGTACCCAGGCTTACAGGATGTCCTGAGGCAGGCCAGGAAAGTCTGTGTGCATTTCCGCAGATCTTATAATGCCAGTGCTCGCCTGGCTGAGCTGCAAAAGGAGTTGAACCTGCCCAAGAACCGCCTTATATGTGACATGCCCACCAGGTGGAACTCAACGTTGGCCATGCTGCAGCGGCTGCACACGCAGCAGAGGGCCATCAATGAGTACCTGTGCGACTACGGCACCAGGACAGGGTCAGGGGAGCTTGGTTTTTTTTCTCCACGCCAGTGGGGCATGATCAGGGATGCATGCACTGTCCTGGCACCATTTGAGGAGGCCACGAGGATGGTGAGCAGTGACAGTGCATGCATCAGTGACACCGTACCTCTTGTCCACCTGTTGGAGCACACGCTGCGTGGAATAATGGACAGGGCACTTGAGGCAGAACAGAGGCAGGAAGAGGAGGACTTCCTTGCCTCTCAAGGCCCCCTTTACCCAGACAGTGTTCCTTCTGTCCCACCCATCGCACAGGAAGAGGAGGAGGAGGAGGAGGAGGAGGATTGTGTCAGCATGGAGGTGGAGGCTGGCACTCAGCATCATCAGCAGCAGTCTTTTAGGGATGATTTACAGTCCCAAGAAACCAGTGGACTTGTACGTGGCTGGGAGGAGGTGGCTGCGGATCATGTCGTCCTTAGTGACCCAGAGGACTCCGGAGCGAATGCCTCAGCAAACCTACGCTGCATGGCCTCCCTGATCCTGCAAAGTCTGCGGAAGGATCCTCGTATTCTTCGGATCAAGGAGAGGGACCATTACTGGCTGGCCACTCTCCTTGATCCACGGTACAAGGGTAAGGTTGCGGACCTTATGTTACCGTCGCAGAGGGAGCAGAGGATGAGACAACTCCGGGAGGCCTTGCAGAAAGGTCTGTGCAACGCGTTCCCAGAGACTGGGAGGTTGCAAACTCCTGGTCCTGGACAACGAGTTGCTGAGGCTTCGGCCAGTCAAAGAAGGAGCGGTGGGGAAGGTGGCCGTCTGACCGATGCGTTCAGACAATTCTTTAGTCCGCAGCCCCAAAGTATGATCGGTTCCAGCAACCATCGCCAGCGTCTGATAAACATGGTGCAGGAATATCTAGGGGCAAGGTCAGACTTGGACACCTTCCCCACCGAAAATCCTCTGGCTTACTGGGTCTTGAGGATGGATCACTGGCCAGAGCTTGCACAGTATGCAATTGAGCTACTGGCCTGTCCTGCATCCAGCGTTCTTTCGGAACGCACATTCAGTGCTGCTGGAGGATTTGTCACGGATCACAGGGTGCGCCTGTCCACCGACTCGGTTGATCGACTGACTTTCATCAAGATGAACCAGTCTTGGATCACCACCAGCTACCACACACCTGATGCTGATATAACAGACTAATTGATTTTAACATGTCACATCCCTTCAAGACTGATGCTGATGCTGAGTGCCTGTGCTGTTATGTTGACTGGCTATCCTCCTCCTCCGAGTCCTCAATGATACGATTGATGATGATAGCTTGGAAGATCATTTTTGTTTATGGGTGCCGCCACCAGTGCCTAACGCCCAATTTTTCAGCCCCTGTTTAACAGGGGCGTGTAATTACAATTTTTGAAGCAATACTTTGCAACAGGGCTCATTGCTGTGCTCCAAGTACAGTATCTGTGAGGGGTTGCAGTGTTGTGCCACCAGTGCCTAAGGCCCAATTTTTCAGCCCCTGTTCAACAGGGGCATGTAATTACAATTCTTGATCTAATAATTCACAGCAGGGCCCATTGCTGCACCCACCAAGAGTAACTGTCAGGGCTTACAGTGTTGTGGCACCAGCACCACCATCAAAGGCCCAATTTTTACTACCACTGTTCAACAATTATATGTAATTAAAATTCCTGATATAATAGTTGACAGCAGGGCGTTCCAGCACCAACCAAGAGTAACTGTGAGTGCTTACAGTGTTGTGCCAACACCAACAACTAAGGGGCCTATTTCTGCAGAGTATATACGGCAGGTCCCTACTTTCAAACATCCAACTTACAAACGACTCCTACTTGCAAACGCAAGAAGACAACAGGAAGTGAGAGGAAATCTACCACTAGGAAGGAAAATTCTCTCCTGTAAGAATAAATATGGGAGAAAGGTGTCTCCTCTGTACTGATGCTTTATCAGCAATCCTTGTTTCAAGAAAAACACCACATTTCAAAAACAGTTGTCATTGGGACGGAAAGTGAGGTGAAATGTTCTGAACAGGGGCACAGACAGCAAAACAAATGTTACAGGGGTGATAACCCTTACCTATGTTTTCCAAAAAGTTTAAAAATAGATTTTTGGTCTGGAGCTACACTTCAACAATGTACCTGTTCAAAATTACAAACAGATTCTACATAAGAACAAACCTACAGTCCCTGTCTTGTATGCACCGCCTGTATAGGGCTGTTCAGAGTATATAGGGCCTTTTTTATTTTATGTGCGGGGTTCCCCTTAATATCCATACAAGACCCAAAGGGGCTGGTAATGGGCTGGGGTAGGGGGGGGGGGTCATGGGGTAGCTATGCCATTTTTCTTAAAGATTTTCATCCATATTACCGGGACCAGACATTACATTAAAGCCGCAAGCAGTTTTAAATGGCTTTTTTTTCCTTTAGAAGTGTCATTTTGTGCAGGGACAGTTCTAAACACGGGAAACACGTGGCACTTCACAGGCATACTTTAGACACCCCCCAGGTACGATATTTAAAGGAATATTTGACTTTTTTTTTTTCACTTTATGCATCATTAAAATGACTGCTCCCGAAAAACGACCGTTTTTAAAACTTCTTTTTGCATTGATACATGTCCCCTGGTGCAGAACCCGGGTTCCCAAACCCTTTTTAGGACAATAACATGCATAATAGTTGTTATAATTAGCACTTTAGAATTCGAACGTTCGCATCCATTGTATTTAATAGGGTTCTAATGTTCGTTCGAACTTTCGGTCCGTTCGCGGGTTCTGGTGCGAACCGAACCCGGGGGTGTTCGGCTCATCACTATTTGCAAATAAACAAAAAGCCCAATATCCAATAAAGATTTCTGCTAACCCTGGGAAGTAGTGTAGCTGTGCTGGTCTGTGTCTCATAAGACTCGTTGAATACAGATAAATAGAAAGTAATAACCAGACCCTGGTTACACTCTGATTGTGAGGCAGACAGAAAGTTTCACAAATCTGTTATATCTGACAATAACCCAGCTTGCTCTACACATATATTTCAGCACATCACTTTAATGGCAGGCTCCATGGCTTAAATCTGGGATGTCTTAGCTGGCCTTGGGAGAGCTCTGAAGACTGCAGTGTTTTACAGTGATCGGTGTTGCAGTGTGCCGAACTTTCTGCTTCTCAAACTGCGATGCCGCGTACACACGGTCGGAAATTCGGCCAGCAAAAGTCCGATGTGAGCTTTTGGTCAGAAATTCAGACCGTGTGTGATCCGATCGTCCGTAGCAAATCCGACGCGCAAAATTCCGCTGCATGCTCAGAAACAATTCAACGCATGCTCGGAAGCATTGAAATTAATTTTCTCGGCTCGTTGTAGTGTTGTACGTCATGCTTACTTGACGGTCGAAAGTTCAGAGAACTTGTGTGACCGTGTGTATGCAAGCCAAGCTTGAGCGGAATTCTGTCAGAAAAACCATCCAAGGTTTTTCCGACGGAAAATCCGATCGTGTGTACACAGCATGAGAGGTTGATCCAGCCAGAGGCAGACTTTGACTGCAGCTAAACCTGGGAGAAAACATCCTTCTCCCATGTGGATACTGGCATGGCGGCGGCTGCTGCTGCAGAGAGGAGGCACACAATGTGCACAAGCACAACCTCAGCTCTGTATGCAAGTGGTAGCAGAGTTCAGGGTACAGGTAGGTGTGACAACCAGGCAATGTAAAGAGCATAATACAGCTCACAACACCCCTTTTCAAGATTGTGGCCAGGGCAGTTTCCCCTTTTGCCCACCCCTTGTCCCGGCCCTTCTTTTCAAGACAGTCCCACTCTGTCTACAAGTAATCCTCCCAAGGTAAAGCATGGCGGAGAGAGCAAACACCAAACAGTGCTTCATGCTCCAGTTTTCTCCATATGTAAAGATGTCTGTGGTGAAGGACTCTGAAACAAATCATGTGCCAAAATATTCTTATATAAAGCTTTTTGACCTGTTAAACAATAGATGCCTTACCATACACCCTAAGTACATGTGCTGGCATTACAGAAGTTTCAGGCAGGAGAGCCGCTGGTCTTGCAGTAGCTCCCCTAAATGGAGTATAGAAATACCATTGCCCACTCTCATCGAATGCAACCAGATTCCAACTATCAGAGAGGAGATCCCACTCTCACTTGAGAGGCAAAGCTGACCACATACCAGCTCTTGATAGAAATGTCAGTATTCTTCTCAGCATAGACATCCCATGGGTACACAAGGTTCACCAGCAAATGAACGGACCACATGGTGCACCATATGCCCAATGCCAGGACCTTGACTGGGTCATCATAGGCAACATCTGTCTGGGTAATGTCAGGAAGTCTTCCACACACGTTTCCTCACAAATGGTCGCATTACCTGTTTCGAACAGTGCCCACATCACTACCATGTCAAAGGAAGACTGTGCAGTAAGCGCATGCAAGAGTTCTTCACGCAAGATGATAGCAAGGCCCTTTTTTTCTGGGATGATAATGTCGGCACCACTTTTTTCGATGTAACAACTAAAGACAACGAGCTGGCTAACACCATGGAAGACAAGGAGACCCTAAAAACTATGAGTAAGTATTTCTTTTAGGACAATTCCAACAGCTGGGTAACTACCAAATAACAGTCAGCATGCAGAAGCATGATTTATTTCTTTACAATGCACCCTCAACAGAAAACATGTGATAAAATGAAACACTTTGTTGACTTTATGCAGATGATGCTTACAAGAGATCATGCTGAGCCTGCACCACCTCTCAAGGAAGGAGAAGAATGTTGGTACCTTCAATGTTCTGGTGTGCACAGATCAGAGTGGTCCTTGACTCAAGCTCTCAATATGAAGGTGTTTCCCTCAGAAATTTACTTATCACCGGGCCTAATCTGAACAACTTTATAGGAGTTTTGCTCTACTTCAGACAAAAAACGGTTGCTGTTATGGCCAATATTCAGCAAATGTTCCACTTTTTAATCGTTTGTGAAGACAACAGAAACTTCCTCAGGTTCCAATAATATCACAACAATGCCATCAATTACGTCATAGACTACTGAATGAAGGTGCATGTTTTCGCTAACAGAAATTCTCCTGCTGTACCAATTCATGGGCTAAAAAGGACAGCTCAAAAGGGTGAAAAAGATTTTGATCCAGATGCACATGAATTTGTGGAAAAGAAGATGAAGCAATTGATCTTCTCAAAAGAGTTTAGGATTTACTTGCCACTGCAAACCTCAGGTTTCAGAAAATTATATTTTACAGCGACAAGGTAATGAAGGCCTTTCCCTATGGAGCGCCCTCACCTCTCCCCTACCTGCCTTTTTGTGTGTTTTCGGCTCCTCGCAGGGAGGGGAGAGACACATCGCACCACAAGCCCGTACCCTCCTGACTAAGGAGGTTGAGCGGTGTTAGTTTTTGGGCCTGCCTGCGGCTGGAGTTGAATCCTCCCGAGGATGATTCTCACCTCTACCCTAGGTAGATGCAAGTCCTTATGTTTCCCCCAGTAATGTAACTGTCCACACAAACTGAAAGTCCAACTTCTATATTTATTTCACACGGATAATAAATATGCCTCTTTGACAGCAGACAGGTTGGAACAAGACACAGGACAGCTTAGGTGGGAGGAGGTCCAGGCACAAACTTGAATCAGGTTCTTCGACTGTTTAGGCTTCACAAACAGCTTTGGCGCACAATCTCTGCCACAGACCGTGAGGTTGGTCACTGCCACAGACCGGGTGAATAAGAAGTCACTGCCACTGACTTGGAGAACAGGTCACTGCCACTGACCAGGTCAATAGACTCACTGCCACTGACTGGGTGAATAGGGCCAGGCCCCGTTAGGCCACTGCCACTGACCTGTAAGCGAACTTCCTTCTAGAGAGTACTTGGCCCGTGTCAAGGAGAAAACCATCCCTCCGGAGAGTTACCAGAGGTCCTCACCGTCACCACGACTCTGCGCTGGGTCTTCGGAAAGGGTTACCTCTCTGGCCTCCTCATCTCAGATACGGGTCCCCTCGCAAGGCGGCACCCTGGGAGCTCTCGATCCCTAGCGGACCCCAGCCGAAGGTTGCTGGGCCCCGGGCCTTCAAAATAGTACCTCACCCCAGACTGAAGGTGTCTGGGATGGAACAGGAACTCCACCTCCGGGCCTAGGGCACCCGGAGACGACCTCCTCACGCCCAGGCCGAAGGCGCCTGGGCGCGGACGAACCACACACACACCCAGGCCCTAAGGTGCCTGGGTGTGGACGAACCCCTATGGAAGATGGCCGCCCCTTTTTATACCCTCTCCCGACAGGCACAGCAGGTTCCCCGCCCCGCCGCACTGCTGCCGAGAGGGGACAAGAAAAGGCACAACTTTGTACTGTGGTTTAACCCGGACCTATGGCGACAGCGCCACCTGTAGGCCCCAGGGAACTATACACCAATACTAGCTCCCATGGCACAGAAATGGTCCATTTAACCCTAACAATAATGTGTCTGAGCCTAACTACCACTCAGACACCCCCCTAAATTAAACACCCCGCTACACCTATTTTAACTATGCTGTTAGTGTAAAGGCATTTGAGCTAGGAACGGATCTTCCCCTTACACAATGTAGCCTTGGATTGCTTTGGGATAGCAAACAAGACACGTTCACATTTCAAATATAAACTTTTGATAGGCCCTTCACAAAATGAGGAGTCGTGTCTGCATCTATGATCCTCTGTGTTTCATACCACCCTTTACAATTGAGGGTAAGATACTTCTAATGCCGCGTACACACGATCATTATTCACGGCGGTTAAAAAACCGCCGTGAATAATGACAGGAAAAACGAGGGAACCGCTTGGTTCCCTACACACGGTCGTTTTTCCCGTCATTTTTTCTCTTGACGAGAAAAACGACCGTCTGTGGGCTCCGCGGCAGTGTCTCCCTATGGGAAAACTGCCGCGGAAAAAAATGCTGGAAAAAACGATGAGAAAATTTAGAACATGTTCTAAATTTTCTCGTCGTTTTTTATGCCGTTTTTCTAGACGAGAAAAACGACATAAAGCCCACAGACGATCGTTTTTCTCGGCGAAAAAAAAAAATGCAGTTTTTCTCGTCGAGAAAAGCGGTCGTGTGTACGCGGCATAAGACAGCTTACATCTGAAAACAGATTGGGTTACCCCAATACCCAGAGAGAAACAACAAAGAGGGGAATCATTGAAGGAGTCCCTGAAAGCACTAGAACAACTTTGGAAACGGTGCTTCTACATTTCTGCATCCCTAACGCATGCCACCAGAAGAGAGATCTTAATTTTCTCTGATGCTTCCATGATTACAATACCTGTGGTAGCCTACCTCAAAGTATTAGATCCAAGAGACAGTGTGGGTTTTGTCCGTGGTAAGCCCAAGCTGACCCCAAAATCAATACATACTATTCCAAGGTTTTAACTCTGTGCCGTCATATTAGCCATTGAAATTGCTGAGCTTATAAAATGTAAAATAGACTTTGAAATAGACACTTTTACACAGACAACAAGATAGTGTTGGGCTACATACATATGTCAGTAACAGAGTAGAACGCATCAGGAGGTTCTCCAGACCAAATCAATGGCACTATGTGTCTACTAGGGATAAGCTTCGAGTTCGAGTCGAACCCATGTTTTGTTGTTCACCGAATTGCGAACATTATGGGCCGTTCGTGCCAAATTCGAGTGGCGCGTCACGGCCCATAATTTACTGCAGCATTGCAGTGCATTGCTGGCTGATGATTGGCCAAGCATGCACTATGACCCGCATGCTTTGGCCAATCACAGCGCGCAAAAACCGGAGAGCCATAATTGGCCAAAGCCAGGGTGGCTTTGGCCAATTATGTCTACTGGGGTTTAGTACACGTCCCACACTATATAGGGCCGCCTCCGCGGCGGCCATGTGTAGTGTGTTGCGGTGGTTAGAGAGAGAGACAGTGTAATTTATATTGAGTTAGATAGAGCAGGCAGGCGAGTCAGTTAGCTGCAGTTACAGTGTGTAGAGGATATATATGCATCCTAGGTGTTGTGTGTATATATATATATTTATACACTGTATTCAGTTTAGCTAGATCCGTTCCTGTTATTCTCTATACTGACAGGCAGGCAGGTGATTGTGCTAGCTGCAGTGTTTCACTTAGTGTATTGTGTCCTTTGCACAGTGTGCACCTAAAAATACCTGAAGACAATTGCTGGTGTTCTGATCATATTAATACCACAGGCAGGCATCTTCAGTATTTACAGTTAGTGTACTGTACTGTGTCCTTTGCACAGTGTGCACCTAAAAATACCTGAAGACAATTCCTGGTGTTCTGATCATATTAATACCACAGGCAGGCAGCTTCAGTATTAACTGTTAGTGTATTGTGTCCTTTGCACAGTGTGCACCTAAAAATACCTGAAGTCAATTGCTGGTGTTCTGATCATATTAATACCACAGGCAGGCAGCTTCAGTTTTTACAGTTAGTGTACTGTGTCATTTGCACAGTGTGCACCTAAAAATACCAGAAGACAATTGCTGGTGTTCTGATCATATTAATACCACAGGCAGCTTCAGTATTTACAGTTAGTGTACTGTGTCCTTTGCACAGTGTGCACCTAAAAATACCTGAAGACAATTGCTGGTGTTCTGATCATATTAATACCGCAGGCAGCTTCAGTATTTACAGTTAATGTACTGTGTCCTTTGCACAGTGTGCACCTAAAAATACCTGAAGACAATTGCTGGTGTTCTGATCATGTTAATACCGCAGGCAGCTTCAGTATTTACAGTTAGTGTACTGTGTCCTTTGCACAGTGTGCACCTAAAAATACCTGAAGTCAATTGCTGGTGTTCTGACCATATTAGTACCACAGGCAGGCAGCTTCAGTATTTACAGTTAGTGTACTGTGTCCTTTGCACAGTGTGCACCTAAAAATACCTGAAGACAATTGCTGGTGTTCTGATCATATTAATACCACAGGCAGGCAGTTTATTCTGCCAGCTGCAGTATAATTAGTATATATACATCCCAGCTTTGTGCAGCTACATCTCACTGCAGGCCATTAGTATGTCTGGAAGGCCAACAAGGAGAGGCAGACTGTCACAAGCCAATAAAAGAGGGCAAGCAGGCTCTGTGTCTAGAGGCAACAGTGCTGGTCATGGACACGGTGCATCCTCATCAGCACATGGCCGTGGGACGCGCTTGTCCTTCTTTTCGGCAGCTGGCCATGTTGAGCCGCAACATGCCGAAGACTTGGTAGAGTGGATGACCAAGCCGTCCTCATTCTCCTCACCCTCTCTCACCCAGGCTCAGGGTACTTTGTCTGGCAAAGCGGCCTCTTCCCTCGGCTCAATGGCATCAGTTTTTTTTTTTAAGGTAAGTTTTTATTAGTTTTTTTCAAAACAAGACATACAATAGACAACAAACACACATGGAGCGAACATCGCCCAATCCATTACAGTGCAAAGATCTGGTAGCTGGTAAACAGTTGGCATATGCATAGAAAATAAAAATCAGTCATATTTTAAGGAGCAGGAGGTACAATGCTCTCAGAGTCAACCCAGGAGCCCCAAACCTTCAAGAATTTTTTCGGACACCCTCTAGCCTCATATGTCAGCTTATATAGCGGTATAGCATGGTTAATGGTAGTGACTCAAAAGGCAATAGTGAGCGAGGATGGAGACTTCCAGTGGAAGGTTATCGATTTCTTAGCGTAGAACAATACTATCCGCAGAATTGTTTGCATATTCTTAGATATACTATCATCATCGATATAACCCAGTAAACACCTCAGGGGATTACATATATTGGGTAACTGTCAGTGAACTAATAAGGGCCGTGACCTCCAACCACAACTTCCTAATCGGAGCACACTCCCACATTAAATGAAAAAACGTGCCATCAGCCATGCCGCATCGGGAGCATAGCGCAGAGGGTAATCTATTTAATTTCAACAGTAAGCATGGTGTAAAATAGGATCTGTATAGCAATTTAGTCTGTATTACCTTGTCACGGGAAGAAATGACAGAGGGAACCTGGAGGGGCAAAACCTCCTGCCAGATGTCCTCCGTCAGTTCAGGGATGTCAGCTCTCCAGCTAGCGGCCGTCTTGCTCAGCCTTTGAGTTGTAGAATGCAGAAGGGACCCATAATATGTGGAGATTAGCTTGGCGTGAGAGAAGTCAGTCAGTAAACGTTCCAGTGGAGAGAGTTGAATAGCTATGTTACGAAGGCCAAACTGCATTGCTGCAGTGTGGCGTATCTGTAAGTAAAGGAAGTAAGCTGTGCGTGGCAGATTGTAGTCTCTACGAAATTCTTCAAAAGAACGAAACACGTTGTCCGAGAACAAGTGCAAAATGGTTTTCACCCCCTTTTTCGACCAGAATCCCCCGTCAGATCTGCGGAAGAATTCTAGTGGAGTGTTTGGCGAGTATGTATTACTGTCAGTGGAGGATTGTAGTTTGGTGAGTTTAAAGACCTGTAAAGTCATTGCCAGGACACTCGTACCCTCCCGCCCTCCAAGGGACATTGTCATGGATATGCAGTAGTGTTTGTCTGTCAGCTTACTGTCAAGTAATTTTGGACCGACTCTCGTTACAAGTCAAGATATTTTATTGCATATGCAAGAGAAATGGTTAAATGTATATCTTCTGCTTCAGAGATCCATTTCTGCCTGTCATAGATTTACATGCTGCTTTTATAACCCTTAAACCTTCCCTTTTCCTGCTCGTAACGTCCTGACCATGTATAATTTCAACCTTTATTCTGACGTTAGCAGGAAATAGGGAAATATCCTTTTTCAGCCAACACCTTATGACAGGATATTTCATACAATGGATACATAAATTATCTCATGGTTCGCAGCCCATATTTTGACAGATGTAAGAGTCAGCACATCTTTGCACAATAGAATATGGTCATATGACTTATTCCAGTAATTAGGGCTATTAGAGCTTATTCAGCATATTTAAGTATTAATAGAGTTATATAAAGCAAACATTTTAACTTTAGAAGATATAGTCATATTAATATGCATATTCATAGTTGACATTTAAAGTATAATTTCTAATTTCTCTAACAGCTGCTCCCTTTTATACTTATAATGTCAATAATTCAAACATCCAGGTTCTTTATTTTACCAGGTATTATCATTTAGACAAATAAGTCTTTTGAAAGGACTGTAAGTTCATCTTCATCAGGTTCCGGGTATAGTTCAGTGTTGTTCTGAAAAAACATAGTCTTTGTTAGTGATGTGTCAATCAGTCTTTGAAGAATTCCTCTAATACAAGGAATGCAGCAACATCCACACAGCGTAAGGACCGTGGCTGCCATGACAACAGAGATGAGCAAACCTTTTGCAAGATCACCCCATTTACCAAACCATTTTTCAAAGAGTCCTGTTAAGGGGTTCTCTACACCAGAGTTCTCAGTTAGTTCCTGGGATAACATTTGTAGGCCTTGCAAAGCCTTGGTGATACTTCCATCAGGTGCCGTATTATTTGGAATAAAAGTGCAGCAGAAGGTGCCGAACATTTCGCATACTCCGCCCCTTTCTGCCAGCAACATATCCAATGCTATACGGTTCTGCCACGCTGTCAAAGAGGTGGCGTCCAATTGTGCTGCTATACCTTTGATAGCATCTCTGGTGTAATTCACAAACCTCTGCTGGTTGTAGTAAATGTAGTTTATCCAGTCGACATTCTTATTGGGCTGTACCCATAGGAAGAGTGAGGTGAGTCCTGCTGTTACTTGATTCTGTGCTTTAAATTCATCCGGAACTCCTCGTGGAACACCTATTGAGTCTATATAAACCCGGTTGTCAAAGGATCCTTGGGGTGTTTCTCGCTTAAACCGTTTAAAATAGTGTTTACCTGGTAGTTTTATCAATTTGTTAGTCATAGGAACAATATAAAAGGGAAGCAACAGGCGGGTAAGGGCACAACTACCCTCCCATCTAGGTGGCAGTCTAGGTCTTAGTTTCATGTCCCCACACAGCCACCAAACATCAGCCAGTTGCCGTTTCTGTTCCTGAAACCATTTTAGTTTGTACTTAATGTCTGTAGTTGATGTTGTGGTCGCACAGTATTCAGGAGATAGGGTGCCAACCTTTGAACCATCCTTGTCTATGTTAGAGAAACATGAAAAATTTCCTGGTAATGCTTGTACTGAAGGGGGTATACTTCGCATTTTAGTTTTAGGGTATCTTTTTTTTTCATTTGCACATTCAGACCCAATAATATTTTCTGAAAACAGTCTTATTATACAAGCTAAATCTGTTTCCTCTTCAGGGAGAGGAATGGTAGCTAGTTGTGGTCTTGGGTTTGCACAAGAAATACAATCACTTAACCCCTTAGATTGAGTTGTGTATCTGACCCATTCTATCCACTCATTTTTGTCTCCAAATCCTGTTTCTATACTTAATTGTTCCTTGTAGGTAAAATCATTTTTAAACAAGGAGGGATTAAGTTGAAACTGAGTGGGCTCTGGGACTGGGGTGTTCTGACCAGGGAGTACAACCTTAATAGTAATTCTTCCTAGTAGATCACTCAGGCTGGGCCTATATACTCCTAGACCATAAACTCCAGCATCTGATACCTGCGGGTTTTTTATTGTCAAGGAGATGGGATTACATTTATTAGGTGTAAGCCAATCACGGGACTGGCAATCACCAGTCCACCCTCTTCGACTGTATATAGATATACGTTCTACCTGATCCTTCCTTTGTTTAGGGATCACGGCAGAACTAGCAAGCCAACCATTATCATCTGTTGACCACCACACATCAGCCCACGCACTACATTCTGGAGTAGAACATAAATATTTGCCCGTAAAAACATATCTTTGATTCCCAATGTCTATGACTTGACTTAGATCAAATTGTATTGTGGTGGTTTTACCCTGTATAACATTTATGGTGACACCATCTGGCCCCTTCATTATCTGTCTTTCCCCTCTATGACCTATTATGTTCAGTATTGGAATGAGGTCAAAAAGCATATAAATCCCCACAACTATGCCCCCTACTATTAATGTGATCAAAAGGATTCTCCCTGTCCATGTTTTAGTAAAATACCCTGGTTCAAACATTAGTCTCTCTCTGGGTCTTCCCTCCACCCCTATGAGTCCATAATGTACCATTCCCTTCTCCTGTGGTGTGGCAGTTATTCAGATTTTTTATTTAAATGATGTGCCTTCTTGCAGTGGGTGAGGTGTATCCAAGGTATTCGCTCCACAATTTTCACTGCGGTGGGTGTAGACAACAGTACTTGATAGGGTCCTTCCCACCTGGGGTCAGACCAAGTCTTTCTCTTTATTATTTTTATCCAGACCCAATCTCCAGGTTGTAAAAGATCTTCTTGTTCTGTTTTAGTCTCTTGACCTGTAAGAGAATTTGGGCATAGGAGTTCTTTAGTTGTTAGCAACTTTCTCATATAGTTTGCCAGTTCATAGTCCATTTCCTCATCATCTCGAGCGAATGCTCTGAGTTGTGGAATATAATAAGGTTTACCATACAACATTTCATACGGTGTTAGGCCCTTAGCAGTAGGGGTAATTCTTGTACTTAACAATGCCATTGGCAAACACTGAACCCAGTTTTTTCCTGTTTCCTCCATCAATTTTCTTAGTTTACTCTTTAAGGTACCATTATGTCTTTCCACTGTGCCTGCAGATTGTGGGTGGTAGACACAGTGGTTTTTCAGGTCAATATTATACCATTTACCAATCTGTTGTATTGTTCGATTCACAAAATGGGAGCCATTGTCACTGTAAATTACCGAGGGGATCCCTTGTCGTGGAATCACCTCTTTGATTAGTACTTTGGCTACTGACTGCCCATCCGGGTGTGTCATAGGAAAAGCTTCCACCCACTTTGTAAACATATCAACAATAACCAGACAGTACTTTTTATTCTCACATTTATTCAATTCAATAAAATCCATGCATATTGTGTGAAAGGGATAAGGGGGTTGTGGGAAATGACCTCGTAAGGGTCGTAAGGCACCTTGTGCATGGTATCTGTTACAAATTGGACATGTGAGACAAAATTTTTTTGAGTAGTTCGTAAATCCATATGTTGTGAATACCTTGTTGATCACCTGTACCATCCCTCCTTTTGAGGTATGGGCTTGCCCATGGCTCAATAATGCAGCATACCTAAATAATGATGTAGGTAAGATGGGTTTACCGTCTGTACTTGTATATACATCATTGATCAGTGTTGCCCCTTTTGATAACCACTTTTGTTTTTCACCTTCCGGTGATGCCTTCTGCATTTCTGATAACCATGTTTCATCAATAGCTTTCCGTACCTCACCATTTACTTGGAGATTTGTATAACATATGTACGTTATTTGCTGTCCTTCAGCAGCTGCTTTTGCTGTCTTGTCTGCTAGTGCATTCCCTAGGGTAATTGGATCTGTTCCCTTTCTATGTGCCGCACATTTACAAATAGCCACTTGTGCTGGTTTTTGTACATTTTCTAGAAGGGCAAGAATGAGATCTCTATGTGTGATTGGTTTACCTGTGGACGTAATCATACCCCTATTTTTCCATTGCTGGGCAAATATGTGTATAGTGGAGAAAGCGTATTGGCTGTCAGTATAAATATTAATTTTTTTCCCTTCCCCTAGACTGCAAGCCCTAGACAGGGCTATAATTTCAGCTTGTTGTGCAGAATAGGAATTGGGAAGGGATCTGGCTTCAATGACCTGGTCATGTGTCACTATAGCATAAGCTGTTTGATTTATCCCTTTATCGTTTTTTCTACACGACCCATCAACAAAGAAGGTAATGTCAGCATCTAAAAAGGGAACATCAGTGAGATCCTTTCTAGGGAGTACCCGTTCATCAATCTGAGCTATACAATCATGTGGATCCCCGTCACCAGGTGTTGGCATTAGTGTAGCGGGATTCAATGTAGTGCACCTCTCAATTGTAAGGTGTGGCTGTCCCAGAAGTGTAGTCATGCATGATAAATGTCGGGCTGGAGATAAATAGGAGATCTTGTCTTGTAGTAAGATCACTGAGATGGCATGTGGGACCTTAAGTACCAGGGGATGGAACAATACTATCAATGCAGAGGACCGTATGGCCAATGAGGCTGCTACTACAGCTTGTACACAGTGGGGCAAACTTCGTGCCACTGGATCTAATTTAGTTGAGTAAAATGCAATTGGTTTGTGTTTGTCCCCATAAACCTGAGTGAGAACAGAAGTCATGTACCCCTCTTTACAGTCTACAGTCTGATAAAATATTTTACTGTAATTGGGTAAGCTGAGCACAGAGGAACCCACAATCAGGTGCTTCACTTTTGTAAATGCATCCTCTGCTTGTACATTCCACTGGATGCAATCTTTCGCAGACATTTGTGTACCATAGATGAGATCAGAAAGAGGCGCCACCTCCGTAGCATAATTAGCTATCCATGCTCTACAAAAATTTGCCATACCAAGAAATGACATCATTTCTTTTTTGGTGCGTGGTTTGGGGACTTGAAGGATGGCCTCTTTTCGGATCTCATCCAGATGTCTGCCTTCTTGAGACAAAATATAACCCAAGTATGTCACCTTTTCTTTCCATAGTTGTAGTTTATGCTTGCTGACCTTGTGACCTTGTTCCGCGAGGAAATGCATCAGAGCCAAGGTGTCAAGTTTGCATTGTTGCTCCGAAGGAGCTGCTACCAAAATGTCATCCACATACAAGAGAATTTGACTCCCACAGGGAGGTATAAACCGAGACAAATTATTGGACATTTCTTGTGAGAAAATAGTTGGACTTTCACAATATCCCTGGGGTAACCTGGTGTATGTGTATTTTTTTTTTTTATGTGTAAAAGCGAACCAGAACTGACTGTCTTTGTGTAAGGCAATAGAAAAGAAAGCGTTACTGATATCAATGACAGAAAATACCTTGTTATCTGGGTGAAGGTCGTTCAGAAGTACATGCGGGTCTGGGACCACCGGGGCCCTCGGTAATACGGCCCTATTGACCGCCTGTAAATCCTGTACAAGTCTCCACCCATCTTCCCCTCCCTTCTGCTTTCTGACTGGGAACAGGGGCGTGTTACATGGTGAATCCGGACATTCAATGATGACACCATTTTTTAGTAATTCCATTATCAAGTGGTCTGCTCCCTCTTCGGCATCTTTCCTTAGTGGATATTGTTTTTGATGAGGCCTCATTGTACTTTTAGGGGTTATTTGGACCTCACTGGCTGTTTTAATTAGTCCAACGTCTGTTTTTCCTTTTGACCACAAGAAATCGGGGACGTCTTTTAAGGCATCCTCTTCTTCTTGGGTCAAAAGTGTCAGTCACTGTCTTTTGTCGCAAACTTCAATCATGTGGATTCTGGGTGTACATTCAACAAACCATGCTAATCTGCACCTCCGAATCCCTTTGGATTCTAGTTCCTCATCTGTTAGTAGAACCCAGTCTGTGATAAGTTCTCCCAGCTCATACCATGATACCCCAGGGTTCCGGGTGACCGAAACATGAGGTACAGTATCCTGCCTGTATATTTGCAGAATTGGTTGTGGTAGGAGACAAGTAGCCACACTATTTCCTTCCTTATCACAGTACAGGTATCTTAAGAGCACTTCAGTGTTAGTGAGACTCATTAACTGTTTCTCATAAGACTTATCAGGCCCTGAGGTCTTTTTGTAGTACATAGTGCAATAGAGGTTCGTCTGGACCTTGTACCCGCTCCTTACAGGCTCTTCAACTATTTCTGTCAGAGTTTTGGGCATCTTTAACCCCTCAGTTTGCAAATCCAAGCTATACCAGTATCGGGGCTCATTATCCACGGCTGTGATTCGTTTTTCACACAGCCGATGGGCTTTGAGGCCCCCCTCCACTGGTATGACAGAAATATCGAGAGCATGCAACATGTCTCTACCCAACAAATTAACAGGACATTTAGTTGAAATTACAATTTTACACTGAGCCTTTTTACCTGTCTGTGGATCTTCCACAGTAAGGCCTTCAGACACGGCCTCCTGGTGCATTAACCCATTTGCAGACTTTACATATACTACACCTGTTTTCTTTACCCCTGGTGGCATATCCAGTGGGTGTATTAGGGTCCTGCAAGCCCCGGTGTCACAGAGAAATGTTACCCAACTACCCTTTACAATCAATGTTATTTCTGGCTTGACTTCAGCATGCAAACAAGCTTCAACATTACACACATCCAAGATCTCAGACTCTTTCTCCTCATTTCCCTCTGTATCTCTCTCTGTGGACATACCAACATTTTCTAGTCATGCTTCTTCCTCTCTGTTTGACTCACATGCTCTCGCTAAGTGACCTCTTTTACCACACAGGAAACACTCCCCCCTCTTCTTTTTCCCCTCATAATCCTGAATGCGGGGCCTTGTTCGGGGCCTTGTTCGAGTGTTCCCCAATCTTTTGTTCTGATTTTCAACAACATATACATCATTACTTTCACCCATCATAAACACCTTCCCTTTTTTTACTTTCTTTTTTGATTGAAAGTGCCTTTCAGCATGCCTTGCATACTCAATTAGCTCCTGAAGTCTGCAAATCCTATGGTTAATCATGTGTTTGGTAACAAAACTTGATATAGGGGCTATCAGCCCCTTCAGGATTGCATTCTTTAGCTGTTGCTCATATGGGCTATCGTTCACTTGGTCTGCTGGGATTTCTATCCCAGAGTGGTTATTGAAAATCTCCCTCATCCTAACAATGAAATTATCCACTGTTTCCTCTTCTCCTTGCATACACTGATTTATAATGGACCAGTCGGCCCGACGTACCCATCTATTTTCTATCCTTGCTATAAGAGCATTTCTCCTGACTTCGAGTGCTGCATCATCATGAGGCAACACCCTTCCCTGGTTGTTTAATCCACTCCAATCTCCCACTACATGATGCCAGTCAGGTCCCAGTACCTGTCGGATGACCTGCTCTATTTCCCTCCCATTGAGATGATAGCTAGCAATCATTCCCATGATACCATCCCTGAATTGAGCTATGTTAACTTTGGGATGTGGTATCCCTTCAATAGCTTTCTTAACATCCTCGGGGGTCCAGGGGCGATAGACCATCATAGTGTTGGGGGCTGGTACACCTCCTACATCTTGTCCTGCCCTAGGGTTGGGAACTTCAATTAATGGGAACTCTTCCTCCCCAAATTCTGTTTGTTCCCCAGCTGCGGGGGACATTAATTTATTGAGCAGGTGGCCGACGAGTTTTGTAACTGTTGCTGTAAGGGGGGTCCCTTGTGGACTTCTCTGGACAGCAAGGGTCATTTTGAGAGGGGGTTTTGCTGCAGCCGTAGGAGAAACGGTTGCATCTGGGGGTGACCCAGGTGACCACGAAGGGACAGAAAACAGTGGGGGGTCACATTGCATGGAAAAAGGGTTGTTTGCCGATAGTCGGGGGGTCAGTCGAGGTGGCCTATTGCATGCCTCTGTCCCGTATGGTGGTGGGGAATGTAAGTCTGCAATAGGGTATAGGGATTTGGGAGTGGGAGTTGTGGTTAAAGGGGGAGCGGCAACTGTCAGTGGGTTTGGGGTATCTTTTAAAGGGTGTGTGGGGGCTGTTGGGTGCATTTGATTTGTTGAGTTTTGTTCAGTCAATACTTGCTGAACTAAGCTTCGGAGGACGGTCATATTATTGTCCTCCTCTTTGTCTAAAAACATAGTTTTTTTATGGTTTTCTGAATTTAACCTACGATTAGCCTCCTCAAGCCATTTTTTTGCCTGGGGAAGACCTAATTTCTTCTGTTTCCTTTTTTTCGGGCCGGCCTTATTTTTAAGTTTTCTACATAGCATTACACAACCATCCTTATTTAAGGCAGTATCAAAATCATATTTTGTTTCCCACATCTTAAGAAATTTCACATTCTCTTTGTCTAGACTACACATATACTTAGCATCTTCATTCAAACCAACAGATTTTCCATGGATCACACCCATTTTAACGTGCACACGGAGTTTTTTTTTTTTTTTGTAAGGTCTTCTCACACTGACACAATACCTGCACACAGTATCTTATCACTTCTGCAGCTACTCACAAACTTTCTAGTCGTGACATATCACTTCTAGATTATTGATCTTGTGTGCTGCTATAATACTGGTGTCTTGTCTTCTTATTTAATGTTTTATTCATTTATAGGGAGAATGAACAGAATTACAAGGCGAACGTAAATTCACCTGACTGGTCAACCCCCCCTGATCAAAACATTAATATTTCAGTAAACTGTAGGGAGCATGAACAGAATTACAAAAGAGACTTAATTTCTCTCGACTGTTGTTCCCACACTTTATCAAAACATTAATATTAGTTAATTCAACGGTATTTATAAATGCCTGTACAGGTTTTTTACACAACATACGAGGCTGGCTGAGCGCAAGGGCTCGTCAAATTACCTCTATTTGTTACCTGGAAATCTATCAGGCCATACCTTTGTATTAACAGGGGTTCATGTTTTTGATGTAGGAATATTTATGTGTCCCCCACGGGAATTCCTGCAGTTTACAAGGCTGTCAGGACCTAGGTCCTTTGTCGACAAATTTCCTTTATCTGCACCCGGGTATTAGAATGGGACCATACTCCTATATCAAAGGGATTTAAACTACGGACGTATCTACTTATATTCCCTCAACTTGGATAAAGCAAAACATATACACAACAGATAAACATTCAATTAATCTCTATATTGTATGTATTGAACAAAAAATCCCTTAATTCATTAAATCCCTAATCACATTTAGGCCTAAAGGTATAATATAATAAATGAAAATATCTTACCTTGCCCCGAGAGCGGTCTCTTGTGCTGATCCGGTAAGTCGCTGCCCGGGAGGCACTAGTTCAGTGAGCCGGCCTCTGTTAACATCAAATTTAAGACGGAGGACTTACAGTTTTTTGCCGTACGGACATCGGTTCACTGGGTTGTTGGCTAGTGCTTTCCAGGAATTTGGACTTCCGTTTTCGAAGGACCAAAATGTCAAGTAATTTTGGACCGACTCTCGTTACAAGTCAAGATATTTTATTGCATATGCAAGAGAAATGGTTAAATGTATATCTTCTGCTTCAGAGATCCATTTCTGCCTGTCATAGATTTACATGCTGCTTTTATAACCCTTAAACCTTCCCTTTTCCTGCTCGTAACGTCCTGACCATGTATAATTTCAACCTTTATTCTGACGTTAGCAGGAAATAGGGAAATATCCTTTTTCAGCCAACACCTTATGACAGGATATTTCATACAATGGATACATAAATTATCTCATGGTTCGCAGCCCATATTTTGACAGATGTAAGAGTCAGCACATCTTTGCACAATAGAATATGGTCATATGACTTATTCCAGTAATTAGGGCTATTAGAGCTTATTCAGCATATTTAAGTATTAATAGAGTTATATAAAGCAAACATTTTAACTTTAGAAGATATAGTCATATTAATATGCATATTCATAGTTGACATTTAAAGTATAATTTCTAATTTCTCTAACACTTACCTTCCTTCCCATGTGTTCATCTTAGAGGCCTGAGCCCTTTCACCTGGCTTCCTTTATAATCTCCTCCCAGCCAGACTCCACCCCAGGCCCTATCACAGAACACTATATTAACCTGTGCACTGCAAGCCTGCTTTGCTGATCAACGTGTTTGTTAGGCATTGTGTGTTTGGGTTCCTGCCTGCCGTGTGCTACGTCTGTCTCTCTGTTACGTTATTGGCTTGTCCCCGACTATCCCTGTCTGCTCGTGACCCTTGACCTTCGGCTCGTTCTTCGTTATCCTTGTCTGCTTGTGGCCCCTGACCTTCAGCTTGTTATTCGGTTCTCTCTATCGTGTGCTGCTGCTTCCCCTCTTTTCCCCTTATCCTACGGGGTGTGAGCTAGGAAACTCCAGGGGCCGCGACCTGGTCCCAGCCTGCAGCGTAACATCCTCACCACTAGAGGCCCTGGAGAAGACCAGCTGGGTCTTAGACTCCGCGCCCTGGGGAATCTTGGCTCTCGCTTCCGTTAGGATCCCGGTTGTGCTCCTCTGGTCCCGCTTTCCACAACCACCCAGTTTCCTATCCGCAGAAGCCAGCCATAGGGTTCACTACCTCGCGGTGCACTCCTGTCCCCCTACGGTGTGCATCTGTCACCTGGCCACAGGTGACCTTGACAGTTTGATCAGCCATGAACCCGGCTGACATCCCGCTACCCGCGGATGATCCATTGCAGGGCATAGTTTGCAGACTTGAAACCCAGGAATCTAATCAGACTCAGGTGATGCGATTCCTCCAGGATCTGGCTTCTCGCTTCGAGCAGCTTCAGGCCTCCTTGGGAACCCTGAATCCGCAACCTCAAATACAATCAGCGGCTGCACCTATTGCACCAGTCGCAGCCACACACTCGCTACAACTGCCAGCTCCGTCCCGTTTCTCTGGGGACTCCAAGGCTTGCAGGGGGTTCCTTAGCCAATGCACGATTCATTTTGAGCTCCAGCCCCAAAACTTCCTGTCTGATCGGGCTAAGGTAGCCTATATCATTTCCCTCCTCTCTGGTGAAGCTTTAGCCTGGGCAGCCCCTCTGTGGGAACTGAATGATCCAGTGGTTTCTAGCCTGTCTGGCTTCTTGAAACTTTTTCGGAATATCTTCGAAGAACCGGCTCGTGTCTCTTCAGCGGCCAGCGCCCTTTTACGTCTCCGCCAAGAGTCTGCTTCTGTGGGACAGTATGCCCTTCATTTCCGCATACTGTCGGCTGAGTTGAGCTGGAACAATGAGGCCTTAGTCGCAACCTTTTTGCATGGCCTGTCTGATAGAGTGAAGGATGAATTAGCTGGAAGAACCATCCCCACTGATCTGGCCGGCGTCATCTCCTTGTGTAACCAGATCGATATTCGCTTTCAGGAGAGGACCTTAGAAAAGCAACGCCAGCACTCCTTGGTTCTTAGTCAGCCTGAGCTCCCCTCTCTTCGACCCGTAGAGCATCTCCTACCTGCTGAGGAACCCATGCAGCTGGGTCGGACCAGGCTATCCCCCGAGGAACGTGCTAGGCGCAGAACTCTTGGTCTGTGTCTTTACTGTGGGGGCAAAGGTCATTTTCGTGACACTTGCTCTCTTTGTCCAGAAAAACGTTCGGGTCCACTTCATCTGGAAAGTGGAGTATTGGACCCAGAAATATCACCTTCCCCTTCTCGTCTTCTGCTTTCTGTGTTCCTTCATGTTGGTGCTTCTTCTCATTCGGTCTCAGCATATCTGGATTCCGGAGCCGCTGGTAATTTCATGGACTGGGAAATCGCATCGTCCATGAGACTTACTCTTTTGCCCCTCACCACGCCATTAGTGGTCTTGGCGATTGATGGTACTGTTCTCCCAGGGGGACCTATCCGCTTCCAGACCCTCCCTGTTAAGATGTCGGTAGGGACACTCCACCAGGAGTGGATATCCTTCCTTATCTTACCCAAGGCCTCAACGCCTATAATTTTGGGTCTCCCATGGTTACAGCTCCATTCTCCTCATGTGGACTGGACTACTGGACAGATCCTGGCTTGGGGTCCCTCCTGTTCCTCGTCCTGCCTACCCAAGGTTGCCCCCTGTGAATCTGAGCCGGTCATTCATTCCAGGTTGCATAACCATTTACATTTCTCTGTCCCTAACCACCCTTGGACGCACAGCCAGGCTAGCTTGTCTACAAGTCCTGCAGTCGCTACGTCTTGCGATGCGATTCAGGTAGTCGCTACACCTGACTCAGCTATTCACTCTGCCTCTGTACTAGTTATGCCAGTCCAGCCCATGCCCAGTGAGCCTCTTACTTTTTCTTGTTCGGGACATTCTGCTTGTCCTTCAGCTATTCAGCTTGACTCCGGCGACATGTCACCTTCTAACCAACCTGACTTCAGGGTTCCACTGACATCTGCCCAGTCTGATGGTCCTGTGCAAGATGACCAGTTCCCCTTTAAGGGTCTAGGGGACCCTCCTCAGATTCCTGTTGATCCTCTCATGCCCTTGCTTATTCCTAGAGAGCCTTTGGTCCTCAATAGATCTTCTTGTCATCTCCCTACCTCGTTTTCGGTCTCTGAGGATAATTTTAAGTACGAGGTTAGACAAGTTCTGGATTCTCGGCTCTGCAGAGGCATTCTTCAGTACCTTGTGCATTGGAGAGGTTTTGGTCCTGAGGAGGCGTCTTGGATCGCTGCATCTGATGTCGCTGCACCTCATCTGTTGAGAAGGTTTCATCAGAGATTTCCCTTTAAGCCTGGGTCCAGGCGGGGGAGGGCCCATAAGAGGGAGGGTACTGTCATGGATATGCAGTAGTGTTTGTCTGTCAGCTTACCTTCCTTCCCATGTGTTCATCTTAGAGGCCTGAGCCCTTTCACCTGGCTTCCTTTATAATCTCCTCCCAGCCAGACTCCACCCCAGGCCCTATCACAGAACACTATATTAACCTGTGCACTGCAAGCCTGCTTTGCTGATCAACGTGTTTGTTAGGCATTGTGTGTTTGGGTTCCTGCCTGCCGTGTGCTACGTCTGTCTCTCTGTTACGTTATTGGCTTGTCCCCGACTATCCCTGTCTGCTCGTGACCCTTGACCTTCGGCTCGTTCTTCGTTATCCTTGTCTGCTTGTGGCCCCTGACCTTCAGCTTGTTATTCGGTTCTCTCTATCGTGTGCTGCTGCTTCCCCTCTTTTCCCCTTATCCTACGGGGCGTGAGCTAGGAAACTCCAGGGGCCGTGACCTGGTCCCAGCCTGCAGCGTAACATCCTCACCACTAGAGGCCCTGGAGAAGACCAGCTGGGTCTTAGACTCCGCGCCCTGGGGAATCTTGGCTCTCGCTTCCGTTAGGATCCCGGTTGTGCTCCTCTGGTCCCGTTTTCCACAACCACCCAGTTTCCTATCCGCAGAAGCCAGCCATAGGGTTCACTACCTCGCGGTGCACTCCTGTCCCCCTACGGTGTGCATCTGTCACCTGGCCACAGGTGACCTTGACAGACATACGATGAATCAGATTTTGCAGGGACTCATAGGAGGTAAGAATAGCTGCCTCCAAGCCAGTGGCCGCGTTGTTGGCTTCAGGAAAAAAACACCAATGTGCGTGAGCTAAATGAGAGGCAATATAATAGGTGTGGAGGCAGGGTAGGGCCAATCCACCCTCCAGTACCGGTGACTGGAGGGTGTTCTTGGCAATCCTGACCGCTCCCCCCCCCCCCTCCAAAAAAAGGAAGTAAGGATGGAGTCTATTTCCTTAAATTTAAGTTTTAGTGACATACGCTGGTGAGTTACCCAAGATATACAAAAATCGTGGTAAGAATATAATTTTAAAGATATTAATCCTACCCAATAATGTAAGCGGGAGATTAGCCCAGGGTTTGAATGTGGTTTTCATTCGCCCTATAAGGGGGTCTAAGTTTATTTTAACGTAAGAGGCTTTAGGGAGCTGTACCATAACTCCTAAATATCGGAAGGAGCTGACTATCTGTAGTGGACAAGAGGGAGGCAGCATGAGCGACTTTGCTTGATCAATTCTAAATAAGATGGACTTGTCCCAGTTAACCCGGAATCCGGAGAAATTACCAAACCTCCTAATAATCTCCAGCAGGACTGGGAGAGACGATTGGGGATCCGACAAGTATATTAACATGTCATCAGCATAAAGAGATACCTTCTCCTCCAGTCCCCCAATTGTCAGTCCCGCAACCTCCCTGCAGGATCTTATCAGTGCTACCAAAGGCTCTATTGCCAGTGCAAATAGCAACAGCGACAGAGGGCATCCCTGTCTGGTGCCTCTCTTTATCGGAAAGGGATCAGACACGGCTGCGTTCACTCTCAGTCTAGCGGTGGGTTTTGAATAAAGCAATTGCACCCATCTGATAAAAGTGTTGCCAAAACCAAATTTTGCCAAGACCTCCAGCAGATAAGGCCATTCGACCGAGTCAAACGCCTTGTGTGCATCCAAGGCCAAAACAGCCCGGGAACCCATCTCATCATGGGTGGCCTGAAGATTGGTAAACAGTCTACGTAAATTGATTGAGGTCGATAGCCCAGGGATGAACCCAGTCTGGTCCGCACCAATAACAGTAGTAATGACCGTGTTCAGTCGCCGGGCGAGCACCTTGGCCAAAATCTTAACATCCGAATTGATAAGTGAGATTGGTCTGTAGGATTCACAGAGGAGGTGATCCTTATGTGTCTTAGGAATGAGGACAATCAATGCCTCTGACATAGAAGGCGGTAATTGTCCCGTTTTCATAGCAAAATTATACACCCTACTTAGATGAGGCATAAGCAGATCTTTGTACTGCATATACCACTCGACAGAGAAACCATCCAATCCCGCTGTTTTATTTCTGGCAAAGGATTGGATAGCCTCCCCAATTTCCTCAGTCATCAGAGGAGCGTCAAGGAATGACGCCTGTTGGGTCTGAAGCCTAGGCAACGAAATTTCAGAAAGATAGTCATCCAACTCCACAATCGTGTAGTGAGCTCTAGTAGCTTATAGGGAGGAATAAAATGTGACAAAGGCATCCATGATCTCATTGTTTTGCTCTACCACTATTCCCTCTGTGCTCTTGATTCTAGGTATGCTGCATGGCTGATAATCAGGTCTGGAAAGATACGCCAGCAAACGCCTGTTCTTATAACCAAACTCGAAGATTCGCTGGTTCTGGTACAGCAGCTTATTCTGGGTGCGCTCCAAAAGCACTAGGTTCAGTTCTCTGGCCCTGTGCTTCCAGGTAGTGTGTGTCTCAGGGGAGGGAGTCGCAGAATAAGCGGCCTCTGCCTCCCTGAGAGTCCCCTCTGCGTCCATCAACCTGGACAGAGAGGCCTTGCGTGTCTGACCGACTGCCGCAGCAAAAGAGCCACGTGTCGCGGCCTTAAAGGCATCCCAAACCACTGGAACAGAGGCGCTCTGCTTATTAATTAGCCAGTAGGATTTCATCTCTGTCATACATTGGTTCACAACAATCTCATCCGCCAGCCATAGCGGACTCAGCCGCCACACCCGATAGGAGGAGGAGGGACCCAGGGCGAGGTCCACCAGCAAAGGAGAATGATCAGACACCGCCCTAGGGAGGTATTTAACCTCAGTCACCATATTAGGCAGATCCGATGAGACCAGACATAGATCAATACGGGACAGAGTACCGTGTGACTCAGAGTGACACGAATACTCCCTCCCATCCGCATGCTTCCACCTCCAGGCCTCCACCAAATCAAATTGAGTTAAGAAGGAACCCAGGGGGGTAAGGGGCAATGTAGAACAATGTAATCTATCGATGGAGTTGTCCAGTACTGTATTATAGTCACCCGCTATCAATAAAGGACCCTCCACTATCGCCAATACGGAGTTCATCACCCTCTCAAAGAACATTTTAGTGAAGGGGGTGGAGCAAATAAGCTATTCACTGTATACGACCTACCCATAAGTTCTATCACAACAATTACAAAGCAACCCTGAGGATCGAGTTTAACATGTTTAATACTAACCGGGGCTCATTTGGCTATGAGGATGGAAGTTCCCCTGGCATACGTGGAGTAGGTGGAATGGAGGGCATAAGCAACTCTAGAGCCCTGGAGGTGGGTTTCCTGGAGAAGGATCACATGCGGATTGTGGCGTGCCAGGTAGTCAAACATTAATGATCTTTTCACTTTGGAATTCAGCCCCCGCACATTCCAAGAAACCAAACGTAATCTAGACATAAGGAGGCATAAAGTATATGACTAGGGAACCCATTTCCCATAGTTTGCTGGAAGCAACCAGAGCCTGGAGTCCCGCGGACCATGAGAAGTGCGTAAGGTGAAGAGTAAAGCAAAGACATATGACAACATTCTAGTAATAAAAAAGATCAGATGCATATTATAAGGGCCGGCTAGACCAGCCTGTAGACGGACATGTAAAAATGAGTACCAGCTAGTCAAAAAAAATACAGAAACAACCTCAAACAAAAGTCCCCGAACATCCCAACCCACCCTAACCCTCCCGGCTCCCAAACCCAAACATATAAGATCTTTGTTTGGGAAAGCGGGAAAGTCCCTTAGACGCGGGCCGCCATCCGTGTCCGCACAGGATAAATATAATAGTTGACCCGGAGTCTGAAAAAGAGAGTGCAAAAAATAACAAGATAAAACGTTTAAAAAAAAGGGGGGGAGGAGTAAGGTGATAACAGCCATCCAGGTTGAACAAGTGGTATACAAACAATCTCAGAGGAGTGCAGTTCACCACCCCTTTATAACTGAGAAGAAGGGAGTGAGACGATCATAGGGGTGAAGGCATGCAGGCCCACTCCTACCCCCTCCTCCCGTCTGTCCCATGCAGGAGAAAGGTAGTGTATACCGGTGAGGGCGCAAGATGTAGCAAAGAAGGAATACACATTAGGTTCACTTTCAGCGCGGAGGGGATCTTTGATTCTGGTTCCGGCGTTCTGGGTGTCCTAGGGTGTCCACCCAGTGAGATGCCTCCTTAGGATCCGTAAAGAAGTATGCCTTGCCCATGTAAACGATCCTCAAGCTAGCAGGATACAACATGCCGTATGGGAGACAAAGCTCACGGAGCCTGCGTTTAATAGCCAGGAAGGTGGCCCTCTGCTTTTGCGTAGCTACCGAGAAGTCAGGGAAAATAGTAATTCATCTCCCGTTAAAAAACACCCTTCCCTTCTCCCTGGCAGCTCCAAGAACTGCCTCTCTTTTCCTGAAGTGAAGGAGTTTGATAATCATGGCACGTGGCTGGGCCCCTGGTGGTAGGGGGCGCAGGGGAACCCTGTGTGCCCGTTCAATGGCAAATAATGGTGAGAAGGTGGAGGCGCCAAATGTGGTGATCAGCCATCTTTCCATAAATTCCTCTGGGGTTTTACCCTCAGACCCTTCTGGGAACCCCAGGAAGCGTAGGTTGCTCCTCCGTAAACGGTCCTCCATTTCAGTGAGCTTAACTGCAGTGTAATCATGGGCCTGGCGTAGCTCCCTAACAGAGCCCTGCAATGGACGGGTCTCATCCTCTAGTGCACCAATGCGCTGTTTAGCATTTGTCACTCTATGGCGAAGGTTGTGAACATCCTGTTTCAGAAAGGATAAGTCAGTCTTAATGGAGTCCATTTTAGTGGTCAGAGATGCATGGATGTGCTGGATGGCCTCCATAATCTGGGACAGGGAGGGCTCTGCAGGGCCTGCATCAGCAGTGTCCACGCTGGGGGTATCAGGATCAGTGTCCTCAGCCAGGGGGAATAAGATGGGATCCTCCGGGCTCAGAGTAGTGGGGGAACATTGTGACTCACCCTTCCCTGCAGGCTTCTGCTTCAGCGCTGATGAGGAGGAGGATGGCTGGCTGCGTGTGTCTGCAGCATGGTAACCGGCGCCATCTTGCCTCGATTTGCATGGCGGTGGTGGCAGGACGAATCCTGAGGCTTCCTCAATCGGCGGGCTGTATTTGACCATCTCCCGTGGGCGCAAGGTTCCCCGGAGGCTGTGGTGACAGATGGGACCCCTGTATGGCGATCGGGTCTGCAGGATTAAGGCAGGATATGTGTGGCACGGACGGAGCTCAGGCTAAGCATGTCCTCACATTCCGGTCATTGGCCACGCCCCTCAATGGCATCAGTTACTCCTTCCCTAGCCCCACCATGTCCTCCTGAGGAGTCCCCCGAACTGTTTGACCACAGTGTTGGGTACATGCTCCAGGAGGATGCCCAGCATTTCAAAGGCTCCGATGATGGTACCCAGCTAGAGGAAGGCAGTAACGTGAGCCCAGAGAGAGGGGGTGCCCAACAAGGACAGCAATCTGGCAGTCATGTTCCCCCAGCTGCAGCATACTGCCAGATTTGCTCCAGTGACGAGGAGGGAGGGGATGATGAGGTCACTGACTCCATGTGGGTGCCTGATAGGAGAGAGGAGGAGGAGGCACATCTCCAATGAGGCAGGATGCCCTCCAGGGGCTAGCTTAAGGGCAGCCAACTGACTGCATCACACCGCAGTGTTCCGCATGTTCAGGGCGCTGCTGTCTCTGCGCGTTATTCCAAAAGTTTGGTGTGGGCCTTTTTTGAGACATGCGCAGCAGATCGCACCGTTGCTATTTGCAACATATGTCTGAAGTGTATCTCGCGTGGCCAAAACATGAGCCGCTTGGGCACCACGTGCTTGACCAGACATATGTCGACCTGCCATGCAGTCCGTTGGCAAGCATACAAAAAAGACCCACACCAAAGAACAAAGCGGACCTCTCCTTGCTCCTCATTAGCTGAAATCTCCAACCCCACTATATCTTCAGTCCTCTCTGAAACCTGCACTGAGAGGAATGAAGGTGTAGAATTAAGTGTGTCACAGACAAGTACTTGCGGGCAATCTGCTATCGGTACACTGACGTCAGATTGTACCAGGCAATGTTCCCTGCCCCAGCTGCTGCACCGCCGAAAGAAGTTCGCTCCCAGCCATCCACATGCCCAGCGGTTGAATGCTAGCTTGGCTAAATTGCTAGCACTTCAACTGCTGCCTTTTCAGTTGGTAGACTCTGCCCCCTTCTTGGAGTTTTTGGAATGTGTGGTTCCTCAGTGGCAGGTTCCCAAACGCCACTTTTTCTCACGTAAGGCGATTCCGGCTCTCTACTGGCATGTGGAAGGCAATGTCTTGGCCTCGCTGGACAGGGCGGTAAGGTGCATATTACCGCTGACTCATGGTCCAGCAGGCATGGACAGGGACGTTAATGATTCTTACTCTGAATGGTCCAAGGTTATCAGTGGTGTACCCCAAGGTTCAGTGTTGGGACCCTTACTTTTTAATATCTTTATAAATGATATTGGGTCTGAGATCAAAAGTATAATTTCTGTCTTTGCAGATAACACTAAGCTATGCAGTGGAATAACGTCCTTACAGGATGTCGCCAATTTACAAGCCGACATCAATGCTCTGTCTAATTGGGCGACAATGTGGCAGATGAGGTTTAATGTTGTGTGAGGGGGTTAGCTCGGCAGCGGGTGTGTGTGACCCCCGGGATGGGCTCCCCACACAAAAACAGGCCCAGCAAACGGAGGTTGTGGTTTTCAAAATCAAAAAGGTGCGGTTTATTTTCTATTTACAGTGACAAAACACAGCAAAGCAAAAGAAACATAAACAAAATAAATCCTGGTCAACTTGACCTCTGACTAAACATACAGGTTTCCTAACTAACAACTGGGATCAGCCTAGTGCTGTCCTAGTCCCTAAGTCCCTGGTTTTAAATGTCCAAGCAAATAGCCACACAGGCTTTGTCTCACCGCACAGGGGTTCACTCTCCCTAGACAGTCCACACAGGTCTGGTTCCAGGCATGAGCAAACACCTAATGAATCTGGGAGTTCTTATAGAGGCCTAAATGAGCTGACAAGCTTCAGCTGGTCTCATCAACTCCCTGTCTGCACGACGCCCCACACTCTCCCTAGAGGTATGAGTCATCCATGAGCCCACTAGCCTCAGCTGGGCTTGTACAACTCTCCACCTAGTTGTATAAGTCGGCGTAAAGCCTGAATCTGGGCGAAATATATCTACCCCCCTGGATGCAACCAGGTGACTTTACCTTCCTGCTGTCACAGTTGATAAATGTAAAATTATGCACTTGGGGGCTAAGAATATGAATGCATCATACATACTAGGGGGAGTACAACTGGGGGGATCCGCAGTGGAGAAGGATCTGGGGGTTTTGGTAGATCATAAACTCAATAATGGCATGCAATGCCAAGCTGCAGTTTCCAAAGCAAGCAAATTCCTTTCTTGTATTAAAAGAGGTATGGACTCCAGAGAGAGAGATATAATTTTGCCCCTGTACAAATCATTAGTAAGACCTCATCTGGAATATGCAGTTCAGTTTTGGGCCTCAGTTCTCAAAAAGGATATTGGGGAACTGGAGAAAGTGCAGAGAAGGGCAACCAAACTGATAAGAGGCATGGAGGAGCTCAGCTATGAGGAAAGATTAGAGGAACTGAATTTATTCACTCCCTTGAGAAGAGGAGATTAAGGGGTGATATGATCAACATGTACAAATATATAAGGGGTCCATATTGTGAACTTGGTGTTGAGTTATTCACTTTACGGTCAACACAAAGGACAAGGGGGCACTCTTTGCGTCTAGAGGAAAAGAGATTTCACCTCCAAATACGGAAAGGTTTCTTCACAGTAAGAGCTGTGAAAATGTGGAATAGACTCCCTGCAGAGGTGGTTCTGGCCAGCTCAGTAGATTGCTTTAAGAAGGGTCTGGATTCTTTCTTAAATGTAAATAATATAACTGGGTACTGACATTTATAGGTAAAGTTGATCCGGGGAATATCCGATTGCCTCTCGGGGGATCAGGAAGGAATTTTTTCCCCTGCTGTAGCAAATTGGATCATGCTCTGCTGGGGTTTTTTGCCCTCCTCTGGATCAACTGTGGGTATAGAATTGGGTATATGGGATTGTACGATATTTTTTATTTATTTATTTTTATGGTTGAACTGGATGGACTTGTGTCTTTTTTCAACCTGACTAACTATGTAACTATGTAACTATGTTACTTATCTTTCACGGCGCATTGGGTGACTCTGCTGGCAGCTGGGAAGGATGCAGGACAAGGTGCAGTAATGTTGGAGGTTTTTATGTCACCACGCCTCCAAAATGCTACTACTGGTGATTCTGACACACCTCTCTCCTCCACCCCCTCCTCTTCTTATTCCTCCATGGCCTCTTCCTGTGCTTTGTCCTCGGAACCAGCGGTGCTCCGTAGGCATTCAAGGGGCTACGCAAGTACGCAGGAAAAAAAGATGCCATGCGGTGCTTGAGCTGATGTGCTTGGGGACAGAAGCCACGCTGGGGCAGAGATTCTGTCAGCTCTGCAGGGGCAGGCTCAGAGGTGGTTGACGCTATGCCAGCTTAAGCCAGGAATGGTGGTTTCCGACAATGGCACCAACCTCCTCTCTGCCCTCCGACAGGGACACCTGACCCATGTGCCCTGTTTAGCTCACGTCCTTAACTTGGTGGTGCAGCGGTTCTTGGGCAGGTACCCGGGCTTACAGGAGGTCCTGAAGCAGGCCAGGAATCTCTGTGGGCATTTTCGCTGGTCATATAATGCCAGTGCTCGGCTGGCTGACCTGCAAAAGGAATACAACCTGCCCAAGAACCGCCTAATCTGTGACATGCCCACCAGGTGGAACTCTACGTTGGCCCTTCTGCAGGGGCTGCACACTCAGCAGAGGGCCATCAATGAGTATCTGTTGCAATATGGCACCAGGACAGGATCAGGGGAGCTTGGATTTTTTTCCCCATGCCAGTGGGCCATGATCAGGGATGCATGCACTGTCCTGGCACCATTTGAGGAGGCCACAAGGATGGTGAGCAGTGACAGTGCATGCATCAGTGACACTGTCCCTCTTGTCCACCTGTTGGAGCACACGCTGCGTGGAATAATGGACAGGGCACTTGAGGCAGAACAGAGGGAGGAAGAGGAGGACTTCCTTACCTCTCAAGGGCCCCTTTATCCAGACAGTGTTCCTGCTGGCCCGGCTATCACACAGGAAATGGAGGAGGAGGAGGAGGAGGATTGTGTCAGCATGGAGGTGGAGCCTAGCACTCAGCATCAGCAGCAGTCTTCAAGGGATAAATTACAGTCCCAAGACACCCATGGACTTGTACGTGGCTGGGAGGAGGTGGCTGCGGATCATGTCGTCCTGAGTGACCCAGAGGACTCCGGACCAAATGCCTCAGCAAACCTACGCTGCATGGCCTCCCTGATCCTGCAAAGCCTGCGGGGGGATCCTTGTATTCGTGCGATCAAGGAGAGGGATCATTACTGGCTGGCAACCCTCCTTGATCCACGTTACAAGGGTAAGGTTGCGGACCTTATCTTGCCGTCGCAGAGGATGAAGCAACTTCGGGAGGCCTTGCAGAAAGGTCTGTGCAACGCGTTCCCAGAGACTGGGAGGTTACAAATTCCTGGTCCTGGACAACGTGTTGCTGAGGCTTCGGTCAGTCAAAGAAGGAGCGGTGGAGAAGGTGGCCGTCTGACCGATGCGTTCAGACAATTTTTTAGTCCGCAGCCCCAAGGTATGATCGGTTCCAGCAACCATCGCCAGCATCTACTTTACATGGTGCAGGAATACCTAGGGGCAAGATCAGACTTGGACACCTTTCCCACCGAAAATCCTCTGGGTTACTGGGTCTTGAGGATGGATCACTGGCCAGAGCTTGCACAGTATGCAATTGAGCTACTGGCCTGTCCTGCATCCAGCGTTCTTTCGGAACGCACATTCAGTGCTGCTGGAGGCTTTGTAACCGATCACAGGGTGCGCCTGTCCACCGACTCGGTCGATCGACTGACCTTCATAAAAATGAATCAGTCTTGGATCACCACCAGCTACCGAGCACATGATGCTGATGTAACAGAATAATTATCTTTGAAATGTCAGATCCCTTCAAGACTGCCTATGCTGATGCAGAGTGACTATCCTGTTATGCTGAGTGACTATCCTCTTCCTCCTCAATGATCATGCTGATAGCATGTAAGAACATTTTTGTTTATGGGCACCACCACCAGTGGCTAAGGCCCAATTTTTCAGCCCCTGTTTAACAGGGCCATGTAATTACAATTTTTAATGCAATACTTTGCAGCAGGGCTCATTCCTGCGCTCCAACTACAGTATCTGTGAGGGGTTGCAGTGTTGTGTCACCAGCACCAATGCCTAAGGCCCAATTTTTCTGCCCCTGTTTAACAGGGGCATGTAATTACAATTTTTGATGCAATACTTTGCAGCAGGGCTCATTCCTGCGCTCCAACTACAGTATCTGTGAGGGGTTGCAGTGTTGTGGCACCAGCACCAATGCCTAAGGCCCAATTTTTCTGCCCCTGTTTAACAGGGGCATGTAATTACAATTTTTAATGCAATAGTTTGCAGCAGGGCTCATTCCTGCGCTCCAACTAGAGCATCTGTGAGGGGTTGCAGTGTTGTGACACCAGCACCAGTGTCTAAGGCCCAATTGTTATGCCCCTGTTCAACAGGGGCATGTAATTACAATTCTTGATCTAATAATTCAAAGCAGGGCCCATTCCTGCGCCCACCAAGAGTAACTGTGAGGGCTTACAGTGTAGTGGCACCAGCACCACCACCAAAGGCCCAATTTTTCTGGCCCTGTTCAACAGGGGCATGTAATTACAATTCTTGATCTAATATTTCACAGCTGGGCCCATTCCTGCGCCCACCAAGAGGAACTGTAAGGACTTAGTGTTGTGGCACCAGCACCACTACCAAAGGCCCAATTTTTCCTACTACTGTTCCATACCTCCCAACTTTGGAACTTGGGAATGAGGGACACCTATGGATGGAAAACATATGCTGAGTGCACTGTGACAAAAATGGGTGTGGATAAAATGTGCTTAATATTGAGGTGGCTTAAAGAAGCATGGTTAAACAGAGACTAAATGTGATGGCTGCATTCGTTTTATTTTTCTTTCTTTTTTAGGCTTTCTTCTATTTTCACCTGATGATCCAGCCAGTACATCTGTTGTTTTTCAAAAGAAAAAGCTGTCCTGCAGATGTAGCAGTTAGTGTGTTGAGACAAACAATTTACCACTGACAGGGGTGCTTACAATGATCAGCTTTTATTTAATCTGTATGCTACACCTTATAAAGTGTTAGTGTATCTAAAACTGCTAGTCCAGCTAACACTCCCCTCCCCCCAGACTGAAAATGCTGCTGTCCAAAGGTGCCTTTTGTGCTCCTTATTCCAGAGTGTAGGCACTCTAATACAGGAGGTGTGTTACTGGCCAAATCACCAGGTGACAACAGAGGGTAAAAAAAGCCTAAAAAAGAAAATGAATGCAGCCACCGCATGACTGGTAACCTGGCTTGCAATAGACATTTTTTTTTTTGGGGGGGGGGGGTTTAATACCGCTTTAAGTCTACATATGGTATATACTGTACACAGTCCTTGTACCCACAAAATACTCCCTAATTTCTGTGCTATGAGTGAGAGGCTCACTGACATAAACCTGCCATGTATACACTCAGATACAGACAAGGACTGGTGTATATTTAGTTACCCTTCACATCAGAAGTCCGACCTTTCACATCAGGTGTCCTCCTTCACATTAAAGCAAACTCCTTTCACACTGAGTCCCCTCCTTCACATCAGCAGTTCCTCCTTACATCAGGAGTCCCTTCTTCAAATTATTAGTCCCCCTTTCATATCAGGAGTTCCTCCGTTCACATGAGGAGTGTCTTCCTTCACAACAGAATCCCCCAAATGGTAGAGTTCCTCTTTTACATCAGGAATCCCCCTTTTATATCAGCAATCCCCCTTTTATATCAGGACTCCCCCTTTTATATCAGGAATCCCCTCTTGCATTAAGAGACACACTTTAAATCAGGTGTTCCCCTTTCACATCAGAGTCCCCCTTTACAGTAGCAGTTCTGCCTTCACATCAGCAGTGGCCCTTTAGATTAGGAGCCCCCTATACTTAGCATCAGGATTCCCCTTTCACATACTTAGCATATGAGGTCCTCTTTTCACATTAGAATCCTATCTTTTCATGGGAGGGGTTTGCTGGGGATATGAATAAAATAGATAAGGACTCGGACAGGGATCCTAAGTTTAGGATGTAGGGAGCTAAAGGGGAGATACTGCAGGCTGGATTACAATGTTACAGTAAGTGGAGGGATGTTGGGCTGTGGATGGGGAAATATCTAGGCAATGCAGGGAAAAGGGGGATGCTGGTGACTGAAGCAGAGTGCCTGTGAGAACGGAGGTCTGCTGTGTCAGGACAGGAATGATTTATGACTGAGAAGGGGAGATCTGTATTGGGATTGGAGATAAACAGAGCTGTGGGACAAAAGTCACTGATTGCAGAGAAAGGAATATCGGAGCTGGAGAATTTGTTGTGGGGAAGGAAAGCAGAGAACAGATGTGACTGAACCAGGATGTCAGGGAGGAGAGAGAGTGCAGACCAAAGGAGAATAGACGGGTACAACCCCCCCCCCCCATCTAAAAAATAATCATCTTGTCCTCTAGACATGTCAGAGCCTAGACCTAGGGGGAAGCCGGTTTTTAACTCTTTCTATGGGCAGCTGGGGAAAGAGATGCCGCTGCTGAAAGGGTAGGATCGTGACTATGGGATACAATACACTACTGGCTGTCAGATCGGCACTTTACAGAGTTTGCTTACCTTTCCATTGCTGGGAGGAGATGGGGGATGGGTAAGCAACCTGTAAAGTTCCGATGTGACAGTGCCAATGCAGGAGGGCTAGTATGTGCTACAGTGACAGTGTGAAGCTGGAGAGGAATGTGAGCACATCCCGCACCTCCTCCAGGATCTCTTCTGCTCTCTCCTTTTGACTTTTCTCGTTCAGCGCTAAGCTGACAGCAGTAGTGATGCCGCTGTCACTACTTCTGTTAGCCTTTGTAGCGGCAGAAACGCTCCTCCCGCCCCCCCCCAACTCACATGTTACAGTCACCCTCCTGCTTCCCCCTTGTCCCTTCTCTGTGCCCCCTCCACTGCTGCCTGGATGATGATCCCTGCAAAAAATATACCCGTTCCACGTACCTGGCTGATGGGCAGCTACAGTCCTTCACAGTCATCGCCAGCTGCAGCTCCGCCTTTTGCTCTCACAAGACAGAGTGAGACAGGCAGGCATCCCCTCCATATCACTCCGCCAGGGACAGACAGGCTGGGGGCCGGAACTTTAAACTGACTGTCGGGAAATGCGGCTCTAGCTGCCTCCGCACCTCCCTTTAAAAAAAAGAGTTCCCACTCTGCTACTGCCTCCTGGGGTCCCACTGATAGAAGTATGGGGCCCCAGCAAATGTTATTTAATGGTCAGTCAATATAGGAGCTGCTCACAAGCATTTCTCCTGCCTCCTATGTGCTGTACAGAACAAGAGTGAGTGGCAGTGGAGGCAATGCGGGAAACAGCTCAGCTGTGCGGGGGACATAAGTCAGAATGCGGGGATGTCCCGCAGAATCCGTGCCTGTTGGGAGGTATGCTGTTCAACAATGGCATGTAATTACAATTCTTGATATAATAGTTGACAGCAGGGCGTTCCAGCGCCCACCAAGAGTAACTGTGAGTGCTTACAGTGTTGTGGCAACACCAACACCTAAGGGCCAAATTTCTGCAGAGTATATACGGCAGGCCCCTACTTTCAAACATCCAACTTACAAACAACTCCTACTTGCAAACGGAAGGAGACAACAGGAAGTGAGAGGAAATCTACCCCTAGGAAGGGATATTCTCTCCTGTAAGAGTTAATATGGGAAAAAGGTGTCTCCTCTCCACTGATGCTTTATCACCAATCCGTGTTTCAATAAAAAACCCAAATTTTCAAAAAACATTTGTCATTGGGATGGAAAGTGAGGCGAAATGTTCTGAACAGGTGCACAGACAGCAAAACAAATGTTACAGGGGCGATAAGCCTTCCCTTCCCTTCCCAAAAAGCTTAAAAATAGATTTTTTGGCTGGAGCTACACTTAAAAAATGTACCTGTTCCAAATTACAAACAGATTCTACTTTCTACAGTCCCTGTCTTGTTTGCAATGCCTGTATACCGTTGTTCAGAGTATATAGGGCCTTTTTTTAATTTGGATGCGGGGTTCCCCTTAATATCCATACAAGACCCAATAGGACTGGTAGTGGGATGGGGGGGGGGGGGGTACCCATGCCATTTTTCTTAATGATTTTCATTCATATTGCCGGGACCAGACATTAGATTAAAGCCGCAAGCAGTTTTAAATGACTTTTTTTCCTTTAGAAATGTCATTTTGTGCGGGGACAATTCTAAATACAGGAAACACGTTCCACTTCACAGGCATACTATAGACACCCCCCAGGTACGATATTTAAAGGAATATTTCCCTTTTTTTTTCACTTTAAGCATCATTAACCACTTCTCCACCGGGCCTATTCTGGCACTCTCCTTCATGTAAAAATCATAATTTTTTTGCTAGAAAATTTATCAGAACCCCCAAACATTATATATATTTTTTTAGCAGACACCCTAGGGAATAAAATGGCGGTCATTGCAACTTTTTATCTTGCACGGTATTTGCGCAATAATTTTTCAAACGCCTTTTTTGGGGAAAAAAAACACAAATTCAAAAATAAAAAAACAGTAAAGTTAGCCCAATTTTTTTGTATAATGTGAAAGATGCTGTTATGCCGATTAAATATATACCTAACATGTCACACTTTTAAATTGCAGACACTCATGGAATGGCGCCAAACTTCGGTACTTAAAAATCTCCATAGGTGACAGTTTAATTTTTTTTACAGGATACTATTTTCGAGTTACAGAGGAGGTATAGTGCTAGAATTGTTGCTCGCGCTCTACCGCACGCGGCGATACCTCACATGTGGGGTTTGAACGGCGTTTACATATGTGGGCGGCACTTGCATGCGTGTTCGCTTCTGAGCATGAGCTTCCGGGGACAGGGGCGTTTTACTTTTCTTTTCTTTTTTTGACACTATTTATTTTATTTTTTTATCACTTTCATTCCTATTACAAGGAATAGAAGAACAAAAAAATGCAGCGCTAACGATCAGAGAAATTCCAGGTGAAACACAATACAAAAAATACCATCCAGACATAGCTCCACTCAACAGTGAAGTATGAGGTGAAGAAATAGGCTAACATTACTGTGCCTAAACCATATATGGGGAAAAATTGATAACACCCAAATAAGTAAAAAACCAAAGTCTTAGTTGATCCGTGATGGATGTGTAGAATCTGATGTACAGTGTGGATTATTCACGTGGCAGATGTATTGCATCTAGACACCTCGAGCGTACTTGAAGAATCATCCAACATCAACGACAGACTGGTGGTAAATAGATACTCTTACCGTGAGTCAGATGTGAATAGACATAGATGAAATCCCAGGACCAGGTACTCCAATGGGGATGTCTCCAATCCAGCTTCCAGATAGTAAAGGAAATGTGGTATGGAAGGACCTCTCTCGGTGATATTTATACAAAAGGCCTACGACTCAGTATACCTTCCGTAATAGATATCCCCTTGGGCCAGATGTCATAAAAAGAAAACAAAATGGCTCCACATAGTGAAAGTAGGTCCAAGTTATGGTAAAAAATGAACAGCCTTTATTGGCATTACATCCCAAAAAAGTAACAATACATGTAGCCTTGATAGATACAGGTAAAAGACAAGTCTTCGAGGTAAAAAAATGTGTAAAAGCGTGATGGCAAGGGGGTAACAGCAAGCTAAAAACCCAACATGTTTCGAGCAAAAGCCCTTCCACTTGTAATAGGAATCATTGTGACAGGTCCTCTTTATGGAGAGATGCGGGGTCAATAAGACTCCACATCTCTCTTCTAGGCTGGAAAGCATGAGATCGGTGAAAAAAAAAATCATGCTGACAGCCGCAATTGCGGCTTTGTTTACTTCCGGGTACTGGGCGTGACGTCACAACGTCGCGCCCGGGACGTCGACGGTCATAGAGAAATCTCTATCGTTGTGAGCCGGCGCTGGCCGATTCGTTCTCCGGGCCCCCCATAGCACAGGAGAGCCCGGAGAAGCACCGGATGGCGGCGGGAGGGGGGATGTCCCCTCCCGCCGCCTATAAGAACGATCAAACGGCAGAACTGCCGCTATGATCATTCTTATGGTGTGCAGAATTGCTGGCAGAAAAGAATGATATCTGAATGATGCCTGTAGCTGCAAGCATCATTCAGATATCCCCCCTCAAAGTCAGCGCCGTCATATGACGTCCTTGGTGGACAAGTGGTTAAAATCACTGCTCCCGAAAAAACGTCCGTTTTTAAAACTTTTTTTTGCATTGATACATGTCCCCTGGGGCAGGACCCGGGTCCCCAAACCTTTTTTAGGAAAATAACTTACATATTAGCCTTGATAATTAGCACTTTTGATTTTGAAACGTTCGAGTCCCATTGTATTTAATAGGGTTCTAAAGTTTGCGCGAACTTTCGGTCCGTTCGGAGGTACTGGTGCGAACCAAATCGGGGGGAAGGGGGGGTGTTCGGCTCATCCCTAATGTCTACAAGCCGTAACCCAGCTGATCGCGGCACCCACGAGTACCAGCAGCTTATATTTTGGACATTTCATAGTCGTCTCCACCTGACTTCTTGAATGATGACCTCATCACAGTTTACACTCATTCCACATTTGAACTTTTTGATGCTGAGTCTGACAAGGAAACCAGATATAATAACACTCATATAATAACAACATGCACCAGTCCTTTTTACCTCCCTTTGAATCAAGTTTTTCCGATGGGAAGGCAGCAACATGAATAAGAAGCATGATAGCTCGTACAACAGAAGACCACTTTGAAAAGCATTCAAAACGGTGAGAACTCAGGCTCGTCTTTGACTTTACTATAAACTGTCTCCTTTGCCATCTTATAGGCACCTGTAGTGACTTTCAAGTTTTACAGTATGTTGATGTTTGAGATTTTATTCTCGCTTTCTCTAGTTTCTTCTCTTTCGGGTGTTCCTGGAATAGGGTCTTCACTTAATGTTTAGACTTGATTCTCAATAGTTTAATATTTGAAATCATAGATTTTGATGTGGAGTATCATGTTACACATACATTGTTGTTTATTTGCCTTTAATCATTTTGTCCCTACCTCACTTTGTAGCTGTGAGATGCTCTATGTCAGGGGTAGTGAATTAAAATTCAAGGAGGTCTGGTCACTAGTGTTGAGCGGACCCGAACTGTAAAGTTCGGGTCCGTACCGAATTTTGGCGTTTTCCCGACCCCGAACCCGGACCCGGATTTTGCGCTAAAGTCCGGGTTCGGGTTCGGATTCGGGAATTTAATGGCGCAGTTAGAAATGCTTCAGGGGCCAGCCAATCACCATTTGATTAGCTGGTGTGCCCTTAGAAGCCATCATAGCCATGCCTACTAATGGCATGGCTGTAATTGGTCAGTGCAACATGTGACCCAGCATGTGACCAGCTTCTATATAAGAAAGAGGCACACAGAACAGATCGTCACTCTGCTTTTAGACAGTGTAGGGAAAGGATCCTGGCTGCTGTTGCTGTGAGGGAGAGAATTATATGATAGGAGTTAGTCCTGATTCTGCAATCTACTGATAGAAAAGATAGAGAGACAGTGTAGTGTAGTGTAGGGGCAGGATCCTGTTTGTGCTTTCAGGGAGAGAGATTTAGATAGGAGTCCAGATTGAGAGATATAATAGCTCAGCGATCTGCATAGGTTTATCTGTTTGTGTTGCAAGCTCAGTGCACCAGCACTGCATTACGTTGAGTGATACACCTATTCCATACTGTGGCTGTATTGTGCTCTTGCTAAAAGACCTATTTTGGTCAGAAAAAAAAAAAAAAAGGCACTTTATTGTGCTTTTGCTAAAAAGACCCATTTTTGGGCCCCAAAAAAAAAAAAAGGCACTTTATTGTGCTGTTGCAAAAAAAAAAAACGGCACTTTGTTGTGCGCAAAAAAGACCTATTTTTGGGCAAAAAAAATATTTTGCAGTGTATATCTCTAGTTGTGTGAAATAACCAATTTCTATATATTTTTCTTGTACTATGCTATACTAAAAAAAAAAAAAAAACTTTTTTTTGAATAGCATTCTCTGCAGCTGTGCGATTCAGCGGTTATATACTGTGGTTGTGTTGTGCTCTTTCAAAAAACGCCATTTAGGGCCACAGAAAATATTTTGCAGTGTGAAATACACATGTGGAGGTGTGTAAAATAAACAATTTCTATATATTGTACAGTGCTATACTAAAAAAAAAAACATTTTTTTTGAATAGCATTCTCTGCACTTCTATAGCTGTGCGATTCAGTGGTTAAATACTGTGGTTGTGTTGTGCTCTTTCAAAAAACGCCATTTAGGGCCACAGAAAATATTTTGCAGTGTGAAATACACATGTGGAGGTGTGTAAAATAAACAATTTCTATATATTGTACAGTGCTATACTAAAAAAAACAACATTTTTTTTGAATAGCATTCTCTGCACTTCTATAGCTGTGCGATTCAGTGGTTAAATACTGTGGTTGTGTTGTGCTCTTTCAAAAAACGCCATTTAGGGCCACAGAAAATATTTTGCAGTGTGAAATACACATGTGGAGGTGTGTAAAATAAACAATTTCTATATATTGTACAGTGCTATACTAAAAAAAAATAGGATTTTTATAACAGCTTACCTGTAAAATCCTTTTCTTGGAGTACATCACGGGACACAGAGCGACATAGTCATTACTAATGGGTTATATAGTTACCGTCAGGTGCTGGCACTGGCAACTTCCAAAACCGGAAGTACCCTCCCCTATATAAGCCCCTCCCATCCGGGAGCACCTCAGTTTTGTAGCAAAGCAATAAGTGTCCCCAAAGAGGGGCGGGAGCTCTGTGTCCCGTGATGTACTCCAAGAAAAGGATTTTACAGGTAAGCTGTTATAAAAATCCTATTTTCTTTCTCGTACATCACGGGACATAGAGCGACATAGTCATTACTAATGGGATGTCCTAAAGCAATGCCAAATGAGGGGGGGGATACACCATATATAAGCTGAGCGCTATCAGACATGAGGATCTTTTGCGGCCTGCAACACACTGCGCCCAAAGGCGACATCCTCCTGACTTCTAACGTCCACCTGGTAGAACCTAGTAAACGTGTGTACCGAAGACCATGTTGCGGCCTTACAGATTTGAGCCAGGGAGGCCTGGTGATGCACTGCCCATGAAGTTCCAACTGCTCTCGTGGAGTGCGCCCTAACTTTGAACGGAGGCGGTCTACTTCTCAAGCTATAGGCTTGTATTATGACCTGTCGAATCCACTTGGCTAAAGTAGATTTTGACGCTGCCTGACCCTTTCTGGGGCCTTCCGGCAGAATAAACAAAGTATCCGTTCTGCGAATCTGAGCAGTGGCTTTTAGATAAGCTTTAACTGCTCTTACTACATCCAAAGAATGCAATAACTTTTCCTCTACCGAAGTAGGCTTGGGGAAAAAAGAAGGAAGAACCACATCTTGGTTCAAATGAAAACTCGATACCACCTTAGGAAGAAAGGCTGGATGAGGACGTAACACTACTCTGTCCTTATGGATAACCAGATATGGCTCCTTACAGGACATAGCTGCTAATTCCGATACTCTCTTAGCCGAACAAATGGCTACTAGAAAAATCAATTTCCTGGTGAGAAGCACCAAGGAAATATGCTGTAATGGTTCAAATGGTTGTTTCTGTAGAACCGACAGAACCAAGTTTAGATCCCATGGACATATGGGAATATTAACCGGAGGACTAATACGCATCACTCCTTGTATAAAGGCTTTGACTAGTGAATGCGAAGCCAAGGGCCTTTGAAAAAATATTGACAAGGCCGAAATCTGACCCTTGATAGTACTCAAGGCAATCTTCCTATCTACAGCCCATTGTAGGAAGTCCAGAATCCTACCTATTACGTATTTACGTGGATGCCATTTCTTGGCCTCACACCAGGCGATGTACGCCTTCCAGATTCTATAGTAGATCTGCCTGGATACCGGCTTCCTGGCATTGATCATGGTAGATACCACAGCATTAGAGAGCCTTCTCTTTTTTAGAATGTGGGCTTCAATAGCCAGGCCGTCAAACCTAGGGCTGGTAAGGAAGGGTGGTATATCGGTCCCTGCGAAAGCAGGTCCGGACGATGTGGGAGGGTCCAAGGACTCCCCACAGACATTTTTACAATCTCCGCGTACCATGCTCTTCGGGGCCACGCTGGAGCCACCAGAATCACTGGTTTCTTTTCTACCCTGATTCTGCGGAGTAATCGAGGTAACAATTGTGGCGGTGGGAATGCATATATCAGCTTGAACTGATCCCAAGGGAACACTAGGGCATCCGAGCCGCACGCTAGGGGATCCCTTGCCCAAGAGACAAACCTGTCCACTTTTGTGTTGAATCTGGATGCTAGCAGATCTACATCCGGTGTTCCCCACCGCTGACATATTGTCCGGAAAACCTCGGGATGAAGGGACCATTCCCCTGGGCATAATTGTTGGCGACTTAGAAAGTCCGCCTTCCAATTCTCCACCCCTGGAATGAATACCGCAGATATGGCTGGGACATATCTTTCTGCCCATCTCAGGATGTAATTTACTTCCCTTTGGGCTGCACGACTCCTGGTGCCCCCCTGACGATTGATATATGCCACTGCTGTGGCATTGTCTGACTGAACTCTGACAGGGGACCCTTGGAGTTTGGATGTCCATGCTACTAGGGCATACCGGGCTGCTCGTATCTCTAAGAGATTGATGGGCAGGGCCTTTTCCGCATCCGACCATCTGCCCTGGAGAGACCATTGCTCCAGTACTGCTCCCCAGCCTATAAGGCTGGCATCTGTAGTGACCACCTTCCAGGAAATCGGACTGAAGGATTTCCCTCTTTCCAGATTCTGGGGAACCAACCACCAGCGGAGGCTCCTGCGAACGGAAGGGGACAAGGACATTGGTAAGTCCAGAGCCTGAACTTTTTTGTTCCAGGCTGACAGTATGGCCCTTTGCAACTTCCTTGAATGGAATTGACCGTAGGGTACTGCTTCGAATGATGCCACCATTTTTCCCAGCAGCCTCATGGACAGGCGTATGGATGGCTGTCTTTTTGAACCCACTAAGTGGATCAAATCTCTCAAAGACGACCCCTTTTCTTGAGGCAAGAAAATCTTTCTCTGGTCTGAATCCAGCCTTAGCCCCAAGTATTCCAGACTTTTGACTGGTTTTAGGGCTGACTTGTCTCGGTTGATAATCCAACCGTGATATTCCAGATACTTGATTGTCTCGTGAACAACCACTTCTAGTTTTTCCACTGAGTGGTCTATCAGCAACAAGTCGTCTAGATATGCCATTATCGTTACACCTCGTGTTCTTAGATTGGCCAATAATGGGGCCAGAATTTTTGTGAACACTCTTGGTGCTGTGGCCAGACCGAAGGGTAAGGCTCTGAACTGAAAATGGCGCCCTTCTACCGCAAAGCGTAGAAATTTTTGGTGGGCTGGAAAGATGGGGATGTGCAAATAAGCATCTTTGATGTCGATCGAGGCTAACCATTCCTCCCCTTGTAGGGCAGTGGCTACCGATCGGATCGACTCCATCCGGAAAGTCCTGATATGTAGGAATTTGTTTAGCCCTTTTAGATTTAATATGGACCTCACGTCCCCGTTTGGCTTCGGAACTGTAAAGAGGTTTGAGTAAAACCCGAACCCCCATTCTTCCAGGGGAACCTCTATAATTACTGCTTGGAGCAATAATTGTTCTAGTGCCAACAGGAGGGATCCTCTCTTCTGGGGATCCCTTGGCACGTTTGACCTTATAAAGCGGGAAGGAGGGGAGTTTTTTAACTCCAATTTGTATCCCAGATTTACTGCGGAGAGCACCCATCTGTCTCGGATCGTGTCCCGCCAGGTTTCTGTGAACAACTGAAGTCTTCCCCCCACCCGATTGGGTGGGGGCAACCCTTCATGCATTTGACTTTGGGGGAGGTTTTTGTCCCTGATTTTTACCTCCGGGATTTGACCGGGGAGGCCGTCGGAACTGTTTCACAGCCGATGTCCTAGGGACTGGAGAAGCCGGCTTCTTAAAGGAGGGACCTCTAACTCTATTTTTAACCGGCAAAAGTGTACTTTTACCGCTGGAAATTCTCTGGATATACTTGTCCAGGTCTTCCCCGAATAAGCGCTCCCCATGAAATGGGAAGCTGACCAGCAATTTTTTACAGGGAGCTTCAGCAGACCAGTTTTTGAGCCATAGAAGCCTGTACTACAGACAGCGTAAGGCGGGAGGCCTGATGGATTGAATCCTTTATAGCGTCCACCGCAAAGCATAAGGCTCTAGGTAGTTCAGCTAGGGCAAGAGCCTGCTGATCTGGCAAGTCCCTTAAGACCTGTTTCAACTGATCCTTCACTGCTTGGCAGACCCCTATAGCTGCCACTGCTGGTTGTGTCACCAATCCTGCTGTAGAAAAAGCAGATTTCAATAAGGACTCCAATTTTTTATCTATTGGGTCCTTGAACATTTGGACATTTTCCACCGGACATGTCAGTGATTTATTCACACAAGAGATGGCTGCGTCCACTGTAGGGACCCTCCATTTTCTGATGAACTTATCCTCCATGGGATAGACCACCGGAAATCTCTTGGGGGGAGTAAATATTTTGTCAGGATGCTCCCAATCCTGGTAAATGAGCCCCTCCAGTAAAGGATGGATCGGAAAGGAACAAACAGTCTGGGGAGCTTTTAGCGACCCCAACGAGGAGACAGAAGTGGAGGATGGCTCCGCAAGTGGCATTTTAAATGCTGATCGGACCATATTAGTCAGGGACTGAACCCATAACCTCTCAGCATGTGATGCTGAGAACGGCTCTTCCACTGTTGATTCCTCTACAACCGAATCAACCTCATCCTGATCCCCCTCAGGTAGGTCGACCTCTGTATGGGACTGTTGCTCTGTTAACAGGCACTCTGAGGGAGGAGACGGAGATCGAGCGCTTTTCTCCTGTGACAGGGAAGCAGCGATTAATGCTGACAATCTCTCTTCCAGCCCTCCCAGAGCTGAGGAAAAAAACCTCCTCTGTTACATACACAGGAGCAGGTGAACTGAGGACAGCCACAGTACCAGGTACTCCTGGGGGTGCCCTACGGTCACTAACCTCTGATTCTTCAGGGGAGACTGGTGCAGCCAAAGCATGCCCAAGATCCTCAGAGCCCGATGGAGACCCCCTATTCCTCCTGGAATTTCTAGTCCCGGAGTTTTTAGACGGCATATTCCTAAGCCACAAAGCTGAGGTATTCCAGCCGAAATACACCAGTTACTGATAATAGTCTAGCATAAATGCTGCTATAAGAAACAGTTGGTGTCTACTAATGTGCCTTTCTAGGGGATGCCTGTATCAACCGCTTGCTGTATGCCTTTAAATGTTGCCAGCTCTGTCTCTGTACTTCATAGCCAGCTTACTACAATATTGTGGCTTTTTAAAACCTGCTGGGACGCCCGCACATGCGCAGAAGCGCTGCGGCGCGCACAGAGCGTCATCCCCCAGGCTCCGCCCCCTTTCCCGGCTCACCTCTATATATAGAGGCGCGTGCACGCGCACGCGCGCGGCCACGTGCGCCCTCGGCGCTAATTTCAAACATGGAAACCAGGGACAGGAGCCAGGGCCCCTCTTTGCCGCAGGCCGGGGGATGGACGAGCACTGCAACATGGCAGAGGAAGCAGTTTCCTATAGGAGAACTCACCAACTGCCTGGACTTTGCTCTCTGAGAAGAAACTAGTCCACATGACAAGAAAACATTCCACAGCGGCCTCTAGTGGACAAACACAGGTACCGCAGTCTAATATACTAAATATATATATAAAAAAAAAAAAAAATTTTTCTCTTTTTTTTTTTTTCTTGACCACCATTAAAAATTATTACATTTTTTTAGTAGTTACAGGCATGCACAGAATCTTGCGGGAATACCATTAGGTAACAGACAGAAAGACAAATTAGGCTTGGGGGTCCCCCAATAGAACCAAGTTCCTGGGGGCCCCCACTTACCTGTTCCCCGCCGCAGGACTTTGTTTGGTCCACAAAAGCCCAAACTTCACCTATCACGGCAGGCATTGTAATCAAACCTTCAGGGACCGGGTTCCCAAGGATTCCACTCCCCTGGACCTGTATAGCACCCTGCACAGAAAACATCTTGGTCGTGGGTATGACCAGAGCTCTGGATCCCAGGGTCCAGCTCTCCTAAGAGAAGCATTACAGGCAAAACCCTGCTCTTCTCTGCAAGGCCCGGGTACCGACCGTTTAGCTATGAAGCTTTTTTGGTCGGATCCGGAATAGCTTACTGAGGCCCAAAAGAACCTGTACGCAAGCTCAGTGAAAAACACATGTTTCTTCTTGGCCAACACCTTAGACACTGGCAAAAAACTGAGGTGCTCCCGGATGGGAGGGGCTTATATAGGGGAGGGTACTTCCGGTTTTGGAAGTTGCCAGTGCCAGCACCTGACGGTAACTATATAACCCATTAGTAATGACTATGTCGCTCTGTGTCCCGTGATGTACGAGAAAGAAACAACATTTTTTTTGAATAGCATTCTCTGCACTTCTATAGCTGTGCGATTCAGTGGTTAAATACTGTGGTTGTGTTGTGCTCTTTCAAAAAACGCCATTTAGGGCCACAGAAAATATTTTGCAGTGTGAAATACACATGTGGAGGTGTGTAAAATAAACAATTTCTATATATTGTACAGTGCTATACTAAAAAAAACCAACATTTTTTTTGAATAGCATTCTCTGCACTTCTATAGCTGTGCGATTCAGTGGTTAAATACTGTGGTTGTGTTGTGCTCTTTCAAAAAACGCCATTTAGGGCCACAGAAAATATTTTTCAGTGTGAAATACACATGTGGAGGTGTGTAAAATAAACAATTTCTATATATTGTACAGTGCTATACTAAAAAAAAAAACATTTTTTTTGAATAGCATTCTCTGCACTTCTATAGCTGTGCGATTCAGTGGTTAAATACTGTGGTTGTGTTGTGCTCTTGGAAAAAACGCCATTTAGGGCCACAGAAAATAAATTGCAGTGTGAAATACACATGTGGAGGTGTGTAAAATAAACAATTTCTATATATTTTCCTTGTACTGTGCTATACTAAAAAAAACAACCTTTTTTTTTGAATAGCATTTTCTGTAGCTGTGCGATTCAGCGGTTACGTGCTGTGGGTGTGTTGTGGTCTGGCAAAAAACGCCATTTAGGGCCACAGAAAATATTTTGCAGTGTGAAATACACATCTGGAGGTGTGTGTAAAAAAACAATTTATATATATTTTCCTTGTACTGTGCTATACTAAAAAAAACAACCTTTTTTTTTTTGAATAGCATTTTCTGCAGTTCTGTAGCTGTGCGTTTCAGCCATTACATACTGTGGGTGTGTTGTGGTCTTCCAAAAAACGCCATTTAGGGCAAGATCCTAAATTTGGAAAATATGAGGGGAAGGTCAAAGGGACGTGGTGGCCCCGGTCGTGGTGCTGCTGGTGGAGCTCCTGTTGCAGGGAGAGGACGTGGTGGATCTGTGCCAGCTACACGCACAAGTGAAACACCTTCCTCAGGTGCGAGTAGGCGACCGAGCCTGCGGCGGTATTTTGTCATGCCTAATGAGGCTGTACCAATGTTTATGCCAGGACAAGTACAGGCGATAGTAGATTGGGTTGCTGACAGTGCCTCGGGTTCCTTCACATTGTCTCCCACCCACTCTTCTGCTGAAAGATCAGAGTTGGCACCTGAAGCCCATGTCCATCAGTCTTTCACCTCACCCCCTTGCAAATCAGCCAAGCAGTCTGAGCCCCAAATCATGCAGCAGTCTCTTCTGCTTTTCGATGACTCTGTTAGCAGGGTTTCCCAGGGCCATCCACCTAGCCCTGCCCCAGAAGTGGAAGAGATTGAGTGCACCGATGCCCAACCACTTATGTTTCATGATGGGTACATGGGAGGACCATCGCAGCACGTCTCGGATGATGACGAAACACAGGTGCCAACTGCTGCTGCTTTCGCAATTGTGCAGACAGACATGGAGGGCAGGGGTGAAGACTGGGTGGAAGATGATGTGGAGGACGATGAGGTCCTCGACCCCACATGGAATCAACGTTATGCAGGTGACCAGTGTAGTTCGGAGGAAGAGGCGGTGGTCGCACAGAGCCACCAGCACAGCAGAAGAGGGAGCAGGGTGCAAAAACGGAGCATTCGTCCCCTAGACAGTACATCTGCTACTGCCCAACGCAGCAAGGGACCGAGCACACCAAAGCCAGGTCCAAGGACTTCCCTAGCGTGGCAGTTCTTCACACAGTGTGTTGATGACAAGACACGAGTGGTTTGCACGCTGTGCAATCAGAGCCTGAAGCGAGGCATAAACGTTCTCAACCTGAGCACAAGCTGCATGACCAGGCATCTAAGTGCAAAGCACGAGCTGCAGTGGAGTAGACACCTCAGAAACCAAGAAAGGTCTCTGGCTCCTCCTGCTTCCTCTTCTGCTGCAGTCTCGGCCTCTTCATCCACCTCTGTAGTGACAGTGGCACCTGTCACCACGCAAACAGAGGATCTGCCAGCAACACTACCACCTGGGTCACCGACCATCTCCACAATGTCCCATGGAAGCGTTCAGCTCTCTATCTCCCAAACATTGGAGCGGAAGAGGAAGTACCCCCCTAGCCACCCGCGATCCCTGGCCCTGAATGCCAGCATTTCAAAATTCCTGGCCTTTGAAATGCTGTCATTCCGTCTGGTGGAGACGCAGAGTTTTAAAAGCCTGATGGCATTGGCTGTCCCGCAGTACGTCGTGCCCAGCCGCCACTACTTTTCCAGGCGAGCCATCCCTTCCCTGCACAACCAGGTGGGGGACAAAATCAGGTGTGCACTGCGCAATGCCATCTGTGGCAAGGTCCACCTAACTACGGATGCGTGGACCAGTAAGCATGGTCAGGGACGTTATATCTCCCTAACAGCACACTGGGTAAATGCAGTGGCTGCTGGGCCTGAGGCAGATAGCGGTTTGGCGCATGTCTTCCACCACCGAGGATTGCAGGGCGCTTCAGTTTGCCTCCTGTTGCTAACTCCTCCTTCTCCGCTTCCTCATCCTCTACCGCCTCCTCATCCATTCAGCGTAACACCTTCACCACCAACTTCAGCACAGCCAGGGGTAAACGACAGCAGGCAGTTTTAAAACTTTCCTGTTTGGGGGAAAATCCCCACACCGCGCAGGAGTTGTGGAGGGACATGGAACAACAGACCGATGAGTGGTTGCTGTCAGTGAGCCTCAAGCCCGGCCTGGTGGTGTGCGATAATGGGCGAAATCTCGTAGCAGCTCTGGGTCTAGCCGGTTTGACGCACATCCCTTGCCTGGCGCATGTGCTGAACTTGGTGGTCCAGAGGTTCCTTAAAAATTACCCCAATATGCCAGAGCTGCTGCAGAAAGTGCGGGCTGTGTGTGCGCACTTTCGGCGTTCTCACCCTGCTGCTGCTCGCCTGTCAGCGCTGCAGCGTAACTTCGGCCTTCCAGATCACCGCCTCATATGTGACGTGCCCACAAGGTGGAACTCCACCTTGCACATGCTGGCCAGACTGTGCGAGCAGCAGCAGGCAATAGTGGAGTTTCAGCTGCAGCAATCACGCGTGAGTCGCTCTGCGGAACAGCACCACTTCACCACCAATAACTGGGCCTCCATGCGAGACCTGTGTGCCTTGTTGCGCTGTTTCGAGTACTCCACCAACATGGCCAGTGCCAATGACGCCGTTCTCAGCGTTACTATCCCAGTTCTATGCCTCCTTGAAAAAACGCTTTGTGCGATGATGGAAGAGGATGTGGCACAGGAGGATGAGGAGGAGGAGGAGGAAGCGGGATCATTTCAAAGGCTTTCAGGGCAGTCTTTCACAAGTGGCTACGAGGGTGGGTTCCTGCACCAACAAACGCCAGGTACACAATTGTCCGGCAGAAAGGGCACAGTTCTGGAGGATGACGAGGTGGAGGAGGAGATGGAGGAGGAGGAGGAGGAGGAGGAGGAGCCATGTTCACAGCAGGGTGGCACTCAGACCAGCTCGTGGCCATTACTGGTGCGTGGCTGGGGGGATACAGAGGACACAGACGATACACCTCCCACAGAGGACAGCTTTTCTTTGCCTCTGGGCAGCCTGGCACACATGAGCGATTACATGCTGCAGTGTTTCCGCAACGACAGCCGAGTTGCCCACATTTTAACTGGTGCTGATTACTGGGTGGCCACCCTGCTGGATCCCCGTTACAAGGACAACGTACCGTCCTTAATTCCCTCACTGGAGCGGGATCGTAAGATGCGCGAGTACAAGCGCACGCTGGTAGACGCGCTGCTGGTGGCATTCCCACCTGACAGCGGGCGTACGGTGGAAGCACAAGGCGAAGGCAGAGGAGGAGGAAGAGGTCGCCAACGCAGCCGGGGCACCGGCAGCACCTCAGAAGGCAGGGTTAGCATGGCCGAAATGTGGAAAAGCTTTGTCAGCACGCCACAACAACCAGCACCACCAGCTGAGATGGAACGTCTTAGCAGGAGGCAGCATTTCACCAACATGGTTGAGCAGTATGTGTCCACAGGCCTACACGTACTGGATGACGGGTCTGCCCCCTTTAACTTCTGGGTCTCCAAATTGGGCACATGGCCTGAGCTTGCCGTTTATGCCTTGGAGGTGCTGGCCTGCCCTGCAGCCAGTGTATTATCTGAACGTGTATTTAGCACGGCAGGGGGCGTTATCACAGACAAGCGCAGCCGCCTGTCCAGAGCCAATGTGGACAAGCTCACGTTCATTAAAATGAACCAGGCATGGATCCCACAGGACTTGTCCGTACCTTGTGCAGAATAGACATGTATACCGGTGTTGTGACAAAAACTGTCCGGCCATCGGATTGTGCCCGGCCCGTACTGCGCAGGCGCAGCGCTTGCGCAGTACAGAGGACAAGGAGATTCACAAAATCTCCGAAGATGAACGGCGCCTGCGCTGTGAGTGCAGGTTCAAGCCCCACCATCCAAGAGGACATACGGTAGCACATAGTAACAGGGCCCCTCACGGGCTCGCTTCGATCGCGGCCTTGCTTGGCTCGGCTTGAACCACGGATGGTGTGGCCTTCACCTGAACTCAACACGCAGGCGACGTTAGTCTTGGGAGATTTTTGAAATCCCCTTGTCCTACATACTCAGCAAGCGCAGTACAGGGCGGACACTATTCGACAGGGGACAGAATTCGACACATCACCGGCCTTACCCAGCCATTGTTGTATTTTTGAACCAGTGTTGGCTACCTCGTCCTCCTCCACCGCCGCTTCCACCTACACAGCTACATCCACCGCCACCTCAACCTCCTACTCCATATGGACCTCGTCCTGCTAGGCCAAGATTAAAATTTTTATTTTATTTTTTTGTAGCGCACAGATCCTTTCCCCCTTACCTGCCTTTATGTTGTTGGCTCTTCGCAGGAGGGAGAAAGGCACACCGCACTACCAGCCCGTATCATCCTATATAAAGAGGTTGAGCGGTGTACTTGACGGGCCGTGTCCACAGCCGGAGTCAAAACTCCTCCAGAGGATGATTCTCACCTCTACTGTAGGTAGAGGCAAGTCCTTTAATTGCCAGTAAAGTCAATGTCCACACCAGCTGAAACTCCAACTCTTATTCTCTCATGGCAAAATAAACTGTACTCAGATAGAAAAGGTTAGAGCAAAGAAACAGGACAGCTTAAGGTGTGGAGGAGGTCCAGGCACAAACGTAGCACATTCACTTCACTGCTTAGGTTTCTCAAACAGTTTTTGGCGCACGGTCTCTGCCACAGACATTGAGGTTGGTCTCTGCCACAGACCGGGTGTACAAGGCCCCTGCCACGGGCCTGGAGAACTTTGGTCTCAGCCACAGACCAGGGTGTATAAGGCCCCTGCCACGGGCCGGTTGAATAAGGCCTCTGATACAGTCAAGGTGACCTTGAGCTTCTCCTTCTACGAACCTAGCCCATATCAAGGGGAAGACATCTCTCCAGGGAGTCAACAGACCATTCCTTCACCGTGACTCCCGCATCGGTCCATCAGAATGATCCTCCCTTCCCTGGAACAGGTTCCCCTACACGAGGCGGCTCTGGACTCCAGGCTTTACTCCCGCCCCTAGGCCTCCATACCCAGGGCAGCAAGAACTCCAGGATAGTACCTCACCCCGGGCTAAAGGTGCCCGAGATGGAACAGGAACACATGCACCCAGGCCGAAGGCACCTGGGCGCGGACCCCACTGGACATCAGCCCCCAGGCCAAAGGTCTGCCCCTTTTATATGCTCTCCCGGCATGCACAGCAGGTTCCCCGCCCCGCTGTACTACTGCCAAGAGGGGACACAAAAGGCGCCACCTGTAGGCCGCAGGGAACTGCACACCAATACTGTCCCCCGAGGACAAAATGGTCCATGAATCCTACAGAATTAGGGTATTTGAGCCTATTTACCACTCAAACACTTTCCTTAAATTTAGCACCCCGCTACATTTTTATTTCAAAGTATTGTATTTTCCCACTAGCTTATCCATTAAATTAAATAATTTATTCCAGAAAGGGCGTATTCTGGGGCATTCCCACCATATGTGTGGCATTGTGCCGTTGAGTTTCTGAGGTTCTTAATGACTTCCTGTACCTCTTCTGCTGAAAAGGGGGCCTCCAGCATATTTTTTTATTTTTTAATTTTTTTATGTTCTTTTAAGTTATTTCCTATCCACATTTGTTTGCAGAGCACTTGCCATGTTCTTAACAACATTTTGCTGCCATTTGCAGCCCTCTAGCCCTTTCCATTACTTTTTTAGAGCCTTTTTAGTCGTCAGAAGTCCGGGTCCCCATTGACTTCAATGGGGTCCGGGTCCGGGTTCGGGTTAAAGTTCGGTCCCGAATCCGAACTTTTTTCCGAAGTTCGGCCGAACCCGCCGGACCCGAATATCCAGCTACCCGCTCAACACTACTGGTCACCAAAAACAATTCCGACTGAGGTCCAAATCACAAGTGTGTGCCATGAAAGGTTGTATGCGTCTTCTTTCCTTTTTTGGCTCAAGCTGCAATCTCTGGTGCTTTTCTTACTGTTTCCTCCACACACTCTGGTAATACTCTGTAAATGTAAATGTCAACAAATAGTGTTCCCCCTTGTATCAGATGCCCCTACCAGAGTAATTCATTACATTGGGTGCCCCATCAAACTACCCCCATAAATAGTTGCCACCATCAGGGCACCCTCTTATATCAGGTGTCCCCATCAGAGTGCCCCCTTACATCAGGTATTCCCGTCAAAGTGCCCACTTACATCAGGTGTAATTTGGATCCACTCACTGTCTACCAAGCTGCTGTAAATTGGTCGGGGGGGGGCACTCGCCCTGCACATGGGAGGTATCTTTCGTGCAGAGTACGCTCATCAATGGCCGGGAGCAGACGGGGACCCCGTTCATGTGGGAATTAAACATTAAGGCGGTTCCCCAGATTAGAGATGAGTCTTGTACAGTGTGCAGTAGAAAAATTGACACAGTTCCTCTGTAAGGTTTTTTTCCCCTGTGTCACTACGCACTTATATAGCTAGATGGATGTTGCATTTAGGAGGGACACTGCTGAGCCTGTGCCCTCTCCACCATTTCAGCATACCTCTGCCACCTCACTGCCAGTGACAGAATGTGGTCCCATCATGTACCTAGCATGGACCTCATGCGTGCTCTTAATTAACTCTTTCTTTTCCATACCATGCTGTCAGGCTATGGGTCTCCGTAAAGCAGATTTGGTCTTGGTTGCTGTGGGATTGTATAGGAGAGTTTCCCCTCAAGGGCGGGACTTTTTAGGCATATATTTTGACAACCACTTAGGGGTGTAGTCTGATAAAATTGTTTTATTACAAAAAATAAATAACACATAATATGATAAAGCTTGACATTACAGGCTTGGACAGAATTCACAAAATGGAATTGTCACTGGATCATACAAGGTACATAACATGTAGGGACAAAGTAACCATACAAGTATGTTGACAATATGAACATGTATATAGGACACGCAATTGTATATATATATTAGATCCTACGCGTTACGGAGAAGACTCCTTCTTCAGGGAAGTTCCAATATATGATTACGATTGTAGTCTAAAACAGAAAAGCAGATCTTTACACAACAGCATTCATTATAGGGGACAGAACAGGTGACCCATCAGACAAATGAATGGTAGGTCCAGTAATAGAAGTAGAGGGTTGGGTGGTGGCGTACTTACATAGACATGCATATATCAGGCTTGGGACTTAGATATATTGAACCCAACAAGTCACGTGGGTAAAGAATTGGTGTATGAAAGCCATAAAGAAAAAAGCAATAAAAATCAGGCCCATTGATGGATGGTTGAGGAGTCCAACGCACGAAGGCGTCCGAGGGACAGTCCAGGACCGCGTGCATCTAGAAAGGGGGAACATGGAAAAATGTACCAATAAAATAGGATAGAAAGGGCAAGTTTATACATTTCAACAGGATAGCATCATAGTCTAAATGTCATCAAACCTAAACTTAAACCTCTTTTGTATATGAGGTCAAAAGGTAGTAGGAAACATGTAAAGATACCTATATATATATATATATTAGAGGAAAACATCTTAATTCTAGATGTATTTCTTACCTCACAAAAGGTGCTGTGTATCTTTGGGGGAAGAGAGGATTGAGCAGAGTGTGGAATGTTACATGTGTAGTAAATTCACACGCAGCGTAAGTTTTGTAAGCATGTTCGGATTGGAGAAGTCCAGCCGTATCAGAAAGTGGACTGAGAGATCAGGATCCAAATCCAAATGGAAGGAGATCCCAAGATAACATCATAAGTCCAACAGTGAATGTAGAGAATCACCTCAAAAATCTGTGTGCAAAAAATTATATACACATAGCATCAAGGTAGGGTATACAAAGCATCCCACCTTATGACAAGAGAAGTGATCATGTCTCAAAGTGAAGATAGTAAAAAAAGGGGTTTTCTTCATTACCTGATCGATGTTGTTAACAACGTGCTCTCTCCCCACCAGCCACAGCACTAATGATCAGACACGGAAACAGTCCTTAAATAAGGGCTGTGGTCCAATCAGCCAAGTTCCCAACAGCGTGCGTGGATGTCGTTACCACACACGCTGGAAAGATTTAGACAGCGCAGTCCTCCGGGCGCGCGGCGCACAGCGTCATCCTCGCCCATGACCAAAATGGCCACTCAGGGAGAAGGGCGTCATGCGTCACGCCCCCACCGGCACGCATGCGCGGCTGCCCTCCAGGCCACGTAAAAGAGCAGAGGGACGGATGGAGGTGGACTGACCAATGAACCGTCAGATGGATCGTGTGCCCACGCAGGCGGGGAAAGCCGCAAGTCTAGGCCGGCCCGACATAGGAGGCGGATCAATGGATACAAGTATCCCTGAAATCTGCACCCCAACCAAGGACGGACCGGCCCGCGCGTGCCGGGACTACCCCCCAGAGAGCCGAAAGTGTGGACCCCCCACCCGCCATTCTACACAAACCTCCTAATTGTTGATATTGGTTGCTGTGGGAGACCGGCTATTGGGGAGGGTGCCAGATCACCGACCCCCTTGCTACCAGAAGACCTGTCACCTACATCAGGTACTACGCTTCATGACTGGCTGCAATTTACCTTGCACTAGTTCTTGGTTAAAACTACTAAGAAACCTCTGCACTTAATGTAAGCAAAAAATCATTCAAAACAAAATCAACTGTTGTAACCACCACAATGTAGAAAGCTAAACACAAACTAAATATCCACAAATATGCATATTCAAATTTGACAACTTAAAATTGTGCAAAAAACCTTATAAAAGTGCTTAAAGCGGAGTTCCACCCAAAAGTGGAACTTCCACTCATTTGTCTCCTCCCCCCTCTCAATGCCACATTTGGCACCTTTCGGGGGGGGGGGGGAGCGGATCCTTTTGGCAGGTATCCTTTTTCCCCACTTCCAGGAGACCGTGGACTCCCTCATCCTCCCTCTTCCTTTCCCCGCCACAGGGCCAGTAGGCAAAGTGCAGCGCTGCCTCACGCATGCGCAGTAGGGACCCGGCGTGAAGCCGTAACGCTGCATTGCCGGGTTCCCTTACCCACAATCAGGGCCGGATTAACATAGGGGCTATTGGAGCTGCAGCTCCAGGCCCCTTCCTCAAGATAGGCCCATTTGCCCAAAAAAAAAAAAAAAAGATCGACTTCGAGGATTGTAGCTCGGCCACAGAGACCCCATATTTGGGGGGTATGTAGCTGAAGATCCACCCCACCACTGGTCAAAATATGGGGCTGCTATCATTTATGGTTCCAGAGATACAAGGATGCTTGCGCAGCCTGTCAGAAGCTATATACAGAACGGCCAGTTTAAATACAAGCTGACACACTCTGCAGCAGAGAGGATGAGCTCACAGTACTTATAATAATTATTTGTATGTTACTAAGACTGCTTTCACACTATGCCGCCCTGAGCGTTGGCAGTAAAATAGCGGTAAAACGCTGCTATTTTACCGTCGGATTTGCGGCACATTTCGGCCGCTAGCGGGGCGCTTTTAACCCCCGCTAGCGACCGAGAAAGGGTAAAAACCGCCCGAGATGCGCCGCTACAGCGGCGTATTGCCGGCATACAGCGGTGCTGCCCATTGATTTCAATGGGCAGGAGCGCATTAGGAGCGGTGAGTTCAGCGCTCCCAATGCACTCTAAAGAAGTTGCTGGCAGGACTTTTTCTGACGCCCTGCTAGCGCACCGCTCCAGTGTGAAAGCTCTCGGGCTTTCACACTGGAGTGAATAGAGCAGCTGTTTAAGGGCAGATTGCAGGAGCTATTTTTAACGCTATAGCGCCTGCAAAACGCCCTCAGTGTGAAAGGGGTCTTATAGTAATTAACCCCTTGCCACCCAGGCCAATTCTGACACTTCTCTCCTACATGTAAAAATCCTCATTTGTTTTTTGCTAGAAAATTACTCAGAACCCTCAAACATTATATATATTGTTTTAGCAGACACCCTATGGAATAAAATGGTGGTCTTTGCAACTTTTTATGTTACACGGTATTTGCGCAGCAATTTTTCAAACGTGTTTTTTTGAAAAGAGACTGTTTCATTCCTAAAAAAACAAACAAACACTAAAGTTATCACGATTTTTTTTTTTGTATACTAAGCGATGCTTTAAATTTTTTTACAGGTTACATGTTTAGAGTTACAGAGGAGGTCTAGTGTTAGAATTATTGTTCTCGCTCTAACGATCGTGGCGTATGTAACCTGTGTGTATCTGGCTCTGATACTAGCCAGGGCCTACCCAGCCACTGACTAGTATCTCTCCCCAGCCTGTCCCCACACACCCTCTCACCTGCTGACCTGTGGATGGGGGAATCACTCCTGCAGTGTTATTGTGTTCTGCCTGTGAATACAATGATTAGTGTTGCTAACTATAGCTGGCAGCACTGATTGTTTTGGGAAAAACCTGACAGGCTGGTTGTACTTAAGTCAGATAATTGATTGACTTGTGTAAAACCAGCTAGCCCATACATAGATCGACTATGGCTGGTCTCTGCTTAATTGGCGTAATTTCAATCCATGTATGGCTCGCTTAACCACTACGCAGTCCCTAAACATCCTTCCACAAACCTTTACATTTTTCCTTCCCAGATTCCCTTCATCCTCCTCACCTGTACATACTCTCCACACTTCTCTCCTGTACATACTGCTCACTGTCATACCCTCCACACTTCTCTCCTGTACATAGTTCCCACTGTCATACCCTACACACTCCTCTCCTGTACATAGTGCCCGCTGTCATACACTTCTCTCCTGTACATAGTGCCCACTGTCGTACTCTCCACACTCCTCTCCTGTACATACAGCTCACTGTCATACCCTCCACACTCCTCTCCTATACATAGTGCCCACTGTCATACCCTCCACACTCCTCTCCTATACATAGTGCCCACCATCATACCCTCCACACTCCTCTCCTGTACATACTGCTCACTGTCTTACCCTCCACACTCATCTCATGTACATACTGCTCAGAATTATACCGTCCACACTCCTCTCCTGTACATACTGCCCACTTTCATAACCTCCTCTATTGTACATAGTGCCGGCTGTCATACCCTCCACACTCCTCTCCATGCTGCTCGCTCTCATACCCTCCACATTCCTTTCCTGTACATACTGCCTATTGTCATACCCTCCTCACTCCTCTCCTGTACATACTGCCCACTGTCATTCCCTCCACACACACGTAATGTACATACTGCTCAGTATCATACCATCTACACTCCTCTCCTGTACATACTGCTCACTGTCATAAACTCCTCTATTGTACATAGTGTCGACTGTCATACCCTCCACACTCCTCTCCTGTGCATACTGCCCACTATCATACCCTCCACACTCCTCTCCTGTACATACTGCCCCCATTATATCCTCCACACTCCTCTCCTGTACATACTGTAACCTAACCTTACCCTTCACACTCCTCTCCTGTACATACTGCCAACTATCTTTCTCTCCACATTTCTCTCCCGTACATACTGCCCGCATCATACCCTCCACATTCCTTTCCTGTACATACTGCCCACTGTCATACTCTCCACACTGCTCTTCTGTACATACTGCCCACTTTCATACCCTCCACACTGCCCTTCTGTACATACTGCCCACTTTCATACCCTCCACACTCCTCTCCGGTACATACCACCCTCTGTCATACCCCCCACACTCCTCTGCTGTGCATGCTGCCCACTGTCATACCCTCCACACTCCTCTCCTGTACATAGTGCCCACTGTTAGACCCTCCACATTCCTCTCCATTACCTGCACATACTTCCCAGTTTTATACCGTCCATACTCCTCCCCTAAGCCTCTTACCCACAAAAAAACAGTTATTTAAAATTATACTGAATATCCTCAATGTTACCAGCTCTACAATGAGCACAATTTTGTTAGTTCAACTAAAGGAAATCCTCTCAGTCCTCATATTTGTTCTGCCCCATTATTAGTACTCATTTCGTTTTGTGATTACTATTGTGACGTATAGAGGAACACAGGGGATCTCAGCTACTCTAAATATAGCACTGGTGAAAAAAGTGCCCCTTAAAAATATTTTTGAAATGTTGGCAACTATGCAATTAGGCACTGACCAAGGGCCACCGGGTCAGTAGGTGGCCCCATGAGAGGCACCTGGGAACCTGTGATAAAAAAAGCGGTAGTAAACTTTGCTAACATTACTACTTTTAGAGGCCCTGAGGTAGGTTTTGCTATAGTGTACAAATATGTACAGCATATTAGCACATTAGGGAACATTTAAATTGTCAGACTGAGCCCTCCAGTGCTGCACTGTGATCAATCCGGCGGGTCCTGGGCGCTTCCATTTTCACCCGGTCTTCCTTCTGGGCTCTGTGCCTTCGGTCACTTGCCTTGGCTGATCTCTCTCTCTCTCTCTCAACAAAAAATTGTTTGCATATTTATAAAAGGCCCACCAAAATCCTCAGCACCAGGCCCATGATGTTCTTAATTTGGCCCTGCCCGAATGGCGACAGCAGCACCTGACCAGCCGATGGAAACATCAGCTGCGGTGCCGACAAGGCTGGACTCCAGGACAGGTAAGTGTCCTTTTATTAAAAATCAGCAGCTGCAGTATGTGTAGCTGCTGGCTTTTAATTTTTGCAGGGGTGGGCGGACCTCCTCGTTAAGTGCATAAATAAATGCATCTATATACAAATAAAGTGAAATATTAAAAAACACAAACATTGCAAAAATTCATAAACAAACTCAATATGTAAGCAAATCTACACCCGCACTAAGAGCCCTTTCACACCAAGCCGCCCATAGCGTCGGCAGTAAAATAGCGGTAAAACACTGCTATTTTACCGTCGGATTTGCGGCGCATTTCGGCCGCTAGCGGGGCGCTTTTAACCCCCGCTAGCGACTGAGAAAGGGTTAAAACCGCCCGCAATGCGCCACTACAGGGGCGTATTGCCGGCGGTACGGCGGCGCTGCCCATTAATTTCAATGGCCAGGAGCGCATTAGGAGTGGTGAGTTCACCGCTCCTAATGCGCTCCAAAGAAGCTGCTGGCAGGACTTCTTCTGATGCCCTGCCAGCGCACCGCTCATGTGTGAAAGCCCTCTGGCTTTCACACTGGAGTGAATGGAACAGCTGTTTATGGGCGGATTGCAGGCGCTATTTTTAACGCTATAGTGTCTGCAAAACGCCCTCAGTGTGAAAGGGGTCTTAACCAAAAGTTTAGTGAACAGTGCAATAAATTAAAAAGTCCAAAAACAGTTCATCTGGATATCTGATTTGATGCGGATCTCCCATTGTCTGTTTCTAACTACTTCAGTGCACCTTCACCAGACCATTGAGCACACAAGTTGTTTGCCAAAGGTTGAGGCCACACATTATAGGCCCAAACACGATCTATATCACGCCTCTGGCAACGTCGCAACAATCAGCCTGGCTCCAATATCATCAAAGATGCGCCGCAAAATGCAGATCAATTGCATTTGCCACACGATGTACATCTAACATAAGCTCATGCAAAGACAAAGACTCCCATAGTGCATGAACCCATATACATTTTCTTCAAAAACAGATTGTACACCAATACAATTTGTTTTCAACATCAAGCATGTAGCAAGTGGTGAACAAATCGCATCCCACTCTAGGCCATGGCAGTGTGCGCTGACATCACTGCCCAAGCTCCGGCCTACGTGTTTTACCCAATAGCATCCTAAGGGGAATGGCTGCAATGTACCTTGCACTAGTTCTTGGTTACCCATAGCAATGACACTACTCCTCAAGCTGGTCTTGCTGAGTACACCTTTCGTAGTAGTTTGCTTCATACCCCACATGTGCTATTACTGGCCCTATTTCTTTCATACGCCAGCAACCATCATGCACCCCTTTAAATTACTTCAGACCAGGCTTAGAAAAGTTGATACAACTTTACTGTAATATTTTGAGGTATAGTTCAACATGAACTTCAATTAATTTCAATGGAAAATCCCCTAACTAACTCGACCAAACTGCTCAGGCATACCTCAGCAAGGTGGTAGTCCATGATTGATGTTTCCACAACGCTTGGCAGATCTCTGGCTTCCTGGTGTCCTCTGATGAACTGAAGGGCACAACATTCCCTCTCATTGCCCCATGACAGTCATAGCAACTAACAAACTGTAGGCAACCTGCCTACAAGTTAAGGGGGTTGTAAGTGTAGCGGAGCCTCACTCTCCCTCTCTGGTTTTCTCGTTTGATTGGCTTGTGTCTAGGGGTACCTGGGAGAGGAGAGTGCAGGAACACTACGCCAAGCTCTCCCCTCGTATGTGTATGAGGGTTGAGCAGAGTTACTTGAATTACCTCCGGGTCTGTTCACTGCATACAAAGCCTCCAGCTGTTCCGTGGAGATGTGTCTGCCAATAACATAGAGCCCCACACCAATCGAAAGTCCAACACTCCTTTATTTCTCTACTTTCAGGGTGAACACAATCAGTTGAACTTTCAGTAACAGACAGACAGGGGTGTGGGTACGAGTAGGCCCAGGCACAACTGAGCTCTCCTATTCCTTTGCTAGCGAATAGGCCTGGCGCACGGTCTCTGCCACCGACCGTGAGTTTTGGTCGCTGACACCGAACGGATGAACCGTTGAGGCCCCTGCCACAGGCCTAATAGCAGGTCTCTGCCACTGACCTGAGTTGAATAGTTGGACCGCTGCCACCGGTCATTGAACATGAACCACCTTCCTCTCTGAACTTGGCCCCTGTTTGGGAAAGATATCCCTCCGGGCGGTCTCCAGAGGTTCACCCGGCACTGGCAATCTGCTGCACCTGGTCTTCGGATAAGTCCCTCCTCCGGTCCCTTACGCCTCTGGATTCAGGTGCCCCACTCCTGGGGCCCCCTGGGACAATCCCTCCCTCGCGGGACCCAGCAGAAGGTACTGGGCCCCAGGCCTCCAGCTAAGTACCTCACCCCAGACTGAAGGTGTCTGGGATGGAACACGAACTCCAGGTGTCCAGGCCTAGGCCGCCTGGACACCGACCGCGAACAGCAGCCCTCAGGCTGAAGGTGCCTGGGACTCGAACCTCGTGGCCAAGATGTCCGCCCCCATTATACCCTCTCCCAGCAAGCACAGCGGGTTCCCCGCCCCGCCGTACAACTGCTGCGAGAGGTCACAAATGGTACGGCACTGCAGCGATGGTTCAACCCCGGCCCAAAGTGACAGCGCCACCTGCCGGGCCACAGGGAACTATGCATCACTGGTGTCTTCACCAGTTTTAAAAGTATATACCCGCTACACTCTCCCCCCAGTTATTGGACACTGGTCCCCAGTGTCTGGAGCAACCTATGCCCAAAGGGGCCATCATAGCCTGATCCAGAAACCGACTAACAATTAAAAAAAAAATACAAAAGTTTTGAAAACTAACCAAACAGTTGTGCCTGAACCTGAAATGAAAGGGGAGGGAAGGAAAACAAACAACACATAACAACATTATTTGAAACACACCACTGCACCACCGATGTTAGTGTGTTCCATAGCTGGCGCGCAGGGGGGAATGATTGGTGGGTTGGGCGCATCTCGCCTGGTCTTACGGCCTGGTTGATGGCGCCTTCCCTCCTCTCTCCCCCACTTGCATGTGTCAGTGTGACGTTGGGGGCGTGGTTATGGCGGCACTTCCCATATAAGCCTCTCCCTTTGCTGGGCCCTACACTCAGGATCACACACATCACTTCTCAGTTTGGAACAGCACTCACACTGCATAACTTGCTCTCTTCACTTTGCAACAGGTATTTTCTTTTCTCCTCAATATTCACACACTATCAGGCTTTTTTATCTGTATGCCTTTTCCACTTTGCAACAGGTATCTTCTTCTCTTCCCAATATTCACTCTCTATTTGGCTTTCCTATCTTTAATCCCTTTTATTGCTCCCTTTTTTTATTTTTATTTTTTCTCAGCCTTTTCTCTGTTTCTTTTTCTCCCTTTTTCTTTTCTTTCCCTGCCTAATTAATGTCCTCTCACCTCACACTACCCTCCCCCACACCCTCTTTTTCACATACAGATACACACAGCTTTTAGTGTTACAACATTTTTTCAGTGTGACAGTTTTTAATTTTTTTCTTTTTTTCACAGAGGTCCCCACATTTGGGGTTACCCTACATAGCTTACAACCACTTTGAATTTTATTTTTCCACCCTCACGGGGCGTTGTCAGTATGGGTCGTTGTCGCCCTGCCATGCCTCCCCAGCTCCCGGTTGTGACGCCCCCTGGCTGGTCCGTGACTCTCGTGGACGCACCACCCCCATGCAGACGCATCCGTAAGTTCTGTGGGTTAAATGTATGGGTGGGGGATTTTTCTCCTATTCTATGTTTGCCCACCAGCTCTGTAGCATTCTTTTAGATCATTAAAATGTATCTGTCTTTTTCATCCCCAGATGATCACTTCGGTTTTTGCTCCTGATGAGCGGCCCGCAAGGCCCGAAATGCATAGAGCTAATATCTACCGATAAGTGTATATACCCATCAACCTTTATGGACGTTCCTTCCAATATATACCAAATCCCCCCCTGCTTATGTCTCCTTTTTTTTTTTTTTTTTATGTTTTAGTGGATTACTAAGTTGCATAGGTAGCGACTGCAATGTCTGGAAGATATGTACTGTGTATCTGCAAATATATGAAATATCCTTGATGGAATATTTATTTACTATTGTGCAATATCTGGTTCGGATGAAATATAAAAAAGTATTGATATATAGCAAAATGCATAAAATTTAAATATGAAATTGTATTGCGATTTGAACCAATTAAAAGCTGTCCTCCATCAAAGTTATCTCTTTGTGTCCGTGTGCCTCATAAAAAGTCCCGCCCTCTACTTTCCTTTTTGAATACTAAACCCGGGATGGAGGAGGGGATCTGAACGGCCCCTGAACCTCATTTAAAGTCCCAAAAAAACCCTTCTTTTTTTCCCCTTTTTTATCAATTATTTGAAACACATGTTCACATCAACATTCCTTCCCACCCATCCTGACTAAGATCCACCCCATTCTCAGTGGTATTGATGAGATGTTCTCCTGCAGAGGGGAAAATAAACGTTAAACACACATATCCCTGACACATATGTTTGTGTAAGAACGAAAGAACCTCTCCGCAGAGAAATCCTTTCTTTCTATAAGTGTGTGAGTGAACAGTGAATATCGGTGCGCAACACTGCCACCTGGTGACAGTGCCGCGGTAACTGCACTGGTTGAAGATCTTCTCTTTTTTTTTTTTCTTGCGGCTCTAACTACCCCAAAGTCCATAATCACTTTGTGGGATGGAAGAATGAAGAACAAACAACGGCAACAGTCCTTCAATTCCTCCAGAGAGCACAAACACCCATCAACATGGGCACAGTCACTGGGTTTTCCCGGGAAACAACCCCGGAAAGTTCAGCAGCAACAAGGCAAAGCAAGAACGGAGTCCCTTTTTTTTTTCTCCTACAAATAGAACTTTGGGTGCGGCAAGACGAGGGGTTTCAAGTGCTGGTCCATTGTCTCTACATGGTATTCGACATCCTCCCCCTCTTTGCACCGAATTAACACCTTGTCTGCGTGGATGTGCCGACCCAGCATCCATTCTGACTTGCAGTCCTTGAACCGTTGAGAGGCTTTAGGGGAACACGCGAGGTACCTGCGGGCATGTGGGACCTGAAGGTGCGTCCACACAAAATCATTGTACCAGCGTTCCTGGCAGACTTCCACTTCATATAGAAGCTCCTTAGGTAAGTATGGGTACTCCCACCCATACTCGTTAGCAACCTTTTGGCCAAAGAGGCACTGTAGTCTCGCCAGCGGAGGCATAGTGGCCCGGTCTCCCTCACCCGGATGGACGATGGCGTCCAGGTGACGAGGTGCCTTGATCACCTCCATTCTAGGCATAGGCGCCCGCAGCAACAGTCTCTTTTCCCCGGTGCCAGATGCAGGAGGCACCGGAGGTAGAAGGGCAGACTGGGGACGGGATCCCTCCTCAGGCGCTGGTGCCTCCACCCGGGGTGTACTATCCCCTGTAGACATGGGTGGATCCCCGACTCTGCGGGACGAGGAGAGAGGCATCTTGTCCCAGCCCTTCTTTGCGAAAAGTTCATCTATGATGACGTCGTCTCCCGGATCGGAGAGCGACTCTAGGTCGGAGGTGTCACACTCCTCCGCGGGCTGGTAACCTGTAGTAGAGACTGAATTGCTACCCCCCCGCGGGCACACAGGGCCGTGAATCCCCGACACCTCCGCCCCAACACCAAGTCCCTCCGCCCGGCTTACCTCGGCCCAAAGTAGAGAAGGGATGTCAGGGACTCTTCCGAACGGATCCATCTGGGGCGGGCGTAGGCAAGCAGGGTGATCCACCGCAACCGCTGGACGGAGCAACCAAGCCGGTCTTCTTCTTTGGCGTTGGACGCTGGGAAACAGTAGTGACCGAGTCGGCATCCTCGGATTTCTCCCGTACCTCCCCTGCGGTCGCTGCAGTGCGCACAGGGATGGCTGTAAAAGCAGCGATTCCTCCTTCTTGAGTGGTGTGGCCTGTTGTGCGGTTGAGGTGAATGGTTCTGGGTTTCTTAATAGGTGGTTCCACCTCAAATAGGAACTCTCTGCAGGCCTCGCAGCGCCCGAATGGCTTCAGCTGACACACCAGTCCCGAACAGCCGGGACAAATCAAACCCAGGGCCTCAACGTCCATGCATGTGTACAGGGCGAAACGTCCCCGGGGCTTTAGCCGAATCCCCGTATCCGTTATAGGAGCAGCAGTAGTCAGACTCGTGGTAGTAGGATGAATAGGAATCCATGATGCATTGGTGAACATGGCGACTCTCTGCTGATCCATTGCGCACTGCATTGTTGGTGCCAAAGTCCCCACGTGTAGTCCTTCACACGATTGGACTCCTCCCCTCTTGCACTCCAGTTCGCGGGCTTTCTCCTTCCCTGGGTCACGCCCACGAACTGAGCAGGGAGGGTGTGCCTCGTAGCGCAGTGGCCAATATGGCCGACCTACTCGGAACTCTTTCGGCAGACACTTTCAAATTCCAACAACTCCAGCTCCATTGTAGCACGAACACATCCCGGACCAGAGCCCCCACGTGTAGCGGAGCCTCACTCTCCCTCTTGGGTTTTCTCGTTTGATTGGCTTGTGTCTAGGGGTACCAGGGAGAGGAGAGTGCAGGAACACTACGCCAAGCTCTCCCCTTGTATGTGTATGAGGGTTGAGCAGAGTTACTTGAATTACCTCCGGGTCTGTTCACTGCATACGAAGCCTCCAGCTGTTCCGTGGAGATATGTCTGCCAATAACATAGAGCCCCACACCAATCGAAAGTCCAACACTCCTTTATTTCTCTACTTTCAGGGTGAACACAATCAGTTGAACTTTCAGTAACAGACAGACAGGGGTGTGGGTACGAGTAGGCCCAGGCACAACTGAGCTCTCCTATTCCTTTTCTAGCAAATAGGCCTGGCGCACGGTCTCTGCCACCGACCGTGAGTTTTGGTCGCTGCCACCGATCGGATGAACCGTTGAGGCCCCTGCCACAGGCCTAATAGCAGGTCTCTGCCACTGACCTGAGTTGAATAGTTGGACCGCTGCCACTGGTCATTGAACATGAACCACCTTCCTCTCTGAACTTGGCCCCTGTTCGGGAAAGATATCCCTCCGGGCGGTCTCCAGAGGTTCACCCGGCACTGGCAATCTGCTGCACCAGGTCTTCGGATGAGTCCCTCCTCCGGTCCCTTACGCCTCTGGATTCGGGTGCCCCACTCCCGGGGCCCCCTGGGACAATCCCTCCCTCGCGGGACCCAGCGGAAGGTACTGGGCCCCAGGCCTCCAGCTAAGTACCTCACCCCAGACTGAAGGTGTCTGGGATGGAACACGAACTCCAGGTGTCCAGGCCTAGGCCGCCTAGACACCGACCGCGAACAGCAGCCCTCAGGCTGAAGGTGCCTGGGACTTGAACCTTGTGGCCAAGATGTCCGCCCCCTTTATACCCCCTCCCAGCAAGCATGGCGGGTTCCCCGCCCCGCCGTACAACCGCTGCGAGAGGTCACAAAGGGTACGGCACTGCAGCGATGGTTCAACCCCGGCCCAACGTGACAGCGCCACCTGCTGGGCCGCAGGGAACTATGCATCACTGATGTCTTCACCAGTTTTAAAAGTATATACCCGCTACATAAGGGTTAAAAAAAAAAAATTAAATAACAAACATACTATACTTCCCTCCACTGTGCAGTTCGTTTTGCATAGAGTAGCCCCGATCCTCGTCTTCTGGGGTCCCTCAGCGGCTGTCTCGGCTCCTCCCCGCCCCCCAGCGTGCAGCGTTATTGATTTAAATGACAGCAGCGGGAGCCAATGCCTGCGCTGCTATCAATCTCCAATGAAGAGCCGCCTCAAGCTGGGGGAAAGCATCGTGGGATCGCGCCCATGGAATTTCGTGGCTCAGTTAAGTAAAACGGGGGGGGGGCTGGGGGGGCCCGAGAGTGCAAGGTGTTTTTTCACCTTAATGCATAAGATGCATTAAGGTGAAAAAACACGAAGCTTTACAAACCCTTTAAGCTATCTCACCACATCTGAATCAGTTATAGAGATCAAACTTTCAGTGCTTATATTGCGTAAACAGAACAACAAGCAACTGTGACAGCTTATTCCCAGTCCATAACATAACATTCTTACTGAAAAATGTTCAATTACGGCAACATGTTATAGAATAAGGGATACTTATTAAAAGCTGAGATAATAGGTTTGACCAGGAGCTTAAATTCCTTCATGACATTCTGTCATGAATCAAAACCGGAGGTTGCCATTGAGCAGTTTTTATTGCTGTAAAAAATCCAACATGTTTCTGGTAATGCCGCATACACATGATCGGAATTTCCGACAACAAATGTTCGTTGTGAGCTTTTTGTCGGAAATTTCAACTGAGTGTAGGCTCCATCGAACATTTGCTGTTGAAATTTCCGACAACAAAAATTTGAGAGCTGGTTCTCAAATTTTTCGACAACAAAATCCGTTCACGTAAATTCCGATCGTGTGTGGACAATTCCGACGCACAAAATTCCATGCATGCTCTGAATCAAGTACGAGACAGAAGCGCTCGGTCTGGTAAAACTAGCGTTCGTAATGGAGATAGCACATTCGTCACACTGTAACGGACTGAAAAGCACGAGGCTGAAAAGCACGAATCGTCTCTCACCAAACTTCTACTAACACGACTGGTATTGAACTTCCCTTTAATAGTGCTGTCGTACGTGTTGTACATCATCGCGTTCATGGGGTTCGGAATTTCCAACAACATTTGTGTGACCGTGTGTATGCAAGACAAGTTTGAGCCAACATCCGTCTGAAAAAAATCCACGGTTTTGTTGTCGGAATTTCCGATCGTCTGTACGCGGCATAAGAGTGATGTTGTTCTTACATTGTTACAAGCCCCTTAACAGTATCCATTCTGGATAACTGTCAACTCTCCCAGATTTCCAGGGCCTGTCCTGTGTGTTGAAGATGTATCAGTAGAAATCTCATGTCATCACATAATCTCTGTTCTCAGCTGTATAAGGAGCTTGGAGAGGTGGTGGTAAAGAAACAGCAGCACACTGAACTTCGCCAGTGCAGGGGGAGTGTGTCAGGACAAGTCTTTGCCATTGGAGCCAGATAACTGACCACGCTGGGAAAGATGTGCTCTTATGCCAGGGCTCCTCAACCGCTCTGTTCCCCCTGCTATGTATCCCGGGCTCCGCTGGCTCATCTGCAGGCCCGGCATAGCGTGTGCCGCCAGGTAGAGAAGTGGGGGGGGGGGGGAGAAGAGCGGACACACATCCGCTCTCCTCTCCTTCTGACGTCATTTCCGGGTGCCCGTTGACAGTTTCCCCGGCCATCAAGGCTCGGAAAGAATGTAATGCAGTTCGGTGTGCATTGCATTACATTAATTGGAGCACAGGGGAAACATGCAGGGTCTTTTGGTCCCCGGATGTCTTATCAAAGACCTGTCACCACAAAAAAAAAAATCATCACATAGGGGAATTTCTGTCCCCTATGTGATGGAAAAAAATAGTAAAGTAAAAAAATAAATAAAACATTTTAATTGTAAATTTTTTTAATTACACCCAAGCACATAAAATCCCCATATAAAAAAATTGAGGCCCCCCACCCCCACATATATGAATGTAGCGAGGTCTCTAAATTTAGGTGGGGTACACCTGGGTGGTAGTATGATCCAGGTGTGTAAAGCATGGGAGTAATTGGACCATTTGTATTCGTGGAGGATTGGGCGGTGTAATAGTCTCCTTGGCCTGTGGGTGGCAGGTGCTCGCAGGCTCGAGGTAGATTTGCCGCCATAGTGCTGTCCTTTTTGTCCCTTCTCGGAGATGGTACGGCGAGGGCGGGGAACCTGCCGTGACGTCAATGGAGGGGATAAAAGGGGGAGACGCCCTGGTCACGAGGTCTTGCTCTTTTGGAGGTCCTTCATCACGCGCCCAGGCACCTCAGGCCTGGGTGGGGGCGGTTCTGAATTCCAGCTCGGGTGCCCTAGGCCTGACCGGAATGGAGTTGGAGTCCATCCCAGGCACCTTCAGCCTGGGGTGAGGTACTAAACCAGGAGGCCTGGGGCCCAGTGACTTCGACTGGGTCCCGCGAGGGTGGAGAAGTCCGAGGGTCCCTGAAGTGGATGGGGCCCATGTCTGAGGCAAGGAGGCCGGGGAGGTTACCCATTCGGAGAGTCTGGAGCAGCATCAACCCAGTGACGGATGGGCCTCTGGTAACTTCCTTGGAGGGACATCTTCCCCTGACAGGGGCCACAACGCAGCGAAGGTACTCCTATCTACGTTCTCCTGAGTCGCTGGTAGAGACTCTCAAGTTCTAAGTTCTCTCTAGCCAAGGCTATAGTAACCGCTGGTGAAACCACAGTGGTTTAGCTTACAATCAGGATAGTGCCTCGACCTGCTCATCCCACCGTATCAAATTGTTATTGGGTCTCAACCAGTTGGCTACTGAAGCATTGTTTATTGTAAGTTATGCAATAAAACAAGAGTTGGACTGTGATCGGTGTGTGGAACTCTGGTTAATGGGAGCAAAGGGAAGTGCTGGCATGGCAGGACTTGATCCTTGACTAAGACACACAGGCCCGAGGAAAATATCTGATACTGGCCTTCACCTCACCCACAGTTATGGGGAGGACATGGGCCGTAGCGCATCTCACCCTGTCGTGTGTGATACCCCTAGAAGAAAGAGATGGGGTGAGGCCGCTACATGAACGTACAAACATAAATGCATGCGGTGGGGCGCCTATGCCTGAAGACGACGATTGTGATACACATGTTACATATCGCCGATCACGCCGGAATGAGAGCAATAATTCTAGCACCAGACCAGAAAGAGATTCTGTAGAGAAGTGTCTTTTATACACATAATGAGTTGTTGTTAGGAGTACCTTCTTATATTGACAGGACTGATCTGAGTACTGTATGAGCACATGCTGTAGCCAGTCTGTGATAGTTGGTTGATATGGGATCAAATACTTATTTTTTTCACTGAACGGCAACTCAATTTATAACATTTTATATTGTGTTTTTTCTGGATTTCTGGTTGATATTCTGTCGCTATCACTTAAAATACACCTATGATATAAATTATAGACCCTTCATTTATTTGTAAGTGGCCAAACTTACAGAATCTGCAGGGGATCAAATAAATATTTTCCCCGCTGTATATTTATTTTTTGCCTACCATTTCTGTTTTAAACGGAATGGGTTGTTTTACAAATGTGAGGATTTACACATACTGTGACAGCAGGAAGGTAAAGTCACCTGGTTGCATCCAGGGGGGTAGGTATATTTCTCCCAGATTCAGGCTTTATGCCGACTTATACAACTAGGGAGAGAGTTGATGAAGCCCAGCTGAGGCTAGTGGGCTCATGGATGATTCATACCTCTAGGGAGAGTGCTGGGCGTCGTGCAGGCAGGGAGTTGATGAGACCAGCTGAAGCTTGTCAGCTCGTTTAAGGCCTCTATAAAAACTCCCAGCTTCATTAGGTGTTTGCTCATGCCTGGAACCAGACCTGTGTGGACTGTCTAGGGAGAGTGAACCCCTGTGCGGTGAGACAAAGCCCGTGTGGCTATTTGTTTGGACATTTACTAAACCAGGGACTTAGGGACTAGGACAGCACCAGGCTGATCCCAGTTGTTAGTTCGGAAACCTGCATGTTTAGTCAGAGGTCAAGCTGACCAGGGTTTATTTTGTTTATGTTTCTTTTTTCTTTGCTGTGTTTTTTGTCACTGTAAATAGAGAAATAAACCGCACCTTTTTGATCTTGAAAACCACAACCTCCGTCTGCTGGGCCTGTTTTTGTGTGGGGAGCCCATCCAGGGGATCACACACACCCGCTGCCGAGCTAACCCCCTCACAGTTGGTGGAGAACCAGTGGCAGTTTTTTTTTAAGCCAGCATGGAGGAGATACTGAAACAGCTGGCTCTAGCAAATGCCAATCAACAGCAGACAAATGCAGGTTTGCAAAAGAGCCTTGCAGCTCAACAACAGAGCTTCACAGCCCAGCAGCAAGCTTATCAACAGAGCCTTGCAGCCCAGCAGCAATCTGAGGCCCGCTTCATAGACCTGTTACAGAAGCAAGAGCAGAGACTACAACAAATGGAAGCAGTAATGCAGCAACGTCCGCAGACCAGTGAGGAAAGCCGTCCCACTAATACCGCGTCCTTTGGGGTGAGTCGTTTATTGACAAAAATGACTGGAGAGGATGATCCAGAGGTATTTTTGACCACATTTGAAAGGACTGCTGAAAGAGAAAAGTGGCCTGAGGAGCAGTGGGCTGGACTGGTGGCTCCTCTGTTAACTGGTGAATCGCAGAAGGCTTACTATGACCTAGAGCCTGACCAAGCAAAAGACTATGTGATGCTAAAAGCTGAAATATTGGCAAGGCTGGGTGTCACCCTGGCTGTCCAGGCTCAGCGTGTGCATAACTGGACTTTCCAGCTTGGAAAACCCCCCAGGTCTCAAATGTATGATCTCATTCACCTGAGCAGGAAGTGGCTACAGCCAGAGACTTTGTCCGCACCAGAGATTGTGGAACGTGTTGTAATCGGTTTTTGAGAGCTCTTCCTACTGCCATCCAAAAGTGGGTAAGCCATGGAGACCCAGAGACGGCCGGTGGTCTTGTGGATCGTGTAGAGAAATACTTGGCTACAGAGAACCTGACGGCCTCTTCCAGAGACTCTCGGACTTTCCACCCTAAGACCAGACCATCCCCAGGGGCGGATAAGAGGATTCCAAGGGGTGAGGGTGGAGAGAGTGAGAGGGTGGGAGCTCTACCCAAAGTTTGGCGAGAACAGCCTGGGAAGTCAGGGGCTCAAGAGGCAGCCAAATGGATTGTTTTCTACCGCTGCCGGCAAGCGGGACATATTGCAGCAAATTGCCCGGTTGTGGAGGAACCCATGCAATGTGACTTTCTGACGGACAGACGTCAGTCGCTGTGTGCGACAGTCGCATGCACTGCCATTCGGGGAACTGAGAAACATTTATGCAAAATGTGTATTAATGGTAGAAATGTTGTGGTATTACTGGATTCAGGTAGCCTTGTGACCCTGATAAAGGCTGAATTAGTTAAAACAGAGGTCTCTGGGAATAGCAAGGTAGCTGTTATTTGTGTGCATGGGGACACCCGAGAGTATCCAGTGACTACAGTGTGTTTCAAGACCCCCAAAGGTACCCTCTCTCATCCAGTGGGGTTAGTATCTCAATTACCGCATGATGCCATTGTGGGAAGGGATTTTCCGAAGTTCTGGGAACTGTGGGATGATCCTGAGCCCCCCACTGGTGCCCCTATGTACCAGGAAGGTGATAGCCAGAACTCCTCTGAGAGTGGTGAGGACTCTCCAGAATTTCTCTTGTCAGTATTGGCAGGCGAGACTCAAGAAACTGGAGAGGAGCCCACCTCCTCAGACGAAAACCTACCGTCTGTGGAGTTTTCTGATCTTGAGGTTCACAGGGAAAATTTTGCCACAGAACAGTTAAAAGACCCCGCCCTAATAAAGGCACGGGAAAACGTAGTGGAAATAGATGGCGAGTTAGTGAACCCAGATAATACCTGCACTTACCCATACTTCAGCGTAGAGAAGGACCTACTGTATCGGGTGGCAAAAAGGGCAGAAGAAACCGTTGAGCAGCTTGTGGTGCCCAAACCTTACAGGAAGTTGGTGTTGGAGTTGGCCCATGGGCACATTCTTGGAGGTCATCTGGGGACAGAGAAAACCCGAGAGAGGGTATTACAGAGATTCTATTGGCCTGGGGTGATGAAGGACATAGAAAATTATTGTTCCTCCTGCCCTGTGTGTCAGAGGTCGGCCCCGATGCCACATTTCCGTAGCCCGCTGGTCCCTCTACCCATCATTGAGGTCCCGTTTGAGAGGATCGCAATGGATTTGGTAGGTCCTATAATCAAGTCCGCTAGGGGGCACCAGTACATATTAGTTATAATGGACTATGCCACCCGTTATCCAGAAGCGATCCCTCTCCGAAATACCTCGGCCAAAACCATAGCCAAAGAGCTATCTCTTGTTTTTAGCCGGGTGGGTATTTGTAAAGAACTGCTTACGGACCAAGGTACACCCTTTATGTCCCGGGTTATGAAAGAGCTGTGTAAATTGTTCAAAGTGACGCAATTGCGTACGTCTGTGTATCACCCCCAAACCGATGGGCTGGTTGAAAGATTCAACAAAACCCTAAAACAAATGTTGAAGAAAGTGGTGGATAGAGATGGAAAGGATTGGGACTGTCTACTTCCTTATTTGATGTTTGCTATTAGGGAGGTGCCCCAATCCTCTACGGGATTCTCCCCCTTTGAGTTACTGTATGGGAGACACCCAAGAGGGCTGTTGGATATTGCCAAGGAAACTTGGGAAAGTGAGAGTTCTCCCCACAGGAGTGTGATTGAGCATGTCGCCCTGATGCAAGATCGAATTGCACAGGTAATGCCCATCGTGAAGGAACATTTGGCCCAAGCGCAGTTGGCACAGCAGAGAGTGTACAACCGTGGAGCCAAGACCCGTACCTTTTCCCCGGGGGATAGGATATTGGTACTTGTCCCTACGGTTGAAAGTAAATTCCTTGCCAAATGGCAAGGCCCCTACGAGATAATGGAAAAAGTGAGCAAAGTGAATTACAAGGTCAGACAACCAGGAAGGCGAAAGCCCGAACAGATCTATCACGTTAATCCGTTGAAAGCCTGGAGGGATAGAGAGTCCCTAGTCGCAGAAACTTGGTCACCAGCTCAAACTGGTTGCGTGATTCCGGAGGTTGGAATAGCAGCCACCTTGTCACAACCCCAACAACAGGAGGTTAAGGAGTTTGTGCTTCGCAACAAGGAGGTGTTCTCTGAGCTGCTGGGACAAACATCTGGGGTAGAGCATGATATTATTACCCCGCCCGGTGAAAGGGTGAAGTTAAAACCCTATCGGATCCCAGAGGCCCGACGGGAGGCAATACGGGAGGAAGTACAGAAAATGCTGAACTTAGGGGTGATAGAGGAGTCCCAAAGTGATTGGTCTAGTCCCATTGTGTTGGTGCCTAAACCGGATGGGGGCTGGCGATTTTGTAACGATTTTCGTCAGTTGAACAAAGTTACAAAATTTGACACCTACCCCATGCCACGTATAGATGAGTTGATCGACCGGCTGGGAACAGCCCGATACATGACGACTCTTGACCTCACAAAAGGGTATTGGCAAATTCCCCTGGCCAAGTCGGCCAAAGAGAAAACCGCATTTGTAACCCCAGACGGGGCGTTCCAATATAAGAGAATGCCGTTCGGGTTACAGAATGCGCCGGCCACATTCCAGCGGAAAATGGACCAGATACTGAGGCCCCATCGGAAGTATGCTGCGGCTTACCTGGATGACGTAATTGTCCATAGCACAGATTGGGCCTCACATCTGCCAAAAGTGCAAGCAGTCCTAGACTCTATCCGGGAAGCGGGGTTTACGGCTAACCCCAAGAAGTGTACCATTGGGCAGGAGGAGGCCAAATATCTTGGGTACACCATTGGCAGGGGAGTAATAAAACCCCAACTCAACAAAGTCGAGGCCATCCAGAGTTGGCCACGTCCCAACAGCAAGAAGCAGGTACGAGCCTTTCTGGGAATCGCGGGTTATTATCGGCGCTTCATTCCCCACTTTGCTTCTAAGGCTGTGCCCCTAACCAACCTGACGAAAGGGAAAGGGTCGGTCATGATTAAATGGACCCCCGAGGCTGAGGCAGCGTTCCAATTCTTGAAACAAGCCTTATGTAGCCAGCCAGTGTTGTACTCACCCGACTTCTCTAAAGACTTTGTCGTACAAAGTGATGCGTCAGATGTGGGGTTAGGAGCAGTATTGTCCCAGGTCTGGAACGGGGAAGAGCACCCAGTCATTTACCTCAGCAGGAAGTTGAAGTCCCATGAGGTAAATTACGCCACGGTTGAAAAGGAGTGTTTAGCGGTGAAGTGGGCTCTAGATTCCCTTCGGTACTATCTGCTAGGTAGGCACTTTGACATGGTTACGGATCACGCTCCGTTAAAGTGGATGGCTCAAAACAAGGAGACAAATAGAAGAGTAAATAGGTGGTTCCTGGCCCTACAGGAATTCAACTTCACAGTAAAGCATCGCCCTGGCGTTCAAATGGGGAATGTGGATGCTTTGTCTCGAGTACATGAATGCCTGATTGCTGGTGTTCCAACCCCAAGGTTAAAACAAGACGGGGGGGTATGTGACAGCAGGAAGGTAAAGTCACCTGGTTGCATCCAGGGGGGTAGGTATATTTCTCCCAGATTCAGGCTTTATGCCGACTTATACAACTAGGGAGAGAGTTGATGAAGCCCAGCTGAGGCTAGTGGGCTCATGGATGATTCATACCTCTAGGGAGAGTGCTGGGCGTCGTGCAGGCAGGGAGTTGATGAGACCAGCTGAAGCTTGTCAGCTCGTTTAAGGCCTCTATAAAAACTCCCAGCTTCATTAGGTGTTTGCTCATAACTGGAACCAGACCTGTGTGGACTGTCTAGGGAGAGTGAACCCCTGTGCGGTGAGACAAAGCCTGTGTGGCTATTTGTTTGGACATTTACTAAACCAGGGACTTAGGGACTAGGACAGCACCAGGCTGATCCCAGTTGTTAGTTAGGAAACCTGCATGTTTAGTCAGAGGTCAAGCTGACCAGGGTTTATTTTGTTTATGTTTCTTTTTTCTTTGCTGTGTTTTTTGTCACTGTAAATAGAGAAATAAACCGCACCTTTTTGATCTTGAAAACCACAACCTCCGTCTGCTGGGCCTGTTTTTGTGTGGGGAGCCCATCCAGGGGATCACACACACCCGCTGCCGAGCTAACCCCCTCACAATACTTTTTGAAAAGATAAAGGATAAGTTTACCTTTCGTAACATGTTACATCAGGGGTGCCCACATGTGGCCTGCGGCGCCCTTTGATGTGGCCTGCCATCTCCTACTCTGGGATGGCGGGGCGGCAAGCCCAAATTGCAGGTTCCTGACCTGCCATCCCCGACCATTAGTGTGAAGAAAGGAGCTTGTGCTAGAGGAAGCAGAGCTGATGCTTCCTGTAAAGTGCCGGTGTTTTATCGAGATGGCATAGCTCCCAACTGGCACGGATTCTGCGGGTTTTTCCCGCATAGCCCCCTCCTTCCGGCAGACCCGCGAGACTTAAATTTTTCCCGCAGAGCAGGAAGGCACAGCAGGAAGTGGAGGAACAAGCGGTGAGGAACGAGCCAGTGGAAGCAGGTAAGACCCCCCCCCCCCCCACGATAGGCGGCGAAAACAGGGAATCATTTTTTTTTAAATGTCCCACGCAGCCCCCCCCCCCCCCCCCGTGCAACAACTTTTTTGTCATGTTAGAATATTGGACTGAATGTCCCGCGGTGGGACTTTTAAAAGTTGGGAGGTATGAGATGGTTCCCATATCGGATAGGGTCTGGCCTCGACTGCGCAGGCGCAGCACATGCGCAATCGGAGCCAATGGAAATCTCCGAGCCTGAACAGCTGTTCGTCAGCTGTAGACGGAGCACGCGCAATCAACACAGCGCTCGCTCCCGATGCTCAGGGCTGGTTATACAGGCCGCTCGCTCTATACAGAAAGGGGCGGATGCTTATGATGCCCGGACCCTATCTGATAGGGGAACCATGTCGATAGAACACCGGCTCCAGTCACAGGCGGAGTGATACCAAATGCACTCCGTCTGTGACAGGAGTGATACAGGAAACATCGACTCTGCTCTCTACTGCAGCCGCATACTTCCTCCAGAGCTCCTGTCACACTGATGCGCATTAATGGCAGGTCGGGAACCCCAGATCTAGGACAGCAGCCACCAGGGATACCCACCAACAGTGCCAGCAGTACCCACCGACAGTGCCAGCAGTACCCAGTACCAGCAGTACCCACCACCAGTGCCAGCAGTACCCACCATTAGTGCCAGCAGTACCCACCAATAGTGTCAGAGTACCCACCAAAAGTGCCAGCAGTAACCACCAACAGTGCCAGTAGTAGCCCCCAATGGTGCCAGCAGTTCTCACCAACAGTGCCAGCAGTTCTCACCAACAGTGCCAGAGTACTCACCAACAGTGCCAGCAGTACCCACCAGCAGTGCCAGCAATACCCACCATCCATCAGGGATACCCACCAGCCATACCATCTACCAGGAATACCCACCAGCAGTGCCAGCAATACCCACCAGCCGTACAATCCACCAGGCATAATCACCAGCCGTACCATCCACCAGGGATACCCGCCATCAGGACCCGCAGCAGTACCAGCCAGCAGGACCTGCAGCAGTAACAGCCAGCAGTACCCACCAGCAGGACCTGCAGCAGTACTCACCAGCAGGACCCGCAGCAGTACCCACCAGCAGGATCCGCAGCAGTACCAGCCATCAGTACCCACCAGCAGTACCAGCCCTGGAGGACAGCCAGCAGCAGCCGCCAGCCATACCCGCCTGGGGGACAGCAGCAGCCGGCGATACCTACAGGAATCCTGAGAAGGAAGTGACAATTGAGGTCAGTTAAGGTGCAGGTAAACCGCAGTGCATCAGTGTGAAAGCAGCCTTCGGCACATTTCACATGATCGGGTCCGCCTGTCTGTTTTCTGGTCGGACCCAATCAGATCCTCCATTCACCTCTATAGAGCAGCAGATTTAGACGGATTTGTGTCCGTTTATACCCGCCTATCTCCAATCCGATCTGCTTAAAAAAACAGAAGAAGATCTGTCCCCTTCTGTCTGGGTGGATCGAATGGGAGGGCCCATAGAGTAGAGCGGGCTGTGTCCGTGTCTGCTCTGCGTGTGCAGAGTGGACACGGACCTGTCATCTGCCTGCTATGCTCATTGTGTCCCATGACCAGTTACCAAGTCGCTAAAGTGGCCAATGAAAAGAAAAGAAAATGCCGCTCCAAACCCAAGGACCTCTAAAGTACATGCCCTATTGCAACAGTGGCCCTCGCTCTTCAAAAGGCTGGGCACCCCTGTGTTACATGCAAGCAGCAGTTTTGACCGCGATCAGGGGGATTTTCTTGTTGTTACAGCCGTGTCATTCATTCACAGTGTTTTTTGTCAATGTGAAAACTACAAGTACTGATAAGCCTCGTACACACAATTTCCATCGGACAAATCTGTGGAATTTTGTGCGAAGGGCGTTGGCCATGAACTTGTTCTGCATACAGACGGCAGAACTTTTTCAGCTAACATACACAAAACTATGTGTTTTTTCTGCTCTTTAGCGCCACCCTTTGGGCAACTACTGCTAATGTTGTCTTATAGTTAGCATTGGTTCGGAGCATGCGTGTTTGTACTTTGGATTTTAGTCCGATGGAAATGCGATCGTCAGGCTTTACACTGACTGTCTGCAAGAATCCTAAATTGCACCCTGCTGATTGCGGGTGCGATGCTTTGGAGGCTCATAGTAAAAAAAAAAACGTTGTTACAACTTTTTGAGATGGGAATCAGGGACACCTATTAGCAAAAGTATTAAGGCATAGGACACACCCCTTGCCACGCCCCTTAAAGAATTGTACAACAAAAAAATGATCAAGTGCTTTTTTTTTTAACCAATACTATTCCTTTATACTGGCTTTTGAAATTTACAAATACAACAGTATAGAAATCGGATGAGAGGTTTAGCATTGGGAAATTTATTTTGAAAGAGAACTATTGCATTTTATATACAACTTTATAGATCAGACCAAAATGAGGGACCAATAAGGAGGAAAGAGGGACATTGTTCCAAATCAGGGACAGTTGGGAGCTATGCTAAGGTGAACTTATCCTTCACCTTTCACTTCCGTCAGCGCTTAGCATTTCAACATGTAATGCCTCATGGCGCCACTGGGTGTCTCTACCTGTCACCCGCTCGCCCAGTCTCGGTTCACAGGCCGCTCCGTCATCTCGCGGGAAGTGTTGAGGCCACTAATGTGAGCGGAAGTCGCTGCTAGTTCTCTTTTCCGGCGGCCATAGTGGACTGTGCGGCTTGGTAAGGATCTCCTGGGCCATTATGGAATTTAATCCGTTGTCATCCTCTCCCGCACGCCTCTATACACGTGTTATTTCTCCGGGAATGGATAGAGGGGTCCTCGGATATGTTATGAGGGAAGCTATTGGCGAAGTAATGTGAATGCCGTGCTTAGAGAATGATCGGAGGGCTCTCTACCCTGTACTAGAGGACTCACCGGGACGTGGAGGCTGCTGGGAGCGCCCTGTGTCCTGGACGGTGTGAGCTGACGGTCAGTGACACGGGGGACCATGTCCTTTGTACCGAAGAGCTGACAATCGGATCACCGGTGGGGCTCCTGGACACAAGGCGCTACTGTCTGTAGGACTCTATTGGGAGGGAAATGTTTGCATGTGGGGTCTCCTCATACACGCTTCTGTAATGATCACATTAACCCGAGCAATGCAGCTGAATCGTGTGTGAGTATAGGTGATTTGGATGCTTGCAGTGTATCTAAGTCACATGATGAGTTCTGGTAAAACTGAAAGCTAAAGAAATCTGTGGGTGTTATAAGAATACAGCACCCCAATATATGCATATAGACTGACACATCTGCTTGCTCTGACACTTCCACTCTCAAGTTTGATTGGCACTTATCTGCTTCCATGGCTGTACATGGCACCCCCAAGGCCCCTTTTACACTTGTGCGACTTGGGATTGCAACGTTGCATGACAAGCCGTACCCCATGATTTCCAATGAGTTCCATTCATATCTGTGAGACTTCGAAGTAGTCCCTGCACTACTTTGGTCCCGACTGATGTGACTTGAGTTCCATAGACCCCAAGATTACACAGGCTTTGCATCCAAGTCGCTGTAAAATTGCACGGCTTTCAGGGCGCACAAGTATAAAAGTGGCCTAAGTTGGTTTATTTAAAAGGAGCTCATGTGAACCTTCTAAATGGGTCCGCCTGAAAAACTGACAAGGCGGACCTGATTGGAGCCTTTGCATGTATAAGGCCTTGTACAGATGAGAAAAATGAAGGCAAGTTATCTGCTGCATGCAGATGTGGATAAAGTCTGCATCTGGACCCAGCAAAACTGTGTAAAAGCCACATACAGATGTGGCAATTCGCTGCAGCCAGTTTGTATGCCACTAGAAACGTCATGCCTGCAATTGGGGGCAGTCAGATTTCTAATAACATTTAACCGCAAAATGTGCGGTCTCTAGCATACAGCAGCACTGACTAGTGAACTGTATAGGGTTTGGTTGCGGCTGTTCCCACACAGAGGATGCATGGAGGTAGTTTCTTTGGCAAGTATAGTAGATTGGTATCGGTCAAACTTACCGATATTGGTCAGACTTCCTGCCCCCCCCCCCCCCCCCCCCGCAGTCTGCCAATCTGTCAGTGGTGTGATGGGCAGCAGAGAGATGACATCTCTCACTATCCGCCTCACAGCACCGCTGTTCTGCCCCTACAGCAGGGCCACGAAGGCTACTCTCGGCAGAGAGATCGTTGCGTCATCTCTCACTGCCCGCATGTGGAAGTTTACCCGCTCAGACGCCACTGGGGAGGTTGCCAGAAGTAGTGTAAGTAGTGACAAGCTGCAGCTTGGTGGCAGATGATGGTGATGTACAGAATATTGGCACCTGATATCGGCTATCGACCTGGAAGGCGGCCGGAAAAAACTATATCGGTTGCCCCCCTTTATTTCTCACTCCAGGAGCGTCGGATGCTGGTGTCCTACTACATGCCATGGTTCATCTGCTGTCCCTTACATCACTTCAAAGCTTAGTTGTCAGTGCATGGCAGGGGACGTGGGTATCTGACTATGTTCAGTGCTAAACATTGATTTAGGTTGCAGACCTCATAGGAGGGGTGGTAGGGGACTGGCGCATTTGTTTAGGGAGCTGACATTGTTTTTTAAATGGTTTCTAATGGCATGTCATGTGTGCCTGCCTTTTGTCAGCCTTTCCCTCTAAACATAGATGGTTAAAGGGGAGCCTTATCCTTTTTATACACATTCGATTTGTTTTTTTCTATTTACAAAATGTGTAACTTGTGTTTATCATTGATTTGCAAATTCCATTTGTGAATGTTACAGCTTGCTGAGTTTTTCGCATTGCGACCATACTGGTAGTTCATGTGTGTTTCTCCTTATAGGCAACATGAAGTTCAGTCCATTTGTTACTTCTGACCGAAGCAAGAACCGCAAGAGGCACTTCAATGCCCCCTCACATGTCCGTAGAAAGATCATGTCCTCTCCCCTCTCCAAGGAGTTGAGGCAAAAGTACAACGTTCGGTCTATGCCCATACGCAAGGACGATGAAGTACAGGTACGATATTACAGGGTCCATAGAATTTACCGGTGAGGTTGTTTACAAGCGTGGCAGGGCTTGTATGTCTGTTTGCAAATTGGGGGGGAAAAAAACAAACTACAGGCATTTGGTGAGAATATGTTTTAGAAGTACAGTAAACTGTATTACCCTGTCACAAATCTAATTAAATTGCATTTGTTATTTTTGTATTTAAAGTTTGGATACTTGTTACATCTGTAAAATAAAAACTGGCAAAGTGCGGTTAAACTCTTGCCTTCCTCCTGAGACTTTCTTCATACCTGTGTATGAAGGATTTGTAATGGGAAGGTAGATGGACTCATCTGAACTGGAATGACTGCTATACCTCATTAACAGATGCAACAGCTTCTTTCTCTCATCTGTCATTTTGATATCTAACCTGGTTTTTAATGACTCTTCCTTGCATTTGCAGGTCGTACGTGGACACTACAAAGGTCAGCAAATTGGCAAAGTTGTCCAGGTGTACAGAAAGAAATACGTCATCTACATTGAACGCGTGCAGCGTGAAAAAGCTAATGGCACCACTGTCCATGTTGGTATCCACCCCAGCAAGGTATGTTCAGTGCTTCTTAAAAACCTATTTTAGTATCTGATCATTTCTTTTCAGTGATTTGAGGTACTTGTCAGTTTTTTTTTTTGTTTTTTTTTTTGCTATAGATTTTGTGGTCAGTTTTGAAAGAAATGCTTGTGTTGCAAGAATTGGGATTGCTGAATAATTTGCGGGCTTGACATGATAGTGCAGTGAGCAGCAGTGATGATTTGTTAGTGAGGTCCTGGAGTTGGTTATGTTGCAGTGTACGTTCTCCATTTTACTTTATTTCCACTTATTCCAGAAACTTTGGTGGTCTAATTGTCTTGTCCCATTTAGTCATGGGATATATTTGGGTACATATGATTGTGTTGGGCAAGCACTGAAGTGGTTAGTGATCATGGTCTCCAAACTGCAGCCCTTTGCATGCATTTATCCTGCCCTTGGGGCACTTTTCCTTCCACTGACACCAACAATGGCGCATAATTCCTGCTACTGACCTCAACAATGGGGCACGATTTTTTCTACCAACGATGGGGGCACGGTGTTCCTTCCACTGGCCCCCCTAAATAAAGTCTGAAGGACAGTAAACTGGCCCTTTGTTTAGAATGTTTGGTGACCCCTGATGTAGTCTAACTCTGTATAGCAGAGTAGTGTTGTCCATCTTCTGTTGACAAAAATCTTACTGGGCAGGATTTCGGTGCATATTTAGGGCCACTTTGCACTAATGATTCTGTCAACACCTGGTCAGTGGCAGAATCACCATGGTGTGTCTGGGACCTTCCCTCTCTTGCTGCATAACCCTTGCATACGTTGTTGCATTGAAGGAGCCTCAACCATGCTGGTTTGCTCAGTGAGAGTTTGACACCATGGAACATACATTGGGGAATATAATTTGATCCCCCTGCAGATTTTGTAAGTTTGCCCACTTACAAAGAAACGAAGGGTCTATAATTTTTTTTTTTAAATGAGGGAACATCAACCAAAATTTCAGAAAAAACACAATACATATGTTATAAATTGAGTTGGCAAGCACAGATTAGTTTCTTGTAGTTACCAGGTTTGCACACATCTCAGGAGGGTTTTTGGTCCACTCTTCTTTACATATCTTCTCGAAATCCTTAAGGTTTCTTAGCTGTTTGGCAACTCAAAGTTTCAGCTCCCTCCATAAATTTTCTATAGAATTAAGGTCTGGAGACAGGCTAGGCCACTCCATGACCTTAATGTGCTTCTACTTGAGCCACTTCTTTGTTGCCTTGGCCATGTGTTTTGGGTCAATGTCATGCTGAAAGACTTCTTCGGTTTTCTGGCTGAGGGGAAAAAGGTTCTTATACTTGCAATACATGGCCCTGTCCATTGGCCCCCCAATGCGGCAAAGTCAGTCTGTACCTTTAGCAGAGAAATAGCCCCAAAGCATGTTTCCACCTCTGTGCTTGACTGTAGGGATGGTGTTCTTGGGGTCATAGTCAGCCTTTCTTCCTCCAAACACGGCAAATCCCGCTCAAGGCAGCATATGTACAGTTTTATGCCAATGAACATAAATGATTCAGAGAAGGATTGGAAGAAATTGCTGTGGTCAGATGAGATCAAAATTAAGCCATTTGGTATTAACTCGCCGATTTTGGAGGAAGAAACATGCTGTCTATGACCCTAAGAACACATCTCTACAGTCACACACGGAGGTGGAAACATGCTTTGGGACCGTTTCTCTGCTAAAGGTACAGGCCGACTTTGCCGCATTGAGGGGCCTGTTGGACGAGGCCACATATCGTAAAATCTTTGAGAACCTTCTTCCCTCAGCCAGAACATGGAAGATGGGTCTTCCAGCGTGACTGACCCAAAACATACCGCCAAGACAACAGAGGAGTGGCTCAAGAAGAAGCACATTAAGGTCATGGAGTGGCCTAGCCAGTCTGCAGACCTTAATCCTATAGAAAATGTATGGAGGGAGCTGAAACTTCGACTTGCTAAGAAACCCTAAAGCAGAGTTCCGCCGAAAAAATAAGTCAGCAGCTGCAAATACTGCAGCTGCTGACTTTTAATATTAGGACACTTGTGTCCCTCGGCTCCCGGGTGGAGGCGCTGGCATCTTCAGTAAGGGAATCGGGCCTTGCGGCACAGCCTGGTTCCCTACTGCGCATCCTTACTGGCCCCTGCTGTCTTCTGGGACCTGTCTCTCCCAGAAGACGAGGGGCCAGACAAGACTTAGATCACTGCAGAATCTGCAGCGATCTATCGCCGGAATTGGAAGCAAATGCCTGTATTGGACAGGTATCTGCTCCCCCCCCCCCCCCCCCCTTGAAAGGTGCCAAATGTGACATCGGAGGGGGGGAGAAACCGGAAGTTCCATTTTTGGTTGGAACTCTGCTTTAAGACCTCTTTCACACTGAGGGTGTTTTGCAGGCGCTATAGTGTTAAAAATAGTGCCTGCAAACAACCCTAAAACAGTTGCTCCATTCAAGGGCTTTTACACTGGAGCAGTGCGCTGGCAGGGCGTCAGAAAAAGTCCTGCCAGCAGCTTCTTTGGAGTGCTGAACTCACCGCTCCTAAATGCGCTCCTGCCCATTGAAATCAATGGGCAGCGCTGCTGTACCCCCGGCAAAACGCCACTGTAGCGGTGCATTGCGGGCGGTTTTAACCCTTTTCCGGCCGCTAGCGGGGGTTAAAAGCGCCCGCTAGCGGCCGAAATGCGCTGCTAAAAATAGCAGCGTTTTACCGCCGATGCTCGGGGCGGCACAGTCTGAAAGGGTGCTAAGGGTTTAGAGATTCTGAAGTGGACCAAAATCCCACCTGAGATGTGTGCAAACCTGGTAACCAACTACAAGAAACATCTTGCCTCCTTGTGCTTGCCAACAAGGGTTTCTCCACCAAGTACTACAGTGAGGGGGGAAAAAGTATTTGATCCCCCTACTGATTTTATGTTTGCTCACTGACAAATGATCAGGCTTTTAATTTTAATGGTAGGTTTATTTTAACAGTGAGACAGAATAACAACAAATGTCCAGAAAAACGCATTTGAAAAAAGTTATAAATTAGAGAAGGTCCGGGTCTACAAATACTGTAGCTGCTGACTTTTAATATTAGGACACTTACCTGTCCAGGGTTCCCGCGATGTCGGCACCCCAACCGATCTTCGGATCGGCTCTTCGTAGTAAGGGAGCCCGGCAGTGAAGCCTTTTGACCAACTTTTTTTTAAATAGTTTTTTCTGGATATTTGTGCTGGTGTCCTGTCTCACTGTTAAAATAAACCTACCATTAAAATGATAGTCTGACCATTTTTGTCAGTGGGCAAACATTCAATATCAGCAGGGGATCAAATACTTTTTTTCCCTCACTGTAAGTAACGTTTTGGTTGGGGATCAAATAGTTATTTTACTCACTGAACCAACTTAATTTATAGGATTTGTGTTTTTTCGGGATTTATGGTTGATAATTCTGCCTTTTTATCATTTTAAAATACACCTATGATTAAATTTAAAGACTTTTTTTTTTTTTTTTTTTTTTTTTTTGTAAGTGGGCAAACTTACAAAATCTGCAGGGATCAAATAATTTCCCGGCTGTAAGTAGACTCTTGATGCATGTTAACGTGGTTGTGAACCCTGGTAATGTGTTTTTTTTTTTTTTTAATACAACCTGCAAGACAAGGCATAATGAGCTAGTATGACTAGCATACTAGCTCATTATGCATCACTTAACTTAGATCGGGGCCTCCGATGCCGTCCTCGTCTCCCTCTCCAGCCATCGCTGCGGCGATAGCCGGAATGTTACTTCCGGGTATCGCCGCTCCAGCAAATCACATCGGCGCTGTGATTGGCCGGAGCGGCAAAGACGTGATTCCGCGCATGCGCGTGGTAGCTGTCCAATCTGGCTAAACCAGATTTGTGAATGGGATTAACCCTATGAATGCGCCGTTGTCTACAGCGCGCATGCGCCATAGACACCGATGCATGTAATTTTTAGCAAATATCTCCTACACCTACACAGTTTAGGAGATATTTCTTGCACCTACAGGTAAGCCTTAATCTAGGCTTACCTGTAGGTGCAAGTTGTCTAAGTGGGTTTACAACCACTTTAAGCGCTGTTTAAACTGTTGGCGCTATATAAATCTTGTTTAATACTGTTGCTGATGAGTTGTCACTAGGGACAGGATTGTCAGTGTGACGTGTGCTATACCAGCATCTTTGTAGCAAAGATTAGCAGCAACTATTTTCCTACTGTCTGTCTAGTCGCTTCTAGTTATTTGACCCTCATCCACCAGCTGCTTGGGTTTTTAAGTACCGTATTTATCGGGGTATAACACGCACCCCAAGTTTAGGAGGGAATTTTAAGGAGAAAAAAAACTTACATTTAAATGCCCATCAATGCAGCCTTGCCCCAGTGTCCATTGCAGCCTTGGGTGAATTTAAAATTGGTGCCGCCGAGATCGCAGGGACTGGGCGGAGCCGAGATGCACATAGCCGAGTGTACTCAGTCAAGCCCAGTCCCGCCCTATGATGGACATAACACAGTTCCAATGGCGCATGACTGAGGAATCAATCAACAATCAGTGGGGATTGGCGTATAACACTCACTCACGATTTTCCCCTGATTTTAAGGGGAAAAAAGTGCAAGTTATACGCCGTTAAATACGGTACATGAGCCTTTGCCTCACACTTTGGTCCTAATTTCATCATCACCACGCAACTTATCTGTACATAAGGGGGAGCAGTCCCACTCCTACAGGTAACCCCAGCCTTTCATGCCTAACTTTTTTGGGGCTGTCTACAGTGTTACCGTCTAAAGGCACCAATGCTTGGAATCCCGTGACCCTATGGGTGAGGACCTATAAGTCTTCATCATTGGAGTCTTTTAGCTTCATTGGGTGAGGTGGAGTTCCCTACCCTGTCAGGAGCTTCAACTGCAGTCACACATGACTTGATCTCTGAACTTACCCAAGATACTGACTGCAGAGGTTCCTAGTATGCTCCGTGCCTTCTCCTGCATTATATCTGATCTTTTGAAAGTCTTAGAACAGGGCCACCAGCCTCTGTTGCCATTTCTGACAACTGATTTTTTTTGGGGGGGGGGGGGTCCATAAAGACATGGGTGAGCAAGTTTGGGGTGGAGGAACTTGATTGGCCTGCAGAGTCCAGACCTCAACCCGATAGAACACCTTGGGGAACTATTGGAGCGAAGACTGCGAGCCAGGCCTTCTCATCCACATCAATGCAATGACCTCACAAATGTGCTTCTGGAATAATGGTCAAACATTCCCATAAACACATTCCTAAAACCTTGTGGACAGCCTTCCCAGAAGGAATCTGCAAAGGGTGGGCCAAATCAATATTGAACCCTAATGACTAAGCCGCCACTAAATTTCATGCGCATGTAAAGGCGTCCCAATACTTTTGGTAATCTAGTGTAACTTTGCAGGGGAAAAAATTGTGCATTTTTGTTTTCCCACAGGAGCCTGCAAAGTATCGCACCCAAGATCAGTGGATCGTGAGTGCAATGCCAAGCTCATGCAGACTTCCTCCAGCTGTCTGCTGAGGTACCATACTTTGTGTTCCATTGAGAATTACAAGTCTATCTGCTGTGATGGAAGTCTGGACTTGTAGTTCATTCACATATCTCTGTGATAGACCTGGCTATGTGGGCAGAGCCCTGCCAATTTAAAAAGTGACAGCAGCGAAGAGGAACCCCTGCACGCGGTCATTGACTCCTGTGCTGCAAAGCTTAATGCTTGTTTAGAGGCTCAGGGATAATGGGGGCCCTCTAGCAAATTTTTTCTTCTGTCTGAGCTCCAACCTGAGCAGTCGCAATGCGTCATCGCATGCAATATAGGGCTATTAACCTTGCATTATACGTGAGCATGCAACCAGGGCCTGAAATGCCTTAGGCTGCAGCCCTGGACCTGTTGCATGGATGAAGAGACACTGCTGGAGAGAGGGATGATTCATGCACCCCTAGACTAAACAAGCATTTAACATGTGCAGGTTGTCCCACTGCAAGGGTACATGTTACCTAATTCTTTGAGTTCGTGTTTAAAGGCATAGTTTATATTTATAAATATGTAATAAATGCTCCCACATTTATTAGAATGTTTGCATTCAAGCCTGCAGAGAATTGCAATTACAATCAGTGCATTGCAGACACAGTGCACACACTTCTACGTTGTTTCCCCAGGTCTGTATCGACTTTCTGTTATGGAACTGGAGAATGTATACAATGAACTGAAAACGGTGACATCACTGCCCTGCTGCTGGCGCATTCTAGTAGTCCCTCTGCCATGGTGGCTGGATAGTACTTGTAGTTTTCCCATTCACAAATTACACAGCCATTCTGAATTAAAATAAAACAAATCATCTTTGTATTTCACAGAATAGATGTTCTTTTGCAGGGAGCTTATTTTCTTTTGGTAGAGATTGTGGTAAATTTTAAAAGCAACCTGCTTTCCCTATTTGTGCTGAATCAATCTGGATAAGCACACATTTGATTGAGTTGTCTATAGCTCCCTTCAATACTAATGAAGAAAAGCAGAATTACTTGGATTAGGAATGGTCTCTTGATGCAGTTCTCTGGCCGCACTACATGCTCTTTAATAATGTACAATGTGGGGGTAGAGGTTTCTTGCATGTCATATTGTGTCCTAGCAACCCGCTACTATAACTAGCCTATTGTACTGCTCATGTGTGAACGGAGCCTGATGACACATGCCCACAACAAGGTACTGCAGCAGAAAATCCATTTCAGAGTATGTGCCTGTTTATATTGGTGCAATGTAAAGACTTAAGGCTAGCCGTAAATATTACGATTTCTCTAATTTAGCCCCTTTGAGTAAAAGAAAATCGATATATTCCCCCTGTATACGAGTGTCGGTGTTGGAGACCTCTCCCCTGCCAGCTATTATATACTTGCAGCTGTTGCTCCTGTGGCTGTCAGAATATCCAGGGACTGCATATGATTGGGTGGGAAAGAGTTGTTCCTAGCACAGGCAACTGAACTCTTCCAACTGTCTTGTAGGAATTTCCCTCCTTGGGAGTGAAGGTGAAGGGAAATTACTCTTTCGTCCATGGACCGACACAGCTTCTCTATTGACAAAGTGGGTATTATCCGTTAATTAGGAGTGACTAGGCAGAAAAACTTGTAAAAAGTGTTGCATCACACCTTCTACAGTACCGCCCAGGGGGCGGACCCTCTGGGTATACCCTCTCAGTCTGCACATCGCAGATCAGTTTTTTTCTGTCTAGCAAGGAGTAGGACATGGCTCCCTTCGGGCTCATTGGTCCGGGGAAAAAAGATATATATATTTTTTATTTTTTTTCTACATTTGTTGTTTCCTGCGATCTTCGATCAACTGCCGACTGGGTGACAGGCTGGATCCTCGATCCTTGTAGTCTCCCCAGTTTCGGCCATCGAGCGTGTGCCGACCCTAGCTACGCGCTGGGTTTTCCACGACATGCCCGTCGCTCCACGGGTGGCCGGTGAGCCTACGCTCCAGGGCCTGCATCGGACCGCTCAGCTTCGGCTGACCTTACGGCCGAGTCGCAGCAGCCTGGCCGGTGAGCTTACGCTCCAAGGCTTGCATCGGACCGCTCAGCTTCGGCTGACCTTACGGCCGAGTCGCAGCAGCCTGTCCGGTGAGCGTCATGCTCCAGGGCATACATATGATCGTCCCTTCTGGGTCCAATCACAGCATGCCTGGCCAACAGTCACCTTCCGTGCGCGGACGATCTGTTTGGAATGTCTTCCAGCAGAATACATGCAGGATAGGTAAGTAAAACTCCCCTGCCTCGGCTGGGTGATTTAGCTGGACATTCCTGGAGAGATCAAGTAAGTGGTTGTGGCCCCTTTCTTCCCTCTCTCCCTGCCTTTCCCTCCTCCCTGGGCTTCTAGCTAAAGGTTGCTGGGTGCTGGGGGTCACCTAGGGGGTCCCACTGGAGCGGGGCTGGCTGTAACTAACATTTAAAAGAAATGTCATTTTTGCTTACCTGTGTTTCTGTGTCTCCATGCTGTCGGCGGCCATTTTGAGGTGGTCCATGCCAAGTTTGGCCTCTTGTAACTGCCTGGCGGCCATCTTCCTGTAGTTCGGCCACACCCACTGGCCCCTATCAGGTGATCGGCGGCCATGTTTGTCCACCCTGTATGCAGATATTGCCGTTCGGCGGCCATCTTTTTTGTGGGCTATGGCTGCCTGACCTCTATCTTCTGTCGGCGGCCATTTTCTTAGAGCCCACATTATCTTCCATACAGACGGTTTTGGCAACCATTTTGCGAGAGCCTCCGGCCTCTAGGGTGCATTACACTGGCGCAAAAATTCACACAGGAAGTGCTGATAAAAGAAGCAGACTGACACAGCAGCAAGGGGACAGCATCATAGGCGCAGCATAGCAGTACCTATCCAGGGTGGTGAGTCCTCTGGGTAACCCAGCATCTCTGCAGCGCAGGAGGGTGGCCTATTGATATCTTGCCTGGAGCCCTGTGAGTGTCAGCGTGTGGTCAACATGGCATCTGAGCCAGATGTCTTCTCCCCTGAAACACCAGATTTAGCAGCTGGTGTCCCTGAGGTGTCTATGGACGCTATGTCGGCAATCCTAGAGGCGTTTGCTGCCAGGGTGGAAGCAGCACACGGGAATACAGGGGGTAATAAACGCCCCCGTCCCCTGCAATCTTCTGGGGATATTTCTGATGCAGAACCAGGTCCAGCTACGGCTCATGGCCCAGATTCTGATGCATCAGAGACTGCAGACCGTGACCGATCGGACAGTGAGGAGGACTCCAAGTCCAGGTCAGTACGCGAGACGGCTTTGGTATCTGACCTTATTACTGCAGTGCGGGATACGCTAAAGTTGGAAAGGACTGAAGAAGTAGCAGATACTCCAGTCCCCTTTGGGTTTCGTAAACCTGCCCGCACTGCTAAGGTGTTCCCTTGTGTGTCTTATTTTGACAAACTCTTATACAAGGAATGGGAGAACCCACTGAGGGTCTTTACAGCCCCAAAGAGGTTTGCAGTACGGTACCCCTTTGAGGAGAGTTTTTTGAAGATATGGACCTCTCCCCCTATAGTGGACCCTTCGGTGTCCAGACTTAATAGAGCCACCACTATTCCAGTAGAAGGGGCTCCTGTTTTCAAGGACCCTGTGGATAAGAAGGCTGAAGCACTCGCTCGCTACCTATACTCAGTGGTAGGCTCAGCAGTACGCCCGGCATTGGCGGGGGCCCTAGTGTCTCAGACACTTACTGAATGGGCAAAATTGCTACTCCAGGGGTTAAAGGAGCGAGATGCTCCTCCTAATGAGATAACTTTGGCCGACCAGTTGGTCCAGGGCCTTAAGTTTGTCTGCGAGTCAGACATGGATACTATTCCCCTGCTGTCAAGAGCTTCGGTTTATGCAGTAGCAATACGCCGCCTGATCTGGCTAAAGGGCTGGTCTGCGGACCAGACTTCCAAGAAAGCCCTATTGGATCTGCCTTTTAAGGGCGACATACTTTTTGGGGCTTCTCTGGATGACATCATCAAGGATGCTACAGGAGGTAAAAGCACTTTGCTTCCCCAAACTAGCAAGGGTAGGGGACCACGCCAAGGGCAAGGGCCCTCCTTTACTGCACGTAAGCGGTTTTTTCGCCCTCTTAAGGCGACAGGGAAAAGACCCCAGGCCGATAAAGCGCCTGCCCAAGGACAAAAGCGTCCTTGGTCCCGCAGACCCAACAAGCCTGTGGACAAATCTGCGTCCACATGAAGGTCCGCCCCCACCCAGCTCTCGGGTGGGGGGACGTCTTCGCAAATTCGCGACTCAGTGGACTGCTCTAGTCTCCGACAGGTGGGTTTGCGAAGTAATCTCCTCCAGGCTACAAGATAGAATTTCTCTCTTGTCCACCAGACAGATTCATCACCTCCAATCTCCAGCTACTACCGACCCGTCGGGAGGCCCTGTATGGGGCGGTCCAGGGTCTACTGGAACGCGGGGTAGTTATTCCAGTTCCAGAACAGGAACGGGGTCAGGGTTTTTACTCAAATCTGTTCATTGTGCCAAAGAAGGAGGGGGTTCGTCCAATCTTGGATCTCAGAGCCCTCAATTGCTTTGTGAAGGTACAAAGATTTCGGATGGAGTCGGTTCGATCCGTAGTCACGGCTCTCCATCCGGGGGACTTTCTGGCCTCCTTGGACATCAAGGACGCATACCTGCATGTCCCCATATGCTCCAGACACCAGAGGTTTCTGCGATTTGCTATCGGGAAGAACCACTACCAGTTTGTGGCCCTCCCGTTTGGCCTTGCCTCAGCACCCAGGACGTTCACCAAGGTGCTCGCTCCGATTCTGGCACTTCTAAGACAGCGGGGTATCGCTATCACAGGTTACTTGGACGACCTTCTGCTGAAGGGCCCTTCAAGCTCAGAATTAGAGGTAAGCGTGTCCATTACCTGTCAGACTCTTCGAGACTGTGGTTGGATACTAAACACGCAAAAGTCAGTATTGGTGCCCACTCAACGCCTAGTGTACCTGGGGTTGATTCTGGATTCCTCAGAGGCAAAGGTATTCCTCCCTGTGGAGAAGTTGCAGACCCTCCGGGCTGCAGTACGGCAGCTGACTTCCAGGAATTGGTCGTCACTCCGTTTTTGCATGCGAGTGTTGGGCCTCATGGTAGCCTCCTTCGAGGCGGTCCCATATGCTCAATACCACACTCGAGTGTTACAGAGGGAAGTTCTGTCCAGATGGAACAGATGCCCTTCATCTCTGGATTATCAAATCCGAGTGAGCCACCTAGTCAGGAGATCCCTGGTATGGTGGCTGACAGCACCGGCTCTAATGGCCGGGAAGTCATTTCTTCCGGTTTACTGGATAGTGATCACGACGGACGCCAGCCTTACAGGTTGGGGGGGAGTCTGGGGTGTCCAGTCGGCGCAAGGTCGCTGGACCCCAGAGGAAGCCCTCCTGCCGATCAATGTCCTGGAGATCCGGGCGATCAAGCTGTGCCTCTTCAAATGGTCTCAGAGACTGCAAGGGCGTCCAGTCAGGATCCAGTCAGACAACGCCACAGCAGTGGCATATGTCAATCATCAAGGAGGAACAAGAAGCTCAGCTGCAGCATCGGAGATCGCTCGCATCCTGAAGTGGGCAGAGAGGAGCGTACCGGCACTGTCGGCCGTGTACATTCCGGGTGTGGAAAACTGGCAGGCGGACTACCTGAGCCGCCAGATGCTGGACCAGGGAGAATGGTCCTTACACCCGGAGGTGTTCCAACTCCTCTGCCAAAGATGGGGCACACCAGACGTAGATCTTCTGGCTTCCCGACTCAATCGGAAGGTATTGAGGTTTGTGGCCCGGTCAAGAGACCCATGGGCAGACGCAACGGACGCGTTGGTAGCATCGTGGGGCCAGTATCGGCTAATCTATGCCTTCCCTCCCTTAAGGCTTCTTCCTCTTCTGCTCCGCAGAGTGGAGGCAGAGGGAATTCCAATGATCCTAATCGCTCCAGATTGGCCTCAGCGTCCTTGGTACGCCGATCTAGTACGTCTGGTAGCAGACGTCCCCTGGCGCCTACCACTACGGAAGGACCTGCTGTCGCAAGGTCCCATATTCCATCCTGCTTTACAGTCATTGGCTTTAACGGCATGGCTGTTGAGAACCAGGTACTGAGAGACCGGGGCCTGTCAGACTCAGTAATTTCTACTATGAGAAGTGCTCGGAAACCGTCCTCTAGGAAGGTCTATCACCGCACTTGGAGGGCCTACATCTCCATGTGTGAGGAAATGAAATGGCATCCGCGTACCTATTTGGTTTCCAGAATCCTGCTGTTTTTACAGCATGGGGTAGACCAAAGGCTTGCCCTAAGTACGATTAAGGGACAGATATCTGCCCTGGCTGTCTTTTTTCAGCGACCCCTGGCGACTCACTCTCTCGTGAGTACATTTGTGCAGGGGGTTCGACATGTGGCCCCTCCGGTCCGCCCCCCGTTACCTCCGTGGGACTTGAACCTGGTCCTCTCGGTGCTTCAGAAGGCACCGTTTGAGAATATTAGAGATATTCCCCTGTTGACACTTTCTCAGAAGGTGGTCTTTTTGGTGGCTGTTACGTCAGTTAGACGAGTCTCTGAGCTGGCAGCCTTGTCCTGCAAGGCTCCCTATTTGATTTTCCACAAGGATAAGGTGGTGCTGCGGCCGCAGCCTTCCTTTCTTCCGAAGGTCGTTTCGGCTTTTCATCTCAACGAAGACATTGTACTTCCATCCTTGTGTCCTCAGCCGTCGAATCCTAAGGAGTCGGCGTTGCATTCCTTGGACGTTGTCCGAGCTTTGAGAGTATACATATCTGCTACTTCCCTGTTCCGGAAGTCAGACTCACTGTTTGTTTCGGTGGCTGGTCCCAAGAAGGGCCAAGCAGTCTCATCGGCCACCATCTCTAGGTGGATCCGACAGATAGTAATCCAGGCTTACGCCTTAAAGGGTCAGGCGCCCCCCTTTCCTGTCACGGCGCATTCGACCAGGGCAATAGGTGCCTCTTGGGCTTTCCGACATCAAGCGTCTGTTTCCCAACTATGTAAAGCGGCGACTTGGTCGTCCGCTCACACTTTCACAAAATTCTACAAAGTTGATGTAGGTGCATCTTCGGATGCCTCTTTCGGCCGCAAGGTTTTGCAGGCGGCTGTTTCGAGTTGCAACTCCTCCGTTGGAGGAGTGCTGTTTTGTGTTTTGGGGTGAAGTTTGTTTTTATGCTGTTACCACCCCTCGTTTTTTCTCTGACACTGCTTTGGGACGTCCCACTTTGTCAATAGAGAAGCTGTGTCGGTCCATGGACGAAAGAGTAAATAGGATTTTTTACTCACCGTAAAATCCTTTTCTCTGAGTCCATGGACCGACACAGCACCCACCCCTCCTTTTAAGTTTGTACTGCTTTTTGACGAACTGATCTGCGATGTGCAGACTGAGAGGGTATACCCAGAGGGTCCGCCCCCTGGGCGGTACTGTAGAAGGTGTGATGCAACACTTTTTACAAGTTTTTCTGCCTAGTCACTCCTAATTAACGGATAATACCCACTTTGTCAATAGAGAAGCTGTGTCGGTCCATGGACTCAGAGAAAAGGATTTTACGGTGAGTAAAAAATCCTATTTTTGTATATAAATTTATTTTTAATGTTTGACATCGGATGAGATGTTTTGCTGTGGATTAATGCATATGGTTGCCTATTAAATTTGGTGAAATGGTAAAGATACTTTCTGTTCCTAACATTTTTCCTTTGTTTTGAAACGCTCAAATGACCTTGTAGAACCATGAAAACATTTGTAAAACCTCCCATTTGTTTTTGTTTTTTTTCCTCCAATGATCTATTGTTTAAGCAAAGATGTTATGTTCTCCATGTTTAGTAACTTTTTTTCCCCTTTTCACTTAGGTGGTGATCACCAGGCTAAAGCTTGACAAGGATCGCAAGAAGATCTTGGAACGCAAGGCCAAGTCTCGCCAAGTTGGCAAAGAGAAGGGCAAATACAAGGAAGAAACCATTGAGAAGATGCAGGAGTAACTTTATCAATAAAAACAAACTGTCAATTTTCCACGAACTGTGGCTCTCCTTTCTTTAAAATGGTATTGTAACTGGTTTTATAAATATACCTGCTTGCAGGCCTGGCAGTTTTCTTCCAAATCTAGGAGACCATTTTAAACACCTAGGGGCCGTTGCTTCAAAACCCGTAGTGAAAATATATATAATTTCAATGTGGAGATCGCTATCACATGACCAGCCGAATCTCCTTACTGACGTCAGTAGGGGGGGGGGGGTTCCCGGGCCCTCCCGCTGCATCTGAGTAGAAGAGATCTGGCCAGTCATGTGATTGCGATCCCTGCTTTTGAAGTTAGTTTTTTTGCAGCATTTATTTTTATAAATCGCACACAGGGGGACAGTACAATAGGAGGCAGTGCTGATGGTGCAAACAGGTTAGAGTGGCTCAACAACCCCTTTAAGCAGTATTTAGAAGGTAACCATTTCGTCAGTTCATTTTTGAATGGGCTTAAAGCTAAGCTCAACCCAAAAAAGGAATCTCTGCTTATCTTCCCCCTCACTCCGCTGCCACACTTGTCACGTTTTGGGCAGGAGGGGGGGGCGACCTGGTTTTGACGGGTACCTGCTCTCCTGGCTGAGTTTGCCTCCTGCGCCCACAGTTGGGCCATTCACAAAGCGCAGCCCACTTCGTGCATGCGTAGTAGGGAACCGGCTGTTTCCGTTAGCCAAGATGGCAGTGGCAGCACCCAAGAGCCTAATAAAAAAATGGCTCGGATGAGGACACTGCTGGTTTTCGTGGACAGGAAAGTGCCCTAATATTTTAAGTCAGCAGCTACATTATTTGTAGCTGCTGACTTATTTCTTCTGAAGGAGCCTGGAGCTCTGCTTTTAATTTGAAAAAACAATAAAAATACAGAGCATACTAACTTTACCAGTAGAAACATAAATAACTGTAAAAGTGACAAATGTTTCTGTAGCATACCTGCATTGTAGTAGCTTTGCCCATCTCTCCCATGGTCCTGCATTTGAGCAAGGGTTTTCCTTAAAATGTTAATGTAGTTATTGCTGGTTGGGATGTGGGCTCTGGAATCGGGTAAAGCCAGTACTGCGTGAAAATGTTGCGCAGGACAGATTGAGCCAACTACCATGTTCAAGTCCACACCTCGAACTACAGCATCTCTCCCCTCTATTTGAATTGCCTGCACTGATCCACCATCTGTGTTGCGAGGAAGGGGAGGGCTCTCAAATGCAAAATGTAGTAATGTTTACATTGTGATTAACCTTCAGAGTTCACAAGCCACAGAGCCACTCTTAGCCTATGATCTCTGCTGTCTAATGCCGGTGATGTCATGCACATTGTATGCATGCTGGGCACATGTACCAACCATAAACAAAAGGACGTCTAACGTAAGCTTTATGTGTTAGGTATTTTCAGAAACACATTTGCAGCTTGCATTAAAATAACTGGTGATTCCTCCTTGAAAGAGCTTAGTTCAGAGACACTTCCTGGTAAAGGTGATCATTGAATGTTTCCTAAACTGCATTCTCTCCCTGTCAGAGGTTTCCAGGGAATCAACATTAGAATAACTTTTATTTGCAGATTCCTTCCTAGGCAGAACTGCCTGTCAAGCTCTGCACCCCAATTTAAAATTGCTGTGAAGCAAGATATTGCAGCCATGGCATGTGTACAGCTCCCTCTGGCTGCTTTTGGATAGTTTGGGTGGCTAGGGAGTGGTAAAAACATGCCTTGGCTGTCTGTTGTTGCTGCGCTCTGACCGCTTGTCTGAAAGAGCACTTTCCCTATGCTTTGCTGCTCCCCCCTACTCTCCAGCGGAGAACTGTACCTCCTGTGGTGTCATGTCCACTGCAGGGCTATTGACCCTGGTTTTAACGTCGGGACCTTGGACTGCTGTCGAATAAGGGTAAAGACGCTGGGTAAATGAGCTATTAACCCTTGCAGCCCTTCTGCAAGGGATCATTTTTACCTGGAATTGGGCTTTAAAGAATGTACAAAAAAAGCAGGACTGTAACAACTGATAACTTCTCTCTTTAAAAAAGTTGATGGCCTTCGCAAATGTTTCCAAATGTAACTAGCTAATGTAAATATAGGAACTGTTTCTCTGGTATTTGTAGGCAATCTGTCACAATTTAGCAATCTACCTGTGTGATTAGGCTCTGATAGAAGAAGCTGTTTCTAGGCCCATATTGCATGCTTGTACTGGGTCAGTGAACCTAAACGTCTTCCGTGCCTGCTGCTTGTGTGCAACACTGAGACCCCATACACACTATACAACTTTTGTCTGATTTCCTTTAGATTTACCAAAACCATGTACAAGGGCTTGCATACAAATTGAAACGCCTTAAAGGAGTTGTAAAGGTACATTTTTTATTTTCTAAATAGGTTCCTTTAAGCTAGTGCATTGTTGCTTCACTTACCTTTTCCTTTGATTTACCTTCTAAAGGTTTGTTTTCTTTGTCTGAATTTCTCACTTCCTGTTTCTCCTCACTGAACTCCACACCATCATCCGAGTGGTGTGGAGTCATCCAGAACAGCTTACTGAAGATAAACAGGAAGTGAGAAATTCAAACAAAGAAAAAAAATATTTAGAAGGGAAATCTAAGGAAAAGGTAAGTGAACCAACAATGCTAGCTTAAAGGAACCTATTTAGAAAATAAAAAACGAACCTTTACAACTCCTTTAAGGTTTGACCTCATATTTATATGGTTTTGGTTAATCTAAAGGAAAAAATCTACAGCAAATTGTATGCTGCAACAAACAATCATGCAAGACATTTCCAATTCACATAACCTAATATAAGGCTATTTTTGACATCCTGCCTGACTATTTTAATCCTGTGGAAATGTTTTAGAAAATGGCACACCTTGGGGTTAATTTATTAAAGGCAAATCCACTTTGCACTGCAACTGCATTGGAAGTGCAGTTGCTTTAGATCTGAGGGGAAAGCGCTGCTGATTTTATCCAATCATGTACAAACAAATGCGTTTTTTTTTATTTTCCTTGCATGTCCCCTGAAGATCTACAGCGACTGCACTTCCAAGTGCACTTTTCTTTAGTAAATAAAACCCCTTGTGTAACAACAATTAGCTGTGTGCAGTAATCAATTTTGCATTGAGTAATCTGGGGTTTGGAATGAGATGGACTAATATTGGTGTTGATCAAAACCCTTTTAGAAAGAAAAAAATGCTATGTCCATCAAGGAAAACGACTTGATAATTCAAAGAACAGGAGGATGGACTCTGCATGGTTTGTTTTTAATTACTTCTGGACCGCCCATGTACTGCGGCAGAGTGGCTTGGCTGCGCGACACAACATACCTGTACGTTCGCATTTCCTGGTCTGGGTCTCGACCCGCTCCCGCTGTGATTGGATTCAGCAGGTTTAGCGTCCATGTTGACTGCTGGCTACCCATGATCGTTAGGCAGACCGCCATTCTCCCAATGTAAATGAGGCAGACCATCGTTCTCAGATTCCTACTAATCAGGAACACTGATCTCTGTCTAGTGTCGGCATCCTTCACTCAGAAAGCACACATGGGGAACACATCTAACCCTTTGCCCCCTGATGTTGACCCCCCTCCCTCCCTGCCAGTTAGTTATATAAATAGTAAGAAAGGGAGGTCAGATCATATTGGTCCCATAAAGAATGATGAAGGGAATCTGGTTACTAAGGATAGAGATGGCGAAGTAATTTATTCTTCTGCTCAGCCTTTACGAGGGAAACTGGGGGGCAGCGGTAACCAAAACTGCAATGTTTATCCTCCTGACACGTCACAGGAAGCACCCTCATGGCTAACCGAACAAAAATAGACTTGAAAAACGTAACATTAATAAGTCACTGGGACCAGATGGCTTGCACCCGAGTGTCCTTAACCACTTATGGACCACCTGCCGTCATATAGCAGCACTTTGAAGTGTAATACCGTTATGGCAGCAGCTAGCGGCCATAACCCCAGTATCCACTTCCACGGGTGGTCCGCTTTCAGATGAAAGTGGTCTCGGTGGCGGATTCACCGCAAGATCACTTTTATCGGTGGCCGGAGAGGGCCCCCTCACGCTGCTTACCGAAGCTGCCGGTGGAGGTGATCGTGTCCTCTCCCCTGCTTGGCATGGAGCTGGCACCTTTTGGGGCTGATTCCGGCATTCGTGTCTATGGATGGCCAATGCTGAATTTGGTAGCGCGCCTGCAAGGTAACCCCCTCCCCCGGGAGAGCGCTTCTCCTAGGGGGGTTATCTGATGCGAGGAGGAGCCGCCGAGGGACCCCAGAAGTTGAGGATCGGGGCCACTCTGCAAAACGAGCTGCTCAGTGGAGATAAGTATGAAATGTTTGTAAACCCTCTTTTAAAAAAAAATAACATTCACTTTAAGAGCTCCTGTCATGCTTTTTTTTCTATTACGAACCCATACGTGAGTAGCGCCCACATATGAAAATGGTGTTCAAACCACACATGAGGTATCGCCCTGATCGTATAGCGAGAGTAATAATTCTAGCCCTAGACCTCTGTAACTCAAAACATGCAACCTGACGATTTTTTTTTTTTTTTAAACGTCGCATATGGAGATTTTTAATTCCACGAGCAGGTGCAATTTTGACATGTTGGGTATCAACTTGGTGTAAAATCATCTTTCACAATATAAAAAAAAATAATTTACCGTATTTTTCCATGTATAAGACGCCTCCATGTACAAGACGCCCCCCACTTTTCCAACCCAAAATTAAGAAATCAATATTTTACACATAGGTGAAACAGAACACATTTTTATTTTGCAATTACCGCAGGTAGCGTTTAAATACCAGTATATTATGCAGGGGTTGTTCTTCCTGTTTTCTCCACTGTGTGATCATACACTCAGTGGAGGCAAGTCCAAACTGTTTCTCTGCAGCTCTATTCCCATGCTCTTTTGCATAGCTGGCTACATTTGGTTTGATTTTGCAGAGTAAGACAATCGCTTACTTTTACTATTTTCTGACATCTTGGGCTCAGAACACTCCGGTCCCTGTTGCATCTGTGCACTCTTCACTTCCAATGGCATCGCATCTGCTCACTCTCCACCTCCACCCCCACATCTAGCTCCAGCTGACGTCAGTAACATACGGCTCGTGATTGGAGGAAGCCGCTTGACAAGCTATGGGCCGCGACGCACCTGCACGGCTGTCTCCCAGGCTGACTGACCATGTATAAGACGCAGCTCATATTACAGGCTATTATTTTAGGAAAAAATTGCGTCTTATACACGGAAAAATACGGTAGGTAACTACGGTGTAACAGAAAGTATTGCAACGACCGCCATTTTTTTCCTCTAGGGTGTTATAAAAAAAATATATATATATATATATGTTTGGGGATTCTAAGTAATTTTCTAGCAAAAAAAAAAATATTATTTCTCACTTCACCTTCCAGGACGGCAAGACATGAGAGATGATAGGCTCCACCCAACAGGAAACACAATCAAATCACAATTGTTTATAAGGCCCCACCTTACCCCTTGTCCCTCAGTATTGATTGTGTTTCTCCCACAGCGAGACGTTTGTTGTTTTTCTCTGACCAGAAGACTAAAAAACAGTCTGATGGTACCCCTGTGAGCCAGGTGTTGGGAATGCCAGTGAAGGCTGCACTTACCTGCCGCCTCAGAGCTTCTCACAGGTTGCCCCAAAAACTGCATTTTGCAGGTGGTTTGGGCATTTCAATCCCCCGCCATTGCGCACCGCTCAGCAGCTCGGGTCTCCTCCCTGCTACAGCGGCGCCATTTTGCCGGAGTCCGATCGTTCGAACGCCAGGGGAAGACTCTGCGTGCTCCAAACCTCACTCAGGCTGAAACTTTCTGTCACAGCAGGAAGAAGGAGCATGACCCAGGAAGTGGGTTAAAAGCATGGAGGAGACGCCGGACCCACGTGGCTGCAGAAACTGATGCATTCCTGTTCACAGCAGGACTCGGTGAGCTGTGAAGAGCTAATACTATGTCTGAGCCCACCTCATGGACAAGGAGGATGGAAAGACAGCAGAGGTGGCTGCAGGCAAAAGCAAACCGGGATGGGGTAAGTGCCGTTTTCTTACCTACTTGGGGGTTGTTTGATACCAGATTAGATGGTCCCTGGTAATCCACCATGCCTTCTCCTTTGGAGAAAGAAGGGGCCTGCAGCCATGATGCAGGGGGCAGGAAGAGTGACTATGGTTTGTTCCCTCTTTCCTTGCAGATTCCCCCAGAGGAGCACAGGAGGTCTTTGACAACTCTCCTACATTCGCTAGCACTGATGCCAGTAGAAAGTGTGTTAAACTGGGGGGAAAGATTGTCTAAACCAAGCCATTTTGTTATTGGTGTATTAACAGACTGGCTGGGAAAGAGGCCTCAGGATTAATGACAGATTTCCTTAAATCTGTTCAAAGGAGGGGTTGGCCACTTTCAATCTTTCCGCATCTCTGTACCCACAACGTAGGTGGTAGACTCAGAGCAACTCACCCCTAAAGAGGATAATGGCCCTGGCCTCTCCCCCGCCCCCTTCCTTTTTGGAAGAAGTTTTGATCCCAGAAGAGGTGTGTGGGCATGCTATTGGTTCAGTGCACACAGCCTAACTGGGCAGCTCCCTAGTTGGAACAGCAACTTGGAAGGGGGTGATTTTTGGCCGCTATGCTCTTCTCATGTGACCTTGAGGAGAGAAAAGCAAGCCCTGTGGCAAAAAGACAACAGGGATGAGTACTTCCCTTTTTGCCTTGGAAGATTAGAAACAGAATCCCTACTAACAGCCAGGTGGTTTCTGGGCATTGGGATAGGACTCCCTCCCCCAATTCAGGGTGCTAGTATCCTTGCCCTTGGATCTGAGAACAAATGGCCCAGAAGCTTTAGCTAGACCATTGTCCATAGCTCCCTTTTACCTCAGGGAATGCTGTGGCTATTACAACATTTAGTTGCTAGCCTCTCATTATGAATCCATTAATACGGATAAATATACTGAAGAGTTGTTAGACACAAATAGTCTCTTACAGGCTATTTCTGCCACTAAACAACTTGCACATTCCAAAAGTGTTAATTGGAAATGATGTGAAGTGGTCTGCAGGTACCTGGTGATTCCAGGAGCATTAGCACAGTTTCCCTGGTCAGCAAGCATACCAGGTATTCTGAATATATTAGACCAGCTGCTATGAATCTGGCATGTAGCTCCAAGAGGGTTCATTTAGAGGTTGTTAAAAAGCGTGCCTCCTTGTTTTTCCCCAAATGGGGGGGGGGGGGGGCACAGCAAGAGGTACCCTTGTGAACATATTCCCTTTGGGGGGGGGGTTAGCTTGGTATGTGTAACATCTTGACAAGCTCCAACCTATTTTTTTCCTCCTTACACTGTTATACTGTGGTGTGTTAGAGTTAATTGGGACCTCTTGTGGTTTGGGCTACAGCCCACCCTTTGGATGAATTGGAAGCATAAAATCTTATCCTGCAACCCTCAACTAACGGGTTCCCGGTGCACACCTCTATGCAAGAGCAACATATACTATCCTGTTTCTAATGATTGCTTGTTAAGTCCTACAAGTGTCTGATTCTAGGCTAATTCCACGTACACGCGATCCGAATATTGTACGACTTTTCGCTTAATAGTCGCAAGTAGAAATTAAATAGGTTATTAATGTCACGAAAATTCTCATACGACAGAAAAAAAAAAATCGGAAGTGATGTCATGTGTTGTAGTGTATTTGTATTGTATTTTCGGATGACAACTGTACTGACTAAATGAAAATCGTACGATCTGCTATCGTACGAGGAAAATTTTCGTGCATGTCCGATAAAATAATAATATCAGATGAACTGTCATGATCGGCTTTCGGAAGCTCTGTACTAACGATCCGATTATCGTACGATTCTTCCTCGGACGACATTTTTTGTACGATGTTCGGATCGTGTTTACGGGCCATTAGATTGTAACCACCTCTTCTGGAGGCTGGCTTAATTGATCTCTAGGTCTGTTCTCGTTAAGAACTTAGATGCTTGGGAGGTTTGGACGTGTGTGTGTGTTTAACTACACCTACTCATACTTTTTTGACAGTGGTGGGATAACTCACCCACCTATAAACTTCCATTATTTGGAACTATCCTGGTCTTCCTCTGGTGGATGAAGGTTAGTATATTAAGTCCAGGTTTTGTCTTGGTAGATTTTGCCCTTTGTTGGGCAGTGGAATTTACCAGGACTCTGAATTTATGCCTTACCTGGTTGTACATCAGAAACACACAATGTGGAAGTTATTTGTGTCCTGGTTGTCTTGCTGCTCATCAGAACTACACAGTAAATGATACTGTACCTTGTTGCTAATCAGAAAATGCAGAGCATTAAGGTTGTTGGTGACTTTTTTTGTTGATAAGACTGTACCCTGTTGCTATTCAGATATGCACAGTTTCTTTCGGTAGCTAGTGACATACGCTGTTGCTGGTCAAAAATGCACAGCATTTAAAGTTTGTTAGCGACATTTCTGTCGCTCATAAGACTGTAACCTGTTGCTAATCAGAAATGCACAGCATTAAAGTTGCTAGTGATTTTTCCGTTATAGTACTATACGCTGTTGCTAATAAAAAGGTTGTTAGCGTCATTCTGTCGGTTTTAGGACTGTATCCTGTCGCTAATAAGGAATGCGCAGCATTTAAGTTGATAGCAACTTTGTCGGTCTTAGGACTGTACCCTGTTGTTAATAAAAAAAATGCACAGCATTTAAGTTGTTGGCGACTTTCTGTCGGTCTTAGGACTTTACCCTGTTACTAATAATAATAAAAAAAAAAGTGCAGCATTTAAGTTGTTAGCGACTTGCTGTCGGTCCTAGGACTGTACCCGGTTGCTAATCAGAAATACACAGCAGTTTAAGTTGCTAGTGACATTTCTGCTGGTCATATGGCGATACGCTGTTACTAACCAAAATGCACAGCATTGGAAGTCTGTTAGTGACATATCTGTTGATCTTAAGACTTGCTATTCAGAAATAGATAGCTTGAAGTCGCTCGCTAGTGACATTTCTGTTGGTATTATGACTGTACGTGGTTGCTAATGCAAAATGGACAGCATTTTAAGTTTGCCCATCATAAGACGGTACCCGGTTTCTACCAGAAATGCACAGCATTAAAGTTGCTGGTGACATTTCTGCTATATGACTGTATGCTGTTGCTAATCAAAAGGTACAGCATTGAAATTGCTGGCGACGTTTCTGTTGGGTATATGGCTATATGCTGTTGCCAAACGCGCAGCATTAAAATTTGTCAGTGTCTGTTATGACTACACCTGGTTACCAATCAGAAAAGCACAACGTTGAACTTTTTTCTGTTTTCGTATTGGTTTACCTGATGAGTATCAGCAATACATAGCTCTAAAGTTTGTGTCCTTATATTGCCTTTTTGCCACACTTCAGAAATACACAACACTGTAAGTTTGTGTCTTTTTTTTCATTTTTTTTTTTCCTGATTACATTTGGATGCACATCAGTATACGCAACAGTGAAGACTGTTTACGTCTTTCCTATTTACATTTATTATATAGCCACGATTTGTTGCTTTTTTGGAAATTCACGACTTTGAAGTTTATGTCTTGTAATTTCTTGTGAGTGTCTATTTAGCTGCACTTCACAAATACACAACATTGTTTATGATGTTTATATTTTATGATATTAATCATACATGTATCACTTATTCCAGACCCTTTTTTCCCGTTGACACGGAAGGGGCCAGGAATTCTGGCTGCAGGAAAAAAAAAAAAAAAATCAGTCCCTTAGGCATGCCTGAGGCATTCGCTGTGCTTGTAACCCGGTAGGATTGTATGACAATGGAAGAAGGTTATAAAATCACCTTCTTTTTTTTTTTTTTGTAACAATTTTGGTTCATATGAGTGTTATCCGACCCATATATAAATGAGGGAAAGGGAAGCACTCGCAATGCCACATCCGTTGGATAACTTGGAAAAGCGTGAAAAGATAGCTCAAAAATAGAGATACCTGGGGGTCGGACTTTGAAGGCAAGGACACATAAGATAAACAAAAAAATATTTTATTTATAAAAGACAAGACAGAAACTATAATAGAGTAAATTAAAACACTGTATACGAGATGATTGTACAGATGTGGTCCCTGTGTGCGTCTACGCGTTTCGCCGTGAGGCTTCTTCAGGACGAACAGTGATAGTAGGTAAACACGCCTTACTATCTTGGGAGCAGGAGGGTATAATATATATTATCCCTTGATCAAAAAGTTTTTTTGTATATATTATTTTATAAGCAGGCCCAGAACCGTTGTAGTGAGCGCGGAAACAATTCACATCTCGCAGAAAAACAGGATGAAATTTCAGGTGCTTCTTAGAGCAAAAGGCAGCTAGAGACGAAAACCTCAAGACTCAGCGTACCAGCTGAAATAGCAGTCTGTATGCAGAAAAAGACTGCATGGGGACACCAGTGAGCAAAATTGAGGCTAACAAAATAATGCAGCCAAGCATGTATGGGAAACAAGTAGATCCCTTAGATCCAGCCAGAATTGTAAGCAGAAAGTAGATCAAGCCCTAGTGGCCACAGATAGTATAACACGCAGATGTCCCCAGGAGACAGCAGGATGGATTTTTCTGCGAGATGTGAATTGTTTCCGCGCTCACTACAACGGTTCTGGGCCTGCTTATAAAATAATATATACAAAAAAACTTTTTGATCAAGGGATAATATATATTATACCCTCCTGCTCCCAAGATAGTAAGGCGTGTTTACCTACTATCACTGTTCGTCCTGAAGAAGCCTCACGGCGAAACGCGTAGACGCACACAGGGACCACATCTGTACAATCATCTCGTATACAGTGTTTTAATTTACTCTATTATAGTTTCTGTCTTGTCTTTTATAAATAAAATATTTTTTTGTTTATCTTATGTGTCCTTGCCTTCAAAGTCCGACCCCCAGTTATCCGACCCATACACATAGCTCATTAGGTTTACAGTTCTATATGTATTCTTCATATCACTCTTTAAGCAGTACTGGTCATAGCAAACCAACATGAGTGTTTTGCTCCTGCTATATAGACTTAACCTCCTGTAGTAGGGTTCTGCTTAAATGTATCCCTCATGAATACCAAAAGAGCACCCAATGGTTTTGAAGTGGGTTATGGTTTCAGACATCAGGTAGGACACCTGATATTAACCGAAGAATAGGTACAATCGGGTGTTTATCAAGCTCCTTTTCACTTTATTTTAATGCATTTGCATGCAGGTGTATAGGGGGCTTGGAATGTAGAACACTTTCACAGCTGACATGCCAGCATTCAGATGTGAGGGAAGTCTTAGGTTTGGTGTGCTTTGGATACATACCTGTCCAGCCTTCTGAACCCAGGGAACAACTTCTCTTTACCAGGGCCAGATTAAGAACATCATGGGCCTGGTGCTGAGGATTTTGTTGGGCCTTTTTATAAATAATAAATATGCAAACCATTTTTTGTTATAACAAATTAAATTCAAGAGAGAGAGAGAGTGAGGGGAGAGGGAATGAGTGGGAATGACATCAACGCAGCCCGGCCAAGGCAAGTGACCAAAGTCACGGAGCCCAGAAGGAAGACCGGGTGAAAATGGAAGTGCCCGGGACCCCCTGGATTGATCACAGCACTGGAGGGCTCAGTCTGACAATTTAAGTGTACCCTAATGTGCTAATATGCTGTGCATACTTGTACATTGTGGCATAACCTACATCAGGGCCTCTAAAAAGTAATAATGTTAGCAAAGTTTACTACCGCTTTATTATCACAGGATACCAGGAGCCTCTCATGAGGCCCCCTACTGACCCGGTGGCCCTTGGTCAGTGCCTAAGTGCATAGTTGCCATTTCCAAAATATTTTTAAGGGACTTTTTTTTTTTTTTTACAAGTGCTATATTTAGAATAGCTGAGATCCTCTATACATCACAGTAGTAATCACAAAATTAAATGAGTACTAATAATGGGGCAGAAAAAACATGAGGACTGAGAAGATTTCCTTTAGTTGAACTAACAAGTGTGCCCATTCTAGAGCTGGTAACATTGAGGATATTCAGTATAATTTTAAAGAACTGTTTTTGTGGGTAAGAGGCATAGGGGAGGAGTATGGAGGGTATAAAACTGGGAAGTATGTGCAGGTGATGGAGAGGAATGGGGAGGGTCTAGCAGTGGACACTATGTACAGGAGAGGAGTGTGGAGGGTATGGCAGAAGGCACTATGTACAGGAGAGGAGTTTGAAGGGTATGACAGTGGGCAGTATGCACAGCAGAGGAGTGTGGAGGGTATGACAGAGGGTGGTCTGTACCGGAGAGGAGTGTGGAGGCTATGAAAGTAAGTGGGCAGTATGTACAGGAGAGGAGTGTGGAGGGTATGATGGGGGGGGGGGGGGGGTTATGTACAGGAGAGGAATGTGGAGAGAAAGATAGTTGGCAGTATGTACAGGAGAGGAGTGTGGAGGGTAAGGTTGGGTTACAGTGTGTACAGGAGAGGATTGTGGGCGGTATGTACAGGAGAGTAGTGTGGATGGTATGATAGTGGGCAGTATGTACAGGAGAGGAGTATTGAGGGATTTGACAGCCAGAACTATGTACAATAGAGGAGTTTATGAATGTGGGCAGTATGTACAGGATAGGAGTGTGGAGGGTATGACAGTGAGCAGTATGTACAGGAGAGGAGTGTAGATGGTATGATACTGAGCAGTATGTACATTAAGTGAGTGTGGAGGGTAAGACAGTGCACAGTATGTACAGGAGAAGAGTGTAGAGGGTATGACAGTGGGCAGTATGTACAGGAGAGGAGTGTGGAAGGTATGACAGCCAGACACTATGTACAATAGAGGAGTTTATGAAAGTGGGCAGTATGTACAGGAGAGGAGTGTGGAAGGTATGATGCTGAGAAGTTTGTACATGAGATGAGTGTGGAGGGTATGACAGGGGGGGTGGTATGTACCGGAGAGGAGTGTGGAGGGTATGAAAGTGGGCAGTATGTACAGGAGAGGAGTGTGGAGGGTATGATGGGGGGGGGGGGGGTTATGTACGAGAGGAATGTGGAGGGTATCATAGTGGGCGGTATGTACAGGAGAGGAGTGTGGAAGGTATGATACTGAGCAGTATGTACATGAGATGAGTGTGGAGGGTAAGACAGAGAGCAGTATGTACAGAAGAGGAGTGGGGAGGATATGACAATGGGCAGTATATACAGGAGAGACATGTGGAGGGTATGACAGTGGACACTATGTATAGAAAAGTGTGGAGGGTATGACAGTGGGCACTATGTACAGGAGAGGAGTGTGTAGGGTATGACAGTGGGCACTATGTACAGGAGAGAAGTGTATGACAGCGGACACTATGTACAGGGGAGGAGTGTGTAGGGTATGACAGTGGGCACTATATATAGGAGAGAAGTGTGGAGGGTATGACAGTGAGCAGTATGTACAGTAGAGAAGTGTGGAGAGTATGTACAGGTGAGGAGGATAAAGGAATCTGGGAAGGAAAAATGTAAAGGTTTGTGGAAGGATGTTTAGAGACTGCGTAGGTTAATACATGGATTGAAATTACGCCAATTAAGCAGAGACCAGCCATAGTCGATCTATGTATGGGCTAGCTGGTTTTACACAAGTCAATCTATTATCTGACAAAGTTGAGTACAACCAGCCTGTCAAGTTGTTCCCAAAACAATCAGAGCTGCCAGCTATAGTTAGCAACACTGATCATTGTATTCACAGGCAGAACACAATAACACTGCAGGAGTTATTCCCCCCATCCACATGTCAGCAGGTGAGAGGGTGTGTGGGGAGAGATACTAGTGTCTAGTCAGTAGCTGGGTAGGCCCTGGCTAGTATCAGAGCCAGATACACACAGGTTACATATGCCCAGTGGCGTAGCGTGGGTTGTCAGCGCCCAGGGCAAGGCAAGAAATTTGCGCCCCCCCTAACCTGCGGACTTTCCACTACACTACACACTGACCACTAACCCGCACACTGACCACTACACTGCACACTGACCACTAACCCGCACACCACTACACTGCACACTGACCCACCTCACTCCTACACTGAGCCACCCCACTCCTACACTGACCCATCTCCCTCCTTTTTCCTGCACTACTCACATTACACTGACCCACCTGACACCAACACTGACTATTACACTGACTGACACATACACTGACCCCCAACACCTTCCTGACACATACACTGACCCACCGACCTTACACCTACGCTGAAATATGTAAAATGAGGTACAGCAATAAATAAATGTCAATAGGTGTAATGTAAAAAATTGGTGAAAAGGAAAACTAATGCAGAGTCTCCAATTTCTTAAATTCATAGGAGTCTAAGTATTTTTCAATTGAAAGAAATTAAGACATAAAAATTAGTGAAGGAGGAAAAATATTGCACTGCGGGACAAAAGGACAGGTTGAAGTTGGAACACAAGTGGAGGCAGCTCCTCTAATAGGCCCTGAATACCTATATGAAGTGAGTGTGAGTAGAGGAAAAGGGTGCCAGCCTTCTGGAGGTAAAAGAACAGATATGCGTAGAGAAACACCACTATAAAAAATGATTGAGGGAGAAAAAAAAACTCACTTTAGGATGTGAAGAAGGTGCTCATTATCGTCTGAGGAGCAGTGGGTCTTGCTCGGGCTCTGTGGCGGAGGACGGTGTGGTGGCTACACTGGCGGATATGAGTGAGACAGATGCCTGTGGTGTGATAGTATGGAGTCTGCAGGAGGCATATCCAGCTGCTCAGGTGGATATTGGCGGCTGCCGATAAGATGCCGGCGGCTGCAGATGGAGTGTGCCAGCGGCTCCATCCTTGGATACTACTGTCACCATAGTATCCAAGGATGGAGCCGCTGTTTACACTCAATCTGCAGCTGTCAACATCTCGGATGGGCATATTTAATGTTAAGGGGCACACTGATGTTAGCAGCACCAACCAGCCCCCCTGCTTAACAACCTGCCCTGCTCCCCAAGTGTCCCGCAGCTCAATGTTGAAAAGTTGGGAGGTATGTATGTAATGCATCCCCTCAGGGCATTCGACATGTAAGGGGTTAAATGATTATTCCTGCTATGTAACGCATCCCCTCATCATTTAACCCCTTAGATGCTGAAAGTCTGAGGGGATGCATTACATAGCAAGAATAATCTTTTAACCCCTTACATGCTGAAAGCCCTGAGGGGATAGGATACAATACATCATGAAGCTGAGCTCAGTAAATTAATTATCCGGTTCTTGCAGGGGGGGGGGGGGCTTTTGGCATGAGGCATGTAACTGCCTGTACTTAGGCCCGCAGGCATGCTGCGTGTGGGCTGACTGGCTGGCAATACTGCTAACATGTGGCATGGCAGTGGCGTGACTCCGGCCAAACTAACTGCTGCTGACCCGGCCGCGGCTGCTCCGAGTCCCATCTGAGATGGCTCTCTGCCTCCCTCACAGACTCTGTCACTCACCTCCCTCTTTGTAGTCGGCAGTGCCGACTGCCGAGTTCCCAGTCAGTCCCAGATGAAGTCCACTGCCAGATCCGGCGCGGTAAGGAGGGAGGGTGGAGAAGATAGCGACGGCTAACAGAAGCACGGGCGGGACTCGTCCAGGGGGAGCCTTTGCGTGCGTTCAAGGACTGGCCAGCCCTGCCGCAGCACATGACTACATTCGCCCAATCACAGGGCGCCAGCTACCGCAACATGGCGGTCGGGACACAGTAGATGTAATTTTACAGAGTTGAGAAAAGTGACACACTGGTCCGGGATTTCGGGCCCCCCCCAATGTTGCGCCCGGTGCGGCGGCCCCCCCTGCCCCCCTCCCACGCTACGCCTCTGCATATGCCACGATCTTTAGAGCGAGAACAAAATTTCTAGCACTAGACCTCCTCTGTAACTCTAAACATGTAACCTGTAAAAAAATTTAAAGCATCGCTTGGTATACAAAAAAAAATTGTGCTAACTAGTTTTTTTTTTAGTGAATGAAACAGTTTTTTTCCAAAAAAAACACGTTTGAAAAATTGCTGCGCAAATACCGTGTAACATAAAAAGTTACAAAGACCACCATTTTATTCCATAGGGTGTTTGCTAAAACAATATAGACAGGGGGTCCCTGAGTGTTTCGCTTGCGTTTATCTAGCAAGGTTACTCTGTGGTATAACAAGGAAGCTGAGACTTCTGCAGTGTGTGAATGTGCTTTTACTATACAAGATGCTGTACATACAAAACTATTACAATATTAGGAATATACTACAAGACTGACAGATTTCTATAACAAGCAAAATGCCTAGCAAATAGAAGAGCCTATGGTCTATAACTACAAATACATTTAAAGGTTACTTAACTTGGATTACGCTTTGTTCATGATCTCCATTGGCAATGATTCTTCTTGGAGATCAGGTCCTGTTCTTCTTCATGATCTTACAGCAACATGGTGTGTGTTCTGTGTGTCCTAGCTTACTGCTTTTTTTTATGTGTGTCAGGCTGTTTACCATTATCAAAACTGTAGCTGTATTTCAACAATAGCATTGAATACAACAATGCTATCTACCTATTGTCTACTCAAAAACAAACCTGTAATCTAAACTGTGATTTCTTTCAGTTTGAGAGCTGAAAGAAATCTCAAACAGGTAATGTTTACTGTGGCTATAGAGACATTAGCATATTGGATACAACAATGGTATCTAACCTATTGTCTACTCAAAAACGAAACCTGTAATTCTTTTCAGTTTGAGAGCTGAAAGAAATCTCAAACAGGTAATGTACTAAAATACAACAATGGTATCTAATCCCATTGTTATTTGTTTGAGAGATCTACTTAAACCAAATGCTGACAGGTAATCTGACTATTGTAAAATTGTCCCATGTATCCTATGTCTGATTAATATAATAAAAATCATATTTTTAACAAACGCAATACATTCCGCCCTATGATTTTTTTTTTCTCTCAGACCACACACAGAAAATCTCTTCATTACTAAAAACTCAATATACACATGAATTTTCCTTAAATGCAACCCCTCCCATATTTCTGTCACTGGGAAGGTGTTTCAGTCTTTGGATAAAAGTTCATTAGAAAGTCCATTCTAAAGTTCTTTAGAAACAAGTCCAGGCTTGGAATACATCAAAAGGCCTTGTTCTCCACAGCTCTTGCGATCTTCAGTCATTCTTTCCATCATGTAACCACTTTTCTCTGGTCTTCCTATGGATCAAATCGGAGACAGCCTGTGGAGTGGAAAACAAAGCGGATTATCTGTTCCTTCTAATAATACATAAACAGTAGATCCTGGCCCTTCAGCTACAATCTCTCCTCTAAATGGCTTCTTGCCTGGATATCTGACCAATACTTTGCCACCTGCCTGTATGCACCTCTGACCCTCCCAAAGAACATCAATAGGGAGGAGAGGAAATATACTGATATTTCCCAGAAAATCACTGCTGTTTATTTTGGAAGGTTTGATGTTATGTAGCCTCACTTTCCACTCTTGCTGAGAAGTATCCACTAACCAGTCAGAGTCCCAGCCACTGTCTTGAAGCTCATCTGCTAATGCAAATATAACTTCAAACCTTCCTGCCAGATTCCCTCTCATTCCTAGATAAGCTTCAGCTTCAGATACGTCACTCTTGGTTTCTATGTCATGGGAAGCAGTAACATGGTATCTGTTAAACCCTGTTCTTTCAGGAACCTTACATAAATACTGAACTCTGCACTCCAGCTGTGGAATCTGTGCCTCAGCCCCTACCATCCTCTCATATGGTGTGCTTTTGGCTATTGGCCTAGAATTTAACAACATGACTGCCTGTGTGAGGACCCGATCCCACCCCCTTAGTGTATGTGTGGGTGTAATTTTGCATATCTGGTCCTTCAATAGCCCGTTGTATCTTTCAATCAAACCAGCTGCCTGTGGATGGTATGGGATGTGGCACAACCAGTACACTCCAGAATCTTTGGCCCACTGCTGTACTGTTAATCCGGTGAAGTGTGAGCCATTATCACTTTGGACTTGTTTGGGACAACCATAAGCAACGACAAGTTTCTGAAGCAGTTGAAGCGTTGCGGCTTGATCTGCACGTTTGCAAGGATGAACAAGCATAAGTCCTGAATAGGTGTCCACTGCAGTGCAACAATATCTCAGTCCATTGTTTCCCCGGGGCAGGGGACCGATGAAGTCAATCTGCCAGATCTCTGCAGGCCTCTCACCCCTCTTAATCGACCCAGTGGAGTACTTTTGCAATGGCCATTGTCGCACTTCTCCACACACTGTACAGTTCCCTATTACAGTCTTTATCATGTCCATGGATATAGGCAATCCTCTCTGCTGTGCCCATTTATATGTTGCTTTCTGCCCCAAATGTCCAGATTGTTTGTGGGCCCAGTTGGCCAAGTTCATCAAAACAGGATCAATTGGCACAACTGCCTTCACTTTTGCGATTTCATCTGCAACTCTGTTATAGTTCTCAAAGTCTGGTACTAGGGGCACATGTGCATCAACATGCCCCACTTTTATGGTGCGGGAGTGAGCTTCCTTCCATATGTAGTCCCAGACTTCCTTGCCTCCCCACACCACCTTTCCATGAATCATCCATTCATTGGACTTCCACGTGGGCATCCAAGTTGTCAGTCCTTTAAAAACCGCCCAGCTTTCAGTGTAGATAGTGACATGGGAAGAAGAATCCTCCTGAAGAGTCATCACTACAGCTTTCAACTCTGCATACTGACTGGACCCTCCGATTCCGGACTCCTGCAGGACTGTGTCTGTACTTGGATTGTAGGCTGCTGCTGTCCATTTACGCCAAGACGAGGCGATTATGGCTGAACCATCAGTGAACCACGCTGACTCCTCTTCTGACAGAGACTCAAAGGGTGGAGCCTCTTGAATGGGGGATGACTGCAGCACAGGAATTTCTTCTTCTGGCCGGGTGCTGGTAAAAGTAACAAGCCCTGCCAACTGTTTTGAAATGTCTCTAACATCCCCAGCTGCAATACCCCCTCTTTCTTGAAGGTACCACTTCCATTTCATCAGTGTCTGGTTCTGGGCTACAGCTGCCCAAGTGGTCAGTCCATTATCTCTCACCCATCCTGCTATTGGCAATGCAGTATGGATGGTGACTGTGTCCTTTCCTGTAATGGTCTCTACATGTTGAAGTGCTGTGTGGGCCCCAAACAGGTACTTCTCTAAGGGCGTGTATCTCGTCTGTGCCCCTGTCAGTTGTTTGGACCAAAATCCAATAGGTATTGCTCTCAGTCCTTTCTTTTCATTTGGCTGCCACAGACTCCAAGATATGGTACCATTCTGCTCCACTACATCCAGCTGAAATGGTACTCCTTGTCTCACGGGTCCCAATCCCTGATGCTGCAAAATAGCTTCTTTAGCAGCCAGGAATGCAGTCCGCTGCTCTGAACCCCATGAGAACTCAGTCTTTTTTCTGGTAACATTGTATATAGGCCTCAGAATCAGTCCAAGATGTGGAATGAATGATCTCCAGAATCCCACAACTCCAATGAACTTCTGTGCCTCCTTTTTGGTAGTAGGGGGCAACAGCGCCTGGATAGTTTGCACAACTGTCTCTGGAATCTTCCTCTGTGGCCCAGTCCACATCATTCCTAGGAATTTCACCTCTGTGGCAGGTCCTTGGACTTTGTCTCTGTTGATAGCCCACCCTCTGTTCTCCAAGTGCTGTATCAGCAGGTGCAGTGCTTGTTACATCTTCTTTTGTCCCAGAGATCTTGATGTCATCAATGTAGTGAAACACAGAGACTTTCAAATTCAGGGTACTTAAATCTCGGGCAATCAGTCCATGACAAATCGTTGGAGAATGAAGATAGCCTTGCGGAAGGACAGTGAAAGTGTACTGGCGGCCGTCCCACACCAGAGCAAACTGGTCTTGACAATCTGGGTCTATCAAAATTGAAAAGAAAGCATTAGCCAGGTCTATCACAGCATGATATTCTCCTGCATCTTTAGCAATTTTCTCAACAATTGAGATCATATCTGGTACAGCTGACTTCAATGGAGGTGCCACTTTGTTTAGACCTCTGTAATCCACAGTCATTCTATATGTCCCATCAGGTTTCTTTACTGGGAACACCGGAGACGAGAAAGGACTTGCAGCAGGTCTAAGGATCCCTACTCTCAACAGTTCTTGAATAGTCTCCCCAATTTCTTTGTGGCCTCCAGGAAGTCTGTACTGCTTGAGACAGACTGGCTTCTCTGGTGGAGGAATGTAGACAGGGGTCCATTTCGCATGACCTCTGACCACAGCCTTCACCGCCCTTACCAGATACGCTTTATCAGGATACCCGAATGTGAATGTATCTCTTTCAGTCTGAATTGACTGACCTTGAAGTACATCCATCCCAAGAATATTTTCGGGTAACTCTGATATTAAAACATTTGTCATAAATCCTGATCCCTTACCAATAGCCAATTTCACCCGTATCCTAACTGCTGGTGTAGTTTACCCTCCCAAACCTTCTACATAAATCAATTCTCCTTTGTGATGGGAAGGATTTCCTTGCAAAAGTGTAACTTCGGCTCCACTATCAACTAAAGCCATTACATGTGTAGGAGAAGATGACTTCCCCCACCATACAGTGACAGGTGCATATGGGCGTCGGTCTCCTGCTGTCACTGCCCTTGCTGCTATTACAGGAGACTCACCTTCCCTTCATAAAGGATATTGAACCTCCCAATCCCCTTTTCTGATTCTCTCTAACTCCTCCCCAGGATAAAGGGATTTGGGTTTGAGTTCATGTTCACTTTTGGGAATTGGTTTGGGGCTAACAGGAGGGATCTGTTCTGTTTCCTCTAAGTCTAGGCTGATGTTATCTTCTCTAGGTGTAGTGTTTCTAACCCTGACAGATTTCCCTACTAAATGTTTCCACCTCTTCAGCATTTCTGCAGTAGGAATGCCATCTATCTCATCTCTAGGTACTCCTGCCTTTAATAGATCCACCCACATTTCTTTCCTAGAAACAACTAGCCTGGTTTTCTCTTCACCTTCTGTCTTCTCTACCCCATTCCGTTTCTTCTCTGTTCTTTTCTGCTTGTATTCTTCCTGTCTGGCCTTGACCTTATCTACTGCCCTGACAGGTTTTGTTTTAGTCTCCTCTATCTCCCCCAACTGGCTTAAAAGGGTTGTGGCTTCATGAATCTTGCTGTTTAATCCCAGGCCTCCCAACAAAGACAATAATGGAGCCCTGAGATTAAATGTTGCAGACTTCATCAGCTTAGAGCGCAGAGCAGACGTAAAGGGTTCCATATCTGGACCTATCCATTCTGGAAATGTATTTAATCCGGTTATACAGCCCATCTCACGTAACCTGGAAATACCCTCTCCTATTGATCTCCAGGAGTAGGTATTTTCCAGGTCAGTAGGACTGGCGTATACTCGGACTATTCCATCTCTCACAAGGTCTAACAGTGAAAAATTCACGCTAAACTCTCTGGCTTTTCGCATTGCCTGACGCAATTGTGGATCATGGGTTAACACTCCCATAGCCACTGCTTCCTTACCTGACAAAACAACACTGTCCGCCCCTTCATCCCATAAGCGTAGGAGCCAACCCAATAGGGGCTCCCCAGACCTTTGTTTGTATTGTTTTGCCAGCTCATGGAGTTCAGTTTGTGAAAACTCCCGTACTTCTTCAAATTCAACATCTCTGGGGTTGCGATAATGCACCTCCCCATGTGCCATATCCTCTCTATCATGTTGCCGTTTCCTATGCTTAGTAATGAGAGGTCTGGCATACTTTTTCTTTCCCACTAGCAGATCATTCTCTGAAATATCAAACTCTATCTCCTCATCCTCACTATCATTTGAGGAGAACACATCCTCACAATCCCAATTTTGGGATGTGACAATGGCACGTACCCTGGCTTTACTGACAGGTTTACGCCCCTTCCTTTTTCTTAAGGCATTAATTGATTTGGTCATGAGGGCTGCGCACCGCTCTTGCAAATCATCAGCCCGACTAGCGGTTGAACGTACACACTCTGAAGCAACTGCTAGCTGGTCTTTTAATACCTTAACTTCTGCCTCTGCCTTCTCCCTTCTATGTGATTCAGTATAGAGAGCATGGAGGAAGTACCAACCCACTGTGGACACTGTCCTGTTCTCTTTCTTACTTAAATCCAATCCCTTAAGGCTAAAATCTACAAAATGATCTGAGACTTTATCACCCCAAGTCAGCTTCAAGGGAGAAGCATACTTCACAAATGCATTAGCAAGAGGCTCCCACTCATTATTTCTGGCCCAGATAGGTAAGCTGCACACTTTCTTCTGGTCACCAGAACCCTCTACAGCCTTGCTTTTCCTAAACAGCTTACGCAGCATTTTACCTAGCACAAGCTACACAACACACTACAGAAAAACAAGTCTGCTTCAATTGAATTATAGCACAAATCCCGGACGAGCCCCCAAATGTTTCGCTTTACGTTTATCTAGCAAGGTTACTCTGTGGTATAACAAGGAAGCTGAGACTTCTGCAGTGTGTGAATGTGCTTTTACTATACAAGATGCTGTACATACAAAACTATTACAATATTAGGAATATACTACAAGACTGACAGATTTCTATAACAAGCAAAATGCCTAGCAAATAGAAGAGCCTATGGTCTATAACTACAAATACATTTAAAGGTTACTTAACTTGGATTACGCTTTGTTCATGATCTCCATTGGCAATGATTCTTCTTGGAGATCAGGTCCTGTTCTTCTTCATGATCTTACAGCAACATGGTGTGTGTTCTGTGTGTCCTAGCTTACTGCTTTTTTTATGTGTGTCAGGCTGTTTACCATTATCAAAACTGTAGCTGTATTTCAACAATAGCATTGAATACAACAATGCTATCTACCTATTGTCTACTCAAAAACGAACCTGTAATCTAAACTGTGATTTCTTTCAGTTTGAGAGCTGAAAGAAATCTCAAACAGGTAATGTTTACTGTGGCTATAGAGACATTAGCATATTGGATACAACAATGGTATCTAACCTATTGTCTACTCAAAAACGAAACCTGTAATTCTTTTCAGTTTGAGAGCTGAAAGAAATCTCAAACAGGTAATGTACTAAAATACAACAATGGTATCTAATCCCATTGTCATTTGTTTGAGAGATCTACTTAAACCAAATGCTGACAGGTAATCTGACTATTGTAAAATTGTCCCATGTATCCTATGTCTGATTAATATAATAAAAATCATATTTTTAACAAACGCAATACACCGAGTTACGAACATCCAAGTTGCGATCTACTCCTACTTACGAACAGGGTCCTGCATTCCATCCTTAGCCATCCGTGCACGTAAACACTTAAAAATAACCTAATTACATGCTCACCTGTTCCTCTCCATACCCTGCTGTGTTTTGTGCCTGTATTGCGGTCATGGCCTGGTCCGGCCTAGTAAAGCCTGCAGATCCCCGATCTTTCCTGCGCTGCTGCCCCGCGGAGGTGCACCACGGCCGGCCTGGCCTAGACTCGGATGTGCGGACACTGCTGCTCTCACCAGCCATCCATCTCCCTGCTGTTAACTGGAGAGCTGCCCAGCGGAGACTGCCTGTGTGGGCTGGTTGAGGTGTCCTGGAGCCGAGCATCTTTACATCCTTCTGCCTGTCTTGCAGCGCTCTGGGCCTTCCCTGCCTGATACTCCCAGCCAGCCACCCTCACTGGACTGCAGATGTTCTCCATGCCCCACGTACAGGACTGCATCAGAAGCGCCCTGAAAGCTGGTGAGATTATACTGTACTGTTCTGTGCCCACTACTACAGTATATGCCCTGTACAGTACTGTACTTGTACCACACACGATTGAATGAGAGCTCCACATAGGCAGATGACATGAGCTCATGCTGGAACACAGGGATAGAATGTACAGTACATTCTATCCCTGTGTCCCAGCATGAGCTCATGTTATCTGCCTATGTGGAGCACTTAAAAAGGGTACTGTCCCAACTTACAAACAAATTCGACTTAAGAACAAACCTACAGTCCCTATCTTGTTCGTAACCCGGGGACCCCCTGTATAATGTTTGAGGGTTCTAAATCATTTTCTAGCAAAAAATAAATCATGATTTTTTTACATGTAGGAGAGAAGTGTCAGAATTGGCCTGGGTGGCAATATAAGTAATATACAAATAATTATTATAAGCACTGTGAGCTCATCCTCCCAGACTGCTGCAGTGTGTGTCAACTTGTATTTAAACTGGCCGTTCTGTATGTGGCTTCTGACGGGCTGCCCAAGCAGCCCCGTATCTCCGGAACCATAAATTATAGCAGCCCCATATTTTGACCAGTGGTGGGGTGGGTCTTTGGCTACATACCCCCCCCCCCCAAGTGTTACAATGCTCGAAGTCGATCTTCTTTTTACTTTTTTGGGGCAAATGGGCCTATCTTGAGGAAGGGGCCTGGAGCTGCAGCTGCAGTAGCCCATATGGTAATCCGGCCCTGCCCTTTACCCATCACTAGGAATACATAATAAATTAAAGGGAACCTGCAAGGTCTGTCTGTCAGGGAGTCGTTTTTTAAATAATTCACCTGAACAGAGTAGTGTTTAGACCAGATCCTCTTTGTTGATCAAAGTAGTATCCCTGTGTCACAAAGCAAGTCTTTGAGTCCAATTTAGTGGCCTTAAGAAGTGTTACAGGTATGTTAGGCCACAATTGCTAGATGATTGAGGCAGTCAAACCATGCTAATCTTCTAATTTCACAGGTTTTTCTGATTCCATCTTTAAAAGCACTCCACATAGATCCTGCATCTGAAGCGGAGAAAGCAGGGACATTGGTGGAGCAAACCGCTGATCAGCCTCCTGATCCAGATAAGATACCTTCATCAGTCATAATGAAGTGGAGGTAAACGTGCTGCAGAACCTGGCATTTGACAGGAAAATTGTGCAGCCAGTGGTCCCACCCTAAGGTAGGCCTTGGGATTTCTTTATTATCCTCATGTCCTGGAAGGTGAGGTGAGAAAACCGACGGTTACTTACCGATAACGGTGTTTCTACGAAACCTTCCAGGATGGCAGGCCTACTTCCTGCCCTGTTATGGGTGGAGGAGTATGTACACACTAAGTGTGTACTACCTAAATGTTGGAATAACCCTTGTGAATCGGTGGGAGTATTACTTTACAACTACTGAGGGACAAGGGGTAAGTTGGGGCCTTATAAACAGCTGTGATTTGATTGAGTTTCCTGTTGGGTGGAGCCTATCATCTCTCATGTGTTGCCGTCCAGGAAGATTTCGTAGAAACACCGTTATTGGTAAGTAACCGTCGGTTTTTAACTTGTAAACAACAAGTTTGAAAAATAGGGCCGGTTAAGGAACTCGGTCAAGTCAATCCCAGACCATTGTTCCTGATGCTTTACGAACAGTCTACCGACTGGGATGGTACCAGCTGATTGGAGAAAAGCCAATGTAGCGCCAATATTTAACCACTTAAGCCCCGGAAGGATTTGCCCCCCTTAATGACCAGGCCATTTTTTGCGATACGGCACTGCATCGCTTTAACTGACAACTGTGCAGTCATGCGACGTTGTACCCAAACAAAATTGACGTCTCCCCCCCCTCGCACAAACGGAGCTTTCTTTTGGTGGTATTTGATCACCTCTGGATTTTTTATTTTTTGCGCTATAAACAAAAAAAGCGACAGTTTAAAAAAAAAGGGAGCTATATTTATTTACTTTTTGCTATTATATCCCCCCCCCCCAAATATAAATGTATTCTGCATATTTTTGGTAAAAAAATCGCAATAAGTGTATATTGATTGGTTTGCGCAAAAGTTATAGCGTCTACAAAATAGGGGATATATTTATGGCATTTTTTATTATAATTTTTATTTTATTTTTCTACTAGTAATGGTGGCGATCTGTGATTTTTAGTGGGGCTGCGACATTGCAGCAGACAAATCGCACACTGTTAGGACCATTGACATTTATACAGTGATCAGCGCTAAAAATAGCCACTGATTACTGTATAAATGTTATTGGTAGGGAAGGGGTTAACGATGGGGGGGGGATCAAGGAGTTAAATGTGTGTCCTAGGGAGTGATTCTAACTGGGGGGGATGGAACTGCCTGGAGGAGGAGACCGATCGCTTTTCATACTTAGTATGAACAGGGAGATCTTTCTTCTCTCTCCTGACAGAATGGAGATCTGTTTGCTTACATTGACAAATCTCCGTTCTCTCTCAGGAGCGATCGCGGGTGCCCGGCGGACATCGCGGCTGCTGGGTACGCGCATTTACTCAGTTGTCAAGCGCTCCCCTAGTGGTCTTTAAAGCGGCCGACGTACAGCTACGACGGCTCGCCCAGGGGAGCCAACCTGCCACAGTATAAATGTGGCGGCTGGTCCTCTAGCGCTTAAATAAGCGCCAAGATACATCCCTAGGAATTACAGACCGGTTAGCCTAACGTCAATAGTATGCAAGCTCTTGCAGGGGATGATAAGGGACTATATACAATATTTTAGTAGTGAAACTGTATCATTAGCAGTAATCAGCATGGATTCATAAAGAATCGTTCTTGCCAAACCAATCTATTAACCTTCTATGAGGAGGTGATTTGCCATCTAGATAAAGGAAGGCCCATAGACGTGGTGTATCTGTATTCTGCAAAGGTATTTGATACAGTTCCCCATAAATGCTTACTGTACAAAATAAGGTCCGTCGGCATGGACCAAAGGGTGAGTATATGGATTGAAAACTTGGCTACAAGGGCGAGTTCAGAGGGTGGTGATAAATGGGGAGTACTCGGAATGGCCTGGTGTGGAAAGCAGGGTCCCCAAGGGTTCTGTGCTAGGACCAATCTTATTTAATTTGTTCATAAATGACCTGGAGGATGGGATAAACAGTTCAATCTCTGTATTTGCAGACGATACAGAGCTAAGCAGGGCAATGATTTCTCCACAGGATGTGGAAACCTCGCAAAAAGATTTGAACAAATTAATGGGGTGGGCAACTACATGGCAAATGAGGTTTAATGTTGAAAAATGGAAAATAATGCATTTGGGTGGCAAGAATATGAATGCAATCTATACACGGGGGGGGGGGGGGGTAGAACCTCTGGGGGAATCAAGGATGGAAAAGGACCTGGGGGTTTTAGTAGATGAAAGGCTCAGCAGTGGTATGCAATGCCAAGCTGCTGCAAGCAAAGCAAAGAGAATATTGGCATGCATTAAAAAGGGGATTAACTCCAGAGATAAAACGATAATTCTCCCGCTCTACAAGACTTTGATCTGGCCGCACCTGAAGTATGCTGTCCAGTTCTGGGCACTAGAAAGAGTCCAGAGAAGGGCAACAAAGCTAATAAAGGGACTGGAGGACCTTGGTTATGAGGAAAGGTTTACGAGCACTGAACTTATTTTCTCTGGAGAAGAGACGCTTGAGAGGGGATATGATTTCAATGTACAAATACCGTACTGTTGACCCCACACTAGGGATAAAATTCCCTTTCGCAGAAAAGTTTTAAAAGACACGTGCCAATTACTAAAATTAGAAGAAAAGAGGTTTAACCTTAAACTGCGCGTAGAGGGTTCTTTACTGTAAGAGCGGTAAGTATGTGGAATTCTCTCCCACAGACAGTGGTCTCAGCAGGGGGCATCGATAATTTCAAAAAACTATTAGATAAGCACCTGAACGACCAACATACAGGGATATACATTGTAATACTGACATAAGCACACACACATAGGTTGAACTTGTGCCTTTTTTCAACCTCACCTACTATGTAACTATATACAAGTGCACTGCGCTTAAATGCAAAATATCCCATAATAGTGCTTCTACTTAAATCACATAAAGCATAACAAAAAGTGAAAACATAAATATATAACAGTGTACATATATAACTTTTCCACAGTAGTGCTCATATCAGTAACACCCCCCCCCCCTCCAACCACCCGCTATCCTTACCCTGGATGCGGGTGGTGAGAGCAGCAGTTTAAGCTGATGCACCCATCTTCCAGCATGGCGGGCTCAGGGAAAGCTGCTCCGGTGTCCTCTCCTGGAGCAGCTTCTGCAGTGCGTCTCCTCTTTGCTCCTACCAGCGCTAGGCATCCAATAGGATCACCTGACATTTTGGCCAATTGGAAAATGGGCTTCATACCTGCTTCCCGATTGGACAGGAAGAGGATCAGTGTTGCAACACACCTGGTTGGGATCCGCACGCATCCTCTGCGACCCGAGCCCACCCTATTTTGAAGCCTATTAGAGCCTCTGGCTCTAATCAGATGCTTCAGAAAAGAACCCTGGCCGCTGTAATTCATGCACCCAGTGCCCTGAAAGGGACCGGACACATGAATAGGGGGCAGCCGCGGCCACCGTGGGTAGATTGATGCTATGCAGAAATCTATCCAATGCATATAGGGGGTGGCGAGGAGAGAGGGGGCAGCGCCCGGGCATCCCTAATGGACGGGCCACCACTGGCTCATATATTCAAACAATAAATGTGTCCGAAAAAACAAATCAATGTATTTAAATGAATTGTGAAAAAAATACATGCCAAACCTAAAAAAAAGTCCTGGATTTGACTCCACATGTAAAAAATAGAGGCAGAGACAGAGCCTCCAATGTGTAAATTCACTTAGGATATTGATCCATTAAAATATATATTGCACGTACATCAAATAAAGTTAAACCAAGCCTTTTTGTAACTTGGTACAAGACATGCCGGGTGGCTCTGTGCTGCGATCTCACCACTGCTTCATTCGCTGAACATCAGATCACCATCCAAGCCTCAACATAGTCACCGTGTAGCCATGCCCCTTTGGTGTGGATTTACAAGATTTTTTTACAATTCATTTAACCACTTCAAGCCCGCGCTATAAACGAAAGACGTCTTCAGCGTGGCACTCAATTGCCGGGAGGGCGTCCCTGGACGTCCTCCTGTGTACTTGTTCCCCGCGTGCCACCACGGGCGCGCATCGGGGAAAATCTGTGTCCCTTGGACGCAGCCTATTACAGATCGTGCTAAATGGCCAATCACAGCGGCCATTTAGCACTCGATCGGCGTGTCCAATGAGAGATGATCTCAAATGTAAACATGAGATCATCTCTCATCTCCGGCTCTCCCTCCTCACACAGAGACCGCGTGTGAGGAGGGAGAGCGACCTGTGCTGTAGATCTGTGAGTTAACAGTACATAAAACACTACCTATCAGGGCCACCTGTCAGTGCCATCTGTCCCCAGTGCCACCTATCGGTGTCATCAGTGCCATCTGTCATCAGTGCCACGTATTAGTGCCATCTGTCTGAGATAGGCCGCCAATACATCAGATGTGATCAATTTATTATCATAGCTTGTAGACTCTAACTTTCACACAGACCAAATAATATCCACTAATTTGGGTTACTTTTACCAAAGATATGTAGCAGTATAAATTGTGGCCAAATTTTTTGAAGAAAAGTTAATAATTTGCTAAATTTTATCACAGAAACGAAGAAAAATAATTTTTTTTTTTTTCAGAATTTTTTGGTATTTTTTCATTTATAGTGCAAAAAATAAAAAACCCAGAGGTGATCAAATACCACTAAAAGAAAGCTTTATTTATATATATAAAAAAGGACAAAATTCATTTGGGGTACAGTGTTACATGACTGAGTAATTGTCATTCAAAGTGTGAGAGCACCGAAAGCTCAAAATTGGTCTGGGCAGGAGGGGGGTTTAAGTGCCCAGTAGGCAAGTGATTAAAGATATTTATTTGATTTATTATTTATTTTGTTTAAGTTATATATGTACACTGTTATATATTTGTTTCACTTTTTATTATCATTTATACAGTGTCAGTGCATTTTTTAGCACTGATCACTGTATTGATCTCACTGGTCCCCAAAAGGTGTAAGTGTCCAATTTGTCCGCCGCAATGTCGCAGTCCCGCTAAAAATCGCTGATCGCCGCCATTACTAGTAAAAAAAAAAAAGTCTCAATCTATCCCATAGTTTTGTAGATGTGATAACTTTTGCGCAAACCTATTAATATACGCTAATTGGTATTTTTTTTACCAAAAATATTTAGCAGAATACAAATTGGCCTAAACTGATGAAGAAATTCGATTTTTTTTATATTTATTTTTTTACATATTTTTATTGCATATGTTTTATAGCAGAAAGTAAAAAATATAAAAAAAAATTCAAAATTGTTGCTCTTTTTTTGTTGATAATGCAAAAAATAACAGAGGTGATCAAATAGCACCAAAAGAAAGCTCTATTTGTGGGGGGGGGGGGAGGACTTCAATTTTATTTGTGTACAGCGTCGCATGACCGAGCAATTGTCAGTTAAAATAACGCGGCGCAGTGTCGCAAAAAGTGGCCTGGTCATCAAGGGGGTAAATCCTTCCGGGGCTGAAGTGGTTAACTTGTGATCACGAGTTCGGGGAGAAGATTCTGGCTTGCTGTCACTAGAGCACAGGTGTCAAACACAAGGCCCGCGGGCCGAATCCGACCCTCCAGGCCATTTCATGTGGCCCTCAACCTCCTCTGGTCCTCCTCAAGCCCCTTACTTTCTGCTTTTAAGCAATGCATCCAGATTCTTCCCAGCAGCAGCATAAGGAAAGGGGGGTGCACTGTGATGTAAGGGAGAGTGGGGGACTCAACTTCTGATGGTGGGGGGGCTCTTGACATCTAATGTAAGGGGAGGGGATGCGCTGGACATCTAATCTTACAGATACAACCGGCCCTTTTGAGGGCAATCATAATGCTGATGCGGCCCTCGATGAAATTGAGTTGAGTGCACTAGAGGCAGTGGGTCAAGAGGCTGCAGCAGTGGAAACATGTTCCACCCTAAAAATAGGTGAAACATGTTTCCAAAGGGGAACTTCTCCTTTAACCACTTGCTTACGGGGCACTTAAACCCTCTTCCTGCTCAGGCCAATTTGTAGATTTCAGCGCTGTCACACTTTGAATGACAATTGCGCAGTTATGCAACACTGTACCCAAACGAAATTTTCATTTTTTTTCACACAAATAGAGCTTTTTTTTGGTGGTATTTAATCACTGTTGGGGTTTTTATTTTTTGTTAAAAAAAAGAAAATTTTGCACAAAAAAAACAGTTTCATAGTTTTCAGCTGGAACTTGGTGGAACTCAGTTCCACCACGTCTGGCTCGGGCCCTCTGCTACTTGCTCACCACTTGTAAATACTGAAGTCTGGCTTCTGTGTTTACAAACGGCAGCTCATCTCCCAATGGCTCCCACAGATCTGATCTCTTGAGCGGCTCCCACTGAGTGCAGGATGGGGACCTGGGAGATGTAGGTGCCTGGGGTGCAGTGTGGATGCTGACACACCCACTGGACGATCTCCCTGCAAATGAGAGGTGGAGCCACCTACAGTGTGTGCGGGGAGGTACTAGGGAAGAAGAGGGGTGAAGGTGAGATGTGGATGGAGGATGCAGTGGTAAGCAGCTGTGGGAGAAGGCTCTGCACTCTGTTTTTGGCACACCCCTAAACTCTGCACTCTGTGTGTAACCCTACCGAACTCTGCACTCTATACATAATGCACTCCTGGTATTTAATGCTCCTTTACCCTCCCTGGCGGTATGCTTATTTCAGATTTTTGATGCTGAAAGCGGGACCATTATTTTGCATGGAAATTTGGCGTTTTATATTGTAGGCCTGAAATTCTTAGGAATCTTAAATTACTTAAATCTGTCCAAACAAGAGTCTAGTAGACATCCTGGGTATGATAACGTTTGAAACACAAAATCATAAATTATAATCTAATAAATAACTATAAATAATAAATAATATAATAATACAAATTATTCAATAATGTAATCAAATCTAAAACTCTGAAATTTGCTCAGTTGCAGAATTGGTGCTGTCATTACTTTTTAGTATTTGACGAATTTCCCCACAAATCGCTATCGTTCAATTCTGCAAGTGATTCTAATTTATTATCGCTGTTTTCTAGCTGGTCTAAAACCACTTTTGACATAAAGAGACACTTTTTGGTTGCTATGGACATTCTCAAGTTTCCAGGCAGAAAAAACAGTATTTGTAATATAAAAGTGCATGCAGGGCACTGGACAGACCACTAGGGACAAAGGGGGTGTGTAACTTTTTTATACAGTACTGTAAACTGTACTGTGTTTTTTACTTTTTTGAATTTGGCGCTGATCTCCGCCCCCGTGTGTCGCAGGGAACGAAGCTCGGCACCCGGACACTGTGTAAATCTAGTGAAGAGACAGCTTGCACACACAGCGGCGAGACATCGCAGGATCCAGGGGACAAGGTAAGTAACTATGCCTGGATTCTGTGATGAGATCCCAAGTCTGGCTCGGGGTTACCGCTAATAGTACTGAAATTTCACCCCGAGCCAGACTCGGGAATACCGCTCAGGAGGTTAAAACCCTCCCACTATTAGTATGATTTCACCATACCCACTATTTGATGTAGGGATGAGCTCGGTGTTCGAGTCGAACATACGTTCGACTCGAACATCGGCTGTTCGATCGTTCAACGAAGATCGAACGTTTTGGGCCGTTCGCGGCAAATTCGAGTGACGCGAATGGCCCACAATACACTGCGCCATCGCAGTGCAATCCCGGCGCTGTGATTGGCCAAGCATGCACTGTGACCCCGCATGCTTGGCCAATCACAGCGCCGGCAGCGAGGAGAGCCATAATTGGCCACAGGCAGGATGCCTGTGGCCAATTATAGCTCAGGGGGGTTTAGTACACCCCCACACTATAAAAGGCCGCCAGCGTGGCTGCCTTGTGTAGTGTGTTCCGGTTCAGGGAGAGAGAAGGATAGGCAGGGACAGTGTCATGGATATTCTGCTAAACCTTGTGTGCAGGGAGAGAGAAGGATAGGCAGGGGACAGTGTCGGTGATATTTGTGCTAAGCCTCCTGCACAGTATACACCTGAAGCTAGCCCTTATTGCTGTGTTTTCCTGTTGTGTAACACAGGCAGGCATCTGCAGCAGTTATAGCAGGCGTAGTGTGCTTTTTGCAAAATATACACCTGAAGCTAGCCCTTATTGCTGTTTTTTCCTGTTGTGTAACACAGGCAGGCATCTGCAACACTTAAAGCAGGCGTAGTGTGCTTCTTGCAAAATATACACCTGAAGCTACCCCTTATTGCTGGTTTTCCCATCTCCCTGCAGGCCTTTAGAATGTCTGGAAGGCAAACAAGGAGAGGCAGACAGTCAGGAGCCAATGAAAGAGGGCAAGCAGGCTCTGTGTCTAGAGACAACAGTGCTGGTCGTGGACACGGTGCATCGTCATCAGCACGTGGCCATGGGACACGCTTGTCCTTATTTTCAGCAGCTGGACGTGTTGAGCCGCGTCATGACGAAGACTTGGTAGAGTGGATGACCAAGCCCTCCTCATCCTTCTCATCCTCTCTCACCCAGGCTCAGGGTACTGGCAAAGCAGCTGCCAAAGCGTTCTCAATGTCATCATTAGTCACTCATTCCTTAGACCCACCGTGTCCTCCTGAGGAGTCCCCCGAACTGTTTGAGCACAGTGTTGGGTACATGCTCCAGGAGGATGCCCACCGTTTCGAAGGGTCTGAAGATGATACCTAGCTAGAGGAAGGCAGTAGCGTGAGAGCAGAGAGAGGGGATGCTCAAGAAGGACACCAATCTGGCAGTCATGTTCCAGCAGCTGCAGCATACTGCCAGATTGGTTCCAGTGATGAGGAGGGAGGGGATGATGAGGTCACTGACTCCACGTGGGTGCCTGATAGGAGAGAGGAGGATGAGGAGGAGGCACATCTCCAACGAGGCAGGATGCCCTCCGGGGGCCAGCGTAAGGGCAGCACACCGACTGAATCACACCGCAGAGCTCCGCCTGTGCAGGGCGCTGCCTCTGCCCGTTATTCCAAAATTTCTTTGGTGTGGGCCTTTTTTGAGTCGAGTGCATCAGATCACACCGCTGCTGTTTGCAACATATGTCTGAAGCGTATCTCGCGTGGCCAAAACATCAGCCGCTTGGGCACCACATGCTTGACCAGACATATGTTGACCTGCCATGCAGCTCGTTGGCAAGCCTACCTTAAAGACCCACACCAAAGAACAAAGCGGACCTCTCCTTGCTCCGCATCAGCTGGGATCTCCAACCCCACTATACCTTCAGTCCTCTCTGAAACCTGCACTGAGAGGAATGAAGGTGTAGAATTAGGTGTGTCACAGCCAAGTACTTGCGGGCACTCTGCTAGCAGTACACCGACGTCCAATTCTAGCAGGCAAATTTCCCTGCCCCAGCTGCTGGACCGTCGAAAGAAGTTCACTCCCAGCCATCCACATGCCCAGCGGTTGAATGCTAGCTTGGCTAAATTGCTAGCACTTCAACTGCTGCCTTTTCAGTTGGTAGACTCGGCCCCCTTCTGTGAGTTTATACAATGTGCGGTTCCTCAGTGGCAGGTTCCCAAACGCCACTTTTTCTCACGGAAGGCGATTCCGGCTCTCTACCGCCATGTGGAAGGCAATGTCCATGCCTCGCTGGACAGGGCGGTCAGCGGTATGGTGCATATTACCGCTGACTCATGGTCCAGCAGGCATGGACAGGGACGTTACCTTTCTTTCACGGCCCATTGGGTCACTCTTTTGGCAGCTGGGAAGGATGCAGGACAAGGTGCAGTAGTGTTGGAGGTTGTTCCGCCGCCATGCCTCCAAAATGCTACTACTGGTTGTGACACACCTCTCTCCTCCACCCCCTCCTCTTCTTCTTCCTCCATGGCCTCTTCCTGTGCTTTGTCCTCGGAACCAGCGGTGTTCCGTAGGCGTTCAAGGGGCTACGCAAGTACGCAGGCAAAAAGATGCCATGCCGTGCTTGCGCTGGTGTGTTTGGGGGACAGGAGCCACACTGGGGCAGAGGTTCTGTCGGCTCTGCAGGGGCAGGCCGAGAGGTGGTTGACGCCACGCCAGCTTAAGGCAGGAATGGTGTTTTTTGACAATGGCACCAACCTCCTCTTCGCCCTCCGACAGGGACAACTGACCCATGTGCCCTGTGTGGCTCACGTCCTTAACCTGGTGGTGCAGCGGTTCTTGGGCAGGTACCCGGGCTTACAGGATGTCCTGAGGCAGGCCAGGAAAGTCTGTGTGCATTTTCGCAGATCATATAATGCCAGTGCTCGGCTGGCTGAGCTGCAAAAGGAGTTGAACCTGCCCAAGAACCGCCTTATATGTGACATGTCCACCAGGTGGAACTCAACGTTGGCCATGCTGCAGCGGCTGCACACGCAGCAGAGGGCCATCAATGAGTACCTGTGCGACTACGGCACCAGGACAGGGTCAGGGGAGCTCGGGTTTTTTTCACCACGCCAGTGGGGCATGATCAGGGATGCATGCACTGTGCTGGCACCATTTGAGGAGGCCACGAGGATGGTGAGCAGTGACAGTGCATGCATCAGTGACACTGTACCTCTTGTCCACCTGTTGGAGCATACGCTGCGTGGAATAATGGACAGGGCACTTGAGGCAGAACAGAGGCAGGAAGAGGAGGACTTCCTTGCCTCTCAAGGCCCCCTTTACCCAGACAGTGTTCCTTCTGTCCCACCCATCCCACAGGAATAGGAGGAGGAGGAGGATTGTGTCAGCATGGAGGTGGAGCCTGGCACTCAGCATCAACAGCAGCAGTCTTTTAGGGATGATTTACAGTCCCAAGAAACATGTGGACTTGTACGTGGCTGGGAGGAGGTGGCTGCGGATCATGTCGTCCTTAGTGACCCAGAGGACTCCGGACAGAATGCCTCAGCTAACCTACGCTGCATGGCCTCCCTGATCCTGCAAAGTCTGCGGAAGGATCCTCGTATTCTTCGGATCAAGGAGAGGGACCATTACTGGCTGGCCACTCGCCTTGATCCACGGTACAAGGGTAAGGTTGCGGACCTTATCTTACCGTCGCAGAATGAGCAGAGGATGAGACAACTCCGGGAGGCCTTGCAGAAAGGTCTGTGCAACGCGTTCCCAGAGACGGGGAGGTTACAAACTCCTGGTCCTGGACAACGAGTTGCTGAGGCTTCGGTCAGTCAAAGAAGGAGCGGTGGGGAAGGTGGCCGTCTGACCAATGAGTTCAGACAATTCTTTAGTCCGCAGCCCCAAGGTATGATCGGTTCCAGCAACCATCGCCAGCGTCTGATATACATGGTGCAGGAATACCTAGGGGCAAGGTCAGCTTGGACACCTTTCCCACCGAAAATCCTCTGGCTTACTGGGTCTTGAGGATGGATCACTGGCCAGAGCTTGCACAGTATGCAATTGAGCTACTGGCCTGTCCTGCATCCAGCGTTCTTTCGGAACGCACATTCAGTTATGCTGGAGGATTTGTCACGGATCACAGGGTGCGCCTGTCCACCGACTCGGTTGATCGACTGACCTTCATAAAGATGAACCAGTCTTGGATCACCACCAGCTACCAAGCACCTGAAGCTGATATAACAGAATAATTTATTTTCAAATGTCACATCCCTTCAAGACTGATGCTGAGTGACTGTCCTGTTATGTTGACTGACTATCCTCCTCCTCCTCAATGATCCGATTCATGATGATAGCTTGGAAGAACATTTTTGTTTCTGGGTTCTGCCACCAGTGGCTAAGGCCCAATTTTTCAGCCCCTGTTTAATAGGGGCATGTAATTACAATTTTTGATGCAATGCTTTGCAGCAGGGCTCATTCCTGCACTCCAACTAGAGTATCTGGGAGAGGTTGCAGTGTCGTGGCACCAGCACCAGTGCCTAAGGCCCAATTTTTCAGCCCCTGTTTAACAGGGGCTTGTAATTACAATTTTTGATGCAATACTTTGCAACAGAGCTCATTACTGTGCTCCAAGTACAGTATCTGTGAGGGGTTGCAGTGTTGTGGCACCAGTGGCTAAGGCCCAATTTTTCAGCCCCTGTTCTACAGGGGCGTGTAATTACAATTATTGATCTAATAATTCACAGCAGGGCCCATTCCTGCGCCCACCAAGAGTAACTGTGAAGGCTTACAGTGTTGTAGCAACACCACCACCACCACCACCAAAGGCCTAATTTTTAAGCCCCTGTTCAACAGGGGCATGCAATTACAATTCTTGATCTAATAATTAACAGCAGGGCCCATTCATGCGCCCACCAAGAGTAACTGTGAGGGCTTACAGTGTTGTGGCACTAGCACCACCACCAAAGGCCCAATTTTTCCTACCACTGTTCAACAATGGCATGTAAATATAATTCCTGATATAATAGTTCACAGCAGGGCGTTCCAGCGCCCACCAAGAGTAACTGTGAGGGCTCACAGTGTTGTGGCAACACCAACATGTAAGGGGTAAATTTCAGCAGAGTATATACGGCAGGCCCCTACTTTCAAACATCCAACTTACAAACGACTCCTACTTGCAAACGGAAGGAGACAACAGGTAGTGAGAGGAAATCTACCCCTAGGAAGGGAAATTCTCTCCTGTAAGAGTTAATATGGGAAAAAGGTGTCTCCTCTCTACTGATGCTTTATCACCAATCCTTGTTTCAATTAAAACCCCACTTTTCAAAAACAGTTGTCATTGGGACGGAAAGTGAGGTGAAATGTTCTGAACAGGGGCACAGACAGCAAAACAAATGTTACAGGAGTGATAACCCTTCCCTATGTTTTCCAAAAAGCTTAAAAATATATTTTTTGGCTGGAGCTACACTTAAACAATGTACCTGTTCAAAATTAAAAAACATATTCTACTTAAGAACAAACCTACAGTCCCTGTCTTGTTTGCACCGCCTGTATACTGCTGTTCAGAGTATATAGGGCCTTTTTTATTTTGTGTGCGGGGTTCCCCTTAATATCCGTACAAGACCCAAAGGGGCTGGTAATGGGCTGGGGTAGGGGGTGGGGGGGGGGAGTGATGGGGTAGCTATGCCATTTTTCTCAAAGATTTTCATCCATATTACCGGGACCAGACATTACATTAAAGCCGCAAGCAGTTTTAAATGGCTTTTTTTCCTTTAGAAATTTCATTTTGTGCAGGGACAGTTCTAAACACGGGAAACACGTGCCACTTCACCGGCATACTTTAGACACCCCCCAGGTACGATATTTAAAGGAATATTTGACTTTTTTTTTTTTTCACTTTATGCATCATTAACCACTTCAACACCAGGCTTTTTTACCACATCAATACCGGGCCTATTCTGGCACTTCTCTCCTACATGTACAAATCATCATTCTTTTTCTAGAAAATTACTCAGAACCCCCAAACCTTATATATGTTTTTTTAGCAGACACCCATGGGAATAAAATGACGGTCATTGCAACTTTTTTTCTTGAACGGTATTTGCGCAATAATTTTTCAAACGCCCTTTTTTGGGAAAAAAAATTGTTTAGTGAATTAAAAAATAACAAAACAGTAAAGTTAGCCCAATTTTTTTTGTAAAATATGAAAGATGATGTTACGCCGAGTAAATAGATACCTAACATGTCACGCTTTAAAATTGCGCACACTCATAGAATGGCGCGAAACTTCGGTACTTAAAAATCTCCATAGGCGACGCTTTAATTTTTTTTACAGGTTACCAGGTTAGAGTTACAGAGGAGGTCTAGTGATAGAATTGTTGCACGTACTCTAACGCACGCGGCGATATCTCACATATGTGGTTTGAACGGCGTTTACATATGTGGCAAAACAAAAGATCAAGTCTTCTGGACAGCAGCACTCCAATAAAAAGCCTTTATTATGTAAAATCTTCAAAAATCCAAATACAACACAGCAAGTCACAAAATTCTGGTTAGAGCTGACTAGTTTCACACTTTCTTAGTGTTTAATCATAGCTGCCTAATGCACAAATGATTCCCATGATATACCCCCAAAAAAGGTCATATGACCCAGCCACAAGTGTAGGTGATTAAGTGCTGACAAGTGTTAATTGAAAGTTGATTGCATGCTAACCTGTGTCCAAGAAATAAATGTTTTTCAAAAAGTGTATGGTTTCATTGTACCAACTATTCTAAAAATATATGTACATAATATCCTTGAAAAGGTGTGCAGCAAATTAAAGATTTGTGAAAAAACTTGTGATTGGTGCAAAAAAGTGAGGAATGTGTAAATTAAATAAATGTGAATATATGGAACACAATAGATGAACAGCCTAAATCTCCACATAATGCATGTGCAACGTGCTGAAATGGATGCATAAGCAAAGGCAAATGCATCCATAGCGCACAAATAGTAAAAGATGCAAAGGTAAATTGTCAGTCTGTTCATCAAAAAGTGTCATAATGTAATGTAGGAAAGATATATATATATATATATATATATATATATATATATATATATATATATATATATATAAGTTGACCAAGAAAGATTAATACATTTATGTGTAAACAACCAGCCCACAACACTGTGGTATATAGTTATCAATAGTATACGTTGCGCTACAATAGTTGCTCAAGTGTGGCAACATTGTTCAAGGTTCATGTAGGGAATAACCTCAAAATTGAAATCAGAAATTAAAAGAAGTCAGTCAATTTTTTAATAAATATGTAAAAATAGTGAGTGTTTATGTCCCATAGAACATTAATGTAAAAAATAGCGCAGGGAGGGATGAGATAAAATCAAAAACTATTATAATGTTTGTTTATTCCAACCGTCAAGTTGGAAAATGATGGAATCATGTAGTGTATATGCATGATGAAACGATGCTAAGATTGACAGAAAAGGGAAGAAAGGACTTGTAGCCATATATCGCTGATAAAGATGTCCTACTAATATTCCTTTAAGTTGCCAATCTAAAGTGACTATATATCGGTGCCGTATATATTGGATGGATGATAATGAATAGCTCAAACGTGGGAATGTATACATGCATGTAATGGATAAACAAATGTGTCTAAATATGTCTAAACATACACGCCTGTGCCCACGATGGTTAATATATGGCCATACGTTGCCAATATATATTATATTAAAATCTAATATAGAAAAAGGAAAAATAAAATTTGTGTGCGATTTAAAGGCAAAATGCAATCAAATTAGATCTATTGTGTGTGGGGATATGTGGTTCTATATGGTCAAGTGCAGGAAGATTGCGATGGAATCAGGTAAATATGACCACATAAACAGCCGTCACTTGCAATGTATCAAATAATATAAAAATATAACACAAAAATCCCCCCAAAACATTGATCAGATTGCTAAATGCAAAAGCACATATGGACACAATATTTCCTATATATAGTCGTTTGAGACTTCAACTTCATGAAGATGAAAAAGTGTATATTTATACGAGTTGTGATCAATATAAATGCCCGAATGTGTGTGGTTATCTAAGCAACTGAAAAACACACATATACGGGTTCTTGACAACTGTAAATTTCATCAAACAAATCATCCAAAACAATAAAACCAATAATATAAAACATTTATAAAAATATATAGAGCTCACTCATATAACACAATGACATGATATGATCAACCTCATATTGATGGGTGATGTGTGCAGGAAATGAGTAGATCTATTCTGTTCCTTAAAAGTCACTGTGACTATAAAAAAGGAAAGAAAAAGAAAAACTCATGAACAGTAGAACTCTAATGTGTTAATTCTTATTCAACAATATTCTTTGTGTATGTTGTATGCATCATGAAAGGAGAAGCCTCCGGTCAACATGCAACGATGTTGAAGTGTATAGAGAATATGAAGAATATTGAGGCATCCCTAAGACCCAAGAAACATATGTAATAGCAGGAACTCCTATGTTTGCAGCAAAAAAGTGCTGCATGTGAAATAAAAGGAAACCCACAGTGCCATATAATGCTATGCCGAGGGGGTCACATTTTGGACTTTTTACTATGGACTGGTTCAAATAAAAAAAAATATCTTATTTTCAAAAAGAAAATGATTTTCGTGGTTTGAAAAAATAATTCTCATTTTGGACGGGTTGCTATGGACGGGTTGGTTATGGTTAAAAAAAAAAAAAAAAGAAACAAAAGTGGTCGACGGTTGGCGAATCTGACGATTGGCTTACTCGACCGTCGGAAAGGAAGTGTCAATTCTGAGGTAATCTGATAAGAAAAAAAGAAAAAAAAAAAGAAACAAAGTGGTTTTAACCTGGTTTAGCCAGCCGTCAGATACGCCAACCGTCGAGTTGGTTAACTCGACGGTTGGCGAATATGACGGGTTTGAGTCTCATCGTCAGATTCCTTGACCTGTCAGCTTCCTCGACCTGTCAACAACCTGGCTGGCTTGCCTAACTCGACGGTTGGCTAATCTGACGGTTGGTTTACCCGTCAGCTTCCCCGACCAGTCAGATTAGCCAACCGTCAATTCCAGCCGTCAGATTAGCCATCCGTTGAGTTGGCGCGACGGTTGGATAATCCTGACTGACCTGTCAGAATCAGTGATTGTGGGATTTTCATAAGAAAGAAAAAAAAAAGAAAGGGCGGTTGGCTCAGTTTCGACGGTTGGCTTAGACGGTTGGCTCAGAGTTCTGAAAAAAAAAAAAGTGGTTTTAAACCTGGCTAGAAACTCGACGGTTGAATGATATGACGGTTGGTTTCCTATACCCGTCAGATTCATCGACCCATCATATTCCTCGACCCGACAGATTCCTCGACCCGTCGGATTAGCCAACCGTCAGATTAGTATAGATTTCTGCAAAGGAAGTGTCAGTTCTGAAAAAAAAGAAAAGAAAATGGTTTTAAACCTGGCTATTTCGAGGGTAGGCTAACTCGACGGACGGCTGTCGACCCGTCAGATTCGTCGACCCATCAGATCCATCGATCCGTCGACCCGTCAGATCCGTCGACCCATCAGATTCATCGACCCATCAGATTCCTCGACCCGTCGGATTAGCCAACCGTCAGATTAGTATAGATTTCTGCAAAGGAAGTGTCAGTTCTAAAAAAAAAAGAAAATGGTTTTAAACCTGGCTATTGCGACGGTATACTCGACGGACGGCTGTCGACCCGTCAGATTCATCGACCCCCGTCAGATTCGTCGACCCATCAGATCCATCGACCCGTCAGATCCGTCGACCCATCAGATTCATCGACCCGTCACATTCATCGACCCGTCACATTCATCGACCCGTCAGATTCATCGACCCATCAGATTTCTCGACCCGACAGATTCCTCGACCCGTCGGATTCGTCGACCCACCCGTCAGATTCGTCGACCCATCAGATTCGTCGACCCATCAGATCCGTCGACCTGTCATATCCGTCGACCCGTCAGATTCATCGACCCGTCAGATTCGTCACCCCGTCAGATTCGTCGACCCGTCAGATCCGTCGACCTGTCATATCCGTCGACCCGTCAGATTCGTCGACCCGACAGATTCCTCGACCCGTCGGATTAGCCAACCGTCAGATTAGTATAGATTTCTGCAAAGGAAGTGTCAGTTCTAAAAAAAAAGAAAATGGTTTTAAACCTGGCTATTTCGACGGTAGGCTAACTCGACGGACGGCTGTCGACCCGTCAGATTCGTCGACCCACCCGTCAGATTCGTCGACCCATCAGATTCGTCGACCCATCAGATCCGTCGACCCGTCAGATCCGTCGACCCATCAGATTCCTCGACCCGTCGGATTAGCCAACCGTCAGATTAGTATAGATTTCTGCAAAGGAAGTGTCAGTTCTGAAAAAAAAAAGAAAATGGTTTAAACCTGGCTATTTCGACGGTAGGCTAACTCGACGGACGGCTGTCGACCCGTCAGATTCATCGACCCACCCGTCAGATTCATCGACCCCCGTCAGATTCGTCGACCCATCAGATCCATCGACCCGTCAGATCCGTCGACCCATCAGATTCATCGACCCGTCACATTCATCGACCCGTCACATTCATCGACCCGTCAGATTCATCGACCCATCAGATTTCTCGACCCGACAGATTCCTCGACCCGTCGGATTCGTCGACCCACCCGTCAGATTCGTCGACCCATCAGATTCGTCGACCCATCAGATCCGTCGACCTGTCATATCCGTCGACCCGTCAGATTCATCGACCCGTCAGATTCGTCACCCCGTCAGATTCGTCGACCCGTCAGATCCGTCGACCTGTCATATCCGTCGACCCGTCAGATTCGTCGACCCGACAGATTCCTCGACCCGTCGGATTAGCCAACCGTCAGATTAGTATAGATTTCTGCAAAGGAAGTGTCAGTTCTAAAAAAAAAGAAAATGGTTTTAAACCTGGCTATTTCGACGGTAGGCTAACTCGACGGACGGCTGTCGACCCGTCAGATTCGTCGACCCACCCGTCAGATTCGTCGACCCATCAGATTCGTCGACCCATCAGATCCGTCGACCCGTCAGATCCGTCGACCCATCAGATTCCTCGACCCGTCGGATTAGCCAACCGTCAGATTAGTATAGATTTCTGCAAAGGAAGTGTCAGTTCTGAAAAAAAAAAGAAAATGGTTTAAACCTGGCTATTTCGACGGTAGGCTAACTCGACGGACGGCTGTCGACCCGTCAGATTCATCGACCCACCCGTCAGATTCGTCGACCCATCAGATTCGTTGACCCATCAGATCCGTCGACCCGCCAGATCCGTCGACCCGTCAGATTCATCGACCCGTCAGATTCCTCGACCCATCAGATTCCTCGACCCGACAGATTCCTCGACCCGTCGGATTAGCCAACCGTCAGATTAGTATAGATTTCTGCAAAGGAAGTGTCAGTTCTGAAAAAAAAAAGAAAATGGTTTTAAACCTGGCTATTTCGACGGTAGGCTAACTCGACGGACAAACTCGACGGTTGAATAATCCGACGGCTGGTTTCCAGACCCGTCAGATTCATCGACCCGACATATTCCTCGACCCGTCGGATTAATTAGCCAACCGTCAGATTCCTAGTTTCTGCAAAGGAAGTGTGAGTTCTGAAAAAAAGTGGTTTTAAACCTGGCTATTTCGACAGTTGGTTTAGCCAGCCGTCAGATTAGCCAACCGTCGAGTTTGCTAACTCGATGGTTGGCTAATCTGATGTCTTGCTAAAACAACCGTCAGCTTCATCGACCCGTCAGATTAGCCAACCGTCAGATTCCCCTTTAACAAGTTTCTCTGCAAAGGAAGTGTCGGTTCTGAATAAAAAAGAAAGTGGTTTTAAACCTGGCTATTTCGACGGTTGGTTAACTCGACAAACGGCTATCATGTTTACAAACTCGACGGTTGGATAATCTGACGGTCGGATTCCGCGACCCGTCGGATTCCGCGACCCATCGGATTCGCCAACCGTCAGATTCCCCTTTAACCACTTATGCACCTTCCCGCCCAGACCAATTTTCAGCTTTCAGCGCTCTCACACTTTGAATGACAATTACTCAGTCAAGCTACACTGTATCCAAACAAATTTTTTATAATTTTCTTCTCACAAATAGAGCTTTCTTTTGGTGGTATTTAATCGCCACTGGGTTTTTTATTTTTTGCTATATAAGCAAAAAAACAGCAACATTTTTTAAAAAAACACACTTTTTTTTTTTCAGATTCTATTGTAAAATTTTGCAAAAAAACTAATTTTTCTTCATAAATTTGTGCCAAAATTTATACTGCTACATATCTTTGATAAAAATAACCTAGAGTCTACAAACTATGGTGCCAATCACTGAAAATGTATCATATCTGATGTACTGAAGGCCTATCTCATTTCTTGAGACACTAACAAGCCAGGAAAGTACAAATACCCCAAAATTACCCCTTTTTGGAAAGTAGACAGTCCAAGGTATTTACTAAGAGGCATGGTGAGTTTTTTTTTAAGTTGTTGTTTTTTTTTCCCACAATTATTGGGAAAATTAAGATATTTTTTTTTCTTTTACACAAACTGGTTATTTAACAGGTTATTTCTCTCACACAGCATATGCATAATTGCAACTACACCCCAAAATACATTCTGCTACTCCTCCTGAGTATAGCGATACCACATGTGTGAGACTTTTACACAGCCTGGCCAAATACAGAGGCCCAACATTGAAGTAGCACTTTCAGGCGTTCTACGAGCATAAATTGCACATATCATTTTCTGACTACCAATCACATTTTTGAAGGCCCTTCATATATCTAACACATAGCAGGTACATACCAAATCACAAAAGATTACCTGTGGTTTTAGAAGTGCAGTGGTCCACAGAGGAGAGCATCGGTCCAGGCAGCAGGCAGGGATGAGGTCAGCGACAGCAAAAGCAATCATCCAGGCAGGAATACTGTCCATAGTTCGTACAGGCAGAGATACTGTCAGCACAGCCAGAGCACAGCCAAAGCACAGGTCCAGGTAGCAGGCAGAGGTGTCCCGGCAGAAATACTGTCCAAAGTCAGTAGAGGCAGCAGGCAGGTATACGTGGAAGTCAGAAACGTGGTTTAAATCGGCAGGCAGAGGCATCGTCGGTAAACAGGCTGAGGTTGGTGCACGTGGAGGTCAGAAACATGGTTTAACCCCTTAACGACCGCTCACTGTACATATACATCGGCAGAATGGCACGGACAGGCAAACTCACGTACCTGTACGTGCCTGCCTGTCACAGTGTCACTGATTGCAGTGACCATTTATTTACTGATCACTGCAATCAGTGACATTTGTGACTGTAAGTGTCAGGGCAGTTAGTTTTAGGTCCAGTGTAGCCCCCTAACCCCCCCTAATAAAGGTTTAACCCCTTGATTGCCCCCCAGGTAACCCTTTCACCCCCTAGCACCGCTGTCACTAAGCGATCGTTTTTCTGATCGCTGTCTTAGTGTCGGTGGTGCCGATAGGTAGCCAGTTATTTTTTTTAGGTTCACCGCAGGTTTTTATAGCGTCAGGTACCCCCATATATTATCTAATAAAGGTTTTAACCCCCTAATTGCTCCAATTAACCCTTTCACCAGTGATCACCGTATAAGTGTTACTGGTGACACTGGTTAGCCAGTTAGTTATTTTGTTATTTAGGTTCCGCGTCAGGTACCCCCATATATTACCTAATAAAGGTTTAACCCCCTGATTGCCCCTAGTTAACCCTTTCACCAGTGATCACCATATAAGTGATGCTGGTTAGTTAGTTTGCTTTTTATAGTGTCAGGGCACCCGCCGTATATAACCCAATAAAGGTTTACCCCCCTGATCGCCCGACGGGTGATATCAATTAGGTTCTAGCGTCAGAGAGGGTCTGCGTCACACCCCAGGCAGCATCAGGTTAGTGCCAGTAGCGCTAACACCCACGCGTGAAGCATACACCTTCCTCAGTGGTATAGTATCTGATCAGATCTATACTAGCGTCCCCAGCAGTATAGGGTTCCCAAAAACGCAGTGTTAGTGGGATCAGCCCAGATACCTGCTAGCACCTGCGTTTTGCCCCTCCGTCCAGCCCAGGCCACCCAAGTGCAGTATCGATAGATCACTGTCACTTACAAAACACAACACACATAACTGCAGCGTTCGCAGAGACAGGCCTGATCCCTGCGACTCCAGTGCTGTAGGAGGTGATTTCACCACCACAGTTAAAAAAAAAAAAGCATATATGCCGAAGCAGGGGGGCAGCAGGGGCGGAGGAGCGATTTTGCTCCTAATGCCGCGTACATATGGTCAAAATTCCGACGGATGCTAGCCCGTGGAAAAGTCTGACCGTGTGTACGCGACATAACTTTTGCGGGAGGATGCCCCCATGCTTCGGCATATATAAATGGTGCATGTATGCCCATCATTAGAAGTGGGTGGATAAAGGGAGTTATTATAATGGTGGGCATACCCACCGATCAATCTCTTTTTTTCGTTCAGCCAACAGGCTGCATGAAAATAAAGATTACAATACATGTCCAACAAGGACCAGCAACGTACTGGTATGTTGCTGGACTTTGAATGGTTATACCAGATTGATGCCTGTGGGTTTAGGTATCATCTTGGTATCATTCTTTTCAGCCAGCGGCCGACTTTCATGTAAAAGCAATCCTAGCGGCTAATTAGCCTCTGGACTGCTTTTACAAGCAGTGGGAGGGAATGTCCCCCCCCCGGATATAAAAAGCGCCATTGGGATATTGGGAAAGCATTTTATCACACCGATCTTGGTGTGGTCAGATGCTTTGAGGGCAGAGGAAAGATCTAGGGTCTAATAGACCCCAGTTTTTTCAAAAAAGGAGTACCTGTCACTACCTATTGCTATCATAGGGGATATTTACATTCCCTGAGATAACAAAAATGCTAAAAAAAAAAAATATGGAAGGAACAGTTTAAAAATAAAATTAAAAAAGCAAAATTAATAATAAAAAAAAAAAAAAAGCACCCCTGTCCTGCCCTGCTCTTGCACAATTGCGAACGCAAGCGTCGGTCTGGCGTCATATGTAAACAGTAATTGCATCATGCATGTGAGGTATCACCGCGAAGGTCAGATCGAGGGCAGTATTTTTGCAGTAGACCTCCTCTGTAAATCTAACAGGGTAACCTGTAAAGGCTTTTAAAGGCTTTTAAAAATGTATGTAATTTGTCGCCACTGCGCGTTTTGCGAAATTTTAAAGCATGTTGTGTTTGGTATCTATGTACTCGGCCTAAGATCATTTTTTATTTCATCAAACATTTGAGCATTAGAATAAAAAAAAGTGTATTTTTTCCCCAAAAAATGCGTTTTAAAAATCGCTGCGCAAATACTGTGTGGAAAAAAAATGCAACACCCACCATTTTAATCTGTAGGGCCTTTGCTTTAAAAAAAATATATAATGTTTGGGGGTTCAACATAATTTTATTGCAAAAAATAAATAAATATGTTTTCATGTAAACAAAAAGTGTCAGAAAGGGCTTTGTCTTCAAGTGGTTAGAAGAGTGGATGTAAGCTTCCTAATGTGTATAAAATGCCAGGACAGTTCAAAACCCCCCCAAATGACCCCATTTTGGAAAGTGGACACCCCAAGCTATATACTGAGAGGCATGTCGAGTCCATGGAATATTTTATATGTTGACACAAGTTGCGAAAAAAGACAATTTTTTTTTTTTTTGCACAAAGTTGTCACTAAATGATATATTGCTCAAACATGCCATGGGCATATGTGGAATTACACCCCAAAATACATTCTGTTGCTTCTCCTGAGTACGGGGATACCACATGTGAGACTTTTTGGGAGCCTAGCCGTGTACAGGACGCCAAAAACCAAGCACCGCCTTCAGGCTTTCTAAGGGTGTAAATTTTTAATTTCACTTCTCACTGCCTATCACAATTTTGGAGGCCATGGTATGCCCAGATGGCACAACCCCCCCCCCCAAATGACCGCATTTTGGAAAGTAGACACCCCAAGCTATTTGCTGAGAGGTATGGTGAGCATTTTGCAGATCTTGCTTTTTGTCACAAAGTTTTGAAAATTGGAAAAAAAAAAAAAATATATATTTTCTTTCTTCATTTTCAAAAACAAATGAGAGCTGTAAAATACTCACCATGCCTCTCAGCAAATAGCTTGGGGTGTCTACTTTCCAAAATGGGGTCATTTGGGGGGGTTTTGTGCTATTTTGGCATTTTATGGCCTTCGAAACTGTGATAGGCAGTGAGGAGTGAAATCAAAAATTTGTGCCCTTAGAAATCCTGAAGGCAGTGCTTGGATTTCGAGGGTCCCCTACGCGGCTAGGCTCCTAAAAAGTCCCACACATGTGGTATCCCCGTACTCGGGAGAAGCAGCAAAATGTATTTTGGGGTGCAATTCCACATATAACCATGGCATGTGTGAGCAATATATCATTTAGTGACAACTTTTTGTAATTTTTTTTTTTGTCATTGTTGACACTTGGGACAAAAAATAAATATTCAATGGACTCAACATGCCTCTCAGCAATTTCCTTGGGGTGTCTACTTTCCAAAATGGGGTCATTTGGGGGGGGGTTTGTACTGCCCTGCCATTTTAGCACCTCAAGAAATGAGATAGGCAGTCATAAATTAAAAGCTGTGTAAATTCCAGAAAATGTACCCTAGTTTGTAGACGCTATAACTTTTGCACAAACCAATAAATATATTTTTACTAAAGACATGTGGCTGAATACATTTTGGCCTAAATGTATGACTAAAATTGAGTTTATTCGATTTTTCTTATAACAAAAAGTAGAAAATATCATTTTTTTTTTCAAAATTTTCAGTCTTTTTCCGTTTATATCGCAAAAAAAAAAAATTGCAGAGGCAATCAAATACCATTTAAAAGAAAGCTCTATTTGTGGGAAGAAAATGACGCAAATTTCGTTTGGGTACAACATTACATGTCCGCACAATTTCCAGTTAAAGCAGCGCAGTGCCAAATTGTGAAAACACCTCTGGTCATTAAGCTGCGTATTGGTCCGGTCCTTAAGTGGTTAAATCAGCAAGCAAAGACATTGTCGGTAAACAGGCCAGGGTCAGTTAATTAACATGGAAGGTAGTAACATGGTAGCAGGCAAATGGGGAAATGGCAGTCTGTTAATAATAAGGGGAACTAATGGATGTATGATCATTTTTGAAGCAATTTCCGATGCACAGGCCAGGTTGGGATGGACAATCGGGACAATAGGTGGTGTCTCTTCTTACTCCTCCTCTGCTGCATACACGGCATTTCTTTTTGCGTCTTCGTCCAGATTCTGTGGGGGGGATGCTAAAGGGATAGTGTCGCTCATGAAGCCGACTCACACTATCAGAGCGAATGCTTCCTGGGGGCGGGATCTTGTTGGTAAATGAGGGCATCGATGATATCTTCGATATAATGGAGGTAAGGGAGTTGTTGTTTTTGAGTTGCTTGTTTGTAGCAGACAAACAAATTAAAAAGGGCCATGTGAATCAGGTGCAACGCAACTTTTTTGTGCCAATAACGGGACTTTCTGGTTTATAAGTAGGGCTGTAGCATCTGGTCGTTTAAATCCACCCCCCATGTACAAATTGTAGTCGTGGACACATTCGGGCTTAACAATGGGGCCGCGTCTTCTTTTGATCTCCACCACGGTGTCATTGTGGATCGTAGAGAGGATGTGGACATCTTTCTTGTCCCTCCACTTCATGGCCAACACCTCCTCGTTCCTCCATGAATGCCGATTTTCCAGGTTGTAATTTTTTGGTCAACAAATTTTGTGGGAATCCCTTCCGTATTTTTTTGAAGGTACCGCAGGCCAGGGTTTGCTTACTGTAAAGGTGACGAAAAAGGGGCAGGCTGGTATAGTAATTTCAACATATAAATGGTAACCTTTTCCGAACAGGGGGTATGCCAACTCCCAGACAATTTTCCCACTGGTTCCAATATATGTGGGGCAATCACGGGGCTGGAGCTGGGAGTCTTTTGCCTTCGTAGATCCTGAATGTGAAGACTTATCCAGTGGCTCGATCGCATAATTGATTTAATTTTAACCTATACCTGGCTCTCTTGCTTGGTATATACCAGTGATGGCGAACCTTGGCACTCCAGGTGTTTTGGAACTACATTTCCCATGATGCTCCACTACACTGCAGAGTCCATGAGCATCATGGGAAATGTAGTTCCAAAACATCTGGGGTGCCAAGGTTCACCATCACTGGTATATACTGCTTGAAGTGCAGTCGGCCAGTGAAATGTATGAGGGACTCGTCCACACAAATTTTTTGGTCTGGGATGAAAACTTCTTGAAATCGCTAGGAAAAGGCATTGATTAGGGGGCGTATCTTGTATAATTTGTCGTAGTTGGGATGATCTCGGGGAGGGCACTGTGAATTGTCATTGAAGTGGAGAAAACGCATAATCATGTCGTATCTTATCCTGGACATGACAGCGGAATATATGGGCATGTGTTGGATGGGGCGTTTGGACCAATATGCATGGACTTCATTCTTTTTTGTAAGCCCCATATTGAACGTAAGGCCCAAAAACAATTTCAATTCGTCCAATGTTGGACGCCGCCACAGGAACATGCGGGTGTAGATAGAATTGGGGTTGGCAGCAATAAATTGGGATGCATAAAGATTAGTTTAATCCACTATATGCTGCAGCAAATCTTGTGGGAAAAATAGACAAAAATAATCAAACTGAGAAAAATTTGTAGTGTCGGGCTGCACACCTGGCTGTGCGGTGAAAGGGGGGATGATAGCGGATCCTGAGTTGGCAGGCAACCATAAGGAGTTTGCCAGGGCATCGGGAAGGTAGGACTGGGGCTGGATTCTTCGGGTTGGGCGTGTATTTCCATTACTTGTACTGGGCTCCTCTTCCTGGGGTATGGCGCTGCTGGTGCTGGGCAGATCTCCTGATCTTGGTCCTGATCTTGGTCCTGATCGCATTCTTTTGGGAGGGACGATTTCCTCCGGGGACTCAGACTCTAAACCACTATCCTCCACTAGCTCGTATTCCAAATCAGAATCGAATAATGGGAGCTCCCCGCTGCTCTCATCATCCGACATGGCAAGAATGGCATATATGCCCCCTCAGGTGTGTAAACCTTTTGGGACATTATGGCAGTGCTTATTGGTGGGCCTGTGTAATGGTACTGCTGGTGGTAGTGGTGGCGGCCTGTGTGGTGGTACCGATGGCGGTATGGGTGGTGGTGGTACCAATGGCAGTACAGGTGGTGGTGATGGCGGTACAGGTGGCGGTACGGGTGGTGGTGATGGCGGTACAGGTGGTGGTGGCGCTACCGACAGTGGTACGGGTGGTGGTACTGATAGAGGCGATACTGGTAGCGGGCCTGAGTGGCAATATAGATGTTGGGCCTGATGGCGGTACTGGTGGTGGTACCGATGGCGCTACTGGTAGTGGTACCGATGGCGGTACTGGTAGCCTGTGTGGCGGTACCAATGACGGTACCGATGGAGGTGGGCCTGTGACTGATGATTGACAGATGGGCTGATTGATTGACAGATGGGCTGATTGACAGATGGGCTGATTGACAGATGGGCTGATTGACAGATGGGCTGATTGATGTGCTGGGCTGTGTGACAGGTCCTCTTTATTGGGGGGGGGCGTGTTGTGCAAAGTACCTATATAGACAAACTACACTGATCTCGCTTACTGATCCCTGCTCTCTCCTCACAGATCGGTATGTGAGGAGAGAGCAGGGATCAGGTACTAACTGCTCCTCTCTGTTTACATTTGTGACCGGCTGAGATTGGACACAGCCGGTAACGTGGTAAACAGCCAATTTAATTGGCTGTTTACCTGATCGGGGACACACTGTGTCCAAGGGACATTCGCCTTCCCCGATCCCTGCTCTGCAAGCCTCTGGCGGCGCGCACGGAGCGCGCCGCTGAGTTTGTTGTGACATGTAATCGGCTGTGACTTTGACACAGCCGATCACATGATAAACAGCCAATGAAATTGGCTGTTTACTGTGATCAGGGAAGCGCTGTGTCCGAGGGATAGTGTCCGCTGTGTCCAAGTCAGGATAATACAACCACCGCCCGGCAGTCATTTGTCTATAGGCCGGGCGGGAAGTGGTTAACCATCATCCATTTACCAGGAAGTATGCTGTGAGTACCGGTATCTATATCAGGATCTGGAATGGAAGAAAATACTCATGCATGGATATTTGTTAATTCTTTTGAAAGAGCGGTCACATAATCTATCAAAGTATCAGACTGCAATTGCAACTGTTGTGGGTAATAACAACCTAATCTAGGGGCTGTTCCAAATAAGATTTCAAAAGGGGATAAAGAATGCTTCCCCTTGGGGAATACCGTACGCTGAATAAGGCTATTGGCAGGCTTTCTGGCCAGGATATACCTGTGTCCTTGGCCATTTTTAGCATTCGGGTTTTAAGAGTCTGGTTCATTCTTTCCACTTTCCCACTACTCTGAGGGTGGTAAGGTGTGAGAAATGCCAATGTGGTACCTAGGGCCGACCATATTTCTTTTGTGACTGTAGCAGTGAACGCAGGGCCTTGATCACTCTCTATCACCTTGGGTACCCCATATCTGCAAACCACCTCTAAAAGCAATTTTTTAGCCGTGGTTTTCGCTGTCTGATTTGTGACTGGATAAGCCTCGGGCCATCCTGAGAACATGTCTACCACCACCAGGGCATACTCAAATCTGCCACTCTTTGGCATTTGTATGTGATCAATCTGTATCCTCTGGAAGGGGTAGAGGGGTCTGGCTGAGCGTTTCGGGGGTGGTTTTTCTAGCCTTCTGGGGTTGCATGCTAGGCAAGTGTGGCAGGACTTGCAGTATTGATTAGTTAAAGTAGTTATTCCTAGAGCTACATAATGTTTGTTTATAAGTGAGTTCATCAAAGTCTTTGAGAGATGGGTTGCTCCATGGGCCCATTGTACCACAGCTGGGTACTGCAAGCACGGAATGTGACCGTAAGATTTTCCTCATGTCATGAGACATGCTGGAAAACTGTATAGGTACAAAGCTCTGGGGAGACATGGGCGGGTTCCTACAGTCCAAAGATCATTCACCCGTACTGCTCCCATCTTGCTCTATGTTACTTTCTCTTGGTCTGCAGCGTCTGTTTAAGTTTTTTGTAGTAGGGCTTGGTTTACCGCTTCTGGCTGCAGATGATAAATTCCCACGAATTCTGCTGTTTCAGCCCCTAAGGGGGTCATGGCTGCTTGTTTTGCTGTTTCATCGGGCAGATGGTTTTCTTGGGCTTCTTGTGTGGTTATCTTCCCATGGGCTTTAAATTTGAGTATTGCTACTTGTTCTGGCAGTTGGAGTGCTGTCAGGAGCGCATCTATGGCCTTGCCATGCTTCACTGGGGTACCGGCTGTAGTCAGGAAGCCTCTTGTCTTCCATATTATTCCAAAGTCATGGGTCACACCCAATGCATACCTGGCATCGGTGTAGATATTTGCTGTTCGTCCTTCTGCAAGCTGGCAGGCTACTGTAAGGGCATGTGTCATGGATATGCAGTAGTGTTTGTCTGTCAGCTTACCTTCCTTCCCATGTGTTCATCTTAGAGGCCTGAGCCCTTTCACCTGGCTTCCTTTATAATCTCCTCCCAGCCAGACGCCACCCCAGGCCCTATCACAGAACACTATATTAACCTGTGCACTGCAAGCCTGCTATGCTGATCAACGTGTTTGTTAGGCATTGTGTGTTTGGGTTCCTGCCTGCCGTGTGCTACGTCTGTCTCTCTGTTACGTTATTGGCTTGTCCCCGACTATCCCTGTCTGCTCGTGACCCTTGACCTTCGGCTCGTTCTTTCGTTATCCTTGTCTGCTTGTGGCCCCTGACCTTCAGCTTGTTATTCGGTTCTCTCATATCTTGTGCTGCTGCTTCCCCTCTTTTCCCCTTATCCTACGGGGCGTGAGCTAGGAAACTCCAGGGGCCGCGACCTGGTCCCAGCCTGCAGCATAACATCCTCACCACTAGAGGCCCTGGAGAAGACCTGCTGGGTCTTAGACTCCGCGCCCTGGGGAATCTTGGCTCTAGCTTCCGTTAGGATCCCGGTTGTGCTCCTCTGGTCCCGCTTTCCACAACCACCCAGTTTCCTATCCGCAGAAGCCAGCCATAGGGTTCACTACCTTGCGGTGCACTCCTGTCCCCCTACGGTGTGCATCTGTCACCTGGCCACAGGTGACCTTGACAGTTTGATCAGCCATGAACCCGGCTGACATCCCGTTACCCGTGGATGATCCGTTGCAGGGCATAGTTTGCAGACTTGAAACCCAGGAATCGAATCAGACTCAGGTGATGCGATTCCTCCAGGATCTGGCTTCTTGCTTTGAGCAGCTTCAGGCCTCCTTGGGAACCCTGAATCCGCAACCTCAAATACAACCAGCGGCTGCACCTATTGCACCAGTCGCAGCCACACACTCACTACAACTGCCAGCTCCGTCCCGTTTCTTTGGGGACTCCAAGGCTTGCAAGGGGTTCCTTAGCCAATGCACAATTCATTTTGAGCTCCAGCCCCAAAACTTCCTGTCTGATCGGGCTAAGGCAGCCTATATCATTTCCCTCCTCTCTGGTGAAGCTTTAGCCTGGGCAGCCCCTCTGTGGGAACTGAATGATCCAGTGGTTTCTAGCCTGTCTGGCTTCTTGAAACTTTTTCGGAATATCTTTGAAGAACCGGCTCGTGTCTCTTCAGCGGCCAGCGCCCTTTTACGTCTCCGCCAAGAGTCTGCTTCTGTGGGACAGTATGCCCTTCATTTCCGCATACTGTCGGCTGAGTTGAGCTGGAACAATGAGGCCTTAGTCGCAACCTTTTTGCATGGCCTGTCTGATAGAGTGAAGGATGAATTAGCAGGAAGAACCATCCCCACTGATCTGGCCGGCGTTATCTCCTTGTGTAACCAGATCGATATTCGCTTTCAGGAGAGGACCTTAGAAAAGCAACGCCAGCACTCCTTGGTTCTTAGTCAGCCTGAGCTCCCCTCTCTTCAACCCGTAGAGCATCTCCTACCAGCTGAGGAACCCATGCAGCTGGGTCGGACCAGGCTATCCCCCGAGGAACGTGCTAGGCGCAGAACTCTTGGTCTGTGTCTTTACTGTGGGGGCAAAGGTCATTTTCGTGACACTTGCTCTCTTTGTCCAGAAAAACGTTCGGGTCCACTTCATCTGGAAAGTGGAGTATTGGACCCAGAAATATCACCTTCCCCTTCTCGTCTTCTGCTTTCTGTGTTCCTTCATGTTGGTGCTTCTTCTCATTCGGTCTCAGCATATCTGGATTCCGGAGCCGCTGGTAATTTTATGGACTGGGAAATCGCATCGTCCATGAGACTTACTCTTTTGCCCCTCACCACACCATTGGTGGTCTTGGCGATTGATGGTACTGTTCTCCCAGGGGGACCTATCCGCTTCCAGACCCTCCCTGTTAAGATGTCGGTAGGGACACTCCACCAGGAGTGGATATCCTTCCTTATCTTACCCAAGGCCTCAACGCCTATAATTTTGGGTCTCCCATGGTTACAGCTCCATTCTCCTCATGTGGACTGGACTACTGGACAGATCCTGGCTTGGGGTCCCTCCTGTTCCTCGTCCTGCCTACCCAAGGTTGCCCCCTGTGAACCTAAACCGGTCATTCATTCCAGGTTGCATAACCATTTACATTTCTCTGTCCCTAACCACCCTTGGACGCACAGCCAGGCTACCTTGTCTACAAGTCCTGCAGTCGCTACGTCTTGCGATGCGATTCAGGTAGTCGCTACACCTGACTCAGCTATTCACTCTGCCTCTGTACTAGTTATGCCAGTCCAGCCCATGCCCAGTGAGCCTCCTACTTTTTCTTGTTCAGGACATTCTGCTTGTCCTTCAGCTATTCAGATTGACTCCTGTGACATGTCACCTTCTAACCAACCTGACTTCAGGGTTCCACTGACATCTGCCCAGTCTGATGGTCCTGTGCAAGATGACCAGTTCCCCTTTAAGGGTCTAGGGGACCCTCCTCAGATTCCTGTTGATCCTCTCATGCCCTTGCTTATTCCTAGAGAGCCTTTGGTCCTCAATAGATCTTCTTGTCATCTCCCTACCTCGTTTTCGGTCTCTGAGGATAATCTTAAGTACGAGGTTAGACAAGTTCTGGATTCTCGGCTCTGCAGAGGCATTCTTCAGTACCTTGTACATTGGAGAGGTTTTGGTCCTGAGGAGGTGTCTTGGATCGCTGCATCTGAGGTCGCTGCACCTCATCTGTTGAGGAGGTTTCATCAGAGATTTCCCTTTAAGCCTGGGCCCAGGCGGGGGAGGGCCCATAAGAGGGAGGGTACTGTCATGGATATGCAGTAGTGTTTGTCTGTCAGCTTACCTTCCTTCCCATGTGTTCATCTTAGAGGCCTGAGCCCTTTCACCTGGCTTCCTTTATAATCTCCTCCCAGCCAGACTCCACCCCAGGCCCTATCACAGAACACTATATTAAAATCACCACAGTGATAAATTATGTAAGTGCTCAGTGAAGAACAATAACTAAACAGTGTGAACAAAACATATGAAATAATACAAACTTAATTAATAATATTATTACATGCTTGAATAGGACCCTTAAATAATCAAGTCTAAAGTCCATACAAAAAAACACCCGTGATCAAGTGTCCATACTAGATGAAAAAAGAAAAAAGAAAAAACAAAACAAAACAAAAACGATTCCAAATCTTCTTGTATTCGTGACTTTCACCACCACCAGTAAGAATTCCTGCTTACCAAAAAGCGATGGTCCCCTATGACGGAGGACCCCAAACAGCCTCAATTGATAATCAATAGGACTCCAAACTTCAGTGTATGTTGAGCCTCAATTTTTTTGGTAGCCAAAACGCTCATATACCATCATGCAGTACTCGATACGGAACATGGAAGGAAGGGAGGACACTTTTTGTATGCCTTAGCCAAGTATGTTGTTCCTTCTCCTCTTTAACAGGTCTTCAGGCAAAAATCATCTTGACCGATTCCAAATTGATAAGAGGCACAAAATGCTTGGAGGTGTGGGTGTCCTTCAGCTCTTGCTTCTCCTGGAATCCCACTGTCTCCCTTGCTCCTAGACTGAGTCGGCAACACAAAAGCTGTGTGCAGTGTAAGAGAAGAGGGATCTGCTTGTGTCAGCTGATCTTTATTACATGCATGCAGCTTGCCTTAACAAGGGCGTCCCTTCCAAGCAATAAGCTTTATCCACCATCACCACCAACCCTCCTCCCACCTCTGGTGAAGTTTGTGCTGTCGGGAATAGAAGAGACTGAGCTGAAGGGATGACACTAGACTGCTAAGAGTGAAGCATCAGCATCAGCAGCCAGCTGATGCTTCACTCTTAGCAGTCTAGTGTCATCCCTTCAGCTCAGTCTCTTCTATTCCCGACAGCACAAACTTCACCAGAGGTGGGAGGAGGGTTGGTGGTGATGGTGGATAAAGCTTATTGCTTGGAAGGGACGCCCTTGTTAAGGCAAGCTGCATGCATGTAATAAAGATCAGCTGACACAAGCAGATCCCTCTTCTCTTACACTGCACACAGCTTTTGTGTTGCCGACTCAGTCTAGGAGCAAGGGAGACAGTGGGATTCCAGGAGAAGCAAGAGCTGAAGGACACCCACACCTCCAAGCATTTTGTGCCTCTTATCAATTTGGAATCGGTCAAGATGATTTTTGCCTGAAGACCTGTTAAAGAGGAGAAGGAACAACATACTTGGCTAAGGCATACAAAAAGTGTCCTCCCTTCCTTCCATGTTCCGTATCGAGTACTGCATGATGGTATATGAGCGTTTTGGCTACCAAAAAAATTGAGGCTCAACATACACTGAAGTTTGGAGTCCTATTGATTATCAATTGAGGCTGTTTGGGGTCCTCCGTCATAGGGGACCATCGCTTTTTGGTAAGCAGGAATTCTTACTGGTGGTGGTGAAAGTCACGAATACAAGAAGATTTGGAATCGTTTTTGTTTTGTTTTCTTTTTTCTTTTTTCTTTTTTCATCTAGTATGGACACTTGATCACGGGTGTTTTTTTGTATGGACTTTAGACTTGATTATTTAAGGGTCCTATTCAAGCATGTAATAATATTATTAATTAAGTTTGTATTATTTCATATGTTTTGTTCACACTGTTTAGTTATTGTTCTTCACTGAGCACTTACATAATTTATCACTGTGGTGATTTTGAAATTTTTTTCAATCATTCAGTGGTGGGCTTATGTTTATACTCATAAGTTAGTGCGACTATATATTTTTTCTTATTTGTATGCACTGTTAGTTTTCAGAATAGTTGCTGCTTTTTTCCCCTTGTTTGTTTCTAGGCATTTGATATATCTGCCTAGTTTCACACCTGTAGCGCAGTTTCTTTTTTACTTTAGAACACTATATTAACCTGTGCACTGCAAGCCTGCTTTGCTGATCAACGTGTTTGTTAGGCATTGTGTGTTTGGGTTCCTGCCTGCCGTGTGCTACGTCTGTCTCTCTGTTACGTTATTGGCTTGTCCCCGACTATCCCTGTCTGCTCGTGACCCTTGACCTTCGGCTCGTTCTTTCGTTATCCTTGTCTGCTTGTGGCCCCTGACCTTCAGCTTGTTATTCGGTTCTCTCATATCTTGTGCTGCTGCTTCCCCTCTTTTCCCCTTATCCTACGGGGCGTGAGCTAGGAAACTCCAGGGGCCGCGACCTGGTCCCAGCCTGCAGCATAACATCCTCACCACTAGAGGCCCTGGAGAAGACCTGCTGGGTCTTAGACTCCGCGCCCTGGGGAATCTTGGCTCTAGCTTCCGTTAGGATCCCGGTTGTGCTCCTCTGGTCCCGCTTTCCACAACCACCCAGTTTCCTATCCGCAGAAGCCAGCCATAGGGTTCACTACCTTGCGGTGCACTCCTGTCCCCCTACGGTGTGCATCTGTCACCTGGCCACAGGTGACCTTGACAGCATGGAGCTCAGCCTCTTGTGCAGACATGGATGCTGGGAGCGAGGCGGCTTGCATAACTGTAGTTTCTGTGGTAACAGCATATCCTGTGTGGAAAATGCCAGATGAATCTGTGAATCTGGAGCCATCAACATAAAAGGTGAGTTGAGGAATTGGGATCAGGGCATCCAGGACAGAGGGTAGATGGGTGGTTTCTGCCTTCATGAATTCAAAGCAATCATGTTCATGTTCATCTAGGGTAGGAGCAGGTAGGTCTGTGCCATTCTCTTCTTCCTATTTGTCCAGAGACATGTCATGATACCCCCCTTGGACAAGAGGAAGGAGAGTAGCAGGGTTGAGTTGTTGGCATCGAAGTAGTGTTACATTGTCAGGCATGAGTAGATTGCATTGTAGCTGGAGGTAGCAAGCAGAGGATAAATGCTTGGGTTGTACCTGATTCAGAATGGTAGAGATATCGTGAGGGGCTAGCAGCATAAGAGGGATCGCCCAGATCAATATCCAAAGTTTTATCCAGCAGGGCCTGGGCAGAAAAAACTGCTCGGAGACATGATGGGCCTCCTCTGGCAACTGGGTCCAGGTGGGCTGAATAGTAACCAATGGGGTGGTTACGGAGTCCATGACTTTGTGTCAACACCCCTGAGGCGTGGCCCTGTGTCTCAGATATGAACAGGCGAAAGGGCTTTTCATAATCAGGGAGACCAAGGGCAGGAGCAGTGTTGATTGCCTTTTTCAAAAGGTGAAAGTTAGTGAGCGCGTCTTCGGACAGCGCAAAGGGGTCACATTGCAGGTTGTCATATAGGGGTTGCATGAGAAGGGAAGCCCCAGGTATCCAGGCTCTGCAGTAAGAGATCAGTCCCAAAAATTCATGTAGGGCCTTTGCATTACCGGGGGGTGGAATGGCCTGTATGGCTTCAGCTCGTTGTTGTGAAATGTGCTTTGCACCATGGGATATGCAATGACCCAGGAAGACTACACGGGAAGCACACCATTGCAATTTCTCTTTAGAGGCTTTGCATCCTTGTTGGGCTAGATACACCAGGAGGCTCACAGATGATTGTTCCTCTGTTTCCTGAGAGGGTGCACACAGGAGCAGGTCATCTACATACTGCAATACCACAACCAGGTCCGGGTTGGGGTTATCCCAGTTGGTGAGGATTTGGGACATGGCCTTGGTAAACTGGTTGGGCGAGTTCTGTGCCCCTTGGGGCATAACTGCCCAAGTATACTGTTTGGAGGCGTGGGTGAATGCGAACAGGTACTGACAGGAGGGGTCCAATGGCACACTAAAGAAGGCGTTCGCTAAATCTATGACAGTGAAAAACTTTGCAGACGGGGGCACCCCCGACAGAAGAGTGTGTGGATTCGGGACAAGTGGTGTCTCCAAAAAGGTGGCCTCATTCACTGCTCTAAGGTCCTGTACCAGCCGATATTTGTCTGGTTGGCCCTTGGGGGTCTTCTTCTTAACTGGAAACAGAGGGGTATTGCACGGGGAAGTACAGAGTATTAAGGCACCATTCCCCAGCAAGACTTTTATCTGCTCGGTAATCGCCTGGGTCTGGACCGGTTTAAGTGGGTTATTGGGCCTTTCTGGGAAGAACAGCCCCTGGTTTTAGAAGGACCACTACCGGGGGGACTGACAATCTACCTACATCCTCCGGGTCCAGTGGACCAGAGGTGGGACGGTATTTGGTAAAGGAAATGATCTGGGATAGGGGTTGGTAAGACCTGCAGGGTTATCAGTATGGGGAGGGAACACAATGCTGAGGTGTCTCCCACACTCAGGGCAGTGGATACGGAGATGGACCCATCTGCATTATATGAGATGGAGGCCAGAAGCCTGGAAAGAACATCTGCCCCCAGTAGATTGAGGGGACAGGTGTTTGAGACCACGAATCTAGATAACAATGCCGGGGTAATGCCCACCTGTAGTGGTCTTGTGAGGGGGCTGGACCAAGATATTCCGTCCACTCCCACACATGACCCATCTATTGAGGATAAGTAGGGGGGATCTTGGATTTCTGCCTCCCGTAGCATGCTACGGGCCGCGCCTGTGTCCACGAGAGAAGGGGTGGGGTGTCCCTCTATAGAAATCATCATAATGTTTGCCAGAGGTCCCCCCACCAACCGGGTGGAAATGGCCATCATCGGTAGGGAAGTGGAGGAGGCAGAGGACACAGGTTTGCCACTTCCCTAACCGAGGCGTTCCGGTTGCTCCCCCCGGGGAGGAGGAGGAAAAGCCCTGGCGTTCGGGTGCTGATCATACCCGAAGTTTGGGTGCTGATCATACCTCCGGCCATATGGGGGGGAATCTTCTAGGCTGTCTGGGGGCCCTACAGTCCCTCCTGTAGTGACCCGGTGTTCCGCAGTTATAGCAGATAACAGGGGGTCTTTGGGGCGGGGTGGGAGTCACAGTCATTGGCGGGGTGGGAGTCACAGTCATTAAGGGTGTTCCTTCCTTGAGTGGTTGTTGTGTAGGGATGAGCTTCGTGTTCGAGTCGAACATACGTTCGACTCGAACATCGGCTGTTCGATCGTTCGACGAAGATCGAACGATTTGGGCCGTTCGCGCCAAATTCGAGTGACGCGAACGGCCCACAATGCACTACGCCATCGCAGTGTCATCCAGGCGCTGTGATTGGCCAAGCATGCACTGTGACCCCGCATGCTTGGCCAATCACAGCGCCGGCAGCGAGGAGAGCAATGATTGGCCACAGGCAGGATGCCTGTGGCCAATTATTGCTGAGGGTGTTTAGTACACGCCCCACACTATAAAAGGCCGCCAGCACGGCGGCCTAGTGTAGTGTGTTCCGGAGCAGGGATAGAGCAGCATAGGCAGGGACAGTGACTTTTATTTCTTTCTTGCTTAACCTGGATTCCTTTAGTTTAGGGAAAGAGAAGGATAGGTAGGGAGAGTGTCAGTGTGTTTTGTGCTTGTGCTATATTGTGCTTAAAAAAAACATTTTTTCTAGGGACAGAAAACTGTAGGTAGGGAGAGTGTGTCAGTTTCTTTCACTGTCAAAGTCCTTGTTTCCAGGGACCTGGAAGGACAGTGAGTGAATTCTCCTTGTGCTAAATTGTGCTTAAAAAAAAACATTTTTTCTAGGGACAGAAAACTGTAGGTAGGGAGAGTGTGTCAGTTTCTTTCACTGTCAAAGTCCTTGTTTCCAGGGACCTGGAAGGACAGTGAGTGAATTCTCCTTGTGCTAAATTGTGCTTAAAAAAAACATTTTTTCTAGGGACAGAAAACTGTAGGTAGGGAGAGTGTGTCAGTTTCTTTCACTGTCAAAGTCCTTGTTTCCAGGGACCTGGAAGGACAGTGAGTGAATTCTCCTTGTGCTAAATTGTGCTTAAAAAAAACATTTTTTCTAGGGACAGAAAACTGTAGGTAGGGAGAGTGTGTCAGTTTCTTTCACTGTCAAAGTCCTTGTTTCCAGGGACCTGGAAGGACAGTGAGTGAATTCTCCTTGTGCTAAATTGTGCTTAAAAAAAACATTTTTTCTAGGGACAGAAAACTGTAGGTAGGGAGAGTGTGTCAGTTTCTTTCACTGTCAAAGTCCTTGTTTCCAGGGACCTGGAAGGACAGTGAGTGAATTCTCCTTGTGCTAAATTGTGCTTAAAAAAAACATTTTTTCTAGGGACAGAAAACTGTAGGTAGGGAGAGTGTGTCAGTTTCTTTCACTGTCAAAGTCCTTGTTTCCAGGGACCTGGAAGGACAGTGAGTGAATTCTCCTTGTGCTAAATTGTGCTTAAAAAAAACATTTTTTCTAGGGACAGAAAACTGTAGGTAGGGAGAGTGTGTCAGTTTCTTTCACTGTCAAAGTCCTTGTTTCCAGGGACCTGGAAGGACAGTGAGTGAATTCTCCTTGTGCTAAATTGTGCTTAAAAAAAACATTTTTTCTAGGGACAGAAAACTGTAGGTAGGGAGAGTGTGTCAGTTTCTTTCACTGTCAAAGTCCTTGTTTCCAGGGACCTGGAAGGACAGTGAGTGAATTCTCTTTGTGCTTAAAAAAAACATTTTTTCTAGGGACAGAAAACTGTAGGTAGGGAGAGTGTGTCAGTTTCTTTCACTGTCAAAGTCCTTGTTTCCAGGGACCTGGAAGGACAGTGAGTGAATTCTCCTTGTGCTAATTTGTGCTTAAAAAAAACATTTTTTCTAGGGACAGAAAACTGTAGGTAGGGAGAGTGTGTCAGTTTCTTTCACTGTCAAAGTCCTTGTTTCCAGGGACCTGGAAGGACAGTGAGTGAATTCTCCTTGTGCTAATTTGTGCTTAAAAAAAACATTTTTTCTAGGGACAGAAAACTGTAGGTAGGGAGAGTGTGTCAGTTTCTTTCACTGTCAAAGTCCTTGTTTCAAGGGACAGAGAAGGACACCTGAAGGTAGCCCTTATTGCTTTTTTCCCATCTCCCTGCAGGCCATCTATTAGAATGTCTGGAAGGCAAACAAGGAGAGGCAGACAGTCAGGAGGCAATAAAAGAGGGCAAGCAGGCTCTGTGTCTGGGGGCAACAGTGCTGGTCGTGGACGCGGTGCATTGTCATCAGCACATGGCCATGGGACACGCTTGTCCTTCTTTTCGGCAGCTGGACATGTTGAGCCACATCATGCCGAAGACTTGGTAGAGTGGATGACCAAGCCCTCCTCCTCCTCCTCATCCTCTCTCACCCAGGCTCAGGGTACTGGAAAAGCAGCTGCCAAAGCGTCCTCTTCCCTGGTATCAATGTCAGACTCATCATCAGTCACTCCTTCCCTAGACCCACCATGTCCTCCTCCTGAGGAGTCCCCCGAACTGTTTCAGCACAGTGTTGGGTACATGCTCCAGGAGGATGCCCAGCGTTTCGAAGGGTCTGATGATGAAACCCAGCTAGAGGAAGGCAGTAGCGTGAGAGCAGACAGACGGGATGCTCAAGAAGGACACCAATCTGGCAGTCATGTTCCAGCAGCTGCAGCATACTGCCAGATTGGCTCCAGTGATGAGGAGGGAGGTGATGATGAGGTCACTGACTCCACGTGGGTGCCTAATAGGAGAGAGGAGGAGGAGGAGGAGGATGAGGAGGAGGCACATCTCCAACGAGGCAGGATGCCCTTTGGTGGCCAGCGTAAGGGCAGTACACCGACGGAATCACACCGCAGAGCTCCGCCTGTGCAGGGCGCTGCCTCTGCCCGTCATTCAAAAAGTTCTTTGGTGTGGGCCTTTTTTGAGGCTAGTGCATCAGATCGCACAGCTGCTGTTTGCAACATATGTCTCAAGCGTATATCGCGTGGCCAAAACATCAGCCGCTTGGGTACCACATGCCTGACCAGACATATGTTGACCTGCCATGCAGCTCGTTGGCAAGCCTACCTCAAAGACCCACACCAAAGAACAAAGCGGACCTCTCCTTGCACCGCATCAGCTGGGATCTCCAACCCCACTATAACTTCAGTCCTCTCTGAAACATGCACTGAGAGGAATGAAGGTGTAGAATTAGGTGTGTCACAGCCAAGTACTTGCGGCCACTCTGCTAGCAGTACACCGACGTCCGATTCTAGCAGGCAAATTTCCCTGCCCCAGCTGCTGGACCGTCGAAAGAAGTTCACTCCCAGCCATCCACATGCCCAGCGGTTGAATGCTAGCTTGGCTAAATTGCTAGCGCTTCAACTGCTGCCTTTTCAGTTGGTAGACTCGGCCCCCTTCTGTGAGTTTGTGCAATGTGCGGTTCCTCAGTGGCAGGTTCCCAAACTCCACTTTTTCTCACGGAAGGCTATTCCGGCTCTCTACCGGCATGTGGAAGGCAATGTCTTGGCCTCGCTGGACAGGGCGGTCAGCGGTAAGGTGCATATTACTGCTGACTCATGGTCCAGCAGGCATGGACAGGGACGTTACCTTTCTTTCACGGCCCATTGGGTCACTCTTTTGGCAGCTGGGAAGGATGCAGGACAAGGTGCAGTAGTGTTGGAGGTTGTCCCACCGCCACGCCTCCAAAATGCTACTACTGGTTGTGACACACCTCTCTCCTCCACCCCCTCCTCTTCTTCTTCCTCCATGGCCTCTTCCTGTGGTTTGTCCTATGAACCAGCGGTGCTCCGTAGCCGTTCACGGGGCTACGCAAGTACGCAGGCAAAAAGATGCCATGCCGTGCTTGCGCTGGTGTGTTTGGGGGACAGAAGCCACACTGGGGCAGAGGTCCTGTCTGCTCTGCAGGGCCAGGCCGAGAGGTGGTTGACGCCACGCCAGCTTAAGCCAGGAATGGTGGTTTGCGACAATGGCACCAACCTCCTCTCCGCCCTCCGACAGGGACAACTGACCCATGTGCCCTGTGTGGCTCACGTCCTTAACCTGGTGGTGCAGCGGTTCTTGGGCAGGTACCCGGGCTTACAGGATGTCCTGAGGCAGGCCAGGAAAGTCTGTGTGCATTTCCGCAGATCTTATAATGCCAGTGCTCGCCTGGCTGAGCTGCAAAAGGAGTTGAACCTGCCCAAGAACCGCCTTATATGTGACATGCCCACCAGGTGGAACTCAACGTTGGCCATGCTGCAGCGGCTGCACACGCAGCAGAGGGCCATCAATGAGTACCTGTGCGACTACGGCACCAGGACAGGGTCAGGGGAGCTTGGTTTTTTTTCTCCACGCCAGTGGGGCATGATCAGGGATGCATGCACTGTCCTGGCACCATTTGAGGAGGCCACGAGGATGGTGAGCAGTGACAGTGCATGCATCAGTGACACTGTACCTCTTGTCCACCTGTTGGAGCACACGCTGCGTGGAATAATGGACAGGGCACTTGAGGCAGAACAGAGGCAGGAAGAGGAGGACTTCCTTGCCTCTCAAGGCCCCCTTTACCCAGACAGTGTTCCTTCTGTCCCACCCATCGCACAGGAAGAGGAGGAGGAGGAGGAGGAGGAGGATTGTGTCAGCATGGAGGTGGAGGCTGGCACTCAGCATCATCAGCAGCAGTCTTTTAGGGATGATTTACAGTCCCAAGAAACCAGTGGACTTGTACGTGGCTGGGAGGAGGTGGCTGCGGATCATGTCGTCCTTAGTGACCCAGAGGACTCCGGAGCGAATGCCTCAGCAAACCTACGCTGCATGGCCTCCCTGATCCTGCAAAGTCTGCGGAAGGATCCTCGTATTCTTCGGATCAAGGAGAGGGACCATTACTGGCTGGCCACTCTCCTTGATCCACGGTACAAGGGTAAGGTTGCGGACCTTATGTTACCGTCGCAGAGGGAGCAGAGGATGAGACAACTCCGGGAGGCCTTGCAGAAAGGTCTGTGCAACGCGTTCCCAGAGACTGGGAGGTTACAAACTCCTGGTCCTGGACAACGAGTTGCTGAGGCTTCGGCCAGTCAAAGAAGGAGCGGTGGGGAAGGTGGCCGTCTGACCGATGCGTTCAGACAATTCTTTAGTCCGCAGCCCCAAAGTATGATCGGTTCCAGCAACCATCGTCAGCGTCTGATAAACATGGTGCAGGAATATCTAGGGGCAAGGTCAGACTTGGACACCTTCCCCACCGAAAATCCTCTGGCTTACTGGGTCTTGAGGATGGATCACTGGCCAGAGCTTGCACAGTATGCAATTGAGCTACTGGCCTGTCCTGCATCCAGCGTTCTTTCGGAACGCACATTCAGTGCTGCTGGAGGATTTGTCACGGATCACAGGGTGCGCCTGTCCACCGACTCGGTTGATCGACTGACTTTCATCAAGATGAACCAGTCTTGGATCACCACCAGCTACCACACACCTGATGCTGATATAACAGACTAATTGATTTTAACATGTCACATCCCTTCAAGACTGATGCTGATGCTGAGTGCCTGTGCTGTTATGTTGACTGGCTATCCTCCTCCTCCGAGTCCTCAATGATACGATTGATGATGATAGCTTGGAAGATCATTTTTGTTTATGGGTGCCGCCACCAGTGGCTAAGGCCCAATTTTTCAGCCCCTGTTTTACAGGGGCGTGTAATTACAATTTTTTTAGCAATAATTTGCCATAGGGCTCATTGCTGTGCTCCAAGTACAGTATCTGTGAGGGGTTGGAGTGTTGTGGCACCAGTGCCTAAGGCCCAATTTTTCAGCCCCTGTTTAACAAGGGCGTGTCATTACAATTTTTGAAGCAATACTTTGCAACAGGGCTCATTGCTGTGCTCCAAGTACAGTATCTGTGAGGGGTTGTAGTGTTGTGCCACCAGTGCCTAAGGCCCAATTTTTCAGCCCCTGTTCAACAGGGGCATGCAATTACAATTCTTGATCTAATAATTCACAGCAGGGCCCATTGCTGCACCCACCAAGAGTAACTGTCAGGGCTTACAGTGTTGTGGCACCAGCACCACCATCAAAGCCCCAATTTTTACTACCACTGTTCAACAATTATATGTAATTAAAATTCCTGATATAATAGTTGACAGCAGGGCGTTCCAGCACCAACCAAGAGTAACTGAGTGCTTACAGTGTTGTGCCAACACCAACAACTAAGGGGCCTATTTCTGCAGAGTATATACGGCAGGTCCCTACTTTCAAACATCCAACTTACAAACGACTCCTACTTGCAAACGAAAGAAGACAACAGGAAGTGAGAGGAAATCTACCCCTAGAAAGGAAAATTCTCTCCTGTAAGAATAAATATGGGAGAAAGGGGTCTCATCTGTACTGATGCTTTATCAGCAATCCTTGTTTCAAGAAAAACACCACATTTCAAAAACAGTTGTCATTGGGACGGAAAGTGAGGTGAAATGTTCTGAACAGGGGCACAGACAGCAAAACAAATGTTACAGGGGTGATAACCCTTACCTATGTTTCCCAAAAAGTTTAAAAATAGATTTTTGGGCTGGAGCTACACTTCAACAATGTACCTGTTCAAAATTACAAACAGATTCTACATAAGAACAAACCTACAGTCCCTGTCTTGTATGCACCGCCTGTATACGGCTGTTCAGAGTATATAGGGCCTTTTTTATTTTATGTGCGGGGTTCCCCTTAATATCCATACAAGACCCAAAGGGGCTGGTAATGGGCTGGGGTAGGGGGGGGGGTCATGGGGTAGCTATGCCATTTTTCTTAAAGAATTTCATCCATATTACCGGGACCAGACATTACATTAAAGCTGCAAGCAGTTTTAAATGGCTTTTTTTTCCTTTAGAAGTGTCATTTTGTGCAGGGACAGTTCTAAACACGGGAAACACGTGGCACTTCACAGGCATACTTTAGACACCCCCCAGGTACGATATTTAAAGGAATATTTGACTTTTTTTTTTTCACTTTATGCATCATTAAAATGACTGCTCCCGAAAAACGACCGTTTTTAAAACTTCTTTTTGCATTGATACATGTCCCCTGGTGCAGAACCCGGGTTCCCAAACCCTATTTATGACAATAACATGCATAATAGTTGTTATAATTAGCACTTTAGAATTCGAACGTTCGCATCCATTGTATTTAATAGGGTTCTAATGTTCGTTCGAACTTTCGGTCCGTTCGCGGGTTCTGGTGCGAACCGAACCCGGGGGTGTTCGGCTCATCACTATTGTTGTGTTTCCAGACCTTTTGCAACAGGCAATAGGGCTTCTAAGGTTAATATCCTGTACTCTGGTCTGGTCACTATCAGCCCCTTCCGTATTGGTTCTTTCAAACCCGCTACGAAAGCACTTGATAGCATTTGATAATGGGCTTTGTTATGTAAAGAGAATCCTAGATCTGTAAAGACCTGAGTGAGTCTTTATGTAAAAATTTTCCACTGACTCCATCAGGTCCTGCGTCGCATCATGTATGCTAGTTGCTTGATCTGCTAATTTTACCTCTAGCCCATGCCTGTAACTGGTCACAAAATACAACCCCTGAGTTATGAGACCTCGCTCTCCAACCGGGCATTGTTAAAATGTTTCTCCATTATGGGCCAATAGGCATCACCTGCTTTTATTTTGCATAAGCTGGCTAAGTCCCTCCATGCCGATGAGTATGTCTTTTGGATTTGTGCAATCCAACGGTAGAACGGCATGGGCTGCCGCTCGGGGTCAGGGAGGGAAACTACTAGGGTGGATGCTTGCAAGGGGGTAAAGGAGGCATACATGACCAGAGCGGCCGGGCCGCAGATTCCAGGTTATCAGGTCCCGTAGGTCCTGTAACCTACTCCTCTCATCAGGACCGTCCCAAATTGTACCCGCTGGGTCGGCCATAGGAAGGTTGGCTCAAGGGCGGTGGTTGTACTGCTGCGGGAGGTGCTAGTGCCCTAGCCGGGGTAGACTGACGGGGTCCTGACACTGGAGCATATTGGGCAGAGGCGGCAGATGGTTGGGTAACAGAATCCGGTATTGAAGGCATCACTGGGGCGATGGCCGGTGGGCAGTAAAAGCTGCCATCTGCGTTCAATACTGGGCACAGGGGGTAGAGGGTTTGGGATGGCCAGACTGGAGTAAGGCCTGTTTGCAAGGGGAGGGACTTCCGGAGGAGGTCCTCCAACTTACAACTGCATTCGGGGCAGAGTCCGGACCTCCCACATTCCTCACACGCCCACTTGGGGCCATCATCATAGGGTGGGGGCAGGCTTTTTCATTTAGGATATACATACATTAATCCCTCCTTGTTCTTTATTTCCTGTTCCACCCACCCACCCCTCCTTCATTGGTCCTTTTGCTACCCGAAACCAGGCTTCTGCTGCTAACACCAAATCATTCTTTGTCAACAACCCTTTATTTCCTATCAACACAACTCTCCATTCTTCCGGTTGCAAGCGTCCACTCTGTTTGCACATTCCAGTAACTTTCATTAACTTCTTCCATCCTTTCACATTCTGTTCACCTTCCCGCTGTGCCACTAGGTCATAAGCTAAACTACCCTCTCCCGGTCTAGTGAGATTCTGTCCCATTCTTACCCCTTCCCTTATGTATTTATGTCTCTGCTGTGGGGCGGGATCCACCCTCCCCAACTCAAATCCTAGATTTGCAACTCTGTCTTGTGAAGAATTTTAAATAGCCCGCTCAGATACTTAGCTGAGGCTCAGCTTAAAAATAAGCTCAAAATATAAGTAGGCTGAGTTACTAAAAACTCCTAATCATAAATTACACCCATGTTTAAAATCAGTTGTAGGCTAGCTGGGGTGTTAAACATTTAAATGTCTATAAAAAGAAACAGCAGAGCAATTAAAAAAAAAAAAATAATTCTTAAAAGGAGCACTAGCCCCTCCTTTACAAAGAGGTGGGAGGGGAGTAGAAAAGAGTAGAGTGAGTCTCACCCCTCCTCTACAAAAAGGTGGGAGGGGAGTCTGACTCTATCTTCACAGCGGAGACTGGGAGAAAGCTGACAAGCTGGGCTTAGGAATTTATTTCTGTGTAACAAAAAGGTGGGGGCCCAGCCTGCTTCTCGCTCCTGTCCTATCCCAAAATGAACGTTAAGATTCACACTATAATGAACGTTGATTATAAATACTTTAATATCTTCCAAACTCTTCAACAGGGGTCTTAAGGCCCAATATACCTCCCGGATATCTTCCCTGTATCACCTTAATTAAACCCCATGCACAAGAAACAGTCCACAGACACAGTTAGAACATGACACGCTATTTCAGCCCCTCTGTCTGTATGGGAGGTAATATTTATCCCTGAACCTTCTTGGTTCGTATTCTCCCACTCTCACAATAGTGACGTGTATTTTTTTATATATATATATATATACATACACACACACACAGTCAGGTCCATAAATATTGGGACATCGACACAATTCTAATCTTTTTGGCTCTATACACCACCACAATGGATTTGAAATGAAACAAACAAGATGTGCTTTAACTGCAGACTTTCAGCTTTAATTTGAGGGTATTTTAGATCCAAATCAGGTGAACGGTGTGGGAATTACAACAGTTTGTATATGTGCCTCCCACTTTTTAAAGGACCAAAAGTAATGGGGCAGATTAACAATCATCAATCAAACTTTCACTTTTTAATACTTGGTTGCAAAACCTTTGCAGTCAATTACAGCCTGAAGTGTGAAACATATAGACATCACCAGACACTGGGTTTCATCCCTGGTGATGCTCTGCCAGGCCTCTACTGCAACTGTCTTCAGTTCCTGCTTGTTCTTGGGGCATTTTCCCTTCAGTTTTGTCTTCAGCAAGTGAAATGCATGCTCAATCGGATTCAGGTCAGGTGATTGACTTGGCCATTGCATAACATTCCACTTCTTTCCCTTAAAAACTCTTTGGTTGCTTTCGCAGTATGCTTCGGGTCATTGTCTATCTGCACTGTGAAGCACCGTCCAATGAGTTCTGAAGCATTTGGCTGAATATGAGCAGATAATATCGTCCGAAACACTTCAGAATTCATCCTCCTGCTTTTGTCAGCAGTCACATCATCAATAAATACAAGAGAAACAGTTCCATTGGCAGCCATACATGCCCACGCCATGACACTACCACCACCATGCTTCACTGATGAGGTGGTATGCTTTGGATCATGAGCAGTCCCTTTTCTTCTCCATATTCTTCTTATCCCATCACTCTGGTACAAGTTGATCTTGGTCTCATCTGTCCATAGGATGTTGTTCCAAAACTGTGAAGGCTTTTTTAGATGTTGTTTGGCAAACTCTAATCTGGCCTTCCTGTTTTTGAGGCTCACCAATGGTTTTACATCTTGTGGTGAACCCTCTGTATTCACTCTGGTGAAGTCTTCTCTTGATTGTTGACTTTGACACACATACACCTACCTCCTGGAGAGTGTTCTTGATCTGGCCAACTGTTGTGAAGGGTGTTTTCTTCACCAGGGAAATAATTATTCGGTCATCCACCTCAGTTGTTTTCCGTGGTCTTCTGGGTCTTTTGGTGTTGCTGAGCTCACCGGTGTGTTCTTTCTTTTTAAGGATGTTCCAAACAGTTGATTTGGCCACACCTAATGTTTTTGCTATCTCTTGTTTGTTTTTGTTTTTTTGTTTTTTTCCACCTAATGATGGGTTGCTTCACTGATAGTGACATCTCTTTGGGTCTCATATTGAGAGTTGACAGCAACAGATTCCAAATGCAAATGGCACACTTTAAATGAACTCTGGACCTTTTATCTGCTCCTTGTAAATGGGATAATGAGGGAATAACACACACCTGCCCATGGAACAGCTGAGCAAACAATTGTCCCATTACTTTTGGTCCCTTAAAAAGTGGGAGGCACATATACAAACTGTTGTAATTCAACATCGTTCACCTAATTTGGATATATATACCCTCAAATTAAAGCTTAAAGTCTGCAGTTAAAGCACATCTTGTTTGTTTCATTTCAAATCCATTGTGGTGGTATATAGAGCCAAAAAGATTAGAATTGTGACGATGTCCCAATATTTATGGACCTGACTGTATATTTGTATTTTGATGCCCTCTCTCAATCCGGTCCATTACGGAGACTAACGAGGAATCAATGTGCCTATATTTATTTCCTGACACCCTCTCTTAACCAGAATCTTTTTACAGAGGCTGGCAAGGAATCACTGTGTCTCCCCCTTCTCATCAGACATCTGCTGAAATAGCCACATTCAAGTCGAAACAGAACATAACATAAAATATCAGGCGGCAGAATAGGTCGACAGGTTCTTATTAAATCGGCCCTGGACAAGAATTTACCCGTCTTTGGTGGTCTGCAGCAGCAGACGGAACCGAGGGGGACCGGGCCGGAATCACACAGGTAAGGCATAGGGATGAGCTTTGAGTTCGAGTCAAACCCATGTTCGACTCGAACATCACCTGTTCACCGAATTTCGAACATTATGGGGCGTTCGCGACAAATTCAAGTGGCACGTCACGGCCCATAATTCAGTGCATTGCTGGCTGATGATTGGCCAAGCATGCACTATGACCCGCATGCTTGGCCAATCACAGCGCCGTAAGTACAGAGAGCCGTAATTGACCAAAGCCAGGGTGGCTTTGGCCAATCATGGTTCAGAGGACTAGGTACACGCCCCACACTATACAAGGCCGCCGGCTTGGCGGCCTTGTGTAGTGTGTTGGCGTTGGTTAAAGGAAAGAGACAGAGAGAGAGACAGGCGAGTCAGTTAGCAGCAGTTACAGTGTGTAGAGGATATATATGCATCCTAGGTGTTGTGTGTATATATATATATTTACACACTGTATTCAGTTTAGCTAGATCCATTCCCATTATTCTCTATACTGACAGGCAGGCAGGTGATTGTGCTAGCTGCAGTGTTTCACTTAGTGTACTGTGTCCTTTGCACAGTGTGCACCAAAAGCTTACCTGAATATAATTGCTGGTGTTCTGATACAAATACAGGCAGGGAGCTGAAGTATTTTGCTTTAGTGTCCTTTGCACAGTATGGACCTAAAGCTTACCTCAATACAATTGCTGGTGTTCTCATACTAATACCACAGGCAGGGAGCTGCAAGTATTTTCAGTTAGTGTACTGTGTCCTCTGCACAGTGTGCACCTAAAACTAACTGAAGACAATTACCGCTTTTCTCATACTAATACCACAGGAGGCAGTTGATTGTGCTAGCTGCAGTATAATCACTATAGATCTATATATATATATATATATATATTGTGAGGGGGTTAACTCGGTAGCGGGTGTGTGTGACCCCCTGGTTGGGCTCCCCACACAAAAACAGGGCCAGCAGACGGAGGTTGTGGTTTTCAAAATCAAAAGGTGCGGTTTATTTCTCTATGTACAGTGACAAAAACCACAGCAAAGCCAAAAAGAAACATAAACAAAATAAATCCTGGTCAGTTTGACCTCTGACTAAACATGCAGGTTTCCTAAACTAACAACTGGGATCAGCCTGGTGCTGTCCTAGTCCCTAAGTCCCTGGTTTAGTAAAAGTCCAAACAAATAGCCACACAGGCTTTGCCTCACCGCACAGGGGTTCACTCTCCCTAGACAGTCCACACAGGTCTGGTTCCAGGCATGAGCTAACATCTAATGAAGCTGGGAGTTCTTATAGAGGCCTAAATGAGCTGACAAGCTTCAGCTGGTCTCATCAACTCCCTGTCTGCACGACGCCCCACACTCTCCCTAGACATATGAGTCATCCATGAGCCCACTAGCCTTAGCTGGGCTTATACAACTCTCCACCTAGTTGTATAAGTCGGCGTAAAGCCTGAATCTGGGCGAAATATATCTACCCCCCTGGATGCAACCAGGTGACTTTACCTTCCTGCTGTCACATACCCCCCCCTCTTGTTTTAACCTCGGGGTTGGAACACCAGCAATCAGGCATTCATGTACTCGAGACAAAGCATCCACATTCCCCATTTGAACGCCAGGGCGATGCTTTACTGTGAAGTTGAATTCCTGGAGGGCCAGGAACCACCTATTCACTCTTCTATTTGTTTCCTTGTTTTGAGCCATCCACTTTAACGGAGCGTGATCCGTAACCATGTCAAAGTGCCTACCTAGCAGATAGTACCGAAGGGAATCTAGAGCCCACTTCACCGCTAAACACTCCTTTTCAACCGTGGCGTAATTTACCTCATGGGACTTCAACTTCCTGCTGAGGTAAATGACTGGGTGCTCTTCCCCGTTCCAGACCTGGGACAATACTGCTCCTAACCCCACATCTGACGCATCACTTTGTACGACAAAGTCTTTAGAGAAGTCGGGTGAGTACAACACTGGCTGGCTACATAAGGCTTGTTTCAAGAATTGGAATGCTGCCTCAGCCTCGGGGGTCCATTTAATCATGACCGACCCTTTCCCTTTCGTCAGGTTGGTTAGGGGCACAGCCTTAGAAGCAAAGTGGGGAATGAAGCGCCGATAATAACCCGCGATTCCCAGAAAGGCCCGTACCTGCTTCTTGCTGTTGGGACGTGGCCAACTCTGGATGGCCTCGACTTTGTTGAGTTGGGGTTTTATCACTCCCCTGCCAATGGTGTACCCAAGATATTTGGCCTCCTCCTGCCCAATGGTACACTTCTTGGGGTTAGCCGTAAACCCCGCTTCCCGGATAGAGTCTAGGACTGCTTGCACTTTGGCAGATGTGAGGCTCAATCTGTGCTATGGACAATTACGTCATCCAGGTAAGCCGCAGCATACTTCCGATGGGGCCTCAGTATCTGGTCCATTTTCCGCTGGAATGTGGCCGGCGCATTCTGTAACCCGAACGGCATTCTCTTATATTGGAACGCCCCGTCTGGGGTTACAAATGCGGTTTTCTCTTTGGCCGACTTGGCCAGGGGAATTTGCCAATACCCTTTTGTGAGGTCAAGAGTCGTCATGTATCGGGCTGTTCCCAGCCGGTCGATCAACTCATCTATACGTGGCATGGGGTAGGTGTCAAATTTTGTAACTTTGTTCAACTGACGAAAATCGTTACAAAATCGCCAGCTCCCATCCGGTTTAGGCACCAACACAATGGGACTAGACCAATCACTTTGGGACTCCTCTATCACCCCTAAGTTCAGCATTTTCTGTACTTCCTCCCGTATTGCCTCCCGTCGGGCCTCTGGGATCCGATAGGGTTTTAACTTCACCCTTTCACCGGGCGGGGTAATAATATCATGCTCTACCCCAGCTGTTTGTCCCGGCAGCTCAGAGAACACCTCCTTGTTGCGAAGCACAAACTCCTTAACCTCCTGTTGTTGGGGTTGTGACAAGGTGGCTGCTATTCCAACCTCCGGAATCACGCAACCAGTTTGAGCTGGTGACCAAGTTTCTGCGACTAGGGACTCTCTATCCCTCCAGGCTTTCAACAGATTAACGTGATATATCTGTTCGGGCTTTCGCCTTCCTGGTTGTCTGACCTTGTAATTCACTTCGCTCACTTTTTCCATTATCTCGTAGGGGCCTTGCCATTTGGCAAGGAATTTACTTTCAACCGTAGGGACAAGTACCAATATCCTATCCCCCGGGGAAAAGGTACGGGTCTTTGCTCCACGGTTGTACACTCTCTGCTGTGCCAACTGCGCTTGGGCCAAATGTTCCTTCACGATGGGCATTACCTGTGCAATTCGATCTTGCATCAGGGCGACATGCTCAATCACACTCCTGTGGGGAGAACTCTCACTTTCCCAAGTTTCCTTGGCAATATCCAACAGCCCTCTTGGGTGTCTCCCATACAGTAACTCAAAGGGGGAGAATCCCGTAGAGGATTGGGGCACCTCCCTAATAGCAAACATCAAATAAGGAAGTAGACAGTCCCAATCCTTTCCATCTCTATCCACCACTTTCTTCAACATTTGTTTTAGGGTTTTGTTGAATCTTTCAACCAGCCCATCGGTTTGGGGGTGATACACAGATGTACGCAATTGCGTCACTTTGAGCAATTTACACAGCTCTTTCATAACCCGGGACATAAAGGGTGTACCTTGGTCCGTAAGCAGTTCTTTACAAATACCCACCCGGCTAAAAACAAGAGATAGCTCTTTGGCTATGGTTTTGGCCGAGGTATTTCTGAGAGGGATCGCTTCTGGATAACGGGTGGCATAGTCCATTATAACCAATATGTACTGGTGCCCCCTAGCGGACTTGATTATAGGACCTACCAAATCCATTGCGATTCTCTCAAACGGGACCTCAATGATGGGTAGAGGGACCAGCGGGCTACGGAAATGTGGCATCGGGGCCGACCTCTGACACACAGGGCAGGAGGAACAATAATTTTCTATGTCCTTCATCACCCCAGGCCAATAGAATCTCTGTAATACCCTCTCTCGGGTTTTCTCTGTCCCCAGATGACCTCCAAGAATGTGCCCATGGGCCAACTCCAACACCAACTTCCTGTAAGGTTTGGGCACCACAAGCTGCTCAACGGTTTCTTCTGCCCTTTTTGCCACCCGATACAGTAGGTCCTTCTCTACGCTGAAGTATGGGTAAGTGCAGGTATTATCTGGGTTCACTAACTCGCCATCTATTTCCACTACGTTTTCCCGTGCCTTTATTAGGGTGGGGTCTTTTAACTGTTCTGTGGCAAAATTTTCCCTGTGAACCTCCAGATCAGAAAACTCCACAGACGGTAGGTTTTCGTCTGAGGAGGTGGGCTCCTCTCCAGTTTCTTGAGTCTCCCCTGCCAATACTGACAAGGGAAATTCTGGAGAGTCCTCACCACTCTCAGAGGAGTTCTGGCTATCACATTCCTGGTACATAGGGGCACCAGTGGGGGGCTCAGGATCATCCCACAGTTCCCAGAACTTCGGAAAATCCCTTCCCACAATGGCATCATGCGGTAATTGAGATACTAACCCCACTGGATGAGAGAGGGTACCTTTGGGGGTCTCGAAACACACTGTAGTCACTGGATACTCTCGGGTGTCCCCATGCACACAAATAACAGCTACCTTGCTATTCCCAGAGACCTCTGTTTTAACTAATTCAGCCTTTATCAGGGTCACAAGGCTACCTGAATCCAGTAATACCACAACATTTCTACCATTAATACACATTTTGCATAAATGTTTCTCAGTTCCCCGAATGGCAGTGCATGCGACTGTCGCACACAGCGACTGACGTCTGTCCATCAGAAAGTCACATTGCATGGGTTCCTCCACAACCGGGCAATTTGCTGCAATATGTCCCGCTTGCCGGCAGCGGTAGCAAACGATCCTTCTTGCCGCCTCTTGAGCCGCTGATTTCCCAGGCTGTTCTCGCCAAACTTGGGGTAGAGCTCCCACCCTCTCACTCTCTCCACCCTTACCCCTTGGAATCCTCTTATCCGCCCCTGGGGATGGTCTGGTCTTAGGGTGGAAAGTCCGAGAGTCTCTGGAAGAGGCCGTCAGGTTCTCTGTAGCCAAGTATTTCTCTACACGATCCACAAGACCACCGGCCGTCTCTGGGTCTCCATGGCTTACCCACTTTTGGATGGCAGTAGGAAGAGCTCTCAAAAACCGATCCATTACAACACGTTCCACAATCTCTGGTGCGGACAAAGTCTCTGGCTGTAGCCACTTCCTGCTCAGGTGAATGAGATCATACATTTGAGACCTGGGGGGTTTTCCAAGCTGGAAAGTCCAGTTATGCACACGCTGAGCCCGGACAGCCAGGGTGACACCCAGCCTTGCCAATATTTCAGCTTTTAGCATCACATAGTCTTTTGCTTGGTCAGGCTCTAGGTCATAGTAAGCCTTCTGCGATTCACCAGTTAACAGAGGAGCCACCAGTCCAGCCCACTGCTCCTCAGGCCACTTTTCTCTTTCAGCAGTCCTTTCAAATGTGGTCAAAAATACCTCTGGATCATCCTCTCCAGTCATTTTTGTCAATAAACGACTCACCCCAAAGGACGCGGTATTAGTGGGACGGCTTTCCTCACTGGTCTGCGGACGTTGCTGCATTACTGCTTCCATTTGTTGTAGTCTCTGCTCTTGCTTCTGTAACAGGTCTATGAAGCGGGCCTCAGATTGCTGCTGGGCTTGTTGATGAGCTTGCTGCTGGGCTGCAAGGCTCCTTTGCAAACCTGCATTTGTCTGCTGTTGATTGGCATTTGCTAGAGCCAGCTGTTTCAGTATCTCCTCCATGCTGGCTTAAAAAAAACTGCCACTGGTTCTCCACCAACTGTGAGGGGGTTAACTCGGTAGCGGGTGTGTGTGACCCCCTGGTTGGGCTCCCCACACAAAAACAGGGCCAGCAGACGGAGGTTGTGGTTTTCAAAATCAAAAGGTGCGGTTTATTTCTCTATGTACAGTGACAAAAACCACAGCAAAGCCAAAAAGAAACATAAACAAAATAAATCCTGGTCAGTTTGACCTCTGACTAAACATGCAGGTTTCCTAAACTAACAACTGGGATCAGCCTGGTGCTGTCCTAGTCCCTAAGTCCCTGGTTTAGTAAAAGTCCAAACAAATAGCCACACAGGCTTTGCCTCACCGCACAGGGGTTCACTCTCCCTAGACAGTCCACACAGGTCTGGTTCCAGGCATGAGCTAACATCTAATGAAGCTGGGAGTTCTTATAGAGGCCTAAATGAGCTGACAAGCTTCAGCTGGTCTCATCAACTCCCTGTCTGCACGACGCCCCACACTCTCCCTAGACATATGAGTCATCCATGAGCCCACTAGCCTTAGCTGGGCTTATACAACTCTCCACCTAGTTGTATAAGTCGGCGTAAAGCCTGAATCTGGGCGAAATATATCTACCCCCCTGGATGCAACCAGGTGACTTTACCTTCCTGCTGTCACAATATATATATATATATATATATATATATATATATATATAATTACACCCCACCTTTGTGCAGCTACATCTCACTGCAGGCCATTAGTATGTCTGAAAGGCAAACAAGGAGAGGCAGACAGTCACGAGGCAATAAAAGAGGGCAAGCAGGCTCTGTGTCTAGAGGCAACAGTGCTGGTCATGGACACGGTGCATCCTCATCAGCACGTGGCTGTGGGACACGCTTGTCCTTGTTTTCGGCAGCTGGCCAAATTGAGCCGCAACATGCCGAAGATTTGGTAGAGTGGATGACCAATCCGTCCTCATCCTCTCTCACACAGGCTCAGGGTACTTTGTTTGGCAAAGCAGCTGCCAAAGCGGCCTCTTCCCTCAGCTCAATGGCATCAGTCACTCCTTCCCTAGCCCCACCATGTCCTCCTGAGGAGTCCCCCAAACTGTTTGACCACAGTGTTTGGTACATGCTCCAGGAGGATGCCCAGCGTTTTGAAGGCTCCGATGATGGTACCCAGCTAGAGGAAGGCAGTAACGTGAGCCCAGAGAGAGGGGGTGCCCAACAAGGACAGAAATCTGGCAGTCATGTTCCCCCAGCTGCAGCATTCTGCCAGATTTGCTCCAGTGATGAGGAGGGAGGGGATGATGAGGTCACTGACTCCACGTAGGTGCCTGATAGGAGAGAGGAGGAGGAGGAGGCACATCTCCAACGAGGCAGGATTCCCTCCAGGGGCCAGCTTAAGGGCAGCCAACCGACTACATCACACCGCAGTGATCCGCATGTTCAGGGCGCTGCTGTCTCTGCGCGTTATTCCCCTTTGGTGTGGGCCTTTTTTGAGACGTGTGCAGCAGATCGCACCGTTGCTATTTGCAACATATGTCTGAAGCGTATCTCGCGTGGCCAAAACATGAGCCGCTTGGGTACCACGTGCTTGACCAGACACAGGGCCGGCGCTACCACTAGGCGGACTAGGCAACCGCCTAGGGCGCACTGCCGCCTAGGGCGCCCGGCCACTGGTTATTTTACTCCTGCACAGTCTGTCCTTTAATTATCCCGCTGATGTGTAAGGTGTTTACAGTCCACACAGACAGTAATACCCCCTCTCTGCTCTGCAGCGAGCCAGTAACGATGTGTCCAGTCCAGCAACTTCCAGGGCGCTCTCTGTGTTTCAGTGTCACTGTGTCAGGCAGCAGCAGCCGCCCCTCCCCCCTCTCTGCTCTCCGCTCTCCGTCTGTCAGTCTGTCATGTCATATCTCGCCGAGGCCGCTCTCCAGTGTCCAGTGTCCATGTCAGTCCAGCAGCACAGCCCCCCCCCCACGCGCTCCTGGAACGGAGTATGGATGGATGGAGGATGCAAGCATCATGGGATACAGTAGCAGCATGGCGGCGGCTCTCCGGGCTTTGGGACAGGTGCAGCCTGGGCTGGCTGGAACAGGAAGAGGCACCGCAAGACACAGAACAGAAGCAGCAGGCAGCCTGGCAGGTACACAGACAATACAGCAGAGTTGGTGCCAGTGAGAAACAGGTGTTACTGGTGTGGTAAGTAAAAACTGTTGCTTTCTCTCTTAATGAGATTGTATATGTGATGACAATGAAATGTCATTTTAAAATGTGTGTGAGTGTATATGTATTATATTGACTGATCTGCCAAATGTCCCCCCCTGAGTCTGTATTTTATGAGCGCTGGTGAAGCGGTATTGATGGGCGCTGGTGAGTCTCTATTGGATGGGCGCTGGTGACATGGTATTTGACGGGCGCTGGTGAAGCGGCATTGATGGGCGCTGGTGACATGGTATTTGCCGGGCGCTGGTGAAGCGGCATTGATGGGCGCTGGTGACATGGTATTTGACGGGCGCTGCTGAAGCGGCATTGATGGGCGCTGGTGAGTCTCTATTGGATGGGCGCTGGTAACATGGTATTTGACGGGCGCTGGTGAGTCTCTATTGGATGGGCGCTGGTGACATGGTATTTGACGGGCGCTGGTGAAGCGGCATTGATGGGCGCTGGTGACATGGTATTTGACGGGCGCTGGTGAAGCGGCATTGATGGGCGCTGTTGACATGGTATTTGACGGGCGCTGGTGAAGCGGCATTGATGGGCGCTGGTGAGTCTGTATTGAATTATTTGATCCAAAAGCTGGTTTGGGGGCAAAACTGTAAAATTTCCACAATTAACTGGTCTAGCAAAGTGTTGCATGCAAAATAGTAGCGGTCATTAAAAAGGTGGGGTGTACATGGGCAGGGCAAAGGGGGTGGAGTCCGGGGTGGAGCCAAGGGGGGCGGCAAAATGAGGTTTCGCCTAGGGTGTCAACAATCCTTGCACCAGCCCTGACCAGACATATGTCGACCTGCCATGCAGTCCGTTGGCAAGCATACAAAAAAGACCCACACCAAAGAACAAAGCGAACCTCTCCTTGCTCCTCATCAGCTGGGATCTCCAACCCCACTATACCTTCAGTCCTCTCTGAAACATGCACTGAGAGGAATGAAAGTGTAGAATTAGGTGTGTCACAGCCAAGTACTTGCGGGCAATTTGCTATCGGTACACCAACGTCCGATTGTACCAGGCAAATTTCCCTGCCCCAGCTGCTGCACAGCCGAAAGATGTTCGCTCCCAGCCATCCACATGCCCAGCGGTTGAATGCTAGCTTGGCTAAATTGCTAGCACTTCAACTGCTGCCTTTTCAGTTGGTAGACTCTGCCCACTTTTTCTCACGGAAGGCGATTCCGTCTCTCTACCGGCATGTGGAAGGCAATGTCTTGGCCACGCTGGACAGGGCGGTCAGCGGTAAGATGCATATTACCGCTGACTCATGGTCCAGCAGGCATGGACAGGGACGTTACCTATCTTTCACGGCGCATTGGGTGACTCTGCTGGCAGCTGGGAAGGATGCAGGACAAGGTGCAGTAGTGTTGGAGGTTGTTCCACCACCACGCCTCCAAAATGCTACTACTGGTGATTCTGACACACCTCTCTCTTCCACCCCCTCCTCTTCTCCTCTTCTTCCTCCATGGCCTCTTCCTGTGCTTTGTCCTCGGAACCAGCGGTGCTCCGTAGGCGTTCAAGGGGCTATGCAAGTACGCAGGCAAAAAGATGCCATGCGGTGCTTGAGCTGGTGTGCTTTGGGGAAAGGAGCTACACTGGGGCAGAGATTCTGTCAGCTCTGCAAGGGCAGGCTCAGAGGTGGTTGACGCCATGCCAGCTTAAGCCAGGAAAGGTGGTTTGTGACAATAGCACCAACCTCCTCGACACTGTTCGACAGGGACAACTAACCCATGTGCCCTTTTGGCTCACGTCCTTAACTTGGTGGTGCAGCGGTTCTTGGGCAGGTATCCGGGCTTATAGGAGGTCCTGAAGCAGGCCAGGAAACTCTGTGGGCATTTCCGCCGGTCATATAATGCCAGTGCTCGGCTGGCTGACCTGCAAAAGGAATACAACCTGCCCAAGAACCGCCTAATTTGTGACATACCCACCAGGTGGAACTCTACGTTGGCCATGCTGCAGCGGCTGCACACGCAGCGGAGGGCTATCAATGAGTATCTGTTGCAATATAGCACCAGGACAGGGTCAGGGGAGCTTGTTTTTTTCCCCCCACGCCAGTGGGCCATGATCAGGGATGCATGCACTGTCCAGGCACCATTTGAGGAGGCCACGAGGATGGTGAGCAGTGACAGTGCATGCATCAGTGACACTGTCCCTCTTGTCCACCTGTTGGAGCACACGCTGCATGGAATAATGAACAGAGCACTTGAGGCAGAACAGAGGGAGGAAGAGGAGGACTTCCTTACCTCTCAAGGCCCCCTTTATCCAGACAGTGTTCCTTCTGGCCCTCCTATCACACAGGAGGAGGAGGAGGAGGATTGTGTCAGCATGGAGGTGGAGCCTAGCACTCAGCATCAGCAGCAGTCTTCAAGGGATCAATTACAGTCCCAAGACACCCATGGACTTGTACGTGACTGGGAGGAAGTGGCTGCGGATCATGTCGTCCTGAGTGACCCAGAGGACTTCGGACCGAATGCCTCAGCAAACCTACGCTGCATGGCCTCCCTGATCCTGCAAAGCCTGCGGAAGGATCCTCGTATTCGTGCTATCAAGGAGAGGGATCATTACTGGCTGGCAACCCTCCTTGATCCACGTTACAAGGGTAAGGTTGCGGACCTTATCTTGCCTTCGCAGAGGGAGCAGAGGATGAAACATCTTCTGGAGGCCTTGCAGAAAGATCTGTGCAACGCGTTCCAAGAGACTGGGAGGTTACAAATTCCTGGTCCTGGACAACGTGTTGCTTAGGCTTCGGTCAGTCGAAGAAGCGGTGGAGAAGGTGGCCGTCTGACCGATGCGTTCAGACAATTTTTTTAGCCCGCAGCCCCAAGGTATGATCGGTTCCAGCAACCATCGCCAGCGTCTGGTATACATGGTGCAGGAATACCTAGGGACAAGATCAGACTTGGACACCTTTCCCACCGAAAATCCTCTGGGTTACTGGGTCTTGAGGATGGATCACTAGCCAGAGCTTGCACAGTATGCAATTGAGCTACTGGCCTGTCCTGCATCCAGCGTTCTTTCGGAACGCACATTCAGTGCTGCTGGAGGCTTTGTAACCGATCACAGGGTGCGCCTGTCCACCGACTCGGTCGATCGACTGACCTTCATAAAAATGAATCAGTCTTGGATCACCACCAGCTACCAAGCACCTGATGCTGATGTAACAGAATAATTTTCTTTGAAATGTCAGATCCCTTCAAGACTGCCTATGCTGATGCAGAGTGACTATCCTGTTATGCCGAGTGACTATCCTCTTCCTCCTCAATGATCATGCTGATAGCATGTAAGAACATTTTTGTTTCTGGGCATTTTTCAGCCCCTTTTTAACAGGGGCGTGTAATTACAATTTTTGATGCAATACTTTGCAGCAGGGCTCATTGCTGCGCTCCAACTACAGTATCTGTGAGGGGTTGTAGCACCAGTGCCTAAGGCACAATTTTTATGCCCCTGTCACGTACCTGACGGTGACGAGCCCGGATCTGCAGAGGGAGGCCTCTCTTACGGCTTCCACCGGCGGCCCCTGGTACTGAAGACAGGAGGCACGGAGGTAGAAGGGGTACGAGTGCCTGGCAGGATGGATCAAGGTAGAGTAGAGTCTGAAGACTGGGACGGATCCAGGCACCCAGGAAGTATGGCAGGCTGAACCGGAACCAGGAACACAGCAACTGGACTGGAACTGAAGAGACTGGCTGGACTGGAACCAGGATACAGCAACTGGACTGGAACCAGGAACAAGCAACTGGACTGGAACTGATGAGGCTGACTGGACTGGAACCAGGACACAGCAACTGGAGAGATTGGTCGGACAAGCCGGGTCGGTAGTATTGGCTGACGGCAAGGTACTGGAGGATCAGGCAGAAGATTGGTCAAACAAAGCCGGGGGTCAGAGGCAGGCAGGAAACTGGAAGGGTCAAGGCAAGCCGGGTCGGATACAGGTAAATACACGAATCAGGTCTCTTTGGGTACTACACGCTGTAGAGCAGACAGCAGGGACTGTCTGTCACAGGCATGTTTAAATAGCTCTTCTGGCGCGCTTTGTGGAGCGTGCGCGCGCCCCCGCGCGCCCGTGCTCGCCATCGCGCGCGTGCCCACGCGCGTGGACGTACCCGAGATTCGGAATCAGGAAGTCCAGGAATCCTGTAGCTGACAGGATTTCTATGACATTGCCCCCCCCAAGGGGCAGCCTCCGGATGCCCAGCCGGGTGAACCTTCCAGGGTGAGTCCTTTTGAAAGCCTGTATCAAACTCCTGGCATGGATATTCTCCTTGGGTTCCCATGAGTTTTCCTCGGGTCCGTAGCCCTTCCATTTAATTAGGAATTGGTTCTGGTTATTTCTTCTCCTGAAGTCCATGATAGCTTCTACTTCGAATTCCTGCTCACCGTCAATAATGATCGGATCAGGGTGATCCGGCTTCCGATCTGGAAACGGATTAGAGACTGTGGGTTTTAGGAGAGAGACATGAAAAACTGGATGGATTCTAAGAGAGTCAGGAAGTTCCAATTCATAAGCTACTTCATTAATTTTCCTCTTAACAGGGAAAGGACCTAAAAATTTGGGGCCCAGTTTTTTAGAAGGGCATGCCATTCTTAGGTTTGTGGTAGATAGCCATACTTGGTCGCCGGGTACCAACACTAATTCACCCCGTCTCTTCTTGTCATAAATTGTCTTGTTGCGTTCTTGAGTCTTGGTCATGGTCTCTTGTAAAAGCTGGTTATTGACCGAGAAAAAAATTAACTTTTCCTGGACTGCAGGTACAGGACACTCAGGAAGGGAGTTAGGCAGAAAAGTAGGATGAAAACCATAGTTTGCAAAGAAAGGAGTCTGGCAGGTAGCGGAGTGGATGGAATTGTTATACGCAAACTCGGCCAACGGAAGTAGGGAAACCCAGTTGTCCTGAGCAAAAGAGGAGAAGCATCGCAGGTATTGCTCGAGCGTCTGATTCGTTCTCTCCGTCTGTCCGTTGGTCTGTGGATGGTAAGCAGAGGAAAACGATAATTCGATTTTCAAGGTTTTGCAAAGGGATCTCCAGAATCGAGAGGTAAATTGAACCCCGCGATCGGAAACAATATTGGCTGGTACCCCGTGGAGTCTGACTATTTCTCTGATGAATACCTGTGCGGTTTCAGGAGCGGAGGGAGTCCCTTTCATAGGGATGAAGTGTGCCATCTTGGACAGACGGTCCACAATAACGAAGATGGTGGAATGGTTCTCGGCCGGGGGTAACTCGACAATGAAGTCGATGGACAACATTCTCCAGGGCCTATCTGGAACGGGTAAGGGTTTTAGTAGTCCCCAGGCCTTGGATCTGGAACCCTTGTTTCGGGTACAAGTTGTACAAGAATCTACAAACCTCCTACAGTCTTCACGTACTCGAGGCCACCAGAAGGTGCGCTGTACCAGGTCAGTGGTCTTGGCAACGCCAAAATGCCCGGCCAGGGCGTGGTCGTGGCAGAGTTCTAATGCGGTTACTCTTAGTTTCTCAGGTACGTAGATTCTGTCTTGGTACCACAATAGTCCATCCTTAACCTGCAACTCCGGCTCGGAGAACTGTCTCTGCCCGGTGGAAGCTTGTTTGATTTGAGTGAACAGGTTCTCCTGTAGAAGAAGGAAATTTCCGGGGGCAAGGATGGTATCAGGCGGAGAAGTCTCCTTGGACTTATGGAACATCCGAGACAGGGCGTCAGACTTAATATTCTTGGCTCCAGGACGATAAGTAACATGAAAAGAGAACCGGGAGAAGAAGAGTGCCCACCTGGCTTGTCGTGGATTCAATCTTCTCGCGGCTTTCAGGTACTCCAGGTTCTTGTGGTCAGTGAATATTAGGATCGGATGAGCCGCGCCCTCCAGCAGGTACCGCCATTCTTCTAGTGCAGACTTGATCGCTAGTAGCTCCCGATCCCCCACGTCGTAGTTCCTCTCTGCTGCAGAAAGCTTGCGGGAGAAGAAGGCTACTGGGTGGAGCAAGGCTTTGACTCCCTGTCTTTGGGACAGTATTGCTCCTACCGCTATTTCGGAGGCGTCTACCTCAAGTACGAATGGTAGTGAGGAGTCTGGGTGTTTCAAGATAGAGGCTGAGGTAAATAGGGCCTTCAGGCGTTCAAAAGCTTCTTGGGCTTCAGGAGACCAGTGAAAACGTGTTCCTTGCTTGGTGAGTTGAGTAATGGGTGCGATAATAGCTGAAAACCCCCTGATGAACTTGCGGTAGAAGTTGGCGAATCCAACGAAACGTTGGATTCCCTTCTTGTCCACCGGTTCTGGCCAGTCCAGGATTGCGGTAATTTTTTGAGGATCCATCTTGATGCCCTCGCTGGAAATGATTAACCCCAGAAATGATATACTCTCTTGCTCGAACTCGCATTTTTCGGCCTTCGCATACAGGCCATGCTGGCGGAGCCGACCCAACACATTTTTGACATGTCTGCGATGAGAATCAAGGGAGGAAGAAAAAATTAAGATATCATCAAGATAAACAATAACAAAGAGGTCTAGGAAGTCCCGTAGAACATCGTTGATAAAATACTGGAAAGTGGCAGGGGCGTTACACAACCCGAATGGCATTACCAAGTACTCAAAATGTCCATACCGGGTACGGAAGGCGGTCTTCCATTCGTCACCTTCTTTGATACGGATCAAGTTGTAGGCTCCGCGGAGGTCAAGTTTGGTAAAGATGGTGGCAGTACCTAGTCTCTGAAATAACTCTGGTACCAGGGGGAGAGGGTAGCGATTTTTTTACTGTAATTTTATTCAATTCCCGGTAATCCACACAAGGTCGAAGGGTGTGGTCCTTTTTCTCTACAAAAAAGATGCCTGCGCCCGCTGGGGATGTGGAAGGGCGGATGAACCCTTTTTGCAAGTTCTCATCAACATAATTTTTTAAAGCCCCTTGTTCCACCTCCGTTAAAGGGAAGACTCTACCGAACGGAATCTTTGCTCCAGGAAGTAGGTCGATGGGGCAATCGTAGGCCCGATGGGGTGGTAGAGTCTCTGCCTTTTGTTTACTAAATACGTCAAGAAAGTCGTGGTAAACTTCTGGGATGGATTGACGGGTGCCATCTTCGGTGTCAATGCATAGTAACGAGGCCGGCCCAGGAGGTTTATATGAGCCGCAGGACTGTTGGCAATAGGAAGAAGGAAAGGCAACTATTCCCGTAGTCCAGTTGATAGTGGGATTGTGGGCTTGTAACCAAGGCATACCAAGGATCAAGGGAAACAACGGGGAAGAGATGATGTCCAGACACAAGCATTCTTGGTGGGTTCCAGAGGTGGTAAAGATGGTAGCGGGTATAGGAGTGGTCTCCTGGGTCACAGGTCCGGACTTAATGACGGAACCATCAGCCAGATGGACACGAAGTCCGTGGGTCTTGGTACGAAGGGGAATTTGGTGTTTAATGGCAAAGGCTGAGTCCATAAAGCAGCTGCATGCTCCGGAATCAATAATGGCGGGTACTGGCAAAGTCCTTCCTGGGAGCTGTAATGAAACATAGAGGGCAAGGTGAGATGTGGTTTTGGCTTGTAGGTTAGTCATGTTAGAAGAAACTGAAAGAAACTTACGAAGCTTCAGGGGACAGGTTCTAACGAAATGTCCGGGGTCCCCGCAGTACAGGCACAGATTATTTATTCGGCGGCGCTGGCGTTCCTCAGGAGCGAGGGATGGACGAAGGAGCCCGAGCTGCATTGGTTCAGGCGTGTCAGATGTGGGAGTTGGAGGTGTAGCAGGAGCCGAGTACAGGTGACTAGGAGCCCGAGGAAGCATCCAGGTTGGGCGGGAGAAGCCAGTGGTCCTCTCAGCCCTCCGTTCCCTCAGACGTCGGTCAATCTGGATGGTTAGATCAATCAACAGGTTGAGTGTCTGTGGTACACCAACTCTAGCTAGCTCGTCCTTCAAGGAATCGGAAAGTCCTAAGCGAAACTGGTGGAGGAGGGCGGCATCATTCCAATTGGTATCCGCACTCCACCGCCTGAATTCTGCCACATAGTCCTCCGCTGGTCTGCGTCCTTGTTGAAGGGAACGCAAGGCGGCTTCTGCGGTTACTGAGAGTTGGGGATCTTCGTATAGCTGGGCCAGGGCATCGAAAAAAGCAGCGAGGTTGTTTAGTGATACATCCTTCTGTTCAAAGAGACGGTGGGCCCAGCTCTGAGGGTCTCCAGCGAGCAAAGAGACCACAAAGCCCACCTTGGTGGCCTCTAGAGAAAAGGTACGGGGCTGTAGGGCAAAATACAGTTCACACGAATTCCGGAAGGCCCTAAACTTGCTCCGATCCCCGGAAAATCTTTCGGGTGTAGGAACCTTAGGTTCAGGGGGAAGCATGACCACTGTGGGTGAGGAACTTGTTCCGGCTGTGGAAGCAGAGGCGTGGGGCCCCTCTTGGATGGCAGAGGGATTGGTGAGGACCCGCACTTGTTCTTCCAAGCGGGTGTATCCTTGTTGAAGACTCTTGACTGCTTCAGACAAACCTGCCAGGTGCCGACAGAGTTCCTCCATAGGTGAGGCTCCCTGCCCGGGCTCAGACATGGCTGTCTGCTACTGTCACGTACCTGACGGTGACGAGCCCGGATCTGCAGAGGGAGGCCTCTCTTACGGCTTCCACCGGCGGCCCCTGGTACTGAAGACAGGAGGCACGGAGGTAGAAGGGGTACGAGTGCCTGGCAGGATGGATCAAGGTAGAGTAGAGTCTGAAGACTGGGACGGATCCAGGCACCCAGGAAGTATGGCAGGCTGAACCGGAACCAGGAACACAGCAACTGGACTGGAACTGAAGAGACTGGCTGGACTGGAACCAGGATACAGCAACTGGACTGGAACCAGGAACAAGCAACTGGACTGGAACTGATGAGGCTGACTGGACTGGAACCAGGACACAGCAACTGGAGAGATTGGTCGGACAAGCCGGGTCGGTAGTATTGGCTGACGGCAAGGTACTGGAGGATCAGGCAGAAGATTGGTCAAACAAAGCCGGGGGTCAGAGGCAGGCAGGAAACTGGAAGGGTCAAGGCAAGCCGGGTCGGATACAGGTAAATACACGAATCAGGTCTCTTTGGGTACTACACGCTGTAGAGCAGACAGCAGGGACTGTCTGTCACAGGCATGTTTAAATAGCTCTTCTGGCGCGCTTTGTGGAGCGTGCGCGCGCCCCCGCTAAGCGCGTGCGCGCGCCCGTGCTCGCCATCGCGCGCGCGCGTGGACGTACCCGAGATTCGGAATCAGGAAGTCCAGGAATCCTGTAGCTGACAGGATTTCTATGACAGCCCCTCTTCAACAGGGGCATGTAATTAAAATTCTTGATCTAATATTTCACAGCTGGGCCCATTCCTGCACCCACCAAGAGTAACTGTGAGGACTTACAGTGTTGTGGCACCACCACCAAAGGCCCAATGTTTCCTACCACTGTTCAAAAATGGCATGTAATTACAATTCTTGATATATCAGTTCACAGCAGGGCGTTCCAGCGCCCACCAAGAGTCAAGCCTCGTACACACGACCGAGTTTCTCATCCAAAACCGAGAAGAAAAGTGCCGAGAGAGCTTTATTGCCGAGAAAACAGTTCGTGTGTATGGTTTTACTACGAGAAAACTGCCGTGAATCTCGACGAGAAAAATAGAGAACCTGCTCTCTTTTTTCTCGTCTGGATTCTAGATTTTCTCGTTGTGTTTCTCGTCGGCCTGTTTTGTGACGAGAAAATGCTTCGTGTGTATGCTTTTACGACTCTTCAAAAAGCGCGCATGCTCAGAATCAAGTATGAGACGGGAGCGCATCTTCTGGTAAAACAAGCCTTCGTAATGGAGATAGCACATTCCTCCCGCTGTAAATTATTGCATCGTTTAAATGTTGTGCATTTAAATCTTCTTTAGAATGTTACAATAATGAAAACTGATGAACTTGTTTTGCTGCTGATATTCACACAGAGTTCTGACTATCTATTTTAAACCATTTTCATGCTGATCTTAAGAAGATTTAGCTGTATTATATCGTGCAAGATCTTCTGAATATTTTTATGTTTAAAATTTTTTAGACAGATGTTAATTTTAATTTGTCTTTTTTTTGATAGTGATCTCCATGATTTTATTTTTGATTTTTGTTGTGTCAAGTTTACACCATAATTATTTTTTTTAGAACACCTTTAATGATATTTTTTTGTGTTATCTGTCCCTTTTTCTTTTTTTGGTTCAAATGTATCTGCCTACTCCAAAGGTAAATAAATAATTATTATAAAAACACAGTCAAGTATTAACTTGAACAAAAAAAACATTTATTCAGGTATAGAACAAAATAAATAGAAGGCAGCGCTAGAGAACCTGCTGCCATTTGTGCATCCATGGGACCCCAGAGCACACATCAACCCTGTGTGGACACAAAAATTGGGAGCTTGAGAAGCACAACAGTTGTGAGCACAATCTGATGCTGGTCTCCCAGAGGTCAGGAACAGCAGCAGGTGATATACATGTCCCAAGTCTGTGGTACTACAAAAGGCTGCCTTCTGTCAAACCACATTGAAGCAAGGCCATCACTTCCTGGTCTTCTTGGCAGCCTTCCCTGCAGCCTTCCCTGAAGCCTTCTCTGCAGCCTTCCTTCTGCGTGTGGCTGGAGGCTGGGCCACTGGAGGGGTACTCCTGTCAGGAGGAGGAGAAGGAGGTGGAGGAGAAGGGGGTGGCGGAGAAGAAGGTGGAGGAGGAGGAGGAGGTTGAGGTTGGGAAAGCTGGGCGACCTCACATATGGCCGTATTGGGGGTAATTCTCTCCATCATCCCCTTGTTCAGCAAGGTGATGAGCAGGGGCTCGCATAGGAGGCGTTGCTCCATGCTCATCACCTTGAACTTGGCCTCAACTAGGCCGGCAATGGCCTCTTCAGGGGATGTGGGCTCCTGGAGGGTGGCATGTGCCTCTCTAATAAAGGCCATTGCTGCCTCACTTGTGCTCCTGTCCCTCCTGCTTCTTTTAGGAAGGCGGATGGGAGGCACCTGCGATCTTGTGCTGCTACTCGGCCCGCCACCTCCTGGCTCACAGTGGGCCCTGCCACCTCCTGGCTCACAATGGGCCCTGCCACCTCCTGGCTCACAGTGGGCCCTGCCTCCTCCTGCCTGACAGTTTCCAGACCCTCCTCCTGGCTGATTTCATCCTGTGTATGAAAAAGGGACATCGTTTTATTTTTTGGTTTATTCTTTTCACACAAATTTGAGATCATGACTATAGCAAATTGAATGTAAATCAAGAGAAAAGACAATTAATTTTATGACCACATCAGATTTCATTTTCCCCCCCCAATTTATGGCAGACTAATGTCTATAGATATTGATTTCACTTTTGTATCCCAATTTTTTGGGGAATTTACATATTGGCTTATTTTCCGGCATTCATTTTCTCACAATACATTTTCATTAAATACTATACCTGGCTCCAGATGTCCAAATCAGCTTCTTCCAGGATGACTGCCGCCTCTTGCTCCAGAGAAGGCTCAGTGTGGCTGCAGGGAAGTGTGGGGGGAAGACTGGACAGTGATGGCCTTGCCTCAATGTGGTCATCCAGAAAGGACATCCTGCTGTAGTACCACAAATTCGGGACATATACATCAGCTGCTGCTCCTGACCTCTAAAAAGCCAGGACCTTAGAGCGTTCAGTCCTGTATGTGCCTCTCAAGCTCCCAATTTTAGTGTCCACCTGTTTTGCTGTTTCTGTGGGCACCTTGGTTTGCACAAATGGGAGCAGGCTCTCCAGCGCTGCTTTCCTTGCACCTTTTTTGCGATGTCTGGGGTTTTTGGTTTCCCACAGAGCGGGCAGCTCCCTTTCCCGGTCTATAAATTCTGCAAGGAATTCCTTAGCACTAATAAACACATTCATTTTTTTTCTGCAAGCCAAAAATAATGACAAAAAAATGTCAGTCATACAGTCTAACCTCCTGTAAATCTTATTCACCATATATATCCTCCAACATTCTCTAGACAGTATAGGCCACCAATTTCACAAAGTCTCAAAATCACATACCTTCGTTCGCACGTCCGTCACTTTTACTCCTCTCTCCGCACACCGAACGTAGTATAGTCACATGTGTGTTTTGCTATATATACACCACGCATGCATAAAACTACGCACACGTCACTCCGCACACGTCGCCCGCCCATGACGTTCAAAGTAACATCTTTTCCCCGCCCCTTCTCTTTCGGCGCACAGACAGATATGGCGGATTCACAGCAGGTGTCTGCTAATTCCTCAAATAACGAGGAAGAGACAAGCCCAGAGACTGAGGAAACGTCACGATCAAGGTGGAGATTCAAGGCCTTGAATATGTCTTACGCGAAGATGGTGGACATATTGCAAAAGTCGGATTATGACGCAAAGCATGGGCCGTATAGCAAACCTAATCGAAGGAAGGCCAAAATCATGAAGAAAGTCGTGAAGAGTCTGAAGAAGAATTTCGGGTGAAACGCTCAAATGAGCAGCTCAGAAAGAGGTGGTCTGACCTCAAACTGAGGGAGCTGGAGCAGTTAAGGAGCATTAAGAGAATGCTTGAAAAAAGTAAGTACTTTTTTCACGGTTTTCCTATTTTTGTATTTCACAACTTGCATGTTGCTCCATGTTATTGCATTTTTCTATTGTCCCTTACAAAATGTCATCGTTTGAACTTGGTTTGGCACAGTAATCGTTCGTTACAGACACATCGTTCGGCCACTATGCACGATTTTTTTAGATTTTACAGGGTTCAAATAATTTACACAGCTGCCTGTTTTTATTCAATAGTTGTTATTACATTGTTGGCTAGATGATGTGTTTGTAAAGAGAATGAAATGCAAACTTTAATCAGTGTAAAGGAGAGGACACTCAGCAGCTGGTTTCACATCTGTACTTTTGAGCACTATAGTGTGGGCCACCAGAACCTCCTTTTTTGGGTGACACACACAGGTGCATCAGTGCATTTTTGGGGTGCCTCCATGTGTAAAAAATGTCAGCCAAAAGGTGAATAGTCAAGAATATATTTTTTCAAAATAATGTCTTCATCTTGAAATACCGCACAAACAGACACTTGTCCCCCACTTCCAAGCAATGTATCATGTTTTTATTTTTCAAAAAATAATTCTGTGTGATAACTATACCTTTTGTTTGATTCTCATAGGGGAGAGAAGACTGGGAGGAGAACACTCCGGGGAGCACAAGAAACCCACAGCTTCTAAACAACCTCAACCTCACCAAGACCCACAACCTGAGGGTGTTGAGGAAGTTGAAGAGGTGGAGGAAGGAGAAGTGCAGGAAGGAGAAGTGGATGACGTGGTGGAACTGGTCACCACAACAGGTCAGTATCTGTCACTACAGCTTTAGGTAAGAGATGTAGGCCTGCAGAGTTATAATACCTTTTTTATTTGTTTTTATAGGGGATGAAAATGTTGTGGTGAAAGAAAGTACGCGTTTCTCTGCTGACAGTGCCCTACGAATCATACAGCAAGTGATGGAATGTAGTACAGAACTCGACAGAATTAAGCAAAGAATTAATGTGATGGATCAAACCTTTAAGGACATCCTAGATGTTTTGGGGAGAATTGAATAAGGCAACAAAACCCCAATTTTTTTTGGGAGATTGTTCTTCCCCATTTTTTAAACTTTTAGACAATCAATCAAACTAAAATTTGAATATACACACAGTGTGTCAACATGTGCCATCTGCCATCAGGGGATATCCATGAACAGGTTTTGGGGGTGCAACCCCTTCCTCGTATCTCAAGTAGGTGAAATGAAGAAGGGGTTGCACCCCCAAAACACGTCCATTGATCACCCCTGATGGCAGATAGCACATGTTGACAATAGGGATCAGGAGTCTAAAATCCCAATTGAAAATGACTTCAAATTGTGTGCATATTCAAATTTTGGCTTGCCCACGGGTGCCAATACCCCATATTAGGATAGAGACATATTTTGTGTAATTGAATGTCTCATATTGCCAAGAGGTATCCAATGTTGTAGTTTGTTGAATGCTACTGATGGTTTTGTATTTTCTTAAAAAAAAAAAAAGGCCTGTTTCTGGCCAGCCAAAAAATAATATATACATACTGTTCTAGTTACCATGTGTGTGAATGTGCACAACAACAAAGTGTAGCTTCTTTTTCAAATACGCTATAACCTTATTTGTGTATTTTTTTGGTGTTACTAGTGAAATGGTTGGTATTTACTAAAGGAAAATACATTTGGCACTACAAATGCACTAAGACAAACTAGGAGACAGGAAAACATTTTTTTTAAAGATTTAATCAGATTTTTATTTTGTTCTTTCTCCAAGCATATTTAGACATGGCCTGGCATAGAAATTGCCCCCCTACCCGTGAAATATTCCAGATATTTCTGACGAACCTCACGGGCATTTTGGGGGGGCAAGCCAGAACGGCCAGATTCTAGGCCCGCAAGGGTATTGCCAGATGAAAGTCCTGCCTCAGGCAATATTGAGGCCATATAATTTGGTGATTTTTCGGATCAGAAAATTATGGATCACACAGCAGCAGAAAACAACATAGTTAATCTTGTACTCCGCCAAGTGAATTGGAGTCATGAAAAGGCGGAACCGGCTAGCCATTATCCCAAAGGCATTTTCTACGACTCTTCGGGCCCTGGCCAGCCGGTAGTTGAACACCCTCTTCTCCGGGGTGAGGGTCCTCTGGGGAAATGGCCTCATGAGGTGCCGTCCCAGTCCGAAGGCTTCATCAGCCAAAAAAACAAAGGGGAGTCCTTCGACATTCCCTGCATCCGGTGGCAATGCAAGGTCATCACTCTTGAGACAGAGGGCAAACTCCGTCTGGCTGAAGGATCCCCCATCGGACATCCGGCCATTCTTCCCCCCATCCACATAGAGGAATTCATACCGTGCTGACACCACCGCCATCAGCACAATGCTATGAATCCCCTTGTAGTTGAAGAAGTAGGACCCAGAACGGGGTGGTGGCACGATGTGGACGTGCTTCCCGTCAATGGCTCCACCGCAGTTGGGGAAGTCCCACTGCGTGGCAAACTCCGATGCCACAGTCTGCCACTCCTGTGGCGTGGAAGGAAGCTGTGGAGTCAAACAAGATAAAAAAAAATTAGTACTTTTGCACATAACATTGCAAGCAGATTATACTAAAATACATTCTAGCCCAACATCAATCTAAGTTTCCGTATAATGTATTTGTAAAAAGTATAATGGAAGCCTCAAGTATCATATTCATCACCTCCTCCACTTGTCATTGGGACAGAAAGTGAGGTGAAATGTTCTGAACAGGTGCACAGACAGCAAAACAAATGTTACAGGGATGATAACCCTTCCCTATGTTTTCCAAAAAGCTTTAAAAATCGTTTTTGTTGGCTGGAGCTACACTTTAAAAATGTACCAGTTCAAAATTACAAAAAGATTCTACGTAACAACAAACCTACAGTCCCTGTCTTGTTTGCACCGCCTGTATACTGCTGATCAGAGTATATAGGGCCTGGGGGCCCCACGCCTTTCCTTTTTTAAATTTGGGTGCGGGGTTCCCCTTAATATCCATACAAGACCCAAAGGGGCTGGTAATGGGCTGGGGGGGGTACCCATGCCATTTTTCTAAATTTTCATCCATATTGCCGGGATCAGACATTCCATTAAAGCCGCAAGCAGTTTTAAATTTCTTTTTTTCCCTTTTTAGAAATGTCATTTTGTGCAGGGACAGTTCTAAACACGGGAAACACGTGCCACTTCACAGGTATACTATAGACACCCCCCAGGTACGATATTTAAAGGAATATTTCAAATTTTTTTCACTTTAAGCATCATTAAAATCACTGCTCCCGAAAAAACTGCAGTTTTTAAAACTTTTTTTTGCATTGATACATGTCCCCTGGGGCAGGACCCGGGTCCCCAAACCCTTTTTAAGACAACTTAAATATTAGCCTTTATATTTGGCACTTTTGATTTCTCACGTTCGAGTCCCATAGACTTTAATAGGGTTCTAAAGTTGGAGCTGGTGTGAACCGAACTGGGGGGGGTGTTCGGCTCATACCTAGTGATGAATATACTAAACCGATTATTAAAAAAAAAAAAAAAAACTTTATGTTAAAAAAAAAAAGTTTATTGAAGTTTCACAACCAACTATATACTGAAGGGGTACATAGACAAACAGACAGAGATCATATATCCATCAAGTGTAATAATGCTAACAAAGAGAAAAAGAAGAAAAAATCAAAATAAAAACAGCGGATGCAACCATCAGCAAATCTAACCGTAGCAGCATGTGCACCATAAGTCACCTAACCACCGTATAGCATAAGGGGAGGAGGTGGGGGGTGAAGGGAGGGGTGCGGCAACACCCCAAACAGGTATTCCGGATTTCATCCCAACACCCACATGGTAGAAGTACAGGGAGCAATGGTAGATGGCAAAGTGGAGAAATAAAGTCGCCCAGGTCTAATCAATGGTCAGATGTTTCGCCTCCACCCAGGCCGCCCATATTTTGTCAAATTTTTTTGGACAATTTCTACCCAGGTACGTCAGTTTATAAAGAGGGTGGGCTGTGTTCACCAAGGATTGCCAAAGTCGTTTAGTAGGAGGCCGGGGTTGATTCCATTGGAGCAGCACAGCTTTACGTGCATAAAATGCTGTATAGAATACAAATCATTTTTTCCGTTGGGGGGCTTCGAGGGAATCGCAGATACCCAGTAGGAGAGGTATAGGACTATAAGGGACACTAAGGTCGCCCACCAAATTAATGTCAGCAAGGATTTCCTTCCAAAAGTCAACCACCCCCGGGCAGGACCAGACCAAATGAAAGAAGTCAGCACTATCCGCAGTACCCCTTGGACAACGCCCCGTACGATCAGGATAAATTCTAGCTAGCCTCACCGGGGAATAGTAGGCCCGGTGGAGAAATTTCAATTGAGTGTACCTGTCACGTGCTGAAATCATAAGGGGTAAATATTGCTGAACTCCCTCCCGCCAGTCATCCTCCACCAACTCTGGGATATCCTGCTGCCAGCGCCCAAACAGCTGTGTGACCCTAGACGTATCCAAGGTGGCGAGCATATCATAGAGGGTCGAGAGTGTTCTCTCGCCATCTGGGGACCGGAGCACCTTCTCCACGTCCGACATCTCCAAAACCACAGACGAGGGGAACTGGGAGCGGAATGCTTGGCGCAGTTGGAGATATCGGAAAAACATGTGGTTCGGTACTCCCCTATCCCTCTTGAGATCATCAAAAGTCTCCAGCTGCCCCCGATTTACAATATCACTCAGAGTTGTAACCCCATGCCTAGCCCACCCCACCGGATCTGGGACGGTTCGAAAATGAGGCAACCGAGGGTTGCCCCAAAGTGGGGTCGCAGGGGACCAAACGTTCGGTCCACCGAGTCTCCGTCCAACCTCGTCCCACACCTTAAGGGTCGCACACATGGGGGTAGTCACCTTCGGATTAGATCGGGGTCCCCTATGAATGAGATTTCTGAGTTCCGCATAGGAACCAAGCAGTGCCGCCTCCAAGGTAGACGCGGGATTAGCCGGGACCTCAGACAGCCACCATTTAACTGTTACCAGAACTGCTGCCCAGTAGTACTTAATAAAACAGGGCAGCGCCAGACCTCCCATCGTGACCGGAAGTTGCAAGGTAGACTTCGCTATCCTAGGGACCTTACCATTCCAAATGAAGGAGATAATAATACTATCCAATTGTCTAAAAAATCCTCCAGGTATGGAAACAGGAGTCTGTCTGAAGAGATACGTAAACTTAGGCAATACCAACATCTTAAGTTAACCCTCCCCACGAGGGTCAGGGGCAGGGATTTCCACGTTGCACACCTCAGGGACAACTGGGAGACCACCGGGCTCAGATTAAGGGGGACAAATTTCTTGAGGTCACAGTGAATTTGTACGCCAGGTATCTAAACTGAGAGACCCTACGGAGTTGCCCATCCGACGGCACTGGGTCCATTCCCGAGTGCAGTGGGAAGAGAATAGACTTCTCCCAATTAACACAGATCCCGGCGTACCGCCGAAACCCATCAATAACTGAGAGGGCCGCCTGAAGGGAGGTCCCATCGTCTCTGATATACAATAGGGTGTCGTCGGCATACAACAACACCTTCTCCTGGAGGGGGCCTCTAGTCATACCCCTGATCTCAGGGCTAGAATGGATAAGGGCGGCCATAGGCTCAATTGCCAGTGCAAAAAGTCCCAAGGAGAGGGGACAGCCCTGTCTCGTCCCCCTACTCAAGGAGAAGGGCGAGGACAGAACCGCGCCAGTACGCACCCGGGCCCGCGGGGTCCCATACACTGCCCTCACCCAGGAGACAAAGGTCGGGCCGAAACCAAACCTGCGGAGGACCTCCCAAAGGTAACACCACTCCACGGAATCAAAAGCTTTTTCCGCATCCAGGGAGGCCACCACCGCGTCCCGGCCCCCCTCGTCTCCCGAAGCCAAGACAGCATACAGCCTCCGAATGTTAATATCCGTCCCCTTGCCTGGCATGAAACCCGACTGATCTTCATGTACCAAATTAAGAATCACTTCGTTCAACCGCTTAGCCAGGATTTTAGTTAGTTTTTTGGCGTCAGAATTAAGCAAGGAAATGGGACGATATGAGGAACACAACTGGGGGTCCCTCCCCGGCTTAGGGATGATCACTATTATGGCCTGAGCCATAGAAGGGGGCAGGGCACCCTCCTGCAGGGTCCCAGTAAACATAGCATGGAGCCTAGGGGCCACCTCCTCAATGTAACCCTTATAAAACTCAGAGGGGAACCCATCCTCCCCCGGGGTCTTCCCCGCCTGCAAGGAGCCAAGGGCCTGCTGGACCTCCTCAAGCGATATCGGAGCATCTAACCTCTCCCTCTCTGAGTCAGAAAGGATAGGGAGAGACACTCCGCCGAGAAACTCAGAGCTCCCGGTCAATGTATCCCGCCTTGGTGGAGTAAAGGTTAGAATAGTATTCGGCAAAACAAGAATTTATGTCTACCGGGTCGGTCACTAGGGTCCCATCTCCCCTATGAATGCACGCTATAGTAGAGATCGGGGATTGTTCCCTGGAGATCCAGGCAAGGAGCCTACCTGTCTTATCCCCCTGTTCAAAAATCCGCTGAGTCTGGGAGAGTTGCTTTTTATTTGCCTTAGCTACTCTAAGCAGTGTCACCTCTCGGTAAGCGACCATCATGTCCTGTGCTGTAATGGGGTTGGAGGTGAGGGCAAACCGGGCCTCCAGGGCCTGAGCATTAGCCTCCACCTCCTCAAGCACTATCTCATTGTTCCTGCGTTCCCTAGCTATGGAAGACATATAACAACCCCTCATATAAGCTATAAAGGCCTCCCAAACAGTACCCGGTGCGGCTGACCCATCATTTAGCAACCAAAAGCCCCTAATCTGCCTGGCCATTTCAAACTCAATAGTAGGGTGTTCAATCCAGTACCTAGACTCTGGCACCTTTCTATCAGCTTGGGGAGTTGCAGTTTGAAGGGAACAAAGTATCGGGGAGTGGTCAGAAATACCACGGGGGAGCAGTTTAATGTCCTGGATTTTAGGAAGCATACCTACACTGGCATATACGAGGTCGATACGGGACAACGTATTGTGAGAGGCAGAATGACAGGTGTACACACGGTCAGTCGGGTGTTTCCACCTCCACACATCCTCCAGCCCAAACACCTGCGCCCAGCGGGACAGAACCGAGTCAGTGGCAGAGTTTACCGTCAGCCTGTCAATAGAGGGATTCGGAGTCATGTTAAAGTCTCCAGCTATGACAACGTTATCCTTAGGGAACTTGGTCAAAAGGGAGACAAGACCATTTAGGAGAGCCATATTGGCAGGAGGCGGAAGATGCACCCCTACCAAAACCACCTTAACCGTGTCAATAATGGCATGTACTAGTACGTACCGTCCCCCAGGGTCCGTCTTGACTGCAAGGGGTACAAAATTAAGGGACTTGTGTATCAGCATGCTGATCCCCCTTGCATAACCAGAGTAAGTGGCATGATAGTGGTGCCCCACCCACGGCCTCTTGAGGCCCATAATCCGCCCTCCCACCAGGTGCGTTTCTTGGAGTATGCATATATGGGGGGCATACTTTTTCATATAAAAAACAAAGGTATGCAGCGCTGAAATAAGATCTCCAAAATTAAGTTATAAGAACATAAATTGGGTTGATATTCAACTAAATAATTAAACACAAAATATAAAGTGAATTAAAAATGAGTGCAGTAGTGAACCACAAAAAATTATTAAATAAGTAAATGTTGACAGTATAAGTAATGTTAATAATTAATCCGTGGAGAAGTTCATAAACAAAGTCCATCAAAGGAAACCTCCTTAGTGCAAAAATCAACAACAATCCAATGTGAAGTGAAGTGTTCCAAAAAAAGGAGAAAGCTTGCTCCCAAACGTGAAGTAATGGATACAATGGTGACACCCGGGTGAGAAAGATATATATCCTGCTTACCAGATGCCCATGACTGCATTCAACAGTCTCACCCAGCACAGGGAAATTAGGCTTCCCCCACAGCCTTTAAATTTCAATGGTGTAGATTCCTCGTCCAACCTTAAACTCAGGCATGAAAAAAGATTGGCCAATCCCCAGTTGAAGTCCTATCGTGACGAAACGCGTAGGGGGCCAGTGACGTCATCACGCATTTTTTGAATACGAGGAAGTGCCGCGGAACAAACAGGAACGAGAGACACGGACTTACGCCGGAGCTGTTACTGCCATATCGTTGTATTGTGATCACTGCTTCCAACGATCTTCGACATTGTAAGTGCAATACTTTTTAATAAACTAAGCTGGTTTGACATACTACCCTATGGAATTCTTTTTTCATGCCTGAGTTTAAGGTTGGACGAGGAATCTACACCATTGAAATTTAAACATTTACTTATTTAATAATTTTTTGTGGTTCACTACTGCACTCATTTTTAATTCACTTTATATTTTGTGTTTAATTATTTAGTTGAATATCAACCCAATTTATGTTCTCCTAACTTAATTTTGGAGATCTTATTTCAGCGCTGCATACCTTTTTGTTTTTTATGTTTTGTATAGTTTTAGTATTTAGCTATTTATGCTAGCTGCTGTCCTTTGATCACTGATCACTTTACCAATTTCAATTGCTTCTCCAGCGCAACGTTAGCCCTAGGGCTTTTTTCCTTTCTATACTTTTTCATATATTCGAATACTAGGGTACGCTTAATTTTGCTATTGAGCCCCCTGACATTCCAAGAGAGAATCCTTATCTGGGCCATAATTCATAAGGGCAAAGGGGACTACCGGGGGAATGCAGCCAATTAGGACCCAGAGAGAGTGGTGACGCATCCAGCCTCAAGCCGGCCCCGAAAGCCAGCCATAAATCATAGGTAACCACTATAGCAAGAGTACATTCATTGTCAGTGAACCATCTGTATGTGAAGTCATAGAAACTAAAAGAGAAAAAACATAAAAAACTAAAAAAACATAACACCAATCCCAGCCCACCCCATCAACAAAACCGTGAGGTTTTTGCGTACCCGAACAAAACATAACCCAACACATGAGTAGGATTGTCTCCTATGGGAGCAGTGTGTAACCGGTAGCACACCTAGGACACAGTTCCAACGGTAAAGCAGGACGCTCCACCGTACTCAGTTCTTGCAGGTAACATGTGTAATAAGGGGGATCACAACTAACGGATCAAAGAGTAACTCGGTGCTGCGCACCAGTCACCCAGATAGATCTGAGGGCACAATCTTAGTTACAGTAGTCACAGTGGCAAAAAATACTTTGGAGTCCAAAAAAATATAGAACAATAAAAACAAAAATATATACTATGAACCAGGAAGGTAAACAGCAATCAAAGAGGAGCCTTTTCCCCCCTCCTCCCAACCCCCACCACCTCCCACAGGCAAGCCACAGATAAGTTTCGGGAAAGTCCAGGTCCAGGCCAACACAATTCGCCAACAGGGCAACCCATAAGGGCCAGCAACCTGGCTCACCCCCCTCTGGATAAGCGGATAAAGTCCAGGTTTCCCCCAAACAACCGGTGATCCTCAAATCAGTAAGAGAGCCAAGGAGATCCAGGTTCAGAGCCCCAGGCAGGGGGGGGCATCAGCGCCACCCCTACTCCCCCCATCTCCCAGGAGCCCTCTAGTACTAAGGGGGTCCAGGGAAGCAAGTCACCAGAGTATCAGGGCCCAGGCATCCCACGAACAGTCATCCCTGCCGAGTAAGCAATAGGCAGACTCAAGCAACACTACCCTGGGTTGGGAGGGGGAAACAGTTATCCGAGCTTACCATGTCACGAGCAAGGGGGGGGGAAGCTACATGTGGAGGCTGTAGGGGGGCCAGGCATAATTAGCAGGACAGAAGGCATCATTCACGGGGAAGAGACTCAAACCATCTAGAAGCCTCCTCAGGGTTGCTGAAAAATCTGGTAGTCTCTAAGGCGCGCGGGAAACATCATATTGTATTTGATTGCTTTAGCACGCAGCTGGGCCTTGACGTGATCAAAGGTTCTGCGAAGTCGCTGCGTCTCAACTGAGTAGTCAGGGAACAGCATGATTCTCACATTTTCATGGCGCAGTTCTCCAACTTTCCTTTCTTCTCTCAGGACCAGGTCCCGGTCCCTAAAGTTCAAGAGCCTGAATATGAACGTGCGCGGTGGGGTACCCGGCTGCCCCTTTTGAGAAGGGATCCTGTGCGCTCGTTCCACTGCAAAATGAGGAGAAAATTGTGCCTGAGGGAGGAGTGTACGTAGCATCAGCTCCGTGTAGGTCTCCGGATCCCGTCCCTCGATCCCTTCAGGAAGGCCCACCAGCCGCAGGTTGTTCCTGCGATTTCTATTTTCCTGATCCTCTGCGCGCGATTCCATGGTTTTCATCTTAAGCTGCAGCATGCAGAGGGAGGTAGTATGTTCTCTCACTACATCCTCCGTGTCCCCGACCCTCCTCTCTGCCTCCGACAGCCGGTCACGAACCTTGTCCATGTCCCGCCGCATCAGTCCCATCTCGGACTGCATCTGGTCAATCTTAGCTGTCAGCGAGGACTGGCAGCCCGTGATGGCCTGCATCAGTGCCTGAAATTGATCCGTTCCCAACGGAAGGGGATCCGGCTGCTCTGTCTGGGACACCATGTTGGATCTATCAGCCACACGTGTGTCCCGGGAAGACAGCAAGGTTTTCTGCGCCGTGTACCGCTTACGCTGCGACCCAGAGTTTCCTCTTCTCATGCCCAAGGCTCACCACCACCCCTCGGTCTCTGCAGAAGGGTGCAGTTCCCAATAGACCAGATAATTATGCCTGCTGAGTACGGAGCTCCCGTTCCACATGTCCTACTAGGTCGCCATCTTGACCACGCCCCCAAAAACCACAGACTTTGATTGAAATGGATCAAGTTCACAAGGTACCCACCACAGTAACCCGCACTAAGAGTAACCCACGACACGTGCTTTGTAGGATAAATTTCTATAGGGTAAAAGAGGACATTCTCAGAGCGGCGTGGCAGGTGGGAACTTTGGATCATGAGGGGGGATACAAATATTTCCTGACCTGTGCAGACAAACGAAAACCAGGAGACGCATGCTAAAACCGCTCTTGGATTACATACTTACTAACAGGGCTACATACAGATGGGGACACCCATTGGCAATACTTGTGAAAAAGGGGAGGCGGAGCTTTAACTTATGGAATCCAGATTAGCTTCCTGAACTCTTTAAGTTTCTGGGGGGAGAGGCTATTGAGGTCCCCAATTGGACAGGATTACCAACATGGATGGACTATACTCCACACCCCATAACAATGTAGCGGGGTGTTCAATTTAGGGGAAGTGTCTGAGTGGTAACTAGGCTCAGACACATTCAATTGATAGGGTTCATGGACCATTTTTGTTCTCAGGGGTTAATGCTTGTGATGTGTTCCCTGTGGCCGGAGGGTGGCGCTGCCATTCTGGGCCAGGGTTGCACCGCAGGCGCAGTGCTGTGCCTTTTGTGTCCCCGCTCGGCAGCCGTGCAGTGGGACGGGGAACCTGCTGTGCATGCCAGGAGAGGATATAAAAGGGGCGGACATCTTCTGAGAGGGGTCTTCATCCGTCCACGCCCAGGCACCTTCAGCCTGGGTGTGTGGGAGTGTGGTTCGTCATCTCCGGGTGCCCTAGGCCCGGAGGCCTTGTTCCGGTTCCATCTCAGGCACCTTTAGCCTGGGGTGAGGTACTATCTCACCGCTCCTGTTCGCCTGGGCATGGAGGCCCGGGAGTTGCGGTGACGGCCTGGAGCCCAGCAGCCTTCGGCTGGGGTCTGCAAGGGATCAAGGAGTCCAGGGTGCCGCCTTGCGAGACAACCCGCACCCTAAGAGAAGGGAGGATTCTGATACGAAGGACCGGTGCTGTGGACACGGTGAAGGAAGGGGTCTGTTGACTCTCTGGGGGGATGTCTTCTCCCTAAAAGGGGCTATGTCCGAGGAAGGAAATTTCTATTCACCAGGTCAGTGGCAGTGACCCTATCCGCCAGGTCAGTGGCAGTGACCTTATTCACCAGGTCTGTGGCAGAGACCAACCTCATGGTCTGTGGCAGAGACCATGCGCCAAAACTGTTTGAGAATCTGAACAGTCCTAAAAGGAAATTTATATTCACCAGGTCAGTGGCAGTGACCCTATTCACCCGGTCAATGGCAGTGACCCTATCCGCCAGGTCAGGTACGGGCTTGTGGTGCGGTGTGCCCCTTTCTCCTAGGAGGAGCCGAGGCAGACAAGGAGAAGGGGGTGTGTGCGCTACAACAATAACAACAACAACTTTGGAGGACAGTAGATCAGACCTGGGGTGCAACACGTAACCTGACGGGTTATTGGTTTAGGAAACTCAAAGGGGTTTTATTACAGATACCACGCGTCAACAAGTAACGCAGGGAGGAAAAAAACGTTTTTTTTCTGAGATTATGGTGTGGATAAAATAGTTAAAAATGCACTTTCATTCCTGATATTCTGCTAAACCTTGGTGATTTTTAATTTTTTTTGTGTGATTTTTTTTGTGTTTAGTTAATGTATACATAGGGATTAGGGATGAGCTCGGTGTTCGAGTCGAACATACGTTCGACTCGAACATCGGCTGCTCGATCGTTCGACGAAGATCGAACGTTTTGGGCCATTCGCGCCAAATTCGAGTGACGCGAACGGCCCACAATACACTGCGCCATCGCAGTGCAATCCCGGCGCTGTGATTGGCCAAGCATGCACTGTGACCGCGCATGCTTGACCAATCACAGCGCCGGCAGTGAGGAGAGCCATAATTGGCCACAAGCAATTATAGCTCAGGGGGGTTTAGTACACGCCCCACACTATAAAAGGCCGCCAGCGCGGCCGCCTTGTGTAGTGTGTTCCGGTTCAGGGAGCGAGAAGGACAGGCAGGGACAGTGTTAGTGATATTTGTTAATTTACCTTGTGTGTAGGGAGAGAGAAGGATAGGCAGGGACAGTGTCAGTGATATTCTGCTAAACCTTGTGTGCAGGGAGAGAGAAGGATAGGCAGGGGACAGTGTCAGTGATATTTTTGCTAAGCCTCCTGCACAGTATACACCTGAAGCTAGCCCTTATTGCTGTGTTTTCCTGTTGTGTAACACAGGCAGGCATCTGCAGCACTTAAAGCAGGCGTAGTGTGCCTCCTGCAAAATATACACCTGAAGCCAGCCCTTATTGCTCGTAGTTTTTTTTCTTTTGTGTTACACTAACAGGCATCTGCAGCACTTACAGCGGGCGTAGTGTGCTTCTTGAAAAATATACATCAGAAGCTAGCCCTTATTGCTGGTTTTCCCATCTCCCTGCAGGCCTTTAGAATGTCTGGAAGGCAAACAAGGAGAGGCAGACAGTCAGGAGCCAATAAAAGAGGGCAAGCAGGCTCTGTGTCTAGAGACAACAGTGCTGGTCGTGGACACGGTGCATCGTCGTCAGCACGTGGCCATGGGACACGCTTGTGCTTATTTTCAGCAGCTGGACGTGTTGAGCTGCATCATGCCGAAGACTTGGTAGAGTGGATGACCAAGCCCTCCTCATCCTTCTCATCCTCTCTCACCCAGGCTCAGGGTACTGGCAAAGCAGCTGCCAAAGCATTCTCAATGTCATCATCAGTCACTCCTTCCTTAGACCCACCGTGTCCTCCTGAGGAGTCCCCCGAACTGTTTGAGCACAGTGTTGGGTACATGCTCCAGGAGGATGCCCAGCGTTTCGAAGGGTCTGAAGATGATACCCAGCTAGAGGAAGGCAGTAGCGTGAGAGCAGAGAGAGGGGATGCTCAAGAAGGACACCAATCTGGCAGTCATGTTCCAGCAGCTGCAGCATACTGCCAGATTGGTTACAGTGATGGGGAGGGAGGGGATGATGAGGTCACTGACTCCACATGGGTGCCTGATAGGAGGAGGAGGATGAGGAGGAGGCACATCTCCAACGAGGCAGGATGCCCTCCGGGGGCCAGCGTAAGGGCAGCACACCGACTGAATCACCGGAGAGCTCCGCCTGTGCAGGGCGCTGCTTCTGCCCGTTATTCCAAAAGTTCTTTGGTGTGGGTCTTTTTTGAGTCGAGTGCATCAGATCGCACCGCTGCTGTTTGCAACATATGTCTGAAGCGTATCTTACGTGGCCAAAACATCAGCCGCTTGGGCACCACATGCTTAACCAGACATATGTTGACCTGCCATGCAGCTCGTTGGCAAGCCTACCTTTAAAGACCCACACCAAAGAACAAAGCGGACCTTTCCTTGCTCCGCATCAGCTGGGATTTCCAACCCCACTATACCTTCAGTCCTCTCTGAAACCTGCACTGAGAGGAATGAAGGTGTAGAATTAGGTGTGTCACAGCCAAGTACTTGCGGGCACTCTGCTAGCAGTACACCGACGTCCAATTCTAGCAGGCAAATTTCCCTGCCCCAGCTGCTGGACCGTCAAAAGAAGTTCACTCCCAGCCATCCACATGCCCAGCGGTTGAATGCTAGCTTGGCTAAATTGCTAGCACTTCAACTGCTGCCTTTTCAGTTGGTAGACTCGGCCCCGTTCTGTGAGTTTGTGCAATGTGCGGTTCCTCAGTGGCAGGTTCCCAAACGCCACTTTGTCTCACGGAAGGCGATTCCGGCTCTCTACCGGCATGTGGAAGGCAATGTCCATGCCTCGCTGGACAGGGCGGTCAGTGGAAAGGTGCATATTACCGCTGACTCATGGTCCAGCAGGCATGGACAGGGACGTTACCTTTCTTTCACGGCCCATTGGGTCACTCTTTTGGCAGCTGGGAAGGATGCAGGACAAGGTGCAGTAGTGTTGGAGGTTGTTCCGCCGCTACGCCTCCAAAATGCTACTACTGGTTGTGACACACCTCTCTCCTCCACCCTCTCCTTCTTCTTCCTCCATGGCCTCTTCCTGTGCTTTGTCCTCTGAACCAGCGGTGCTCCGTAGGCGTTCAAGGGGCTACGCAAGTACGCAGGCAAAAAGATGCCATGCCGTGCTTGCGCTGGTGTGTTTGGGGGACAGGAGCCACACTGGGGCAGAGGTTCTGTCAGCTCTGCAGGGGCAGGCCGAGAGGTGGTTGACGCCATGCCAGCTTAAGGCAGGAATGGTGCTTTGCGACAATGGCACCAACCTCCTCTCCGCCCTCCGACAGGGTCAACTGACCCATGTGCCCTGTGTGGCTCACGTCCTTAACCTGGTGGTGCAGCGGTTCTTGGGCAGGTACCCGGGCTTACAGGATGTCCTGAGGCAGGCCAGGAAAGTCTGTGTGCATTTCCTCAGATCATATAATGCCAGTGCTCGGCTGGCTGAGCTGCAAAAGGAGTTGAACCTGCCCAAGAAACCGCCTTATATGTGACATGCCCACTAGGTGGAACTCAACGTTGGCCATGCTGCAGCGGCTGCACACGCAGCAGAGGGCCATAAATGAGTACCTGTGCGACTACGGCACCAGGACAGGGTCAGGGGAGCTCTGTTTTTTTTCACCACGCCAGTGGGGCATGATCAGGGATGCATGCACTGTCCTGGCACCATTTGAGGAGGCCACGAGGATGATGAGCAGTGACAGTGCATGTATCAGTGACACTGTACCTCTTGTCCACCTGTTGGAGCATACACTGCGTGGAATAATGGACAGGGCACTTGAGGCAGAACAGAGGCAGGAAGAGGAGGACTTCCTTGCCTCTCAAGGCCCCCTTTACCCAGACAGTGTTCCTTCTGTCCCACCCATCCCACAGGAAGAGGAGGAGGAGGAGGAGGAGGATTGTGTCAGCATGGAGGTGGAGCCTGGCACTCAGCATCAACAGCAGCAGTCTTTTAGGGATGATTTACAGTCCCAAGAAACACGTGGACTTGTACATGGCTGGGAGGAGGTGGCTGCGGATCATGTCGTCCTTAGTGACCCAGAGGACTCTGGACCGAATGCCTTAGCTAACCTACGCTGCATGGCCTCCCTGATCCTGCAAAGTCTGCGGAAGGATCCTTGTATTCTTCGGATCAAGGAGAGGGACCATTACTGGCTGGCCACTCTCCTTGATCTACGGTACAAGGCAAAGGTTGCGGACCTTATCTTACCGTCGCAGAGGGAGCAGAGGATGAGACAACTCCGGGAGGCCCTGCAGAAAGGTCTGTGCAACGCGTTCCCAGAGACTGGGAGGTTACAAACTCCTGGTCCGGGACAACGAGTTGCTGAGGCTTCGGTGAGTCAAAGAAGGAGCGGTGGGGAAGGTGGCCGTCTGACCGATGCGTTCAGACAATTCTTTAGTCCGCAGCCCCAAGGTATGATCGGTTCCAGCAACCATTGCCAGCGTCTGATATACATGGTGCAGGAATACCTAGGGGCAAGGTCAGATTTGGACACCTTTCCCACCGAAAATCCTTTGGCTTACTGGGTCTTGAGGATGGATCACTGGCCAGAGCTTGCACAGTATGCAATTGAGCTACTGGCCTGTCCTGCATCCAGCGTTCTTTCGGAACGCACATTCAGTGCTGCTGGAGGATTTGTCACGGATCACGGGGTGCGCCTGTCCACCGACTCGGTTGATCGACTGACCTTCATAAAGATGAACAAGTCTTGGATCACCACCAGCTACCAAGCACCTGAAGCTGATATAACAGAATAATTTATTTTCAAATGTCACATCCCTTCAAGACTGATGCTGATGCTGAGTGACTGTCCTGTTATGTTGACTGACTATCCTCCTCCTCCTCCTCAATGATCCGATTCATGATGATATCTTGGAAAAATATTTTTGTTTCTGGGTGCCGCCACCAGTGGCTAAGACCCAATTTTTCAGCCCCTGTTTAACAGGGGCATGTAATTACAATTTTTGATGCAATGCTTTGCAGCAGGGCCCATTCCTGCACTCCAACTAGAGTATCTGGGAGAGGTTGCAGTGTTGTGGAACTAGTACCAGTGCCTAAGGCCCAATTTTTCAGCCCCTGTTTAACAGGGGCGTGTAATTACAATTTTTGATGCAATACTTTGCAACAGGGCTCATTGCTGTGCTCCAAATACAGTATCTGTGAGGGGTTGCAGTGTTGTGGCACCAGTGGCTAAGGCCCAATTTTTCAGCCTCTGTTCTACAGGGGCATGTAATTACAATTCTTGATATAATAGTTGACAGCAGGGCGTTCCAGCGCCCACCAAGAGTAACTGTGAGTGCTTACAGTGTTGTGCCAACACCAACACCTAAGGGGCCAATTTCTGCAGAGTATATACGGCAGGCCCCTACTTTCAAACATCCAACTTACAAACGACTCCTTCTTGCAAACGGAAGGAGACAACAGGAAGTGAGAGGAAATCTACCCCTAGGAAGGGAAATTCTCTCCTGTAAGGGGTAATATGGGAAAAAGGTGTCTCCTCTCTACTGATGCTTTATCACCAATCCTTGTTTCAATAAAAACCCCACTTTTCAAAAACAGTTGTCATTGGGACGGAAAGTGAGGTGAAATGTTCTGAACAGGGGCACAGACAGCAAAACTAATGTTACAGGGGTGATAACCCTTCCCTATGTTTTCCAAAAAGCTTAAAAATAGATTTTTTGGCTGGAGCTACACTTAAACAATGTACCTGTTCAAAATTACAAACAGATTCTACATAAGAACAAACCTACAGTCCCTGTCTTGTTTGCACCGCCTGTATACTGCTGTTCAGAGTATATAGGGCCTTTTTTTAATTTTGGGTGCGGGGTTCCCCTTAATATCCATACAATACCCAAAGGGGCTGGTAGTGGGGTGGGGGATACTCATGACATTTTACAATATACAATATAGTTTTAGTATTTAGCTATTTATGCTAGCTGCTGTCCTTTGATCACTGATCACTTTACCAATTTCAATTGCTTCTCCAGCGCAACGTTAGCCCTAGGGCTTTTTTCCTTTCTATACTTTTTCATATATTCGAATACTAGGGTACGCTTAATTTTGCTATTGAGCCCCCTGACATTCCAAGAGAGAATCCTTATCTGGGCCATAATTCATAAGGGCAAAGGGGACTACCGGGGGAATGCAGCCAATTAGGACCCAGAGAGAGTGGTGACGCATCCAGCCTCAAGCCGGCCCCGAAAGCCAGCCATAAATCATAGGTAACCACTATAGCAAGAGTACATTCATTGTCAGTGAACCATCTGTATGTGAAGTCATAGAAACTAAAAGAGAAAAAACATAAAAAACTAAAAAAACATAACACCAATCCCAGCCCACCCCATCAACAAAACCGTGAGGTTTTTGCGTACCCGAACAAAACATAACCCAACACATGAGTAGGATTGTCTCCTATGGGAGCAGTGTGTAACCGGTAGCACACCTAGGACACAGTTCCAACGGTAAAGCAGGACGCTCCACCGTACTCAGTTCTTGCAGGTAACATGTGTAATAAGGGGGATCACAACTAACGGATCAAAGAGTAACTCGGTGCTGCGCACCAGTCACCCAGATAGATCTGAGGGCACAATCTTAGTTACAGTAGTCACAGTGGCAAAAAATACTTTGGAGTCCAAAAAAATATAGAACAATAAAAACAAAAATATATACTATGAACCAGGAAGGTAAACAGCAATCAAAGAGGAGCCTTTTCCCCCCTCCTCCCAACCCCCACCACCTCCCACAGGCAAGCCACAGATAAGTTTCGGGAAAGTCCAGGTCCAGGCCAACACAATTCGCCAACAGGGCAACCCATAAGGGCCAGCAACCTGGCTCACCCCCCTCTGGATAAGCGGATAAAGTCCAGGTTTCCCCCAAACAACCGGTGATCCTCAAATCAGTAAGAGAGCCAAGGAGATCCAGGTTCAGAGCCCCAGGCAGGGGGGGGCATCAGCGCCACCCCTACTCCCCCCATCTCCCAGGAGCCCTCTAGTACTAAGGGGGTCCAGGGAAGCAAGTCACCAGAGTATCAGGGCCCAGGCATCCCACGAACAGTCATCCCTGCCGAGTAAGCAATAGGCAGACTCAAGCAACACTACCCTGGGTTGGGAGGGGGAAACAGTTATCCGAGCTTACCATGTCACGAGCAAGGGGGGGGAAGCTACATGTGGAGGCTGTAGGGGGGCCAGGCATAATTAGCAGGACAGAAGGCATCATTCACGGGGAAGAGACTCAAACCATCTAGAAGCCTCCTCAGGGTTGCTGAAAAATCTGGTAGTCTCTAAGGCGCGCGGGAAACATCATATTGTATTTGATTGCTTTAGCACGCAGCTGGGCCTTGACGTGATCAAAGGTTCTGCGAAGTCGCTGCGTCTCAACTGAGTAGTCAGGGAACAGCATGATTCTCACATTTTCATGGCGCAGTTCTCCAACTTTCCTTTCTTCTCTCAGGACCAGGTCCCGGTCCCTAAAGTTCAAGAGCCTGAATATGAACGTGCGCGGTGGGGTACCCGGCTGCCCCTTTTGAGAAGGGATCCTGTGCGCTCGTTCCACTGCAAAATGAGGAGAAAATTGTGCCTGAGGGAGGAGTGTACGTAGCATCAGCTCCGTGTAGGTCTCCGGATCCCGTCCCTCGATCCCTTCAGGAAGGCCCACCAGCCGCAGGTTGTTCCTGCGATTTCTATTTTCCTGATCCTCTGCGCGCGATTCCATGGTTTTCATCTTAAGCTGCAGCATGCAGAGGGAGGTAGTATGTTCTCTCACTACATCCTCCGTGTCCCCGACCCTCCTCTCTGCCTCCGACAGCCGGTCACGAACCTTGTCCATGTCCCGCCGCATCAGTCCCATCTCGGACTGCATCTGGTCAATCTTAGCTGTCAGCGAGGACTGGCAGCCCGTGATGGCCTGCATCAGTGCCTGAAATTGATCCGTTCCCAACGGAAGGGGATCCGGCTGCTCTGTCTGGGACACCATGTTGGATCTATCAGCCACACGTGTGTCCCGGGAAGACAGCAAGGTTTTCTGCGCCGTGTACCGCTTACGCTGCGACCCAGAGTTTCCTCTTCTCATGCCCAAGGCTCACCACCACCCCTCGGTCTCTGCAGAAGGGTGCAGTTCCCAATAGACCAGATAATTATGCCTGCTGAGTACGGAGCTCCCGTTCCACATGTCCTACTAGGTCGCCATCTTGACCACGCCCCCAAAAACCACAGACTTTGATTGAAATGGATCAAGTTCACAAGGTACCCACCACAGTAACCCGCACTAAGAGTAACCCACGACACGTGCTTTGTAGGATAAATTTCTATAGGGTAAAAGAGGACATTCTCAGAGCGGCGTGGCAGGTGGGAACTTTGGATCATGAGGGGGGATACAAATATTTCCTGACCTGTGCAGACAAACGAAAACCAGGAGACGCATGCTAAAACCGCTCTTGGATTACATACTTACTAACAGGGCTACATACAGATGGGGACACCCATTGGCAATACTTGTGAAAAAGGGGAGGCGGAGCTTTAACTTATGGAATCCAGATTAGCTTCCTGAACTCTTTAAGTTTCTGGGGGGAGAGGCTATTGAGGTCCCCAATTGGACAGGATTACCAACATGGATGGACTATATTCCACACCCCATAACAATGTAGCGGGGTGTTCAATTTAGGGGAAGTGTCTGAGTGGTAACTAGGCTCAGACACATTCAATTGATAGGGTTCATGGACCATTTTTGTTCTCAGGGGTTAATGCTTGTGATGTGTTCCCTGTGGCCGGAGGGTGGCGCTGCCATTCTGGGCCAGGGTTGCACCGCAGGCGCAGTGCTGTGCCTTTTGTGTCCCCGCTCGGCAGCCGTGCAGTGGGACGGGGAACCTGCTGTGCATGCCAGGAGAGGATATAAAAGGGGCGGACATCTTCTGAGAGGGGTCTTCATCCGTCCACGCCCAGGCACCTTCAGCCTGGGTGTGTGGGAGTGTGGTTCGTCATCTCCGGGTGCCCTAGGCCCGGAGGCCTTGTTCCGGTTCCATCTCAGGCACCTTTAGCCTGGGGTGAGGTACTATCTCACCGCTCCTGTTCGCCTGGGCATGGAGGCCCGGGAGTTGCGGTGACGGCCTGGAGCCCAGCAGCCTTCGGCTGGGGTCTGCAAGGGATCAAGGAGTCCAGGGTGCCGCCTTGCGAGACAACCCGCACCCTAAGAGAAGGGAGGATTCTGATACGAAGGACCGGTGCTGTGGACACGGTGAAGGAAGGGGTCTGTTGACTCTCTGGGGGGATGTCTTCTCCCTAAAAGGGGCTATGTCCGAGGAAGGAAATTTCTATTCACCAGGTCAGTGGCAGTGACCCTATCCGCCAGGTCAGTGGCAGTGACCTTATTCACCAGGTCTGTGGCAGAGACCAACCTCATGGTCTGTGGCAGAGACCATGCGCCAAAACTGTTTGAGAATCTGAACAGTCCTAAAAGGAAATTTATATTCACCAGGTCAGTGGCAGTGACCCTATTCACCCGGTCAATGGCAGTGACCCTATCCGCCAGGTCAGGTACGGGCTTGTGGTGCGGTGTGCCCCTTTCTCCTAGGAGGAGCCGAGGCAGACAAGGAGAAGGGGGTGTGTGCGCTACAACAATAACAACAACAACTTTGGAGGACAGTAGATCAGACCTGGGGTGCAACACGTAACCTGACGGGTTATTGGTTTAGGAAACTCAAAGGGGTTTTATTACAGATACCACGCGTCAACAAGTAACGCAGGGAGGAAAAAAACGTTTTTTTTCTGAGATTATGGTGTGGATAAAATAGTTAAAAATGCACTTTCATTCCTGATATTCTGCTAAACCTTGGTGATTTTTAATTTTTTTTGTGTGATTTTTTTTGTGTTTAGTTAATGTATACATAGGGATTAGGGATGAGCTCGGTGTTCGAGTCGAACATACGTTCGACTCGAACATCGGCTGCTCGATCGTTCGACGAAGATCGAACGTTTTGGGCCATTCGCGCCAAATTCGAGTGACGCGAACGGCCCACAATACACTGCGCCATCGCAGTGCAATCCCGGCGCTGTGATTGGCCAAGCATGCACTGTGACCGCGCATGCTTGACCAATCACAGCGCCGGCAGTGAGGAGAGCCATAATTGGCCACAAGCAATTATAGCTCAGGGGGGTTTAGTACACGCCCCACACTATAAAAGGCCGCCAGCGCGGCCGCCTTGTGTAGTGTGTTCCGGTTCAGGGAGCGAGAAGGACAGGCAGGGACAGTGTTAGTGATATTTGTTAATTTACCTTGTGTGTAGGGAGAGAGAAGGATAGGCAGGGACAGTGTCAGTGATATTCTGCTAAACCTTGTGTGCAGGGAGAGAGAAGGATAGGCAGGGGACAGTGTCAGTGATATTTTTGCTAAGCCTCCTGCACAGTATACACCTGAAGCTAGCCCTTATTGCTGTGTTTTCCTGTTGTGTAACACAGGCAGGCATCTGCAGCACTTAAAGCAGGCGTAGTGTGCCTCCTGCAAAATATACACCTGAAGCCAGCCCTTATTGCTCGTAGTTTTTTTTCTTTTGTGTTACACTAACAGGCATCTGCAGCACTTACAGCGGGCGTAGTGTGCTTCTTGAAAAATATACATCAGAAGCTAGCCCTTATTGCTGGTTTTCCCATCTCCCTGCAGGCCTTTAGAATGTCTGGAAGGCAAACAAGGAGAGGCAGACAGTCAGGAGCCAATAAAAGAGGGCAAGCAGGCTCTGTGTCTAGAGACAACAGTGCTGGTCGTGGACGCGGTGCATCGTCGTCAGCACGTGGCCATGGGACACGCTTGTGCTTATTTTCAGCAGCTGGACGTGTTGAGCTGCATCATGCCGAAGACTTGGTAGAGTGGATGACCAAGCCCTCCTCATCCTTCTCATCCTCTCTCACCCAGGCTCAGGGTACTGGCAAAGCAGCTGCCAAAGCATTCTCAATGTCATCATCAGTCACTCCTTCCTTAGACCCACCGTGTCCTCCTGAGGAGTCCCCCGAACTGTTTGAGCACAGTGTTGGGTACATGCTCCAGGAGGATGCCCAGCGTTTCGAAGGGTCTGAAGATGATACCCAGCTAGAGGAAGGCAGTAGCGTGAGAGCAGAGAGAGGGGATGCTCAAGAAGGACACCAATCTGGCAGTCATGTTCCAGCAGCTGCAGCATACTGCCAGATTGGTTACAGTGATGGGGAGGGAGGGGATGATGAGGTCACTGACTCCACATGGGTGCCTGATAGGAGGAGGAGGATGAGGAGGAGGCACATCTCCAACGAGGCAGGATGCCCTCCGGGGGCCAGCGTAAGGGCAGCACACCGACTGAATCACCGGAGAGCTCCGCCTGTGCAGGGCGCTGCTTCTGCCCGTTATTCCAAAAGTTCTTTGGTGTGGGTCTTTTTTGAGTCGAGTGCATCAGATCGCACCGCTGCTGTTTGCAACATATGTCTGAAGCGTATCTTACGTGGCCAAAACATCAGCCGCTTGGGCACCACATGCTTAACCAGACATATGTTGACCTGCCATGCAGCTCGTTGGCAAGCCTACCTTTAAAGACCCACACCAAAGAACAAAGCGGACCTTTCCTTGCTCCGCATCAGCTGGGATTTCCAACCCCACTATACCTTCAGTCCTCTCTGAAACCTGCACTGAGAGGAATGAAGGTGTAGAATTAGGTGTGTCACAGCCAAGTACTTGCGGGCACTCTGCTAGCAGTACACCGACGTCCAATTCTAGCAGGGAAATTTCCCTGCCCCAGCTGCTGGACCGTCAAAAGAAGTTCACTCCCAGCCATCCACATGCCCAGCGGTTGAATGCTAGCTTGGCTAAATTGCTAGCACTTCAACTGCTGCCTTTTCAGTTGGTAGACTCGGCCCCGTTCTGTGAGTTTGTGCAATGTGCGGTTCCTCAGTGGCAGGTTCCCAAACGCCACTTTGTCTCACGGAAGGCGATTCCGGCTCTCTACCGGCATGTGGAAGGCAATGTCCATGCCTCGCTGGACAGGGCGGTCAGTGGAAAGGTGCATATTACCGCTGACTCATGGTCCAGCAGGCATGGACAGGGACGTTACCTTTCTTTCACGGCCCATTGGGTCACTCTTTTGGCAGCTGGGAAGGATGCAGGACAAGGTGCAGTAGTGTTGGAGGTTGTTCCGCCGCTACGCCTCCAAAATGCTACTACTGGTTGTGACACACCTCTCTCCTCCACCCTCTCCTTCTTCTTCCTCCATGGCCTCTTCCTGTGCTTTGTCCTCTGAACCAGCGGTGCTCCGTAGGCGTTCAAGGGGCTACGCAAGTACGCAGGCAAAAAGATGCCATGCCGTGCTTGCGCTGGTGTGTTTGGGGGACAGGAGCCACACTGGGGCAGAGGTTCTGTCAGCTCTGCAGGGGCAGGCCGAGAGGTGGTTGACGCCATGCCAGCTTAAGGCAGGAATGGTGCTTTGCGACAATGGCACCAACCTCCTCTCCGCCCTCCGACAGGGTCAACTGACCCATGTGCCCTGTGTGGCTCACGTCCTTAACCTGGTGGTGCAGCGGTTCTTGGGCAGGTACCCGGGCTTACAGGATGTCCTGAGGCAGGCCAGGAAAGTCTGTGTGCATTTCCTCAGATCATATAATGCCAGTGCTCGGCTGGCTGAGCTGCAAAAGGAGTTGAACCTGCCCAAGAAACCGCCTTATATGTGACATGCCCACTAGGTGGAACTCAACGTTGGCCATGCTGCAGCGGCTGCACACACAGCAGAGGGCCATAAATGAGTACCTGTGCGACTACGGCACCAGGACAGGGTCAGGGGAGCTCTGTTTTTTTTCACCACGCCAGTGGGGCATGATCAGGGATGCATGCACTGTCCTGGCACCATTTGAGGAGGCCACGAGGATGATGAGCAGTGACAGTGCATGTATCAGTGACACTGTACCTCTTGTCCACCTGTTGGAGCATACACTGCGTGGAATAATGGACAGGGCACTTGAGGCAGAACAGAGGCAGGAAGAGGAGGACTTCCTTGCCTCTCAAGGCCCCCTTTACCCAGACAGTGTTCCTTCTGTCCCACCCATCCCACAGGAAGAGGAGGAGGAGGAGGAGGAGGATTGTGTCAGCATGGAGGTGGAGCCTGGCACTCAGCATCAACAGCAGCAGTCTTTTAGGGATGATTTACAGTCCCAAGAAACACGTGGACTTGTACATGGCTGGGAGGAGGTGGCTGCGGATCATGTCGTCCTTAGTGACCCAGAGGACTCTGGACCGAATGCCTTAGCTAACCTACGCTGCATGGCCTCCCTGATCCTGCAAAGTCTGCGGAAGGATCCTTGTATTCTTCGGATCAAGGAGAGTGACCATTACTGGCTGGCCACTCTCCTTGATCTACGGTACAAGGCAAAGGTTGCGGACCTTATCTTACCGTCGCAGAGGGAGCAGAGGATGAGACAACTCCGGGAGGCCCTGCAGAAAGGTCTGTGCAACGTGTTCCCAGAGACTGGGAGGTTACAAACTCCTGGTCCGGGACAACGAGTTGCTGAGGCTTCGGTGAGTCAAAGAAGGAGCGGTGGGGAAGGTGGCCGTCTGACCGATGCGTTCAGACAATTCTTTAGTCCGCAGCCCCAAGGTATGATCGGTTCCAGCAACCATTGCCAGCGTCTGATATACATGGTGCAGGAATACCTAGGGGCAAGGTCAGATTTGGACACCTTTCCCACCGAAAATCCTTTGGCTTACTGGGTCTTGAGGATGGATCACTGGCCAGAGCTTGCACAGTATGCAATTGAGCTACTGGCCTGTCCTGCATCCAGCGTTCTTTCGGAACGCACATTCAGTGCTGCTGGAGGATTTGTCACGGATCACGGGGTGCGCCTGTCCACCGACTCGGTTGATCGACTGACCTTCATAAAGATGAACAAGTCTTGGATCACCACCAGCTACCAAGCACCTGAAGCTGATATAACAGAATAATTTATTTTCAAATGTCACATCCCTTCAAGACTGATGCTGATGCTGAGTGACTGTCCTGTTATGTTGACTGACTATCCTCCTCCTCCTCCTCAATGATCCGATTCATGATGATATCTTGGAAAAATATTTTTGTTTCTGGGTGCCGCCACCAGTGGCTAAGACCCAATTTTTCAGCCCCTGTTTAACAGGGGCATGTAATTACAATTTTTGATGCAATGCTTTGCAGCAGGGCCCATTCCTGCACTCCAACTAGAGTATCTGGGAGAGGTTGCAGTGTTGTGGAACTAGTACCAGTGCCTAAGGCCCAATTTTTCAGCCCCTGTTTAACAGGGGCGTGTAATTACAATTTTTGATGCAATACTTTGCAACAGGGCTCATTGCTGTGCTCCAAATACAGTATCTGTGAGGGGTTGCAGTGTTGTGGCACCAGTGGCTAAGGCCCAATTTTTCAGCCTCTGTTCTACAGGGGCATGTAATTACAATTCTTGATATAATAGTTGACAGCAGGGCGTTCCAGCGCCCACCAAGAGTAACTGTGAGTGCTTACAGTGTTGTGCCAACACCAACACCTAAGGGGCCAATTTCTGCAGAGTATATACGGCAGGCCCCTACTTTCAAACATCCAACTTACAAACGACTCCTTCTTGCAAACGGAAGGAGACAACAGGAAGTGAGAGGAAATCTACCCCTAGGAAGGGAAATTCTCTCCTGTAAGGGGTAATATGGGAAAAAGGTGTCTCCTCTCTACTGATGCTTTATCACCAATCCTTGTTTCAATAAAAACCCCACTTTTCAAAAACAGTTGTCATTGGGACGGAAAGTGAGGTGAAATGTTCTGAACAGGGGCACAGACAGCAAAACTAATGTTACAGGGGTGATAACCCTTCCCTATGTTTTCCAAAAAGCTTAAAAATAGATTTTTTGGCTGGAGCTACACTTAAACAATGTACCTGTTCAAAATTACAAACAGATTCTACATAAGAACAAACCTACAGTCCCTGTCTTGTTTGCACCGCCTGTATACTGCTGTTCAGAGTATATAGGGCCTTTTTTTAATTTTGGGTGCGGGGTTCCCCTTAATATCCATACAATACCCAAAGGGGCTGGTAGTGGGGTGGGGGATACTCATGACATTTTTCTCAAAGATTTTCATCCATATTACCTGGACCAGACATGACATTAAAGCCGCAAGCAGTTTTAAATGGCTTTTTTTCCTTTTAGAAATGTCATTTTGTGCAGGGACAGTTCTAAACACGGGAAACACGTGCCACTTCACAGGCATACTTTAGACACCCCCCAGGTACGATATTTAAAGGAATATTTAACTTTTTTTTTTTTTTCACTTTATGCATCATTAAAATGACTGCTGCCGAAAAACGTCCGTTTTTAAAACTTCGTTTTGCATTGATACATGTCCCCTGGGGCAGAACCCAGGTTCCCAACCCTTTTTAGGACAATAACATGCATATTAGTCGTTTATAATTAGCACTTTAGATTTCGAACGTTCGCATCCATTGTATTTAATAGGGTTCTAACGTTCGTGCGAACTGTCGGTCCGTTCGCAGGTTCTGGTGCGAACCGAACCCGGGGGTGTTTGGCTCATCCCTAATAGGGATAGAAGTTTATGAAGTGTATGCGAAATGTATAGGTAATAATGTATATGTATACATATTAACAATATAAGTTTGAGACGTGAGGACTAGCTGTCTTTTCTTTTTTTTTTTGGGGGGGGAGTGTACACCCTTTACACCTACCCGAGAAGTCATGCCGTATTTTGAGGTGGTCTCGTGGTTGGGGGTATTGCACAGTAACATAAATTTGCATGAAATAGAACCTACATATAATTGAACAAATGAAAGATGATATAAGATATGGTATGAGATGGAGGAGGAGGGGAATAGAAAGGAAAGTAAGTTGACCAACCGGGGACTCGGGAGGGGTAAAAGAGGAGCTAGATCACATGGAGTCAGCGATGCAGCAATAAGTAGGGATACTGAGAATGGGGAGGGAAGGGGGGAGAGGAAATTAATTTGTTTTTACACGATCCGAGAGGACACACTTGATTGGTCTTCTTTTTTTTTTTTTTGGGGAGGCATAATAGAGGATAGGGGAGTCAGACACTATACTATATAACACTTCAATTTATACCCTCATATGGGAAAGGAAATTTAATAGGTGGAGCAAAGGCAGAGCGAGGGACCTGGTAAACAAAGATAAAAAATAATAAATGACAAAAAGTAATAAATAACAAGTAATAAATAACAAAATAACAAAAAATAATAAATAATGAAGGAAAAGTAGCGTCTGTCCTACCTGCAGACGGTAGGGCAGACACTACTTTTCCTTCCTTACCTATGTACTTTATGGAGAGCTTTCATCTTATACCTTAATTATTTATTACTTTTTGTCATTTATTATTTTTTATCTTTGTTTACCAGGTCCCTCGCTCTGCCTTTGTTTGTTTTTTGGCTCTCGTGAGCCCTGACTTTACTGCTTCCATGCTTCACTCCCTTTAAGGCCTCGTACACACGACCGATTTTCTCATCCAAAACAGTCAAGAAAAGTGCCGCGAGAGTTTTTTTGTCTAGAAAAACGTTCGTGTGTATGGTTTTACGACGAGAAACTTGACGAGAATCTCGACGAGAAAATAGAGAACCTGCTCTCTATTTTCTCGTCAGGATTCCAGATTTCCTCGTCGTGTTTCTCGTCGGCCTGTTTTGTGACGAGAAAATGGTTCGTGTGTATGCTTTTACAACTCTTCAAAAAGCGCGCATGCTCAGAATCAAGTATGAGACGGGAGCGCATCTTCTGGTAAAACAACAATATTAATTGGTGGGAAGGGGGGGAGGGGAGGGGGGGAAGGGGGGAAGTGGGAATGGAAGAAAGGGGATCAGTCTGTGTAGAGCAGACCGAAAGCGGTTACTATAGGCAACAGATTATAGATCCAGAGGCGGAAATGATTTTAAAATTAATCATTTATTCCTGTTAACATTTCAAATAGATGTAAGAGGAAACATATGAAAGTGCAGCATTATTTTCAAAAGGTGACTGATCATACATTACATGAATTAATTGGAAACATCTAGTAAACAGACAAGACAAACAAATAACTAAAACATATAACAACACACTTGTCCGGACGTATGGTTCAGTCTTATATAAGTATGTGACCCAGTGAAGGATAATAATGTTTTGTATATTGATTACCGTCCACCAGGGAATATAGGGTAATCTCGGCCACCTGCTAGTAAGTGGATTTATTAATTAAGGTCAAATGGGTTTAACATTTAATATAAGACTGAACCTGATGGGGTGGGAAAGGGGGACCGGGGGAGGAGGGTATTAGCGCTGAGGGCATGCATTAGGACTGATACAAATCGAAGCCGTTTGCCTAAATGCAGTATTTGCATTGGGTATACTCTGGGAATCCACTAATGGAAAAGTTCTTTGAAGATTGAAAGGGTTAATTGATGTTAATAAAAGGGCTGTTGTATTGGCACAATGGTAATGAATAAATGTCCTCCAAAAGTTGCTAGCAGAGAAAGTTCATCAATACGGTTATTAGTACAGAAATCTGTAATGCTTTTACAACATAGCTCTGGTTTGCACATATAGGCAGTGTGTAATTAGTCTCTTTATCATTGTCTGCAGCTCAATTTCAACCTACAAGTCAAAGTACTTTACCATAGGTCCCGGGTTACCTGGTATTTGGCAGCTGATTTGAGGGTGTTATTTTGGCCATACCTATTTGTTGTGTTGGCCGTCAACCCGAACGGATATTGTGGTAAAGTCCAGGTCCCCCAAGCGTTACCTGCGCCGGTATCAAAGTGGGATCCAATGTGGCTGCTTTGCAAATGCCTAGTGTCAGTTGCCGCGGTTGTAGCCGCTATCGTGTGTACTGACTATGGCTTACGAGCTCCGTGCCATATCGATCCGCCCACTCCATTCAGAACAACGTCACGTGACTGTGTGGGATGTGACGTCAACGCGTTTCGCCGTGCTCTGTGGCGTAGCTTCGTCTGGACGTATCACGTCACTGGACAGGACCCATATTTATGTTTCACTGAAACCAGTGACGCGCATCATTAGGGGGTTGGGTTTTGTGAAAGACAACCCTTAGTTGCGTCCTGTCTGGATTTATTCCAATTTCCTATGTGACATTCACCTGTTTGAGGTTAATCTTCATTGCAACGCGCATAGGGGGGTCAGTTGAATTCTCATTTTTTGTTTGTTTGCTGAGAGTCACTGAACGTATTGACAAGAGGGACTTTATATATTTTCAATGTATTTTACAAAGGAGGAAAACAAGGAGATGGACACTTGGTGCATATATAGAGGAGGTCAATGCTGGTAACGGCCCAGATTGAGTACATTTTGGTAAAAGAGGGGGGGGGAGGGGGAAAGGGGGGGGGAGAAAAGGGGGGGATTTAGGTAAAAGAAAAACCACACATAATGATGATCTAATATTAGGAGGAAAAAGGGGGGGAAGGGAAAAGAGGGGGGGGGAAAGAGGGGTGGAAGGGGAGGGAGGATTTTATTTATGGCCCACCTCTAGGTTGGCAGAAACACCTGCAAGTTTAACTCCGTGTTTAGGCCAACAGGAACAAGGGATTTTAGGCGATATACCCACCATTTCTCCTTTTGTACGAGGATGCGATCGTAGTCGCCTCTTCTGGTGGGAAGCTTAAGGACATATATCCCTTTGACCATCAAGCCCCTAGAGCTACGCCCATGATACTGGGCGAAATGTTTGGCTAGGGGTTTCTCAGGAATTTTTTCTTTGTTATTGATTTCTCTCAAGTGCTCACCGACTCGTATCCTCAGCGATCTCTTGGTCTTGCCCACATAAATCTTAGGGCAAGGACAAGTGATCATGTATATGACACGAGTCGTTGAGCAATTTATAAGATCCCTAATCTGAAAGGATCTAGTACCCAAAGAGTCGGTGAAGGTATTAGTTCGATGGACATAGGGGCAAACCTGGCATCTATTACACGGGAACATCCCTGTTGCCCGTGGGTATTCACTGAGCCAGGTAGTTTGTGGCTCTTTAGTAAACTCTGATTTCACCAGCATGTCTCCAAGATTTTTGGCTCGCCGTGCCACCAAAACAGGTGATTTACCAACAACCCTGGCCAGGTCAGGGGTGTTGGTCAAGATGCCCCAATGCTTTTCCAGTGTTTTTCGTACTGGTTCCCACTGTGACCCAAATGTTGTAATAATCCGTATTGGGTCATTGGTTTGTGGTGTATCCTCATTAGTTACTTGTTTTTTTGGGGCTAGAAGGTCAGAACGCTCTCTACTTGCTGCTCTCTTCCTTGCCTGTTTAATCTGTCTGTGTGAATAACCTCGTTCACGAAATCTAAGGTATAATTCATGACTTTCTCGTCTATAGTCCTCTACACTGGTACAGTTCCGTTTAATACGTAAGAACTGGCCCAGCGGGATCCCGTTTTTTAACCAATGGGGGTGGTGACTTGTAGAATACAGCAGCGTATTGGCCGCTGTATCTTTGCGATATGTGCAAGTTTTTAGTCTACCCTGTTTGAATGTAATTAGGAGGTCAAGGAAGGGCAATTTCTCATAATCAAATGTGTAGGTTAAGTGTATATTCCGTTGGTTGATATTAAGTTCCAACATAAATTGATGTAACTGTTCTGGCGTTCCTCACCATAGCATCAAAACATCGTCGATGTACCGCCACCAGGTCATCACATGGGGACGGTACATCGTCGAGGGGTAAACATCCTCCTCCTCCCACTGTCCAAGATGGATACAGGCATAGGCCGGGGCCCAGGCTGCCCCCATAGAGGTGCCCCTTATCTGATGGTAGAATTTGTTCAAAAATTGAAAAAAATTATTGTGCAGAGCAAAATTCAATAATTCGGTTATGAACTCATTTTGGGGTCCCAGTAGGGGGTAATGTAACTCTAAAAAGTTTTCAACAGCCTGGATACCCACCGAATGGGGAATCGAGGTGTACAGGGACTCCACACCCCTGACCTGGCCAGGGTTGTTGGTAAATCACCTGTTTTGGTGGCACGGCGAGCCAAAAATCTTGGAGACATGCTGGTGAAATCAGAGTTTACTAAAGAGCCACAAACTACCTGGCTCAGTGAATACCCACGGGCAACAGGGATGTTCCCGTGTAATAGATGCCAGGTTTGCCCCTATGTCCATCGAACTAATACCTTCACCGACTCTTTGGGTACTAGATCCTTTCAGATTAGGGATCTTATAAATTGCTCAACGACTCGTGTCATATACATGATCACTTGTCCTTGCCCTAAGATTTATGTGGGCAAGACCAAGAGATCGCTGAGGATACGAGTCGGTGAGCACTTGAGAGAAATCAATAACAAAGAAAAAATTCCTGAGAAACCCCTAGCCAAACATTTCGCCCAGTATCATGGGCGTAGCTCTAGGGGCTTGATGGTCAAAGGGATATATGTCCTTAAGCTTCCCACCAGAAGAGGCGACTACGATCGCATCCTCCTACAAAAGGAGAAATGGTGGGTATATCGCCTAAAATCCCTTGTTCCTGTTGGCCTAAACACGGAGTTAAACTTGCAGGTGTTTCTGCCAACCTAGAGGTGGGCCATAAATAAAATCCTCCCTCCCCTTCCACGCCTCTTTCCCCCCCCCTCTTTTCCCTTCCCCCCCTTTTTCCTCCTTTAAACCCCCCCCCCCTCTTTCTTCTCCTTCGCTTCCCCTTCCCCTTCCCCTACCTTTTTTTTTTTTTCACCCCTTCCTTCCCCCCCCCCTTTCCCTTCCTTTGCTAACACTACATGTTGTGACTTGATGATATTCATCAATACTATTACCTTACCAATATCTTTCCTTGATAGTTGAACTATATAATCAATTAATTCAAACATTGTTCATTTATTATTATGTTTTTGCTTTTTTTACTTTTTTCTTGCCATTCCCTATACATAAGGGTCTTTCTAGTATTTCTAATAACACATCAAACTAAGCTTAGGAAAATGATTAATATTAGATCATCATTATGTGTGGTTTTTCTTTTACCTAAATCCCCCCCTTTTCTTCCCCCCCCTTTCCCCCTCCCCCCCCCCCTCTTTTACCAAAATGTACTCAATCTGGGCCGTTACCAGCATTGACCTCCTCTATATATGCACCAAGTGTCCATCTCCTTGTTTTCCTCCTTTGTAAAATACATTGAAAATATATAAAGTCCCTCTTGTCAATACGTTCAGTGACTCTCAGCTAGTGATGAGCCGAACACCCCCGGGTTCGGTTCGCACCAGAACCCGCGAACGGACCGAAAGTTCGAACGAACATTAGAACCCTATTAAATACAATGGATGCGAACGTTCGAATTCTAAAGTGCTAATTATAACAACTATTATGCATGTTATTGTCCTAAAAAGGGTTTGGGAACCCGGGTTCTGCACCAGGGGACATGTATCAATGCAAAAAGAAGTTTTAAAAACGGTCGTTTTTCGGGAGCAGTCATTTTAATGATGCATAAAGTGAAAAAAAAAAAGTCAAATATTCCTTTAAATATCGTACCTGGGGGGTGTCTAAAGTATGCCTGTGAAGTGCCACGTGTTTCCCGTGTTTAGAACTGTCCCTGCACAAAATGACACTTCTAAAGGAAAAAAAAGCCATTTAAAACTGCTTGCGGCTTTAATGTAATGTCTGGTCCCGGTAATATGGATGAAATTCTTTAAGAAAAATGGCATAGCTACCCCATGACCCCCCCCCTACCCCAGCCCATTACCAGCCCCTTTGGGTCTTGTATGGATATTAAGGGGAACCCCGCACATAAAATAAAAAAGGCCCTATATACTCTGAACAGCCCTATACAGGCGGTGCATACAAGACAGGGACTGTAGGTTTGTTCTTATGTAGAGTCTGTTTGTAATTTTGAACAGGTACATTGTTGAAGTGTAGCTCCAGACCAAAAATCTATTTTTAAACTTTTTGGAAAACATAGGTAAGGGTTATCACCCCTGTAACATTTGTTTTGCTGTCTGTGCCCCTGTTCAGAACATTTCACCTCACTTTCCGTCCCAATGACAACTGTTTTTGAAATGTGGTGTTTTTCTTGAAACAAGGATTGCTGATAAAGCATCAGTACAGAGGAGACACCTTTCTCCCATATTTATTCTTACAGGAGAGAATTTTCCTTCCTAGTGGTAGATTTCCTCTCACTTCCTGTTGTCTTCTTGCGTTTGCAAGTAGGAGTCGTTTGTAAGTTGGATGTTTGAAAGTAGGGACCTGCCGTATATACTCTGCAGAAATAGGCCCCTTAGTTGTTGGTGTTGGCACAACACTGTAAGCACTCACAGTTACTCTTGGTTGGTGCTGGAACGCCCTGCTGTCAACTATTATATCAGGAATTTTAATTACATATAATTGTTGAACAGTGGTAGTAAAAATTGGGCCTTTGATGGTGGTGCTGGTGCCACAACACTGTAAGCCCTGACAGTTACTCTTGGTGGGTGCAGCAATGGGCCCTGCTGTGAATTATTAGATCAAGAATTGTAATTACATGCCCCTGTTGAACAGGGGCTGAAAAATTGGGCCTTAGGCACTGGTGGCACAACACTGCAACCCCTCACAGATACTGTACTTGGAGCACAGCAATGAGCCCTGTTGCAAAGTATTGCTTCAAAAATTGTAATGACACGCCCCTGTTAAACAGGGGCTGAAAAATTGGGCCTTAGGCACTGGTGGCACAACACTGCAACTCCTCACAGATACTGTACTTGGAGCACACCAATGAGCCCTGTTGCAAAGTATTGCTTCAAAAATTGTAATGACACGCCCCTGTTAAACAGGGGCTGAAAAATTGGGCCTTAGGCACTGGTGGCACAACACTGCAACTCCTCACAGATACTGTACTTGGAGCACAGCAATGAGCCCTGTTGCAAAGTATTGCTTCAAAAATTGTAATTACACGCCCCTGTTAAGCAGGGGCTGAAAAATTGGGCGTTAGGCACTGGTGGCACAACACTGCAACTCCTCACAGATACTGTACTTGGAGCACAGCAATGAGCCCTGTTGCAAAGTATTGCTTCAAAAATTGTAATTACACGCCCCTGTTAAACAGGGGCTGAAAAATTGGGCGTTAGGCACTGGTGGCGGCACCCATAAACAAAAATGATCTTACAAGCTATCATCATCAATCGTATCATTGAGGACTCGGAGGAGGAGGATAGCCAGTCAACATAACAGCACAGGCACTCAGCATCAGCATCAGTCTTGAAGGGATGTGACATGTTAAAATCAATTAGTCTGTTATATCAGCATCAGGTGTGTGGTAGCTGGTGGTGATCCAAGACTGGTTCATCTTGATGAAAGTCAGTCGATCAACCGAGTCGGTGGACAGGCGCACCCTGTGATCCGTGACAAATCCTCCAGCAGCACTGAATGTGCGTTCCGAAAGAACGCTGGATGCAGGACAGGCCAGTAGCTCAATTGCATACTGTGCAAGCTCTGGCCAGTGATCCATCCTCAAGACCCAGTAAGCCAGAGGATTTTCGGTGGGGAAGGTGTCCAAGTCTGACCTTGCCCCTAGATATTCCTGCACCATGTTTATCAGACGCTGGCGATGGTTGCTGGAACCGATCATACTTTGGGGCTGCGGACTAAAGAATTGTCTGAACGCATCGGTCAGACGGCCACCTTCCCCACCGCTCCTTCTTTGACTGGCCGAAGCCTCAGCAACTCGTTGTCCAGGACCAGGAGTTTGCAACCTCCCAGTCTCTGGGAACGCGTTGCACAGACCTTTCTGCAAGGCCTCCCGGAGTTGTCTCATCCTCTGCTCCCTCTGCGACGGTAACATAAGGTCCGCAACCTTACCCTTGTACCGTGGATCAAGGAGAGTGGCCAGCCAGTAATGGTCCCTCTCCTTGATCCGAAGAATACGAGGATCCTTCCGCAGACTTTGCAGGATCAGGGAGGCCATGCAGCGTAGGTTTGCTGAGGCATTCGCTCCGGAGTCCTCTGGGTCACTAAGGACGACATGATCCGCAGCCACCTCCTCCCAGCCACGTACAAGTCCACTGGTTTCTTGGGACTGTAAATCATCCCTAAAAGACTGCTGCTGATGATGCTGAGTGCCAGCCTCCACCTCCATGCTGACACAATCCTCCTCCTCCTCCTCCTCCTCCTCCTCCTCTTCCTGTGCGATGGGTGGGACAGAAGGAACACTGTCTGGGTAAAGGGGGCCTTGAGAGGCAAGGAAGTCCTCCTCTTCCTGCCTCTGTTCTGCCTCAAGTGCCCTGTCCATTATTCCACGCAGCGTGTGCTCCAACAGGTGGACAAGAGGTACAGTGTCACTGATGCATGCACTGTCACTGCTCACCATCCTCGTGGCCTCCTCAAATGGTGCCAGGACAGTGCATGCATCCCTGATCATGCCCCACTGGCGTGGAGAAAAAAAACCAAGCTCCCCTGACCCTGTCCTGGTGCCGTAGTCGCACAGGTACTCATTGATGGCCCTCTGCTGCGTGTGCAGCCGCTGCAGCATGGCCAACGTTGAGTTCCACCTGGTGGGCATGTCACATATAAGGCGGTTCTTGGGCAGGTTCAACTCCTTTTGCAGCTCAGCCAGGCGAGCACTGGCATTATAAGATCTGCGGAAATGCACACAGACTTTCCTGGCCTGCCTCAGGACATCCTGTAAGCCCGGGTACCTGCCCAAGAAGCGCTGCACCACCAGGTTAAGGACGTGAGCCACACAGGGCACATGGGTCAGTTGTCCCTGTCGGAGGGCGGAGAGGAGGTTGGTGCCATTGTCGCAAACCACCATTCCTGGCTTAAGCTGGCGTGGCGTCAACCACCTCTCGGCCTGGCCCTGCAGAGCAGACAGGACCTCTGCCCCAGTGTGGCTTCTGTCCCCCAAACACACCAGCGCAAGCACGGCATGGCATCTTTTTGCCTGCGTACTTGCGTAGCCCCGTGAACGGCTACGGAGCACCGCTGGTTCATAGGACAAACCACAGGAAGAGGCCATGGAGGAAGAAGAAGAGGAGGGGGTGGAGGAGAGAGGTGTGTCACAACCAGTAGTAGCATTTTGGAGGCGTGGCGGTGGGACAACCTCCAACACTACTGCACCTTGTCCTGAATCCTTCCCAGCTGCCAAAAGAGTGACCCAATGGGCCGTGAAAGAAAGGTAACGTCCCTGTCCATGCCTGCTGGACCATGAGTCAGCGGTAATATGCACCTTACCGCTGACCGCCCTGTCCAGCGAGGCCAAGACATTGCCTTCCACATGCCGGTAGAGAGCCGGAATAGCCTTACGTGAGAAAAAGTGGCGTTTGGGAACCTGCCACTGAGGAACTGCACATTGCACAAACTCACGGAAGGGGGCCGAGTCTACCAACTGAAAAGGCAGCAGTTGAAGCGCTAGCAATTTAGCCAAGCTAGCATTCAACCGCTGGGCATGTGGATGGCTGGGAGTGAACTTCTTTCGACGGTCCAGCAGCTGGGGCAGGGAAATTTGCCTGCTAGAATCGGACGTCGGTGTACTGCTAGCAGAGTGGGCGCAAGTACTTGGCTGTGACACACCTAATTCTACACCTTCATTCCTCTCAGTGCATGTTTCAGAGAGGACTGAAGTTATAGTGGGGTTGGAGATCCCAGCTGATGCGGTGCAAGGAGAGGTCCGCTTTGTTCTTTGGTGTGGGTCTTTGAGGTAGGCTTGCCAACGAGCTGCATGGCAGGTCAACATATGTCTGGTCAGGCATGTGGTACCCAAGCGGCTGATGTTTTGGCCACGCGATATACGCTTGAGACATATGTTGCAAACAGCAGCTGTGCGATCTGATGCACTAGCCTCAAAAAAGGCCCACACCAAAGAACTTTTTGAATGACGGGCAGAGGCAGCGCCCTGCACAGGCGGAGCTCTGCGGTGTGATTCCGTCGGTGTACTGCCCTTACGCTGGCCACCAAAGGGCATCCTGCCTCGTTGGAGATGTGCCTCCTCCTCATCCTCCTCCTCCTCCTCTCTCCTATTAGGCACCCACGTGGAGTCAGTGACCTCATCATCCCCTCCCTCCTCATCACTGGAGCCAATCTGGCAGTATGCTGCAGCTGCTGGAACATGACTGCCAGATTGGTGTCCTTCTTGAGCATCCCCTCTGTCTGCTCTCACGCTACTGCCTTCCTCTAGCTGGGTTTCATCATCAGACCCTTCGAAACGCTGGGCATCCTCCTGGAGCATGTACCCAACACTGTGCTGAAACAGTTCGGGGGACTCCTCAGGAGGAGGACATGGTGGGTCTAGGGAAGGAGTGACTGATGATTTGTCTGACATTGATACCAGGGAAGACGACGCTTTGGCAGCTGCTTTTCCAGTACCCTGAGCCTGGGTGAGAGAGGATGAGGAGGAGGAGGAGGGCTTGGTCATCCACTCTACCAAGTCTTCGGCATGATGTGGCTCAACATGTCCAGCTGCCGAAAAGAAGGACAAGCGTGTCCCATGGCCATGTGCTGATGACAATGCACCGCGTCCACGACCAGCACTGTTGCCCCCAGACACAGAGCCTGCTTGCCCTCTTTTATTGCCTCCTGACTGTCTGCCTCTCCTTGTTTGCCTTCCAGACATTCTAATAGATGGCCTGCAGGGAGATGGGAAAAAAGCAATAAGGGCTACCTTCAGGTGTCCTTCTCTGTCCCTTGAAACAAGGACTTGCAGAGTGAAATAAACTGACACTCTCCCTACCTACAGTTTTCTGTCCCTAGAATAAATGTTTTTTTTAATCACAATATAGCACAAGGACAATTCAGTCACTGTCCTTCCAGGTCCCTGGAAACAAGGACTTGCAGAGTGAAATAAACTGACACTCTCCCTACCTACAGTTTTCTGTCCCTAGAATAAATGTTTTTTTTAAGCACAATATAGCACAAGGACAATTCACTCACTGTCCTTACAGGTCCCTGGAAACAAGGACTTGCAGAGTGAAAGAAAAAAAACCACTCTCCCTACCTACAGTTTTCTGTCCCTAGAAAAAATGTTTTTTTAATCACAATATAACACAAGGACAATTCACTCACTGTCCTTCCAGGTCCCTGGAAACAAGGACTTGCAGAGTGAAATAAACTCACACTCTCCCTACCTACAGTTTTCTGTCCCTAGAATAAATGTTTTTTTTAATCACAATATAGCACAAGGACAATTCAGTCACTGTCCTTCCAGGTCCCTGGAAACAAGGACTTGCAGAGTGAAATAAACTGACACTCTCCCTACCTACAGTTTTCTGTCCCTAGAATAAATGTTTTTTTTAAGCACAATATAGCACAAGGACAATTCACTCACTGTCCTTACAGGTCCCTGGAAACAAGGACTTGCAGAGTGAAAGAAAAAAAACACTCTCCCTACCTACAGTTTTCTGTCCCTAGAAAAAATGTTTTTTTTAATCACAATATAGCACAAGGACAATTCACTCACTGTCCTTCCAGGTCCCTGGAAACAAGGACTTGCAGAGTGAAATAAACTGACACTCTCCCTACCTACAGTTTTCTGTCCCTAGAATAAATGTTTTTTTTAATCACAATATAGCACAAGGACAATTCAGTCACTGTCCTTCCAGGTCCCTGGAAACAAGGACTTGCAGAGTGAAATAAACTGACACTCTCCCTACCTACAGTTTTCTGTCCCTAGAATAAATGTTTTTTTTAAGCACAATATAGCACAAGGACAATTCACTCACTGTCCTTACAGGTCCCTGGAAACAAGGACTTGCAGAGTGAAAGAAAAAAAACACTCTCCCTACCTACAGTTTTCTGTCCCTAGAAAAAATGTTTTTTTAATCACAATATAACACAAGGACAATTCACTCACTGTCCTTCCAGGTCCCTGGAAACAAGGACTTGCAGAGTGAAATAAACTGACACTCTCCCTACCTACAGTTTTCTGTCCCTAGAATAAATGTTTTTTTTAAGCACAATATAGCCAAGGACAATTCACTCACTGTCCTTACAGGTCCCTGGAAACAAGGACTTGCAGAGTGAAAGAAAAAAAACACTCTCCCTACCTACAGTTTTCTGTCCCTAGAAAAAATGTTTTTTTTAATCACAATATAGCACAAGGACAATTCACTCACTGTCCTTACAGGTCCCTGGAAACAAGGACTTGCAGAGTGAAATAAACTGACACTCTCCCTACCTACAGTTTTCTGTCCCTAGAATAAATGTTTTTTTTAATCACAATATAGCACAAGGACAATTCAGTCACTGTCCTTCCAGGTCCCTGGAAACAAGGACTTGCAGAGTGAAATAAACTGACACTCTCCCTACCTACAGTTTTCTGTCCCTAGAATAAATGTTTTTTTTAAGCACAATATAGCACAAGGACAATTCACTCACTGTCCTTACAGGTCCCTGGAAACAAGGACTTGCAGAGTGAAAGAAAAAAAACACTCTCCCTACCTACAGTTTTCTGTCCCTAGAAAAAATGTTTTTTTTAAGCACAATATAGCACAAGGACAATTCACTCACTGTCCTTACAGGTCCCTGGAAACAAGGACTTGCAGAGTGAAAGAAAAAAAACACTCTCCCTACCTACAGTTTTCTGTCCCTAGAAAAAATGTTTTTTTTAATCACAATATAGCACAAGGACAATTCACTCACTGTCCTTACAGGTCCCTGGAAACAAGGACTTGCAGAGTGAAAGAAACTGACACTGTCCCTACCTACAGTTTTCTGTCCCTAGAATAAATGTTTTTTTTAAGCACAATATAGCACAAGGAGAATTCACTCACTGTCCTTCCAGGTCCCTGGAAACAAGGGCTTGCAGAGTGAAATAAACTGACACTCTCCCTACCTACAGTTTTCTGTCCCTAGAATAAATGTTTTTTTTAAGCACAATATAGCACAAGGACAATTCACTCACTGTCCTTACAGGTCCCTGGAAACAAGGACTTGCAGAGTGAAATAAACTGACACTCTCCCTACCTACAGTTTTCTGTCCCTAGAATAAATGTTTTTTTTAAGCACAATATAGCACAAGGACAATTCACTCACTGTCCTTCCAGGTCCCTGGAAACAAGGACTTGCAGAGTGAAAGAAACTGACACTGTCCCTACCTACAGTTTTCTGTCCCTAGAATAAATGTTTTTTTTAAGCACACTATAGCACAAGCACAAAACACACTGACACTCTCCCTACCTATCCTTCTCTTTCCCTAAACTAAAGGAATCCAGGTTAAGCAAGAAAGAAATAACAGTCACTGTCCCTGCCTATGCTGCTCTATCCCTGCTCCGGAACACACTACACTAGGCCGCCGTGCTGGCGGCCTTTTATAGTGTGGGGCGTGTACTAAACACCCTCAGCAATAATTGGCCACAGGCATCCTGCCTGTGGCCAATCATTGCTCTCCTCGCTGCCGGCGCTGTGATTGGCCAAGCATGCGGGGTCACAGTGCATGCTTGGCCAATCACAGCGCCTGGATGACACTGCGATAGCGTAGTGCATTGTGGGCCGTTCGCGTCACTCGAATTTGGCGCGAACGGCCCAAATCGTTCGATCTTCGTCGAACGATCGAACAGCCGATGTTCGAGTCGAACGTATGTTCGACTCGAACACGAAGCTCATCCCTACTCTCAGCAAACAAACAAAAAATGAGAATTCAACTGACCCCCCTATGCGCGTTGCAATGAAGATTAACCTCAAACAGGTGAATGTCACATAGGAAATTGGAATAAATCCAGACAGGACGCAACTAAGGGTTGTCTTTCACAAAACCCAACCCCCTAATGATGCGCGTCACTGGTTTCAGTGAAACATAAATACGGGTCCTGTCCAGTGACGTGATACGTCCAGACGAAGCTACGCCACAGAGCACGGCGAAACGCGTTGACGTCACATCCCACACAGTCACGTGACGTTGTTCTGAATGGAGTGGGCGGATCGACATGGCACGGAGCTCGTAAGCCATAGTCAGTACACACGATAGCGGCTACAACCGCGGCAACTGACACTAGGCATTTGCAAAGCAGCCACATTGGATCCCACTTTGATACCGGCACAGGTAACGCTTGGGGGACCTGGACTTTACCACAATATCCGTTCGGGTTGACGGCCAACACAACAAATAGGTATGGCCAAAATAACACCCTCAAATCAGCTGCCAAATACCAGGTAACCCGGGACCTATGGTAAAGTACTTTGACTTGTAGGTTGAAATTGAGCTGCAGACAATGATAAAGAGACTAATTACACACTGCCTATATGTGCAAACCAGAGCTATGTTGTAAAAGCATTACAGATTTCTGTACTAATAACCGTATTGATGAACTTTCTCTGCTAGCAACTTTTGGAGGACATTTATTCATTACCATTGTGCCAATACAACAGCCCTTTTATTAACATCAATTAACCCTTTCAATCTTCAAAGAACTTTTCCATTAGTGGATTCCCAGAGTATACCCAATGCAAATACTGCATTTAGGCAAACGGCTTCGATTTGTATCAGTCCTAATGCATGCCCTCAGCGCTAATACCCTCCTCCCCCGGTCCCCCTTTCCCACCCCATCAGGTTCAGTCTTATATTAAATGTTAAACCCATTTGACCTTAATTAATAAATCCACTTACTAGCAGGTGGCCGAGATTACCCTATATTCCCTGGTGGACGGTAATCAATATACAAAACATTATTATCCTTCACTGGGTCACATACTTATATAAGACTGAACCATACGTCCGGACAAGTGTGTTGTTATATGTTTTAGTTATTTGTTTGTCTTGTCTGTTTACTAGATGTTTCCAATTAATTCATGTAATGTATGATCATTCACCTTTTGAAAATAATGCTGCACTTTCATATGTTTCCTCTTACATCTATTTGAAATGTTAACAGGAATAAATGATTAATTTTAAAATCATTTCCGCCTCTGGATCTATAATCTGTTGCCTATAGTAACCGCTTTCGGTCTGCTCTACACAGACTGATCCCCTTTCTTCCATTCCCACTTTCCCCCTTCCCCCCCTCCCCTCCCCCCCTTCCCACCAATTAATATTGTATGCTTATATGGTTACAGCAACTATACCTTATCAGGTAAAAACGATCCCCAGTGGGTGACATTTCTTTTCACCCACTCACCAGCGGAACTTGCGCAATTCCCCATCCCCAAACCCTAATATGTTCTGGTAAAACAAGCCTTCGTAATGGAAATAGCACATTCGTCACGCTAAAACGAACTGAAAGCACGAAGACTGAAAAGCGCAAATCGTCTCTTCCCAAACTTTTACTTCACACGCGGTAACACGAGATCAGCAAAAGCAGCCCAAGGGGTGGCGCCAAGAAAAAAGATCTTCCCCTTTATAGTGCCGTCGTACGTGCTGGACGTGAGCGCAGAGAACCACGAGGAAATTGGAAAATGACAGTGTGTACGCATAGAAAGCTTGACGAGAAAATCGACAAGCTTAACAAGAATCTCGTCGAAAAAAACGACGTGTTTTTTACGACGAGAAAATCGGTCGTGTGTACGAGGCCTGAGTCAATATCTTCTTGGTCTCCTATGTGTCTTCCTGGATCCGGGACAGCATCCATTTGTACCAATACTGTGCACCATGTATCTTTAAGGAACACATGATTTGTAAGTACTTGAAATGTTTTATTGTAACACACATGTCTGCCTTCTTTTTCTCCCTTTCTCTCTTTTTCTCTCTTTTTCTCCCTTTCTCTCTCTTTATTTCTCTTCCCCCCCCCTTTTTTTTTTTTTTGCCCCTTCTTTTCTTTCCCTTCTTTCCTTTTTATTTTCTTCATTTCTTCTTTCTTTACATCTTTTTCCCTATTTCCCCTTTTGGTTGGGGGTAATAAACATGTAGCGGGGTCCCCTTTAAGACTCCCAGGACTACCTTACCCAGAACCCCTTTCGACAATGTTTCCACCCCAGAGACTCATGGGAGGGGTTATATAAGGAAGAGGCGAGGCGGAGCTCGGCCTCTTTGGGACACGAGACTTCAGTGAGAGATCTTCCTGTGCGGATCCGCTGTGGTGCAAGGCCTGAAGCCTGGGGCCTTGCGCTGCTACCCAAAAGAGCCTTCCACCCCATCTCGAGCCTGGGTGACATCTGACTTGGTTTCTTCAACCGTTGCTGAGCCGGAGACCCGACCGCTGCAGAGGCTGTGTGTGGAGACACAGCAGGTGAGAGGTTCCCGGACTGGGATCGCGTCCGGAGGGGTGAGCGAGCACATGCTCAATCCACAAATACTGTATACCATTGTTAGGCCTACAGACTGCCGTGGCCCACCAGTTCCTATTTCAGTTCTTTTTCCCCACTGGAGATCCATAGCAGAACTGGGTCAAACGGATCTCTAGTGGAGTGTACTGTGTTGGCATTTTTACCCCCCCCCCCCCCCCCTTGGATTACAAATGTGTTCCTGAAATGTGCACCACCGTTTAAAAACTTGCATGCGAATAATTTTACCCCCCTAGAGACTGAGTTATATGGTCAGGCCTGGCCATCTAGATAGTTTATTTAGTTGCTGCACCATAGGGCGCATAGTGAAGTACTGTTACACGTGGCGCGTGTGCGCCATATCTGACTGGTTATAGTGTGTTTATTGCTGCAGGGCTCTGCAGATATATTCCTGTGAATTGTGATAACTGTTGATTTTATTGCCAGTAGAAGTAAACTTGTTATTCTTCTATTACTGCATTGGTGTCTGAGTTTAACCATAGAGCATAAGATATAAATATATATTACCCTAGACTAACTGTGCCAGAAGGGGGTCGAGTAAATTGCCGGGGGGTTGGCGGAGCTGTCTTCAGGGCCCAAACTAAATCTGCGGCCCTCTTAACTGAGGGTATAGCTACAAACATTACTCGATCTTTCTATTATTTACATATTTACTTTTTTCCATAGAAATGTAACAGCGAACGTGCCTCAAACCCCTGAAGAAGGAAGCATACCTACCATAATCGGAACTATATGCCTTTTATGTTTTTCCGTAACATGTAGGGTTGGTCGCATGTGTATATATACCCTTTGTTTCTGATTTGCATCAGTACATTATGCATTGCGCCTTTTGAGCAGCTGTTTATCGTATTCTGTATTCCATGATTGTTTTTAGCATTCTCTATTATATATTAAAAAAAAATCTCATTTTTCATATTAAACGATTTTTATACTATTTCCATTGTGTTATCCTGAATTGGCTTCTTGCCCATACAATCCCCTTGGGGCCTTCATTTTCTCTTCCTGTGTTTTCTTTTAGGTTAACCCCCCTAAGATACCTGTTAGAAGAAGCTTAGATGGGGAACACGCCAATGGAAGATGGAGAGGGAAGGGACTGCGATCATTCCCCATATATAAGAAAATCTAGTAGGGAGGTGTAGAGGGGGTGGAACCGTGGCTTCCCCATCAATAGGGGGCGCCCCCCCCAAGCTACTTAAAAAAAAAAAAAAAAAAATTTTATATATATATATATATATATATATATATATATATATATATATATATATATTTTTTAACCACTTAAGCCCCGGACCAATACGGACCATAATGACCAGAGGTGATTTCACAATTTGGCACTGCGCTGCTTTAACTAGAAATTGTGCGGACATGCAATGTTGTACCCAAACGAAATTTGCGTCCTTTTCTTCCCACAAATAGAGCTTTCCTTTAATGGTATTTGATTGCCTCTGCAATTTTTTTTTTTTTGCGATATAAAAACGGAAAAAGACTGAAAATTTTGAAAAAAAATGATATTTTCTACTTTTTGTTATAAGAAAAATCGAATAAACTCAATTTTAGTCATACATTTAGACCAAAATGTATTCAGCCACATGTCTTTAGTAAAAAAAATGTCAATAAGCGTATATTTATTGGTTTGCGCAAAAGTTATAGCGTCTACAAACTAGGGTACATTTTCTGGAATTTACACAGCTTTTAATTTATGACTGCCTATCTCATTTCTTGAGGTGCTAAAATGGCAGGGCAGTACAAAACCCCCCAAAATGACCCCATTTTTGAAAGAAGACACCCCAAGGAAATTGCTGAGAGGCATGTTGAGGCCATTGAATATTTTTTTTTGTCTCAAGTGATTGCATAATGACTAACAAAAAAAAAAATTACAAAAAGTTGTCACTAAATGATATATTGCTCACACATGCCATGGTTATATGTGGAATTGCACCCCAAAATACATTTTGCTGCTTCTCCTGAGTACGGGGATACCACATGTGTGGGACATTTTAGGAGCCTAGCCGCGTATGGGACCCCGAAAACCAAGCACCGCCATAAGGATTTCTAAGGGCACAAATTTTTGATTTCACTCCTCACTACCTATCACAGTTTTGAAGGCCATAAAATGCCAAAATAGCACAAACCCCCCCCCCCAAATGACCCCATTTTGGAAAGTAGACACCCCAAGCTATTTGCTGAGAGGCATGGTGAGTGTTTTTGAAAATGAAGAAAAAAAATATATATATATATATTTTTTTTCAATTTTCAAAACTTTGTGACAAAAAGCGAGATCTGTAAAATGCTCACCATACCTCTCAGCAAATAGCTTGGGGTGTCTACTTTCCAAAATGGGGTCATTTGAGGGGGTTTTGTGCCATCTGGGCATTCCATGGCCTCCGAAACTGTGATAGGCAGTGAGGAGTAAAATCAAAAATTTATACCCATAGAAATCCTGAAGGCGGTGCTTGGTTTTTGGGTTCCCGTACACGGCTAGGCTCCCAAAAAGTCTCACATGTGGTATCCCCGTACTCAGGAGAAGTAACAGAATGTATTTTGTGGTGTAATTCCACATATTCCCATGGCATGTTTGAGCAATATATCATTTAGTGACAACTTTGTGCAAAAAAATAAAAATAAAAAAATAAATTGTATTTTTTCCGCAACTTGTGTCAACATATAAAATATTCCATGGACTCGACATGCCTCTCAGTATATAGCTTGGGGTGTCTACTTTCCAAAATGGGGTCATTTGGGGGGGGTTTTGAACTGTCCTGGCATTTTATACACAACATTAGGAAGCTTACATCCACTCTTCTAACCACTTGAAGACAAAGCCCTTTCTGACACTTTTTGTTTACATGAAAAAAAAAAATTTTTTTTGCAAGAAAATTATGTTGAACCCCCAAACATTTTATATTTTTTTAAAGCAAAGGCCCTACAGATTAAAATGGTGGGTGTTGCACTTTTTTTTTTTCCACACAGTATTTGCGCAGCGATTTTTCAAACGCATTTTTTGGGGAAAAAATACACTTTTATGTTTTTATTTTAATGCACTAAAACACACTATATTGCCCAAATGTTTGATGAAATAAAAAAGATGATCTTAGGCCGAGTACATAGATACCAAACACAACATGCTTTGAAATTTTGCACAAACGCGCAGTGGCGACAAACTACATACATTTTTAAAAGCCTTTAAAATCCTTTACAGGTTACCACGTTCGATTTACAGAGGAGGTCTACTGCTAAAATGACTGCCCTCGATCTGACCTTTGCGGTGATACCTCACATGCATGATGCAATTGCTGTTTACATATGATGCCAGACCGACGCTTGCGTTCGCCATTGCGCAAGAGCAGGGCGGGACAGGGGTGCTTTTTTTTTTTTTTATTAATAATTTTGCTTTTTTATTTTATTTTTAAACTGTTCCTTCCATATTTTTTTTTTTTTTTATCATTTTTATTGTTATCTCAGGGAATGTAAATATCCCCTATGATAGCAATAGGTAGTGACCGGTACTTTTTTTTTTTTAAAACTGGGGTCTATTGGACCCTAGATCTTTCCTCTGCCCTCAAAGCATCTGACCACACCAAGATCGGTGTGATAAAATGCTTTCCCAATTTCCCAATGGCGCTTTTTATATCCGGGGGGGGGGGGCATTCCCTCCCACTGCTTGTAAAAGCAGTCCAGAGGCTAATTAGCCACTAGGATTGCTTTTACATGAAAGTCGGCCGCTGGCTGAAAAGAATGATACCTAAACCCGCAGGCATCAATCTGGTATAACCAAAGTCCAGCAACATACCAGTACGTTGCTGGTCCTTGTTGGACATGTATTGTAATCTTTTTTTTTTCATGCAGCCTGTTGGCTGAACGAAAAAAAGAGATTGATCGGTGGGTATGCCCACCATTAGAATACCTCCCTTCATTCACCCACTTCTAATGATGGGCATACATGCACCATTTATATATGCCGAAGCATGGGGGCATCCTCCCGCAAAAGTTATGCCGCACACACATGGTCGGACTTTTCCACGGGCATGCCTCCGTCGGAATTTTGACCGTATGTACGCAGCATTAGGAGAAAAATCGCTCCTCCGCCCCTGCTGCCCCAATGCTTCGGCATATATGCTCTTTTTTTTTTTTTAACTGTGGTGGTGAAATCACCTCCTACAGCACTGGAGTCGCAGGGATCAGGCCTGTCTCTGCGAACGCTGCAGTTATGTGTGTTTTGTTTTGTAAGTGACAGTGATCGATCGATACTGCACTTGGGTGGCCTGGGCTGGACGGAGGGGCAAAACGCAGGAGCTAGCAGGTATCTGGGCTGATCCTGCTAACACTGCGTTTTTGGGAACCCTAAACTGCTGGGGACGCTAGTATAGATCTGATCAGATCAGATATTGATCTGTTCAGATACTATACCACTAAGGGAGGTGTATGCTTTACTGGCACTAACCTGACGCTGCCTGGGGCGACGCAGACCCTCTCTGATGCTAAAACCTAATTGATATCACCCGCCGGGCGATCAGGGGGTTAAACCTTTATTGGGTTATATACGGCGGGTGCCCTGACACTATAAAAAGCAAACTAACTAACCAGCGTCACCCGTAACACTTATATGGTGATCACAGGTGAAAGGGTTAACTAGGGGCAATCAGGGGGTTAAACCTTTTATTAGGTAATATATGGGGGTACCTGACGCTATATAAAAACCTGACGGGGAACCTAAATAACAAAATAACTAACTGGCTAACCAGTGTCACCAGTAACACTTATACGGTGATCACTGGTGAAAGGGTTAACTACGGGCAATTAGGGGGTTAAAACCTTTATTAGATAATATATGGAGGTACCTGACGCTATAAAAACCTGCGGCGAACCTAAAAAAAATAACTGGCTACCTATCGGCACCAGCATAACTGTCATGGACGTATGCCTCTGGTACCCACAACAAGGCTCAGGCACATCCCCGCTAATAGGCTTCCAAGTGTAAACAGAAGCTTTCCATTGCGCATGCGCCATTCGTGCATGCGCGCCAATCGACACTAAGACAGCGATCAGAAAAACGATCGCTTAGTGACACTGGCAAAAAGGGGTGAAAGGGTTACCTGGGGGGGCGATCAAGGGGTTAATCCTTTATTAGGTAATATATGGGGGTACCTGACGCTATAAAAACCTGCGGCGAACCTAAAAAAAATAACTGGCTACCTATCGGCATCACCGACACTAGTACAGCGATCAGAAAAACGATTGCTTAATGACAGCGGTGCTAGGGGGTGAAAGGGTTACCTGGGGGGCGATCAAGGGGTTAAACCTTTATTAGGGGGGGTTAGGGGGCTACACTGGACCTAAAACACTCTGCCCTGACACTTTTACAGTCACAAATGTCACTGATTGCAGTGATCAGTAAATAAATGGTCACTGCAATCAATTGGAGGCATGACCCGTGTGTAAACAAACTGATTGGGGCCAAGAAGCTCTATTGGCGTAGTTTAGAGTGTGTTCGGGGCGCAAATGCTGTAGCCATGAAAACTCCACATCTAGGCTCTAGCATTAGGTTTCCAGTGCTTGTAATTGATTGGGTCTTTAGGGTAGGGCTTTAATCAGACCTGCAGCGTCATTGGCTCACAGGCTGCCTGTCTCCTTCAGTAAGTGAGGGGGAAATCACGAGCAGAAGAGAACTGGTCAGGGCAGACAGGGAGCTGAGGCAGCTCCATTCATCCCTGTGACACAGACTCGGCATCCAGCAATGCACACAGAGGGATCACACAGAAATCTTCAGGTACATTTCTACATGCCAGGACTGTAGGGGGGCCGAAGGGGCTATTATCACTGTGTCCTGACTCCTGAGAGACTGTAAAGCAGCATTTTAATCTCCAACTTTACTTCACCTCTCTCCATGTAATACAAGTCAGTACACCTTCCCTTTTCTCCCCTGCCTGTTCATCTGCTATAGAGAAAAAAAAAGGCATTGTTCTTAAATTAACATTATTCACATGTAAATCACGTGGGCATTGTTATGCAAATTAGATCGGCCGCCGCAGGTCAGATGGGGGGGGGGGGCACAGTAGGTGTACAGACCCAAGAACTCAGCACAGGGATGATGGAAACCCCTCATAATGGGCACAGCAGGTGTACAGACCCAGGAACTCACCACAGGGATGATAGGAACCCCTCATAATGGGCACAGCAGGTGTACAAACCCAGGAACTCAGCACAGGGATGGTGGGAACCCCTCATAATGGGCACAGCAGGTGTACAGACCCGGGAACTCAGCACAGGGATGGTGGGAACCCTCATAATGGGCACAGCAGGTGTACAGACCCAGGAACTCGTTACAGGGATGGTGGGAACCCTCATAATGGGCACAGCAGGTGTACAGACCCAGGAACTCAGTACAGGGATGGTGGGAACCCCTCATAATAGGCACAGTAGGTGTACAGGATGGTGGGAGGAACCCTCATAATGGGCACAGCAGGTGTACAGACCTGGGAACTCAGTACAGGGATGGTGGGAACTCCTCATAATGGGCAAAGTAGGTGTACAGACCCAGGAACTCAGTACAGGGATGGTGGGAACCCCTCATAATGGGCACCGTAGGTGTACAGACCCGGGAACTCAGTACAGCTTGTCCTTATACATTTACTTGAGATCACTTAGACCCGGTGGGTCTCTATAGTGGGAGATAGCGCCAACACCCCATTCTTTTATATTATATCCTATTCTCCCTAGGGAGTTTTTAGGGGGGCTGCAACCTCTGTCTAGTGTTTTCCTGAGCGCGGATTCCCTACTTCTTTAATAATAGTCTAATGTCCATAAAATTTCATAATCTACCTGTAGCGGCCTCACCCCTCTCCCTTGCTTCATCGGTTATATGGCTGTTGTCTAGGGGTACCTGGGGGAGAGAGATGATACACACCACGGCCCATGTCCTCCCGTAACTAAGAGGTGAAGGCCAGAGATTGGGCTTTTGTGTAGGTGTCCTAGAGCCAAGTCCAGTCCTTCGTCCCTGACTCCTTTGCTTAGTAACCCAAGTTCAACACAGTGAGTAGGTACAACTCAGTTTTATTCTTCTTGCCAAGCAGTAAAACAGTCTTTCTCCTTTCGAATAATGGGGTGACAGATCGAGGCACAATCCTTTCCCTTTTTGCTGCTACCCACTGTGCTGTCACCAGTGGTGAATAGTCACTGCCACTGACTAGGTGATATAGAACGTGAATTACCTTCGCTCACTTTTCACCTGACAGGGGAAGAAATCCGTCCAAGGGAGAAGTGGAGGCCTCTCCGTCACCAGCGATGCTGCGCCGGACTCTTCGGAGAAGTTACTGCGCACCAGTCCTCACGAACTCAGACACGGGCACCCAAGGAGTTAGGGCCCCATCGGATTCCTCCACCCTCGCGGAACTCAGTCGAAGGTACTGAGCCCCAGGCATCCGCCATAGTACCTCACCCCAGGCTAAAGGTACCTGAGATGGACTCCATCTCCGCTCCAGCTAGGCCAAAGGCGACTGGGCCTGGAACACCGGAACGCCAGCACCCAAGCTGAAGGTGCCTGGGCGCGCCCACGTCCTCCGACTCTCTCCCCCAGGTCAGGGCGTCCGCCCCTTTTATGACCTCTCCCTTTGCGTCACAGCGGGTTCCCCGCCCAGCCGTTCCAGCTCCAGGGGAGGACAAAAAGGCACGGTTCGCAGTGTGAGTTCAACTTCGGCCCAGAGCAACAGCGCCACCCAGGGACCCCAAGGAACCTCACACCACCAGAGTCCTCACATAATTCAAATACCTGCTACATACCCAATAGACCTCATGCACACAGGGTGTTTGCTTTGCTCCTCTAAACATCAGAACTCCTGGCAGGAGAAAAGCCCACTGCCGGCGCGTCATACGTTTTATTGTAAATGTATCCTATTGGCCAAAATATTTATTTGTTCTGACCATTTAAATGCATTACCTCTCAAATGCGCCTAAGTGCGTCTAGCGTTTCAGTGTGTTTAGCTTTTATCTGCGCTTCACCTCCTCTCCTAAACGTGCTTTCCATGGGGGGGGGGGGGTTTCCGACAGTAATTGCCCTGCTTCTAATTTGTCTGTAAATGCCTGTGTGCACATGGACACATAAGCTAACATACAGGTGCTTTTACAGGCTGAGAAAAAAAATGTCAAATGCCAGTATTTTTTAAGCTTTAATCGGAGCCCTTTATAATCTCATGTAGCCATATTCCTAAGTGATCATCACAAGTCTCTGTGCTTGATATACCATCAGTCCGATTCATGCTTCAGAGTAAGTTTTTAAGGCTCCGTTCAGGGTAGATTCACACTTGTGCAGAGAGGCTCACAGCAGGGGTCCGGTGCGTCCCTGTTCTCCATTTCAGGGATGAATCGGGCCTGAGTTTTTGCCTGAATTTGGACCTAAAACAAAGCATATTTCCAGGTTGTAAGTTGGCAAATGTCATTGCAGATCCCTACTTTTTATTGCTTGTATTGAAACTTACATAACACAGTTGGTGTTCTGTACATTGACCGTGTACAAAACACCACCCTACATGTACACCATGTTTAAACATTTGCCAGTTTTATGAGTCATAGCGGGCAGCAGATGAAACTACATAGGTAATTGTAAAAATACAAAATGTAGTGTAGTACTTACATTTTTTTCTTATCAAAAGCGAAATGACCTTTTAAATGCAACCCCTGTCGTCTAACGTTTAATGTTGTAGAGAGGCTATGCAATGGGTTAATAAAGTCAGAACTTAAAATGCAAGTTTAAACCATTTCCTAGTCTGTGATCTCCAGATATCGTCTGGGTTTTAAAACAAATTGAAGCTTTGTCTGTGTATAATGTGCAGCCTGGTATATGATGTGCAGAGCCCTGTGTATAATGTGCAGCCTGGTATATGATGTGTAGGGATGAGCTCTGGCGTGTTTGCATACTCCACGTGCAATCACAGGCAGGGAGACATTGTCCCGATGCTCGGCTGCAGAGATCGGGAAATGGCTCCCTGCCTGTGATTTAGCGCAGCGCCATGCCGACTTCCTGGCAGGCTCTGCACGTGGAGTATGCAAACGAGCCATAACTCATCCTTAACCGCTTCAGCCCCGGAAGAATTTACCCCCTTCCTGACCAGAGCACTTTTTGCGATGCAGCACTGCGTCGCTTTAACTGACAATTGCGCGGTCGTGCGATGTTCAACCTAACCAAAATTGATGTCCTTTTTTCCCCACAAATAGAGCTTTCTTTTGGTGGTATTTGATCACCTCTGCGTTTTTTATTTTTTGCGCTATAAACAAAAGAAGAGCGACATATTTGAAAAAAATGCAATATTTTTTACTTTTTGATTTAATAAATATCACAATTTTTTTTTTTTTTTAAAACAATTTTTTTCCTAAGTTTAGACCGATACGTATTCTTCATATTTTTGGTATTTTTTTTTTGCAATAAGCGTATATTGATTGGTTTGCGCAAAAGTTATAGCGTCTACATAATAGGGGATAGATTTATGGCATTTTTATTTTTTTTATTTTTTTTACCAGTAATGGCGGCGATCTGCGATTTTTATTGTGACCGTGACATTGCAGCGGACACATCGGACACTATTGACACGTTTTTGGGACCATTCACATTTATACAGCGATTAGTGCTATAAAACTGCACTGATTACTGTGTAAATGTGACTGGCAGGGAAGGGGTTAAAACTAGGGGGCGATCAAGGGGTTAATATGTTCCCTATTGAGTGATTGTAACTGTAGGGGGAGGGGACTCACAAGGTGAGGAGACCGATCTGTGTTCCTCTGTACTGGGAACACACATCGGTCTCCTCACCTTTGACAGGAGGTGGATCTGTGTGTTTACACACACAGATCCACACTTCTGCCGTGATCGCGGGCAATCGCAGGTGCCTGGCGAACATCGCGGCCGCCGAGCATGCGCACCGGGTTACGAGCGGTGCCGCGGGTACGTGCGCGCGCGCCCCATAGACGGCCGGGAAAAAAGGACGTCATATGACGCCCGCCCGGAGGGAGGGAGGGTTCCTGCCGGCGTCATATGACTATGACCCGGTAGGAAGGGGTTAATGATGTGCAGAGCCCTGTGTATAATGTGCAGCCTGGTATATGATGTGCAGAGCCCTGTGTATAATGTGCAGCCTGGTATATGATGTGCAGAACCCTGTGTATAATGTACAGCCTGGTAAATGATGTGCAGAGCCCTGTGTTTAATGTGCAGCCTGGTATATGATGTGCAGAGCCTGGTGCATAATGCTGACACTATGAGTGGAATACAGGGGACGGAGTGGGTGGATTCTATAAGGGGTGTGGCTTATAAAAATGGGAGGGGCCAACAATGGAGGGGCGGGGTCCTGCGCCCCCCCATCCTAAAATGTCACCAGCTGCCACTGGGGTGGAAGGAGGGAATATATTTAATCTATCAGAATGTGTATGATGTTGAAGGACTCTCTGTTGTTGTTTTCTCATGTGCAAAAAAAAAACTTTGAAAGGGTATAAACATATATCTCTCCCCCTCTCTCTCCCCCTCCCCTCTCTCTCCCCCTCCCCCTCTCTACCTCTACCTCTCTCTACCTCTCTCTACCTCTCTCTCCACCTCTACCTCTCTCCGACAGGGACTATACTTTTTTTTCGGCTAAACATAAAACGTATTCTAGGATAGACTAGGTCTTCATATCCCAAAATGCCCCATAGTGCATAACGGAGACTTCCATAGGATCATTTACCATATCACGCACCAAATAACTGTGTTGTAGAATAGGGTGAACCAGCTACCCGAGAATGGCAGTGGAAGATCAATGAGACCCTTTTAAAAGAGACAGAATGCGAGACACGGATAGCACAAGAATTAGAAACATTTTTCTCAATAAATAAACCAGGAGAAGTGACCCCAACATGTATATGGGAAACACATAAATGCTATATTACAGGCATACTTATATCATTAGGGACATGTAGGAAACATCAGCAGGGGGCCAAACTAGAATCCTTGCTTGGTGAGATTCGTGGGCTAGAAATGGCTCACAAGAAATCGCAAGCATGTCAGACTGAGGGGAAATTGGCTCGACTGCGCGAGTAATCGAACCTCCTATTAACGCATAAAGCTAAGGCATCAATGACCCGGTGTAGACAAGCTTTTCATGAATATGGCAATAAACAGAGTAGGATGCTACCTAATGCACTCTGAGAGACGAGGACACGAAACTACATTGAACGTATCAAAACTCAGGGAGATGTCCTGGCTAACTCGTTACAGGCAATTGCCAAGGCGTTCCGAAATTACTACGTAGGCCTATATCAGATAGGGGCCCAAGATCAGCCCCCAAAGGTACTCAATGAAGGGGAGGTTAAGGAGTACATAGCGGCCTTGGAAATGCCCAGATTGCCCGACGAAGGAGCAGAGGACATTGATGGCCCAATTACCACTGAGGAATTCCTGGGTGCCCTTAAAACATTAAAGCCGGGTAAAGCCCCCGGCCCGGACGGGTTTACTTTGCTATATTATAAGACTTTGGCCTCGTACACACGGCCGAGATTCTCGTAGAAAAAAACATGTCGTTTTTCTTTCTCGTACATCACGGGACACAGAGCGACATAGTCATTACTATGTGGGTTATATAGATACCTTCAGGTGCTGGCACTGGCAACTTCCAAAACCGGAAGTACCCTCCCCTATATAAGCCCCTCCCATCCGGGAGTACCTCAGTTTTTTGCCAGTGTCTAAGGTGTTGGCCAAGAAGTAACATGTGTTTCACTGAGCTTGCGTACAGGTTCTTTTGGGCCTCAGTAAGCTATTCCGGATCCGACCAAAAAAGCTTCATAGCTAAACGGTCGGTACCCGGGCCTTGCAAGAGAAGAGCAAGGTTTTGCCTGTAATGCCTCTCTTAGGAGGGCTGGACCCTGGGATCCAGAGCTCTGGTCATACCCACGACCATGATGTTTTCTGTGCAGGGTGCTATACAGGTCCAGGGGAGTGGAATCCTTGGGAACCCGGTCCCTGAAGGTTTGATTACAATGCCTGCCGTGATAGGTGAAGTTTGGGCTTCTGTGGACCAAACAGAGTCCTGCGGCGAGGAAAAGGTAAGTGGGGGCCCTCAGGAACTTGGTTCTATTGGGGGACCCCCAAGCCTATTTTGTCTTTCTGCCTGTTACCTAAGGTATTCCCGCTAAATATTCTGTGCATGCCTGTTACTACTGAGAAAATGTAAAAATTTTATAGTAGGCAAGAAAAAAAAAAAAAAAAAAATGTGTAAGACCGCAGTACCTGTGTTAAACACTAGAGGCCGCTATGGTTCTTTTTTCTTGTAATGTGGATTTTTTTCTTCTGAAGTCAAATCCAGGCAGTTGGTAAGTTCTCTGCTGGGAAGCGGTCTCCTCTGCCCTGTTGCTGCGCTCATCCATCCCCGGCCCTGCGGCAGGGACCCTGGCTACCATCTAGCTCCTTGTTTTTTCAAAAAAGGCGCCGAAGGCGCACGTGCCCGCGCGCGAGCGCGTGCACGCGCCTCTCTATATAGAGGTGATCTGGAAAAAGGGGCGGAGCGGGTGGATGACGCTTGGTGTGCGCCGCGGTGCTACTGCGCATGTGCGGGCGTCCAGCATGTTTAAAAACAATCAAGCTGGCTATTGAAGTGCACAAACAGAGCTAGCAACAGTAAAAAGGCGCTCAGAGGCGGTTGATGCAGGCATCCCCTAGAAAGGCACTTTAGTAGACACCAACTGATATATAGCAGCAATTGTGCTAGACTATTCTCAGTAAAAGGGGTGTATTATGGCTGGAATACCTCAGCTTTGGGCTTAGGAATATGTCGTCCAGAAGCTCCGGAACTAAATCTTCCAGGAAGCGAAAGGGGTCTCCATCGGGCTCTGAGGATCTTGGGCATGCTTCTGCTGCACCAGTCTCCCCTGAAAATTCAGAGGTTAGTGACCGTAGAGACCCTGCAGGAGTACCTGGTACTGTGGCTGTCCTCAGTTCACCTGCTCCTGTGTATGTAACAGAGGAGGTTTTTCCTCAGGGAGGATTAGAAGAGAGATTGTCAACATTAATCGCTGCCTCCCTGTCACAGGGAAAGCACGCCCGATCTCTGTCTCCTCCTTCAGAGTACCTGTTAGCGGAGCAACAGTCCCATACAGGGATCGACCTGCCTGAAGGGGATCAGGAGGAGGTTGATTCTGTTATAGAGGAATCAACAGTGGAGGAACCTTTCTCAGCATCTCAAGCTGAAAGATTATGGGTTCAGTCTTTGACTAACATGGTCCGATCAGCATTTAAAATGCACCTTGCGGAACCATCAACCACTACTGTCTCCTCGCTGGGGTCGCTAAAAGCTCCCCAGACTGTCTGTTCTTTTCCACTTCACCCTTTACTGGAAGGGCTCATTTACCAGGATTGGGAACATCCTGATAAAATATTTACTCCCCCCAAGAGATTTCCGGTGGTCTATCCCATGGAGGATAAGTTCATCAAAAAATGGAGGGTCCCTACAGTGGACGCAGCCATCTCTTGTGTGAATAAATCACTGACATGTCCAGTGGATAATGTCCAAATGTTCAAGGACCCAATAGATAAAAAATTGGAGTCCTTATTAAAATCTGCTTTTTCTACAGCAGGCTTGGTGACACAACCAGCAGTGGCAGCTATTGGGGTCTGCCAAGCAGTGAAGGATCAGTTGAAACAAGTCTTAAGGGACTTTCCAGATCAGCAGGCCCTTGCCCTAGCTGATCTACCTAGAGCCTTATGCTTTGCGGTTGACGCCATAAAGGATTCAATCCATCAGGCCTCCCGCCTTACGCTGTCTGTAGTACATATGCGCAGGCTTCTATGGCTCAAAAACTGGTCTGCTGAAGCTCCCTGTAAAAAATTGCTGGTTAGCTTCCCATTTCATGGTGAACGCTTATTTGGGGAAGACCTGGACAAATATATCCAGAAAATTTCCAACGGTAAAAGTACACTCTTGCCGGTTAAAAACAGAGTTAGAGGTCCCTCTTTTAAGAGGCCTGCTTCTCCAGTCCCTGGGGCATCGGCTGTGAAACAGTTCCGACGGCCTCCTCGGTCAAATCCCGGGGGTAAAAATCAGGGACAATCGCAGGGTAATAAAAAACCCTGGGTCAGGAGAGGTACAAAACCTCCCCCAAAGTCAAATGCATGAAGGGTTGCCCCCACTCAATCGGGTGGGGGGAAGACTCCAGTTGTTCGCAGAGACCTGGCGGGACACGATCAGAGACAGATGGGTGCTCTCCGCAGTAAGTCTGGGATACAGATTGGAGTTAAAAGACTCTCCTCCTTCCCATTTTATGAGGTCAAACGTGCCAAGGGATCCCCGGAAGAGAGAGTCCCTCCTGTTGGCACTAGAACAACTATTGCTCCAAGGAGTAATTATGGAGGTTCCCCTGGAAGAATGGGGGTTCGGGTTTTACTCAAACCTCTTTACAGTCCCGAAGCCAAACGGGGACGTGAGGCCCATATTAAATCTAAAAGGGCTAAACAAATTCCTGCATATCAGGACTTTCCGGATGGAGTCGATCCGATCGGTGGCCACTGCCCTACAAGGGGAGGAATGGTTAGCCTCGATCGACATCAAAGATGCTTATTTGCACATTCCCATCTGTCCAGTCCACCAAAAATTTCTACGCTTTGCAGTAGAAGGGCGCAATTTTCAGTTCAGAGCCTTACCCTTCGGTCTGGCCACAGCACCACGAGTGTTCACAAAAATTCTGGCCCCATTATTGGCCAATCTAAGAACGCAAGGTGTAACGATAATGACATATCTAGACGACTTGTTGCTGATAGACCACTCAGTGAAAAAACTAGAAGTGGTCGTTCACAAGACAATCAAGTATCTGGAATCTCACGGTTGGATTATCAACCGAGACAAGTCAGCCCTAAAACCAGTCAAAAGTCTGGAATACTTGGGGCTAAGGCTAGATTCAGGCCAGAGGAAAATATTCTTGCCTCGAAAAAAGGTGTTGTCTTTGAGAGATTTGATCCACTTAGTGGGTACAAAAAGACAGCCGTCCATACGCCTGTGCATGAGGCTGCTGGGAAAAATGGTGGCATCATTCGAAGCAGTACCCTACGGTCAATTCCATTCAAGGAATTTGCAAAGGGCCATACTGTCAGCCTGGAACAAGAAAGTTCAGGCCCTAGACTTACCAATGTCCTTGTCCCCTTCCGTTCGCAAGAGCCTCCGTTGGTGGTTGGTTCCCCAGAATCTGGAAAAAGGGAAATCCTTCAGTCCGATTTCTTGGAAGGTGGTCACTACAGATGCCAGCCTTATAGGCTGGGGAGCAGTACTGGAGCAATGGTCTCTCCAGGGCAGATGGTCGGATGCGGAAAAGGCCCTGCCCATCAATCTCTTAGAGATACGAGCAGCCCGGTATGCCCTAGTAGCATGGACATCCAAACTCCAAGGGTCCCCTGTCAGAATTCAATCAGACAATGCCACGGCAGTGGCATATATCAATCATCAGGGTGGCACCAGGAGTCGTGCAGCCCAGAGGGAAGTAAATTGCATCCTGAAATGGGCAGAAAGATATGTCCCAGCCATATCCGCGGTATTCATTCCAGGAGTGGAGAATTGGAAGGCGGACTTTCTAAGTCGCCAACAATTATGCCCAGGGGAATGGTCCCTTCACCCCGAGGTTTTTCGGACAATATGTCAGCGGTGGGGAACACCGGATGTAGATCTGCTAGCATCCAGATTCAACGCAAAGGTGGACAGGTTTGTCTCTTGGACAAGGGATCCCCTAGCTTGCGGCTCGGATGCCCTAGTGTTCCCTTGGGATCAGTTCAAGCTGATATATGCATTCCCACCGCCACAATTGTTACCTCGATTACTCCGCAGAATCAGGGTAGAAAAGAAACCAGTGATTCTGGTGGCTCCAGCGTGGCCCCGAAGAGCATGGTACGCGGAGATTGTAAAAATGTCAGTGGGGAGTCCTTGGACTCTCCCACATCGTCCGGACCTGCTTTCGCAAGGACCGATATACCACCCTTCCTTACCAGCCCTAGGTTTGACGGCCTGGCTATTGAAGCCCACATTCTGAAAAAGAGAGGGCTCTCTAATCCTGTGGTATCTACCATGATCAATGCCAGGAAGCCGGTATCCAGGCAGATCTACTATAGAATCTGGAAGGCGTACATCGCCTGGTGTGAGGCCAAGAAATGGCATCCACGTAAGTACGTAATAGGTAGGATTCTGGACTTCCTACAGTGGGCTGTAGATAGGAAGCTTGCCTTGAGTACTATCAAGGGTCAGATTTCGGCCTTGTCAATATTTTTTCAGAGGCCCTTGGCTTCGCATTCACTAGTCAACGCCTTTATACAAGGAGTGATGCGTATTAGCCCTCCGGTTAATATTCCCATATGTCCATGGGACTTAAACCTGGTTCTGTCGGTTCTACAGAAACAACCATTTGAACCATTACAGCATATTTCCCTGGTTCTTCTCACCAGGAAATTGATTTTTCTAGTAGCCATTTGTTCGGCTAAAAGAGTGTCGGAATTAGCAGCTATGTCCTGTAAGGAGCCATATCTGGTTATCCATAAGGACAGAGTAGTGTTACGTCCTCATCCAGCCTTTCTTCCTAAGGTGGTATCGAGGTTTAATTTGAACCAAGATGTGGTTCTTCCTTCGTTTTTTCCCAAACCTAGTTCAGTAGAGGAAAAGTTATTACATTCTTTGGATGTAGTAAGAGCAGTTAAAGCTTATCTAAAAGCCACTGCTCAGATTCGCAGAACGGGTACTTTGTTTATTCTGCCAGAAGGTCCCAGAAAGGGTCAGGCAGCGTCAAAATCTACTTTAGCCAAGTGGATTCGACAGGTCATAATGCAAGCCTATGGCTTGAGAAGGAGACCGCCTCCGTTCAAAGTTAGGGCGCACTCCACGAGAGCAGTTGGAACTTCATGGGCAGTGCATCACCAGGCCTCCCTGGCTCAAATCTGTAAGGCCGCAACATGGTCTTCAGTACACACGTTTACTAGGTTCTACCAGGTGGACGTTAGAAGTCAGGAGGATGTCGCCTTTGGGCGCAGTGTGTTGCAGGCCGCAAAAGATCCTCATGTCTGATAGCGCTCAGCTTATGTATGGTGTATCCCCCCCCTCATTGGGCATTGCTTTAGGACATCCCACATAGTAATGACTATGTCGCTCTGTGTCCCGTGATGTACGAGAAAGAAAATAGGATTTTTATAACAGCTTACCTGTAAAATCCTTTTCTTGGAGTACATCACGGGACACAGAGCTCCCACCCCTCTTTTGGGGACACTTATTGCTTTGCTACAAAACTGAGGTACTCCCGGATGGGAGGGGCTTATATAGGGGAGGGTACTTCCGGTTTTGGAAGTTGCCAGTGCCAGCACCTGAAGGTATCTATATAACCCACATAGTAATGACTATGTCGCTCTGTGTCCCGTGATGTACTCCAAGAAAAGGATTTTACAGGTAAGCTGTTATAAAAATCCTATTTTTTCGACGAGATTCTTGGACAAGAAAATTGTCCCGGCCGAGTGTACACACGCTCGATTCAAAGAACCCGCGGTTCTTTGAATGGAGCGTACGCGGTGACGTCATCGACTACGACGACCATGCGCTCGTCACATTCGATGCCGTCGCCGCCATCTTGGTATACCCTACGTATGCCTAGGAAGCTACCGCGCATGCGTCAAATTCATTTCGAACATGCGCGGGCTTCCGGGAGGACAGGTAAGTGTACACACACTCACTTTTCTCGTCGAGAAACATGCCGACGAGAATCTCGACGAGAAAATAGAGAGCAGGTTCTCTATTTTCTCGTCGAGATACTTGTCGATTTTCTTGACGAGAAACCATACACACGAACGAGTTTCTCGGCAAAAAATCTCTGCCAGCAAGTTTCTTGCTGGTTTTTGCTGAGAAACTTGTTCGTGTGTACGAGGCCTTTTGCTGAAAAATTGGCACCAAGATTTTTGGAGGTTTTCAATTGGGTACGAGAAGGACAAACGTTGCCAGTAGAAACATTGATGGCTCACATAGCAGTGATACCCAAGGCAGGGAAAGATCCGGCCCAATGTTCGAGTTATCGTCCAATTTCTTTGTTAAACGTGGATTTAAAGATTCTCACAAAAATACTCTCAAATAGACTATTGCCGTATATACTGTGACAGCAGGAAGGTAAAGTCACCTGGTTGCATCCAGGGGGGTAGATATATTTCGCCCAGATTCAGGCTTTACGCTGACTTATACAACTAGGTGGAGAGTTGTATAAGCCCAGCTGCGGATAGTGGACTCATGGATGACTCATACCTCTAGGGAGAGTGTGGGGCGTCGTGCAGACAGGGAGTTGATGAGACCAGCTGAAGCTTGTCAGCTCATTTAGGCCTCTATAAGAACTCCCAGCTTCATTAGGGGTTAGCTCATGCCTGGAAGCAGACCTGTGTGGACTTCCTGGAGAGAGTGAACCCTTGTGCGGTGAGACAAAGCCTGTGTGGCTATTTGCTTGGACATTTAAAACCAGGGACTTAGGGACTAGGACAGCACTAGGCTGATCCCAGTTGTTAATTAGGAAACCTGTATGTTTAGTCAGAGGTCAAATTGACCAGGATTTATTTTGTTTATGTTTCTTTTGCTTTGCTGTGTTTTTGTCACTGTAAATAGAAAATAAACCGCACCTTTTTGATTTTGAAAACCACAACCTCCGTCTGCTGGGCCTGTTTTTGTGTGGGGAGCCCATCCCGGGGGTCACACACACCCGCTGCCGAGCTAACCCCCTCACAGTTGGTGGAGAATGCGGGCAGTTTTTTTTAAGCCAGCATGGAGGAGATACTGAAACAGCTGGCTCTAGCAAATGCCAATCAACAGCAGACAAATGCAGGTTTGCAAAAGAGCCTTGCAGCTCAACAACAGAACTTCGCAGCCCAGCAGCAAGCTCATCAACAGAGCCTTGCAGCCCAGCAGCAGACAAACGCAACTTTGCAACAGAGTCTGGAGGCTCAGCAACAAGCCCAGCAGCAATCTGAGGCCCGCTTCATAGACCTGTTGCAGAAGCAAGAGCAGAGACTACAACAACAGATGGAAACAGTAATGCAGCAACGTCCGCAGACCAGTGAGGAAAGCCGTCCCACTAATACCGCGTCCTTTGGGGTGAGTCGTTTATTGACAAAAATGACTGGAGAGGATGATCCAGAGGTATTTTTGACCACATTTGAAAGGACCGCTGAAAGAGAAAAGTGGCCTGAGGAGCAGTGGGCTGGACTAGTGGCTCCTCTGTTAACTGGTGAATCGCAGAAAGCTTACTATGACCTAGAGCCTAACCAAGCAAAAGACTATGTGATGCTAAAAGCTGAAATATTGGCAAGGCTGGGTGTCACCCTGGCTGTCCGGGCTCAGCGTGTGCATAACTGGACTTTCCAGCTTGGAAAACCCCCCAGGTCTCAAATGTATGATCTCATTCACCTGAGCAGAAAGTGGCTACAGCCAGAGACTTTGTCCGCACCAAAGATTGTGGAACGTGTTGTAATGGATCGGTTTTTGAGAGCTCTTCCTACTGCCATTCAAAAGTGGGTAAGCCATGGAGACCCAGAGACGGCCGATGGTCTTGTGGATCGTGTGGAGAAATACTTGGCTACAGAGAACCTGACGGTCTCTTCCAGAGACACTCGGACTTTCCACCCTAAGACCAGACCATCCCCAGGGGCGGATAAGATGATTCCAAGGGGTAAGGGTGGAGAGAGTGAGAGGGTGGGAGCTCTACCCCAAGTTTGGCGAGAACAGCCTGGGAAATCAGCGGCTCAAGAGGCGGCAAGAAGGATCGTTTGCTACCGCTGCCGGCAAGCGGGACATATTGCAGCAAATTGCCCGGTTGTGGAGGAACCCATGCAGTGTGACTTTCTGACGGGCAGACGTCAGTCGCTGTGTGCGACAGTCGCATGCACTGCCATTCGAGGAACTGAGAAACATTTATGCAAAATGTGTGTTAATGGTAGAAATGTTGTGGTATTGCTGGATTCAGGTAGCCTTGTGACCCTGATAAAGGCTGAGTTAGTTAAAACAGAGGTCTCTGGGAATAGCAAGGTAGCTGTTATTTGTGTGCATGGGGACACCCGAGAGTATCCAGTGACTACAGTGTGTTTCGAGACCCCCAAAGGTACCCTCTCTCATCCAGTGGGCTTAGTATCTCAGTTACCGCATGACGCCATTGTGGGAAGGGATTTTCCGAAGTTCTGGGAACTGTGGGATGATCCTGAGCCCCCCACTGGTGCCCCTATGTACCAGGAATGTGATAGCCAGAACTCCCCTGAGAGTGGTGAGGACTCTCCGGAATTTCCCTTGTCAGTATTGGCAGGGGAGACTCAAGAAACTGGAGAGGAGCCCACCTCCTCAGACGAAAACCTACCGTCTGTGGAGTTTTCTGATCTTGAGGTTCACAGGGAAAACTTTGCCACAGAACAGTTGAAAGACCCCGCCCTAATAAAGGCACGGGAAAACGTAGTGAAAATAGATGGCGAGTTAGTGAACCCAGATAATACCTGCACTTACCCATACTTCAGCGTAGAGAAGGACCTACTGTATCGGGTGGCAAAAAGGGCAGAAGAAACCGTTGAGCAGCTTGTGGTGCCCAAACCGTACAGGAAGTTGGTGTTGGAGTTGGCTCATGGGCACATTCTTGGAGGTCATCTGGGGACAGAGAAAACCCGAGAGAGGGTATTACAGAGATTCTATTGGCCGGGGGTGATGAAGGACATAGAAAATTATTGTTCCTCCTGCCCTGTGTGTCAGAGGTCGGCCCCGATGCCACATTTCCGTAGCCCGCTGGTCCCTCTACCCATCATTGAGGTCCCGTTTGAGAGGATCGCCATGGATTTGGTAGGTCCTATAATCAAGTCCGCTAGGGGGCACCAGTACATATTAGTTATAATGGACTATGCCACCCGTTATCCAGAAGCGATCCCTCTCCAAAATACCTCGGCCAAAACCATAGCCAAAGAGCTATCTCTTGTGTTTAGCCGGGTGGGTATTTGTAAAGAACTGCTTACGGACCAAGGTACACCCTTTATGTCCCGGGTTATGAAGGAGCTATGTAAATTGTTCAAAGTGACGCAATTACGTACATCTGTGTATCACCCCCAAACCGATGGGCTGGTTGAAAGATTCAACAAAACCCTAAAACAAATGTTGAAGAAAGTGGTGGATAGAGATGGAAAGGATTGGGACTGTCTACTTCCTTATCTGATGTTTGCTATTAGGGAGGTGCCCCAATCCTCTACGGGATTCTCCCCCTTTGAGTTACTGTATGGGAGACACCCAAGAGGGCTGTTGGATATTGCCAAGGAAACTTGGGAAAGTGAGAGTTCTCCCCACAGGAGTGTGATTGAGCATGTCGCCCTGATGCAAGACCGAATTGCACAGGTAATGCCCATCGTGAAGGAACATTTGGCCCAAGCGCAGTTAGCACAGCAGAGAGTGTACAACCGTGGAGCCAAGACCCGTACCTTTTCCCCGGGGGATAGGATACTGGTACTGGTCCCTACGGTTGAAAGTAAATTCCTTGCCAAATGGCAAGGCCCCTACGAGATAATGGAAAAAGTGAGCGAAGTGAATTACAAGGTCAGACAACCAGGAAGGCGAAAGCCCGAACAGATCTATCACGTTAATCTGTTGAAAGCCTGGAGGGATAGAGAGTCCCTAGTCGCAGACACTTGGTCACCAGCTCAAACTGGTTGCGTGATTCCTGAGGTTGGAATCGCAGCCACCTTGTCACCACCCCAACAACAGGAGGTTAAGGAGTTTGTGCTTCGCAACAAGGAGGTATTCTCTGAGCTGCCGGGACAAACATCTGGGGTAGAGCATGACATTATTACCCCGCCCGGTGAAAGGGTGAAGTTAAAACCCTATCGGATCCCAGAGGCCCGACGGGACGCAATACGGGAGGAAGTACAGAAAATGCTGAACTTAGGGGTGATAGAGGAGTCCCAAAGTGATTGGTCTAGTCCCATTGTGTTGGTGCCTAAACCGGATGGGAGCTGGCGATTTGGTAACGATTTTCGTCAGTTGAACAAAGTTACAAAATTTGACACCTACCCCATGCCACGTATAGATGAGTTGATCGACCGGCTGGGAACAGCCCGATACATGACGACTCTTGACCTCACAAAAGGGTATTGGCAAATCCCCCTGGCCAAGTCGGCCAAAGAGAAAACCGCATTTGTAACCCCAGACGGGGCGTTCCAATATAAAAGAATGCCGTTCGGGTTACAGAATGCGCCGGCCACATTCCAGCGGAAAATGGACCAGATGCTGAGGCCCCATCGGAAGTATGCTGCGGCTTACCTGGATGACGTAATTGTCCATAGCACAGATTGGGCCTCACATCTGCCAAAAGTGCAAGCAGTCCTGGACTCTGTTCGGGAAGCGGGGTTTACGGCTAACCCCAAGAAGTGTACCATTGGGCAGGAGGAGGCCAAATATCTTGGGTACACCATTGGGAGGGGAGTAATAAAACCCCAACTCAACAAAGTCGAGGCCATCCAGAGTTGGCCACGTCCCAACAGCAAGAAGCAGGTACGAGCCTTTCTGGGAATCGCTGGGTATTATCGGCGATTCATTCCCCACTTTGCTTCTAAGGCTGTGCCCCTAACCAACCTGACGAAGGGGAAAGGGTCGGTCATGATTAAATGGACCCCCGAGGCTGAGGCAGCATTCCAATTCTTGAAACAAGCCTTATGTAGCCAGCCAGTGTTGTACTCACCCGACTTCTCTAAAGACTTTGTCGTACAAAGTGATGCGTCAGATGTGGGGTTAGGAGCAGTATTGTCCCAGGTCTGGAACGGGGACGAGCACCCAGTCATTTACCTCAGCAGGAAGTTGAAGTCCCATGAGGTAAATTACGCCACCGTTGAAAAGGAGTGTTTAGCGGTGAAGTGGGCTCTAGATTCCCTTCGGTACTACCTGCTAGGTAGGCACTTTGACATGGTTACGGATCACGCTCCGTTAAAGTGGATGGCTCAAAACAAGGAAACAAATAGAAGAGTGAATAGGTGGTTCCTGGCCCTCCAGGAATTCAACTTCACAGTAAAGCATCGCCCTGGCGTTCAAATGGGGAATGTGGATGCTTTGTCTCGAGTACATGAATGCCTGATTGCTGGTGTTCCAACCCCGAGGTTAAAACAAGAGGGGGGGGTATGTGACAGCAGGAAGGTAAAGTCACCTGGTTGCATCCAGGGGGGTAGATATATTTTGCCCAGATTCAGGCTTTACGCCGACTTATACAACTAGGTGGAGAGTTGTATAAGCCCAGCTGAGGATAGTGGACTCATGGATGACTCATACCTCTAGGGAGAGTGTGGGGCGTCGTGCAGACAGGGAGTTGATGAGACCAGCTGAAGCTTGTCAGCTCATTTAGGCCTCTATAAGAACTCCCAGCTTCATTAGGGGTTAGCTCATGCCTGGAAGCAGACCTGTGTGGACTTCCTGGAGAGAGTGAACCCTTGTGCGGTGAGACAAAGCCTGTGTGGCTATTTGCTTGGACATTTAAAACCAGGGACTTAGGGACTAGGACAGCACTAGGCTGATCCCAGTTGTTAGTTAGGAAACCTGTATGTTTAGTCAGAGGTCAAATTGACCAGGATTTATTTTGTTTATGTTTCTTTTGCTTTGCTGTGTTTTTGTCACTGTAAATAGAAAATAAACCGCACCTTTTTGATTTTGAAAACCACAACCTCCGTCTGCTGGGCCTGTTTTTGTGTGGGGAGCCCATCCCGGGGGTCACACACACCCGCTGCCGAGCTAACCCCCTCACAATACCCACATTAATACATCCGGATCAAGTAGGGTTCACACCAGAGAGGGAAGGCAGGGAAAATACGCAACGGGTCATAAGCGCCATACATTATGCCCAACATCATCAAAAACCTCTACTGTTAATATCTACAGATGCAGAAAAAGCATTTGATAGAGTAGACTGGTCCTTCCTGAGAGCAACAATGCAACATATAGGGCTGGGGAGGGGGATGCAGAACTGGATCATGAGCCTATACTCCTTTCCAAAAGCCAGAGTCAGGATAAACAAGGTACTTTCAGAACCCTTCTCCGTATGTAATGGAACAAGGCAGGGCTGTCCATTATCGCTCATTATTTTTATCCTGACACTGGAACCATTTCTAAGAACAATAAGGGCTAACCCAGACATCAGGGGTATCTTGCTAAAGGGAAAGGAACACAAACTGGCTGCATGCGCAGATGACCTTTTGTTTTTCATAACCCTCCCAGCGCTATCCCTCCCGCCATTACTATCCGAGATCTACAAGTATGGAAGACTGTGCAATTTTAAGGTTAATTATAACAAATCAGAAGCAATGGGTGTGGAGATGAATACAGTATTGCAACATCAGTTATCAACCTTTTTTGCGTTTAGATGGACAGATTCCCATACAGGATACCTGTATCTGCTACAGACCCTACCCATTAAGATCCCTCTGGGATTCTTGAGAGATTTGAGAACAAGATTTGCAAGGTTTATATGGGCCGGAAAATCTGCCAGAGTACGTAGAGCAGGGATATGCAATTAGTGGACCTCCAGCTGTTGCAAAACTACAAGTCCCATCATGCCTCTGCCTCTGGGTATAATGCTTGTAGCTGTCAGAGTCTTGCTATGCCTCATGGGATTTGTAGTTCTGCAACAGCTGGAGGTCCGCTAATTGCATATCCCTGACGTAGAGATATCCTGACTCTACCAAAAGAACAAGGAGGGGTGGGATTTCTGGACCCGGTGGGTTACCTTGAGGCACTTCACCTAACAAGAGTACTGGACTGGTGTACATCTCAAAAAGATAAGCCATGGGTACACATGGAACAGGCAATGTCAGAGATATCCTTGGAGGGCTTAGTCTGGCTCACGAACACGGCCATACCGCAGGCAGTGAAGCAACATCTGACGATGGGTGTCACGCTTAGATCCGTCAAAAAGACATTTAAAAAAGTAAAAAATGTTGACCCTCCTGAGCCCGATTACTCCAATTGTGGGTAATCCAGTGTTTGAACCAGGCCTAAAGGATAAAAGGTTTACGAATCTGAAAAGACAGGGCAAAAGTAGACTTATACATTTTATGATAGATAACCAAGTAATGTCCAGGGAGGAGATTGAGAGTGAGTTCTCAGAGGTATTGGACCCATTTAGGCAAATGCAACTAAACGCTTTCCTGAGATCAATCTCTGTACGAACAAGAGAAATAGCTATACCATCTATGTTTGGAAAGATTTGCCTTACGGAGGAATCAGTGAGACATTCACTATCAATGTTGTATGCCATGGTGACCGAATTGAAAGCCCAACAAAAACTGGGCTTTATACAGGTCTGGGAATGAGATTTGGGGGTCACTTTTTCTGAATTTCAGAAAAATAAGATATTTAGATTTACACACAAGGCTTCATTAGCAACTAGATACCAAGAAGGGGGCTATAAGATTTTGAGTACTGAATCGAATATATCCACAGGTATCTAATCTTTGCTGGCGATGCCAAGGAGCCGTTGGCACCTTGATACACATCTTCTGGGAATACCAGGGAATAAAAGAATTCTGGAAAATGGTTTCAGACACAGTGAAAGAAATGACAGATGTGTCTCTTGGAGATAACCCTGCTATCTTCCTGCTGTCCGACATCCCTCTTTCAACAGAAAAATACAAAAATTCTTTGAGACATTTACTCACAACAGCAAAAGCATGTATTCCAGTTCTCTGGAAAAGCAATGTCCCTCCAACTAGAATACAATGGATGGCTAAAGTAACAGAAATTCAACAAATGGAAAGTCTTACCATGAGCATGAGGGAGCAGGAAGAAAAGCATCAACAAATCTGGGCCCCCTATGTCATATATAGGGAAAGGGGGGAGTGAGGGGGGGGATCTGTCTTTTTTTTTTTTCTTTTCTCTTTTCTGTCAACTTTTTTACGGTCTCGTCTTAAACCTGCATTGGGTCTTCTTTTTTTTGGGGGGGGAGGGGGACAACCAGGGCGGGGCCTGGGTTGACGATAATGTAACAAAGCTATAGTACTAGAGCAGATGATTATAAAACAATGTTTAATATGATAAAGGAGGATTCTTTTTGTTTAGGTAAAGAGCAATCAATGTATATGCAAATAAGTTGTCAAGAGTAAAATAATTTGGAATTGTTGAATAAGATGTCTTGCATGAAAAGTTGTATTATTATTATCTTTGTGAAAGAAAAATTAAAATAAAGAATTTATAAAACAGAATAAAAATGTACATGCAAAGTGCTCTAAGCAGACACCAAAAAAGCTTTGGAAGTATTGGAGATCCATTACCCCCTGTTCATTGTGGGGAAACGTATGAGGTACACAGCCACATAAGGTGTTCCATATTTATTGCAGTGTCATTCATTGAGAATGGCACCACAATATTTTGTACAGTAGAGGGCAGTGTACCCAAATACATTTTCTTGTCCGTTACCTATGCATTAGCAGCCTGTCCCTAAGGAATGGGCTTATTTAACGCTATGCACATTAACATGACAAAACGTGCATTAGCACACCACAAGGGATTAGCCATAGAGTTTGGAACACAAGTCTCAAATTCTGGTCAGTTACCTTTAGAGCCTGTTCTGACCAGCCTGGTATTTTGCAGTGCGTTAAAAAAGCGTTAATGCATGTTGCTTCATGTGTTAAGGTGCATTGTGTTTACAAAAGTCCATTTGTTTAAAAGGGCTTTCCATTGCACCACAACAGACCAAAAATAGTGCATGCAGCATTTTTGGCAACACACATTAGTGCGTTGCTGCATATTACATTGCACCCCATTGGACGGGTGTAACCATACCTCACACTGAGGTTAAGATGGTAGCTTCCTTGGCTGTAAAAGATAGAAGGGTTTAGTTCCACTTTAAGGTAAAAAAAAAATCTGCATCACAGAATCCCTCCTCACCCTCCTTATACTTACCCGAGCCTGATCTCAATCCAGCACTGTGCATGAGAGAAGCAGCTCTCTCCCTCCTCACAGTGCAAATTGATACCAGCGGCAGCAATTGGCTCCCACTGCTGTCAATCACATTCTGTGATGAGGGGACAAGGCTGATAACAGGGTGACTCGTGATCGAGCCTGCACGAGTGCCCCCATAGAAAGTCTTTCTATGGGGGCACTCAGTGGAGGTGGAGGGGAGGAGCCAGGAGCACTGGCAGGGTACCCAAGAAGAAGAGGATCAGGGTTGCTCTGAGCAAAACCATTGCACAGAGCAGGTAAGTATGACACATTTGTTATTATATTAAAAACAAAAAGAAAGCTTTATGATTACTTTAAACAGTAGTAAACCGCACTTAAAAAATAAATAAATAATCCAGCAAGACAATGGCATAATGTGCTAGTTTGCATCGCATACTAGCACATTATGAAATGCTTACCTTAGAATGAAGCCCTCCAGCAGCACGCTGTCACCGCTGGCAGGGCTTCCATCTTCACCCAGTCTTCCTTCCAGGTTCGAGTGCTCCGGCCCTCTGATTGGCTGAGCCGCTATGACATCCCTCCCACGCAGTCACAACTATAGCACGGAGCTCTGAAGGGATGGATTGGTCCGATGCTGCATCTGTCCCCCGCTGACTCCAACACTGAGAACCGAGCGATCAAACACCGCCGATCACTCGATTCTCAGGGCTCACAGCGGAGAGCTGTCACCTGCAGAGAGCTGGTGACTATTTTTTTCCAGCCCATCCCACAGATACTGGAATGGATTGAGATTTGGAGAAGATTGGAGGTTGAAGTCAACACCTCAAATTTACTGTTGTATTCCTCAAACGATAATTGAATTCATCAGACCAGGCTATTGTGGTGCTTTCATGCAAGTTTAGAAAAAGTATAGCATGCTGCATTTTTCACATGTAGCGGTACCCCCATGGGGGCTGCTGATTGACTCTATACCCCATGGGCCATCCCGACTCTGCAGATTGTCTCTTACCTCTGACACCTTGGGTTCCATGTCGGACAGACTACAATACACAGTAATACTCTTAGTCAGATGTGCTTAACCACTTAAAGGATGTTTACTGAACAGGAATGAAACACACTTTCTATACAAACATAAATGCACAATCATAGATTTCTATAAAAGGCAAAGTAACACATTCAATTCAATGCTGTCCTGTACTGTACCCAATTACCATATATTGAGGGTGGATGTGAGTAGGTGTGCAGTGGAGACAATCCCCAACACTGTAATACCTGTGCTGGGACACCTCTCTACCTAGGTCCACACACACCAAAAGGCAAAGAAACAATATCAATGCAAACAATCACATTAAAGTGGTTGTAAACCCACTTTGTAAACAAAGCCCTACAGGTAAGCCTAGATAAAGGCTTACCTGTAGGTGCATGAAATATTTCCTTAACCTACACGGTTAAGGAGATATTTGCATTTAAAAGCGGCGACGCTGACGTCACGCACATGCGCATGGGGTTAATCCCATTCACAAATTCGGCTAGGTCGCAGCATTCGACGACGTAGCCGAATTCGACGGCTCATGCGCGGAGTCACGTCTTCGCCGCTCCGGTCAATCACAGCGCCGGAGCGGCGCTGTGATTGGCTGGAGCGGCGATACCCGGAAGTAACTTTTCGGCTATCGCCGTAGAGATGGCTGCGGCTGAAGAGGGAGACGAGGACGGCTTTGGGGGCCCCGATCTAAGGTAAGTGATGCATAATGAGCTATTATGTTAGTCATATTAGCTCATTATGCCTTTCTCTTACAGGTAGTTTAAAAAAAAAAATGTATAAAGGTTTACAACCACTTTAAATGCCAGAGATTTATGTTACCAAATGGCTCCCTCTAGAGGACAGTTCAGCACTGCTTTGACCATATGTAGTAAACTTGAAGAATAGCAAAGTGATGGCTTTTCCTTGTGTCCCAGTCCTTCTTCAGCTAGCTCTGGTGTTGGTGCACTTTTTATTTGTAATCCAAAAGGTGAAAGAAAAAGTAACTGTGAGAATATAGTGTGGTTGCAACAGAACCGCTAACTCTGTCAATCCAGCTGTACACACAGGTGTAGTGGATTTCTATCTGTAGAACTACAGGTGTCAGCAAACACAGTCTGGATAAACGACACACTTCTCACTATTTCAGTCAACTACTTGGTAGGCAAGTGCCTTCTCACCACCACGGCTCCTCAGCTATAGTTGGCAACATTGCAAAAAAAAATCTTTGACACTTTTTTTGCATGTAGGCGGGGGCCTTGCTATAATTAGAGGGCGGGGCATTCATTTGTAGGCATGTCACACCCTAGTACGAAAATTCGGCACGCGAAGCGGCACCATGGTTGTTATGGTGTCAGGGTGATTGAAGCGCATTATTTCTATTACATTGTAATATAAAATGAAATAATTCAACTCACCATAATGCAGAATCAGTGGAAGCGTGTCACCTGCCACCAGATGCCTCCCCAGCAGTCCGTCCTTTCATCAGGTGCCTCCCCAGCAGAGTCCGTCCTTGCATCAGGTGCCAGCCCAGCAGAGTCCATCCTTGCATCAGGTGCCAGCCCAGCAGAGTCCGTCCTTGCATCAGGTGCCTCCCCAGCAGAGTCCGTCCTTGCATCAGGTGCCTCCCCAGCAGTCCGTCCGTCCTCGCATCAGGTGCAACACGCACTACACTACACCACCCACTACACTGATTACCACTACACTACACTAACTACTACACTGCACTGATTAATACACTACACCAGGGGTCTCCAACATTTTTACTTTGAGGGCCACATTGTATATTTTACAGATATTCGTGGGCCGAAAAAAAATTGTTATTTATAAATGAATCCCCAGCCATGAAAGAGAATAGAATTTAAAAAAAGGCTGCCATCAGCAGGGCTGGATGGTGCACCTGTATCCTCCGTCTGCACCTAAATGCCAGAGCCTCGTGCACCAGGGCTAAACATTAAGTGTGCATGAGGCCTTACATCAGTGTTCCTGTCAGAGCCTCCCTGCCCATTTGTGTCCCCAGCAGAATCTCCCCACACAATTGTATCCTCATCAGACTCTCCCTACATGCTTGTGTCCCCATTAACACCCCCTGTTCCCATCACAGCCACCCCCACACATTTGTGTCCCCATCAGAACTCCTGCCACACGCTTGTGTCCCCCCAGAGCCACCTCCCCACACCCATTAAAACCCTTCCTGCCCATGTCCCAATCAGCGCCCCCACATGTGTCCCACATCAGAGTGCCCCCCCACATTTGTGTCCTCCATCAGAGCCCCCCACATTTGTGTCCAACATCAGAGTGCCCCCCCACATTTGTGTCCTCCATCAGAGCCCCCCACATTTGTGTCCAACATCAGAGTCCCCCCCACATTTGTGTTCCCCTTAAGAGCCCCCTCCACACTTGTGTCCCCTCCACACTTGTGTCCTCCATCCTCCATCAGAGCCCTTCCACACTTGTGTCCCCATCAGAGTCCCTCTCCACATTTGTGTCCCCCATCAGAGCCCCCTCCACACTTGTGTCCCCATCAGAGTCCCTCTCCACATTTGTGTCCCCCATCAGAGCCCCCTCCACACTTGTGTCCCCCATCAGAGCCCCCTCCACACTTGTGTCCCCCATCAGAGCCCCTCCACACTTGTGTCCCCCATCAGAGCCCCTCCACACTTGTGTCCCCCATCAGAGCCCCTCCACACTTTTGTCCCCCATCAGAGCCCCCTCCACACTTGTGTCCCCCATCAGAGCCCCCTCCACACTTGTGTCCCCCATCAGAGCCCCTCCACACTTGTGTCCCCCATCAGAGCCCCCTCCACACTTGTGTCCCCCATCAGAGCCCCCTCCACACTTGTGTCCCCCATCAGAGCCCCCTCCACACTTGTGTCCCCCATCAGAGCCCCCTCCACACTTGTGTCCCCCATCAGAGCCCCCTCCACACTTGTGTCCCCCATCAGAGCCCCCTCCACACTTGTGTCCCCCATCAGAGCTCCTCCACACTTGTGTCCTCCTTCAGAGTCCCTCTCCACACTTTGTCCTCCATCAGAGCCCCCCCCCCCGCACATTCCTTTCCCCATCGTACCTCGGGGACCCATTTGCAGACCCATAGGCGGCGGCGACGGGTGGAGGAAGATCCGCGCATCCCATCCACATGTTCAGTATAGCGGGGAGAGGCTGCCAAAAGAGAGAAGCCGATTGGCTGCCCCTCTCCTCTGCACTGAACAGAAGAGGACAACACAGTGGTGGCGGCGGCCATTTTGGTGTAGCCGCCTCTGCCGTTTTTTCCTAAAACACCCCCGAATTTCCCGGGACATTAAAAAAAAAAGTCCCAAAAAAAAATCCGGGACAAAAACAATCCGAGCCAAGGGTCCTAAATCCGTGAATGTCCCACGAAATCCGGGACTGTTGGAAACTATGCCTCAGCCCACTGGGTTGCTCCGTCCGGAACTCCTTGGCGGATGTCTCTGGAAGAAAATGACGTTGACACACCACGCAGCCGCTCCCAGAGTATCTGTGAGCAGGTAGCTTTAGATGCTATGAAGCGCTGGTCGATCCGCCTGTCCAACATAACAGGGCCGTCCTTCAGGGATCCCTCTGAGGCGATGGATCCGGCGCTCAGCTGTAGGCCGCAGGCCTAAACTCTGTCACTCATACAGGCCTCCTGCTGGCAGTTGAAAGGGCGCGTCCAGAGAGACCTCCTCATGGCCTTACTTGTCCTTTTATCTGGATACCCAGCAGGCTGTGCGCTACCGCATTGCATTCTGGTAGCACAAAGGCATTGTGGGTTTGTAGTCTTCACACTCCCTTATGGCAATAGAGTCGCTTTCTCATAAGAACTATTGTCCATGTTTATAACTGACTCTCTGTAACTTTCATTTTACTTATGCTATGTCGGTTTTGTACCACCTTTTGCACTTAATAAAAAAAAGTTTGTAAACAAAGAACTATTCATCCCACAATGCATCACAACTCAATTCTAAACCTGGAAAAGAAACATCTTTAATAGCGTCCAGTGGTCACTAGAGGGAGCCAAACCCTTTCCTAATGAATAATACATAACAACTTTTGGTAGAAACCTTTATGCTACACACACATAAATGGATGGAAAGCACATAAATGCAAACAAATATACTGCAAAAGCATGTAAAAGCAACTCCATAAAAAACAAAAAAATGTATACATAAATAATGTCTAAAAAGTACAAATAAAAGCATTGCAAACACTCTCCAAACATATTACAAATGCATATAAACATACATGCAGAACTACACACTGATCGCAAGGAATGTGGTGTAAACAACCCCTAAAAGCAGAACTAAACCCACCTATATTTTAAAACCAAGGAAATCTGCCATCTTAGCCTCTGTTTGATTTGCAGTTGCCATTGTGCTGCACATATGATTAGTTATGACACCAACCATTTATGAGTTGAGAGCACAAGCAACTGGGACAGTTATCATTCACTGTATGCCTTAAATGCAACTGTTTTGGGAACCAATTAAATCAGTGGATTTAGTTACATTTTAAAGCAGTATTAACCACTTAACGACCGCCCACTGTAATTATACGTCGGCAGAATGGCACGGACAGACACAATCACGTGCCGGTACGTGACTGCCTTCGTATAGTTGGGGGGTCCGATCGGACCCCCCTTCTATACAGTGAGCGGTGGTTATTTGTTCGGGAGCGATCCGTGATGAGGGGACGGCCGTTCGATTCCGGCCACCCCCTCGCGATCGCTCCCGGCGAATGAAAACCTTCCTCTGCCTGTGTAATGTAAACACAGGCAGAGGAAGTGATGTCATCTCTCCTCGTGTCGGTCTTTTCGATCCGGCGCGAGGAGAGAAGACATCTCACAGTAAGTGCACCAACAGCCCACTGACACCAGTACACGCATACCACCCCTTCGCGGGACATTCTGATGTCCCCTCTCCCCTGCCAACCAGAGTTGTTGAGCGGGGGGGGGGGGGTGGGTTGCCGGAACATTTGAAAAAAAAAAAAGGGCTTGCGAAAAAAAAAACATTTTAACCGGGGGGGGGGGGGGGTTTAGGGCACCGCGGGGGGCCGCCGATCGGGGGGGCATACTAGTGCGTCGATCGCGGGGGGGGCTCTTACCTGCTGCTGCTGCTCCTCTTCATGTTTCCTGCTGTGCGGGAAACATGATAGTCTCGCGGGAGTGCAGGAAGGAGGAGCCTCTGCGGGTAAAACCCACACAATCCGTGCCAGTTGGGAGGTATGGTACACGTAGGCACACTTTTCACCCCCCAGTCACCCCCAGATCACCCCCAGTACCCCCAGTCACAGTGCACCATCTGCAGTGATAATTTTTTTTACTGATCACTGCAATCAGTGTCATTTGTGACAGTAAAAGTTGCAAGGCAGTTAGGTTTAGGCCCCTTTAGGTCCAGGGTAGCCCCCTAACCCCCCCTAATAAAGGTTTAACCCCTTGATCGCCCCCCAGGTAACCCTTTCACCCCCTAACGCCAGCGTCACTAAGCGATCGTATTTCCGAGTTAACACTTTCACCAGTGACCACCGTATAAGTTTTACTGGTGACACTGGTTAGCCAGTTAGTTATTTAGGTTACCCGACAGGTTTTTATATAGCGTCAAGTACCCCCATATATAACCTAATAAAGGTTTTAACCCCCTGATTGCCCCTAGTTAACCCTTTCACCAGTGATCACCATATACGTTTTACGGGTGACGCTGGTTGGTTAGTTTGCTTTTTATAGCATCAGGGCACCCGCCATATATAACCCAATAAAGGTTTAACCCCCTGATCGCCCGGCGGCTGATATCAATTAGGTTTTAGCGCCAGAGAGGGTCTACGTCGCCCCAGGCAGCGTAAGGTTAGTGCCAGTAACGCTAACACCCACGTGCAAAGCATACACCTCCCTTAGTGGTATAGTATCTGAACAGATCAATATCTTATCTGATCAGATCTATACTAGCGTCCCCAGCAGTTTAGGGTTCCCAAAAACGCAGTGTTAGCGGGATCAGCCCAAATACCTGCTAGCACCTGCGTTTAGCTCCTCCGCCCAGCCCAGCCCACCCAAGTGCAGTATCGATCGATCACTGTCACTTACCAAACACAACACACATAACTGCAGCGTTCGCAGAGACAGTCCTGATCCCTCCGATCGCTAACAGTTTTTTTTTAAGCGTTTGATACATTTGCTGACAGTCAGGTGCTTTTTTACCTGTGAATCTTACTAGTGTACCCCTAAATTTAGAGCCCAAAATGGCAAGACGAAGGTACACTAGTAAAGAGGCCTACGAGATTCTGAGCATGACAGATAGTGAAGAGGAGGTCACGCATCTGTCAGATTCAGGCTCAGAATATCTTCCCGTAGAAGACAGTGAAGTCAGCGGCTCCATGTCAGATAGCTCTGACGACGAAGATGAGGTCCCTGCTAAGGTCAGGCGTACCCGATCCCGATCTTCTGAGGTTGTTGAGGAGCAAGAACCGCAGGTCTCTTGTATCATGGAGCAGAGTAGTACTAGCGCCGCTATTCCTTCTGGTGAATTGGCAAGCACCAGCGGCCTAGTACAGCCTGGGCGTACATCCAGCACTGCAGTATCACGTGGTGACGTGGCGAGTCCCATAAGTGCAGTTCAAGCTGGCGAGGTGGCAAGCACAAGTAGTGTCCCGCTGCCACCAAGAAGACAAAGGCAGGCCCGTCGTGCCCATAGTGCCCTTCCTGCAGAATTCGCCTATCCTGATTGGGTCCCCACCACTTCTGCAGAACCCGTACTTCCCCCATTCACTGCCTAACCCGGTATTCAGGTGGAAACAGCTGATTTTATGCCAATTGATTTTTATTCGCTGTTTTTCATGGAAGATCTCTATAGATCTATTGTGGACCAGAGTAATTTATATGTTGGTCAATTCATCGCCGCTAGTCCCCAGTTGCCTTCCATTGCCAAAGATTGGAAACCAATTACGGTTTCCGAATTTAAGACCTTTCTGGGCCTTTCCCTCAACATGGGCACACATAAATTCCCGTCATTGCATGCTTATTGGTCCACGCACCCAATTGACCACATGCCGTGTTCTCTGCCTCCATGCCCAGGAAACGATACGAGCAGATTTTGCGGTTCATGCACTTCAACGACAATGAACTTTGTCGTCCAGGTGGAGACCCTGAATACGACCGACTCTACAAAATTCGGCCCCTCATAAACCACTTCAACTAACGTTTTGCAGCCTTGTTTATTCCCGATCAAGTTGTCTGCGTTGATGAGTCCTTGATTAAATTTTCTGCCCGCTTGTCTTTCAAGCAGTACCTTCCCAGCAAGCGTGCCAGATACGGGGTCAAGCTCTATAAGTTCTGTGACAGGGCAACAGGCTATGTATGGAGCTTTATGGTTTAAGAGGGAAAAGACAGTCAGGTTGAGCCGGTCAACTGCCCAGATTACATAGGGAGCGCTGGCAAGATAGTGTGGAATTTGGTGTCACCCTTATTCGGAAAGGGGTACCACTTGTATGTGGACAATTATTACACGAGCATGCCACTGTTTAGTCACTTGTTTGATCATCAGATTGGAGCATGTGGCACCGTGCGACCTAATCGCCGGGGCTTTCCCCAGCGGCTTGTAGACTCCCGTCTTAGGCTGGGGGAGAGAGCCTGCTTGAAGTGTAATAACTTGCTCGCTATGAAGTGGAGGGACAATAAGAATGTTTTCCTTCTTACCTCCCTTCATGCAGACACGACAGTCCAAATTCGTACGGCGACTGGTGTTGTGGAGAAACCCCTCTGTGTCCACGAATATAAACAAAAATATGGGAGGGGTGGACCTCAACGACCAGTTGTTGGCGCCGTATCTAATTGACCGTAAGGCGAGACGCTGGTACAAAAAAGTGTCTCTATCCTTATTCCAATTGGCTTTGCTGAACGCTCATGTGCTATACAGAGCTTCAGGTGGGACTTTATCTCTTCTAAAATTCCAGAATGAGATTGTCACAGAACTCCTGTATCCAGGCGGTTCTGCACCTCACCATCCCCAACCAAATGCAGTAAGCCGGCTGCATGAGAGGCATTATACGTATGTCCTCCCGAGTACCCCTACCCAAAGAGCCCCCCAAAAAAGATGTTGTGTCTGTAGCAAGCGCGGATTTAGGCGTGACACGCGTCATTATTGTCCACTCTGTCCTGACAAGCCTGGTCTTTGCCTTGGTGAATGTTTTGAACGCTTCCACTCAAAAGTGAAGTTTTAGCGTAGGGTACAGCATTTCACAGACTGGGACACACTTACACAGGGTCTCCCAAGATGCCAGCGCATTTTGAGAGACCCGAACCATTACAGTTGTTAAAGTTACAAAAAAAAGTGTAAAAAAAGAAAAAAAACCCATAAAAACAAAAAACACAAAAAAAATATAAAAAATAAATAAAATAAAAATAGTTGTCGTTTTATTGTTCTCTCTCTCTCTCTCTCTTTCTCTCTCTCTCTTTTCTCTCTATTGTTCTGCTCTTTTTTACTGTATTCTATTCTGCAATGTTTTATCATGCTTGCTTTTCAGGTATGTAATTTTTTGTTTTCAGGTGCGCCATTCAGCTGCAGCGTGGAATTATTTATCATGACAGCAACAGCGTTTGCTCCCACGATACATAAAGCCGTGACTCCAGTGCTGTAGGAGGTGATTTCACCACCACAGTTAAAAAAAAGAGCATATATGCCGAAGCATGGGGGCAGCAGGGGCGGAGGAGCGATTTTGCTCCTAATGCCGCATACATACGGTCGAAATTCCGACAGAGGCTTGCCCGTGGAAAAGTCCGACCGTGTGTACGTGGCATAACTTTTTTGCGGGAGGATGCCCCCATGCTTCGGCATATATATATTTTAGGCACAGGTTGCGTTAAAAAAATGTTTTATCTTTTACTAGTTTTTTTTTTGGTATTTGCTTTGCAGGTATGGTATGGTAAGGTCTTACTGTTGTACTGTAATGTTACTTTGTTTTAATGTTAACCATCATTTGCTTAGCAGGTACGCCATTCAGTTGCAGCGCGGATCTATTTATCTTGACAGCAACAGCGTTTGCTCCCACGATACATAAAGCCGTGACTCCAACGCTGTAGGAGGTGATTTTACCACCACAGTTAAAAAAAAGAGCATATATGCCGAAGCATGGGGGCAGCAGGGGCGGAGGAGCGATTTTGCTCCTAATGCCGCGTACATACGGTCGAAATTCCGACGGAAGCTTGCCCGTGGAAAAGTCCGACCGTGTGTATGCGGCATTACTTTTTTGCGGGAGGATGCCCCATGTTTCGGCATATATAAATGGTGCATGTATGCCCATCATTAGAAGTGGGTGGATGAAGGGAGGTATTCTAATGGTGGGCATACCCACCGATCAATCTCTTTTTTTCGTTCAGCCAACAGGCTGCATGAAGAAAAAGATTACAATACATGTTCAACAAGGACCAGCAACGTACTGGTATGTTGCTGGATAGGGATGAGCTCGGTGTTCGAGTCGAACATAGGTTCGACTCGAACATCGGCTGTTCGCGCGTTCGGCGAACAACTAACGATTTGGCCCGTTCGCGCCAAATTCGAGTGAGGCGAACGGCCCACAATACACTGCACCATCACAGTGTAATCCCGGCGCTGTGATTGGCCAAGCATGCACTGTGACCCTGCATGCTTGGCCAATCACAGCGCCGGCAGCGAGGAGAGCAATGATTGGCCACAGGCAGGATGCCTGTGGCCAATTATAGCTGAGGGGGTTTAGTACACGCCCCACACTATAAAAGGCCGCCAGCGCGGCGGCCTCGTGTAGTGTGTTCCGGAGCAGGGAAAGTGAAGGATAGGCAGGGACAGTGTCAAATCCATTCTTTGCTAAACCTTGTGTGTAGGGAGAGAGAAGGATAGGCAGGGAGAGTGTCAGTGTCATATTCTTTGCTAAACCTTGTGTGCAGGGAGAGAGAAGGATAGGCAGGGGACAGTGTCAGTGTCATATTCTTTGCTAAACCTTGTGTGCAGGGAGAGAGAAGGATAGGCAGGGAGAGTGTCAGTGTCATATTCTTTGCTAAACCTTGTGTGCAGGGAGAGAGAAGGATAGGCAGGGGACAGTGTCAGTGTCATTGTTGCTAAGCCTCCTGCACATTATACACCTGAACTTAGCCTGTATTGCTGCTTTTTCCTGGTGTGTTACACCAACAGGATTTTGCGGCACTTACAGCGGGCGGAGTGTGCCTCCTGACCATATTACACCTTAACTTAGCCTGTATTGCTGCTTTTTCCTGGTGTGTTACACCAACAGGATTTTGCAGCACTTACAGCGGGCGGAGTGTGCCTCCTGACCATATTACACCTGAACTTAGCCTGTATTGCTGCTTTTTCCTGGTGTGTTACACCAACAGGACTTTGCGGCACTTACAGCGGGCGGAGTGGGCCTCCTGACCATATTACACCTGAACTTAGCCTGTATTGCTGCTTTTTCCTGGTGTGTTAAACCAACAGGATTTTGCGGCACTTACAGCGGGCGGAGTGTGCCTCCTGACCATATTACACCTTAACTTAGCCTGTATTGCTGCTTTTTCCTGGTGTGCTACACCAACAGGATTTTGCGGCACTTACAGCGGGCGGAGTGTGCCTCCTGACCATATTACACCTGAACTTAGCCTGTATTGCTGCTTTTTCCTGGTGTGTTACACCAACAGGATTTTGCGGCACTTACAGCGGGCGGAGTGTGCCTCCTGACCATATTACACCTTAACTTAGCCTGTATTGCTGCTTTTTCCTGGTGTGTTACACCAACAGGATTTTGCAGCACTTACAGCGGGCGGAGTGTGCCTCCTGACCATATTACACCTGAACTTAGCCTGTATTGCTGCTTTTTCCTGGTGTGTTACACCAACAGGATTTTGCGGCACTTACAGCGGGCGGAGTGTGCCTCCTGACCATATTACACCTGAACTTAGCCTGTATTGCTGCTTTTTCCTGGTGTGTTAAACCAACAGGATTTTGCGGCACTTACAGCGGGCGGAGTGTGCCTCCTGACCATATTACACCTTAACTTAGCCTGTATTGCTGCTTTTTCCTGGTGTGTTACACCAACAGGATTTTGCGGCACTTACAGCGGGCGGAGTGTGCCTCCTGACCATATTACACCTTAACTTAGCCTGTATTGCTGCTTTTTCCTGGTGTGTTACACCAACAGGATTTTGCAGCACTTACAGCGGGCGGAGTGTGCCTCCTGACCATATTACACCTGAACTTAGCCTGTATTGCTGCTTTTTCCTGGTGTGTTACACCAACAGGATTTTGCGGCACTTACAGCGGGCGGAGTGTGCCTCCTGACCATATTACACCTGAACTTAGCCTGTATTGCTGCTTTTTCCTGGTGTGTTAAACCAACAGGATTTTGCGGCACTTACAGCGGGCGGAGTGTGCCTCCTGACCATATTACACCTTAACTTAGCCTGTATTGCTGCTTTTTCCTGGTGTGTTACACCAACAGGATTTTGCGGCACTTACAGCGGGCGGAGTGTGCCTCCTGACCATATTACACCTGAACTTAGCCTGTATTGCTGCTTTTTCCTGGTGTGTTACACCAACAGGATTTTGCGGCACTTACAGCGGGCGGAGTGTGCCTCCTGACCATATTACACCTGAACTTAGCCTGTATTGCTGCTTTTTCCTGGTGTGTTACACCAACAGCATTTTGCGGCACTTACAGCGGGCGGAGTGTGCCTCCTGACCATATTACACCTGAAGTTAGCCTGTATTGCTGCTTTTTCCTGGTGTGTTACACCAACAGGATTTTGCGGCACTTACAGCGGGCGGAGTGTGCCTCCTGACCATATTACACCTGAACTTAGCCTGTATTGCTGCTTTTTCCTGGTGTGTTAAACCAACAGGATTTTGCGGCACTTACAGCGGGCGGAGTGTGCCTCCTGACCATATTACACCTGAACTTAGCCTGTATTGCTGCTTTTTCCTGGTGTGTTACACCAACAGGATTTTGCGGCACTTACAGCGGGCGGAGTGTGCCTCCTGCACATTATACACCTGAAGTTAGCCTGTATTGCTGCTTTTTCCTGGTGTGTTACACCAACAGACATTTGCGGCACTTACAGCGGGCGGAGTGTGCCTCCTGATCATATTACACCTGAAGTTAGCCTGTATTGCTGCTTTTTCCTGGTGTGTTACACCAACAGGCATTTGCAGCACCTACAGCAGGCGTAGTGTGATTCCTGCAAAATATACTCCTGAAGCTAGGCCTTATTGCTGGTTTTCCCATTTCCCTGCAGGCCATTAGAATGTCTGGAAGGCAAACAAGGAGAGGCAGACAGTCAGGAGCCAATAAAAGAGGGCAAGCAGGCTCTGTGTCTAGAGACAACAGTGCTGGTCGTGGACGCGGTGCATCGCCATCAGCACGTGGCCATGGGACACGCTTGTCCTTCTTTTCGGCAGCTGGACGTGTTGAGCCGCATCATGCCGAACACTTGGTAGAGTGGATGACCAAGCCCTCCTCATCCTCCTCATCCTCTCTCACCCAGGCTCAGGGTACTGGCAAAGCAGCTGCCAAAGCGTCCTCTTTAGTGTTGAGCGAACCCGAACTGTAAAGTTCGGGTCCGTACCGAACTTTAGCTTTTTCCCGAACCCGAACCCGGACTTTGCGCAAAAGTCCGGGTTCGGGTTCAGCAATCTAATTTCGCATTTAGAAATGCTTCAGGGGCCAGCCAATCACCTTTTGATTAGCTGGTGTGCCCTTAGAGGCCATCATAGCCATGCCTACTAATGGCATGGCTGTGATTGGTCAGTGCAACATGTGACCCAGCTTCTATATAAGCTAGAGGCACACAGCACACACGTCACTCTGCTTCAGAATAGATAGAGAGAGGATCTAGTCTGCTGCTGCTGCTGCTTTTAGGGAGAGATAGAAAAATACATGAGTTAGTCCTGATTCTGGAATCTGAGGGAAAAGATAGAGACAGTGTAGTGTAGGGCCAGGTTCCTGTTTTTTGCTTTTAGGGAGAGAGATACAGTATATTGTATAGGAATAGGAGTCCAGATTCAGAGATATAACTCAGCGATCTGCATAGGTTTACCTGTTTGTGTTGCAGTGCAGTCTTTTTACACTGCCATGAGCCCAGTGTCAGAGAAAATCTACCTTTTATCTGCAAGCTCAGTGCACCAGCACTGCATATATTACGTTGAGAGATACACCGTTTCCATACTGTGAGTGTATTCTGCTCTTGGAAAAAGATCCATTTAGGACAAAAAAAAAAAAAAGGCACTTTATTGTGCTCTTTTCCAAAAGACCCGTTTAGGGCAAAAAATAAAAAAAATAAAAAAATTTGCACTTTAACCACCTCCCTACTGTGCACGAAAACCCCCTTCCTGCCCAAGCCATTTTTCAGCTTTCAGCGCTGTCACACTTTGAATGACAATTGCGCGGTCGTGCGACGTGGCTCCCAAACAAAATTTGTTTCCTTTTTTTCCCACAAATAGAGCTTTCTTTTGGTGGTATTTGATCACCTCTGCGGTTTTTATTTTTTGCGCTATAAACAAAAGAAGAGCGTCCTGTTTGGAAAAAAAACACTATTTTTTACTTTTTGCTATAATAAATACCCATTTTTTTTTTTTTAATAAAATTTTCCTCAGTTTAGGCCGATACGTATTCTTCTACATATTTTTGGTAAAAAAAAAATCGCAATAAGCGCGTATTGATTGGTTTGCGCAAAAGTTATAGCGTGTACAAAATAGGGGATAGATTTATAGCATTTTTATTTTTTTATTTTTTTATTAGTAATGGCGGCGATCTGCGATTTTTTATTGTGACTGCGATATTGCGGCGGACACATCGGACACTTTTGAGACATTTTTGGGACCATTCACGTTTATACAGCGATCCCTGCTATAAAAATGCATTGATTACTGTATAAATGTGATTGGCAGGGAAGGGGTTAACCACTAGGGGGCGGGAAGGGGTTAAATATGTTCCCTCAATGTGTTCTTACTGTGGGGGGAGGGGACTGACTGGGGGAGGTGACTGATGGTTGTCCCTATGTACAAGGGACACACCATCAGCCTCCTCTCCCTCACAGGACGTGGATCTCTGTGTTTACACACAGAGACCCACTTTCCTGCTCGTTTCCCGGGCAATCGCGGGTGCCCGGCGGCAATCGCGGCCGCCGGGCACGCGCATCGGGGCCTTGTGAACGCGGAGGGCGCGCGCGCGCGTCTTCTAGCTCGTTTTAAAGGGAGGACGTCATATGACGTCCTCCCAGAACGAGAGTATCCTCCGCCCGCCGTCAATTGACAGTGGGCGGTGGACAAGTGGTTAATGTACGCTTGCAAAAAGAGCCATTTAGGGCCACAAAAAATATTTTGCAGTGTGTTATACATATGTGGAGGTGTGTGAAATAAACAATTTATATATAGTTTTCTTCTACTGTGCTATACTAAAAAAACAAAATTTTTTTTTAATAGCATTTTCTGCAGTTCTGTAGCTGTGCGATTCAGCGGTTACGTACTGTGGGTGTGTTGTGGTCTTCCAAAAAACGCCATTTAGGGCCACAAAAAATATTTTGCAGTGTGTTATACATATGTGGAGGTGTGTGAAATAAACAATTTCTAAATAGTTTTCTTCTACTGTGCTATACTAAAAAAAAAAATTTTTTTTTGAATAGCATTTTCTGCAGTTCTGTAGCTGTGCGATTCAGCGGTTACGTACTGTGGGTGTGTTCTGCTCTTCCAAAAACACCCATTTAGGGCAAGATCCTAAATTTGGAAAATATGAGGAGAAGGTCAAAGGGACGTGGTGGCCCCGGTCGTGGTGCTGCTGGTGGAGCTCCTGTTGCAGGGAGAGGACGTGGTGGATCTGTGCCAGATACACGCACAAGTGAAACACCTTCCTCAGGTGCGAGTAGGCGACCGAGCCTGCGGCGGTATTTTGTCACGCCTAATGAGGCTGTACGAATGTTTAGGCCAGGACAAGTACAGGCGATAGTAGATTGGGTTGCTGACAGTGCCTCGGGTTCCTTCACATTGTCTCCCACCCACTCTTCTGATGAAAGATCGGAGTTGGCACCTGAAACCCATGTCCATCAGTCTTTCACCTCACCCCCTTGCAAATCAGCCAAGCAGTCTGAGCCCCAAATCATGCAGCAGTCTCTTCTGCTTTTCCATGACTCTGTTAGCAGGGTTTCCCAGGGCCATCCACCTAGCCCTGCCCCAGAAGTGGAAGAGATTGAGTGCACCGATGCCCAACCACTTATGTTTCATGATGAGTACATGGGAGGACCATCGCAGCACGTCTCGGATGATGATGAAACACAGGTGCCAACTGCTGCTGCTTTCGCAATTGTGCAGACAGACAAGGAGGGCAGGGGTGAAGACTGGGTGGAAGATGATGTGGAGGACGATGAGGTCCTCGACCCCACATGGAATCAACGTTATGCAGGTGACCAGTGTAGTTTGGAGGAAGAGGCGGTGGTCGCACAGAGCCACCAGCACTGCAGAAGAGGGAGCAGGGTGCAAAAGCGGAGCGTCCGTCCCCTAGACAGTATGTCTGCTACTGCCCAACGCAGCAAGGGACCGAGCACATCCTACAGAATTAGGGTGTTTGAGCCTATTTACCACTCAAACACTTCCCTTAAATTTAGCACCCCGCTACATTTTTATTTCAAAGTATTTTATTTTCCCACTAGCTTATCCATTAAATTGAATAATTTATTCCAGAAAGGGCGTATTCTGGGGCATTCCCACCATATGTGTGGCATCGTGCCGTTGAGTTTCTGAGGTTCTTAATGACTTCCCGTACCTCTTCTGCTGAAAAGGGGGCCTCCAGCATATTTTTTTATTTTTTTAATGTTATTTTAAGTTATTTCCCTATCCACATTTGTTTGCAGAGCACTTGCCATGCTCTTAACAACATTTTGCTGCCATTTGCAGCCCTCTAGCCCTTTCCATTACTTTTTTAGAGCCTTTTTAGTCCTTAGAAGTCCGGGTCCCCATTGACTTCAATGGGGTTTGGGTTCGGGTTCGGGTTAAAGTTCGGTCCCGAACCCAAACTTTTTTCCGAAGTTCGGCCGAACCCGTCGAACCCGAACATCCAGGTGTCCGCTCAACTCTAGTCCTCTTCCCTGGTATCAATGTCATCATCAGTCACTCCTTCCCTAGACCAACTATGTCCTCCTGAGGAGTCCCCCGAACTGTTTGAGCACAGTGTTGGGTACATGCTCCAGGAGGATGCCCAGCGTTTCGAAGGGTCTGATGATGATACCCAGCTAGAGGAAGGCAGTAGCGTGAGAGCAGAGAGAGGGGATGCTCAAGAAGGACACCAATCTGGCAGTCATGTTCCAGCAGCTGCAGCATACTGCCAGATTGGCTCCAGTGATGAGGAGGGAGGGGATGATGAGGTCACTGACTACACGTGAGCGCCTAATAGGAGAGATGGGGAGGAGGAGGATGAGGAGGAGGCACATCTTCAACGAGGCAGGATGCCCTCGGGGGGCCAGCGTAAGGGCAGCACACCGACGGAATCACACCGCAGAGCTCCGTCTGTGCAGGGCGCTGCCTCTGCCCGTTATTCAAAAAGTTCTTTGGTGTGGGCCTTTTTTGAGTCGAGTGCATCAGATCGCACAGCTGCTGTTTGCAACATATGTCTCAAGCGTATATCGCGTGGCCAAAACATCACCCGCTTGGGCACCACATGCTTGACCAGACATATGTTGACCTGCCATGCAGCTCGTTGGCAAGCCTACCTTTAAAGACCTACACCAAAGAACAAAGCGGACCTCTTCTTGCACCGCATCAGCTGGGATCTCCAACCCCACTATACCTTCAGTCCTCTCTGAAACCTGCTCTGAGAGGAATGAAGGTGTAGAATTAGGTGTGTCACAGCCAAGTACTTGCGGGCACTCTGCTAGCAGTACACCGACGTCCGATTCTAGCAGGCAAATTTCCCTGCCCCAGCTGCTGGACCGTCGAAAGAAGTTCACTCCCAGCCATCCACATGCCCAGCGGTTGAATGCTAGCTTGGCTAAATTGCTAGCGCTTCAACTGCTGCCTTTTCAGTTGGTAGACTCGGCCGCCTTCCGTGAGTTTGTGCAATGTGCGGTTCCTCAGTGGCAGGTTCCCAAACGCCACTTTTTCTCACGGAAGGCGATTCTGGCTCTCTACCGGCATGTGGAAGGCAATGTCTTGGCCTCGCTGGACAGGGCGGTCAGCGGTAAGGTGCATATTACCGCTGACTCATGGTCCAGCAGGCATGGACAGGGACGTTACCTTTCTTTCACGGCCCATTGGGTCACTCTTTTGGCAGCTGGGAAGGATGCAGGACAAGGTGCAGTAGTGTTGGAGGTTGTTCCACCGCCACGCCTCCAAAATGCTACTACTGGTTGTGACACACCTCTGTCCTCCACCCCCTCCTTCTTCTTCCTCCGTGGCCTCTTCCTGTGCTTTGTCCTCGGAACCAGCGGTGCTCCGTAGGAGTTCAAGGGGCTACGCAAGTACGCAGGCAAAAAGATGCCATGCCGTGCTTGCGCTGGTGTGTTTGGGGGACAGGAGCCACACTGGGGCAGAGGTTCTGTCTGCTCTGCAGGGGCAGGCCGAGAGGTGGTTGACGCCACGCCAGCTTAAGCCAGGAATGGTAGTTTGCGACAATGGCACCAACCTCCTCTCCGCTCTCCGACAGGGACAACTGACCCATGTGCCCTGTGTGGCTCACGTCCTTAACCTGGTGGTGCAGCGGTTCTTGGGCAGGTACCCGGGCTTACAGGATGTCCTGAGGCAGGCCAGGAAAGTCTGTGTGCATTTCCGCAGATCTTATAATGCCAGTGCTCGCCTGGCTGAGCTGCAAAAGGAGTTGAACCTGCCCAAGAACCGCCTTATATGTGACATGCCCACCAGGTGGAACTCAACGTTGGCCATGCTGCAGCGGCTGCACATGCAGCAGAGGGCCATCAATGAGTACCTGTGCGACTCCGGCACCAGGACAGGGTCAGGGGAACTCAGGTTTTTTTCACCACGCCAGTGGGGCATGATCAGGGATGCATGCACTGTCCTGGCACCATTTGAGGAGGCCACGAGGATGGTGAGCAGTGACAGTGCATGCATCAGTGACACTGTACCTCTTGTCCACCTGTTGGAACATACGCTGCGTGGAATAATGGACAGGGCACTTGAGGCAGAACAGAGGCAGGAAGAGGAGGACTTCCTTGCCTCTCAAGGCCCCCATTAACCCAGACAGTGTTCCTTCTGTCCCACCCATCGCACAGGAAGAAGAGGAGGAGGAGGAGGATTGTGTCAGCATAGAGGTGGAGCCTGGCACTCAGCATCATCAGCAGCAGTCTTTTAGGGATGATTTACAGTCCCAAGAAACCAGTGGACTTGTACGTGGCTGGGAGGAGGTGACTGTGGATCATGTCGTCCTTAGTGACCCAGAGGGCTCCGGACCGAATGCCTCAGCTAACCTACGCTGCATGGCCTCCCTGATCCTGCAAAGTCTGCGGAAGGATCCTCGTATTCTTCGGATCAAGGAGAGGGACCATTACTGGCTGGCCACTCTCCTTGATCCACGGTACAAGGGTAAGGTTGCGGACCTTATCTTACCGTCGCAGAGGGAGCAGAGGATGAGACAACTCCGGGAGGCCTTGCAAAAAGGTCTGTGCAACGCGTTCCCAGAGACTGGGAGGTTACAAACTCCTGGTCCTGGACAACGAGTTGCTGAGGCTTTGGTCAGTCAAAGAAGGAGCGGTGGGGAAGGTGGCCGTCTGACCGATGCGTTCAGACAATTCTTTAGTCCGCAGCCCCAAGGTATGATCGGTTCCAACAACCATCGCCAGCGTCTGATATACATGGTGCAGGAATACCTAGGGGCAAGGTCAGACTTGGACACCTTCCCCACCGAAAATCCTCTGGCTTACTAGGTCTTGAGGATGGATCACTAGCCAGAGCTTGCACAGTATGCAATTGAGCTACTGGCCTGTCCTGCATCCAGCGTTCTTTCAGAACGCACATTCAGTGCTGCTGGAGGATTTGTCACGGATCACAGGGTGTGCCTGTCCACCGACTCTGTTGATCGACTGACCTTCATAAAGATGAACCAGTCTTGGATCACCACCAGCTACCAAACACCTGAAGCTGATATAACAGACTAATTTATTTTCAAATGTCACATCCCTTCAAGACTGATGCTGAGAGACTGTCCTGTTATGTTGACTGACTATCCTCCTCCTCCTCAATGATCCGATTGATGATGATCGCTTGGAAGAACATTTTTGTTTCTGGGTGCCGCCACCAGTGGCTAAGGCCCAATTTTTCAGCCCCTGTTTAACAGGGGCGTGTTATTACAATTTTTTATGCAATGCTTTGCAGCAGGGCTCATTCCTGCACTCCAACTAGAGCAGGGATATGCAATTAGCGGACCTCCAGCTGTTGCCAAACTACAAGTCCCATCATGCCTCTGCCTCTGGGTGTCATGCTTGATGCTGTCAGAGTCTCGCTATGCCTCATGGGACTTGTAGTTTGGCAACAGCTGGAGGTCCGCTAATTGCATATCCCTGAACTAGAGTATCTGGGAGAGGTTGCAGTGTCGTGGCACCAGCACCAGTGGCTAAGGCCCAATTTTTCAGCCCCTGTTTAACAGGGGCGTGTAATTACAATTTTTGATGCAATACTTTGCAACAGGGCTCATTGCTGTGCTCCAAGGGGCATGCAATTACAATTCTTGATCTAATAATTCACAGCAGGGCCCATTCATGCGCCCACCAAGAGTAACTGTGAGGGCTCACAGTGTTGTGGCAACACCAACATGTAAGGGGCAAATTTCAGCTGAGTATATACGGCAGGCCCCTACTTTCAAACATCCAACTTACAAACGACTCCTCTTTGCAAACGGAAGGATACAACAGGAAGTGAGAGGAAATCTACCCCTAGGAAGGGAAATTCTCTCCTGTAAGAGTTAATATGGGGAAAAAAGTGTCTCCTCTCCACTGATGCTTTATCACCAATTCTTGTTTCAATAAAAAAACCAAATTTTCAAAACACATTTGTCATTAGGACGGAAAGTGAGGTGAACTGTTCTGAACAGGTGCACACTGCACAGACAGCAAAACAAATGTTACAGGGGTGATAACCCTTCCCTATGTTTTCCAAAAAGCTTAAAAATAGATTTTTTGGCTGGAGCTACACTTAAACAATGTACCTGTTCAAAATTACAAACAGATTCTACATAAGAACAAACCTACAGTCCCTGTCTTGTATGCACCGCCTGTATACGGCTGTTCAGAGTATATAGGGCCTTTTTTATTTTGTGTGCGGGGTTCCCCTTAATATCCATACAAGACCCAAAGGGGCTGGTAATGGGCTGGGGTAGGGGGGGGGGCTGTGATGGGGTAGCTATGCCATTTTTCTTAAAGATTTTCATCCATATTACCAGACATTACATTAAAGCCGCAAGCAGTTTTAAATGGCTTTTTTTCCTTTAGAAATGTAATTTTGTGCAGGGACAGTTCTAAACACGGGAAACACGTGGCACTTCACAGGCATACTTTAGACACCCCCCAGGTACGATATTTAAAGGAATATTTTTTCACTTTATGCATCATTAAAATGACTGCTCCCGAAAAACGGCCGTTTTTAAAACTTTTTTTTGGATTGATACATGTCCCCTGGTGCAGAACCCGGGTTCCCAAACCCTTTTTAGGACAATAATATGCATATTAGTCGTTATAAATAGCACTTTAGATTTCGAACGTTCGCATCCATTGTATTTAATAGGGTTCTAAAGTTCGTGCGAACTTTCGGTCCGTTCGCGGGTTCTGGTGCGAACCGAACCCGGGGGTGTTCGGCTCATCACTATTGCTGGAATTTGAATGGTTATACCAGATTGATGCCTGTGGGTTTAGGTATCATCTTGGTATCATTATTTTCAGCCAGCGGCCGGCTTTCATGTAAAAGCAGATAATTAGCCTCTAGACTGCTTTTACAAGCAGTGGGAGGGAATGCCCCCCCCCCCCTGATATAAACTGCGCCATTGGGAAATTGGGAAAGCATTTTATCACACCGATCTTGGTGTGGTCAGATGCTTTGAGGGCAGAGGAAAGATCTAGGGTCTAACCCCCCAATTTTTTTCAAAAAAAGAGTACCTGTCACTGCCTATTGCTATCATAGGGGATATTTACATTCCCTAAGATAACAATAAAAATGGTAAAAATAAAAATTGCACCATGCATGTGAGGTATCACCGCGAAGGTCAGATCGAGGGCAGTAATTTTAGCAGTAGACCTCCTCTGTAAATCTAATGTGGTAACCTGTAAAGGCTTTTAAAGGCTTTTAAAAATGTATGTAGTTTGTCGCCGCTGCGCGTTTGTGCGCAATTTTAAAGCATGTCGTGTTTGGTATCCATGTACTCGGCCTAAGATCATCTTTTTTATTTCATCAAACATTTGGGCAATATAGTGTGTTTTAGTGCATTAAAAATAAAAAAAGTGTGTTTTTTCCCCAAAAAATGCGTTTGAAAAATCGCTGCGCAAATACTGTGTGGAAAAAGAAATGCAACACCCACTATTTTAATCTGTAGGGCCTTTGCTTTAAAAAAATATATGTTTGGGGGTTCAACGTAATTTTCTTGCAAAAAAAAAAAAATGTTTTCATGTAAACAAAAAGTGTCCGAAAGGGCTTTGTCTTCAAGTGGTTAGAAGAGTGGATGATGTGTGACATAAGCTTCCTAATGTTGTGTATAAAATGCCAGGACAGTTCAAACCCCCCCCCCAAATTACCCCATTTTGGAAAGTAGACACCCCAAGCTATTTGCTGAGAGGCATGTTGAGCCCATTGAATATATTTTTTTTTTGTCCCAAGTGATTGAATAATGACAAAAAATAAATAAAAAATTTACAAAAAGTTGTCACTAAATGATATATTGCTCAAACATGCCATGGTTATATGTGGAATTGCACCCCAAAATACATTCTGTTGCTTCTCCTGAGTACGGGGATACCACATGTGTGAGACATTTTGGGAGCCTAGCCGCGTACAGGACCCCGAAAACCAAGCACCGCCTTCAGGATTTCTATGGGTGTAAATTTTTAATTTCACTCCTCACTGCCTATCACAGTTTCGGAGGCCATGGAATGCCCAGATGGCACAAAACCCCCCCAAATGACCCAACTTTGGAAAGTAGACACCCCAAGCTATTTGCTGAGAGGTATGTTGAGTATTTTGCAGATCTCGCTTTTTGTCACAAAGTTTTGAAAATTGAAAAAAGAAAAAAAAAATGTTCTTTCTTCATTTTCAAAAACAAATGAGAGCTGTAAAATACTCACCATGCCTCTCAGCAAATAGCTTGGGGTGTCTACTTTCCAAAATAAGGTCATTTGGGGGGGTTTTGTGCTATTTTGGCATTTTATGGCCTTCAAAACTGTGATAGGTAGTGAGGAGTGAAATCAAAAATTTACGCCCTTAGAAATCCTGAAGGCGGTGCTTGGTTTTTGGGGCCCCGTACGCGGCTAGGCTCCCAAAAAGTCCCACACATGTGGTATCCCCGTACTCAGTAGAAGCAGAAAAATGTATTTTGGGGTGCAATTCCGCATATAACCATGGCATGTTTGAGCAATATATCATTTAGTGACAACTTTTTGTAAATTTTATTTTATTTTTTTCATTATTCAATCATTTGGGACAAACAAAAAAAATATTCAATGGGCTCAACATGCCTCTCAGCAAATAGTTTGGGGTGTCTACTTTCCTAAATGGGGTCATTTGGGGGGGGTTTTGTGCCATCTTGGCATTTTATGGCCTTCAAAACTGTGATAGGTAGTGATAGGTAGTGAGGAGTGAAATCAAAAATGTATGCCCTTAGAAATCTTGAAGGCGGTGCTTGGTTTTCGGGGTCCCGTACGCGGCTAGGCTCCAAAAAAGTCCCACACATGTGGTATCCCCGTACTCAGGAGAAGCAGCAGAATGTATTTTGGGGTGTAATTTCACATATGCCCATGGCATGTGTGAGCAATATATCATTTAGTGACAACTTTGTGCAAAAAAAGTTTGTCATATTCCCGCACCTTGTGTCAAAATATAAAATATTCCATGGACTCAACATGCCTCTCAGTAAATAGCTTTGGGTGTCTACTTTCCAAAATAGGGTCATTTGGGGGGAGTTTGTGCTATTTTGGCATTTTATGGCCTTCAAAACTGTGATAGGTAGTGAGGAGTGAAATCAAAAATTTGCGCCCTTAGAAATCCTGAAGGCGGTGCTTGGTTTTCAGGGGCCCGTACGCGGCTAGGCTCCTAAAAAGTCCCACACATGTGGTATCCCCGTACTCAGGAGAAGCTGCAAAATTTATTTTGGGGTGCAATTCCACATATAACCATGTCATGTGTGAGCAATATATCATTTAGTGACAACTTTTTGTAATTTTTTTTTTTTTTTAGTCATTATTCAATCACTTGGGACAAAAAAAAAAATATTCAATGGGCTCAACATGCCTCTCAGCAATTTCCTTGGGGTGTCTACTTTCCAAAATGGGGTCATTTGGGGGGGTTTTGTACTGCTCTGCCATTTTAGCACCTCAAGAAATGAGATAGGCAGTCATAAATTTAAAGCTGTGTAAATTCCAGAAAATGTACCCTAGTTTGTAGACGCTATAACTTTTGCGCAAACCAATAAATATATGCTTATTGACTTTTTTTTTTTACTAAAGACATGTGGCTGAATACATTTTGGCCTAAATGTATGACTAAAATTGATTTTATTCGATTTGTCTTATAACAAAAAGTAGAAAATATCATTTTTTTTAAAAAAAAATCAGTCTTTTTCTGTTTATATCGCAAAAAAAAAAAAAATCGCAGAGGCAATCAAATACCATTAAAAGAAAGCTCTATTTGTGGGAAGAAAAGGACGCAAATTTCGTTTGGGTACAACATTGCATGTCCGCACAATTTCCAGTTAAAGCAGCGCAGTGCCAAATTCTGAAAACACCTCTGATCCTTTAGCTACAAAAAGGTCCGGGGCATAAGTGGTTAAACCCAAAAGCAAACATAATATTACAGCTTACCGATTATTAGGTTAAAAATAACATGCTCTTTTCCAGATGTATCAGTTTACAGGGATGAGACAAACCATTTAAAGCAGTGTTCCATCCATTTAAAAGTCAGTGCTACAAAAAGTGTAGCTGCTAACTTTTAATAATCAGACACTCACCTGTCCCACGGTCCAGCGATGCGCGTGCAGGAAGCCTCGCTCCTCTCACCCTCCTCTCCGCGCCGCCAGCATTCTAATTGTGGGCACCCCGCTGTGGCTTCACAGGCAGATGTGCACTGCGCGAGCCACGCTGCACGCTGTGAATGGTCGGGCAATCTTCTGGGACCTGTGACAGGTCCCAGAAGATTGCAGGCAGGGAGGGGGGAGAGGTGATCTTCCTTCCGGCGCCGCAGCACCAGGGCAGGAAGTGGGAGTTGGGTGCCTGTAAAAACAGGGTACCCACCCCCCCCAAAAAAAGACATGCCAAATGTGGCATGTCAGGGGGTCACCAGCACTTAAAGCGGAAATTCCATTTTCGGGTGGAACTCCACTTTAAAGTGGTTGTAAAGTTAGAATATTTTTTTATTTTAATGCATTTTATGTATTAAGATAAAAAAAAACTTCTGTGTGCAGCAGCCCCCCTCATCCTTACCTGAGCAACATTTAGATTGTTGTAGGACTGTCTCGGCTGCCTGGGACTTCCCTCCTCATTGACTGAGACAGCATTGCGGCACCATTGGCACTTGCTGCTGTCAATCAAAGTCAGTCATCCAATGAGGAGCAAAAGGGGGTGGGGCCAGGCTGTGGCTCTGTGTCTAAATGGACACAGGGAGCTGTGGCTCGGCTCGGGTGTTCCCCATAGCCAGCTGCATGCTGTGGGGGCACTCAACAGGAGGGAGGGCCAGGAGCACCGAAGAGGGACCCGAGAAGAGGAGGATCTGGGCTTCTCTTTGCAAAACCAACTGCTCAGAGGAGTTAAGTATAACATCTTTTTTATTTTTAACGAGAAAAAAAACAAGACTTTAGTATCTGTGACAAACCCTCTGTTCTCAAACAGATCTAGGTCCGCCGTCAATGCTTCCTCTGTTCAGATCCAGCACCATCCAAGATTCTTTAGCCCCCACAATATACACACAATATATACAATGTATACAGCATTGAATCTGCCTAGCACAGATCAGACTGGGGATCTCATTCAGCCTGTGCCCCTATTAGAGACACAGGGTGATTTACACATAAGAGGCGTCGGGGAAGATGGACAAGGAGCCTCCAGAACTCTCCAGGGCAAGCTGAGTTCCCCAAACCCCAGACCCAAAGTCACTCCTGTCACAGTATCACTTTAACACTGGCAGGGGTGCTTACAATGATCAGCTTGTATTTATTCCTGTAAAACCTTTAGCCTAAAAGGAAAAAAACAACTTTGCTGTAACTGATTATAAAGTGTGAGCTGGAGTTTGTCTTCGATTTGTTAGTGTATTTAAATCTGCTAGTACATTTAACACTATCCTCTACCCCAAACTGGCAATGTTGCTGTCTGCTGTGTCCCCTATGCATTCCTATTCATCCAGAGTGGGGACACTGTAATACATGAGGTGTGTTAATGGCCAGATCACCAGATGACAACACAGGAAAAATAAATTAAAAATGAAAGCAGCCATCACATCTAAGGATTGGCAAGGAGGCGGCATTTGTGTGGGTACTAGAAGGGGGAGATGATTTGTGCTGGGAGTGGAGATTTGGGGGGTTGTGTTAGAAGAGGGCTTTTTTTTGGGGGGGTGGATTTGTGCTAAGAGGGGGGATTAGGAAGACATTTGTGATTGAAAGAGGGATTTTTTTTTTTGGGGGGGGGGGAGGGTTTGGCTAGAAAAGGTGGTATATATGCAATATATTGCAATATATTACATTTTTGGTTTTGGGTTTAATAATGCTTTAAGTGCTGCTGAGATAACAGCATGCCTCCCAACCATCCCATACCTTGCGGGACTGTCCCAAGATTTAAAAAAAATCATGGTGTCTCACAGATCCTTTCTGTTTCCTGGATTCCAGTGCCGGAATGAATAACAGTGCTTGGCTCCATTAAATAACTTTAAAGCAGTAGCAATTGTGTGTTAGTACCAGGTACCCAGAGCACGTAATCTGCGGTGACAGCAGGGCAGGCTCAGGCAGCACAGCGGTGCACTGACAGGGCAGGAAGAGCCCAGAGAGGGGCGAGCTGTGACAGGGTGCGGGGATGCCCAGGCCGGGTGTGGACCGTACCACTACCCGGGTGACACCCAGAGCTGGCCGCCGGATTAACAGAGCAGAGAAGAAGAAAGGAAACACTCTCTCTCCTCCTGTACCCCAGGGGAGAGAGAGACAGTGAGCAGCACTGAATAGAGGAACTGCTGGAGTTAACTTTTTAAGTAAACCAGCAGGTGATTGGTTGCTAGGTAGTCCTAGCAACCAATCATTAGTTTGTTAATATGAAAAATTAACTCCAGCAGGGGGGGGGCTGTGTAACGTGCAGGGGTTCAGAGTTGTGGGAGGCTGTGTAATGTGCAGGGGTCCACAGCTGCGGGGGGGGGGGCTATGTAATGTAAAGGAGTCCAGAGGTGCCGGGGCGGGTGTAATGTAAAGGAATCCAGAGGTGGAGGGGGCTGTGTAATGTAAAAGGTCCAGAGCTGCGGGGGGCTGTGTAATGTAAAGGGGTCCAGAGGTGCAAGGGGCTGTGTAATGTAAAAAGGTCCAGAGCTGTGGGGGGCTGTGTAATGTAAAGGGGTCCAGAGTGCTGTGTAATGTAAAGGGGTCCAGAGGTGCGGGGTGCTGTGTAATATAAAGGGGTGCAGGGTGCTGTGTAATGTAAAGAGGTCCAGAGGTGCAGGGTGCTGTGTAATGTAAAGGGGTGCAGGGTGCTGTGTAATGTAAAGAGGTCCAGAGGTGCAGGGTGCTGTGTAATGTAAAGGGGTGCAGGGTGCTGTGTAATGTAAAGAGGTCCAGAGGTGCAGGGTGCTGTGTAATGTAAAGGGGTGCAGGGTGCTATGTAATGTAAAGAGGTCCAGAGGTGCAGGGTGCTGTGTAATGTAAAGGGGTGCAGGGTGCTGTGTAATGTAAAGGGGTCCAGAGGTGCAGGGGGCTGTGTAATGTAAAGGGGTGCAGGGTGCTGTGTAATGTAAAGGGGTCCAGAGGTGCAGGGGACTGTGTAATGTAAAGGGGTGCAGGGTGCTGTGTAATGTAAAGGGGTCCAGAGGTGCAGGGTGCTGTGTAATGTAAAGGGGTCCAGAGTTGCGGGGTGCTGTGTAATGTAAAGGGGTCCAGAGGTGCAGGGGGCTGCGTAATGTTAAAGGGTCCAGAGGTACAGAGGGCTGTGTAATGTGAAGGGGTCCAGAGGTGCAGCGGGCTGTGTAATGTAAAGGGGTCCAGAGGTGCAGGGTGCTGTGTAATGTAAAAAGGTCCAGAGCTGCGGGGGCTGTGTAATGTAAAGGAGTCCAGAGCGGCGGGGGGGTGGGTAATGTAAAGGGGTCCAGTTGTGGAGAGGGGGTACACAGTAGTGACAAAGAGATATTGGGGGATGCAGAGGTATGCAGGGGGCACAGTGGGCATACCTCCGAACCCGCATGGATTCTGCGGGTTTCTGTTTTCCCGCATAGAACACCCCCCCTCCCGACCGCGACGAACCCCCCCGACACGTCACGTCATACTTCCGCGACCCCCCCCCCCCCGCTTAACCACTTGTCCCCCGCCCACTGTCAATTGACAGCGGGCGGAGGACACTCTCGTTCTGGGAGGACGTCATATGACGTCCTCCCTTTAAAACGAGCTAGGAGGCGCGCGCGCCCGCCGCGTTCACAAGGCCCCGATGCGCGTGTCCCGCGATTGCCCGGGAAACGAGCAGGAAAGTGGATCTCTGTGTGTAAACACAGAGATCCACGTCCTGTGAGGGAGAGGGGACCGATGCTGTGTCCCTTGTACATAGGGACAACCATCGGTCACCTCCCCCAGTCAGTCCCCTCCCCCCACAGTAAGAACACATTGAGGGAACATATTTAACCCCTTCCCGCCCCCTAGTGGTTAACCCCTTCCCTGCCAATCACATTTATACAGTAATCAATGCATTTTTATAGCAGGGATCGCTGTATAAATGTGAATGGTCCCAAAAATGTGTCAAAAGTGTCCGATGTGTCCGCCGCAATATCGCAGTCACAATAAAAATCGCAGATCGCCGCCATTACTAATAAAAAATAAAAAAAATGCTATAAATCTATCCCTTATTTTGTAGACGCTATAACTTTTGCGCAAACCAATCAATACGCGCTTATTGGGATTTTTTTTTTTTACCAAAAATATGTAGAAGAATACGTATCGGCCTAAACTGGGAAAAATTTTATTTTTAAAAAAAAAAAAATGGGTATTTATTATAGCAAAAAGTAAAAAATAGTGTTTTTTTTCCAAACTGGACGCTCTTCTTTTGTTTATAGTGCAAAAAATAAAAACCGCAGAGGTGATCAAATACCACCAAAAGAAAGCTGTATTTGTGGGAAAAAAAGGACGCAAATTTCGTTTGGGAGCCACGTCGCACGACCGCGCAATTGTCATTCAAAGTGTGACAGCGCTGAAAGCTGAAAAATGGCTTGGGCAGGAAGGGGGTTTTCGTGCACAGTAGGGAAGTGGTTAATAACAACTCCACCACCGTCCCTACAAAAAAAACTAAATGTCCCGTGTCATCCCCCCCCCCCCGCTCAACAACTTTGATGAGAGGGGGAAAATTATTTGAATTAAAGTCCCGCAGTGGACAATGGGAAAGTTGGGAGGTATGACAGTGGGGTGTTTTTACATTTTAACGTTGGGGGGGTGCCATATATAGGATCCGCCCTGAGTGCCAAATGTTCTAGCTACGTCCCTGAATATGGGTACAGTGTTGTTGCATGACCGCGCAATTGCCAGTCAAAGTGCGACAGCACTGAAAGCTGAATAGTGGCCTGGGCAGGAAGGGGGTGAAAGTACCCTGTATTGAAGTCGCTAAATAAATTATAAAAATATAACAATATCGGCGTCGGGGATATCATGACATTATTCGTTGTATTTAAAATACAAAAGGGATTTTGACAGCAGTTAGGATTGCTGGTCTTCAGCAAAATGGCCGTAACCCTAGTACAGAGCACGTATTCACTATGCTCGTTTCCTACAAGGGGGAGGGGGTGTGCTCTCGCGATGCAGAGGTGTGGTCACATGATTGTGCCAGCGCTCACTTCCTATAGGAGGCGGAGGGTGTGTGTTCCCGTGACTCCGAAGTGTGGTCACATGACTGTTTCTCTTCTCAGTTTAGTATCTGCGGAGGGACGGCGGTGTTCTGGTGATCTTGTGAGATTGGTGGTGACTTCATCATGGCGTACTCCGGGCTGCTCGTCCCTATCATCGTCATGACCGTCTTCTGGGGCTTTGTGGGCGCTGTGGTGCCATGGTTCATTCCTAAGGGACCCAACAGAGGGTGCGTTCAGCTTCTTTTCTTTATTGTGTTATGTTTAATGAGCTGGATAAGTGCCTTCTAGTGATAGCAATACTTGGACATACGAGGTGATAGCTATATTCTGTGCCTAGGGGGGAGCGAGTTTCCTCACTGTATTATGTGGGGGAATAAATGGGAGAATGTGGTCCTAGAAGACTGAGACTGGTCAGAGGAGCTCAGTGACCATTACTATACAGGAAGACCCTGACCCCCCCCCCCCCCCCCCACCATGGATAGTCACAATTCTCAATACAGTAAAACCTTGGTTTGAGAGTACCTTGGTTTGAGAGCTTTTTGCAAGACAAGCAAAATTTGTTTTAATAAATTTTACCTTTTGATATACAAACGATGTCTTGATATAAAAGTAGCGTCATGTCGCACCTGAGTATAAAAAAGGAGAGGAGCCTCCAAGTGTAGCAATATGGTTACATTTTATGAAGGTACAACATTTAGCAACTTATTGCTACACTTAGAGGCGCCTCTCTTCTCTTTTATACCCTGTAAAAAAAAAAAAAAAAAAAAATGCTTTGACATACATGTGCTTTGGATTACAAGCATGTTTCTGGAACGAATTATGCTCGCAAACCAAGTTTTTACTGTATTCACAATACTCAATCGTGCCTTGGCAGGTACCAAGTGTTGTGTTTCTCAGTCCAGGCGCCCATTACTCTCCAGACACTCCATTCTACAATGTAAAAACAAATCTAATAGTTTTCCATAATGCGGCAACATCCACACACGCAAGGCACTTTGGTAGATTTACTAAAACTGGAGCACTCAGAATCTGGTGCAGCTGTGCATGGTAGCCAATCCGCTTCTACTTTCAGCTTGTTCAATTAGGATTTTGCAATAAAACCTGGAAGCTGATTGTGTGTGGGTTTTTTTTTTTTTTTTTTTATGCACAGCTGCACCAGATGTTACACTCCAGTTTTGGAGATTTTATTCTTCCAAAGCCAATATACCTTTTGCATACTGATACTGACTAGTATTCTGATGTTTCTATTCTCCCTCACTCAGCTAATGTGATTCCAGTGCTAATGGAGAGGGGCAAATGACATCCTCATAATCAGCCAATGATGTCATTGTTTGTTAGGACACCAGCAGCTAGAAGATCCTAATGATGTACAATGTAAACCATTGGCTTTGTGTGAGGGTGCTTTCACACCTAAGCGTTTAGCGTCGCTTTACTGTAATTTTTGCAGAGGTTTTTGGTCGTTTGCAGGCGGTTTCAACCCTTTTTCGACTGCTGGCGGGGGTTAAAAGTGCCCCGCTATGTGCCGCTGCACATTCATTTCAATGGGCAGGAGCGGTGTGCAAACTGCTTCTTTACCACTCCAAAGATGCTGCTTGCAGGAGTTTTTTTTATTTTTTTTAACGTCTTGCCAGCGCATCGCCTCAGTGTGAAAGCACTCAGGCTTTCACACTGAGACTGCAGGGGAGGCATTTTTCAGGTGCTATTTTTAGCCCAAAAGCACCTGGAAAAAACGCCCCGGTGTGAAAGGGGTCTAACCAAGAGGCAGGATTCATCCAACTGCTGGTTTGTATACAATTTTTGGGCAATTTGCCAAAGCAGCCCTGAAGGCAACCTGATTGAAAAAGGCCGGCCCAGTGTATTGTAGTATGGGGAAGCAGCTGACCTCTTCCTAGAATGCAGTGCTCGGATGGAAGCAGCCAGTTGCCAGGCCTGAATACCATCCCATAATGAAGAGTGGAGTGGGGAGAGCAGCATAGGGAAGGTGAAGTGTGTGCGTGATTGGTGGAACAGGGGATGGGTGAGAGGAGTGCAGGGAAAGTGGCGCGGGGAGAGAAGCGTATGGATGTCACTTTGACCTGGACAGTTGTGGAGTATGTTGGTCCTTTATAATGCAGGAAAAATGACAGCAAAAATGTCCATAGATGGGCAAATGCCTAATGAAAATCAGTCAACAGTGAGACTGGTGCCTGTTGTAAAATGTGGCACTGTGATCTTGTCCCCATGTCTGATGTGGGGGGGACATGAGTGGATAATTACTGTATGACCTTCAAAGTAAAGGCATAATGTGCTAGTATGCATCGCATACTATGTGAAATTGGCCTACAAACGAAGCCCTCGTTACCGCTGGAGGGCAGCATCCATCTTCGCCCGTCTTCCTTCCTGGTCCATGGACTCCGGCTGTGTGACTGGCCGGAGCCACGTAATGCCACCCCCGCATGTGCTGCCAGTCACGGTACAGGGCTCTGGAGAAATGGCACAGGTAGCTAGTCCTTGAGCGCATGCGCCAGTGATGTCATCAGCTGCATATGCAGTAAATATCTCCTAAACTGTGCACATTTAGGCCCCTTTCACACGGGACGGATCCGTGAAGCTCAGCGGGGTTCGCTCCGCTGATCCCCAATGAGCCGGCGGATGACAGGGTGGTCCCCGCACACTGTGCAGGGACCGCCCTGTCAGATCTCCGCTCTCCCCTATGGGGGGATTGGATAAACACGGACCATCTGTCCGTGTTCATCCGATCCGCTCTGCAGACGGATAGAAAAATAGGGGTTTCCTCCTTCTGCAGAATCGGGTGATTGCGGACTCGGAGGAGATCGGGTGTCTGCGGATGTTCATCCGCTGACACCCGCGATCTCATAAGGACCAATGTATGTCCCTTTTTCACGGTCCGCTAGTGTGAAAGGGGCCTCAGGAGATCTTTACAGTACCTATAGGTAGGCCTATAATATGCCTATAGGTACAATCGATGGAAGTTTACTTCCTCTTTAAGGAAACTGCACAATCGGATTGTAATGTGTGTATGTCTAGATGAACTGATGTGTGAAAGCCATTTTTAATGGTATGTAAAGGCTTTGTATGTGGTACAAAGCCATGCCCAGTTTGTAGATCCATGTACTTTAAGGCAAATGATCCCCCCAGAAGTGAGTGGAGGTTTGAACCTCATGGACTCCTGAAGGTCAAAAAACTACCTAAAGAGATGATAATATCTGAAGTAACTTCTGCTTTTCTGTGCCTTGTGCTGGTCATATTGTGGAAAGTTCTATATGATGACATTGTACAAAGAATACTTTTTTCCTTTCTGAAACTGGCCGGATGCACCAGTCTTGACTTCCTTTTCCCCATAACTTTTTTTGCAGTGGAAACATTTTTTTTTCAGGTGCTACACTGTGTAAACTATAAAGTACATTTTTATTTCATAGAAAATAAAACCCAAGCATATTACACAATTTAACCCAACTATAACCCCCCCCCCCCCTGTCTTATATTTTCTACGGAATAAATTTTATTTTACAGTTTACACAATGTGGCACCTGAAAAATCCATTCTTTATGAAAAAAATCTTTCTAGTTAACCACTTGACCACTGGGCACTTAAACCCCCTTAATAACCAGACCAATTTTCAGCTTTCGGTGCTCTCACATTTTGAATGACAATTACTCAGTCATACAACACTGTACCCATATGAAATTTTTGTCCTTTTTTTCACACAAATAGAGCTTTCTTTTGGTGGTATTTAATCACTGTTGGGTTTTTTATTTTTTGCGCTATAAGAGAAAAAAGACTGAAAATTTTGTAAAAAAATGATTTTTTTTTCGTTTGTTATAAAATTTTGCAAATTACTATTTTTTCTTCATAAATTTTGGCCAAAATTTATACTGCTACATATCTTTGGTAAAAATAAGTACAAATTGGTGGATATTATTTGGTCTTTGTGAAAGTTATAGAGTCCACAAGCTATGGTGCCAATATCTGAAAATTGATCACACCTGAAGTACTGACGGCCTATCTCAATTCTTGAGACCCTAACATGCCAGAAAAGTACAAATACCCCCCAAATGACCCCTTTTTGGAAAGAAGACATTCCAAGGTATTCAGAAAGAGGCATTGTGAGTTTTTTGAAGTTGTCATTTTTTCCCACAATTCTTTGCAAAATCAAGATTTTTTTTTTCTCTTTTTTTTTTCACAAAATTGTCATATTAGCAGGTTATTTCTCACACACAGCATATGCATTCCACAAATTACACCCCAAAACACATTCTGCTATTACTCCCGAGTATGGCGATACCACATGTGTGAGACTTTTACACAGCGTGGCCACATACAGAGGCCCAACATGCAGGGAGCACCTTCAGGCGTTCTGGAGCACCCAGGCCAATTCTGACATTTCTCTCCTACATGTAAAAATCATCATTTGTTTGCTAGAAAATTACATAGAACCCCAAAACATTATATATGTTTTTTTAGCAAAGACCTTAGAGAATATAATGGTGGTTGTTGCAACTTTTTATCTCGCACGATATTTGCGCAGCAATTTTTTTAACGCGTTTTTTACGGAAAAAAAATGTTTTGTGCTTAAAAAAAACAAAAAAAACCAGTAAAGTTAGCCCAATGTTTTTGCATAATGTGAAAGATGAAGTTACGCCGAGTAAATAGATACCCAACATGTCGCCCTTAAAAATTGCACACACTCGTGGAATGGCGCCAAACTTCGCTACTTAAAAAATCCCCATAGGCAACGCTTTAAATATTTTTACTGGTTACATGTTTTGAGTTACAGAGGAGGTCTAGGGCCAAAATGATTGCTCTCGCTCTAACGTTCGCACCAATACCTCACATGTGTGGTTTGAAAACCGTTTTCATATGTGGGCTGGACTTACGTATGCGTTCGCTTCTGTATGCGAGCTCACGGGGACAGGGGGCGCTTTAAAAAAAAAAAAATATTTTATTCTTCATTTTACTTTATTTATTTTAGTTTGACATGTTTTTCCGCCCTAAACATTTTTTTGATCACTTTTATACCTATTACAAGGAACGTAAACTTCCCTTGTAATAGGAATATGGCATGACAGGTCCTCTTTACAGTGAGATATGGGGGGGGGGGGGGGGTGTCAATAAGACCCCACATCTCACCTCTAGGCTGGGAAGCCTGAAAAAAAAAAACAACAATCCTGGCTTTGATCGTAGCGGTGAGTCGGTAGAAGCACCGGAGGGCGGCGGGGGGGGGGGACATCCCCTCTCGCCTCCCGTAAGAATGATCAAGCGGCGGAACAGCCGCTATGATTGTTCTTATGGTGTAGGGAATCGCCGGCTGAAAAAGCTAATATCTGAATGATGCCTGTAGCTGCTCCCATCATTCAGATATCCCCGCACAAAGTCAAGGACGTCATATGACGGCCGGAGGGCGGGAAGTGGTTATTGCGGAGGGTATTGCGGAGGGTATTGCGGAGGGTATTGCGGAGGGTATTGCGGAGGGTATTGCGGAGGGTATTGCGGCGGGTATTGGCAGGGTATAGCACAGGGATGGCTGAGCAGGGATGGATGGATGGATCTGTGACTGCAATTGTCACAGATCCAGCCCACAGTGCTGCTGCTGCCATCCGCTCCCTCCCCCTCCCCTCTCACACTGTACCGATCGGTACAGAGAGGGGAGGGAGGAACCGGCGTCATCAAATGACGCCGGTCTGTTTACAAGTGATTGCTCCGTCATTTGACAGAGCGATCACGTGGTAAACGGCCGCTATCAGCGGCGATTTACCGCGATTCGTGATCCGCCGGGTCCTCTGGACCCGGCGGTCACGGAGTTTCCCGTGTGCGCGCCCCAGGGGGCGTGCGGGAGCCCGATTCTGGGAGGACGTTATATAACGTCCTCCCAGAGTTAAGCAACCACCTTGTCGACGTTATTTGTCGGCAGGTGGTTGTTAAGTGGTTAACTTGCGGATTGGTGCTGCCTTGTTATCCATCTATCCTACCTATCTAGCTATATATCTATGCAGTGCTTTTATCTGTGGACAGTAGTGCTGTCATATATGGGTGTGAGAAATGCCCATGGAAGAGTTTTGCACCATGTTCTGAGCTCCTTTTTATTTGTTTAGCGTATACACATGACTAGATATGTCAGGTGATATCTGTCCTTTGTTTGCTGTCCCCCTCCTGTGTTTACTGTCATCAAACTGAGGTCTTATTCTAGCTTACATCACCTTAAAGGATATCTAAGAACAAGCATTTAAAGTGATTGGATTGTTTTACAAGGTGATCATTTCCAATCAGTTTAAAATCGAAATGAAAAGCAAAAAAAATTTTGTATGGGGGGGGGGGGATTATAAATACAATTTTTTTTATTAATCATCACATTCCCTCTTTTCTCAGCTTCATAAGACCTGGGGGCGGAGAAGCGGCAGTGCACCGAGCTTCTCAGTCAATGGCTGTGTAGCAGGGGTGTGTCAGGACAAGTCTAATCATTCGAGGAGAGTACACTGAGTTCCCAGCATAGCTAGAGAACTGAACCACGGTGTGCTCTCCTGCTTAGTGGTCAGTTTTTAATAGGTAAGCAAGGGGACTAACAAACGCCAGAAATTTCACAAGGAAGCATACAAAGAGAACAGGATATTTTCCCATAGAAGTACACGGTACAGCAGGTACATATCAGGAATATGAAGTGTTGGGGTAGCAAACACTTTAAAACAGCTTGCCTGTTCTTCCTCATAGTGGGAGTATTCATTTTTCTTTTGTCAGGCTAATAACAGCTGCAGCAGATACATCAGCAAGTACAGAAAATACCTGCTGACCTTGTTTCTGTGCGCTATACTGAAAGCACAATGTTCTCTTCTCTCTATGAACTATTATTTTCATCCCTTTTCACCCATGTAATAAAGACATGTTTGAAGTCCAGCCTTAGTGACAACTGTAGCCCCCTCCATGGAACAGTGGCGTAAGATAATATAGGTAGTTGCCTTAAGCAGGCCATACATTATGCAATTTTCTTTACTGCAGCCACGGGTGGCAGGTAAGAAAATTACTTGATTTCCCCCATCAACACAGTCAGTGTTGATGCAGAAATTTGTATTCTGACGGCAGGTTTCCCAGCTGTCATAATACAATGATCACTGGTTGAACAAAAAACCCCAACAGACTAGTTGTACTGAAGTTGATCAATTTGGACGGGACAAATTTCAATCCTTCTATGGCCAGCTTTACTGCCTCTTGCTTTAATACAGAGATAATTACCTGGAACAAGCATGCAGAACAGTAAAGTTAGAGTAAAGTTGGAACTCCTTATCTGCATATGTGATTCTAGTCCATAATTGAAATACCAAAGCTACTGCATTTTTCAAAAGAGATCAGCAATGGCATCCTCCATTCTTCCTCAGTACAGATTTCTACCCAAAGGGATTATATAGCGGCTTTCTTATGATCTATATTTATTTTCATGTTTTCAAGTAACTATGAAATAATATGGTCTTTGGTTTAACCAACAGGTGGTGTTTCGGGCTGGTTAGTCTTTTGAGAAATGATTTTTGTTTTATAGTATTAGTAAGCTGCATTTTATATGTACATTGAATTGGCCACATCCATGACTCATCCCTTATTGCATGGCTCAGTATGATGTTTAAATGGAGAAAGACAAGCAGGTAGCAATTGTACTGTCTTTTTAGTTATTCTTTAGTGCTGTAGAAATCCTTTATCAGGTTTTGTATTTCTAAAACAATTTTGTATGTGCATATGTATAGATATAGATATAGATTCTATATCACCCCTCGTTTTAGTGAAATTATTCCCATAAGATATTAAAGCCTGAAAGGCATAATGAGCTATGAAATACTTACCTTTAGAACGAGGCGTCTGGAACTTGCCTGGTCCACGCCGAGGGAGATGTCATCTTGCCTCGGCGTGTCTTCTGGGTATCGCCGCTCCAGCGCTGTGAGTGGCTGGAGCGGTTATGTCGTCACTCCCGCACGTCGGCAAGGTCCGGCGGCTGCTGGGCTTTAGCCGAGAATCCCCGCTGCGCATGCGCCGCTGCAGTCAGCGGCTCATTGTGAGGGGAATATCTCCTAAACCGTACAGGTTTAGGAGAGAGTGTTTTTTTTTTTTTTTTTTTTTTTTTAACCTACAGGTAAGCCTTATAGGCTTACCTGTAGGTAAAAGTTCAAAATTAGGGTATACAACCGCTTTAAATGTGCGTTTTTAACGTTTCATGTAGAATATTTACTTGTAAACACCTCCCTTGTGTAGACATCCAAGAGTTTGAGGCTGCTGTTTTGGATGTGATGTTGGCACCTCCAGCAGATTCAGAGGTGGCATTCTTCATTACTTCCCCTTCCCACCTCCCCCAGCAGTTGCATAAAATGTTTTAGGTAGGTGAGGGCTTGGAAGAACTGGGTTTGCACAGATGGTAATTAGACCCTTCCAGAAGAGGACTATGATGTACAATTAAGGAGGGGGCTTTGCTAGGGAATTGACTAAACTTCCTATCGCGTTCATAGTCTCATCTAAAATGGAATGTATGAGTGGGTAAAACGCTGCAAGTAAGGCCTCATTCACATGCATATTAATCCATGCCCTGAACGAGGGCTGTGTTTACCCGCTCAGGTATACATAGGCAGTCCCATTGCTGGCAATTGGGATACAGCGCACATGGACACAGCCCCTGCTCCTTATGACATCTGTGCCAGTGCACAGTCCCAAACTCGCCCATGATACGTTCAGGGTCCTGCCCTCACATCCACATGGCTGTCTCATTGGGAGCAGTGGCTGCATCCCAGTTGACAGAAGTGGGACTGTGGGTGGTGGAGGAAACATCTGTGGAGGTAAACACAGTCCTCACATAGGGCATGGATTTATATGCCCCATGTGAACGAGGCCTAATGCCGCGTACACACGATCATTATTCACGGCGGTTAAAAAACCGCCGTGAATAATGTCATTAAAAACGAGGGAACAGCTTGTTCCCCACACACGGTCGTTTTTCACGTCGTTTTTTCTCTTGTCGAGAAAAAGGACCGTCTGTGGGCTCCGCGGCAGTGTTTCCCTATGGGAAACACTGCCACGGAAAACATGTCGAAAAAAATGACGAGAAAAATTAGAACATGTTCCAATTTTTCTCGTCGTTTTTTTAATGCCGTTTTTCTCGTCGAATGGCAAAGATTTCGTTTTTCTCGACGAGAAAAACGGCCGTGTGTACGCGGCATTAGCATGTAAAATACTTGATGATTCTCTTATTTTACCTTCAGTATTGCAAACAGCAACTCTTAAGGCGTTTGAGGTTTACCTTTTTTGTTTCTTAAATAGCAAACCTGTCAAACTTGCCTGTTCTGTGTTGAGGGAGAAGCTATACATTACAGGCTCACGTAATTTTATATATTTCTTTTGCTATTTTTTTTATTTGCTTGGTGCAAATAACAATGGACAGTAACCAGTGACATTATCTAGGTAAAGGGAATTTTTCTTTGGAAGGTTGCCAATTCACAGATGACAAGGTTCCATTTTTCACTTTGATCTCTAGAAAGAAGCTGGCAGTCAGCCAGAGAGGCAGAGTACCACATAGATCCATACATTATATCGAGGCACTTCAGCTGGAATTGTATCAGATTATTTTTCATATGTGTGCTTTTATTCTGTTTCGGTTCTCCTGTTAATGTGCCTCTAGACATGGTAGGACAGTCAACTGTATAGGGGCAGTCAGACTCCTTGAAGCACCAGTGCTCTGCGATCACCCCATATACAGGAACTTACAACTTCGCTCAATATATGGGTGGCCATTTGAGGCTGAGATTGGAGGAGAGCGGTAAGAGGTTTGTCTGGTGCAGGAAAGATGAAATTGTCTCCAGATTGGCTGATAATTCCATGAGTGTAATTAAAAGCTGAACTGCTGGAATGTGAAGAGAACGACCCCTGCAGTGGGGTCCCCCCACGCTGCAAGGTTTTAATGCAATTTTAGGGTAAGGGTACTGGGGGAAAAAGCGCTTTTACTTGACTTATGCCTTGCTCCCCCAGCAGTCATCCTCACTTACAATGCAGGACTGCTAATCACTGAAAAGAATAGGTTCTGGGGGCACTGGTTGCATAGAGAGAAGGAAGATTGTGGGAGTGAGGGATAAGGTAAAACCTTAATTCTAAAAAAGTTGTGATGCTTTGTAAAATCTGCATAAAAGCGTAATGCAGATCTCGTAAACCCATATTTTATTCACAACAGAAATTAGAAAATGTATCCTGTTTAAATGAGAAAACTTACCATTTAAAAAAATTAAGGTGATTTTGTAATTGATGGCCCTGTCCAAACTTTGAGACGTGTTGCTGCCATGTTTACAACATGGTGTAGCATCCCCTCTTCTTTTACCAAGACTCTGTAAATGTCTGAGAACTGAGGAGACCGTTTGCTTTAGTTTTGGGAACGGAATGGTGTCCTATTCTTGCCTGATGGGATTATATCTGCTCAACATTCCTGGGTTGTTTATCGTATTCATATGCTGCTCTAAACTTGGATAATCTTTTAGCATTAATGGTGCTTTTCCAGATGTGCAAGCTGCCCATTCCATACACACTAATGCACATCCATACCACAGAGATGCAGGCTTTTGAATTGAGCGTGATAACAATGCGGAAGGTCCCTTTTCCTCTTTAGAAACATGGCACTCGTGGTTGCCAGAAATGTCCAATTTTGATTAGTCTAACCAGGAATTTGTTTTCCACTTTGCAGAAGACCATTTTAAATGAGCTTTAGCCCAGAGAACATAGAGGCATTTCTGGATGATGTTCAGATATGACTTCTTTGCATGATAGAGATTTAACTTATATATTTTTTTTTTTTAACAGCACAGTAAACGGTGTTCAGACAGTGACTTTTTGAAGTATTCTGGAGCTCATGCATTGATGTCCATCACAGAATCATGTCTGGTTTTTAGTACAGTGCCATTTAAGTGCCCAAAGATCACCGCCATCCAATATTACACTTCGGCCTTGTCCCGTGTGCACAGAGATTTCTTCCGATTCTTAAAATCTTTTAGATTGATTTTTTTGCATTCTGTAATTACAAAGTCTTTTCTGTGTTTTAGATAGTAAAAACCAAAAAAGAGAAACAAATGGTACAGTAGCAAACCACCCACTATCGGGTGTGGTGCGAAGCAATCTATAACCAAAAGTGGGCCCTATGGACCCGAACATCATAGAAGAAATATTTTGAAATTATGTACTTTAGATGATGATATATTTAAAGTCTTTGTTATATGTTGAGTAACATTTATCTGAAATTGTTCAATTATTAGACACAGATTTTCACAGGTTGGTGAACCTCTGGCCACCTTTACTTCTCAGACACTGAAGCCTCGTACACACGGCCGAGATTCTCGTCGGAAAAAACATGTCGTTTTTTTCGACGAGATTCTTGGACAAGAAACTTGTCCCGGCCGAGTGTACACACGCTCGATTCAAAGAACCCGCGGTTCTTTGAATGGAGCGTACGCGGTGACATCATCGACTACGACGAGCATGCGCTCGTCACATTCGATGCCGTCGCCGCCATCTTGGTATACCCTACCTATGCCTAGGAAGCTACCGCGCATGCGTCAAATTCATTTCGAACATACGCGGGCTTCCGGAGGACAGGTAAGTGTACACACACTCGCTTTTCTCGTCGAGAAACATTGCCGACGAGAAAATAGAGAGCAGGATCTCTATTTTCTCGTCGAGATTCTTGTCGCTTTTCTTGACGAGAAACCATACACACGAACGAATTTCTCGGTAAAAAAATCTCTGCCAGCAAGGGTTTTTGCCGAGAAATTTGTTCGTATGTACGAGGCTTCACTCTCTAATGCCCTGTACACATGATCGGATTTCCGATGGAATAAAATCTGATGGATTTTTCCATCTGAAATCCGATGAAGCTGACTAACATCAGTCAAAAATCCGGCCGTGACGTAAAACACTCAGAAGAGCCGAGAAAAATGAAGTTCAATGCTTCTGAGCATTCGTGGGTTTTTTTCTCCGATGGAGTTCCCCACAGATGATCGGAATTTGCTATCATTTTTTTTTCCCATCTGTAAAATTTAAAACCTGTTCTATTTTTTTTTTATACCGATGGAAAAAAGACCGATGGGGCCCACACACGATCGGTTTGTCCGATGAAAATTTTTTTTTTCTCTTATCGTCCATGGACCGACACAGCTCTCATACTGATTACTAGGGATGTCCCGATACCGATACTAGTATCGGTATCGGTACCAGGATTTCCGATTTAGTAGGTACTTGTACTCGGGGAAAATGCTCCGATGCTTCAGCCGATACTTGGGCAGTCAGTGATGATCGGTGCGGCGGGGGGAGTTACAAGCACCGATCACCGCTGTATAGATTTCAATACAGCCGACAGCTTCTCCCGACCCCCCCCCCCCCCCCCTTCTTTTCAGCTGTTTTAGTGAAATCTATACAGCGGTGATCGGTGCTTGTAACTCCCCCCAAAGCCGCACCGATCACCGCTGACTGTCCCTGTATCCTCCTCCCAGTTCCCCCATCCATGCTGCTCTCCCCGTGCGCTCCGTGTCCCCCCCCCCCCTCCATGCTGCTGATGTCTTCCGTTATTCCGCTCTCCCCCGTGCGCTCCGTGTGTCCCCCTCCATGCTGCTGATGTCTTCCGTTATTCCGCTCTCCCCCGTGCGCTCCGTGTCCCCCCCTCCATGCTGCTGATGTCCTTCATCTTTCTGCTCTCCCCCCACCGCGCTCCGTGTCCCCCCCTCCTCGCTGCTGCTGTCCTCAGCTCTGTGCCACCCTCCATATCCTCCTCCACTTCCCTCTGTCAGGATGGAGAGTGGAGGTAGGAGCCGCTAAACCCGGCTCCTACCTTTTCCGAATGTACAGAGTCAGTGACTGACTCTGTCCATTCATATAACTGAAACATCCATCGTAACCTGTGTGTTTACGATGCTTCAGTTTATGAATGGAGAGGAGCTGTTGTTTCCTCTCCATTCATTTTCAGTGCAGCTGAGAAAGGGACTGGGGAATCTGTTTCCCTAATCCCTTTCTCTGTCTCAAAGGGGAGATGTCAGAGGTCTGTTAAGACCCCTGATATCTCACCGAAGCCCCCCAACAGGGCTAGAAATAAAAAAATAAATTGCAATAAATAATAAAAAAATAAATTGTAAAAAATAAATAAATACACTGAGATCATCCCCACCCACCCCAACAAAGCATTGTAAAAAAACATGGCAAAAAATAGTAAAAGAAGAAAATACTGACACATAAAAAAAAGTATCGGTATTCGGTATCGGCGAGTACTTGAAAAAAAGTATCGGTACTTGTACTCGGTCTTAAAGTGGTATCGGGACAACCCTACTGATTACCTGTGGGTATATGTCCCTGCTTGCAGGAGAAGACCTAGGCAGAATGTTGGATGTTAAAACATTCTAGAACAAGCCAGAGCTGAACAGCCCCGCCCAGGGGGGCGGTCCCTCCGGACATTACCCTCCCACCTGCAGCCAGCAGCCTCAGGTTTTTTTCTGCCTAGCAGAAGAAGACGTGGCTCTCTCAGGAGCCAGTCTCCTGGAAGATTTTTACTTTTAAAATTTTATTCCTTTGGGAATTTTTTTATTTTATTTTTGAGACCTTCAATCAACTGTTGGCTGGGCAACAGGTTGGGTACACTAGTATCCTCGTAGTCTTCCCTGTCCGACCATCGAGCATGCTGATCCTCGCCTTGTGTGCGTGAGACTCAGTTCACGACATACCCCATGGCTCCAGGGGTGGCCGGGTTGCTTTCATGCTCCCACGGTCCTCTCAAGATTAAACAGTACCTACTGTATCTTTCGCGGTTGACCGGGCCGACAGCTACGCAGTACGACTCTGTGATAGGTCTGTCTGAAACAAGCCAGTGGGTCCCTCTATTGGCACCAAGGGTGTTCTCCGAGGTGCTTGCGGGACGGGTAAGTAGTCTCTCCTGAAAAGGTGAGTACATGCTGGCTGTGTTTCTGTGTGTGGGGGGGGGTTCTCCCTGTCTCCCCCCTGTTATGCTGCTCTCTGCACCCTGCTGGTGCTGTGCTGTGTGGGGATGCCTGGGGGGGCTCGTTCTGCCCTGGGCTCCATGTCTGTTTTAATAGGCTGGAAAGTGTTCTGGAGGACTGTGTGGGGTTTTGCGTGCGCCATTGGCGCGGTATTTTAAATTTAAAAAGTGTGCCATCGGCGGCTCAAGCACAGTGATACAAGCGCCCGGCGGCCATTTTCTTGTAGCCGCGGCGCTTTTAGTTTCATTTTCCGCCTCTAGCGGCGCTGCTGAACGGCGCGAATTACCGCTCTCCTCACAGATTCTTCACTCTCCTCAGGCTTCGCCCGCGCTAGCAGCGCGGCTCATACAGCGGAACCGAGCAGTCCCTGAGGGTGGTGAGTCCTCCGGGTATCCCCTCCTCAGCCTCAGCACAGCCAGTGGGTGGACTGTACTATTCACTGTAATAGTGAATAGGGTCTCAGAGGGTGGCAATATGGAGTCTGGTTCACCTGCTTCTCCCCACTTCTAAGAGGCAACTGGCAGTGCTCCTGCGGTCCCTATGGACCAGTTGTCGGCAGCCCTGGAATCATTCCTTGTCAAGCTGGAAGTGGTGTGCGAACGCACGGGGGCTGTAAAGCGCCCCCTCCCCACACAATCTCCACATGGGGAGTGTTCTGACTTAGATATGGCCTAGCTACTGCTGCTGAGGACCCTAGTTCTGAGGATATTGATGTGTTTGGACAGGACCTCCCTTGTGAGGAAGACCCTGTCTTGAACCACCTACTGACAGGGTTCTTGTAAGTGAGCTCATTGATGCTGTGGGGGACACTCTCTCAAGCTGAATGTTGAGGCTGAGGGACCTCAGGTGGAAACTATGACCTTTTGGTTCTTCGAAAGCCGTGTCTTCAAAAAAGGTTTTTCCATATGTGCCTTTTTTTGATACATACATTGACCAAGTCTGGGATAAGCTGCAGAAGGCTTTGACGGTCCCGCGGCGCATAGCCTTAAGGTACCCCTTTTAAGGAGGACCTAGTTAAGAAGTGGGCTCATCCCCCAGTGGTCGACCCCCCGGTCGCCCGTTTGAATACGGCTACCATGCTCCCAATGGAAGGGACTCCTGCATTTAAGGATCCTGCTGACAGGAGGTCAGAAGTGGCGTGTAGAACTATGTTCACCTTATTGGGGGGCCGCCTTACGCCCTATAGTGGCGGCGACACTTGTGTCTCAGACACTCACAGGCTGGGCACGGATATTGCACCAGACAGTGCAGGAGCATAATCTCCCTCCTGAAACCATTGCCCTGGCTCACCAGCTTGCACAGGGTTTTGTCTTTGTGTGCAAGGCCACTGTGGATGCGACCCCCTTTAATAACGGGGGCCTCCATTTCTGCTGTGGTGATGCTTCGCCTTATCTGGCTGAAATGCTGGTTGGCCGATCTAGCTTCCAAAAAGCTCCTGGCTGACTTGCCCTTTTAAGGGCGGTAGACTGTTTGGGGCCGACCTGGATGACATTATTAAAAACGTCACAGCAGGTAAGAGCACATTCCTTCCCTAGTCTATTAAGGAAAAGGAGCCCTAACGCAGGCCGGGCCCTTCCTTTCCGGCTAAGAAGATTTTTTCGTCAGTCAGATTCCACGGGTAAGCCAATCCAGACTGGAAAAAGTGCGACTGGGGGACAGACGTTCCTGGGTGCGTAAGCCTACCAAGCAAGCTCCCAAGTCCACCACCGCATGAAGTCTTGCCCCTGCCCGACTCTGGGGTGGGGGGACGTCTTTGCAGGTTCTCGGTGCGGTGGACCTCCCGGATCTCCGACCGGTGGGTGTGCGAGGTGGTCACCTCGGGATACAGGATAGAGTTCCGCTCGTGGCCCCCAAGCAGGTTTTTTCCCTCGAACCTCCCTCTCCTTCCGGCCTGCCGGGCGGCCCTCTTGGGGGCCGTACAGGATTTGCTCGGGCGCGGAGTAATTGTGCCGGTTCCGTCACAAGAGAGGTTTCAGGGGTTTTACTCAAACCTGTTTGTTGTCCCGAAAAAGGACGGGGTTCGGCCAATCCTGGACCTCAAGGCCCTGAATGCCTATGTGAGGGTACAAAAATTCAGGATGGAATCCGTTCGCATGGTGATCGCGACACTCCACCAGGGGGATTTTTTGGCGTCCTTGGAAATCAAGGACGCTTACTTGCACATCCCAATCTGCGCAAGCCACCAGAGGTTTCTGCGCTTTGCCATAGGCGAAGTCCACTATCAGTTCGTGGCCCTTCCCTTCGGCCTAGGATCGGCACCACAGGTTTTCACCAAGGTGCTGTCCCCGGTTCTAGCTTTGCTGAGACAGCAAGGAATTATCGTGGGCTATCTAGACGATCTCCTTCTCAGAGCGGAAAATGGCTCGGAATTGGAGGAAAATGTGACGATGGTCAGTCAGACCCTCCGGGACTTCGGATGGGTTCTGAACACGCAGAAGTCGGCTCTAGTCCCGACTCAGCGCCTGGAGTATCTGGGTCTGCTCCTGGACACTTCGGCAGCGAGGGTGTTTCTACCCTCAGAGAAGTTACTGACACTTCAGTCGGCAGTGCGGGTTCTGACGTCCCGAAAATGGTCATCAATTCGCTTCTGCATGAGAGTCCTGGGACTAATGGTGGCCTCCTTCGAGGCGGTTCCGTATGCCCAAGCACACACTCGGGCCTTGCAGAAGAGAATTCTGTCGGTTTGGGACAAGTCCCCATTGTCATTGGATCTTAAGATCCAGGTGAGTCACTCTGTCAAGGTGTCCCTGACGTGGTGGCTGAGATCCCCGGCTCTTCGGGCCGGGAAGTCGTTCCTCCCCATCCACTGGACGGTGATCACAACCGACGCCAGCCTGATGGGCTGGGGTGGAGTGTGGGGAGTCCTGTCCGCTCAAGGGCTCTGGACTCCAGCCGAATCTCGTCTCCCAATTAATGTCCTGGAATTGAGGGGGGATAAAGCTGTGTCTCGCCACATGGTCGAAGAGGCTACAGGGCCGCTCGGTCAGAATCCAGTCAGACAACGCCACGGCCGTGGCGTATGTCAACCATCAGGGGGGCACTCGGAGCTCGGCTGCGGCATCCGAGGTCGCCCACATCCTAAGATGGGCGGAAAGAAGCGTGCCGGCGCTGTCGGCCGTTTTCATTCCGGGCGTAGAAAACTGGCTGGCAGGCAGACTATCTGAGCCGCCAGTCCCTGGACCAGGGGGAGTGGTCCTTGCATCCGGAAGTGTTTCAGCTCCTTTGTGGATGATGGGGCACTCCGGATGTGGACCTGATGGCGTCTCGACTCAATCGCAAGGTGTCGAGGTTTGTGGCCTGGTCCAGGGACCCCTGGGCGGATGCCTCGGACGCGTTGGTGGCCCCGTGGGGTCAGTATCGCCTGATGTATGTCTACCCTCCGCTGCAGTTGATTCCTCATCTGCTGCGCAGGGTAGCGGCCGAGGGCATTCCGGTAATCCTCATTGCTCCGGACTGGCCTCGGCGTCATTGGTAGGCCGACCTCGTAGGTCTCGTCGCGGACGTCCCTTGGCGCCTGCCCTTGAGGGAGGACCTTGTATCTCAAGGTCCTATCTTTCATCCTGCTTTACAGTCTTTGGCTTTAACGGCATGGCTATTGAGAGCCAGGTGCTGAAAGACCGAGGCCTGTCAGATTCGGTAATTTCAACCATGCTTAGGGCACGGAAGGCTTCTTCTAGGAAGATCTATCACCGTATCTGGAGAGCTTACATCGCTATGTGCGAGGAACTGGACTGGCGTCCACGGACGTACTGTTCCCAGAATCCTGAGGTTCTTACAGCGTGGTGTTGCTCAAAGGCTGGCTTTGAGCACTATTAAGGGTCAGATTTCGGCTTTGGCCGTTTTTTCTTTCAAAGACTCCTAGCTGGTCATTCCTTGGTTAGCACTTTTGTGCAGGGGGTACGCCATGTGGACCTGCCAAGCCCCCGCTCCCTCCTTGGGATCTGAACTTGGTGCTTTCGGTTCTTCAGGAATCTCCTTTTTGAGACTATAAGGGATATTCCTCTTTCAACTTTCTCAGAAGGTGGCTTTTTTTTTAGTGGCCATCACTTCTGTTAGACGGGTGTCTGAGTTGGCGGCTTTGTCATGCAAGTCGCCTTACCTGGTCCTCCATAAGGATAAGGCGGTATTGCGACCGTCTTTTCTTCCTAAGGTGGTTTCGGCTTTTCACCTTTTAACGAGGACATTGTCCTTCTGTCCTTGTGCCCTCATCCATCGCATCCTAGAGAGGTTGCGCTTCACAATTTAGATGTGGTGCGTGCCTTACGGGTATACCTGGCGGCTACTGCTCCTATTCGGAAGTCTGACTCGCTGTTTGTATCTGTCTCTGGTCCGAAACAGGGCCAAGCGGTGTTGTCTGCCACCATTTCAAGGTGGATCAGGCAGACTGTTATACAGGCCTATGCCATTAGGGGACGGGCGCCTCCCTTCCCGGTCACGGCGCATTCCACCAGGGCAATCGGTGCTTCCTGGGCTTTCCGGCATCAAGCGTCGGTTGCACAAGTGTGCAAGGCCGCGACCTGGTCGTCCGTTCATACCTTTTCAAAGTTCTACAAGGTTGATGTGGCTGCATCTTCGGATGCTTCCTTCGGCCGCAAAGTGTTGCAGGCCGCTGTCTAATGTTGCAACTCCTCCGTTGAGTTCTGCTGGTTTGGAGTGAAGTTTTGGTTGTTCCTTACTCTTTTGCTCCCACCCTTTTCTTATACTGCTTTGGGACGTCCCACGTGTAATCAGTATGAGAGCTGTGTCGGTCCATGGACGATAAGAGAAAATAGGATTTTTGTACTCACCGTAAAATCCGTTTCTCTGACGTCCATGGACCGACACAGCACCCACCCTTCCTTTTAAGTTTGTACTGCTTTGTTACGAACTGAGGCTGCTGGCTGCAGGTGGGAGGGTAATGTCCGGAGGGACTGCCCACCTGGGCGGGGCTGTTCAGCTCTGGCTTGTTCTAGAATGTTTTAACATCTAACATTCTGCCTAGGTTTTCTCCTGCAAGCAGGGACATATACCCACATGTAATCAGTATGAGAGCTGTGTCGGTCCATGGACGTCAAACGGATTTTACGGTGAGTACAAAAATCCTATTTGTTTCATCAGAAAAATCGATCGCGTGTACGTGGCATCAGATGCGCTTTTTTTTTTTTTTTTCTTTTTTTTTTTTTTTATACCCAATCGTGTGTGTTCCTCAGAATATCATGCCTTTGCCTGGTCAGATGTGATCCAATAAATACATCATGTTTAATTGTCAATCGAGAAAACATACAAAAAATCTATTAATCGATCAGTTAAATTTCAATATCATGATAAAACGCATTACTCAGATCTAATGCGATCATAGGAATTACAAAGTCACAAGCGCTAAATATCTACTCATAACAGATCTAAAGTGGAACCACAGAACTAAACCAATAAATGGAAAAAATTATAAAGTCCATAATATCAAAAAATGCATGTGAATGATGTATATAGATCCATCCTGGTGGGAACACATAAAGGTATCCGTGGTACATTTCACCCTGCATGATAAAGAAATATGTATGTCTAACATCACATGTATACAAAAATGATTAAAAATATATATCAAAATCAGAGTTCAATCCTTTAGGTTGGAGACCTAAAGGATTGAACTCTGATTTTGATATATTTTTTTTGTTTGTTTTTTTTAATTATTTTTGATTACATCCTATTATGAGATGACATCACTAAGGGAGGAGGTGGAATCCTTATGGGTAGAGCTCCAAAGGGATGAAGCTAAAGGGGGGGGGGGGGAATAATACTGGGAGTATGCTATAGGCATGAGGGAGGGGGGGGGCCTTCTATCACAATTTGGATTGGCAGCAAGGATGGGAAGTGTTATCACGATGGGGGATTTTAATTATCCAGACATAGACTGGGCGGAGGGAACCACGCATTCGTCTAAGGCTCGCCAGTTCCTGAATGTCTTGCAGGACAATTTCATGGGTCAGATGGTAGACGCACCAACTAGAAATAAGGCATTACTAGATCTGATTACCAACAATACAGACCTGATCACCGATGGGGAAATTTTAAGAAACCGCGATCACAGGTCAATTGGCTTCAGTAATAATCACACAAATAGGAAACACAAGGGAAATACAAAGACACTGAATTTCAAAGGAGCCAACTTCCCTAAACCACAAACCTTGCTAGAAGGCATCAATTTGGATGAAATCTTAGGAACAAGGAACACAGAGGAGAGATGGGTTCGCTTTAAGAGCATATTAAATGAGGGCATTAGCCAGTGCATCCCATTGGGTAATACATTTTAAAAGAGTGATCAAAAGTCCTGGATGGCCTAACTCTAATGTAAAAATGCATATAAAAGCAAAAGAGAAGGCCTTCAAAAAATCCAAGGTTAAGGAATCATCAGCATTCAGACTTTATAAAGAATGCAACAAGAAATGTAAAGGTGCAATAAGGGCGGCTAAGATAGAACACGAAAAACACATAGCTGAGGAAAGCAAAAAAATCCCAAGAAATTCTTTAAGTGTGTAAACTATAAAAAAAGGACAGACCATATTGGCTCCATAAAGAATGAGGAAGGACATTTTGGTTACAAAGGATGGGGAGATGGCGAAGGTATTGAATTTATTATTCTCAGTCCTCATGAGAAAATTAGGGGGGAGGGGGGCTTCAGTAACCAAAACCGCTGTGTTTATCCTCATGACACATCACAGGAAGCACCCTCATGGCCAGCAGAGGACAGAATTAGGCCCCTTTTACACCAGCGGACCATATGTCTGCTTTTTCATTTGTCCGTTTACGGATGAAAAAGGGACATAAATTGGTCCCTATGAGATAGCGGATGAACATCTGCTGACACCCGATCTCCTCCGGGTCCGCAATCCTCAGATTCTGCAGACGGAGGAAAATCCAATTTTTCTAACTGTCTGCAGAGCGGATCGGATGAACACGGACAGACGGTCCTTGTTCATCCGATTTCCCCCCCCCCCCCCCCCCATAGGGGAGAGTGGAGATCTAACAGGGCAGTCCCTGCACAGTGTGCGGAGGGACTGCCCTGTCATCCGCCGGCTCAGCGGGGATCACCGGATGCATCCCGTGTGAAAGGGGCCTTAGACTTGGGAAACTTAACATTAAATGACCGGGACTTGCACCCGAGGGTACTCGGGGGAACTCGGTCAAGTAATTGCCAGACCGTTGTTCACAATTTTTACTGACAGGCTACTGACTGGTATGGTACCAGCAGATTGGAGAAAAGCCAATGTAGAGCACCAATATTTAAAAAGGGCCCAAAATTCATCACTGGGAATTACAGACCAGTTGGCCTAACATCAATAGTATGCAAGCTCTTGGAGCGGTTAAGCGACTATATCTGGCTTTCGCTCGCAGCACTCCACAGGAACCGCCTTACTAAAACTCACTAACGATTTACTAACTGCTAAAACCAACAGCCAGTACTCCATACGCCTACTACTTGACCTCTCTGCGACCTTTGATACTGTTGACCACCTGCTACTTCTCAAACTCCATTCCCTTGGTCTCCAAGATTCTGCTCTATCCTGGTTCTCTGCCTACCTATCACAGCGCTCCTTCAGTGTTGCCAACAACGGTTTCTTCCTCTTCATTGTCCCTTTCTGTGGGGGTCCCCCAAGGCTCTGTTCTTGGACCCCCTTTTCTTTATCTACACCTCGTCACTTGATAACCGCCCATGGCTTCCAATACCACTTGTACGCCTATGACACCCAAATCTATCTGTCTACTCCTCACTTCTTCAGTCTCCTCTCGCATTACTAACTGACATATCAGCATGGATGTTGCACTACTTTCTTTAACAAAATCTCTAAAACTGAGCTATTAATATTCCTCCCTGTGCCCTCCATGGCTTTTCCATCAAAATCAACAATGCAACCATCGGTCCCTCCCCTCACACCAGGGTACTAGGTGTAATCCTAGACTCTGACTTGTCATTTTAGCCTCAAATCCAATTGTCAAAAGTTTGTAGAATCCATCTCTAAAATGCGCCCCTTTTTAACGATTGAAACCACCAAGCTCCTCATTCAATCCCTTGTTCTCTCTCGCCTTGACTATTGCAACTCCCTTCTCATTGGCCTGCCTCTCCATAGGCTATCCCCTCTTCAGTCTATCATGAATGCTGTTGCCAGACTTATCGACCTTACCAACCGCTCAGTGTCTACCAACCCTCTCCTCCAATCCTTACACTGGCTCCCGATCGCCCAAGAAATTAAATTCAAAATACTAACCACAACATACAAAGCCATTCACAAATCTGCCCCGAGCTACATCAGCAATCTTGTCTCCAAATATCACCCAAACCGTCCTCTCCGCTCTTCTTAAGACCTACGCTCAAGCTCTCATCTCCTCCCAAGCTTGTCTCTAGGATTTCTCTGGAGCCTCTCCCATCCTCCTGGAACTCGCTACCTCAAACTGCTTGGCTATCCCCTACTTTTTCTATCTTCAGGCGATCCCTGAAAAACTCCATCTCTTCAGGGAAGCCCATCGCATCTTCAACTAATCTTTTACCACTTTCATCAGCTCTTTCCCCACAGTTACAACCTTTTGTACCACCTGCCCCACCCTATTTGATTGTAAGCTCCTCCTGAGCAGGGCCCTCTTAATCCTCTTGTATTTTATTGTATTATAACTGTATTGACTCCCTTTTTTATTTTGTAAAGCGCTGCGTAAACTGTTGGTGCTATATAAATCCTGTAATAATGGCATTATTTTAATTGGCTAATATAGGTTACAAAATATACCAACAGTGCTGCGCTACTAGAAAAAAAAAACAATGACAGTAAAAATTGTTCATATTTAAAGTCCCAATATCAAATGTTGCAGCATCAATTTGTGACATCAAAGGATTTTGCTTGACCAAACTGTGCATAAAAATAAAATAAAAATATTCCAAAGTGCAAGTGCTCTCCTCCACCAGTGTGCTCTGGCTGCTCACCTCACATTCTGACCCCTGTTTTACCAGTGGGTCAGAAACAGCAGGTCCCCTTTAGGGGTAATCAGTAGATTGACCTGGCGTATTAATCCTCCCTATCTCCCTATTCTTCCCTAGTGGCATAGCAACACTTGAATCTCCCTCAAGGATATCAGGTATAAATGGGAACATAAATACGGGATCTAGTGGCCAGAGCACTTCCACTTTGGATATTCTTTATGTACAGTTTGGTGTGATAGCAGCAACTAGGCTTAACTTTTTTTTATTTATTTTTTACAGTTTTAGGATTGCACTAAGAGTATTAGTTTGATATAGGTTACTGTCATTTGCATGGTACATTGGTGAATATGTTTGAGGAAACAAAGCTTTACTGTGCATTCCTAACAGGCATATTGTGTTCTCTTACAGAGTCATTAATACAATGCTGGTAACGTGTGCAGTTTGCTGCTATTTGTTGTAAGTATAAGCACAACCATATTATGAGTCAATATGAACTGACCTTGCTTTATGTCCTTTCCTTCTGCTTATTTTGAATGTGTTTTTTAACTAGGCTATTTTATGCCTTTTTTATGGAGTGATATACCCAATGTGGGCAAATATGAGCTAGGAAATGAAAGCACATTCTGTATCTTAATGCTATGGGCAGCTCTACAGTGGACCTCTAGTCCACTACTCACTTTCTGATGAACCTGTAGAGTATTTGCTGTAGGACATTCAACTTGCTTTAATGGATCCATAAGATGGCTAATGTAAATGTCATACTGTTTACTGACAGACTCCTAGTTTAAAATACAGCGGCTCCAGGTAAGTTTCAGGTTACCTCCAGCTAAATTCTTGCTTTGTCTTTTAAAAGTCTTTCTGAAACCATTACACCTTGTTTTCTGTTCATCAAAGCCTGTGACCTTTTTGTTTACTTGTTTATACTGTACACAGACTTGGATCTCGTCTGTGTTGGGGGGGGGGGGGGGTGTTAATATGGAACGCTTCTAAGCTGTATAGGTGCCTCGTATAGGGTTTTGTGTTGCTGTGCCACTAACGTTTAATTGAAAAATAAAATGAACACATAGACAGTGAGTGGTATTACAGAGAAGAAAGTTAGAAGTATTGCAAAGAAAAAGGCAAAGTGTAAGTTCACTTTTTCAGAGAAAAAGGTTGAAGAAGTCCAGCCTGGGCGTTTGTCTGGGCTTCTCCTCTGGGTCACAGGAGTGTAATTCGTTTTTGTGACCCGTTTTCAGCAGAGAGTGGTCTGAAGTCCGCTGATGTCACTGCCATCAGTCGGGGCAGCGCGTCATCCCAACAACCGAGTCTGGATCTGCCAGCTGCCTTGATTGATTGCACTCTCAGCGTCTCAGCACGACGCTGAGACAGCCGCTTCGCCGCCCCTCCACTGCTCAGCGCTCCAATGAGCACAGAGAAGTAGAGCAGAAACAATGCTGACTGACAGTCAGCATCGCTCTGCTCGGGAAGGAGTAAGAACCGAGCCATCGACGATGTTCGGTGGCTTGATTCTCAGTGCAGAAACGCCAGGGGACAGATTCATCCACCTAGGTAAGTATGACTAGCAAAGAAAAAAAAACTCTATACTTCTCTTTTAACTTGCACCCTCCCACCCCCTCAGTCCCTGCTGTACTTGCCTCTGAGGGCAATGAGCAGTCAGTGCAGCTGTCCAGGGATTTAAAGTGCCAGCTCTTCTCCCCCCCCCCCCCCCCCCCCTTCTGTAAGGCTTTTGGGACAGAACAGAGCAATTATCTGAATGGTCAGAACTAGCTTGTGATCAATTTGATCGCTTTAGAATAGCTCTGATCCATTCTGGAAGCCCTACAGAAACAAAGGGGAAGAGGAGCAGGGATTCATGTACACTGCTGCTGGTAAATGGACGTTTAGGAGCAGTTGGGCGTTTTTTTTTCATCTGCCCTTGAGCTCTCCTCTTATCAGTACATGTACACAGGGTCGTTTTATAGTCGTTTTTAGGCAGTTGAGTTAAGCAGCATTTTTTGGAATGCAAAAAAGCGTTCAGGACCGATGTTCAGAGGCATGTCAAATGCCTGTAACAGCTTGTAAACGTGGTAATTCGTGTTTAGCAGCATTTCGTTTACAGACCTTTTTTTAATATTAACTAATACATACACACACACACACGTGTGTGTGTGTCATAATTTTATTTTATTAAATGTCAGATGCTAGCTGTCAAGTTAAATCGTTCAGGAGAGGTTAACCACTTCGGCCCACAAGATTTGGCTGCTTAACCACTTAAGCCCCGGACCATTTGGTAGCTAAAGGACCAGAGGTGAATTCAGAATTTTGCACTGCGCTGCTTTAACTGTAAATTGTGCGGACATGCAATGTTGTACCCAAACGAAATTTGCGTCCTTTTCTTCCCACAAATAGAGCTTTCTTTTAATGGTATTTGATTGCCTCTGCGATTTTTTTTATTTTTTGCGATATAAACGGAAAAAGACCGAAAATTTAGAAAAAAAATGATATTTTCTACTTTTTGTTATAAGAAAAATTGAATAAACTCAATTGTAGTCATACATTTAGGCCAAAATGTATTCAGCCACATGTTTTTAGTAAAAAAAATGTCAATAAGCGTATATTTATTGGTTTGCGCAAAAGTTATAGAGTTTACAAACTAGGGTACATTTTCTGAAATTTATACAGCTTTAAATTTATGACTGCCTATCTCATTTCTTGAGGTGCTAAAATGGCAGGGCAGTACAAAACCCCCCAAATGACCCCATTTTGGAAAGTAGACACCCCAAGGAAATTGCTGAGAGGCATGTTGAGCCCATTGAATTTTTTTTTTTTTGTCCCAAGTGATTGAATGACTAAAAAAAAAAAAAAAAAAAATTACAAAAAGTTGTCACTAAATGATATATTGCTCACACATGCCATGGTTATATGTGGAATTTCACGCCAAAATACATTTTTCTGCTTCTCCTGAGTACGGGGATACCACATGTGTGGGACTTTTTGGGAGCCTAGCCGCGTACGGGACCCCGAAAACCAAGCACCGCCTTCAGGATTTCTAGGCACAAATTTTTGATTTCACTCCTCACTACCTATCACAGTTTCGAAGGCCATAAAATGCCAAAATCGCACAAAACCCCCCCAAATGACCCCATTTTGGAATATAGACACCCCAAGCTATTTGCTGAGAGGAATGGCGAGTATTTTACAGCTCATTTGTTTTTGAAAATGAAGAAAGAGAAAATATATATATATATATATATATATATATTATATTTTTCTCTTACCATCCATGGACTGACACGGTGTCTTTTTACACTTTACACGTGGGTTATGTCCCTGCTTGCAGGAGAAGACCTAGGCAGAATGTGAAATGTTATGTTATACATACATTCTAAAAGCCAGAGCTGAACAGCCCCACCCAGGGGGCCGTCCCTCTGGACATAACCCTCCCACTACAGTCAGAAGACTTCAGTTTTTTTCTGCCTAGCAGAAGAAGACGTGGCTCTCTCAGGAGCCAGTCTCCTGACCTATTTTTATTCCTTTTCTGGAATTCTTTTTTATTTTATTCTTGAGAATTTTCTATCAACTGTCGGCTGGGCAACAGGTTGGGTACAAGATATCAAGACAAAGTTTGGTTTGGTATGGCGCACTTTGGAAAGGGCTGTACAAGATATCCTCGTAGTCTTCCCTGTCCGACCATCGAGCGTGCTGATCCTCGCCTTGTGTGCGTGAGACTCAGTTCACGACAGGCCCCATGACTCCAGGGGTGGCCGGGTTTGCTTTCATGCTCCCACGGTCCTCTCAAGACTGAACAGTTCCTGACTGACTGTATCTTTCGCGGTGGACCGGGCCGACAGCTACTCAGTACTGCACTGTGATAGTCCTGTCAGAAACACACCAGTGGGTCCCTCAGGGGACGGGTAAGTAGTCTCTCCTGCCTGCAGGTGAGTACAAAAGGCTGTGTGTTTCTCTGTGGGGGATTTTCCCTGTCTCCCCCTGTATTTCATTGTCACTCTCTGTCACCATTGCTGGTGCTGTGTGGGGTGCCTGGGGGTCACACTGTTCTTGGAGGGGCTAATGCTGGTCTGCAGATATGCTTGGGGCCTTTTTTTGTGTGTTTTGGGGCCTGAGCGCCGAGTGGCGCTGTGTGTGTGCTGTTTTTTTCACTTTTGCTGAGTCATGGCGGCCATCTTGCCGCGGATCGCCTCAGTGAAGTGCGGCGGCCATTTTCTTGTAGCCCGTGCGCTCTTCAGCACTAGTTTTGGCCTCTAGCGCTGCTGTAACAGCGTGAATCTCCTCACAGCTCACCAGCGCTGACACAGCGCTGTACAGACAGCGGAACTGAGCGGTCCCTGGTCCGGTTTGGTGAGTCCCCTGGGCGCCCCCTCCTCAGTCAGCACAGCCTGTGGGTGGACTTTTTATCTGAGGAGTCTCAGAGGGGGGCAATATGGAGTCTCTGTCACCAGCTTCCCCTAAATGTCAGTGGACAACAGGCAGTGCTTCAGCACCTGCGGTCCCTAGGGACCAGTTGTGGGCAGTCCTGGAATCATTTCTGACCAGGATGGGAGCTGTGTGCAAGCGAGCAAAAAAGCGCCCTCTCCCCACTTTACTTCATGAGGGCAGTGCGCTGATTCAGATATGGGCCTAGCCACTACCGCTCAGGACCCTAGTTCTGAATGTATTGGATGGTTTTGAACAGGACATTCCTTATGAGGAAAACTCCAGTTCTGAGTCAGTAAATGACAGGGCGCTTGTTAGTGTACTCATGACTGCGGTGAGGGACACTCTCAAGCTAAAATGCTGCGGATGCAGAACCTCAGGCGGATACAGTCTCCTTTGGTTCTTTTAAGGCCAGGCCTTCTAAAGAGGTTTTTCCATATGTACTTTCTTTGACCAGTTCATTGATAAGGTCTGGGAAAAGCCGCAGAAGAATTTTTTTATGGTCCCGCGGCGTTTGTCTATCAGATACCCCTTGAAGATGCCCTACTTAAAAAGTGGGCTTCTCCCCCAGGGTCGACCCTCCAGTCGCCCGGTTGAACAAGGCCATCACTCTCCCGATGGAGGGGACTCCTGCATTTGAGGACCCCACTGACAGGAGGTCAGAAGTGGTGAGCAGAGCCATGTTTGCCTTGTTGGGATCCGCCCTATGGCCTGTGGTAGCGGCGACCCTTGTGTCTTAAACACTTACAGGTTGGGCAAAAATGTTGCACCTAGCTGTACAGGAGCATAATCTTCCTCCAGACACAGTTGCTTTGGCCCACCAACTGGTTCAGGGCCTGGTTTATGTGTGCGACGCCACGTTGGACGTGACCCCTTTAATATCCAGGGCCTCTGTCTCGGCGGTGGTATTGCGTCGTCTTATCTGGTTGAAGTGCTGGTCTGCTGACCTAGCCTTAGGAAGCTCCTGACGGATCTACCATTTAAAGGTGGTAGACCTTTCGGTGCTGCTCTGGATGACATCGTCATGGATGTCATGGGAGGTAAAAGCACTCTTCTTCCTTAGACTAGCAAGGGTGAGGAGGCCTGCCGCAAACAGGGGCCTTCCTTTCCAGCAAAAGGTTTTTTTTTTTCGTCAGTCAGAGTCCACGGGTAGGCCCTCTCAGACTGACGGCAGTGCGGCTGGTGGGCACAAGCGCCCCTGGGTGCGTAAGCCGAACATGCGGCTCCCAAGCCCAACCTCCGCGTGAAGTCTTGCCTCCGCCCGACTCTGGGGTGGGGGGACGACTTCGCAGGTCACGAATCGGTGGTCCTCCCGAATCTCCGAGTGGTGGGTGTGCGAGGAGGTCACCTCAGGATACAGGATAGTATTCCGATCCTGGCCCCCAGACAGATTCTTTCCCTCAAATCTTCCTCTCCTTCCTACCTGTCGGGCAGCCCTCTTGGGGGCTGTACAGGATTTGATCAGGTCCGGAGTGATTGTGCCGGTTCCGTCACAGGAGAGTTTTCAGGGATTCTACTTGAATCTGTTTGTCGTCCCAAAAATAGGACGTGGTTCGACCTATCCTGGACCTCAAGGCCCTGAATGTCTTCGAGAAGGTGCAGAAATTCCGCATGGAATCTATTCGCACGGTGATCGCTACACTCCACCAAAGGGATTTTCTTCTGGCGTCCTTGGACTTCAAGGACGCCTACTTGCATGTTCCGATCTGCGCAAGTCACCAGAAGTTTCTGCGCTTTGCGATCAGCGAAGTCCACTATCGATTGTGGCTCTTCCTTTCGGCCTAGCCTCGGCACCAAGGTGCTTGCTCCGGTTCTAGCCTTCTGTTACAGCGAGGTATTGCTGTCGTGGGCTATCTGGACGATCTTCTGCTAAGAGCAGAAAGTGGATCAGACTTAGAGGAAAGGTGACTATCGTCAATTAGACCCTCAGGGACTCGGGTGGTTCCTGAACATTCAGGAGTCAGTCCTGGTCCCGACTCAGTGTCTGGAGTATCTAGTTCTGATTCTGGACTCCTTGGAGGCAAAGGTATCCTACCTCTGGAGAAGTTGCTGACACTTCAGTCTGCGGTGCGGGTGCTGACATCCCAAAAATGGTTGTCAATCCGTTTTTTGCATGAGAGTCCTGAGACTCGTGGTGGCCTCCTTCGCGGCCGTTCCGTATGCCCAATCACACACCAGGGCATTGCAGAAGGAGATCTTGTCCACCTGGGACAAATCCCCGTTGTCCTTGGATCTTCAGATCCAGGTGATTCACCTGGTCAGGGCGCCCCTGACATGGTGGTTGAGATCCTCGGCTCTTCGGTCCGGAAAGTCGTTCCCCTCCCATCCAATGGACGGCACTCATGATGGACACCAGCCTGACGGGCTGGGGTGGAGTCTGGGGAATCCTGTCGGCTCAGGCCTTGGACTCCGGACGAGCCCGTTTACCAATCACTGTTCTGGTAATACGGGCCATCGGACTGTGTCTCTCCTCAGGTCAGAGAGAGTACGGGGTCGCTCCATCAGGAGCCAGTCGGACACCGCCACGGCGGTGGCGTATGTAAACCATCAAGGGGGAACTCGGAGCTCAGCTGCGGCTTCCGAGGTAGTCGGTTTCCTGAAGTGGGCCGGAAGAAACGTGCCGGCTCTGTAGGCCATTTTACATTCTGGGCATAGACAATGGGCAGGCGGACTATCTGAGTCGCCAATCGCCAGACACCGGACCAAGAAGAGTGGTCCTTGCATATTTCAACTCCTTTACCAACGGTGGGGCACGCCGGATGTGGACCTGATGGCCTCTCGACTCAATCGCAAGGGTCGAGGTTGTGGCCAGATCCAGGGATCCTTGGGCGATGCCTCGGATGCGTTGGTGGCCCCATAGGGTCCTTATCGCCTGATATAAACTCCAGCGATCCTAATTGTTCCGGATTGGCCTCAGCATCACTGGTACGCTGATCTGGTACGTCTCGTTGCGGACGTTCCCTGGCGGTTGCCGATGAGGGAGGACCTTCAGTCTCAAGGTCCTATGTTTCATCCGGCTTACAGTCTCTGGCTTTAACGGCAGGGCTGTTAAAAGCCAGGTGCTGAGGGACCGAGGTCTCTCGGACTCGGTCATTTTGACCATGTTAAGGACACGGAAGTCTTCCTCCAGGCAGATCTATCACCGTACCTGGAAAGCTTATATCGCCATGTGCGAAGCGCTGGACTGGCGTCCTCGGACGTATTCCGTCCCCAGAATCCTGCGTCCTCTGCAGTGTGGAGTGACCCAAAAGCTTGCTTTGAGTACCATCAAGGATCAGATTTCGGCCTTGGCCGTCTTCTTTCAGCGACCTCTAGGTCATTTTCTTGGTTAGCACCTTGTGTTGGGGGTTCGCCATGTGCTCCCTCCTGTCAAGCCTCCTCTCCCACCGTGGGATCTGAATTTGGTGCTCTCGGTCCTCCAGGAACCTCCTTTTGGGAATATCCGGGATATTCCCCTCTTGTCTTGTCTCAGAAGGTGGCCTTTTTAGTGGCAATCACTTCTGTTTGACGAGTGTCTGAGTTGGCGGCTTTGTCCTGCAAGTCGCCATATTTAGTCATCCATAAGGATAAGGCGGTGTTGCATCCGTGACCTTCCTTTTTTGCCAAAGGTGGTGTCGACCTTTTACCTACATGAGGACATTGCCCTCCCGTCCTTGTGTCCTCACCCATCGCATCCCAGAGAGTTTGCGCTGCACATATTGGAGGTGGTACGAGCCTTACGGGTGTACCTGTCTGCTACTGCTTCTATTCGGAAGTCCGACTCACTATTTGTGACGGTCTCTGGTCCATAACAGGGCCAAGCGGTTTCGTCTGCCATCATTTTTAGGGGAATCAGACAAACCGTCATTCAAGCCTATGCTCTCAAAGGGCGGGCGCCTCCCTTTCCGGTTACGGCGCATTCCACCAGGACAATTGGTGCTTCCTGGGTTTCCCGACATCAAGCGTCGGTTGCACAAGTGTGCAAGGTGGCGACCTGGTCGTCTGTTCATGCCTTTTAAGTTTTATAAGGTTAATGTGGCTGCATCTTCGGATGCTTCCTTCGGCCGCAGGGTGCTGCAGGCCGCTGTAGGCCGCTGTTTATAGTTGCGACTCCTCCGTTGAGGAGCTCTGCCTTTATTGGAGTGAAGTTTTGGTTTTTCCATTTATACTGCTCCCATCCCTCTTGACACTGCTTTGGGACATCCCACGTGTAAAGTGTAAAGAGACACCGTGTCAGTCCATGGATGGTAAGAGAAAATAGGATTTTTTGTACTCACCGTAAAATCCTTTTCTCTGACATCCATGGACTGACACGGCACCCACCCTTCCTTTTAAGTTTGTACTGCTTTGTTACGAACTGAAGTCTGCTGACTGTAGTGGGAGGGTTATGTCCGGAGGGACGGCCCCCTGGGTGGGGCTGTTCAGCTCTGGCTTTTAGAATGTATGTATAACATTTCGCATTCTGCCTAGGTCTTCTCCTGCAAGCAGGGACATAACCCACGTGTAAAGTGTAAAGAGACACCGTGTCAGTCCATGGATGTCAGAGAAAAGGATTTTACGGTGAGTACAAAAAATCCAATTTTTTTTTTTTTTTTTTCAATTTTCAAAACTTTGTGACAAAAAGCGAGATCTGCAAAATACTCACAATACCTCTCAGCAAATAGCTTGGGGTGTCTACTTTCCAAAATGGGGTCATTTGGGGAGTTTTGTGCCATCTGGGCATTCCACGGCCTCCGAAACTGTGATAGGCAGTGAGAAGTGAAATCAAAAATTTACACCCTTAGAAAGCCTGAAGGAGGTGCTTGGTTTTTGGGGTCCCGTACGTGGCTAGGCTCCCAAAAAGTCTCACACATGTGGTATCCCCGTACTCAGGAGAAGCAACAGAATGTATTTTGGGGTCTAATTCCACATATGCCCATGGCATGTTTGAGCAATATATCATTTAGTGACAACTTTGTGCAAAAAAAAAAAAAATTGTCGTTTTTCCGCAACTTGTGTCAACATATAAAATATTCCATGGACTCGACATGCCTCTCAGTATATAGCTTGGGGTGTCTACTTTCCAAAATGGGGTCATTTGGGGGGGGGGGGTTTTGAACTGTTCTGGCATTTTATACACAACATTAGGAAGCTTACATCCACTCTTCTAACCACTTGAAGACAAAGCCCTTTTTGACACTTTTTGTTTACATGAAAACATTTTTTTTTTTTTGCAAGAAAATTATGTTGAACCCCCAAACATTATATATATTTTTAAAGCAAAGGCCCTACAGATTAAAATGGTGGGTGTTGCATTTTTTTTTTCTACACAGTATTTGTGCAGCGATTTTTCAAACGCATTTTTTGGGTTAAAAAATACACTTTTTTTTAATTTTAATGCACTAAAACACACTATATTGCCCAAATGTTTGATGAAATAAAAAAGATGATCTTAGGCCGAGTACACAGATACCAAACACGACATGCTTTAAAATTTCGCACAAACGCGCATTGGCGACAAACTACATACATTTTTAAAAGCCTTTACAGGTTACCCCAGTAGATTTACAGAGGTCTACTGCTAAAATGATTGCCCTCGATCTGACCTTCGCGGTGATACCTCACATGCATGGTGCAATTGCTGTTTACATATGACGCCAGACCGACGCTTGCGTTCGCCATTGGGCAAGAGCAGGGCAGGACAGGGGTGCTTTTTTTTATTTATTTATTTATTATTAATTTTGCTTTTTTATTTTATTTTTAAATTGTTCCTTCCAAGTATTTTTTTATCATTTTTATTGTTATCTCAGGGAATGTAAATATCCCCTATGATAGCAATAGGTAGTGACAGGTACTCTTTTTTTTTTGAAAACTGGGGTCTTCTAGACCCTAGATTTTTCCTCTGCCCTCAAAGCATCTGACCACACCAAGATCGGTGTGATAAAATGCTTTCCCAATTTCCCAATGGCGCTTTTTATATCCAGAGGGGGGGGGCATTCCCTCCCACTGCTTGTAAAAGCAGTCCAGAGGCTAATTAGCCGCTAGGCTTGCTTTTACATGAAAGCCAGCCGCAGGCTGAAAAGAATGATACCAAGATGATACCTAAACCCACAGGCATCATTCTGGTATAAACATTCAAAGTCCAGCAACATACCAGTACGTTGCTGGTCCTTGTTGGACATGTATTGTAATCGTTTCGTTTTTTTTTCATGCAGCCAGTTGGCTGAATAAAAAAAGAGATTGATCGGTGGGTATGCCCACCATTAGAATACCGCCCTTCATCCACCCACTTCCAATGATGGGCATACACGCACCATTTATATGCCGAAGCATGGGGGCATCCTCCCGCAAAAAAGTTATGCCGCACACACATGGTCGGACTTTTCCACGGGCAAGCCTCCGTCGGAATTTCGACCGTATGTACGCGGCATTAGGAGCAAAATCGCTCTGCTGCCCCAATGCTTCGGCATATTTGCTTTTTTTTTTTTTAACTGTGGTGGTGAAATAACCTCCTACAGCACTGGAGTCGCAGGGATCAGGCCTGTCTCTGCGAACGCTGCAGTTATGTGTGTTTTTGTTTTGTAAGTGACAGTGATCGATCGATACTGCACTTGGGTGGCCTGGGCTGGACGGAGGGGCAAAAGGCAGGTGCCAGCAGGTATCTGGGCTGATCCCGCTAACACTGCGTTTTTGGGAACCCTAAACTGCTGGGGACGCTAGTATAGATCTGATCAGATCAGATATTGATCTGCTCAGATACTATACCACTAAGGGGGGTGTATGCTTCACGCGTGGGTGTTAGCGTTACTGGCACTAACCTGACGCTGCCTGGGGTGTGACTCAGACCCTCTCTGACGCTAAAACCTAATTGATATCACCCGCCGGGCGATCAGGGGGTTAAACCTTTATTGGGTTATATACACGGCGGGTGCCCTGACACTATAAAAAGCAAACTAACTAACCAGCGTCACCCGTAACACTTATATGGTGATCACTGGTGAAAGGGTTAACTAGGGGCAATCAGGGGGTTAAAACCTTTATTAGATAATATATGGGGGTACCTGACGCTATAAAAACATGCGGCGAACCTAAAAAAAATTACTGGCTACCGATCTGCATCACCGACACTAAGACAGCGTTTAGAAAAACAATTGCTTAGCGACAGTGGTGATAGGGGGTGAAAGGGTTACCTGGGGGGCGATCAAGGGGGTTAAACCTTTATTAGATAATATATTGGGGTACCTGACGCTATAAAATCATGCAGCAAACCTAAAAAAAATTACTGGCTGCCGATCGGCATCACTGACGCTAAGACAGCGATCAGAAAAATGATCGCTTAGCGACAGTGGTGATAGGGGGTGAAAGGGTTATCTGGGGGGTGATCAGGGGGTTAAACCTTTATTAGGGGGGGTTAGGGGGCTACACTGGACCTAAGACTAAACTTTGGTGACACTTTTACAGTCACAAATGTCACTGATTGCAGTGATCACTAAATAAATGGTCACTGCAATCAGTGACACTATGACTGGGGGCTTGGGGGGTGTCTGGGGGGGGCGATTTATGTCCCTATGTGTCCTGGTGTCAGTGTAGTGTTGTGTGCACTGACCTGATGTCTTCTCTTGTACGGCGCTCGGTATATGTGAGCGCCGCACCAGAGATGACATCACTTCCTCCTGCTCCCTCTGTCTGACACAGAGGGGGCATTTCCATTCGCCGGGAGCGATCGCGAGGGGGTGGCCAGAAACGAATGGCTGCCCCCTCATCCCGGAACGCTCCCGGACACTTAGCCACCGCTCACTATATAGGAGGGGGGTCCGATTGGACCCCCCAACTATACAAAGGCAATCACGTACACTCTACGTGATTGTGCCTGTCGGTGCCATTCTGCCGACGTATATATACAGTGAGCGGTCGTTAAGTGGTTAATGACCAGGCAATTTTTTGCAATACATCACTGCGTCGCTTTAACTGACAATTGCGTGGTCGTGCGACGTTGTACCCAAACAAAATTGAATTATTTATTTTTTCACAAATGGAGCTTTCTTTTGGTGGTATTTGATTAATCTCTGCGGTTTTTATTTTGCTATATAAACAAAAAAAGCGGCAATTTTGAAAAACATATATTTTTTTGTACTATAATAAATATCCCCCCCCCTTCTTCTCTATTTATTTATTTATTTTTTTAGCAAATATTTTCCTCAGTTTAGACCGATATGTATTCTTCTTCATATTTTTGGTAATAAATACATATATACAAACTGCGACCATTATGCCAGGTAAATCGGACACTTTTGACACATTTTTGGGACCATTGACATTTATACAGCGATCAGTGCTATAACAAATGCACTCATTACTGTGTAAATGTCACTGGCAGGGAAGGGGTTAACTGTTACCTAGGGAGTGATTCTAACTGTGGGGGGGGGATGGGACTGCCTGGGTGAGGAGACCAATCGTTGTTCCTACTTGGAATGAACAGATCGCTCTCCTCACCCCTGACAGCTCTCCGTTCTGCCTCTGTCTATCGATCGCGGGTGCCCGTGGTCATCGAGACCGTCGGGCATCGGCTCTGGCGTTGCACTCCCCCTAGTGGTCAAAAGGCGAGCCGACGTATAGCTACGACTGTTCGCCCAGGGGAGCCAACAAACGGCTTCATGAAGGCCAAGGAACACACCAGACAGGTTAGGGATAAAGTTGTGGGGGAAGTTTTTAAAGCAGGATTAGGTTATAAAAAAAAAATAAAAATCCCGAGCTTTGAACATCTCAGATGTTGTTCAGTCCATCTGAAAATGGAAAGTGTGTGGCACAACTGCAAACCTATAAAGCCCTGGCCGTTCACCTAAACTGACTGGCCAAGAAAAGAAGAGCATTAATCGGAGAAGCTGCTAAGGGGCCCATGGTAACTCTGGAGGAGCTGCAGAGATCCACAGCTCAGGGGGGGCGAGAATCAGTCCACAGGACAACTATTAGTTGTGTACTCCACAAATCTGGCCTTAATGGAGTGGCAAGAAGAAATCCATTGTTGAAAAAAGGTCATAAGCAGTCCTGTTCTGCAGTTTGCAAGAAGCCATGTTGGTGACACAGCAAACATGTTGAAGGTGCTCTGGTCAGATGAGACCAGAATTGAACTTTTTGGTCCAAAAGCAAAATGCTATGTGTGGCAGAAAACTAACATTGCACATCACCCTGAGCACACTATCCCCCATCGTGAAACATGTTATGGGGATGCTTTTCTTCAGCAGGGACAGGGAAGCTAGTCAGAGTTGATGGGAAGAGGGATGGCACCAAATGCAGGGCATTCAATTACCCTAAACATACAGCCAGAGCTGCAATGGAATAGTTTAGATCAAAGCATATTCATATGTTGGAATGGTCCAGACCTAAATCAAATTGAGAATTTGTGGAAAGGCTTGAAAATTGCTCTTCAGACACTCTCCGTCCAATCTGACAGAGCTTGAGCTATTTTGCAAAGAAGAATGGGCAAAAATGTCACTCTAGATGTGCAAAGCTGGTAGAGACATCCCTAAAAAGACTTACAACTGTAATTGCAGAGAAAGGTGGTTCTACAAAGTATTGACTTGGGGGGGCCAATTACAAATGCACGCCACACTTTTCTGATGTTTTATTTGTAAAAAAAAAAAAAAAAATTGAAAAACCATTTTCTTTCCACTTCACAATTATGTGCCTCTTTGGTTGTAACATGACAAGATTTTGAAAATGTCAACGGGTATGAATACTTTTTCAAGGCAATGTACTGTGTGAATATAGCCAATTGGAACAGGAAACTCGTTGCCAAAAACAGTCGTCCTCTTGAACTGATCAGTTTTATGTTTTCACCAAACCTGGTAGAAGAAGGCTAAACTCGGGAATATCATCTGCATTCCTCCACCCACCCTCCTTTTGCCTCGCCTTACTTGATAGTGGGACTCCCATTTATCCATCCATCCTTGTCCCTTCCTCCCTTTTTTTTTTTTTTTGGCAGGTAGAGGTCTGGGCTCACTCCCTTTTCAGTGCCTGGGGAAGGCAAGTACTGGGAGGGGACTTGGCCCCTTGGTGGACTGGCATGGGTTGGTGTGGCTACCTTCTGGCACCAGTAATGAAAAGTATCTGCTGGGTATGCTGCAGGCTAAGTTCACTCGACCAGCGCCTCTGGGCGACAAGTCTGGGTGAATGGAAGTAATCGAGAGCTTTCCCCATCCACGCTAAACGGCATTAATGGAAGAATTTCCCCTACCCGGTATTGAATACTGACAGCCACTTTTCCTGAAATTGGAACCGTGTATGGCCCTCAATGTACAGTATGTGGGATTTTAAGTAAAGGATCAGTTAAAGAAGCTGCTCTCGCATGGCTCCTGCATAAACCATTGCTGCTATGACAGCAGTTGTGTTGGGCATGTAGAAGGAGCATGTCTAAACCTGCCTGTACCCAGTGCAGACAGAGGGCTAGATCAGACCGGGTCTGAGTGTAATAAACCATCCAGCCAGGACTTGCAAGTTTTACCTGGCTAAAAGCACAGGACTTGGTGTTTAATAGCCAGGAGGCTGGAAACTTGTTTGAGCAATAAAAGTTGCTAAAAGGGTTTGGCAACTTCCTACATGACCAATATCATTGCCTTGGTATAAGGGTGTTGCCAAGTTTTTTTTTTGTTTTTTTTTTTTTTTTTTTTTTTTTTGTAGTGGATCCTTCTTAAGACCACATTCACACAGGTGTTTTTGCCATGGGGTGAATGGCGACCGCAGTAATCTACAGATTCCTGCTGCTGTGTTTGACAGGTTGTCGGCAACCACAGCTATCCTAGCCAGCGATTTTACAGGGCTTGGTGCTGGATGCACACAAAATTATAGACCCTTCATTTTCAACAGATCTATGAAAGCATGGCCCTGAATGGTCGAGACTAAGTTAGATGTGAAGATTGTGGTCTTGCAACTCCCGAACAAAGAGAGGGGATTTGCGGTTCCCCACCCGAGATCATATTTCCTTGCCTCCCAACTACAACACCTGGCGGGTGGTGGACTCCCAATGGAGGGCAATCCTAGTGTCAATATGATGCTAACGGGGGCTCCACACCGCATATTGGCGGAGGCACTCTTTTGTCTATAGATGCCCGACTGTAGAACTAGTCAGTTTTGCAGGGAACAAAGGTATCCATGGGATATAGTGGAGTAACTGAGTTTACCCCCATATGGAGCAATAAAAAATCTCCAGAAATTAGCGCCATAGAGAAATCCAGGGAATGGGACAGGCAGGGTATTAAACTTTAAACTCGGCTATACAGGGGCAACCAAATGAAAGCATTCTCAGATTTAAGTAGCGAATTTAACATATCAAACAAGACCTTCTACAAATATCTCCAGATCAGGCTTGCTATCCAGGCCCAATTTAAGTCTCCAACACTAGCATGGACCCAGTCCCCCGTTCTCTCAAAAATAGCTACGACATGTACATCTAAAGGCCTAATCTCAGAGCTGTACAATAGACTGTGGGCAAGGGCAATAAGCACAGCGGGACCCTCCAAGAGTAAAATAGGATGGGAAAGAGATGTGGGGGCAATAAGTACTGCACAATGGGACAGGGTTTTGGAGCAGGGAACTTAGGTTTCGATCTCCCCTGCGCAGAGAATCTCGCCTATATTTCCATCCTTAGAGTTTATTATACCCCCCAAAAAGATGCACAGACTTGGGTGGAGGGAAAACGACTAATGCCCTAGGTGTAAAGCGACAGGGGATTTTATCCATATGGTGTGGAGATGTCCCAAGTTATTTAGATATTGGGAGGAGATAATAGCAAGATTAAATAAAACATTTGGGACCCTGCTAGAACCGGTGGCCAAGATCTGCCTACTAGGAATAGAGGAGAGCCCCGCCAGACACTACAGAAGTGGTCTTGAGGGTGCCTATTTCAAGCATACAAGTTAATTGCACAGAAGTGGCAGTCCAAACCCCCCCCCCCCCCCATCAGTTGGAAGTTGGGTAGAGACAATAAATGTAATGGTATGGAGTGAAAGGGTGTCATGTATCAAGCAGAGTAGGATTGGAAAATTTGAGAGAATGTGGAGGCCATGGCTGGACGAGGTGGGGTGCCCCCCCATAGGTGGGTGGACAGGGTGTATGGGAACCCTTTCTAAGGCTCGGTTTGGAGTATGGAGGCGGGGGGCCTCGGCCATTGCAATACATTCGTCCTTCTCCGGCTCCTACATGGATGCTGCAACTTCGGGGGGGGGGGGGGGGATTCTCCCACACCCGTTTCTGTTTCCCTGTCTGGCTGACCTCCCGCCCTTTTCTCTCTTGGGTTTTTTTTTGTTTGTTTGTTTTTTTTTTTTCTTTCACATTGCTCTCTGCTCTGCCCTTTTTATTTCCCTCCTTTTTTTTTCTCTTCCTTTTTTGAGTTCTCCACCCTTTTGCTTGCTCTCTCGTCTCTTTTCTCTGCTCTTTCTTCTTTTTATTGCTCTTCCTGGGGGCCCCCCCCCTTTTATTTCCGCCTTTGTAATTACAGACAATTTTATGCATACACAAACCTTTAAATGTGGTGTGGGGGAGGGTGGGAGGGAAGTCTGGGTGGGGGAAAACGCGTTAAGGCGGGATTGTACACAGCATATTATGACAAATCTTGTCCTTTTTCTATTTGTGACACACTTTTTTTTTTCACACTACATGGAATTGTATAAGTATATTGGTATGGAAAAAAATAATAATTGAAGATTGTGGTCTGGTAATAAGGGGTTCAAGTGGTTTTAATGCACTGTGGAGAAGAGAAATGGGATTGTAGCTAGAAATTGTGAGACAAGATAGCGTTTCTTTATTTGTAATTCTAGCTTTTGGTTTTAAAGTGGAGTTCCACCCAAAAGTGGAACTTTCGTTTTAGGGGGGGTAGTGGGTTACTACTTCAGGGGGGTCTTCCTGTCCCACTTCCTCCTATGGGCCGCCTAGGCGACTCCTCCTCTCCCCCTAGGCAGCCCCTCGCAATCTTTTGGGACACGTGACAGGTCCCAGAAGATTGCCTGTCCACTGGGAGAGGGCAGCACGACTCGCACATGCGCAGTGCGTGCCCGGCCATGAAGCCACAAAGCTGTCACAGCCGGGTGCCCACAGTTCCAATGGAGGTGCCAAGGAGAGGGAGAGGAGCTGGACCCCTGTGCAGCCGCATCGCTGGACCGTGAAACAGTTAAGTGTCGGTTTATTAAAAGTCAGCGGCTAAACTTTGTCACCGCCATTACTAGTAAAAGTAAATAATAAAAATGACATAAATATATCTCCTATTTTGTAGATGCTATAACTTTCCCTAAACGTTTTTCAGGACAGCAACCTTTTGAGAGACCTCGGCTCCTCCCTTCACAGGAAACGCCGGCTTAGCTTCAAGATTTAAGCCCCTCCTGCCCCACTGGACCCTCGGTTTCGGTGTTTTCTCCGACGGGGAGACATCGCTGGAGACCAGGGCTGATCAACTGGTAAAGATGAAGCCAGTCTTTACTATGGGGAGAAGCTCTCCCCATCTCTATTTTTCGTTGGGGGAGCCTTGGGGAAGGTAGCGTTAGGTCTGCCGCTTAGTCACCCCAGCTTCTCCTGAGGGTGACGAAAAGAAGCTTTGGGGGCCCTGCTCTCATTCTGTCCAGGGAGATGTCGTCGGAGGTGCACCATTCCTCCCTGCGATGTGTGGCCAGTGAGGGAGCGCGAAGCTGGACCGGATGGCGTAGTGACTTCACGCTCGGTGGGGGCGTGCACATCTTTAGATGTCAGCAAGCGGCTCAGGAAGGCAGGACCACCACGATCCTCAGCAGGAGATGTCTGGGGCAGAGGCGGCCCAGCCTACTCCCGGTAATGCCAGCACCAGCCACTAAGGTGAGAGGAACCCTGGGGTGGGTATTCCCTTTCAGTTTTTTTTTTTTTTTTTGCTAATGTTTATTGCAAATCAGTTCTGAATTGTTGCCAGACAGAGAGGATGTGTGTACCTAGCTCCTGACTTCCAGGGCTGCATTGCTTCTCTCCCCAGGACTCTCCCCCCTACTCTCCCCTATTTTCCCCCTGGCTCTCTCCCCTGATCTCACCCTTGTCCCCCCTTGCTCTCACCCTTGTCCCCCCGGTTCTCTCCCCCCCCCCTCCATCCAGCGGGACCCCAATCCATACGAACCCCCCCCCCCCCCCCGCCAGACACCTCCTCCCGCAGCCGCCGCCGGGCAAGTCCGAGGCTGCGGCCTAACATCACTCATCCCACGGTCCCCCCCTCTGGCGCCTCCCTCACAGACCGGCTGCACCCCTGGCCTAGCTCACCGAGCTACATCCGAGCCCTCCACCCGCCACCGAGGCCATTCATCCGCCGCCGGCGGAACCCCCCTCCACCCGCAGCCACCGACAGGAAAGTCCGCGGCTGCGGCCTAGCCACATTCGATCCCCCTTCCAGCATCCGGATCATCCAAGGAGCCACCCTACGGCACTCACCCACTCGCGGAGCCCCCCAGAGGAGTCAGCAGGCCCCGAAGCAGCAATAGCTGCTACCTGCCCAGCAGGATAGACCGCGGCTTCGGCCTAGACCCGGCCGCGGAGGCCATCTTGGGACCCCCAGCCCTCAAACTCCTCTCCCGGCCCCCTGGAATATTCTGACCCGGGATAACTACCGGTTTGCATCCACTCACGGGTCACTTGCCTGTGGCTCCCACTGGGTCGCTCACAAAAGGCAGCCGGGAGGACGAAATGGATATTCGGCCCAGTAAGTAGCGGCCATCTTGATACACCCAGAGCCTTTCCCCAACACTGACAAAAAAAAATAAAAAATTATTTTTTCTCTCTATTCCTACTAATTCCCCACCCCCCACCCCCATTACTATCTTCACAATACTCTTCAATAACTCTACTACTTATGACTGATCGCCCCCCCCTGACGTACTCAGGCTGCCCCAACCTACAGCATTGACCGCCGCCACTACGCGATCTCCCCAGACCCATACACACGGCCAAGCATAACGGACGTGTGCGATAGGCCCCCGAGGCTCACCACTTCGCAGAGCAATCCGCACGCACGGTCCAGGGAAGCGGATGTGTGTGACAGGAGCCCTGACCTCATCGCTTCACAGAGCAATCCACACATACGGTCAATCGTAACGGACGTGTGTGGCAGGAGCTCTGGCCATACAGGAACCCCCTTGGACTCTGGCGTTTCGCTCCTCCAGCAAACGTTAACCTGACGACCTGCGGCTTCCACGGGACCCCACTCTCCCCAAGCTCAGATCCCCCAGCTCACCACCGCTTCACCCACAGCCGCCGACTGCCACCTGCCGCCATCCGGGCGCCCATTTCTAGACTGTTAGAACTGCAGGACAGACTGCGGCTGTGGCCTAGCTCCGGCCATCACTCTACACCCTCCCCGAGTCTCTCTCCAGCAGGCCCGCGTGTGCCGACCGGGTAAGTACATCGGGGCACCACCAACTAGGAGCGAGTTGATCCAGGGTTTACCCGATCGCCCCTCGGGGGGTCAGGAAGGAATTTTTCCCCTGCTGCAGCAATTGGCCAGACTCGGCTGGTGGTTTTTGCCTTCCTCTGGACCAACGGGAGGGTGGTTTAGGTCATTGGGCCCCATCCATCATCACCTTTTCCTCCCATCATGTGCATCTTTAAATACTCAGCGGACACCCTCCGCAGGCTAAGGAATACCGCCCCAACACTTCCAACCGCCACCCAAAAAATCCTACAAAAAGAACAACTGCTGAGGATCAATCGACAATCAACTATCAAAACCACAAAGACACCACTTCATCTACAATATTTATCATGCGCCTTGATTAACACCAGATCGGCAGTCAAGCACAGACAGGAAATTCACGATTTCATCACGCAAAACAACATAGATTGCCTCTTTATCACGGAAAGTTGGCTAACACCGGATTGTAACACCGTCCTAACGGAACTAGTACCTGGGAACTACCGCATCCTAACTGAGCACAGAATAGGACAAAGAGGAGGAGGCCTAGCAGTTATCTTCAAATCGCACCTCTCTTACCAAACCAACCCTACAGAACTCATTGCCATTCATGGAAACACTCACCCTGCAACTCCAAACAACACCCCATGACACCATTCACATACTGCTATGCTACAGACCACCAGGACCGAAGACAAACCTCCTCACACCTTTCACCGAATTCTTCTCGACATACACTTTAAAAACCAAAAAGTTTTTACTACTCTGGGACTTTAACCTCTGGGCTAACACCACTCAGGACCCCATCGCCACCGCCTGTATCAACCAATTGGAAGAACTAGGGTTGCAGCAACTGATAAATGCACCCACGCATGGATCGGGTCACATTCTTGACCTCATCTTCAAACAAAATATGGACATCAACATGCCGTTACCATGGACGGACCACCACGCTATCAAATTCAAATTTACCACCAGCACCATCTCCCAAAAACCGGAAGACTCAACAAAAACATACTGGACAAGATCTCAGAAGAAACTACACTCAAAACTTTTCAAAACCACTCTATCAAAAAAATAGGAACGATAAAGCATAACCGCTCAACGGAACAAACACTCAACTCCTTAAACAAAATATTACTACAAACAGCGGACACAGTCGCTCCGACGCAGAGCACACATCCTTAAAAACAACTCGGGCTGGTTTAGTGACACTCTTACGCTACTGAAGCAAGAACGCAGAAGAGCTGAAGGAGCCTGGAGAAGAAACCCAACGGAGGAAAACCACACAAACTACAAAGCACTCACTAAGAAATATCACAAAGCAATTTTTAAAGCAAAAAAGGAACATTTCTCAAACACCATAAAAAAAGCCCTAAACCGGCCTTGTGAACTCTTCAAACTAGTCACTCGGACCATGAATCCTACCTGTCTAGAGCCTCCAGCAAACGAAACCCAAGAGTTCTGCAATGAGCTATCGGATTTTTTTATCGACAAAATCGAAAATATTCTGGAAATAATTCAACAGAAAAAAACAACCAACTTCACACAGCCAAAGCAAACAGAGAAAATCAATACGAACATTATACAACTAGCAAAATTTTCGCTGGTCCCGATCACCATTGACACCACCAAAAACATCATCAGAAGCCTCAGACACTACATCGTCAAATGACATAAATCCCACAAAACTCCTGAAAGAATGTACCGACATTTTAGCTCCTACCATTACACACATCGTAAATCTATCATTCAAAGAAGGTTTGGTTCCGAACTCCCTCAAGCAAGGTATAATCAAACCCCTCCTAAAGAAACCCAATCTTGACCCTAAGGACCCAAATTACCACAGACCGGTAACAAGCCTCAACACCATTTCCAAGATCATGGAGAAAGCGGTAGTACAACAGCTACAAGGCCATTTGGACACTTACAAACTCTTGGATCCACTACAATCAGGCTTCCGCCCAGGCCATGGCACAGAAACGGCACTTCTCAAAATATGGGATGACGTCCTCGAAGCCGCAGATGACGGAGAATCATGTCTCCTGGTGCTGCTGGACCTCAGTGCAGCGTTCGACACAGTAGACCACAAAACTTTACTCATTCGGCTTAAAGAAGTAGCAGGAGTCGCAGACCCTGACCTTCCTTGGTTCGCTTCCTTTCTTGAGAATCGTTCTCAGACAGTGAAATTAGGTGCCTTCACCTCTGAAACTCGCGCAATTTCTTGCGGAGTCCCTCAAGGATCACCACTGTCACCCCTTCTCTTTAACATCTACCTCCGCCCACTCCTAAAAATCATTAGCAAACAGGACTTATGCTACCACTCATACGCGGACGACACCCAACTCTACTTTCGTATCACTGGAAAAAAAGACCAATATCACGGATTGGAAAAGTGCCTCACATTGATCGATGATTGGATGACTGAGAGTTCACTTAAACTCAACGGATCCAAAACAGAACTGCTTCTCCTCCACGCTAACCGAAAGACAAAAACTAAAACCTCTTGGACACCACCCACCATTCTCGGACAGACCATCACCCCGAGCACCAAAGTCAAAAGTCTCGGAGTCATCTTTGACTCGGAGATGTCGATGGACGCTCAAATAGGATCAGTAATCAGCGGATCTCATTATCTCCTCCGCCTGCTGCGTAGACTCATTCCCTTCATCCCAGAAGAGGACACAGCAGTAGTAGTTGGATCAATTATCAACTCCCAGCTCGACTACGCAAACTCCCTCTACCTCGGACTACCCAAATACCAAATGTCACGCCTACAAGTCGTCCAGAACACGGCAGCCAGACTGATAACAGGAAAAAAACCCTGGGAATCCATCACCCCTGCACTGAGGACCCTTCATTGGTTAGCCGTAAAGGATCGGGTCACATTCAAGACCCTCTGCCTCACCCACAAGTGCACACAAGGAATCGCTTCTCAATATTTATGCGAGAAGATAAAGTATTACAACCCCAAATGCAGTCTCCGATCAACAAACCAAAACCTCCTTCACATCCCCAAATTTCGCTACAAATCAAAGGGAGAACGAAGATTTGCAGTCCAAGGACCACGGCTATGGAACGCGCTACCCACGGATATCCGTATGGAAGAAAACCATCGGGCCTTTAGGAAAAAACTTAAGACCCACCTCTTCTGATGGATCATGAAGCTACTGGATGCTAAGCGCCTTGCGGCGATTTAGTTCGCATTTGTTAGCGCTATACAAGTTTTTCACTCACTCACTCACCTGATGGGTCCATGGGTGTAGACCCTTCTGGTGGTCTAGGGGCTGGGAGGGCCTGGTACTGTGGGACCTTGGTCGTGTTTTGGTCCTGGTGACACTCTGCTTAGGAGCATGGCCTTGCATTTGGTTTTAAAAGTGAGCTGGAGGACTGCAGTGCCCAGCATGCCCTTTGTGCAGTAAGCCTGAGGAACTGCAGTGCCCAGCATGCCCTTTGTGCAGTAAGCCTGAGGAATTGCAGTGCCCAGCATGCCCTTTGTGCAGTAAGCCTGAGGAATTGCAGTGCCCAGCATGCCCTTTGTGCAGTAAGCCTGAGGAATTGCAGTGCCCAGCATGCCCTTTGTGCAGTAAGCCTGAGGAATTGCAGTGCCCAGCATGCCCTTTGTGCAGTAAGCCTGAGGAATTGCAGTGCCCAGCATGCCCTTTGTGCAGTAAGCCTGAGGAATTGCAGTGCCCAGCATGCCCTTTGTGCAGTAAGCCTGAGGAATTGCAGTGCCCAGCATGCCCTTTGTGCAGTAAGCCTGAGGAATTGCAGTGCCCAGCATGCCCTTTGTGCAGTAAGCCTGAGGAACTGCAGTGCCCAGCATGCCCTTTGTGCAGTAAGCCTGAGAACTGTAATCCCCAGCATGCCCCCTTCCCCCCCCCCCCCCCCCCGTTGGGTTCAGTATTTCACCTGCCTGCTGGTCTTATCCTCCGCTAATATATGGGGCATTGGGGGTCACTAGTGACAAGCTGAGGAGGAGCCAGTTAGTGTTTCTTCAGGCTCCCAGGTGGAGTCATAGGGAGAGGGGTTGGGTGGTGAGCCCTCTAGACCCTCTCGCTACAAGCTTTCCCTTGAGGGGGGGGAGCATCTCTTGGGAGACATCCGTGCCGCCCTGGGAATCCAGGAGAAGAGCCGCTATTGCTCCATGACCAGGTGTATCGGGGCCTGGGGGAGCAGAATAAGTTGTTCCTGGCCCAGGAAGGTCTGGTGAAAGCAATCAATGATTGGCAAGATCTGGGGAGGAAACCCTTCCTTTTTAAGGGCCCTGAAGCCTAGGTTTTCTTTTTCAGAGGACGGTCCGTCAGTCCAGTTATGTACCCAGACTGGACGCAGCCTTCTATCAGGTTTACAGACCTTACCTGGGAGAGATCCCATGGTCAAGAGGATGGATCCGCTCTTGAAGGACACCTGGGACTCTACCTTGGGGCGCACATAGGGGCAGGAATGGGACGGAGACAATCTTGTCCTTTCCCTTGCCGGGGTGGCACATGGCGCAGATGCCTTGACTGATTCACTGCATATGTCTGCCAGATCCTCAGCTTTTGTCATCTCAGTTAAAGCTTGGCAACAGGACAGTGTGTCCAAGGCTAAGCTCTGCGGGATTCTCAGAGGGCTTGTTTTGGTTGGGTCCTGGTCTGGAAACCATTTAAATCAGACGGCTGATGGGTGAGAGTCTTTTCCCATCTGGTGTAGTACAGGGAAGCAAGCAAGGAATACGTCTAGTCCTCAGAGAATTCAGGGTCCCAAAGGCCGACGTTCCAAAGAGGTCTTGGGGTCAGACAGGCGGATTGTAAGGAGGGGTCACTGGCTTGAATTTGCCCACCCACCTGCCGCTCATCACCTATTTGCCAAGCTTTACGGAAAAAGTGTCGGCCTTATTACCCTTCCTGAAAAATCCTAAACATTGTATCAACAGCACTCCAACCATAGGTTCAGTCTCTGACAGGGTATTGCTTGCTTGGGGCTTGAATAGTAAACGGCTGAGTAACCTGAAAATATGCAAGGACCTAGTTACCGATGCCACATCAGTATGTTTTTAAAAGGGTGTTCCCGATCCTGGAAGCTTGGGTGGAAGCCATCAAAGGATGGCAAGACCCAGTGAGGAAATCCTTATTTTCAAGGGGAAGTAGAGGTGCCAGTTAGCGCTTCTTCAGGCTCCCAGGTGGAGTCAGACGTAGAGGGGTTGGACGTTGAGTCCTTTAGACCCTCTTGCTACAAGCCTTCCCTGGTGGAGGATCTCTTGGGAGCCATCTGTGCCACCCTGGGAATCCAGGAGTAGAAGATGTTATCACTCCATGACCAGAGGGATAAAAGTGGCAGAACAGTGGCTAATGGGTTAGCCTTTCTGCCTACCAGCACTGAGTTTCTGGGTTCACACCCCAAACATGCCAAAACCAAGGTTATGTCTCCTATTCTCATTGGCCCAGGAGGCTGTGGTTCCCAAGCTGGTACATTCTAACGTTTTTGTTTCAAAATTGTTTTTTTTTTGTTCGTTTTTTTATAGCGCAAAAAAAGAGGTGATCAAATGGCACCAAAAGAAAGCTCCATTTGTGGGAAAAATACATACGTTTTGGGTACAACATCGCACGACTGCGCAATTGTCAGTTAAAGCGACGTAGTGCCGCATCGCAAAAAATGGCCTGGTTATTAAGGGGGCAAGTTCTTCCGGTCCTTAAAGTGGAAGTAAACCCATTGGTTTAAAAAAAGTTTAATTCCCGGCATGCTGGAAATGCTAACTGCCACATTGGTTGTGCTCTCAACCAAACTGTCAAACCATCCAATGGCTGTTGTCATAACTGGTCACATGTGCAGCATCATGGCAGTTGAAGATTAAACAAAGGTCAAGATGGCAGCTTCCTTGGCTGAAAACGATAGGAGGGTTTACTTCCACTTTAAGTGGTTAAATGGCCTACCGCTTGCATGGTATTGCGGTACTGAGCTGAAGGGCACAATTTTAATAGAATTTCATTGTCCTTGTGTAGCCACCCTATTTTTTGAGTTGAGGCTGAGCACTGGGTGATAGCAGGGATTGGATGCTTGGTTTCTGCACCTAGGTGACTAGTAAGGACCTAGCCTTCGGCTGGCAATATTTTTCTAGTACAACTTTTCATTTTAGATTTACCAAAACCCATATAATATGAGGTCAAACCTTAACACTTTCAATTTGTATTCAATCAGACAGGCCCTTGAACTCCATAGTTGAAGGTAAATCTAAAGGATATTGAACAAGAAAATTGTATAATGTATGGCCAGCTTTAGAGGGAGGAAATAGAGCAAGCAAAATAAACTGAATGCATGTACTTCAAATAAGGAAATGCACTGCTCAAAAAAAAATAAAGGAACACTTTAAAAACGCATCATATCTCAATAGGGAAAAATAATAATGCTGGATATCTATACTGATATGGACTGGGTAATGTGTTGAACAAAAGAATGCCACATCTTTTGATTGAAGTGAACACCATCAACCTACAGTGGGCTGAATTCAAAGACGCCCCAAAAATCAAAGGGAAAAAATTATGCAGCAGGCTAGTCCATTTTGCTGAAATATCATTGCAGCATCTCAAAATGGTACTCTGTAGTTTGTATTGCCCCCACATGCTTGTATGCATGCCTGACAACATTGGAAATGCTCCTAATGAAACGACGGATGGTATCCTGAGGTATTTCCTCCCACATCTGGACCAGGGCATCTGGCAGATAACCTATAAAACCATTCCCGTTTTGGCAGTCGTCTCATTGTTTCCCATCGTCGATCTGTTTAATTTCATTAACCACTTAAGGACCGCCGCCTGTATATTTACGTCGACAGAATGGCACGGACAGGCATAAGGGAGTACATGTACGTCCCCTTTAAGATGTGGTCGCGCCGCCGGAGGCGTGCTCGTGACCCTGCCGCCTTCTCCGTGGGTCCCGCGGACTCTATCGCCGCGGGGATTCCCACGACCGCCTCACGGAGAAATAGAGCGGGGAGATGCTTATGTAAACAAGCATCCTGTAATCGGAAGTGGTGATCACCGTCTTGTCACACACAGCCCATCCCCCCCCTACAGCTGGAAGCACTCATCAGGGCACACCTAACTCCTACAGCGTCACCTAGTACCCCTTCACTGCCAGTGTCATTTTCACAGTAATCAGTGCATTTTTGTAGCACTGATCGCTGTAAAAATGACAATGGTCCCAAAAATGTGTCAAGTGTCCAATGTGTCCGCCATAATGTCGCAGTCACGATAAAAATCGCTGATCACCGCCATTACTAGTAAAAAAAAAAAAAATTATTAATCCCGTAAAACTACCCCCTATTTTGTAGACGCTATAACTTTTTGAGCAAACCAATTAATAAACGCTTATTGCGATATTTTTAGTAAAAAAAAAAAAAAAAAAATGTAGAAGAATACGTATCGGCCTAAACGGAGGAAAAAATTATACGTTTTTGGGGGATATTTATTATAGCAAAAAGTAAAAAAAATTGTGCATTTTCTTTCAAAATTGTCGCTCTGTTTTTGTTTATAGCGCAAAAAATACTGGATTCCTTTCATTTGCATAGATTTCTTCCCTTAATTTGCATAGATTGCTTCCTAAATCTCTGCAATGGGACAGGGATGGTAAAAAATGAACTGACAGGGGCCCCTCCCTTACTTTATCCAAAATGGAAAAAAAAAAAAGTGTTGCCTATAGTTCTAAGCACAAACTTCTGATAATTTTATGGAGAGGACTAAGGAGATATAACCATGCCAATGGTGTAGCAGAAAACATATAGCACAGTGAGGAAGGTTTGTGGTCCAGGATGATAGGACAGTCAAAATTAGAAGTAGCGTCTCCCTACAGTTGCGGAATGCCGAATGTCTGCATACCGGAAGCAGTTTGCTTCTCAGCCCAGTCCGCCCCTTAATACTGGTGCTACACTTACAGTGTAGCGCAAGTCGGTGGGGACTCTTTACGTGCTGCCCCCCTGCAAAGTGCTGCCCTAGGCCTGGGCCTTGTTGGCCTAGGCCAGGATACAGCGTTGCTCTGGCGGCATGCGCCCCAGACCCGGAAAAGGAATTGCATACAGGTATGTGATTTTTGCGCTCAAGGGCCGCCCTGCCACAGTAAATTTGTGGGTCGGTCCTTAAACGGTTAAAAACGAATCTGAGTTGCTGCCCAGTATTGCGTGTATACACACAAATAAGTGCATAAGCTGCGCTTCCTGCTTATGTGTGCATACTCACAAATGATATACAGCCCATCCTGGTGTGTTTGTTTGATGCTAATACATCAGTACAGTGTGCAAGAGGCCTTTAAAGTGTAACTTCAGTCACTTTCAACTTTCCATCTATTAAATCTTCTGCCCTTGTTTTAACTTTGGATAGAAAAACGTTTTTTGTTATGGCGGTAAATAACTTTTTATAGCCCACGTCCTGTTTCTTGTCTGGTAAAAAGCCTAGGTTTATGACATCATGCACAGCCCTGAGAGTTTGCCAAGAAGGGGGGGTTGAGTCATAAGAGGGCCAATGCGAGCTGCAGAGCTGGAGGTGTCTCTGTGTAAATCCAGGAAGTGAACAGGCAGCAGCTTTAGCTGCCCACAGTTAAAATGGCTACAGCCAGACTTGGCAGAGTTCTGCAGCATATTTGGCAAGTACAGAATCGCAGTGTATATATAAAATATGCAAAGTGGTTGGAGGGAAGCTTCATAATGGCAAAGATATTTCTATTACAAATTATATGAGCAGACTGCAGTTCCTCTTTAACATGACAATTGCAATCTTATTACCTTTTGTATATTGTGTTATCAAATAAATACAACAGAAGATACTAATTTTCTCCTTAATGATTAGTATTCGTATTTCTTACTTAATGATTTTCTCAAAGTGGCTGTGTATGTAGGTTATCCTGCGTGGGGACAGTTCAAGGAAGAAAATGCCATAGTGGAATATAATATATTATAGTACATATAATACAAAATCTATGGTTAATTCTGATAACATTAGTCATTGTGTGGCAGAGGGACAGCAGTAAAGACACCCATCCTACGCATATTGAAGGAGAAACTTATCAATCGCAGCGTGTGAGTCACATCTAGCAGTTTATTTTGGAGTCACTCGCACTGTTTCGAAGCTTATCTTTTTACTCTGCGACTAATACAAGCCGAAATATGCTTTAAAACAAGGATACGCCATCTTTTCCTTTGGAGCTGAACCAAGGCATGGAATTCATCTGAAGTAGCTGCTGGAATTTCTGGGGCAGCATTACATAACCTTGTACTTTCCAGCAGATCTGCAATCTCTTCCTGGCATGCTCCCTTTTTTTTTTTTTTTTTTTTTCCCCTAAACCCTGCAATGCAACAAAACAAGACTGGAGGAAATGCTGTGTACAATCCTTCTGAGAAAGCAATGTGTTTTCTGTCACTACCACAAACCTTTCTAATATTTTTCCATTTACAAATTCTCCAAGTGTTATTATTTTCCTTTTTTAACAATAAATTGTAGATCATTTGTCTGTATTTAATGGAGAGCAGGGATGCTGCTGTTTTATTTTTGAAAATTTTAAATCCTGTATGAAAGGATTTGTCACTTAGCCTGGGTTCATACTAGTTGCGGTGCAAATTCGCTGCGGATTCGGCCCCGCATCTAAATCGCAACCCATCTATGCGAACCGATTGCAGAGAATAACGACATCCCGCAATCGGTTTGCAAAACTCAGCGCGATTTTCAGAATCGGATTGCATGGGTGAGACCACCCATGTGATCCAACTCTGGTGCGGACAAAAAAATCCTGCACCAGTTTAGTACAAATGCGGTGCGATTTGAGCCATACAAAACCATGGCTCAAATTGCACCCCAGAGATACCGCATGCAATTTGCAGAGGAATGTGCTGCGATTTCCTGTCCTGCACCACAACAGTGTGAACCTGGGCTTAGTGGTGCGTTTACTGTGCCACCTACAGTAACTGCAGATTGTAAGCTTAATGGCTGCACTTCAGCCAGAAAAAGGTTGGTCTTAAAGCGGAGGTGCCGCGGGAAAAAAAATATTAAAAGCCAGCAGCTGCAAATAATATATGGACACTTACCTGTCGTCCAGCGACGTCCGCAGCAGAGGACGAGCAATCGCTCGTCACTCTGCTGCCCCCACCGCCATCCTCGGTGAGGGAACCAGGAAGTGAAGCCTTGCGGCTTCATGCCTGGTTCCCTACAGCGCATGCGCGAGTCGCGCTGCGCCGTTCTGAATGGTCCCCTGTGTTCTGGGAGCCGAGTGTCTCCCAGAACACAACGGGGAATCTGTGGGAAGTGACGTGCTTCCCGCAGATTTCCCGGAAGTGGGTGCAAATACCTGTCTTAGACAGGTATCTGCACCCCCCTGAAAGGTGTCAATTGTGACACCGGAGGGGGGGGGGTTCCGATCAGCAGAAGTTCCACTTTAGGGTGGAGCTCCGCTTTAATTTAGAAAGTCGATTGAAGATTCTTGTTTATCCAGATAATATAGCTAGTAGTGGCCACAGTTCAACTGGACTTGTTCTTCAAGTAATAATAGTATTCGTAACATGCACTGATTGCCTATTTATTATTATTATTATTATTATTATTATTTATTATTATTATTCAGGATTTATATAGCACCGACAGTTCATGCAGTGCTTTACAACATAAATGGTGCTTCTGATTTGTCATTGGGTACAGGCAAGACTGTATTTTCAGTGGAAATCTTTTGTGGCGACTGCTTCACATTTAAACTTTGGTAAACATGAGGCTAATGAAAACTTTTATATTTGGGGAAAATTCTGTCATATATCAGGCTTTATAAAAGCCCTTGTAGAGCCTCTGGTAGCTGGTTCTGATATTTTGCTTGACATGGGGATATACTGTCACTGGAGGGATGGGTGGCGGCAAATCTCTGAAGTCTGTTATTGCAGGCACCTCTAAGTCAGGGCTTGACAAATTTGCTTGGAATCTAGGAGCCACGTTTTTTTTTTTTTTTTAACGACCAATGCGTGCAGAAGCGAACGCATACGTGAGTAGCGCCCGCATATGAAAGCAGTGTTTAAACCACACATGTGGGGTATCGCCGCGATCGGTAGAGCGAGAGCAATAATTCTAGCCCTAGACATCCTCTAACTCAAAACATGCAACCTGTATCATTTTTTAAATGTTGCCTATGGAGATTTTAAAGGGTAAAAGTTTGTCGCCATTCCATGAGCGGACGCAATTTTGAAGCGTGACATGTTGGGCATCAAAGTTACTCAGCGTAACATCTTTCACAATATAAAAAAATTTGGCTAACTTTACTGTTGTCTTATTTATTTTTTTCCTCAAAGTGCGCTTGCAAGACCGCTGCGCAAATACGGTGTGACAAAGTATTGCAACGACCGCCATTTTATTCTCTAGGGTGTTAGAATAAAAAATGTATATAATGTTTGGGGGTTAAGTAAAGGGAAGATGGGCGGCAGTGAAACAGGCAAGCATTGGTTGTCTTGTCATACCAATGGCCACCACAAGATGGCGCCAGATTTAGAAAGAAGGCTGCAAAGCAGCGGCCTAAATTACCGGCGATCGCGGGGGGGTGGGGGGGGCGTCGCACGGAGATACAGGAAACCTCAGCTGTGCTGCCCCGGGCGCCAGGTCTCTAATTCTAGTCGCATTTGCGACCTGGTGCCCGGGGATTGTCGAGCCCTGCTCTAAGTACTTGCAGTAAGCCCTCATTCACACCCGAATGTAGCGGTTTCAGGCAGAAAGTCATGCAATTTTTGCTGGGGTTTTTTTTTTTTTTTTTTGTACAGGTCATAAGGTCACCATTGTAAAAAGCAGAAAAACGCCTGTAATCTGGAACTTTTTTTTATTTTTTAGGCAGAACTTGTTTGAGCTTCATGCGTTTTGGAGCTTCTGGCTTCAAGCGTTTCAGTGGAGATGTGAACCATCTCCATAGAGAATTGTTTTGTTTTTTTTGTTTTGTTTTGTTTTTTTTCCCCTTCAGCGTTTTTGTAGCTTCAAGCTACAAAACACTCAGGTGTGAATAGGGCCTTTGGAGACATACCTGTAGCAACCTAATGCTGCGTACACACGGTCATAATTTCCGAGGGGGGGAAAAAAGTCAGACGGAATCTTTTCATCGGATATTCCGACCGTGTGTATGCCCCATCGGACTTTTTCCGTCGGAAATTCCGACGGAGTTAGAGAACATGTTATAAATTTTTTATATCGGAAATTACGTTAGTCTGTATGGAACTCTGACGGAGACAAAAGCACGCATGCTCAGAATCAAGTTGACGCATGCTACGAAGCATTGAACTTAATTTTTCTCGGCTCGTCGTAGTAGTGTACGTCACCGCATTCTTGACAACCGGAATTTGGTGTGTCTGTATGTATGCGACAACTTGAGTGGAATTCCGTCTGAAAAATCGGTTGTGTGTACGAGGCATTAGAAACCTTGTGATGACTGAACATGTAGCTTTTTTGATGGGTAAATCTCAGCCCCTTCAGATAGTGTTGGAGCTTACCTCTGAACCCTGCGCCCACACCATTACTACTGTCCCATTATTATTGGGCAGTCTCAGTGGCCTATAGAAGTGTGCAGAATGTAAGAAGGGGATGGATAAACATTGGCATCAGGCCCGCTTGCCTTGGATCAGCCTGAGACTTGGCTGTGACAGGAAGTTTTGGGAGATTGGTGCAGCTACAGTGCCTTGCGAAAGTATTCGGCCCCCTTGAACTTTTCATCCTTTTGCCACATTTCAGGCTTCAAACATAAAGATATAAAATTTTAATTTTTTGTGAAGAATCACCAACAAGTGGTACACAATTGTGAAGTGGAACGAAATCTATTGGATTTTTGAAACTTTTTTAACTAAGAAAAAAATGAAAAGTGGGGCGTGCAAAATTATTCGGCCCCCTTGCATTAATACTTTGTAGAGCCACCTTTTGCTGCGATTAGAGCTGCAAGTCGCTTGGGGTATGTCTCTATCAGTTTTGCACATCGAGAGACTGAAATTCTTGCCCATTCTTCCTTGCAAAACAGCTCGAGCTCAGTGAGGTTGGATGGAGAGCGTTTGTGAACAGCAGTTTTCAGCTCTTTCCACAGATTCTCGATTGGATTCAGGTCTGGACTTTGACTTGGCCATTCTAACACCTGGATACGTTTATTTGTGAACCATTCCTTTGTAGATTTTGCTGTATGTTTGGGATCATTGTCTTGTTGGAAGATAAATCTCCGTCCCAGTCTCTCAGGTCTTTTGCAGACTCCAACAGGTTTTCATCCAGAATGGTCCTGTATTTGGCTGCATCCATCTTCCCCTCAATTTTAACCATCTTCCCTGTCCCTGCTGAAGAAAAGCAGGCCCAAACCATGATGCTGCCACCACCATGTTTGACCGTGGGGATGATGTGTTGAGGGTGATGAGCTGTGTTGCTTTTACGCCAAACATATCGTTTTGCATTGTGGCCAAAAAGTTCGATTTTGGTTTCATCGGACCAGAGCACCTTCTTCCACATGTTTGGTGTGTCTCCCAGGTGGTTTGTGGCAAACTTTAGACGAGACTTTTTATGGATATCTTTGAGAAATGGCTTTCTTCTTGCCACTCTTCCATAAAGGCCAGATTTGTGCAGTGTACGACTGATTGTTGTCCTGTGGACAGACTCTCCCACCTCAGCTGTAGTTCTCTGCAGTTCATCCAGAGTGATCATGGGCCTCTTGGCTGCTTCTCTGATCAGTCTTCTCCTTGTCTGAGCTGAAAGTTTAGAGGGACAGCCAGGTCTTGGTAGATTTGCAGTGGTCTGATACTCCTTCCATTTCAAAATGATCACTTGCACAGTGCTCCTTGGGATGTTTAAAGCTTGGGAAATCTTTTTGTATCCATATCCGGCTTTAAACTTCTCCACAACAGTATTACGAACCTGCCTGGTGTGTTCCTTGGTCTTCATGATGCTCTCTGCGCTTTCAACAGAACCCTGAGGCTGGGTTCACACTGATACGACACGACATTCATCCGACTTTCATCCTACTTTGCTCTGCGACATCAGTCCTACATTGGTCCGACATCCATCCGACATTCATGAACAGGATACTACTTTGATCCGACATTGTGCTAGTCTGACTTGTCCTTTGACCAATCAAAACAATCCCAGGGTGAGATAAATTCCTTTTACTGCTGCTGTAATCACCATGTCGGATGTCAAAAGTCAGATGGTTAGGACAAGGATCCTACTTTGATCCGACTTCAATGATATTCAATGGGCTGAAGTAGGATCAAAGTCGGACAGAAGTAGTACAGGGAGCATTTTTAATGTCGGACCGACTTGTGTTGGACCAGTTAAGACGGCTCCCATAGGGAAACATTGATTTTCACACGTCATACGACATGAGCTCCTAATGTCGGAGCGTTTGTCGGACAAGTGTGAACCAGGCCTAAGACTATCACAGAGCAGGTGCATTTATACAGAGACTTGATTACACACAGGTGGATTCTATTTATCACCATCAGTCATTTAGGACAAAATTGGATCATTAAGAGATCCTCGCTGAACTTCTGGAGTGAGTTTGCTGCACTGAAAGTAAAGGGGCCGAATAATTTTGCACGCACCACTTTTCAGTTTTTTATTTGCTAAAAAAGTTTAAAATATCCAATAGATTTCGTTCCACTTCACAATTGTGTCCCACTTGTTGGTGATTCTTCACAAAAAATTAAAATTTTATATCTTTATGTTTGAAGCCTGAAATGTGGCAAAAGGATGAAAAGTTCAAGGGGGCCGAATACTTTCGCAAGGCACTGTATGTGCACTTCCAGGTGCCTGCCGTTTATACCTGCAGCAGTTCCCCTTCCCCCTCAGTGTCACAAAAAATCAGATTTGTAAAATTAACTGGATAGGATTATGATGGGAACCTAGGGTGCTGCCGGGTGTCCCAGTGTGATTCGGTAGCTTATAAAAAAAAAAAAAAACGGAGTCAGTCGGCGGCAAGCCTGCGCTGCATCCCCCAGTGCGATTGTCCTCTCAATTTGGCTTTTTTGAAAGCTTAGATGTTACTAGGCCAATCTAGAGTCCTAGTCGATATTATTGGGCGAGTTTGGTGGAATTTGTGATTGGTTTTAAAGAAATCATGCACTGAGAGGAATGTTGGCTGCCATTGGTAACCTACTCTTTAAATGCCAAGTAGCTCGGCTGTCCCTGTCTTCAATATCTGCAGGTTAGAAAGTCGGTAATACCTGAACTCCCAAACTGCATACTTGGTACAGGTGTGCCTCAGTATTAAAGCCATTGGATCATTCTTTGGTTTTATGTATATTGCCCATGTGTGACTGTTACTTTTGCTTTTTCTTATTATTTTTATACCATTGGATCAGCATGACAGTTGGTCAGCTATAATTTTCAAAAGCAACGGCTAGCAGTCCCAGCCTCCATAGTAACTTGGTTACCCTAGGAAACATGTCCACTTACAATAAAAATAATGATAAATGTGTCCTGAAAAATGTCTTATTAAACACTTCTGTGAGTGTCCAATGACCGTGTCCTCTGTGTCATGCTCTTTGGAGTCTTGTAGTAATATCCAAAGTCAGAGGATTGCATGGAAGGGGGGAGCGGACATCTGACACTTGAAGTGTTGAATGTTAAAAACTGAATCTGGCCATGTATATCTTTAAATGAACGTTCATATAAAAACTGTCAATACATTGTGATGACTTTACAATCCTTGTATGCTTTCAACATAAAATTTTGGAATGAATGCACTTTCCCAAACAAAAAACACATAGATTGTTACAAATATGTTTGTTCTTACAAGAGAAATTTTGCATCTTGCTCCTTCAAATTTTCTCGCCGCTGTGGTCCAAAATGAATTTCACCCCGCTAATGGTTAGCAAATTGAACATTCCTACAATGAAATTTTTATTTATTTTTTTTATTTTTTTTTAACAAAATTCTATTCATATATGATCAACCTGACAGAGGCTACAGTGCTGGATCGGGAGAAGGTAGGAGACCTGGGCTGTCAGAGCGGAGTATTGGAGCTCTGGTTTTGCAGGACGTTTTCATCTTGATGTCTTTATAAACTGACACGGTTGTGTAATAACTTCTTACGGTTTTAAAAACTTTTGCAATCCCCTATTCTTTACAGTAAAAATTACTTTATTCCCTATCCAATATATGACGTTTTAGTTCCTGGTACTTGGATAGTAGCCTCGCAGACTAAATTATGTGACTGGATAGATGTGGGTGGGCAGCAACATGAATTTTATAATCTTAAGGATGCCATTTTTTTTTTTTTTTTTTTTTTTTTTTATGTCTTAGTTTCCATTTGTAAAAGCTTTGTGCTGGTAATGTTGGGCTTCATTTCGTATTTTAACATGTTTTTTTTCTTTTACATGCAGCTGGCTCATTGCAATATTGGCTCAGGTTAATCCTTTGTTTGGACCACAGCTATCTACAGAAGTCATTTATTACTTGAAAATGCACTGGCCTTAAATCTTCCGTGAGCCCAGGTAAAAATAAAGATAATTGAAAGCAATCTAGTCTCTTTAGAAAATGTATAACCGGTATGATTGTGTAGTTTTAAAATGTATTTTACCCTCCCAATTGAATTTTTTTATTTTTTTGTGTGTTCAGGGATTATCGTATAATAATAATAATAATAATAATAATAATAATAATATTATTATTATGATGAATCTGGGATCAATTCACTAAAGGATTCTGCTTGCGATATGAAGGTCATGTTACTCTTTCAGAAATATCGAATGCGATTAAAGTCCAATTGATCAAAGTAAAATATCGATTGTGAGGTAAATATCGCAAAAAGATAACCAATTAAAGTAAATTCACTAAGACCCCTTTCACACTGGAGGCATTTTTCAGGCGCTTTAGCGCTAAAAATAGCGCTTGTAAAGCACCTGAAAAACCCTCATCTGTAATCCCCGGTAATTACACCGCCCCTGTCCATTGAAATCAATGGGCAGCGCCGCCGAAGCGCCTGCATAGTGCCGCAGCGCTTTTAACTCTTCGGCCGCTAGCGGAGGTTAAAAGCGCCTCGCTATCGCCCGAAAAGCGCAGCAAAAACGTCAGGAAAGAGCGACGCCCGCACGCTGGCAGTGTGAAAGGGCTCTTAAACACACACATTCGTTATCTATCACCTGGCAGAAGGCAGTCTGTATTTTAGCAATGTACAAAATTACAATGAGGGGAACTGTGCACTGGCCAGTAAGGTAAAAGTATACAATGTATCCGTGTAGAAATGTTCTGTCCTGAGCTCAGAAATTAAAAAAATTGTAACATTTCACCAGAGGGAGATTGTTTTGGGAATGAAAGCATGCTAGCATGTTTTCAGTTTCATATTTCTGTGTGCCTTTTATTTACAGAACTATTTTTCTCTGCAGTGTTGGCATGTTAAAAATAACGATAAGTTTACGTAATATCGTAAAAACCCAAATATTGCAATATATGCATTCTGTAAACAACGCTTCTTTTTTTTTTTTTTTGTGTGAATTGCCTACTTTTGAGATCTTTACCACAGGAGTTATATTAACTAAAAAATGTATGTGGTATTGATCTCTTATGCCGCGTACACACGACCGTTTTTAATGTCATTGAAAAAAAATGCATTTTTCTTGACGTGATTCTTCTCAAGCCTGCCTTGCCTACACACTATCGTGGAAAAAAATGCTTGCGTAAAGCGCCGTGACGTACGACGGCACTATAAAGGGGAAGTTTCATTCGGATGGCGCCACCCTTCATGTTGGTAAAGTTTCTTGAGCGACGATTCGTGCTTTTCAGCCTCGTGCTCTTCAGTCCGTTACAGCGTGACGAATGTGCTATCTCCATTACGAATGCTAGTTTTACCAGAACGAGTGCTCCCGTCTCATACTTGATTCTGAGCATGCGCATTTTTTTTTTTGCGTTGTTAAAGCCCGCACACGGGCCGTTTTTCATGACGAGAAAAATGACGATGTAAAAAACGATGTGAAAAATTAGAGCATGTTCCAATTTTTCTATGGCCGTTTTTCACGTCGTAAAAAATGCTCTGAAGCCCACACACGATCATTGTTTAATGACCATTTAAAAAAATGTAATTTCTCGTCTTTTAAAACGGTCGTGTGAGAAACTGATAGTGAATTGACCCCATAGTCTTATGCCGTGTACAATCAGGGTTCCATGGAATCCTAAGGATCCTCCAGAGGTTGCTTGGGGTTCCTTAACTGCTTAAGGAACGCCCCACGTATATTTACGGCCCTTGAGTGCAAAATCACGTACCTAATACGCAATTCCTTTTTCGGGGTCTGGGGCGCACGCACCGCCGGAGACTCACTCCCGCTGTGATTGTTCGTGGAGAGGCAGATTGGTGGTCTGCTAGCAAGAAAGACAAATCTTGTGTCTCTGCTAAGCGGGAACATGGATCTCTGTCTTCAGTTAAGACAGAGACAGACACACACACACACACACACGGAACAGAGTTGAAGCGGATTTCCACCCAAAAATGGCGACACCCTGACATGCCACATTTGGCATGTCATATTATTATTTATTTTTTGGTGGGGCGGATAGTTTTTTTAGAGGCATCCAGCTCCTGGGGCTCCACGGCACCGGAAGGAAGTTCACCTCTCCCCCTGCCTCCCTGTAATCTTCTGGGACACGTCACAGGGGACCTTCACTGCTGGGCGCCCACAGTAGTGATTGCCGGCGCCGTGGGGAAGGAGGGGGAGAGGAGCGGGGCTTCGTACGCCCACACCGCTAGACCGTAGGACAGGTGAGTGTCTGATTATTAAGTTAGCAGCTACACTTTTTGGATCTGCTGACCTTAAAAAAAAAAAAAAAAAAAAAAAAAATTGGTGGAACTTGGCATTAACCCTTTGCTCGTCTGTTAACCCCTTCCCTCAGTGTAATTTATACAGTGAGAGCATTTTTTATTTTTTAAGCACTGATCACTGTATTGGTGTCACTGGTCCCCAAAAAGTGTCACATAGTTTTAGACTTGTCCGCTGCAATGTTGCAGACCCACTAAAAATCCCAGATTGCCACCATTACTAGTAAAAACATTAAAAAAAAAAGTCCATAAATCTATTATTCGTAGTTTGTAGACGCTATAACTTTTACACAAAACAATCAATATACGCTAATTGGTTGTTTTTTTTTTTTTACCAAAAATGGGTAATATATACTTGCCTAAATTGATATCGAAATTTTAGATTTCTCAAGACGTCTTCCAGGACGGCACAATGAGAGATGACTAGTCCACCTGACAGGAAACACAATCAATCAAAGAGGTTAAAAACCCCACCCCTCCCTGTGCTCCTCAGTTTTTGATTGTGTTTCCCCACAGCGAAACCGTTTGTTATTTTCTAAAGACCTAAAGGCCTGGTGCTGGAGGTCTCCCCCTGGGACCTAGGTCGAACGCTTAGGAAGCCTCTGGACCTAGCAGGACGGGCTCATCCTTCCTGGGGGGTCCCCCCTTTTTTTTTTTGTAACATACTCAGGGGGGAAGGAATAGCCTTGAAGAACCCCCCTGAGTTTTTCTGAAGCCCTAAGGTACAGGGTACCTGGAAGCTTCAGGGGCCAAATATTTCCTCTTTTTTCCTCCCTACCTGGTGGGTGTCCACTTCGGAGGGGGGGCTGGCAGGTCTCCCGCAGATGCGGTGGTGAACCCAGCGGTGAAGCGCTGTTCTGGCTATTGGCGCCGCTCAGGCATGTGCGGCGCCATTTTCCCATGGCCTGGAGGACTCATTGATTCCTCCTAGCGCCCGGAATGACGTCACCGCGCCACTTCCGGTTTCCGGTCTACGGCAAGATGGCGACGGCCGGCGTCTTTTCAGCCAGCTTCCTCTATAAAGATGCCAGGAAAAGAGGCGCCCATTCCTCCTGTTTGCTCTTAGCGACACGGTTCGAGCCCGGATGGAGCATGAGGAAAGGCCCGGTACGGCCAAGGCTACAGAGGAGGCCACAGGAGGTGAGTCCTACCCAGCCAGCAGGGGTTATGATGGGGGAGGTACCCCGACTCTTCCCCCTTTTGCTCTGCACAGGGGTGTTTTGGTTCTAAAAAAATTCCCTGTGTATATTTGTTTTTTTCTGCAGGAGGGGACGTCACTGCCCAGGGGTCTACCAGCCGTCCCTCTAAAGCCCCTGCTCGCATCAAAAGATGTGGCTACTGCAACGATAGGTTGCCTCCAGACTATTCCAGACCTTTCTGTTTTAAATGTATTCAGAAATTGGCTGGAAAAGAAACATCTCAGGTCATGAAAGACTTCTTGTCTGTCCAGACCCAGATGCTGACTACACTTAAGGAATTTCAATCCTCACTCAGGTCTAGGGAACCAGAACCTCAGACAAGTGGGGGGGGGGGCTCTTCCTCTCAGGAGAGTTCTTTGACTCCCAGGGTAGTTAAAAGACGCCCGCAGACTCTAAAATCCCTACCTTCACAGGGTTCGGAGCCGGAGGAGGATTCAGATATCTCCGATCGAGAAGTATCTGATGAGGGTCTGGTGGATAGTCAGGCAGAGGACGAGGAAGAGGGCTCCAGGCCAGGAAGGCACATCTTCTCGGCCGATGATATGGAGGGCCTCCTTGGGGCAATTTATGCTTCTGAGGAGATCCAGGAGCCTGCGGAACAGGTTTCCGCACAGGATAGAATGTATCAGGGTTTGTTAAAGTCTCAACCCAAAACCTTCCCCGTCCACCAGGCACTGAAGGACATTATCCTTCAGGAATGGAAGGATCCTGAAAGGAAGCTCTTAAGACCAAAAACGTGGAAACGTAGGTGCCCTTTCAAGGAGGAGGATGAAGATAGGTTCTTCAAAACACCCAGATTGGATGCTTCCTTAGCCCAGGTATCCAAACAGTCTGACCTCTCCTTTGAGGATACTGGTAACCTCAAAGATCAGATGGATCGGCGTGCTGAAACCACCTTGCGGAGGGCCTGGGAAGCCAATGCGGCAGCCATGAGCCCGGCGCTGGCTTCAGCATGCATAGCCAGGAATGCAGATGCATGGATCTCAAAATTAACGGACCATGTTTCAGGCACTTCCAAATCCAAGGAGGTCTTGGAGTCGTTGCAGCTAATAGGTAACGCGGTGGCGTACCTAGCGGACGCAGCGGTAGAAACCGTAAGAACCACCGCAAAGACTGGAGCCCTCTTAAACTCTGCTAGAAGAGCTGTATGGGTTAAAACCTGGGATGGTGATAGTGCATCCAAGACCCGTTTATGTGGTCTCCCATTTGAGGGCTCCCTTCTTTTCGGTACAGGACTTGACCAAGCCTTGTCCAGGTCCACCGAAAAGGGTAAGAAATTTCCTACCAAACCTAAAAAGGAAAAAAGGAGATTTTTTCGAGGCCCCCAGGGTAAGAACCGGTCTTCAGACAAAAGACCTATCAATACTAGGAGGTGGAGTGCTGGCAAGGACAAACAAGGGAGGTATCCTTTTCTCCAGCCAAAAGCCTAATGACAAGAACTCTAAGTGACATAAGGGTAGGGGGAAGGCTTTCCCAGTTTCTCCCCAGATGGGAAAGCATATCTCAGAGCCCCCATGTCCTCCAAATTTTAAAAGAGGGCTACAAACTAGAGTTCCTTCACTCCCCTCCCCCGAAGTTTCTGGTAACGCATCTACCCAGGGACCCCTTAAAAGCTGCAGGTCTGGTACAGAATGTCTCAGATCTGGAAAGGCAGGGAGTAGTTATCCCGGTACCTACGGAACAACAAGGTTTGGGCGTCTATTCCCACGTTTTCGTTGTTCCAAAGCCGTCAGGGAAGCATCGACTTATAATAAACTTGAGACCCTTGAACGCTTATCTGCGTCGCAAGAGGTTTCGGATGGAGAGCGTGTACACTCTCAGGAAGCTTCTTCTGAGGGGGGTGTTCATGGTGACCATAGACCTAAAGGACGCCTATCTACACGTCCCGATATTCCCAGCACATCAGGCCTTCCTCAGGTTTGCAATCACTTCCGCCCAGGGAGTGCAGCATTGGCAGTTTGCTGCGCTTCCCTTCGGACTGTCATCCAGTCCAAGAGTCTTTACAAAGATCATGGCGGAGGTGATTGCTTACCTGCACCTGCAGGGTATAGCAGTAGTCCCCTACCTCGACGATCTGCTTCTCTACAATCAGAGTCGAGATCTCCTTCTTGCAGACCTGGCCAGGGTCGTGAGCACCTTGGAAAGCCTGGGGTGGATCATCAACAAAGAAAAATCCTCGATGGTCCCAGAACAGAAGAAAGTTTACTTGGGATTCCTAGTGGATTCCTTAGAAAGAAAACTTGTTTTACCCCAGGACAAGGTCCAAGGTCTTATGACAACGGTCAGGTCTATGTTGGAGGCAGAGGAATCTTCTTTCAGAAGCATCATGCGGGTGCTGGGTCTAATGACCTCTTGCATCCCAGCGGTGCCGTGGGCTCAGCTCCACTCCAGACCTCTCCAAGAATTCCTTCTATCCTCTTGGGACGGATCAAGGGAATCTCTAGACTACAGGGTCCCCATCCCAGTGGTGGCAAAGGAATCTCTGAGGTGGTGGCTCCTTCCTCAGAATTTACTGGTGGGTCGTCTGTGGAGTCAGTCCAACCCTCTCAGGATAACCACAGACGCAAGCGCCTGGGGTTGGGGGGCTCACTTAGACGAGCTCAGAGCTCAGGGTTCCTGGAACCGAGGTCAGAGGGGCGCCTCCTCAAACCTCCGGGAATTGTTGGCGGTCCGGGAGGCTCTAAAGGCCTTCGAGGAGAGAGTCAGGGGCCGAGAGGTCCAGATTCTATCCGACAATGCCACCACAGTGGCATTCCTGAACCGTCAGGGAGGCACCAGGTCGCGTACCCTTCTGGCTTTGTCTCTGGAGATCCTGAGCTGGGCAGAGCTCCGGATTCCCTCTATCACAGCGGTTCACATAAAAGGGGTTCACAACGTAGAGGCGGACTTTTTAAGTCGCCACCCGATTCTCCAGGGAGAATGGGAGTTGAACACAGAGGTGTTCGATCTGGTGTGCCAACGGTTCGGCAATCCGGAGATAGACCTCTTCGCCCGCAGGGAAAACAAAAAGCTAAAGAGGTTCTTTTCCCTGACCCGGGAATGGGGCTCAGAGGGAGTGGATGCACTGGCCCAGGTGTGGAGTTTTCATCTGGCCTATGCCTTTCCTCCTCTGAGTCTGATTCCGAGGATCCTGCAGAAGCTGGACCTCTCAGAATGCTGTCTCATTTTGGTCACCCCCTGGTGGCCCAAGAGAGCCTGGTTTCCCACTCTGGAGAACTGGTCGGTAGCTCCCCCTCTCCATCTGCCAGTTCGGTCAGACCTTCTTCTTCAGGGTCCGGTCTTCCACCCAGAGCCCAGCTTCTTCAAACTGACGGCCTGGTGCTTGAAAGGCAGAACCTGCGGGAGAAGGGCTGTTCAGAGAGAGTGATCACCACTCTCCTCTCTAGTAGAAAGGAGGTCACCAGGCGGATTTATGCTAAGGTGTGGGGGGTCTTCTCTCGCTGGTGTTCAGAGAGAGAGGTTTCCCAACAGGAAACTTCGGTCATTCTGGAATTTCTCCAGGATGGAGTTGATCTGGGGCTGGCTACCAAGACACTAAGAGTTCAGGTAGCAGCCTTATCTTACTTCCCGGACAGAAGATTGTCCCAGGACCCGTTGATTAAAAGATTCTTGTCAGCTAGGGACAGAATGTCTCCAGTACAGATCTCTAGGGTTCCACCCTGGGATCTCTCCTTGGTCCTAGAACAGTTAACTAAGGCTCCGTTCGAGCCTTTAGACAGTATTTCTATTAAACTTCTCACAGTTAAGTTTACCTTTCTGCTGGCGATAACGACAGCCAAAAGAGTAGGTGATATGCAGGCTCTGTCAATTAAAGAGCCGTTTTTTCGTTTATTTGAGGACAGGGTTGTTCTCAGGCAGGACCCCCTGTACCTTCCCAAGGTAGTATCAAAATTTCATAGAACGCAGGAAATAATACTCCCTTCTTTTTGTTCCAATCCCCAGAATGAAAGGGAGGCTTCCTTTCATTGTTTGGATGTCAGACGATGTCTGCTTTCTTATTTGGATAGAGTTAGCATTTTCAGAAAATCCAGCCACTTATTTATTAATTTTTCTGGTCAGAAAAAGGGCCAACAGGCTTCTAGAGTAACCATAGCTAGGTGGATAAAACAAGCAATCTCCCTAGCTTATGACCAGGCTGCTAAGACAGCCCCGAAGGTTAAAGCACATTCCACTCGGTCTCTGGCGACCTCCTGGGCAGAAAGGGCCGGAGCTTCGGTCGAACAAATCTGCCAAGCTGCGACATGGTCAAGCCAGAACACCTTTTTGAAGCATTAGAGTGGAGTTGCTGTCGCCTCAGGACCTCTCATTTGGTAGGAAGGTCCTGCAAGCGGTCGTCCCACCCTAAGGTAGGCCTGCAAATTACTTGCTTCTCTCTTTGTGCCGTCCTGGAAGACGTCTTGAGAAAAGTACCAGTTACTTACCGGTAATGGTCTTTCTGGTAAGTCTTCCAGGACGGCAGGCCTACTTCCCACCGCTCTGGTTAAGTATATTAATATATATATATATATATATATATATATATAAAGATATAGAGTTGTTGTGGTATGTTGTTTTTCACTCTCGTGCACTAGTGTGGAGTACTTTTTCACAAACTGAGGAGCACAGGGAGGGGTGGGGTTTTTAACCTCTTTGATTGTGTTTCCTGTCAGGTGGACTAGTCATCTCTCATTGTGCCGTCCTGGAAGACTTACCAGAAAGACCATTACCGGTAAGTAACTGGTACTTTTTTTACTTATTTATTTTTTAGTTATTTTTCGATGATTTATAGCAGAAAGTAAAATATTTTTTTTTTTTTTGTTAATAGCGCAAAATATACCACCAAAGGAAAGCTCTATTTGTGGGGAAAATATATATTTTTTTTTTTGGGTACAGAATCGCAGGACCGCGCAATTGTCAGTTAAAGAAATGTAGTATCGCAAAAATGGCCTGGTCAGGAAGGGGGTAAAACTTCCAGGGCTGAAGTGGTTAAAAGAGGAAGTAGAACCAAAGCTAGTTCGTTCTGCACTCCTGTGACTAATTTTCAGCTGAAGCCCACTGTTGGCTGATGTCCCGGAGCCTGTCCTGGCTTGAGCAAGATCGCGACTACATAGACCGGACTTTGAGACTACGGGGTCAATTCACTATCCGTTTCTCAACCAGGGTTCCATGGAATCCTAGGATTCCTCTAGAGGTTCCTGGGGTTCATTGGCCACCCCACATACATTTACTACGGCCCTTGAATGCAAAATCACGTACCTAGCGAGCTGCTGAGAGCTTGAGCTGGCCGCTCCTGACCCCTCCACAGCCCAGCCCTCCAGTGAGTACGGGGGCAGAGCAGAGAGCTGGTGACCAACAGTCTCCAGCTCTGAGAACCGAGCAATCAGCGGTGTTTGATCGCTCGCTTCTCAGTGTTAGAGCCGGCGGGGGACAGATGCAGCATCGCACCGATGCTACATCCACCTAGGTAAGTGTGATTTAAAAAAAAAAATATTCCCATACTTTTTGTTTATATATAAATAAAAAAAAAAGTTGAGCTCCCACTGACGCCCTTGATCTTTTTTGCTATCTCTGTAAGGGGGTAGTTCTTCCCAATGTTCACGAAACATTCTTCCCACTGATCATCACACTAATGTATCATAAATTGTAAATGTAGTAATTTGTAGCAGGGAGGGGTTCCCTGAGAGCAGAAATTTTATTTAAAGGGTTCATGTGTTGAAAAACGTATACGAAAATGATAGAGCAGCCTTTTTAGACCTTTCATCTGAAGTACCTGGTTGATCCTGCTAGTCGCCTTTCTTGCTTGTTCTAAATTTACCACACACAGAAGCTGATATGTGTTGGCATGGTTCGTTTTCATCCTTTGGTCATTCTGAGCTACAGGACACCCTTCAGACACACAGCATGCCTGTATTGTGTGATTTTGTTCAACCCCCCAAACCAATCGCAGCCTGCCTTTTGAACACGCCCCTTGGTCAGAAACAGCCTAACCTTGCCTCAGGTTGAACAGACTATGAAATGCAGGCATACTATGTGTCCTGTAACCCCACCCCCCACTATCGGGAAGAAAATCTGACAGAACTTTTAAACTTTATAAAAAAATATGTGAGCACAATCATATCTGAAACTAAGCAATAGCAGTTATGGTGTCTGCATTGTAAAACTGTATTATAAAGGGTCTATAACGTATGTTCACGACTATTTAACATATCCACTTACAATTTTCCATTAAGTATAATTTCTATATTCGTTAAGTTTCTATTAGACCCCTTTCACACTGGGGTGCTTTGCAGGCTCTATAACGCTAAAAATAGCGCTTGCAAAGCGCCCTGAAGCCGCTGCTGTCTCGTGTGAAAGCCCTCTGGGCTTTCACACTGGAGCGGTGCGCTAGCAGGACGGTAAAAAAAGTCCTGCTAGCAGTATCTTTGGAGCAGTGTGTTTACCGCTCCTCCACCACTCCTGCCCATTGAAATCAATGGGCACTGTGGCTATACCGCCAGCAAAGCGCCTCTGCAGAGGTGCTTTGCAGTAGTTTTAACCCTTTCTCGGCCCCTAGCGGGGGGTAAAAGTGACCCGCTACCAGCTGAATAGCGCCACGAAATTGACGGTAAAGCGCCACTAAAAATAGCGGTGCTTTACCGCCGACGCACCCACCGCCCCAGTGTGAAAGGGACCTTTTTTAAAGTGGTCCTAACTTTATAACTATACCCATTTGCAATGATAAACTTATGCTGAGACCTCTTTTCTTCTATTGAAAAAACAGAATAGAAATGAAAATATATTGTTTTCAAAATACTCCTGCCAGCTTCACATGGCCCCAGGACTAAACAGAGCACCTAGCTGTGCCAACAAAATTTGGAACTGTTATTTAACACCCCTGGAACTCTGAATCTCCTGTCAATCTAATGCAAATGTCACTATCTAGTAGCATCAAGAAATTACCCCTTTCTCCTGCATCCTATTGGCTATCAAAGTTGTCCATTATCGTTTTGGGCCAAAACCAAGGAGTGAGAGGCACAAGGGGACTGGCCAGCTGTTGACACTTTGATGGCTGTGTTTTGCACATGTGCAGGGTCAAGACAGGTAGGCCTTAATGTCCAGCCACTGCACATATGTGTCCTCATGTGTACTCCGAGCAAACTGACGGAGTTATCACAGACCGCTCTTGATCAAGGCTTCTAATTGGCGGCCAGGAGGGCAGGATATTGATTATGTGATGGCTGCCAGGAGTCTGTATGAAGGTGTTTATTACATTAAAGAATACTCCACCCTAAGGCTACTTTCACACTGAAGCGCTGGATGCGCTGGCGGTGCTATTTTTAGCGCCGCTACGCCGTTGTTTTTGCAGCGATTTGCGTGCGCTAGCGGGGTGATTTTTAACCCCTGCTAGCATCCGAAAAAGGTTAAACGCCTACATAAACGCCTCTTTGCTGCGTTTTGTGGGTGCTACCCCATTGATTTCAGTGGGCAGGGGCTCTATACAAGCGGTATTTTTACCACTCCTATTGCGCCTCAAAGATGCGGCTTGCAGGAGTTTTTTGTTACCCTCCTGCCAGCGCACCGCTCCAGTGTAAAAGCCCTCAGGCTTTCACACTGGATACAAAGGAGCTGCTTTTTTAGGGTGCATTGTAGGCGCTATTTTTAGCGCAATAGCGCCTGCAAAGTGCCTCAGTGTGAAAGGGGCCTAACGCTAAAATCACTGTCTCCAGACATCCATGTTATAAGCCTAACCTATCTAGCCCTATAAAGAAGAAATCGGTATACATACCTTTTTTGAAGCTGATGCAGACCGGTCTGCAGAGGTCACAGCTGTGAAATGAATGAGGAGTGACATCACTCATAGATTTACTATGGGGTTTCCTTTGTCAGCTGTGTCTTCTGCACCCACCTCCACTGCAAAGCCACAGCAGACAGATCAGCGTGGAATTGGGTCAGATCGGCTTCAAAAAAAGGTTTGTACTGTATACTGATTTCTTCTTTACAGGGCTAGATAGGTTAGTGTTAGCTTGTAGATGTAGAGATTTTTGTGTTGGGGTGCACGTACCCATGTCAATACTTTAAAGGATATTTTATGTTCTATTTATACCTCACCTATAATATCTGCTTTTGTGTTTCAGGGGAATGAAGCCTGGATGACTTGCCTTAATGTTCGTTCTTCATTAAATTTTGCCTTTTACCATTTAATGACTTGTTACCCATTCCTCACAATTGATCCTGTGTTCCTTCATTTCTTATGAAACCTTTTTCTATGGAACTCGGTTTCATGTCAGTCTTCATTTTGTCACCAATTGGATCATCTCCTCCTGCATATATTGCAGCAGAAAATCTGCGATGGGATGAAGTTTATATATATATTTTTTTGCCTTTTTGGTCTTTCTACAGTTTTTGTAATATAAACTATTTCAGTTTTCCACCCCAAAAACACAAGATCTTCAAATCGTATTTATGTGTATTTTTCTAAAACTCTTAACAAAGTACATGCTGTTAGTGCCTTATCTCTGTCACAGATCAGCGGGTGCTTTTTTTTTCTATCCAATCGTTTGAATATGTTTATAATATTAAAAGGAGAAGACGAGTTCCATATTTTCTATACTAATGTATTAAAATACTGTTCTATTGCCTTGTCAGTATGCTAGAGGATAAACTCTTGTAAAACACATTTATTGGGCATCCAAAAAGGCATGTGGTGGCCCAAGGTGATTATAGATGGAGAGAGAGAGAGATATATTTTATATATATATTTTATATATATATATATATATATATATATATATTAGTGTGTGAAGATTTCAAATTTATGTGTCTTGTTTGACTTGGAGATCAAACAAAATGTTTTTGAAGCACCTGCTGAATAAAAGAGTCTATCTGTTATGAGTGTTATTGTGTGTTGCTGAGCTATATAGAAATGTATACCTATGACATATGTATACATCTTGCTGAAAATCCAATAGGCCAGTAATTTAGGCATACATCAGTTCTTAAAGGAGTTGTAAACCCTCAAGGTTTTTCACCTTGATGCATTAAAGGTTGTGAAAACCCTTCTGTAGTGCAGCAGCCCCCCTTTTACTTACCTGAACCCAATCGTTCCAGCGGCAGGGATGAGCACAGCAGCTCCAGCCACTAACTCAGGTCCTCATTGGATAGATTGATGGCAGCATGAGCCATCGGCTCCCGCTGCTGTCAATCAATTTCAGTGACACGGGGCCGAATCATGCTGTCTGTGTCAATGGATGCAGCAGCAGGACTCTTGAGCGCGCCCACATGAGTGCCCCTGGGAAATGCTTGTCTCCGTGGGGGCACTCGAGAAGAGGAGCCAGGAGCGCCGCTGGGGCACCCCAGAAGAGGAGGATCAGGGCTGCTCTGTGCTAAACCCTTGCACAGAGGAGGTAGGTATGACATGTTTTAAAAAAATATCAACCCGTTTTAATGCTCCATTTATTCGATTTATTTTTTTCATTCTGAAAAGCTTGACTGGATATATTCGATGTACTGAAGACCTGAATATAAATGATGCTGAAATGTCTCTTCCGTGTGCCAGGTACTGCCAACTGGGATCCAAAAATGATCGGATAGATCACAATGCCAAGTGTTATTTTTACTTTATCATACAGAGTTGACATTCTGCAGCTTTTTTACTTTGAAATCACGGAGATGGGATTATAGAAGACACTGAATGAATATGGGATTAGATGAAAATTTGATAGGACTTGGATTTTGGAGTGGTGTAATATTTATTAAGCACATAGTACTTTATGAATATAATGACATTTTTTTAATGAATTAAAGCTGAACTCTAGCTTTTGATGCATGTTACATGCCAAGCTGGCCCTCCCAGCATGTGGGGTTGCTGGATGTGCGTTCTAATCTGTATGTAGCTGAGGCCACATACAGCTCTGTGTTCCGGGTGCGAGCCGAGACTTCCAGTCTCATACCCGTAATACAATAGTCTATCTCAGTGATGGTGAACCTTGGCACCCCAGATGTTTTGGAACTACGTTTCCCATGATGCTCAACTACACTGCCGAGTGCATGAGCATCATGGGAAACATAGTTCCAAAACATCTGGAGTGCCAAGGTTCGCCATCACTGGTCTATCTATCAGATTGGCGCTCAGCCAACCAGAGGAAGAATTGCTAGAATACATTACTTTCTCTAAATGGCTGAGTCAGAGGTTGTGACGTCAGCCTGCTTCTCTCTCAGCCAATCAGAGGAAGCTTTGTATTCATTGCTAGAATACATTGCTTTTTCTGAATCGCTGTGTGTCAATCAGATACTCTATTGTGTTCTGCGTATGAGACAGGAAGTCTTGACTCTAATCCGGAACACAGTGCGGTATGCTGTATGTAGCCTTCATTACATAGTTTATACAGCATATCCAGCGGCCTCACTTTAGTGAGGGACATAGTTAGTTTGGTAAAGTGTATCAAAAGCTGGAGTTCAGATTTAATAATGTATTATAAAATGTATGTATAGGATAGACATTAGCGCATATCATTATTTTAGTAATGATCACAATATTTTATTAGAGGATAGAGAATTGGAGTGCTGCACTGCAGATTATACATAAATTTTGCTTTAAACGTGGGACTTTCCTATTCCCCTTCACCACTTCGGACCATTTTGACTGGTTAAAGACCAGGCCCCTTTTTGCCATTCTGCACTGCGTCTCTTTAAATGACAATTGCGCGGTCGTGCGACGTGGCTCCCAAACAAAATTGACGTCCTTTTTTTTTTTTTTTTTTTTTTCACAAATAGAGCTTTCTTTTGGTGGTATTTGATCACCTCTGCGGTTTAAATTTTTTGCGCTATAAACAAAAATAGTGACAATTTTGAAAAAAATTCAATATTTTTTACTTTTTGCTATGAATATCCCCAAAAAAAAAAAAAAAAAAATATATATATATATATATATATATATATATATATATATATATATATATATATAATTACTCTTCTCGTTCATGGACTGACACAGCTTCCTATTGACAAGTGGGTATTCTATCTTTAGGAGTGACTAGGCAGAAAAAGCTTGTAAAAAGTGTTACATCACACCTTCTACAGCACCGCCCAGGGGGCAGACCCTCTGGGTATAATCCCTCTCTCTGCACCTCGCAGATCAGTTTTTTTTTTATTTTTTTCTGTCTAGCAAGGAGAAGGACATGGCTCCCTTCGGGCCCATTGGTCCAGGGGGGATTTTTTTTCTACATTTTTTTTTTTTTGGTTTGTTTCCAGGCGATCTTCGATCAACTGCCGACTGGATCCTCAATCCTTGTAGTCGCCGCCCAGTTTTGGCCATCGAGCGTGTGCCGACCCTAGCTACGCGCTGGGTTTTCCACGACATGCCCGTCGCTCTTCGGGTGGCCATTGAGCTTACGCTCCAGGGCTTGCATCGGACCGCTCAGCTTCGGCTGACCTTACGGCCGAGTCGCAGTAGCCTGTCCGGTGAGCTGACACTCCAGGGCATGCATACGATCATTGCCTAGGGTTCAATCACAGCATGCCTGGCCGACAGTCACCTCCGTGCGCAGATGATGATCTGTCCGGAATGTCTTCCAACATGATCCATGCAGGAAAGGTAAGTAGCTCCCCTGCTTCGGCAGGGTGACTTGGCTGGACATTCCTGGAGCGCTCAAGTGGTTGTGGCCCCTTTCTTTCCTCTCTCCCTGCCTTCCCTCCTCCCTGGGCTCTGAGTTAAGGTTGCTGGGTGCTGGGGGGCTCTATCTGGAGCGGGGCTGCGCTGTAGCTGTGTTGCAAAAGATGTAATTTTGCTTACCTGTGTATGCCTTTCTCCCTCCATGCTGTCGGCGGGCCATTTTGGGGTTGGTCCATGCCTGTTTGGCCTCTGGTGACTGCCCGTGGCCATTTTCTTGTGGTTCGCGCCAAATATGTATATATCGCCGCTCGGTGGCCATTTTCTTGTGGTTCGCGCCAAATATGTATATATCGCCGCTCGGTGGCCATTTTCTTCTGGTTCGCGCCCGCTTTGGCCCCTATCGACTGCTCGGCGGCCATGTTTCCTATGGTTCACACCTGTATGTATATACCGCCGCTTGGCCATCTTTTTGTGGCCCACGGCCGCTTTTGCCTCTGACGGCTCGGCGGCCATTTTCTTAGAGCCCACATTGTTTCAATACAGCCACTTGGCGGCCATTTTGCGGTAGTCTCCGGCCTCTAGGGTGCATTTCACTGGCACAAATTCACACAGGGAACGCTGATAAGAATCAGACTGACACAGGCAGTGGTGGGATAGCATTACAGGCGGACCACACGGCAGGTATATCGGTACCGTTCCAAGGGTGGTGAGTCCTCATCTCTGCATCCCTGCATCTCTGTATGAGCTAGGAGGGTGGCCTATTGATACCTTGCCTGGAGTCCCTGTGGGTGTCAGCGCGTGGGTCAGCATGGCGTCTGAAGCAGACGTTTTATTTCCCTGAAACACCTGAGTTGGCAGCTGGTGCCCCTGGAGGCTTTGTTGCCAAGGTAGCAGAGGCGCATGGGAGCACAGGGGGTGGTAAACGCCCCCAGCCATCTTCTGGGGATAATTCTGATGCAGAACCAGGCCTGGCTGTGGCTCAGGGCCCGGATTCTGATGCATCAGAGACTGCTTACCGTGACCGGTCAGACAGAATGACTCCAAGTCCAGGTCAGCACGCAAAAAGGCTTTGGTATCTGACCTTATCACGGCAATGCGGGATACGCTAAAATGGGAGAATGCTGCTAAAGCAGCAGAGACACCGGTCCCCTTTTGGCCCACACTGCTAAGGTGTTTCCTTGTGTGCCTTATCTTGATAAGCTTTTGTACAAGGAGTGGGAAGACCCACTGAGGGCTTTTTGCAGCCCCAAAAATTTTGGGGCACTAAGCTACCCCTTGAGGAGAGTTCCTGAAGAAATGGACCTCTCCCCTGATAGTGGACCCCCCTGTGTCCAGACTTGACAAGTTACCATGATTCCAGTGGAAGGGGCTCCTGTCTTCAGGTACACTCGCTACCTATACACAGTGGGGAGCTCAGCGGTACGTCCAGCATTGGCTGGGGTTTTTCTGATGGCTCAGACACTGACTGAGTACGCAAAAAGGCTACTCCAGGGGTTAAAGACACGGGAGACTCCTAACGAGGTAGCTCTGGCCGACCAGTTGGTACAGGGCTTTGAGTCTGTCTGCGGGTCAGACATGGAGACTATTCCTTTGCTGTCTTGAGCCTCCGTTTATGCGGAGGCGTTACGCCGCCTGATCTGGCTAAGGTGCTGGTCTGCGGACCAATCTTCCTAGAAGGCCCCATTGGATCTGTCCTTTTTAAGGCGACAGACTTTTGGGGCCTCTCTGGATGACCTCTTTTTTTAAGATGCCACAGGAGGTAAGAGCACATTGCTTCTGCAATCCAAAGAAGGTAAGGAGCCACGCCATAGGCTAGGGCCCTCCTTCACCGCGCACAAGCGGTTCTTTTGTCCGCCTAGTACGGCAAGTAAACGACCCCAGGCCGATAAAGCGCCTGCTGAGGGACAGAAGCGTCCCTGGGTTTGCAAGCCCAACCTTGCTGGCCTACCGAACAGTTTTCTTTTTTTTTTTTTTCCTCTTAACCGCCAGCTTCAGCCGACTTGTCGGGAAGCCTTACATGGGGTGGTCCAAGACCTGCTGATACGCAGGGTGGGCCTTCCTGTCTTAGTACAGGAACGGGTTCAGGGGTCCTACTCAAATCTGTTCGTAGTGCTCAAGGAGGGGGTTCATCCTGTCTTGGATCTCAGGACCCTCAACTGCTTTGTGAAAGTACAAAGGGTCCGGAAAGGAGTTGGCTTGCTCTGTTGCGCTCCCCTCCATCCAGGGGATTTTTCGGCATCCTTGATCATCAAGGATGCATGCTTGCATGTCTCCATATGCACCAGGCATCAGATGTCTGCGTTGGCGGCTGGGGAAGACCACTACCAATGGTGGCTCTCCCCTTTGGCCTGGCATCGGCACCAAGGTGCTTACCCCGATTCTGGCCCTACTAAGACAGCGTGGCTTTGCTATCATGAGCAACTTGGACGATCTTCTGAGGGTCACTTCAGACTTACCGTATATACTCGAGTATAAGCCGAGTTTTTCAGCACATTTTTTTTGTGCTGAAAATGCCCCCCTCGGCTTATATTTGAGTCACCTTTTTGCGCCTAATCTTCTGGACTTTGGGGACCCGGTGCCGGCCGTACGTCCTCTGGACCCCAAACTTGGCACACATGTAGCCCAACTCTTCCTCTACAAGTGTGCAAAGTTTGTCCGGGGGAACTACGGCCGGGGAGCACCGATTTTACAAAGCCGAGCACCCCTTCCTTAGACTCCCATGTTAAATGGTAATTTCTCTGGTGAATTTGGGGACCCGGTACCAGCCGGTCTTAGGTCCCCTGAACCCAAAACTTGGAACACATGTAGCCCCATTTATCCCCTACAAGTGTGCATAGTTTGTTGTTTGGGGGACCTATTGCCGGGGAGCACTGATTTTTCAAAATTGGGCACCCCTTCCATAGACTCCCATGTTAAACGTCAGTCTAGTCCTGGACACAGTGAGGCATGGGCAGAGTGAGGCATGGGCACAGTGAGGCATGCACATGGACACAGTGAGGCAAAGTGAGGCACAATGATGCATGCAGATGGACACCATAGGCTTATACTCGAGTCAATACGTTTTCCAATTTTTTTTGTGGTAAAATTAGGTGCCTCGGCTTATACTCGAGTATACACGGTAAGTTTTAGAAGTGAGCGTGTCTATAACCTGTCATACCCTCTGATACTGGTGGGGCGCTGAACACTCAGAAGTCAGTATTGGTACTGTCCCAACTCCTAGTGTGTCTAGGGTTGATTCTGGACTCCTCCGAGGCGTATGTGTGTTTGGCTTTTTTTTTGTTTTTTTTCCTCCCTAGGGGAAAGTTGCAGACCCTTTGGGCTGCGGTGCGGCAGTTGACATCCCAAAGATGGGTTGTCACGCCACTTTTGCAGGCGAGTCCTTGGCCTCATGGTAGCCTCCTTCGGGGCGGTACCATAGGCACTATTTCACACGCGAGTGTTACAGAGGTAAATCTGTCCTGAAGGGTCAAGTGACCTTCATCCCTGGATTATCAAGATCCGGGTGAGCCATCTAATCAGGACCTCCCTAGTTAGTGGCCGACATCACCAGCATTTCTGTCTGGGAAGTTGTTTTTTCCCTTTTACTGGATGGTGGTCATGGCGGACGCCTGTCTTCCCGGTAGCAGAGGAGTCTGAGGAGCTCAGTCAACTGGGTCGCTGGACTCCGGAGGAATCCCATTGCAGATCATTGGCCTGAAATCTGGGCGATCTGGCTTTGCCTCTCCACATGGTTTCAGAGGCTACAAGGGCGTCCAGTCAGAATCCAGTCGGACAAACACCACAGTGGTGGCGTATGTCAATCATCAGGGAGGAACAAGCCGCTCTGCTGCAGCATCGGAGGTCGCTCACCTCCTAAGGGGGCTCCCTTACCAGAGGGGAAGCAGGCTAGTCATATATCTTCTGGCTTCTCGACTCAATCGGAAGGTATTGAGGTTTGTGGCCAGGTCAAGAGGCCCATGGGTAAACATGACAGATGTGTTGATGGCACTGTGAAGTCGGTACTGGCTAATCTATGCCTTTCCTCCTCGGAAGCTCCTTCCTCATCTGCTTCGCAGACTGGAGGCAGAGAGGATTACAATGGTCCCAATTGCTCTGAATTGGCCTTGGCGTCCTTGGTACGCCGATCTAGTGTCTGGTAGCAGATGCCTTTTGGCATCTACCGTTAAGGACCTGCTGTCGCTAGATCCCATACGCCATCCTGTATTTACAGTCACTGGCTTGAGGTCATGGCTTGAGAGCCAGGTTCTAAGAGACCGGGACCTGTCAGACTCGATTTTTCTCTACCATGAGGAGTGCTCGGAAATCATCCCCTAGGAAGATTACCATCGCACTTGGAAGACCTGCATATCAAATTGTGAGGAAATGAGGTGGCATCCGCATACTTATTTGGTTCCAGAGTCCTGCTGTTCTTCAGGGAACGTGCCAAAAAATTTTCTTAAGTTCAATTAGGGGGCAGGTATCTGCCCTGGCTGTCTTTTTTTCCCAACGACCCCTGGTGGCTCACTCTAGTGAGAATGTTGTACAGTGGGTTTGGCAGGCGGCCCCTCTGGTCCACCCTCCACTACCTCCGTGGGGCTTGTGTAGCAGATGTCCTTTTGGCGTCTACCACTACGAGAGGACCTGCTGGCGCAGGGTACTATATGCCAACCTGCTTGCAGTCAATGGCTTCAACGGCATGGCCTCTAAGTGCCTCAGAAATCACCGTTTGAGTACATCAGGGAGATTCCCTTGTTGACACTTTCTGAGAAAGTGGTCCTTTTGGTCGCTGTTATGCCAGTAAGACCGGTTTTCTGAGCCGGCAGCCTTGTCCTACAAGTCTCCCTATCTGATTTTCCACAAGGATAAGATGGTGCTGTGTCCACAGCCTTTTCTTCCTAAGGTCGTGTTTCGACCTTCCATCTCAAGGAAGACATGTACTGCCATCCTTGTGTCCTCATCCGTCGAATCCTAAGGAGACGACATTGCATTCCTTGGACGTTGTCCAAACTCTGGAACGTAGCAGTACCAGACAAGCATTTTAGGTTAAGCAAGCCAACACTTAGTCGCTCAGTTTTACCTGATACAATAAGATTTATATAAATTACACCCCAAATACATTGTATTCTAATGTCACTGCGCTGTAACCGCTGTGTAAATTCACATGATGGTAGGATCATCCACACTCCTTGTAGATAGTGCTGTTTGGATTCAGTATTTCAGAGCTACAAAGTGGCAGTGCTAGCTATGATGCCCCCCCCCCCCCCCCGTACACTACTTGATAAATTGTTCTGCATTACTGTTGGACACAGAATATTTATAACATATCTATTATTATTGCAGATTGATAGGTTCATCATTCTTTGGACTAATGTTTTTGCCTTGAACAGATTTCAGCAGTTACTATTACCAAGGAAACCTGTTCTATAAGAAAAATACAGGCTGCCATTGCTGCTCTGCTTTTGATATGGCTGTAGCCCTGATATAATGTTGAGTTGGTTACATTAGGAGTTCATTTGCTTGCAGTGCATTATTGCTCAATATGTTGTACAATAAGGCAGCCCTTTCAAAATAAATGAGCTGCCAGTGCACTCTGTGTATAAAAAACCCATACATGATTTTTTATTTTTTGCAATGCGTTACTGTGCATTGTGGTACAATACAAAGCGGATGTGGTGCCTTTGTATGTTGGGGTGCCATTCCACAGCATGAAAGTATGAATAGGCCTAAAGCTGACCTTCATGCAGAGTGAAAAGGCAATTATTGCAGGTTTGTAGGCATTGCTGCATGTATCTTTTTAATGCAAGCAGTGTTAATACCTTCGTGTTGATTTGGCATTCGTCTATTGCAGTCTTCAAATACATCATAGCCTAGAATTGATAAGGTAGGAGCAGTACAAGTAGCTAGTCAGTTGTGGTGCAAGACTTGTTTGTTACTTGACTACAGCAGATAAACTTTGGAGTTCCTGCTGTGTGAATCAGTGGACAGAAATACAAATCCTTTGCCAGGTAAAGGGGCCTGTGTGTATTTAATCTGTGTGTTCAGCTGTAATGCAGTTTGAGTCACTGACATGGGGCAAATCGTTAGTGAAGGTACAAACTTATTTTGGGTCAGTGACTTGCATTTATCTCATTTTAGCCTTTAACTGTAATTTAAGCCCATTCTATGTCTGCATCTACCATTTACATATAGGATCGTTAAAGGGGTTGTAAAGGTTTGTTTTTTATTTTCTGAATAGGTTCCTTTTAAGCTAGTGCATTGTTGGTTCACTTACCTTTTTTCCTTTGATTTACCTTCTAAAATGTTTTTTTTTCTTTGTCTGAATTTCTCACTTCCTGTTTCTCCTCACTAAACTTCACACCATCATCCGAGTGGTGTGGAGTCAGCCAGAACAGCTTACTGAGGAGGAACAGGAAGTGAGAAATTCAGGCAAAGAAAACAAAGAAAAAAAATATTAGAAGGGAAATCTTGTAAGTAAAAAATAAAATGTGCATTTTTGGCTATCGGTGCTGTTCTCTACATACAGGTCCAGCAGTACTTTATGATATTTCAAGACTAGAATCTCAGAGAATGGTTCTGTTTTGCCAAATTATGGCTTTTTATTTTTTTTCGCCTTGGTATTTTATCTATTGTTGTGTTTAAATTACAAAATTCTACTCCTTGTTCTGCGGCATGGTGGTCTTATACTCCTGTACATAGCCCAAGTTATCACTATCCAGAACTTGCCAACAAGGACAAAGGGAAAGACATGCACTTAATATTTTATTTGTGTAACATTGATTACAGGATGCATCTCAGTATGTATAAAAAGTGAATATGGCCAATCAAGAAATTGTGCCTTTTGGGTTTTCTTAGCCTGTAATTACTAATTACCACTCAATGTTCTTTGCAAAGGTCAAGTACGAACAGATGTTCATAAAGCAGAATGTTATTTAGAAGTCGTGTCAGCTTTTGCATGAGGAACAATATTTTATTATGTTGGTAAAATGACCCAGAAGGTGAACATGTTCTATATAGATTTTAAACTAATTTTTAATTAGAGTCCTTCCTTTCTAGCCACCAGTGACCTATAGAAATAAATTACCCCACTATGAGTTTTGTATTGATCTACAAGTGCATTAGCGCTTTAATAAACGGTGATTTCTCTTATGTTAATGTATGCCTCGTCTTCATCTTTGACCAAACAAGGGTTTTTTTTCTGCTTCAGTATGTCACAGTACATGTTTGCATTGATGGTTCCCCTCAATGAACTGTAGTGTCTTAGTGCTGGTAACACTCATGCAGCCCCAGACCATGACACTTCCACCACCATGATTGACTGTGGGCAAGGCACACTTGTCTTTGTACGCCTCACCTGGTTGCCTCCACACACTAGACACCATCTGAACCAAATAAGTTTATCCTGTTCTCAGTCCACAGGACATTGTTCCAGTAATTCATGTGCTTACTCTGCTTGTCTTCAGTAAACTGTTGCAGGCTTTCTTGTGCATCATCTTTAGAAGAGGCTTCCTTCTGGGACAACAGCTATGCAGACCAATTTGATGCAGTGTATGGTCTGAGCACTGCTGGCAGGCCTATGGGGTTT